>CP125973.1:536221757-538894362 GCA_030063025.1 Avena longiglumis
TTTTCCTATGTCAAATATTGTATTCCTTAGACCATGAGATAATACAACTGTTGGAGATATGCCCAAGAGGCAATAATAAAGTGGTTATTATCATATCTTCACACTTATGATAAATGTTTACATACCATGCTATAATTGTATTAACCGGAAACATTAATACTCGTGTGATTTGTAAACTAAAATAAGAGTCCCTAGTAAAGCCTCTTGTTAAACTAGCTTGTTGGTTAATATATGATCATGGTTTCCTGATCATGAACATAGAGATGTTATTAACAACAGGATCATATCATTAGGAGAATGATATGGCGGACATACTCCTATAGATAAGCGTAGCATAAATATCAAGTCATTTCAATAGTTCAATTGCTATATGCTTTCTGATACATAGTAACCTGATTCCTTCGACCATGAGATCATGCATATCACCTTTACCGGATGGATGCTTTGATGACATCAAACACCACACCGTAACTGGGTGGCTATAAAGGTGGCATTGAGTGTTCGAAAAGTATTGGTTGAAACACATGGATCAAGAGTGGGATTTGTCCATCCATATGACGGATAGATATACTCTGGGCCCTCTCGGTGGAATGTCATCCAATTAGCTTGCAAGCATGTGACTGGCTCACCAGGGATCACATACCACGGGAACGAGAAAAGAGTACTTATCGGTAACGAGGTTGAACTAGGTATGCAGAGATACCGACGATCATAACCTCGGATAAGTAAACTATCGTGAGACAAAGGGAAATTGGTATCGTATGTAAGTGGTTCATTCGATCGCAAAGTAATCGTAGAAATATGTGGAGCCATATGAATTCTGATTCCTCTATTGGTTATTGTTCGAAGTGTCTCGATCATGTCCGCATAATTCACGAACCGTAGGGAGACACACTTAAGGATTCGACGATGTTTGAGTAGTTATGGTATTATGAGAAAGAGACCGAATGTTGTTCGGAGTCTCGGATGGGATCCGGGATATCACGAGGTGATCCGGAATGGTCCGGAGAATAAGATTCATATAAGGAAAGTCCCGTTTCGGAGTTCGGAAATGATTCCGGTGTTTTCATCGGGAATGTTCTAGAAGGTTCTGGAATGTCCGGCACTCCGGGGGGAGGGGTACATGAATGTGTCATTACATATTGGAATGATTGCATCATGTACTAAGTGTTCTCGCTGTTCCAAATAAAGGATTAAATTGAATCCTAAAACTGAAAAGTCAAATGGCCAGTTTGAAAGTCAAACGGCTAAAACAGGAAACTGAGGGAAACAAGCAAGAGGAGGTTGAAACCGACTTGGGGAGGAGTCCCTCCTCTCCAAGCCGGCGCGCCACCCAAGGCCGACTTGGGGAGGGACTCCCTCCTTGGCCGCCTCCCACCTATAAAAGGAGGGGCAGGGCCTCCTCCTCTAGACACACAAGTTCCTATCCTCTAATCTAAACCCTAGCCAAAGCCTCCGGTTTAGAGCCGTTTTGGTTTAGAGCTTCTAATTGCCCTAGCCTTCGGTTTAGAGCCTTCTAATTGGTGTGTCTAATCCCTAGACCACTAAAGCTCTCTCATACTCCACCATACTCGCACCGGCTTAAGGCGAAGCCCTGCGGGATCTCCCCTCTACTTCCGGTACCACGTTGTCTTGCAGGAATCGCGAGAGTGCTACAACCTCCATTGCTGGAACAAGGGAGAGGAAGGTCTTCGTCGAGTACCGAACGTGTGACCGACTGCGGGAGCGCTGCCGGAACGCAGCGCCGGAAGGATCGTCTACGCGATCTTGAGATCGGAAGTGTACGACTACATCACCCACGAGAATCTGCTCTCGTTAACCGCTTTGGAATCTTCGAGGGTAAGTTATTCCATCAACTCGTTGCTACAATCTAGTAGATAGATCTTGGCTTGTTTGTTTGTATGCGATAGAAAAAATTTGTTTTCCATGCTACGAACCCCTACAACAACTCCCCAACTCCCTGGTATCGGAAGAAAGCTTTGAGGTCATCAAACGTCATCCTATGAGAGGGTGATCATAAAGGTGTCTCTCAGGTGATCGGAAAGTACTTGTTGGGTTGTATGTATCGAGATGGGATTTGTCCCTCCCAAGTAGGAGAGATATACTTCGGGCCCACTCGGTAATCGATATCAACACCGCTTGCAAGAATGTGGTTAAGGAGTTAATCACAAAGTGATATCGGATTACGGAATGAGTAAAGTACTTGTTGTGAACGAGATTGAACTAGGTATGACGGTGCCGACGATCAAATCTCGGGCAAGTAAAATATCGCGAGATGAAGGGAATATATATATGAGATTGATTGAATCCTGGCATCGTGGTTCATCCGATATGATCATCGATGAATGTGTGGGAGTCAATATGGGTTTCCAGACCCCGCTGTTGATTATTGATAGAAGATCATGTCTGCATATTCTCGAACCCGAAGGGTCATGCACTTAACGTGTCTCGACACTAGGATAGATTGGATAACTGGTTTATGAGTTTTTGTTCAGAGTCTCGGATGGGATCCGGGACATCACGAGAGGTTCCGGAATGGTACGGAGAATAAGATTCATATAAGGCAATGCAGTTTTCGGAGTTCGGAATGGTTTCGGGTTAATCGGTATTGTACCGGAAGCTTCTAGAACCTTCCGGAGGGGAACCAATGTGGCCCCACCTGCCGGGAGGGGGCATGGGACTATGAGGGAGTGCCCTGGCCGCATTGGGCCAGGGGCACAAGGCACCATAGGGCCCAGCCGGCCAAACCTAGGTAAAACCCTAGGGGAGCTTCTAGAAGGGAGGGGGAAACTTGCCCCCCACTCCTTCCTCCTTGGCCGCCGGCCTAGGGCTTGGGGGAGGGTCTAGGGCTGGCCGCCCACCCCTCTATATAAAGAGGGTTGGGGGCGCACCCCCTCCCACACCTCCTCCTCAAACCCTAGCCGCCATGCTTCCCTCCTCTCTCTCTCCCTCTCGACTGCACGTAGGCGAAGCCCTGCTGCAGAAACTCTCCACCACTTGCACCGTGCCGTCACGTTGTAGATCCAATCCGTCTCTCCACCATACTTGCTGGACCGAGGAAGGAGGAGACGTCGAGGTGCTGCACGTGTGCATCTCTCGGAGGCATCGCCACTTGCGGTGTTAGATCAGATCGGATCGCGAGGAGGAGAAGCGAGTACGACTACATCACCCACGTTCCGACGAACGCTCTGCTATGCGAATCTTCAAGGGTATGAAGATCTCATCTAATCCCCCTCGTTGTTTGCATCTTCTAGATTAGATCTTGGCTTTACCATTCGCATCCGTAGAATTTTTTTGATTTACTATGCTGCGAAACCCTTCAATGAGGCCTGCTGGTATGAAGATTCTCCCAAGTTGGAGGGCTGAACTGAATTGTCTTCGGCATCCTCTTCAACATTATCCTCTTGCTGGGAGAGTTACCCCACATATGTGTCAACCTCCTCCTCCGTAAGTGACCATCCTTTCCTGTTATCAAAATTAAACAAAGCAGGTGCAGGCAAATAAACTATTTTCTCAGTCATACCCTTTCTCCGACCTTGCTGGGACAAATATAATTCATATGGTAAACTTATCACATTATCCCCCAAGGAAACAAAACCATGCTGAATCATGGATTCAATATCAAGACTTTCTATGGGGAACTGAAAATCTGAATAGTGAGGCTCTAAACCATGGAAAGCTAGCAACCTAGAAGCAATGAGACCCCCAAAAATTCCACCCTTCTCACGGTTGGTGGTGAGACGGTGAGCTATCAGCGCACCCAAACTATAAGATCGACTCCTATTCAGAGTAGTTGCGATAAAAGCTTGATCAAAATAAGATAACTTTCTAGCAATCTTTCTAGCAAGAACACACTTAGTAATGAAATAGGCAAAGTATCTAATAGCTGGAAACTGAATGTTCCAAATTTTACCACTTTCCTTTGAGAAGTCGAAACCTTGGAAAATCTCAGCATATAAATCCATAAGTGACTTGGGCCTCTCCTTGATCTTCTCGTAAGATCCCCACTGAGGTACTCTAATTGGTGCACAGAAATCAGTAAAACGTAGGTCAACAGGTATATCATATATTTTGTAATGGACCATGGGATTAGAAGTAGACCAAGTGAACCAGAAGTCCTGCACAAAAGCCATGGTTAGCTTAACATATTGGAATGGTTCACCTTCAACAAAGTGTTCCAACCCTGCATTTGTAACCATAGTTTGGAAACCTTGGAGGATCCCCGCAGCTCTCATAAATTCATGGCATGGATATATGGAGGGAAAAACTGCCTCCTCACGATGAACCTTCATTGGCTCATGCACCATCAAGTCATATTGATTCAGTGGATAAGCACTCATCTTCCTTGCTGAAATTTTTAGACAACCATCAAACTAAGTGATTTCTAAGTTGATAAATGATGAGAAACTACTATAGGAACTTGCTAGAGGACTACACATGCATCAAAACAAAGTTTCTAAGCATAGAACAAGCATGCAAGCTCAAACAACCTGTCACCTATAGCAGCAAAATACTCAAGATACAATCTACCAATCACAAATCTAATTGGACAAGTGGAGGAGGCACATACCAAGGAGCAATCCCTCCAAAAATCAGCACTTGAGATGGGCTGAACAAGGGGATCGAAAATATCGAGCAAGAACAACAAGAACTCGAGCTTGAGCAAGTTTTCCGGTGTTCTTCGGAAGAGAGAAAGAAGGTGACTTTGAGGAGACAGCCTGGAGGGGCCCTGGTGGGCCAGACCCCCCTAGGAGCCACCCCCTGGTGACGACTGTCTACGCATAGCCTGTTGGGAACCCCAAGGGCAAGGTGTGAAGCAGCAAGCAACAAGTTTTCCCTCATTTGAGACCGAGGTTATCGAACCAGAAGGAGGAAGGAAACATCACACAGGTGTTGCAAGCAACGCGGAGACCTGCACAACACAAACTCAAGACTTTGCCCCAACGAACAATGAGGTTGTTAAGCTCACCAGTTTGCTGTAACAAAGGATTAAAAGTATGGTGTGGAAGGTAATGGTTTGCAGCAAGTAAACAAGTAACAGTGGAAGATGTATCAATGGTAAAGATTGGACCGGGGTCCATAGTTCACTAGAGGTGCTCTCCTTAGATAGACAACATGGCATGAAGGGTAAACAAATTACAGCAGGGCAATTGACAGCAACTAAGCAAGGCATAACAATGCAATTACTAGTAAGAAAGATCCTATGAGATTCGATTGGGCAATACAACAAGATACATAGACCGCCATCCAACTACATCTATGACTAGAAGTCCACCTCAGGCTATCATCCGAACCCCCTCCAGTATTAAGTTGCAAGCAACAGACAACTGCTTTAAGCAAAGTGTGTAAGGTAAACAGTCCACATGTTCCATGAACAAGAGACCGTTGTTTTCTCCCTAGTATCAACATCACATCTACAACCGAAGAGATTATTGTCACTTCCCTTGGAAACTAGAGGCATGAACCCACTATCGAGCATAAATACCCCCTCTTGGAGTCACTAGCAACTGCTTGGCCAAGATAGCTACTAACAACAGAGAGCATGCAAGATCACAAACAACACAGACATGATAGAATCATAAAGACAAAACCATTAATCAAACCAACATAATAATCTCAATATCCATTGGATCCCCGCAAACACAACATGCATGATTACAAATAGATTAGATCTTGATCATGAATGGATCTCACAAGATCTATACATGAAATCACAAAGGAGGAGATACAACCATCTAGCTACTACATGGACCCATAGTCCAACGTGGAACTACTCACGCATCATACCGGAGAGAAGGCCTCCGGGATGATCTCCCCTCCGACAGGGTGCCGGGAAGAACTTCAGATCCCCCCGATCTAGGGATGATGGTGGCGGCGGCTATAGACGGTTTCGTGGATATTTGATCGTGTGCTTAGGGTTTCTGCATCGGGGGCTTCTTATAGGCGAAGGGGGAGACCGAGGAGGCGGCCAGGGTAGGCAAACCCTAGCCAGGCGCAGGGCTGGGTCCACCCGTGCCTGGGGTGGGTCTGGCCCCCCTGGTTGGCCCCTCCGGCTCTCCTCTGGACTTCTTGTTCCCCACGGAAAGTTATTGACTTTGACGTTTGTCCCGTCCCATTCCGAAAATATTTCTTTACTAACTTTTCTCAAACCAAAAATAGCAGAAAAACAGGCATCTGGCACTGTTGCAACTTGTTAATAGGTTAGTACCATAAAACATGTAAAAAGCACCTCAAAGTGTAGACAAGCAAAGCAAAGTAGATACAAAACAAGCATGGAGCATAAAAAATTATAGATATGTTTCCAACGTATCACCTGGTAGGCCACGCCTACCATGGGTGTGGTGGCATGGGGTGGCCCCCTGGGTCACCTCTGGTGCCTCTCTGACCCTTTTTTCGAGGAAAAATTTATTTTGATTTTTTTGGGATTTTTCGGGAAACTTTATTTTTGGTCAATTTTGAGGGTATGAAAATTGATTTTCTCGCAGAAACAGTTTTTTCAGAAAAAGAAAAGGCAAACCAAAAGCCAAACTACAGGAGCTCTAAGAAACTCAAACAAGCAAACTACTAGCAAAACTAAAGCTAAAGCAAAGGCTAGGAAGGAGAAAAGTAAAAGAAAGCAAATATAACCACGGTGGAAACATTATTTTGTTCATTAAAATCCTTTTGTTAACAAGGTTGATCAAGTCTTGTTACCAAAACAATCTTATATGAAACAAAACTTTGCTTTTGACAAGGTGATTATGTTACCTCATACTTGATAGCAATGGTACCAATCATAATAGTTTCAAAAAAAATTGTGGAATGGGACAATATATTTCTCCAACCTTGATGCTCTCAATATTTTCAATGGAATTCAGGCAATAGCTTCTAACAACCTTCTTGGGGAAATAGACAGTGTGCTCTTTGTCATTAATATTAAATTTTACTTTTCCTTGATTGCAATTGATGATAGCACCTGCAGTATTAAGAAAAGGTCTCCCAAGAATAATAGACATATTATCATCTTCAGGTATTTCAAGCACAACAAAATCAGTTAAACCATGCAATTATGAGCAACTTGAACATGAACATCCTCACATATACCAACAGGAATAGTAGTTGACTTATCAGCCATTTGCAAAGATATATCAGTTGGTATCAACTTCTCTAGCTGGAGTCTCTTGTAGAGATAAAAATTCATAACACTAACTCCAGCTCCCAAATCACATAAAGCAGTTCTAACATAATTGTTCTTAATAGAGATGGGAATAGTTGGTATACCTGGATCACCAAGTTTCTTTGGAACCTTACCATTGAAGGAGTAATTAGCAAGCAAAGTAGAAATCTCCTCATTAGAAATCTTCATTTTATTAGAGATAATATCCTTCATATACTTTGAATAAGGAGGCAATTTAATAGCATCAGTCAAAGGAATTTGCAAAAATAAAGGTTTCATCCACTCACAAAACTTGTTGTAGTGTTCTTCCTCCTTTGACTTTTTGTTTCTTACCTGGAAAAGGCATAGGTTTCTGCACCCAAGGTTCTCTCTCTTTACCATGATTATTAGCAATAAAATCTTCCTTTGTGTACCTAGTGTTTTTAGTGTGCTTCTCAGGTTCTTCCTCACCTTCCTCCTTATCAGGAGCATCATTATTATTACCACTCTTAGTTTCAGCATCAGAGACATATATACTATTAGGATCTACAGCAGGTTCAAGTGGTTCCTCAACTATCTTATGTTTCTTCTTCTTCCTCTTACAAGGACTACCACTATCTTCACCTTGTTGGGAATCCTGCTCTATTCTTTTAGGGTGTCCTTCAGGATATAAAGGATCTTGAGTAGCTATACCACTCCTAGTTCTAATTCCATAAGCATGTTTATTTCCTGAGGCATTAACTAGCATATCCTTTTGTACCTTACCAAGTTGATCAAGTTGGGTTTGAACCATTTGAAAGTGTTTACAAAGCATTTTAATATCATTAGAAGTTCTTTCCACAATATTCTTCAACTCATGGATAGCTCTAGAGTTTTCCAATAAATGATTCTGAACTTGTTTATTAAAATACCCTTGTTTAACAATAAATGTGTCAAGTTCCTCTAAGCATTGATCAGGAGGCTTACCATAAGGAATATCTCCTTCATTAAATTGGAGAGAGTGTAACTCAATAGTAGATGAGTGGGGAATTGGCTTACATAATTCTTCTATAGGAGGTAGATTCTTCACATCTTCAGCTCTAATACCTTTCTCCTTTAGACACTTCTTAGCTTTCTTCATCACTTCATCATTTAATGCAATAACTCCCCTCTTCTTTGTTGTTGGTGCTGGAATTGGTTTAGGAACAACTGGTTTAGAAGTAATAGGCTCAGGTGCATTCAGCTTAGTTGAAGTCCAATCATCATAATTCTTGATTATCTTGGTCATTACTTCTTCAACATATGTAGGAGTCCTTTTCCTGAAAACACAATCAGCAAAGCTATCTAGGTATGTCCTGGAATCATCAGTTAGTCCATTATAATAAATATTAGGAAGCTCATTATTAGGTAATGGACATCCATGATGTGCATGAAACAAGGCACAGAACCTTGTCCATGACTCAGGCAATTTCTCTTCTTCTCCCTGTTTAAAATCAAAAAGTCTCTACAAAGCAGCATGTCTAGCACTAAGAGGAAAATATTTCTGGAAGAAAGAACTAATCAAGAAATCAGGGATATCAATGGAACCATGAGGTAATCTATTAAACCAAGCCCTAGCTTCTCCTTTTAGTGAAAAAGGGAAGATCTTAGTAACAAAGTATTTGTGCATCTTAAAATCATCAGAGAATAAAGCACTCATAGTAGAAAGCTCATTCATATGAGCCACAACACTCTCATTTTCAGTCCCACAAAAAGTTTCTTTCTCAACAATATCTAAATAAGATAAATCAAGAGAGAAATCATAATCTTCATCTTTAATATCTATGGTAGAAGTGGCAAACTTAGGATCATAGGACAACTTAGGCATAATAATACGTCTAGCAAGGAGACTCTTCATAGCACTAGTACCATGTGTGTTTTGGCACTCTTCAACAAAATTATCAGTGAACTCAATGTAACCATCATTAATATCATAACTCTCACTAGCCTCAGGTGAGCTAACAGGTGTAACAGTGTCTTCACTAGGAGTTTCGGTATTTCCTAGACTAGCCATAGTAGCATCTAGAAAAGGACCTAATGAACCACTCGCATCAAGCACAGTAGAAGTAACATCATGAGCATCAAAAGCAGTTTCAGACTCAGCAGTAGTAGCAGTGTGTGTAGCACGAGTATGTGGTGGTGGTGTGACAAGCTTACTTATAACAGACGGTGAATCAAGAGCAATAGAGGTGTTTAGGACTGTACCTCTTCTTGTAGTGCATGGTAAAATAGGGAACTTTCCATCATGAGACTTCCCCATAATGAAAGGAGTAGTAGTGAACAATAATAGATCCAACTGAACTTACAAATAAAGCTATGCTCCCCAGCAACAGCGCCAGCAAATAGTCTTGATGACCCACAAGTGTAGGGGATCGCAACAGTCTTCACGGGCAGTATTACCCAATTTATTGATTCGACACAAGGGGAGCCAAAGAATACTTGCAAGCCTTAACAACTAAGTTATCAATTCAGCTGCACCTAGAAATAGTTCTTGCTCACAGAAGTTTATTAGTAGTAACAGTTTGTAGTAGCAACAACAGCAGTGAAACATTAGCAATAGTAACAACAATGGTAACAGTAGGATTCAAGTGCGGTACGCATAGTGATTGATGGACGGGCGTTTCATGGACGAGTCTAAACATGTAACTTGATCTAGGGCATTGCAGATAAATAATAACAAGCATCCAAGTACTAAAAAATCCTAGGAATGTGCTACAAATATAGTCATACGTGCTCGTAATGAGAACTTGCACACTCCGGAGGGGAAGGGGTACATGAATGTGTCATTGCAAGTTGGAATGATTGCATCATGTACCAAGTGTCCTCGCTGTTCCAAATGAAGGATTATATTAAATCCTAGTTTGAAAAAGTCAAATAGCTAAATTGAAAAGTCAAATAGCTAAAATTGGAAAGTGGAAAAGAGGAGGAGGGGAATGAGTTGGGAGGAGTTCCTCCAACCAGCGGCAACCCTCCAAGCCGAGTTGGGAAGGGACTCCTCCCTCCCCTGGCCGGCCCTCCACCTATATAAGGAGGCAGGGGACCCTCCTAGAGCACACAAGTCCCTCACCTCAAACCCTAGAAGCTGCAGCCCACCATAGCCGCCGCCGCCCCCTAGGGTTTTGCCCTAGCCGCCGATTTGGGTGTCCCCGAAACCCTAGCCGCCGGCTCTAGCATCCCCTCCTTGGTGTGTCTAAACCCTAGAACACCGAGGACTCTCTCATACTCCACCATACTGCCCGGCCAAGGCGAAGCCTGCGAGATCTCCCTCTACTTAGGTACCACGCCGTTGTCTCAGGAATCACGAGGAGAGTGCTACAACCTCCATTTTCTTTGGAACAAGGGAGAGGAAGGTCTTCGTTGAGTACCGAACGTGTGACCGACTACGGGAGCGCTGCCGGAACGCAGCGCTGGAAGGATCGTCTACGCGATCTTGAGATCGGGAAGAGTACGACTACATCACCCACGAGAATCCGCTCTCGTTAAACACTTTGGAATCTTCGAGGGTAAGTTATTCCATCGACTCGTTGCTACAATCTAGTAGATAGATCTTGGCTTGTTTGTTTGTATGCGATAGAAATTTTTTGTTTTCCATACTACGAATCCCTACAGTGGTATCAGCGCCGTGTCTATATGTAGATCTGTTGCACGAGTAGAACACAATGGTCATTTGTAACACCCTCAGAATCGGCCCTATGCAAGTTTCAGCGATTCCCGCCAAACCCGCATAGAAACGATTCAAAGGTGCCCACCAAGCACTTTCGTGCGGGTGGAAAACGAAGTAATACCATTACACAATAGTCCACGATGGAACCCACAGAACAGATATATATACAACAGCGACTCAATGAGTCAAGAATACAGATATACAATACAAAGATCCAAATCACCTTGAAAACGATATAGCGTCCGAGTACGGACAAGATGCAAATTGAGCTAAGATCCCTGAAGAATAACCAATGGCGTCCATAACCCTGCCCAGGCCAAGCCGGAAGGGTAACCCTGCTAACGACGTCGATCTCAAAACCTGCTTAACAAAAGGGGTGCCGACAAAGGGCAAAGGAAAAAGAGAGCGGTCGATCGAGGCGATGACAGCGAGACTAGAATTGGCGGTCCTCGCCTACATAGGTATGGTGGATCAGCGGAAGCATGCACTAAACAACCTATAGAGACTCGAGATAGCATCGGCCATCGAGAGGGATAAGAAAGACCTATTCGGAACCAACCTGATACTACCACCAAACATACCCATCCTGGTGTTTCCTCCTCGAGACCAAACGAGGAAGTCAACCGAGGAACTCACACCGTTGGCAGTTTTATTCATTCCGTTATAGTGGCGGCAATTACTAGTCAAATAAAGATGGCATGAGTCATCCTGATATAATAAGCAGTGGCCAGTTTTAGTTAAACATTCCGTTGTAGTTGCAACAATTACTAGTCAGATACGATTGGCATGAGACATCCCAAACCCAGCAGTTGTTGGTACTTTTATTTAGCCATTCCGTTGTAGTGGAGCTGATTACTAGTCATATCGGATACAAGTCAATTTATAACAGTAAACTTTAGTTATAGTTATCTATGATCGAGAACTGTGCTCCAAGTCGTCCATAACCTCGGACACGGATTTTCGAAAAGATTTAACCCTGCAGGGGTGCACCAAAGTATCCACACGCACTTCGACCCTTTTTGCCAGATCAATTAACATACACCCATCGGTATGTCGGCGGGGCCTAAGTCATGACGTTTCCCAGACCCAAAGTAAGTACATGGGGGCCACCCCACTAAGCTACCATAGCAAGTCGGCCGGTCTCGAGACGGACTCGGGGTTTGGGTGGGCCAGTAACGATCGGGAACCCGAAAGTGTGACTGGGCTTGTCGATACCGCGAAATCGTGTCTCGATCCTAAACAATATAGGTGCAGTACATCGCACAATTTAAATAAAGCAGTAAAGCATGGCATAAGTACAGGACAGTAATAAAGCCCCAAACTACTTGTGGCCCCCAGTACAGTACTTTGAAATCAGGTACTAAATCGATGGGGTGCCCATACATCCCACATGTGGTTAGCGCGCTCGATCTCGGAACAGGTGTCAAGAACTCGGGGTCCTACGGGACACAAGTGGACGGTTAACAACCAAATAACATCTATTGCCCACCTGTGCCTCTGCATTTACCTACTTCAATTTTATTTATTAAACAGTAATTAAAGTTATAATCATCTTCAACATTAAACATAAGGCATTACTCCAACAACTGTGGTACTTGACGACACGCAACAGCACTTGAGCAAGCGACTACAACGCGCAAGTCCAACTATCTACCAAACAACAGGTAATAGGATGTGTCCAAGGCAATATAAGGCTGCAAGGGATATCACGGGTACGAAAACTAGAGCATCGCAACACAAATAGCAATAGATCAACAGGACGGAATAAATACTATAAAAGTAAGATAGGTAGAAAGGGGGAGATTCTCGCCTGAAAGCATTGCCGAAGGTTCATCCAAAGATCGGGTCGGTACTCGCATCAACTCATCGGCCTAATCCGTGAAGAAGCAAAGCACTAGAAGAAACACCGGATGCACTATTTAATACTAGGGCAGAAGATCGGGCATGATGCATGTATGATGTATGGCATGGCAAGGATGCGATGCAATTAGGCAATATTAAACGGAAACCGGGGTCCCGACATTTATTATTAGGTTCGAGTTATTTATCTACCCCGCAAATTAAGTGTTGGGTTAACAGGGCGGAACATGGCATCGGTTCGCTATGCCAATTTAAATGAAGTCCGGAGTAAGACAAAGATATTCCGCATATAGACTCCATATTTAGTTATGAGATGAATTGGCATAATGCCCCCAAACACCCACAAATATGTATGCAAGCATGTACAATGATATGCAACAGGATATATATTACATTTACAAAATAGGGCTCAGGAAAAGGGGTCACACATGGTTCCGATGATCTTGGTGCAGGGTTTCGACGGGGTCCAGGCTTCACCTCCGGGAACAGGGTCTCGACGTCCGTGAAGGAGAGCATGAAGCCGGCGCCAAGGTTCGAGCTTCGGATCCGGGAGGGAGAGATTCGGTTCATCGGTTCCAAGTAGGAGTTCTTGTTGATGATTACTCGGGTACCTCCGGTTTTGATACGGTCTTTGTACCGGTGTCAGTCGAGAGGAGATCTTGTCGTGGGTGACGCCATCGCCATTCTACTATCACATAGGTACACATTGAGCATGTCACCAAAGACACGGGAAAAATCTCACAAGCTTGGTATGTGGCAGTAGCACCACGTCGCGAATCGCAACGCTTGAGCATAGCGATGTGCTTGGACTCGAGTTGGGTCTCTCGGGCGTGTGGTTCTGCGGGCGCTGCAACCGAGACGACAGGGACTCCGGTAGGGGAAAAACAGTGCAGAGAGAATGGCTTGTGGAGCTGTGATGGAGCAGAGGAGGCAGGGCGCCGGTGCTCGCTGCTACCGGCGAGGTAGGGGCGCGCTGCAGAAGGGGTAGGCACAGAAGCACCGGGCGGGGATACGACGAGGTCACCGGTGGCAGCTCAACGACGGGGAGGTGGAGCACGGGCCGAGCAACAAACAGAAATGGCGCGTGGGTCAGGGGAGGAGACGGCGGCACTGCACCCGCAGAAAAGGAGGCGGGGTCCGGCAGCGAGGCCAGCGCGCCTGGGAAGCTTCGAGGCAGTGCGGTGGCGTGCTCGTGGGGACCTTCTGGCAGAGCGAGGAGCCGACAGGGACGCAGTAGGGGCTGGTGGGGATGAGTCGAGGCGGGGAGGGCGATGAGAACATACGAGCGGTGGATTTGGTTGTTGTGCGACTCGGGAATGTGACGTGCAGGCGATGGGGATCGCAGCGACTGCGAGGTGAGACGAGAGGGCAACGCCAGTGGAGGAGAGGGTGACGGGGCCCTGCAATCTTGGCGGTGGCGAGCCCTAGCGGTGGAGCGAGGGCACTGGGCGATGCTCATGAGGGCAGCCGGCGTGGCCTTCAGCGATGGAGGCGGCAATGGGGATTCGGGTCGAAGCAGGGAGAGGCAGGCGAGAGGGAGATGCGAGCGCAGCGTGGGGCTCGGGGTCCCTGGCGGCGGGCGGTTGTGGTACGGGGTAGAGGGAGGCGATGGCGTTGGGGAGGGAGTGCATCGCGAGGGAGAGGGAGGTGGGATCGTGGGCACAGTGCAAGCCCGGGGATGGCGCTACAGGGTGGGGCCCAGCGGCAGCATGGTGTGAGGAAAAGGGTGGTTGGTGGCGATGGGATCAAGGAGAGTTGGTCCGGCTGGCGTGGGGTGTGGGTGGGGTCAGAGGTGGCGCGTGGTGGTTGGCTGGAGGAGTGGGCCAGGGTGAGGTGGCGACATGGGATTGGAGGGGGTGAGGTGGAGGGGCTGGGCAGCTAGGCTGGGTAGGTTATCTGGTAGCATAGGTTTCGGGTGTTCTGGGGTAGGTAGGGTTTTTGTCTGGAGGTGGCCGGCTAGGCTTTCGGGCCTGGCTGGCTGCCTCCCAAAATAATTTAACTATTTTATCTATTAAAAACAAGGCGTTTGAAAACTGTTGGCAGACAAAACAAAATATTCCGGAGACCCGGGTTTTGTGTTTGAAATAAAGGCGGGGTATTTAGAAAACAAAATATGCTTTTTCGAAAATAGTTTCAGACAAACAAATGCATGATGATGACGATGCTTAAATGCAATGTGGCATGATGACATGAGCATGCGGTCATGATGATGCAATGCACAAAAATAACGCGATTTTCTAGTAGTGGTTTTTGCGGGATGCCACAATTCGACACCACTAACAATGGATCTCGCCCTCGAGATCCGCCTCATGGTACCGGAAGGAAGGTCGGCGATCTGCGTCTTCTCGCTTCAAGTAGATCCTCGCGACACCACTAACAAGAGGTCGTTGTCCGTGATCGTCGAGAGAACACTCCGGGAACAAAAGGTCGAAGGTAGAGGTATCAACAAATAAATCCACCTCTAGCTTCGACGGAAAGAGGGAACCAATGCATTCTCATCCACTTCAATCTACACAAGCGAATAGAAGGGGTAGTCGGCATGGGGGCCAATCCATCACGCACCCAAACTATTACTCTGCACAATCAGTAGAAAGGCGTGCAACCATTCTCGGAATCAGACTGAAGATCTCGACAATCGAGGTTCAGGAACAAAGGAGTGATGCAGACTCTGCATCGGATCTGGCGTAGATGATGTCGTCGCGTCGGAAAACACCGGAAGGCACGAGAAGGAACAAAGAGAAGTCCACCAGACGAAGGGTTCCTCGGATAGCATGAAGACCAGATGTAGCAACACCGTTACCAAAGGAGGAAGCGAAACCCTGAAGGTACGATGGAACCCAACCACGAGAAATCCTGGACTCGAAGAGAGAGAAGAGAGCGGATTCAAAACACGCAGAGGTGAGAGGAGAGCAGCAGAGGGTAAGGAGTAAAATCAGACCTAATCAGAACTATCCAACCGATTTTGCAAAAATAGTTTTGACACTCTACTTCGGCCGTTAGCTAGGTTATCCTACTGATTTGGACTTGTGGGTATCGCAACCGAGCTCTGATACCACTCTGTAACACCCTCAGAATCGGCCCTATGCAAGTTTCAGCGATTCCCGCCAAACCCGCATAGAAACGATTCAAAGGTGCCCACCAGGCACTTTCGTGCGGGTGGAAAACGAAGTAATACCATTACACAATAGTCCACGATGGAACCCACATAAAAGATATATATATACAACAGCGACTCAATGAGTCAAGAATACAGATATACAATACAAAGATCCAAATCACCTTGAAAACGATATAGCGTCCGAGTACAGACAAGATGCAAATTGAGCTAAGAGCCCTGAAGAATAACCAATGGCGTCCATAACCCTGCCCAGGCCAAGCCGGAAGGGTAACCCTGCTAACGAAGTCGATCTCAAAAACTGCTTAACAAAAGGGGTGCCAACAAAGGGCAAAGGAAAAAGAGAGAGCGGTCAGTACTGAGGCCAGTACACGGCGAGACTAGAATTCGACGGTCCTCGCCTACATAGGTATGGTGGACTGAAGCGGCAGCGCAGCATGCACTAAACAACCTATAGAGACTCGAGATAACTGTCGGCTATCAGAGAGGGATAAGAAAGACCTATTCGGAACCTACCTGATACTACCACCAAACATACCCATCCTGGTGTTTCCTCCTCGAGACCAAACGAGGAAGTCAACCGAGGAACTCACACTGTTGGCAGTTTTATTCATTCCGTTATAGTGGCGGCAATTACTAGTTAAATAAAGATGGCATGAGTCATCCTGATATAATAAGAAGTGGCCAGTTTTAGTTAAACATTCCGTTGTAGTTGCAACAATTACTAGTCAGATACGATTGGCATGAGACATCCCAAACCCAGCAGTTGTTGGTACTTTTATTTAGCCATTCCGTTGTAGTGGAGCTGATTACTAGTCATATCGGATACAAGTCAATTTATAACAGTAAACTTTAGTTATAGTTGTCTATGATCGAGAACTGTGCTCCAAGTCGTCCATAACCGTGGACACGGCTTTTCGAAAATATTTAACCCTGCAGGGGTGCACCAAAGTATCCACATGCACTTCGACCCTTTTTTCCAGATCAATTAACATACACCCATCGGTATGTTGGCGGGGCCTAAGTCATGACGTTTCCCAGACCCAAAGTAAGTACATGGGGGCCACCCCACTAAGCTACCTGCAACGAAGTCGGCCGGTCTCCGAGACGGACTCAGGGTTTGGGTGGACGGCTGTAAACGACTGGGAACCCGAAAGTGTGACTGGGCTTGTCGATACCGCGAAATCGTGTCCCGATCCTAAGCGACAGGTGCAAGACATCGCACAATTTAAATAAAGCGATAAAGCATGGCATAAGTACAGGATAGTAATAAAGCCCCAAACTACTTGTGGCCCCAGACTGATGCTTTGAAATCAGGTACTAAATCGATGGGGTGCCCATACATCCCACATGTGGTTAGCGCGCTCGATCTCGGAACAGGTGTCAAGAACTCGGGGTCCTACGGGACACAAGTGGACGGTTAATAACCAAATAACATCTATTGCCCACCTGTGCCTCTGCATTTACCTACTTCAATTTTAGTTATTAAACAGTAATTAAAGTTATAATCATCTTCAACATTAAACATAAGGCATTACTCCAACAACTGTGGTACTTGACGACACGCAACAGCACTTGATCAAGCGACTACAACGCGCAAGTCCAACTATCTACCAAACAACAGGTAATAGGATGTGTCCAAGGCAATATAAGGCTGCAAGGGATATCACGGGTACGAAAACTAGAGCATCGCAACACAGATAGCAATAGATCAACAGGAGGGAATAAATACTATAAAAGTAAGATAGGTAGAAAGAGGGAGATGCTCGCCTGAAAGCATTGCCGAAGGTTCATCCAAAGATCGGGTCGGTACTCGCATCAACTCATCGGCCTAATCCGTGAAGAAGCAAAGCACTAGAAGAAACACCGGATGCACTATTTAATACTACGGCAGAAGATCGGGCATGATGCATGTATGATGTATGGCATGGCAAGGATGCGATGCAATTAGGCAATATTAAACGGAAACCGGGGTCCCGACATTTATTATTAGGTTCGAGTTATTTATCTACCCCGCAAATTAAGTGTTGGGTTAACAGGGCGGAACATGGCATCGGTTCGCTATGCCAATTTAAATGAAGTCCGGAATAAGACAAAGATATTCCGCATATAGACTCCATATTTAGTTATGAGATGAATTGGCATAATGCCCCCAAACACCCACAAATATGTATGCAAGCATGTACAATGATATGCAACAGGATATATATTACATTTACAAAATAGGGCTCAGGAAAAGGGGTCACACATGGTTCCGATGATCTTGGTGCAGGGTTTCGACGGGGTCCAGGCTTCACCTCCGGGAACAGGGTCTCGACGTCCGTGAAGGAGAGCATGAAGCCGGCGCCAAGGTTCGAGCTTAGGATCCGGGAGGGAGAGATTCGGTTCATCGGTTCCAAGTAGGAGTTCTTGTTGATGATTACTCGGGTACCTCCGGTTTTGATACGGTCTTTGTACCGGTGTCAGTCAAGAGGAGATCTTGTCGTGGGTGACGCCATCGCCATTCTACTATCACATAGGTACACATTGAGCATGTCACCAAAGACACGGGAAAAATCTCACAAGCTTGGTATGTGGTAGTAGCACCACGTCGGTACGCAACTGCAACGCAGGCATGAGCAGTGTGCTTGGACTCGAGTTGGTTCTCTCTGGACGTGTGGTTCTGCGGGCGCTGCAACCGAGACGACAGGGACTCCTGTAGGGGAAAAACAGTGCAGAGAGAACGGCTCGTGGAGCTGTGATGGAGCAGAGGAGGCAGGGCGTCGGTGCTCGCTGCTACCGGCGAGGTAGGGGCGCGCTGCAGAAAGGGTAGGCAGAGAAGCACCGGGCGGGGATACGACGAGGTCACCGGTGGCAGCTCAACGACGGGGAGGTGGAGCTTGGGCCGAGCAACAACCAGAAATGGCGCGTGGGTCAGGGGAGGAGACGGCGGCACTGCACCCGCAGAAAAGGAGGCGGGGTCCGGCAGCGAGCCGCGGCCGGGAAGCTTCGAGGGGAGATGCGGTGGCGTGCTCGTGGGGACCTTCTGGCGAGGCCGCGAGGGGCCTTGATGAGGGGCTGGTGGGGACGAGTCGAGGCGGGGAGGGCGATGAGAACATACGAGCAGTGGATTTGGTTGTTGTGCGACTCGGGAACGTGACGCGCAGGCGATGGGGATCGCAGCGACTGCGAGGTGAGACGAGAGGGCAACGCCAGTGGAGGAGAGGGTGATGGGGCCCTGCGATCTTGGCGGTGGACAGAGACGAGGGAGCCTGGGGCGATGCTCGCAGAGGGGCCCGCCGGTGGCGGCGGCGCTCGAGCAGTGGAGGCGGCGGCAATGGGGATTCGGGTCGAAGCAGGGAGAGGCAGGCGAGAGGGAGATGCGAGCGCAGCGTGGGGCTCGGGGTCCCTGGCGGCGGGCGGTTGTGGTACGGGGCAGAGAGAGGCGATGGCGTTGGGGAGGGAGTGCATCGCGAGGGAGAGGGAGGTGGGATCATGGGCACAGTGCAGGCCCGGGGATGGCGCTACAGGCTGGGGCCCAGCGGCAGCATGGTGTGAGGAAAAGGGTGGTTGGTGGCGATGGGATCAAGGAGAGTTGGTCGGGCTGGCGTGGGGTGTGGGTGGGGCCAGGGGCAAGGTGGCGCGTGGTGGTTGGCTGGAGGAGTGGGCCAGGGTGAGGTGGCGACATGGGATTGGAGGGGGTGAGGTGGAGGGGCTAGGCAACTAGGCTGGGTAGGTTATCTGGTAGCATAGGTTTCGGGTGTTCTGGGGTAGGTAGGGTTTTTGTCTGGAGGTGGCCGGCTAGGCTTTCGGGCCTGGCTGGTTGCCTCCCAAAATAATTTAACTATTTTATCTATTAAAAACAAGGCGTTTGAGAACTGTTGGCAGACAAAACAAAATATTCCGGAGACCCGGGTTTTGTGTTTGAAATAAAGGCGGGGTATTTAGAAAACAAAATATGCTTTTTTGAAAATAGTTTCAGACAAACAAATGCATGATGATGACGATGCTCAAATGCAATGTGGCATGATGACATGAGCATGCGGTCATGATGATGCAATGCACAAAAATAACGCGATTTTCTAGTAGTGGTTTTTGCGGGATGCCACATCATTGTGGGCGTTGATGCTTTTATTGTCGATTGCTTCTTGTGTACTTTGCATATTGCGGTATGTTGGGATGAAGCGGCCCGGGCTAACCTTACATGACATCGTTCATGAGACTTGCTCCATGCTTGACATGCAACTTGTATTGCATAAGTGGCTTTGCGGGTGCATGTTTCTCCTAGCATAGTTAAGATCCAATTTACAACGGGTGATTAACAATACTAGTATCAATGTTGTGGTTCATGTTCGTAAGTTAGAACGACACTTATTGAAAGCCCCAAACCACGTAAAACATGCAAAGAAAGTAGAGGCGTCTAACTTTGTTTTGCAGGGGTGTGCAGTGATGTGATATGGCCATGATTGTGATTATATTTGATGTATGCAATGTTCCTTATTGTAAGTTGGCAACCGTGAGCCATATGGTTGTCTTTAATTTATGATAAGACCCGCGTGTCTATTCAAAGTAGTTGTAATAGTTGAAGCGTGGGCGACAACCATGGAGAAGCATCATTGACCTTGATGCAATGCCGGTGATGATGGAGATCATGTTCGTGCTTGAAGATGGAGATCGGAAGCACAAAGAAGAAAGGCCATATCATATCACATATTTTGAATTGCATGTGATGTTAATCCTTTATGCATCTTGTATTGCTTAGTAGACGACGGTAGCATTATAAGATGATCCCTCATGCACATGAATTTCAAGTCATAAAGTGTTCACCCTTAGTTAGCACCGTTGCTAAAGCTTGTTGTTTCGAAGAACCACGTGATGATCGGGTGTGTTAGATTCTGCAAGTGTATACAACGTGAGCAAGCCAGATTTGCTCATGCGGAAACTAAGGTTTGATCTTGACGAGCCTAGCATGTACAGACATGGTCTCGGAACACGGATCACCGAAAGGTAAAGCATGAATCATATAGTAGATATGATGAACATGACGATTGTTTGCCATTGAAACTATATCAAATCTCGTGATGATCGGTGTTGATGTAGTGGATTTGGTTCGTGTGATCACTAAAACAATGTGAGGGATGTTGTTTTGAGTGGGAGTTCACCTAGATTAACTTTATTATTAATTGGAACTCAATTTGTCATAAACTTAGTCTAAATTATTGCAAATATGTTGTAGATCAATGGCAGCCCCTACCATCAATTTTAATGCGTTCCTAGAGAAAGAAAAGTTGAAAAACAATGGAAGAAACTTCGCGGATTGGTTCCTGTAGAGGTCCCTACCCAATATGGTAGATCCCTCCTGTGTTTTACAATGCTAGTCCCTGGATCAATAGCTAGCATCCACAGTTAAGATGTAATATCAAGATACAAAGGTCATATTATAACTTTATAACATAATTCTATTACATCATATATAGCTCATTGGCTATTACATTACATTGCAGCGGAATAATTATATTCATGGGGTCCTTCATCTTCAAAGTGCCACAGGCAGATGTTGGTTGTAGACTTTGTAGTCCTAGTCAATCAAACAATCTTCATCTAACAAAATAATCAACCTGCAACATTACAAGTTACAGCCACAAGGGTCAATACATTTGAATTGTATTGGCAAGTTTCACTTTTATATTTAATAAGTGGATACTATCATTACATGCACATTTGGCTAAGTAGAGTTTAGGGTTCATTGGCATAAAGCAATATTTTATCCTATCTTTTAAAAATGGTTTTGGTCTTTTGTCAAATCTCATTTCCAACATCCTTGAACATCCTTGGTAGACACTCAAGTGTTCAAGTACTTGTCAAAAATCCTTGAGCACCTTGGTAACCCCAAGTGCTACAAGTTTTATCAAAACTCATGAGTTCCTTGGTAACCCCAAGTACATCATGCTCTTGAGCACCTTGGTAACTCCCCAAGTGCAACAAGCTTAACAAATCTCTTTGAATTCCTAGGTACCCCCAAGTGCATCAAGTTTTTATATTAGAAATTAGAATGTCGAGATCTCCCATAGTTCAAACTTTAGTTGCTCAGTATTGTCCATAACCGGGGACACGGCTAAGTACTTAGATTTATTAACTTCTGCAGAAGGAGTACACTTTACCCACATGACACAATCCCATCTTGTTGCCACCAGTGGCCTCTTGGATTAGTGCTCACCAAGATGGAGTAATCTTGTGACTGAGAATGTGACGAAGTCTTTCCAAAAGGTCCTCCCATACATCATTGCTAGCTTGTCTTCAGTCCCCATGAAGCATTCCAGATCCCCATGTCCGGTAACTAAAGACAATGTATGGGTTTTCCTAATGTAGTTGACTAAGCCAGAGCCATAATAGCATGTGGTTGTACACGAAAGCCACAATTGGAGAAACATGTTCAATCTCTAAGTTTCCTAGGTGGTTTTCATTTGGAGCACAACACAAAGTGATTGCCATAGACATGGGTCTCTTTTGTTGCCACCTTCTCCAAAACATAAAGTGTCCACCACCTAGGTGGTTCATTGAGTCCTTGTTTTATTATATAAAATCACAAGTCCTTTTCTCAACCTTTGTAAAATTTTAACATGTATCTCTTTTCAAAACTTAGCATGGCTAAGCATGTACAACTTTAATATTTTCACTAAGGAGTGTATAGGGAATCCTATTAGGATTAGCATAGCATAAGTATAAAACATTTTCATGCATGTTTTCAAAATCTACTAAGTAAAATGAAAATAGTAGGTATTTTGTATGATAGTGTAACTTTCCTTTTTGGTAGGGAATGATAGTCACTCCTTGATCTTGCTAGACTCACTCTTTGCTAATTTCACTACAAGTGAATCAAGCAATCATAGTATCAAGTAGCATTCCAAATCAATATACAAACAACATTTCACATACTTAAAGTAGGGATTCTAAGTCATGCAAAGGTGGGTTCTTTTTGCAAGGTTAGTCTCTACTAGGTTTATAAACTTTGTAAGGTCCACATTGGTCATTTACCAAGATGGCAAAGTTATTTGCAAAACATTTTATCTAAAACTATTTTAAAAACCCTTTTTTCATTTTATGTGATGAAATTATTTTCTTATCAAAGCAAAACTTTATGTTTTTCACCAAGTGAGTTTCCCTTGGCAAGGCTTGGTGTTTTTGGGTCAGTAAGTTTGGTTCATAACATTTTCCCAAAGTTTTTCTAAAAACATTTCCATATCAATGAGTTTTATTTGGCTAGAAAATGGCTAAGTTAAATAATTCAACTTAATTTTCACAATAATCATTTTTAACACTAGGGGTTGGTTCCTAGGGTCAGTAAGGTCACACAAATCCATCTTGCAAAAGATTTAATCCTAGAATCAATTTTAAACAATTTTTATACCCTAAACAAGTACACAAATGTTTCTGTAAATTCAAACAAGCTAACAGATACTATTTTCAAAACTAAGGCCATGGTTGGCTAGGTCTTGTTCTCCTGATTTTATTGATATAAAATTTGTCAAATTTGGACGTGTGGATCAAAAGTTATAGAGGTTTGAAGTTTGTAGTTAAATCAGATTCAAATTTCTTTTAAAACGAGATAGGTGACACGCGCACGCCCTGGTTGGACGGCACCGGTTCGGGTGGATCACGCTGTGGGCGTTGGATTAAGTCAGATCGGGTGGTCGGATAACGACCTTCGCTTAAGTGTTCTATCACGGCGTTGGATAGGGATCCAACGGTGTTCGCGCGCTTGACCATTCGCGAGCGGCGCCGGCGGTGGCTAGCGGCGGCGGCGGTCAGATTGCGGCGGCGCTTGGCAAAACAGAACGTTAGGAGAGAGGGGAGGATGCTCACCTTGATCGCAGAGCTATGGTGAAGCACCGTGGTCGGTGTGGCTTGGGGCGCACTAGGGTTGCGGCAATTTCTCACCGAAGTTGGAAACGGCGTCGAGCGGCTCTGGTTCTGGTTGAAGTCGACGCTGCAGATCACCCTAAGGCAAGTCAGGAATATGGTTAGGTGCGTAGGTCCGAGGCGAATATGCTCGCATGATCGAGGAGCGAAGGCGCTTGATTTCACTGGAAACGCCGGAGTTGGAGGCGACGGTGGCGTCGTGGGTCGCTGTCAGCATCGTCAGTAGATCTCGAGAGGGCAAACCGAGAGCATGGTTAGTCGCGGGAGACCATGGCGGAGCTGTGAGCGTGAACTATAGGGCTTGGGGTGGTCGGCTCTTACCAGTATGCTTTGCCGGAGTAGAGGACAGACGGTGGCGCTTCTGTGCTTGGTCCAAGACAAGGTTCTGGGGCGTCCGCGGTCGAGTGAATGGCACGGATAGAAGCGCCAGCGGATGGGGAGCGTGCGTGCTTGGTTGAGGAAGCAAGGGGAGGCAGGGTGTGGCCGGAATTGAGGGCGGAGCTCGTCGGAGACGGCGGTGGTGTAGAGAGAATTGGAGGCAGCCTAGGGGCGGAATGGAGGCGGTGTCTGAGGAAAATGACAGAGAAGAGGGAGGCGGTTAAATGGGCATGGTCACGACGAGGAATCAACGCGACGTTAAGGTGAATTAATCGCACGGAATCAATGCCTGCAATGGCAGCGAGGTGAGGGGAGGAGGACTCGCGCGGGGAAGAAGGAGAACAGTGGTAAAGGGGGTCCAGCGGTCAGTGGGAAAACGTTTCAGGCGGGGTCCACTTGTCGGTTGCTGGGAGGGTTGTTTAAGTGGTGAAAAATAACGGTTCGGAAAATAGGGGCAGATGGGCTGGTGGGCTTCCTGGGCTGAGCATCTGGGCTGGCTGTTGTTTCACTTTTTTTTTGTACTGAATCATTTTTCCTTTTCTATTTTGAATTTCTGTTTTAAATTTCATTCAATTATTCAATCATTCAAACAATTTCAAAAATTCATTAAACCTTGCATTGTGTTTTTGGTTCTGTTTAGCAGTATAAATCAGTTTTCTAAATAAAATAATATTTTAAATTTTCTAGGTTCTATTAAATCAAATGGGCTATGGTTTATTAATAAAATATGGTTTAGTTTAATTATTAGAATTCCTATTTTGAATTCTAAAAAAATTATAAAAATCAATTCAGTAGGTTTTTATTTGTGAATATAAGATATGTGTAATACTTTGTTAGAAATAAATAACATTTTATTATAGGGTCCATTAATAATTAAATAAAATGGCCTTAGTTATTTAATTCAAATAGGATTTATTTTATTGAGATATTTATTTTAAAATCTTAAAATAAAGTCAAAACACTTTAGTAGGGTTTAATTAAGAAAATAAAATACTTAGAAACTTATTTTAAAATAATTTAATAAGTTTTGATGTTTTAATTAAAAATGGTTAAAACCTTTTATTTGAATAAAATTTGATATTAATTCCTTATCATTTTATTTTAACTAAACCTTTGTTAGTTTTATTCAAAACTAAATGTTTTAATTCATAAGCTTGGCCAAGGTTTTGATTTAGCTTTATAAAACATTCTTTATTTATAATCTTCTATTTCATTTGGAAACAAATCTTTTTATTTGATTGTTTTAAAATAACATTTCCAATTGTTTCCTTTTATGAAATGCTTATCCTTTTAAATCCTTTTAGGATTTTAATTAATTCAAATGGGTTTGAGTTTCCATTTTAAATTCAAAAAGTTTCTTCTGGCTCTGAAAATCAAACAAAGTTTTATTTTATTAATTTATTTTCACATTACAAGATTTGGAAAATCTTGGGATGTGACAGGCTACCACCCTTAAAATAAATCTCGTCCCGAGATTTGGGAAGGCTAGGGTTGCAAGCAAGTTCAAAGCAACTAGGGTACTACCACCCTTAAAATTTTCCAAACAAAAATTACATATTGGCCTTCTTGGGTCCTGGAATTTCTCTATGTTACACCTTTTGCTTTATTCCTATGCTTGATTCATGGACCAAGATTGAGCTTCTCCATAGGCTTGTTCAACTTGTTCTTCATCCTTTCTGGACAGTTGCTTGCATAGTGTCCTGGATTCTTGCAATTGAAGCAATGAATGTCATTGAGTTCTTTACGTGGCTCTTGTGGACAGGTTGCTACAAAGTGACCTGGTTCATTACAGTTGTTACACCACACTTGGTCAATTCCTTTATTCTTTATGTTCTCAGGGCATCCACTAGAGTAGTGTCCCATTTCCTTACATTTACGACATTGTACAAGGCTCATGTCTTGCTTGGGCTTCTTGATTTTCCTAGATCCTTTGAAATGAGTTGTCTTGCTTGGAGGTAGTAGTGGTCCTTTTCCTTTGGTAGACTTGGATCCTTCTTGTTTCCTTTGTTCTACCATGGCATAGATAGGACATAGGCCAGGAGTATGATCACTTCCTTCACAAAGGTAGCAAGTAGCTTGAGAGGTAGGGCATTCTCCAACAGGATGGTCTTCATCACAGTTGGGGCATT
The DNA here is from genome assembly GCA_030063025.1 of Avena longiglumis. Lineage (NCBI taxonomy): Eukaryota > Viridiplantae > Streptophyta > Magnoliopsida > Poales > Poaceae > Avena > Avena longiglumis. The sequence goes on from CP125973.1 coordinate 536,247,956, forward strand.
GTCCTTCATGCTCCTTGGAAGTATGATCCTTGTCTCCACAAATAATGCAAGCTGGAGCTCCATCTAGAACAACATTCTTGTCATCCTTGCTATCATACTCTTTTCTAGGATAATTTTCTTCCATGCTAATCATTTGATTAGTCACCTTAAGCATCAATTGGGACTGTTCCTCCAAAAACCTTTGCAGTGCTGGATCTTCATTACTATTGTTGGCTAGGAACTGAGCTGTCAATTGGTTCAATTGATGTTGGGTTGCTATGAGCTCTCCCAGGCTGTCAGCTTGGTTGGTGTTGGTGTCATCAACCTTGGAGTCCTTTGGGGTAGTCATCTGTTTGGGGTTGAAGGAAGATTAGAGTAGGCAAGAAATTTCTAAGGAAATATTTCTAATCACACAGATCTCAATTCACACAAACAAGGTGCATGCAATCACAAATCAACCTATCATATTCAACTTTGCACTCAAGCACATACTTAGGCAACAAAATATTTTTGTTACACCACATAAGTTGGTGGGTTTGACTTAACTAAAATATGGTGGTCCATCTATATGGTTCACTTGTGATCTTTCTTCCCTTTGCATGAGATCATGGTTTCCTTGAGACAAACTCTTGGTTACAATACTTCAAAGTTGTTGATGGTTTCTTCTTATTTTGCATTCCCTCAGTCTCTAATTCCTTTAAGTAAGATTTCTTTGTCTTATTTGTGGTCCTTAGTAGTTTCCATGTTGGAAGTCCTTGGTGAAGAGGTTGAAGATGTTGAAGTCATTAGAGTTGAAGAGGTTGAAGAAGTCCTTGCACATGATGTAGTCTTTGGTCATGGTTAGGTTTTTCCATCAAGTTGAAGTAGAAGAGAAGTAGAGTTGAAACCAAAATGGTTAAGGAAAGAGTTTACAAGTGTTTTTGTAAATAATTTTTTGGACCAAATACACTCCTTATTTTTCTAAGGGTTTTTGTCAAATCCTAGGGTTACAAATCCTACAGGCAACACAATGCTCTGATACCATCTGTAGAGGTCCCTACCCAATATGGTAGATCCCTCCTGTGTTTTACAATGCTAGTCCCTGGATCAATAGCTAGCATCCACAGTTAAGATGTAATATCAAGATACAAAGGTCATATTATAACTTTATAACATAATTCTATTACATCATATATAGCTCATTGGCTATTACATTACATTGCAGCGGAATAATTATATTCATGGGGTCCTTCATCTTCAAAGTGCCACAGGCAGATGTTGGTTGTAGACTTTGTAGTCCTAGTCAATCAAACAATCTTCATCTAACAAAACAATCAACCTGCAACATTACAAGTTACAGCCACAAGGGTCAATACATTTGAATTGTATTGGCAAGTTTCACTTTTATATTTAATAAGTGGATACTATCATTACATGCAAATTTGGCTAAGTAGAGTTTAGGGTTCATTGGCATAAAGCAATATTTTATCCTATCTTTTAAAAATGGTTTTGGTCTTTTGTCAAATCTCATTTCCAACATCCTTGAACATCCTTGGTAGACACTCAAGTGTTCAAGTACTTGTCAAAAATCCTTGAGCACCTTGGTAACCCCAAGTGCTACAAGTTTTATCAAAACTCATGAGTTACTTGGTAACCCCAAGTACATCATGCTCTTGAGCACCTTGGTAACTCCCCAAGTGCAACAAGCTTAACAAATCTCTTTGAATTCCTTGGTACCCCCAAGTGCATCAAGTTTTTATATTAGAAATTAGAATGTCGAGATCTCCCATAGTTCAAACTTTAGTTGCTCAGTATTGTCCATAACCGGGGACACGGCTAAGTACTTAGATTTATTAACTTCTGCAGAAGGAGTACACTTTACCCACATGACACAATCCCATCTTGTTGCCACCAGTGGCCCTCTTGGATTAGTGCTCACCAAGATGGAGTACTGGCAGACTGAGAATGTGACGAAGTCTTTCCAAAAGGTCCTCCCATACATCATTGCTAGCTTGTCTTCAGTCCCCATGAAGCATTCCAGATCCCCATGTCCGGTAACTAAAGACAATGTATGGGTTTTCCTAATGTAGTTGACTAAGCCAGAGCCATAATAGCATGTGGTTGTACACGAAAGCCACAATTGGAGAAACATGTTCAATCTCTAAGTTTCCTAGGTGGTTTTCATTTGGAGCACAACACAAAGTGATTGCCATAGACATGGGTCTCTTTTGTTGCCACCTTATCCAAAACATAAAGTGTCCACCACCTAGGTGGTTCATTGAGTCCTTGTTTTATTATATAAAATCACAAGTCCTTTTCTCAACCTTTGTAAAATTTTAACATGTATCTCTTTTCAAAACTTAGCATGGATAAGCATGTACAACTTTAATATTTTCACTAAGGAGTGTATAGGGAATCCTATTAGGATTAGCATAGCATAAGTATAAAACATTTTCATGCATGTTTTCAAAATCTACTAAGTAAAATGAAAATAGTAGGTCTTTTGTATGATAGTGTAACTTGCCTTTTTGGTAGGGAATGATAGTCACTCCTTGATCTTGCTAGACTCACTCTTTGCTAATTTCACTACAAGTCAATCAAGCAATCATAGTATCAAGTAGCATTCCAAATCAATATACAAACAACATTTCACATACTTAAAGTAGGGATTCTAAGTCATGCAAAGGTGGGTTCTTTTTGGTTTATAAACTTTGTAAGGTCCACATTGGTCATTTACCAAGATGGCAAAGTTATTTGCAAAACATTTTATCTAAAACTATTTTAAAAACCCTTTCTTCATTTTATGTGATGAAATTATTTTCTTATCAAAGAAAAACTTTATGTTTTTCACCAAGTGAGTTTCCCTTGGCAAGGCTTGGTGTTTTTGGGTCAGTAAGTTTGGTTCATAACATTTTCCCAAAGTTTTTCTAAAAACATTTCCATATCAATGAGTTTTATTTGGCTAGAAAATGGCTAAGTTAAATAATTCAACTTAATTTTCACAATAATCATTTTTAACACTAGGGGTTGGTTCCTAGGGTCAGTAAGGTCACACAAATCCATCTTGCAAAAGATTTAATCCTAGAATCAATTTTAAACAATTTTTATACCCTAAACAAGTACACAAATGTTTCTGTAAATTCAAACAAGCTAACAGATACTATTTTCAAAACTAAGGCCATGGTTGGCTAGGGCTTGTTCTCCTGATTTTATTGATATAAAATTTGTCAAATTTGGACGTGTGGATCAAAAGTTATAGAGGTTTGAAGTTTGTAGTTAAATCAGATTCAAATTTCTTTTAAAACGAGATAGGTGACACGCGGCACGCTCTGGTTGGACGGTACCGGTTCGGGGTGGATCACGCTGTGGGGCGTTGGATTAAGTCAGATCGGGTGGTCCAGATAACGTACCCCTTCGCGGCTTAAGTGTTCTATCACAGGCGTTGGATAGGGATCCAACGGTGTTCGCGCGCTTGACCATTCGCGAGCGGCGCCGGCGGTGGCTAGCGGCGGCGGCGGTCAGATTGCGGCGGCGCTTGGCGAAACAGAACGTTAGGAGAGAGGGGAGGATGCTCACCTTGATCGCAGAGCTATGGTGAAGCACGTCGTGTGGTCGGTGTGGCTCGGGGCGCACTAGGGTTGCGGCAATTTCTCACCGAAGTTGGAAACGGCGTCGAGCGGCTCTGGTTCTGGTTGAAGTCGACGCTGCAGATCACCCTAAGGCAAGTCAGGAATATGGTTAGGTGCGTAGGTCCGAGGCGAATATGCTCGCATGATCGAGGAGCGGAGGGGCGTCGTATTTCACCTGGAAACGCTGTCGGAGTTGGAGGCAGACGGTGGCCGTCGTGGTCGTCGTCGCTGGCGTTGCTGTAGATCTCGAGAGGGCAAACCGAGAGCATGGTTAGTCGCGGGAGACCATGGCGGAGCTGTGAGCGTGAACTATAGGGCTTGGGGTGGTCGGCTCTTACCAGTATGCTTTGCCGGAGTAGAGGACAGACGGTGGCGCTTCTGTGCTTGGTCTAAGACAAGGTTCTGGGGCGTCCGCGGTCGAGTGAATGGCACGGATAGAAGCGCCAGAGCATGGGGAGCGTGCGTGCTTGGTTGAGGAAGCAAGGGGAGGCAGGGTGTGGCCGGAATTGAGGGCGGAGCTCGTCGGAGACGGCGGTGGTGTAGAGAGAATTGGAGGCAGCCTAGGGGCAAAATGGAGGCGGTGTCTGAGGAAAGTGACAGAGAAGAGGGAGGCGGTTAAATGGGCGTGGTCACGACGAGGAATCAACGCGACGTTAAGGTGAATTAATCGCGCGGAATCAATGCCTGCAACGGCAGCGAGGTGAGGGGAGGAGGACTCGCGCGGGGAAGAAGGAGAACATTGGTAAAGGGGGTCCAGCGGTCAGTGGGAAAACGTTTCAGGCGGGGTCCACTTGTCGGTTGCTGGGAGGGTTGTTTAAGTGGTGAAAAATAACGGTTCGGAAAATAGGGGCAGATGGGCTGGTGGGCTTCCTGGGCTGAGCATCTAGGCTGGCTGTTGTTTCACTTTTTTTTTGTACTGAATCATTTTTCCTTTTCTATTTTGAATTTCTGTTTTAAATTTCATTCAATTATTCAATCATTCAAACACTTTCAAAAATTCATTAAACCTTGCATTGTGTTTTTGGTTACATTTAAAGATAAATCAGTTTTCTAAATAAAATAATATTTTAAATTTTCTAGGTTCTATTAAATCAAATGGGCTATGGTTTATTAATAAAATATGGTTTAGTTTAATTATTAGAATTCCTATTTTGAATTCTAAAAAAATTATAAAAATCAATTCAGTAGGTTTTTATTTGTGAATATAAGATATGTGTAATACTTTGTTAGAAATAAATAACATTTTATTATAGGGTCCATTAATAATTAAATAAAATGGCCTTAGTTATTTAATTCAAATAGGATTTATTTTATTGAGATATTTATTTTAAAATCTTAAAATAAAGTCAAAACACTTTAGTAGGGTTTAATTAAGAAATTAAAATACTTAGAAACTTATTTTAAAATAATTTAATAAGTTTTGATGTTTTAATTAAAAAGGTTAAAACCTTTTATTTGAATAAAATTTGATATTAATTCCTTATCATTTTATTTTAACTAAACCTTTGTTAGTTTTATTCAAAACTAAATGTTTTAATTCATAAGCTTGGCCAAGGTTTTGATTTAGCTTTATAAAACATTCTTTATTTATAATCTTCTATTTCATTTGGAAACAAATCTTTTTATTTGATTGTTTTAAAATAACATTTCCAATTGTTTCCTTTTATGAAATGCTTATCCTTTTAAATCCTTTTAGGATTTTAATTAATTCAAATGGGTTTGAGTTTCCATTTTAAATTCAAAAAGTTTCTTCTGGCTCTGAAAATCAAACAAAGTTTTATTTTATTAATTTATTTTCACATTACAAGATTTGGAAAATCTTGGGATGTGATAGTTCCGCAATTTGAGGATTGTCCTCACAGCTGGTAATTTGACCTATGTGCTGGATGCACCGCTGGGTGACCCACCTGCAGCTGATGCTTCCGATGAAGTAAAGAATGTTTACCTCGCTCGGAAGAATCAGTACTCCATAGTTCAGTGTGCTATCTTGTATGGTTTGGAATCGGAGCTTCAGAAAAGGTTTGAGAATTCAGACCCATATGATATTGTCGAGGATCTCAAATTGATCTTTGAGACTCATGCGGCAATTGAAAGTTATGAGGCTTCTGAAAAGTTCTTTAACCGCAAGATGGAAGAGGGCACTCCGTCGGTGAGCTTGTGCTTAAGATGTCGGGCACTCAAACAAACTTCAAAGCTTGGGTATAGTGATTCCTAATGCTTTGGGGATTTACTGCCTCAATCACTACCACCAAGTTACAAGAACTTTGTGATGAACTACAACATGCGAACATGAACAAGCGGTTGCGAACTGTTGCTATGTTAAAGTCTGCGAAGTGGAGATCAAGAAAGAGCACCAAGTGTTGTTGGTCAACAAGACCACCAAATTCAAGAAAGGCAAGTCTAAGCGAAGGGACACTTCAAGAAGGGTGGTAAGAAAGTTACCACGCCGAAGAAGACCAAGGCTGGACCCAAGCACGACATCGAGTGCTTTTACGCAAGGGAGAAGGTCCTGAGCGGAATTGCCCAAAGTCGGGCGGATCCAAGAACGCAACATCAAGAAGAAAGGTATATCCGATATACATGTTATTGATGTGTATATCACTAGTACTCGTAGTAGTGCTCGGTTATTTGAATCTTGGTTCGGTTGCTCATATTTGTAACTCGAAACAGGTGCTGCAGAATAAACGGAAGCTAGCGAAGAACGAGGTGACGATGCGCGTGGGAAATGGATCAAAGGTTGATGTGATCGCGGTCGGCACACTACCCCTTTATCTACCATCAGGATTAGTTTTATACTTAAATAATTGTTATTTGGTGTCTGCGTTGAGCATGAACATTATATCAGGATCTTGTTTATTGCAAGACGGTTACTTGTTTAAGTCCGAGAATAATGGTTGTTCGATTTATATGAGTAATATGTTTTATGCACATGCACCTTTGATAGATGGTCTATTCTTAATGAATCTCGATAGTGGAAATACACATATCAACAACATTGAGGCTAAACGTTTGAAATCAAGCGATAATTCGACCTATATGTGGCACTGTCGTCTTGGTCACATTGGAGTGAAACTTATGAAGAAACTCCATTCCGATGGACTTCTTGAATCACTTGATTTTGAATCACTTGAAAGATGCGAAGCATGTCTGATGGGTAAAATGACTAAGACTCCATTTTCTGGTATGATGGAGCGAGCTACGGACTTATTGGAAATCATACATACCGATGTGTGTGGTCCAATGAGTGTAGCATCATGTGGTTATCGTTATGTTCTTACCTTCACGGATGACTTGAGTAGATATGGGTATATCTATTTCATGAAACATAAGTCCGAAACTTTCGAGAAGTTTAAGGAGTTTCAAAGTGAGGTAGAGAATCAACGTAACAAGAAGATTAAATTTCTGCTTACGATCATGGAGGTGAATATCTAAGTTACGAGTTTGGCGAGCATTTAAAGAAATGGAATACTTTCACAGTTGACACCGCCGAACACCACAGCGTAATGGTGTGTCGACGTCGTGTCGAACTCTCTTAGATATGGTTCGTTTTATGATGTCACTTACAGATTTACCGCTATCATTTTGGGGTTATGCATTAGAAACAGCCGCATTCACTTTAAATAGGGCACCATCTAAATCCGTTTAAACGACACTGTAACATCCCTAAATTCATATTCCAAAACTCATTCATATCATTCTTGCATTATTCATCCATTTAGGGTTTTTCTCAAAATCATTTAGAGACAGAAGTTTGAGCTATGATTTCATGTGTGCAAATTCAACTCAATTGGCCATCACCCTTTGAGATTGGATTGTTTAGGAACTTGATTTCTTGCCTCCAATGTTGGAAAGATTAGGTGTAGCATTTTAACCCAAGTTTCCAATTTAAAAATATTTTCTAAACCCTATTTCAATCATTCACAAACTAGAGACAAGTCTCTGTTTGTTTGAAAACCCAAGCTTGACCAGGCCCTTACAAGGTAACCACTTGGTTAAATGACTGTATTTGAAACCACAGAACCCTGCAAAGATTCTCATTTTTGTTTGAATTCAAAAGGATTTGAATTCATATCAAAAATCATTCCAGAAAATAGAAATAGAAAAAGAAAAGAAGCAAACAAAAGAATAGGGCCAGGCGCCAGGAATTTAGCCCAGCAGTGGAACAGGCCCAATTAGCCCACCCGGGGCATTCCTTTTCCTCCAGACGCTGCAAGACGCTGCTCAGCCGTGACAGGCAGACCCCACTTCCTCGCAAGACGTCCGACAAGCGGCCTCCACGTCAGCATCGTCTCCACCCGCACGACCAGTTCATCCCCAATCAACGCGGCCGTTTCTGTGTTTAATTCGCGGCGTCAATTCGAATCAATGGCCGAGTGATTCTCGCTCGTGATCAGGCTATATAAACCCCCTCTGCCCCCTCTCTCTTTTCCCCCAAACCCCAAGCACAGAACGCCCCCAGGCTGCGCGCATTGCTCTCTGCAACCCCGCCGTCTCCGACGACTGCGCCGGCAAATTCCGGTGAGCCTAGAGTTTCCCTCAGTCTCGCGTTTACTCTATCGTGTTCAGTGAATCTCTGTGCACCTTCTGACACCCTCCGTTTATCTTCGCATGACCCGTAGCTTCGGCAACTTCGACGAATGGCCGCCACCGTCTCCTGCACGAACTCCGGCGAGCTCTAGTGGTAAGTCCAGACCGCCCCGAACCTTGTCGATCACGCTCGCATGTTCTCCATGATCGTCCGCATCTAACCACACCTTTCTTTGGCATCCTAGTGAACAACAACGTCGCCTCCTACCTCGAGCAGAACCACCGTTGCCAGATCCAACTCCGGCGAGAAATCTACCGCAACCCTGAGCGCCCCTTGCCGAGCTGATCACACGTCGAGCATCCCCACACCCTCGCGGTCTCGGTGAGCATCTCCCCCATCCACCTAGCGATCTGTACCGCCGGCGCCGCCACCGTCTGGTCGTCGCCGCCGCGCACAGCCGATAAGCGCCGCCAGTTTTTGGCCGGTTGTTTTAGATCGTTAGATCTGTATCGTAGCGCTAGGATAGATCCACTTAACCCCGAAGAGGTACGCGATCTGGAGCATTCGATCTGTTTAGATCCTGCGGCTGCAGAAGCGCGATCCAACCGAAACGGTACGCGCCAATCACAGCGCGACGCGTGGCTAGGGTTAGATCTAAAATTAGATTTAAAATCAGAAATTTGATCCAAATTCAAATGCTTATAACTTTTGATTGCCACATTAGATTTTTGCAAACTTTATACCGTTGGATTCAGTGAAACAAGACCTTTCATAATATCCAATTTATTTAGCAAATAGTAACAGTTAAAATGATTTTATTTGTAGAACATGTTTTAAGGCCATTTTAAGTAGAGCTTTATTTTAGTAAATTGTTTTTGAGACCAAATAAGTTTAGTTGGCAAATTTGTGACTTGTTAAGTTTCTGTAGACATGAGCATACTTGGTAGAATTTTTTTTTCAAAATCACACTTAGTAAATTCTTGCATGCATGCATTCATATTATTTTTGTTTGTATATGATTGTGTGTAATTGTATGCTATAATTTCTTGTGTAGATTTTGCTAGTGATTGTGATTGTGAAGAGTGCTACTCTCCCCACTACCAAGGCAAGTGATATTTACATGAATATATTTGTCCTATGTTTTGAACTAGCATTAGATATTTTGTTATAGTATTGCATGTTATTTTGTCTAATGCAAAAGATGGGAAATCCTATGTAGTCTAGTAGAATTGCTAAGGAATTATCCCTAAGATAAGTTGCCATACTTTGCTTAGCCTAGCTTATAGCAAAACAAGGGTTGGTGAAAATTACACTTACTATGAAGAAAATATTTCTAAGTCATGAGACTTATACTTTCCTAATAAAACCACTAAGTCAAATGAACCTCTTGGGTGGAATGGAAAGTATGGGTTATGTTGAGTGGTTACACAAGGCCATGGACTTGGGTTGTGTATCTCACTTGTGGTAAGACACCCAGGCACAAAGGGATTTGGAGGCCAAGTGTTGAGAAAGCTTACAGTGCAACCACTTGGCAATATGGGCTCTGCCTTGATCATATAGGTTGCTAGAACTTAGTCAATTGGACAGTTGGTGGTAGATGGGATGATAGGTTGGAGCGCGTCCATTTGACTAAGGAAAGGCTTCTGAAAGGTCCTGTCTTGGGAAACCAAGTCAGTGGGAAAGTGCACAACCTCTGCAGATGGAAAACCTAAGTACTTAGCCTAGTCCAAGGCAATGGACACTTTTGAGCATCAAGACATGGAAGCTACAAGAATCTCATCACTCCAACTTCTAAGTAAAATTTGTGGGTGAACAAGGGTGAAGGACCTCAATGTCTATTGGTGGTTCCTTGGGAATGTTTTGGACAAAGAAAAACTTAGTACTTTCAACTAGTAGGAAAAACCTATTTTCAAGCAAAGCAAGCCAAGCTACACTTAGCCAAATTCATATAGTAATATATTCCACTTAAAAAAATACTAAGGTATCACTTGCCAATACTATTCCAAAGTATTGACCCTCTGTGGCTGTAACTTGTGATGTTGCAGGTTACTCCGATGATGAATAGGAGTCATGAGTCTACACTCAACATGCTTGCCTGTGGCACATGAAGATGAAGACTTGTGTTATTTACTTATTCCTTAAACTCTTGTATTAGGCCTATGGCCCTGAGTTGTAAAAGACTATGTTTTATCTCTGGAATGAATGTAATAAACAACCTTTGTATCTGTGTACTTCATCTTAAACTGTGGATGCTAGTATTGATCCAGGGACTAGCATTGCAATCACAGGGATCCTTTCCTCTATAAGGAGGGGTCTAACAGACACCGTATGAATTATGGTTTGGGAAGAAACCTAGATTGTCGTTCCTTAAAGTTTGGGGATGCGAAGCCTATGTGAAGAAGTTACATCCGGACAAGCTTGAACCCAAAGCAGAAAAATGCGTCTTCATAGGATACCCAAAGGAAACTATTGGGTATACCTTCTATCATAGATCCGAAGGCAAAATCTTCGTTGCCAAAGAATGGGTCCTTTCTAGAGAAGGAATTTCTCTCGAAAGAAGTGACTGGAAGGAAAGTAGAACTCGACGAGGTTGTCGAACCTTCTCTCGACATTGCGAGTAGCGCAGCACCGGAAGAAGTTCCTGTTGTTGGGAATATGCCCTAGAGGCAATCATGTATGATGATATTTCCCATTGTATTCATAAAGTTATTAAGTAGTCCTTGTATAAACATCTGATGTGTATCATTGAATATGTGATTCAGTTGTGGAACTATGCATTCATGTTGTTTGTACTAAATATCCTTGGTCATTGAGGTTGTGCTGGACACACAACTTAGACCAATGTGAAAGTTGGCTTGATGACTCGGTTCCACTTGTCATGGGCATGGAGATGCTATTCCAACTTACACGGACTAGGCTAAAGAGTTTAGCGAGTTGGATTGACCCATATTGAGGTACAACGAACTAAATTGTCATTTGTATATCTCAATCAATGTAATCCTTAGACCTGAGGTTGTTGCATAGTCCGAGTTGAGGATCACCGACTTAGGTTCTGTCAAACGCTGATCCGTGAATCGGGCGATTATAAAGGCGGGTTCGGGTCGACTGAGAATCAAGCTGCGTGATGTGAATAACCAAGATGGGATTTTGCCCCTCCACTCGGAGAGATATTCTCTGGGCCCTCTCGTGAGATATGATTCGTAAAGCATGGCCATGCGCGACTCGGTTAAGTGTTAACCGAGGCGATCGACTAAGAGTTAGTCGGGTGAATCACTTATCTCGGATCGAGAAGAGAGTTGGACTATTTAAGGGATGACATATATTCGCCTATAGTCTGACAAGGTATATCGTGAGGCAAAAGGGACTCAGACGTAAGTCGCATTGGAAAGGCAAGTCGTCATGACTCTTTGGTACTTGGGAATCGGTACGTTCTGCTAGGAGCCGATGCCGATTGATCGATTGTGAGTTGGACTCAAATCGTGTCCAAGTAACCATGAGCCTGCGGGGTCACACACTTAAGAGCGGGAGCAGGTTCGGATTGGATCCGAATCATATAATCTGGTTGGGTTGGACCTAAACCGGATTAGGACTGAGTTAGTGAGTTGGACTCACGGTGACTAGTTTATATGGGCTTTAGTGAATGGGTCGCGCGAGCAAAGCCCACGTTCACTCCCTATATATAGTGGAGCACAGTAACCCAGAGAGGTTAATCGTTGTTCGGTTAGTTCATTCCATGTGTTGGAAACCCTAGCTCCACAGCAGTCCTGCCGCCGTAACGAACCTAGCAGTTCGCCGCCGGTACTCCTCCTTGTACGTGTGGATACCAGCGAGGTCTGCAGACGATCAGCACCAGACGGGCGATCGGATCGTGAGGACTACATCGCATCAATCGGCGCTTCATCAGTAATCCGCAACCGCACGTCTAGTGGTAAACCTCGTGGCCTTCTACCTCAGCTAGGTCTTGGGATCACCACGTTAGAGGAAAAGTTTTTGTTTTATCTCTGCGTGGCCCTACACCTGTGGTGCCTGCACCAATTAGAGAGGAAGCTAATGATGATGATCATGAAACTTCGGTTGAAGTTGCTACAGAACCTCGGAGGTCAACGAGAACTCGTACCACTCCAGATTGGTATGATCCCATTATGAGTGTCATGTTGGTGGATAACACCGATGACCCCGAGACATATGAGGAAGCGATGATGAGCCCAGATTCCAATAAATGGCAAAAAGCCATGAAATCCGAGATTGGATCCATGTACGAAAACCAAGTATGGACTTTGGTGAACTTACCGGATGGCCGGAAGGCTGTCGAGAACAAATGGATCTTCAAGAAGAAAACAGATGCTGATGGTAATGTTACTGTCTATAAAGCTCGACTTGTCGCAAAAGGGTTTCGACAAATTCAAGGAGTTGACTACGATGAGACTTTCTCACCAGTAGCGAAGCTAACGTCTGTGAGGATTATGTTAGCAATCGCTGCATATTATGATTATGAGATATGGCAGATGGATGTCAAAACAACATTCCTCAATGGAGATATTGATGAAGAGTTGTATATGATGCAACCTAAAGGTTTTGTCGATCCTAAAGATGCTAAAAAGGTATGCAAACTTCAACGGTCCATCTATGGATTGAAGCAAGCATCCCGAAGTTGGAATCAACGTTTTGATAAGGTGATCAAAAGTTTTGGTTTTATACAAACTTATGGAGAAGCTTGTATTTACAAGAAAGTGAGTGGGAGCTCTGTAGCATTCTTAATACTATATGTGGATGACATATTGTTGATTGGGAATGATGTAGACCTTCTTAATAGTGTCAAGGAATATTTGAATAATAGTTTTTCAATGAAGGATCTTGGCGAAGCAGCTTACATATTAGGCATAAAGATTTATAGAGATAGATCGAAACGCCAAATATCATTGTTACAGAGTACATATTTGGACAAAGTTCTAAAGAGGTTTGCCCATGTTGCCCATGTTGCCCATGTTGCCCAATACGACCTTGAGTAAAACTCAAAGTCCGACATCGGCAGAAGATAGAGAAAGGATGAGTAAGACTCCCTATGCCTCAGCCATAGGATCTCTAATGTATGCCATGCTATGTACTAGACCCGACATTGCATATGCTGTTAGTTTAACTAGCAGATATCAAAGTGATCCAAGAGTGGATCATTGGACAGCGGTCAAAAACATCCTTAAGTACTTGAGAAGAACTAAGGATATGGTTCTTTCTTATGGAGGTGATGAACAACTCGTTGTTAATGGTTACACCGATGCTAGTTGGAACACCGATCCGGATGATTCTAAATCACAATCTAGATATGTATTTATTTTGAATGGTGCAGCAGTTAGCTGGAGGAGTGCAAAGCAAAGCGTTGTGGCGAGATCTTCAACTGAATCGGAATACATGGCTGCTTCGGAGGCTTCACAAGAAGCGATATGGATGAAAGAGTTCATTATAGAGCTGGGTGTGGTTCCTAGTGCGCTGGACCCAATGTCTATCTACTGTGATAACATGGGCGCCATAGCCAATGCGCAAGAACCAAGGTCACACAAGAAGCTGAAGCACATCAAGCTGCGTTTTCACGCTATTCGCGAACATATCCAGGATGGGGATATAAAGATTTGCAAAGTACACACTGATCTGAATGTGGCGGATCCATTGACTAAACCTCTCCCGAGGACAAAACATGACCAGCACCAAACTGCCATGGGTGTTCGGTATATTACCATGTAATCTAGATTAGATGACTCTAGTGCAAGTGGGAGACTGTTGGAGATATGCCCTAGAGGCAATAATAAATATAGTTATTATTATATCTTTGTGTTTACGATAAATGTTTACATTCATGCTATAATAGTATTAACAAGGAAACATTGATACTTGTGTGATTTGTAAACTTAATATGAAGTCCCTAGTATAGCCTCTATACATCACTATCTTGTTGGTTGATAAATGATTGTGGTTTCCCTATCATGAACATTGAGATGTTATCAACAACAAGAACATATCGTTAGGAGAATGATATGGTGGACATACTCCTATAGATAAGCGTAGCATAAAGATCAAGTCATTTCAATAGTTCAATTGCTATATGCTTTTTGATACATAGTAACCTAATTCCTTCGACCATGAGATCATGCATATCACCTTTACCAGATGGATGCTTTGATGACATCAAACACCACACCGTGAATCGGGTGGCTATAAAGGTGGCATTGAGTGTTCGGAAAGTATTGGTTGAGACACATGGATCAAGAGGGATTTGTCCATCCATATGACGGATAGATATACTCTGGCCCTCTCGGTGGAATGTCATCCAATTAGCTTGCAAGCATGTGACTCGCTCACAAGGGATCACATATCACGGGAACGAGAAAAGAGTACTTATCGGTAACGAGGTTGAACTAGGTATGCAGAGATACCGACGATCATAACCTCGGATAAGTAAACTATCGTGAGACAAAGGGAAATTGGTATCGTATGTAAGTGGTTCATTCGATCGCAAAGTAATCGTAGAAATATGTGGGATCCATATGAATTTCCAGATTCCTCTATTGGTTATTGTTCGGAGAAGTGTCTCGATCATGTCCGCATAATTCACGAACCGTAGGGAGACACACTTAAGGATTTGACGTTGTTTGAGTAGTTATGGTATTATGAGAAAGAGACCGAATATTGTTCGGAGTCTCGGATGAGATCCGGGATATCACGAGGTGATCTGGAATGGTTCGGAGAATAAGATTCATATAAGGAAAGTCCCGTTTCGGAGTTGGGATATGTTTCCGGTGTTTTCATCGGGAATGTTCTAGAAGGTTCCGGAATGTCCGGCACTCCGGAGGGGAAGGGGTACATGAATGTGTCATTTCAAGTTGGAATGATTGCATCATGTACCAAGTGTCCTAGCTGTTCCAAATGAAGGATTATATTAAATCCTAGTTTGAAAAAGTCAAATAGCTAAATTGAAAAGTCAAATAGCTAAAATTGGAAAGTGGAAAAGAGGAGGGGGGGAATCCGAGTTGGGGAGGAGTTCCCTCCTCCAACCGGCGGCAACCCTCCAAGCCGAGTTGGGGAGGGACTCCTCTCCCTCCCCTTGGCCGCCGGCCCCCTCCACCTATATAAGGAGGGGCAGGGACCCCTCCTAGAGCACACAAGTCCCTCACCTCAAACCCTAGAAGCTGCAACCCACCATAGCCGCCGCCGCCCCCCTAGGGTTTTGCCCTAGCCGCCGATTTGGGTGCCCCCGGAACCCTAGCCGCCGGCTCTAGCATCCCCTCCTTGGTGTGTCTAAACCCTAGAACACCGAGGACTCTCTCATACTCCACCATACTCGCTCCGGCTTAAGGCGAAGCACATGCGATCTCCCTCTACTTCGGTACCACACGTTGTCAGCCGGGAATCACGAGGAGAGTGCTACAACCTCCGCTGCTGGAACAAGGGAGAGGAAGGTCTTCGTCGAAAATCGAACGTGTGATCGATGCGGATGGCGGAACGCAGCTGGAAGGATCGTCGACGCGATCTTGAGATCGGGAAGAGTAACTACATCACCCACGAATCCTCTCGTTAAACACTTTGGAATCTTCGAGGGTAAGTTATTCCATCGACTCGTTGCTACAATCTAGTAGATAGATCTTGGCTTGTTTGTTTGTATGCGATAGAAAATTTTTGTTTTCCATGCTACGAATCCCTACAAGATCACAAACAATACTATCATAATGATTCAATAATAATTTTAGATCTGAGTCATGGCACTCAGGCCCTAGTGACAAGCATTAAGCACAACAAGTTGCAACAAAGTCTAATTGCACTAATAGAGATACTAGGCACTATGCCCTAACAGATCTTATTCGATTACATGATAGAACTCATCCAATCCCTACCATCCCCAAGCCTACAGTGGAGGATTACTCACTCATGGATGAGGGAAACATCGGTGGTTGATGGAGATGCGTTGGTGATGACGATGGCGATGATCCTCTCCAAATTCCCCGTCCCGGCAGGGTGCCAGAACGGAGTTTCTGGATCCGAATCTTGGTTTCTGGTGGCGGCGGTGGAGCGGTTTCTGAAAAACTATCGAACCCCCCTCGGTTTTTAGGTCGAAAGGCAACTTATAGTCGCAGAGGGAGGCTAAGGGGGTGCCTGGGGTGGCTACACCCCCTCCAGGCACGGGGTCAGGTGGGCCCACACCTTGGGTAGGTGTGGGCCACCTAGGCCTCCTCTCCGTCTCTCCTTCTAGCTCCGTGGGTCTTCTGGTGAAATATAATTTTTGGCATATTTTCCGGGATTTTTCTTGATAGTTCATTTTCTGCACAAAAACAAGACACCAAGGTAATTCTGCTGAAAACAACGTCAGTCCGTGTTAGTTGTATCCAAATAACACAAGTTTAGAGAAAAACAATAGCAAAGTGTTCGAGAAAGTAGATATGTTTTGGACGTATCAGTCATGACGAGATGAGACGGGCACGCGGGCGTGCGAGCGGCGGCGTCATCGGAGGAGGAGCGCGCGCGTGTATCTCTCTTATTGCCACTCACGTACAAAGTGGTGCAACACTCCACCTTATAAGGTGGTGCAACTCTCCTTCAACTTCCCATGTGGGACTAAACTTTATCTCCCACTCCACTCTCATGTGAGCTGCCACAAATATGGGCCCAAACATATATGGGCTGCCACAAATCTAGGCTTTGAGATTTAGGGAAAATCTGAAATACACATGGGCCTAAATGGATTAGCCCATTATTTCTAACAATCCCCCACCAGATCTCAAATGCCCATTTGAAGATTTGCCAATCCTTGCTACTTGTTTATATGACAGTGTTTTAGCAGAGAGTGTTAAGTTGAACTTCCGCCTAGAATCTTGAACTATGTCTATTAACAACTTGAACAATGGACGAACCTTGAATTGCAAGCTTGGTGCCAATAGATTTCACTCAAAATCATAACTAGTACCTGGCTGCCAGTAGCTTACCCCGCGGGTTGGAGCATATGCATCATACCCCCTGGTCTCTTCATGAGTTTACTAGAGATCACCCAAGTCTCATAGACCGCGATGTTTACAGTCGAGCTCATATAGGTGTGTTCTATCAAGAATGCCCTGTAGGACGACATCTTTGCTAATTAAAGCCAACAGAAACACATTAAGGCATGTTGCCAATCTGCCTTACAGATTATGAGAGTTATGCATCTTCACATAGAGAGGGTTACAAAATACTCTCCTCAGTCCACCCACTAGCTTGTTCTTCCCAGGTCCTAATTCACGGGATCTCCGATCACATAATTTGGGTCACCACTAGTGTAAGAGGTCTCAACTAATAAGGTAGATTCCTCCTGTGTTTTACAATGCTAGTCCCTGGATCAATAGCTAGCATCCACAGTTAAGATGTAATATCAAGAAACAAAGGTCATAATATAACTTTATAACCAGGAATAACATAATTTTATTACATCTTTCATAGCTCATTTGGCTATTACATTACATTGCAGCGGAATAACTATAAGCATGGGGTCCTTCATCTTCAAAGTGCCACAGGCAGATGTTGGTTGTAGACTTTGTAATCCTAATCAATCAATCTTCACTAAAAACAACCAAACCTGCAACATACAAGTTACAGCCACAAGGGTCAATACATTTGAATTGTATTGGCAAGTTTCACTGTTATGTATAATATAAGTGGATCCTATCATTACATGCAAATTTGGCTAAGTAGAGTTTTAGGCTCATTTTCATAAAGCAATATTTTATCCTATCTTTTCAAAAGGGTTTTGGTCCTTTGTTAAATCTCTTTTCCAAGTTCCTTGAACTCCTTGGTAGAAAATCAAGTGTTCAAGTCCTTGTCAAAATTCCTTGAGCACCTTGGTAACCCCAAGTGCAACAAGTCTTATCAAAAACTCATGAGTTCCTTGGTAACCCCAAGTACATCCAGTGTTAAGCAAAATCTCTTGAGCACCTTGGTAACCCCAAGTGCATCAAGCTTAACAAAATCTCTTTGAATTCCTTGGTAGACACACAAGGGCATCAAGTTTTTTATTTTAGAAGTTGGAATGTCGAGATCTCCCATAGTTCAAACTTTAGTTGCTCAGTATTGTCCATAACCGGGGACACGGCTAAGTACTTCGATTTTATTAACTTCTGCAGAAGGAGTACACTTTACCCACATGTCACAATCTCATCTTGTTGCCACCAGTGGCCTACTGGATTAGTGCTCACCAAGATGGAGTACTGGCAGACTGAGAGTGTGACGAAGTCTTTCCAAAAGGTCCTCCCATACATCATTGCTAGCTTGTCTTCAGCCCCCATGAAGCATTCCAGATCCCCATGTCCGGTAACTAAAGACAATGTATGGGTCTTCCTAATGTAGTTGACTAAGCCAGAGCCATAATAGCATGTGGTTGCACACGAAAGCCACAATTGGAGAAACATGTTCAATCTCTAAGTTTCCTAGGTGGTTTTCTTTTGGAGCACAACACAAAGTGATTCCCATAGACATGGTTCCTTTTGTTGCCACCTTCTCCAAAACTTAAAGTATCCACCACCTAGGTGGTTCATTGAGTCCTTGTTTTATTATGTAAAGCACAAGTCCTTTTCTCAACCTTTGTAAAATCTCAACATGTATCTCTTTTCAAAATATAGCATGGCTAAGCATGTATCAACTACAATATTTCACTAAGGAGTGTATAGGGAATCCTATTAGGATTTAGCATAGCATAAGTATAAAGATATCTTTTTCATGCATGTTTTCATAATCCACTAAGTATAATGAAAATAGTAGGACTTTTGTATGATAGTGTAACTTGCCTTTTTGGTAGGGAATGGTGGTTCACTCCTTGATCTTGCTAGTCTCACACTTTGCTAAATTCACTACAAGTCAATCAAGCAAACACAAGAATCAACTAACATTCCAAACCAAAGTCAAACAAACAATTTCACACTCACAAGGCAATGGAATCTAAGTCATGCATAATTATGCAAAGGATGGTTCTATTGCAAGGATGGTCTCCACTAGGTTTCTAAACTATGTAAGGTCCAAATTGGTCATTTACTAGTATGGCAAAGTCATTAGTTAGAGGGTTTTGCCAAAAACTATTTTAAAATCCATACAACATTTTATATGGTGGAAAAATGGTTTTATCAAATCAAAAATCTTTAAGTTTCTCACCAAAAGTTTCTAACTCTCAAGACTTGGTGTTTTGGGTCAGTAGCTTTGAATCAAAATATTTTCTCAAAGTTTTTATTCCAAAATCCTTTTTCAATATAAAACCATTATCTTTACTTAGCTAGAAATAGACTAATTCAATTAATCCATTCTAAATTTTTGCAATTTCATTTTCAAAACCATGGGTTGGTTCCTTGGGTCACTAAGGTCACAATAAACCATTTTGCAGAAGTTTTAACTCTAAAATCATTTTTAAACATTTTTCCTACTCTAAACAACCTCACAAAAGAATCTGCAAAATCAAGCAAACTAACAGATACTATTTTCTAAACTAAGGCCATGGTTGGTTAGGTCTTGCTCTCCTGAATCCAACGACATAAAATTTGTAATTTTTGGACGTGTGGATCCAAAGTTATAAGGGTTTGAAATTTGCAAATAAATCTGATTCAAATCTATTTTTTGATCTAATCCAGGCCACGCGTCGCTGTCCCATTGGGCGGTACCGGTTCGGTTGGATCGGCAACGTGGACCGCAGGATTTAGTTTGATCGCACGGCATAGGGTGCGTACCTCTTCGCGGCTTAAGTGATCTATCGTAGGCGTTGGATTAAGATCCTACGGATGCTACTACTCGGTCACAGATGGGCGGCCATGGGCGCGGACGGCGGCGACGGACAAAGTGCTCATGGTGGTTCTAGGAAGCAAGGAAGATGGAGGTGGCACTTACCGTGTTCGCGAGGACGGTGGTGCTCGACGTGTGGTTGATGTGGCAAGGCACGAGGTCGTGGAATCTCGCCGGAGTTCGCTCAGCGGCGTGGCTCTGGTTGAGGTCGAGGACGTTGCTGCAGATCGCCCTAAGGCAAAACTAAGGCGCGGTCAGATGCGCAGGATCAAGACAACGCTGTGTGCATGAACGAGAAGTGAAGGGGCGGTCTGGTTCACCTGGAAAACGTCGTCGGAGAAGAAACAGACGGCGGTGCTGTCGGAGCTTGTCAAAGCCGACGCTCCGGGGCGCCCGTGGTTGAATGAAGGGCACGGGGAGAAGCGTCAGGGAGTGGGGAAGCTGCCAGCGTGCTCAGGGAGGCTCGGGGTGGTGTGGCTTGGCCGGAATTGGTCGGAGACGGTGGTCGGAGCTGGGAGTGTGTCGAGTCAAATTGGGGCAGCCTCGGGGCAGAGAGGGAATGACGACAGAGGGAAAGGGAGGGGAAGATGCAGGCGCTTAATATCGTGCAGTCACGGCAAGATTAACGCGCAGCATTACTATGAATTGAACGCGGCATTCAAAGGCAGCAACGGCAGCGAGGTTTGGGGGTGACAGGGTCACGCGGGTGTGGACGATGAGCAGTAGAGGTGGGGTCCACCGGTCAGTGGGAAAAGAAGCGAGAGTGAGGTCCACTGGTCAGTCTCGGCGCGGGTCAGATACGAGGTGTGAAACGTTCTCTTGCGGGGTGAGGAAACTGGGCTAGTTCCTGGGCCTGTTGGGCTGCTGGGTTGGGTCGGTTTAAATCTTATTTTTTTCTGTTTCTGATTCTTTTTCTTTTTCTATTTCTATATTCTGTCTTAAATTTCAAACATTCAAACATCAACCAAAACAATTCAAACAACACCAAACTTTGTAATATTGATTTTAATTCTGTTTAGTAACATGAATCAAAATTCAAATTCAAATTAATAATTTTAATAATAGGGTCTATTATTATTTAATTAAATAGATGTACCAATTATTAAATCCATAGGTTTTGATGTAATTCAAAGTTCCTCTTGAGAACTAAATAATTTTAAACCATTCAGTAGGTTGTATTTGAAAATAAGGAATATTTAGAAAGCTTTGTTTAAAATAAAATAACATTTTTGTTATAGGGTCCATTAACAATTAAATTAAATGGGTCTTATTCATTACTTCAAATAGGATTTGTTTTATTAGAATATTTATTTTGAAATCTAAAATAAAATCAAAACACCTCAGTAGATTTTATTTAAGAATATAAAATACTTAGAAAACTTATTTAAAACAAATAATTAAGTATTAGTGTTTAATTAAAATGGAAAAAAACCTTTACTTAAATAAAATTGGAAATTAAATCCTTATTAATTTATTTTGAATAAACTTTACTATTTTTATCAAATAGAAATATTTTTATTTCCAAAAGCTTGGCCAAGGTTGGCTTTATACAATAATCTTTATTTATAAATCTATCCTTTTCTTTTGAAAACAAAATTTTTTTATTTAAAGATCCAAAATAGTAATTTTAAATATTTTTATTTTCCTTTAATAAAAGTTTATCTTTTTAAATCCCTTTAGTACTTTATTAGATTCCAATTGGTTTGAAGTTCCAATTAAATCCAAAAAGTTTTCTTCTGGCCCTGAAAATCAAACAAAGTTTTATTTTATTCATTTATTTTCACATTACAAAATTTGGAAAATCTTGGGATGTGACAGGCTACCACCCTTAAAATAAATCTCGTCCCGAGATTTGGGAAGGTTAGGGTTACAAGCAGGTTCAGAACAACTAGAGTACTTCCACCCTTAAAGATTTTCAAACAAAAATTACATATTGGCCTTTCTTGGGATCCTGGGAAAAACTTCTCTAAGCAAACATTTGCATTGAGTCCTTTGTTTCCACACTTGACTCATGGGCCAAGGTTGAGTTTCTCCATAGGTTTGTTCAACTTGTTCTTCATCTTTTCTGGACAGTTGCTTGCATAATGTCCTGGATTCTTGCAGTTAAAACAATGGATGTCCTTGAGTTCTTTACTGGCTCTTGTGGACAAGTTGCTACATAGTGACATAGCTCTTTGCAGTTGTTGCACCACACTTGGTCAATCTCTTTATTCTTCTTGTTCTCTAGGCACTCACTGGAATAGTGTCCCATTTCCTTACATTTGCGACATTGCACAAGGTTCATGTCTGGTCTTGGTTTCTTGGGTTTCTTTGATCCCTTGAACTGGGTTGTCTTATTTGGGGGTATAAGTGGTCCTTTTCCTTTGGTAGACTTGGATCCTTCTTGTTTCCTTTGTTCCACCATGGAGTAGATAGGGCATTGGATAGGAACATGGTCATTTCCTTCACAAAGGTAACAAGTAGCTTGAGAGGTGGGACATTGTCCAACAGGATGATTTTCTTCACAATTAGGGCATTGACCTTCATGCTCCTTGGAAGTATGGTCCTTGTCTCCACAAATAATGCAAGCTGGGGCTCCATCTAGAATAACATTCTTGTCATCCTTGTTATCATAAACTCCTTTAGGATAGCTTTCTTCCATGTTGATCATTTGATTAGTCACCTTAAGCATCAGTTGGGATTGTTCTTCCAAAAACTTCTGCAGTGCTGGATCTTTATCACTATTGTTGGCTATGAACTGAGCTGTCAGTTGGTTCAACCGGTGTTGGGTTGCTATGAGCTCTTTCATGCTGTCAGCTTGGTTGGTGTTGGTGTCATCAACCTTGATGTCGGAGTCCTTTGGAGTAGTCATCTGTTTGGGTTGAAGGAAGATTAGAATAGGCAAGATATTTCTAAGGTCTTAATTCTAATCACACACATCACAATTCACACAAGCAATGTGCATGCAATCAGAAACCAAACATTTCACTCAAACAAGGTTCAAGCACATACTTAGACAACAAAATATTTTTGCTACACCACATATGTTGGTGTGTTTTTGACTTATCTAAATAGGGTGGTCCATCTATATGGTTCACTTGTGATCTTTCCTTCCTTCATGATTCTTCTTGTATGGGATCATGGTTTCCTTGAGAAAAACTCTTGGTTGCAGTACTTCAAAGTTTGTTGATGGCTCCTTCTTATTTTGCGTTCCCTCAGTCTCTAAATCTTGAGTAAGATTTCCTTGTCTCACTTGTAGTCCTTGGTGAACATGCTGAAGATGTTGAACTCATTAGAGTTGAAGAAGTTGAAGTCATTAGAGTTGGAGAAGTTGAAGTCATTAGAGTTGAAGAAGTTGAAGAAGTCCTTTGCACATGGTGTAGTCTTTGGCCATGGGTAGGTTTTTCCATCAAGTTGAAATAGAAGAGAAGTAGAGTTGAAACCAAAAATGGTTAAGGAAAGAGTTTACAAGTGTTTTTGTAAACAAGTTTTGGATCAAAATACAACTCCTATTTTTCTAAGGGTTTTTGTCCAATCCTAGGTTTACAAATCCTACAGGCAACACAATGCTCTGATACCATCTGTCAGAGGTCTCATCCTAATAAGGTAGATTCCTCCTGTGTTTTACAATGCTAGTCCCTGGATCAATAGCTAGCATCCACAGTTAAGATGTAATATTGTAACACCCTCAGAATCGGCCCTATGCAAGTTTTAGCAAAACTCGCCAAACCCGCATAGAAACGATTCGAAGGTGCCCACCAGGCACTTTCGTGTGGGTGGAAAGCAAAGTAATAACATTACACAACAGTCCTCGATGGGACCCACAGAACAGATATATACAACAACGACTCAAAGAGTCAAGAATACAAAAATATACGGTACAAAGATCCAAATCACCTTGAAAACGATGGGGCGTCCGACTACGGACAAGATGCAAATGGGGCTAAGAGCCCTGAAGAATAACCAATGGCGTCCATAACCCTACCCAGGCCAAGCCGGAAGGGTGACCTTGCTAACGGCGTCGATCTCAAAACCTGCTTAAACAAAAGGGGTGCCGACAAAGGGCAAAGGAAAAAGAGGAGCGTCGATCTTGAGGCCGACACGGCGAGGCTAGAATTCGGCGGTCCTCGCCTACATAGGTATGGTGGACTGAAGCGGCAGCATGCACTAAACAACCTATAGAGACTCGATACAACTGGCGGATATCGGAGAGGGATAAGAATGACCTAACCGGATCCAACCTGAAGCTATCACCAAACAAACCCGTCCTGGTGTTTCCCCCTCGAGACCAAACGAGGAAGTCAACCGAGGAACTCACACAGTTGGCAGTTTTACTTATTCAGTTATAGTTGCGGCACTTTACTAGTCAGGTTTAGATAATCATCCTGATAAAAATAAACAGTGAGCACTTTTAGTTAACCATTCCGTGACAGTTGCAGCACTTACTAGTCAGATACAATTGGCATGTGATAAACCCCAAAACCCAGCAGTTGTTGGTACTTTTATTTAGCCATTTCGTTGTAGTGGAACTGATTACTAATCATATCGGAAACAAGTCAATTTAAAACAATAAACTTTAGTTATAGTTGTCTATGATCAAGCACTGTGCTCCAAGTCGTCCATAACCGCGGACACGGCTTCTCGAAAAGATTTAACCTGAGGGTGCACCAAGTATCCACAGCACTTGACCCTTTTGCGGATCGGTTAACATACACCCATCGGTATGTCGGCGGGCCTAAGTCACGGCGTTCCCGGACCCAAAGCAAGCACGGGGCCACCCCACTAAGTACACCCAAGCGAAGTCGGCGGTCTCGAGACGGACTTAGGGTTTGACAATGGCTGTAACGACAGTATGCCCCCAAACGGGGACTGTCGATACCGCGAAAACACTCCGCTTCCTAAACAGTACAGCGTGCTCCTCACACAAACGTAAATACATAAGTAGCATGGCATAAGTACAGGATAGTAAAAACACCTCAAACTAGTAGTGGCCCCCAGTACAATACTTTGAAATCAGGTAATAATCGATGGGGGGCCCATATCTCCCCACCTGTGGTTAGCGCGCTCGATCTCGGAACAGGTGTCAAGAACTCGGGTCCTACGGGACACAAGTGGGCGGTCGGAAACCAAATCTTACCTATCACCCACCGATGCCTCTGTTTAATTCAATTTTAGTTGTTAAACAGGAATTAAGGTGAACAATAAGTAAAACCATGATCATCTCCAACGTCAACATGCGGCAATTCTCCAACAAAGGTGGTACTTGACGACAAGCAAAACACTTGAGCAAGCGACTACGACACGAGGGTCCAACTATCCACCAAACAACAGGTAATAGGATGTGTCCAAGGCTATATATGGCTGCAAGGGATACCATGGGTACGAAAACTAGAGCATCGCAACACAGATAGCAAAGATCAACAGGAGGGAAGTAAATACTATAAAAGTAAGATAGGTAGAAAGAGGGAGATGCTCGCCTGAAAACATTGACGAAGGTTCAACCAAAGATCGGGGCGAAGCTCACATCAACTCAACGGCCTTATCCGCGAAGAAGCAAAACACTAGAAGAAACACCGGATGCAATATTTAATACAACGGCAGAAGATCGCCATGATGCTTGTATGATGTATGACATGGCAAAGATGCGATGCGATGGGTCATGTTAAGTGGAACCGGGGTCCCGACAATTGATTATATTGTTCAAGTTATTTAAAACCCCCGGAAGTTTAAATGTT
Source organism: Avena longiglumis (assembly GCA_030063025.1). Lineage (NCBI taxonomy): Eukaryota > Viridiplantae > Streptophyta > Magnoliopsida > Poales > Poaceae > Avena > Avena longiglumis. The sequence continues at coordinate 536,273,557 of CP125973.1, forward strand.
GTCATAACATGGCAGAAGATAGTACCGGGTTCGCTACACCAATTTAAATGAGGCCAATATAAGGCTAGATTTGCCCGCATATGGCCCCATATTTAATTGTTAGGTGAATCGGCATAAAGCCCCCAAACCACACAAGATGCATGCGAGATGAACAATTAAAATGCAACAAGTTGTTATTATCTTATAAAATAGGGTTCTCGGATAAGGGTCACACTTTAGGGTTCTCGACGATCTTGGGGGTTCCGGTTCGGGTTCGACAGGTCCGGGTTGACCAGTTCGGGCTCGGCGGGATCGTTCTCTCGCTCTCGGTAATGGGGCAGATCTTGCGTTCCGGGAAGAAGTACTTGGCGTTCTGCGTCGGTGTCGTTCTTGTCGCATTCGCGGTCTTCGGGTCAAGTCGACGATCATGGCGTCCTGAAAGAAGTACTCGGCGTTTCGTGATGATCTTGTTGATTCCATGGCGGAGGCCTTGGCGCTTCGGATCGGCCTTTGGATCGGGGCTTCGGGGTCTTGGGGTTCCACCTGGATTATCGGGGACGATCTTGGGGCTCGACGCCGGGGTCTCCAGGGTCCCTGTCGGAGTGCTAGATGTTCCGTGATGGAGATCTTGTCATTCGTCTTGATGATCCTTGGCGTACTCGGTTTGGCGTTGCGATGGTCTCGTCGATCTTGGTGAGGTGCTCGTCTAACTCGAAGGAAGGAGGGTTGCCAGGAGCGAAGCATCGCCATGGGTCCATCTTCACATGGTCCTTACCGTTACATCACAGAACCGCGACAAACATCGCCACCATACACATGTGCGCACACGACCAAACACATGGCGTGCGGACAGGACGACCCATAAGGGGGGGTGGCTGGAGAGTTTGCTGAGGCGGCTCGGCGGGTCCGCGCGGAGGCGCTTGAGGCGACGGAGGGCAGGGGGCGCCGGCGGCTCCCTGACGGCGCTGTGACGCCAGCCAGCGGAGGGCGGCCCGCCAGAGGTGGCGCCGGTCGGGACGGGTCGGCCGGGCGCAGCGAGGCCGGCAAGGCGGGCGGCGAGGCTGTGGCAGCGCGAGCGCGCCGCGGGCGCGAGGGCGGGCAGCGCGAGGCGGGGCGGACGCGAGGGACGCAGGGAGGCTGGCGGGCGCCGTGGGCGAGGGCCGTGGGCCGGCGCCACTGTGGGAGGCCGAGGCGGGGTTGGGCGCGACGGCGAGCAGTGAGGCTCGCGGCGGGTGGTCTCCGGCGCGGGCCGGGCCAGGAGCGGTGGAGGTGCGTCGAGGAGGAGCTGGAGGGAGGCGGAGTCAGGCGGTGGGGAGCCTGGCCGGCGAGCGGCGGACGAAGGTGTAGCGGGCGCGGAGGAGCTGGCGGCGGAGGGCCCGAGGAAGGTGGGGTCGCGTGGCGAGAGGAGGCGACGAGGGGCGCGCCGGAAGGAGGGGCCGGCGTGTGAGAGCGCGGGAGAGAGGACTGGTGGCGAGCGAAGGGGGGGTGGCGGGCGAGAAGGGACTGAGGCCAGGCGGACGGAGGTTGCGTGCGGGATGGGGGAGGAAGGGAGGAGGAGAGAGGAGGGACGTCCGAGCGGTGGGGTCGGCAGGTGGGTCCGCGGGAGGGTGGACTGGGTCAAGCGGGGGTCGATGGGGAGTGGGGTCGGGGCGGGCCAGGGTAGTGGGGTGGGACCCAGGCGTGTGGGTGCGTGTGCTGTGTGGGTGTGAGGTGGGAACGACTGAGGGAGTGGGGGAAGAGGTGGCATGCGGGGATAGGCTAGGGGTTAGGGGAGGGGTGAGGTGGCGGTCGCTGAGTGGCTGGGGTGAGGTGGAAGGGGGCTGGGTAGAGTTGCTTGGGTAGCTTTAGGATTTAGGTAGGGCTGGCAGGGTGGACCGATTTAAACTGGGGTGGTCGTCGTTAAATCGTCGCTCGATCGCCCACTAAAATAATTAAAATATTTTATTTAATTAAAATGGGGCGTTTGCAATCGGTGTTTAGACAAAACAAAATATTCCGGAGACCGGGTTTGATATTTGATTAAATTTGGGGCGTTTTAGAAAACAAAACGGAAGTTGCGAAAATAGTTTTAGCAAACAATGCATGATGATGACGATGCAATGCACAAATTCAACGCGATTTTCTAGTAGTGGTTTTGCGGGATGCCACAAATATCAAGAAACAAAGGTCATAATATAACTTTACAACCAGGAATAACATAATTTTATTACATCTTTCATAGCTCATTTGGCTATTACATTACATTGCAGCGGAATAACTATAAGCATGGGGTCCTTCATCTTCAAAGTGCCACAGGCAGATGTTGGTTGTAGACTTTGTAATCCTAATCAATCAATCTTCACTAAAAACAACCAAACCTGCAACATACAAGTTACATCCACAAGGGTCAATACATTTGAATTGTATTGGCAAGTTTCACTGTTATGTATAATATAAGTGGATCCTATCATTACATGCAAATTTGCTAAGTAGAGTTTTAGGCTCATTTGCATAAAGCAATATTTTATCCTATCTTTTCAAAAGGGTTTTGGTCCTTTGTTAAATCTCTTTTCCAAGTTCCTTGAACTCCTTGGTAGAAACTCAAGTGTTCAAGTCCTTGTAAAAATTCCTTGAGCACCTTGGTAACCCCAAGTGCAACAAGTCTTATCAAAAACTCATGAGTTCCTTGGTAACCCCAAGTACATCCAGTGTTAAGCAAAATCTCTTGAGCACCTTGGTAACCCCAAGTGCATCAAGCTTAACAAAATCTCTTTGAATTCCTTGGTAGACACACAAGGGCATCAAGTTTTTTATTTTAGAAGTTGGAATGTCGAGATCTCCCATAGTTCAAACTTTAGTTGCTCAAGATTGTCCATAACAGGGACACGGCTAAGTACTTGATTTTATTAACTTCTGCAGGAGTACACTTTACCCACATGTCACAATCTCATCTTGTTGCCACGGTGGCCTCTTTGGATTAGTGCTCACCAAGATGGAGTAATCTTGGCGGTGAGAGTGTGTGAAGTCTTTCCAAAAGGTCCTCCCATACATCATTGCTAGCTTGTCTTGACCCCCATGAAGCATTCAGGATCCCCATGTCCAGTAACTAAAGACAAGGTATGGGTCTTCCTAATGTAGTTGACTAAGCCAGAGCCATAATAGCATGTGGTTGCACACGAAAGCCACAATTGGAGAAACATGTTCAATCTCTAAGTTTCCTAGGTGGTTTTCTTTTGGAGCACAACACAAAGTGATTCCCATAGACATGGTTCCTTTTGTTGCCACCTTCTCCAAAACTTAAAGTATCCACCACCTAGGTGGTTCATTGAGTCCTTGTTTTATTATGTAAAGCACAAGTCCTTTTCTCAACCTTTGTAAAATCTCAACATGTATCTCTTTTCAAAATATAGCATGGCTAAGCATGTATCAACTACAATATTTCACTAAGGAGTGTATAGGGAATCCTATTAGGATTTAGCATAGCATAAGTATAAAGATATCTTTTTCATGCATGTTTTCATAATCCACTAAGTATAATGAAAATAGTAGGACTTTTGTATGATAGTGTAACTTGCCTTTTTGGTAGGGAATGGTGGTTCACTCCTTGATCTTGCTAGTCTCACACTTTGCTAAATTCACTACAAGTCAATCAAGCAAACACAAGAATCAACTAACATTCCAAACCAAAGTCAAACAAACAATTTCACACTCACAAGGCAATGGAATCTAAGTCATGCATAATTATGCAAAGGATGGTTCTATTGCAAGGATGGTCTCCACTAGGTTTCTAAAATTTGTAAGGTCCAAATTGGTCATTTACCAGTATGGCAAAGTCATTAGTTAAAGGGTTTTGCCAAAAACTATTTTAAAATCCATTCAACATTTTATATGGTGGAAAAATGGTTTTATCAAATCAAAAATCTTTAAGTTTCTCACCAAAAGTTTCTAACTCTCAAGACTTGGTGTTTTGGGTCAGTAGCTTTGAATCAAAATATTTTCTCAAAGTTTTTATTCCAAAATCCTTTTTCAATATAAAACCATTATCTTTACTTAGCTAGAAATAGACTAATTCAATTAATCCATTCTAAATTTTTCCAATTTCATTTTAAAAACCATGGGTTGGTTCCTTGGGTCAGTAAGGTCACAATAAACCATTTTGCAGAAGTTTTAACTCTAAAATCATTTTTAAACATTTTTCCTACTCTAAACAAGCTCACAAAAGAATCTGCAAAATCAAGCAAACTAACAGATACTATTTTCTAAACTAAGGCCATGGTTGGTTAGGTCTTGCTCTCCTGAATCCAACGACATAAAATTTGTAATTTTTGGACGTGTGGATCCAAAGTTATAAGGGTTTGAAATTTGCAAATAAATCTGATTCAAATCTGTTTTTTGATCTAATCCAGGCCACGCGTCGCTGTCCCATTGGGCGGTACCGGTTCGGTTGGATCGGCAACGTGGACTGCAGGATTTAGTTTGATCGCACGGCACAGGGCGCGTACCTCTTCGCGGCTTAAGTGATCTGTCGTAGGCGTTGGATTAAGATCCTACGGATGCTACTACTCGGTCACAGATGGGCGGCGCTGCGCGGCGGTGGACGGCGGCGACGGCCAGACAAAGTGCTTGCGGTGGTTCTAGGAAGCAAGGAAGATGGAGGTGGCACTTACCGTGTTCGCGAGGACGAGGTGGTGCGCGACGTGTGGTTGATGTGGCAAGGGGCGCACGGGTTCAGGTGGAATCTCTCGCCGGAGTTCGTTCTGGCGGCGGGTGGCTCTGGTTGAGGTCGAGGACGTTTCTGCAGATCGCCCTAAGGCAAAACGAAGGCGTGGTCAGATGCGCAGGATCAAGACAACGCTGTGTGCGTGAACGAGAAGTGAAGGGGCGGTCTGGTTCACATGGAAAACGTCGTCGGAGAAGAAACAGACGGCGGTGCTGTTGGAGCTTGTCAAAGCCGACGCTCCGGGGCGCCCGCGGTTGAATGAAGGGCACGGGGAGAAGCATCAGGGAGTGGGGAAGCTGCCAGCATGCTCAGGGAGGCTCGGGGTGGTGTGGCTTGGCCGGAATCGGTCGGAGACGATGGTCGGAGCTGGGAGTGTGTCGAGTCAAATTGGGGCAGCCTCGGGGCAGAGAGGGAATGACGACATAGGGAAAGGGAGGGGAAGATGCAGGCGCTTAATATCGTGCAGTCACGGCAAGATTAACGCGCAGCATTACTGTGAATTAAACGCGGCATTCAAAGGAAGCAACGGCAGCGAGGTTTGGGGGTGACAGGGTCGCGCGGGTGTGGACGATGAGCAGTAGAGGTGGGGTCCACCGGTCAGTGGGAAAAGAAGCGAGAGTGAGGTCCACTGGGTCTCGCGTGGTCGACACGAGGTGAAACGTTCTCTTGGGGTGAGGAAGGCTGGTTCACTGGGCTGTTGGGTTGCTTGGAGGTCGGTTTAAATCTTATTTTTTCTGTTTCTAATTCTTTTTCTTTTTCTATTTCTATATTCTGTCTTAAATTTCAAACATTCAAACATCAACCAAAACAATTCAAACAACACCAAACTTTGTAATATTGATTTTAGTTCTGTTTAGTAACATGAATCAAAATCCAAATTTAAATTACTAATTTTAATAATAGGGTCTATTATTATTTAATTAAATAGATGTACCAATTATTAAATCCATAGGTTTTGATGTAATTCAAAGTTCCTCTTGAGAACTAAATAATTTTAAACCATTCAGTAGGTTGTATTTGAAAATAAGTAATATTTAGAAAGCTTTGTTTAAAATAAAATAACATTTTTGTTATAGGGTCCATTAACAATTAAATTAAATGGGTCTTATTCATTACTTCAAATAGGATTTGTTTTATTAGAATATTTATTTTGAAATCTAAAATAAAATCAAAACACCTCAGTAGATTTTATTTAAGAATATAAAATACTTTGAAAACTTATTTAAAACAAATAATTAAGTATTAGTGTTTAATTAAAATGGAAAAAAAACCTTTACTTAAATAAAATTGGAAATTAAATCCTTATTAATTTATTTTGAATAAACTTTACTATTTTTATCAAATAGAAATATTTTTATTTCCAAAAGCTTGGCCAAGGTTGGCTTTATACAATAATCTTTATTTATAAATATATCCTTTTCTTTTGAAAACAAATTTTTTTTATTTAAAGATCCAAAATAGTAATTTTAAATATTTTTATTTTCCTTTAATAAAAGTTTATCTTTTTAAATCCCTTTAGTACTTTATTAGATTCCAATTGGTTTGAAGTTCCAATTAAATCCAAAAAGTTTTCTTCTGGCCCTGGAAATCAAACAAAGTTTTATTTTATTCATTTATTTTCACATTACAAAATTTGGAAAATCTTGGGATGTGACAACTAGGTGTGACATCCATGGGTCTCAACCCCATCTCCCTCGATGCACTATCTATCACATTTCATGATAGTCCTTTTGTAAAGGGACCTGCCAGGTTTTTGTCTATTTGAATATACGTAACAGTTATTACTCCGGAGTTTCTCAATTTCCTGACAGATTTCAAACGTCTCTTCACGTGTTTTAATGACTTCGTGTTATCCTTAGAATTGTTCACTTTGATAATAACAGTTTGGTTGTCACAATTCAAAAGGATTGCCGACACAGGTTTCTCAACCACAGGCAAGTCCATCAAGATCTCACACAGCCATTCTGACTCAACAGTGGCCGTGTCTAAAGCAATAAGTTCTGCTTCCATAGTTGACCTCGTCAATATAGTTTGTCTATGAGACCTCCATGACACTGCGCCACCTCCAAGGGTAAAAACATACCCTCTCGTGGCATAGAGTTCATCAACGTCAGATATCCAATTCGAATCACTATATCCTTCAAGCACAACAGTGTTCCCTGAATAGTGAATCCCATAGCTCATTATACCACATAGATAGCGCATGACCCTTTCAAGTGCATGCCAATGATCAATACCCGGGTTAGACATGAACCTACTCAACTTGCTCATAGCAAAAGATATATCGGGTCTTGTAGCGCTTGCTAAGTACATGAGAGAACCAACAACTTGTGAATATTTCAGCTGATCTGCTGGTTCCTTCTTATTCTTTCGTAATGTCAAACTAGGATCATAAGGTGTTAGAGAAGTCTTGCCATCATTCAAGCCAAATCAGCTCAAGACCTTCTCAACATAATGATATTGCGTTAAAGTAATCCCATTCTCGTTCTTAATAAGCTTTATGTTCAGAATCACATCAGCCTCTCCCAGATCTTTCATATCAAAACTCTTTGATAGGAAAGACTTGACTTCATTTATCAGTTTCATGTATGTACCAAAGATCAGAATGTCATCCATGTATAAACATAATATAACGCTATCGCCCCCACCATGGCGATAGTAAACACACCTATCAGTCTCATTAATGACAAAGCCAGTAGAAAGTAGAGTTCTATCAAACTTCTCATGTCATTGCTTAGGTGCTTGTTTTAGGCCATATAAAGATTTTAATAACTTACACACCTTTGTCTCTTCAGCTTTTACCACAAACCCATCGGTTGATCCATATAGATCTCCTCTTCCAACTCTCCATTAAGCAAAGTTGTCTTCACATCCATTTGATGAACAAGAAGACCATAAGAGGCAGCCAAGGATAGTAGTACTAGAATGGTGGTTAGTCTAGCGACAGGTGAATAGGTGTCAAAGTAATCTTCACCTTCTTTCTATGTGTATCCCTTAGCTACAAGACGCGCCTTGTACTTCTCGATAGTACCATCAAGCCTTAGTTTCTTCTTGAACACCCACTTACTTCCCACAGGTTTACAACCATATGGTCTTTCTGATAATTCCCAAGTTCCATTAGAAACAATCGAGTCCATCTCATTTTGGACAGCTTCTTTCCAATCATCTGCATCAGGGGATGCATATGCCTTAGTAATGGATCTAGGAGTATCATCCACAAGGTAAACGATGAAGTCATTACCAAAGGATTTTGCAACCCTCTGTCTCTTACTCCTCATGAGAGGTTCATCGTCATCCTTCTCAAGGAATTACTGATGTGGTTGTTCAGAATTGTCAATAGATGCACTAGATTCAGGAAGTATTTCAGAAGAAATCCTACACATGCTATGCATATCTTTCATAGGAAACATATTCTCAAAGAATGTTGTTGGAGATATGCCCAAGAGGCAATAATAAAGTGGTTATTATCATATCTTCACACTTATGATAAATGTTTACATACCATGCTATAATTGTATTAACCGGAAACATTAATACTTGTGTGATTTGTAAACTAAAATAAGAGTCCCTAGTAAAGCCTCTTGATAAACTAGCTTGTTGGTTAATATATGATCATGGTTTCCTGATCATGAACATAGAGATGTTATTAACAACAGGATCATATCATTAGGAGAATGATGTGATGGATATACTCCTATTGATAAGCGTAGCATAAAGATCAAGTCATTTCAATAGTTCAATTGCTATATGCTTTCTGATACATAGTAACCTAATTCCTTTGACCATGAGATCATGCATATCACCTTTACCGGATGGATGCTTTGATGACATCAAACACCACACCGTAATTGGGTGGCTATAAAGGTGGCATTGAGTGTTCGGAAAGTATTGGTTGAAACACATGGATCAAGAGTGGGATTTGTCCATCCATATGACGGATAGATATACTCTGGCCCCTCTCGGTGGAATGTCATGCAATTAGCTTGCAAGCATGTGACTGGCTCACAAGGGATCACATATCACGGGAACGAGAAAAGAGTACTTATCGGTAACGAGGTTGAACTAGGTATGCAGAGATACCGACGATCATAACCTCGGATAAGTAAACTATCGTGAGACAAAGGGAAATTTGTATCGTATGTAAGTGGTTCATTCGATCGCAAAGTAATTGTAGAAATATGTGGGAGCCATATGAATTTCTAGATTCCTCTATTGATTATTGTTCGGAGAAGTGTCTCGATCATGTCCGCATAATTCACGAACCGTAGGGAGACACACTTAAGGATTCGAAGTTGTTTGAGTAGTTATGGTATTATGAGAAAGATACCGAATGTTGTTCGGAGTCTCGGATGGGATCCGGGATATCACGAGGTGATCCGGAATGGTCCGGAGAATAAGATTCATATAAGGAAAGTCCCGTTTTGGAGTTCGGGAATGATTCCGGTGTTTTCATCGGGAATGTTCTAGAAGGTTCTGGATTGTTCGGCACTCCGGGGGGGAGGGTACATGAATGTGTCATTGCATATTGGAATGATTGCATCATGTACTAAGTGTTCTCGCTGTTCCAAATAAAGGATTAAATTGAATCCCAAACAGAAAAGTCAAACGGCCAGTTTGAAAGTCAAACGGCTAAAACAGGAAACTGTGGGAACAAGCAAGAGGTGGTTGGAACCGACTTGGGGGAGGAGTCCCTCCAATCCGGCGCGCCAACCAAGGCCGACTTGGGGAGGGACTCCCCTCCCCTTGTCCGCCCCTCCCACCTATAAAAGGAGGGGCAGGGCCTCTGTGGCATCCCGCAAAACCACTACTAGAAAATCGCGTTGTTTTTGTGCATTGCATCATCATGACAGCATGCTCATGTCATCATGCCACATTGCATTTGAGCATCGTCATCGTCTTGCATCTGTTCGCATAAAACTAATTTTGGGAAAACCCAAATTTTTTTCGAAAAACGCCCCGTCTTTTATTCAAACGCCAAACCCCGGGTCCCCGGATTATTTTTGTGTGTCTAATAACGGTTTGCAAACGGTGTTTGTAAAACAAATAAAAATATTTATTATTTTAGCGGGGGCAGTCGAACGGGCCGTTTCGACCCGAACGACCACCCCCAGGATTTTACAAACGGTCCACCCCAACAATTCCTACAGCTACCAATCTACCTACCCACACCCAGCCTCCACATCACCCCAACCAACCCCCTTGTGCCACCTCACCCTCTCCCCTCCCCCTAGCCTATCAGATCCTGCCACCTAATCCCTCCCTCTCTCTCTCCCTTCCCCACTCAACCCACTCACACACACAGCCACACAACACACAACACCAAACACCACACACCACGCGCACAGCACACCCCGGGCCTCTTCCCCCTGGCCCACCTGGCCCCGCCCCTGTCGGCTTCTTCCTCCCCGCGTCCTCTCTCTCCCTCTGGTCCTCTCTCTCGCAAGACCGCCCGCCTCGCCTCTGCCTCGCTCCCACAGACGCCCATCCTCCGTCTGCCGCGCCGCCGCCGCAACCAGCCACTTCGCCCGCTCCACGCGCCTGCGCGCCCTCGCCGCCCCTTCCTCGCCCGGTTCGCGTCGCCCGACGCCCGCTCCGCCGGTCTTCCCCGCCGCCGCCTCTCTCTCTCACCGAACGCCTCCGCCATGCGCGCTCCACCTGCTGCCCGCCCGAAGCCAGACGCTGTCCGCCCGCCCGCCCGCCGCCGAAGGCCGCCGCTTCGTCTTCGCCCGCCGCTTGTCGTCTGCATCGCGAGCCTCGCTTCGCCGGCGTCGCCAGAGCTGCGCCGCCGCTGGGACCGCCGCCTCGCCGCCTCGCAGACGCCCGACACCGCCTCGCCCGCCGTGCAGGCCAAGAGCTCCCGTGGGGCCGCTGCAGACGCCCTCGGCCGTTTGGTTTCATCCTAGCGTCTCCCAGGACGGGTTGGTGTTGTCCGGTGGCGGCTAGATGCTATGTTGAGTTTGTTGGATAAGTGGAATCGCCCCACGACGCCCGAACCCGAGACCAATCCCGCCGTATGTCAAGATCTTCGATGCAAAGAACACCGCATACCTGTACCGATGCAAGAGGACGGAACCCCAAGGTCTTCTCCGGGAGCGACGAGCTCTTCTACCTGGACCCGGAGCCCGCAGACGCGACAAGTACTTCTCCCTGGATCAGATGCCCGAGAACCCAGACGCCCAGGTCATCGACTCGAATACGACAAGTGCTCCTCGAGGATGCCAAGCACTTCACCCCGGATGCCGAGACCGACGCGATGGAGCGGACCCAACAAGACCTCATAGCGGCAAGATCGACCCCGCGGAACCCGACAAGATCTGCATGCGACAAGAACGACACCGTACAGGGCGAGACCGATGCGCCCCCGACGCCAACCAAGCCCTGCTTCCCGGTTGCGACAAGACCTACCCCGATGGTCGAGAATGTTACGCCAAGATCGAACCCTAGACCCTGGACCCCGAGACCGACCCCGAACCCCGGAACCCAAGATCGCCGAACCCTAATGTGTGAACCCCTTCCCGAAACCCTATTTTATAACATAATACAACTTGTCGCATAATAATTGTCATACTCGCATGCATATCATTGGTTTGGGGGCCTTATGCCGATTCACCTAATAATTAAATATGGGGCCCATATGCGGGCAAATCTAGTCTCATATTGGCCTCATTTAAATCTTGTGTAGCGAACCGGTGCTATCTTTTGCCATGTTAAAACAACATTTAAATTGCGGGGGTTCTAAATAACTTGAACCACTTGAATAATTGTCGGGACCCCGGCTCCGCTTAACATGACCTAATTGCATTGCACCTTCGCCATGCCATACATCATACATGCATCATGCCGATCTTCTGTCGTTGTATTAAATATTGCATCCGGTGTTTCTTCTAGTGTTTTGCTTCTTCGCGGATAAGGCCGTTGATTTGATGTGAGCTTCGCCCCGATCTTCGGATGAACCCTTCGGCAATGTTTTCAGGCGAGCATCTCCCCCCTTTCTACCTATCTTGCTTTTATAGTATTTATTCCCTCCTATTGATCTTTTTCTATCTGCGTTGCGATGCTTTAGTTTCCGTACCTGTGATATACCGTGCAGCCCTATATTGCCTTGGACACATCCTATTACCTGTTGTTTGGTAGATAGTTGGACTTGCGCGTCGTAGTCGCTTGCTCAAGTGCTGTTGCTAGATTCGATGCCACGATTGTTGATGTATTGCCGCATGTTGTTGTTGGAGATGATCCTAGTTTTACTTATCGTTCACTTTAATTCCTGTTTAACAACTAAAATTGAAGTAAGGAGGCATCGGTGGGTGATAGATAATATTTGGTTTCAACGCCCACTTGTGTCCCGAGGACCCCGAGTACTTGATACTGTTCCTTGATTTATCGCGCTATCCACATCCGGAGGTATATGGGACCCCGAGCGAGCTTGATTCGGTCTTATTTCTTGGGGCCACAAACTAGTTTGAGGTTTTATTTACTATCTTGTACTTATGCCATGCTACTGTATTTAAATTGTGCGAGGAGCACCTTTGCATCTTTAGGTAAGCGGAATGTTTTAGCGGTATCGACAAGCCCAGCCACACTTTCGGGTTCCCGTTACATACCATTGTCGCAAACCTTGAGTCCGTCTCGAGCTTGCTTACCGCTATGGGTGTGTACTCAATGGGGTGGCCCCAAATATTTCTGAATCCTGTGATTGTTCATCGTGAAAGCCTCGTTGGGTTTTGATTTGGTTTTTCCGAGGTTGATCGGCGTGTGTTGCTATTGGTGCACCGCCGGGTAAAACTTTCTCAAAGCCGTGTCCGCGGATATGGACGACTTGGAGCACAGTATCTCGACCATAGACAAGCATAACTAAAGTTTATTGCTATAAATTTGACTATAAAATGACTAGTAATCAGCTTCACTATAATGGAATGGCTAAACAATACTGCCCACAATTGCTTGCTTGGATTGTCGCCATACCATTGTACTGACTAGTAAGTATTGCAACTACAACGGAATGGCTGAATAAAAGTACCAACAACCGCTTTTGGTTTTGGGTTTATCTCATGCTATCAGATTCGATTAGTAATTGTTGCAACTTCAACGGAATGGTTAACTAAAAGTGCCCATCGCTTATTTTATCGTGACGATTATCTAAACACGACTAGTAATTGCTGCAACGATAATGAATAAGTAAACCGCCAACCGTGGGTTCCTCGGTTGACTTCCTCGTTTGGTCTCGAGGGAAAACACCAGGATGGGTTTGTTTGGTGTTAGCTTCAGTTGGATCCGGATAGGTCACTCTTATCCCTCTCGATAACCGCCATTGTATCGAGTCTCTATAGGTTGTTTAGAGCATCTTTGCCGCTCGATCCACCATACCTTTGTAGGCGAGGACCGAATTCTAGCCTCGTCTGTAATCGCCTCGTGATCGACGCTCCTTCTTTTCCTTTGCCCTTTGTCGGCACCCCATTTGTTTAAGCGGTTTTGAGATCGACGTTAGTGGTTACCCTTCCGCTTGGCTGGGGGTTATGGACGCCATTGGTTATTCTTCAGGGCTCTTATCCCCATTTGCATCTTGTCCGTAGCTGGACGCTCTATCGTTTTCAAGGTGATTTGGATCTTGTATATTATATCTGTATTCTTGACTCTTTGAGTCGCTGTTTTATATATCTGTTCTGTGGGTCCCATCAAGGACTGTTGTGTAATGTTATTACTTCGTTTTCCACCCGCACGAAAGTGCCTGGTGGGCACCTTTGAATCGTTTCTATGCGGGTTTGGCGGGTTTCGCTAAAACTTGCATAGGTCCGATTCTGATGGTGTTACAGCCTCCTCCTCTAGACACACAAGTTCCTATCCTCTAATCTCCGGTTTAGAGCCGTTTTGGTTTAGAGCTTCTAATTTCCCTAGCCTTCAGTTTAGAGCCTTCTAATTGGTGTGTCTAATCTCTAGACCATTAATAGCTCTCTCTCATACTCCACCATACTCGCTCCGGCTTAAAGCCTCGGGATCTCCCTCTACTTCGGTACCACGCCGTTGTCACTAGGAATCGCGAGGAGAGTGCTAGAACCTCCGCTCTTTCACCGGAACAAGGACGGAAGGTCTTAGGTCGAGTACCGAACGTGTTATCGATCATGGAGCGCTGTTTAACGCAGCCGGTAGGATCGTCTACACGATCTTGAGATCGGAAGAGTACGACTACATCACCCACGAGAATCTGCTCGTTAACCGCTTTGGAATCTTCGAGGTAAGTTATTCCATCGACTCGTTGCTACAATCTAGTAGATAGATCTTGGCTTGTTTGTTTGTATGCGATAGAAAATTTTTGTTTTCCATGCTACGAACCCTACAAAGGTATCGAGCCGTGTCTATATGTAGATCTGTTGCACAGTAGAACACAATGGTCATTGTGGGCGTTGATTCTTTTATTGTCGATTGCTTCTTGTGTACTTTGCATCTTGCGGTATGTTGGGATGAAGCCCGGCTAACCTTACATGACATCGTTCATGAGACTTGCTCCACGCTTGACATGCAACTTGTATTGCATAAGTGGCTTTGCGGGTGCCTGTTTCTCCTAGCATAGTTAAGATCCAATTTACAACGGGTGATTAACAATACTAGTATCAATGTTGTGGTTCATGTTCGTAAGTTAGAACGACACTTATTGAAAGCCCCAAACCACGTAAAACATGCAAAGAAAGTAGAGGCGTCTAACTTTGTTTTGCAGGGGTGTGCAGTGATGTGATATGGCCATGATTGTGATTATATTTGATGTATGCAATGTTCCTTATTGTAAGTTGGCAACCGGTAGGAGCCATATGGTTGTCTTTAATTTATGTTAAGACCCGCGTGTCTATTCAAATTAGTTGTAATAGTTGAAGCCAGTGGACGACAATCATGGAGAAGCATCATTGACCTTGATGCAATGTCGGTGATGATGGAGATCATGTTCGTGCTTGAAGATGGAGATCGGAAGCACAAAGAAGAAAGGCCATATCATATCACATATTATGAATTGCATGTGATGTTAATCCTTTATGCATCTTGTATTGCTTAGTAGACGACGGTAGCATTATAAGATGATCCCTCATGCACATGAATTTCAAGTCATAAAGTGTTCACCCTTAGTTAGCACCGTTGCTAAAGCTTGTTGTTTCGAAGCACCACGTGATGATCGGGTGTGTTAGATTCTACAAGTGTACACAACGTGAGCAAGCCAGATTTGCTCATGCGGAAACTAAGGTTTGACCTTGACAAGCCTAGCATGTACAGACATGGCCTCAGGAACACGGATTACCGAAAGGTAGAGCATGAGTCATATAGTAGATATGATGAACATGTTGATTGTTCGCCATTGAAGCTATATCAACTCTCGTGATGATCGGTTTTGATGTGGTGGATTTGGTTCGTGTGATCACTAAAACAATGTGAGGGATATTGTTTTGAGTGGGAGTTCACCTAGATTAATTTAATTATTAATTAGAACTCAATTTATCATAAACTAAATCAAAGTGAATTTGCATAGTTGTTGTAGTCATTGGCATCCGTTTACCACCTTGCGCTTAGTTATAATTAAGATGATAGAACTATATAATTCTGGTTAGTTACTTTACGAACTGGTATCGTATTGTTTTGAAGTGTTAATCTAAAGTTTAAAAGTCTTATTGCAAACTTTCAGTAAGTTCCGGTTACTCCATGAAGTTTAATAATTATTATTAAATCAAGAGTAACAATTCCAATTGTTAGTATATAAGTATCATGTTTGTCTCCATGATTCTTGATATTCAAAGGATTCTCCTAATATCAAGGTTATCTAAGATCTGAAAGAGTTGTTTCAGAAACCATGATGTGTGGAAGATATTGTGATATCTGAAACGAAGTTTTGGTTGCAACATGATAGAGTATAATATGGCAAAAGTCATGTTCTCATGTTTGATGAGAATTTGCAAAAGGTTGGAGACACTAGTTGTCCTAATCGTCCAAAAGGATTTGGAGAGCGACATTATACTCATGATTCACCGTTATAAGCTAAAAGTAGCTTGATCATGGATAATTCCATGATAAGGGTGAATATTTGATGTAGGTAAAATATTTACTACACCAAGAGATTACTAAAGAAAGGAATTTGGAAGAACACCAAACATTTGATGATGGTGATCTACTTCAAAGTGCAAGTCCAAAAACATTGGTATTTAATTATACATGCTTTGGATTATGTGTCATATGTATGACTCCACTATTGATGTTGATAGATTCTTTCAAACAGAAAAGGAAATACTGAAAGAGAATCTCATAAATATATGGCAGAAAAAAGAAAAGACTAGAATTGTTCAGTTTAAGTATATAGATGATATACATGTTATGGATATATTCTTTGCTTATTAAACAATGTGGTTCTTAAGTATTTGATACTGAATTTGTTGGTGTGAATCGTCATACGAAACAACAGAATTCATGAACTACAATGGCCTAAGTAACTAGCAAAAGAATATGTGATGATGTTCATCGAGAACAAATAAAGGGTTATTGTGTTGCTCGTTGAAACATCAAAGCTTGCCTTCAAGATTTGTTTTATCAGGTATTATGAGAACAAAAGGGTTGTTCAAATAATTGCCGTAATCCATAAAAGATGGATGATTCACAAATCTCGTTGGAGAAATCACATCCATAAAACTAGTGCTAAAAATGTCGAAAGACAAATTGATTGAAAGATCAGTTAGGAAGTGACATCGCAGTTTAAATTATATTGGAAAGAAAACATGAAGAAACTCCATATGGATGGAATTTTGGAGTCTATTTGATTTTGATCAAATGATGCTTGTGAAACTTTCCTAGAGATAATTAAAACTTCGTTCATAGGCCAAAAGGGAACGAACGACTAGCTTATTGGAACTTGTACATATTGTTGTACGAAATCCATTATGTGTAGTCAAGAGCGATGGATTTCAACTTCATGTGCTTTCTCTGAAAATTTGAGTGAATATATGAATATTTACTTAATAAGGATGAAGTGTGAAATATTTGAAAAGTTCAAAGATTTTCAAGATGAAGTGCAAAATCATTGTAACAAGAATATAAATAGTTTATGATAAGATTATAAAGGAAGATATTTGAGTTACAAGTTTAGCATAATACCTAAGATTTAAGGAATCGTTCCATGGATTTGCATTTTCCCGAAACACCATAAGAGTATGGAGCGTTCGAGATATGTAATTAAACCTTGTTTGACATGGTAAGATCGAAGGTATAATTCATAAAACTGCCATTGTATTTTAAAGATTAAAAGCTTTAGAGATTACCGTTTTTCCACTGAAAAGAGCTTCATCATAATCCATTGAAATGACACCATATAAAGTTATGGTTTGGGATAAAATCCAAGTTGTCCTTTCTTAAACATTGGCATGCTATGCAACCAAAGTCGGATGAACCTATCTTTGTATGTTATTTCGAATAACTGTTAAGTAATCCTCCATAAAACACCGGAGACAAAAGTGTTTGTCGCTTAGAATGTCAAGTTTCTTTGAGAAGGAATTTTTCGTGAAAAGATAAGTGGGAGGACAATAGAACGTTGATAAGGTTAAAGGAACCTTAGCTATATGTGCAAAGTTGCAATGTAGAAAAGTGTTAGGAGGCAACAATGCTCATGGCTCACGTGCCTCAAAGGTTGTGGTTACGAAGGTCAAAGTTTCTATTGAACCAAGTAGGTCGAGTAAACAATCAAATACCAAGATTTGAGGGTTGAATCATTATTTGAGAATAATGAACGGACTACATGCAAAGAAGCGATGATGGGCCCTGACTCCATCAAATGGCTTGAAGCCATAGAATCCGTGATAGTTCCATACACGAGAAATCAAGTTTTGAACTTGAAGGACCCTCGAGAAAGGTGTAAGACCTTACAGTTCTGTTTGGATCTATAAAGAAATAGACATGGATGTTTTACATCTATGAAATAGTCGACATGTTGGGAAAGAGTTCACAAAATGTTCAAAGTTTGACTATGACAAGATTTGATCTTTCATAGCGATATTTAGTCTAGACGGATTAATGTAGCAACCACTACATATAATTTTGTTATATGATAGTTGGATAAACAAAACAAATTCTTCTAATAGAAGGGTTACCTAGGACGTGTGCATAACACGGTCCATAGGGTTTTGTTAATTCAAAGGATGCTAAAAGCATATGCAAAATTCAATTGTTAAAGTGAGCATCGCGGAGTTGGAATCTTCACTATGATGAAACTGTTAAAGGAGTTTAAAAGTTCATTAGAGACAATGAAGATGCTTGCATTTGCAAGAAATTAAGTGGGAGTGCTAAGACATGTTTCTAATACATTATGTGGAAGACATATTGTTGATTGGAAATAATGTATATTTTATTAACACATATTAAGAATTTCATCCCGATGAAAGACTTAGGCAAAACCCAAATATTTGGCATCAATAGACGCTGATATGGTTGTGCCAGAAGTACATAGACGAGATATTGAATGAGTTCAATATAGAAACTACAAGAAAAGGTTCTTGTCGCACAGAAAGGATTGAAAGAGTTCAATGTTGATGATATATTCAAGTGTATTGACATTTGGTAAAGTGAAACAAATAATCAAGTATAGATTGATACTTGATGTATGAAATCACAAAGAGTATTTATATCAATCATACTGTGATATGTACAAATCCAAATATGTCCTATGCTCTAAATGTTGTGAGCAAATACCAGAATGATTCGTAAGATGATCATTGGACAATAGTAAGGATATTCTTATGATCTTTTGGAAGAACTAAGAGTATATTATTTGTAGAAGTGACAAATAGATGGTTAAGTTCATTGTAAAAGTACTACATTGATACTAGCTTTGTCACAAAGTACAAATTAAGTTTATCTCAATCTAAACTAAGGGTGGCACAATATAATGGAAAGTGAGTTCCATAATGGATTTGGATGAGTTCCAAAGTTAAGACATTGTGACAGATACTACAACAAAAGGCTAAGTATATGACTGCTATTTTAGCAGCAAAAGAGGGCATTTGTGTCAAATAGTTTGTTATCAAACTAGGTGTAGTTCACAGTGGGATAATACTATGAAGATATATTGTGCGACAATATTATCAACATGTTTTAACCCCAAAGAGCTAAAGGTCACACCGAAAGACCAAATTTATACAAAGCCATCTCATTAGAGAATGAGTGATGCGTAGAGACGCAAACACATGCAATTACGCACGGACACGGAAGTGTCGATCCGAGATCGTTGACCACTAGCAATCGTGTACATACAACACCGGAAAGCCATAGGTGTTGAATACACAAAGGTTTGAAACTAGATTATTGACTCTAGTGCAAGTGGGAGACTGTTGGAGATATGCCCAAGAGGCAATAATAAAGTGGTTATTATCATATCTTCACACTTATGATAAATGTTTACATACCATGCTATAATTGTATTAACCGGAAACATTAATACTTGTGTGATTTGTAAACTAAAATAAGTCCCTAGTAAAGCCTCTTGATAAACTAGCTTATTGGTTAATATATGATCATGGTTTCCTGATCATGAACATAGAGATGTTATTAACAACAGGATCATATCATTAGGAGAATGATGTGATGGACATACTCCTATAGATAAGAGTAGCATAAAGATCAAGTCATTTCAATAGTTCAATTGCTATATGCTTTCTGATACATAGTAACCTAATTCCTTCGACCATGAGATCATGCATATCACCTTTACCGGATGGATGCTTTGATGACATCAAACACCACACGAATCGGATGGCAATAAAGGTGGCATTGAGTGTTCGGAAAGTATTGGTTGAAACACATGGATCAAGAGGGATTTGTCCATCCATATGACGGATAGATATACTCTGGCCCTCTCGGTGGAATGCCATCCAATTAGCTTGCAAGCATGTGACTGGCTCACAAGGGATCACATATCACGGAACGAGAAAATAGTACTTATCGTAACGAGGTTGAACTAGGTATGCGAGAGATACCGACGATCATAACCTCGGATAAGTAAACTATCGTGAGACAAAGGAAATTGGTATCGTATGTAAGTGGTTCATTCGATCACAAAGTAATCGAGAAATATGTGGAGCCATATGAATTTCCAGATTCCTCTATTGGTTATTGTTCGGAGAAGTGTCTCGATCATGTCCGCATAATTCACGAACCGTAGGGAGACACACTTAAGGATTGACGTTGTTTGAGTAGTTATGGTATTATGAGAAAGAGACCGAATGTTGTTCGAGTCTCGATGGGATCCGGATATCACGAGGTGATCCGGAATGGTCCGAGAATAAGATTCATATAAGGAAAGTCCTGCTTTGAGTTCGGGAATGATTCCGTGTTTTCATCGGAATGTTCTAGAAGGTTGGATTGTCCCAAGCACTCACGGGGAGGGTACATGAATGTGTCATTGCATATTGGAATGATTGCATCATGTACTAAGTGTTCTCGCTGTTCCAAATAAAGGATTAAATTGAATCCCAAATAGAAAAGTCAAAGGCCAGTTTGAAAGTCAAACTAAAACAGAAACTGGGAAACAAGCAAGAGGTGGTTGAACCGACTTGGGAGGAGTCCCTCCAAGCCGGCCAACCAAGGCCAACTTGGGAGGGACTCCTCCCTTGGCCGCCTCCCACCTATAAAAGGAGGGGGGCCTCCTCCTAGACACACAAGTTCCTATCCTCTAATCTCCGGTTTAGAGCCGCTTTGGTTTAGAGCTTCTAATTGCCCTAGCCTTGGTTTAGAGCCTTCTAATTGGTGTGTCTAATCTCTAGACCACTAGTAGCTCTCTCTCATACGCCAACATACTCGCTCGGCTTAAGCCTAAGGATCTCCCTCTACTTAGGTACCACTGCCGTTGTCCCGGAATTGCGAGGAGAGTGCTACAACCTCCGCATTTCTTTGGAACAAGGAGAGGAAGGTCTTCGTCGAAATCGAACGTGACCGATCAAGGAAGCGCCGAACGCAGCGGAAGGATCGTCTACACGATCTTGAGATCGGGAAGAGTACGACTACATCACCCACGAGAATCTGCTCTCGTTAACCGCTTTGGAATCTTCGAGGGTAAGTTATTGCATCGACTCGTTGCTACAATCTAGTAGATAGATCTTGGCTTGTTTTTTTGTATGCGATAGAAATTTTTTGTTTTCCATGCTACGAACCCCTACAAATGTTGCATCACGAGATTCCATTATAGTATCAACATGCATATCAGGTACCTCAGATTTAACCACTAGAAATCTATAGCCTATACTCCATGGAGCATATCCTAGAAAGATACAATCCACTGTCTTGGGTCCAAGCTTGCGTTTCTTGGGGATCGGTATGTTGACCTTCGCCAAACACCCCCAAGTGCACAGGTACGAAAGTGATGGTTTTCTCCCAACCCACTCATCATAAGGGGTCTTTTCTTTATTCTTGTTAGGAACTCTATTCAGGACATGCCATGAAGTCAACAAAGCATCCCCCCACCATGCCTTTGATAAACCTGTTGGAGATATGCCCTAGAGGCAATAATAAATGTAGTTATTATTATATCTTTGTGTTTATGATAAATGTTTACATTCATGCTATAATAGTATTAACAAGGAAACCATTAATACTTGTGTGATTTGTAAACTTAATTTGAAGTCCCTAGTATAGCCTCTATACTTCACTAGCTTGTTGGTTGATTTATGATTGTGGTTTCCCTATCATGAACATTGAGATGTTATCAACAACAAGATCATATCGTTAGGAGAATGATATGGTGGACATACTCCTATAGATAAGCGTAGCATAAAGATCAAGTCATTTCAATAGTTCAATTGCTATATGCTTTCTGATACATAGTAACCTAATTCCTTCGACCATGAGATCATGCATATCACCTTTACCGGATGGATGCTTTTGATGACATCAAACACCACACCGTAATGGGTGGCTATAAAGGTGGCATTAAGTGTTCGGAAAGTATTGGTTGAAACACATGGATCAAGAGTGGATTTGTCCATCCATATGACGGATAGATATACTGGGCCCTCTCGGTGGAATGTCATCCAATTGGCTTGCAAGCATGTGACTTGGTCACAAGGGATCACATATCACGGAACGAGAAAGAGTACTTATCAAGAACGAGGTTGAACTAGGTATGCAGAGATACCGACGATCATAACCTCGGATAAGTAACATATCGTGAGACAAAGGGAAATTGGTATCGTATGTAAGTGGTTCATTCGATCACAAAGTAATCGAGAAGTATGTGGAGCCATATGAATTTCCAGATTCCTCTATTGGTTATTGTTCGAGAAGTGTCTCGATCATGTCCGCATAATTCACGAACCGTAGGGAGACACACTTAAGGATTCGACGTTGTTTGAGTAGTTATGGTATTATGAGAAAGAGACCGAATGTTGTTCGAGTCTCGGATGGGATCCGGATATCACGAGGTGATCCGGAATGGTCCGGAGAATAAGATTCATATAAGGAAAGTCCTGCTTTGAGTTCGGGAATGATTCCGTGTTTTCATCGGGAATGTTCTAGAAGGTTCCGGATTGTCCCAAGACCGGGGGTAGGGTACATGAATGTGTCATTACATATTGGAATGATTGCATCATGTACTAAGTGTTCTTGCTGTCCCAAATAAAGGATTAAATTGAATCCTAAAACATAAAAGTCAAATGTCCAGTTTGAAAGTCAAACTGCCAAAACAAGAAACTGTGGGAAACAAGCAAGAGGAGTTGGAATCCGACTTGAGGAGGAGTCTCCTCCAAGCCGGCGCCACCCAGGCCGACTTGGGAGGGACTCCTCCCTCCGCGCCTCCCCACCTATAAAAGGAGGGCAGGGCTCCTCCTAGACACACAAGTTTCACCTCTAGATTTCCGTGTTTAGAGCCGTTTTGGTTTAGAGCTTCTAATTGCTTTAGCCAGCGGTTTAGAGCCTTCTAATTGGTTTAGAGCCTTCTAATTGGTGTGTCTAATTACTAGACCACTAATAGCCTCTCTCATAAGCTCCACCATACTCGCACCGCTTAAGGCGAAGCTCGGGATCTCCCTCTACTTAGGTACCACGTTGCCAGCCGCCGAATCGCGAGGAGAGTGCTACAACCTCCTGCCTGCTGGAACAAGGGAGAGGAAGGTCTTCGTCGAGTACCGAACGTGACCGATCAGGGAGCGCCCTTAACGTGGCGCCGAAGGATCGTCTACGCGATCTTGAGGTCGGAAGTGTACGACTACATCCCCCACGAGAATCTGCTCTCGTTACCCGCTTTGGAATCTTCGAGGGTGAGTTGCTCTATCGACTCGTTGCTACAATCTAGTAGCTAGATCTTGGCTTGTTTGTTTGTATGCGATAGAAAATTTTTGTTTTCCATTCTACGAACCCCTAGAGTGGTATCAGAGCCGTGTCTATATGTAGATCTTGCAGACGAGTAGAACACAATGGTCATTGTGGGCGTTGATGCTTTATTGTAGATTGCTTTTGTGTACTTTGCATCTTGCGGTATGTTGGGATGAAGCGGCCGCTAACCTTACATGACATCGTTCATGAGACTTTCTCCACGCTTGACATGCAACTTGTATTGCATAAGTGGCTTTATGGGTGTCTGCTTTCTCCTAGCATAGTTAAGATCCAATTTACAACGGGTGATCAACAATGCTAGTATCAATGTTGTGGTTCTTGTTCGTAAGTTAGAACGACACTTATTGAAAGCCCCAAACCACGTAAAATATGCAAAGAAAGTAGAGGCGTCTAACTTTGTTTTGCAGTGTCTGATGATGTGATATGGCCATGATTGTGATTATATTTAATGTATGCAATGTTCCTTATTGTAAGTCGGCAACCGCAGGAGCCATATGGTTGTCTTTAATTTATGTTAAGACCCGTGTCTATTCAAAGTAGTTGTAATAGTTGAAGCCGGTGGGCGACAACCATGGAGAAGCGTCATTGACCTTGATGCAATGCCGTGATGATGGAGATCATGCTCGTTCTTGAAGATGGAGATCGGAGGCACGAAGAAGAAAGGCCATATCATATCACATATATATTGAATTGCATGTGATGTTAATCCTTTATGCATCTTGTATTGCTTAGTAGACGACGGTAGCATTATAAGATGATCCCTCATGCACATCAATTTCAAATCATAAAGTGTTCACCCTTAGTTAGCACTGCTAAAGCTTGTTGTTTCAAGCACCACGTGATGATCGGGTGTTAGATTCGCAAGTGTATACAACGTGAGCAAGCCAGATTTGCTCATGCGTAAACTAAGGTTTGATCTTGACGAGCCTAGCATGTGAGACATGGTCTCGAACACGGATCACCGAAAGGTAAAGCATGAATCATATAGTAAGATATGATGAACATGACGATTGTTCGCCATTGAAACTATGTCAACTCTCGTGATGATCGGTGTTGATATGGTGGATTTGGTTCGTGTGATCACTAAAACAATGTGAGGGATATTGTTTTGAGTGGGAGTTCACCTAGTTTAATTTTATTATTAATTTGAACTCAATTTGTCATAAACTTAGTCTAAACTATTGCAAATATGTTGAGGATCAATGGCAGCCCCTACCATCAATTTTAATGCGTTCCTAGAGAAAGAAAAGTTGAAAAACAATGGAAGCAACTTCGCGGATTGGTTCCGCAATTTGAGGATTGTCCTCACAGCTGGTAATTTGACCTATGTCTTTGGATGCACATTGGGTGACCCACTGTACCATGCTCCGATGAAGTAAAGAATGTTTACCTCGCTCGGAAGAATCAAGACTCCATAGTTCAGTGTGCTATCTTGTATGGTTTAGAATCGAGCTTCGTAAAAGGTTTGAGGATTCAGACCCATATGATATTGTCGAAGATCTCAAATTGATTTTTGAGACTCATGCGGCAATTGAAAGCTATGAGGCTTCAAAAGTTCTTTAACCGCAAGATGGAAGAGGGCAGCTCGTCGGTGAGCATGTGCTTAAGATGTGCGGGCACGCAAACAAACTTCAAAGCTTGGGTATAGTGATTCCTAATGCTTTGGGGATTTACCGTGTCCTCCAATCACTACCACCAAGTTACAAGAACTTTGTGATGAACTACAACATGCGAACATGAACAAGACGTTGCTTAACTCTTTGCCATGTTGAAATCTGCAGAAGTGGAGATCAAGAAAGAGCACCAAGTGTTGTTGGTCAATAAGACCACCAAATTCAAGAAAGGCAAGTCTAAGCAAAAGGGACACTTCAAGAAGGGTGGTAAGAAAGCTACCATGCCGACGAAGAAGACCAGGGCTGGACCTAAGCCTGATACTGAGTGCTTTTACTGCAAGGGAGAAGGTCACTGGAAGCGGAATTGCCCAAAGTACTTGCGGATTTGAAGAACGGCAACATCAAAAAGAAAGGTATATCTGATATACATGTTATTGATGTGTATCTCACTAGTACTCGTAGTAGTGCCTGGGTATTTGATCTCGGTTCGCTTCATATTTGTAACTCAAACAAGTGCCGAGAATAAACGGAAGCTAGCGAAGAACGAGGTGACGATGCACGTGGGAAACGGATCAAAGGTTGATGTGATCGCGGTCGGCACGCTACCCCTTCATCTACCATCGGATTAGTTTTATACTTAAATAATTGTTATTTGGTGCTGCGTTGAGCATGAACATTATATCGGGATCTTGTTTATTGCAGACGGTTACTTGTTTAAATCTGAGAATAATGGTTGTTCTATTTATATGAGTAATATCTTTTATGCACATGCACCTTTGATAGATGGTCTATTCTTATTGAATCTCGATAGTGGAAATACACATATCAACAACATTGAGGCTAAACGTTTGAAATCAGCGATAATTCGACCTATATGTGGCAATCGCTGCCTTGGTCACATCGAGTGAAGCGTATGAAGAAACTCCATTCCGATGGACTTCTTGAATCACTTGATTTTGAATCACTTGAAAGATGCGAAGCATGTCTGATGGGAAAAATGACTAAGACTCCATTTTATGGTATGATGGAGCGAGCTACGGACTTGTTGGAAATCATACATACCGATGTGTGTGGTCCAATGAGTGTAGCATCGCGCGGTGGTTATCGTTATGTTCTTACCTTCACGGATGACTTGAGTAGATATGGGTATATCTATTTCATGAAACATAAGTCCGAAACTTTCGAGAAGTTTAAGGAGTTTCAAAGTGAGGTAGAGAATCAACGTAACAAGAAGATTAAATTTCTACGTTCTGATCGTGGAGGTGAATATCTAAGTTACGAGTTTGGCGAGCATTTAAAGAAGTGCGGAATACTTTCACAATTGACACCGCCGGGAACACCACAACGTAATGGTGTGTCCGAACGTCGAATCGAACTCTCTTAGATATGGTTCGTTCTATGATGTCACTTATGATTTACCGCTATCATTTTGGGGTTATGCATTAGAAACAGCCGCATTCACTTTAAATAGGGCACCGTCTAAACTGCTGAAACGACACCGTATGAATTATGGTTTGGGAAGAAACCTAAATTGTCGTTCCTTAAAGTTTGGGGATGCGAAGCCTATGTAAAGAAGTTACAGCCGGACAAGCTTGAACCCAAAGCGGAAAAATGCGTCTTCATAGGATACCCGAAAGAAACTATTGGGTATACCTTCTATCATAGATCCGAAGGCAAAACATTCGTTGCCAAGAATGGATCCTTTCTAGAGAAGGAATTTCTCTCGAAAGAAGTGGACGAGGTTGTCGAACCTTCTCTCGAAATTGCGAGTAGCGCAGCACCGGAAGAAGTTCCTGTGGTGCCTGCACCAATAAGAGAGGAAGCTAATGATGATGATCATGAAACTTCGGTTGAAGTTGCTACAGAACCTCGGAGGTCAACGAGAACTCGTACCACTCCAGATTGGTATGATTCCGTTATGAATGTCATGGTGGTGGACAACACCGATGACCCCGAGACATATGAGGAAGCGATGATGAGCCCAGATTCCAATAAATGGCAAGAAGCCATGAAATCCGAGATTGGATCCATGTACGAAAACCAAGTATGGACTTTGGTGGACTTACCGGATGGCCGGAAGGCTGTCGAGAACAAATGGATTTTCAAGAAGAAAACAGATGCTGATGGTAATGTTACTGTCTATAAAGCTCGACTTGTCGCAAAAGGGTTTCGACAAATTCAAGGTGTTGACTACGATGAGACTTTCTCACCAGTAGCTAAGCTAAAGTCTGTGAGGATTATGTTAGCAATCGCTGCATATTATGATTATGAGATATGGCAGATGGATGTCAAACGGCATTCCTCAATGGAGACATTGATGAAGAGTTGTATATGATGCAACCCAAAGGTTTTGTCGATCCTAAAGATGCTAACAAGGTATGCAAACTTCAACGGTCCATCTATGGATTGAAGCAGGCATCCCGAAGTTGGAATCAACGTTTTGATAAGGTAAACAAAAGTTTTGGTTTTATACAAACTTATGGAGAAGCTTGTATTTACAAGAAAGTGAGTGGGAGCTCTGTAGCATTCTTAATACTGTATGTAGATGACATATTGTTGATTGGGAATGATGTAGACCTTCTTAATAGTGTCAAGGAATATTTTGAATAATAGTTTTTCAATGAAGGATCTTGGCGAAGCAGCTTACATATTAGGCATAAAGATTTATAGAGATAGATCGAAACGCCAAATATCATTGTCACAGAGTACATATTTGGACAAAGTTCTAAAGAGATTTGGAATGGAAGAAAGCAAGAAAGGGTTCTTGCCCATATTGCCCAATACGACCTTGAGTAAAACTCAAAGTCCGACATCGGCAGAAGATAGAGAAAGGATGAGTAAGACTCCCTATGCCTCAGCCATAGGATCTCTAATGTATGCCATGCTATGTACTAGACCCGACATTGCATATGCTGTTAGTTTAACTAGCAGATATCAAAGTGATCCGAGTGGATCATTGGACGTGATCAAAAACATCCTTAAGTACTTGAGAAGAACTAAGGATATGGTTCTTTCTTATGGAGGTGATGAACATCGTTGTTAATGGTTACACCGATGCTAGTTGGAACACAGATCCGGATGATTCTAAATCACAATCCGAATACGTATTTATTTTGAATGGTGCAGTGATTGGAGGAGTGCAAAGCAAAGCGTTGTGGCGAGATCTTCAATGAATCGGAATACATGGCTGCTTGGAGGCTTCACAAGAAGCGATATGGATGAAAGAGTTCATTACTGAGCTGGGTGTGGTTCCAAGTGCGTTGGACCCAATGTCTATCTACTGTGATAACATGGGCGCCATAGCCAATGCGCAAGAACCAAGGTCACACAAGAAGCTGAAGCATATCAAGCTGCGTTTTCACGCTATTCGAGAACATATCCAGGATGGGGATATAAAGATTTGCAAAGTACACACAGATCTGAATGTGGCGGATCCGTTGACTAAACCTGTCCCGAGGGCAAAACATGACCAACACCAAACTGCCATGGGTGTTCGGTATATTACCATGTAATCTGGATTAGATGACTCTAGTGCAAGTGGGAGACTGTTGGAGATATGCCCTAGAGGCAATAATAAATGTAGTTATTATTATATCTTTGTGTTTATGATAAATGTTTACATTCATGCTATAATAGTATTAACAAGGAAACCATTAATACTTGTGTGATTTGTAAACTTAATTTGAAGTCCCTAGTATAGCCTCTATACTTCACTAGCTTGTTGGTTGATTTATGATTGTGGTTTCCGTATCATGAACATTGAGATGTTATCAACAACAAGATCATATCGTTAGGAGAATGATATGGTGGACATACTCCTATAGATAAGCGTAGCATAAAGATCAAGTCATTTCAATAGTTCAATTGCTATATGCTTTCTGATACATAGTAACCTAATTCCTTCGACCATGAGATCATGCATATCACCTTTCGGATGGATGCTTTGATGACATCAAACACCACACCGTAATGTGGTGGCTATAAAGGTGGCATTAAGTGTTCGGAAAGTATTGGTTGAAACACATGGATCAAGAGTGGGATTTGTCCATCCATATGACGGATAGATATACTGGGCCCTCTCGGTGGAATGTCATCCAATTGGCTTGCAAGCATGTGACTTGGTCACAAGGGATCACATATCACGGGAGCGAAAAGAGTACTTATCGATGCGAGGTTGAACTAGGTATGCGAGAGATACAAGCGATCATAACCTCGGATAAGTAACATATCGTGAGACAAAGGGAAATTGGTATCGTATGTAAGTGGTTCATTCGATCGCAAAGTAATCGTAGAAGTATGTGGGAGCCATATGAATTTCAGATTCCTCTATTGGTTATTGTTGGAGAAGTGTCTCGATCATGTCCGCATAATTCACGAACCGTAGGGAGACACACTTAAGGATTCGACGTTGTTTGAGTAGTTATGGTATTATGAGAAAGAGACCGAATGTTGTTGAGTCTCGGATGGGATCCGGGATATCACGAGGTGATCCGGAATGGTCCGGAGAATAAGATTCATATAAGGAAAGTCCCGTTTGGAGTTCGGAATGATTAGTGTTTTCATCGGGAATGTTCTAGAAGGTTCGGATTGTCCGGCACTCGGGGGAGGGTACATGAATGTGTCATTACTTAATGGAATGATTGCATCATGTACTAAGTGTTCTTGCTGTCCCAAATAAAGGATTAAATTGAATCCTAAAACATAAAGTCAAATGTCCGACTTGAAAGTCAAGCGCCAAAACAAGCTGTGGGAAACAAGAAAGAGGTGATGGAATCCGACTTGAGGAGGAGTCTCCTCCCCAAGCGGCGCCACCCAAGGCCGACTTGGGAGGGACTCCCTCCCGCGCGCCTCCCCACCTATAAAAGGAGGGGCAGGGCTCCCCTCCTAGACACACAAGTTTCACCTCTAGATTTTCGGTTTAGAGCCGTTTTGGTTTAGAGCTTCTAATTGCTTTAGCCAGCGGTTTAGAGCCTTCTAATTGGTTTAGAGCCTTATAATTGGTGTGTCTAATTACTAGACCACTAATAGCCTCTCTCATAAGCTCCACCATACTGCTTAGGCAAGCGAAGCCTCATGATCTCCCTCTACTTAGGTACCACGCCAGTTGTCTTTGGGAATCGCGAGAGTGCTACAACCTCCGCCTCTTTGGAACAAGGGAGAGGAAGGTCTTCCGAAAATCCGAACGTGTGACCGACTGCGGGAGCGCTGCCGGAACGTGGCGCCGGAAGGATCGTCTACGCGATCTTGAGATCGGAAGTGTACGACTAAATCACCCACGAGAATCTGCTCTCGTTAACCGCTTTGGAATCTTCGAGGGTGAGTTCCTCTATCGACTCGTTGCTACAATCTAGTAGATAGATCTTGGCTTGCTTGTTTGTATGCGATAGAAAATTTTTGTTTTCCATGCTACGAACCCCTACAAAACCAGCAGTTGCTAACATGGAATTCACCAAGTTAGTCAGCGTGCGGTTTTTCCTCTCGGCAACCCCGTTTGATTGGGGTGAGTAGGGAGGCGTCCTCTCATGAATAATTTCGTGTTCCTGACAGAATTCATCAAATATTTTGGGAAAATACTCACCACCACGATCCGACGTAAGACGCTTGATATTTCTCTCTAGTTGATTTTCAACTTCGGCCTTATAGATTTTAAAGTAGTCTAAATCCTCATCTTTAGTTTGCAACAAGTAAATATAGCAGAATTTAGTAGCATCATCTATTAATGTCATGAAATATCTCTTTTCACCTTTTGTCAACACACCATTCATCTCGCATAGATCAGAATGTATGAGTTCTAGAGGTGCCAAGTTTCTCTCCTCGGTAGCCTTGTGAGGCTTTCGAGGTTGCTTTGATTGCACACAACTATGGCACTTAGAACCTTTGGCAATAGTGAAATTTGGAATTAAACTCATACTGGACATCCGAGACATCAAACCAAAATTAATGTGACATAAACAAGAATGCCAAACACTGGTATCATCATTAACACCACCACAAATATGATTCATGGATTTATTACAAAACTCTAAAAGTGAAAACCGGAACAAGCCTCCGAACTCATAACCTTTACCAATAAATTGTCCATGTTTCGAAACAACGACTTCATTAGACTCTAAGACAACCTTAAACTCATCTCTACATAGAAGGGAGCCACTAAAGAGATTCTTGTTCATAGTAGGGACATGTTGCATGTTCCTCGGCTGCACGATCTTTCCGGAAGTAAACTTTAGATCCACCGTGCCAACACCACGAACAGAAGCATGTGATCCATTCCCCATTAGGACGGATAAATCCCGAGCGACCTGATAAGAAGTGAACATAGAGATGCCAGCACACACATGAACATTAGCACCCGTATCAAGCCACCAACACGGTGATTGAAATACCGAAAGAACAGTAAATAAATTACCATACCCATAAGTATTGCTAGCGGTCACGATGTTGACAGTCTTGGCCTTTTTCCCTCTACGGTCTACGGGTTCTGGACAGTCCTTGGAAAAGTGGAAGGGCTCTCCACAAGTGTAACAAGACAGTACCTCTTGTATTTACCTACTTCTGTAATTGAGGGGTACATCACGAGCAAGAAAATGAATTAGAAGACACCACCGCACTCCTCTCTTTACCTGAAGAACTAGACCAACAACGCATCTCTGCAGAACAATGACGCGAGCAAGCAAATTTCAGAAACAAATCGGGACCCAAGCCCAGCGAAGGAGCACGGTAGGTCAGCTGGCCGGATGAACTCGAACGGCGCCGCTTCGATCTTCCGACCGGGACCCGGCCTGGAGTGGGGCCGAAGGCTGGTGGAGGGTCGGGCAGTACGGCGGCGATGCAATTTGCATGTCCCTTCGATCTGGAACAGCGGTCGTCCGACGGGGAGGAGATCGCCGGCGGGAGGAGGTCTGCCGGAGGGGAGGAGGTGTGGTGGGGAGAAGCACCGACGACGAAGAGGAGGTCGTGAGCGGAGGAGCTCCGGTGACGCTACAATGGGTCGTCGTGGGGGTAGGGATGCAGTTTCTTTTTTTAGGCCCGGATAGATTTTTTAGAGATATTTTCGGAAGCTGATGAGTGGCAGTATGCTCGTAATTTCTTCAAAGGATTTGTCCAAACACAGATAACATTTTGGCTGCGAGAGAGAAAGCTGCGGGAAGCACCTCTCCAGGTGCTTTCCCTTGTTTGCCTATTCCGCTCGCTGGCTTTGGCGAAGCCTAACGCGCAGCCACCCCGTTTGTTTGGATTGACTCGCCTTTTTCACTGGAAAGCCACGGAAAGCTCAAACAAACACCCCTTTAGTTGCTGCAAATTTGTCTACCCCATAAACCATGTTACCAACAGGACTAGTAGGGTACGCAACTAGTAGTGCAATTTTGCGGGTCTCTAGTACTATGAAGTAGGTGGATGTTGTTGCTATATGGGTATTTTGGAAATTAAATTGGCTATGAAATATAAAAAAAATAGTGTAAACAACTATTTTCTGAAGTTGTTTTGTCATAATATATAAATGAGGTCTAGTTTTGAAAAGCTTGTCGACTAAATAGGAAAAATAGATTGCTATTCTGTCACATGGTTTAGGAGTTATGACTTTAAAAAAATCTGGAATTAAGTGCTAACAAGCGCGTTCATATTCCTGTCTTTCCAGACGTAGTAGTCTGTGGGACCAAGGGATTAGGAAGTACTTTTCTTCTTTGACATGGGATTAAGGAATACTTTCCATATTTGATGCGAGTGCTGGTTTAGACTAACAAGCCCTCGGTGGTTGGCTAGACGCGTCCAAAATATAAGATGCTTTAATTTTATAAAACAGATGTATTTAGACTTTTTTAATATGTAGATTCACTCAATTTGGGGTGAATCGCATTAAAAAAGTCTACATTTTTTTTTTTACAAATCTAAAACATTTTATATTTTGAAACGGAGGAAGTATGTGTCTAGTGTTGGAATGTATTTGTGTTTAGAACCTTACTTCCTCCGTCCGCAAATAAGTGTACTTCTAGCCTTGTCTTAAGTCAAACTTAGTAAAGTACACTTATTTGATAATGTTTGACTTAGCCGAAAGCTAAAAGTACACTTATTTGTGAATGGAGGGAGTAGTTTTCGTGAAGAAGCCCAGCTGAACCCACCACTAGAATCGCCTGCTTGCAGGATCTCGAATCCAATGCTATCAACAAGTCCATATCGATCTAGCAACCATTAATCGAGGCGCCCACCGGCCATGGCGTCCACAGGGCACAGGACGTCGTCGATGCACGCACGAGTTCCACATCTTCGGCGGCAGCAGCCGCAAGCGTTTCGTCGGCGGCATCACCAGCTCCTCCTCCATCAGGTCATGCTGGTTCCCGGAGTGCAAAATACCGCACGCGGAATTATTTTTAGTGCGCACACAAGTTTACAGGGTCACTGGGAGGAAAAACAGTCCAACGCGTGCTATATTAGAGGTTATTTTTCGTGCGCGCGATTTTTCAGTGTTTGTTGGAATTGCTCTTAGCCTAGAAGGCTCTGACATGGCAGGTGAAGAATTCATCCAAGATTTCGTTCTTCAGCGGAGACCGCTGTGTTTAGGGTTGAAAACGGGACGGACGGAAATATGTGTTATCGTTTTTGTTTCCTTTCATCGTCAGAATTGAAAACGAAACAAAAAACTTTGAAAACGAATATGGAATCGGAAAAAAAGAGATATGAAAAGAATACAGGACAAATACAATACAAAAACGGACATTTGTCAAAATATAATAGTACATAATATCATGGTCCATACACAAAATAAATATATAATTGTCAAAGAATATATCACAACTTCGACAAACGTTAATTAATATAAAGTAACACACATAATTCAACACTTCCACAAGCACATAAATTTACATAAATAGTTTTACATAAACGCTAAGACACTCACTTAATTAGTATGTAGCCTGGGCTGGTTGCATGTTCTATGGTCCAACAAGAGCAAAAAAAAATTATTGATGCAAAGTACTATTTGTACATGGGTCTGACTGGTTATATTTCTGAAAAGTTTTCATATTTGTTTCCGTATTTCTGGAAAGTTTTCGCCTAAAATGGCTCCCTCGTTTCTTTTTTTGTTTCTGTTTAGAATATTTCATTTTCATTCTTTTTCCGCTAAATGTCGTTTTCTTTTCTTTCTTATCTCTCCGTTTTCTTTTTTTTTCTCCGACAAGTTTCTTACTGTTTTCAACCCTAGTTGTGTTCTCTTTAAGATTTCGTGCCCATGAGTAATGTCCTTTGATTGGTCACCTCTTAGTTGACATGGTTATACCCCGCGGGTGCATGATCTCAGCATACCTGGTCCAGTCCAAGGAAGGCCCACGGCAAATGTACGCCGGCCCATGAAGACTTTCGGGTGGCCCAGGTCCATGACGCCTTCGGATCCTTGGAGAGCAAGACTAGAGTAGATAGGAAATTCAAAGGGATAAAACCCTAGAACCTATAACCGACTAGGTCTATGTCCGGGACCTACCTAAGTCTATATAAAGGCCAGGAGGGCACGATCTAGATCTCTCGACTCATACTTTCGCATACACACCTCCATGCCAGATTGCATCAAGACCCAGAACCTTCGGGTTCCGCCGTAATCAAGAGCACAAGGTGAGTAGGGTTTTCCCTCCGGGGGCCTGAACCTGGGTAAATCTTGTGTCCCCGTGTTGCTTGTTTGCTAACCGTTCCACGATCTCCAACATCCCCATCTTCTCCAAAACCCAAGTCCATAACAATGGGCAGTGATGAGATCAAACCTCGTCAATTGGCGCCATCTGTGGGAACTGGGGACGCTGATTGTGCGGTCGTGACGGTCCCAACCCGATCGATCTACAACTCTGCGGCGACGGAGAGTCACCTCCTCTTCGGCGCTTTCGACTTCACCGCCCACTCACCGGCCACCATGAAGGACTTCGAGCCCGTAGGCGACGGACTCGAAATCCTGTTCGGGAGCTTCGCCCGGTGGGCAAACCGCACCTCCGCCTCGAGCGGTGCCTCGCCATCAATCAGGCCCGCTTCGTGGACCCTACACCCCGTGCTACGCACAACATCATCAATAGATGATTCCTACGACAGCAGCAGCTGCAACTCCGATCTGTGCGATCCGCCATCGATGCAGGACCTATGGTTCGGATTCAAAGCTGCGGCAAGAAGGACCAATCTACGAGCGCTACAATGCGCCGTAGTCATCCAGAGCGACGTGGATCAGCAAACACCCAACCCCCCGCCCAACCCGACGCCTAACCCGCCTGAACAAAACGGTGGAAACAGAAGAAGCCAGTCCCCCCCCACCCGAAGGGGAAAACAACGGCGACCACGTCATCCGCCTTAGCAAAGAAGGATGGGCCCAGGTCCGCAACACCGTGCCAAGCAACATAGTACTTCCTGCAGACGCCTCCCGGGATATGCTGATGGCCTACCACCTGCTCCTGATCGAGGAGCACAAGAAGCAGGTCAAGATGCAGGAGGTGCTCGACAAGCGCAAGCAAGCGACCCTCGAGTCCGGTAGCGCTGACGTGCGCTCTCTGCCATGGGCATCGGCTCCAGCTCGAACGCCAACCAAGGCAACAAGCACCGCTCTAGGGTGGAGAACATGGACCCCAAGGAGCGCCGTGAGGTGACCCGAACCCTCCACACATCCTTCATGGAGATGGACGCCGACGGCAACGTCATCCCGAAAACGCCGCAGGCTGCGATCATGACAGCCACTGCGTACCTCGTGGCCCACCCACCGCCGGAGGGGGACCCGAAGAGGGCCATGCACAAGTCCGCACTCACCGGACTCGGACTCGTTGGAGCTGCGCTCCACGAAGAAGCTCCCACGGAGCCAAAGAAGAAAGCTCCGGTCAGGTTCGACTGCAGCTCCACCCCTTCATCCGAAGAAGAGGAACATGACCTTCCTCGAAGGAAGAACAGTTCGCGCCGCCGCGACCGCCACTACGACGCCAGAGATGCGCTCACACAGCGCAAAATCGACAAAGCGCGAGCCAAGCGCGCATGCTCGTCTGAATCCGAGATGGACGAAGACGAAGGAGAACTCTGCGGAGCCCGATGCTTCAGCAGATCCGTACGGCGGACGCGGATGCCGTGAAATTTCAAGCTTCCTTCGGATACTCCGAAGTTCGACGGCACTCAAGACCCAAAGTCTTGGCTCAGCGACCACTTATCATCCGTCAAACTGCACGGTGGAAACAAAGAGACTGCCATGCAATGCCTTCAGCTGCAGCTGACAGGCGCAGCCCGGATCTGGCTCAGCAGCCTATCTTCAGGGTCCATCCGAAGCTGGGATGAGCTAGCTTACAGCTTCATCCGAAACTTCAAAGGCACCAGCAAGAGGCCCGCCTCAATCAAAGAGTTGCGAGCCTGCACTCAACGAACGAGCGAATCCATTCGCTCGTACATACTACGCTGGTCCAACACAAAGAACTCCGCAGCGCACATCTCCGAAGAGAGGGCCATCGATGCCTTCAGGGACGGCGTTAAGCGCCAAGAGTTCAAGGAGGAACTTGGGCGCGTCAAGCCCAAAACACTCGACCACCTCATGGACATCGCCAACAGGTGGGCTGACGGAGAAGATTCCATTCACGGAGCACAATCGGAAGAAGAAGACGACTACGGTCGACGGCGAGAGCGCCGTAGCAAGAGAAAATCGCGCGTCTACGACGATTGCGACGGACCCGACATGGTCGAGGCTGGCTACGCCGATCGCCTCAATGACGCCAACCGCAACAGCAGAGGATATCGTGGAGGAAACTTCCACGACGGGGGACGCCCAGCGCAGTTGTGGCAACGCCGCGACCGCGATAACGGACCCTCAGCATACGAAAAGCTTTCGGGTCCATGCACCATCCACTTCTACATCAACAAGCAGGATGGCAAAAAGAAGGCCAGCCACATGCTCAAGGGCGCGAGTTCGAAACTCGGTAAAGCATGGTGCAGATGAGGCAGCAAGCCCCAATCCCTGCGTTCGGAAATGCACCCGCGCCAGGTGAAATAGCGCATGGAGATCCTCCACCGCCACCCGTTGGAGGCCCAAACTAACCAGTCGCACCAGCACAGAACAACGCTGGGAATGGGTATCCCCAGCCGAAAGGAGCACTGATGATCCAGAAGGGGCGCCCCACGAATAGGGTGCAGAAGAAAATCACCCGACGGATCAACCTGGCCGTGGCAACTCCACCCGCCATCCCCGATGCGTCGCCGGATCGAGTCCTACATCACGTTCATCGTTCGGATCACCCTTGCGGATCCTCGCCCGTGTCGTCTGCCACAATCGGAGGCGCAAATCGGAGGTTTCAAGATGAGTCGCGTCTTCATGGGCGGCAACAAAGCATCAACGATGTTCGCAAGCACTCTAGCAGCAATGCGGATCCTTGAAGGCAGCTGGAACGATCGAACACAACGTTCCACGGCATCGTTCGAGGAAGGGCATATTCCCTGGGCAAAATATGGCTCGACGTCATCTTGACAAGCCGGACAACTTCCTGGGCGACTCGAATTCGAAGTGGTGGACTGGCCATCACAGTACCACGCCATCCTCGGGCGTGTAGCATTCGCAAGGTTCTTGGTTGTCCCACACTATGCATACCTGCTACTCAAGATGCCAGGACCAAAGGGCGTCATCACAATCCACGAGAGCTTCACCCGATCGGACCAATGCGACAGAGATTTCAACAGAATCTCCCAGTCATTCGGCATGCAGGAGGAGCTCCTAAGGCTCCGCGAGGTGACGGACAATGGGGCACCCCCAGTCACACAACAAAACGCACCTGAGATGTCTTTCGACTCCACCGTCAACACAAAGAAGGTGCAAGTCCATCCGACGGATGTCTCCAAGACGGCGTTGATAGCCAACGACCTCAACCCCGCATAGGAAGGTGCGCTCGTCGAATTCCTCCGTGAGCGCTGGGAAATCTTCGCCTGGTGTCCTGCGGACATGCCAGGAGTTCCCAGGGAATTCGCCGAGCATGCACTCAACGTCTTTCTAGACACCAAGCCCGTCAAGTAGTCCATCCGGAGACTGTCCGAGCCACGAGCCGAAGCTATCGGCAAGAAATCAACAGACTACTCGGTGCAGACTTCATTAGGGAAATCAAAGAAAGCGAGTGGCTTGCAAATACAGTGGTCCCAAAAAAGGACACGGACATCCTGCGGATGTGCGTGGGTTTCACGTCGCTAAACAAGCACTGCCCAAAGGACCACTTCCCTCTTCCTCGGATCGATCAGATCATCGATTCGACTGCAGGTTGCGAGAAACTCTCCTTCCTCGACGCCTACTCAGGCTACAATCAGATTTGACTCAAGGTCAAAGATCAGGAGAAAACGGCGTTTATCACACCGTTCGGAGTGTTCTGCTACAACACAATGCCCTTCGGGCTAAAGAACGCAGGTGCCACGTACCAGCGATGCATGCAGTCATGCCTCAAGGACCAAATCGGTCGCAACGTTCAAGTCTATGTCGACGACATAGTCATAAAAAACAGGGAGGCGAGGACACTTATCGACGATCTTCGCGAGACGTTCGACAACCTCGATCGCTACAGGATCAAACTCAACCCCGAAAAGTGTGCCTTCAGCGTCCCATCGGGTCAGCTGCTTGGGTACTTCATCTCTCAGCGAGGTATCGAGGCGAACCCGAAGAAAATCAGAGCCATCATGGCAATGGAGAAGCCGAAAAACCTTAAGGGTGTCCAACAGCTTGCAGGACGAATAGCGGCGTTGAGCAGATTCATCAGCCGCATGGGTGAGAAGGCCCTGCCATTCTACCAGCTGCTACGCAAGGCAGATAAATTCGAGTGGACGCCCGAAGCCGACGACGCGTTCGAAAGCCTCAAACGACTACTCTCCACCTCGCCCGTCCTGGTCACGCCAAAGGAGCGCGAGCCTCTGTTGTTGTACATAGCAGCCACACACCAGGTGGTCAGCACCGTGCTAGTGGTCGAACGACCCGAAGAAGGCAAGACCCACGGGGTCCAACGCCTAATATACTACCTTAGCGAGGTACTGGCGCCAACAAAACAGAGGTACCCTCACTACCAGAAACTCGCCTACGGCGTGTTCATGATGGCTCGACGGCTGAGCCATTACTTCCAGGAGCACCAGGTGATGGTCGTCAACGAGGCACCCCTGAACAGCATCCTGAATAACCCTAAGGCCACAGGACGCGTGGCCCTGTGGGGCATTGAGCTGTCACCTCTGGACATCATCTACGAGAAGTGACTCGCAATCAAATCTCAAGTCCTCCCGGACTTCCTCGTACATTGGATGGAGCTGCAGCTGCCAGACACCCCATATGTCGCATCATGGACAATGCGCCAGCGGCTCCAAGCGTGAAGCTAGAGCAGAGGCGGGGTCATCTTAGCCTCGCAGGCGACACCAGATGAAGTACGTCCTCGGATGAAATTCCAAGCCTCCAACAACGAGGCCGAATACGAAGCCCTCATCCATGGCATGAGGATGGCAAAGATCTGCGGCGCAACGCGCCTGGTCATCTACGGTGACTCCAACCTCGTCGTTCAGCAGACGATGAATGAGTGCGACGCACACGCCGAAAACATGATCGCGTACCGCGCACTCTACAACGCACTCGAAGGAGAATTCGACGGCTGCGAGCTTCGACACGTTGGAAGAGAAATCAACGAGGAAGCCGACAAACTCGCCAACATCGGCTCCACCTGCGCAAAGGTGCCACCGGGTGTGTTCCTCGAACAGATCTACGTGCCATCCATCAAGCGGAAATTCCCCAAGGGATCACCCGAAGAAGCAGAACACTCGGGGGCTACGCTGCCCGAAGGACACGAAGGACCCAAGAAGCTAAATGCCGTTTTCTTTTCCTTCTTATCTCACCGTTTTCTTTTTTTTTTCTCCGAAAAGTTTCTTACTGTTTTCAACCCTAGTTGTGTTCTCTTTAAGATTTCGTGCCCATGAGTAATGTCCTTTGATTGGTCACCTCTTAGTATCTACTATAGGAGAACTCTAAAATAGTCACCCTAATGATGCTTACGTAGTATTTACACGAGAATTTCAAGTTCCACCAAAAATATTTTAAATATCATCTCGGATTCCTAGCCTCGCTCCCATAGTCGCCAGGCCGATGGGAACCGCGAAACTGACTAGACTTGGTCCGGCGGGGTTCTCTGGGTTCCCTTATTTCTACACGACCCCGCCTCCACATACAGTGGAAGGTGGGGGAGGGGTTGGACCGCTCATCAGGTCAGTGCTTTGGTTTTACTAGCAAGGGAAAAACTACCACGGTCCCTCACAATATAAAACGACGAAGACGACGATGCAGAAACCGTTGATCCATTTACCCTAACACGTGTCCTTCATCGTGACATACATGTGGCGGGCACCGCTCGAATCGTCGCGAGCACGGCGTTTACTACACACGGAAATCGAGAAGACGCAATAATTATCGCGTAAACTATGCATGACTAGTCAAATCCTGGTCAGAAAGTGGGACCCACGATCGTCTCGTCACATCGCCTCTGCTGCCGCAGACGGTTGAGCTCACCGAGCGTCAGCAAAAGCGAGGGCTAGCATGGCTCTAATCTTTCGACTCCAAATAAAAGTACTTACTCAATTCTGCGACTCAATCAATTACTCGGGGGCTACTCCTATCAGAAACGTTGGTCGTGCACCTAAAAACTTGGTAAGATCCCTGCTTCAGTCGAAGAAATTCCTCAAGCTTCGAGTCCTTCTTCGAATCTACGACTTCACTACGGACTCGGGGGTTATTCTCATAGGGAGTGCTAGCTGCGCATTTGAAAAAAGTGTCGGCGCTGATTGCGTTTTAGGTGATCCGAAGAACTTCCAGATCGCCGTAACACACAACTAAAAAATTATAAGTCTCTGTTCAAATCTACGACTCGAACAGACAATCGGCGGCT
This sequence comes from Avena longiglumis, assembly GCA_030063025.1. NCBI lineage: Eukaryota > Viridiplantae > Streptophyta > Magnoliopsida > Poales > Poaceae > Avena > Avena longiglumis. The sequence goes on from CP125973.1 coordinate 536,314,062, forward strand.
ATTTCCATAGGAAGCGCTGGTCGCGTACCCTATGAATTGCGTAATTGAGATCTTTTGAATCCTTTCATAATTACAATAACGCATACATCTCATTTAGCAACTCTGCTCAAAATAATGCCTCGCCTAGATGCGGCTGCCATACGAGTGTTCATGGTCTCCATGGTTTTTGCCGGCCTTCGGCCTTCGGCCTTCGGCCTCCTCGATATAATTTGTAGAAGGCGCATCGTAACCTCCGAACCGAAGAAGTACCGAGCAATCTGAGCCGTCCCTTGTGTTGCGACTCAAAACATTTTGAGAAAGAGGGTATAGTGAAGGAGAAGCATCCATTTTCACGATGATTTTGTGTCTCATTAATTTTGGAATATACTACTATAACTAGCAGCCACATTTGGCAGCTGTGACTCGTGGAGCACGGCCGGTGGATCACGACGAGTGCATGCACGCAACGGGTTTTGTCCGCGTCCTACGGACGGTCACCACGCACCAGGACGTGGTTGGTTCAAGCAGTGAGGGGCCAAAAACGGTCCAGAATCGACGGGGCACCTCAGCATTCCAGCAGTACCATCCTCATCCTGCCAGGCACGTCATAGATTGCTAGATCCATCTCGATCTTGGCGAGACGTGGACGGCGGACGGCCTCTCTCCCTGCCCTATAAATCGCCAACCTCGCCAAGCAGATCAGAGCAGAGCACTTCAGTTCTTTCATCAGACAGACAGAGAGAGAAGCAGATCGAGGTGTTGTGTCGAGATCTCCATCATGTCGTGCTGCGGAGGCAACTGCGGGTGCGGATCCGGCTGCAAGTGCGGCACCGGCTGCGGAGGGTAACCTATTCATCTTCCCCAACCTATTCTATTCGTCTCCCCCCTCCTCCATTTTATTCTGCCCACTCTCTGTTCTTCCATCCCCTCTGGTCTGCTAAATCAAAGATCCATCGAGATTGCATCGGTTTGCCCTATGCGTGTCGTGCTTTTAATCTGTTTTGGGTGGAAATATGCATAGAGATCTCATTCGTGTATGGATTAAAAATAATAAATAGATCCCCCTTTGAGATGAGTCATCGGAGAAAGAAAGAAAGAAATTTAACCTTGTGACTGACTGATGGTGGTGTGGTATGGGTTTGCATGCAGGTGCAAGATGTACCCTGAGATGGACGAGGGGGTGACCACCGGCCAGACTCTCGTCATGGGCGTTGCGCCCTCTTCCAAGCCATCGTTCGAGGCCGCCACCGGAGCCGAGAACGGAGGATGCAAGTGCGGCGCCAACTGCACCTGCGACCCGTGCACCTGCAAGTGATCCAGAAGACTTCCAAGTAACCAACAGGATGGATGGATCATCGATGGGAGGAGCAGTACCAGTATGAGTCGCGAGTGTTTAATTGTGTTGTTGTGTCATGAATAAGACGAGATCCGTCGATCCTAGTATGGCTTTGTGTAGTTTGTCCGACTGTACTTTACTGTGTGCACGCATGCTCTTGTGTGTGTGCCTTTCCTAGTGTTCTGAAACCGTTCCACCATGTGTCTTAATAAATAATATATATGGAGTTTTCAACTCTACGTTTCGTGTTTATTTTTCTCAACGCTTAAACGCCAGATATATATATAGGTACTCCCTTCGTTTCAGGACTTAAAGCGTTCTCGTTTCATGTGTTTTTTCTTTGACCAAGAATTACTCTAAATATATAAAGAGTTTTGGTATAAGACTAATATCACTGAAAAGTATTTTTTAATACGAATTCAACGATATTAATTATGTATAATATAATCAAGATTTTATTGTTCAATTTTTTGGTCAAACTTGCTTTGGAAAGCGTGTGCGTCTTAAGCCTTGAAACGGAGGTAGTATATAGTATCGCCAGACACTTCTTTGTCTTAAGTAAGATTTCAACGTTTAATACTCCGAGCCAAATTAATGGTCTATTAATTTGGATCAGAAAATAATAAGAAAGTAGTTCGAGAATACACTTCAAGACGTCATAGTGCAAGTAACTAAGAGTCTAACTCAGCAAAATTGTTTATGTGGCAGTGAGTTAATGAATAGAGAGGAGAATATAGTAACATATTTGGTTACCGTAACGTCATACGTACCAATGCGAGATGAGACTATCACCTAATAAATAGTATTTTATATGACACCATTTACTCCCTCTGTTTGGGATTATAAGTCCCGCGCAGATAACTAGGTTGCTAATTTGAACAACAAAATATAAATAGTATAACATAAATATTATACCATTAGAAACTTTAAAGATTATATTTTCTAATGGTATAATTTTTGTAATATATAAGTTATGTTTTATTAGTCAAATTAACAATCTAAGTATACGCGTAGGACCTATAATTCCGAACAGAGGAAGTATATGTTACTCTCCACTATAAAAGTAGTAACATAGAGTAGTAACTTATGTATATTATTAATCTATGTTACTTTTCACTATGACCAGCCTAATAAAACTTTATTGACGTTTCATATGTTCATATATACTTTTTCTATAAACTTGGCCAAAGTGAATGTAATTTAGAGGGATAGAGAACCTGGTATACATTACTTTAATTTGGGGGGAAATAAAAATGATATTTTAAAATTATAGGAAAATTAAATAAATCACATATATACATATTACCAAGTGGAGATTTGGTGCACATGGATCCATTTATAAAAAATAAAAAATTTGAAAATCATATTTTAGAGTTTTAAGAAATCTGAAACTAAATTAGGATGTAACAACAAATGTATGTGCAAAAATATCAATTAGAAATAATGTTTTGAGCTACATAAAAATGATATAATAGTATAAAAAACATTTCGAATTGAGATTTTTGTGGGGTACATACTGGCTACTTTTAAGATTTTATTTTCATTTTTTAAGCATGTAAATATTATTCTAATTTTATTAATATGCAAGGAGCACCGAAAGCTCGGGAGTAAAAGTACTTTCCGCATATTACCTTGATACTTACTCTAATTGTATATTTTTACTAGAGAAATGATCATTAGTGACATGTCCACTAGTAGAAAACAGGCTATCCGTTCGTGCCCCTTAACAGCATTAGTCCCGGTTGCGCCACGAACCGGGACTCATGCTGGCACGCGTCCCGGTTCGAGCGGGCACGATGGCCGGAGGCATGCGTCCCGGTTCGTAAGGGGTCATGTGTCCCGGTTTGTAACACAAACCGGAACTAAAGATTGGGCGTCAGCCACGTGGCGTGGCACACACCTTTAGTCCCGGTTTGTGTTAGAAACCGGAACGTATGATCCTGCCCTCAATAAATACGACGCCCTAGCCCTCTGCCTCCCCTCTGTTTTTTCTTGGTGGAAGGTGTGAGAGGTGTGCTAGTTTTTTTTCTATGCATACATTCAAGGTGTTTGATGAAATGTTTGACTGAATGATCCCATTCAATTTCTCACAGAACAAAAATATAGAAGGTGTCCGAGATGCACTTGAGCTTTCTCCTCTTTATTTCTCTCGATCGAGGTTAGCAATCTTATCTCTTCTCTGTCATTGATACAATGCATGTGTCGATGTGAATTGGTCATTTCACTATTTATGATGTCCCGTTTTTGATAAACTTAATTATATGATGCAGATGAACGGTCGGGAATGGATGTACGGTGACCGGCGTGTACCCAGGTACATTAAAGGCGTGGATAAATTTAACGATGTGGCTACGACAAACAAAGAGAATGGTTTTATACGTTGTCCATGTGTTCAATGTCGGAACAACAAGGAGTACTCTTTCTCGAAAATCATTCGGGCCACCTGGTTATGAAAGGTTTTATGCCCAACTATAATTTCTGGACCAAGCACGGGGAAAGAGGGGTTATGATGGAAGACAGTGAAGAAGAAGATGATGATAACAACTATCATCATATGTTTCCTGAATACAATGATACTGCAATGGAAGACAATGAAGAGAAAGGAGGTGAAGAACGGGCATCATATGAACCTGTTGATGAACTTGGTAGGGTCATTTCTGATGCAAAGCGAGACTGTGAAACAGAAAATGAGAGGTTGAAGTTAGAGGGCATGTTAGAAGATCACAAAAAATTGTTGTATCCAAATTGTGAAGCTGGCAGCACAAAGCTCGGTACCACACTGGAATTGCTACGATGGAAGGCAGAGTGTGGTCTAACTGACTCCTTATTTGAAAAGATGCTGAAAATAATGAAGCCGAAGTTTCCAAAACATAACGAACTTCCCGAGAGTATGTACGAAGCAAAGAAGACTCTCTGTCCTCTAGGATTAGATGTGCAGAAGATATACATGCATGCATTAATGACTACATACTCTACCACGGTAAGGAGTATGAGAATTTAGATAAATGACTGGTATGCAATGCATTGCGGTATAAGATCAGACGAGATGACCCTGGTGATGTTGAGGGAGAGCCCCTCTGGAAGAGGGTTCCTGATAAGGCTATGTGGTATACTCCTATAATACCAAGGTTGAAACGCATGTTCAGAAACAAAGAGCATGCCAGGTTGTTGCGATGGCACAAAGAAGACCGTAAGAAAGACGGGAAGTTGAGACACCTCGATGGCTCACAGTGGAGAAAAATCGAGAGAGACTTCCTGGACTTTGCAGGTGACGCAAGGAACTGATGGTTTGGTCTAAGTACGGATGGCATGAATCCTTTTGGGGAGCAGAGCTGCAGTCACAACACCTGGCCCGTGACTCTATGTATCTACAACCTTCCTCCTTGGTTGTGCATGAAGTGTAAGTTCATTATGATGTCAGTGCTCATCCAAGGCCCGAAGCAACCGGGCAACGACATTGATGTGTACCTTAGGCCATTATTTGAAGAACTCTTACAGCTGTGGGGCAAACCAGGTGTACATGCGTGGGATGAGAACAAACAGGAGCCATTTGACCTACAAGGGTTGCTTTTCGTAACCATCAATGATTGGCCTGCTCTTAGTAACCTTTCAGGACATACAAACAAGGGATATAAGGCATGCACGCACTGTTTAGATAAGACTGAAGGTACATATTTGCATAAATGCAAGAAGGTTGTGTACCTGGCGAATCGACGATTTCTTCCGACCAATCATCCCGTAAGAAAGAAAGGCAAGCATTTCAAAGGTGACGCAGATCACTGGAAGAAGCCTGAACTCCCTGCTGGTGATGATGTATTTGGTATGGTCAAGGACATAGAAGTAATATTCGGAAAGGGTCCCGGCGGTCACTCGATTCGAGCAGCGTCGCTCTGAGGACACGCACCCATGTGAAAGAAGAAATCTATATTTTGGAAGCTGCCATATTGGAAAGTCCTACGTGTCCGCTCTTCAATCGACATGATGCACGTGACGAAAAATCTTTGCGTGAACCTGCTAGGATTCCTAGGCGTGTATGGGAAGACAAAAGATACACCAGAAGCACGGGAGGACCAACAAATTATGAAAGACCCGAAGAACATGCATACACAGAACAAGATGGATAAAGGGCGTCATTTAAGTCATGCCAGCTATGCTCTTACCAAAGCAGAGAAAGAAATCTTTTTTGAAGTCCTTTATAGTATCAAGGTGCTATCTGGCTTCTCATCTAATATAAAGGGGATAATAAATATGGCAGAGAAAAAGTTCCAAAACCTGAAGTCTCATGACTGTCACGTGATTATGACCAGTTGCTTCCAATTGCATTGAGGGGGCTTCTACCGGAAAATGTTCGAGTACCCATTGTAAAGTTGTGTGCATTCCTCAATGCAATATCTCAGAAGGTAATCAATCCAGATATTCTGCCAAGGTTACAGAAGGATGTGGTACAATGTCTTATTAGTTTTGAGTTGGTGTTCCCACCATCCTTCTTCAATATTATGACGCATCTCCTGGTTCACCTAGTGGAAGAGATTGCCATTCTCGGTCCTGTATTTCTGCAAAATATGTTCCCCTTTGAGAGGTTCATGGGAGTCTTAAAGAAATATGTTCATAACCGTGCTAGACCAGAAGGAAGCATCTCCAAGGGATATGGAACAGAGGAGGTCATTGAGTTTTGTGTTGACTTTATTCCTGACTTTAAGCTGATTGGTGTTTCTGACTTGCGGCATGAGGGAAGACTAAGTGGAAAAGGCACGCTGTGAAAGAAAGCAATAATATGTAGGGACGGGGGTTCTTTCACTAAAGCACACTACACAGTTCTACATAATTCCACCTTGGCAGTTCCGTATATCGAGGAACACAAGAATATTATACGCTCCAAAAACCTGGGGAAGCCTGACTCATGGATTACAGATGAACACATGAAGTCTTTCAGTGGTTGGATGCAGACACATCTCTTGAATGACACCGCTGTTGGAGATCAGCTATACTTGTTGGCCACGTCACCATCTTCTACTATATTGAATTTCCAAGGGTAAGAAATAAATGGGAATACATTCTACACGATCGCCCAAGATAAAAAGAGCACCAACCAAGACAGTGGTGTCCGCTTTGATGCAACAGACGAGAATGGGCAAAAGGACACATACTATGGTTACATAGAGGAGATATGGGAACTAGACTACGGAGTCTCTTTTAAGGTCCCTTTGTTTCGCTGCAAATGGGTCAACCTGAATGGGGAAGGGGTAAAGATAGACCACTTGTACAGAATGACAATAGTGGATCTCAACAATCTTGGTTATAGAGATGAACCATTCGTCCTAGCCAATGATGTGTCTCAGGTTTTCTATGTGAAAGACATGTCCTCCAAACCAAATAAAAGAAAAAATATGCAAACGAATACATCATATGATGAGCCAAAGCGTCACGTAGTTCTTTTAGGGAAAGGAACGTCGTGGGAATCGAGGACAAGACAGACATGTCAGAAGATTATAATAAGTTTGATGAAATTCCGCCCTTCACAGTGAAAACTGACCCAAGTATTCTGTTAAGTAAAGAAGATGCTCCATGGTTACGTCTGAAGCGATCATAAGGAAGGACATATGCCAAGAAGTTCATGCTCATATTGTGTACCTCTAGTTCATGTCTGGCCGGTCTGCATATTGTGAACCTAAATTTCATGAGACATGATAGCTCATTTTGTGAAGGATATCTTATGATGTTTGCAATTTTCCAAGTTTAATAAATGTATTGAGTGTTAGTCCCGGTTTGTGGCTTGACCGGGACTATATATAGGGGGGCCTTTAGTCCCGGTTTTGTAGTCTCGGTTTTTAATATTAATAAATGTCTTGAGTGTTAGTCCCGTTTTGTGGCTGGACCGGGACTAAAGGGGGCCTTTAGTCCCGATTCGTAGAACGACTTTCCCGAACTATGAAGAATTTGTCCCGATTCGTACTTATCATTAAGATCTGATCTCCAAATGCGCGTGGTCACATATTAGGGAGTGCCTCTATGACCAGTTTGTTGTAGATATCTGGGAGGGCCCAGGCTCGGCATCTCCCTCAAACTGGCTGTAGTGGTGTCCCTGCTCTCGCACACCATCTTGCATCTTGTAACTTCTCTAACTAGATCAATACACCTGGGAGCTAACTAATTTCACATATTAGGGAGTGCCTTTATGACCAGTTTGTTGGAGATGCCGGAGGACTGGGATCCGGCGACATCTCCCTGAAACTGGTCGTAGTGGTGTCCCTGCTCTCGCGCACCGTCTTGCAACTTGTAACTTCTCTAACTAGATCGATACACCTGGGAGCTAACTAATTTCACATATTAGGGAGTGCCTCTATGACCAGTTTGGTGGAGATGCCGGAGGACTGGGATCCGGCGGCATCTCCCTGAAACTGGTCGTAGTGGTGTCCCTGCTCTCGCACACCATCTTGCAGCTTGTAACTTCTCTAACTAGATCAATACACCTGGGAGCTAACTAATTTCACATATTAGGGAGTGCCTCTATGACCAGTTTCTTGGAGATGCCGGAGGACTGGGATCCGGCGACATCTCCCTGAAACTGGTCATAGTGGTGTCCCTGCTCTCGAAAACCATATTGGAGATGCCTAAATCTGGCTGGAGGATGAAGGGTTTCGCGGCATAGTAAATCAAAATTTTCTACGGATGCGAACAGAGGGAAAGCCAAGATCTAATCTAGTAGATGCAATCAACGAGAGAGATTGGATTAGATCTTCATACCCTTGAAGATTCGCCTGCAGTGAACGTTCGTCGGAACGTGGGTGATGTAGTCGTACTCGCTTCTCCTCCTCGCGATCCGATCCGATCTAGCACCACAAGTGGCGGTGCCTCCGTGAGATGCACACGTGCAGCACCTCGACGTCTCCTCCTTCCTCGTACCAGCGAGTATGGTGGAGAGATAGATTGGATCTACAACACGACGGCGTGGTGTATATGGTGGAGAATTTCTGCAGCAGGGCTTCGCCTACAAACAGTCGGGAGGGAGAGGAAGGTAGCAAGGCTAGGGCTTGGACGAAGGTGTGTAGGGAGGCGCACCACCCTCTATATATAGAGGCGGCCAGCCCTGCCCTCCTCCAAGCCTATCTCTAGTTTAAACAATTTAAACTCTCCCTTATCTAGAAATCCTATCTCTAGTTTAAACGATTTAAACTCTCCCTTATCTAGAAATTCTATCCCGAGATTTAAACGAGTCAAATCTCTCTAGAATCGGCTGGGCCCTATGGGGCCTTGTGCCCCTAGCCCAATGCGGCCAGGACACTCCCTCATAGGCCCATGCCCCCTCCCGGAAGGTGGGGCCACATTGGTCCCCTTCCGGAAGGTTCTAGAAGCTTCCGGTACAATACCGATTAACCCGGAACAATTCCGAACTCCAAAAACTGCACTGCCTTATATGAATCTTATTCTCCGGACCATTCCGGAACCTCTCGTGATATCCCGGATCCCATCCGAGACTCCGAACAAAAATTCATAAACCAATTATCCAATCTATCCTAGCGTCAAGACACGTTAAGTGTGTGACCCTGCGGGTTCGAGAATATGCAGACATGATCTTCTATCAATAATCAACAGCGGGGTCTAGGCACCCATATTGACTCCCACACATTCATCGATGATCATATCGGATGAACCACGATGCCAGGATTCAATCAATCCCATATATATATTCCCTTCGTCTCGCGATATTTTACTTGCCCGAGATTCGATCGTCGGTATCGTCATACCTAGTTCAATCTCGTTCACAGCAAGTACTTTACTCGTTCCGTAATCCGATATCACTTTGTGATTAACTCCTTAACCACATGCTTGCAAGCGGTGTTGATATCGATTACCGAGTGGGCCCGAAGTATATCTCTCCGACTTGGGAGGGACAAATTCCATCTCGATACATACAACCCAACAGATACTTTCCGATCACCTGAGAGACACCTTTATGATCACCCTCTCATAGGATGACGTTTGATGACCTCAAAGCTTTCTTCGGTACCGAGTTGCATTATCTCATGGTCTAAGGAATACAATATTTGACATAGGAAAAGCTTCGCAAAGATGAACACGATGAAGCGATCTAATTGCTTCGCTTAGTTTGGGTCTGTCCATCATATCATTCTCCCAATGATATGATCTCATTATCAATTGACAACTCATGTCTATGGTTAGGAAACCTTAACCATCATTGATCAATGAGCTAGTCCTTAGAGGTGTACCAGGGACACGGTGTTGTTCACAAACCACACAAGTATTAATGTTTCCGCTTAATACAATTCTAGCATGGAATATAAACTTTATCATGAACAAGAATTATAATAATAACATCTTTATTATTGCCTCTAGGGCATAATTCCAACAGTCTCCCACTTGCACTAGAGTCAATAATCTAGTTTACATCTGGCAACAATCTCACACCCATGGCATTGAGGTGTTGATCATGTTTTACACGTGGAAGAGGTTTAGTCAATGGATCTGCGACATTCGTATGTACTTTGCTAATCTTCAAATCTCCATCTGCTATATAATCTCGGATTATATGAAACTTGCAGTTGATATGCTTGGTCTTTGGATGATATCTTGGTTCCTTAGCGAGTGCTATGGCGCCAGTGTTGTCACACAATATCTCCAGTGGGTCCAATGCACTTGGAACCACGCCAAGCTCAGTGATGAAGTTTCTGATCCAAACTCCTTCACTTGACGCTTCTGCAGCAGCCATGTATTCCGCTTCCACTGTAGATCCCGCGATCACGCTTTGCTTGCAGCTTCTCCAGCTCACAGCTCCTCCATTAAAAATATAAACGTATCATGTCTGAGATTTGGAATCATCCTTGTCGGTGTCAAAACGAGCATCGACGTAACCTTTTACGACAAGCTGTTCATCACCCCCATAGACTAAGAACATTTCTTTAGTTCTATTTAGGTACTTTAGGATGTTCTTCACGGCTGTCCAGTGTTCCACTCCTGGATCACTTTGATATCTGCTCGTCAAACTAAGAGCATTGGACACATCCGGTCTAGTACACTGTAACACCCTCAGAATCGGACCTATGCAAGTTTGAGCAAAATTCGCCAAACCCGCATAGAAACGATTCAAAGGTGCCCACCAGGCACTTTCGTGCGGGTGGAAAACGAAGTAATAACATTACACAACAGTCCTCGATGGGACCCACGCAGAGATATATATAACAGCGACTCAAAGAGTCAAGAATACAGATAAAATACAGAGATCCAAATCACCTTGAAAATGATGGGCGCGACTACGGACAAGATGCAAATGGGGCTAAGAGCCACGAAGAATAACCAATGGCGTCCATAACCCTGCGAGCCAAGCCGGAAGGGTAACCACGCTAACGACGCCGATCTCAAAACCTGCTTAAACAAAAAGGTGCCGACAAAGGGCAAAGGAAAAGAAGGAGCGTCGATCGAGGCGAAGACAGCGAGGCTAGAATTGGCGGTCCTCGCCTACATAGGTATGGTGGAGCGGCGGCGACAAGATGCACTAAACAACCTATAGAGACTCGATACAATGGCGGATATCGAGAGAGGGATAAGAATGACCTAACGGATCCAACGAAGCTAACACCAAACAAACCCATCTGGTGTTTCCCCTCGAGACCAAACGAGGAAGTCAACCGAGAACTCACCGGTTGGCGTTTATTTATTCATTATAGTTGCGGCACTTTACTAGTCGGGTTTAGATAATCACGATAAAGTAAACGATGGGCACTTTTAGTTGACCATTCCGTTATAGTTGCGGCAATTACTAATCAAATACGATAGCATGATATAATCCCAAAACCCAGCGGTTGTTGGTACTTTTATTCAGCCATTCTTGTAGTTGCAATACTTACTAGTCGATACAATTGTCATGGCGACAACCAAACAAGCAATTGTGGGCAGTATTAATTAGCCATTCCATTATAGTGAAGCTGATTACTAGTCATTATAAGTCAATTTTATAGCAGTAAACTTTAGTTATGCTTGTCTATGATCAAGAAACTGTGCTCCAAGTCGTCCATATCCATGGACACGGCTTTGAGAAAGTTTTACCGGCCGGGTGCACCAATAGCAACACACGCCGATCAGCCTCGGAAAAACCAAATCAAAACCCAACGAGGCTTTCACATGAACAATCACAGATTCAGAAATATTTAGGGGCCACCTTTGAGTAGAACCCATAGCAGTAAGCTAGCTTCGAGACGGCCTCAAGGTTAGCGCCAATGGTCATGTGTCGGGAACCGAAAGTGTGGCTGGGCTTGTCGATACAGCGTAATCACTCCGCCTTCCTAAGCGATGCGGTGCTCCTCGCACAATCGTAAATAAAGCGATAAGCATGGCATAAGTACAGGATCGTAAATAAAACCTCAAACTAGTTTGTGGCCCCAAGAAATAAGAATGAATCAAGCTCGCTCGGGGGTCCCATATACCTCCCGGATGTGGATAGCGCGCAAAAATCAAGGAACAGGTATCAAGTACTCGGGGTCCTACGGGACACAAGTGGGCGTTCGGAAACCAAATATTTTCTATCACCCACCGATGCCTCTGCTTATTCAATTTTAGTTGTTAAACAGAAATTAAAGTGACGATAAGTAAAACTAGAGTCATCTCCAACATCAACATGCGGCAATACATCAACAATTGTGGCATTTGACAACACGCGACAACACTTGAGCAAGCGACTACGACACGCAAGTCCAACTATCTACCAAACAACAGGTAATAGGATGTGTCCAAGGCAATGTACGGCTGCAGGGGATATCAAAGGGTACGAAAACTAGAGCATCGCCACACAGATAGCAATAGATCGACAGGAGGGAATAAAGACTATAAAAGTAAGATAGGTAGAAAGAGGAAGATGCTCGCCTGAAAACATGTCGAAGGGTTCGACCGGAGATCGGGGCGAAGCTCACATCAACTCAACGGCCTTATCCGCGAAGAACCAAACACTAGAAGAAACACCGGATGCAATATTTAATACTAAGGCAAAAGATCGGCATGATGCATGCATGATGAATGACAAGGCAAGGTGCGGTGCAATTAGGTCATATTAAGCGGAACCGGGGTCCCGACAATTATTTAGGTGGTTCATATCATTTAGAACCCCGCAATTTAAATGTGGTTTAACATGTCAAAAGATAATACGGGTTCGCTACACAAATTTAAATGAGGCCAATATAAGGCTAGATTTGCCCGCATATGGCCCCATATTTAGTTATTAGGTGAATCGGCATAAGGCCCCCAAACCACATGAATGTATGCATGCATGACCAATAAATATGCGACAAGTTGATATCATGTTATAAAATAGGGTTTCAGGAAGGGGTTCACATTGAGGGGTCTCGGCGGTCTTGGGGAATCCGGGGTTCGGTTCGGGTCGGTCTCGGGGTCCAGGTTCGACGGATCGGTCTCAGGAACGTTCTCGGAAGGGTAGATCTTGGTGCATCCGTGGTCTTGGTCATGTTGTCGGTCTTGGCGTCCGGGAGATTCTCGGTGTCCGTGAGGTAGTCCTGGCGTTCACGAGTACTTGGTTGGTGTCGGGCGCATTGGTCCGACCTGATCGGGCGTTCTTGTCGCTGCAGATCTTGTCGGGTTCTCGTGTTCGGTCTTCGTTACGCCGTGGAGATCGGTCGTCGGCGCTCGTGGTTTCGGGATCGGTCTTGAACGAGGATCGGAGATCTTGGCGCCTCGGTTCGGGATGTCGCAGCTTGATCCTCGTTCGGGAAGAAGCGCTTGGGTATCCGGGTTGGAGAGCTTGTCGGTGGTTTTCGTCCGTCACGGCGTCTTGGTCCGACTCGGAAGGTGAACTTGTCGCCGTGTGGTCTTCGGATCGGGACCCGGGATCGGTCTTGGCTTGTCCTCGGACTGTTGACGAGGGGCCTCGCCAACCGAGGCGTCTGGGCCCGGTCGCGGGGGCTCGAGCAGGCCCGAGGTGGCCAGCGGGCGGGCCGTGATGGGCTGAGGCGTCCGGGCTGGAGCGGCAGCTCGGTCTGCTGTGCAGCCCGAGGCCGGGCAGACGCGAGCTTAAGCGCAGGGCGGAGGAGCTCGCGGCGGGAGAGTGGCCAGCGGGCCTTGGAGGGCAGTGGCATGGCGTCAGGAGGAGCCCTGAGCGGCAGCGTCGGCGAGGCGCGGGGAGGCAAGGCGGGCGGGTGGCAAGGAGAAGGCGGCTCGCGGGCAGCTGGGGGAGGCGAGGGCGTGGTGGGCGAGTCGAGGTGGGCGGAGGAGCGGCGACGCGGGCTCCGCGTGGGGAAAGCGGTGGCCGGAGGGTGGCCTTGGCAGGCGGAAGGTCGGGGCTGGGGGCTCGGCGAGGCGGAGTGGCGGATGGTGACAGAGGTGGGGCAGCGTGGGGACAGGGGTGAGGACGGGCGCTGGGCGTGGGTGGGGCGGGGGCTCAAGGCCGAGGTGGGGCAGTTGGCCGGAGGAGGAGGAGACGTGGGGGAGAGAGAGAGTTGCCGGGGCGGGGGAGGTCGCAGCGTGGGTGGGGCCAAGTGACGCGTGGGGGGGGCTGGGTGGCGTGGGGGGTGAGTGGGGAGGGGGTCCCAGGCAGGGAGGGAGGCCGAGTGAGGCGTGCGTGTGTGTGTAGGGGTGGGTCGGTGCAGTGGAAGCCGAGAGAGAGAGGTGAGGAGGAGAGAGGGGGTGGGGTCTGCCAAGTGGCAGGTTTGAGTGGGTGAGGGAGGGGCTGAGGGTGGCAAGAGGGGTGGCCAGGTGATGTGGTCGGGGAAGGTGGGTAGACTAGCTGGTAGGAATAGGATTAGAAGGCGGTTTATGGACCGTTTAAAACAGGGTGGTCGTTCGGGTCGGGTTGGCCCGTTCGACTGCCCCTACTAAAATAATTAATAATTTTATTTATTTTTAATTATCTTTTGTAACTAATTTTAGACAAACAAAATATCCGGAACGACTGGGGTTTGGCGTTTGAATAATTGTCGGGGCGTTTTAGAAACGAAAGCGGCTTTGCGAAATAGTTTTGGCAAACAATGCATGATGATGACGATGCAATGCACAAAAACAACGCGATTTTCTAGTAGTGGTTTTGCGGGATGCCACAATTCGACACCACTAACAAGGGATCTCGCCCTCGAGATCCGCCTCATGGTACCGGAAGGAAGGTCGGCGATCTGCGTCTTCTCGCTTCGTGTAGATCCTCGCGACACCACCAACAATGGTTCCTTCTTCATCTTGTAAACGGCGACACCACCAACAAAGGTCGTTGCTCCTGATCGTCGAGAGACACTCCGGGGAAACAAAGGACGAAGATAGAGGCATCAACAAATAAAGCCGCCTCTACTTCCATTAGAAGAGGGAAAAGTTGCATTGATCCACCAGTTCGATGTACAGAGCGAACAGTAAGAGTCGGGTAGGGTGATCAGTCCATCCCGGACCCAACTATCAACTCTATTCATGGGTAGGAGAATCAGGCAACTCAACTCTCGAGATTGATCAAGATCTTCATAGGTGGTATCCGGAACAAAGGGATGCTGCCAGCAGAAATCGTATGAAAGACACACTGATTAGGTTTCGCGATGGTTCCATTGGCATGAACAACACGTGCTCAAGGTCGACTCCAACTTCACCAAAGCTCGTCCTTCTCATATGTTTTTCAACGACACTGATATCCAGCAAGGAACACATATGGATAAAGAGCTCCAGAACAAGAGATTGGTTGAAGGGTACAACAGACAAGTTGCAGATTGATGATCGTAGCACCTCCGTTACAAAAGGGAGAAAGCGAGACCCTAAAGGTACGACGGAAAACCAACCACGAGAAATCCTGGACTCGAAGAGAGAGATGAGAGCGGATTGAAAACACGTAGGGGTAAGAGGGAACAGCAGAGGGGTAAGGAGTAAAATCAGACCTAACCAGAACTATCCAACCGTTTTTGCAAAAATAGTTTTGACACTTCTACTTCGGCCGTTAGCTAGGTTATCCTACATTTGGACTCGTGGGTATCATCGCTGCTGAGCTCTGATACCACTCTGTAACACCCTCAGAATCGGACCTATGCAAGTTTGAGCAAAATTCGCCAAACCCGCATAGAAACGATTCAAAGGTGCCCACCAGGCACTTTCGTGCGGGTGGAAAACGAAGTAATAACATTACACAACAGTCCTCGATGGGACCCACAGAACAGATATATATAACAGCGACTCAAAGAGTCAAGAATACAGATATAAAATACAGAGATCCAAATCACCTTGAAAATGATGGAGCGCCCGACTACGGACAAGATGCAAATGGGGCTAAGAGCCCTGAAGAATAACCAATGGCGTCCATAACCCTGCCCAGGCCAAGCCGGAAGGGTAACCCTGCTAACGACGTCGATCTCAAAACCTGCTTAAACAAAAAGGGGTGCCGACAAAGGGCAAAGGAAAAAGAAGGAGCGTCAGTACTGAGGCCAGTACACGGCGAGGCTAGAATTCGGCGGTCCTCGCCTACATAGGTATGGTGGACTGAAGCGGCAGCAAAGATGCACTAAACAACCTATAGAGACTCGATACAATGGCGGATATCGAGAGAGGATAAGAATGACCTAACGGATCCAACTGAAGCTAACACCAAACAAACCCATCCCGGTGTTTCCCCTCGAGACCAAACGAGGAAGTCAACCGAGGAACTCACACAGTTGGCAGTTTTATTTATTCAGTTATAGTTGCGGCACTTTACTAGTCAGGTTTAGATAATCGTCCTGATAAAGTAAACAGTGGGCACTTTTAGTTGACCATTCCGTTATAGTTGCGGCAATTACTAATCAAATACAGATAGCATGATATAACCCCCAAAACCCAGCAGTTGTTGGTACTTTTATTCAGCCATTCCGCTAGTTGCAATACTTACTAGTCGATGATACAATTATGTTGACAACCAAACAAGCAATTGTAGTATTAATTAGCCATTCCATTATAGTGAAGCTGATTACTAGTCATTATAAGTCAATTTTATAGCATAAACTTTAGTTATGCTTGTCTATGATCAAGAAACTGCTCCAAGTCGCCCATATCACGACATTTCGTAAAAAGTTTTACCTGCCGGGTGACACCTGGGGTGCAATAGCAACACACGCCGCAGCCTCGAAAACCACAAAAACCAAATCAACGAGGCTTCACGAATCTGAACAATCAGGATTCAGAGAATAATATTCACAGGCCACCTTTGAGTAGAACCAGGGCAAGCTAGTCGAGACGGCGGCTCAAGTTAGCCAGCAGGTTAGCGCCATGGCGGGAACCCGAAAGTGTGTGGGCTTGTCGATACCGAATCAATCACTCCGCCTTCCTAAACAATGCAGTGTGCTCTCACAATCGTAAATAAAGCAAAGAAGCATGGCATAAGTACAGGATCGTAAATAAAACCTCAAACTAGTTTGTGGCCCCAAGAAATAAGAATGAATCAAGCTCGCGTGGGGGTCCCATATACCTTGGATGTGGATAGCGGCAGAAAAAAATCAAGGAACAGTATCAAGTACTCGGGGTCCCACGGACACAAGTGGGCGTTCGAAACCAAATATTTTCTATCACCCACCGATGCCTCCGCTTATTCAATTTTAGTTGTTAAACAGAAATTAAAGTGACGATAAGTAAAAGAGTCATCTCCAACATCAACATGCGCAATACATCAACAATTGTGGCATTTGACAACACGACAACACTTGAGCAAGCATCACGACACGCAAGTCCAACTATCTACCAAACAACAGGTAATAGGATGATGTCCAAGGCAATGTATGCATAGGGGATCAAAGGGTACGAAAACTAGAGCATCGCCAGAGCATATAGCAATAGATCGACAGGAGGGATAAAGACTATAAAAGTAAGATAGGTAGAAAGAGGAAGATGCTTTGAAAACATGTCGAAGGGTAGGAGATCGCTAAGCTCACATCAACTCAACGGCCTTATCCGCGAAGAACCAAACACTAGAAGAAACACCGGATGCAATATTTAATACTAAGGCAAAAGATCGGCATGATGCATGCATGATGAATGACAAGGCAAGGCAAGGTGCAATTAGGTCATATTAAGCGGAACCGGGGTCCCGACAATTATTTAGGTGGTTCATATTATTTAGAACCCCGCAATTTAAATGTGGTTTAACATGTCAAAAGATAATACGGGTTCGCTACACAAATTTAAATGAGGCCAATATAAGGCTAGATTTGCCCGCATATGGCCCCATATTTAGTTATTAGGTGAATCGGCATAAGGCCCCCAAACCACATGAATGTATGCATGCATGACCAATAAATATGCGACAAGTTGATATCATGTTATAAAATAGGGTTTCAGGAAGGGGTTCACACATTGAGGGGTCTCGACGGTCTTGGGGAATCCGGGGTTCGGGGTTCGGGGTCGGTCTCGGGTCCAGGTTGACGGATCGGTCTCACGGGAACGTTCTCGGAAAGGGGTAGATCTTGGTGCATCCGTGGTCTTCGGGTCATGTTGTCGGTCTTGGCGTCCGGGGGAGATTCTCGGTGTCCGTGAGGTAGTCCTTGGCGTTCGCGAGGGAGTACTTGGTTCGGTGTCGGGGCGCATTGGTCCGACCTGATCGGGGCGTTCTTGTCGCTTGCAGATCTTGTCGGGTTCTCGTGTCGGTTCGGTCTCGTCGTTACGCCGTGGAGATCTGGTCGTCGGCGCACTCAGGGTTTCGGGGATCGGTCTTCGGAACGAGGGATCAGAGATCTTGGCGCGGCTCCGGGTTCGGGATGTCGAAGCTTGATCCTCGGTTCCGGGAAGAAGCGCTTGGGGTATCCGGGTTGGAGAGCTTGTCGGTGGTTTCGGCGTCCGGGTCACGGCGTCTTCGGGTCCGACTCCGGGAAGGTGAACTTGTCGCCCGTGTGGTCTTCGGATCGGGCCCCGGGATCGGTCTTCGGGGTTTGTCCTCGGACTGTTGACGGAGGGGTCTCGCCGACCGAGGCGATGCGGGCCCGGTTCGCGGGGAGGGCTCGGAGCAGGCCCCCGAGGTGGGGTCCATGGCGGACTGGCGGTGGAGGGCCGCGATGGCTGAGGCGTCCGGTGAGCGGCAGCTCGGGTCGTCTGGCAGTGCAGCGGCCGGGCAGAGCGGAGCTTGGCGGCGCTTAGGGCGGAGGAGCTGTGGCGGGAGGCAGTCGGCGAGCCGGGCCTTGGAGGGCAGTGGCGTCGGCGGAGCCTGGCCAGCGGCGAGCGGGCGGGCGGCAGGGGGAGGCGCGGGCGCAGGCGGCGGCTGTGGGAGGCTTGGCGGAGCTTCGCAGAGCGGCGGGAGGCTCGAGGAAGCAGGCGGGCGGCGGGCGTGGCGAGTCGGCGGTGGGCGGAGGCGGCGGCAGCGGGGCTCCATGATGGGGAAAGCGGTGGCGGCGGAGGGTGGCCTTGGCAGTGGCGGCAGCGGAAGGGTCGGGGCTGAGGGCGGCTTGAGGCGGAGTGGCGGATGGTGACAGAGGGTGGGGCAGCGTGGGGGACAGTGAGGGCAGGCGCTGGGCGTGGGTGGGGCGGGGCTCGGGCGTCGAGGTGGGGCGGTTGGCCGAGGAGGAGGAGACGTGGGAGAGAGAGTTCTTGGGCGGGGAGGTCGCGTGGGTGGGGCGGTGGCGTGGGGGTCCAGGTGGCGTGGGGTTGAGTGGGAGGGGTCCCACGGGCAGACAGGGAGGCCGAGTGAGGGCGTGCGTGTGTGTGTAGCAGGGTGGGTGCGGGTGGGTGGAAGCCGAGAGAGGTGAGGGAGGAGAGGGGTGGGGTCCAGCCAGTGGCAGGTTTGAGTGGGTGAGGGAGAGGGAGCCGAGGTGGCGAGGGAGTGGCTGGTGATGTGGTGGGAAGGGTGGGTAGACTAGCTGGTAGGAATAGGATTAGAAGGGCGGTTTAGCTGGACCGTTTTAAAACAGGGGTGGTCGTTCGGGTCGGGTTGGCCCGTTCGACTGCCCCTACTAAAATAATTAATAATTTTATTTATTTTTAATTATCTTTTGTAACTAATTTTAGACAAACAAAATATCCGGAACGACTGGGGTTTGGCGTTTGAATAATTGTCGGGGCATTTTAGAAACGAAAGCGGCTTTGCGAAATAGTTTTGGCAAACAATGCATGATGATGACGATGCAATGCACAAAAACAACGCGATTTTCTAGTAGTGGTTTTGCGGGATGCCACATACACAGCATGGCATACATGATGGAACCTATGGCCGAGGCATAAGGCACTTTGCTCATAGCTTCCCTATCATTTACCGTAGCTGGACACTGAGCCTTGCTCAATATCTTACCTGACAACATAGGCACTGAACCTTTCTTTGCCTTATCCATTCTGAACCTTTTCAGAACTTTGTCTAGGTATGTACTCTGGCTTAAAGCTATCAGGCGTCTTTGTCTATCTCTATAGATTTTGATGCCCAATATATAAGCAGCTTCACCTAGGTCTTTCATTGAAAAACACTTGTTCAAATAACTCTTCACATCGTTAAGCATGTTGATGTCATTTCCAATAATCAATATGTCATCCACATATAGTACCGTAAATGTCACCGAGCTCCCACTCACTTTCTTGTAGATACAAGTCAGCAATTTGGAACAAATCCAAAGCTCTTGATCACTTGATCAAAACGAAGGTTCCAACTCCGAGATGTTTGCTTCAGTCCATAAATGGAACGCTGAAGTTTGCATACTTTATCGATCCTTAGGATCGACAAAACCTTCGGGTTGCATCATATACAACTCTTCATCAATGTTGCCATTGAGGAACGCATCTTGACATCCATCTGCGACATTTCATAATCATGAAACGAAATTGCTAATAAAATCCGAATGGACTTAAACATCGCTACGGAGAGAAAGTCTCATCGTAGTCAACACCTTGAACTTGTCGAAAACCTTTGCGACAAGCCGTGCTTTATAGACGGTAACATTACCATCCGTCCGCTTTCTTCTTGAATATCCATTTGCACTCAACGGCCTTTCGGTCGCTAGGAGGATCCACCAAAGTCCATACTTGGTTTTCGCTCATGGATCCCAATTGGATTTCATGTCTTCCACCCATTTCGTAGTCCGGGCTCATCATCGCTTCCTCATAGTTCATAGGTTCACCGCCTACTAACAAGACAACAAGACAGGGTTGTCGTACCACTCAGAGGGGCACGCGACCTTGTCGACCGCGACGCTCAAGAGCAAGATCGTCCAAGCTTCATGATCCTTGTCATTAGCTTCCTCTATTGTTGGTGCAGGCGGCACTGGAACAATTTCAGGTGCTGCGCTACTCTCCAATTCAAGAGAAGTTTCAATAACCTCGTCTAGCTCTACTTTCCTCCCACTCACTTCTTTCGAGCGAAACTCCTTCTCAAGAAAGGAACCGCTTCATGACAAACACTTTGCCTTCGGTTCTGTGATAGAAGGTATACCCAATTGTTTCCTTAGGGTATCCTATGAAGACGCATTTCTCCGCTTTGGGTTCGAGCTTGTCCGGCATCAACTTCTTGACGTAAGCTTCGCATCCCCAAACTTTAAGAAACGACAACTTAGGTTTAGCACCAAACCACAGTTCATACGGTGTCGTCTCAATGGATTTAGATGGTGCCCTATTTAAAGTGAATGCAACGGTTTCTAATGCATAACCCCAAAATGATAATGGCAAATCAGTAAGAGACATCATTGATCGGACCATATCTAATAGGGTTCGATTCCGGCGTTCAGACACACCATTGCGTTGTGGTGTTCCGGGTGGCGTGAGTTGTGAAACGATTCCACTTGCTTTAAGATGCGTGAGAAAATCATAACTCAAATATTCGCCCCCACGATCGGATCGTAGAAACTTAATCTTTCTGTTACGATGGTTCTCCACTTCATTCTGAAATTCCTTGAACTTTTCAAATGTTTCAGATTTATGTTTCATTAAATAGATATACCCATATCTACTTAAGTCATCGGTAAAAGTGAGGAAATAGCGATATCCACCGCGCGTCGAAACACTCATCGGTCCGCATACATCGGTATGTATGATTTCCAACAAGTCCGCTCGCTCCATCATACCGAGAACGGGTTTTGATCATCTTGCCCATGAGGCATGGTTCGCATGTGTCAAATGATTCAAAATCAAGAGACTCCAAAAGTCCATCGAATGGAGTTTCTTCATGTGCTTTACACCAATATGACCTAGACGAGTGCCACAAATAAGTAGTATTATCACTATCTACTTTGCATCTCTTAGCCTCAATGTTATGGATGTGTGTTTCATCCCTTTCGAGATTTAGAAGAAATAAACCATTCACAAGAGGTGCATGACCATAAAAGATGTTAC
Source organism: Avena longiglumis (assembly GCA_030063025.1). Classification (NCBI taxonomy): domain Eukaryota; kingdom Viridiplantae; phylum Streptophyta; class Magnoliopsida; order Poales; family Poaceae; genus Avena; species Avena longiglumis. The sequence continues at coordinate 536,335,624 of CP125973.1, forward strand.
TCATATAAATAGAACAACCATTATTCTCCGATTTAAATGAATAACCGTCTTGCAATAAACATGATCCGAAATAATGTTCATGCTCAACGCAGTACATAATAACATTTATTAAGGTTTAAAACTAATCCCAAGGTAAAACTAAGGAGAGCGTCGACGGCCATCACATCAACTCTTGATCCGCTAGCAACGCGCATCGTCACCTCATCCCTCGCAAGCCGCCTATTTCGTAGCTCTGCTTCGAGTTACAAATATTAGCAACCGAACCGTATCAAATACCTGCACTACAACAAGGGCTAGTAAGGAAAACATCAATAACATGTATATCAAATATACCTTTGATGGTGCCAGCCTTCTTGTCCGCTAAGTACTTTCGATTCGCTTCCATGACCCTTGTCCTGCAATAGAAGCACTCAAAGGTCCGGCTTGGGACCAGACACGAGCTTCTTCTCGTGAGGGCATTGCCGCCGCCTTCTTGAAGGGCTTCTTTGCTCCTTACCTTTCTTAAAGGAGGGCTTGTTGACCATCAACACATGATTATCCTTCTTGATGTCCACTCGCAGCCTTGACTGCGAAGAGCTCGGTGATCGATCGATGGAACCTATCCGATTATGAGTCACTACAAAACTTTTGTAGCCGGGAGGAGTGATTGCAACCACACAATCTTGAGCTCCTCCGAATCGTGCATTCCAGCTTGCTCAAGCTGAGTGTAGCCCGTCATCTTTATGGCGTGCTCACTAACGGAACTCCCTTCCTCCATCTTGCGATTAAAGAACTTCTGAGATCTCATATCTCTCGAACGGCCGAGTCTGAAACATGGTTTTCAGCTCCTCGAGAATCTCGAAGGGCCCGGGATACTCTTCAAAACGATTTTGAAGCTCCGGTTCCATAGCAAAAAACATGGTGCTCTTAACCACACCATAATCATCTTTGCGCGACTGATAGACAGCTTTCTCATCAGCCGGCGCAGTTGCAGCAGGGGGGTCACCTAACGCTTTCCCAAGGACATAGTCCTTTTGTCCGCCAGATAGAATGATTCTTAGATTGCGGAACCAATTGGTGAAATTAGACCCATTGTTTCTAAGCTTTTCCTTCTCAAAGAAAACGCGTTGAAGTTGAAGTTGGACTTGGCCATGTGATCTATGATTTGCAAGTATAATTTAGACTATGTTCATGATAAATAGTTCAACTTAATCAAATTACTAGATGAACTCCCACTAAATTCAACATCCCTCAAGTTGTTTAGTGAACACGATCCAAATTCACCACACCTAATCCGATCATCACGAGAAGAGATGTGGTTTCAATGGTGGACAACAAAGTGTCGATCATATCATTCATATGACTCATGCTTAACCTTTCGGTTCTTGTGTTCCGAGGCCATGTACATACATGCTAGGCTCGTCAAGTTAGACCCAAGTATTTCCGTGCAGTAAACTGGCTTGCACCCGTTGTATGTGAGCGAGAGTCTATAGCACCCGATCATCACGTGATGCTTGGACACATTTAACTTTCATAACGGTGCATACTTGGGGAGAACACAGTTTTTATCTTGATCTTTAAGTGTGGAATCATCTTATAATGCTACCGTCGCGATCTAAGCATAATAAGATACATAAAGGGATAAACATCACATGCATATAACTTTATGTGACATGGTATAGCCAATCTTCGCGCAATGATCTCCATCTTGTGCGTTCCGGCATGATCTCCATCACTCCACCATGATTGCCTCCACCACGAATAGCAACTACAACTATTGCTAACTACTTAGCGATAAAGTGAAGCTATTACATGGCGTATAAGAAGTTAACTCGCAGGTCATACACAATTATAAAGACAACCATATGGCTCCTGCCGGTTGTGTAGTCATCGACATGCAAGTCGTGAAACATTACAAAACATGACCATCTCATACAATATACACATCACATCTTGGGCCATACCATATCACAGAAAACACTCCCTGCAAAAACAAGTTAGACGCCTCTACTTTGTTGTTGCATGTTTTACGTGGCTTATGGGAGTAGATGCTAAGAACGATTCTTACCTACGGAAAGCCACAACGGTGATATTATGGTTGCCAAACTCCTGTGTTAATCCCATGACAACTATAGTGAGAGAAACTGACATCCACCAGCCGCATGTGTGGAACAAGCCACACGTCAAGTGCGGAGCCGGTCTCGCGAACGACGTCGCGTAAGGTTGGTCTGGACCGCTTCAATCTCACTATCCCGCGTCATAAGAAGAACACAAACAAGAGGCTTGCAACAGAAAACATCAACGACCGCAACAACCATGTTGCGTTCTACTCGTGAAACACATCTACGCATAGATCTAGCTCTGATACCCTTTGAAGGGTTTCGGCATAGTAAATCAAAATTTTCTTGAATGCGAACAGAGGGAAAGCCAAGATCTAATCTAGGAGATGCAATCAACGAGAGATTGGATTAGATCTTCATACCCTTGAAGATTCGACAATGGAACGCTCGTTTAACGTGGGTGATGTAGCATTTCGCTTCTCCTCCCCGCGATCCGATCCGATCTAGCACCACAAGTGGCGGTGCCTCCGTGAGATGAACACGTGCATCACCTCGACGTCTCCTCCTTCCTCGGACCAGCGAGTATGGTGGAGAGATAGATTGGATCTACAACACGACGGCGTGGTGTATATGGTGGAGAATTTCACTGCAGGCTTCGCCTACAAACATCTGGAGGGAGAGAGGTAGCAAGGCTAGGGCTTGGAGGAAGGTGTAGGGGGAGGCGCACCACCCTCTATATATAGAGGGGCGCCAGCCCTGCCCCTCCTCCAAGACTATCTCTAGTTTAAACAATTTAAACTCTCCTTATCTAGAAATCCTATCTCTAGTTTAAACGATTTAAACTCTCCCTTATCTAGAAATTCTATCCGAGATTTAAACGAGTCAAATCTCTCTAGAATCGGCTGGGCCCTATGGGGCCTTGTGACCCTGGCCCAATGCGCCAGGACACTCCCTCATAGGCCCATGCCCTCCCGGAAGGTGGGGCCACGTTGGTCCCTTCCGAAGGTTCTAGAAGCTTCGGCATAATACCGATTAACCGGAACAATTCGAACTCCAAAACGGCACCGCTTTATATGAATCTTATTCTCGGACCATTCCGAACCTCTCGTGATATCCCGGATCCCATCCGAGACTCGAACAAAAATTCATAAACCAATTATCCAATCTATCCTAGCCAAGACACGTTATGTGTGACCTGCGGGTTCGAGAATATGCGACATGATCTTCTATCAATAATCAACCGGGTCCAGGCACCCATATTGACTCCCACACATTCATCGATGATCATATCGATGAACCACGATGCCGTGATTCAATCAATCCCATATATATATTCCCTTCGTCTCGCGATATTTTACTTGCCCGAGATTCGATCGTCGGTATCGTCATACCTAGTTCAATCTCGTTCACAGCAAGTACTTTACTCGTTCCGTAATCCGATATCACTTTGTGATTAACTCCTTAACCACATGCTTGCAAGCGTGTTGATATCGACACGAGTGGTCCCAAGTATATCTCTCCGACGTGGGAGGGACAAAGTCCATCTCGATACATACAACCCAACAGATACTTTCCGATCACCTGAGAGACACCTTTATGATCACCCTCTCATAGGATGACGTTTGATGACCTCAAAGCTTTCTTCCGGTACTGTGAGTTGCATTATCTCATGGTCTAAGGAATACAATATTTGACATAGGAAAAGCTTCGCAAAGATGAACACGATGAAACGATCTAATTGCTTCGCTTAGTTTGGGTCTGTCCATCATATCATTCTCCCAATGATATGATCTCATTATCAATTGACAACTCATGTCTATGGTTAGGAAACCTTAACCATCATTGATCAATGAGCTAGTCCTTAGAGGCGTACCAGGGACACAGTGTTGTTCACAAACCACACAAGTATTAATGTTTCCGCTTAATACAATTCTAGCATGGAATATAAACTTTATCATGAACAAGAATTATAATAATAACATCTTTATTATTGCCTCTAGGGCATAATTCCAATAGAGGACTGGACTCACAAGGATGCCTATTTGTAGACAAGCAGCTTGGCATAGCGTCGACACTTATGACATAATGTCGACACTCACCCCTATATTAGTGCTAACTCATGTTTTGTCCCGGTTGGTGTCTCCAACCGGGACTAAAGGTTCATCTTTAGTCCCGGTTGGTGACACCATCCGGGACAAGGTACAAGCGCACGACATAATATCGACACTCACCCCTATCATTAGTGCTGCCTGGCCCAGCCTGCCAAAATCCCTCCGACCGGGACTAAAGATGAACCTATCATGTTCGAGGTTTCATGGCTTTCGGTCCAAATGATCAAGCCATTTTCCATTTTCCGAGAGCAAAAAACGGGTCGTTTTGTGAAGTAACCACCAAAATGTTGTTTTCAGAATGCTACCGTCCCATTTTTCTAAAATACTAGACCACCTTACATGGACTATCTCCCAACCGGGACATCTCAAACCTTTTCGTCCATCCCGGGTAAAAAGGACAAATGTCTGCCGAATCAGTAGGAAGTGGGTCCAGTTTGTACTACACGTACATGATCTAACGCCCGTGATTTTTTGAAAAAATCATTTTTAGACTCGCAATTTGTGGTTTCTTCAGAGATCCAATGCAAGTTCTAACGATGCTCGTCCCCTATCTTCATGCACGCCGGTTCGACCATAGTTAAAAATTCAAAAGATTCAATACGGGTATAAGAAATTCAAAAAAAATCCGAGCAATGTAAATTCTTCGCGTGGTGTCATATTATGGGACATAGTTGCAAGGAAAAATACCAGACTTGGTATATTGATCATGTCTCAAAAAAACCTTTACAAAATGACCTATCATGTTCGAGGTTTCATGGCTTTCGGTCCAAATGACCGATGTTATGTGCTAAATCACGACAGAGTTTGTGATGTTGTGCCCATATTATGCATGCATGTGGACATTGGTATGGAGAACAATGTTGAAGGAGGAAGTTTTCCTTTTCGTCGCATGAAAAAGCCATTTTCCATTTTTCGAGCGCAAAAAACGGGTCGTTTTGTAAAGTAACCACCAAAATGCTGTTTCAGAATGCTACTGTCCTATTTTTCTAAAATACTAGACCAACTTACATGGAATATCACCCAACCGGGACATCTCAAACCTTTTCGTCCATCCCGGGTAAAAAGGACAAATATCTGCCGAATCGGTAGGAAGTGAGTCCGGTTTGTACTACAGATACATGATCTAACGCCTGTGATTTTTTGAAAAAACCATTTTTAGACTCGCAATATGTGGTTTCTTCAGATATCAAATACAAGTTATAACGATGCTCGTCCCTTATCTTCATGCACACCGGTTCGACCATAGTTAGAAATTCAAAAAATTCAAAACAGACATAAGAAATTCAAAAAAAATCCGAACAATGTAAATCCTTCGCGTGGTGTCATATTATGTGACATAGTTGCGATGAAAAATACCAGACTTGGTATATTGATCATGTCTCAAAAAAACCTTCATAAAATAACCTATCATGTTTGAGGTTTCATGGCTTTCGGTCCAAATGACCGATGTTGTGTGCTGAATCACGACATATTTTGTGATGATATGCCCATATTATGCATGCATGTGGTGGTATGGAGAACAATGTTGCAGGAGGAAGTTTTCCTTTTCGTCGCACGGAAAAGCCATTTTCCATTTTCCGAGCGCAAAAAACGGGTCGTTTTGTGAAGTAACCACCAAAATGTTGTTTCAGAATGCTACCGTCCCATTTTTCTAAAATAACAGACTTGTTATATTGATCATGTCTCGAAAAAACCTTCACAAAACCCTAAACCCAAGTTTCTTCCCGCCATTTCTTCCCGCAGTTTTTTTCCTGTCATTTCTTCCCATAGTTTTCTTCCTGCCATTTCTCAGTACATATATGTAGGATTGGACTCCATTGTCATTGCACATCTCTAGACTCATATCTGCAACCTCATCACTCTTTCCCATGGCTTCCACCATACGACTAACCCCCAGGGAGGAGGAGGCGCTTTGCGCCTCGAACTACCCCTGCCCGCCGGGCTACTGCGTCCCCGTCGACTGGATGCTGAGCGCCGGAGGCGTGCCGGTTCCTCCTGTCCCTCTAGGTGTGGCACGTCGGATAGACATCACGAACCACTACTACTTCGAGCTCACGCCGGAGCAGCAAAGGAATCTCAACTGGCATCCGGAATATTTCCCGACTTGGGAAGCCTTCTTCGGGGATCGGCATGAGAGCGCGCTCGCCAGTCACGAGGAGGACGACCCACCTCCTCCAAACTTCAACGAGGTCGGCCATCGGTTGAGGTGACGCGGCCGGACTCTTCAGAGCGTCATGGCCTACGACACGGCCGCTGAATCTAACCCCTGCCTGCGTTACCCTCAAGTCCAGCCCACTCGTACTCAGCCTTCAAGGTTCAACTACGGCGACCCCGACGACGACAGCGACGATGGTCGCGGCGAGTACGACTACTAAAGTGGCGAGTATTACAGATGTAGGCATAAGCATGACTAAATCACCCCAACATTGCAAAACAAGTTCGGTCGATTGTGACTTAATCTGGACTTGTATCTTCACTTTCAGTTTGTCTATGTATCTTAATCTTCACTCGTGCTTTATATAACTTAGTGTTAGTTGCGTTATGTACTTTAATTCTAGTTCTATCGTAATAAAACTTTCTTCCCGCCCATCATTTCCTATCCTTTTCTTCCTGCCCATTAATATATAAAAAATATAAGTTAATTCAAATCCAAATTAAAAACAAAAAATGGTTTTGAACTAGTTATTCAAATCCAAACACTTTTTATGTTTAAAGCTTTTCTAAATTCCAAATTAATATTCAAAAAATATATGTTAATTCATTTTTTATTTTAAATGGTTACATTAATTATTTTAAAAACATAAAATGGTTTTGAATTAGTTTTTCAAATCCAAACACTTTTTATGTTTAAAGTTTTTCTAAATTCCAAATTAATATTCAAAATATATAAGTTAATTCATTTTTAATTTTAAATGGTTACATTAATTATTTTTAAAAACAGAAAATGGTTTTGAATTAGTTATTTAAATCCAAACACTTTATATGTTTAAAGTTTTTCTAAATTCCAAATTAATATTCAAAAAATATAAGTTAATTCATTTTTAAATTTAAATGGTTACATTAATTATTTTTAAAAACATAAAATGGTTTTGAATTACTAATTCAAATCCAAACACTTTTTATGTTTAAAGTTTTTCTAAATTTCAAATTAATATTCAAAAAATATGTTAATTCATTTTTAATTTTAAATGGTTCGTAGTTTAAATGGTTACATTAATTATTTTTAAAAACAGAAAATGGTTTTGAATTAGATATTTAAATTCGAACACTTTTTATGTTTAAATTTTTCCTAAATTCCAAAGTAATTATCATTTAAAAAACATTACAAATTTAAACCACAAAATAAAAAATAAGGCGGGAACAAAGAGGAAATTCCTGAAAAAATTTGAAAACAGGGTCACACATCCCGGTTGGAGCCACCAACCGGGACTAAATCTCTGGCGCCTTGGGCTGATGAAAAAGTGGAGTATCGTCCGGTTGGTGGCTCCAGCAGGACGTATATTCTAGTCGGTTGTTGGTGCCAACAACCGGGACAAAAGGCCCTTCCTTTATAACTTGCGCCTCCTCTTCTTCTTTCCCATCTCACTTCTCTGCTTCATCGACGCGTGCACAGGAGACGCCGCCCCACGGCGAGCTGCCGAGCTACGCCTTGCCGACCACCACGAGCTCCGCCTCGTTGCCCTCTATCTCCCCGCAAAAGGAATCGAAGAGGGGCATCTGCAATTCTCGCCATCGACGCCATCTTCCTCGTCACCGACGATCGCCGCAGTCGACATCGCCTTTGATCCAGACCTCGTGCAGACTCCCCGAGCCATTCGTCCGATCCACGGTGAGCTGCTGGTCCCCTAGGACCTCTCGCTCGACCCCTCTCCCTCTGTAGTCGTTGCTCGCCGTCGACCCGTATGTTTTGCCGTTGTGCACCGCCGTTCTCCTTGCTCTAGCGACCAAAACCTAGCGGTGCTTCCACCAGTAGGCTTGCCTTGCTCGCATCGTTCGAGTAGGCTATATCTCGTCGCCCCACGCGCCGTCCTTCGCCGTCGCCTGTGACCATCCAACGGTGGCCGTTGTGATGACGTCACGCTGGCGTCGTCCTGACGTGTTCACGGACCCCGCTGGTGTGGCATGCCGATGTGTCTTCGGCCCCACTGGTCAGTCACTGTGGGTATCCCCAGACCTGGTGAAAAACTACCCCTGTGCTGATGTAAAGTGACGCAGTAACTGTTTAAAATGGTTTAATATTTTCAGAAATTGATATAAACTTGTAAATTCAATAACTAATGATTTATAAGTCAGAAAAATACAAATAATATATCAAAATGTTCAGAAAATTAAGAGCTATCTGTATAATCAATCATCATACATTGTGAAGCAACTTAAAAACCCTAGATTAGGTAAAGAAACCTCGACACCCTTTTAAATCGATGTTGCACCTAGGGTTAGTGTAGTATCTCTAAATCTGACATGTCATACATATTGATTGCGCATTTTATTATGCCATGTATTGATTGCTGCCTTTCTTTCCGATATTGGTTCTTCGTGATAGGATCCGAGCCCGAGGGTTTCTCCGAATTAGGGTTTATATCTCTCAACACCCTACCTAACATTCTCCCTTAGCCGCTTTGACTTATCCGTTTTTCCACATATGCAGAAAATATGGACCCACACGACAGAGACAAAGAAAAGGAAGAGTTGATCCAAGGTGTGATCCGCGGGGAAGTAAATTTAGATGTATCGACGTTTTTGAACAACTCCGGTGAGGGTGATCCTCTTTTTGCCAGAAGAGAAGACTTGTTTGAGGTTGAAGGTGATGCCTTCCGCGAGGGAGAAGGCGATGCCTTGTGTGATCGAGAAGGCGACCACTCCGGCAAGGTGCATATAATATAATTAATTCATTAATTAATCATCTACTATCTATATAGAAATAGTAATGACGATCTTTCTTATTTTAGCCCTCCAGATCGAAGAAATCTACTAAAAAGAGCGTACGAGGCCCAAACAAAAAGTTGGAAGACCATGAGAGGTTCAGGATCGAAGATATCGGTGAAGACAGCAAACCGATTTCTCCCGAAGTTGTCGCAAACAAATTTGTGACACAATGCGGAGTAATCGTTAGGGACTTCATCCCGATCACCATTTGAAATTGGAATAGGCCCGATGATGCGGAAGAAGAGGGAACGTCTTTATTTATCCCTAAAGTGGACAAAGATTTACCGTGGAAGAGGCTCATGGTTAATTTCAAACTACCGAAGATAGAGCTGGATCCAAATGCGGAGGATCCAGTTGAGGACGCCTTAGAACATGCGCGAGACATGGAGATGAAGGTCAGGGAGTGGGATATGAAGAAGATGGCCCAGTGTTTCACCAACTGGAAGAAAATATTGCACCTTGACTATGTCGTGAAAGAGAAGACTCTGAATTTCGATAAGATTCAGTTTTAGAAGATAAAACTATTCTGGGCTGAGTTTGTGAATTACAAGACATCAGAAAAAGCTAAGAAAATGTCTGCAACGAATAAGCTGAATGCTGCTAACAAGAAGTATCACCATACTATGGGGCAAGGTGGCTACAGGGCTGGCATTCCTAAGTGGAAGAAACTTGAGGATGAACTGCGTGCTAAAAAGATCATCTCAGAGACAGACGATTGGATCGAACGTGCAAAGAATTGGTTTTACGGGCATGGGGGCACGTTGGACTCGGAAGGGAAGTGTATATATAACATACGACATAAAAAAGACCCCTTGCCAATCGAGAAGATGAGAAAAGCAGTAAAGGCTGTTAAAGATGGGGACTTCATCCCGATAGAGAGAATGATGAGCTCACACTCGCCCTTGGAAATAAGGAACATGATGGACGAACACAAGGCACAATAGGCTCCAAACCATGGAGCACTGGGTTTCCCGAAGAGAGGAAAAAATATCCTGATAGAAACCGTAAGAGGAGAAAGGACAAGGCGGAAGTTTAAGCAGATATTCAGAAAGAGCGAATGCGTATAATTGAAGAACGAATAAAGCAACAACAAGATCAAATTAACGCACTTATTCAGCAAGGTACTACCGGCCCATCTCAACAGCACATGGTGGTAGAACCTGCATTCGATGCTACCGGCCTATCGAATAATCAAAAAAGCAGTGTGGCTTCCACCGAGGTCCCGGGTGATGACAATGACGATGACGATGGTGCACCGACGATGGCTCCTGTTGGCTACCTAGTGGATGATATCACACAAATGACACACTGCGAGCTACATGTCAAAGTTGTGATCATATCAATGAATGTGGCGGTCGGCTATGCCTTACCAATTGGACCCACACCAACTTACCACTGTCGTCCGGTTCCACAGGGCTACGCTGTTGTTGGGGTGGATGAAATCATGCCCACATTTGAAGGTTTGAAGCTTGAATACCCTGCAGGTGAAGGGGATGTGACTGAACTGGGAAAAGCAACAAATGTCACCATTCTATGGCCAAAGGAATATATCGTGCTTCCAAATCACACGCCAAGGCCATCTTCGCCATCGTCTCACCCGTCTCCAGCAAGTTCGTCGCCGCCACGACAGCCGTCTTCGTCGCCTCACCCGGCTCCGTCGCCTCACCCGTCTCCGTCGCCTCACCAATCTCCACGGCATCCATCGCCATGGCAGCCATCGCCGGCGCCTCAGGATAAAAAGCGTAAGCATACCACCGCTACTCTGCGTAGTGGTAAGCGATCGCCAAAACGTAAACAAGAGCCTCTTCCAAAAGTACCAAAGGTTCCTCCCAAGAGAGCTTATGACTGTACTGAAGAGGAGACTACGGCTATCGTTGATGTGGAAACGACAGTGTTTTTTGCTAAGCTGAGGGGGCTGAAAGAGCCAGAGTTCCCCAACACCAAAGAATAAAAAGCCCGAGTGTTCAAAATGCTAAAGACTCTTCATCAACCCGAGCCAAAGCTGTCATTAGACTATGAGCGTTCTATTCTCAAGTCACATGCGGCACAACAAGCCTCGAAGAGCAGTACTGATGCAAGCGGGAAATCTGTTGCCTAACTCGTAGAACAAGCAAAATAGTCTTGCGCCCCTCTCAAGGTGATTTCCCATACCAATGTGGGGTCGAGCAAATATACGGCCGAAGAGCAGTATGATCCAGATGTAGATGCACAATACGGAGAAGCTTCCGCTGCTCAAGGTATGAATATTGCCCACTACTTATCCCATTTACAGTACTTCCCCGTGTGTGAAGTAGCATACAAATACCAGTACGACAAACCTCTCGTCAAACCTGAGGAGGTAAATAATCTTCCAACAAAAATGCGAAGATTTCATAACTGGTACATGAATGCCATAAAGGCCGGGGCTAACTGGATAATGCTGAGGGTTGCAAAAAAGCATTATGGAAAAGAAATAGATGACATGATATCCATCGAATTTTTTGAACTATTTCAATTATTCAATCAAGATGCCTTGGACAAATCGATCATCAGTGCCTATTGTCTGTAATTACTAACTCTATAATTAATTTAGTCTCTAGCTATCTCACCTTGTTTATTGCATGTATATAGTCATACTATAATATGCAGAATGAAGATTCTCGAATGCAGCAGAGGACAAATCTATGACATTGGGTTCATTGACCCATATTGGGTTCATCAAGCTAATCTCAAAACAAACCCCCAGGATACAGAGGATAATATCGTACACGCGTTAAGGTTTAAAGAAACCAGAAGGGAAATACTATTTCCTTATAACTTCGAGTGAGTGTTATTGTCTTGTATACACTTTCTATTTTGCTTACTCGACGTTAAGTATATAATTGATTAGTTATGCATGTGCAACTTCCACTATATTATGTTAATCATTCAACCTGACAAAGGGCATGTACTAGTCATGGATTCGAAACATAAACCCCTTGAGTCGTGGAAGGACATGCAGATGATTCTCCAGCGGTAATTCTAATCATTGCGACACTATATCGGCAATGTTCGTGAATTTTATGATATCAAGTAATTAATAACTTGTTTTATTCGTTTTATTCGTCGGGCAGTGCTTGGAAACGGTTCACCAACAAGGCTATGGGTGTTTGGAAAGAGGAGCTTACATTTCAACCACTAGATGTAAGCACCACTAGCTATATCCACGCATCTCTTTGATTCTAGTTTTGATGCCGTTATTATCATGCTTGATTATTTTTTTGATTGAACTCTATTCTCGTAAAGTGCCTGACGCAGGGACCAGAGAACAATTTATGTGGATACTATGTTTGCGAGTTCATCCGTCAGACGTGCTGTGAGAAGGGCAGAAATTTAGAGCAACTCCACGTACGTACACAATTTTTATAGTTTTTAATTACCATCAAATTGTGTTTAGTTTCATTCATATAGGTTGACTTCTTTTTTAAATCAGATCGTACGTCTACGGGACGGTCTTCTGCCAAAGAATCGCGTACGAGCAATTCAGGAGGAATTGGCGGGATTCTTGGATGCAGAAGTCCTAAACCCAAAAGAAAAATACTATTCGGGTGTGTATACACAATAGGAATTGTACAAATAGCTTATATTGTATGTAGTGCATGAATTCCGTGTATCGAATGTAATATGTTCGACACTTGGATCTATATTGTCATGATGATATTGTGTAATATAATGATTCCTTCATTGATGAGTGCAAAACACTAAATAAAAAATAAAACAACATAAATGAATTCTCTGTCGCGGCATAAAAAGTGGCCAAAATGCTGCCGCGGCAAAAAAAGATTGCCAAAATGAAGTCTCTGCCGCGACAGAGAAATGTGTCAAATCTCTGTCGCGGCAGACGAGGACTTGCCAAAATAAATTCTCTGCCACGGCAGAGAAATGTGTCAAATCTCTGCCGCAGCAGAGGGTTATTTGTCCCGGTTCATGTTACGAACCGGGACGGTTGCTCCTCCCCCTCGCACTCAGCAGCGGCCACGTGTACGTCCTTTTGTCTCGATTGGTGGGGCAACCGCAACTAAAGGTTGGGGTTTTAGTCCCGATTGCCCCGTCCCGGTTGGGTAACCGGGACTAAAGGCCCTTTCCAACCGAGACACATGAGACGGTTTTCACTAGTGGTCAGAAAGAGGGTTGGTGGTGTTTAAGTGCATACCACCAATATAACGTTATTCATACAACTTAGTGGTGCTCGTGCACCCGACACACTGCTAATGGCGTTCAGCCTGCGAGTGCCACTGATAAGAAACGCCGGTGGCGTTACCCCTATGGTGGCCTAAAGCACGATAAAAAACACTACACAGCTAAACGGTGCGTGCGTGAGTGTTTTCCACGACGGGTGAAACGTGTAAAGCTCCCGTATGTACTCGCTCATGTGATGGATAAGGTACCTGTCTCGTTCATAATGGACCAAGGAAATCCCCTATTAGTATTAGTATGTGTCTGTTGTTTTTTCTTTGGGAGTGTTTACGTCTCATGCTCCTGAGAAATAGTTATTTCTCAATCGCTGACATCGTTGTCAATTATAAGCAAGTTTCAGGCGTCTAAGAAATAGTTATTTCTCAGTCGCTGACGTCGTTGTCAATTATAAGCAAGTTTTAGGCGCCTGAGAAATAGCTCTTTCTCAGTCGCTGACGTCGTTGTCAATTACAAGCAAGTTGCAACTAGGACCCATCAGAGCTCAGTTACAAGTAAGTTACAACTGCACCCCCTCCACACTAATGGGTGCTCAGTTGCAAGGAAGTTGCAACTGGGACCCAGCAGAGCTCAGTTACAACCAAGTTGCAACTAACCCTCCGACGGGGCCCCAGTTACAAGCAAGTTGCAACTGGCCCACCGATGGAAATCAAGTCCCCCCACCCAAGTTACAAGGGTTTAGGGGTTAGTCACAACATACTTGCGACTAGCTCGGTACATTCCCGATTACAAAGAAAATTACAAAATGATTCAAATCCAAGTATATTTAGTCGCGACACGGTTGCAACTAGGATTTCAGTAACACCATTCTTGCGACTGGATCAATACATTCCCGGTTACAAAACAAGTTGCAAATGACTCAAAATCTAAAAAACAGTATCAACATGATTGCAACTAGGGTTATGGTTCAGGTGCAAACATACGTGCGACCGACTCGGCGCGTCCTCTCTTACAAGCAAGATGCAAATGACTCAAATCCAAAAATCATAGTCACAACATACTTATGACTCGCTCGGGGCATTCTAGTTACAAGCAAAATTGCAAAATGACTCAAATCCAAAAATCCTAGTCGATACATAATTGCAACTGGCTCTGGGCGTTCTCGTTACAAGCAAAACATAAAATTTCAAAAACATAAAAATTGATTTTTGGAAAAAACAACAGACCAATAAAAAACCAAAAAAAAGAAAAGGAGAGAAAAACCGAACATGAGAAAAAAAATAGCAGAAAACTAACTATAAAAAAGTTCATTCATGACCAAAATAGAAGAGAAAAAAAATTTGAAGGGGGTTTGAAATAGTTCATTTACGACATAAAACAAAAACATACCAAAAAAATGTGAACAAAAAACCTTAAAAAGGAAATTGAATTTTTGAAAAACATAAACATCAATAAAAAATATCCAGAAAAAGAAAATGCACTCCTAGTTACAACAAAAACAAAATAACAAAAATAAAACAGCAAAGTAAAAAACAGACGAGCCGCCGGCCCATAGACAGACAACCCTATCCAGCACGAGCGGCACATAGTGGATTCCTGGGGTTTTCTGTGCACAGCTAACGGCAGCGCATAGTAAATTCATACATGCCCACTTCAGATTCCCGTTAAAAAGGTAAAAGATACAGCCCACACACCACAGAGTACCATAAAAAACAGACCGAATCGCGAAGCAAATCGTACGGCGGGACGCGCGACTGAGAAATAGCTATTTCTTAGACGTCTGAGAAATAGCAATTCTGTTTTTCTTTTTATGCATTATCGTGACATCATGCATTACATTATATCTTTTCGCTCTAAGAATTACTTTTGTTAAACCTTATTTTCTGTTTTTAAAACTATTGGCAAATTGTTTTAAAAGAAAACTGAAAATAAGAAAAAGGGTTTTACAAAAATGAGAGAGAAAACCACCCTAGCCTAATATGGAAGGCCTAGACCAATGATTCCTCTCTCCTCCCTCTTCCTTCTGGCCCAGCGGAGGCCCACTTAGATGATCTATACCCCCACCAGAGGAAAACCCTAGACCCCCAAAGCTGCACCTTTGGCTTTCTTGCAAGAAACCCTCGCCGCTTTTTACCCTTTGGCGATCGAGTCCCTAAGCCTCTCCCATGTCTCAACTCACACGCGCACAAAGCCCTCCCCTCGATCCCCTAGTGTGCACCTCCTTTTCCTCCCTAGCGCAATCTATCGCCGCCTCTCCCTCACCGCTGGGTTGGGGACGCCAATAATTGGGGAAGTTGGTAGGGCAACTACTTGAAGCCCTTTTTCCTACTCTTTCCTATGTTTCGTGTTGGGGATGATATAGGGCTAGTGTTGGACTTGCTCTTAGCTGAGAAGATCATCCAAACTCGCTAGTGCATTTTAGCACGTTAAATGGGCCAACTTCTTTGTCTTCCCCTCCCACCATATTGTTCCCATCTGCTCCATTGAGATCCGCCGAAGTAGACCCGAGTCGCTCCTCCCTTATCTCTGACGTCGTGTCCACTCGCCGTGGAGGTGGATGCGTAGTGCGTGATGTACAACATAGCAGTATACTTAGGGCCAGGATTAAGTTTAGGTTGACCTTTTCCCATGTGATGTATGGCGGGATGCCATCCTCGAGCTCGTTCCTTGCTCCGACAAGCGGTGCTTGGATACGGAATACCTGGGCATGGACTCTGGTGACTTGTCTTAGCTCCACGATGTAGGAAAGAACCACCCAGCTTCCAATACGTGCATGGACGGTAGATGGACAATGTTGTTTTTTTCACACAGCCGAGGGCATGGGAGTAGAGGGAGAAGGAACCGAGAGAGGAATCTAGCATATTTTCATGACAAAGAGGAGCTAAGCGAGAGACGTCACAAAGAGGAGGGAAAGCGAATTGCAATTTTCATGAAAAATTAAAAATGTGCAATCACGGATATCAAAATATGTGCAACTAAGAATGTTTCTCTATACTGTACATGCTATCGATAATTTTCTTTTGTAATGCTAGTCTAATTATTGTGTCCATAACTGTGTTTTCTCAGTCCATACTAGTTATTGTTGCATAGGGATCCTGGATCCACTTCATTAGTCCTAATCTTAAGCTATTGACTGATGTTGCATACGCTTCATTAGTTCTAATCTTGAGTTGCACTTTTCATGCATGACAACTAGTTTCACAATTTAAGTTGCATATTTTTTACTAATGCTAGTTTCATACTCTTTGATCATGCGCAATCATAGTTATGAACAATGTGTGACTAAACATGGTACATCAACCATCACAATGTGCAACATGCAAAAACTTTCTGTTCTTTTTGCTCTGGTTTTTCTTCAAGATTACGATCCACAACAATAGGCAAATGTAGTTGACTGTTAAAAGATCACTCAGACACGATTGATATTTCATAAATTTCATCATATTTCAGAAAACCACACACGGATTGGCATTCAAATGAAGCAGGTAGAAAACATTTTTCCATGATGACTAGATGGACCCTTAATTGATCGAGTTCACACTTTGTTCTTGAGGTGGGTTTGGAAAATCGCGATAGTAACAAAAATAAAAGTGTAGCAGCAAAGAAACAAACTGAGGATATGCATGCAGAGTTGCATGTGAACTAAACTATGTGAGATCTGTTTGGAAAGCTTCAGCCATGCTCTCAAAGTAGTTGGCGGCCTGCTTGGTGAGCCTGGCGAGCTCCTTGAAGTAGGAGCCGCCGCCGTCGAAGTACATCTCGGCGGAGTTGCGCTCAATCTCGGCGAAGTCGTGCAGGCGCTCGAGCGAGGCCTCGGCTTCGCCCTGGAGGCACTCGAGCAGGGTGAGCTTGGCCCCCGCGGCGTAGAAGCCGTAGGCATAGGTCCAGCGGAGCATGCGGCGGCCGTGTAGGATCTGCGTGTAGGCATCCATGAGGAATCCGATCTGCGTGCGGGACTCTTCGGCGGCGGCGCCGCCCAGGGCGGCCAGGGTGCTCTCGAGCTCGAACATGTCCTCGCGCGCCTTGTGGCGCGACACCTCGTGCGCGGCCCAGCGCTCGTAGTAGTGCAGGTACCTGTCGAGGGACGCCTTGGCCTGCTGGCGGCGGAAGGTGGAGTCGTCGGCGGCGACGTAGCGGTTGCAGTTGTAGTTCCCGGTCAGGTGTTGCTCCCAGGGTCCGAGGCAGATCCAGCAGAACTGGTGGTGGCAGGGGCTGCCGCACCTCATGTGGTTGCACCCGCTGTTCTTCTCGATGGGGCGCCGGCACTTGGGGCAGTGCTTGGCGTTGGCCAGCACCCAGTTGGTCGTCTCCGACTCCGAGCTGTTCTTCTCCATCCACTTGCGCACCGTGTCGCACGCCACCGGCCGGTGAGGCTCCTCCGTGCAGAGGATGCAGAAGCCGTGGCCGCACGTGCACAGCACGTCGACCTGGTCACCGCACTGCTCCCCGTCCACGGCGAGGGCGCACCCGGGCGAGGGGCACCACCTCATCTTCTTGTTCTCCTCCACGTACGACCGGAGCGCGAACCGATCGTACCGCTGCCTGTCCTCGACGTCGGCGACGTCGTGGACCAGGTCCCGAACCACGGCCAGCGAGCAGGACGGGTCCGGGCAACGCAGCGACAGGGAGCGGGCGCCGTCCTCCACCGCCGCGCGGAGGTACCCGCGCCAGCACTCGCAGCAGTAGAAGTGGGCGCACCCCGCGGATCTCATCTTGCCTACAGCGTGTTCGTCGAAGCACAGGGCGCAGGTGAGCGGCGCGTCGTTGCGCTTGAGCGCGACGGGGACGACGCCGGTGGAAGGCAGGCCGACGGCGTCGCGGACGCGCTGCTCGTCCGAGAACCACCTGTCCTGGACCACCATGGGGCTCCAGTTGCAGTGCCGCAGAACGACGGCCGCGAACGCCGGCGGGACCTGGATCAGGTCGGCGACACTGGCGATGCGGTCCTCTTGGATCGCGCGCACCGCGTCCTCGGTGAGAACTTGGAACCTCAGCTTCCCCCCCGACGCGATTTCGTCGTCCGAGTCGAGCTCGACCAGCCCATCCTCCTCGTCAAAGTCGGTGTAGTAGCCCTGGTCGTCGTTGCTACTCGGCGCCATGGCTGAATCTTGGACGACCTAGCGAGAATTCTTTGGTATAATCGAGGGAGGGAGGAACGATTCCTGGCGATCGAGAGTTTGACGGCTACTCTTATAGCGGTAGTCGACTCCTCGATTCCCACATATGAATTGATCCGCCTCCTAATTAATTTAGAGATCTTTTTCCTCTCAGAGTCCTTTACGGATTCAATCTCTTAATTAACTGCAGTTGCGATTCTTACTCGTGTTCAAACCGATGTGGTATTTGTAACCTGCCATGTACGTAACGTATTGAGTTGTACGCGATACGGTTTGATACCATACCATGTATGTATAGATAGGTTTTGGGAGAGATCACAACCGTATCAGATTTTGTAAACCCTAGAGCGCGTTTTTCTTTTTTTTTGCGGGCAAACCATAGAGCGTTGCCTCTATATATATGGAACAACAGGAATCGGTAAAGGGCGTGCGGTTCAACAAAGTTTTATACAGTATAACACGTCATGGAAAAAAAAACAAGTTATGCGCAGTTTTATATTATAAGCTATACCAACACGTCATGGAAAAAAACGCGATCCATACATTCGGGTTTCTAACTCTGACGTGACAGTGCGCCGTTGTCGTGATGGTATCACGACAGATGTCATGGATAGACTTAAGTTGAGGTCGTATGGCTCAAGAGGAATCCGGGAAGGGGAAGTGCGGTGAAGCCGCACACGGAAGGAAGAAGGGAACCCCTTGAACACTAAGAACTTGATGTAAATCACTTGCTTATTCTCTTTTGTTGATTGTTACAAGTGCTCCTTGAGTTGTTTGCCAAGTAGCTACTAACTTGAAGAAGTGGTCAGCCTTTGGCCCCAGTTGCGCATGTCCTTAACCCTAGCTATGCCCCTTCTTATATAGATGGAGGTGCTAGGTTTACATTGTGGGTCCTAGGGTTTACTATTTGGATATTCCCTTTACCCTACGGGCCGGGTCACAGGGCTCTTGGCCGTAGGCCCAGTCAGCAAAGCACCCTTGCCAATGGTCTTCCTATATGTATGCGCCCCTTCCTTTGAGCGTCAGCTCTTGCTTTATGCGTCATCTTCTTCTTTAGAGCGTCATCTGGCTCCTTTGGATGTCACTCGGCGGCTCTCCTCTCATCGGTCTTCTTTAACCTAGCTTTACTATGGTCCAATACAAAGCTTACTCGAAAAGGAGTTTCCTTCCCTCTCTGACTCGGCCTCACTCCTTGAGACCCGGCCTATCAGTACCTGCAAACGAGGAAACCACATATCGCCTATGCCGACATACTTCTTATGTCGGCCAAGCACTGCTGTTGAGAACCTAGCCATTTCTTATTCTGCCAGTGTTGCCCTGACTTGGCTAAACCTAGGCCAGTTTAACACTAACTTTTACCTACGGGTTGCGGTGGGACAAAGTACGAGGCATTCTGCGGCCGTGCATGCTACTTTACTTGGCCCATGTACAGGTAACTCAACATCCTCCATTCAGCAAACCTTCTTTCATGCCAAACCAAGTTCTCCCCATATGTATGAATTAATCCGCTTCCTAGTTTAGAGATCGTTTTCCTCTCGAGAGGAGTCTTTAAAGATGCAATCTCTTAGCTGCAGAATCGGAAATTATTGGAACGGTTGCGATTCCTTTTTTTTTTTTGCGAATAAGGGTTGCTATTCTTACTCGTGTTAAACAATGTGTAACATGTAACCCTGCCACGTAACGTTTTGAATTGTACAAGATACGGTTAGTGCCTGACAACTACCATACCGTGTAAAGATATGTTTGAAATCAATCAGCGAAGATCACAACCGTATCAAATCTTGTAAAAAGTTTTATAACTTGCACTCCCTTTGTTTCAAAATAGATGTCTCGGATTTGTTAAAATATATCTCCATAGACCTCGGATGTGACCGTGTGAAACTCCCCTTGGCCGTGCGGAGCTCCCCTTCGTTGCTGTTGATCGCGCCTGTGACCGCGTTGAGCTCCCCTTCGCGCGTACGTGTTCAGGCGGTACAGTCTGTCATGTTCGAGCTTGAATTCGTTGGACGCTGCGAGCAGGGGCGCCGACACAGAGCAAGATATAGCAGGGACTATTGTGTTCTCACCATGTTTGCGTTCTACGATGCTAGCGCAGTCATAGCAAGTGTCCCACTGCCCCCTATAGCCGAGCTGCAGTAGACAAACATGAAGAACAAGAGCTGGTAATGACTGTTTAGATATGCATATTAGTATAACGAGCAATCCGATGCAGGCTACCAAACTATATGCATTTGTTGTTGTTCTTATATAAAAACATCCCATACCGACTATCAAATAAGATACAAAAGGGGACTCGAATGTCGGATGAGTATGGGAAAGCCCTCCGCAACAATGCCCTGTCAGACCAAAATATTGATGCAGGCAATCAAACACACCCATTGTGTTTGGACACGTAGGTTCTCCACGGCTTCATACTCGGGTTGGCTAAAATGCACATACTCCCTCCGTCTGCAAATAAGTGTACATCTAAAAAATACTAGACAAATTAGTTTTTTTTATAAGGCTTTATCAATTATCAAGAAAAGAGAAGGATGAGGATTGGTGGATGATATGGAGGAGAAGAATAGAGATTGGAGGATGAGGTGGAGGAGTGATTACGAGGAGCTAATTGCATTTATTGAGTGCCTTGGTATTGTAGATGTACACACTTTTTGGGACAAATTTTGAGTGCTAGATGTACACTTATTTTACGGAGGGAGTAGACGCCACGAAAGTCTCTTTTATAGCTCTTGGTCGCACGTGGAGAACCAAGTACTTGAACGCGTGCAGTTATGTATGGGTGTCGCGCCCGTGCCTCTGCAATACCAGCCTAACTTTGTTTTGCTACCAAGCCACCACCGATTGTTTCCGGCGAAGTCGTTTTTTGCTGCAGTTGCTATTCTTTTTCTACACATGTGTTGTGGATTTGCTACAATAGCGCAAAGTTTTTGCTATATGGTCTCCGGCGAGATCTTTCGGTGAAAGTTTTTGGCTAGTCGCTAGCGAGGTCTCCTGGCGAAAGTTTCTGGCGAGTCTCTGATGATGTCCGGTTTGCTATATTAGCACAACTTTTTTGCTACAAAGTCTCTGACGAGATCTCCGACGAAACAGTCTCTTTGTTCTATTTTTTGACGCGAATTATTTTTTGCTACATGTAACAAAAACAAGACATTCTGTAACAAAAGCGGGACTTTTATAGCAAAAGCGGGATTGAAGCCTGTTTTGGGGACACATCCCAGCCTGGGTCCGGAGGATGGGGCAGTTATCCCCCGGGAGGCGCATAGCACTACCCTATTTATAGAGCATATTGTATATCTTAATTTTCAAAGTTAGAGAGTTGCAAAGGTACGACGCATTTGGTGTCTAGAGAAGATAGGCAAGTTGATTTAGAGGGAAGGGTTCGCAAGAGGTGCTTTATAAGGCAATCGTTGGCACGCGAGTTTGGAGGTACATGTGGAACGTGCCGATCTGATAGAAACGATGCTAACGTGCATTCCCTCCACCTTCAGGTCATTCCCTCTTTCTGACACGACAGTGCGCCGCCGTGGACAAAAATATCGGGATTTGTGAATTCAAAAGGATATGGATTTTTTTTCTGGAATTTTTTATGCATGAGCAAGACCTGTGGCACCTAGACCTCACCTAGGCCAGCATGAAGGCTGAGATAGGGCCCACCGTGTGGCTAGATACTCCTATCGTGCAATGGTCACATCTCCTCTTTCTGTCATCGATCTTCGTGTCTTTAGCTTCGTCTTGTCCTAAAAACATCTATATATACCCTCATCACGATTTCAAAGCACGGTACACCGTGGAGATATAGAAACACAAAACAAAGAAGATCATGCGAAGATTGGAAGAGGAAGCACGCAGGCTCGTATCTCCAACCTCGTATCTCCAACCTCTAACAAGTAGTGTGTTCTATCTCTCATGCTATCATCGTTATAGTGCCATATGAGCTGGCCCAATAAGATTGTGGTCATCTAGTTGTAATCTCTTTGTGGTGGATCTTGGTATTAATGAGATGGGTATTTGAGATTGCAATTTTCAGATTGTGTTTATGTATAAATATATGTATATTATGTATCTCATTGTTGATTTTTTTTATGAAACTAGAATGAAAGGGCGCAAGAGGGGTAATGTGTGCATTAGTCACTAGTACAGAGCGACGCTATGGACACTAGTCGAAACCCCCATCAGCAACGGAGAAATGCTACGTTTCCATATAGGGGTAACTAATGCATCGGTCTTTCTTGTTTCTCTGTTTTCTTACGGTGTTGCTCACCAGTTGTGGTTATTTGTCTTCCAACTGTTTGCGCTGATCTATTTCTTCTCTTCCTATTTATTATATTAATTAGCAGCAGCTAAAAATCATTATTAACATAAAAAATTAAGCAAGTTAGTTCACCATTTCATCAGAGCAACTAAATTTTGGTTACACACTTAGTTAAGTAGCATGTTTTGGTTCATGACTCAAAAACAAACAAACGATCTAGCTCAAATCACACAACAAGTATCATTCCTCGGACTCTGAAATAGACTCCTACAGTGGCAGCAAATCTTTCATGATGTCAATGATGAAATAATACGTAGTTTCTTGCGTGAAGTGTTCCCTCCGGTGATGAGTATGGCTTGTCCAATATGCAAATGTTTGAATTGAAGGAAGTTCTTCCAGCCCTGCTTGTTCAAGGAGATGCGGCCATCTTTCTCCATCTTGTATGCAATGGCCCTGACACCACCTCCTGCTCCAACGCGTACTCCAACCGAGCCTTGTATAGTAATTTGTAGAGAAGAAACCATCTTCGGTGGTAGTTTATAAGATGCAAAAGGCAGGTAACTTGATGTTAGATAGACCACCATCACACGTTACGAACACACAATAAAAAAGGCATAAAGAATGGTAACTTGAAAAAGAATCATATTGTGTAAGTCAACATTCATCTTTGTCAAGTGAGTGAAAAATGGCAGCCAGATGAAAGAATTAATTGAAGGGAGGATTTCAAAGAGATGCTCCTCCTCACCATCGACAATCTTGCATATTTTAGTGATGATTGTAGACTCTTATGGGTCTTAGTCCTCACCACCATCATTCAAATACCGGCCAATGATCCTCGACCCAGTATATCCCATTAAAAAACATAGCAACATGGTTGCGGTGAGTCTTGTGTCCACCTTTCTCCTGACAAGCATGTCTTTGTTTTCTCTTTGTGCACGCCAACATCGTATGTCCACCCATGAGCCTAGAACTGTAAGCTACCTCCTGCTATGACATTAAGTTGCAACCATACATTGCGTGGGATAGTCTGTGACCAAAAGAAAACATTAAATAAATGCCAAACGCACAAAAGGAAATAATAAAACTAGGGTTAAGGTATGAACAATTATACCACTGAATTCTCAAATTGACCCTGTAAATATGCATACTGAATTGTGATCCTGTTGACAAACTTTTGTCGCACCTAACCATGCAAACTTGGCACGATGCCATAGCCTGTATACAAGAAATCATTATTTCTAAATTATCTACACTGCACATGTTTTATTAAAAACAACATATATTGCCAACAAAATCATCATCGATCTACAATGAAATCAACATATGATAATACACAAACTAAATCAACTAACTAAAATTTTACACTAAATCTAAATCAAATACACTAGCTTAAATCATCATCAACAACACAATCCTACTTAGGGATCATCTAAATCAACTATAGTACCTAAATTATCTGGCTAACACATCGACAAAAGAGGGATCAGGAGCTCACCAATTGGTGACGCGGGTCAGGATGGGGAAGTGCAGATGGTGCTTTGTCGAGGACAGTGGAAGCAGCGGGGATGGAGAGGGCACGGATTAGAAGTGGGATGATGTAGATGGTGCCTCGTCGGGGATGGTGGTTGTGGCACGGATGGAGGGGCACGAATCGAGTGGTGTTAGGAAGAAGAGAGAACATCTCTTAGTATTCTGATACTATCTCGAGCGCCACCACTAGACAAGGGAGTGTGGAGGGAGAATGAGAAGGTTAGGGTTTTCTAGGGGTTACGCATCTTTTTATATGTTCTCTAAGAGATCAACAACAGTTTTCTAAGTCAAAATTCCAGTGAGACTGTGTACGTTTCAAAACTAATGTATATGCTTCACACTAGAATTTCTTGAGGCTCCAAATAGAAGGAAATATTAGTGTGGATGAACAAACAACACGTGTACGAAAAACTTGAGCACTCCCTTCAACTTCTATTCAGATACCCGTCAATTGGAACTGTTTGCTATGGTTGATGATGTTGTTACACTAGATGTTGTTGATTCAGATGTTGCTGCAAGAGGTGTTGATACTTTTTAAGATTCTGAACTACATCTACTGCTGATCAAGAATTGATGTACATATTGTTTTGCAAGTGGATCCATACACCGCGAGATTTGATGATTACGAACAGAGGGTTAAGGAGTCAGTTGATGTGGACATCATGGTCGATCCCCGCGTGATATCTGTCGACCATATCATTCAGAAGCTAGATGAGAACATAATTTTGGGCACTAATCAAAAGTCACATTCACGTTGGTGGTGCTTTAAGAAGGCGGATTTTATCAACATTGTTGATGTTAAAGATCTGGTGTAGGCTTTTTGAAGGAAGAAACAAAGTAAAAAGGTATTATTCCTTGTTGAGATTTCTAATATAAGTGAAGAGCAACAAGAAGATGAATATGTGGACACCGAATTTCTAGCACCATAAGTGCCAGTTAGTCAGATCGAATGGGAGTTCCAACCTAAGTCTTCTGTGCGAAATTTCATGGCTTCTGTAAGTATGTCTGAATTGGTATCTTAAATTGTATGGTTGAAACTATATGTTAAAATATATTTTTGTGTTTCTAGGATATTGTAATATATTTTTTCGTGAGTTATTGAGATATTGGAAGATATTATTTGTTCAAATAATCATTATTCTCAGACACATACCTTGAAATTTCACAGGATTTTATAGAGCTCCAATTGCAGAAGATATGTCATGTAAAGTATAAATATGGGATCCATGTTTCACACGTGTGTTAACCATAACTTGTTGGTGACCACCTAATAAAAAATCAACCTGGCACTTCAAAATATCACTTTGTGCGGTATCCATATTTATGCGGTCAATAGAAGAGTCAAGTGATTTTAGTTGAATGTTTATGTGAGATGGAGTATTTGAAATATAGCTTCGAAAGTATGTAGAATTTCTCAAAAAGAAGAAATATTAAATACACCAGGAATTAGTACAATACCATGTTGTATTTAGGATTTCTCCAAAATAAATAGAAATAATACGGTAATTAATGTATGTACACATGGAATTAGATAAAACAATGATATGTTATTAGAAAACTTACTAGGTAGAATAAATTAGTAATTTTCTGTGAAAATTCATTGAAAGAAAATTTATAAATGAATTGCACATAAAAACTATTGTGTCATTCCTAGTAAGCCAAGTGTACACCAACAAGGACTTGAACTCGATTGGATGTGAAGACAACAACATGTACCCACCACTAGGACATGCCTTAGTCCGTGTTAAGTTATTTATGTTTCCTTCTTTTGATGGTAACTCTTTGGAAGAGATAATGTAATAAGTAAAAATTAGAATTTTCTCTAGAACATAGGAAAAATCATTAAGTAATCTAAATACACATCAAAATTGAACTCGGGTGGGTGGGAAGGCATCAGTCGATCCTCGCCACGAGAACATGTATTTGATTGTGTAAAGGTCTCTATATAATTTATATTTTATAATTCTAATTCTCTAAGAAGATAATAATAGTCAAAGTTGTCTGTTGCCTCACTCCTTAGGCCTCATCGTCTCCCCCTTCCATTCGCCAACATAGCTCTGCCACCGCATTCACCCTACCATCCTGGAATGACGGATGCGAGTGGTTTTCGCAAATCAGACAAACCATATCCAAGCAATTCCTAGTGAGGTTTCCCCCCTCTCAATGAAAAAATAAAAGATTTGGTGGAGTGACAATTAATCAACCTAAATAAGAAAGGTGTGAATGTTTCCTTCAAAACCTAGCAGGAGGAGCTAGAACGTTTTGAAGATATCCAACTTGTTTGGGTGAAAGTTGTCGGTATACCTCCTAAATGGTGCACCTGAAAAGTTATTGCACATACTTCCACATCTCTAGTGTTTTTGGGTGGTGTGGATTGACATGGGATCTCTATAATCTTCTACAAATAGTGCACAAGCTATAGCGATGACATAATGAAACTTAGAGCGCAAATAAGTCATTTAGAAAACATGCATGATATGTTTGCTGGCACAAATTCTACAAACTGAAATATGATTATCACACCAACATGGTAAAATATAATGTGAGGTGTAATAGTAACACACACCAAAATTTCATATCATTGAGTTCAATGGCTTGTTGGCGTTATCTAGAATGAAAAGAAAACAACTTCAGCCTTTGAAGTGTGTGATAAAACAACCCTTAGAATAGAGATGAGTTGTAAACTTTCTATGATGAAATATTATGCAATTTTACTCCCCCACTATAGGGGGCATGCCATTTGACATCATTTTAAGTTTTTCATAAGTAAATCACAAACCATACAAACAAGAATGGAGCATAGAATGATTGACAAAAAAATTGAATGAAATGATAAATGAAACAACACATGAGGCCTCAAAACATAACAATAGCATGATTTTTTTGAAATTTTTGCAAAATAATCTTCCCATATGATGTCAATGTCTTTGCATATGAACATTTGAAAAACTGTTTATTATTCCATTGATTAATCCATGTGCTTACATTTATTCACCGGTAATAAAATAGACAAAGAAAGCAAGGTTCCCCTCGACCAAAGCCCTCATGATATAATCATACGATGAACTATATTTACCATGTGTTATTATATTATTATCATCCAGGCATCACCCTCATGCATTAAATAATTTTCCATGAAACAATAATAACTTTTTTACCCGTATATTTTTAAGATACATTTTGTTGTTTACACAGTTGTAACACATTCCATTTCAACTATATACACTAGTACAAAGTGATGCTAAGGAAAACCCTCCATGACATCGGCACGAAGAAATCCCACAGATAAAATTAGTTACGCTTGGCAAAGGAGGCCTTCCCGACTAGGTAGCCCGTGACCCAAGCTATATCGGCAATGTGCAAAATTAAATGCTTATTTCTTAAGTTTAGTCAACGGATATCTATTTGACCGTGTGTGATTTAGATCTCAATAGCATCGGAGGTACATGGGGAATCATCATTGACAACGATAAAATTGTGTGCTTCAATCCCATGTAAACATGTTCATAAATTGTATGGTTGATTCTTATGTAAATGTGAACATGTTCACACTGATTAAATGTAAACGTGTTTCACATCAACCACAATTGCAGCTACTATAAAATCATCTTCGTACTCTAAATTACCACACAATCCTCCTCTCTTTTCCACAACTCTCGACAAGAACACCAAAGCTAAGCATCTTCCCTCCCATTCCAGTATTACTCGTAGTACCAAACTCCTGACTTCTACAAGTTCAAAGCACAAGACACAGACTTCAAGGTCATGTTCACCCACCATGAAGTACACGTGGATAGAGGGATCTGTCAGGTCAAGGAGGAGTTCCTCCACAGTGTACCGGTAAAGGTTCTTAGCATGGATTGCGATTTCACCGATGCATATAGGAAAATCAGCTAGAAGGATATTCCATATGAGCATACGCAATGCGGCACCATCCTAGAACTAGCTCTCTAGAATTATGTGTGTATATTGCAGTATTACGGCTTCACCATTCCTTCTGCAAATCAACCTCCATCACACAAACTTGAACCCAACCCTTAAAATACTCCATCATTCTTAGCTTTGTCTAATGCTTCAGAGATAAAAGCCATCAGAGAAGGAAGGAAAGGCAAAAATTCTGCGAGCTACGATAAAATCTAGTATGTACCTTTGGATGCTTGCATCAGATTTGAGCTTGCTAGGAAAAAATGGAACTTAGTTGGCTATAATAGCCCTGGAGATCATCATAATGTATACTTATTTTTTTAGTGTATGAATTTTAATAATTTTAATAAATATATAAACATAGGTAAATTAACTTTAGCACCATGGTGACTGGGCACCAAGATCCAATACACACACCAAGATATATAGGTATATCTTGGTGAAGTTTGTTGTTCCATGAAACAATATAATTTTCTACTCATTTTGGAGATCTAACCTTTGTATGTTGGTCAGTTTAGCTTCTTGAGCCATATTGTTTGTCTACAAAAAATTTATTGTCTCAATGCAAAAAGGTTAGCCACTTAATCATTGCCGATATATTGTGGACCATGTAGAACACTGGATAACCCCTAGAAGAACTATAACCCTCTCATTCTCCCCCTACACTCCTCGATATGGAATCTTTTATGGCGATAACGCTCACGATAGTAGAAGAAGATGAGTCCAACTAGGAAGATCTAGCAGTGGAGTAGGAGGCTAGTAGAGGACGAGAGGAATGACAAAGCGTAGCAGAAATATGAGGCCAATCTAAGGGTCCTACCATTGGGGTGATTTGGCCGTGGAGTAAGTTACTGGTAGACGAGGTCGGTGATGATGCGGAGGAGAAGACAAGGACGGCAATGCCATCATCGTTGGGCCTACTCCTCCCAATAGGTGGATCTATTGTCATCGTGGAGGAGGTGGTTCGGGGGACGAACATGTGGAGGATCTGTTGGCAAAGTGGAGAAGATGAGGTATAAATTGTCATGTTCGTGCATTGTTCTCTATTAGTATTGTTCTGAACCATAACAATTATATATTGTGTACTATTCTCTATTTTATAGCGAACCCTATTGCCATGTTTTAGTTACTTTAAGGCATACTTGAAAAATATCATGTTTTTGTTACTACAGTCCATTTATATAATTTTGATCTATGTTGATTATATATTGTTGTATTGTTCTCTATTTTATAGCAAACCTCGGTGCCATGTTTTAGTTACATAGTCCTTACTTGAACACCATGTTTTATCTACTACATTCAATTTATATTGTTTTGAACCATATCGATAATATATTGTTGTATTGTTCTCTGTTTTATAGAAAATCTCAATGCCATGTTTTCAATACTACAATCTATTTATGTATTTATGTAATGAACTTATTTTAAAACAAAAACTATTTTGATGACACTGTCCAAAACAAGGAACGATTTAGAACAAAAAAATTAGCGAAGTCAACATGCCATGAAATTGTATGTTTGTCACGCCATGTGTTATGTTTTCTTTGCTTTATTATGTGTATAGTGGGCTAAGTTGGAATTATGTTTTCTTTTGCAGTGGCATTTCTTTGTGTGAGCCTTGCAAGCTCATTGAGGCTCATGCATCTGGACTTTGCATCTTTGTGGCGCATGTTTAATTTCCGTACTATATGTAATTTACTAATGTTTGTCCATCTAATAAGCTGTAAATAATATAGAAACTTTCGGATGGTGACAACAAATATGGCAAAGAGGTGGCTTGGAAAACATGAAACATCTAGCCAAGCTTCTTTACATAATTGCAAGTGATCCATTGGGTGCCACCTTGCGGAAGATATGCATGACAAAGGAAGTCTTATTAGTTTGGTGACATGTTGTTGCTATTGGCATTAAGATGTGTAATCATTCATATCATGGTAGAAATGCAATGATGAAATTTGTCCAATTTATGAATGAAATATGTTACCATTTTACAACCCTTGTTGTCAGCATTTTAATGTGGTGTGAAATATATTTACCTATTATTTACACATGAAAATAGCTCGGTGAAAACTATCGCCACAAAAATTAGTGTAACCGGCAAGAACATGCTTAAGGGAACGGAAAAAAGTTGATGACAATTACCAAAAACATGATTTATCCACTACGGTAATTTCCTCCGTTGTCAATGAGATCTTCACATAGGTAGGGGAAACAAAGCCTCTTTTTCATTGCCGAATGGGTTTTTGACCCGTGTCCATAGTGTCGCTCTGTACTAATGACAATGCAACCAAATTTAAAAACTATGTTAAAAAAGTAGTTATTTTTCTCTTTTGAAAAGCACCTCTCAAGAGGAACTTCCTTTATGCAAAGTGATGCATACGGCCGGTAACAATAGGTTGGCCAAGGGAAAGCGTCAGAAACCATGAAGTCGGAATCACCAAGTTGTGGCACCATTTTAGCGTGGAGACTTGACCTGGTGTAGGCTCTTCTCTAATCCAGAGCTCGATCGTCGTCTACAGCTGTTTTGGGGTGCAAAAAAAAACATCAGAGTATACTAAGGCCGGAGCAGACGGATCAAGGGGAACCAGCGCCGCACACTCGTTGGTGAAGACGGCTTCGTGGCCGTGGAACTTGGGCCAATCCGGACCCGGCATGGTATTCCCAACGGCCGGCATCTCATCAATTAATAGGGGCTGCGCACAGTTGGCCGGTGCGACTGAAGCAACCCAACAATGGCGATCCAGCAGCAGCACATGCCCCTTCTCCTCCTCGCCTTCCTCCTGGCGCCGGCCGGATCGCATGGCCTCGCCACCACGCCCCTCATCAACTCGACGTGCACCGCGGCGGCCAACTCCACGTGGTTAACTCCCTACGCCTACTGCGTGCGCACGCTCTCTGTCATCCCGGCGGCTGCCGCCGCCACCGACGCCAGCGGGCTCGGCGCCGCCGTGGCCAACCTCACCACCACGAACGTCACGACGACGATCCACGTCCTCACCAACCTCGTCGACGCCCTCCAGCACTGCATCACCATGTACACGATGATGAACGGGTCGTTGGCCGGCGCGCTCGACGACCTCCAAACCGGCCGCGCCGACGCGGCGTGGCCCAAGCTCAAGGACGCCGCGTACAGGCCCAATTTCTGTGATCTGGAGCTGGCGAAGAGTAAGACGGGCAAGGACCCGTTCTTTGAGGAGAACTTCAGCAACCAGCTGCTGGCCGGCATGGCCAACGACATCATCGAGCTCATCGCCAAGAAAAAAGCTAGATGATCAGACCCATCTCAAGATATACAACTTGAATCGACTGGATAGCTATACCTAGCGAGCTGATTTCTTCGAGTTGCGACAAATAATATGTTAGTTGCGTCCTTTGTAACACGAGTTAAATTAAGTACTTTGCTTGCTTTAATTTGTTGTCACGCTTATGTGTTGTATGTTGGCTAATTTATGTTATCCAATATGCACGGTGGGAGTCATTGCCCCGCGGCTGATAGGAGGAGAGATCCAAACGCTAAAGTAAATTAGTAAGCACAATATCACTATCCATTGCATACACACTATCGTTGAATATCTGAAAATGAGTAAAAACTCAAAATTTGCAGGAGAAGGTCCACGTAATAGAACACGTATCTTGTATGATCGACGACTGTAAGTTTAAATTAATGCATACTGAAATCTATTCTATCTAGGTTTCCATCTTTAATTTCATACTCCCTCCGCCAGGAAATAACTGACTCGGATTTGTCTAGACGTGTTTTAGTGTATAGATGTATTCGAATTTAGAAATTCAAAGTCATTTACTTTCATACGGAGGGAGTACAAGACTTTATTTTAGAAACTAGCAGGAGCAGTCCTATGCGCTAGATGATAACAAGTGCATTTCATGCAAGAATATCAAATAAATTCTATGGAGGGACATATACACGCTAATATATGTTCATTGCTAATTATTATACAAGTGGTGAAATTAAATGTGTACTAAGTTGAAAGCATGAAGAAATTGTCAACAGATTATTAAACTCACTATAACTCGCAAGACATATCAAAAAACTAGTGACAATAATTCAACTTATTTTCTAGACATTTCAGTAGATATGATTACCTAGTCATGAACTGGATACCACTATTATGATATTTGTTACATTGTATGGTTATCCTTTTTGTAAATAAATATACATTGTAAAACTTTATACAAATTACTAAAAAATAATTGAAGAACAGCCTTCTGTTACAAAATTAAGCACAATCCAACTTTATTTGAAGATATACAACAAAATTGTTTCATAAAAACTATGCACCTAACATTTACAAACATTTCTATGTGTTTAAATATGACAAGAAATAATATAAAATTATATTGTAGCATGCAAAACAATTGCTAAAAGGTATACAATTTTAGTACAAAGTGTAAATTCATTGACGTGTATGTGTCGCGTATGCGTGCGAGCCCATAAAACTGTGTGTGTAATATCCCAAATATTTCCAAATTTTAGAATGTTAAATAAAAAAATAAAAAAATTGAATGAATTGTTTGTGTTTATTGAAATTTCTCAAGAAAACAAAACTTTTGATGATTTGTTTCAACTTTTATGAAACCTTGATTAAAATAAATTGAGAGTGGATAAATATGGCTATCCAAAATTATAAATCTTTGTTTGGTGGATTTTAAACAATTTGAACATGAGTATTTTGCCCTATGTATATTCATTGCATTTCGAATATACTTTCAAACCATGTATAATTAATTAAGAGAGGGAAAATATGACTTTCCAAATT
Organism: Avena longiglumis; assembly: GCA_030063025.1. Taxonomy (NCBI): domain Eukaryota; kingdom Viridiplantae; phylum Streptophyta; class Magnoliopsida; order Poales; family Poaceae; genus Avena; species Avena longiglumis. The sequence continues at coordinate 536,368,453 of CP125973.1, forward strand.
ATAATAAGCATATTAGAAAAATATTCCATTTTGGGATTTATTGAGTTTTTATTGCATTTTGGAGTTTTAAATGCAACAGTTACATTCAGGGAGTTCATTTTGTTTCGGTGCACCTTAAATCTTTCGTGATTGTTGCAACCATTAAATTGCGCGTGATGATGACACACGTAGGGCATCTCTAACTGATTCCCTAAACTTTAGAGAATTAAACTTGAGTAAACTTTAAAGGAGTAAAAGGCCGGCGGTTCCTAACCGAACCCCTAAACTTGGAGGAGTAAAACTTTTCTTTTGCCCTATTTCTCTCTAGCATTCCACATATGCATTCATACATCTTATATAGAGTTCATACACATAATTTAAAAATATACAGACAATTCAATCACAAGCAGCACAACACTTAAACAACACACATATACATAGTTCATCGAATCGAACACATCAAAATAAAACATGCATAGAGTTCATTCAAAAGTAGACTCTATCACCACCATCAATCAAGGTCTCTAAAAAAGAAGCTATTGACCTTATTTGATCCAAAACAAAAATTCCAACATATCACCTCATATATTGTTGACCATCTCCGAAGAACTCAATCATCATCTCCGAAGAACTCGTCTCCTCCTCCTAGGCCATCACCATCATCACCACCATGAGCACCTCCACCAAAAGATCGTTGAAGGATCTCTGCTCGAGTGAGCTCCCAATATTTCATAGCCGTGGCATCCATGTTGCTTGGCTCCATGAACATTATAACACGCTCATCGATCTCTTTTTATTTTTCTATCCTCTCCTCCTCAAGTGCATCCATCCTCTCCTCCACAATGGCCCTCCTCTCCTCGGCGACCATCTTCTTCTTCCGCTTCTCCTCGTCCATTGCCTTGAGCTTGGCCCACCTTGATGCCTTCTCATCTCTCCTCTTGGCCGCTAAGGCTTTCTTGGTCTCAGCCATAGCACATGGTTCTTATTTGTATCCTCCTCCTTGTGCACCTCTCTTTTTCCTCTCCTTTGCAAGCTCTTGCCCCTCGGGCCTCTTGTGTGGGTCTTCATCTTCCTCATCGTTGGCCTCGATAGAGGTGCTCACCCTTGACCTCTTTGGAGTGGTCTCCCAATTCCTCCGCACCCACTTTCATTGCCAACAAGCTCGGCATAGCAATGTTGCAAGGTGAAAGCTTTGCCACCATTCTTATTTTTGTGTAGCTTGTAGAGGTTTTGGATGTATGGATCACACTCCGTCACGGGCACTCCATTAGGTGGGGTGTTGTGCAATAGGTCAACAAACGGTTGCATTTCTCAACAATGGCACCTCACCGATGGCCGAGAGAGTCTTGTGTGCGAGTGATCGGCACAGTGACGACGTTGTTGTTGTTGTCCTTGATAAGAGTCCAAAACTTGTCCTTTGATTGGTTGGTGCCAACCGATGCATCGAGTGACACATTCATCCAATTATAACACAATGCAATGTCTTCTCGCTATAGTTGGTGGCTCTTGTCTTATTTGTGCTTCCTTGTGTCTCTTCCACCTCTTTTTGCTCGGCGGTGACCTCAATATCTTCCTCCTCCACCTCTCCTTGCTCGGTTATGGCCTCAACATCATCATCATCGAAGTGGAGGTCATCGATCCCGGCGGCATGGCTACTCTCCAATTGTGTCATGAAGCCGACCACCTCATCCTCCACCGCACTACATATCAAAATAATATCACCGTGTGCCTAGGAATCGCCAACCGATGAGAGGTGAGGATAAAAAGAAATTTTCTACCTTGCCGACGATCCATCGAACATCTCATGCTCCCCAACATTGACGACGGCTGCCCGCGGTGTCCGACCTAGGGGAGGGTTCGTCGGCGAGGCCTTGCACGTCGAAGGGGCCGATGTAGCCTTCGGAAGCGCTACCGTGTCATTTTTCATCTTCTTCTTGGCCGTCGCCTCTGAGAGCGCCACTTTGGCTGGAGTCGGCTTGCTCTGCCGCTGGCCGGTCACATGAGCAATGGGAGTACGCGGCGCCACCTCGGGAGCCTCCACGTGCTTGCCTGAGGCCTTGACGGTCGTGTCGGCCGGCCGGACCATGTTGTTGGCCCCCAACCTTTTCTGACCCGCGGTAGTGGTGGAGATCTTTGACTGTGGTGGCGCCGGGTATGGTCGAAGAAGGTGTGTCGGAGAGTTGCGCGTCGATTTTTGGCGGAGTCGGCGACATCGACGCCGACAGGGAGGCGGGCAGGAAAGAATGACGGAGGGCGGGAGGTGGAGGTCGGGAGGCGAGAGTTTTTCTCGAAAGTGGTAGCCGAGTAAATTTAGGAGTCGGCCGCTTGGTTTACTCCTCGGTTGAGTAAAAATATACTCCTCTAACCATAGTTTAAAAAACCGGACTAGCGACCGAACCGGTGAGGTCCTCGGTTCACGGTTCACTGGTTGGACTGCTGGTTCAAACCGGTTCAATGCTGGTTTATTAAGGAAAAAATATGGAGAAAAAAGTACTAATCTATTAGAAAAGAGAAACATATTTAGAGAATACGTGAAATACTTTGATATAAACATTGGTCGACACAGTTGGCTAGCCCATGGTAACCTTTGTTGGCGCGAGCTGGAAGGTTTTAGGATGGAATCCCGACCTTTGCGGGATATTTTCTTCTATGGATGGTTTTTTATTGGTCGGACCGTCGACCGATTTTTCACTAAACCACCGGTTCAATCGCTTTTTGTCTGGTTTTTCCTGGTTCGTTAGTTGGTCGGTCCAATGCACTTAAAAAACCTTTGAGGCATCGGGTTCCAGTTTTTTCTGGTTTAACCAGTGAATCGGTCCATTTTTTAAAACTATGCCGCTAACCATTTTGAGGATTAGTTAGATGCGTCTCCTGCCAATTTTTACTTCTCTAACCGATTTTAGGGGATTGATTAGAGATGCCCTTAAATCAACCATTATGGCAGCTTGGCCGGGCAACTTCCCAGACACCCTCGACTGCTCCCTCCCTTCTCTATACTAGTAAAGTGGCACGTGCAATACACGTTTTGATACATAAAATATTTCTAGGCATGTTTCATGGAACAAAAAACAGGATCTTTTATCACAATTGAGGACATGGGTAACAAAGTGCAATGGTTCACTTTGATAATATATATATATATATATATATCTTGTTTAGTTGATGATTTAACAGTTAACACTCATTTGATAGTTTTATTTCATAGACGAAACAAGATCGTGCAATGTCTACGAGAAAATAAATTAAATCGAAGTCTGAGAAAAACATACTAAATGCCTCTTATACACATTGTGTTGTTTTAGTCCCCTCTTGCATTGCATGGAGAATCTCCAGAAACCCTGGAACGAAGACCTATATAGTAACTCACGAATTAGCTAGCTAGCATCGAGTGATCGCTAGCTGCTCCTGACTATCCAACCAATGCAAAGCCGAACAAGTGACTAACATTATCTATAGGCTTAATAAGCCTGGTGACATGCAGCTTCCCTGGGATCCTCATGCTAGCTTGTGGGTCCTCATGCTAGCTTGTGGGATCCACACATTTTGACCGAATCCTCGCATGCTAGCTTGTGGGTCCGGTTGTTGTACGCTGCGCGTGCGCATATATGTGCGTGGCTTGTGGGGCGGTGTGTTTTGCGTGTGTGCGGCAGCTGGCTTGGACGGTTCACATGTACGCGGTGGTACGGTGTGCCCATGCATAGGAAGCGCGCGGAAGCGGATGGCGAGGAGCGCCGCCGTGCATGCGCATGTGCATGTGGAGTGGGAGATCCGCGGTGGCAGCAGCGCAAGGCGTCGAAGGGAGTAGCTAGCAGTGGTTAGCTTGGCCGGCCGGCGGGGAGAATCGATTGGCCCATCCGTGGGGTACTCTGGCAGGCTCCGAGAAATACGCCGGCGCCGCGCTCTGTAACGGCCAGCCCAACACTCTGCCATGGCCAGAAACGTAACACAGGGCAGCCAGGTCGGTCGGCGGTCTAAAGTTCTCAGCGCAGTAATGGGAAGGGTGGCCGTGGGCGACGAAGATCGAAGAAGCCCGCACTGGCCGTTCCAGGCTGCGGCGGCGCGGCCAAGGCCTTGGAGGAGAGAGCCTTCTTGATGCAGTGAGAGACGATGTACTTAGATGCCATCAGCTGGGAGGCCGAACTGCCAAAGGAGACGACACGGTCGACCTCGAAGCTCGGCCGGTGGATATGAAGGTGTCAGTGCAGAGCTTGACACAGCGGATTGACTCAACGTGCTCGTGCCGCTATGTGCATTGTGTCGCGGTCGAGCTCGCCAGCCACCACGTCATCCTGTCTGACGTACGTACGTGGAGTATAGGAGGAGCGCGTACTGACGCGACCGGCGGAGAAGGGCTAGCTGCTGAGGTGCGCTCTCTGTGGCTTCTGTGTCGCTCTGAGCCGACGAGCGTACGGGAGCATCTGGGCTGGTGGCCTCACCGTACTCCATGCATGTCGAGACGCGCACGGCGCGCCACGATGAGGCGCACGGCTGGCATCTCCGCTGCTCGCTGGAGAAGTGAGGACGCACAAGTGGCCGGCGGCATGCATGGTGACGAGCAGTTTCTAGCTTCTGGTGATTTAGACGGACAAGTTTAATGGCTTCTGGTGTATTTTACTCCATGGGGAATTGGGGTGATTAACGAATTGTGATGCGGTTTCTAGCTTGACGAATTGGGGTGATTGGGTTGTTTCGCTGAGGTTATTCTTTGTTGGTCAGAGGCGTCATTTTTCCGGTCGGCGTGGTGTGCTGCTCCTATTTTGTGTTGGTGATGGGCTCTAACTTACATAGTGACGGCCTGGTTGACTAGGAACTGCAGGCGTTCTTCAGTTTTCTCTCTTACGATGTCTTTATTTTTATACATTTTCATGCAACAGTTTCTTTTAGCCTCTTCTTCCTTTATTGGGCCACTCTGTTGATTGTGTTGTTTTTTGTGTCCTTGTCTGCTCCTATTCTCGAGTGTGTCTCTCCGTCGCCGCCACACTCCCCTCGGCCCGCCGTGAGGCTGCCCCATTGCCCTATGTCTGTGGTGTGGCTCTGGTATCCCATGCCTAGGGCTAACAGCTTTGAGCAATGCCTTCTCCTTGTGCCCTTCGCCGTAGAAGAAAATTGCGGCACTAGAAGGTTCACGTGAATGAATGATGCGGGCGTGTATGATGTAGTGGAGCACCTCCAAGGCAGCCTGGTTGTAACATCCCAGCATTAGAGCTTGAAAATTAGCTGAACCCAGATATGTGCATTGCATTATGCATATAAAATCCAAATAATTTTCGCGCTTTTGAACAAAACTTGTCAAAGTGATTAAATCTTCTCTCAACTTGATGGAATTAAAGTAGATCATCAAGTTGACTACGATAAATTTCAATATGATCTTTACTAAAACGTCATTTTTGGGTAAAGATGATTTGATCTAAGGGTAGATCAAATATAATAAACTAAATCACAACACATTGCTTAATGATTATTATCAGGACCTTAAGTGATCATATAATATTAGTCAGTACAACAACTCCTTAATACCAAGTTAAAGATATAACTCAAGTAACAAGAATCTAATAACTACATCTTAACCTATCTTATTCTCATATATTTCTACCATGAGAATCATGTTAATATTTAACTCTTTGGTTACATGGAGTAGGAAGGAAACCAATTCAATACCATTCATCACATATCTTTCTTTCCATACCAATTATGTGTCTGTTCTCCAAGTTGTTATCCAATTTTTATTAGTTTTTGCACTTTTTGATTTGAGCAACAGAAGTTTTTCGAAAAAAATCAATCTTTACCTGCTGGTCTGTTTTGACAGATTTCTGCCATCATTTGCATTTGCTTCTTATGTTGATTCCCTTTTCAGATTCCTTTTGAGCTTTTGGAAAGGAGCTGCTATAGTAGTTTTTGTTTTGATGGATTTCAGTTGAAGTTTGAACCTAAAGGTTTATTGTTTTTGCATACACTAATGTTGCCAATGAGGTTTGTGTAAGGCCTTGTATGAAAGGAATTTTTAGGAGAGGGAGAGAAGGAATTTCCAGAGTCTGTCTTTGAATAGGTAAAAGTGTTGAAAACAGAAGGTTCGTGAAAACCTTATCTTTCTATATTTTTGATGTTTTTATTACATATGACGAGACGAAACAGAGGAGGAAACGGAGGCCAGAGTGGCCACACCCACCCTAGGCGTGGGCCCCAGCTGGCCGCGCCTGGAGGGGGTGTGAGCCCCCTGAACTCCGTCTCCGCCTCTTTTTGGCACGGTACCTTCCTTATGCATTGAAACTTCATAATATATAAACCCCCGGATCCCCCGAGGTTCGTATATCGTGTTATCATCGTGTTTTCGTTTCGATCTCTTTCTGTCAGGAAATCTTCTCAAGTTTAGAGCATCATGGTATCTGCCAACGACAAAGGCAAGAAGACCGAGGAAGACGATCCTCAAAACCCCAAGGAGGAGGAGATCTTGGTGGAGGATGGAGAAGACATGGAGGAGAGAGAGCATCCGTACACCCGCGCTACCGTCGCAAGCATTGGAGTGGTGGCAAACCCTACCAACCTTAGGAGGATAACACGGATGTCTACAGGAGGGAGAACTCTCTGTCATGTCCTCGCTCCACGGTCACCTCATGCGGTGACCCAGCATACCACTGCATGATGTAGTACACTATAGTCGTTGACATAACACCAATGAAACACCGTTCACTAGTATTACATCCCTCAGAGTAGTACAACAGAAACATAGCAGGTCCAAGACATGACTATAGGTTACAACTCAACTCTTTACACAAGATCCAGAAAACACTCTAGGTTAAAGAGAGGGAAAGAAACTTCTTATGAAGAAGAATCAAGAATTAAATAACTCATAGCTACCATACTTATAAAACTAGTAGCTGAACTACTGGCTTGCATTACTGCTATTGCAATACTCTATAGAAGTAGGTTCTATGATTAAAAATTCTATTCTTATCTAATCAGCAACTTCGTCTTCACTTGAGTTGATGTATATGTTGACTTCATTGAAGAGATTTAGCTTCTGATGATGATTCCTGGAGCATAACTTGATGTAGACGTCGTCTGTACTGGCTTTAGAACCTAGCAAGGGTTAAGAAGATACTTTGAGTACGAGCGTACTCAGCAAGTTCACTAGAAAAGGAGTGTTTGATGCACTATAGCTACAGCCACAGACCGTAGGTCATAGGCAATGCAAGTTTTCGTAAATATTTCTTCAAAGGTTGCTTTTATTCTGAAAAGCTATGTTTGTCAGCCTTCACGGGTTTACCAGAACCTTCATGGGGTTCCTTTCCCGCCGCGTTCGCAGCTCCTTCTCGGAACAGGTAGTAACAAGTTACAGTTCTTACACTCTGCAAAGGTGCGTTACTTTACCCATGAGAGATCTTAGCTTTGTTGCACATCTGAATTGCAGGTTCGTTCACACTTTCTTGGTGTGAGGCCCAGACTAAGATCCAAGCCAATCACTGCCTTCTCCGCGAACCCGCATGTCTCCTTGGTGTACGCCAGCCCACCTATTGAATTATGGCAATGACAGTACAGACCGTTCAGATGCCGGAACTATCGTGGGACGTTGAGGGCTCCCACCCATATGCTGCATATCCTCTACGAATTACCATAAATAATATGCATGCTATGAGTGATAACAGCCACGACCCGCACATCCAGCTCCATGCGAGAGGGAAAAGATACAGCTGACTTCTCCGTCCCATTCCAAATCTCATGGTCAACGCGTAATATACGGCGCAAGAATCACTGGCGACATTGGTTGTTAAGTCCTAGATAATATGTTCCTTTACCACCGGAACTCTTATAGTAGGTTATTACCTCATGGTAAATAACCTATAATCACATTATTATGAAAATAGTGGTTTCTATCCTTTTTCAAATGCAGGTGATGACAACACTGGATTTGCAAAATACTTTACAGAAAATAATCAAAGGACATGAGCAAGTGTGAACTTGCCTTTTATGATTGCAAGATTATGCACTCACGGTCTTCAAGACAATATAAGATCCAATTGCGTAAATCTGCATCATTGGTCCGGTAAGGACTAAAGTTTAAAGAAGCAAGATGCTTTTATGCATAAGTAATGTAATGCAAGTTGAGAAACATGAATCCCGAGAATAACGTTGTGTATGGTTTGAATACTGGAAAGGTTTTCCTTGGAATGTGTTGCCCTTTTAGATTAGGTTTCACACATGTGCTTCTTATTAAGGCTTGTGAGTGTGTGTAATACAACATGTATTTATACAACAATAAAATACATAGTATGGAATGCTACTCAAGGTTGCTTACATCGGAATTGTTTATCTTTAAGTTTTACTTTACAAATAATGTCACTTATAAAGAATTTAAGTATTAACAATCTTATTATACAAGTATAGTATAAAGTAAGGTGTTTTCCATTAATTATCATATGTTGATTGAAGTGGCAAAACGAATAACATTTGAAGAAAAGATTCCTTTATTAAGGTTTAAACAATCTTTGTGGTTAATTAGATGTGGTTGATGTTGTTTGTGCTTGCTTGAATAGTTTGGACTTGAGATGTTTTATAACTTATTTATAACAGACCGAAGTAAACTATAAGACATGTAATAAAGTATTTAGTATCATACTTATAGCTTTGCAAACTACAAGTAACTTTAAGAGTGTAGATAGACTTAGGGTGTATTACTTATGATACTTGTATCTTGTTCATTTTATATTGTTTCCTTAGAGTTACTTAAAAATGGCATTACTTCTATTGGAGTAGTGATTTATTTACATTATAATGGTATAAAGGGATTTATCTCCCCATAAGGGTGTGGTTAAGGTTTATGGATAAGTAAACAATATTATTTACTACTTATGGATTCACTTATAGTGTTTTGATTTGTTTATAAAATTTATGGTTAATATAAAGAATGGGTTTTATCTTATTATAATTATTCTTGGAGATTTTATATTAGATCAGGATTCTTTTATAAAATAACTTATACTTATGGTTGAAAGAAAATTTAATAAAATTGTATTAAAATGTTTTGAAGCATTTGAACTTCATATTATCAATATTTAAGATTAATACTATTTATTAGATTTAATTAGTTAATTTTTAGAATTATTTACCAGTTTTATTTACCTTAATATGAATTATTAATAAAGGAGATAGGTTTAATTTCAAGTTATAAAAGTGTTTAACTTTTTATTTAACTCAATAGTGGAATATTACATTTTAAATATGTAGGTATTATTTTTGTGATCATTTTGGTATATTACATTTATTTTTGTGATTTAAAAAATAATAAGATATGATTTTAATAAGGTTTATTACTTTATAAATACTTAATAAATAATAAATATTTAATTAAGAGGAATAATAATACATGATTATAGTTTTAAACTCTAATTCTAATTTTTCTAAGATTTTTGGTATTTTATTTAGATTTTTAACATTTACTATTATTAAAATATTAATTATCAAAGTATTAAAACTTGATAAAGTATTTATTAAATAATATTTATTTAAATAATTATCATAATAATATTTAATAATAGTTTTAAGTTGTAGATTTTATTTTTCTAAACATTTTCATATATTATATGTATTTTTCTGATTTATAAAACAAAAGATATTAAATTTACAAGATTTAATCATTTTATTAAATTTCTGGAATATTTGAAATTTGAATTCATATTGTTTTATTTATTTTCTAAACAGGCACAAACTTTTTATACCGCAACTCTACCTAGCCACAGACACTGACCCATGGGCCCTAGGCCACGTCATCTGCCACATGGACAAAGACCAGTCAACAGAGTGGACTTGGTCAAGGATGACGCCAGCAGGACGTCATCGTGACGTCACACGAACTCTCACCCTCTGATCGAAGCTCGATCGATCGATTGGGTGGATGCGGAAGTGGGTTCTTTGGACGCGACGAGCACGCTGAGTCGAATGGTGGCGGCGCCGCTCAAGTTTGGTCATTGGAGGTTGGTCGGCGACGAGCTCGCGCGGCGGCGTGGCACTGCCAAGCGAGCGACGAATTGGAAGATGCCAGCATACTCAGAAGCTTACCATGAATCTTGTGGAGGCTATGGCGAGGGGAGGCGAGCTCGGACAACGTCGCCATGGTCGACGACGAGCGGAGGTCAGAGAAGGTGGATGCGCACGATTACGGCCTTCTAGCTCGATTCCTTCCGCACCTAGATAGCGTCCACCCCGACGGAGCTTGCTGCATCATCGGTTGGTCTCGGGGAGGGCTCTGACGACGACGATGAACAACTCCGGCGGCTAGGGTTTCAGTGAGAGGGGAAGAGGAAGAGAGTGGCGAGTGAGAGAGGATGAGATTGAGCAGAGGTGTAGCCGTGGACTTCTTATCGACGCTCGGCTGACGACGATGGCGGCATCGGGCGGCAGCGAACCCCTCCAGCGAGGTGCTTGTGACGCACGAGGAAGACGACGACGGATATTTTGCGCAAAACCCCCTAATAAAAATCCAAACTCAACCCGCAATCCCTCAGCTGGCCCACTTGTCAGCCAGAGAGATATACTGAATGTTGTCCTAGCTGGGCCGCTATAGGTTGCTCGTGAGTAGCACATAGGGAAGAGGGGAGATGGGCCGCAGGCCAGATGCTGGTTCCTTTATTTTTTTCTTTCTGTTTTTATTTTCTATTTTCTGTTTTTTTTAGATTTGAATTTTTCACCATTAGTTAAAGGTTTCTTTATAGAAATTACTTGCTAAGTGTTCGCAGCAATAGTATGGTGTATTTAGAATCAGTAATGATATTTTATTATATAATGTTACAATTTTTATTTTCTTTTAATAGATCCTTTTTCTCTTATTATTTGTGAGGCCTTTAATATGAATTTAATTGGGCACAAATTCCTAAACTTATTATAGAATGTATTTCTACTAACTAATGAGATTTTATTCTTATTAATATATAATATTTAGGCAACTTTTATATTTAGTGATCCTTCATAAGTATTTGATATATAAGGTTCTAAGTACTAATAAGGTTTGAAATTATAAAGGATTACCCTAGGGTTTAAGGTACTTACTATACTTATTTTCTTTTGTTGATGTGAATAAAGATTAATTGTTAAACCTATTGTCTTTATGTTTGTGATTTTAATAATATCACCATTTAAAGTAAAATAGTGGAATTGTTTCCTAGGATAACTTATGAGAAACCATTAATAATGATAGTTCCATAAGCACCTATGATAATGATGGTTGAATATAACAAAGATGTGCTGAGGTGATTTGATATAGGAAAATATTCCTCTGAAGCATTGTGGAATCAAGATGATAGATCAATCAGATGAAATGGATAATATGTTAGGTAAAGATTTAGGCTCTAGTGTTTAACAAGGATTCCTATATTCCATAATTCATAATTCTATACTTCTTCCTATCCATCATCATGTGTTAACATGATGAGCTTTACCTCACAAGAATATTCTTATCCACCTTTTATTCTTCTAACACCTCTTGTAATTCCAATGAGCTTATCATTAAAGCCTTCATAACCATTTAGAGCTATACTTGGCTATATCAACTACTCTATTGCTGATAGTGTCCCAATCCAACAAGTGGTTACTTCTAACTCCAATCATACTCTTCCTTAATCATCCTTCACTAATATCACTTCAATAGATGTATACATGAAATCCTACTTTACCTCAAGTGCTTAGTATTTCCAAAAAGGAAACTACTACTTTTATAATCCAATGTTACTCTAACATCATTTTAATCATACTATATTGTCTCTACTTGACTCCAATATCTAACACTCCAACCTCACATTATATTAATGTGACTTGTAATGACTGATCTAGGATAATATATCCATACTAGGGTTTAATCATGTTTTATCCACCAACGTCACTTATACATGGTATAAGCATTCAATATTGGTGAGTAAGGCATGATCATGATGATCCTTTAATCATTTATGATTCAGGTTTCTAGTTGGCTAAACAAGGCTTCATCAATACAACATTACAGGTGTATTATAATTATCTTCTATTTAGCTCTATTGGATTAAAAGATATAATCCATTGACTATATGTCGTGGTGGTGGCATGGCATATGCCATGGGTAGGCTAAAGTATGGGGCCAATTGATGCTAGAGGGATCCGGGGAGGGAAGATGTAGTCTCTACACTCAAACAACTAACATGCAGATCTTTATTTCTCTTCTTTGGGTTCACAAGTGCTCCTCGAGCTGTTTGCAGGAAGAAGAGAGCTACTACACGAGCCTTACGGCGTAGAATGAATCGATCCCTTCTCAGGAGCCCGCTTTCCCCCTTATAAAGGGGTGCCTTGATTCCTCCTAGGGCTGACGTGGCAAGCATATTCGAGGAATATGCTTGTCCTCATATGTAACTCGGCGACCCTCTTTCCGTGTCCCCCTTCTAACGACGACAATGTTCCAGAGAGCCCCACATGCGCACCTCGGGCTCCACGACTGTCACCTCTGTGACCTTTTTCTGCCCTTCTGCTGCTCTGCTCCTTGTCCTTTGTTCTTGGCTCTGTTCAGATTCTTCCTAGCTAGCGACTAGGGTTTGACTATAGGCACCTCCTTCTCCTGCAAGCTTCGTGTTACTAGGCCTTGTCTCGCATAACTCGGCTCGGCCTTCACCTGTATTCAAGTTAGTCAGACTTACTCGGCCGACTTAACTCATATGTCAGCCGCATAAGGTGGTTATCCTTCTGTAGCTGTCATGGCCTTGCTTAGCTCGGCCGACTCTTACATGACTCGGCCGATATAAACAGTTTCCCTGGCCACATCAGTTTCCCAATATACGTCTCTCCTTATTTCCGAGTTACTTTTTCTCGTTCGAGGTATCCGCGTAGCTTCCTGAGCATGCCTCGTCCTATGTGTAACACTCATCATTATTTTTCTAGTTTTTTGTTCCTCTACAGTTCCCACTGACAAGCTACAGTGATTACTGCGCCCGTCGCGTCGGCTCAGTGACGCCTCGTGCGCCACATCGGTCAGGAGGCCCGATCCTCTCCTGCGCCGTGCGGCCTTTGGTGTGGCTCCACTTGCGGTTCCATCGCACACATGATATACACGGTTAGCGCTCGCACGCACGATCCCACTACCGCCAGGGCTGCGCGGTTATAAGGAGGGGTGCGGGGCTAGTGGATTCACTTTCCCCCTTCGCTCACCGTTCCTCTTCTTCCTCCTCGCGCCCGTGCGTCTGTTCGTGCGCCTGCGGTTGCGCCATTGTCGATCTCCTTGACGGCGACGCCGCGGTCCTTTCTTTCCAACGACCTCATCGCCGTGTGCTTGCTCCGGCGCCACCTATGGTTAGTTTTTCTACGGTCCCGTTGCTAGGCTCCTTCCCTAGGCGCATCTTCTGTTTTTCTAGATTTCCTGTGGCGGTTCTCTTCCGTTCCGCCGCCGTGCTTGCTTAGAACCACGACGGGACCTGTGCCTCTAAGCCTCTCTCCGCCGCTAGTCCTTCTTCCGTTGATTCCTCCGGTGACCCTATGTCTAGTTCTGTCAGTGGAGCGCTCGTCGAAGATGACGATGTTGCGTCCGGTCCAGAGCGGGGTTCCTGGCAGGGCTCCTCTATCACTCATCGTGAGATTGAGTGGCTTATTAGGACACGTCGGATTCCTGCCGAGGTAAGCTGTCGCTTGCCCGACAAAGAATCCTCTGTTGTACTCAACGAAGGCGAGTATGTTGTTTTTATGTCCCACTTTGCTCGTGGGTTTGGCCTTCCCCTTAGCAATTTCGCTAGGGAATTCCTTGATTACTTCGGCCTCCAGCCGCATCACCTTCCAGCTAATGCTATCGCCTCCCTTTCTGCGTATATCTCGGCCTCGGAGGGATACTTTGGCCTCTGGCCCTCTGTGTCTGTTTGGTCCAAATTTTTCCAGATCCGATCTAACGTTTTTCCGGACAAATCTCTTCAACCCTCTAAGAAATCCCTCACCCAGTGCGGAGCAGCGTCGATTACACCTCGAAGAAAATCCGAGTTCCCTCGTGTCGCTGGCCTCGAGTCTTGCAAGAAGTGGCATAGATCGTTTTTCTATGTCAAAAACACTAGAAAAGAATACAAGATTCGGCTCCATGCCTTTTCTATTGGCCCCCCTTCCAAGAAGAACTGGAACTACAACCCCAGGAAGAGCCATGCTTTGGCCGAGGCATTCGAGATTCAGCTGAAGGAGTTGATCCGTGTCGGGCTCCACGGTGAGGATCTGATGACCACCTTCGTTAGCAGTTGAATCTGCCCTTTCCAGCTTCGCTCGCACAAGCTATGTTACATGAGTGGTCCTCTCGATCCCAACCGAGTTTCGACATTTGAGCTCGACGACTATCTTATTTACAAGCGTGTCCGAGCTATCTTCAAGACTGATATGCCAGAGGACTGGACATGGGGGCTGAAGCCGTTCACTCGCGGGAATCCCCCTCGCGAGGTAAATTTACACATTTGTGTTTGCTTCCTAACTGCGTTTGTGACTTCTTTTGCCAACTCCACTTTGTTTATTTTTTTGCAGAGGTTTGCGGAGCAAAAGATCGAGGATGCCGAGGTTCTGGCCCTTCCGTGGACCGCAGATCGGAACACCCCGGACAGTGGGGAACCTGACTCGGAGGAGTTTGTTCCTAAGTCGAACGTCGCTCCGGCTTGCGCCCGTGGCAAGACCTCGGCCCACTGGGAGGAAGGTGACTCGGACGACGTCCAAATTCTTGAGGTAGTCGCCGTGATGCCTATCTCTTATGCATTTCCGGCTTCTACTTTCCTAGCTAATCAGGTCGGTCAGGTGCATGACGCCGAGCCTCTCGCCTCTCAAGCTACTGCTACCTCGAGGAAGCGCACTGCTCCGGCAGGTCCCTCCGAAGCTGCTCCCAAGAAACGAACGAAGAAATCAGCCCAGCACCTTCCGAAGCGTAAAACCATGCCCGGAGTTACTGGGTGAGTTTATTTTCAGTTGTACTTCTTGTTTCTCTCTTTCTGTCTTTTTATTCGACTTTTTGTGCTTTTGCAGAGCTCCTCTCTCTGCCAAGCCAAGCGGTCCGAGTATGACGAGTCATACAACTCGGCTGCCCTCTCCTCCGCCTCCTGAAGATATTCGGGTTCCTAGCCCCTCTCGCGTTGACTCTCCTCCTGCATCGACGCAGACATCACCTCGGCGAGATGTACCCACAGCTCCCATTGCTGACGCCAACATAACTCCGCCAGTAGATCCTCCTATTGAACCTGTCTCCCCTGTTATTACCACTGAAGTTTCCCCCGAAATTCCTTTGACCCCCACAATTCCAACTGCAACTCCAATTCCAACCGAGGATATCACCATCTCTCCCCCCTTGGAAACCATAGTTCCTCCTGCCTCCAAGGATGCCACTCTAGTGCTGGGGTTGCCGCCCCTGCCGACACCTCTTCTAAGGCTAAGAAGGTTGTTGTCACCAAACTTTCAGCATCTCAGAAGGGGCCAGGTAGCTCTTCTCAACCCAACATAGCTGATGCATTCCGTAAGGGGGCTTCCTCTGCTAAGCATGTTGTCACCCCGGCCGCTGATACTCAGCTTACTCTCCACAAGAGTCCCGCGACGGCAGTAGTTACCCAACGGGTCTAAGGTAAAGTGCTGACCCGTACTAAGAGTGGGAACAGCCTCGGCTCTCTGGTGGAATATGCCAACAACTGGAACGCCGCCGATCAGTTTGAGGGCAATCCGAGTAACCAGCCGTTTCAGCTTTCTGACATCAGCAGTCGTTTGCATATGGCTGATAATATTGTTCTTGAAAGTGATAATATGAACGAGGTTAGCGCTTATGTTGATATTTTGTCTGTTATTCAAATGATAGTATATATACACTAGTCCCTGAAGCTTGCAACCGAATAACTTTTTGTTCGTTTGGAAGCTTTGTTAGGCTTCAAATGCATTATTTGCTAAGTTTATTTCTTGTGTACCTTGGATTGATCGTTGTTCATCCATATTTAGAATTAAGCGTTGCTTAATCCGTATCTATTTTGGCTTCGGTTATCCAGCCACCTAGATCCGAGTTAAGTTTTGCTTGATTCGGATCTGTCTTAGCTTTGAATATCCAGCCACCTAGATCCGAGTTAAGTTTTACTTGATTCGGATCCGTCTTAGCTTTGAATATCCATCCACCTAGATCAGAGTTAAGTTTTACTTGATTCGGATCTGTCTTAGCTTTGAATATCCAGCCCCCTAGATCCGGATTAAGTTTTACTTGATTCGGATCTGTCTTAGCTTTGAATATCCAGCCACCTAGATCCGAGTTAAGTTTTACTTGATTCGGATCTGTCTTAGCTTTGAATATCCACCTGTGTAATTCATTTTGATACTTACGTTGCCCATGATCGGCGAATAGCCGAATTTCAAAGGTTGCTCTTTGCACACAATAAGTTGGAGGAGAAATATGAGAAAGTTATCCCCGTGGTGAAGAAAACTGGTAATTTAATAAACCTTTTTATTGTTCCTGAAGTTCTTAATATTTTCGACTTGGTGTGCTAATTCATTCCTTGCTGGTGTGCAGCTAATATCAATAATATTAATATCCGCCTTACCAAGAAGGTCAAAGCTCTGGAAGGTTAGTTATTCTTCTCGTCTATTGTTTTTCGTTCGAGACTGATCCTAGGTTTCTTATAACCTTCTGGCTTTGGTATAGCCGAGTTACAAACACTTGCAGTGTTGCATCAAGAATGCATATCCCTGCCTGATATGATGCTGCATTTTTTAGAACAAGCCACCACTCATTCGACGCAGCTTAAAGAAAAGGATGATGAGATAGCCCTGTTACGTGCCGAGGTTGAGTCTCTCAAGCTCTCGCAGAAATCCGAATTGGAGAAAGTTGATCAGGAGTTCTTTGAAGAAAAGAATCGACTAAGTCTGCAAATGCAGAAAGACAAAGAACTCCTCGATGCTGCCGAGCTGAAGAACCGCATGATGGGCGAGGAAATCGCTCGCTTTGAAAAGAATAAGGTTGACTGGACCCAGGATCTCTAGAAAATGTTGAGTTATATTCATCGTAAGTTTCCGACCGTGGCCGAGTTATCTTTTTCTCTTTCTTATTTTTAACTGATATGTTTTCCTTTCGTGTAGATCATTTTCCGAAAGCTAGACCAGTGAGCTCTAAGGCAGTGATTTCTGCTCGCCAGCGCCGAGGTGTCCCCGCAGACTCGAATCCAGAATACTCAATGGAAGACTTCCTGATTGCCGTTGGCGCTGCAGTTGGACCAATGAATATTATGGGCCGAGATCTGGTACAAGCGGCCATTCGGGCCTACCATGTTCTTTGGCCGAACACGTCAGGGACACCTAATATTTGTCACATCCCAAGATTTTCCAAATCTTGACATGTGAAAATAAAAGATTAAAATAAAACTTTGTTTGATTTTCAGAGCCAGAAGAAACTTTTTAAATTCAATTAGAACTTCAAACCTATTTGAATTAAATAAAACCTAAAGGTATTTAAGATGATAAACTTTTATTAAAAAAAAATAATAATTAAAATATTAATTTGAAAACTCTTAAATGAAACTTTGTTTTCAAAAGAGAAGGTAGAATTATAAATAAAGATTATTTAATAAAGCCAAATTAAAAACTTTGACCAAACTTTGGAAATTAAAACATTTAATAAAATGGCAAAAGTTGATTTAAATAAATTAATAAGATTTTATTATCCACCTTTATTTAAATAAGAAGTTTTACCAATTTTAAGTGAAACATCAAAACTTATTTAAAATAAGCTACCCCAAATTCACAAAGGAAATCTACTAAAATGTTTTGACTTTATTTTAAGACTCAAAATAAATATCTCAATAAAATAAAAACTTGTTAGAAATAATAATGAAAGTCTACTTTATATAATTATTAATGGACCCTATATAATCAAATGATATTTTTATAACAAGTTCCAAGCATTCTTTATTTCCAAATAAAACCTACTGAATTGATTAGGAAAATGTTTAGAATTCAAATAAGGAGTTATTAAATAAATCAAAACATATTAAATAAATAAAGGACCCTCTTATTTAATTAATAAAAGGTTATAAAAATATTATTTTATTTAATAATTGGTTTAAGTGGATAAACAGAACCAAAAACACATTACAAATATTTGAAATTATTTGAATTATTTTGAATGCTTGAATAGTTGGCTGAAATTCAAATCAGGAAATAAAATAGAAATGGAAAAAGAACACAGTATAAAAAAAAATGGAAAACAACCAACTCAACCCAGTCAGCCCAGGAAGCCCACCAGCCCATCTGCCCTTATTCCCCGAACCGTTATTTTTTCACCACTTAAACAACCCAATCGAGAAGTAGACCCTCCCACCTTTCTTTTCCCACCGATTGGACCCCACTCGACCATTGCTCGTTCTCCCGCGACTCCTTCTCCCATCACTGCGCGGCCGTTTCTGCCGTTGAAACTACGGCTTAAATTCGTGTTAACCACGGCCTTTACTCCCCCTGCGACAACGCCTACTTAAACGCCAGCGACTTCACCTCCATTTCCCCCAGACCACTCCCTCTCTCTGCCCCCAGGCCGAGCAAATTTCGACCAGGAACGCCTCTGCTCCGACGATGTTCCGGTGACGATTCCGGCAACACGACACCACCCCTTGCCTCCCTAAGCACACTCACACACTCTCCTAGCCTTGGCGCTTCTCCCGGTGCCTCCCACTCACCCGCGGAAGCCCCAGAACGTCGGCAACGACGACAACCGTCATCGCCACCATCTGGTTTCTCCGACGAGCCCTCCCCGGTAAGCTAGACCACCCCCTTTCCTCGCGTTGATACTAACTTGTCAGGGAACCGCGCACGAAGCTAACCCCATTCTCTGTTTTCTCTCCCGTGCTTTGTAACCGCATTCCCAGAGACGCCTGAACGCGCCCGACGCCGAGCGAACTCCGGCGAGCGATTAGTATCGCCCCAGTGCACCCCTCGCCTCCTCGAAACCACGTTGAGCATCAGCGTCGCTCCACGAACCCGGTGAGCTTCCTCTCTCTCTTCCTCGCTTCTGGTATCACCGCCCGCCACGAGACCTCGCCGCCAACCACCGTCGCCAGCGCCGCCACTTCTTGGATGATTGATCAGGACCGTTAGATTTAGATCAGACGCGTAGAAACAGGTGACTTAAGCCGCGAAGGGGTACGTTATCTGGACCACCCGATCTGACTTAATCCAACGCCCCACAGCGTGATCCACCCCGAACCGGTACCGTCCAACCAGAGCGTGCCGCGTGTCTCCTATCTCGTTTTAAAAAGAAATTTGAATCTGATTTAATTACAAACTTCAAACCCTTATATCTTTTGAATCACACGTCCAAATTTAGCAAATTTTATATCAATGAAATCAGGAGAGCAAGCCCTAACCAACTATGGCCTTAGTTTTGAAAATAGTATCTGATAGTTTGTTTGAATTTACAGAAACATTTATGTACTTGTTTAGAGTATAAAAATTGTTTAAAATTGATTTTAGGATTAAATCTTTTGCAAAATGGATTTGTGTGATCCTACTGACCCTAGGAACCAAACCATAGTGTTAAAAATGATTTTTGTGAAATTTAAATTGAATTAATCAACTAAGTCATTTTCTAGCCAAATAGAACTCATTAAATTGTTTTATGGAAAATTTGTTGCAAGGAAAACCTTGGGAAAATGTTATGGACCAAACTTACTGACCCAAAACACCAAACCTTGCCAAGAGCAACTCACTTGGTGAAAAACATAAGGTTTTACTTTAAAAAGAATAATTTTCATCACATAAAATGTTGAATGGACTTTAAAATAGACTTTGGGCAAAACCCTCTAACAAATGACTTTGCCATTTTGGTAAATGACCAATGTGGACCTTACAAAGTTTATAAACCTAGTAGAGACCAACTTTGCAATAGAACCCTCTTCCTACAAAACTTAGGAACCATTGCTTTGTGTATGAGAATTATTGTTTGAATGATTGGAATGCTACTTGATACTATGCTTGTTTGATTGTAGTGAAATTAGCAAAGTGTGAGACTAGCAAGATCAAGGAGTGACTATCATTCCCTAAACAAAAAGGCAAGTTACACTGTCATACTAAAGACCTACTATTTTCTATACTTAGTAGATTTTGTAAACATGCATGAAAATGTTTTATACTTGTGCTATGCTAATCCTAATAGGATTCCTTATACATTCCTTAGTGAAAACAATGAAGTTGTACATGCTTAGCCATGCTATGTTTTGAAAAGAGATACATGTTGATATTTTACAAAAGTTGTGAAAAAGACTTGTGTTTTATATAATAAAACAAGGACTCAATGAACCACCTAGGTGGTGGACACTTTATGTTTTGGAGAAGGTGGCAACAAAAGGGAACCATGTCTATGGCAATCACTTTGTGTTGTGCTCCAAATGAAAACCACCTAGGAAACTTAGAGATTGAACATGTTTCTCCAATTGTGGCTTTCGTGTACAACCACATGCTATTATGGCTCTGGCTTAGTCAACTACACTAGGAAGACCCATACATTGTCTTTAGTTACCGGACATGGGGATCTGGAATGCTTCATGGGGGCTGAAGACAAGCTAGCAATGATGTATGGGAGGACCTCTTGGAAAGACTTCGTCACATTCTCGGTCAAGATTACTCCATCTTGGTGAGCACTAATCCAGTGAGCCCTTGGTGGCAACAAGATGGGATTGTGTCATGTGGGTAAAGTGTACTCCTTCTGCAGAAGTTAATAAAATCTAAGTACTTAGCCGTGTCCCCGGTTATGGACAGTACTGAGCAACTAAAGTTTGAACTATGGGAGATCTCGACATTCTAATTTCTAATATAAAAAAACTTGATGCACTTGGGGATACCAAGGAATTCAAAGAGATTTGATAAAGCTTGTTGCACTTGGGGTTACCAAGGTGCTCAAGAGCATGATGTACTTGGGCTTACCAAGGGACTCATGAGATTTTGATAAAACTTGAAGCACTTGGAGTTACCAGGTAGCTCAAAAGATTTTGACAAGGACTTGAATACTTGAGTTTCTACCAAGGAGTTCAAGGGACTTGGGAAAGAGATTTGACAAATCAATTTGAAAAAGATAGGATAAATGTTGCTTTATGCAAATAAGCCCTAAAACACTACTTAGCCAAATATGCATGTATGGATAGGATCCACTCATATTATACATAAAGTGAAACTTGCCAATACAATTCAAATGTATTGACCCTTGTGGCTGTAACTTGTAATGTTGCAGGTTGATTGTTTTGTTAGATGAAGATTGTTTGATTGACTAGGACTACAAAGTCTACAACCAACATCTGCCTGTGGCACTTTGAAGATGAAGGACCCATGACTATATTTATTCCGCTGCAATGTATTGTAATAGCCATATGAGCTATGTATGATGTAATAAAATTATATTATTCCTGGTTATAAAGTTACATTATGACCTTTGTATTTTGATATTACATCTTAACTGTGGATGCTAGCTATTGATCCAGGGACTAGCATTGTAAACACAGGGGGCTCTATCTTATTAAATATTGGGACCTCTACAGATGGTATCAGAGCATTGTGTTGCCTGTAGGATTTTGTAAACCCTAGGATTGGACAAAAACCCTTAGAAAAATAGGAGTGTATTTGTTCCAAAAACTTATTTACAAAAACACTTGTAAACTCTTTCCTCAACCATTTTGGTTCCAACTCTACTTCTCTTCTACTTCAACTCGATGGAAAAGCCTAACCCTGACCAAAGATTACATCATGTGCAAAGACTTCTTCAACCTCTTCAACTCTAATGACTTCAACATCTTCAACCTCTTCACCAAGGACTTCCAACATGGAAACTACTAAGGACCCCAATTAAGATAAAGAAAATCTTACTTAAGAAATTAGAGACTGAGGGAGTGCAAAATAAAAAGAAACCATCAACAACTTTGAAGTATTGTAACCAAGAGTTTGTCTCAAGGAAGCCATGATCTCATGCAAAGGGAAGAAAGATCACAAGTGAACCATATAGATGGACCACCATATTTTAGTTAAGTCAAACCCACCAACAAGTGTGGTGTAACAAAAATATTTTGTTGCCTAAGTATGGGCTTGAACTTTGTTATTTGAATGAATTGTTTGATTTGTGATTGCATGCACCTTGTTTGTGTGAATTGAGATGTGTGTGATTAGAAATATTTCCTTAGAAATTTCTTGCCTACTCTAATCTTCCTTCAACCCCAAACAGATGACTACCCCAAAGGACTCCAAGGTTGATGACACCAACACCAACCAAGCTGACAGCCTGGGAGAGCTCATAGCAACCCAACATCAATTGAACCAATTGACAGCTCAGTTCCTAGCCAATAATAGTAATGAAGATCCAGCATTGCAAAGGTTTTTGGAGGAGCAGTCCCAACTGATGCTTAAGGTGACTAATCAAATGATTTGCATGGAGGAAAATTATCCTAGAAAAGAGTATGATAGCAAGGATGACAAGAATGTTGTTCTAGATGGAGCTCCAGCTTGCATTATTTGTGGAGACAAGGATCATACTTCCAAGGAGCATGAAGGACAATGCCCCAATTGTGATGAAGACCATCCTGTTGGAGAATGCCCTACCTCTCAAGCTACTTGTTATCTTTGTGAAGGAAGTGATCATACTCCTGGCCTATGTCCTATCTATGCCATGGTAGAGCAAAGGAAACAAGAAGGATCTAAGTCTACCAAAGGAAAAGGACCACTTATACCTCCAAGCAAGACAACCCAATTCAAAGGATCTAGAAAAATCAAGAAGCCCAAGCAAGACATGAGCCTTGTACAATGTCGTAAATGTAAGGAAATGGGACACTACTCTAGTGGATGCCCAGAGAACATAAAGAATAAAGGAATTGACCAAGTATGGTGTAACAACTGTAATGAACCAGGTCACTTTGTAGCAACTTGCCCACAAGAGCCACGTAAAGAACTCAATGACATTCATTGCTTCAACTGCAAGAATCCAGGACACTATGCAAGCAACTGTCCATAAAGGATGAAGAACAAGTTGAACAAGCCTATGGAGAAGCTCAATCTTGGTCCATGAGTCAAGCATAGGAATAAAGCAAAAGTTTAACATAGAGAAATTCCAGGACCCAAGAAGGCCAATATGTAATTATGTTTAAAAATATTTAAAGGGTGGTAGTACCCTAGCTGCTTTGAACTTGCTTGTAACCCTAAACCTTCCCAAATCTCGGGACGAGATTTATTTTAAGGGTGGTAGCCTGTCACATCCCAAGATTTTCCAAATCTTGACATGTGAAAATAAAAGATTAAAATAAAACTTTGTTTGATTTTCAGAGCGAGAAGAAACTTTTTAAATTCAATTAGAACTTCAAACCTATTTGAATTAAATAAAACCTAAAGGTATTTAAGATGATAAACTTTTATTAAAAAAAAAATTTAAAATATTAATTTGAAAACTCTTAAATGAAACTTTGTTTTCAAAAGAGAAGGTAGAATTATAAATAAAGATTATTTAATAAAGCCAAATTAAAAACTTTGACCAAACTTTGGAAATTAAAACATTTAATAAAATGGCAAAAGTTGATTTAAATAAATTAATAAGATTTTATTATCCACCTTTATTTAAATAAGAAGTTTTACCAATTTTAAGTGAAACATCAAAACTTATTTAAAAAAAGCTACCCCAAATTCACAAAGGAAATCTACTAAAATGTTTTGACTTTATTTTAAGACTCAAAATAAATATCTCAATAAAATAAAAACTTGTTAGAAATAATAATGAAAGTCTACTTTATATAATTATTAATGGACCCTATATAATCAAATGATATTTTTATAACAAGTTCCAAGCATTCTTTATTTCCAAATAAAACCTACTGAATTTATTAGGAAAATGTTTAGAATTCAAATAAGGAGTTATTAAATAAATCAAAACATATTAAATAAATAAAGGACCCTCTTATTTAATTAATAAAAGGTTATAAAAACATTATTTTATTTAATAATTGGTTTAAGTGGATAAACAGAACCAAAAACACATTACAAATATTTGAAATTATTTGAATTATTTTGAATGCTTGAATAGTTGGCTGAAATTCAAATCAGGAAATAAAATAGAAATGGAAAAAGAACACAGTATAAAAAAAATGGAAAACAACCAACTCAACCCAGTCAGCCCAGGAAGCCCACCAGCCCATCTGCCCTTATTCCCCGAACCGTTATTTTTTCACCACTTAAACAACCCACTGAGAAGCTGACAAGTAGACCCCTCCCACCTTTCTTTTCCCACTGACGCTGGACCCCACTCGACCCTGTTCGTCGTTCTCCCCGCGACTCCTTCTCCCCTCACTGCGCGGCCGTTTCTGCCGTTGAAACTACGGCTTAAATTCGCGTTAACCACGGCCTTTACTCCCCCTGCGACAACGCCTACTTAAACGCCAGCGACTTCACCTCCATTTCCCCCAGACCACTCCCTCTCTCTGCCCCCAGGCCGAGCAAATTTCGACCAGGAACGCCTCTGCTCCGACGATGTTCCGGTGACGATTCCGGCAACACGACACCACCCCTTGCCTCCCTAAGCACACTCACACACTCTCCTAGCCTTGGCACTTCTCTCGGTGCCTCCCACTCACCCGCGGAAGCCCAGGCGTCGGCAGCGACCGCGTCATCGCCACCATCTGGTTTCTCCGACGAGCCCTCCCCGGTAAGCTAGACCACCCCCTTTCCTCGCGTTGATACTAACTTCTCAGGGAACCGCGCACGAAGCTAACCCCATTCTCTGTTTTCTCTCCCGTGCTTTGTAACCGCATTCCCAGAGACGCCTGAACGCGCCCGACGCCGAGCGAACTCCGGCGAGCGATTAGTATCGCCCCAGTGCACCCCTCGCCTCCTCGAAACCACGTTGAGCATCAGCGTCGCTCCACGAACCCGGTGAGCTTCCTCTCTCTTCCGCTACGGTATCACTGCTCGCCACGAGACCTCGCCGCCAACCACCGCCGCCACTTCTTGGATGATTGATCAGGACCGTTAGATTTAGATCAGACGCGTAGAAACAGGTGACTTAAGCCGCGAAGGGGTACGTTATCTGGACCACCCGATCTGACTTAATCCAACGCCTACAGCGTGATCCACCCGACGGTGCCGTCAACCAGAGCGTGCCGTGTCTCCTATCTCGTTTAAAAAGAAATTTGAATCGATTTAATTACAAACTTCAAACCCTTATATCTTTTGAATCACACGTCCAAATTTAGCAAATTTTATATCAATGAAATCAGGAGAGCAAGCCCTAACCAACTATGGCCTTAGTTTTGAAAATAGTATCTGATAGTTTGTTTGAATTTACAGAAACATTTATGTACTTGTTTAGAGTATAAAAATTGTTTAAAATTGATTTTAGGATTAAATCTTTTGCAAAATGGATTTGTGTGATCCTACTGACCCTAGGAACCAAACCATAGTGTTAAAAATGATTTTTGTGAAATTTAAATTGAATTAATCAACTAAGTCATTTTCTAGCCAAATAGAACTCATTAAATTGTTTTATGGAAAATTTGTTGCAAGGAAAACCTTGGGAAAATGTTATGGACCAAACTTACTGACCCAAAACACCAAACCTTGCCAAGAGCAACTCACTTGGTGAAAAACATAAGGTTTTACTTTAAAAAGAATAATTTTCATCACATAAAATGTTGAATGGACTTTAAAATAGACTTTGGGCAAAACCCTCTAACAAATGACTTTGCCATTTTGGTAAATGACCAATGTGGACCTTACAAAGTTTATAAACCTAGTAGAGACCAACTTTGCAATAGAACCCTCTTCCTACAAAACTTAGGAACCATTGCTTTGTGTATGAGAATTATTGTTTGAATGATTGGAATGCTACTTGATACTATGCTTGTTTGATTGTAGTGAAATTAGCAAAGTGTGAGACTAGCAAGATCAAGGAGTGACTATCATTCCCTAAACAAAAAGGCAAGTTACACTCATACTAAAGACCTACTATTTTCTATACTTAGTAGATTTTGTAAACATGCATGAAAATGTTTTATACTTGTGCTATGCTAATCCTAATAGGATTCCTTATACATTCCTTAGTGAAAACAATGAAGTTGTACATGCTTAGCCATGCTATGTTTTGAAAAGAGATACATGTTGATATTTTACAAAAGTTGTGAAAAAGACTTGTGTTTTATATAATAAAACAAGGACTCAATGAACCACCTAGGTGGTGGACACTTTATGTTTTGGAGAAGGTGGCAACAAAAGGGAACCATGTCTATGGCAATCACTTTGTGTTGTGCTCCAAATGAAAACCACCTAGGAAACTTAGAGATTGAACATGTTTCTCCAATTGTGGCTTTCGTGTACAACCACATGCTATTATGGCTCTGGCTTAGTCAACTACACTAGGAAGACCCATACATTGTCTTTAGTTACCGGACATGGGGATCTGGAATGCTTCATGGGGGCTGAAGACAAGCTAGCAATGATGTATGGGAGGACCTTTTGGAAAGACTTCGTCACATTCTCAGTCTGCGATCTCCATCTTGGTGAGCACTAATCCAAGAGGGCCACTGGTGGCAACAAGATGGGATTGTGTCATGTGGGTAAAGTGTACTCCTTCTGCAGAAGTTAATAAAATCTAAGTACTTAGCCGTGTCCCCGGTTATGGACAGTACTGAGCAACTAAAGTTTGAACTATGGGAGATCTCGACATTCTAATTTCTAATATAAAAAAACTTGATGCACTTGGGGATACCAAGGAATTCAAAGAGATTTGATAAAGCTTGTTGCACTTGGGGTTACCAAGGTGCTCAAGAGCATGATGTACTTGGGGTTACCAAGGGACTCATGAGATTTTGATATAACTTGAAGCACTTGGAGTTACCAGGTAGCTCAAAAGATTTTGACAAGGACTTGAATACTTGAGTTTCTACCAAGGAGTTCAAGGGACTTGGGAAAGAGATTTGAAAAGAGATTTGACAAATCAATTTGAAAAAGATAGGATAAATGTTGCTTTATGCAAATAAGCCCTAAAACACTACTTAGCCAAATATGCATGTATGGATAGGATCCACTCATATTATACATAAAGTGAAACTTGCCAATACAATTCAAATGTATTGACCCTTGTGGCTGTAACTTGTAATGTTGCAGGTTGATTGTTTTGTTAGATGAAGATTGTTTGATTGACTAGGACTACAAAGTCTACAACCAACATCTGCCTGTGGCACTTTGAAGATGAAGGACCCATGACTATATTTATTCCACTGCAATGTATTGTAATAGCCATATGAGCTATGTATGATGTAATAAAATTATATTATTCCTGGTTATAAAGTTACATTATGACCTTTGTATTTTGATATTACATCTTAACTGTGGATGCTAGCTATTGATCCAGGGACTAGCATTGTAAACACAGGGGGCTCTATCTTATTAAAGATTGGGACCTCTACAATATTGACGAAGTCAAAATACTTGTGGAGAGATTAAATGGCATCTCAGAACTAGCTAAATCTCTGGAGGGAATCTGTTGGGAGGGTTGGTGCTGACATGGCACTTACAACCGTTCTATCTTGGTACGAGGACATTTCGCTCGACACTTTGATAAACTTGCGCACTGGCTCTCGTTGGGTCGAGGATCCAGAATTCGTCGCTCGCCACCAAGCTCGTGCCTTCCAGCTTGTTGAGTATGCTGATGTGCATAATTGGATTGAAGGCCGAGTTTTCTTTCCAATCCAGCGGATGACGTCGAGATTGAAGACGCCTCTGATGATGATTCGGCCGACCAGGACGAGGCAGAGGGTGATTCGGATAACTCCCGTGATTCCAATGCAAGCTCGGATGAGGACGACGATGCGCGATCATCTTCCAAAGGGACTGGGCACTCTCAAGCTCAAACTAATGTTTCTCAGCAGCCCGGGATTTTCCCCGAGGCTACTATCGCTTCTGTTGAAGGAGAAGTAACTTCGGCCGAGGCGCCGTCTACCTCGGAGCGCCTAGTTCCTGAAAATGCCCCTGCACAGGAGACCGAGGTTGCATCGCCATCATCCGAGATAGCCGTTCCTGATGCCCCTGATCATGTTGCTGCCCCTTAAGGGTGCTCTGGCCCTTTTCGCCGTTTATGTTCAAAAAACCACTTAAGTTATTTTCAGTCCCCGGTATGCCTGGCGTATGATGTCTACGGAACAATTGTTTGGCTTTTGGTGTGGTCCGAACCTTTTTGCCTTTCGCCACTGAGGCATGGGTGATGGTAATTATTATTACTTTGTTTAAACGAGTTTCATTGCTTTACATCTTTTCTTTGGCGAACCTTTATTTCGTAGGTTCGGATTGTATTTTCCCATGTGGTTGACCTTAGTTCAGCATTTATCTTGCCTGCCCTTTATAAGCTTGATAGCGTAGCTGTTGTGTTGTCAACTTCTATCTGAAGCCCATATCTGGTAAAGTGATACAATAAGTTGCATCCCTTATCATACTTCGGTTTGCTGGGTTTGTCATTCTTTATTGCATTATCCTTACAAATCTTTGTTTGTTTTCGCTTTGCTATTCCTCTAATTATTGAGACAAGTTTATATCATATCTTGTAAATTATGATCATTAATTCTGGGGAGTCCCCGAGTCTGTAGCTGAGCTAAGGAGATTTTATGTGTCTGGCGACAAATAGTGGGTAATACAAGTTAGTCCCCGAGTTATTACTCGGGTCATCGAGTTCTTGCGTGTGCGCAAAGACTTACTTCGGATCATGCGGCAGTCCCGGAGTTACGAACTAGGTTGCCGAGATATAATTCATGGCTCAATGTAGAGAATACTACGGTGTAGTGTCCGAGTCATTGCTTAAAGTGCCGAAGTTTAATGCATATTTTTAGAACAAAAAACTATCATGGGGCAGTCCCCGAGTTAATGCACGAGGCATCGAAGTTTAATGCATAGTCCGAAATAAGGGATAATACGGTGTATTCCCCGAGTCACTGCTCGAGGTGCACATAATTCAAAATAGTAAATAACACAGTGCAGTCCTCGAGTTACTGTTCGGGGTGCTGAAATTTAACACATAATTCAGAATAAGAAATAACACGGTGCGGTCCCTGAGTCACTGTTCGGGGTGCCGAGGTTTACTACATAGTCTTCAGAAATAGAAACAACATTGTGCAGTCCCCGAGTCTCTGCTCGAGGTGCCGAGGTCAAATACATGCTTGATACTCCAACTTTATGCATCACATCATGACGTACAACATATAGCTCCTAAGTATAGAATGGGCGAACTAAGCTATGTTCCATGGTCTTTTTGATTCGTCATCGGCTTTGTTTGCCTTGTTATTTTCTGGTGACTGAGCATCAATTAGGTAATATGCATCATTGTGCAATTCTTTACTCACGATGAATGGTCCTTCCCATGGGGGTGAAAGTTTGTGCATGCCGTTGTCTTTGCACTAGCGAAGGAAGGACCAAATCTCCTTCTTTAAAAACTCTTGGATTGACTTTCTTGTTGTGATATCGTCGGAGATCTTGCTGATAAATAGCTGATCTTGATAATGCCAATTCACTGGCCTCTTCTAGCAAATCGACATCGTCTTGCCGAGCTACCTCATTTACCTCAGCGGTTGTATACTGGATTACTCTTGGCGAATCATGTATTATGTCGAATAGAAGCACAGCTTCTGCCCCATATACCAGAAAAAACGGGGTATACCCTGTTGACCTGTTTGGGGTAGTTCTGAGGCTCCATAGTACTGCTGGTAGTTCCTCGATCCAGCATCCTGCTGACCTTTGCAGAGGTTCGACAAGACGGGGTTTTATTCCAGACAATACTAGTCCATTTGATCTTTCTACCTGCCCATTTGATGTTGGGTGAGCCACCGAGGTGACATCTAGTCTTATGTGTTTTTCTTGGCAGAATCTAGCAAAAGCCCCTTCAGCAAAGTTTGTGCCATTGTCTGTAATAACACTATGTGGATAACCATATCTTAAGATAATATCTTTGAGGAATTTTACTGCTGTTGGTCCATCACATTTTTTTATTGGTTTTACTTCGATCCACTTTGTGAACTTATCCACCATGACTAAAATGTGAGTCATTCCGCCTCGGGCTGGCTTGAATGGACCCACCATATCCAAGCACCATACAGAAAATGGCCAAGTAATTGGTATTGTCCTTAACTCGGATGATGGCATATGTATCTTGCTAGCGTATCTCTGGCAACCATTACATTTTTCTACCAATTCTTTCGCCTCTTTCAACGCCGTCGGCCAATAAAATCCATGCCTGAATGCTTTGGCCACTAAAGCTCTGGACGAGGCGTGATGCCCGCATTCTCCCTGATGTATATCTAGGAGTATTTCCAGGAATTTTGCCGAGTCAACACATCTTTGCAGCACGCTTGTGACGCTTCTTTTATACATCTCATTGTTTATGATTGTATAAGCTTTTGCTCTTCTTACTATCTGTCTAGCCAATACCTCATTACTCGGCAAGATTGCGTCCTTAAGGAAGGAAAATATGGGTTGCACCCATGACGACATGATTTTCTCTGGGATAATTTCACTATCTATTTCCATATTTTCCGCCGACATAACAACTTCGGATTTCTCTATATTCATTCGTGTGATGGCCGGGTTCACTTTCAGAAATTCCGGGTTGCATTCTTTGTCAATTTCCATTGGCATACTACCTTATCTTGATTCTACCGAGATATGAATGGACTCGGACTCTGGTGATGGTGTTATCGATGGTTTTCTCAGGTGATCTAGGGCGATACCCGGGGGAATTGATTGCCTAGTTGATCCGAGTTTTGATAGCGTGTCTGCAGCATCATTTTCTGCCCGAGGTATATGATGAAACTCACATCCATCGAAGGATCCACTGATTTTTTGCACATGGAATCTATATAGGGCCATATTCGCATCTAATGCGTCCCAATTGCCTGATACTTGCTGCACTACTAGATCTGAATCCCCGTAGCATAGAATCCGACGTATACCAATCTCTTTTGCCACCTTTAACCCATGGACGAGTGCTTCATACTCGGCTACATTGTTTGACGCGGTGAAATGTATTTGTAGCACATATTTCAGCTGATCTGTTTTCGGCGAAGTTAGCACTATTCCTGCTCCCAAGCCATTTCTCAGCTTGGATCCGTCAAAATGCATTGTCCAATAATTTGGATCTGGTAATGGTGGCTCATATTGTACCTCGGCCCAATCCACAAAGAAGTCGGCCACCGCCTGAGATTTGATTGCATCTCGCCTATCGAATTGCGGAGCATAAGGTGATAACTCGATTACCCATTTTGCTATTCGGCCACTTGCATCTTTGTTGCTCAATATCTCGGCTATGGGCGCTTCACAAATCACTTTTATCAGATGTTCTTCGAAGTAATGTTTAAGTTTTTTCGCCGACATGTATAATACATAAGCCATCATTTGGTAGTGCGGGTAGTTTTGTTTTGAGGCCGATAGTACTTCGCTTAGGTAATATACCGGCCTTTGTATCGACTTATCACCTTCATTTCGTTCCACGACAACCACCGCACTTACCACTCTGTTAGTGGCAGCTACATAAAGTAACATAGGTTCTTTTGACAGTGGAGAGGACAATATTGGTTGTGTAACTAACATCTTTTTTAATTCATGAAACACATTATCTGCTTGCGGTGTCCAAATGAACTTATCAGACTTTTTCATCAATTGATATAGAGGTAATGCCTTTTCCCCCAGCCGACATACAAATCGACTCAGCGAGGCCAGGCAGCCGGTGAATTTTTGTACATCATTTAGACACCTTGGTAATTCCATTTTCTCCACTGCTCGGATTTTAGTTAGATTTGCCACTATACCTCGGCTGGATACAAGGAAACCAAGTAATTTTCCAGCCGGCACACCGAAGGTGCATTTTGCCGGGTTAAGCTTCATTCGGAACCTTCTCAAGTTTGCGAATGTCTGCCGAATATCATCCAGGAGAGTTTTGCTCTCTTTGGTTTTTATAACCACATTGTCTACATATACTTGTACATTTTTTCCTATCTGGTCATGTAGACACTTTTGCATGCATCTCTGGTATGTTTCCCCTGCATTACGCAAGCCGAATGGCATGGTGCGATAGCAATAAGCCTCGTACGGGGTAATAAACGCAGTCTTTATTTGATCGGCTAGATTTAATGGTATCTGGTGGAAACCAGAATACGCGTCTACAAATGACAACAGCTCACAACCAGCGGTCGAATCAATGATTTGATCTATCCTAGGTAAAGGAAAAGGATCTTTGGGACACGCCTTGTTTAGGTTCGTGTAATCAATACACATTTGCCATACGACGGCTACATTTGGGTCATCCTTTTTATTTTCTACTAATACCGGATTTGATAGCCAATCCGGATGAAGCACTTCCATGATGAACCCGGCCGCGAGGAGCCGAGATATCTCATCCCCTATTATTTTTCTCCTGTCTTCGGCGAAGCGGCGGAGAGGTTGCTTCATCGGCCTTGCTCCTGGCCTTACATGCAAAGAGTGCTCAGCCAACTCCCTCGTCACACCTTGTAGGTCTTGAGTTGACCAGGCAAAGATATCCCGATTCTCACGGAGGAAGTTGGTGAGCTCGCCTTCCTATTTGGCATCTAGGCCGGCACCAATCGTGATGGTGCGCTCTGGGAACTGCTCATCTATCTGGAACTTTTTTGTCTCCTTAGTCGGCTGGAAAGAAACACTTCCATGTGGGTTGGCTAATGCTGGCATATTCAGCTGTGCTGACTGAGCGAGAGCCGCTACCTCCTGAATCCTTCTTTTTTGTCTTGCAATCACCAATGACTCGGCCAGGTTTGATCCGGCCAAGACACATTCCATCGACTTCCTGTAATCTCCTGCTACTGTTATCACCCCTTGTGGTCCGGGTAACTTCATTTTCAAGTGATGTGGCAGCTGCTCATGAATTTGGCCAATGCCGGCCGTCCGAGTAAAGCATGATAGCAACTTTCTAGGTCCACCACTTCAAACTCCAAATTTTCCACTCTGCAATTCTCCCTTGTGATGAATAATACATCTACTCGTACTTTCCTAATGGGTTCGCACGAAAGTCCCGACACTATTCCATGGAACGTGGTTCTTGTGGATTGCAGCATATTCTGCGCTATTCCGAGTTTATGCATCGTATCTTTGTACATGATATTGATACTTCTCCCATTGTCAATGAGTACTTTTGAAAATTTCACATTAATGTTAGGCCCTACAAATGTCGGATCTAGTATGAGTGCATACGACCTTGGATTCGACATTATTTTCGGGTGATCCTTTATGCTCCAGGTTATTTCCTGATCCGACCAAGGCACATATCTTGGTACTGCCGGCATAACCGCATTTACCTCCATATGCCGGCGTTTTACACTTTGCTTGTCTTGCTGTTCTGTTGTGAACACACAATATGATTGATGATGCTCTCTGTAATCATTACGTCCATTATTTCCGGGCTTTCCCCTTCCATCCTGACCTTGATTTATCACTTGATGCACTGCATCTCTCCGGTCCGAGTTATCATACCTCGGAGGAGGTGGGGGTAACATTAACTGCTGCGCATTTGCTCCGGTTAACTGTGGCTGCTGCTGTTGATGCGCTTGATGAGGAGACGCTTGCATGCTCGTCGGGTTTCCCATTGCGTTTTTCATCCAAGCACACTGCCGAGTCGTATGATTAGCCGGTTTGGCCGGATTTGGAGTATGGAACTTACACGGTTGATCCAACATGGACTCAAACGTGTATTTCGGCCTTTCCTGCCACTGCTTCTTCTGTTCTGGTGTCCACTGTCTCTTCCCTTCGTTCCTTGGCGTGCATTGCTGAGGACCATTTTTCTGCCGCTGACTGTTTCCGTGACTCGGCTGATCTTGCACTACCGCTGCCACCTGATTGGATGCATATCTGTACTCCGGTCTTTCCTCTCTTCTTCTACCTTTGAATTCGTTGCGCCTTGATGATCCGGTTGCATCTCTTGCATATTGATACTGATGCTCTCGATGTTCTGCCGACATCAGTTCTGGTTGTGTCAGATCCCCCAAAGCATATGAATCTGCTATCCTGAGGTTTCTGCCAAGGTGGTCGGCATATCTCTTTGCAACCTCTGCCACAAAACACTGGCGTATCGGCAGCCTTGAGCAAACCAAGCTATCGCTTGAGATTTTATAACTCCTTCACATGAGTTTCTAAGGTTACACCACCGAGTCAAGAATTCTCTATATGTCTCATTCGGCCTCTGCTTGCACATAGCAAGCTGCTGTGGCATGTTTGGTCTTTTATAAGTACTGGTGAAGTTGCTGACAAACATCTCTTCAAAATCTAGCCAACAGTTGATACTGCCTACTGGCAGATAGTTTAGCCATACTCTGGCTGGTCCTTCCAGCATCTGCAGGACATATCTTACCACCCATCGCAAGTTTCCACTAGCTATCTTTACTGCAGTAGCATAGTCAATCAACCAATCATGTGGTTTTGTGCTCCCATTGTATGTTTTCGTGCCCCTTGCCAGCTGAAAGTTTGGCACTGGTGGCTCGCCCATGATCCGAGGTCCAAAACACGCCGGACCAGGAGGACCCTGCTCCTCTAACAACTCGGACCAGTACAACCTGTCCAGTTTTAATCTTGCATCATTTGACGGCAAGTTTCTGTAAATGATTCTTTCCTGTATTCCATAATGGTTATTTCCACCATGCCCTGCATACTCCATATCTGAGTAACCATCATTGTACCTCTAGTTTGCCTGATTATGGTGAGAAGGTCTCACTTCTCGCTTGCCGAGGTTCATACCTCGACTGAGGATTGGGCGGTGGGTCTCTCCTTCCTTCCGCCGGGTCATTGTTCTCATGATTTCCTCTTCCGAGGTCTCCATTACCTCGGCTTCCGTTGCCTTTGTTGGCACGGCCGGGGTTTCTTTCGCCACTGTTACCTCAGCTCCCATTGCCTCTGTTCTCATTGACTTTTCCGGCTACTGCCGGATCATACGGAACAATTTGCTTATTTCTTTTTCCTGAAGTTACTTCTCTATCTTTTCGCGCGTTGTTTCCGGGTGAGGATGTGGCTGCCACTGATAGGGAGGGCGCTGCTCCAGCCGAATGAACCATACGCGAGGCTCCCGATCTTGCCGGGTCAGCCCTAAGCATTTCTTCATTCTGCTGGTTTGCAATGCGTACCAGCTCATTCACTCTTTCTTGTTGTTTCTGCCGGGCTTCGGTGGTTAATCCTTCTAACTCCAATGCAGCGGCATTTGCCGCCCTTAGGTTCTTTGCTGGGGTGCTATACCTCGGCAAGCCTAGATCAACTGAATCTGCCTTATGAGTCTCATGCTCTTTGTTGATATCGTTCATGAGGTTTTTTCCTCTCAATCGTAATTCATCTACCCGCTCGGGGGCAACATCTAGTTTATTTGCCTTGGCATACTCTCAGAGGGTCCTGTTTAAGGACTCCCGCAAGGCCGACATCTTTTTTGCCTCTACCAGTACTTCATGCCTAGTCTCTTCTAACTCATCCTAAGCATTAGCCAGATCAAGTATCGGCGCTACAGGCGTGGTCAGATTATCTATAGTTGCCTAGAGAATATTTGCTGGTCTTTCCAGAGGTGGCCATCTTACCCTTGCTGCCTTTGGGGTTGTCTCCTTCACCTCGGCTGACTTGGCTGCTGACGGATCTACCTCGGTGGGCTATGGGGCTGCTTGCTTTGTGGTCACATGTCCTCCCGCTGCAGGTTCCTTGCTTGATCTGGCATCTGCTGCTGCCGTTTGTGCCCCGGCTGCGACCATCACCTCGACGCTGCCGATGGGGCGTGCTCCACGTAGACCGTTCGTAACGCTGAGGGGAGGCTCTCCTACATCCATAACTAGGTGAGGATAAACGCAGGAGGTGTCGACGCAGACGTAGATCTGGTGCGTGCCCAAGTTGATGAAGACGCCATTGCGCGGTGGGGCTTTTCTCCTGAAGCTGGCTGCATTATCGCTGACATAGTCCCAGAGATCAAATCTCTGGACTAAGCCAGAGACAACGCGCTCGCCGGTGTGAATGAAGTTTCCCGTCCGGATCTTGACTCCAGCTAGCACCGCTGCTGGCCCCACAGTGGGCGCCAACTGTCGTGGTGGTGGCACGGCAGATGCCATGGGTAGGCTAAAGTATGGGGCCAATGGATGCTAGAGGGATCCGGGGAGGGAAGATGTAGTTATCTCTACACTCAAACAACTAACTTGCAGATCTTTATTTCTCTTCTTTGGGTTCACAAGTGCTCCTCGAGCTGTTTGCAGGAAGAGGAGAGCTACTACACGAGCCTTACGGCGTAGAATGAATCGATCCCTTCTCAGGAGGCCGCTTCCCCCCTTATAAAGGGGTGCCTTGTTTCCTCCTAGGGCTGACGTGGCAAGCATATGCTTGTCCTAATATGGTAACTCGGCGACCCTCTTTCTGTGCCCCCCTTCTAACGACCACAATGTTCCAGAGATCCCCATCTGCGCGCCTCGGGCTCCACGACTGTCACCTCCGTGACCTTCTTCTGCCCTTCTGCTGCTCTGCTCCTTGTCCTTTGTGCTTGGCTCTATTCAGATTCTCCTAGCTAGCGACTAGGGTTTGACTATAGGCACCTCCTTCTCCTGCAAGCTTCGTGTTACTCGGCCTTGTCTCGCATAACTCGGCTCGGCCTTCACCTGTATTCAAGTTAGTCAGACTTACTCGGCCGACTTAACTCATATGTCGGCCGGATAAGGTGGTTATCCTTCTGTAGCTGTCATGTCCTTGCTTAGCTCGGCCGACTCTTACATGACTCGGCCGATATAAACAGTAACTCGGCTCATGACAAGGGAGACTCCTTTCGTCTTTCCCCTGTCTTGACCCTATCCGGGGTCACCTCCCCAACACTATACCTACTTGATCCAATAGGACTACTCCTGGTAACTATCTTCAGACTTCATCCTTGTAATCTTCTTTGTTACCATATTGATTTGATTTCTTCCAATCACTCCCATTCTATAGATGACATCTAAAACTAGCATCACTATTTACCTCTTCTAACTTCTTTCTTTATAAGCCTTAAGTGAATGCTATAATAAGGAAAAGAGTTGATAGATCAAGAATTGATAGGTTAAGAATGGATGAATCAATATTTGATTACTCAACATTGATGAACAACAGATATTAAGATAAGATTCATTAGATATTATAAAGATTGATATGGAAAGAAAGATATATGGTGAATGATCTTAACTTTGGTTTCTTTCCTACGCAATCTTACTAGAGAGTTAAAGTTAGGTATTTCCATGATATTCATGGTATAAGTAGATGAGATTAAGATATAGTTGTTACATTCTTATTATTTGTGTTATATCCTTAACTTGGTACTCATGAGTGATTATAATGAATACTATGATATGATCACCTAACGATCAAATATAAATCACTAAGTAATGTATTAGGGCTTAATTTTGTTACATTTGATCTACCCTTAGATCAAATAATGTTAACCCAAAATAAGTTTTTAGCAAAGGTCATATTGAAACTTATCGCAGTTAACTTGATGATCTACTTCAATTCCATCAAGTTGAGGGAAGCTTCAATCACTTTGACAAGTTTTGTTTAAAAGCGCGAAAATTATTCGGATTTTCTATGCATGAATGCAATGCACACACCTGGGTTTAGCTTATTTCTAAGCTATAATGCTGGGATGTTACAGACTCTCCCCCTTAAAATAAACTTCGTCCTCGAAGTTCGTATACTCTCACGTTTTGGAGTAAGGAATTTTCTTGCATTGATTACGATATATCTCAACTCCATGATAACCTCAATGGAAATAATTGTAATATCCCATATCTGAATCTTTTCCTTGAATTCTCGTCATACTCAACAATCTTTAACTTGGTGTCTCCAATACTCCAAAGTTCCTTTTAGTTTAGTCCCTTAGGGATATATCCTTATTACAAAATCCTTTTAATTGGGGTCTCTTATTTAGTTCATTTACCTAATTAGGTATCCTAATCCAACTTCTTTACTTGATCAATGAACTTCCTTACTATACTTTGTAGATTTAGGAAGTCTTACTAAAACAAGTTTTAATTTAGTCAATAATTGAGGCCAATAGACTAATATTTGACTTATCATTGTATGGTTGTACTGGTAATCCTTCTGAAGATTGGATTTGAACACATTTAGTCCATACCCATTGTAATTTCTTGTTCATCTATATTCGTCCAATTGAATGTGCTCTATTACTTCTTAAGGTTCACTTAAGAGTTGTTTCTTTTAGAATTAGTCGGTTAGGATTAACCTTTTATTACCTACAAGCTTTTACCTTATTAAGCTTTAGATAATCATTTGTTATTACCTTAAATACTTTTACAATAATGACTTTCTTTCAACCTTATGAAAATAAGGCCTAATGTTGGAATAGGTTAGTATTTCCTCTCCAACCTTTACTTGGAAAGTCAGATAACAATACTTCCACAATTTGTTTACTCTCCCCCTTAGGGTTTACTAATGGTCTCTAAACTGCCTTATAAAGTATTTCTTAATTTTATAAATAGAACATTGGTCTCTATCCAGCTTATACTCTGCCTAATTAGGGTCTGATGAAAGATTGTATGGTGTATCCACACATTTGTGGATCTCCGAAGTGAATCTTTCAGCATTATTTGTCTTACTTACGATGTGGACATTTTTACTTCGATAGGTCAGTTTTCGTGAAGAGTCTCGAAAGACGGTCGCTTTTAATTTTTATACTCCTTTGTGTCTTACTTAACTTAGGCCAATTTTATGCTCTTTATGTAACTTCTAAGAAGATCTGGTTAACTATGTCAACCAACACCGGCTATGGTCAAGATACCAACTGTGGATCAAATACTAGTTATGGATCAAATACCAGCTGCGAACCATCCTAGGGTGTATATATTACCCTACGTTTCCCAACATCCTTATGGCATTCTCTCTGAATTGTCAGAGCTGGAATATCATTTTGGTTCCAAAGCTACTTCTTTGTACTTATTCATGATACTTCCATGAACTTGGTACTACTACTTCATTAACTTCTTAGCAACTTACCTACTTTAAATGAACCTTAAGTTAATTACTTATTGTTGCTCCATCTATTCCCTACATTAATCTTTCTTCTTATTATGGACTAACAATGATTTGAACTTGATCCAATCCTTCAAACTGCACTTATACTTCTTATATATGGCTTCATCCTTCATGTAGGTCTTCATCTTGGTCTTCGGAACTCGTCACTCCCTTACACGAATTCCCTTTTCTATCTAGGTCTATGACATCAAGTAGTAACTGGATGTTGCAACATGCATTTGCACACCAAGTCAAACTTCATGTACATATATAGTCAGTCAAGAAGATCCAATAAAAACAAATAAATTCAAATGTGGTACATATAAAACACAATATTATAAGCCCAGAATATAGTAGTTGAGTATAATATCTCTAGAATTCAGGCTTAGCTGTGTAGTATATGACACCTCCTCGTATAGGTTTACATCGTGATACTTAGCACATAGGGTCAAACTATTCTTTGTTTCTTAGTTTACCCAAATTGCTCAATTGCGATAGGATAATCTTAAGCAAAGTGGTCTCAAATTTGGTTTTGACTAAACTTTTGTCTCACCTTAGGAATGACTAGCTATAACCATCCTTCCTTTATTAGTAAACTAACCTCACATGATTACTCCAAAAGAATACTCGGATTCTATTTGGTACTTAGACCAAAGATTATTCGAAATTTCTAGCACCTACGACTTCTATCCCAGTTCTTCCATGTTATTTTATTATTTCTACCTCAAGATAATTCACTAATTACTTGTCATACTTACACTTACATCATGATTTCGGAGCTAATCTCACCATGATCTTATTATATTTTACCTAAACATTATGATTTAAGAGTTAATCTAGCCATGATGACTTTATTTCCCATGACTCTATCATTCAGTCTTATCATAATTTCACTTCATCACGTGAAATTCTCAAGTGAATCCCACCTGATTTCTAAGTATTACCTCAATATTAAGACTAATGGTATACATCATATCGTCTTTGGTGATCAACTGACACTAGGATTTTACTGTTCTTACTTAAATTCCAGGGTTAAGCTATACTATTAGGACTACTTCAATTGATGTCTTACACTTTCCTACAGTATCTTGGTGGGTTATGTCTCCCTCGGAGGACAATAAAGAGCACTATACTTGAGAAAAGATAAGATGATTACTCCTAAGAAAGTATGACTTAAGTATCTGACTTAGATGTGACAAGGTTTATCCTCAAGTGGATACTCATCACAAGTCATAAGGCCATTTGGTTTAGATAATATGGCTCCTATAGTCACTATCCAACCTACAGATCTTCCTAAAAGGTTTTAATCCTAAGGTCAAAGCATATGCTCTGATACCAACTGCGGTGACCCAGCATACCACTGCATGATGCAGTACACTATAGTCGTTGACATAACACCAATGAAACACCGTTCACTAGTATTACATCCCTCAGAGTAGTACAACATAAACATAGCAGGTCCAAGACATGACTATAGGTTACAACTCAACTCTTTACACAAGATCCAGAAAACACTCTAGGTTAAAGAGAGAGAAAGAAACTTCTTACGAAGAAGAATCAAGAATTAAATAACTCATAGCTACCATACTTATAAAACTAGTAGATGAACTACTGGCTTGCATTTCTGCTATTGCAATACTCTACAGAAGTAGGTTCTATGGTTAGAAATTCTATTCTTATCTAATCAGCAACTTCGTCTTCACTTGAGTTGATGTATATGTTGACTTTCTTGACTTCATTGAAGAGCTTTAGCTTCTGATGATGATTCCAGGAGCATAACTTGATGTAGACGTCGTCTGTACTGGCTTTAGAACCTAGCAAGGGTTAAGAAGATACTTTGAGTACGAGCGTACTCCGCAAGTTCACTAGAAAAGG
Source organism: Avena longiglumis (assembly GCA_030063025.1). Classification (NCBI taxonomy): domain Eukaryota; kingdom Viridiplantae; phylum Streptophyta; class Magnoliopsida; order Poales; family Poaceae; genus Avena; species Avena longiglumis. The sequence goes on from CP125973.1 coordinate 536,409,313, forward strand.
AGTGTTTGATGCACTATAGCTACAGCCATAGACCGTAGGTCATAGGCAATGCAAGTTTTCGTAAACATTTCTTCAAAGGTTGCTTTTATTCTGAAAAGCTATGTCCGTCAGCCTTCACGGGTTTACCAGAACCTTCATGGGGTTCCTTTCCCGCCGCGTTCGCAGCTCCTTCCCGGAACAGGGAGTAACAAGTTATAGTTCTTACACTCTGCAGAGGTGCGTTACTTTACCCATGAGAGATCTTAGCTTTGTTGCACATCCGAATTGCAGGTTTGTTCACACTTCCTTGGTGTGATGCCCATACTAAGATCCAAACCAATCACTGCCTTCTCCGCAACCCCGCATGTCTCCTTGGTGTATGCCAGCCCACCTACTGAATTATGGCAATGGCAGTACAGACCATTCAGATGCCGGAACTATCGTGGGACGTTGAGGGCTCCCACCCATATGCTGCATATCCTCTACGAATTACCATAAATAATATGCATGCTACGAGTGATAACAGCCACGACCCGCACATCCAGCTCCATGCGAGAGGGAAAAGATACAGCTGACTTCTCCGTCCCATTCCAAATCTCATGGTCAACGCGTAATATACGGCGCAAGAATCACTGGCGACATTGGTTGTTAAGTCCTAGATAATATGTTCCTTTACCACCGGAACTCTTATAGTAGGTTATTACCTCATGGTAAATAACCTATAATCACATTATTATGAAAATAGTGTTTTCTGTCCTTTTTCAAATGCAGGTGATGACAACACTGGATTTGCAAAATACTTTACAGAAAATAATCAAAGGACATGAGCAAGTGTGAACTTGCCTTTTGTGATTGCAAGATTATGCACTCACGGTCTTCAAGACAATATAAGATCCAATTGCAGAAATCTGCATCATTGGTCCAGTAAGGACTAATGTTTAAAGAAATCAAGATGCTTTTATGCATAAGTAATGTAATGCAAGTTGAGAAACATGAATCCCGAGAATAACGTTGTTCTATGGTTTGAATACTGCAAAGGTTTTCCTTGGAATGTGTTGCCCTTTTAGATTAGGTTTCACGCATGTGCTTCTTATTAAGGCTTGTGAGTGTGTGTAATACAACATGTATTTATAAAACAATAAAATACATATTATGGAATGCTACTCAAGGTTGCTTACATCAGAATTGTTTATATTTAAGTTTTACTTTACAAATAACGTCACTTATAAATAATTTAAGTATTAACAATCTTATTATACAAGTATAGTATAAAGTAAGGTGTTTTCCATTAATTATCATATGTTGATTGAAGTGGAAAAACGAATAACATTTGAAGAAAAGATTCCTTTATTAAGGTTTAAACAATCTTTGTGGTTAATTAGATGTGGTTGATGTTGTTTGTGCTTGCTTGAATAGTTTGGACTTGAGATGTTTTATAACTTATTTATAACAGACCAAAGTAAACTATAATACATGTAATAAAGTATTTAGTATCATACTATAGCTTTGCAAACTACAAGTAACTTTAAGAGTGTAGATAGACTTAGGGTGTATTACTTATTGATAATTGTATCTTGTTCATTTTATATTGTTTACTTAGAGTTACTTAAAAATGGCATTACTTCTATTGGAGTAGTGATTTATTTACATTATAATGGTGTAAAGGGATTTATCTCCCCATAAGGGTGTGGTTAAGGTTTATGGATAAGTAAACAATATTATTTACTACTTATGGATTCACTTATAGTGTTTTGATTTATTTATAAAATTTATGGTTAATATAAAGAATGGGTTTTATCTTATTATAATTATTTTTGGAGATTTTATATTATATAAGGATTCTTTTATAAAATAACTTATACTTATGGTTGAAAGATAATTTAATAAAATTTTATTAAAATGTTTTGAAGCATTTTAACTTCATATTATCAATATTTAAGATTAATACTATTTATTAGATTTAATTAGTTAATTTTAAGAATTATTTACAAGTTTTATTTACCTTAATATGAATTATTAATTAAGGAGATAGGTTTAATTTCAAGTTATAAAAGTGTTTAACTTTTTATTTAACTCAACAGTGGAATATTACATTTTAAATATATAGGTATTATTTTTGTGATCATTTTGGTATATTACATTTATTTTTGTGATTTAAAAAATAATAAGATATGATTTTAATAAGGTTTATTACTTTATAAATACTTAATAAATAATAAATATTTAATTAAGAGGAATAATAATACATGATTATAGTTTTAAACTCTAATTCTTATTTTTCTAAGATTTTTGGTATTTTATTTAGATTTTTAACATTTACCATTATTAAAATATTAATTATCAAAGTATTAAAACTTGATAAATTATTTATTAAATAATTATCATAATTATATTTAATAATAATTTTATGTTGTAGATTTTATTTTTCTGAACATTTTTATATATTATATGTATTTTTCTGATTTATAAAACAAAAGATATTAAATTTACAAGATTTGATCATTTTATTAAATTTCTGGAATATTTGAAATTTGAATTCATATTTTTTTATTTATTTTCTAAACAAGCACAAACTTTTTATACCGCAACTCTACCTAGCCACAGACACTGACCCATGGGCCCTAGGACACGTCATCTGCCACATGGACAAAGACCAGTCAACAGAGTGGACTTGGTCAAGGATGACGCCAGCAGGACGTCATCATGACGTCACACGAACTCTCACCCTCAGATCGAAGCTCGATCGATCGATTGGGTGGATGCGGGCACGCGGGAAGTGGGTTGCTGGACGCAGACGAGCACGCTGAGTCGAATGGTGGCGGCGCCGCTCAAGTTTGGTCATTGGAGGTTGGTCGGCGACGAGCTCGCGCGGCGGCTCGGCACTGCCTCACGCGGGTAGGTAACTATGACGAGCGAGCGACGAATTGGAAGATGCCAGCATACTCAGAAGCTTACCAGGAATCTTGTGGAGGCTATGGCGAGGGGAGGCGAGCTCGGACAACGTCGCCATGGTCGACGGCGAGCGGCGGTCAGAGAAGGTGGATGCGTGTGATTACGGCCTTCTAGCTCGATTCCTTCCGCACCTAGACAGTGTCCACCCTGGCGGAGCTTGCTGCATCATCAGTTGGTCTCGGGGAGGGCTCTGACAACGACGATGAACAACTCCGGTGGCTATGGTTTCAGTGAGAGGGGAAGAGGAAGAGAGTGGCGAGTGAGAGAGGATGAGATCGAGCAGAGGTGTAGCCGTGGCCTTCTTATCGTCTTCTGGGACGATGGTGGGAATCGCGACGCTCGGCTGACGACGAGGCAGCATCGGGCGGCGGCGAACCCCTCCAACGAGGTGCTTGTGACGCACGAGGAAGACGACGACGAATATTTTGCGCAAAACCCCCTGATAAAAATCCAAACTCAACCCGCAATCCCTCAGCTGGCCCACTTGTCAGCTAGAGAGATATATTGGATGTTGTCCTAGCTGGGCCGCTACTGGGCTACTATAGGTTGCTCGTGAGTAGCAGATAGGGAAGAGGGGAGATGGGCCGCAGGCCAGATGTTGGTTCCTTTATATTTTTTTCTTTCTGTTTTGATTTTTTATTTTCTATTTTTTTTTAGATTTGAATTTTGCACCATTGGTTAAAGGTTTCTTTATAGAAATTACTTGCTAAGTGTTTGCGGCAATAATATGGTGTATTTAGAATCAGATAATGATCTTTTATTATATAATGTTACAATTTTTATTTTCTTTTAATAGATCCTTTTTCTCTTATTATTTGTGAGGCCTTTAATATGAATTTAATTGGGCACAAATTCCTAAACTTATTATAGAATGTATTTCTACTAACTAATGAGATTTTATTCTTATTAATATATAATATTTAGGCAATTTTTATATTTAGTGATCCTTTATAAGTATTTGATATATAAGGTTCTAAGTACTAATAAGGTTTGAAATTATAAAGGCTTACCCTAGGGTTTAAGGTACTTACTATACTTATTTTATTTTGTTGATGTGAATAAAGATTAATGGTTAAACCTATTGTCTTTATGTTTGTGATTTTAATAATATCACCATTTAAAGCAAAATAGTGGAATTGTTTCCTAGGATAACTTATGAGAAACCATTAATAAAGATAGTTCCATAAGCACCTATGATAATGATGGTTGAATATAACAAAGATGTGCTCAGGTGATTTGATGTAGGAAAATATTCCTCTGAAGCATTGTGGAAACAATATGATAGATCAATCAGATGAAATGGATAATATGTTAGGTAAAGATTTAGGGTCTAGAGTTTAACAAGGATTCCTATATTCCATAATTCATAATTCTAGACTTCTAATTAAGAAATTCCTTTCCTAGATATACTACTTCCTATCCATCATCATGTGTTAACATGATGAGCTTTACCTCACAAGAATATTCTTATCCACCTTTTATTCTTCTAACACCTCTTGTAATTCCAATGAGCTTATCATTAAAGCCTTCATAACCATTTAGAGCTATACTTGGCTATATCAACTACTCTATTGCTGATAGTGTCCCAATCCAACAAGTGGTTACTTCTAACTCCAATCAGACTCTTCCTTAATCATCCTTCACTAATATCACTTCAATAGATGTATACATCAAATCCTACTTTACCTCAAGTGCTTAGTATTTCCAAAAAGGAAACTACTACTTCTATAATCCAATGTTACTCTAACATCATTTTAATCATACTATCTTATCTCTACTTGACTCCAATATCTAACACTCCAACCTCACATTATATTAATGTGACTTGTAATGACTGATCTAGGATAATATATCCATACTAGGGTTCAATCATGTTTTATCCACCAACGTCACTTATACATGGTATAAGCATTCAATATTGGTGAGTAAGGCATGATTATGATGATCCTTTAATCATTTATGATTCAGGTTTCCAGTTGGCTAAACACGGCTTCATCAATACAACATTACAGTTGTATTATAATTATCTTCTATTTAGCTCTATTGGATTAAGAGATATAATTCATTGACTATACCTACTTGATCCAATAGGACTACTCCTGGTAACTATCTTCAGACTTAATCCTTGTAATCTTCTTTGTTACCATATTGATTTGATTTCTTCCAATCACTCCCATTCTATAGATGACATCTAAAACTAGCATCACTATTTACCTCTTCTGACTTCTTTCTTTATAAGCCTTAAGTGAATGCTATAATAAGGACAAGAGTTGATAGATCAAGAATTGATAGGTTAAGAATGGATGAATCAATAGTTGATTACTCAACATTGATGAACAACAGATATTAAGATAAGATTCATTAGATATGATAAAGATTGATATGGAAAGAAAGATATATGGTGAATGATTTTAACTTTGGTTTCTTTCCTACTCAATCTTACTAGAGAGTTAAAGTTAGGTATTTCCATGATATTCATGGTATAAGTAGATGAGATTAAGATATAGTTGTTACATTCTTATTATTTGTGTTATATACTTAACTTGGTACTCATGAGTGATTATAATGAATACTATGATATGATCACCTAACGATCAAATATAAATCACTAAGTAATGTATTAGGGCTTAATTTTGTTACATTTGATCTACCCTTAGATCAAATCATGTTAACCCAAAATAAGTTTTTAGCAAAGGTCATATTGAAACTTATCGCAGTCAACTTGATGATCTACTTCAATTCCATCAAGTTGAGGGAAGCTTCAATCACGTTGACAAGTTTTGTTTAAAAGCGCGAAAATTATTCGGATTTTCTATGCATGAATGCAATGCACACACCTGGGTTTAGATTATTTCTAAGCTATAATGTTGGGATGTTACACCTCCTTCACGCACCAAGAACCCTTTCCATACTCTCTTAATTGAGCGACAATACCAACAGGTGCCCAAAGGGAACTTGCCCTCTGTCTGGGATCTGCCTCGTTCTAACCATGCATGGAAGGAACACACTAAGAAGGAAGAGTGGGGAAAGAATAACAAGGACTGGGATTCTCGATCCGATCATGAATCGCATTGAGCATAATTCGGAGTTGATCTGTACTCTGACCTTCAAGATTGAGGATTTGAGGGAACTGATCAAAAAAATTATCAAGAGAACACCACCACCACAGAAGGAGTAATTCGTCATTAGGTTTGGCATCCCCTTGGCTTGTTCCAAGCTTGGGGGAGTGTCGCAGTATCACATCATTATCTTTTATCTTTTACCTTTTTAGATCTATATCTTTGGTAGAGAAGTTATCTTATAGGTTGGTTTGCAATGTGGAAGTATATCCTTTATGAAATATTAATGAGAAGTTTCATCTTTTACTTTGTGCACTTCTTATTTTAGTTTGCAATCTCTATTTTATGATTGATCTTGTTGATCAGTATTGGTATCACTTTGGGAGCATCAAGTAGATCTAAATTGGTTTTGGCAAACCGAGCTCTGGTCAGTAGCAACACTTTTTGAGGTTTGAAAGGAAAAGAGAAAAAGCTTACATGTATTTTTTATCATTTATTTTCTTTCTTGATTGGCTCATAATCTTAGTATTCTTTATTTAAGATCTTTTGTGTCTTCAAGGAAGATTGCATGTTTGGCTTTATCACTTGTAGGTTTGCTTGTTTCCTTCAACTCTTTTGCTTGCTACCCAGCCTTGCTAGCCAAAAACCTGTTTTGAGAAGGCATACTTCTCATGCATTCCAACCCCTTTGAACCAAAACATGTGCCATTTGTGTCCACCATATCTACCTATTAGCATTATTGCTATTCCAAGCAAATTCTTAAGCTTCATCTATCTTTTGAATTAAAAGAATTATTTTGTTATGTGAAAACTAGTTAGTAAATCTCTCAAGAACTTCATGGCACACCTTATTTTCTTGCCCCTAATAAACTTGAACCATTGTGTCATCGAAGTTGTATATGCTTTGCATCTATATGTTGGGATTAGCAGAACCGTGTTATCATGGGGAACACTTTCAACACTTATGGATATATATCCAGTTGATATCATGCTCTTTTGTTTGCGGATGTCGTCGGTGTGAAATAAAAAGGGAGCTTGTAAGTCCATGGAGTTATGTATGTGTGTTAGAGAAACACCTGGGCCGCTAGCCTAAGCCATGCCTAATCATGGTGGAAACTTGCAGCATAACCATAGTGAGCAATTTGTGAAGCATCCTCAATAAAAACCTATGCAAATAGCAAATAAAAAGATCGCTGAGATGCTCACTGTCTGCTTGCCTTGTCATTTTGATTATGGGATAGCTCCTGTATCATGTGCAAGGGGTACCCCATTGGCGGTTCTTTATGATACACATATACTTACAATGACAAGAAGTTACCGGTAACTAAAGTTGAGTAGCATGAGGAGCGGCCTCGTACTCAAGGGACATGAGATTTCTAACTTATATTTCGTCAAGCATATACTCCATCTTTGTTCACTTTAACCTTAATCACCTCAAGATGCTTATGATAGGGGCAATGAGAGCTCAAAGCTAGTAAGTACCATAATCTTTTGGAAGCTCTTTATGAACTTGAAATCCCTGCTTCCCTCTATGAAGGCCCTTTATCCTACTTCTAAGTTGAGTCAGTAAACCTTTTCCTCTATATCTCCAGCAAGAATTTGAGTTGTTGTGTTTCAAGCATTAATATGATGATTTATTCAATCATGTTCTTTATCTTCCTTGCTTGCAAAACTCTTATCTAATGAGTAATACTTTGAAAGCCATCGTTGTGAAAAACCTTTTATGTTTGATCAAAGAGTACTCTTGTTGTGAAACTTCTACAAAAGCTTTATTTGTGAAACTGTTTGCCAGTTGTTCTCTGACGAAGAACAAAGTTTTTCAATTCCAATTATGATTTATCTTTATACATCTCTATTGTGACTTCTATACTTGTTGAAAGATAAGTTATATAATGGTGAGTTGCTTTCTTCTATGAGTTGTGTAATGGTAAGTGTGATGCTTCTTGTCTGTATTCTTTTATCGACACTTCACTCCATAAACCTATGGACATGTTTACTGAGATCAGTTTTCGCTTGGGGACAAGCGAAGGTCTAAGCTTGGGGGAGTTGATATGTCCAATTTGCATCACCATTCTATATCATAATTTGCCTCTATTCATTTATATATTTCATATTAAGAGGTGTTACTTATGTCTTTTCAGCTGTTTTTGCATGTTGGATGATTCTTGGAGGATGAACTTCCAAAGTCAGGATTCTGATGGAAAAAGAGGTGTTTTGATGCAATTTCGCGAAGATCAGAAAAATGCCAGAAAAACTACGGAAAATCCTATTTTCCCAGAAGACGAAGAATGCCAGAAGGGGAGGCGGAGATGGGCCATAGGGGGCCCACACCCCCCAGGTGCAGGCCACGCCTACAAGGGGTGTGGCCCACCTGGCGCACCTCTGGCTCCACCCTCACGCCTACATCTTCTCCTCGAAACCCTAATACACAGGGGGAGCAACACAAAAATATTCCGCCGCCTCTGCGGGGCGGAAAACACCGAGAGAGAAAGAGCTCTCCGGCAGACAAATTTCTGCCGAGGAAATTCCTTCCTGAAGAGGGGAGATCATCGCCATCAACACCATCATCAAGCTATAATTCATCGGGATCATCATCATCATCAACACCATCATCTCCACCTGCACCATCATCACCACTCCATCTTGCTGTAACAATTGTGTTGAATCTTGCATAGTTCTTAGGGGAAACTTTCCCGATGTTGATTACTATTGTAGTTGATGCTTGTGAGTTGAACCATTGGATTATTGTTTATGTTTAGATTGTTACCCATTACCATATCATCTTTGATCTTGATCCATATGATTTCTTGTGAGTAGTTTGTTTAGTTCTCGAGGACATGGGAGAAGTCATGTTGTTAGTAGTGGATTTGTGTTGAGATATTATTCAATGGTTTAGTATTTAAGTTGTGGTGCTATTCTTCTAGTGGTGTCATGTGAACATCGACTACATGATACTTCACCATTTATGGGCCTAGGGGAATGCATTGTGTATTTGGATACTAATTGTGGGTTTCCGGAGTGACACAAACCTGAACCCCCGTTAGGACACCATTGCACAAGGGAGTGTAGGATCTCAGAGTTTAAGGCTGTGGTTAGGTTTAAACCTTAATTGCTTTCTTATAGTTGCAGATGCTTCCAAGGGGTTTAAATACAAGTATGAATTAGTCCAAGCAAGGTTGGTACATTAGCATAGGTTCACCCACACAACACTTACAAAATCAGAGAATACTACTCAGCTATTTGAAGCGAAGGCGCTTGACAGAATTCCCATGTGTCCTCGAGAACGTTTGGTCCTTATTGGTATTTTAACCGGCTTGTCCTTTGATAATAAAGGATTGGGCCACTTGCTGCAATTGTTTGTTGTCTTTATTACTTGCACTTTGTTTCTTTGCTTTATCAAAAAAAAACCTAAAATCCGTTTGCTAAGTATTTACAGAGATTTCCTGCTCCATACCACTAGTCAACACCTTCTACTCCTCGTTGGGATCGACACTCCTATTTATCGAAAGTACTACGATACACCCCCTATACTTGTGGGTCATCAACATGCGGGGTCGCGGAAAGGGCAGTGATTGGCTTGGATCATCTAATGGGCCCCACATCATGGAATTGTGGACGGGAAAGATCGCCCGGTTGTGCAACAAGGAGTTGATCTCTCATGGGTAAAGTAACGCACCTATGCAGAGTGTAAGAACTGTAACTTGTTACCCCTTGTTTAGGGAAGGAGCTACGAACGCGGCAGGAAAGGAACTCCATGAAAGTTCTGGTGAACTTGTGAAGGCTGATGGACATAGCTTTTCGAAATAAAAGCAACCTTTGAAGAAATGTTTTGAAAAACCTGCATTGTCTACGACCTATGGTCTGTGGCTATAGATATAGTGCATCAAACACTCCTTTCTAGTGAACTTGCTGAGTACGCTCGTACTCAACGTATCTTCTTAACCCTTGCTAGATTATGAAGCCAATACAGACGACGTCTACATCAACTTAAGCTCCAGGAATCATCATCAAAAGCTAAAGCTCTTCAATGAAGTCAACATATACATCTACTCAAGTGAAAATGAAGTTGCCGATTAGATAGGAATATTATATCTAGCCATAGAACCTACTTCTGTAGGATATTGCAATATCAGCAATGCAAGCCCCCAATAGTTTAGATGCTAATCTTACTAGCATAATAGTTATAAGTTGATTATTTCTGGTTCTTCTTTATAAGAAGTTTCTTTCTCTCTCTTTAACCTAGAGTGTTCTCTGGATCTTGTGTAAAGAGTCGAATTGTAACCTATAGTCATGTCTTGGACATGTTGTGTTTCTGTTGTACCACTCTGAGGGATGTAATACTAGTGAACGGTGTTTCATTGGTGTTATGTCAACGACTATAGTGTACTACATCATATAGTGGTATGCTGGGTCACCGCAGCTGGTATCAGAGCATATGCGTTGACCTTAGGTTGGAAACCTAGTAAATGGGTAGAACCTGTAGGAAAGATATCCGCAATGATAAAGAGATGTCCAGTGATACGATGGATATTCAAATGGGAATAATCATGTCTTGTTGTTAGTGCAATAATTCTTTCATATGATTGCAATTCCAATTATTACCAGGAGTTTTATCTCTATATGAGACTGAGGATAATTTCTTATCTACAGTTTTACATGGCACCTCGGTATCCACCCCGGAATGTTCATGTGTTGAACATGACGTTAAATGATTATGGAGGGGATTGGACAAACACTCTCCGACAACTTCTATAGAGTTTGGATTGTGAATCAAGACTTTTGGTCAAGATTTACAGTTACTATGATGGGCAGGTATTAGCTAAATACCATGTCATGATCATGTTACCCAAGAAGTTAGGACTTAATGGAGAAATGCCATCAGGATAGGCAAGGTGCATGGCATCTGCATATCAGATTGCAGTAATAGCAGCCATAACCATGATCCGAGAATAGAAATCCCAAGATCTGGAAGGTAGTACTCACACCATTATACCCCATGAAACCTCAAATACAGATCATGAACTAGATCACTCTACTATAATCCAAACTGAACCCACTCTAGCCATAGAGTGAATGGATCATTATAGGTCTTTATTAAACACCTTTCATAACACTCACCAAGTACTAGTTTAGGAGCTGGATACTGTCATTGAGGATTTTACTGATCCTGTTAAAGCAATGACACATAGAAAGAAGTTAGATAAAGAAGTTAGGCATCCCAAAAACATCTTTTCAGGTGAAGTGTATGATGACACCAAATTTGATGATCCACGGTCAGAAACCTATGCCTACTATCAAAATAAACCTCAATCACCTGAAGATCCCTAGATGAAGTATACCTCATAACAGAAAACTTGGGAAGAAGCCATTCCAAATAATCCTGAGAAGGAATATTATGAACGGGGAGTAGAATATAAGGATGGGACTATAGGAAATCCTATACCTTGTGATACAGGTATGGGAGAAGAAACCAACTATAACCTTAGAGAGCCTTATGGACCATATGGGGTAATACCAATCCGATCGACTTAGAGGATTATTCCGGTAGTTATTATACCAATATGTATGAATGGATCCAAGGAAAGTTGAAGGAACCATCTTACTTTGAGGAAGCGCTGAAAGAAACACAGGAATATCCAGAAGAAAATCATGCCAACTCTAGTCATTTTTCAATGACTAACCTCAATCTAGGTGCTTCTAATCAAGAATACACACCTCCTGGATGCTCTTACGCTCTATAAGGCAGTCGAAGGACTTCACGTCATCATGGACGGAACTTTAGGAAGCACTAGAAGAAGATGAAAGTAAGAATGGAATAAAGTCCGAAGGGATGAGTGGTTGAATAATGTACATGTTGGGTAATGTGTATTGTAGTTTCGAGAGGTTTGCTTAAATAAGTGAGGATATGTTCATCGGAACAAAAGTTCTGTAAGATAGCTATGCAATGTGTATAAGAGGCGAATAGTTGAAATGTTCAGTTTATCTATAAATTATATAAAACCTATGTATAATACATGGTATATGTTTTGTTGTTTATTTACTTTTGGATTTTCTTGAATCTTCTTGATTGACTAGATCTGTACATGAAGTTTGACTTGGTGTGCAAATGCATGTTGCAACTTCCAGTTATTACTTGATGTTATAGACTTAGATATAAACGGGAATTCGTATAAGGGAGTGACGAGTTCCGAAGATCAATATGAAGACTTACATGAAGAGTGAAGCAAAGTATAAGGAGTATCAACACAATTTGAAGGAGGAATCCAGTTCAGATCATTGTTCGTTAGTAACAATAAGAAATATTAGTGTAGAAAATGTATGAAGCAACAAGAAGTAATGAAATTAAGTTCACCCAAAATAGGTGATGTTGTTAAGAAATTAATAAAGTAGTTATACCATATTCATGGAAGTATCATGAATAAGTACAAATAAGGAGTTTTGGAACTAAATGGTATTCAAGCCCTGACAATTCAGGGAGAATGCCAGAAGTACGTCGAAAACCTGTAGGGTAATACATACACCCTAGGATAATCCGTAGCTGGTATCTTGTCTATAGTTGATATTTGATTAACTTAGTTAACTAGATTATCTTAATATTGCATAAAGAGCATAAAACTTGGCCTAAGTTAGAGAAGACATAAAGTAGTATAAAATTAAAGCAACCGTCTTTCGAGACTTTTCGTGAAATTTAGTCTATCAAAGACAGAAGGCCCAAGCAAAAATTAAGACAAATAATGATGGAATATTTACTATAGTGATCCATAATTGTGTGGGTATACCGTAAGTTCTTTCATGAGAACTTAAAAAGGTAAAGTGTAGTCTGATGGTTATTATATAGGAGTTTATAGGTTATTAGAAATCCCCAAGGGGGAGAGGAAACAATAAACGGAAGTACTGTTATCTCAATCCCATAGTGAAGATTAGAGAAGAAATATTAACCTATGACGATATAAAGCCTTATTTTCATAAGGTTAAAAGAAGTCATCATTATAAAAGTACTCTTAGAAGTATGTCTGGATGAAAGATAAAAAGGGTAGGACTCAAACCTTAAGGTAATTAATAAATGAAGTTGAAGAAATATAAAAGTTGATCATAAAAAGTTATCTAAAGATTGATAAGGTAAAAGCTTGAAGGAGATAAAAATAGATTAGTCTTAAACAAACTAATCCTAGAGGAAATAAAACCTATCCAAATTAAGGATCTTATAATAAGGACATATCCTTAAGTGACTACGGTAAAAGAAATTTTGGGGGTATTGGAGACAACAAGTTAGAGCTTTCCAAGTATGATAAAAATTCAAGGAAAATATTTGGATATGGGATACTATAATTATTTCCATTTGAGGTTACCATGGAGTTGAGAAATGTTGTAACCAATATAAGTCAATCCCTCATTCCGAAACGAAAGAGTATACGAACTTTGAGGACGAAGTTTATTTTAAGGGGGGAAGTATGTAACATCCCAGCATTAGATCTTGGAAATTAGCTGAATCCAGATGTGTGCATTGCATTCATGCATAGAAAATCCGAATAATTTTTGCGCTTTTGAACCAAACTTGTCAAAGTGATTGAAGATTCTCTCAACTTGATGGAATTGAAGTAGAGCATCAAGTTGACCGCGATAAGTTTCAATATGATCTTTACTAAAACCTCATTTTTGGATAAAGATGATTTGATCTAAGGGTAGATCAAATATAATAAAATAAATCACAACACATTGCTTAGTGATTATTATCAGGCCCTTAAGTGATCATATCATATTAGTCAGTACAACAACTCCTTAATACCAAGTTAAGGATATAACTCAAGTAACAAGAATCTAATAACTACATCTTAACCTATCTTATTCTCATATATTTCTACCATGAGAATCATGTTAATATTTAACTCTTTGGTTACATGGAGTAGGAAGGAAACCAATTCAAGACCATTCACCACATATCTTTCTTTCCATATCAATCCTTATCATCTCTAACCAACCTTATCCTAATATCTGTTGATCAGCAATGTGGAGTAATCAACTATTGATTCACCAATTCTTATCCTATCAATTCTTGATCTATCAACTCTTGTCCTTATCATAGAATTCACTTAAAGCCTTTAAAGAAAGAAGTAAGAAGAGTTAAGTGGTAATGCTAGATTTAGATATCATCTTTAGATGGGAGAGTTTGTAGAGAATCAAATCAATATGATAATTGATGGAGTTAACTCACTCCTGAATGGATAGAAGAGTCAATTGAAATAATTATATGTGGTAACAAGGAATATTATAAGGATGAATTATAAAGATTGTTACCAAGGAGTAATAATATTGGATCAAGTAGGTATAGTCGATGAATAAATCTCCTAGTCAAATAGAGATACTAAGAAAATAATTAAAATACAACTGTAATGGTGTATTGATAAAGCCTTGATTAGCCAACTAGAAACCTAAGCCATAAATGATCAAATGATTATAATGATCATGCTCAAGTCACTAAGAGTGAATGATTATATTATGTATAAGTGACATTGGTGGATGGAACATGATTAAACCCTGGTGTAGATATGTTATCCTAGGTTAGTCATGGCAAATCACCATGCTATAATGAGAAGTTGGTGTATGAGTTACTAAGGAAAGTAAAAGATAAGATAAAGCTGATATTAGAGCAAAATTGAGATATAGAAGTAGTATATTCCTTTTAGGAAATACTAAACACCTGAGGTGAAGTAGGATTTGATATATATATATATATATATTTTGGAGTAATATTAAGTGATGGATGATCAAGAAAGATTATGAAAAGCTTCAGTGACAAGCTTCTGAGATTTATAAGTGAGATTACAAGGTAATTCATAAAGTAAGAGAGTGATTATTCCAAATGGATTTGGAGTCATTAGAAGCATTCTAGAAGTGGGAAATATTCCCATGAGGAAGTAGTTGGAGCTTTAATGTCAAGCTCATTAGAGTTACAAATGGATTTAGGAGGAAAAAATAATAATAAGAATATTCTTGTGAAGTGAAACTCATCATGTTAACACATGATGATGGATATGAAGAAATAGTATATCTAGGAAAGGAATTCCTTAAGTTGAAGTCAAGAATTGTGAAGTGTGGAAGCTAGGAATATTCTTGGTAAACACTAAACCTTAAATCTATGATCAAATTTAATATATGCTCCATTTGTTTGATCTATCATCCTATTTACCATTGGTTTATAGGAATATTTCCTATAGAAAATCATTTAAGCACATCTTTGTCATTTCCAATTATCATAACCATATTTTCCAGAAACTATAGTTATCCATTATATTTCTTAAGCCATCCTAAAAGAACAACTCTATTACTTTACTTTAAATAATGATATCATTTCTAATCACAAGCATAAAGACAATAAGTCTTAAACCTTAAGTGTTATTCCTATCTATAAAATAATATAGAAATCAAGCCTTCTAAAACTCATAGTAAACAGTTATAATTTTAAACCCTAATTTATATGCAAGCTATAACAAATTATTCATCTTGATATCATTTAAGCTCATGGGAATAATATTAACTATATTAATTCTTTAGAACCTTATGTGTCATATAATAATGAAGGATCACCACATAAAAAATCCTTTAATATTATAAGAATCAAATCTCATGAATTAATAGTAATGCATCTTTTAACAAGTTATGGTGTATATAGTTACATCAAATTCATAACAAAAGCCCCTACACATATTAATGGGAAAAGGACATTTATATATAGGAAATAAAGAAAATATAAACCTTATATAACAAAAGTTCACTAAAGAAATCTAAATATACTTTATTTATGCTGCAAGTATTTAGTAAATAAATATTATGAAGAAAAATTCAAAGAAAATGTTTAAATAAAGAAACTAGAAAGGAAAACAGAAAAAAATCATTTCTGGCAGTAGCCCATGATCTCCTCTACCAATCTACCGCCTGGTACACTTTACTGCAACCCACTAAGGCCCAACAACGAGCCCAACTCGTCACCCACTTTGGATGACTGGTGGGACCGAAGAGGGACTACGGGTTCGTTCCAAAGAAACGCATGTTTTTTTTTGCAAAATTGTCGTTGTCATCCTCACGCACACAGGCAGCTGCGTGCGCTCCGCCGATGTCGTCCACCGTCGTCAGCATGAATCGACCGCCGTGATGCTCTCCGTCGTCCCTAGGAGGTGTAGATAAGACCGCTGCATCCTCATTTATCCTCTCATACCAATCTTATCTCCTCTCGAGCTCTCTAGCCCTATTTCTCTTCCTCACCCAAAACCCTATCTCGCCTGAGTTCATCGTTCCGTCCATGTCCGACCATCCCTTGCATCTATGAAGCCATCGATGGGAGCAACGTTGTGAACCTGTTCGCCTAGGACCAAGCATGGGTGCTGGCGCGCCGAGAATCGAGCAGAATCAAGCGTTCCCTTTTTGTTGGCCACTGTGGCCATCATCGTCGATTCGTCGTCTACATGCCTCCCCTCGCTTCCCGGAGCATTCCATCGTGACCAGGGTGAGTCCCTCTACCTCCCAGTGATCTCTGTTGTTTCGTTTGCTTCCTAAATCAACGCTGCCATGATCGACTGCAAGCACCGTCGCACGGCCTCATCGTCCTCCATCATCCGGTAACCATTTTCTAGCGGTACCGCCACTATAAGGTTCACCACATCACACTCGTTCGAGTTAGGTTAGCCATGCTTGCTACCGCGCCCTAGATCATCGCCGGCGACCACCAACTAACGGTGGTGGCCGTGCTGACGTCACAGCGACGTCATGCGTGGTTGACCTGGTCCACCATTTGACCAGTCCTTGCCCATGTGGCGTGTGACGTGGCCCTAGTCCCATTTGTCATTGACTGTGAGTAGAAATGGGTTTAGTAACAAATGAATTCACTAAATCTGAGTATGTGATGTGTCCACTGGCCCACCAGTCAGTGACTGGGTCTAGGTTTAGTATTTGTGTAAAAAGGTATTGTCTATTTAGTAAATAGGAAAAACAATATAAATTCAAATATAAATATTCCAGAAATGAAATAAAATAATTAAACATTGTAAAATGAATAACTTTTGTTTTATAATTCAGAAAAATATGTTTAATATATGAAAATGTTTAGAAAAAAATCTACAAATTAAGTTTAGTATCAAATATTTTTATGTGAACTATTTAAAAAAAATATTGTTTAATAAAGGTTTTATCAGTAATAAAACTTTGATAATTCATATTTTAATAATGGTAAATGTTAAAAATATAAATAGTATACCAAAATTATTAGGAAATATAAGAACTATAACTTAATACCTTAATCATGTATTATTATTTCACTTAATTAAATTTATATTATTTATTAAGTGTTTATAAAATAATAAATCTTATAAAAATCATATCTTATTATTTATAAATCACAAAAATAATTGTAATATACCAAAATGATCACAAAAATAAGATCTACATGTTAAAAATATAAAATTACACTTTTAAATTAAGTAAAAAACTTAATACTCTAACTACTTGAATTTAAACCTAATTCATTAAATGACAATTCAAATTAGGGTAAGTAAAAATTGTTAATAATTCTAAAATTATACATCTAAAGACTAATAATAGTATTTGACTTAAATATTGATTGTAGGAAGTTTATATAACCCAAAAACATCTTAATGACAATTTATGAAGAATTTCCATTCATCTATAAGTAGTAAGTAATATTATTTACTTAATCACAAACCATAACAACATATTATAGGAAGATAAATGATTATTTTCCATTATAGTATTAAGAAACCATTACTCAAATAGAAGTATTACTACTCTGAGATAACTTTAAAGAAACATTATGAAGTAACAAAGAATAAATATCATAAGCATTACATCTTAAGCCCATTTATGTCCTTAAAGTTAACTTTAGTCTACAAGACTTTAAAAATCATGATAAAACCTTGTTATGTAATTTATAGTTTACTTTGGTCTGTTTCAATTAAGACCTAGTGCATCTCAAAACCAAACTAACCAAGTAAACACCAAGAGGCATCAACCATATTCTATGAACTGACAAAATTGTTTAAACCTTAGAAAAGAAACCTTTTCTTCGAAGGTTGTCCTTTTTGCCACTTTAAGCAACAAATCTTATAATAATATCTTTAACTCTTAACAACTACACCCAGGGACTTTTATCATAGTCAACAGATGAAAAGTAATCATAATCACATTACTTTATACTTTACTGTATATTACGAATTGTTGACACTTTCCTTTTAAATGCCATTACTTATAAAGTAAAATTTGAAGATAGAACAATTCTTATATAAGCAGCCTTTGCGTAGCATTCCACATTTATGTATCTTATTGTTGTATGAAATTATAATTACACATTGTTTCACACACACTCACAAGCCTTAATAAGAAGCACAAGTGTGAAGCTTATCTAAAAGTATAACACATTCTAAAGAAACCAGTATCCAAAACCTAGAACCACGATATTCCGAGGATTCGGGTTTATCAAATTGCATTGCGTTACTATGCATAATAGCATCTTGTTTCTTTAAACATTAGTCCTTACCGGACCAATGATGCTGATTTCAGATATTGGATCTTATATTGTCTTGAAGACCGTGAGTGCATAATCTTGCAATCACAAAAGGCAAGTTCACACTTGCTCATGTCCTTTGATTATTTTCTGTAAAGTATTTTGCAAATTTAGTGTTTTCATCACCTGCATTTCAAAAAGGTCAGAAAACACTATTTTCATAATAATATGATTATAGGATATTTACCATGAGGTAATAACATACTATGAAAAGTTCCGGTGGTAAAGGAACATATTATCTAGGACTTAACAGCCAATGTCACCAGTGATTCTTGTGCTGTATATCACACGTTAACCATGGGATTTGGAATGGGACGGAGAAGTTAGATGTATCCTTTTCCTTTCGTATGGAGGCAAGACGACCTTAACGTGACGTTGTGATTCCTTGTGCGGATCCAACATATGGGTAGGCACCCTTAGGCCCCACGTTTTTGGTGTCTAGATTATCTATGAGTGGATGTCGGAGGTATAGCCGGACCTATATGGTACTTTCTAGGGGCATCACCAGCTCATAGAGTCTTCAGGAACTCATCAGGGTTTTAGCCTGCCCGAAAGGGGGCTTAACGGAGGTGAGCCGGCCCCGAAGGATCGTGCAGACATGCGGGGTCATGGAAAGGGCAGTGATTGTCTTGGATCATCTACTGGGCCCCACATCACGGAATTGTGGACGGGAATGATCGCCCGGTTGTGCAACAAGGAGTTGATCTCTCATGGGTAAAGTAACGCACCTATGGAGAGTGTAAGAACTGTAACTTGTTACCCCTTGTTCCGGGAAGGAGCTACGAACGCGGCAGGAAAGGAACTCCATGAAAGTTCTGGTAAACCTGTGAAGGCTGATGGACATAGCTTTTCGGAATAAAAGCAACCTTTGAAGAAATGTTTTGAAAAACCTGCATTTCCTACGACCTATGGTCTGTGGCTATAGATATAGTGCATCAAACACTCCTTTATAGTGAACTTGCTGAGTACGCTTGTACTCAATGTATCTTCTTAACCCTTGTTAGATTCTGAAGCTAACACAGACGACATCTACATCAACTTAGGCTCCAGGAATCATCATCAAAAGCTAAAGCTCTTCAATGAAGTCAAGGAAGTCAACATATACATCTACTCAAGTGAATACGAAGTTGCTGATTAGATAGGAATATTATATCTAGCCATAGAACCTACTTCTGTAGGATATTGCAATATCAGCAATGCAAGCCCCCAATAGTTTAGATGCTAATATTACTAGCATAATAGTTATGAGTTGATTATTTATGATTCTTCTTTATAAGAAGTTTCTTTCTCTCTCTTTAACCTAGAGTGTTCTCTGGATCTTGTGTAAAGAGTCGATTTGTAACCTATAGTCATGTCTTGGACCTGCTGTGTTTCTATTGTACCACTCTGAGGGATGTAATACTAGTGAACGGTGTTTCATTGGTGTTATGTCAACGACTATAGTGTACTACATCATGCATTGGTATGTTGGGTCACCGCACTGGTACTGCAGCCAGCACAACACCAGCCCCTCCAAGGAATACTAGTCCAGCAAGAACTGCACCAGGACCTCCTACAAGGTCTAATACTGCACCATGTATTGCATCTCCAAGAGCTACATGCCCAAGACCCTTCTCTGCACATAGGAGTGCTGCTCAAGGTGGTTCCAGTTCAGCACCAACAAGGCCTGGAAAAAGGCCAACCAAACTCACAGCAAGGATGGCAGGGTACCTTAATGCTGGGAAGCATTCAAGGTACAAGAAGAAGAAATCTGATCTTTCAAGGGTGCTTGAAATGTGGGCATGTCCATTTCAAACAATTTGGAACTGATTATGTGTAAGACTATGTACTTATGTCCTGGGAAGAACTTGAGTGTCTGTTCAAGCTCTGTGTAGTTTTGAGAACCTAATTGTCTGCAAAACTATGTATGAATCTTTGTTGTTTAAGACTATCTTTTAATTTGATGGTGATGTTGTGATTGGTCTTTAAATATGTTTGTTAATAAGATGTCAATAGTGTTGTTTTATGGATGTATTTAAGAAAGTTCCATTAAAGGTGGAGGGATCTCAACAACCTAGTAGGTCCTTTTAAAGGTGGCTTTAAGAAAGTTGTCGAGACCCCTCAAGGGATCTCGATAACTTTATATAGGTTATTTTAAAGGTGGCTTTAAAAAGTTGTCGGGACCCCTCGAGGGATCTCGACAACATAGTATAGGTTCTTTTAATGGTGCATTTGACAGACAAAGAGTCCAATTAAAGGTGGCTTTAAGAAATTTGTCGACATCCCTCGAGGGATCTCGACAACGTAGTACGTCCTTTTAAAGGTGGCTTTAAGAAATTTGTAGAGACCCCTCGAGGGATCTCGATAACATAGTATGGGTTCTTTTAAAGGTGCATTTGACAAATAACGGGTCCAACTACACAAGCTACTAGTAATACCACAAGAAGTCATAATTTTAAAACATAGACCCAAATTAAGCAAGCTTGACATCCATTACCACAATAAGTTCAACATCCATTCTAACAATGGATTGCACAAATAGGTCCTTACACAACACATAGTTTAGGGTTCTTACACAAGACATAGAGTAGGGTTCTTACATAACACATAGAAAAGGGTTCTTACACATGCATTACATAAATCACTACTAGGAAAACGGCCTTTAGTGGCGCACCTGAAACCATCATCTGTGGCGCTGCAAGGCGCCACGCCTGCCTGGCTATCTCTCGGTAGTGGCGCTGCGCCTAGTGCGCCCGCGGTTGTGTAGAGATAGGCGTGGCGACCTCTAGTGCGCCACGAAGTTTGGCGTGGTGCGCTACCCTTGGATCTTCTGTGGCGCACTACCTAGTGCGCCACTAAACATCCATGGTGCGCTTTAGGTGTAGTGCGCCACAGAAGGTAGACCATGTGCGCCACAGATGTATTTTTTGTTTTTTTAATTTTCAAGCCATATTATATGCAATACAGATTATATACAATATTACAGCAGATATACACACACAGATACAAGATATACAATTATATATATAAATACTCAATATGAGAAACAAGATTGAAACAAATACATATAGATAAGTCTCATACATGAATACACAGTCCAAGTTACATTGTTTTGATCATGTTACAAAGTAGTAGTTGGTGACATGCGAATACATGTGTCGATCGAACAAGTTAGATCTCGGAAGCTCGCCTAGACATCTAAACTAGCTAGCTAGACACAAACGCGGGATAAATAACCAAAGAAGATAAGCATGATCACCGCCGCGACGAAGGTGTAGGTCTTCATCCGGTTCCTTGTCCTAACTACCGCTAGATAGCGCGTGTATCTAGCTTCCTCCTCCGCCATAGTGTTGTACCCTTTGTAGCTATTGTCACGCTGGTGCACTGTCTCCGGCAGTCTTCCCAATCATCGTAGACTCGAACTCCGTCCCTTGTACACGTACCACGTCATCTACAAGTTGACAATAATAACTAACCGGTGATTGAAAAACATGTATAATTAAAGTCGCATATGCAGACACACTTATAGAAAGTACTCTTAAATCAAAAAGAGCAAACTCAAAAAGCATGCCTCATATATAACTAGGTTGTTGGACACAGAAATATGCTTATGACGGGACTGTTAGCCAAGTAGGATGCACAATTCCTGGACTTGTGCATATCACAAGGCTAACAATCCCGTCATAGCACATTCACATATATATTGTGCCACGACATTTCAATCATCGGCATATTCTCGAAAAAGACAAAAATAACTCGAAAAGCATGCCTCATATATAACTAGGTTGTTGGACACAAGAATATGCTTATGACGGGATCATAGCCAAGTAGGATGCACAATTCACGGACTTGTGCATATCACAAGGCTAACAATCCGCCATAGCACATTCACATATATATTGTGCCACGACATTTCAATCATCGGCATATTCTCGAAAAGACAAAATAACTCAAAAGCATGCCTCATATATAACTAGGTTGTTGGACACAGAATATGCTATGATTTGTTAGCCAAGTAGGATGCACAATTCACGGACTTGTGCATATCACAAGGCTAACAATCCCGTCATAGCACATTCACATATATATTGTGCCACGACATTTCAATCATCGGCATATTCTCGAAAAAGACAAAAATAACTCA
The DNA here is from genome assembly GCA_030063025.1 of Avena longiglumis. Lineage (NCBI taxonomy): Eukaryota > Viridiplantae > Streptophyta > Magnoliopsida > Poales > Poaceae > Avena > Avena longiglumis. The sequence goes on from CP125973.1 coordinate 536,431,996, forward strand.
AAAGCATGCCTCATATATAACTAGGTTGTTGGACACAGAATATGCTTATGACGGACCGTTAGCCAAGTAGGATGCACAATTCCCGGACTTGTGCATATCACAAGGCTAACAATCCCGTCATAGCAAATTCACATATATATTGTGCCACGACATTTCAATCATCGGCATATTCTCGAAAAGACAAAAATAACTCAAAAGAATGCCTCATATATAACTAGCTAGGTCGTTGGACACGGGAATATGCTATGACGGAATTGTTAGCCAAGTAGGATGCACAATTCACGGACTTGTGCATATCACAAGGCTAACAATCCGTCATAGCACATTCACATATATATTGTGCCACGACATTTCAATCATCGGCATATTCTCGAAAAAGACAAAATAACTCACACTTGTCATCCGAGAACCAAAGAGTAAGCAAAAAACCAAAGAGTAAGCAAAAAACCAAGCATTGATTGATATATAATAATAATAAGCAAAATAAGTAAGCGGTGATTCATAAACCTAATAAGATAAGTACACTTGTCGTCCACACACACACACAAAGGTCATCTATAGTTTGCAACTACAACTAGGCCAACATCAAGCCTTCCGCTCGGCTTAGGAACGGAGGACGCCTGTCTCGTCATGAACTTCCTATAGTCACCCCTGCATCTCTAGGCGATCTTCTATGTCACGGTTATTCGGGATATTTCCTCCGTAGAAGATCCCCGAAGTCATGACATCACGAAGATGATTGCCCAAATCTGCTGGATGCGATACATCTCTTGTCTAATATCCGAATCATTGATCTTGGCCTTTGCTTCGCCCACTGCTTGAGATGATCCGCATCGTAGAATTCTGGTCAGTAGGAACGCCTCATGTGATGGAGTGCGTAGTAGGCTTCCTTCTTCGCTTTTCCCGCTTCACGCAGGGAACTCGTACGTGGTTGAAGACGTGCCGCCGAACTTGACCTTCTTACGCACGAAGCTGGTGCCCGTCGAGGCAAAGCCGTGAGAGCATCATCCGTAACTTCCTTGATCTTGTCGTAGTTTTCTTCTTTTCTAGACTCCCGAGTCGAAATACGTGGCGTGGGAATGCTTCGCAATAAGGAGATGAGCGCAGTGTTCATCTCTCGCAAAAATTCAAATGGAATGTGTTGAAAAAAGAATGATGATGATCTAATAAAGCCAATCGACGGTGGCGACTGAATAACGACTTACTCGGGAAAGTAAGGCACGAGAATGTATTCCTTTGTCTTGTTCGCCACGAGGATTCTTTTTAGGTACGAGGCCACGATACGTCGTTCGGCGGGGGAACCCAAGCAGCCGTAATCTTTGTGAGGGCAGATTTGTTTACTTCGTTCCCATGATAATTTGTGTTCTGATACTTAGCGGGGAACTTGTATCTGGCGTGCAGCTTCTCGAAGAGGAGTGTGCGCAAGTGGCCATTATCTTTATGCCGGAGATTCTCGGTGTTGATCGAGATGGTTATCCGGGTGATCGCCGCCACTTGCCCACCGTACCCTTTGACGACAAGGGCGGGCTCCAAAGGAACCCCTGATGGGCTCACTTCGGTAATTTCCTCCCTGACCGTGCCGACCGTGTTCGGGCGGTCCTTCTTCTTCTTAGGAGGGTTGCTACCACTCCTATGCCCTCGCCGCCATCGGTGGTTTCATCGTCCGCCGCCTTCCGCTTCTTCCTCCGTCTTCCATCTCATCATCCTCGCTCTCCGAAGGATGGTATTCTTCATCGCCTTCTAGACGCCGGGCCGCCTCCCGAATGTCAATTGTTTATTCGAGGTGAGTTCTCCTTCAGCGTTGATGCGCTTAGAACATCCAGCCTCGTTGTCACACATCTTTGCACTAATAAAAACAAATAATTGGTTAAATGCGGAAAAATCCGGCATGACCTTTGCTAATTTTCTTAAACTAGAGTGCCCGATTTACGCGGAAGTTAATCAACATTCGGCAAAAATCATGACTCGTTTCATACAAGAACCTACATACACGACATAATAAAGTGCTTCATACAAGCACAAACCATTTCACAACCACATCCATCCAGTCCCAAAGATTGCCACAACCATATATACTTTTGTTATCAATTTAAGCAAGTGATGCAAGCAAATGAGAATACAACAAATGACCAAGTTCTATACTAGAAGATCATTACAGAAGTGACAAGAAGCGAATGACCAAGTGATGACAGATTCTGAGGTGTAACTAAAACCATTCCTTGCATGATCATTACTGCATTTCAAATAACCAAGTGATGACAGCAAGATCATTACTGCATTTGAAATGACCAAGTGATGACAGCAAGATCATTACTGCATTTGAAATAACCACACCTGTAACTAAAAACCATTCCTTGCATGATCATATGTTCCTTTTTACTGTTCTGAATTTATGATGTTGATCAAGTTCCTGTGAGGTGCAACTACTTTTGCATATTTTCTTACTACTAGCTAATCTAGAGCACATGGTTCAGCACTAATCCAGAGCACATGGTTCACCAGCACATGGTCCTTGCATCTGTTCTTACTATTGCATCTTAAAGAAAATAGAGGGGGCAATAGAAAATCCTCAGCTCTGTACTCACATGGAGTACTAGATCATCATTGGATAGTTTCATAAGAAGCAATAGCTTTTGTATACAAACATCATCAAAGCCTCAGCCTTTGCATCCTAGGCAGAGCTAAGTAATGAAGGGATTGTTCTTTGCAATGCTCTAAAGAAAATTCAGAGCTATAGAAAACCTCTATAGCTCTCTGTTCTTTGCAATGCTCTAAAGAAAATTCAGAGCTATAGAAAACCTCTATAGCTCTCTGTTCTTTGGTTTGGTTGTCCTGTTCCACTCTCTCTGCTCCTCCTCCCCCTCCTCCTCTCTATCTACCATTACCCCTCCCCCAACTTCTATATAAACCAGCAGTAGGGACAATACTACAAGCAGAAATAGAGAGCAAACACACAAGAACTACAAGCTACATGCTAATAGAACTACAAGCTACATGCTAACAGAGAGCAGACCCAGCCTTTTGTGTTGCTGCTGCCACCCATCTTTCAGTTGTGCCTAAACCTAGGGTTCACAGCAGAGAGGGGGGACAGAGGGAGTTCACAGCATCATCTGCATCTTTCAGTTGCTGCTTCCATCCATCTTTCAGTTGTGCCTAAACCTAGACTACAAGCTACATTTATCGTGATTCACAAAGATCATCTCGCATCAAAGGAACAAATGTTTCTTGTGCCTTGGTAATTTAACGAACATGACTCGAACAAATGGTTCCAAAGTGATGTGCTCTTGGTAATTTAATCGAACATGACTCGCAGAATCGGGTAAATGGATTTACAGATCCATCGAGAATGCACTAATTAAAAGTCACATGAATTTTGTCACGACAAAGGAAAACAACCATGAATATCAAATTCCTCCGAACAAGAACTAAGCAAAACCCATCGCTTTGCTTGCCACAGACCATCCGAACAAGAACTCCTCTGAACCCTAACCTCTAATCCTCGAACCCTAACCTAATCCTTCAACCCTAACCTCGAGCAGCGGCGAGGCTCTAAGATGGAATGGATGCAGAGAGAGGCGAGAGAGGGAGAGAGGGGAGGGGCGAGGCTCACCTCTAAGATGAGGACGACGGCGGGCTCCTCCACGGCCTCCTCCTCCTCGAGCAGCAGCGGCCTCCTCCTCCTCGAGCAACGGGCGCACGGGATCCTCCTCCTCGAGCGCACGGCCTCCTCCTCGAGCGCACGAGCAAGGTGGCCTCCTCCTCCTCCCCCTGGCGTGGCTGGGATGCGGCGGCGGTGGCGTCGTCAGAGATGCGGCGGTGGCGTCGTCAGAGTTGCGGTGTCGGAGGACGATGGGGATGGGATATGCGGCTAAGGACGATGGAGTTGTTGACTGCTAGTCATACTCACTTAGGCGTAGCGCACCCTGGGCAAGTGCGCTACGGATAACCGTAGAGAACTTGCCCAGGGTGCGCTACGCCTAAGTGAGTACGACTACTTAGATAAGAGGGCTGCCACCCCCTTTGCTAACACTAGCACTGCCTTACCCCACTGGTTCCGCCCACTGGTCTATTCTAAACCTGTTAGCACCCAGGTTCGAATCCTGGTGCCCACATTTTTCATTTTTATTTTAAAAATACTTTTAAATGTTCCAAAAAATGCCCAAAAGTGGTGATATATGCTACAAAAGTTTTGTTTTGTTTTTAAAATACTTTTATATATTCCAAAAATGCCCAAAAGTGATAATATATGTCATAAAAGTGGTACAAATTAACCTTTTTGTGCCCCGGTCACTGTACTTCTTCTCGATTAACCTTTTGTGCTTCTGTACCCAAGGATCGACCAGTTCTAAATGTTGTAGCGCGACGAGGTTTGCTCGATCAAAGTCTGCGCGTCGAAAATCAAAGTCTGCATGCAGTATGCGACGACCCTCTCGGTGACCAGATCCGTCGAGCTTGCCAAGGTGTCTGTTGACGGGAAGACCGACAGGGTTCTCGATGTCTAGATAATTCGTGCAGAAAGAGATGCACTCTTCGGCCAGAAATCCCTTGGCTATGCTTCCATCTGGACGGGACCTGCGACGTATCCTTTGATGTGTCCGTTCATCCTTCGAACGCCATCATGCTGCGGAGAACATCGGCCCGAGTTATACGATGTCCTCCACGACATGGACCAGCAGATGCACCATAATGTCGAAGAATGCGGGTGGGAAGTAGACCTCAAGCTCACATAGTATCACCACGATCTCCTCCTGTAGCCTTCCGAGCTGATTCAAGCCAATCGACTTCCTAGAGATGACGTCGAAAAACTTGCATAGGCCAAATAACGTTTCACGGACGTGCTCGTCCATTATCCCTCTTAGTGCGACCGAAGTACTGCGTCATTAGCACGGCATAGTCGAGACTTCATGCCATTGAACCTCTTCTTCGCCTCGTCTAGGTATCGCTTATCTTGCCAGCGTAGCCGTAAAATTTGACTCCTAGAAGGCACTTGAAAAACTGTTTGGTCTCATCCGGCTTAGAGTGAAGCAAGAAGGAGGCGTAATATTCGTTCTTCTTGAACTTTTACCCTTCCGACGACCTTGTGTCTCCGACTCATGATCATCGTCATCTTCCGATCATCGAGTAGTCGTCCTCCGTGAAGCTCCTTCCGATACCCAAGCATATCAGGTTGTGCCTTGCTTTGGACCATCTTTCGTCCTATCGGCATGTTGATTATGGTGGCGACCGGACTCGCACACGTTTTCATGATATGCATGATGTCGAGGCTATGAGGCGTGGAGAAACTTCCAAGATGGCAACTCGAGCAGACCTTGTTTTCCATACCTTCATCGGGCTTGTCTTGTTGCTGCCTCTTTCGCTTCTTTCCGTGCTTAGGACAATCTTTCCAGTTTTTCGCAAATCTTCCACTTCTTCGCTCCTACGCTCGGGATTCCTCGGGTCTCTGATTTGCCATCGATCTGGTCTCCACGTTTTCTCCATCGATCATTCTTGCCGAGCCACCTCCGGTGCGCCATGAACACGGTTTTCGATGACCCTGGATCTTTCTCTAGTTGGAGATAGCTTGTGTTATCCATGCACCTAACGCATGCGCAGAATCCTTGGATAACCTGCCCCGAGATATACCCGCAACCTGGATAGTCTTGCACCGTAGTGACCAACGCGGCTCTCATAGTGAAATAATCTTGTGCGACGGCGTCGTAAGTATTGGATCCAGATTCCCATAACATGGCTAGCTCCTCTTTCAACAGCCCGAGATACAGATTGATGTCGGTACCAGGTTGTTTCGGCCCTTGAATTAGCATACTCATTTGTATGTACTTCTTCTTCATGCACAACCATGGAGGGAGGTTGTACATCCATACAAACACGGGCCAAGTGTCAGGCGTGCTGCTCGCTACCGAACGGATTGAGTCCATCGGTGCTCGCACCAAGCCGATGTTCCTCGAATCTCCACCGACTCGGGAATTCGAGGTCCAATGCTTTCCACCGCTAGCATCCGAAGGTGCGTCGCCAGCTCATCCTTTTCGGGTCATCATCATCTCCGGCTTCTTCCTTTCCGCATGCCATCGCATGAGCTTCGCCTTAGGGTCCACGAAATAGCGCTGACGAGGTGATAGGAAAGTACCATACCACTTTTCGAGGTGCTTTCTTCCCTTTCTTGTATCGACTCACGCCGCACACGGACATGTGGTTTTCTCCGTGTCCTCGCCCGATAAATGATGCAATCGTTGATGCATACGTGATATCTAACGTGCGGTAGATCGAGAGGATGGGCGATTTTCTTGGCATCCTCGATACTAGTTGGACATGTGTTCCCCTCCGGAGACGATCGTGCGAATGCCATCATATCGTCGAAGCTTGCATCGCTCAATTTGTGCTTTGCCTTCATCTCCATAGCCTTGAGCGTTACATTCAACCGGGTATCATCGGGCCTGCATCCTTCATACAATGGAGTAACCGCGTCTTTCTCAAGTTGCGCAAGCTTGGCTTTCTCTCTAGCGGAAGCCCTGGCGTTACTCGTCTGCTTGAGAAGCAGCTCTTGCACATAAGGGTCCCGCACCCAGCCTGACGTTGTCCCATCGTCGTCTGCTCCTCCGGCATCTAGATCATCATCATCCCGGTCTGCTTCCGCACCTTCACCATCTCCAGGAGCCTCTTCATCATCTCGCCCATTCTCGCCGTGATGATGATCATCGTCATGTTGGCACCTTCTTCACCGTCTCCATCATCTATGCCATCGCTTATCCAACGAGTGTATCCATCCATGAAACCATGGCGGAGCAGGTGCGCCTGCAGATTCCCGGAATCTGGGTCGATCACCTAGTTGAGTTTGCATCTTCTGCACGGACATCTTATATCTGTCTTCTTATTTCGTATCATGTCGGCCGTCGCACATTTCAAAAATCTAGCCACAATGCCTTCGCTCATTATGCGGACCATTTTTGCCTGCACGATGTACACGGTACAATTTTGAAGTCTATTAGAACCACATAATGAATGCATGCATGCAATGGTCGATAGAAAATTTCGCATGACCTATCCTAAAATTAGGACCTTATGAAATGAAAGTCTTGACAAAATGTAAATGAATCAACATTTTGGCAAAACAAATGGCAACTTGTTCACATACAAACACAAGAGAGAGAGAGACCGATCCATACACACATGAACATATCATTATCCTCTCCATACACACATGCATGAGCATCATCGATACTCTCCATATACACACACATATGACCATCGATCCTCTCCACACATACACACATCATGAGCATCGATCATCTACATACATATGAGCACATGCATCATCCATATACACATGAACACATCCTTACATGGACAACTTACGAGATGAGAGACCGATCGCGAGAAAGATGGAAAGGAGAGGTGCGTGGCGTCGGAGACGGATAGATGAGAGATCAAGACCTCCTCTATTACTTATGTAACATCCAAAGCAAGTTTTACATGCTAAAAATGGTGAATGTATGGAGAAATTGAGGTGGGAAGGAGAAGATCCCGACTAGATCTAAGGAGGAAGAAGAAGGGAAAGTGAAGTGTGGGTGGTGGATGTGTGGCACACATGTGCACATAAAGTGCTGTCCTAAAAGAATCGACACATCGATGGCACACGGCCCTAGTGCGCCAGGGAGTACAAACTTGTGGCGCACTAGGCCGAGTGCGCCACGATGCTCTAGTCCTCGTGGCGCACTAGGCGGAGTGCGCCATAGAAGTTTGTGGTCGCTTGAGGCAGGTGGGCATGCGCCAGCGTGGCGCACCAGCACACATGCGCCACAGATGACCCTAACCGTGGGCGCATGACTATAGTGCGCTACAGATGTTTGGCGTGTGGCCAACAGGGCCCTGGCCCACACACATCTGTGGCGCACTATAGTCATGTGCGCCACGGTTGTTATAGTTATTAGTAGGGCATTGCCCACAGGTGAGCCACGCCTGTTTTAGCCGTGGGGCACTTCAACCATGTGAGCCACGGATGTGCTGATTACCTATAGCCGTTTTCCTAGTAGTGAATGGGCAACAAACTAGGTAGGTACTCCATCACTACTCATCACATATTGATTTGATCCTCTTGATCTTCTCTTTGTTAATATCAGTGGCATTAAAAAGATAAAACAGACTGTACGCTATTTTTTCTTCTCCTATTTCACGGTATGTTTTTCATCCTCCCACTTCTTATGTTTCTCCTTATAAACTCTTTCTTGGGTTTTTAGCAAATTCTTCAATTCTTCATTAGCTTTCTTGTATACCTCCACTTAATTCTTCAACCCTACTATGTATTTCTACATATTTCTTCCTGCTCAGCCTCACTGTAAATCCTCCTATGGTTTTCTGCTAAAGCCTTCTTCCCCGTCTCCTCAAAAAACTTGTTAGTTTCTGCAATAAGGCATGCATGTTTCTTGACAACTTTCTCCTTCTCTTCAGCAAGATCCTTTAGCATCTTGGAACTCTCATACCTCTCTTCAATTCTTGCACTATTACTTTCATTGTACATTTCCCACAACCTAGCCAATGCATTCTTCATAGTGTTAGGCCACTCTGGATCTATCCAACTGTGAAATCCACAGTTATTGACCTGTTATACAAGGATAAAAATAGCGTTTCAAATCAGTCTACATATATGATTCATGTCCTTCTTGCTGTAACAAAAACAAAAAATACACTAGGCTTATGCTACCTATATGTTCAGAGCTAAGATGATGGTCACTACTAAGATGATGGTCACAACATTTCATATAAGAATAACTCTAAAAGTATATGGTTTTGGCCACTAAGCATTCCATATTAACTGAGCTAAGATGATGGTTATGGCCACTAAGCATTCCACATTAACTGAGCTAAGATGATTGTTCTAGTCACTAAGCATTCCATACAAGCAGAGATGGTTCCACATTAACTGAGATAAGATGATGATTCTGGCCACTAAGCATTCCACATTAACTGCTGATGGTTCTGGTCACTAAGCATTTGATGATGATTACATCAACAATTTTCATATTAACCGAGCTAAGGAAACTTACATGTCCCACTTGAAATGAGTAGAACTTTGTGCATGTGTTGAACCCTTCAAATGTAACACATTTGCGCAGTGCCAACTTGTGGCCACGACAGAGCTCAGCGCAATCATCAGCGATTCCACAGAATGTTTGGTCATCAACCGTAGAGGGAGCATGGTCAAGTGTAGTGAATTCCTAACTGAAGAGAAAATCGACCTTAATCGAGGGGAATCTGGGGAAATCAAAGAAATCCCAAATCGGCCGAAACTCTAACCCTAACATGCTAGAGGAATCAGAGATCTTACCTCTAAACTGCTCCCGCTGGAGGAGGACCCATCATGCCAGTTGGGCATGGCGAAAACGGCGGTGGCGAGGCTCATGCGGATGGCGGTGGGCAAGCGGCAACAACGGCACAACACTGAGCTCGGGGAAGAGGAATTGGGAGAAGGACGGAGACTGAGGTCCACTCCAAGGTGGGCCCCTCTTAAGATGTGGCGCCGGTTAACGGCTGTTACCGGGCATGTCGGAGCGGCGCCTAATGGGTGCCACGTGGCCCTGACAGGTGGGCCCCCTTGCCAGTTATCATGTGAATTCGCGATCAGACGACAATCAGTCTTTTTTGCGACAACTTGAATTCAGTCTGATAGTTTTATGTGATTTGAAAGGCGACTGGTATGCTTTAGGAAAATTGACATGTAAAGTGATAGTTTTATGCTAACAACTCACATCTAAATAAATAGATACTAGCACGTCATGTCTTACATCTGATTTCTCTAGGACTAGTTCCTTTGAATTATCTTGGCCAATTTACTCTACAGAAAAGTACCATACTATGATAAAGTCCTAGAAAATTGGTCTCTTATGCTACTTTGCTATTTAACTCATGCTATAATTACTTATGTGAATAATTGCAGATGTGGGAGCTGAATGACAAAGGTATCCATGAGGAAGATCTGGGAGCTACGGAAAAAGACTTTTCCTACACGGGCAAAGATTGGCTGCTGCACCTGCTGTCTCGATCTGATGATAGCATGAGGTCTGGAATCCTTCTGTTGTTGTGGCGCTCGTGGCATCTGAGGAACGACGTGGTCCATGAGAAAGGCAACGCCACCGTCGCAAGAGCAATGGCTTTCCTACAGTCTTACCACCATGACTCTAGGCACAACCCCTCCAACAGCGATACCAAGGGCAAGTGACCTGCTGAAGCTTCCCCCTTGGCCTCATCTAATCTTGATGTCGCTTCTCCTCATCATTGGGCTGCTCCACCAGTTGGCTGGGTAAAGCTCAACACAGATGGATCCTTTCGGCTAAACAGTAGGGGAGGAGGAGCTGGAGCTGTAGCCAGAGACAACTCTGGCTCCCTCATCCTATCGCATGCACTCCCCTCTTCACTACTCTGAGGCTGAGGAAGCTGAGGCTAGAGCGTATCTATGGGGCCTCGGCCTCCTCCAGAATCAGGTGAACCTTATTCTTGAACTTGACTGCCAGATGGTGGTGTCTGCCGGTCTGCCCTAAGATCCAAGAACCCAAGACAAGTCAAGACTCTGGACTGTCTACCAGGAAGCCAAACTGCTGATTAACGAATTCAGAGAATGCACCGTCAGGCACTCTAGAAGGGAGACAAATAGAGTCGCTGATTTTCTAGCAAAAATGGCCTGCTCTGTAGACAAGAGGATCATATTTGATGAACCTCCACCCCCGTAAGAGAACTTGTATCTCAAGACTGCCATTCGAATATATAAATGGAGTCCTCTTTCTCAAAAAAAAAAGAATGACAAAGGTAGCCTTCTGAGCAGCTATTGAAGATTATGTGCCACAGTGGAATCCAGCAAGGAAGGAGGTGCACATGGCATCATTATTTTTGTGTGAATTGATTGGGAAAAATGTTACAAGTACTACATACTAGTTGGAACTATCATCTACTAGATGTAGTGGTGTGCCTTGGCGCACGATCCCATGAAATTATCTTTGTTGGATTTTATAAAACAAAAGCAAGGCTCAAAGTAATGATGATGTTAAGAGAAAATTGTTTAAAATTCAGAAAGAACACTATAGAACTGATTTAAAATATCTCTGAGAATTCGCATTGAAGTTCAAATAAGTCAAACTGATTAAATATTGGGCATAATAATACATGATGTAACGACAAAATACCCGGACGGAAAATACAGCAATATGGTCATCGCAGGATGAAACCACAATATATGCAGGATCCCATAGTATCAGATGATGAAGCAAAAGCACACAAGTTGCAAAGGATTACCGTCAAAGAAGGAACTTGACTTTGTACACACTAACTACAAAAGAGGATCGCGATCATTACATGCCACAGCAAGCAGGTGGTAGAAAGTCAACACTTGTTTACAACATGTAGCATAAGTACTGTAAAAGAAAACAAAAGTGAGCCAGAGCTAAACCAAGAACAATGGTAGAAACTAACTACATTGACTTATTTTTAGTGGAATTGCAAAACTTTCCCTAATTAGCGATTAACCAATTCAAATAACTACAATGAGAATCACATAAATAAAGGCCGAATGAGGTAAACCTGCATGATGGTGATCTTTGTAGCAAGAAAAATGGTGTAACTGGCCTTTCTTCTATAACAACCTGGACAAATATAGGCACAGAGGGACATGAATGGCAAAATATCAATTGAGAAAGAGGAAACCCATCTTGCTGCAACTGAAACACCTAGGGTAAATATCAATACACATGGAAAACCAAGCATAAATAGTGAAACCACACAGAGGATAACATGTTCAAATAATGTATGTGACTCATTAGTATTTCTATGATAGGACCCTACTAAATAAGAGCATAAATCATACAAAAAATTTATAGGCTAATACCTCATTTGATCTGATTATTACTGAGTAAAACAAATCAATTAGATGAAAAAAAATAACTCATTGCTAGAACTTTTTAAACCGAAAATAGAGTCCATGCATGCTCTTCACTCATTAGATTTAACTCAAAGGACAACCATTTACCGCAAGACATAGAGGGGGAGGTCATAAGAACATGAGAAATGTATAAGAAATGCAGACCATGGTCCAAGTGCACAAGTTGGATTCTATATTTTTCTGTAGCTGTCCTAGGCTTTCACAACGTCAAGTTTGTTCATGTCGAAAAACTACATCAGACTACATGCCAGAACTTGAATCAGGTCAAAAAAATAAATTAAATCCAACAATCGATCTATCGCTGATCCAGTAGAAAACTCAAGATCACAACAAAATTATCAATCAATTGGTTGATGATCCCATCAACGACTGTAAATTAAATATTAGAGCTTCTTGAGCACCAGTGGACCATCAATTCCATTGATATTCAGCTATGAGCTTGTCCAGGGACTCTCGCCTTTTCTCTTGTTGATATGTCTCTGCCTTGATCTCATAGATAAAATCCATTCTGAAACAACATTTGGCCACAATAAGTATATATCAATTTCTGTTTCGCTGAACCATTGCACGAACCTAATCTATCTCGAGACAACGAAAATAATATTTACAATGAGCTAGATCGACAAATGCCATTACAGAGCTAGGCGTGTGGTCATTTTAGCATACATATGGTCATTTGCTGGAGATAGGTTGTAATTGTCAACGTAACAACAAATGGTATATTTAGATGCTACTCACCATTGTGTTCTTTTAATTTACAGTAACACACTAAGAAGAGAAAACAAATTGTTGCCTTACCCAATGTATTTTAAATCAAACTATTAAATCATAAGAAAATGCATTACTTCTACCAGAATATCACTCTTCTAGATTTAGACACATGAACACTCTCACAATATAGCCTGGTATTATATAAGAAGCAGCCCTTGTAATGTAGTAAGCATAAACTGCAGGAAGAAGAGTAAAATAAAATGTAAGGTTTCACCATAACAATAGGTGGCCTTCCCTTATCTTTGTAAACAAAATATATATTAATTATGAAACATTTCAGGATGAAAACCAAACTTTCAACTTTTGAAACAGTCGCTTGATTTAGCTAAAACTTTTTTGTGAAACTCCTTTAATTCAAATCCCTAATGGCAAGCTATTAAATCATAAGGAAATGCATTACTTCTACCAGAATATCACTCTTCTAGATTTAGACACATGAACACTCTCACAATACAACCTGATATTATAATAAGAAACAACCACTGTAAGGTACTAAGCATAGAACTGCAGGGAGGAAAGTAAAAGAAAATTTTAAGGTTTCACCATATCTACAGGTGGCTTTACCTTACCTTTGTAAACAAAAAAATGTTAATTAAGAAATATGTTAGGATGAAAACCGAACTTTCGACTTTTGAAACAGTCACTTGATTAAGCCAAACCTTTATTGTAAAACTCATTTAATCCAGATCCCTGATGATCCTTGATCTCATCAGGACATCCAAGGATATGTCAGTGAGTTCCATCAGTAAATTAGATCAGCAACATAGGATATATTTAGGTTTCGAAAGATTATGAATAGATAAATACATTATTATTCTTTGCTCGGTTCCGGAAATTTTATTAATGGCAGAAATTTTATTAACGATCAAAACCATCTATCTTTCTAAAAGAGCCAAAAGGGAAAGGCTTAAAGGCTAGATAGAAAAGAGTAATAATTTCTTTAAACTGAAGCATTGTTCACAAAAACCTGAATACAAATAAGGAACATTTTCTGCTCTAAAGGCACCATTGGCACTATCTTATAAACTGACAGAAAAATACAACCTATAGTATTACGATTAAGACCACCCAATGGAAAACTTATATTACCATGATAAAGGAAATTGTATGCAAAAGAGAAAAACAACACAAGCAGACATGCACTTTCATAGAGGGGACATACCTAGCTTCCTAGAGATGGATTTGATTCTTGCACGGTAAAAACAGAAGCAACCATAGTATGAACTCACTTTCTCAGCTACTGCACCAAAAATAATAGCATGGTAAAGAGTGGATTGCATGACTTGAAATAAGAAATAGTTTTCAGTAAAAGAAAGAAGATCGAACCACATTTAGCTCCATCATTAGTTTATAAATACACTAAGATTTGTTCTTTGTGCTTGTTCTAAAGAATGAACTGAATCTGAAGAAAAAATGGTAAACTAAGCATACAGTCATACAGACACCATATCTTGTGACTATGTAGAGATGGAGATCATATTTTGCCACTGTGTAATGTGGTTATAGCAGCAAGAGGAAATACAGAATTAGATAAAACTAAGGACGGTCTTCAATGCATTGATTATAGTATATTAAATAATATAAAGCATAAACCCTGAACTTTAACTCCAGTTTACTTTGTGCACTGAGGTCCATTCTCTCTATGTTTTCTTGATTGAACTGAAACGAAAGAGAAAAGATAGAACTTAAGCACACAGAAACCACATCTTGCTGCTGTATATGTAGAGTGATTTCAATAGTAGAAGTACACAGATAGATGAAACTAAGTACTACCTCCGTTCCTTAGAATAAGGCCTATAAATTTAGTCAAAAGTCAAACAGTGCAAAGTTTGACCAAATTTATATACAAAACTATCAATAACTATGATAATAGATGGCTACAATATGAAAATATATTTCATAATGTATCTAATAAGATTGATTTTACCATGTAGAGGTTTATAGATTTTTCTAAAAATTTGGTCAAATTGTAATGTTTGACTTTTGACTAAATTTATAGGCCTTATTTTAAGGAACGGAGGGAGTAGGATCTTCAGCGTACTACTCATAGTGCATAGAACAGTACAAACCATTAAAAAGATCTAGTTTGGTTGTAACATAAAGTCAGGCATACCGTAAGAGCACTAACCTGACTGTAAGATGATATATACTAAGTAAAGCATATCCATAATCACATCATTTGTTCGTGAGAGGATCGAGAGTTGCATTTGCGTAGCCGGCATTTGTATATATCTGAAGCCAACTCTCATTGTGTGTGGCAACCCTGCATTTCAGCATAAGTGATTATTTGCGTAGCCGGCGTTTGTATATATCTGAAGCAAACTCCCGTTGTGTGATGGCAACCCCTGCAATCGAGTATAGTAAGTAATTAGTTTTCTCTGGATGTGGAAATTAGGGCTATCCATAGAGAAGTAAGAAATGGTGAAATAAGTATCTAAAAGAAACTCACCACAGCGACATCTAGGTAGAGTGTACACCATACAAGATTACATCAGTATGCATAACCACATCAAGTAGAGGAATTGTCATTTGCTCTCCAGATAAATCTGAGTAAAACCTGCAAGGTATGGTGGGAGCACCTTGATGCGCACTATAGCTGGTATGGCTTCAACAACGACACACGACAATGCATAGAAGGGCGATCCTGTTGCATTATCATTCAGTAGCTTCACCTGTACACAAACATGGTCATTCTTTTTTACAAACTCACACACACACGTTGCAAGTCTTCAAAGTATCCGGTCTAGGGTGCATGAACACTTCGGAGGAATCCTTCTGGATAACTAAATGAAATACCATATTTTGTTTCTAAAAGGGGGATATAAATTCATATTCAAATCAACACTACTACTAAAATAGAAGAAAAAGTAGTAATACCATTAAAAATATAAGAATAAAACCAAATAAAATACCATATTTTGTTTCATAAAAAAGGATATAACTTCATATTATCTCCAACTTCCTGTTATCTCCTATTGTCTTCATAATGCTCCATGAATATGTCACGGTTGTCTGAGAATCGCTTGTAAATTTATGAACTTGGTCTACATATAAAGAAAAAAATAGCATGATACCTTGTATAAAATAAGCTTCTTTAGGCATCAATAGAACTGTAAGGTGCATATACTTACTTTCCAAATCATCAGTTGGTTCATTGCTGCTGGAAAATAGCTTGTTGTTTTAGCATGGACCTATCATTATGTTGTAATATCACAATTTTCTGAACTCTTAGTACAAAATTATAGATTGGGCCTACAGAAGTGTATATTTGTAGATGTCCTCACTGTAAGAATCATAGCATGCTCCTATTGGAAAGATACGAGAAACTATTATTTATATGCATCCTCCTTATTTTGTTCAAGAATGAAATAATAACAAAACATATAAGAGGACATGATCAACTACAGGTTCCCAAGGTTAGAAAAAATCACTGCTTAATAGCATATATGCCTCAGACCTGGTAATTTCTATTTATTTATTTTTAGATATGCATGCATCAGTAATATCCTAAACCACTCTCTCATGCTTTTGTATATAGCATAAATGATGATAGTGCAAAAAAACAACAAATGAGACCAACAACACACCAAGAAAATAATCAAATCAACCATTCATGATCCAATAACCTCTCTGACAAGTTAGAGCCGACATCGATCAAGAGAGCACCTGCATAGAAAACACGAGACAGTTGAAAAACATGAGCAAACAATCTAAAGCAAGTGAGTTCGTGCTACAAATTCATCCAATAGACAAAGCCACACCATCAGCAAAAACACAAGGAGGTCATGTTGGAGATATGCCCTAGAGGCAATAATAAATGTAGTTATTATTATATCTTTGTGTTTATGATAAATGTTTACATTCATGCTATAATAGTATTAACAAGGAAACATTGATACTTGTGTGATTTGTAAACTTAATTTGAAGTCCCTAGTATAGCCTCTATAAATCACTAGCTTGTTGGTTGATAAATGATTGTGGTTTCCCTATCATGAACATTGAGATGTTATCAACAACAAGATCATATCGTTAGGAGAATGATATGATGGACATACTCCTATAGATAAGCGTAGCATAAAGATCAAGTCATTTCAATAGTTCAATTGCTATATGCTTTCTGATACATAGTAACCTAATTCCTTCGACCATGAGATCATGCATATCACCTTTACCGGATGGATGCTTTGATGACATCAAACACCACACCGTAACTGGGTGGCTATAAAGGTGACATTGAGTGTTCGGAAAGTATTGGTTGAAAAACATGGATCAAGAGTGGGATTTGTCCATCCATATGACGAATAGATATACTCTGGGCCCTCTCGGTGGAATGTCATCCAATTAGCTTGCAAGCATGTGACTGGCTCACAAGGGATCACATATCACGGGAACGAGAAAAGAGTACTTATCGGTAACGAGGTTGAACTAGGTATGCAGAGATACCGACGATCATAATCTCGGATAAGTAAACTATCATGAGACAAAGGGAAATTGGTATCATATGTAAGTGGTTCATTCGATCGCAAAGTAATCGTAGAAATATGTGGGAGCCATATGAATTTCCAGATTCCTCTATTGGTTATTGTTCGGAGAAGTGTCTCGATCATGTCTGCATAATTCACGAACCGTAGGGAGACACACTTAAGGATTCGACGTTGTTTGAGTAGTTATGGTATTATGAGAAAGAGACCGAATGTTGTTTGGAGTCTCGGATGGGATCCGGGATATCACGAGGTGATCCGGAATGGTCCGGAGAATAAGATTCATATAAGGAAAGTCCCGTTTGAGTTCGGAATGATTCCGTGTTTTCATCGAATGTTCTAGAAGGTTCGGAATGTCCGGCACTCGGAGGAAGGGTACATGAATGTGTCATTGCAAGTTGGAATGATTGCATCATGTACTAAGTGTCATCGTTGTTCCAAATAAAGGATTAATTCAAATCCTAGTTTGAAAAGTCAAATAGCTAGTTTGAAAAGTCAAACGGCTAAAATTGGAAAGAGGGAAAGAGGAGGAAGTGGAAACCGAGTTGGGAGGAATCCTCCTCCAACCGCGGCGCCCTCCAGCCGAGTTGGGAGGGACTCCTACCTCCACTTGGCCGCCCCTCCACCTATATAAGGAGGCGGGGCTCCTCCTAGAGCACACAAGTCCTCACCTCAAACCCTAGAAGTAGCCCAGCCACCATAGCCGCCGCCCCTTAGGGTTTGCCCTAGCCGCCGACTTGGGGGTCCCCGGAACCCTAGCCGCCGGCTCTAGCACTTCCTCCTTGGTGTGTCTAAACCCTAGATCGCCGAGGAGCTCTCCCATACTCCGCCATACTCGCTCGGCCAAGGCGGCTCGCGAGATCTCCCTCTACTTAGGTACCACGCCGTTGTCTTGGGAATCGCGAGGAGAGTGCTACAACCTCCATTGCTTTGGAACAAGGAGAGGAAGGTCTTCGTCAGTACCGAACGTGTGATCATGGAGCGCTTTAACGCAATGGAAGGATCGTCTGCGATCTTGAGATCGGGAAGAGTACGACTACATCACCCACGAGAATCCGCTCTCGTTAAACACTTTGGAATCTTCGAGGGTAAGTTATTCCATCGACTCGTTGCTACAATCTAGTAGATAGATCTTGGCTTGTTTGTTTATATGCGATAGAAAATTTTTGTTTTCCATGCTACGAAACCCTACAGTGGTATCAGAGCCGTGTCTATATGTAGATCTGTTGCACGAGTAGAACACAATGGCAATTATGGGCGTTGATGCTTTTATTGTCGATTGCTTCTTGTGTACTTTGCATCTTGCGGTATGTTGGGATGAAGCGGCCCGGGATAACCTTACATGACATCGTTCATGAGACTTGCTCCACGCTTGACATGCAACTTGTATTGCATAAGTGGCTTTGCGGGTGCCTGTTTCTCCTAGCATAGTTAAGATCCAATTTACAATGGGTGATCAACAATACTAGTATCAATGTTGTGGTTCTTGTTCGTAAGTTAGAACGACACTTATTGAAAGCCCCAAACCACGTAAAATATTCAAAGAAAGTAGAGGCGTCTAACTTTGTTTTGCAGGGGTGTGCAGTGATGTGATATGGTCATGATTGTGATTATATTTGATGTATGCAATGTTCCTTATTGTAAGTTGGCAACCGGCAGGAGCCATATGGTTGTCTTTAATTTATGTTAAGACCCGCGTGTCTATTCAAAGTAGTTGTAATAGTTGAAGCCGGTGGACGACAACCATGGAGAAGCGTCATTGACCTTGATGCAATGCCGGTGATGATGGAGATCATGTTCGTGCTTGAAGATGGAGATCGGAAGCACAAAGAAGAAAGGCCATATCATATCACATATTTTGAATTGCATGTGATGTTAATCCTTTATGCATCTTGTATTGCTTAGTAGACGACGGTAGCATTATAAGATGATCCCTCATGCACATGAATTTCAAGTCATAAAGTGTTCACCCTTAGTTAGCACCGTTGCTAAAGATTATTGTTTCGAAGCACCACGTGATGATCGGGTGTGTTAGATTCTGCAAGTGTATACAAC
Organism: Avena longiglumis; assembly: GCA_030063025.1. Lineage (NCBI taxonomy): Eukaryota > Viridiplantae > Streptophyta > Magnoliopsida > Poales > Poaceae > Avena > Avena longiglumis. The sequence continues at coordinate 536,451,223 of CP125973.1, forward strand.
GTGAGCAAGCCAGATTTGCTCATGCGGAAACTAAGGTTTGATCTTGATGAGCCTAGCATGTACAGACATGGTCTCGGAACACGGATCACCGAAAGGTAAAGCATGAATCATATAGTAGATATGATGAACATGTCGATTGTTCGCCATTGAAACTATATCAACTCTCGTGATGATCGATGTTGATGTAGTGGATTTGGTTCGTGTGATCACTAAAACAATGTGAGGGATGTTGTTTTGAGTGGGAGTTCACCTAGATTAACTTTATTATTAATTTGAACTCAATTTGTCATAAACTTAGTCTAAACTATTGAAAATATGTTGTAGATCAATGGCAGCCCCTACCATCAATTTTAATGCGTTCCTAGAGAAAGAAAAGTTGAAAAACAATGGAAGCAACTTCGCGGATTGGTTCCGCAATTTGAGGATTGTCCTCACAGCTGGTAATTTGACCTATGTGCTGGATGCACCGCTGGGTGACCCACCTGTAGCTGATGCTTCTGATGAAGTAAAGAATGTTTACCTCGCTCGGAAGAATCAGTACTCCATAGTTCAGTGTGCTATCTTGTATGGTTTGGAATCGGAGCTTCAGAAAAGGTTTGAGAATTCAGACCCATATGATATTGTCGAGGATCTCAAATTGATCTTTGAGACTCATGCGGCAATTGAAAGTTATGAGGCTTCTGAAAAGTTCTTTAACTGCAAGATGGAAGAGGGCAACTCCGTCAGTGAGCATGTGCTTAAGATGTCTGGGCACGCAAACAAACTTCAAAGCTTGGGCATAGTGATTCCTAATGCTTTGGGGATTTACCGTGTCCTCCAATCACTACCACCAAGTTACAAGAACTTTGTGATGAACTACAACATGCAGAACATGAACAAGCAGTTGCCAGAACTGTTTGCTATGTTAAAGTCTGCAGAAGTGGAGATCAAGAAAGAGCACCAAGTGTTGTTGGTCAATAAGACCACCAAATTCAAGAAAGGCAAGTCTAAGCAGAAGGGACACTTCAATAAGGGTGGTAAGAAAGTTACCGCACCGACGAAGAAGACCAAGGCTGGACCTAAGCCTGATACTGAGTGCTTTTACTGCCAGGGAGAAGGTCACTGGAAGAGGAATTGCCCAAAGTACTTGGCGGATTTGAAAAACTGCAACATCAAGAAGAAAGGTATATATGATATACATGTTATTGATGTGTATCTCACTAGTACTCGTAGTAGTGCCTGGGTATTTGATACTGGTTCGGTTGCTCATATTTGTAACTCGAAACAGGTGTTGCAGAATAAACGGAAGCTAGCGAAGAACGAGGTGACGATGCGCGTGGGAAACGGATCAAAGGTTGATGTGATCGCGGTCGGCACGCTACCCCTTCATCTACCATCGGGATTAGTTTTATACTTAAATAATTGTTATTTGGTGCCTGCGTTGAGCATGAACATTATATAGGGATCTTGTTTATTGCGAGACGGTTACTTGTTTAAGTCAGAGAATAATGGTTGTTCGATTTATATGAGTAATATGTTTTATGCACATGCACCTTTGATAGATGGTCTATTCTTATTGAATCTCGATAGTGGAAATACAAATATTAATAACATTGAGGCTAAACGGTTGAAATCAAGCGATAACTCGACCTATATGTGGCACTGTCGTCTTGGTCACATTGGAGTGAAGCGTATGAAGAAACTCCATTCCGATGGACTTCTTGAATCACTTGATTTCGAATCACTTGATAGATGCGAAGCATGTCTGATGGGTAAAATGACTAAGACTCCATTTTCTGGTATGATGGAGCGAGCTACGGACTTATTGGAAATCATACATACCGATGTATGTGGTCCAATGAGTGTAGCATCTTGTGATGGTTATCGTTATGTTCTTACCTTCACAGATGATTTGAGTAGATATGGGTATATCTATTTCATGAAACATAAGTCCGAAACTTTCGAGAAGTTTAAGGAGTTTCAAAGTGAGGTAGAGAATCAACGTAACAAGAAGATTAAATTTCTACGCTCGATGGAGGTGAATATCTAAGTTACGAGTTTGGCGAGCATTTGAAGAAATGCGGAATACTTTCACGATTGACACCGCGGGAACACCACAACAGTAATGGTGTGTCCGAACGTCGTAATCGAACTCTCTTAGATATGGTTCGTTCTATGATGTCACTTACAGATTTACCGCTATCATTTTGAGGTTATGCATTAGAAACAGCCGCATTCACTTTAAATAGGGCACCATCTAAATCCGTTGAAACGACACCGTATGAATTATGGTTTGGGAAGAAACCTAAATTGTCGTTCCTTAAAGTTTGGGGTTGCGAAGCCTATGTAAAGAAGTTACAGCCGGACAAGCTTGAACCCAAAGCGGAAAAATGCGTCTTCATAGGATACCCAAAGGAAACTATTGGGTATACCTTCTATCATAGATCTGAAGGCAAAATCTTCGTTGCCAAGAATGGATCCTTTCTAGAGAAGGAATTTCTCTCGAAAGAAGTGACTGGAAGGAAAGTAGAACTCGACGAGGTTGTCGAACCTTCTCTCGAAATTGCGAGTAGCGCAGCGCCGGAAGAAGTTCCTGTGGTGCCTGCACCAATAAGAGAGGAAGCTAATGATGGTGATCATGAAACTTCGGTTGAAGTTGCTACAGAGCCTCGGAGATCAACGAGAACTCGTACTACTCCAGATTGGTATGATCCCGTTATGAGTGTCATGTTGGTGGACAACACCGATGACCCCGAGACATATGAGGAAGCGATGATAAGCCCAGATTCCAATAAATGGCAAGAAGCCATGAAATCCGAGATTGGATCCATGTACGAAAACCAAGTATGGACTTTGGTGGACTTACCGGATGGCCGAAAGGCTGTCGAGAACAAATGGATCTTCAAGAAGAAAACAGATGCTGATGGTAATGTTATTGTCTATAAAGCTCGACTTATCGCAAAAGGGTTTCGACAAATTCAAGGAGTTGACTGCGATGAGACTTTCTCACCAGTAGCGAAGCTAAAGTCTGTGAGGATTATGTTAGCAATCGCTGCATATTACGATTATGAGATATGGTAGATGGATGTCAAAACAGCATTCCTCAATGGAGACATTGATGAAGAGTTGTATATGATGCAACCCAAAGGTTTTGTCGATCCTAAAGATGCTAACAAGGTATGCAAACTTCAACGGTCCATTTATGGATTGAAGCAAGCATCCCGAAGTTGGAATCAACGTTTTGATAAGGTGATCAAAAGTTTTGGTTTTATACAAACTTATGGAGAAGCTTGTATTTATAAGAAAGTGAGTGGGAGCTCTGTAGCATTCTTAATACTATATGTGGATGACAAATTGTTGATTGGGAATGATGTCGACCTTCTTAATAGTGTCAAGGAATATTTGAATAATAGTTTTTCAATGAAGGATCTTGGCGAAACAGCTTACATATTAGGCATAAAGATTTATAGAGATAGATCGAAACGCCAAATATCATTGTCACAGAGTACATATTTGGACAAAGTTCTAAAGAGGTTTGGAATGGAAGATAGCAAGAAAGGGTTCTTGCCCATGTTTCCCAATACGACCTTGAGTAAAACTCAAAGTCCGACATCGGCAGAAGATAGAGAAAGGATGAGTAAGACTCCCTATGCCCCAGCCATATGATCTCTAATGTATGCCATGCTATGTACTAGACCCGACATTGCATATGTTGTTAGTTTAACTAGCAGATATCAAAGTGATCCAGGAGTGGATCATTGGACAACGGTCAAAAACATCCTTAAGTACTTGAGAAGAACTAAGGATATGGTTCTTTCTTATGGAGGTGATGAACAGCTCGTTGTTAATGGTTACACCGATGCTAGTTGGAACACCGATCCGGATGATTCTAAATCACAATCGGATAATATTTATTTTGAATGGTGCAGCGATTAGCTAGAGGAGTGCAAAGCAAAGCGTTGTGGCGAGATCTTCAACTGAATCGGAATACATGGTTGCTTCGGAGGCTTCACAAGAAGCGATATGGATGAAAGAGTTCATTACAGAGCTGGGTGTGGTTCCTAGTGCGCTGGACCCAATGTCTATCTACTGTGATAACATGGGCGCCATAGCCAATGCGCAAGAACCAAGGTCACACAAGAAGCTGAAGCACATCAAGCTACGTTTTCACGCTATTCGAGAACATATCCAAGATGGGGATATAAAGATTTGCAAAGTACACACAGATCTGAATGTGGCGGATCCGTTGACTAAACCTCTCCCGAGGGCAAAACATGACCAACACCAAACTTCCATGGGTTTTCGGTATATTACCATGTAATCTAGATTAGATGACTCTAGTGCAAGTGGGAGACTGTTGGATATATGCCCTAGAGGCAATAATAAATGTAGTTATTATTATATCTTTGTGTTTATGATAAATGTTTACATTCATGCTATAATAGTATTAACAAGGAAACATTGATACTTGTGTGATTTGTAAACTTAATTTGAAGTCCCTAGTATAGCCTCTATACATCACTAGCTTGTTGGTTGATAAATGATTATGGTTTCCCTATCATGAACATTGAGATGTTATCAACAACAAGATCATATCGTTAGGAGAATGATATGATGGACATACTCTTATAGATAAGCGTAGCATAAAGATCAAGTCATTTCAATAGTTCAATTGCTATATGCTTTCTGATACATAGTAACCTAATTCCTTCGACCATGAGATCATGCATATCACCTTTACTGGATGGATGCTTTGATGACATCAAACACCACACCGTAACTGGGTTGCTATAAAGGTGACATTGAGTGTTCGGAAAGTATTGGTTGAAACACATGGATCAAGAGTGGGATTTGTCCATCCATATGACGGATAGATATACTCTGGGCCCTCTCGGTGGAATGTCATCCAATTAGCTTGCAAGCATGTGACTGGCTCACAAGGGATCACATATCACGGGAACGAGAAAAGAGTACTTATCGGTAACGAGGTTGAACTAGGTATGCAGAGATACCGATGATCATAATCTCGGATAAGTAAACTATCGTGAGACAAAGGGAAATTGATATCGTATGTAAGTGGTTCATTCGATCGCAAAGTAATCGTAGAAATATGTGGGAGCCATATGAATTTCCATATTCCTCTATTGGTTATTGTTCGGAGAAGTGTCTCGATCATGTCCGCATAATTCACGAACCGTGGGAGACACATAAGGATTCGACGTTGTTTGAGTAGTTATGGTATTATGAGAAAGAGACCGAATGTTGTTCGGAGTCTCGGATGGGATCCGGGATATCACGAGGTGATCCGGAGAATAAGATTCATATAAGGAAAGTCCCGTTTCGGAGTTCGGGAATGATTCCAGTGTTTTCATCGGGAATGTTCTAGAAGGTTCCGGAATGTCCGGCACTCCGGAGGGGAAGGGGTACATGAATGTGTCATTGCAAGTTGGAATGATTGCATCATGTACTAAGTGTCATCGCTGTTCCAAATAAAGGAGTAATTCAAATCCTAGTTTGAAAAGTCAAATAGCTAGTTTGAAAAGTCAAACGGCTAAAATTGGAAAGAGGAAAAGAGGAGGAAGTGGGAAACCGAGTTGGGGAGGGAATCCCTCCTCCAACCGGCCCTCCAAGCCGAGTTGGGAAGGGACTCCTCCTCCCTTGGCCGGCCCTCCACTATATAAGGAGGGCTCCTCCTAGAGCACACAAGTCCTCACCTCAAACCCTAGAAGTTGCAGCCGACCATAGCCGCCCCTTAGGGTTTTGCCCTAGCCTACTTGGGGGTCCCGGAACCCCAGCCACGGCTCTAGCACTTCCTCCTTGGTGTGTCTAAACCCTAGATCGCCGAGGAGCCTCTCACTCCACCATACTCGCCCGGCTTAAGGCGAAGCCTCGAGATCTCCCTCTACTTAGGTACGCCACAGCCGGAATCGCGAGGAGAGTGCTACAACCTCCGCTGGAACAAGGGAGAGGAAGGTCTTCGTCGAGTACCGAACGTGACCGATCATGGAAGCGCTTTAACGCAGCGCCGGAAGGATCGTCTACGCGATCTTGAGATCGGGAAGAGTACGACTACATCACCCACGAGAATCCGCTCTCGTTAAACACTTTGGAATCTTCGAGGGTAAGTTATTCCATCGACTCGTTGCTACAATCTAGTAGATAGATCTTGGCTTGTTTGTTTGTATGCGATAGAAAATTTTTGTTTTCCATGCTACGAAACCCTACAGGTCACGCATTAAACAGGAAAGCTGAATCAAAAGGAGGGGAAGTTGAGGAACATAACCAATTCTACACCACTGAATCTTGAAGCTCGATGGCTTTAATGCCAACCATGATGACTGATCAAGAGATGCATAAAAAAATATAAGCCCACATAGGTCTTGAAACCTTCATTTAGGCATGGGATACGTTGACCACATCCAAGATGTTGATTGTAGTGTCCTCAATCTCTATTACTGGCTGGACGATTGCCACTCGCCGATGGTCACAAAACCGAGAGTTGGTGCTTCAACGAAAGCTTCATTCCATGTCTCACGACTGTTATTTTCCCTGCACAGTGAACCATACACAATATGATCGGAGGTTCTAGAGCAGTATTTTTGGTAGAAATATCAGAACACCCATGAAAGAAAGGAAAATTCAGTGATTAGGAAATTTATTTGATACTATTATCACTGCTTAAAAATATCAACCAAATCAAAATACAGTAAATGCTTTGACTTGAATCTCCCTTACATATAAACACAGAAACATGGAAGGAAAACAAATACTAACAAATCATGAGACATTTGACCTTCAAAGCATTACCATAAATAGTTGATAGTATAAGTGTCACGCCTGGAGAATAGCTACATAAGAACTTAGATGAATTGGTGTAGCATGTCCATTTGTTTGGAGTTCCTGGAACAAGTAGCTATGCTTGAGTGTCTTATATATCAGTATAGTACTGCTAATGCTCAAATTAAGTACCTGAAAATCATTGGGAAAAAAACAAGCATTCACAGCCTCATATCCTTCCCAATGAGTATTTTCCTAGGACTGACAAGAAAATTTAGAACCCATCTAAATTTCAGATCTGCAAAGAATTTGATAGCAAGAAAGTTTACACATTATACAACCGAAGGCTAGATAGTGACACAAATATCTGGATCAATAACATGCAAGACAGATCTAATGGGTTTCAGCTGCTAGATGCTCAGAAAACCTCAAGAAGACAAGAGGCACAAGACGACTAAACTGGGATTACAAAGGCAAAACAATTCAGACTAAAATAGTGATCACTGACCGGGAAAGGGAAGCCAAAAAAGCAGCAAGGAAAATGACGAAAGAACAAAACCTACTCCAATAGGGTACCAAAAAAAATTGAGAGTACCAAACAAAAAGAGAAGAGAACAAAAACCAGCAGATTCACAAGAAACCAATAGACAGAACCCAAAATAAACAGAAAAACAGTAATATGCCAGCAGTGGTTGCTGGGGACAGAGTAATGGGTGGGGATAAGAGATTACCTCGCCCCAAGAATTATCTGATCGTCATTATGTTGTGGACGAGGGCAGAGAAGGCGGCCACCGTGGCTAGGTTCTCGTGGTCGGGCAGGAGCACCCAGGCACACTTGAAGAAGAGGTAGCAGCACCAAAAACCCTAGCGCACTGGGCATGACGTCCTGGAAGGAGAAGGAGACTTGACGGGGGGCAACACGTCCAAGGGCTCGGGGGCGGAGGAGCGGCCGACAGGGCAGCGGTTGGCTAGGCGGAGAAGATGGCGGGCGCGGGGGAGTTGCATCTGGTGCTAGAAAAGGATGGGAGGAGGAGAACATGGGTGGAACGCGAGAGGATTGGGGATTGAAGACGATGCAGAGACTGGGAAGAGGAAATATCTGCTGGCATCCGGCGCTATCTTGTCGTCTCCCTTTGTCCCACCGCGCGCCACAACCCATGGAGCACACCCAAGTCACTGACAATGCGGACCAACCAAACGCCGGACCCACATGCTTCATGCGGGTAGACCAGCGCCGTTACATGACTTGGACCCCCAAGAGCCCACCCAACAGGCAGAAAGGGCAAAGCGCTGTGGTGAGCCCGCATTTGCACCAGATTCTATACCCTCCTTAAACAATGACAGGTGGACCATACCCAAAGTAGACGGCTAGGATTTGTGGCTCAATGCGTCTGTTAGAAAATCTAATGGCCGAAAATGCTTGATTTTTGTGGGGCCCCGTGAGGATGCCCCAATTACATCTTTAGATGCAGTTGGTATTACTGGAGCGCGTGCATGGATTGCAACTGGAAGTAAAGGTCAGTGATCATCTATATCCCATTTTAGTCCTAATTGGGATGCTAATACTTCCGGCTTCTATCTAAGTGGCTTGTGTGCCATTTTGCATCTTCCGTGGTAATAATAGATTAGTATTCCTGATCTTATTGGTTAAGAGCAGGACCATTACCTCAAGAATATCAGACCTGGAGAAGGTTCTTGGGACAGCGTTCGTGCGTACACACTCGTGCAGCTGCACTGAAGTTTCGAGCGGGAGGAATTTTGGGTTCCTGAAGGAGGAGATTTCAGCAGCGGTAACTCCACATGGCGATGGCGTTTGAACCGATGTGTTGAGGTTTGAGATGAATTTCGAATAAACTTGGGAGTACATTGTTTCAGTTGGGGTAGAAATGGCAATGACGATGATATGATGTACTCCCTCCGTTTTAAAATACAAGATGTTACAGATTTATAAAGAAAATGTACCTAGATTTCTTTTAACGTATAGATTCACTCCAAATCTGAGTAAACTTACTTACTAAAAGAAGTCTAGATACATTTGCTCCACAAACCTAAAACATCTTATATTTTAAAACGGAGGGAGTATTAATCTTGTCCAAAAAATCGTGAACCTTGAATAATACTCCTGCTGACGATGTACATTGTTTTAGTTGGGGTACAAATGGCAATCAGGTTCACAGGAACACACGCAGGAAAGAAAACAATGGAAAGAACAGTAACCTCGTTGCACTCCACAATTCAGCAAACGGAATTAAGTGATTTTTTTCAAGAACATGCAAGTGACTGCGTGTCTTTGCATTAAGATTGGAAAAGAGGGCCACATGTACAATAATTAACTGGCAGAGCCGCCTGAAGAAAGAACAGGAACTACTCCTCCCTTGCTCAAATTCAGAAACTAAACCGTATTGTTCCGTTCAAGCTAAAGATTTCTACGGCAGGCCACACCAAGTGTGGCAAGCCCTAGCCACCATTCCCGGGAGCCTTGATCGTGTTGGGAGTAAAAGTCTGGAGATTTTATTCCTGAAGAACCAAATCGATCTGGAGAAAGGGCATTGGGTTAGGACGTGGTCGATGGATTCAACGCACTGATCGCACAACAAACAAACAGATCGTCCAAAGCAGGCCACGCCGAGCTAGTCAATCGCTAGTTCAACATCGATTCCAGAGCGCAAGCCAGAGGAACATTTTCTCTTCTAAAAGAGCCCAGCAGTTCTAGAGCAATGTAGGGTCGGCCTCGACAGCTCCCCAGAAATAGGCCTTATAGGCTGATATATTTGCCATTAGCGGTAAGCCGCCAGGTAAATTTGTCTTGCTCTTCAGAGAGGGGAGGTAGGGCTTGGATGCACACCCACAACTCAATAAGCAGCACAACTGGTGGGATCGTCACGGTGCCAGAGATGTCCTGAATCCAATTTTTTACTGTCAAAGAGTCTGGAGCAATCTGAGAGGCGCTACATCCATTGATCCGACGATCATACCAGAAGGAGACATTCTGTCCAGAGCCCACTTCCCAGATTGTCACCCCTAGAATCTGATAGTATTTTTTTAGCGGCCATGTAAAACAAATTTAATCTTTGAGTATTGTATCAACTGACCATCATGTCTTAATACGCCCTGCTCTGGTGCTATAAGACTGCAAGGAGAGCAACAGCTTTAGGTTCACTTTGGTTGGAAAACTTGGAATGATGGAAAAGGATTTCAAGTGGACAAGAAAATGTCCATAGCTTTGGAATAATAAACATTAAGAATAAAAAATCGCAATAGGAAATAGACATATTTCCCTCACCTGTTTAATTATAGAGAGTTTCATCAGGGAAGATATTACGCCGGTCTGTTGCAACATGGACCACAATGCCTCGTTCTTCTTCCGCGAGACACTCCCTGAACTCTTGGGCACGCGCGCAGTCAACCATGTACACCCGTCTCAGAGACCACAGGTCGTTTCCGTGATCCAGTGTTGGGCAATCCTGCGCAAGCAGGTCCTGCATCTTCCCTAGGTTGGAGATCTTCCTCAAACTCGTGTTATTCTTCACCTTGAGCCACACAACCGCAGGAAGGTCGACAACTTCTTTCAGCTCGTGAGCACCTTCAATGTGGATTCTCGTCAGGTTAACCAAGAAAACCGAAGGGAGTGCTCTCAGTCTTGGGCAATCAAGAAGCAGCAGACGCTGAAGTTTAGGCATCAGAGACTGTTGAAAGTTGCCCTCCACAATATCACAGGGATTCCCGGTTTCGAGGGACCAACGTTTCAAATTACACATGCCAATGATGTGAAGCAGTTCAAGTGCTGGGAAAAAGACTGCTGGATTTCCAACCCCTTTACCCAGGAGTTCTGTGCCAATGGTCTCTAAAGCATCTGCACCTTTAATCTGAAGAACTTGCAGTTGTGGTAACTGACCTGCTGGTGGAAGCTTTGTACAGGATATGCACTCATTGAGGTGCATATGACACAAATTTGGCATATTAAGCTCCAGTTCTGAGCATAGCCATTCTGGGAACCTTATACCCAGGAATCCATCAAGAAAAATATATACTAGGCTTGATGATGGAATAAGCATATCATAGACTTGCTGAATTCTCTCAACTTGATCGGTATGGTAATGTGTTCTCTCTTGAGTACTTGCCACTGTGCAGCGCAATCCCAGTTCTCTAAGATTATGACTGTTCTTCAATACAAGTTCACCCCCTGGTGCTGCTTTCTCAAGCTTCTCGACCCACAGACGTTGGATATTGGGGAGAGATTGCAATTCATCTAATCTGAATCCGGTCCCGCTCTCGGAAACTCCTCTTAGGTTGTAGAGCTGCTGAAACTTTGCAATCCCTTTTGGAATGTGATCAATTGCAGTCCGCTCTAGTTGCAAAAAACTTATGTTGGACAGTCTCATCAGACTAACTGGTAGGCTATCCAGTTGATGGCAACCAAGCAAAGAGAGGTATTCAAGGCTGATGAGGCTTCCTGTCGACTCTGGAAGTTTGTTAATTTCTGTATAGCTCAGATCCAGCAACCGCAGTAGCACCAAGTTTCCCAGTGACTCTGGTATGTTTTGTATGCTTGTTCCACTGAAAACTAAGATACGGATATGCTCAAGCTTTCTGAAAACGTCCCTATGAACTGACTTGAAGTTCTTGTTATCAAAAAAAAGGAGACTCCTCAAGCACTTATGCTCTTCTAGAGCAGGTATTTCTTCTACAGCATGGCTGATGCCGATGCGGCGCAGATTCGACATGGCATCGTTACTTTCTGCATTCATAAATAGTGAGTGATCCTTTGTCAGATATTGTCCAAGTGACCTCAATAGATCATGCATCGTTGAAACAGCCTTGTCTACATACTTTGGTATTGGTTGCAGAAGATTCCTCCGAACTAGCTCAAGGTAATACTCTTCAGCAATTTCATGTACTGACAACTCATGCTCTTTCCTCACAAAACCTTCGGCAACCCACCAATAAGCTACAGCATCACGACGAATTCCAAAATTAGGCGGCAACAAAGCACACCAGAGAAAGCACTGCTTGAGTTGAGGGGGCAAGTTGCTGTAACTTAAATACAGGGGGCCACCAAGTTCTTTTGGGAGTCCATGAATGGACCATTTGCTATCCCGGATGCTCTTCCATTCTGCAGTTGTTCTTTTGGTAGATAGGACACCTGCAACAACCTTGATAGCAAGAGGAAGGCCACCACACTTCTTTACAATTTCGTATCCAACATTCTTAAATTCACTCATTTCCTCGTATGGTTGAAAGGACTTCTTCATAAGAAGCTCTAAGCCATCATGATAGTTCATTGTGTTTACTTGGTGGGTATACGTTGCATGCATTTCTGCCAAAACATCCAGGTTTCTTGTGGTCACAAGGACATGGAAATTCGAGGCTCTCATGAAAGGTGATAGAAGAAGATCAATCCAGACATCAGCTTTCCACACATCATCCAGCACAATAAATACACTCTTTCCTTTGATAGTGTCGACTAGAAGTGGCAGAAGCTCGGTTTTGGTCTCTAACTGATCACACTTTTCTCCGGCCATTCGTATTGCCTGCTTTATCAGCCCGGTCTCTGTGTAACTCTGGGAAATGCACAACCATATATGGACTTGGAATTCCTCTCTTATCACCTGCTCATTATATATTTTCTGAGCTAATGTCGTCTTGCCAATGCCTCCCATCCCTTGAATCCCCAAAACACTTGACCTATTCTCGTGGAAGCTACTGACAATAATTTGTACCATGTGATCAACAGACAGTTTGATCTGTCTCCCGACAACCTCTGGTTCATCTATAGGAGATGTTTTATTTCTATCCACAGTTGTTACGTGGAATTGTTGATGAACGGTTCTACCCAGGCTGAACATCTCAGTGTTCATTTTAATCTCATCAAGCTTTTCATTTATATCCTTAATTCTTCTAGCAACCTTGTGATCGAATGAAAGCTTTCCAAAACAAGAGACCATAGACTGACCGCAACATACTGATCTAGGTGGCAGCAAAAGCTTCTGTGAATGAACCATAACAAGGTCTATGATGACATCAACATCAAACATAACATCACTCATGTTCTTCCACCATGACTCTATCCGTCTATCTTCCATGGCCAGAGCTTCAGCATCCTCACGAACTGCGCTGAAGTGTTCCAGATTTTTCTTAAGCCTCTTGATATCCCTTTTCACGCATACTGTCATCACAACCTCGTCTTCGATAAGCTGACCCAGCTTTGTCAAAAATTTCGACATGAGAGCATCCAAAATTGTACCCATAGTGCCCAAACCTATGGATTCTGACTTCGATGCAAGTGCACCTGCTTTGTGGTGTGTGAGTTCTACCCTCCACTGCTCTCAAAGGATCATCATCCACACAATGCTCTCCCTGCAGAAGTCAGTGATAATTTATTTCATCACAACAAGATCAAGAATCTCCCGGAGACATAAATTCCTACAACAAAAACAATGGGACGCTCTTCAGTTCTTTAAAGTACCCATCACATTCCAAACAAATCCTTTCTAATCTACAAAGTGGAACTTAGATGACAGATTTTCAAAACCGATAACAAATAAGATATTAAATTTGCAAAAATTAGGATCTTGAGAACAGCAATACAGGAGCTTGCAGTGACAGGGTATGAAGCAAAAAGATAAAGGCTGTACCTTTCTACTCTGTTGACAGATAAAAAGAGCCAAGAACGTAGCAGCAGCTTTCAGGATTTAATAGTTGAAGCAAAGATTGATGACTGTGTAGACATCTGTACCAATAAATGATGAATGGTTAGCCCAAGCCAATCGTGCAGCTTTGGTCCTGCTCCAGAAGGAGAATCTGCTACCTAGGTGAGATGTAGCTTGGCTGCACACACACTAAACTTGTTGGATGCTTGTTCAACCTCATGGATACTTCATTTATATAGAAGGTGGCAAGACCAACCGATTTTTCACTCATCAGGATTGCCTTGACCTGTCCGTCCCTGTCAAGACCACCTAATCAAACACTCCTTTCTTGTCATCAAACACGTCTTTGTTCACATTTTTCTTCTTCCCACCTTCCTCCATGTAAATTATTGGATAATTATGCCAAAAATATTTACATTGGTTGTTCCAGACTTGCATTTTGAAGGCCTTTTAGTATTTATCCTTTTCTATCCATCCACTTGGTAGTAAAAAATATGAAAATTGGAGCCCCCTTCCTTTCAATTCCATTAAGATTTAAGACTTGCAAGAAGCTCCTTTTGCCTACAACAAGTCAACAACCAACTACATGAACCATACGCCAGAGTCTTTAACTAGGAGCAAATATATTGTAGCTCATGAGTGACCACAAATATCTGCAATTGATTTCCTTTAATAATAGGAAATTATCAAGATATGGATAACCATTGCTGCACTTGCAAGCCTTTCAGTCTGTTTAGTTTTATTCAGCCAATAACGTTTCAGCCATACATAATATGGCTAGCTGTCCTCGTCTACTTGCACTATGGCCTCGGTTAGGTGTAGAACCAGTATACAACATCTGCTAACTTGGCTTGTCTCCTACCAAGTTGCAAAATTTTAATTCGATAACAATATCTTTTACCCCCAAAAAAAGGGGAGCAGCGAATGAAATTGGGAGGCGCAAAAGGACACATTTCGTCGAACAGCTCACATGTTTTGACTTATTTGTTCCAGTAGCGCGAGCATGCATCATATCAGTCAGGTAGTCAACACAAGATGATGTAAGCAATACGGTAGAAGGGGCTTACAGTGTTAAAGCAGCAGCAACTGGCGGCAGCCCGATGATCCGCAGCTCGCTCTTCCTGGTGCCTGTGATGCTAAAGACCTCGCTCGATGTGGTACAAGGAGGCGCCAGGCAGCAGCAAAGACGTGGCCTCGCCAAGAAAAGGAACTTCCTTGCTGCACACCATCTCCCACGCCTCCCCCTTGTCAGCTGCACAGAGGCAGAGACGGAGATGGAGACGGAGAAGACCATGGCGTAGGCAGCGACAAGCACATCTGGCAGGTCGAGGTACTCCACAGAAGGGCAGGGGGCGGGGACGACGGCACCGACGATCCACCGTGGCCAAGCACATGCCATGCTTGGCGTGGATCATAGGCAGCGACATCATGCGGGAAGACAGGGTCAGGCCACCCGACACACGGGACTGACAGCGCCACCTCAAGTGCAAGCACGCATCGTGTCCACATTTCCGTTTTTCTTGTTTTGTATGGCTCAGACAACCGGAACCGCAGAATCCAGGGACTCGGAAGGAAATACATGGCTGATACAGAAAGTCAGGGATACCAATCAAGGATTTCGTTACCAGTAGGAAAATACAGTTACCAAGCACCCGCTGGAAATGGGCCTACCGGGCAAACATAATTCGAGATTATTTGAATTGATTTTTTAAAAATTATTTGAATTGAAAATTTGTATTTCTCTGGTTACCGAGCGGTTACCAAAATTACGAAAATCCCGAAAATTTGAGTTCAACATTTGGTTTTTTAATTTGTCCGGTAACCCCTCAAGGTTTTTGGGTAACCGCGGTAACCGGGAATCCCAAGCCCCCGCGGAAACAAAAATTCGGGAGCAAAACCTTGATACCAAAACAACTAAACGAACATTTCACAACACTTGACCGATACCTGGCCAAAGGACAGTGTATGAAGAGGTGATCAATGGTTTCATAGGCTCCGGAAAACATACATCACATCACGAGCTACCACATCAACCCCTTCTCAACAGATTGTATATCTTTGATCAGAGCCCTGTTTCTAAATACTAGCCAGAGGAAAGTCTTATAATCTTACAAGAAAATTTAAACTTTGAAACATATTTAAGAGACATGAATTATCTGGCGCTCCGTAGCACAATTGAGGGAATGGACTGAAGACTGTCTGTTTCTCTCTAACAAACAAAAACAGCTACCTCTTTGTTCAGTGAGAAATACATCTCTCCATGGATTATGCATGGCCAACCACATGTCGCGAGTCTCTACGAAACCTAATCTGCCTATTCTAGTAAATTCATGGTAGATTTCAAGCCATGTAAGATAAATTTATGACAGGAAGTTTGCTGCTAAATTAGGTAGTGGAGATTAATTCATCGTAAAAAGGAGTTAAGCACTAGAGGCAACAAACTATAACATCACAGAAACAACAGGGGCTAGAAACTAAGCTCAATGGGGCTGCTAGCTTTGACTAACAAAGAACTAGAACATGACACTAGAAGCAACAGTTAGATTGCCCTCCCACTGTTGAAGCCCATCTCGACTGGTACATGCTGAGCTGTGCTTCATTTGTCACACAGCTTCTATTATCTTGATTTTCATTCGTGCTTAATATAGGTGGATCCATATATTCATCTTTGCAGGTGATGCCTGGTGATGTTTGCGCCAAAGGGAACACTTAATTCATAAGCTTTTCTTTCCCGGTGAAAACAGGTACAATTTGTTGTATTGGTCGGTAAAATACATCAATGACAAAGCTTGAGAAAACTAAACATATATGGTGTCATAATATGACACCAGAAAATCATAAGGTTCTAAAACTTGGGATATAATCTGAAGGCACAAATAGTAGTTTCAGTCTTTATCTATGAGATCAATTTACCGACGGTACCAATTTTGTTGCGAAATTAAGCAGTGGGGATCAATAACTAACTAACTAACTAATGTGCATGCCTAGTAAGGAACCTAGCTTAGCTTACTCATCATATGGCGAAGACATGGTGAACACACGGCTCATCCGGCCTCCGGTTCAAATCGTGGATCTTGTATACCTGTGTCCATTGCTTGGAGACGACGGCGTAGTTCCCTTCAAAATCATCCTCCCCATACACAATCGCCCGGATGTGCGCACGGCGGGATGGGCTGAGATCAGCCGTCGGCGTAGCCCAGAGGTCTGTCTTCCAGGCACCAGCTAGCAAACGTGCAGAAGCCGCGGTCAATTCCTAGGGACAGGAATGTCGCGCTGCTGACGATCGACCAGCTCCTCACAGCACAGGGACCCCCTCGACAGGCCGAGGAAGAGGTCGGGGCCGTGCGGGACAGCGCCATTGCGAAACGGCAGGCTGTTCTTGATGTCCACCGCCGTCCACAGCTCCGTGGTCTGTCAAAGGCGTGTGTGCCAGGCTTCCCTAATTTTCCAGCGACGGAGACCAGTATGTGGGAGCCTACGGCGGCATAGGAGGCGACGTTGAAGTCAAACTGACCTGCGCCCCTCCTGTACTGGTACGGGGTGAGTTCCCAGGGGGGAAAGTGCGGCCGCGGCAGGGGCCTCCATTCCCCGCCGCGGCCACAGGCGACCTGGAGCCGGGACACGGCAGGAAGTCGATCCGGCCATCGATGCCGTAGTCGTTGTAGTTTACACTGCCGTTCACGGAGGGGGCCCGGGTCAGCGCATAGATCCGGTCGCCGATGGCAAGCAGCACGGGGCGGCGCTTGGTGGACCCGGGATTGAGCCCCGGGAGCACGGCGTGCGTCGAAGACGATGGTCTCTGGGCCGTAGTCGATATCGGCCGAACTGCCGCCCACGCCGACGACCCATGCGTTGCCGCCGCCGCGCCGCACGGGGACGAAGGACTTGTTGTCGTCGCAGGTGAGGCGGGCGAGGCGGAGCGGCCGCGCGGGATACGGACCGGGTCGCCGCCGTCAAGCGTAGGGGTCCACCTGGAACACGGAGTAGGAGGCGGGCCCCATGAGATACACCGACGGAGCTGGGGTCTCCGGCTCCGCATCACAGCTGGCGGTCTCGCCGCAGGCGGCACCTCCTTTTCCTCCTCCGGCCATCTTCTCCAGCCTCTGCTTCCTCCTCCTCTGGCCCGGCATCTCACTCTTCGATGTGGCCGCCGCCGCCTCCTCCGCCCCGGCATCCATTTACTCGGATTTGCTAGTTTGCCATTTTTCTCTCAAAAAAAACTATCAATATCGGAATCGGTTTGTGAGAGGTAGCACTGATTGTTCTATTTAGTCGTGTTAAACTGATTTTCTGATAGTTCTGCCCACTTATCAAGTCTACGTGGCAAAAGTTAGGACTGACTAGCGGGCCCAAGGGAAGGAGGGGGAAATCCTGGCGCTGACCCATCCCCACTCCATGTCCTCGTGACCGCTCCTATCTGCCCTCGGCGAACCTCGTCGGCACCACCCCTGCAGGAGGTCGTTGCCTCATGCATCTGGCGAAGTTCACTATGAGACTCTGGTGTATGGCTTTGGGATTGATAGAAAATCCATATAAATAAGTTGTAATTTTTTTTTTCGGAAGCTCATTCGAGAAGAATTCTAAGGTTAAGTGTGTTTGACCTAGAGCAATTTTAGGATTGATGACCAATCAGAAAGTGGTTACCGGATGCGCACGAGTGAGAACAAAGTGCGCCGAAAAGACTAGTGTTTGTCTGTGGGGTTAGTCTAGAGATCCTATTGAGCTGGCAGAAGTGACAGCCGTCGTTCCGAAGTGACCGGGGGTGTTACACGCCCGGGCACACGCGGCGAAGGTAGTGTGCGGATGCATGCATGGACCGGCTAGCTCCGGGACGGGTTGAGGCGAGCTGTAGGCGCGCACGGCGCCGCGAGAATGGGCAACCCTAGTGGGGATGGGTCAACGACGAGAGTTTTTCATTTCCCCCTCTTTTCATTAAATGCCATAAAATAATATAAATTTCCTAATTTTTGTCACGTAGATCCGACAGGTGGGCCAGAACTGTCAGAAAACGGTTTAATACGATTAAATAGAACAATTAGTGCAGGGCCGGTCCTGGCATGGCAGGGCCCGGTGCAACATAACAAAAGGGGCCCTTTTTTGAATAAAATAAAAACTAATTAATTAATTCTTCTACTGTACACAAAATTTGAACATCTCAATTGCACATAGCAGTTAGGGTCTGCAAGCACCGCCGCTAGGCCGAGAGAGCCCCGATCTCCTCCCTCGTCATTGGCGCCGGGCAAAGTCCTCTTGGCCAAGTGACTGACCTTCCTCGTCATGAGGCGAGGAGATCGGGTTTCTCGGCTGGCACCATGGCGCTGGAGCTCGGGCGGCTGGTCTGGCGAGAAGTGTGGCGGCACCTGCTCTCTCGGCGACGGACGGCTCAGCGCCTCTCTCTACGACAGCCAGCACGAGCTCTAGGCGTGGCTCTGGCCCGAAGTTCAGCGAGTGGCTTGGGTCATGTGAAGGAGTGGCTGCCGGAGTGCAGGATCGACGGCGACGGCGGATTGGTTGCAGCAGCACGGCGACGGAGCGGAGGGGGCCTGATCTGGGTCCGATCTGGCCGGGCTGGCTCGATTCGGGCCTGTTCAAATTTATTCTGCCGCCGTTGTGTCCGGACGGCTCTCACGGTGAGTGTCGTGGGAATGACCACGGCAGATGCCGAATCGGCAATGTAGTAGAACGGGCAAGGCGGCCACCATCTGCGGCGGAGATGAGGCAAAGACACGTGGTTTACCTGTGTTCGCCGGAGGGTAAAGACCTACTCCGCTAGATTGTATTATGGAGGTGTTTACACGGGCTAACTCGGCGACTAGGCGAAGTTGCTTGGGTGTATGAGGAACGTGTCTCTACTCACCTCGTAGGAGGTTTATATAGGCTCACCTCTCCTAGGGTTTACATATCTCAACCGATTTGGTTACAGCCTTGAATCGTTTAACCTAGACCGACCGGGCCTATCTGCCGCCCGGCCTTCAACTTCCAAATACCGATACCTTGTCGGGCTTCGATCCACTCGCCGCTCTGCAGCCCACTCGCCAGCCCTTGGGGGCCGGAACGTCCCACCGAGTATACCCCAAGAGCGTATCCCCATCAAGAGTCCCCGAGGCCGCCGCCGATTAGGCGTGAGTGGTCGCCGGCAATGGAGTATGGCTTCAAGTTGGCATCCAATGAATCGGCGGGCCTCGATAAAGGAAAAAATCGGGTGAACCGAGTCGCGTCTTGGGCGAGTCGAGCCAACGAAACGCGGTCTCGGCGAGTGACTTGACGAGCCGAGTGGCTGGAGTTGGACCGTCAGGCGTGGTCAAACTAGCCGTTAAGGTAACTCAACGGTAACTTCTGGCGTAATCATCGCGCGGTAACGGCCCCCTGATTTGGCGGGCAACTCCCGCTATATAAGAAGAATGGTAGGCTATTTGCAAAGCCAACCGCCCACCATCTCTTCCGAGCACGCACATCTTCCTTCCTTTGATTCCGCGATCCGATCGACCCGCAATCCTCCGACCTCCAAACAAATCCTCAGCCATGGCCCTCTCCACCGAACCTTGGGGTAGATCCAAGTGCACTGTGGCACCGCCTCCTTCGAGGAGGCCGGATCTTATGGGGTCAGGCTGGCGTATCCTCGCACCGAGAAACGACCCAAACCCGCGAGAGAGAGTTTGTCTGTTTCACCACCACCTCGAACGGGGTTAGGTTTCCACATCCTTGTTCTTCCGGCGTTACTGCGCTTACCACGGATCCAGCCTCGACCGGGTCCCCATAGCATCGGCGGCTCGCCATCTTCGTATGCGTCATGAGCTACTTTGGGCCGCCCTACTTTCCCTTGTGGCAAGATCATTCCACAGACGGATCACCGTGGAGGAGGCGGCCCAATGCTAGCCGCAGCGCTTAACCTTCCAACTCAAATCCAAAGCTTCCTTCTTGACACGATGCCGCCGCCAAAGCACGAGCGATCGAAAGTCATGGTTCTACGTGACCGAAGTCGACCGAGGACGAGGCGGCGATCCCGCAGATCGCCCATCGCCCGAGCCACGCCATCTCGGTCGGCAAGCTCTCGACGACCGGATGGTCGTCGACGAGATGCTCCGCACCATTCGTGGTTTGAAGAAGAAGGGGCTCAGACGGTAAACTGTACAATTGTTGGCTTGGCGGCGCTCCGGCCGCCTAACGCGACCATTACATGTTCCAAAGACACCGCCGGGAGACTCGAAAAGCCCTCGACGAGTGGAAGCCGGAGGACTACCTCTCGCTGAAGAAGATCACCCAAGCGACATACGTGGATGCGCAGCGGGTCCTCTCCCTACACCGCTGCCGGCCCGACGGTAATCCTTTTATCTTGTTCGCCGCAGCTGTGGAGTCGCGTAATTCTAACTCGCTTTCATGTTTAACGCAATGTTCCAAGTGGTGGAAGGGTGGTTACCACCCGCCGACGACGAGAGCCCCGGGCCATCCGCCCAGGATACAAGCGAATCGCCACCCGTCAAGGGTAACGAGGACGAGGAGGACGAGTCCGAAGAGGAGATTGCCCCACTAGTCCGAAAGACCCGCGGCAACGCTGCCGAGATCGGCGAGCAGAGCCTCGGCGTCATGACGACGACGAACTCCCAGAGACCACCTCGCCGTGCCACTACTCCAAGAAGAAGAAGAAGGAAAAGGAGGCGAGGGCCCCCCTGAGAAGGAAGACGAAGCCACCGAAGGCGGCCTCACCGCAGCACTCAACGAGCAGCTCTGATGCTCACAGCTCGGCCGGTGACGGCGCAGTCCCGGCGACAACCGCGCTAGATGCGCCATCTACGTAAGCGCCGCCTCAATGCCTCCGCCATTCGCGCTGGTTTCGGGCTAGGAAGGATCCGTTGTAACTTCGCCTCGCAAGGAGGTCCCGAGCGTGGCCTCGCCTCAAGGAGGTTCCGCCGGTAGCCCCATTCGCGAGGAGGCCTCCGCAAGGCGCCCGAGGCGCCAACCGCTACCTCAACGTCAAAGAAGCCGCCCGTATCCCGGGCTCCCGACGCCCCGAACTGGGGCTTAGTCGCCGACAGGGCCTCGAGCTGGAAAACCGCCGGCCTTCGACAGGCTGCGTTTCATTCCGCCGCCAAGTGAGCGACTCGGCCTTTTCTACTTTCCTTTAGTACTTTGATTGTCTTTACCGATTTGATTTGATGTGGGACCGGAGTGAAAAAGATGGGCCACCCGACCGCGGGCTAAGGTATCCTCTCGCCGCGAGGAAGACCCTTCCCGCAAGAGGAAAAGTGACGAGGTCGCCGCCTCAACGGAAAAGAAGAAGGCCAAGGGCGGCGACATCGTTGCCATCTCGACGACGCAGCGGGCAAGGCCTACCGACTCAGTGGAAGCAACCGCGTCACTGAAGGAGGGCGTTTCGCCTAGACCGAGGAAGCGACTTCCCTGGGGGCGCCTCGCTACCTTCCCCGCTTCACGACCAAGGCGGCCACGGCGAGTGGGCTGCGACCGAGCCCCGCTCAGGACCATCGACGCTGAAATCGACTAACGTCGCGGCACACGCCGGCCGCTATGCTCGTGGACGCGGTGCAACTTCACGGCATGCTTGGTGCGGCCATCCGGTACCTCCGGTCCCCGAGGATCGGTCGGTGCTTAGCGCCGCTTGATTCTTATAATTACTTGTTTTGTACTGAATTCGGTCCCGAAAGCGTGGCGCTAAATTTTAGCGGTATGCACTAAGGAATTTTCGTGGTCGCTAGTCCCTCGAGTGCGCACCCGCTAAATTTTAGCGGTGGGCACCGATTAATTTTGTGTGCCGATTTTGAAGATGCAGGTCTGCAATGGAGTCGGCAGAGCGATTGGCAAGCGGGCGTCTTGAGAAGGAGCCGCCACTATCCGAGAGGCAAACAAGGAGCTTCAGCCGTTGTCTGAAAGCGGAGGTGGCTCGCCAGAGCTTGTCCTCGCCGTGAGCTGGTGGGCGGTCGCATTAGGCACCGAGCGAGGATCGCCGACCTCGAGCGCAATCGGGAGGCAAAGAAGAAGCAAGCTCGTGACAGGCGAGCTAAGGCCGCCATTGCGCCACGGAGGAAGACCGAAGGTGTCGGAAGCCCTCATTGTTGGGCTTCGTGACGATCATACGCCGCTCAGAAGCTTCATCACGGACTCGCCCCGTTGCTTGGTGAGTCCGCCTTCCTTCCTTGCGCTTGTATTGTTTGTGGCTTCCGGTGGTGCTCATAATCTTTCCTTCTCGCAGGTCGTGTTATTGGTAGCCAAGAAGAGGCGAGCCTCTTGACGCTAAGGAGTGCGTAAGCATGCTCGCCGACTTCGGCGACGCCGTCGACGCGGCATCCGCCTACCTTCAAGAGATATCGCCCACGGAGGTTATTCAAAGTGACCTTGTTGAGGTGTGGGAGTATTTGGAGAAGGCGCCCGCGGTCGAGAGTTCATGACGCGATCGGCGTTCGGCGTGGAGCGCCGACGCTGAAGTTCGACTCGCCACTTCCCGAGGATTTCGACCGACGATGTGACGAGTGGATATCCGCGCCGATCGGGCGCGGTGGATCTGTCCGAGGTTCTCAAGCTGCAGAACGCGTCGCCTCGTACGAGCGCGTCGGGCGATGGGCGACCTCCTTCCCTACCAGAAACGGCCGTCGCGCCGAACGACCCCGCAGATCGTGACTTCAAGGTTGAGCAACCTTTCCGCCGGCGATGGGTGGTGACGACGTATCCGTCAAACCCAGACACCGCGTTCATCCGCAGCGCCGGATTTTTGGCGCGTCGTCGAAGCTTCGCAGAATAGGGTAGCTTGCCTAGATGTGTTAGCAGCCAGTTACGCCATGCGGGCATAATTTGTAATGTAAGACAATGCGATATGCGATTGAATGGAACGTTGTGTTCATTTTGCTATTTGTTTGTGTGTTGGATTGATTTTGGATGAGTCCCCGAGCGTCCGCCTTTTTTGTGGGGTTCACCTTGTATATGATGTTTGTTGTTATCATGTGTTTTGTTAATTTAGTCGACTCGCCGAGCTCGAGAGCCAGCCGCATGGCGACTCCTTGAGTGCTCAGATTTTACCGCTTTTCCAGACGTGAACGGGTCGGGTGGCCGAGTCCCCGAGCGTGGTACTTGGTAGTTCAAGGCGCGACTCGAGGGTGGTTGAGGACCAGCGTTGGTGAGCGCCACTCCTGCCTGGCCCGGAGGGTCGATCGCGTCGAGTCTGGGTATGCTCTCTTACTTGGCGTTTTCGACCGATCGCGATTTAACCGGTATTCAGTCCCCGAGCGTGGTACTTAGCCGCTCGAGTCGCTATGCCGAGGATGCGGAGGACCGGGTCGCCGGAGAAGCGAGGAAGTTGTCTTGGCTCGTAAAACCAGTCGAGCTAGGCGACTCAATGGGCTCGGTTTGGCGTTTTTCGTGGGACGCAAGACCTGAGATGACTCGGTTCTTACATCGCACTACTTAATGCGTGGCCGCTGTACCAAAGGTTGACTTCGCGCTTTTAGCATGATCTGTTACGAAAAGAGTGGCACAAGGTGTGGAGAGTAGACGCAATATGCGAACCGCTTTTTATTTCATAGCGATCGGAGAGTACATGTGAGGTTCTAGGAGTAGAACTTCCGGAGGAGATTTACATTCCATGGTCGCTGACGCCGAGTTCGCCGCCCCGGACGTCGATGAGGTAGTAGGCGTCGTTGCGTAGCACGCGCTAATAGCGAACGGGCCTTCCCACGGAGGAGAGCTTGTGCATGCCCTTCTTGTCTGGATGAGGCGTAACACCGTGTCGCCTCGGAAGGTGCGGGTTTTCACCCGTCGGCTGTGGTAGCGCGGAGCCCTTGCCGATAAATGGCGGTGCGCGATCGGGCGAGGTCGCGGCTTCGCCGAGTTGGTCGAGCCCGTCTTGGCGGGCCAGCTCGCTTATGCCTCAGATAGTGGACGACCCGCGGCGAGTCGTGTTCGAGGTCGGTGGGCATGACCGCTTCGCCAGAGACCATGAAGAATGGAGTGAATCCCGTCGACCTGCTGACCGAGGTGCGGATTCCCGATGACGGAGGGTAGCTTCGACCAAAGATCCGGTGCGTTCCAGTGGTACTTGGAGTCGCGGTGTGCCGTGGAGGATGCTTTGGCTCGTTCCGCTGGCCGTTGGACTCGGGCGATCGACGCGAGGTCGAGCCGGATGTGGTGCTCTTCGCAGAATTCGTCCATTGCTCCCTTGGCGAAGTTTGTGCCGTTGTCCGTGATGATGCTGTTGGGGAACCCGTAGCGGTATATGAGCTCGCAGAGGAACTTGGTGGGTCTTTTCCGTCGCATTTCGGACTGGCTTGGCCTCTACCCACTTCGTGAATTTGTCGACGCGACCAGCAAGTGGGTGTAGCCGAGGGGGCCTTCTTGAAGGGCCTACCATGTCCATGCCCCACACAATGGCGGTGATGGGGATTGTTTTGAGCGCCGAGCTCGACGCGTCCCCGATTGGCGATTGGCACCCGCGCATCGCTGGACGATGTCGACAGCGCCGGCGCAGCGGGGCCAATAGAAGCCGTGGTCGCATAGCCTTGGCGATCAGGAGAGCGGCGGCGTGGCCGCAATCGCTGAGTGGATGTCGTGGAGGATTTTGCGTCCTTCACCGTTGACGCAACGTTGAACACGCCGGTGACGCTGCGCTTGTGTAGCTCGCCGATGATGGTGTAAGACTTGCATCGGCGAGCGATCATTCGAGCGCTTGTCTCGCTATGCGGTGGTGCGGTTTCTGTGTAGGCGATGTAGGGCTTGGTCCAGTCGTCTGGCTCGGTGATGAGTGCGACCAAGGCTGCATATGGTTGGAGCGGGACTCCGATGTCGATCTCCTTCGGGGGAGAGACTGATGGTATGAAGATTGTGTCGAGGAACACGCCGTGGTGGTGCGAGTCGAGCCGACCCGACGGGAGAGGCGTCGGCCTCGCTTTTTCTCCCGTCGATCCACTCGGCAGTGAAGTGGCCGCCACCTTGTCCACCTCTTGGCGATGCCGCCATGGTGGGGAGACGTCGCAGTGCCGCGACTTGCCCGCAACGAGGTCGGAGTCTCCGAGCACCAAGGCGATTGACGCCATCTCCCTTGCGGCTCGCATGTCGGAGTAGGCCTCGATTCAGCCATGTTGTTGGTGCGGGCGTGAATTGAGGCGGAGGATGTAGCGGAGCTTGTCGCCTTTGGTGAGGTCAAGACTATCCCCGCCTCGCGCCCGGCGTTTGGACCCGTCAAGTGCGTGCTCCGTAATGGAGGTACGGCGGCTTCTCTGCCGGGCCTCTTCCCGGCGATGAAGTCCGCCGGTTCAGGACTTAATCGCCTTGGCTCGTGATTTAATGTTGTGGACGCCGATCTCGACGGCCACTTGGCGACCCGCCCGGTCGCCTCGATTGCGGATGATGTCTTGTAGTGGTGCCGAGGAGACGACCGTGATCGGGTGCCTCGAAGTAGTGCGGCCGCCATTGAGCCTCAAGACCGCGTATACCAGCTTTTGATATCGCAAGTATCGCCGGCGCGATTCGGTGAGAACCTCGATGTAGTACACCTACCGGACTGGGCGCCTTTCCTTTCTTCTGGTCGTTCGACGACCATTACGCAACCGACGACGCCGGACGCCGCGACGTAAACCAGCATAGGCTCTTTGTCGGGTGCGGTGCGCGAGTAGTGGTGCGCGAGTAGCATTTTTAAGGTCGCGAGCGCCGTCGCCTCCTTGTCCCAATCGGAAGGTGGGGTTCTTGCGCATCAGCGATAGGGCATCGCTTTTCGCCAAAGGGATGAAGCGATCGAGAGCCGCTACACGCCCGGCCAGCTTCGACGCCGCGCAGCACTCGGTTTGCCGAGGCGATCGTGTCGATCTTCGTTGGGTTTGCCTCGATCCCTCGCTTGGAGACGACGTACTCAAAGAAGTTGCCCGCGGTACACCGAAGGTGCACTTGCCTGGGTTGAGCTTTATCTTGTACCTTCGCAGATTGGCGAAGGTTTCCGCCAGGTCGGCGAGTAGGTCGCCTTGGCGAGCGGATTTCACGACCACGTCGTCGATGTAGACGTGGATGTTGCGGCCGATTTGGCTCGCGAGGCATTCTTGCATGCACCGCTGGTAGGTTGCCCCGGCGTTCTTGAGGCCGAAGGTCATGGCGGTGTAGCAGAAGGCTCCGAATGGCGTGATGAACGCCGTCTTCTCCTCATCCTCAACAGCCATTTTGATCTGGTTGTACCGGAGTAGGCGCCGAGGAAACATAGCGACTCGAACCGGTTGAATCGATTATCCGATCGATCCATGGAGGACGAATCGCCTTTAGGCGGGCGCTGTTCAGTTTGTGTAGTCGATACACATTCTCCGTGTCCCGCTTTTTCTCGACCAGGACTGGGTTTGCCAGCCACTTGAGTATTTGATTGGCGGATGAAGCCGAATGAGCAAAGGCCGCACTTCCTCGGCGATTGCTCGACGGGCGTTCTTCGTTGAAGGGTCAGAGCGATCGCTGACGGTCGCACTTTGGGGTCGGCGTTTAGTTTGTGCTCAGCGAGCTCCCTAGGGACACCGTGCATGTCGGAGGGTTTCCATGCGAAGATGTCCCTATTCTCACGAAGGAACTCGATGGCGAGCGCCTTCCTATCTTTGGGCTCATGCTCGTCCCGATCGCCACCGTCTCCGGGTCGCCTGGGACCAGCTCGATGGTGCGAAGTGTGCGTTGTGGCCTCAAAGGTTGAGGTGTTTGCCTCCGAGTTGGGCTTCTTGAGTATTGTGGGGTCGTCATTGTTGACCCCGCCGCGATTTGGCGAGCTCGTCGGTGATTAGCTTCGCCGCGATGACGGCGGCGAAGTTCGCCTTTGGCCTCGCATTCGGCGCGCCATGTCGGGTCGCTGATGGTGATGACGCCGCACGCCCGGGAGCTTCATCGCCATGCGCGTAGGGGCGCCGCCATGAATTTGGTGAACGCCGCGCCTAGGACGCAGTGGTAAGGCTTGCCGAATGGCACCAACAAGACGATCCGCCGGTGCGGAAGTTTGCGAATCCGAAGGTGACGGTAGCGTGACCTTGCCGATCGGGTACGCCTTCCGACCGGGACGATGCCGTGGAACGTGGTGGGTTGTCTCGATCATCGATCGCGGAGCCGCAACCGCTGAAGGTGTCGAGGTAGAGGATGTTGATGGAGCTGCCGCCGCCATCGCTGTCTTGGGGAGCCAGTCGCCAACCTTGGGCTTGACCACCAAGGCGACTCGCCCCGGTACTGGCGCGTGGCGAGTGGTCTTGCCGGCCTGTGTGATGGGTTGTTCACCAGTTGAGGAACCGGGGACGTCTGTTGGGCCACCGCTGACGGCGACGGCGCTGGCGATGACCTTCTTCTCGCCGTGTTGAAGCCTGGAAGGTGTGAGCGAGCGCTACTTTGCGAATTTTTCCGCCATTTGGCGGGTCGTCGGTGTCTTCTCTGCGCCGTGCCTTCTCGATCTCCCCGAGGGTGTGGCGGTGGTGTGCGTGGCGGCTTTCCTTCCCCTGAAACGCACATGGTTGGTTAAGGAGGGCCGCGATCGAACCTTGGCTTGTTCTTAGTTCCCGCCATCGCGTCGTTGCCCTCCGTCGCGCGGTAGCTCTTGGGCTCGCGTTATGCGTGCCAGCGTTAGCGACGAAGTCGACTACCGCCCGTTGCGGCGCTTGCTCGTGAGGCGGTGCCGCCGTAACGTAGGTCGGTTCGGCGTCCGCCGTCGTGCCGCCGCGGCGGCGTTCTCCCGACTCGTCGTCGACGTCTTGGTGGGATCCTCCTCGGCGTACCATTTTGCGATCTCGAGGAGGTCGGGATGTTGTCGAGTGTGCGGTGTCGCTTGAGCTTGGCGACTAGAGGCTCAGAGCGGCATGAGGTCTTGAAGCAATGGACCGCGGTGTCCGGTGGATGCCGACCGTTGTACCAGGCTCTTGCCACCGTTGGACCCGCTATGGTCGACTGCTGGGTCCCCGGACGATCGCCTGTGTCCTCGATGGTGGTGGCGCGAGTGTAGGAGCACTGAAGTTCGACGGCGTGCCTCGCATTTCCTCCCGTGAGTCGACATCGCCCCGAGGGAGCGTGTTGATCCATTGCCGCACGCCCCTCCATCATCGGGAGGTAACGGGCGGTAGTAGATCAGTGACCCGCGATCCCCATTGCCATGAGGTATGTGTCAAGCATCGCGGGTCGCACGAGAGTCGATTTTTCTATCTCCTTTGGCGCCTTGAAGTTTGGCGGTACTTTTCGCCGGATCATTGGTCCGGCACTTGGGCCCTAGTCGATCGAGCGACCCCATAGGCTCGCCATCGCCAGTAGTTAGGGCGCATGCGAAGTCGCCGCGGGCGGCGCGCCAGCTTTGGTTGTTGATGATGTGAGTACGGCCGATGGGTTCTCCGTTAGCGGCGACAAAGTTGGTCGCCGCCCGGGATCGTTGGAGAGTGCTGCTCGCGGTCGGCGTTGAGCTGCAGGCTCGGCTCGCGGGCAATTGAGGGTGTTTGCCGCACCGGCGCCGCTGAGGCCGCCTCGCTTCCCGAGGATCGCGAGTATACCGCTTCGCGAGTCGGCGCGCTCTTGCTGCTCCACGGCTTTTGCGAGCAGGGCCTTGACGCTGGATCGTAAGGCGCCGCCGGTGGCCGTGATGCTATCGGCCGCCGCTCGCCTGCCACGAGGTTGTCCATCGGGTGGAGAACGGTGGAGGCCGTTCGCGTCTCGCCCCGTGAGGAGACGACTATCCGCTGGTCTCGAGGGGTGCGGTTGGGTGGTGGGGCGCCCATCGCCGTTGATCTGGCGGCCGGCGCTTCCTCGGTGGCGCGTTTCGCAGATCGCGATTCGTCTATCGCGAGCCGGTAGCTTTTGCCGTCGGTTCAGGGCGCTACCGAACGTGGGGGTTCAGCGTGACCGATCCGCCGCTGGTGGTAGCGTGGCCTCGCGGCCGTCACTTGCTCGAGGCGGAATTTCTCGCGCCGCATGCTCTTTGCGCATCGCCCGCCAATTTCAGCGGAGTTCCTCACCGCTGCCGTATGCGTTAGGAGGGATTGGGTGGAGAAAGGATCCTCCGGCGGATCGGCGCGGCGGGCCATGTAGGTCGCGGCATGGCGACCGATTCCGTCGTGGAAGTCGGCGAGTTTTCCGACCCGGTCGAATTCGAAGATCCCGAGGATGGAGGGTCTCGAAATCTCCCGCGTTGGAGACCTGGCGATGGAGCCGCGACGAGGTCCGGTGATGGATCCGGCGAGTGACGCCGGGTCGCCGAAGTCGGCGTCGTCGGTGAGGGCCGCATCTTCGCGGCCGAGTTCCCGCCACGTTGTGGGCGAGTTGTACTCGAGGCGAGGCGTGGATCGTCGCGGACCGCTCGTGAGAGCCGATCGCGTGGCGACTTCGGATGCAGCCGAGTCCTCCGAGGTGATGACGCCGCGAGTGACGAAGAGGCCGATCGCGACAAGGTGATCACGCCGCGCGTGACGGGTCGCGCCGGGACGTAGCCGCTTGGCAAGATCCGGAGCATCTCGCCGATCGCTATCATACGGCCGGTGGCGACCGCCTCGCTGATGGGAAGATTGATCTCGCCAGTAACACCGCCGACCGCCAGGCCCCACGGGCGCCATCGTGGGAATGACCACGCAGATGCCGCAATCGGCAGTAGTAGAACGAAGGACAAGGGCGGCCACCATCTGCGGCGAGATGAGGGCAAAGACATGTGGTTTACCTGTGTTCGCTTCCGGAGGGTAAATACCTACCCCGCTAGATTGTATTATGGGGGTGTTTACAATGGGCGAACTCGGCGACTAGGCGGCGAGTTGCTTGGGTGTATGAGGGGACGTGTCTCTACTCACCTCGTAGGGAGGTTTATCTAGGCTCACCTCTCCTAGGGTTTACATATCTCAACCGATTTGGTTACGACGGTAATCGTTTAACCTAGACCGACTGGGCCTATCTGCTCGCCCGGGCCTTCAACTTCCAGTCGCCTGATACCTTGCTGGGCTTCGATCCACTCGCCGTTCTGCAGGCCCACTCGCCAGCCCTTGGGCCCGGAACGTCCCACGAGTATACCCCAAGAGGCGATCCCCATCGGAGTGATGGAGGAAGTTCTCCCCAAGCCGCCCGTGCCTTGATGCCTTCACGCCCGTGAGCCCTACCCGGTCTTCTCGTCAGCGATGCGCTGTGGCGCTGGTCGGAGCTTTGGCTAGATCTTGAGGATGCCGGGGTGGCGGCCCCGGAAGGTGGATTGCGCGGGCGTCTCTTCGGCGAGTGATGGAGGGGTTAACCTCTTGGGTGCCCGATCTTCACGGATCTCGTGGTCAAATCGATGGGAAAGCGAGGGGAAAGGGAGAAGGTAGCGGAAGCGAACACACACCTCGCGAAGAACACGATGAACACACGCAAAACTCACACGATACAAGGCCGATTGCTCCCGAACGGCGGCCACCGGTCCGATAGAATCCTCGCAAGGAAAGATCGGTCAACGTGCTCCCTCAAATCCACATCGGAGAGGGAAGAACACCTTGAGGAGGGTCTTGACGACTTGGGGGCGAAACCGAACCCAAGGCCTTGTTCAACGATGGATGCGTGATGCAAAGTCCAATCGAGGTTGGTGACGATAGTCGGTCCCCTTGGTAAAGGGATGAGGCAAAACTAGAGATTCCACAATGGGGTTTTATTTAGTCTATCATCTATGCCTAAGGGATACATGAGGGTGGGGGGGCTCTATTTATAGGCCAACCACTTAACAAGGGTAGTTTCGGATAAACTAGGCGAATAGGTAAGTAAGGGGGATACATGGTGGCCCAACTAGTGCCGCAGTAATCGACATGACCCAGAGTACGACTTGGGACCGTAGTACCGTCATCACCGTAGTACCGCTTTGGGGACCGTAGTACCGCTATGGCGGTAGTACCGCAAGCCGACTGGGCATCCAGCATGGCGATGGCGCAGGCTTCAAGACGGGCGGTAGCAGTGATCACTGACTGCAGTACCGGTTCCGCCGACCGTAGTACCGCTTGAACCGGCAATGGCCGATCTTCTTCCTCCTCCTCTTCCAAGCTTCCGTCTTGTCGGGCTTGATGCTCCGGCCTCCCTTGCCTCAGATTGGTCGGTGTGAACCTATCATGAATATGTGACGGAGTATGAAGTAGCATACCATTCAATAGGGTAGGAAGTGAGCTTTCAGAGGAACGGATTCACCTTTGGAGTCCATAGCGACTTGGCGTAAGTTGGAGACCTTGATGTAGTAACGACCGTAGGTCGGGCTGCATCATCTCCCCCCCCTTCAAAAAGAGTCGTCCTCGACTCTACATGCTCATCACAAAGTAGAAGCGGTCGAGACCTTCTTGATCCCGGGTTCACCTTATAGTCGCTCGAAGATTGACTTGACAAAACTTCATTGTTCCTTCACCTTCCTTGAAGCCTACAAAGCTCACAACAAAAGCAAAGCAACACTCAAAGCGTAGCCAATTCATGAAGATTATAGCATGAGTCCTCAAGAAGAAGTAAGTCACCTTAGCTTGTAGAGATAGCTCGATGAAGGGTAGCCATAGGTAACTCTCTTCGGTTCTTCTTGTCAACATATAGTCCATAGAGGTTGACGTGTATGCATTTGTACCTTCATACAACAAAGACCAAGCAACATATGTTTGTGTTAGAGGAGCATGTCATTTGTGGCATGTCCATTCTTGTTCACAACACGATTAGCACAACTCAAGTATAGCAAACGGAATGCATATGCATGGTCAATGTGCATGGAAATCGTTTGAACATCATCCAAATGTGGAAACTCAAAAACTCCATGTAACATAGAAGTGGGGCATTCAAAGCATTGGATCCAAATTTCAAACAACATCTTTGATGGAAGAATAGGAGAATTTGGCAAAAACGCACAATGAAGCATATCCAAAACAAAAGTATTATGTTTGCAAACAAACCAAATGAAAGAGCAAGTGGTACTTATGTTTGTTGCAACAACAAGACGAGATTCTTGGAAGCTCTCATGACAATTCATGCTCTTAATGGAATTGTGGTTGCACCCAAAACATCGGAAAGAGAAAATGTTCAACATTTTTGTTACAACACACAAAACATCATTACCTAGATGCGAAGAAACATGAATGTCACAAGGGGAGATAATACCATTAACATGCTTGCAATCAAACCATAGGAAAGAGCAATTTGCCAACATGAAAGATGCAAAGCATGCAAAAGGTATCAGAGCTGGGTTCGATCTTGAACTCACTTGTGGGATGCTCTCAAGAGCTCTTTTTGTCAACTCGTGCTCAACCGAGGTTGACATTCTCGTGCGGGTACCTACACACATCATATGTAAAAGGAAGAACATGTGTGCATGGTAGAGATACACATCATCCATCATGACGTATCTCTTTTTGTGCACATCACCATTATTTTCAATCAAGTATGAAATGGATGCATGGTGAGTATGCAAGTGGGAAACATGCTTATCATGGCCATCATCAAAATCTCCAAAAATTGAGAAAGCTATGGGGGCCATCTCATTAGAACGCATATGATCAATATTGTTGCAAGCATTCATCTTATGGCAAGCAACGGGAAAAATTGAATGACTAGCATGACAAAGCATGTCCATAGCAATTGGAGGATACACACAAGATGCATAGCATGGCATGTTTATGGCAATGAGTTCGCAATCAAACAATTCCACATGATCAATATGATGCAAAGGCAAATCATCACATGGGAATATGAGTGAAGCATATGTAATGTCACAAGTATCATCCATAGCATGCATATCCTCACAATTCATCATGTCCACTAGTGGGATCATGGCATCATCAACACCCTTATTGTTACCTTGTTCATACCTCTCATATGAAGTGGGTGTTGTGGAAGTAGTGGCCTCCTTGTGGACGACTTCGTCTTCTTCATGTAGCCATGGCGTAGCATCATCTTCGTGCACCATGTACATCTTCTCCAATTGAGGCATCATTGCTTCATAGCTTGGTGCTTCTTCATCCATGGAACCTAGCACAACACAAGAGAACACACTAGAGGTAGAGGGTAAATTGTTAGAAATCGAAATGGTCTCACTTGACCTATCAACTACCACTCTCAACTCACTAGGAGTATCGCTCATGCCCTCCAAGTGGAAGCACTCAATCTCACATAAGGTGGAGTCACTCATCTCACTCTTGTTCTCACTCAAGTGGGCTAAGTGGCTCTCAGACTCACATGGGATTGGTACCACATTATCACTCAAGCATATGGGGGTAGGCTCGGTTTCCTCAACTCCATGTGCCTCCTTTGGTGAAGGGATAATCCCATGCTCACCATTCTTGACCTTGTCGCCTCCAAGGTTGGATGCCATAAGATGGGCATCATTTCTCTCCTCCATGGTCGAAGGGAAAATCCCATGCTCGACCGTCTTGTGGCCATCTCGTAGTAGTGGTGGAGGTAGGCTCATGCTATCCAACTTGGCTAAGTAGGCTACATTTTCCTCGTCAGCAGGTCGTAGAAGTCAAGCCGGCTTTGAATCTTGATGGCGTGGAGGAAGGCTTGCTCTTGGTGCCATTATGGTGGTGGCACGAGTAGTTGAAGGTGCCCTATGATGGTGTCGACGGAGGTCATTGGCGTGCCTTGTCGATGGTTGATGTAGGTGGCGACTTGGTCGTCCACATGACACTCGCATGACGATGATCATTTGCCTTGGCACTCTTCTTGTGCTTGTGGTGCCTTCTTGAGCTTGCTTGAGCATTATGGTTGGTGCTCATCTTGAATTCTTCGTCTTTATGGCGAAGATGCCTTTGACGATGTCTTGTATCCTCTTTATGGTGGCGATGCTCATGAGAGGATGTTTGTCTATGAAGAGTTTTGTTTCTTGGCGCCTCTTGATGCATATGATGTTTGGACGCCACTCTTGTTTGGATTGGAGTTGGAGCTTGCCTTGGCGGTGATGAAGCTTGGCCTTGGAGATGGTAGAGCTTGACGCCTGCGGTGATGGAGCTTGGTGCCTTGGAGATGGTGGCGCTGACGCCATCTAGGTGGTGGCACATGTCGCCTTGGAGGTGAATCATCAAGGTGGTGCCTTTGGTGTGGCACGCTTGGCCTTGAAGGTCATGGAATCTTGATGATGCGCCTCCTCTTGCTTGGCGAGTAGGCTTCCATCTCCACACGGTGGAGGAATTCTTCATGGCTCATGGAGGAGCCATCAAAGTCGATGAAGTTCTCCGTGTCCTCCATGCTTGGCGAGGCGCCATCGATGTCACACTCAAGTCGCCCATGCTTGGGGAGTAGTTGTTGGTGTAGTACTCATATCACCCAAGCATGTGGAGCCATTGTCGTGTAGTGCTCCATAGGCTCCATGCATGAGGAGCCATTGTCGACGAGAGCTCCATGTCTTCCATGCATGTGGAGTCGTCAGGTGTAGTGCTCCGGTCCTCAAAGCATGCAGAGCCATTGTCGGTGTTGTGCAGTCATGTCCTCTATACTTGTGGAGTCGTAGTCATGGTGGCTCATCATGGATTCTTCATAGATATCATCCTCGGTTCCGAGTCCCTAGACATGATGCACAAGACCAAGTGGTGTATATGGAAGTGGTAGTGGGAGTTAGGGATACAACGCCAAACCTTACTTTACCTTGAAGATCGTATCGTGCAAGTGGCCACACTTGAGAGCAATAAACCAAGCAAAGTGAAGTTCACGCGGAACACCAAAACCAACTACGAACCAAAAAACACACACACACAAGGCCTATGGTGGATAGGTATGGAAAGTGGAATGTCAAGAACCAATCCGAAATCAAGATGTTGTAATGGCAAGTAAAGAACCACAATGATCACAAAGTAAACAAGTCAATCCACAAGATAGGAAATATGTACAAGGAAACACACACGGTGGGAAAAATGGGACTTGTGCGACGGAGAAAGTGAGCTAAGAACCACAAGATTACCTAGCGAAGACTATAAGCTCGTGTCACACAAGTACAAGGAGAGACGCTAGTTCGATTGCACAAAATTGGTGGGCTACAAGATATGCACAATAAGTACCACCTATATGATGTTCATCGAGCTTATGCCTTCCTATTCTATGAGGCACATGTATATTTGTTTTTTCTTTTTCCTTTTTTTTTCTATTTTTTTCTTTTGTATCACTCTTTTCTTTTTCCTTTTCACTTGACTCTTCCTTATGCCAACAACTATACAAGATAACTATATGAGATAGCGCTCACAATGTTTGCTCGGAATTCTACAAGGTATCAAATGTGCATAGCCCAAGCAATCATAAGAGTAACTAGTCTCAATAGGTGTTTGTTGCTCGCAAAGATAGTGGGGTTTCACAAAGGAATGCAAGTGGGGAGAAGTCGCGGAATGTTTATACCTTTCACGAATGATCTTCACCTTTATTGTTGGATTCCGCCTTGCTCACGGAATTTGGACGGAGTAGATAGCATGAACCACGTGTATGATGATGTAGGGCTCCTTCTCCTCTTGAAAACGAGCTAAAGAACACCAAAATCCGAGTTCAGATGCAAAAGTTATGCCCAAAACGGTGAGAGGTCAAACTGGAACTTGCTGTTTTGGATCAAGATGGGGCGTAGTACGGTTGTTTGGGCCCTAGAGTACGTTAAGGGCGGTAGTACCGGTTTTGGACCCGTAGTACCGCTTGGACCTGGATGCGAGATTTGACGTTGCGATTTTGGGGTGATTTAAGGAAAATCTTCAAGAAAAACACCAAATCGAAGGGGGAAATCAAGGAATTAGGCCATGGGAACGCAAAGGAAGGTAGATCAACAAGTTTAGCAAGCAATCCACGGATCAAAACCTACCAAAACGCACTCAAATCACAGATCGATCCAAAACACGAATTGGGGCTGTTTTTGGTGGAAATTTCGAATTTATGGGGAAAAGACCAAATCGATGAGAAATCCGTGGCAACCAAAAGCTGCTGATACCAGATGATGGAGGGGTTAACCTCTTGGGTGCCCGATCTTCACGGATCTCGTGGTCAAATCGATGGGAAAGCGAGGGGAAAGGGAGAAGGTAGCGACCTCGCGAAGAACACGATGAACACACGCAAAACTCACACGATACAAGGCCGATTGCTCCCGAACGGCGGCCACCGGTCCGATAGAATCCTCGCAAGGAAAGATCGGTCAACGTGCTCCCTCAAATCCACATCGGAGAGGGAAGAACACCTTGAGGAGGGTCTTGACGACTTGGGGGCGAGAAACCGAGAACCCAAGGCCTTGTTCAACGATGGATGCGTGATGCAAAGTCCAATCGAGGTTGGTGACGATAGTCGGTCCCCTTGGTAAAGGGGATGAGGCAAAACTAGAGATTCCACAATGGGGGTTTTCTTTAGTCTATCATCTATGCCTAAGGGATACATGAGGGGTGGGGGCTCTATTTATAGGCCAACCACTTAACAAGGGTAGTTTCGGATAAACTAGGCGAATAGGTAAGTAAAGGGGGGATACATGGGCTGTGGCCCAACTAGTGCCAAGAGGCATCGACATGACCGTAGTACGGACTTGGGACCAGAGTACGGTCATCACCGTAGTACCGCTGGGGACGTAGTACCTTATGCGGTAGTACCGCAAGCCAAGACCGGGCATCCAGTGGCGATGGCGCAGGGCTTCATCAAGCGTGGCGGCGGTAATCACCGTGACCGGAGTACCGGTTCCGACGACGGTAGTACCGCTTGAACTCGGCACCGCCGATCTGTCTTCTTCCTCCTCTTCCAAGCTTCCGCCTTGTCGGGCTTGATGCTCGGCTTCCTCCCTTGCCTCCGCTTGGTCGGTGTGAACCTATCATGAATATGTGACGGAGTATGAAGTAGCATACCATTCAATAGGGTAGGAAGTGAGCTTTCATAGAGGAACGGATTCACCTTTGGAGTCCATGGCGACTTGGCGTAAGTTGGAGACCTTGATGTAGTAACGACCGTAGGTCGGGCTGCATCAGCGAGCGTCGTGGCAGTGGTGGTGGTTTCTCCCCTTGGTCATGTGGATGGCGAGGAGAGGGCGATGGGAGGCTTGGGTGTTGGCGGCGCTTCGGCTTCGGCAATCCCAGATCGCGTGTCGACAGCCTATCTTGGGGACAACGAGCGTGGCCGGGCGCCGTTCAAGGTTTTTCCGGCGGCTACGTGCCTCGGCACCATCGGGCGATGCTCGCGGCGATTACTTGGGGGCGGGCGGCGCTGGCGCTACCTTCCAGCGACAGGGCTCGGTGAAAACCCTTGACCTTTGGTCTCGCGATGGCGATGGTGTGTCGTGACCCTCTTGGGAGGCGTCATTGGGAGTCCCGGTCTCCCGTCGGCTCATTATCCTTGGTGGCAAGTTTAGGCTACCGCGTTTTTCTTGTTTATTTTGATCTGCATTGTAAATGGGGTCTCCCCTCCACCTTGTATCTGTTCGGCCGATGTGGCTTTATTTATAAAGCGGGGCGAAAGCCTAGTTCGAGGGTCTGCAAGCAATTACATACTCAAGTAGTACGCATAGCAAAAGAACATACAACGATGGAGATAAATCGATCGGATAAAAGGAACAAATGTACATACGGCTTATGTAATAGGGGATTTCTACTGACCTTTGCAAATTATTGATAGAATTGTAAAGAACCAGCGAGTCAGGATCATGAACTATGTCAAAACGGTCAAAAAAAAAAACCGGCTGAAAGACAAAACAAGCCTAGTCCACTAGTTCCAGGGCACGCCGGCCTGACAACGGAGATCGGAAACAAGGATATAAAGTCGAGACTAGTCCACTAATTCTAGGGCATCGCTAATCACTCTACTCGTCACTCCCGTTGCCCAGGAATCAAAAGACAACGTTGTATGCTAATGGTTTTTACTAGTATCCTAGTTCATTTCTTTCTACTCCCTCCGTCTCAAAATATAAGATGTTTTAGGTTTGTAAAAAAAATTAATCTAGACTTTTTTAGTGTATAGATTCACCCCAAAGCTGTGTGAACCTACATACTAAAACAAGTCTAGATACATTTGCTTCACAAAGCTAAAATATCTTATATTTTAAAACGGAGGGAGTAGACAATAGACCTAAGGTTTACTACATGTATCGGGGGTCCCAGGAGCTTGGGGCCCAGTGCGGTTGCACTGCCTGTACGTGCTCAGGGCCGGTCCTGAATTAGTGCTATATGTCACAAACCAACTCCAATATTGGTAGTTTTCGAATATAAATGGCAAAGTCGATAGTTATGTGTCAATACTGCCGTAAATGTGATATTTTTGCGTCATTTTCTCATCGAGTACACCGGTAGCCCAAAGATTGTCCGACCAGTTTCTTTTAACATATCTCATGCTGGTTGTTCCAACCAAAATTATTTTCGTTTTGTCTGGCACTCCAACCTCCATACAAATTTGGGCTCTTCCGGACGTGCCATGACGACAACAAACTTCACTTAAGATTGAGCAAACATGCCCATAGTCGGTCCCTCGCTATCCCACCTACCCTTCTTTTTCTCTCCTCTCTCTGGTCCTTGCCTTTTCTGATTTTGTGTAGAGACTTACTAGTGTGGAAAGCCTCCCTAATTAATCCGACAATGTTTTTGCCACTCCCAGTAAAGTGCCTGGCGGCTCAATATCAAACACCCTATAGGGACCGCCGATGGATATGCTCTTACTTCTCAATCACCTCTCTCATGGTTGGTTTTATCTCGCGATTCGTGCAATGTGGGATATAAAGATGAGTTGTAACTAGTTGTAATTGAAAATTTATTGAGTTACGAGAATTAGTACAAATTTTAAAAATTTCAACTAGGTTTGAACTGAGAATAGGATGCCACCATTCGACTCACACATAAAAAGTTCTTAGGCACCTCGGATCTAGGAGATCCGTAATTTAATTTACCTCCCCGATCTATCCCGCCACAATAAAATATTTTAAGCTAGTTTGAATTATAAAAAAGTCTAAAACAAACCCTAAACTCATAGTTGTTCACGGTTTAAACCCCAAGTCAAAATCCATATTGTTCGTACCCTAAGCTATACAATCCCGGTCTGAATAAAACCCTAAAGCTATTTGACCAAATTGACTGACACCACATAGGCAGAAAATTACAAGAAAAACTAGATAATTATATCTATTATAATCTCTTATTAGTCCCTAAGTATGTCTCCAACGGCACCCCCAAACGGAAAAACCTGGTCAGATTCTGTCCAGTCAGACAGATAACAGCACCTAAGGGCTACCGCAAATTTATTTCTTCCCATTTTTTCGGACCCCCATTTCCGAAGAGAATTTAGGTCTGATTTGCAGTGATACGGACGCGGGGACATGTCCGGCCTGTCCTCCCATGACCGCCCTCCGGCCCACATGACAGTCTCTCTCCCATCTAGCAAAGATATTTTCTCTCTCCCTTTATCCGCTGACAGCCCCTCCGATGTTGCACACATCATCGGCGGCGGCCTCTCCTTCCACGAGATATTGCCTCCTATCGTCAAGCGTGTCGTCGGCCTCCTACATCTCCGCCTGGCTCGGCTCCTACCACACTGATGCTATCTGGTCCACCGTCGATAAGACCATCTGCAACATAGGGCTGTCCCGTTATCCACTGTAACACCCTCAGAGTCGGACCTATGCAAGTTTTAGCGAAACCCGCCAAACCCGCATAGAAACGATTCAAAGGTGCCCACCAGGCACTTTCGTGCGGATGGAAAACGAAGTAATAACATTACACAACAGTCCTCGATGGGACCCATGACGTATATATATACAACACGACTCCAAGAGTCAAGAACAGATATCTGAACAAAGATCCAAATCACCTTAAAATGATAGAGCGTCCGACTACGGACAAGATGCAAATGGGGCTAAGAGCCACGAAGAATAACCAATGGCGCCCATAACCCCGCCAGCCAAGCCGGAAGGGTAACCTCGCTAACGACGCCGATCTCAAAACCGCTTAAACAAAAGGGTGCAAAGGGCAAAGGAAAAGAGGAGCAAGATCGAGGCCAAGACAGCGAGGCTAGAATTCGCGGTCCTCGCCTAAAGGTATGGTGGATCAAGCGCAAGACACTAAACAACCTATAGAGACTCGATACAACTGGCGGTTATCAGAGAGGGGTGAGAATGACCTATCCGGATCCAACCTGAAGCTAACACCAAACAAACCCATCCTTGTGTTTCCCCCTCGAGACCAAACGAGGAAGTCAACCGAGGAACTCGCACCGTTGGCAGTTTTACTTATACAATTGTCGTTGCAGCAATTACTAGTCAGGTTTAGATATTCATCCTGATAAAGTAAGCAGTAGGCACTTTTAATTAACCATTCCGTTATAGTTGTAACACTTACTAATCAGATATGAATAGCATGAGATAACCCTTAAACCCAGCAGTTGTTGGTACTTTTATTCAGCCATTCCGTTGTAGTTGCAATACTTACTAGTCAGGTACAATGGTCGCAAGCGACAAACCAACAAGCAATTGTGGGCAGTATTATTTAGCCATTCCATTATAGTGAAGCTTATTACTAGTCATTATAAAGTCAAATGTATAGCAATAAACTTTAGTTATGCTTGTCTATGGTCGAGATACTGTGCTCCAAGTCGTCCATATCCGCGGACACGTCTTTCAGAAAGTTTTACCCGGCCGGGGTGCACCAATAGCAACACACGCTCGATCAACCTCGAAAAAACCAAATCAAAACCCAACGAGGCTTTCACGACTGAACAATCACAGGATTCAGAAATATTTCAGGGGGCCACCCCTTGGAGTCTACCCGCAACGAAGTAAGCAAGCTCCGAGACGGACTCAAGGTTTGCGACAATGGTCAGAAGCGATCGGGAACCCAAAACTGGGTGTCGATACAGCGTAATCACTCCGCTTACCTAAAAGACAAAGGTGCTCCTCGACAATCGTAAATACATAAGTAGCATGGCATAAGTACAGGATAGTAAATAAAACCTCAAACTAGTTTGTGGCCCCAAGAAATAAGAGAATCAAGCTCGCCTCGGGGGGTCCCATATACCTCCCGGATGTGGATAGCGCGATAAATCAAGGAACAGGTATCAAGTACTCGGGGTCCTACGGGACACAAGTGGGCGTTCGGAAACCAAATATTATCTATCACCCACCGATGCCTCTGCTTATTTCAATTTTAGTTGTTAGACAGAAATTAAAGTGAACGATAAGTAAAGCTATGATCATCTCCAACATCAAACATGCGGCAAGGCTCCAACAACTGTGGCACTGAACGACACGCAACAGCACTTGAGCAAGCGACTACGACGCGCAAGTCCAACTAACTACCAAACAACAGGTAATAGGATGTGTCCAAGGCAATATACGACTGCAGGGAATATCACGGGTACGGAAACTAGAGCAACGCACACAGATAGCAATAGATCAACAGGAGGGAAGTAAATACTATAAAAGTAAGATAGGTAGAAAGCGGGAGATGCTCGCCTGAAAACATTGTCGAAGGTTCATCCGAAGATCGGGGCGAAGCTCACATCAACTCAACGGTCTTATCCGCGAAGAAGCAAAACACTGGAAGAAACACCGGATGCAATATTTAATACAACGGCAGAAGATCGGCATGATGCATGAATGATGCATGACATGGCAAAGGTGCAATGCGATTAGGTCATATTAAACGGAACCGGGGTCCCGACAATTATTCAAGTGGTTCAAGTTATTTAGAACCCCCGCAATTTAAATGTTGTTTTAACATGGCAAAAGATAGCACCGGTTCGCTACACAAGATTTAAATGAGGCCAATATGAGACTAGATTTGCCCGCATATGGGCCCCATATTTAATTATTAGGTGAATCGGCATAAGGCCCCCAAACCACAGAAAATGTATGCGAGTTGAATGATTAATATGCAACAAGTTGTGTTATGTTATAAAATAGGGTTTTCGGGAAGGGGTTCACACATTCGGGTTCGACGATCTTGGTTAGGGTTCGACGGGGTTCGGGGTCGGGGTCCAGGGTTCAGGGTTCGACGGCATCGGCGGGATCGTTCTCGGACTCCGGGGGTTAGGGTCTTGTCGCATCCGGGTGGTCGGCCATGTTGTCGGTCTTGTCGTCTCTCGCGGGGACCTTGGCGTTCCGGGAGGGCGTACTTGGTCGGGCGTCGGGGCATCGGACTCGCCCTGGCCGGTGTCGAACTTGTCGGGTCCTCGTGTCGGGTCGGTCTTGGCATTCGGGGTGAAGTACTCGACGTCCTCGAGGGAGTACTTGTCGTTTCGGGCCCTCGACGAATCTTGGCGTCCGAGAAGAAGATCATGTCAGTCCTGCAGGGTCCGGTCTTTGAACTCTGGGAAGGCGTCCTTGCCGCTCGGCTTCGAGGAACGGTGAAGGGGATGTCCACGGGTCCGTGGATATCTTGGTTCAGCATCGGGTTGGTCTTGTCGGCGGTCTTGGGGTTCCGCGTCAATGATGGATTTGACTCAGCCCACGTGTCCTCGGGAGGTGCTTCCTTCGCGGGCAGAGTGGCGCCCGAGACGAGGATGCACGGTGCGGCGCGGCCGACGCGGACTCCCAGGCGGCGGGACTCGCGGACACGGCAGCGACGAGCTCGGAACCGGGGGCGCGGAGGCTTCCGATGAAGGGCCCGCAGAGGAGCGGCTCGGGGACTTTGAGGCGCTGGCCGAGCAGGCTGGGGAAGGGTGGCGCGACTGCCCTGGCTCGCCGAGCGGACGCTGCCGTCGGCGAGAGGAGGTTCCCAAGGCGCTGCAGGGCGGGCCGGTCAGCGAGCGTGGCCGGAGGCGGGCGGAGCGCCGCTGGCCGAGGTCGCGCGGCGCGGAAGACGGAGGGGAGGCGCGGCGCGAGGACGGGAGGTCCGGGCGGCGGAGCTCGGGGAGGGCGCGAGCGTCTGCGGGCGGAGGAGGAGCGTGGGAGGAGCGAGCCGGTGAGCGGCGGAGGGCCAGGCGGCGCCGAGGAGCTTGGAAGCGGGCGAGGTTCGGGCCGGCGCGCGAGGGAGGAGGACCGGCGAGGGGCACGCGGCCGGGCGAAGAGTGGGGTCCGGCGACGGCGCTGCAGAGGAGGGCCGAGAAGGGGAGGAGACGGCGCTGTGGCACGCAGGCCGGCGCATGGGAGAAGGAGAGGCGGCAGGTGAGGGCGTCGGGGCAGGAGGGTTGGGGAAGAAGAACGGAGGTGAGGGTCTGCTGCGGGGGGCGAGGCGGAGGTTGAGGCGGCGCACGGGTCCGGCGGGCAGCTGCAGGCGAGCGTCGGCGCAGAGCGGAGGGGAGGGAGGTTGCGGGGATGCGCGCGCGAGAGAGAGGAAGAAGACGGGTGGTGCGTGCGGGGAAGGGGCCAGCAGGGACGGGTGGGTCCTGTGGGGTGACAGAGGCAGGGCGCAGGTAATGGGCGCAAGGTGGATGCAGTGTGTTGTGGTGGGGTGGTGGTGGGGGGACAGGTGGGGTGGGTTTAGCCTAGGTGGAGAGAGGGAGGGTTAGGTGGCAGGATAGGATTGGTTGAGGAGAGGGAGAGGGTGAGGTGGCGAGAGGCCATAGGC
The DNA here is from genome assembly GCA_030063025.1 of Avena longiglumis. Taxonomy (NCBI): domain Eukaryota; kingdom Viridiplantae; phylum Streptophyta; class Magnoliopsida; order Poales; family Poaceae; genus Avena; species Avena longiglumis. The sequence continues at coordinate 536,495,000 of CP125973.1, forward strand.
TGGGGTGAGGTGGCCAGAGGGTTGGGTAGAATAGGATGGGTAGCTTTAGGAATTAGATGAGGCTGATTAGGTGGACCGTTTTAGGTTCTGGGGGTGGTCGTTCGGGTCTAAACGGCCCGTTCGACTGCCCCCGCTAAAATAATTAAATCTTTTATTTGTTTTAAACGGGCCGTTTGCAACCCGATAGCAGCCCAAACAAAATAATCCGAAGACACGGTTTTAATGTTTGAATAAAGATGGTGCGTTTTGAAAACAAATCGGACTTTGCGAAAATAGTTTTATGCAAACAATGCATGATGATGACGATGCAATGCACAAATTCAACGCGATTTTCTAGTAGTGGTTTTGCGGGATGCCACATTCACCCAACCCAACGCCCTCGCCCTCAGTTCCCCGCGCATGAACTTAGATACTGCTGAAACCGCTCCTCTAGCTCGACCTTGTGTCGTCCCTGTCATCGCATGTGCGTGCAGGCATCGTCTGTTGGAGATATGCCCTAGAGGCAATAATAAATGTAGTTATTATTATATCTTTCTGTTTATGATAAATGTTTACATTCATGCTATAACAGTATTAACCAGGAAACATTAATACTTGTGTGATTTGTAAACTAAATTAGAGTCCCTAGTAAAGCCTCTTCATAATACTATCTTGTTTGTTAATAGATGATTGTGGTTTCCCTATCATGAACATTGAGATGTTATTAACAACAAGATCATATCATTAGGAGAATGGTATGATGGACATACTCCTATAGATAAGCGTAGCATAAAGATCAAGTCATTTTAATAGTTCAATTGCTATAAGCTTTCTGATACATAATAACCTAATTCCTTCGACCATGAGATCATGCTTATCACCATCACCGGAAGGATGCTTTGATGACATCAAACACCACACCGTAACTGGGTGGCTATAAAGGTGGCATTGAGTGTTCGGAAAGTATGGGTTAAAACACATGGATCAAGAGTGGGATTTGTCCATCCATATGACGGATAGATATACTCTGGGCCCTCTCGGTGGAATGTCATCCAATTAGCTTGCAAGCATGTGACTGGCTCACAAGGGATCACATATCACGGGAACGAGAAAAGAGTACTTATCGGTAACGAGGTTGAACTAGGTATGCAGAGATACCGACGATCAAAACCTCGGACAAGTAAACTATCGTGAGACAAAGGGAAATTGGTATCGTATGTAAGTGGTTCATTCGATCGCAAAGTAATCGTAGAAATATGTGGGAGCCATATGAATTTCTAGATTCCTCTATTGGTTATTGATCGGAGAAGTGTCTCGATCATGTCCGCATAATTCACGAACCGTAGGGAGACACACTTAAGGATTCGATGTTGTTGAGTAGTTATGGAATGATGAGTAAGAGACCGAATGTTGTTCGGATTCTCGGATGGGATCCAGGATATCACGAGGAGATCCGAAATGGTCCAGAGAATAAGATTCATATAAGGAAAGTCTTGTTTCAGAGTTGGAGAATGATTCCGGTGTTTTCATCGGGAATGTTCTAGAAGGTTCCGGAAGGTCCGGCACTCCGGAGGGGAAGGGTACATGAATGTGTCATGACAATGTGGAATGGTTGCATCATGTACTAGGTCACATGGTTGGGCAAAATAAAGGGAGAAATCAAATCCTAGTTTAAAAGTCAAACTCCAATTTGAAAAAGTCAAACGACAAGTTTGCTTGGTGGAGGGAGAGAAGGAAACCTACTTGGGGAGGAGTTCCTCTTCCTACACCCGCCGGCCAAGGAGGCTGACTTGGGGGAGGACTCCCTCCTCCCAAGACGCTCCCTCCCACCTATAAAAGGAGGGGCAGGGCTGCCCCTCTTCCCTACACCTCTCACACCCCAAAACCCTAACCCTAAGCCGCCGGTGCCACCACCCCTGCTGCTGCCGCCGCCTAGGGCACCACCAACTCGCTGAGTTGGGGTGATCCCAAACCCTAGACGCCGGCTACACTCTCCCCTTGGTGCTTTCTAAACCCTAGATCGCCAAGGCCTCTCTCATAGTCCACCATACTCGCTCCGGCTTAAGGCGAAGCCCTGCGAGATCTCCCCTCTACTTCCGGTACCACGCTGTCATGCTGCCGGAATCGCGAGGAGAGTGCTACAACCTCCACTGCCTGCTGGAACAAGGGAGAGGAAGGTCTTCATCGAGTACCGAACGTGTGACCGATCATGAAGCCGCCAAACGCAGCGCCGGAAGGATCGTCTACGCGATCTTGAGATCTGCAAGAGTATGACTACATCACCCACGAGAATCTGCTCTCGTTAACCGCTTTGGAATATTCGAGGGTGAGTTCCTCTATCGACTCGTTGCTACAATCTAGTAGATAGATCTTGGCATGTTTGTTTGCATGCGGTAGAATTTTTTTTTCCATGCTACGAACCCCTACAGTGGTATCAGAGCCGTGTCTATATGTAGATATGTTGCACGAGTATAACACAATGGTCATTGTGGGCGATGGTGCTTTTATTATCAATTGCTTCTTGTGTACTTTGCATCTTGCGGTATGATGGGATGAAACGGCCCGGGCTAACCTTACATGACATCGTTCATGAGACTTGCTCCACGCTCAAAATGCAACTTGTATTGCATAAGTGGCTTTGCGGGTGTCTGTCTCTCCCATTATAGTATAGATCCAATTTGCAACGGGCACTTGATAGTTCAAACATCAACGTTGTGGTTCTTGTTCGTAAGTTAGATCAACACTTATCGAAAGCCCCAAACCACGTAAAATATGCAAAGAAAATTAGAGGCGTCTAACTTTGTTTTGCAGGGGTGTGCTGTGATGTGATATGGCCATGATTGTTATTATATTTGATGTATGCAATGTTCCTTATTGTAAGTTGGCAACCGGCAGGAGCCATATGGTTGTCTTTAAATTCTGTTAAGACCCGCATGTCTATTCAAAGTAGTTGTAATAGTTGAAGCTGGTGGACGACAACCATGGAACGGCGCCATTGACCTTGACGCAATGCCGGTGATGATGGAGATCATGTTCGTGCTTGAAGATGGAGATCGGAAGCACAAGAAGAAAGGCCATATCATATACATATTATGAATTGCATGTGATGTTAATCCTTTATGCATCTTGTATTGCTTAGTTAATGACGGTAGCATTATAAGATGATCCCTCATGCACACAAATTTCAAGTTCCAAAGTGTTCATCCTTAGTAAGCATCGTTGCTAAAGCTCGTTGTTTCGAAGCACCACGTGATGATCGGGTGTGTTAGATTCTGCGAGTGTATACAACGTGAGCAAGCCAGATTTGCTCATGCGGAAGCTAAGGTTTGATCTTGATGAGCCTAGCATGTACAGATATGGTCTCGGAACACGGATCACCGAAAGGTAAAGCATGAGTCATATAGTAGATATGATGAACATGTCGATTGTTCGCCATTGAAGCTACATCAACTCTCGTGATGATCAGTTTTGATGTGGTGGATTTGGTTTGTGTGATCACTAAAACAATGTGAGGGATATTGTTTTGAGTGGGAGTTCACCTAGATTAATTTAACTATTAATTAGAACTCAATTTGTCATAAACTTAGTCTAAACAATTGCAAATATGTTGTAGATCAATGGCGGCCCCTACCATCAATTTTAATGCGTTCCTAGAGAAAGAAAAGTTGAAAAACAATGGAAGTAACTTCGCGGATTGGTTCCGCAATTTGAGGATTGTCCTCAATGCTGGTAATTTGACCTATGTGCTGGATGCACCGCTAGGTGACCCGCCTGCAGTTGATGCTACCGATGAAGTAAAGAATGTTTACCTCACTCGGAAGAATCAGTACTCCACAGTTCAGTGTGCTATCTTGTATGGTTTGGAATCGGAGCTTCAGAAGATGAGAACCATGACCCACATGATATTGTCAGTAAACTCAAAATGATATTTGAGGCTCACGCGGCAGTTGAGAGTTATGAGGCTTCTGAAAAGTTCTTTAACTGCAAGATGGAAGAGGGCGGCTCCGTAAGTGAGCACGTGCTTAAGATGTCTAGGCACGCAAACAAACTCCAAAGCTTGGGTATAGTGATTCCTAATGCTTTGGGGATTTACCGTGTCCTCCTATCACTGCCACCAAGTTACAAGAACTTTGTGATGAACTACAATATGCAAAACATGAACAAGACGTTACCAGAACTCTTCTCCATGTTGAAATCTGCAGAAGTGGAGATCAAGAAAGAGCATCAAGTATTGTTGGTCAATAAGACCACCAAATTCAAGAAAGGCAAGTATAAGCAAAAGGGAAACTTCAAGAAGGGTGTTAAGAAAGTTGCCGCATCGACGAAAAAGACCAAGGCTGGACCTAAGCCTGATACTGAGTGCTTTTACTGCAAGGGAGAAGGTCACTGGAAGCGGAATTGCCCAAAGTACTTGGCGGATTTGAAGAACGGCAACATCAAGAAGAAAGGTATATCCGATATACATGTTATTGATGTGTATCTCACTAGTACTCGTAGTAGTGCCTGGGTATTTGATACTGGTTCGGTTGCTCATATATGTAACTCAAAGCAGTGTCGCAGAATAAGCGAAGCTAGCGAAGAACGAGGTGACGATGCGCGTTGGAAATGGATCAAAGGTTGATGTGATCGCGGTCGGCACGCTACCTCTTCATCTACCATCGGGATTAGTTTTATACTTAAATAATTGTTATTTGGTGCCTGCGTTGAGCATGAACATTATATCAGGATCATGTTTATTGCGAGACGGTTACTTGTTTAAGTCCGAGAATAATGGTTGTTCGATTTATATGAGTAAAATGTTTTATGCACATGCACCTTTGATAGATGGTCTATTCTTATTGAATCTCGATTGTAGTAATACACACATAAATAACATTGAGGCTAAACGTTTGAAATTGAGCGATAACTCGACCTATATGTGGCATTGTCGTCTTGGTCACATTGCAGTGAAGCGTATGAAGAAACTCCATTCCGATGGACTTCTTGAATCACTTGATTTCGAATCACTTGAAAGATGTGAAGCATGTCTGATGGGTAAAATGACTAAGACTCCATTTTCTGGTATGATGGAGCGAACTACGGACTTATTGAAAATCATACATACCGATGTGTGTGGTCCAATGAGTGTAGCATCGCGCGGTGGCTATCGTTATGTTCTTACCTTCACGGATGACTTGAGTAGATATGGGTATATCTATTTTATGAAACATAAGTCCGAAACTTTTGAGAAGTTTAAGGAATTTCAAAGTGAGGTAGAGAATCAACGTAACAAGAAGATTAAATTTCTACATTCTGATCGTGGAGGTGAATATCTAAGTTACGAGTTTGGTGAGCATTTGAAGAAATGCGGAATACTTTCACAATTGACACCGCCGAGAACACCACATCGTAATGGTGTGTCCGAACATCATAATCGGACTCTCTTAGATATGGTTCGTTCTATGATGTCACTTACAGATTTGCCGCTATCGTTTTGGGGTTATGCATTAGAAACAGCCGCATTCACTTTAAATAGGGCACCATCTAAATCCGTTGAAACGACACCGTATGAATTATGATTTGGGAAGAAACCTAGATTGACGTTCCTTAAAGTTTGGGGTTGTGAATCCTATGTAAAGAAGTTACAGCCGGACAAGCTTAAACCCAAAGCGGAAAAATGCGTCTTCATAGGATACCCGAAGGAAACTATTGGGTATACCTTCTATCATAGATCCGAGGGCAAAATATTCGTTGCTAAGAATGGATCCTTTCTGGAGAAAGAGTTTCTCTCGAAAGAAGTGACTGGAAGGAAAGTAGAACTCGACGAGGTTGTCGAACCTTCTCTCGAACTTGCGAGTAGCGCAACACCGGAATTAGTTCATGTGGCGCCTACACCAATAAGAGAGGAAGCTAATGATGATGATCATGAAACTTCGGTTGAAGTTGCTACAGAACCTCGCAGGTCATCAAGAACTCGTACCACTCCTGATTGGTATGATCCCGTTATGAGTGTCATATTGGTGGACAACACCGATGACCCTGCGACATATGAGGAAGCGATGATGAGCCCATATTCCAATAAATGGCAAGACGCCATGAAATCCGAAATTGGATCCATGTACGAAAACCAAGTATGGACTTTGGTGGACTTACCGGATGGCTGGAAGACTGTCAGAACAAATGGATTTTCAAGAAGAAAACAGATGTTGATGGTAATGTTACTGTCTATAAAGCTCGACTTGTCGCAAAGGGGTTTCGACAAATTCAAGGAGTTGACTATGATGAGACTTTCTCACCGGTAGCAAAGCTAAAGTCTGTGAGGATTATGTTAGCAATCGCTGCATATTACGATTATGAGATATGGCAGATGGATGTCAAAACAATGTTCCTCAATGGAGACATTGATGAAGAGTTGTATATGATGCAACCCAAAGGTTTTGTCGATCCTAAAGATGCTAACAAGGTATGCAAACTTCAACGGTCCATATATGGATTGAAGCAAGCATCCCGAAGTTGGAATCAACGTTTTGATAAGGTAATCAAAAGTTTTGGTTTTATACAAACTTATGGAGAAGCTTGTATTTACAAGAAAGTGAGTGGAGCTCAGAGCATTCTTAATACTATATGTAGATGACATATTGTTGATTGGGAATGATGTAGACCTTCTTAATAGTGTCAAGGAATATTTGAATAATAGTTTTTCAATGAAAGATCTTGGCGAAGCGACTTACATATTAGGCATAAAGATTTATAGAGATAGATCGAGACGCCTAATATCATTGTCACAAAGTACATATTTGGACAAAGTTCTAAAGAGGTTTGGAATGGAAGATAGCAAGAAAGGGTTCTGCCCATGTTGCCCAATCGACCTTGAGTAAAACTCAAAGTCCTGCAATGGCGTAAGATAGAGAAAGGATGAGTAAGACTCCTATGCCTCGACCATAGGATCTCTAATGTATGCCATGCTATGTACTAGACCCGACATTGCATATGTTGTTAGTTTGACTAGCAGATATCAAAGTGATCCAGAGTGGATCATTGACAAGAGGTCAAAAACATCCTTAAGTACTTAAGAAGAACTAAGGATATGGTTCTTTCTTATGGAGGTGATGAACAGCTCGTTGTTAATGGTTACACTAATGCTAGTTGGAACACCGATCCGGATGATTCTAAATCTCAATCTGGATACGTATTTGCTTTGAATGGTGCAGCAGTTAGCTATAGGAGTGCAAAGCAAAGCGTTGTGGCGAGATCTTCAACTGAATCGGAATACATAGCTGCTTCGGAGGCTTCACAAGAAGCGATATGGATGAAGGAGTTCATTACAGAGCTCGGTGTGGTTCCAAGTGCGCTGGACGCAATGTCTATCTACTGTGATAACATGGGCGCCATAGCCAATGCGCAAGAACCAAGGTCACACAAGAAGCTAAAGCACATCAAGCTACGTTTTCACGTTATTCGAGAACATGTCCAAGATGGTGACATAAATATTTGCAAAGTACACACAGATCTGAATGTGGTGGATCCGTTAACTAAACCTCTCCCGAGGGCAAAACATGACCAACACCAAACTGCCATGGGTGTTCGGTATATTACCATGTAATCTAGATTAGTTGACTCTAGTGCAAGTAGGAGACTGTTGGAGATATGCCCTAGAGGCAATAATAAATGTAGTTATTATTATATCTTTGTGTTTATGATAAATGTTTACATTCATGCTATAACAGTATTAACCAGGAAACATTAATACTTGTGTGATTTGTAAACTAAATTAGAGTCCCTAGTAAAGCCTCTTCATAATACTAGCTTGTTGGTTAATAGATGATTGTGGTTTCCCTATCATGAACATTGAGATGTTATTAACAACAAGATCATATCATTAGGAGAATGGTATGATGGACATACTCCTATAGATAAGCGTAGCATAAAGATCAAGTCATTTTAATAGTTCAATTGCTATAAGCTTTCTGATACATAGTAACCTAATTCCTTCGACCATGAGATCATGCTTATCACCATCACCGGAAGGATGCTTTGATGACATCAAACACCACACCGTAACTGGGTGGCTATAAAGGTGGCATTGAGTGTTCGGAAAGTATGGGTTGAAACACATGGATCAAGAGTGGGATTTGTCCATCCATATGACAGATAGATATACTCTGGGCCCTCTCGGTGGAATGTCATCCAATTAGCTTGCAAGCATGTGACTGGCTCACAAGGGATCACATATCACGGGAACGAGAAAAGAGTACTTATCAGTAACGAGGCTGAACTAGGTATGCAGAGATACCGACGATCAAAACCTCGGATAAGTAAACTATCGTGAGACAAAGGGAAATTGGTATCGTATGTAAGTGGTTCATTCGATCGCAAATTAATCGTAGAAATATGTGTGAGCCATATGAATTTCTAGATTCCTCTATTGGTTATTAATCGGAGAAGTGTCTCGATCATGTCCGCATAATTCACGAACCGTAGGGAGACACACTTAAGGATTCGATGTTGTTGAGTAGTTATGGAATGATGAGTAAGAGACCGAATGTTGTTCGGAGTGTCGGATGGGATCCGGGATATCACGAGGAGATCCAGAATGGTCCGGAGAATAAGATTCATATAAGGAAAGTCCTGTTTCGGAGTTGGGGAATGATTCCGGTGTTTTCATCGGGAATGTTCTAGAAGGTTCCGGAAGGTCCGACACTCCGGAGGGGAAGGGTACATGAATGTGTCATGACAATGTGGAATGGTTGCATCATGTACTAGGTCACATGCTGGGAAAAATAAAGGGAGAAATCAAATCCTAGTTTGAAAGTCAAACGCCAATTTGAAAAAGTCAAACGACAAGTTTGCTTGGTGGAGGGAGAGAAGGAAACCTACTTGGGGAGGAGTTCCTCTCCCTACACCCCCCGGCCAAGGAGGCCGACTTGGGGGAGGACTCCCTCCTCCCAAGCCGCGCCCTCCCACCTATAAAAGGAGGGGAGGGCTGCCCCTCTTCCCTACACCTCTCACACCCCAAAACCCTAACCCTAAGCCGCCGGCACCACCACCCCTGCTGCTGCCACCGCCTAGGGAACCACCAACTCGCCGAGTTGGGGTGATCCCAAACCCTAGCCGCCGGCTACACTCTCCCCTTGGTGCTTTCTAAACCCTAGATCGCCAAGGCCTCTCTCATAGTCCACCATACTCGCTCCGGCTTAAGGCGAAGCCCTGCGAGATCTCCCCTCTACTTCCGGTACCACGCCGTCCGCTTGGGAATCGAGAGAGTGCTACAACCTCCATTTTCTTTGGAACAAGGGAGAGGAAGGTCTTCATCGAGTACCGAACGTGTGACCGACTGCGGAAGCGATCTTGAGATCGGCAAGAGTACGACTACATCACCCACTAGAATCTTCTCTCGTTAACCGCTTTGGAATCTTCGAGGGTGAGTTACTCTATCGACTCGTTGCTACAATCTAGTAGATAGATCTTGGCTTGTTTTTTTGCATGCGGTAGAAATTTTTGTTTTCCATGCTACGAACCCCTACATCGTCGTCCCCTTCCGACGCACCTCCCATAGCTGAGTTCGTGTGTCGCGTTGTTGAACTGGGAACCTCCCGCCCATTGTTGGCGAGACCATCTGCACGGGTGAAAGGACATGGGTGTCGCGTAGAAGGGGTGAATGGGCGTTTTAAAAACTACTATGGTTTTATCTCTAATAAATGTGGAATAAAATTAGCTTTTAATTTATCAAGCACAAGATCTAAATTCACTAGATTCAACTAAGTGCACAACTTATGCTACGCAAGGCAAGCAACAAAGCGATAGCAAGATATATAACTTCGAGAACGATGGCGTACTCCATCATGAAGGACGTGGTCTCCTGAGACCAATGGACTCCGTCCAAATCCTTGAGTCTACGCATGTTAGACCACTTCTTCTTCCACTTCCTCATATGGTTGTAAACCTGTGTTGGGCTGAGTGAATTTTCAAATGAAGTCAAGACATCATTGCAGACACGCCTCTTTGAAGATGAGGTCACACCTATCCCTTTGACGAACCCACAAATTATGTTAAGGACGAAAATGGATAGAGAAGGATCCCACTGCATTGGAGGTTACAACATGTACATAGCTTAAATCGGGATTACATTCTCAACCTCCAAATATGGAGTAGTGATAGCACATGGATTGGGAGCCTTGTCGAGAAATTATCCTAGGGTAGTGAATAACACACTAAGCATGATGTCTTATAAGAAAATTATCCTACACATGTTTACACTAACTACCAACAAGCACACCATCACATGTTGACAGATCTATAGACCATGAACCTTGATGAACTAATTACACATGCTTAAACAAACAACCAACAAGCAGACCATCAGATCATGACAGATGTGATACGTCGGAAATGTATCTATAATTTTGTATGTCCCATGCTTGTTTAGTATCTACTTTGCTTTGTCTACACTTTGAGGTGTTTTATATCTTTTCTGGAACTAACCTATTAACAAGATGTCATAATGCCAGTTGCATGTTTTCTTCTGTTTTTGGTTCCAGAAAGGCAGAAAATCAATATTCTCGGAATTGGACGGGACAAAAGCCAAAGTCATTATTTTTCCCAGACCAACACGGAACCACGAAGCAGAGACAGAGTAGGGCACCAGGGTGGCTGCACCCTCCCAGGCGCGGGCAAGCCCTGGTGGCGCCTATAGGGGTGTGGGCCCCCTGGTCCCCCATCGACCTTGCCTCCTTCGCCTATAAGAAGCCCCCGGGGAGAAAACCCTAAATCATCAATCATACTTCCAGAAAAAGTTCCGCTGTGCCGCCGCCACCGAAGGGGAGATTCGGGGGATAGAAAGTCTCTGTTCTGGCACCCTACCGGGATGGGGAAGTGCCCCCGGAGCTATCTCCATCGATCTCCACCACCATCTCCATCACCGTTGCTGATTCCCATGATAAGGAGGGAGTAGTTCTTCTTCGAGGCTAAGGGCTCTACCGGTAGCTATGTGTTCATCTCTCTCTATGCATGATCGTGTGATCATGAGCTTTGTAATCAAGTATATCTACCTTGCTACTCAAGTGCTTCATTAGATCTCTTCTCTCCCCATGTGTGTGAAAGTGACAGCGTGCACGCCATGGTGGCACTTAGGCTTGAGTCTACATAAATACTCATTATGCTTTAATAGATCTATGCTTTTCCCACGTGTGTGAAAGTGACAACGGGCATACCGTGTGTGACACTTTGGCTAGATTGAATATTTGTTATGAGTTATATTTGGAGTTGGATGTCTCTATGAAATTGTGGTGTTTGTTGGAACCTTCTAGCGCTCAAGGTGACAGTGTGGGGTTATCTAGATTGGGGAAGGCGGACTTTGAGGTGTGTTGTTATAGCCCTACCATGGATTAAAGTTTCCAACCGGAGAGTAGTTAAGAGTAGTATCATGAAGAGAGGATATTTATATAAGAGAGTGTTCACTATTATGATCCCTAGGCCTTGTTTCTAAGCATTGAAACACCGTTTGCTTCTAGATCTGTTGCATGTTTGTTTGCTTCCTTCTTTATTCTATTTGCCGGGGAGGTTTTGGTCCTTTACCTTACCTCACCGTCAAGCTATTTTCTGGCACCGTTACCACTTGTATTTCACTATCTCTTCGCCGAACTAGTGCACCTATATTGGGTGTGTTGGGGACACAAGGGACTTCTTGTATCTTAATTGCAGGGTTGCTTGAGAGGGATACCTTTGACCACTTCCTCCCTGAGTTCGATAAACCTTGGGTAATCCACTTAAGGGAAACTTGCTGCTGTTCTACAAACCTCTGCATTTGGAGGCCCAACAACTGTCTACAAGAATAGGAGTGCGTAGACATCAAGATGTACCCAAATCTAACACATCCTAACGGATCTACCCATATCTAGAACAAGGTGAGAGGTATCTTGCAACCGCTTCCAAATGTTGCAACACAGAGGTTGGGGACGAGGGAGATGTCGGCAGGGCCACCGTCATCATGGTCGAGGGAGATGCCGATAGGGCCACCATTGTCGTGATCGAGGGAGTAGCCATCAAGATCATTGTCGCCATGGACGAGGGGCTAATTGGTACTACAAGCGTCGCCATGCTCGAGGGTGAAGTCGGAGTGGCCACCGTCGTCGTGCTTGTCGGCGAAGCCGGCACGCCCATCGTCTTCATTCTCGATGCACAAGACTCAGCACATATTGCCCTACATATAAAGGTGGAGGAGCGTGAATGGGGCATTGTGGATTCGGATTTGGGGGAAGTACACCGCCGTCTCTAAATATGGAGCAAAGTACGCGGGCGGTGAGAAAATTTCTCCCACCGGAAATTCGTGGTCGTGCAGGAGCTCCCGCCATCTCATTGTATGCACGAGCTTGTCGCATTCGTGGATTTGCACGCAACAAGGCTGGCTATGAGGAAACGCCTGAATCGAGCACTATCCCCGGGCCTAGCTTAGGGGTGCTTTGAGATTCAGACCAATGCAGCCCAAAAGAGCATGCGGACAATCAATCGGGCTGATTTCATCGCTCACGGCCCTGGCTGGAGGAACTGCATGCTACCAAATGCCCAAGAGACGGGTGTCTGGATTGTGTTTTATGCAAATTTCATTGAGAAGACACCAGAATCTGCTACGTGTGTGAACCGACTGGCTCCATGGTTGATCAGACATCTACTTTTTTTAAGGATCAGACATCTATATGGCTGAACTATCCCTGACATTTATAATACCGATGTTTCCACAAAGTTTACAGTACATGAAAGTGAACATTTGGAAGTAAATCACAACCACACCATTATTGTCACTCGATCAATCCAAACAGTTATGGAATTATAAAGCAATGGATCGTCCTTCGGAACACAACTTGCTGATGGAATAGAAATGCAGTAACAGCAACTGGCTAGTATCAGCTTCAAGCTTCTCATGCAATTTTTGCTGCCAACCTTATTTATTCCTATGTAGGCGGACCAGGTGCATACTCACCTGAACCCCGCAGGAACACACACGCACAAAAAGGCAATAAGCAATGGAAAGAATGCTCCTGAATTCAGCAAACAGAAACCTCCCGTTGTCGGACTCTGATCAAACAGGATGAATATCTTGCTGAATCTCTAAGCAGCTGCTCCTGCAAAAGTCTGTGCGTGTTGATCCATCTGATACTTTGAGCAGCCATGTAAAACAAATCCAATATTTCACTATAAGCCCTGCACTGGGGCTATAAGCCTGCAAGAAAAGCAAGAGGTTGAGGGTCACCTTTGGTTGACAATAATAATGGAAAAGGATCTCAAGTGCACGCGAAAATGTCCACAGTTTAGGAATAAAAAATTAACGATAAAGTATTGCAGTAGAAATAGAGCTATTTCGCTCACCTGTCTGGTTATAGAGATTTTCATCCGGGAATATATTATGGCCATCCGTTGCAACATGGATTACGGCACCTTGTCCTGCGAGACAATTCTCGAACTCTTTGTTGTGCGGGCAGTCAATCATATACACGTCCTTTAGCGAGCACAGCTTCTCTGCCTGGTCCAGCATTGGGCAGTCCTGCGCAAGCAGGACCTGCAGCCTACCAAGGTTGAAGATCTTCCTCAAACATTTGTTGTCATTCACCTTGAGCCACACAACTGCGGGAAGGTCGACAACTTCTCGCAGCTCGTGAGCACCTTCAATGTGGATTCTCTTGAGGTTAACAAGCTTGGACAAGTCCGAAGGGAGAGCACTCAGTTTTGGACAACCACTTAGCAGCAGACGCTGAAGTTTAGGCATCAGAGACTGTTCAAATTTGCCCTTGGTAATATCACAGGGGTTCCCAGTTTCGAGGGACCAACTTTGCAAATTGTGCATGCTAACGATGCGAAGATCCTCAAGCTCTGGGAAAAAGACTGCTGGATTTCCGACTCCTTTACCCAGGAGTTCTGTGCCAATGCTCTCGACGGCATCGGCATCTTGAATCTGAAAATATTCCAGTTGTGGCATCTGGCCTGCGGGTGGAAGCTCTGAACATGATATGCACTCATTCAGGTGCATATGACGCAAATTTGGCATAGTAAGCTCTGGTTTCAAACCTAGCCATCCTGGGAAGATTGTACCGGGGAACCCAACAACAAAAATATATTCTAGGCTCGGCGATGGAATAAGCATATCAAAGACTTGCTGAATTCTCTCGACCTCATCAGGCTGGTACCGAATTCTCTCTTGAGTACTAGCCACTGTGCAGCACAGCCCCAGTTCTCTAAGTTTATGACTGTCCTTAAGTACAAGATCACCTCCTGCTGCCGCTTTCTCTAGCTTCTCGATCCAAAGACGCTGGATATTGGGCAGGCATCGCAACTCATCTAATTTGAATCCAGTCCCACCCTCGAAAACTCCTTTTAGGTTGTAGAGCTGCTGAAACTTTGCGATGCCTTTTGGAACATGGTTAATTGCATTATGCTCCAGCTGCAAAAAACTTATGTTGGACAGTCTCATCAGACCAGCTGGCAGGCTATCCAATTTGTGGCAACCAAGCAACGAGAGGTATTCAAGGCTGATGAGGCTTCCTGTGGAATCTGGAAGTTTGTTGATTTCTGTGTGGCTCAGATCTAGCAACCTTAATAGCACCAATCTTCCTAGTGACTCTGGTATGTTTTGGATGCTTGTTCCACTCAGAACTAAGACACGCATATGATCAAGCTTACTGAAAATGTCCTTGTGAACTGACTTGAAGTTCTTGTTATCAAAAACTAGAAGGCTCCTCAAGCACTTGTGCTCTTCTAGAGAGGGTATTTCTTTTACAGCATCACTGATACCTAAGCGGCGAAGATTCGAGATGGCACCATTACTTTCTCCATCCATGGAAAGGGAGTGATTCTTTGTCAGAAAGTTACCAAGTGTCCTCAATAGATCATGCATCATTGACACACCCTTGTCCACAATCTCTGGTATTGATTGAAGAAGATTCCTCCTAACTAGCTCAAGGTAATACCCTTCAGCAGTTTTATGCATTGATAACTCATGCTCTTTCCTCACAAAACCTTCGGCAACCCACCAGTAAGCTACAGCATCACGCTGGATTGGAAAATTAGGAGGCAGTAAAGCACACCAGAGAAAGCACTGCTTAAGTTCAGGGGGTAAGTTGCTGTAACTTAAATACAGGGGGGCTCCAATATCTTTGGGAAGTCCACGAATAGACCAATTTTTATCTCGGATGCTCTTCCACTCTGCAATTGTTCTTTGGGTAGAAAGGAGACCTGCAACAACCTTGATAGCAAGAGGAAGGCCATCACATTTCTTTACAATTTCATACCCAACATTCCTGAACTCACTTATTTGCTCGTACGGTTGAAAAGACTTCTTCATAAGCAGCTCTAAGCCGTCATGGGAATTCATTGTGTTTACTTTGTGAATATATTTCGCATTCATTTGTCCCAAAACTAATTCGTCCCTTGTGGTGACAAGGACATGGAAATTCAAGGCTCTCATGAAAGGCGATAGAAGAAGATAAATCCATACATCAGATTGCCACATATCATCCAGCACAAGGAATACATTCTTTCCTTTGATAGTTTCCATTAGAAGTGGCAGAAGCTCTTCTTTGAACTCTAATTGATCACAGTTTCCTCCAGCCATTCGTATTGCCTGCTTTATCAATCCAATCTCTGTGCAGTTATGAGAAATGCACAACCATATATGGACTTGGAATTTATCTCTTATCTTCTGCTCATTATATATCTTCTGAGCTAATGTCGTCTTACCGATGCCTCCCATCCCATGAATCCCCGAAACACTTGATGTATTCTCCTGGAAGCTACTGACAATAACTTGTACAATCTTATCAACAGACTCTTTGATCTGTCTTCCAACAATCTCTGGTTCATCTATAGGAGATGTCTTATTTCTATCCACAGTTGTTACATGGAATTGTTGAAGACTTGTTCTTCCCAGGCTGAACATCTCTGTGTTAATTTTGATCTCATCAAGTTTTTGATTTATTTCCTTAATTCTTCTAGCCACCTTGTGATTAAATGGAAGCTCCCTAAGACAAGAGACCATAGACTGACTGCAACATACCGATCTAGGTGGCAGCAAAAGCTTCTGCGAATGAACCATAACAAGATCTACGATGACTTCAACATCAAACATAGCATCGTTCATGTTGTTCCACCATGTCTCTATCCGCCTATCTTCCATGGCCAGAGCTTCGGCGTCCTCACGAACTGCGCTGAAGTGTTCCAGATTTTGCTTCAGCCTCTTGATATCTTTTTTGACGCTTAGTGTCATTGCAACCTCGTCTTCAATAAGTTGACCCAGCTTTGTCAAACATTTGGAAGCCACAACAAATGGAATTGTGCCCATAGTGCCCAAACCAATTATTCTGACTTCGATGCAACTACAGGTATGCCTGCTTCAGTGTTTTGCGAGCCTCGTCGTGCCGTGCCAGTTCGGCCGTCCACCGATCCTCACAGGATCGTCGCCCACACAATGATCTTCTCTGCATAAGTCAGTGGCAATTTGTTTCATCACAACAAGCTCAAGAAATACTTGAAGACAACAAGCAAAAACAATGTGACACTCTCTAGTTTTTTTTTTTTTTGAACGACACAACGGGGGGCGAACTGCCCGCCTGCATTTTCCATTAACGAGAGGGCAGAAGAATGCCCAAAAAGCTTTTTACAGAATGGGGGAGGAGCATCGGCTCAAAGGGAATTACAAGAGCGTGGTGCACCATTGCTCTACACACTCAAAGCTAACACGCGGGGGGACCCGAGCCCGCCATAGCCGCAGGTGCTCAACGACTTGCTCGAGGATCGCCGAAGGGGGAAGACGAACAGCGTCAAAGACCATCCGGTTCCTGGTTTTCCAAATCACCCAGAGGAGGCATGAGGTGACGGTGCTCCACAGCGGTACGCCCCAGGAGGGGTTGCTTGCCTGGAGCGAGACCCAGGCTGCCTCGGTAGAGGTGGGGAGAGCGCGTCGGCGAGGCCCAAGCACACGCCGCCAGAAGAGACGCAGGCGGGAGCAGGTGAAGAATAGGTGGGCGAGAGTCTCCGGCCGGCGCGGGCAGAAGGGGCATATGTCCGTGTCCAGACACCCAATGTGCCGCAGGAAAGCACGCGTGCGAGTATTGCCATGACGAAGGACCCAGACGAATACCTTGACCTTGAGCGGCGCATACCCAGCCCAATTCAGGTCGTGTAGGGGAGGGCCGCACCCAGAGCTCTTCAGCATCATGTATGCGCCCTTGGCACTGAAATGGGTGGCATCACCCCACAATAGAGACCGCTCATCGTCCGCGGTGGAGGAGCGCGCGAGGAGGTGGTCGAGAGCATCGTGGAGCAGACGAAGCTCACTCTCAGCCCGGTCGGTCACCCTATCATGCGTGCGGAGCACGAGAGCCCGATCAGCAAGCGCATCGGATACAGAGCCGGCAGCACGGACAATGTGGGAATATGCTGCAGGCAGGGCGGTCGAGAGCGCGCCAAGGGAGGTCCAATTGTCCCCCCAGAGGTCCACGGAACGGCCGTGGCCCACACGAACAGAGGTGATTGCCCGATATAGGGGCAAGAGAGATGCGAAGACCTGCCAGGCAGGAGTCAAGGGAGCAGGGCGAGCACACATGTAGTTCGCGCGGACCCAGTCCGCCCACGGGGTGCGCTGCCCGGAGAGGACAACATGAAGTTTCTTGAGCAGGAGGCACGTGTTGTGAAGAGCGAGGTCGACAATACCCAGTCCACCCTCTGAGCGGAGCCGGCACACCACCCTCTCTAGTTTTTTTACAAAATAGAATACCCTTCACAATTCAAGCGAATTTTCTGTAATAATCTACAAAGGTGAAACTTATGAGGTCGGATTTTTCTATATGAATAACAAGTTATGAAAAGTCAGGGTCTTGGGAGCAGCGACAGGAGAGCTCACAGTGACAGTGAACAAAGCAAAACTAAAGGTTGTACCTTTGTACTCTTACTGAAAGACGAACGAAGAAGTAATGGAGGAGGCGGCGGCGGAATGGTCTAGAATTTAGCTGTCGAAGTCGGCGATGTAGCGACTAAGCGGGAATCTGGATCAATGAAGGAGGATGGACCATACAAGGTATCTCAAGTCTGGACCACATGAGAATCCATATGTGGAATTCAGGCACAGAGGAAAGAAGAAGCTGTCATACCTCGCTGGTGTGCCTGTTCTCGCAAGGAAGCGGAAGAAGAAGAAGAATCTCCTGCCTAGGTGAGATTTAGCTTGGCTGCCCAAACTAGCTCGCTGGATGCTTGCTCTGAACTCATGGCTGCTTCGTTTACTTGGAATGTGGAAAGACCAGCCAATTTGGCTCACATCAAGCTTTGCCTCAAAGACCTGTCCATCCCTGTCAATGCCACCTAATAAAACACGCCTTTCCTGTAACTAAATTACACCTTTTGACATTTTCGTCCCACCTTCCTCGTTGTAAATTATGGACGCTTATATATATAAAAAGGGGGAACTGATGGTGCAGAGACCTGGCCCATTCCTTTTCTTGGTCCAAAAATATATATACACATTACTCCTTTTCTATCAATTCCACTTGCCAGTAAGAAATGAACAATGGAGCCCCTTTTTCTTGGGATTCTATTGAGATTTCAGAGTTGCAAGATTTTAATTTAGAATCGGTGATATTTTTAGCCCAGAAAAGGGGAACCGAGAGTGCGCAATTAGCAAGCGCGCATGGAACACATTTCTTCGAACAGCTCATCTGCATTCCGCTCATTTGTTCCAGTAGCGGTCAAGCAAAACTTCCAATGGAAGAGCATACAGTATATCAGGCAGGCAGGCACGATGGAAGCAATACGGTAGAAGGGGCTTACGATGTTTAAAGCAGAGATCAGCGGCGGCAGCCTAATGATCTTCCGGGCGCCTGCGACGCTCAAGACCTTGCTCGATGTGGTACCCGTACAGGGAGGCGTTGCAGTCCTTTGAGCGGGCGGCGTCGCTGAGAAAAGGCCGGTCTCGCCGGGACCCTCCCACGTCATCTGATTGGAGAGAGTTAATTGCACAAAACCACCAAGATTGCGCGACAAGTCCAAAAATCCACCGGGTTTGCGCATTTTTGCAAAAATTCACCAACATCGCGTGGATTTGTTCCAATGTGCACTGATTCGAGATTTGCCAGCGATTGACACGGAATCTGACGGGCCGGGCCCGCTGGCAGCAATGACGTGGCGAAGGAGAGACGGCAGATAAGGGCAGCCGTTAACGGCTTGACGGCAACTGGGTCCCACCCATGCTCCATCCACTAAACCCTAGCCTGGCTGTCTGAAGCGGCTAGTTTCGCTTCTTCCCGCCCCCGACCCACTCCTTTCCCCCATGGCGGCTCCAAATCCAGGCGGCGGCCACGCCGTGAGTGGCTCCGGTGGAAAGCGAGGGCTCGCCGGAGGTGGAGGCGGCGCCGGTGCTGAGGCGGATGAGGTGGACCTCGGCCTGGACGACCTCGACCTGAAGCTCAATCCCCATACGCACATCATCCGTGTTGCGGCCATGGCGGTGGGTGGTCCGGAAGGCTAGGCCAGATAGCCACCGCTTGGACCTCCTCTCTGCGGCGTCGAGTAAGTATTCTGTTGCCCTCCTCTTGCCCTCATCGCCACTCTCCATGAAATTCATCGCAAAATGCTAGAAAAATTTCGAATCTGCAAATTATTTAGGGTTAGAATGGGCTAGAAAAATTGTTAATTGTTTCATTCATTTATCGTAGCTTGGATGATGATATGTGGGAGGTTAGATTCAGTTTAGATGGCATTGACAACTTGAAGAGGAAGATTTACGAATCGACATGACATATATGAATCTGCTAGCACTAATTGAGACATGGGGTATGGTAGGGATGACAGATGTATTTTGTGAGAGAAGCATAGGTACTGCTGGGATGGAGTTGATTGACACTGGCTAAGGTTAAATCAATGTTAGAGTTGTATGACGGTGAGAAGACAGTTAGCATTACTGTAATTAAGTTGGAGGTGGCCTAGCTGCAGGCATAAACATCCCAGATGTTCAAGAGCATTGCACATATCCTGGATGGAGAGCAAGTGGTTTTCTCAAGAGATGTGCAAGGTGTGCTCTACAGCAATGAGACATCGATTGAGTACTTGTACTTGCCCACTCAAGAGTCGAAACAAATTGTTCCGGTTGGTGCAGGGGATGATTATGTCTTGACGCAACAACTAAACATTCAGTGTTGCCAATTGATTCGGAAGAGGAGCAGATTTGTTTGGTGAAGAATCGAATCGATGACGATATTGTATTATCTGACCCGAAGAATGGAGGCAGCAATCCGGATAGTGGTATGAAGCCAAAAGGTGCACTGCAGAGCAGTTCCTAATTACATTCCCTCCTCTCCGAAGGTAGTGGTGACTATGAAGACATGTTGTCGAGATGATGACCACCATGAGCCTGTTTCTTTTGTCTTGCCAAAGGAGTGAAAAGCGGGGCAAAAAAGAGAGCTCCTAGGATGTGGTATGATGAGCATAGAGCGCCACTGAATCACAAGCTGTGCCTCAATATGTGTTTTGTTGATATGGCACAGTTTAGGAGAGATGTGCAGCAGCTTCACATAGCACAGCTGAGGCACTATTTCCTACCCAGGAATAATCCTGATAGGGTAATAGTCAAGTGTGAAAAGGATGGTTGTCCATTCTACATGGTTGGTTCACAAATTGGGCAAGAAAACAGTTTGCCTAAGAAAGTTCATGGATAATCACACATGTGCACCAGCAGGAGAAGGATGCAAGATCAGTGCCAAGTGGGTTGCTAAGATATGTGAGGAGGCAATAAGAATTGATACAACAACCAAAGTAGACACCATTATTGAAAATGCTAAACTGAAGTATGGTGTGGCTGTACCAAAAACAATGGCATACAGGGCTAAGAATGAGGCAGTGAGGATTGTTCTTGGGGATCATGTTGAGCGATATAAGAGGCCGAGGATTATCCAGAGAGCTTCTTGATACCAATCCTGGGAGCAGATGTATTGTCACAACCAAAACACTAGCAGAGCATCCAAGCAAGAATCCAAGATTCCATGGAATGTTCATGGCATTGGGTGCATCAATTTAGAGATTTTTAAATGGATGTAGACCATTTATTGGTGAGTACATTGTATATTTTTTCTACCAGGTTTGGATGGTTGTCATGGAATGTTCATGATTTTTAAATGGATTTTCCATGGAATGCTTTTAATTACAAGCAATTCACATATTGATTGGCTGCTTATATTTTTTCTACCAAGTTTGGATGGTTGTCATGTCAAAACTATCACAGGCCAACAAATCTTGGCAGCCACAGGCAGGGATGGGAACAACAATATCTATCCCATTGCCTTTGGACTGGTTGACAAAGAGGACAAGGCCAGCTGGACATGGTTTTTGACACAGCTAAAGTATGCACTTGGAGGGGATTCAGGGAGATTTGGCTACTACACCATTATATCAGATAGACAAAAGGTATGACTGCATAATTCTTTCAACAGTTTCAATGATATCTAACCCACTGTTTGCTAGTGATAACTAACCCACTGTTTGCAACATTCATACATCAGGGCTTGCTTAATGCAATTAATAGGGTCTTTCCCAATTCTCCTCAAAGATTCTGCTGGAGACACATCTATGCAAATTTTCAAACAATTTGGATTTAGAGGGGAGGAACTGAAGAAGATCATGGACAATGCTGCATATTCACACACAAAACATGGATTTGATGAAGCAATGGAGCTGCTCAAAGCTGAAAGTGAAGCAGCATATGATTGGTTGTGCAAGATACCTGTTGAGTGCTGGGCATTGCATGCCATGGATACTAACTACAAAACTGATCTGATTGTGAATAATCTCAGTGAAGTTTTCAACAAGCAGATTCTTGATGTTAGAGGCAAGCCAGTTAGGACATTGTTTGAGGGAATAAGGACAAAAATCATGGTCAAGCATGAGAGTAAAAGGACAGGAGCAGCACATGCATGGTGGGAGATAACACCAACCTATTCTGAGATATTAGAGGAGAACAAGAAGTGGTCAAGGCCAATGTCTTCCAAGAAGTCAGTTGATCAACTTTGGCAGGTCAGTAGGTCAGAGAATAGATCATATGTTGTTCACTTGGGTAACAAAACTTGTGGTTGTAGAAGATGGGACATGAGTGGCATTCCATGCAGCCATGCCATATCAGCAATATACAAGTCCAGACAACAGCCTGAAGCCTTTGTGAATGATTTTTTCAAAAAACCTATGTACTTGGAGGCCTACAACCCACCTGTGTATCCTGTGCCTGGTGAAGATCTGTGGACCAAGACTCGATTCTCGACATTGATCCTCCTGCTTTCAAAGTGGGCTGAAGGAGTACAAGAGGAGGAAAGGTAAGTTTGAGCCACCACAGCCCAAAGTTTAGATCAGAATGGCCACAATTACCTGCAGCAACTGCAGATTAGCTGGCCACAGATACACAAATTGTACTCAACCTCTTAAGCCTGGGTTGTCTATTAGGAAGAACCAGCACCAAGTATGTGTTTCATGTTAATTCTACCTGTTTCATGTTTTAGTTGCAACTCTCTTGTTGTTTGTACAGTTTCTTTGACATGTGTGATGTTTTGTCTGCAACCATCTAAAGACAACACAGCTGCATCAACTTACAGGGCTCCTACAGCACCAAGAGCTGCATCTACATCATCTACAAGGGCTCCTACACCACCTACACCAGCTCCAAGGCCTGCACCTACTCCTTCTGAACTTGCTGCTACAAGGGCTCCTGCTAAAAGGAGTGCATCAGCTCCTACTGCCCCACCAATCAGGCCAGCCAAGAGAAGGGTTGCTCCTACTCCACCTGAACCTACTGCTCCTACACCAACTACTACAAGGGCTCCTACACCACCGGCTACAAGGGCTCCTACAGCAACTCCAATAGTCACAAGGGCTCCTACACCAGCTAGAAGGCCTCCTACACCAACTCCAACAGCTACAAGGCCTCCTACACCAACTCCAGCTTCAAGGAGTGGCAGGACTGTGAAGATGACTCCAAAAATGGCAGGTTACTTCAATGCTGGGAAACATGGCAGCTACAAGCAGAGGCCTGCTGAACAATGATATGTGTTGCTGGATCTATTTGTGTTTGAAACTATGTCTGCTGGATCTATTTGTGTTTGAAACTATGTCTGCTGGATCTATTTGTGTTTGAAACAATGTGTGCTGGATCTATTTGTGTTTGAACTATGTGTGTTGGATCAATGTTGAACAATTAATGTGTGGAACTATGTGTGAAAATATTTGTGTGATGGAACTTTAGATAGATCATTTATTAGGGTTTTACAAAGTTGTCGAGACCCCTCGAGGGTTCTCGACAACTTTAAATGGATCATTTATTAGGGTTTTACAAAGTTGTCGAGACCCCTCGAGGGTTCTCGACAACTTTAAATGGATCATTTATTAGGGTTTTACAAAGTTGTCGAGACCCCTCGAGGGTTCTCGACAACTTTAAATGGATCATTTATGAGGGTTTTACAAAGTTGTCGAGACCCATCGAGGGTTCTCGGCCACTTTAAATGGATCAATAACTCATCATTACACAAATGGTCCATGAACTCATCATTAGACAATTGGTTCAACAACTAAACATTGCATCATAAGGATTACAAACAACACATTACACAAATTGTTCAGTAAACAAGCTAGTCAAATGGTTCAACATCATTACAACATAGATTGGAATGGATCATGCAACAAGATTACTCATCACAGATAGCTCTGATCCTCTTGAACTTCTCCTTGTGCACATTACCAGTCTTCCAAAGATCAAACATACAACGCTCTAATTTTTTATTCTCTGCCTTCATGGCAGCTTTCTCAGCCTCCCAGTTCTTCTTCTCATCCAACATGGCATCTCTCTCTGAATGTAACTTCTTATTCTCTTCCAGCAGGAGATTGCTGTTAGCCTCCAGTTTCTTCTCTTCCAGCAGGGCAGCTCTGTCAGCCTTCTAGTTCTTCTTCTCTTCCGAGTGCGATTCATCGGCCTCCCAATTCTTCTTCTCATCCAGCAGAGCATCTCTTGCAGCTACTAACTTGTCATGTTTAACCTTAAACACTTCAGCCTGAGTCTTCACCACATTCTTCATTTGTTCTTTTGCATTTTTCAGCACTTCAACCTCATGTTTCAGGGCTTCTACATACTTCTCCTTCTGCTCATCTTCCAACTTCTCTCTGTTCATCCTATCAAGGTTCTCAGCTTGTATCTTCTTCTCAGTGTCATCAAACCACTTGTTTGCATCTTCCAAAAGGGCTGAATGTTTTTTCTCAATTTTTTCTTTCTCATCACACAATTCCTTCATCATCTTGGAGCTACTATACCTTTCATCAATAAAATCAGAGTTGCTCTCATTGTACATAGCCCAAAGCTTGGATAAAGCATTTTTCAGAGTGTCAGACCACTCATCATCTACCCATGATTGGAAGCCACAGTTGAATACTTGCTGCAAATATATAAGAACAATACAGTTAAATGACAGTTTGGTGTTCAACACATCCTTCATTCTTATTAAATATACTACAACCTTCTGTTTTTGAATTGACTGAGAGCATAAATGACAGTGTGGTGTTTGCTGCCAACACACATACTACAAGCTATGGTTAAATTTGACTGAGAGCATAATACTATATTTAACTATAATGAATTTCACTGCATTTGACTATACTGATTCTGATTTTTTGATTTGTACAGTTTGTGTTCAAATGAGTATGCAAAATGATACAAAAATCAAATGAATATGCAATATGACACAAAAATCAAATTTTTACTCACATGCTCTATGGGGCATAGGTAGAATTTGCGCCCAGTGTCTGTTCCTCCAAATGCAACGCATCTGCGCACCTCTTTCTTGTGGCTGCGTCATAGTATGCCAGATCCCACCGCTATCCCCTCAAATGTGCTGTCTTCAAAGGTTTGAGGAGCAAGATCTAGGTCCGTAATGTCCTAATCAACAACACATTGATTCAAATTACAGTGCATCCGCTCCAAATCGGCGATTTCCCAGAAACCCTAGAAAATCGAGGCGGGGAATGGACCTGGAGCTTACCCCGAGAAAGGACTCGCCCGAAGAAGAGTGATCGTTCCAGCTCGGCATGCCGTTGGTCGCCGGCGGGAAGCACGAACGGCGGCAATGTGCGCGGCGGCGACGACGGTGGACACTGGATGGGGCCGAGCAACACGGGTCGGGGGCCAGAGAAGAGAGGGGATTAAGTGGACGGAGCGTGGGTGGGACCCAGTTGCTGTCAACGGCCGTTAACGGCTACCTGCACCAGCCGTCTCTCCTTCGCCCATGTCATCACTGCCAGCGGGCCCTGCCCGTCAGATTCCGTGTCAATCGCTGGCAAATCTCGAATCAGTGCACATTGGAATGAATCCGCGCGATGTTGGTGGATTTCTGCAAAAATACGCAAACCCGATGGATTTTCGGACTTGTCGCGCAAACCTAGTGGTTTTTTGGAATTAACTCGATTGGAGACGGAGGGGACCATATTCAAAACCGCATCCTCACTAGTTGGACTTTATCGGACCAAAATCCGGACATATTTTGGTTTGAATAAAACTAGCACATTTGGCTAAAATTTAATAAATTTTGGCAAACTTTGGGGAATATAGCGTTTTTTGGCAAATTTGGACGAATTTTGCCGAATATAGGCGAACATTGGGTGAATATAAGCGGTTTTGGGCGTGAATATAAACGGTTTTGGGTGAATATGGACGAATACGGCAAACTTTAGGCGAATATATATATGAACTTTGAGCGAACATGGACGAACTTTGGGCAAACTTTACATGAATATGGGTGAATATAGGCTGACTGGACGGGTCCACTTGTCGGCTGTTTTTTTTTCGCCGAATTCGCTTCGTGCGGCGTTCCCAAGTTATTTCCGGGATTCTAGGAATGGCCTAGGAAGTCTGGACCAAAATTGGTTCAAATCCGAACGAAACCAGGATCCTGGAAACACGAGTGGGCCAATTTTCGACGTCGGACCAAAAAATCGTCCTGGGTTCGGCGTCGTGGAAACATGAGTGGACATGCTCTAAATAAAAGATGGAACACCGACACTAGGAGCATCCTAAGAGCCTGCTTGATTTAAAGGATTTCCAAATAAATTCTATAGGATTTCTATCCATAAGAATTTTCCAATAAGGTGTGTTTGTTTCTAAGGGTGTCTTCAGTTCGGGAACGAAATGGAATGGAATGTCATGGTTCATTCCACTGAAACGGGTTGATTCCGTTCTTGTGTTTGGTTAGGACCAAAAATATATGTTGGAATGATTCCATCCTATGTTCGGTTGCGTCAAAAAAGTGAAATAGAATGGTTTCATTCTATGTTTGGGTGCATTTAGCAAAAAGGATGGTAAGAGAATAGAGAGTGAGAACATTTAGGTGGCTTTAGCATAGAAGAACGGGGAGATTCCACCAATTTGATGGAATGAGTGCATTCTGGATTTAAAGGAAATATTCTCTTTTGAGGAACCGTCTCGTTCCATTCCATCTCAACTGAACACTAGAATGTCTCTCAAGTGTGAAACCATTCCATTTCATTTCACTTCGTGACACCAACCGAACACACCCTAAGTGTTATGTCATTCTATTCCTACACTTTTCCTATTCTTATGTCTTATAAATCCTTTGAATCAAACAATCCCTAACGAGGGAGCAAATCAGACGTCAAATTTATCCGAGTTTATCAGTTTGAGGCACCTCGAGACGCATTGTCATTCCCTGTCCCCGCGAGTGTCCTATAAGTTGAACCTATACACCGATTTTTTTTAAATGCCTTACATTAATAAATGGAGGGAGTAGCTTATACCAATCATGAGTAGACAATACCCAAAAAATATCATCAATAGACATAAAAGTATGTGTATTCTACTATGTGCATACGAGTGCTCCTGTAAGTTTCTGAAAAAAGAATTAAAGACCGAAAATCTATTTAACATATATTTATGAATTATTCGGTGTGTATAATCTTTTGTACTCTCTCCGTCTCAAAATAGATGTTACAAATTACCTAAATTTAGATGCATCTACACACTATCTAGTGTATATAGATACATCTAAATTTAGACAAACTCACGATATATATTTTGAAATGGAGGGCGTACTATTCATGATATTTATTTATACTGATCTGTTTTTTGAATTGCATTGATTCATATGTTATTTATTACCCATAAATCAACATGAATACCTGTTCCTCGTCAATAAGTGTATTTCGACCATTCATCAGTCTATAGCCAGCTAAATTTACAAAGAGTAAAATTCAGAGCCGCAGTTTGCACAACAATAATTCAGCCATAGCTAGGGGCAAATCTGGCCGGCTAAGACGCGTGCAAACGGCCGGCACGTCGTGGCCGCCAAGCCACGGGTCTTGGGACCATGCCACGTGCCACTTGGCGGCCCGAGCACAGACTGGGCTAAGCAACGCAGACCGTCAGCCACCTTGGCCGTGGCCTTTTTTCAGAGGCCGCCAAAATTTAGCCTTAAAAACTTGTTAACCTGAACAATAACAGCTAGAATTCATTGTCTTTGTGGTAGACTGCGGCGTGGGAGACTAGAAGGTCTGGGGTTCGACCCCGGCGGCTTCTATTTTTGCATATATTTTCTAAATGTCGCCACAATTTCGCTAACAAGTCTTGCCGCCGCGCATCTGGGAAGGCAGACACCAGCGTGCCACGCCAAGCATGGACCGTTAAACCACGTGCTCGGGCAGATTTTTTGCGTCTTGTGGGCCGCCTGTGCAGCCGATGGCTGAGGTTTGGCTAGGGGCCAAAGAGACCCTTAAAAGAATTTTACAAAACTTATCGGGTGTGTTTTGAACTTGGGTGCGCCAGCTGCTCCTGCATCCCTGGCTTCCCTGCCCTGCACACACGACGATGACAACGCCAAGCGCCCCTATGCCCTCGCCCGCTTGCCGTCGGCGTCCATGGGCCCTGCCTCCAGAAGGTTCTCGCTGCCGCCCGTCCCCTGAGTACCTCGAACCGCTGGACATTCGCGTCGTAGCCTACGCCGTATTCAGACCCCGTCCCCGTCTCCGCCTCCGTGCACGACAAGAGTCCGACTTTCCTCGGCGAGGCCCTGCGCCTCATCCTCGGCCACCTTTTCGCCGCCGCCCGCTCCAAGGACGGCGGCGCCTCGCTGTAATGCCTCATCGAGGTCTTGCCTCTTGAGTGTCGCAGGCACACCTGGAAGAGCGAGGCTTCGCATCTTGGACTGCCGCCGGTGGCTGCTGCTTTAACACCGTAAGACCCTTCAGCACTCCTCCTCGAAACAGGCTTTCGCCCCGCTTTATAAATAAAGCAAACAGGTGAGACCGCTGCTGGGCCAGACAGCACAACGCCCAAAGGATGATACACAACATGAAGCACGGGGCTAGGGAGAACCCAAGTCTAAGACTAAAAACAAGAAGAAAAAAGAGAAAAAGAAAGCCGAGAACGGCGGTGAGAAAACTAAACAACTTCATGCCAGTGCGCCCGCAAAGAAGTACCGCCCGCAGCATGATTCAAGCGTCTGTGTACCAAGACAGCACCTCCAAGAAGGGGAGTGACGACGACATCATTGTAGGGCCTAGGGTTTCCCGATGCAGCGTGAGGGGTGAGGATGCCTCGACACCCTTCAAGAAGGAAGGTGATACCCTCGGGCGTCACCGTGCCGGAATCAACAGACAAGGATTTCTCCCGACCCCTCCAGAACCACACTCCCGAGCACTTTGAAAAGCTCCACCAATCACGTCGCCCATGGACACGCGCCATCCCGGTCGTGGGTCCGTCACCGCCGTCACACCATGAACCACGAAGCGAAGGCGATGGGCGAGAGGAGAGACTGCGGTAGGCACCGCGGAGGGAGCGGCCTCCACGCGCGGTGGTAGGCGACCGGATGCAACAAAGAAGACACACCAGCCCTACGGCGTAGCCCGCGAAGGCTCGTGAAGTCCCGCCATCGCCCTGCCGCAAGGGTGCCACCGAACACGCCAACCGCCGCCTGCACCCCTCCGTCCACTGGGAACCGCCATCACGGCAAGTCTCGCCACCAAGCAAAGCCGACGCCATCGAGCTCGCCCGAACTGCCGAACCGTCGTCGGTCAGAGAACCACCGTAGCAAGACACCTCCCAGAGCCGCCTCCACCGAAGGACCATCATGCACCCTACCTTCCGGGGCCGCCGCCCCGGCGTCCAAGATCTCGCCTTTGACAAGACCACGCCCGACGACACCTACACCAAAACGAGCCAGAGGAGACAAGGACAATCCACCAGCACAAGGACGGGGAGTTAACGAGCGGTCTATGACGGCAAGTTAACTCCGCAGCCCCCAATGACGGGAACTACTAGGTGGACGCCAGTTCTAGGCCATACCGGCTTCGATCTAGCACCCCGACCATACCATGGTCAGAGGATGGGCTCCCAGACCCGCTAGTAACCCCTGAAACCCGTGAAGGCCGCTAGGCCCGCCAACCCAGATCGGGCCCAGGTGGGCCTAGATCTGGGCCAAGGCAGGCCCTGTAGCCTCCAGGCCAGCTCCACCCTTCGCCCTCGTCGCTGGCGGACGAATCCGGCGTCCTCTGTCCCGGTCCCGGAGTAGGGGGTGCCAAGGGCCCGGTCGTCGCTGGCAGAGGATCACCCGAAGAGGTCACCGCCGCCAAGGTCGTCCTCCTCGCGAGGAGCCCATCCCCGGCACCATGCCTCGCCGCCTCCAGACCTCTGAGCCACCACGGCCGCGGTGCGCCGGCCCGCCGCGCTGGGAAGGCCTGGCTCAGAGCAGTAGCCGCCGCTGCCGCAGGGGGCCGACCCGCGCCGCCCGCCGAGCCCGGACGAACCAGGGAAAACCGCCGCCGCCGGCACCGCACAGGCTTTGCCCGGCGGCGGCGGCGGGAGGGAAGGAGGAGGTGGGGGTCGGGTGCGGCGGCTAGGGAGAGGCTCCTGGTCGCCCGCGCGGGGGACGACCGAGGAGCCCGGTCCTTCCACGAAGGGAGTACTCAATCGACCCTTCAGCACTGTTCCCATACTCTCTGTGTTTGACTGAAATTTTTGTTTGAGGATCAGCACTACTACAACAAATGAGCGGATGAGTACGAGATGTTCGACGAAATGCTCATGTGCGCTTCTCCCTGGTTTCCACTCGCTGCTCCTCTTTTTGGGGAACCAATTTCTTTATCCTAATTAAAATCTTGCAACTTGGTAGGAGATAGTACAAGCCAAGTCGGTACATGTTTATAATACCTATGCACCTAGCCGAGGCCATGCCAGTGCAAGAAGATGAGGACAGCCATACTATATTGCTGCTGCAATGTTGTTGGATGATTAAACAAACAGACTGCAAGACTTGCAGCATTGATTGTCCATTTCTTGTTAACCCCATACTAAAGAAATTGGACGCTAATATGTTTTGTGATTTGTGAGGCGCAAAGAGAGTAACAAAAATGATTGGATGCTCTTTGATTGAAATTTTGTTCGATAGCTAGCACAACTGCAACAAATGAGTGGTTGCATATCACTTTGTTTGAAAGAAAAAATCGTTGATCCTAATTAAAACATTGCAACTTGGCAGGTGACAAGCCAAGTTGGCACATGCTTTATACTGATATACTTCACATAACCGAGGTCATGCCAGTGCAAGTAGATGAGGACAGCCATACTATATTATGGCTGAGACGTTATTGGATGATAAACTGACTGAAAGACTCAGCAAGTGCAGCAATGATTGTCCTATTCTAGATAATTCCATATTATTAAAGGAATCAACTGCAAATATTTTAAGAAATTGATTGAGTACTCATTATGTATTTTCATTTGGATCGGATGATTCCAACATCTGCTCTCTTCTCCCATCAACTGAGTAAACGAAGCAACTATGCACACAGAAGGAGAGGCTTAGGTTGAGTCTCTGTGAGCCAAAAGAAGCTAGCTTGGTCTCATCTCCCCTTCTCCTGCTTCCCAGCAAGGCGCTTGAGGCCGGTTTCTTTCTTGCGAGAGCGACACTGAATTGCATAAAGTACATTGTCCTTTTCGGGGGCTCCTTCTTGCATATGTCATTATACAGCTGAAAGGTACTACATTTTTCTTTAGAAATGGAATATCATGTCTGCCTTCCACATTTTCTTCAGTTTTTCTTCTATCTGTTCATTGGGAGCTTTCATCTAGATGCCTTTGATTTTATTTTCCAGAGTAAATCCTACTTTTTCCTCTAGTTATTCCGAGCTATCAAGAAAATTCATCTTTTCCCCAGGGCTTTTGCCTACGGGAATTTTTGTCTTGAGGGAGCATCATGAGCTCTCTCTGATGTAAAAATTTATTTACCTCGAACACTTGATTAAATAAGTGAATTTTATTGTATATACCATGCAATAAGGATCTGGATCTAAAACTTTTGTCACTTGATCTGTACAGAGAAGGGGAGGCGTGATAGATGGTGCACGAGCACAACAAGAAACCGTCTTTCCTCAGCGAGGCCCTGTGCCTCACTTTGGGATCTTGACTCTTGAGTGTCGCAGGCATCGGAAAGTGCGAACTGCGCATCGTTGAGCTGCCGCTGGTGGCTTCTGCTTTAACAGTGTAAGGCCCTTCTTCTATTGCTTCCGTTGTCTTGTGTTGACTGTATACTCTTTGATTGCAATTTGGTTTGAGAATTAGCAGTACTGTAACAAATGAATGGATGAATATGAGTTGTTTGACGAAATGCTCATATGGGCTTCCTACTTAGCTTAGCTCTTGCTAGTGCAAGTACATGAGGGCAACCATACTATAACGATTGCTGAATTGTTATTAGCTAAATAATCAACCAGACTGAAAGACTTGGAAGCGCAGCATTGTCAAGTTCTTAATATTTCATATTTAAGTAATCTAATGCAAAAAAAAAAGTCACT
Source organism: Avena longiglumis (assembly GCA_030063025.1). Classification (NCBI taxonomy): domain Eukaryota; kingdom Viridiplantae; phylum Streptophyta; class Magnoliopsida; order Poales; family Poaceae; genus Avena; species Avena longiglumis. The sequence goes on from CP125973.1 coordinate 536,526,815, forward strand.
CCTGAGGCGCAAGGAGAGTAAAAAGAACGATTGCATACGAGGTGTTTGACAACTAGCACTACTGCGACGGAAGGGTGGTTGCATATGAGTTGTTTAACAAAATGCTCATGTGCACTACCTAATTCCACTCGCTGCTACTCTTTTTTGGGGTAAAAGAAATTGTTGATCCTAATTAAAATATTGCAACTTGGTAGGAAGCCAAGTTGGCACATGTTGTATACTGATTGTACACCTAAACTGAGGCCATGACAGATTGACAGTGCAAGTAGATAAGCACAAGTTGATCCTAATTATGTCTGAAACATATTGGCTGAATAAATAGACATACTGAAGGACTTGCAAGTGCAGCAGTGATTGTGTTTTTATTTATAGTTCCTTATCATTAAAGGAATCAACTGCAAATATTGTAAGATGTCGATTAGGTGCTCATTCTGCATTTGACTTTTGATTAACAGATGCTAGCATCTGCTCTCTTCTCACATCAACTGCAAAGAAATTATGCAAGCAGAAGGATTGGCTTAGCTTGTGACTTTGTATCCAACAAGAGCTAGCTTGATCTCGCCGGGCTAGGCAAGAGATTCCCTTCTCTCGCTTCCCAGCGGGAGCAGGGTCTCTGCCGCTCATCTACATCAAGGCTTGTTCTTCGTTTCTGTGATCCTGAATCGCATATACATTATTGTCCTGAGCTCCTGACTGGAAGAACCCTTTCCTCATTGTCCCTGCAAGAGTCCACCACCATGTCACCGTCTGGCTCCTCACATCTGTCGTTACAGTAGAAAGGTACTGTTTTTTTCTTAACAAATGGAGTGGCTGGTTTCCAAGCTTTATTTAGTTTTACTTTTATCCTGTCATTTGGAGCTTCCTTTTAGCTGCTTTGATGTTAATTCCTAGAGTAAAGTATTTTTTTGCCTGTAGTTATTCAAGCTGTTAAGAGACTGCCAAATTTGAAGAAAATCCTTTTTTTCTCAGGGATTTGTCTTAAGTGAGCTCTTTCTGATGTAATAATGTTCTTCCTCGACCTGATTAACAGAATTGTATTTTTCTGAAAGTAAATTGTACTGTAATAAGGATCTGGATCTAAAACTTCTGTCACTTGATGATCTCTGCAGGGAAGGGAATCCCATCGTGTGAGTTCTGTGAAGTGGGGCAGCAACCTATACTTGCTTTGCTGCTCTTACCAACCAAATGTGTTGCCAACCACGTCAGCAGGCCACTGAGTGAGAATCCTCAGCCGTAGGTTTAGGCACTATGGCGACAGTTTTGGATGGACTCGTTTCGAGCTCCTTGAGAAAACTGGGTAAGCTTGTCGAGGATGAGGTTTTGATGACATTATCTGTCGGAAGGGATATCAAGAGGCTCAAGCAAAATCTGGAAGGCTTCAGGGCAGTTCGTCGGGATGCCGAAGCTGTAGCCATGAGAGATGAAATGGTCAATTTATGGTGGAAGCGCATCAGCGATGTTATGTTCAATGTTGATGATGTCATAGATCTTTATATGGTTCAGTCAAATATGCGACACAGATCGCTGCCATGTTGCTCCATGTTCTCTTGTTTCATGAAGCTACTAGATGATAACAGGGTTGGTACAAGAATCAAGGACATAAACGTAGAGCTTGATGATATTAGCAGGACAGTAAATATGTACACCCCGGGAAGACCCAGATCTCCACAGCAACAGATAACAACTGTGGATACAGCTCCTATAGTTGAACCAGGGGTTGTTGGAACGGCTATCACTCATGCTATTAATTCCATGGTACAAGCTATTATTGTCAGTACGTCCAACAATAATGAGTCATGTGTTTTTGGGATTGAAGGGATGGGAGGCATTGGCAAGACAACATTAGCTCAGAAGATATTTTGTGACCAGAGGATAAAGGGAGTATTCCAGATCCATATCTGGTTGTACATTTCTGAGACCTTCATTGCAACTGGGTTGCTAGAGCAGGCAATACGAATGGCCGGAGGAAACTGTGATAGACTAGAGCCCGGCGAACTTGTAGTACGTCTAAAACAAACTATCGAAGGAAAGAGTGTTTTTCTTGTATTGGATGATGTGCCGAATCCTGATGTCTGGAACAATCTTCTTCGGTCACCTTTATATGGAGCCTTGGATGCAGCCTTGAATGCATGCGTCCTTGTCACCACAAGAAACCGCGATGTTTTGCAAGCAATGGATGCAACACACACACACCAGGTAAACACAATGAGTGAGGATGATGGCCTAAGGCTGCTTATGAAGGCTGCCTTCCAACCGTATGATGGTATATTCCAGGAGTTGGGCCGTGCAATTGTAGAAAGATGTGATGGCCTTCCTCTCGCCATCAAGGTTGTTGCAGGTCTCCTGGCGACCAAAAGAACAGTGGTGGAATGGGAGATGATCCGAGACAGTGAATGGTATGTTGAAGGACTCCCCCCCCGGAGTAGAAGGCTCATTGTATGTAAGTTACAGAAATCTACCCGATGAACTGAAGCAGTGCTTTCTCTGGTGTGCTTTGTTGCCTCCAAATTTTGGAATAAACCGTGATACTGTCTCTTGCTGGTGGGTTGCTGAAGGTTTCGTGAGGAAAGAGCGTGGGCGCTCAATATATAAGACTGCTGAAGGGTACTACTATGAACTGATTAAGAGGAATCTTCTGCAACCAAAACCGGAGTTTGTGAACCAAGCTGTATCAACAATGCATGATATATTGAGGTCACTTGGACAACATCTGACAAAGCATTACTCCTTATACATGAAAGTGGAAAATGATCTCTCCACGTTCATGAATGATGAAGATAATGTAGCCCGACCAAATCTGCGCCGCTTAGGAATCGGCACTGATGTGGAAGAATTACCTGCTCTAGAAGAGCACAAGTGCTTGAGGACCCTCCTAGTTTTTGATAACAAGAACTTCCTGTCAGTTCGTGGTGACATTTTCAGAAGGCTCCAGCATATCCGTGTACTAATTCTCAATGGAACAAGCATCCAAAGCATACCAGAATCAGTGGGGAACTTGGTACTACTGAAGTTACTAGATCTGGGCGATACCAAAATTACGGAACTACCTGAGTCCATAGGAAGGCTTATCAGCCTCGAATACCTCTGTTTGCGTGGTTGCGGACAGCTCTATAGGCTGCCAGCTAGTTTAATGAGATTGTGGAATATAAGTTTTCTTGAGCTAGAAGGTACTGCACTTCGTCATATTCCAAAAGGGATAGAAAAGTTTAAGAAGCTCTACAACCTTAGAGGAGTTTTTGAGAGTGAGAATGGATTCGGATTGGATGAACTGCAATGCCTCCCCAATATCCATCGTCTGTGGGTTTCAAAGCTGGAGAAAGCGATGCCAGGGGGTCAAAAGGTACTGGAGAACAGTAATCATCTTATAGAACTTGGACTTGGCTGCACAATGGGCATGCATACTAATGACAGAATTCAGGAAGTCTACGATAAGCTCAAACCATCGCGAAGCCTAGAAAACATTTTTTTTGTTGGATTCCCTGGTACAGCTTTTCCAGAATGGCTATGTTTAGACCCAGAGGTTATTATGCCACGTTTGCGTCATATGCACCTCAATGAGTGCATATCATGTTCAAAGCTTCCGCCAGCAGGCCAGATGCCACACCTGCTAGTTCTTCAGATTAGAGGTGCAGATGCAGTAAAGACCATTGGCACAGAACTCCTGGGTAGAGGAGTCAGAAGGCCAGGCCGTCCTGCAGTCTTTTTTCCAGAGCTGGAACTGCTCATTATCATTGGCATGTGCAAATTGCAAAGTTGGTCCCTCGACATTGGTAATCCCTGTGATATTATGGGGGACAACTTTAAGGAGTATCTGATGCCTAAACTCCAGCGTCTGCTCCTTGTTGATTGCCCAAGACTGGGCGCTCTCCCTGCGAATTTATTTATGAACCTGAAGAGAATCCACATTGAAGGTGCTCATGAGCTGCAAGAAGTTGTCGACCTTCCTGCGGTTGTGTGGCTCAAGGTGAAGAATAACACATGTTTGAGGAAGATCGCCAACCTCGGTAATCTGCGGGACCTGTTTGCGCAGGACTGCCCAGCGCTGGATCAAGCAAACAACCTGTGGTCGCTGAGACGTGTGTACATGATTGACTGTGCACGTGCCCAAGAGTTCGAGGATTGTCTCGCGGAAGAAGCACTGGCAGACCATCGGCGGGACCATCCTGGGCCATGGCCCAGCCTTCTCAGGAAATTTGCACAGCACGTGGCGCATACTGCTAAAGTGGGCCATCAGTTTGTTGCTGATACTGCCTTGTTTATGGCCCGGTCTTCATCCTCGCTGACTGTCCGCCCGCGCATCCAATTCCATCGTGCAACGGATGGGCGTAATATCTTCCCAGATGAAACTCTCTACAATTGAACAGGTGAGAGATGTAGCTCTGTTTCCACTGTGATTTGCTATTCTTAACTCTTTTATTCCAAAACTGTGGACATTTCCACGCGTGTACTCGGAATTTCCATTATTGCCAACCAAAGTGACCCTTGATAACCACTTTGTTTTCTTGCAGGCTTATTATAGCACCAGCACGGGTGTATAAGACATGATGGTAAGTTGATATAGTACTCATCAAAGATTAGATTTGTTCTACGCAGCCACTCAAAATATCAGATTGATCAGTACACGCAGCTTCTTCTTTTTTTGCAGGAGCAGATGCTTAAGGTATTAACAAAATCATTCGCCTTGAAGCACAACAGAGCTGTTTAACCGGAGTCTAACAACTGAGAGGTTTCCGTTTGTTGAATCCTGGAGTGGGATGTTACTGCTCTTTCCGCTGTTTAATTTCCTGCGTGTGTTCCTGTTGGGGTTCTGGACTTCAGATGAGTGTTCACTTTGGCCGCCTACAGCTGATAATTAAGGTTGGCAGCAAAAAATGGCAAGACAAACCTGAAGTTGGTGCTAGTCAGTTGACGGCAAAGGCATCTTTTATTCCATAAACTTGTGTTCCGAAGGATGATAATTTTTCATTTCATAATAACTGTTTGGATTGGTTGAGTAATAACAATTGCGTGCTTGTGGTTGATTTCCCAATGTTTTCTCTCCTCTACTGTTAACTTCCTGGAAACGTGGGCATTATAAATGCCAAGGAAAGCTCAGTTAGACAATTACTAGATGTCTGATTCAGCATGGAACCTCTTGGTCCACACACATGTTATATAAAAGCGCAATCCCGACACTCGTCTCATGTTATATGTCTGAATGATCTGTATCCCTCTTGCTACTATTCTGATCAGAGGTTGCAAAACAGAGAGGATACATGTTGTATGTGGGCTGGCATACCGATGACTTCTCTTCATCCTTCATAATGTTTCACTAGAATCAACAGGTCAGCCTTTCCCAAACATTGTTCATTTTTCTTGTCCTTCTCTCTCTGCATTGCATTCCGTTCTGCTCCATGCATTCATAAGCAGATTATTAATCCTGATCAAACATGAAAGGAAGGAGTAAATATGAATAATAAGAAACCTGTCCGCACGGATGTTTCCTCAGAGTCAAAATGCATGAATTTGCTACAAAACGCGGTTAATCCACAGTGTCTGAAGAATGTCACACACAGAGATATATATATATACCAATAGAAAGACAGAACCACGGAACCTAGGAAGTATGCATGCGATATATATATATATATATATATATATATATATATATATATATATATATAGAGAGAGAGAGAGAGAGAGAGAGAGAGAGAGAGAGAGAGAAATACAATCAGACGGAGCATAACTCTCCACTTGACAGGTACCTGGCCAAAGGACCGTGTATGAAAAGGTTGATCAACGGTTTCGTCAGCACTACTAGCTTTTTTTCCTGTCGAACGGCCGGTTCGGCCCAGTTTTCTAAACTTTGCTAATATGAAGGACTGGTTTTATAGATAGTACTAGAGTATATATGATCCAGGTTCTGCTTACCATTACAGTCACTGAGCTATGATTATCCTGTTTGTCTGGCCAAATTTTGCCAATTTCATCATCTACGTATGCGTACTTTAGGTTTCACTACCAAGTTGTATCACCAATCCGTCGTAGTCTAGGTGGTTAGGATACTCGGCTCTCACCCGAGAGACCCGGGTTCAAGTCCCGGCGACGGAATTTTTTGCCATTTTGTGCAGTGTCGCCCAAGCCTTTGCACAATCTTCATTTCATAAAAGAATGCATGATCAAGGAATCCTTTGCACAAACTTCATTTCTTTAAAGAATGCATGATCAAGGAAGCCTTTGCACAAACTTCATTTCTTTAAAGAATGCATGATCTTTGTTGGATCAAGCATTCAAGTATCACCATGGTCTTCTACACGATACAAGATCAAAATTTCAACAACTCACAAGCCCTGGTCACAGATTAATTATTTGATGGATATGAACTTTATTTATTTTTGTAGCATCAAGACAATACCAAAACACCAAAACTGGTTTCCGCGCTTTCATTGCCAGTTGTATCTATACCACATCATTTGGAATCCTAAGGCTGTGTGCATATCACATGACGGCTCAATACATCATATTCCCAGGAACGAACATGTCAGCTTTCTCTATAATAACCTTGAAAATATCAAATCGATTGGTTCCTATCAGGTAGGACGAGGATCCAACCGTCCCAGGGAGCGCTTATGATGACGGAGAAAGCCGCATGTCTATTTGATCGCCCGAAATCGGGCGAGCCTCTCTGCCTTGTGTTCATGCAATCCGCATGTGAGAAACGGTTCGTTTCGGCACAATCTCATCACTCAGGAAGTGTAAGGCGGTCAAAGAGAACCAAGAAGCTCTGCTCAGGCACGCTGTACAGGAAACCAAGCTCTGCACCACCAAGGTGTGGGATTGCACTCTGCAAAGGAACCAACACAAAACGTCAAGGCCAATGCTGAATTGCGGATCAAGAGTTCCATAGCAAAAAATCATCGTTGAGAACATAGTTGGACACTTAAGCTTTACAAATCTGGATACTTAGAGTTAATCATTTCTAACCATTCAAGGGCCACCAAACGAGTGCCATAATAAGCATACATCAGGTTAAATATGCTCACTTGTTCCATATAAGCAAGACAAACAATGGTTTGTAATTGTAGATGTCTTTTCAAAAGGTATAGTATTCTTATGGCTTGTTAATTTCCTCTAGTGGAATAGAAAAATCTGTGGATCCAGAGCTGAGACCAAAATAATCAAATACCGTTCATAACAATGAATCTTACTTTGGAAAAAATGGTCTTCACTCAGCAAGCAAAGCTTGTTTGCTGGTGATATAAATCGTGAAAAAATCATTATTCTGAGTTTCCAAATAGTACAATTATTTCAGTGTGGTTAAAATTATACATCATGGCATATTGTTGCCATACTTAATTACATGATTCAGTAGCAGTGCTGCTGCACATGCAAAAAGGAAGTGTCAGATATTTATTTTACCTTGCCATTGAGCACCAATAGCTCACCGTCTACCCATCGCGGGTTTTTGAATCCAGGTTGTGCTATTCTCCCCTGGCCTTTATAACTGGCAGTCTGCAATTTTACAAATGGATTTAGAATAAAAATATATTGCATGCAACACATATACATATGTGCCCAGGAGCACTGCGCTAATGTGCTTGGCTGGATTTGAAATTTAAACCTAAAGCAAATGAGTTTCACTTGTCAGAATCCAAACTGAACCATCACAGAATACACGTCATATAGACAAACATCCAAAACAGACACATTATTTGCATAATTAGGCTTACCACACCAAACTCTTCTGGATATGCACCACGATTCTCAAGACGGGTGCCCTTCCCAACCTTAGCCCGGAATGTTATCTGTGACATATTTGATAAGTTAAAATACAATGCGAGACTGTTTACAAAAGTATAAACCAAATGAAAGGCTGCTAACCTGTCCAGCAGGGACACTAAGATCACCAGTCAACTTAACTGCTTCAACATACTCGAAAAAGCCCACTTCATCAGTACTATTCCAGTGACCGAACTTTCGACGGAGCTGCACAACTTCAGGCCCATATGGACTAAATGCTCCTACATAGAGACCTAAATGTAGACAAGGAATGGACCTGTCAGTCTAAAAAAGCAGCAGGACATCAACTTAACTGAGCGAACTTTACCATTAAATGGATCTGCGCCATTTGAGTCCGTAGTGATCCGATTGAAAATGGTATTTTCAGTCAGCTTGACTCTGGCCTTGCTCAACGTAAGCTTTAAAAGCTCCTGGACTTCTTTATTTATCTGCAGTGAGTATCATTTCTAAGTTGACTTGATAACATGACCAGGAATATGGTTTACAGAACTGGTGGGCAATACACAATTACTCCCTCCGTTTCAAAATATAAGATGTTTTAGGTTTGTGAAGAAAATGTATCTAGACTTTTTTTAGTGTGTATGTTCATTCATGTTTGGAATAACCATTAATGGATGAAACTTAACAGTTCGCTGAGTACCCATTATGACAGCAAATAACCTCTGACAGCACTCCCTCTATCTAAGGGGGTGAAATATGTTGAGCCCTAAATGGTGCAGCCAGAATTAACTAGAACTCCGTATTTTTATTTTATTTTGCAAAAAAATGTCAAAATTCAAAGGCCACCAGTTTGTCAGGGCTAGGCTAGTACAAGTCCTTGGGAGCCCTAAGCTACACTCCCACCTGACCTTTTCTACCAAGAGAAAGGGCACCCTAATTCACTTAGACTGAAAGCAGGAGGTATACAAGATACCAAGATAGCAGTCCATAATATGAAGGACTTTTTAGTTCCTAAATAAGCACATGTTTCGCAAAAAAAAGGGCATGTACTAAATATGAAGTACAATAAACAAATAGAGAATGACGGATGTGCCGTTAATGCTCAAAAATGATTTTGTAGAAGATATTATGTGATTTCATAAAAATGTGAACATACTTCGACATGTTTCGCAAAAAAAAGGGCATGTACTAAATATGAAGTACAATAAACAAATAGAGAATGACGGATGTGCCGTTAATGCTCAAAAATGATTTTGTAGAAGATATTATGTGATTTCATAAAAATGTGAACATACTTCGACATGTTCAAGCATATCTCATGTTCACTCTGCAAGTACCAGCCATGTACAACTAAACTAATGTCATTCTTACCTTTGAAGAACTCTTGGTGGTACCCCATAATGCCTTTGCAACATCAGAGGGCATTAGCTCTGATGCTAATTTAGCAGCCATATCCGCAACTTTTTGTTTAGCAGCCTTTGTTTCAGCCAGATCTCGATCAGAACCTTTTCCAGGAATGTACAGTTCAAAGGAGTCTCTTTCCAAGTTATTTATTTCAGCAGGAACTCGAACATAGGATTTTGCTCCAGCATCCTCTTTATTGTGAACTACTCCACTAATGAAAAGCTTCACTTCTGGACTCTTACTGTCATCATTCGAGTCTGAATCTCCATCAGAAACATCTTCCTCCTGAAATTCCTCAGTGCTAGGCTCTTTCAATGAACTCTCCGATGTGCTCTTCACATCATCTTGCACTAATTCTTCTGATGAATCTGTGACTAAGTCAGTTTCCTCAGGCACATCTACATTTATTACTTGCACTTTGAACTCAGGAATCCGAGACTTGAAAAAGTTCAGAACACTTTTCAACCCTTCAACGCCACTTTCCTTGGTTCTTCCAACATCTTGCACTTTCTCCTCTACATCTTCAGTTCCTTTTAATGTAGTATCTGTATTTGCTTCCTCTGTAATACCTTCAGATAAAGCACTACTTTCCAGTGAACTTCCACTCTCCACCTTAACTGGGCCTTCAGTAGCTGTTGATGATATGGGCGATGCACTTGAAGTTCCTTTTGTTGGTCGCAAGTGTACTACCTGTCTAATTTTTTGTAAATACAAATATCACATCTGGACATAACAGAGATTGTTTTTCTTAATTGCCTAAAGATCATAATATATCAGCGCACCTTCATTGTATATGTCTCGTCTTCGTCTCTGACGAGGAATATTTCAAATAATGGAGACCCTGAAGATGCAGTGACCAATTGCCTAAGAAAAATAAGGAGTATTAAGTATCAACTGACGATTATCGGTAGACTTGCTTGATTGTGACATAAGTTGCAAATAACCAAAAGGCAGACCTTGGGCTGTAGCTCTTAGCCACGTATCTCCCAACACCAGGGCTTATCCGTACAATTCTCCCAATCGAGTCATCAGTGTCCTTAGCATATCCCACCCACCAACCTACCTGAAAAAGAAATTGTTAGAATCGATCCCTACCAGGCGACCAAAGATGCTGTTGGATGGAATCAAAAGGGGCCTTGACCAACCCCTTAATGGATTATTGAATATTGGTGTGGTTTTGCTAAATTTGGAATCAACTTGGTTTCTGTTTGTATATAAGATTCAATGAGCAAGGACTTATCTTAGCCATGATTTTTTATTAGCAATGCTACTCTGAGATGGTGATTTGCCATGTATATATGTTTTTTTTTCAACATGACATGTCCTACCATGTACTACTATATTAGAATCGATCCCTACCATGCGACCACAACAGTTGCTGTTGGATGGAATCAGAATGGCTGGCTTTTGACCAACCACTTAACGGATTATCGAAAATCAATATTTTGGCTAATTTGGAACAGCCATCTCGGTTCCTTTTTGCACATAGCAATCAACAGGCAAGGGAATTATCATTTGCGACGATTATCATTAGGAGTTATAACTTCGATTTTCAGCATGACAGGTCCTACACATGATTCCTCTAAGCGCATTCATGGACTAAAAGAAAGTGTCGAACGCAGTAGTATGTGTTTGATAGGAGACTCACCAAGCTGGTTCCGGCGAGCTTCGTCAACCTGGAGGCGTCCTGGTACCGTTGTTCCTCTATAGCGCTCTACGAGGATGGAAAGGAGTGAGGGAAACAAAATAGCGGGCGACAAACCCTAGGTGGTGTAGAAACATGGGAGGCAAAGATACATCTGAACCCGGAATCGTCGAGGGCGACCGACGAATCACGGAATCGGGACAGGGGAATCGGTAGGTAACCTTGAGCTTGGCCATGACGTGGGCGACAGCGTCGTCGGCGGAGGCCTCGAGGATGGCCCTCTTGAGGCTGGCGGCCTCGGCGAAGTCCTCGCTCTCAACGGCCTCCTCGAGCTGGAAGCTGAGGACGGAGGCGTAGCTCTCGGCCTGGTCGACCTCGGCGAAGTGGCGGCTCCAGCGGCTCCAGTCCCAGGTAGAGGGGGACGCCGCCGCTGAGGCGGAGACGGAGACGGAGGCGGAGGCGGGGGCCGTGGTGCAGCGGCAGGCCGTGGAGGAGGAGGCGCCCCGGCGGGCGGGGACGTGCGCGACTGACGGAGGCGGGGCGCGGCGGGAGACCGGGATGGGCGGCCGCGCCGCCGCCGGCGTGGCGCACGCGGCGGACATGGGGATTGGTGTGGTGGTGTGGGCACGGGCTAGAGAGAGGAGAGAGAGAGGGGGGGATAAGGTCGTGATTTGATTGAGAAGTGGCGATCGGGAGGGGCCGGAGAGCGTGCTCCCCTCAGCCAGGCCTCAGGCTGTGGTGGGGCCGGGCCGGTGAGTCTGGCTCGCCCACTTGCGCCGCAGTCGGCCGGCCGCTCCGGAAGCCCCAACAGAGGAGGTAGCTTCGCTCCGGAGTACTAATGTAAAACAAAGTGAAAAGAGAAAGAAGTGTAGTTATTTGCAAAACAAAAGTGTAGTTAGTGTAGTTGTTGAAGTTTTTATTCAAGTCGATGTCTCAAACTAAAGTTGCACCTATATGAATTGGTTGAGATTAAAAAATAAATTAATCAAAACTAAGACTTGATAAGACCAATAAATCTCGATCAACCGAAGACTTAGTAAAACAACTAACCAAATTATAGGAAGCGAACATTACAATTTTAGTCACGTCAAGCGAACGCATCAGGAGCCGTCGGATCTTCAAGTGCATGGTGTAGGCCAATTTCTGTTTTTTTTGGGCAACGTGGCAAAATTGACAAGCTCACACCAAAAAAATTCCTTGCAACTCCCTGAGACAGCCGTGGAGACCCTGACACGTGGACCCCGCAATATGACTGTCCAAAACTCAAGATACAAAGACACTGACAAAGAGTAAATTTTTTGGCTCTAAGGCTACAATTTATAGCTTGTGGTTATCTTTTGCTCTCCCAAGCCATAATTTATAGCTTGTCGTTATCTTTGTAACATGCTCAAGTTTATCGAAAACGGATTCTGAATGAAAATCATATTATTATTTTTTTGAGTTTGAAGGTTTTATCGATTCATCTTTTATAAAGAGGTCAAACCTCTCATCTTATGGTTTTATTCTCCTTTGCTACACTATGATGTTTCTCTTCATTATCTTGTAGATATTAGAAACAATCCCAAGTTTATCGAACTCAGAGTTCATATACTTAAGTTATGGTTGTTTTCGTTTGAGTGTTTCTGCCACTTTTGGGGAGGCGGATTCCAGCCGGGAGGTGGAGATTTCTCAATCCTCTGGCCAAATCTTTGGTCCACCTCCAGCCTTGGTACTATGGGTCGTAGCACGGGCACCCGGGCGACATGGGCGCATCAGAAACTTCCGGTGGGGCCTAGAATCTCTGTTGTGAGCACTCCAAGGCTGCAACAGGGGGCCTATTTAAGAGACTCTTCTTTCACAATGGTTCCTAACCTTTCTTGCAAGTTTTCTTCTCCTTTGTTGAACTTCTCAAGCTTTTTGACTCCCAATCCCTCCAATCAATCTGGCATCTTTTTGAGAGAAAAGAGAAAGGAGATCTACCACCAATCAATCTCACCTCTTTGTGAGGGAAAGCTATTGGATCTAGATCTTGGAATCTTTTATGGATTTCCACCACTATTCTTCCTCTTATATTCCTTCATAGCATTAGGTTCTTTGGTGGATTATGGGAGTCAAGGACTTGACCACTTTTTGCTATTACAATAGGTGCATATATTTGAGTTCTCTACGAATATATCTTGCTATCACATAGTTGTCTATCTTGTTTAGCATAAGTTATTGGTTCACGTAGTTTCCCTTACCATATTTGTGTTTTGTGTGTGATAGATTAAACAATAGTTTTATGTGACGCAAAACCATAATGATTTTGAATCACCTATTCATCCCCTCTAGGCGATATATATGTCCTTTCAAGTATGAATGTCCCAATGTTATATCCCACAAACGTGCAAGATCTCAACTTGAAATACCTCGTATCTTGAGCTATACAAAAATGACAAAGGTGTGGATGAATACTGCACATTTTTAAAATTTCAAAATTTATGAGATTTTGTAATTTTTGTGTAGCCCATTATATAAAGAATTTGACATTGAAATTTTTGCATGCTTGTAGAATACATAAATAATTGACTACATCTAGAATATATTTTTCAGATTTTTTTAAAACTTGTTAAAATGATTTTCGATTTTTTTAAATGAAGATATCACTCGAGATTGGTAGCTACAAAGAGTTTTAGCACCACAGAAGTCTGCCATACACAATTTATTGACTCAAAAAGTGTATCAAACGCATGTAATGGTTCAAGGTACATTCAATTCCTCTAAGAGCTAAAAAGGCTCACAAACTAATAACATAGACTCTGGATATTTGATTCCTTGCTCATCGGCTTCACATGGGAGATATTGTATGTAAAAAGTTTGTGTAGTTTTTGTATGTGAAATCAAGCTTTCAGTTTATCAAGAATGAGAAACAAATACCTTTGACTAAGTTGCAATCTAAGAAGAATGAATTTGCGGAGACTCATTGTCAAGTCCACCCCTAGGGCAAAAATATAAATTTGCATCTATTGTGATAGGTCTAACCAATCATGGACAAAACATATGGCATGATGCCTTTTCTATGGTGACAACATAAGTGTAGCTACTGGGCCCAACAAATAAAGGTCATATCACGAGTTTTCACCCATACACAAAGCTATGTTTTTGGTCACCATCACTATGACAGATCTTCTGAGAGTTACACACCTAGTATTGTGAACATTTGTGGTGTCCTCTGAAGATAGATGGAAAGCAGCTAGCACTAGACCTCACCATGAACGTACGAAAACCTGGACCTTGTCATAGATTAGGCCAGACACTCCACCTCATAAGATGAGTCTTGCTCATCATCGAAGGGGAAACGATGATGTCACAAGTGACTAGGATCCATTGACCTAGATAGACTCGTGGACATGTCATTGTCTGTAACACCCTCAGGATCGGACCTATGCAAGTTTGGGCAAAATTCACCAAACCCGCATAGAAACGATTCAAAGGTGCCCACCAGGCACTTTCGTGCGGGTGGAAAACGAAGTAATAACATTACACAACAGTCCTCGATAGGACCCACAGAACAGATATATATATATCAGCGACTCAAAGAGTCAAGAATACAGATATAATATACAAAGATCCAAATCACCTTGAAAATGATAGAACGTCCAGCTACGGACAAGATGCAAATGGGGCTAAGAGCCCTAAAGAATAACCAATGGCGTCCATAACCCCTTGAGCCAAGCCGGAAGGGTAACCACTAACGACGTCGATCTCAAAACCGCTTAAACAAAAGGGTGACAAAGGCAAAGGAAAAGAGGAGGCGTCGATCGAGGCCAAGACAGCGAGGCTAGAATTCGGTCCTCGCCTACATAGGTATGGTGGTGAAGCGGCGGCAGCATGCACTAAACAACCTATAGAGACTCGATACAATGGCGGTTATCGAGAGAGGGTAAGAATGACCTATCCGGATCCAACACAAGCTAACACCAAACAAACCCATCTCGGTGTTTCCCCTCGATACCAAACGAGGAGGTCAACCGAGGAACTCACACGATTAGCGCTTTTACTTATTCGTTATCGTTGCGATAATTACTAGTCGAGATATAGATATTCATCCGATATAATAAGCGATGGGCACTTTTAGTTAACCATTCCGTTATAGTGGCAACACTTACTAGTCGATACAAGTAGCATGAGATAACCCATAAACCCGGCGCTTGTTGATACTTTTAATCACCATTCCGTTGTAGTTGCGATACTTACTAGTCGGTACAATGGTAAGCGACACTCAAACAAGCAATTGTGGGCGATTAATTAGCCATTCCATTATAGTGAAGCTGATTACTAGTCATTATAAGTCAAGTTTATAGCAGTAAACTTTAGTTATGCTTGTCTATGATCGAGATACTGTGCTCCAAGTCGTCCATATCCGCGGACACGGCTTTCAGAAAGTTTTACCCGGCCGGGGTGCACCAATAGCAACACACGCTCGATCAGCCTCGGAAAAACCAAATCAAAACCCAACGAGGCTTTCACGACTGAACAATCACAAGATTGAAATATTTGGGGGCCACCTTAAGTAGATCCATAGCAAACGGTGACTCAGACGGGCTCAAGGTTTGGGTAGACGGTCAGGAACTGGGAACCCGAAAGTGTGGCTGGGCTTGTCGACACCGCGGAATCGTGTCCCGATCCTAACAAGACGGTGTGCTCCTCGCACAATTTAAATACAGAAAGTAGCATGGCATAAGTACAGGATAGTAAAAACACCTCAAACTAGTTTGTGGCCCCAAGAAATAAGACGGAATCAAGCTCTGGCCCAGGGGGGCCCCATATACCTCCCGGATGTGGATAGCGCGATAAATCAAGGAACATGTATCAAGTACTCGGGGTCTTACGGGACACAAGTGGGCGTTCGGAAACCAAATATTATCTATCACCCACCGATGCCTCTGCTTATTTCAATTTTAGTTGTTAAACAGAAATTAAAGTGACGATAAGTAAAACTAGATTCATCTCCAACATCAACATGCGGCAATACATCAGCAACTGTGGCATTTGACAACACGCGACAACACTTGAGCAAGCGACTACGACACGCAAGTCCAACTATCTACCAAACAACAGGTAATAGGATGTGTCCAAGGCAATATACGGCTGCAGGGGATATCAAAGGGTACGAAAACTAGAGCATCGCAACACAGATAGCAACAGATCAACAGGAGGGAAATAAAGACTATAAAAGTAAGATAGGTAGAAAGAGGGAGATGCTCGCCTGAAAACATTGCCGAAAGGTTCCACCGAAGGTCGGGGCGAAGCTCACATCAACTCAACGGCCTTATCCGTGACGCAAAACACTAGAATAAACACCGGATGCAATATTTAATACACGGCAGAAGAACGGCATGATGCATGTATGATGTATGGCATGGCAAAGGTGCGAGGCAATTAGGTCAAATTAAGCGGAACCGGGGTCCGACAATTAATCAAGTGGTTCAAGTTGTTTATCTACCCCGCATTTTAAATGTTGTTTTACATGGTATAAGATAGCACCGGGTTCGCTATACAAATTTAAATGAGGCCAATATAAGGCTAGATTTGCCCGCATATGGGCCCCATATTTAGTTATTAGGTGAATCGGCATAAGGCCCCCAAACCAATGCTATGCATGCGGGAATGACAATTTAATATGCGACAAGTTGTTATTAAGTTATCATATAGGTATCGAGGAAAAGGGATCACACATTAGGGGCTCGGCGATCTTGGTCCGGGGTTCGGGTTCGACAGGTCCGAGGTTCGACGGGTCGTTCTCGGACAGCGGGGGTGGATCTTGGCGTATCCGTGGTCTTCGGGTCATGTGGTCGGTCATGGCGTTCGGAACGAAGCACTTGTCGCGTCGGGGTCCCGGTATCCTTGATTCCGATTGCGGATCTCGGCGTCCTCGAGGGGGGGTACTTGCAGTATCCGGGCAGAAGGTCTTGCGGTTTCCCGTGTCTGCGGTTCCATGAAGGTGGGCTTGTCGTCCGTGATGGTGACTCGATGTCCCGAGAAGGTCTTGGCGTTCCTGTTTTCGGGAAGGAGATCTTGACGCGCCGGGGTTCGGCGGTAGAGCTTGCCATCGGGTCCGAGATGGAGAGCATGTTGTTCCGTGATGAAGAGCTTCAGGTTCCATTGTAAAAGACCTTTGTCCCGACTTCGTGTCGATGAAGAACTTGTAACGGCACCGGTTGCTCGTTTCTGTCGACACGCATCGAAGATCTTAGCGTCATTGTGCACACACGCGAGGCTAAAACGGTGGCCCGAATTTGGCGACGGGTCGGCCAGCGTGAGCGGCGGGCGGGGCGGAAGCGGCGTCGGCTGGGAAAGGTGGGGCCCGCCTGCAGTGGGTCCCAGGCAGACCAGGCGCGGCGGTGAGTGGCGGTTGGGGCCGGAGGCGAGGAGCGGGGCAGTGGAGGAGGTCATGGCCGGCGGCGTTGACGATGACGGCCGCTGGCAGCAGCGTGGCCGGAGGTGGTTGGCGCGGCGGCAGCCCAGTCAGCGGGGTTGTGAAGCGGCCGGCTCGGGAGGTGGCGTGAGTGGCGGCGGCGCGGAGGCGGGAGTCGTGAGGAGGCGGGCGTGGTCGCGCAGGGTGCGGGTCTGCCGAGGAAGAGGAGCCGCTGTGGCCGGCGGCGATTGGCGGGGTTGGCGGTTGGCGGTGAATGGCGAGAGGAGCGGGCGGGGAGTGCGACACGAGGCGGCGAGGCGGCAGTGAGGGGCGCGGCGGCGGAGTGCGGCAGGCGGTGGGCGGCAGTGAGGCGGGCGGCGGAGGTGGAGAAGCAGGCGTCCAGCGGTGCGGCCTGGGTTGGGAGAAGGCGGTGAGGGAGGAAGGCAGCGGAGGGGCTCGCGTCTGGCGAGGCGAGGGCAGCAGTAGGTGGGTGCGTGGGGCCCAGGGGGCTGGTTGGCTTTGACCAGGGAGGAGGCACTGTGAGGCTGGCCTGTGGGCCACTCGATGGGGTGGGGACAGGAGGTCAGTGGGAGGAGGGTAGGTTGGCGTGTGCAGGGTAGGTGGTGGGGCCGGTGGGGACGGGGCGGTGCGGCCAGCGTCTTGGTGTGTGGGGGGGTGTGTGGCTGGGTGTGGTGAGAGGAGAGAGAAAGGGGGGGTTAGGGGCTGGGACAAGTGGCCGCTGGGGATTGGTGGGAGGGGTGAGGAAAGGTGAGGTGTCGCGATGGGATAGGTGGGAGTGATGTGGCCAAGGGGGTTGGGGTAGAATATTAGGTAGATGTAGGATTTAGATGGGCGGCGGGTTGGACCGATTTTATTTACGGGGGCGTCGTTGGTCAATTGGCCCGTTCGGCCCTAATAAAATAATTTAAATTTTTATTTATTGTAAACGGGCCGTTTGCAACCCGATATCAACAAAACAAAATAATCCGGAGACCCGGGGTTTTGCGTTTGAATAAAATACGGGGCGTTTAGAAAACAAAAGGCTTTGCGAAAATAGTTTTGGCAAACAATGCATGATGATGACGATGCAATGCACAAATTCAACGCGATTTTATAGTAGTGGCTTGCGGGATGCCGCAATTCGACACCACTAACAATGGATCTCGCCCTCGAGATCCGCCTCATGGTACCGGAAGGAAGGTCGGCGTTCTGCGTCTTCTCACTTTGTGTAGATCTTCGCGACACCACTAACGAGGGTTCATCCTCCATCTTGAAATCGGCGGCACCACCAACAAAGGTTCGTTGTTCCTGATCGTCGAGAGAACACTCCGGAGAAACAAAGGACGAAGGTAGAGGTATCAAACGATAAGGCCACCTCTAACTTCCATGGACGGAGTAAAACCGCTGGATCCACTGATTCGACGTACAAGAGCGAATGATAAGAGCAGTGGTAGGGTAGCTACTCCATCCCACACTCAAACCATTACTCTGCACACGAATAAGCGGATTAAGCATCCAACTCTCGGAATTAGACTGAAGATCTTCTTAGATGGTATCCGGAACAAAGGAATGTTGCCAGCAGAAATCGTACGAAAGACACAACGATTAGGTTTCGTGATGGTTCCATTGGCATGAACAACACATGCTCAAGGTATACTCCAACTTCACCAATGCTCGTCCTTCTCATATGTTTTTTCAACGACACGGATATCCAGCAAAGAACACATATGTATAAAGAGCCCAAGAACAAAAGATCGGATGAAGGGCATAACAGACCAGCTGCAGATTGATGATCGTAGCACCTCCGTTACAAAAGGGGGAAAGCGAAACCCTGAAGGTACGACGGAAAACCCAACCACGAGAAATCCTGGACTCGAAGAAAGAGAAGAGAGCGGATTCAAAACACGTAGAGGTAAGAGGAGAACAACAGAGGGTAAGGAGTAAAATCAGACCTAATGAGAACTATCCAAACGAGTTTGTAAAATAGTTTTGACACTCTACTTCGGCCGTTAGCTAGGTTATCCTCTTTGGACTTGTGGGTATCGCAATGGCTGAGCTCGATACCACTCTGTAACACCCTCAGATCGGACCTATGCAAGTTTGGGCAAAATTCACCAAACCCGCATAGAAAGCGATTCAAAGGTGCCCACCAGCACTTTCGTGCGGTGGAAAGCGAGTAATAACATTACACAACAGTCCTCGATGGGACCCACGAGCAGATATATATATCATGACTCAAAGAGTCAAGAATACAGAGATAATATACAAAGATCCAAATCACCTTGAAAATGATAGAACGTCCGACTACGGACAAGATGCAAATGGGGCTAAGAGCCCCGAAGAATAACCAATGGCGTCCATAACCCTGCCCAGGCCACGCCGGAAGGGTAACCCTGCTAACGACGTCGATCTCAAAACCTGCTTAAACAAAAGGGTACCGACAAAGGGCAAAGGAAAAAAGAGGCGTCGATCGAGGCGATACAGCGAGGCTAGAATTCGGCTGTCCTCGCCTACATAGGTATGGTGGACTGAAGCGGCAGCGGCAGGATGCACTAAACAACCTATAGAGACTCGATACAACTGGTGGTTATCAGAGAGGGTAAGAATGACCTATCCGGATCCAACCTGAAGCTAACACCAAACAAACCCATCCTGGTGTTTCCCCCTCGATACCAAACGAGGAGGTCAACCGAGGAACTCACACAGTTGGCAGTTTTACTTATTCGATTATCGTTGCGGTAATTACTAGTCGATAGATATTCATCCGATATAATAAGCGTGGGCACTTTTAGTTAACCATTCCGTTATAGTGGCAACACTTACTAGTCGGATACAAGTAGCATGAGATAACCCATAAACCCGACGGTTGTTGATACTTTTAATCACCATTCCGTTGTAGTTGCGATACTTACTAGTCGGTACAATGGTATGAAGCGACACTCAAACAAGCAATTGTGGGCGGTATTAATTAGCCATTCCATTGTAGTGAAGCTGATTACTAGTCATTATAAGTCAAGTTTATAGCGATAAACTTTAGTTATGCTTGTCTATGATCGAGATCGTGCTCCAAGTCGTCCATATCCGCGACACGGCTTTGAGAAAGTTTTACCGGCCGGGTGCACCAATAGCAACACACGCTCGATCAGCCTCGGAAAAACCAAATCAAAACCCAACGAGGCTTTCACATGAACAATCACAGATTCAGAAATATTTGAGGGCCACCTAAGTAGATCCATAGCAACGGTGACTCGAGACGGGCTCAAGGTTTGGGTAGACGGTCGTGAGCAGTGGGAACCCGAAAGTGTGGCTGGGCTTGTCGACACCGCGGAATCGTGTCCCGATCCTAAAGATGCAGTGTGCTCCTCGCACAATTTAAATACTGAAAGTAGCATGGCATAAGTGCAGGATAGTAAAACACCTCAAACTAGTTTGTGGCCCCAAGAAATAAGAGAATCAAGCTCGGCCTGGGGGGCCATATACCTCCGGATGTGGATAGCGCGATAAATCAAGGAGCAGTATATCAAGTACTCGGGGTCTTACGGGACACAAGTGGGCGTTCGGAAACCAAATATTATCTATCACCCACCGATGCCTCGCTTATTTCAATTTTAGTTGTTAAACAGAAATTAAAGTGACGATAAGTAAAACTAGATTCATCTCCAACATCAACATGCGGCAATACATCAAAGAATCGTGGCATTTGACAACACGCGACAACACTTGAGCAAGCGACTACGACACATAAGTCCAACTATCTACCAAACAACGGGTAATAGGATGTGTCCAAGGCAATATACTGCAGGGGATATCAAAGGGCGAAAACTAGAGCATCATAACACGAGATAGCAAGATCAAGGAGGGAAATAAAGACTATAAAAGTAAGATAGGTAGAAAGAGGAGATGCTACTTTGAAAACATTGCCGAAAGGTTCCACCGAAGGTCGGTAAGCTCACATCAACTCAACGGCCTTATCCGCGAAGCAAAACACTAGAATAAACACGGATGCAATATTTAATACAGCGGAAGATCGGCATGATGCATGTATGATGTATGGCATGGCAAAGGTGCGAGGCAATTAGGTCAAATTAAGCGGGCCGGGTCCGACAATTAATCAAGTGGTTCAAGTTGTTTATCTACCCGCATTTTAAATGTTGTTTTACATGGTATAAGATAGCACCGTTCGCTATACAAATTTAAATGAGGCCAATATAAGGCTAGATTTGCCCGCATATGGGCCCCATATTTAGTTATTAGGTGAATCGGCATAAGGCCCCCAAACCAATGCTATGCATGCGGGAATGACAATTTAATATGCGACAAGTTGTTATTAAGTTATCATATAGGGTATCGAGGAAAAGGGGATCACACATTAGGGGGCTCGACGATCTTGGTCCGGGTTCGGGGTTCGGCGAGTCCGAGGTTCGACGGGTCGTTCTCGGACAATGAGGTGGATCTTGGCGTATCCGTGGTCTTGGTCATGTGGTCGGTCATGGCGTTGAACGAAGCACTTGTCGCGTCGGGTCCCGTATCCTTGATTCGATTGCGGATCTCGGCGTCCTCGAGGGGTACTTGATGATCCGGGCAGAAGGTCTTGCGGTTTCCCGTGTCTGCGGTTCCATGAAGGTGGGCTTGTCGTCCGTGATGGCGACTCGATGTCCCGAGAAGGTCTTGGCGTTCCTGTTTTCGGGAAGGAGATCTTGACGCGCCGGGGTTCGGCGGTAGAGCTTGCCATCGGGTCCGAGATGGAGAGCATGTTGTTCCGTGATGACGAGCTTCAGGTTCCATTGTAAAAGACCTTTGTCCCGACTTCGTGTCGATGAAGAACTTGTAACGGCACCGGTTGCTCGTTTCCGTCGACACGCATCGAAGATCTTAGCGTCATTGTGCTCACACGCGAGGCTAAAACGGTGACTGGGGCTGCGCGCACGGGTCGGCCAGCGTCATGGTGAGGAGCGGGCTCGGGCGGAAGCGGGCGTCGGGGAAGGTGGGGCCCGCCTGCAGTGGGTCGAGGGCACCAGGGCGCGGGCGGTAGTGGCGGTTGGGGCTGAGCAGAGGAGGCCGGGCAGCTGGAGGAGGGTCGCGCGCAGGCGGTTGACGATGGGCCAGCCGCGTGGCCGGAGGTGGTTGGTGCCGGCAGCAGCCGAGGTCAGCGAGGGGTTGACGGGCGGCCGGCTCGGGGAGGTGGTGTGAGTGGCGGCGGAGGCCGGGGAGTCGTGAGGGAAGGCGTGGTCGTGTGAGGTCTGGCCGAGGAAGAGGAGCCGGGCTCGCCGTGGCGGGCGGCGGGGTTGGCGGTTGGCGGTGAACGGCGAGAGGGACGGGCCGGTGCGTCTGAGGGCGGCAGGCGCGCCGGGGTCTTGGTTGCTGGGGCAGGCGGCCAGCGGCAGAGTGCGGAGCGAGGCGGAGTGGGGCAGCAGTGAGGTGGCGGAGCTGCGGCTGGCAGCGGCAGCGTGGGGCAGCGCGGCTGAGGAAGAAGGGAGGAGGGAGGAGGTGGCGTGGGGGAGAGGGACGGGCGTGGGACCGGGCGGTGGCCGGCCGGTCGGCGGAGGCCAGATGCGTCACGGCGGCTTGATGGCGGCTGGGTTGGGGAGAGAGGCGGTGAGGGAGGAAGGCAGCGGAGGGGGCTCGCGTCTGCGGCGAGGCGGGGAGACGCGTAGGTGGGTGCGTGGGGCCCAGGCTGGTTGGCTGACCAGGGAGGAGGCCTGTGAGGTGGCACATGGGCCACTCGATGGGGTGGGGACAGAGGTCGGTGGGAGGGTAGGTTGGGCGTGTGTGGGTGGTGGTGGGGCCGGTGGGGGCCAGGGGCGGCTGCAGCGTCTGTGGCTGGGTGGGGGTTGGTGGGTGTGTGGCACAGGTGTGAGAGGGAGAGAAAAGGTGGGGTTAGGGGCTGGGACAAGTGGCCGCTGCGGATTGGTGGGAGGGGTGAGGAAAGGTGAGGTGTCGCGATGGGATAAGTGGGAGTGATGTGGCCAAGGGGGGTGGGGTAGAATATTAGGTAGATGTAGGATTTAGATGGGGCGGCAGGTTGGACCGATTTTATTTCAGGGCGTCGTTGGTCGTCAATTGGCAGATTCGCCTAAGCCCCTAATAAAATAATTTAAATTTTTATTTATTGTAAACGGGCCGTTTGCAACCCGATATCAACAAAACAAAATAATCCGGAGACCCGGGGTTTTGCGTTTGAATAAAATACGGGGCGTTTAGAAAACAAAAGGCTTTGCGAAAATAGTTTTGGCAAACAATGCATGATGATGACGATGCAATGCACAAATTCAACGCGATTTTCTAGTAGTGGCTTGCGGGATGCCGCAATTCGACACCACTAACAATGGATCTCGCCCTCGAGATCCGCCTCATGGTACCGGAAGGAAGGTCGGCGTCTTCTCACTTCGTGTAGATCTTCGCGACACCACTAACGAGGGTTCATCCTCCATCTTGAAATCGGCGGCACCACCAACAAAGGTTCGTTGTTCCTGATCGTCGAGAGAACACTCCGGAGAAACAAAGGACGGAGGTAGAGGTATCAAACGATAAGGCCACCTCTAACTTCCATGGACGGAGTAAAACCGCTGGATCCACTGATTCGACGTACAAGAGCGAATGATAAGAGCAGTGGTAGGGTAGCTACTCCATCCCACACTCAAACCATTACTCTGCACACGAATAAGCGGATTAAGCATCCAACTCTCGGAATTAGACTGAAGATCTTCTTAGATGGTATCCGGAACAAAGGAATGTTGCCAGCAGAAATCGTATGAAAGACACAACGATTAGGTTTCGCGATGGTTCCATTGGCATGAACAACACATGCTCAAGGTATACTCCAACTTCACCAATGCTCGTCCTTCTCATATGTTTTTTCAACGACACGGATATCCAGCAAAGAACACATATGTATAAAGAGCCCAAGAACAAAAGATCGGATGAAGGGCACAACAGACCAGCTGCAGATTGATGATCGTAGCACCTCCGTTACAAAAGGGGGAAAGCGAAACCCTGAAGGTACGACGGAAAACCCAACCACGAGAAATCCTGGACTCGAAGAAAGAGAAGAGAGCGGATTCAAAACACGTAGAGGTAAGAGGAGAACAACAGAGGGTAAGGAGTAAAATCAGACCTAATCAGAACTATCCAACCGAGTTTGCAAAATAGTTTTGACACTCTACTTCGGCCGTTAGCTAGGTTATCCTACATTTGGACTTGTGGGTATCATAGCTGAGCTCGATACCACTCAGTAACACCCTCAGATCGGACCTATGCAAGTTTGGGCAAAATTCACCAAACCCGCATAGAAACGATTCAAAGGTGCCCAGCACTTTAAATGCGGGTGGAAAACGAAGTAATAACATTACACAACAGTCCTCGATGGGACCCACAGAACAGATATATATATCAGCGACTCAAAGAGTCAAGAATACAGATATAATATACAAAGATCCAAATCACCTTGAAAATGATAGAACGTCTAGCTACGGACAAGATGCAAATGGGGCTAAGAGCCCTGAAGAATAACCAATGGCGTCCATAACCCTGCCCAGGCCAAGCCGGAAGGGTAACCCTGCTAACGACGTCGATCTCAAAACCTGCTTAAACAAAAGGGGTGCCGACAAAGGGCAAAGGAAAAAGAGGAGCGTCGATCGAGGCCATACGGCGAGGCTAGAATTGGCGGTCCGCCTACATAGGTATGGTGGATCAAGCGGCGGCAAGATGCACTAAACAACCTATAGAGACTCGATACAACTGGCGGTTATCGAGAGAGGGTAAGAATGACCTATCCGGATCCAACTGAAGCTAACACCAAACAAACCCATCCTGGTGTTTCCCCCTCGATACCAAACGAGGAGGTCAACCGAGGAACTCACACAGTTGGCAGTTTTACTTATTCAGTTATCGTTGCAGTAATTACTAGTCAGATATAGATATTCATCCTGATATAATAAGCAGTGGGCACTTTTAGTTAACCATTCCGTTATAGTGGCAACACTTACTAGTCAGATACAAGTAGCATGAGATAACCCATAAACCCGACAGTTGTTGATACTTTTAATCAGCCATTCCGTTGTAGTTGCGATACTTACTAGTCAGGTACAATGGTCGCAAGCGACACTCCAAACAAGCAATTGTGGGCAGTATTAATTAGCCATTCCATTGTAGTGAAGCTGATTACTAGTCATTATAAGTCAAGTTTATAGCAGTAAACTTTAGTTATGCTTGTCTATGATCGAGATACTGTGCTCCAAGTCGTCCATATCCGCGGACACGGCTTTCAGAAAGTTTTACCCGGCCGGGGTGCACCAATAGCAACACACGCTCGATCAGCCTCGGAAAAACCAAATCAAAACCCAACGAGGCTTTCACGACTGAACAATCACAGATTCGAAATATTTGGGGGCCACCTTAAGTAGATCCATAGCGAAGCGGTGACTCGAGACGGGCTCAAGGTTTGGGTAGAGCGGAACGTGAGCGGGAACCCGAAAGTGTGGCTGGGCTTGTCGACACCGGAATCGTGTCCCGATCCTAACAGATGCAGTGTGCTCCTCGCACAATTTAAATCTGAGAAAGTAGCATGGCATAAGTACAGGATAGTAAAAACACCTCAAACTAGTTTGTGGCCCCAAGAAATAAGACGGAATCAAGCTCTGGCCCAGGGGGGCCCCATATACCTCCCGGATGTGGATAGCGCGATAAATCAAGGAACAGGTATCAAGTACTCGGGGTCTTACGGGACACAAGTGGGCGTTCGGAAACCAAATATTATCTATCACCCACCGATGCCTCTGCTTATTTCAATTTTAGTTGTTAAACAGAAATTAAAGTGACGATAAGTAAAACTAGATTCATCTCCAACATCAACATGCGGCAATACATCAGCAACTGTGGCATTTGACAACAAGCGACAACACTTGAGCAAGCGACTACGACACGCAAGTCCAACTATCTACCAAACAACATGTAATAGGATGTGTCCAAGGCAATATACGGCTGCAGGGGATATCAAAGGGTACGAAAACTAGAGCATCGCAACACAGATAGCAACAGATCAACAGGAGGGAAATAAAGACTATAAAAGTAAGATAGGTAGAAAGAGGGAGATGCTCGCCTGAAAACATTGCCGAAAGGTTCCACCGAAGGTCGGGGCGAAGCTCACATCAACTCAACGGCCTTATCCGCGAAGACGCAAAACACTAGAATAAACACCGGATGCAATATTTAATACACGGCAGAAGATCGGCATGATGCATGTATGATGTATGGCATGGCAAAGGTGCGAGGCAATTAGGTCAAATTAAGCGGAACCGGGGTCCGACAATTAATCAAGTGGTTCAAGTTGTTTATCTACCCCGCATTTTAAATGTTGTTTTACATGGTATAAGATAGCACCGGGTTCGCTATACAAATTTAAATGAGGCCAATATAAGGCTAGATTTGCCCGCATATGGGCCCCATATTTAGTTATTAGGTGAATCGGCATAAGGCCCCCAAACCAATGCTATGCATGCGGGAATGACAATTTAATATGCGACAAGTTGTTATTAAGTTATCATATAGGGTATCGAGGAAAAGGGGATCACACATTAGGGGGCTCGACGATCTTGGTCCGGGGTTCGGGGTTCGACAGGGTCCAGGGTTCGACGGGGTCGTTCTCGGACAGCGGGGGTGGATCTTGGCGTATCCGTGGTCTTCGGGTCATGTGGTCGGTCATGGCGTTCGGAACGAAGCACTTGTCGCGTCGGGGTCCCGGTATCCTTGATTCCGATTGCGGATCTCGGCGTCCTCGAGGGGGGGTACTTGCAGTATCCGGGCAGAAGGTCTTGCGGTTTCCCGTGTCTGCGGTTCCATGAAGGTGGGCTTGTCGTCCTTGATGGCGATTCGATGTCCCGAGAAGGTCTTGGCGTTCCTGTTTTCGGGAAGGAGATCTTGACGCGCCGGGGTTCGGCGGTAGAGCTTGCCATCGGGTCCGAGATGGAGAGCATGTTGTTCCGTGATGACGAGCTTCAGGTTCCATTGTAAAAGACCTTTGTCCCGACTTCGTGTCGATGAAGAACTTGTAACGGCACCGGTTGCTCGTTTCCGTCGACACGCATCGAAGATCTTAGCGTCATTGTGCACACACGCGAGGCTAAAACGGTGACAGCTGCTGCGGCCAGAGCGTCATGGGCGGGTGGAAGCGGGCTGGGCGGAGCGGCGTCGCTGGAAGGTGGGGCCCGCCTGCAGGTGGGTCCTGGGGCGCACCAGTGAGGCGGTAGTGGCGGTTGGGGCGGAGAGGAGGCGGGGCGCTGGAGGAGGTCGCGGCTGGGCGGTTGACGATGGACAGGCGCGGCAGCGTGGCCGGAGGTGGTTGGCGCGGCAGGCCGAGTGGCGAAGGGGTTGACGGGGGCGCGGCCGGCTCGGGGAGGTGGCGTGAGGTGGCGAGGCGGCCGGGTCGTGAGGAGGCGAGGCGTGGTCGCTGAGGGTGAGTCTGGCCGAGGAGAAGAGGAGCTCGCCGTGGCGGCCGACGCATGAGGGTTGCGGTTGGCGGTGAACGGCGAGAGGGACGGAGCTGGGTGCGTCTGAGGGAGCGACGGGCGAGGGCGCGCTGGTCTTGGTGGTTCTTTGGGGCAGAGGCGGGCGGTGAGGCGGGTGGGGCGACAGTGGTGGTGAGGCGGGCGAAGGCTGGCTGTGAGGAAGAAGGAGGAGGAGGCGGGTGGCGTGGGGGAGAGGCAGGCGTGGGACAGGCGGTGGCGGCCGGTCGGCGGAGGCCGAGGCGTCAATGACAGTGGGCGGCTGGGTTGGGGAGGGGTGAGGGAGGAAGGCAGCCGGAGGGGCTCGCGTCTGTGAGGCGCGGGGCAGTAGGTGGGTGCGTGGGGCGCAGGGGGCTGGTTGGCTTTGACCAGGGAGGAGGCCTTTGTGAGGTGGCCATGGGCCACTCGATGGGGTGGGGACGGGGGGTCAGTGGGAGGAGGGTAGGTTGGCGTGTGCAGGGTAGGTGGTGGGGCCGGTGGGGCCGGGGCCAGCTGCAGCGTGCCGTGTCTGTGTGAGGTGTGGGGTTGGGCAGTGTGTGGCTGGTGTGGTGAGAGGAGAGAAAAGGTGGGGTTAGGGCTGGGACAAGTGGCAGCTGGATTGGGAGGGGTGAGGAAAGGTGAGGTGTCGCGATGGGATAAGTGGGAGTGATGTGGCAAGGGGTGGGGGTAGAATATTAGGTAGATGTAGGATTTAGATGGGGCAGGTTGGACCGATTTTATTTACGGGGCGGTCGCTGGTCAATTGACTGGCTCGACCTAATAAAATAATAATTTAAATTTTTATTTATTGTAAACGGGCCGTTTGCAACCCGATATCAACAAAACAAAATAATCCGGAGACCCGGGGTTTTGCGTTTGAATAAAATACGGGGCGTTTAGAAAACAAAAGGCTTTGCGAAAATAGTTTTGGAAACAATGCATGATGATGACGATGCAATGCACAAATTCAACGCGATTTTCTAGTAGTGGCTTGCGGGATGCCACATTGTCGTTCCATTAGATGAAGTATACATGAGCCTCAACGCCACATCGTCTCCATGAGACCATGCACGTTGGAAAGGGCCATCAAGCCGGACGCCTCAAATGGAGGAGTGCCTGGCCCGATGTCGTTGCTGGTGACAAAGGGCGATAGAGTGGTGTTTTTGCTTGTCTCCAAAGGAGGAGTGCCCCATTTTTGTCTATTCTAGCGTGCTTGTTTTTTGGGTAACTTTCAACACAATATTAAAATCACAATATAGTTCATTAGCCCTGAATTGAGCCTAAATCATGGCACAACTATGATGAACTAAGCCTAAACTTTTTTAAATGGTAACTAAGCCTAAACTTTCTTTATACGAAACTAGCAGAGTGCCTGTGCGTTTCTACTGCTTTTAATTTTCAATTATCACATGTCTCATGTGTTAACATAAAATATCTCACGTGTTAATATAAAACATAAAAATATTCATGTATATTAATCTTTTTCAACTGCTTGGCCGTCAAACTATTTCGTCGAGCGTTGACATGGTTATGGACTACTCAATTCCTCCTCGAAATAGAGGGCTTTCGTTCCGCTTTGTTAATAAATCCAAACACCTCTTACTCAATGTCTATCCTAAAATATTTGAATTGTTTGCCATGCCATCATAGCTAAAGTTCAAACAAGAGTTCTCACCGAACTGGTTTACGCGCAACACAAATAAAGATGAACCATTTATGTTAGAATAATATATATTCTGTTTTAATTTACGAAGACCTTCTGTAATTACTTATAATGCAAAATAATAAATCACACCTGAAACAGTTACACGATAGATATGCATTATACATGACCGAAGTACACATCCTCCAACATTTTTATTTTAAGATCTAACTCTCTCTCATTTTGTTCTATACATATGTGTGGCCTCGTGGAGCATTTGCGCTCGACGGTCCGCACGCATCAGGCATGACACAACTGACAACTTTATGCATCAGTCTGGATACCCTTTTTTCTTTGTCCCCTTTGCTTGCAAGCCATCGCCGCTGTCTGTCTTAAATCCAGCCATTACAAACAGGAATTGATAAATTTTACCATACTTTTATGATTTCCTCGGCTAGTTGGTCTTCTATAAATTCCCATGCACACAGACCAGGAATCCAAAATCCACTCCACCTATGCCTGCCCGTGGTTGCAGGTTATGGATCCTGACGATTTCGCAACGAAGACCGCATAGGGCTACGCTGTACCGCGGCAAGTCGATGATGGTGGCCTGTGCGAGAGGTGTACGGATAGAGGGAATATCCAACTACAGCTAGGACCAAGACCAAGCGTCGTTTGATGCGGACAAAGATTAGTACTGAGAGCCACGCCGCACTTCATCACCGCGGCCCCGACAACCATCAAGAGGACAAGGAAGAGGTGACAGCATTGGCGTGGAGCATGAGAGGAGATGGGTGATGAGGGAAAAGGAGACAACTGGATAGGCTCACGAAAAAATTGAAACATTGTTTACTTTTACTAACCAGTGGTATTCCGGTATATACGGATATCAAGGACTGCCTTGTACGTAAAAAAACAATTGAACAATTATGTGACTTATGTGTGGCATGGTGGGTAATGTACGTAAACTGTTAGAGACAAAGTTGTCCAAAAAAGTGTTACGTGACTTATATGTGGCATCGTGGGTAATACACCTAAACTGTTAGGGGCAAAGCTGTCCAAAAAAATGTTGAACCGGACTTCGTGCTTTATTATTAGGTATAGATGCAATGCTTAACCTTAAGAAGAATATAGCATCAACCAGCACTACCTCCCTCCTAAAGTTTAAGTTTTTTTTTGAAAAGTCAAGCTACGGAAAGTTTGACCAAACTTTTGGAAAAACTATTAAGAACTATGATATTATATAGATATCATGTGAAAATATTTCATGATTATCGAAGGGTATGAATTTCGTATTGTAAATATTAATATTTCTCTCTAAAACCTTGATCAAACTTTAAGTAGTTTGACTTTTTTTTTTAAAAAGGCCTTAAGCTTTGGGGACGAAGGGCAGTATTACTTTTAGGCCTCTTTGTACTATCGTTGATAACTTTTAATTGATCGGTGGAATTTTCATAAAAGAAATTGTTGTATGCTTCGTTTAATCATTTCATATAAAGTGTCGGTGGTTGTTGTTGTGCTGCCACCGTTGTGCAATCGATCCATCACCCTCTAGTGTTGCAGGTTCATCCGATCCGATCAAGGATTTTAGCGGCGGTAGCGGATGGGCGGCCACTGCCCGCCAATTAACTGATTTTGCCGGTGGGTGTCCATTGACGCGAATAAACAGGCACGGCCTAGCGGCGCCGTGGACAGCCGTGACCAGTTACACACTGAAGCAGCGGGTTAGGAATGTTTTTCTAAAACTGAAGCGCTACGTGTTGGACTACTCGAAGGCAGGCGATGGCCTTCTGGCGAGATCTCCAACATGTTGGCCCAAGCCCATGAAGCATGAAGGATCGTCTCCTTCGCTATGCCTACCACTCCATTGCTACAGATCAAAGCTCGCTCGTGCAGCTCTGAAGGGAGGGACGCTGCATGAGACTAAAGCTAGTAGGATGAGGGTCTACTGAAGGAGATGGTAGCAAGCTATATTTTGGTATGGCGTAGGCTTCACGTTTCCATGAAAGCCATGCAACATTATGCTCTAGAAGCCTTTATTTCCAGCTCATAGAAGAACCTTAATCATTGGTGATTGAGAAGAAAAGATGAGTAGCCTTCAATCCAAAGCCGGCCTGAGTTATGAAGACATCGATCCAAACCGAGATAAAGGAGCTATGCTATTTTGTGCAAAGTAGGATGACTCATTCTGACTCTGGTTATGGGCACCGACGATCCTAACATTTTTTTTTTTTGAAATTCCATCAATCTATTAATAATTATTAACAATAGTATAAAAACAGTAGTATAAAGAGGTCTAAAAATAATAAAAATTATAAATATGTGAATGGATCACCTAGCGACGACTACAAACACTAGCGCGAGCCGAAGACACGCCGCCATCCCCACTCCCTTTATCACCGGAGCCGGGCAAAACTTATCGTAGAAGAGCTTGTTGTAGTGGACAGACGGAAAGTCGCCATGCTAAGACCACAAAAGACTAGCACACCAAAACATCAACTATTGACAATGGTGAAAACTGTAGATAAAAAAAGACTGAGATGAAAACAAACCAACGAATACGAAAACAGACCAGATCTCGGAAGATCCGCCGGACAAAGGACTCCACGAGCTCTCTATTGGTGGTAAATGCACCATCGGAGAGAGCATAGAGTGGGAAGGACCTTAATCCGACTTCAGGACGTAGTCGTCGTCTCAACATCCCGAAGAAGATACTAAAAAACAAGTTAAACAAAGAACGGAAAATCTCCTACCAGCGAGAGGTTGTGGTCCGCCACACCTCCAAGGCCCTAGGGCCACCGGAGGCGGAGCGGACTGACGACATCGCCGACAAGGGGGACGGAACCCTAGACGCATTTTAGCTAGGTCCCAACATTTCTTTTGTTGTTGTTGATTTGATTGGCCTGGACGCGCCACATAGTGATTTCATCACTTTTTTTTTCGTGAAGTTGGATTAGAGCAATTATTCACAAATATTTTCATTGGTTAGGACATACTTATTCTTGGTTTTTTGAAATAAACGTTTCAATGCCATCAAACTAGGAGGGGTGTCAGGGTTAGTCTCTTTGATTAAAAATATTTTTGTAAATAATACTAAGGGTTGTAACCTTTAGGGAATTTATATTTGTGGTTTGTTTGATTTTTAGGACTGAAATCTGTAGAAATTATTATTTCAGTAACATGCACGGAGGACATATTTAGGAAATTTATATTTGTGGTTTTTTTGATTTTTAGGACTGAAGTTCGTAGAATTTTTTCTAAAGATTGCTTTGCACCATAATCTAATAGAAAAATCTTCCATCTGCATGGATCTTATGTTGGTACAAATTCAATCATACATGGGGGGGGGGGTCACCTGGGAGGGTATAGTGTGGTTGAAAGTACCGACTTTGAATCGACTAGAGGGGGGTGAATAGGCGACTACCAATTTTTAATTTGTTACTCAATTTTAGGCTTGGCAA
Source organism: Avena longiglumis (assembly GCA_030063025.1). Lineage (NCBI taxonomy): Eukaryota > Viridiplantae > Streptophyta > Magnoliopsida > Poales > Poaceae > Avena > Avena longiglumis. The sequence goes on from CP125973.1 coordinate 536,559,540, forward strand.
GAAGATAAGTTCTCAAGATATGCAACTAGGTGAACAACCTATATGCTAGAGAACTAATAGAAAGCATAAGAGCGGTAAATAGCAAGTAGTAAAGGTAAGGAACGAGATAACCAGAGCGGGGACACGGAGATGTAATTTCCATAGTTCACTTCCAAGGAAGCTATGTCTACGTTGGAGAGGTGTCGGGGCCACACAAGGTCACCCGAGCGCCACAAAGGCCTCACCTTCTTCTCCGGTGAGCACCCCCACAAAGGAGGCCTCACAATCCACTAACCGGTAATCTTGAAGGCGCCAACCAAAACCTTTACAACAAGGTTGAGGGGGAAGCTCTAAAACTCAATTGGAGGCCCTCAACGACACCACGAAGCTTTACAACACATGCCCTTAGCTCCAAGGATGCCCTACACCGTCTAGGGTTCCAAGAAACCTAAGAGTAACAAGATCCACAAAGGATAGGTAGGGGAATCAAATCTTATTTGGTGGAAGTGTAGATATAGGCCACCTCTCCCACCTCTCAAAAGATCAAGTGATTTGAGTGGCTAGGGAGAGAGATCTAGTGAGGTGAAGCTCTAGTATTAATGGAGGTGAGAGAAAATTGAAGAGTTAGATAGGAGGAAGAAGGAGGGCGCCTTAAATAGCCCCCCTCCAAACTAAACCGTTGGACTGTTAGCGGCACCACCAGATGTTCTGGTGGGGGGGACAGGAGTTCTGCCCAGTGTGGCTTCAACGGATCGAAGGCCGTTGAGCACGCTCCAAAGCTCGACCGGAAGTTCCGGTCAGACATGACCGAAAATTTTGGTGGAACTTCCGGAGCAAGTTCTGGGCCAAGTTCCGTCAAATAGATAACTTCCATACAGTGGGGTTCTGAGCTTGACCGGAACCTGGAGCGGAACTTGGGGTGGAACTAACTGGGTCGCGAATTGCCTGGCCGGAAGTTCCGATGCCTTGGCGAAAGTTCCGCTCAGAGTCTCAGCGGAAACATCATAGGAATTTCCTACGACCGGAACTTCCAGTGCTGCTTCCGGTGGAACTTCCGTCAAATAGAACACTACAATATAGTAGGTTCTGAACTGTGGCCGGAACTTCTGCCGGAAGTTGGACCGGAAATACCTGCGTCCGGAACTTCGGTGCTACTTCCGGTGGAAGTTCCGTCAAATAGAACACTACAATACAACAGTTCTGAACAGTGGACGGAACTTCTGCCGGAAGTTTGACTGGAAATATAGCCAGATCCATTCCACAGAGAACCCTGAGAGGAACTTCCGGCTCCTAGCCGGAAATTCCGATCAGACAAAAACAACACCAACAAAACAGAAACTCGTCTCCCACTGATGGATAGGATGGCTGTGGCGGTGCAAATATGGTTTATGCAAGAACATATGATTCCCCATAGCCTTCCGAGGTGGAGCCCCTCTTGATAGTACGGCGATCTAAAACAATAAAATGAGAGAAAGAGAAAAACAAAAGACCGTCGTCTTCACGAGACTTCAAGAGAGGCATCCACAAACTCCAAAAACTCTATCAACAAACAAGAAACCTGAAACTCGATCACAAGGTTAGATCACAAGTGGGATTGTCATTATCACCAAAATAGCAAGGGAAAACATAGTCCTTTCAGTGGTTGTCACGACCTCCAATGCCTCCTCCACGGGCTTACCAGGGGTAACACTGGGATCTCCTCCGAGATTAGAGGAGAGCACACATGGGACACTACTGCTAGCTGCAACGGCAACTGACCTTCTTATCGAGCCACAATGAGAAAGAATGGAAGGGTGATGCTTAGATGTAGAGGAGGCAATAGTGGGCAGATGTGGGAGAGAGCTCGTAGAGACATGTGACACACAACAAGGGACGAAGGAGGCACAAGAACATGCAAGTTCACAAGGTGCGCAAACAAGGGAGACATGGGTCTAGAGAGTGAAGGCGAGGTGCAAGTTCATGCGATAGAGCTATGGTGTAAACATTGTGGTTAGGCGTAGTCTAAAGATATGCTTCTTGTTGGAGATATGCCCAAGAGGCAATAATAAAGTGGTTATTATCATATCTTCACACTTATGATAAATGTTTACATACCATGCTATAATTGTATTAACCGGAAACATTAATACTTGTGTGATTTGTAAACTAAAATAAGAGTCCCTAGTAAAGCCTCTTGTTAAACTAGCTTGTTGGTTAATATATGATCATGGTTTCCTGATCATGAACATAGAGATGTTATTAACAACAAGATCATATCATTATGAGAATGATATGGTGGACATACTCCTATAGATAAGCGCAGCATAAAGATCAAGTCATTTCAATAGTTCAATTGTTATATGCTTTCTGATACATAGTAACCTAATTCCTTCGACCATGAGATCATGCATATCACCTTTACCGGATGGATGCTTTGATGACATCAAACACCACACCGTAACTGGGTGGCATTGAGTGTTCGGAAAGTATTGGTTGAAACACATGGATCAAGAGGGATTTGTCCATCCATATGACGGATAGATATACTGGGCCCTCTCGGTGGAATGTCATCCAATTAGCTTGCAAGCATGTGACTGGCTCACAAGGGATCACATATCAGGGAGCGAAAAGAGTACTTATCGGTAACGAGGTTGAACTAGGTATGGAGACGACGATCATAACCTCGGATAAGTAAACTATCGTGAGACAAAGGAAATTGGTATCGTATGTAAGTGGTTCATTCGATCGCAAAGTAATCGTGAGAAATATGTAGAGCCATATGAATGAATTTCGATTCTATTGGTTATTGTTGGAGAAGTGTCTCGATCATGTCCGCATAATTCACGAACCGTAGGGAGACACATAAGGATTGACGTTGTTTGAGTAGTTATGGTATTATGAGAAAGAGACCGAATGTTGTTCAGAGTCTCGGATGGGATCTGGGATATCACGAGGTGATGCGGAATGGTCCGGAGAATAAGATTCATATAAGGAAAGTCCGATTTCGGAGTTCGGGAATGATTAGGTGTTTTCATCGGGAATGTTCTAGAAGGTTCGGATTGTCCGGAACTCCGAGGAGGGTACATGAATGTGTCATTACATATTGAATGATTGCATCATGTACTAAGTGTTCTTGCTGTTCCAAAACTGAAAAGTCAAACTGCTAGTTTGAAAGTCAAAGCTAAAACAGAAACTGGGAAACAAGCGTGGGAAACAAGCAAGAGGTGGTTGGAACCGACTTGGGAAGGAGTCCCTCCAAGCGTGGCGGCCAACCAAGGCCGACTTGGGAGGGACTCCCTCCCTTGGCCGCCCTCCCACCTATAAAAGGAGGCAGGGCCTCCTCCTCTAGACATACAAGTTCCTATCCTCTAATCTCCGGTTTAGAGCCGTTTTGGTTTAGAGCTTATAATTGCCCTAGCCTTCGGTTTAGAGCCTTCTAATTGGTGTGTCTAAACCCTAGACCACTAATATCTCTCTCTCATACTCCACCATACTCGCTCCGGCTTAAGGCGAAGCCCTGCGGGATCTCCCCTCTACTTCCGGTCCCCCGCCGATGTGATGCCAGCATCGCGAGGAGCGTGCTACAACCTCCGTCCTCTTTGGAACAAGGGAGAGGAAGGTCTTCGTCAGTACCGAACGATGTGACATTGCGGGAGGCTAGGAGCAGGTGGGAAGGATCGTCTACGCGATCTTGAGATCGGAAAGAGTACGACTACATCACCCACGAGAATCTGCTCTCGTTAACCGCTTTGGAATCTTCGAGGGTAAGTTATTCCATTGACTCGTTGCTACAATCTAGTAGATAGATCTTGGCTTGTTTGTTTGTATGTGATAGAAATTTTTTGTTTTCCATGCTACGAACCCCTACAGTGGTATCAGAGTCGTGTCTATATGTAGATCTGTTGCACGAGTAGAACACAATGGTCATTGCGGGCGTTGATGCTTTTATTGTCGATTGCTTCTTGTGTACTTTGCATCTTGCGGTATGTTGGGATGAAGCGGCCCGGGCTAACCTTACATGACATCGTTCATGAGACTTGCTCCACGCTTGACATGCAACTTGTATTGCATAAGTGGCTTCTGGTGCTGTTTCTCCTAGCATAGTTCAGATCCAAAACACAACGGGTGATTAACAATACTAGTATCAATGTTGTGGTTCATGTTCGTAAGTTATAACGACACTTATTGAAAGCCCCAAACCACGTAAAAAATACAAAGAAAGTAGAGGCGTCTAACTTTGTTTTGCGGGGTGTCTTGATGATGTGATATGGCCATGATTGTGATTATATTTGATGTATGCAATGTTCCTTATTGTAAGTTGGCAACCGAAGTGAGCCATATGGTTGTCTTTAATTTATGTTAAGACCCGCGTATCTATTCAAAGTAGTTGTAATAGTTGAAGCGGTGGGCGACAACCATGGAGAAGCGTCATTGACCTTGATGCAATGCCGGTGATGATGGAGATCATGTTCGTGCTTGAAGATGGAGATCGGAAGCACAAAGAAGAAAGGCCATATCATATCACATATTATGAATTGCATGTGATGTTTATCCTTTATGCATCTTGTATTGCTTAGTAGACGACGGTAGCATTATAAGATGATCCCTCATGCACATGAATTTCAAGTCATAAAGTGTTCACCCTTAGTTAGCACCGTTGCTAAAGCTTGTTGTTTCGAAGCACCACGTGATGATCGGGTGTGTTAGATTCTGCAAGTGTATACAACGTGAGCAAGCCAGATTTGTTCATGCGGAAACTAAGGTTTGATCTTGACGAGCCTAGCATGTACAGACATGGTCCCGGAACACGGATCACCGAAAGGTAAAGCATGAATCATATAGTAGATATGATGAACGTGTTGATTGTTTGCCATTGAAACTATATCAACTCTCGTGATGATCGGTTTTGATGTGGTGGATTTGGTTCGTGTGATCACTAAAACAATGTGAGGGATATTGTTTTGAGTGGGAGTTCACCTAGATTAATTTAATTATTAATTAGAACTCAATTTATCATAAACTAAATCAAAGTCAATTTGCATAGTTGTTGTAGTCATTCGCATCCGTTTACCACCTTGCGCTTAGTTATAATTGAGATGATAGAACTATAGAATTCTGGTTAGTTACTTTACGAACTGGTATCGTATTGTTTTGAAGTGTTAATCTAAAGTTGAAAAGTCCTATTGCAAACTTTCAGTAAGTTCCGGTTACTCCATGAAGTTTAATAATTAGTAATCAAGAGTAACAATTCAAGTGTTAGTATATAAGTATCATGTTTGTCTCCATGATTCTTGATATTCAAAGGATTCTCTTAATATCAAGGTTATCTAGGATATGAAAGAGTTGTTTCAGAAACCATGATGTGTGGAAGATATTGTGATATCTGAAACGAAGTTTTGGTTACAACATGATAGAGTATAATATGGCAAAGTTTATGTTCTCATATTTTGATGAGAATTTGCAAAAAGGTTGGAAACACTTGTTGTCCTAATCCTCCAAAAAGTTTTTGGATAGCAACATTATACTCATAATTCATCGTTATAAGCTAAAAGTAGCTTGATCATGGACGATTCCATGATAAGGGTGAATATTTGATGTAGGTAAAATGTTTACTACACCAAGAGATTACTAAAGAAATGAATTTTGAAAGAACACCAAACATTTGATGATGGTGATCTACTTCAAAGTGCAAGTCCAAAGACATTGGTATTTAACTATACACGCTTTGGACTATTGTAACACCCTCAGAATCGGCCCTATGCAAGTTTTAGCGAAATTCGCCAAACCCGCATAGAAACGATTCAAAGGTGCCCACCAAACACTTTCGTGCGGGTGGAAAACGAAGTAATAACATTACACAACAGTCCTCGATGGGACCCACAGAACAGATATATATATAACAGCGACTCAAAGAGTCAAGAATACAGATATAATTTACAAAGATCCAAATCACCTTGAAAACGATAGAGCGTCCGACTACGGACAAGATGCAAATGGGGCTAAGAGCCCTGAAGAATAACCATCAAGGCCCATAACCCTGCCCAGGCCAAGCCGGAAGGGTAACCCTGCTAACGGCGTCGATCTCAAAACCTTCTTAAACAAAAGGGGTGCCGACAAAGGGCAAAGGAAAAAGAGGAGCGTCAGTACTGAGGCCAGTACACGGCGAGGCTAGAATTTAGTGGTCCTCGCCTACATAGGTATGGTGGACTGAGCGGCAGCGGCACCATGCACTAAACAACCTATAGAGACTCGATACAACTGGCGGCTATCAGAGAGGGGTGAGAAAGACCTATTCGGAACCAGACTGATACTTCCATCAAACAAAACCCATCCTGGCGTTTCCCCCTCGAGACCAAACGAGGAAGTCAACCGAGGAACTCACACAGTTGGCAGTTTTATTTATTCAGTTATCGTTGCAGCGATTACTAGTCAGATGTAGATAATCATCCTGATAAAGTAAGCAGTGGGCACTTTTAGTTGACCATTCCGTTATAGTTGCAAAGCATTACTAATCGACACAGATAGCATGATATAATCCCAAAACCCAGCAGTTGTTGGTACTTTTATTCAGCCATTCCGCTAGTAGTTGCAATACTTACTAGTCAGTACAATGGTCATAGCGACACTCCAAACAAGCAATTGTGGGTATTATTTAGCCATTCCATTATAGTGAAGCTGATTACTAGTCATTATAAAGTCAAATTTATAGCAATAAACTTTAGTTATGCTTGTCTATGGTCGAATCTTTGCTCCAAGTCGTCCATAACCATGACACGGCTTTCGAAAAGTTTTACCCCGGGTGCACCAATAGCAACACACGCTCGATCAACCTCGGAAAAACCAAATCAAAACGCAACGAGGCTTTCACGACTGAACAATCACATGATTCAGAAATATTTCAGGGGGCCACCCCTTGTAGTCTTACCCGCAACGAAGTAAGCTAGCTCCGAGACGGACTCAAGGTTTGTGGGGCGTAGAAGCGATCGAACCCAAAACTAGGCTTGTCGATACGTAAACGGGTCAGGTCACAATCCCTAACAAGACAGGTGCTCCTCGCACAATTTTAAATACAGAAGTAGCATGGCATAAGTACAGGATAGTAAATAAAACCTCAAACTAGTTTGTGGCCCCAAGAAATAAGACTGAATCAAGCTCGCCTGGGGTCCCATATACCTCCCGGATGTGGATAGCGCGATAAATCAAGGAACAGGTATCAAGTACTCGGGGTCCTACGGGACACAAGTGGGCGTTCGGAAACCAAATATTTTCTATCACCCACCGATGCCTCTGCTTACGCGCAAGTCCAACTATCTACCAAACAACAGGTAATAGGATGTGTCCAAGGCAATATAGGGCTGCAAGGAATATCACGGGTACGAAAACTAGAGCATCGCAACACAGATAGCAATAGATCAACAAGAGGGAATAAATACTATAAAAGTAAGATAGGTAGAAAGGGGGAGATGCTCGCCTGAAAACATTGTCGAAGGTTCAACCGAAGATCGGGGCGAAGCTCACATCAACTCAATGGCCTTATCCGCGAAGAGGCAAGACACTAGAGTAAACACCGGGTGCACTATTTAATACAACGGCAGAAGATCGGCATGATGCATGCATGATGTATGACATGGCAAAGGTGCGATGCAATTAGGTCATATTAAGTGGAACCGGGGTCCCGACAATTAATTAGACGGTTCAAGTTATTTAGAACCCCCGCAATTTAAATGTTGCGTTATCAAGACAAAAGATAGCACCGGTTCGCTACACAGATTTAAATGAGGCCAATATGAGACTAGATTTGCCCGCATATGGGCCCCATATTTAATTATTAGGTGAATCGGCATAAGGCCCCCAAACCACAGACAAGGATGCATGCATGAACAATTCAATATGCAACAATTTATAAATATGGCATTTATAAAATAGGGTTCTCGGATAAGGGTCACACATTAGGGTTCGGCAGATCTTGGGGTTCCGGGGTTCGGGGTTCGATAGGGTCTGTGGTCCGTCTCGGTCCGTGGTTTTGACGAGGCGTTCTCGGACCGGAAGCTGGTTCGCCGGGCGCATCGGGTTCTCCTGGTCGCTGTCGTTCTTGTCGTCGTGACGATCTTGTCGGGTCCCACAGGGTCGATCTTGCCGTTGTGAGGGTCTTGACGGGCCCGCGCAATCGAGTCGGTGTTAGCGTTCGGGAGCGGTCTCGTGGCAATCTTGGCGTCCGAGGGAAGAACTCGGTGTCTCCGTGTCGTGGTTCTTGTCGGGGTCCTCGGCTTCGGGCGTCGGGCGTCAGTAGAACTTGGCGATTCCATGACGGAGGCCTTGGTGCTTCAGTCTTGTGTCGATCCCCGGGTTCCGCGAAGTGGCCTGCGAATATGGCGACGCATGTCGAAGATCTTGTCGGTGGCCTTGTCAACGGGAAGATCTTGTTGCCTCGGACCTTTGTCGAATCATCTACGGAAGATCTCGGCATGGGGCGATTCTTGTCGGGTCATCCGGTGGCATACAACAATCTCACTCGGCATCCCTTCTACACCGCCTCGCCATGTTTCCTCGACACGTGACCACATGCGCCCGACAACCGAACTTGGCCGGATGGTCACAACCATAGAGCTCGGCGGGACGTCATGCACGGACAAGGGAGGGTCTATGCATAAACAAGCTGCAACAAGACGCAGGCGAAGACGGCAGCCAGGGAGGGCCTGCAGCGGCCTGCGGAGGAGGTTGGCGGCGGCGTCGGGCCACGCCGCAGCAGACGGCGACGCACAGGAGAGGGCCGTGGCGGCTCATGGGCGGAAGGGCGGCGGTGGCAGAGGTTGCAGGGGCGGCGCCGACGAGGCGGTTGACGGCCTCGCAGACGGAAAGGAGCGGAGGGGTCAGCGGCGCTAGAGGCCGCCGGGAGGTGGCAGACGGGAGCCGGGCAAGGCGCGAGCTTGCGAGGCGGAAGGCGGGTCAGGCGTCTGCAGGATGGTGAGGAGGAGCGGGGCGTGAGGAGAAGGGAGGCGGCGCTGGGGGAGCACAAGGGCGAGTGGAGGCGTGGTAGGCCGAGGCGGCTGGGCGGTGGCGGGCGAACGGCGAGGCGGCGAGGCCTGGCAGCGGGGCGCAGGAGAGAGGAGGCGGGGAGGTTGGGGAGAGGCCGACCGGCTCGGGAGAGGGAGAGAAAGGCGGGGAGGAGAGGGAGCGGTGGGGCCAAGCGTGGTGGGTCCACGCTGGGGGGCCTGCAGGCAGGGCGGGCGTGTGTGTGTAGCGTGTGGTGTGGTGGAGGCAGGGTGAGTGGAGGGAGTGGGTGGCTGAGGTGGCAACTTAGGATTGGGTAGAGGGGGGGAGAGGGTGAGGTGTCAGGTGGGGATTGGGTGGGGTGATGTGGAGGGAGGGTGTGGGTAGATAGGTTGGTAGCTGTAGGATTTAGAGGGGCTGGTTTGGGGTGGACCGATTTGAAAATGGGGGTGGTCGTTCGGGTCATTCGGCCCGTTCGACTGCCCCACTAAAAAAAATTAATTAATTTATTTATTTCCACCAGCGTTTCTGCAAACCGACAGCGGACCAAACTAAATCATCCGGAGACCCGGGGTTTGGTGTTGAATAAAGATGGTGCGTTTAGAAAACAAAAACGGGTTTTCTTCAAATAGTTTTATGCAAGCAAATGCAAGATGATGACTATGCTCAAATGCAATGTGGCATGATGACATGAGCATGCGGTCATGATGATGCAATGCACAAAAACAACGCAATTTTCTAATAGTGGTTTTGCGGGATGCCACAATTCGACACCACTAACAATGGATCTCGCCCTCGAGATCCGCCTCATGGTACCGGAAAGAAGGGCGGTGATCTGAATCACAAGATCGTGTAGATCCTCGCGACACCACTAACAAGAGGTCGTTGTCCGTGATCGTCGAGGGAACACTCCGGGAACAAAAGGTCGAAGGTAGAGGTATCAACAAATAAAGCCACCTCTAGCTTCGATGGAAAGAGGGAACCGATGCATTCTCATCCACTTCAATGTACAAAAGAAAATAGAATGGGTAGTCGGCATGGGGGCCAATCCATCACGCACCCAAACTATTACTCCGCACAGTCGGTGGAAAAACGTGCAACCATTCTTGGAAACATACTGAAGATCTCGACAAGCGAGGTTCGGAAACAAAGAAGTGATGCAGACTCTGCATCGGATCTGGCGTAGAGGATGTCGTCGCGTCGGAAAACACCGGAAGGCACAAACAAGGAACAAAGAATGGTACCACAGATAAAGGATCACTCAGGCAGCATGAACACCGGATGGTAGAACACCGTGATCAAAGAAGGAAGCGAAACCCTGAAGGTACGACGGAACCCAATCACGAGAAATCCTGGACTCGAAGAGGAAGAGGAGAGCGGATTCAAAACACGTAGAGGTAAGAGGAGAACAGCAGAGGGGTAAGAAGTAAAATCAGACCTAATCAGAACTATCCAACCGATTTTGCTAAAATAGTTTTGACACTCTACTTCGGCCGTTAGCTAAGTTATCCTACAGGCTGGACTTGTGGGGTATCGCAACCGAGCTCGATACCACTCAGTAACACCCTCGATCGCCCTATGCAAGTTTTAGCGAAATCGCCAAACCCGCATAAAACGATTCAAAGGTGCCCACCGACACTTTCGTGGTGGAAACGAAGTAATAACATTACACAACAGTCCTCGATGGGACCCACAGAACAGATATATATATAACAGCGACTCAAAGAGTCAAGAATACAGATATAATTTACAAAGATCCAAATCACCTTGAAAACGATAGAGCGTCCGACTACGGACAAGATGCAAATGGGGCTAAGTGTAGGGGTTCGTAGCATGGAAAACAAAAATTTTCTATCGCATACAAACAAACAAGCCAAGATCTATCTACCAGATTGTAGCAACGAGTCGATGGTATAACTTACCCTCGAAGATTCCAAAGCGTTTAACGAGAGCGGATTCTCGTGGGTGATGTAGTCGTACTCTTCCCGATCTCAAGATCGTGTAGACGATCCTTCCAGCCACGCTCCTAGCCCCCGCAATGGTCACACGCTCGGTACTGACGAAGACCTTCCTCTCCTTGTTCCAAAGAGCAGCGGAGGTTGTAGCACTCTCCTCGCGATTCCGAAGACAACGGCGTGGTACCTAAGTAGAGGGAGATCCGCAGGCTTCGCTTAAGCCGTGCAAGTATGGTGGAGCTTATGAGAGAGGCTATTAGTGGTCTAGTAATTAGACACACCAATTAGAAGGCTCTAAACCAATTAGAAGGCTCTAAACCGCTGGCTAAAGCAATTAGAAGCTCTAAACCAAAACGGCTCTAAACCGGAGATCTAGAGTAGAAAGTTATGTGTCTATGGAGGAGCCCCGCCTCCTTTTATGGGAGGGGGTCATGGCGCTGGGGAGGGAGGGAGTCCTCCCAACTCGGCCTTGGCTGGAGCCGTCGAGGAGTCCAACTCCTCCTCCGTGTTGGTTCCAACTCTTGCTTGTTTCCCACCGCTTGTTTTGGCGCTTGACTTTCAAACCGACATTTGACTTTTCTGCTTTAGGATTCAATTTAATCCTTTATTTGGGACAGCAATAACACTTAGTACATGATGCAATCATTCAATGAGCAATGACACATTCATGTACCCTTCCCCTGGAGTCTTGGACAATCCGAACCTTCTAGAACATTCCCGATGAAAACACTAATCATTCCGAACTCAAACGGACTTTCCTTATATGAATCTTATTCTCCGACCATTCGGATCACCTCGTGATATCCCGGATCCCATCCGAGACTCAACAACATTCGGTCTCTTTCTCATAATACCATAACTACTCAAACAACGTCGAATCCTTAAGTGTGTCTCCTACGGTCGTGAATTACGCGGACATGATCGAGACACTTCTCCGAACAATAACCAATAGAGGAATCTGGAAATTCATATGGCTCTACATATTTCTACGATTACTTTGCGATCGAATGAACCACTTACATACGATACCAATTTCCCTTTGTCTCACGATATGTTACTTACCCGAGGTTATGATCGCTCGGTATCTGCATACCTAGTTCAACCTCATTACCGATAAGTACTCTTTTCTCGTTCCGTGATATGTGATCCCTTGTGACCAAGTCACATGCTTGCAAGCTAATTGGATGACATTCCACCGAGAGGGCCCATTATATCTATCCGTCATGTGGATGGACAAATCCCACTCTTGATCCATGTGTTTCAACCAATACTTTCCGAACACTTAATGCCACCTTTATAGCCACCCGCACGGTGTGGTGTTTGATGTCATCAAAGCATCCATCCGGTAAAGGTGATATGCATGATCTCATGGTCGAAGGAATTAGGTTACTATGTATCAGAAAGCATATAGCAATTGAACTAATGAAATGACTTGATCTTTATGCTACGCTTATCTATAGGAGTATGTCCACCATATCATTCTCCTAATGATATGATCTTGTTGTTGATAACATCTCAATGTTCATGATATGGAAACCACAATCATTAATCAACCAACAAGCTAGTGAAGTATAAAGGCTATACTAGGGACTTCAAATTAAGTTTACAAATCACACAAGTATTAATGGTTTCCTTGTTAATACTATTATAGCATGAATGTAAACATTTATCATAAACACAAAGATATAATAATAACTACATTTATTATTGCCTCTAGGGCATATCTCCAACAGTCTCCCACTTGCACTAGAGTCATCTAATCTAGATTACATGGAAATATACCGAACACCCATGGTAGTTTGGTGTTGGTCATGTTTTGCCCTCGGGAGAGGTTTAGTCAACGGATCCGCCACATTCAGATCTGTGTGTACTTTGCAAATCTTTATATCCCCATCCTGGATATGTTCTCGAATAGCGTGAAAACGCAGCTTGATATGCTTGACTTCTTGTGTGACCTTGGTTCTTGCGCATTGGCTATGGCCCATGTTATCACAAGAGATAGACATTGGGTCAGTGCACTTGGAACCACACCCACTGTAATGAACTCTTTCATCCATATCGCTTCTTGAAGCCTCCGGCGACCATGTATTCGATTCGGTTGAAGATCTCGCCACAACGCTTTGCTTTGCACTCCTCCGCCTAATCGCCGCACCATTCAAAATAAATACGTATCCGGATTGTGATTTAGAATCATCCGGATCGGTGTTCCAACTAGCATCGGTAACCATTAACAACGAGTTGTTCATCACCTCCATAAGAAAGAACCATATCCTTAGTTCTTCTCAAGTACTTAAGGATGTTTTGATCACGTCCAATGATCCACTCTGGATCACTTTGATATCTGCTAGTTAAACTAACAAGATATGCAATGTCGGGTCTAGTACATAGCATGGCATACATTAGAGATCCTATGGTCGAGGCATAGGGAGTCTTACTCATCCTTTCTCTATCTTCGCCGATGTCGGACTTTGAGTTTTACTCAAGGTCGATTGAGCAACATGGGCAAGAACCCTTTCTTGCTTTCTTCCATTCCAAATCTCTTTAGAACTTTGTCCAAATATGTACTCTGTGACAATGATATTTGGCGTTTGATCTATCTCTATAAATCTTTATGCCTAATATGTAAGCTTCGCCAAGATCCTTCATTGAAAAACTATTATTCAAATATTCCTTGACACTATTAAGAAGGTCTACATCATTCCCAATCAACAATATGTCATCCACATACATTATTAAGAATGCTACTGAGCTCCCACTCACTTTCTTGTAAATACAAGCTTCTCCATAAGTTTGTATAAAACCAAAACTTTGATTACCTTATCAAAACGTTGATTCCAACTTCGGATGCTTGCTTCAATCCATAGATAGACCGTTGAAGTTTGCATACCTTGTTAGCATCTATAGGATCGACAAAACCTTTGGGTTGCATCATATACAACTCTTCATCAATGTCTCCATTGAGGAATGCTGTTTGACATCCATCCGCCATATCTCATAATCATAATATGCAGATTGCTAACATAATCCTCACAGACTTTAGCTTCGCCATCGTGAGAAAGTCTCATCGTAGTCAACTCCTTGAATTTGTCGAAACCCTTTTGCGACAAGTCGAGCTTTATAGACGAACATTACCATCAAGATCTGCTTTTCTTCTTGAAAATCCATTTGTTCTCGACGACCTTCCGCCATCCAGAAGTCCACCAAAGTCCATACTTGGTTTTCGTACATGGATCCAATCTCGGATTTCATGGCTTCTTGCCATTTATTGGAATCTGGGCTCATCATCGCTTCCTCATATGTCTCGGGTCATCGGTGTTGTCCACCACCATGACATTCATAACGGAATCATACCAACTGGAGTGGTACGAGTTCTCGTTGACCTCCGAGGCTCAGAGCAACTTCAACCGAAGTTTCATGATCATCATCATTAGCTTCCTCCTTATTGGTGCAGCACCACAGAACTTCTTCCGGTCCGCGCTACTCGCAATTTCGAGAGAAGGTTCAACAACCTCGTCGAGTTCTACTTTCCTTCCACCACTTCTTTCGAGAGAAATTCCTTCTCTAGAAAGGATCCATTCTTAGCAACGAATGTTTTGCCTTCGGATCTATGATAGAAGGTATACCCAATAGTTTCCTTCGGTATCCTATGAAGACGCATTTTCCGCTTTGGGTTCAAGCTTGTCCGTCAGTAACTTCTTTACATAGGCTTCGATCCCCAAACTTTTAAGGAACGACAATTTAGGTTTCTTCCCAAACCATAATTCATACGGTGTCGTTTCAACGGATTTAGACGGTGCCCTATTTAAAGTGAATGCGTTGTTTCTAATGCATAACCCCAAAATGATAGCGGTAATCAGTAAGTGACATCATAGAACGAACCATATCTAAGAGAGTTCGATTCTGACGTTCGGACACACCATTACGTTGTGGTGTTCCGGTGTCAATTGTGAAAGTATTCCGCACTTCTTTAAATGCTCGCCAAACTCAGAACTTAGATATTCACCTCACGATCGAACGTAGAAATTTAATCTTCTTGTTACGTTGATTCTCTACCTCACTTTGAAACTCCTTAAACTTCTCGAAAGTTTCGGACTTATGTTTCATGAAATAGATATATCCATATCTACTCAAGTCATCCGTGAAGGTAAGAACATAACGATAACCATCACATGACGCTACACTCATTGGACCACACACATCGGTATGTATGATTTCCAATAAGTCCGTAGCTCGCTCCATCATACCGTAAAATGGAGTCTTAGTCATTTTTCCCATCGACATGCTTCGCATCTTTCAAGTGATTCAAAATCAAGTGATTCAAGAAGTCCATCGGAATGGAGTTTCTTCATACGTTTCACCCGATGTGACCAAGACGATGCCACATATAGGTCGAATTATCGCTGATTTCAAACGTTTAGCCTCAATGTTGTTGATATGTGTATTTCCACCATCGAGATTCAATAAGTATAGACCATCTATCAAAGGTGCATGTGCATAAAACATATTACTCATATAAATAGAACAACCATTATTCTCGATTTAAACAAGTAACCGTCTCGCAATAAACAAGATCCCGATATAATGTTCATGCTCAACGCAGCACCAAATAACAATTATTTAAGTATAAAACTAATCCCGATGGTAGATGAAGGGTAGCGTGCGACCGCGATCACATCAACCTTTGATCCGCTTTCCCACGCCGCATCGTCACCTCGTTCTTCGCTAGCTTCCGTTTATTCTGCAAAGACTGCTTGAGTTACAAATATGAGCAACAACCAAAGATTAAATACCCAGCACTACTACGAGTACTAGTGAGATACACATCAATAACATGTATATCGATATACCTTTCTTCTTGATGTTGCTCTTCGATCCGCCAAGTACTTTGGGCAATTCCGCTTCAATGACCTTCTCCTTGCGAAAAGCACTCGGTTTAGGGCTTAGGTCCAGCTTGGTCTTCTTCGGCGTGGTAGCTTTCTTACCACCCTTCTTGAAGTGTCCCTTTGCTTAGACTTGCCTTTCTTGAATTTGGTGGTCTTATTGACCAACAACACTTGGTGCTCTTTCTTGATCTCCACTTGCAGATTTCAACATGGCAAAGAGTTCGCAACGTCTTGTTCATGTTACGCATGTTGTAGTTCATCACAAAGTTCTTGTAACTTGGTGGTAGTGATTGAGGACACGGTAAATCCCCAAAGCATTAGGAATCACTATACCCAAGCTTTGAAGTTTGTTTGCGTGCCTGACATCTTAAGCACATGCTCACCGACGAGCTGCCCTTCCATCTTGCTTAAAGAACTTTTCAAGCCTCATAGCTTTCAATTGCCGCATGAGTCTCAAAAATCAATTTGAGATCCTCGACAATATCATATGGGTCGACTCTTCAAACCTTTTCAAGCTCCGATTCTAAACCATACAAGATAGCACATCGAACTATGGAGTACTGATTCTTCCGAGCGAGGTAAACATTCTTTACTTCATCGGAAGCATCACCGCAGTGGGTCACCCAATGCATCCAAAGACATAGGTCAAATTACCACCTGTGAGGACAATCCTCAAATTGCGGAACCAATCCGAAGTTGCTTCCATTGTTTTCAACTTTTCTTTCTCTAGGAACGCATTAAAATTGATGGTAGGGGCTGCCATTGATCTACAACATATTTGCAATAGTTTAGACTAAGTTTATGACAAATTGAGTTCAAATTAATTAATGAAATTAAACTAGGTGAACTCCCACTCAAAACAACATCCCTCACATTGTTTTAGTGATCACACGAACCAAATCCACTACATCAACACCGATCATCACGAGAGTTGATATAGTTTCAATGGCGAACAATCATCATGTTCATCATATCTACTATACGATTCATGCTTTACCTTTCGGTAATCCGTGTTCCGAGACCATGTCTGTACATGCTAGGCTCGTGAAGATCAAACCTTAGTTTCTGCATGAGCAAATCTGGCTTGCTCACGTTGTATACACTTGCAGAATCTATCACACCCGATCATCATGTGGTGCTTCGAAACAACAAGCTTTAGCAACGGTGCTAACTAAGGGTGAACACTTTATGATTTGAAATTGATGTGCATGAGGGATCATCTTATAATGCTACCGTCGTCTACTAAGCAATACAAGATGCATAAAGGATTAACATCACATGCAATTCAATATATATGTGATATGATATGGTTTTCTTCTTCGTGCCTCCGATCTCCATCTTCAAGCACGAACATGATCTCCATCATCACCGGCATTGCATCAAGGTCAAAGACGCTTCTCCATGGTTGTCGCCCACGCTTCAACTATTACAACTACTTTGAATAGACACGCGGTCTTAACATAAATTAAAGACAACCATATGGCTCGCCGGTTGTCGACTTACAATAAGGAACATTGCATACATCGAATATAATCACAATCATGGCCATATCACATCATCAGACACCTGCAAAACAAAGTTAGACGCTTCTACTTTCTTTGCATATTTTACGTGGTTTGGGGCTTTCAATAAGTGTCGTTCTAACTTACGAACAAGAACCACAACATTGATACTAGCATTGTTGATCACCCGTTGTAAATTGGATCTTAACTATGCTAGGAGAAACATGCACCAAAGCCACTTATGCAATACAAGTTACATGTCAAGCGTGGAGCAAGTATCATGAACGATGTCATGTAAGGTTAGCCCGGCCGCTTCATCCCAACATACCGCAAGATGCAATGTACACAAAAGCAATCTACAATAAAAGCATCAACGCCCACAATGACCATTGTGTTCTACTCGGCAACAGATCTACATATAGACACGGCTCGATACCACCGTAGGGGTTCGTAGCATGGAAAACAAAAATTTCTATCGCATACAAACAAACAAGCCAAGATCTATCTACCAGATTGTAGCAACGAGTCGATGGTATAACTTACCTCGAAGATTCCAAAGCGTTTAACGAGAGCGATTCTCGGGTGATGTAGTCGTACTCTTCCGATCTCAAGATCGTAGACGATCCTTCCAGCGCCACGTTCAAGGTGCTCCATGATCGGTCACACATTGGTACTGACGAAGACCTTCCTCTCCCTTGTTCCAAAGTGGGGAGGTTGTAGCACTTCTCGCGATTCCTAAAGACAACTGGCGTGGTACAGGAAGTAGAGGGAGATCCCGCAGGCTTCGCCTTAAGCAGTGCAGTATGGTGGAGCTTATGAGAGGCTATTAGTGGTCTAGTAATTAGACACACCAATTAGAAGGCTCTAAACCAATTAGAAGGCTCTAAACATTTGGCTAAAGCAATTAGAAGCTCTAAACCAAAACGGCTATAAACCGGAGATCTAGAGTAGAAAGTTATGTGTCTATGGGAGGAGCCCTGCCCCTCCTTTTATGGGAGGGGGGTCATGGCGCGCCAGGGGAGGGAGGGAGTCCCTCCCCAACTCGGCCTTGGTGCCGGCCCGGAGGAGTCCAACTCCTCCTCCGGTTGGTTCCAACTCCTCTTGCTTGTTTCCCACAGCTTGTTTTGGCGCTTTGACTTTCAAACCGACATTTGACTTTTCTGTTTAGGATTCAATTTAATCCTTTATTTGGGACAGCAATAACACTTAGTACATGATGCAATCATTCAATGAGCAATGACACATTCATGTACCCTTCCCCGAGTGCTTTGGACAATCCGAACCTTCTAGAACATTCCCGATGAAAACATAATCATTCCCGAACTCAAACGGACTTTCCTTATATGAATCTTATTCTCCGGACCATTCGGATCACCTCGTGATATCCGGATCCCATCCGAGACTCGAACAACATTCGGTCTCTTTCATAATACCATAACTACTCAAACAACGTCGAATCCTTAAGTGTGTCTCCCTACGGTTCGTGAATTACGCGACATGATCGAGACACTTCTCAACAATAACCAATAGAGGAATCTGGAAATTCATATGGCTCCCACATATTTCTACGATTACTGCGATCGAATGAACCACTTACATACGATACCAATTTCCCTTTGTCTCACGATATGTTACTTACCCGAGGTTATGATCGTCGGTATCTCTGCATACCTAGTTCAACCTCGCATCGATAAGTACTCTTTTCTCGCTCCCGTGATATGTGATCCCTTGTGACCAAGTCACATGCTTGCAAGCTAATTGGATGACATTCACCGAGAGGGCCCAGTATATCTATCCGTCATGTGGATGGACAAATCCCACTCTTGATCCATGTGTTTCAACCAATACTTTCCGAACACTTAATGCCACCTTTATAGCCACCCGCCACGGTGGTGTTTGATGTCATCAAAGCATCCATCCGTAAAGGTGATATGCATGATCTCATGGTCGAAGGAATTAGGTTACTATGTATCAGAAAGCATATAGCAATTGAACTAATGAAATGACTTGATCTTTATGCTACGCTTATCTATAGGAGTATGTCCACCATATCATTCTCCTAACGATATGATCTTGTTGTTGATAACATCTCAATGTTCATGATATGGAAACCACAATCATTAATCAACCAACAAGCTAGTGAAGTATAAAGGCTATACTAGGGACTTCAAATTAAGTTTACAAATCACACAAGTATTAATGGTTTCCTTGTTAATACTATTATAGCATGAATGTAAACATTTATCATAAACACAAAGATATAATAATAACTACATTTATTATTGCCTCTAGGGCATATCTCCAACACTAAGAGCCCTAAAGAATAACCATCAAGGCCCATAACCGCCTGCCAAGCCGGAAGGGTAACCACGCTAACGTCGATCTCAAAACCGCTTAAACAAAAGGGTGCCGACAAAGGGCAAAGGAAAAGAGGAGCGTCGATCGAGGCCGAGACACGGCGAGGCTAGATTCGGTCCTCGCCTACATAGGTATGGTGGATCGAAGCGGCAAAGATGCACTAAACAACCTATAGAGACTCGATACAATGGCGGCTATCGAGAGGGTGAGAAAGACCTATTCGAACGGCATCGATACTTCCATCAAACAAAACCCATCTGGCGTTCCCCCCGCGAGACCAAACGAGGAAGTCAACCGAGGAACTCACACAGTTGGCAGTTTTATTTATTCAGTTATCGTTGCAGCGATTACTAGTCAGATGTAGATAATCATCCTGATAAAGTAAGCAGTGGGCACTTTTAGTTGACCATTCCGTTATAGTTGCAAGATTACTACTAATCGACAGATAGCATGATATAATCCCAAAACCCAGCAGTTGTTGGTACTTTTATTCAGCCATTCCGTTGTAGTTGCAATACTTACTAGTCAGGTACAATGGTCGCAAGCGACACTCCAAACAAGCAATTGTGGGCAGTATTATTTAGCCATTCCATTATAGTGAAGCTGATTACTAGTCATTATAAAGTCAAATTTATAGCAATAAACTTTAGTTATGCTTGTCTATGGTCGAGATACTGTGCTCCAAGTCGTCCATAACCGCGGACACGGCTTTCAGAAAGTTTTACCCGGCCGGGGTGCACCAATAGCAACACACGCTCGATCAACCTCGGAAAAACCAAATCAAAACCCAACGAGGCTTTCACGGTGAACAATCACAGATTGAAATATTTGAGGGGCCACCCTTGTAGTCTTACCCAGCAGTAAGCTAGCTCAGACGGACTCAAGGTTTGTGGGGCGGTTTGCGACTAGGAACCCAAAACTGGCTTGTCGATACAGCGTAACGGTCACAATCCCTAACAGACAAAGGTGCTCCTCGCACAATTGTAAATCTGAGTAGCATGGCATAAGTACAGGATAGTAAATAAAACCTCAAACTAGTTTGTGGCCCCAAGAAATAAGATGAATCAAGCTCGGCTGTGGGGGTCCCATATACCTCCCGGATGTGGATAGCGCGATAAATCAAGGAACAGGTATCAAGTACTCGGGGTCCTACGGGACACAAGTGGGCGTTCGGAAACCAAATATTTTCTATCACCCACCGATGCCTCTGCTTACTTCAGTTTTAGTTGTTAAACAGGAATTAAAGTGAACGATAAGTAAAACTATGATCATCTCCAGCATCAACATGCGGCAATTCATCAACAACTGTGGCACTTGACAACACGCAATAGCACTTGAGCAAGCGACTACGACGCGCAATTCCAACTATCTACCAAACAACGGGTAATAGGATGTGTCCAAGGCAATATAGGGCTGCAAGGAATATCACGGGTACGAAAACTAGAGCATCGCAACACAGATAGCAATAGATCAACAGGAGGGAATAAATACTATAAAAGTAAGATAGGTAGAAAGGGGGAGATGCTCGCCTGAAAACATTGTCGAAGGTTCAACCGAAGATCGGGGCGAAGCTCACATCAACTCAACGGCCTTATCCGCGAAGAGGCAAGACACTAGAGTAAACACCGGATGCACTATTTAATACAACGGCAGAAGATCGGCATGATGCATGCATGATGTATGACATGGCAAAGGTGCGATGCAATTAGGTCATATTAAGTGGAACCGGGGTCCCGACAATTAATTAGACGGTTCAAGTTATTTAGAACCCCCGCAATTTAAATGTTGCGTTATCAAGACAAAAGATAGCACCGGTTCGCTACACAAATTTAAATGAGGCCAATATGAGACTAGAATTGCCCGCATATGGGCCCCATATTTAATTATTAGGTGAATCGGCATAAGGCCCCCAAACCACAGACAAGGATGCATGCATGAACAATTCAATATGCAACAATTTATAAATATGGCATTTATAAAATAGGGTTCTCGGATAAGGGACACACATTAGGGTTCGGCAGATCTTGGGGTTCCGGGGTTCGACAGGGTCCAGGGTCCGGTCTCGGGGTCCAGGGTTTTGACGGAGGCGTTCTCGGACTCCGGGAAGCAGGGCTTGGTTCGGCGCCGGGGGCGCATCGGGTTCTCCTGGTCGCTGTCGTTCTTGTCGTCGTGCCGATCTTGTCGGGTCCCACAGGGTCGATCTTGCCGTTGCGAGGGTCTTGACGGGCCCGCGCAATCGAGTCGGTGTTAGCGTTCGGGAGCGGTCTCGTGGCAATCTTGGCGTCCGAGGGAAGAACTCGGTGTCTCCGTGTCGTGGTTCTTGTCGGGGTCCTCGGCTTGCGCCGGGCGTCGAGAGAACTTGGCGATTCCATGAGGGAGGCCTTGGTGCTTCAGTCTTGTGTCGATCCCCGGGTTCCGCGAAGTGGCCTGCGAATATGGCGACGCATGTCAAAGATCTTGTTGGTGGCCTTGTCAACGGGAAGATCTTGTCGCCTCGGACCTTTGTCGAATCATCTACGGAAGATCTCGGCATGGGGCGATTCTTGTCGGGGTCATCCGGGTGGCATACAACAATCTCACTCGGGCATCCCTTCTACATTGTCTCGCCATGTTTCCTCGACACGTGACCACACATGCGCCCGACAACCGAACTTGGCCGGATGGTCACAACCATAGACGGCTCAGACGTCATGCACGAGACAAGGGAGGGTCTATGCACAATCGCGACAGCAGCGCGAGGCGACAGACCAGGGGAGGGCAGCGGCCTGCGAGGAGGTTGGCGGCGTCACTGGCCACGTCATGGGCAGCAGACGGGCACAGGGAGAAGGCGGCCGGGCGGGGCTCATGGCGGAAGGGCGGATGGCGAGGTTGCGGGCGCGGCCGACGAGGTGTTGACGGCCTCGCAGACGGGAAGGAGCGGAGGGTCGGGCGGCGCTGAGGCCGCCGGCGGGAGTGTGGCTGACGGGAGCCGGGCGCGGCGGCGCGAGCTTGCGAGGCGGAAGGCGGGTCGGGCGTCTTTGCAGGATGGGTGAGGAGGAGCGGTGAGGAGAAGGAGGCGGGCTGGCGTGAGATGGGCGGAGAGCCGTGGGGTAGGTTGGCGGGCTGGGCGGTGGCGAACGAATGGCGAGGCCTGAGGCGGGCGCAGGAGAGAGGAGGCGGTGAGGTTGGGAGAGGCCCGGCTCGAGAGAGAGAGAGAAACGGGAGGAGAGGGAGCGGTGGGGGCAGTGGTGGGTCCACGCGGGTCCGGGGGCTGGGGCCTGCAGCGTGGCGTGTGTGTAGCGTGTGGTGTGGTGGAGGGTGGTGAGTGAGGGAGTGGGTGGCAACTTAGGATTGGGTAGAGGGGGGGAGAGGGTGAGGTGTCAGGTGGGGATTGGGTGGGGTGATGTGGAGGGAGGGTGTGGGTAGATAGGTTGGTAGCTGTAGGATTTAGAGGGGCTGGTTTGGGGTGGACCGATTTGAAAATGGGGGTGGTCGTTCGGGTCATTCGGCCCGTTCGACTGCCCCACTAAAAAAAATTAATTTATTTATTTATTTCCACCAGCGTTTCTGCAAACAGACAGCGGACCAAACTAAATAATCCGGAGACCCGGGGTTTGGTGTTGAATAAAGATAGTGCGTTTAGAAAACAAAAACGGGTTTTCTGCAAATAGTTTTATGCAAGCAAATGCAAGATGATGACTATGCTCAAATGCAATGTGGCATGATGACATGAGCATGCGGTCATGATGATGCAATGCACAAAAACAACGCGATTTTCTAGTAGTGGTTTTGCGGGATGCCACAACTATATGTCATATGTATGACTCCACTATTGATGTTGATAGATTCTTTCAAACAGAAAAGGAAATATTGAAAGAAAATCTCATAAGTATATGGCAGAAAGGAAAAGACTAGAATTGTTCAGCTTAAGTATATAGATGATATACATGTTATGACTATATTCTTTGCTTATTAAACAATGTGGTTCTCAAGTATTTGATACTGAATTTGTTGGTGTGAATCGTCATACGAAACAACAGAATTCATGAACTACAATGGCCAAAGTAACTAGCAAAAGAATATGTGATGATGTTCATCAAGAACAAATAAAGGGTTATTGTGTTGCTCGTTAAACATCAAAGGCTTGCCTTCAAAGATTTGTTTTATCAGGTATTATGAGAACAAAAGGGTTGTTCAAATAATTGCCGTAATCCATAAAAGATGGATGATTCACAAATCTTGTTGGAGAAATCACATCCATAAAACTAGTGCTAAAAATGTCGAAAGACAAATTGATTGAAAGATCACTTAGGAAGTGACATCGCCGTTTAAATTATAATGGAAAGAAAACATGAAAAAACTCCATGTGGATGGAATTTTGGAGTCTTCTGATTTTGATCAAATGACGCTTGTGAAACTTTCCTAGAGATAATTAAAACTTCGTTCATAGGCCAAAAGGGAACGAATTACTAGCTTATTGGAACTTGTACATATTGTTGTACGAAATCCATTATGTGTAGTCAAAGCGATGGATTTCAACTTCATATGCTTTCTCCGAAAATTTGAGTGAATATATGAATATTTACTTAATAAGGATAAAGTATGAAACACTTGAAAAGTTCAAAGACTTTCAAGATGAAGTGCAAAATCATTGTAACAAGAATATGAATAGTTTATGATAAGATCATAAAGGAAAATATTTAAGTTACAAGTTTAGCATAATACCTAAGATTTAAGGAATCGTTCCGTGGATTTGCATTTTCCCGAAACACCATAAGGGTATGGAGCGTTCGAGATATGTAATTAAACCTTGTTTGACATGGTAAGATCAAAGGTATAATTCATAAAACTGCCATTATATTTTAAAGATTAAAAGCTTTAGAGATTACCGTTTTTCCACTGAAAAGAGCTCCATCATAATCCGTTGAAATGACACCATATAAAGTTATGGTTTGGGATAAAACCCAAGTTGTCCTTTCTTAAACAATGGTTTGCTATGCATAAGAAAGATGTTTGCAACCAAAGTCGGATGAACCTGTCTTTGTATAACTGTTGAGTATTCCTCCATAACACCGAGACAAAAGTGTTTGTCGCTTAGAACGCCAAGTTTCTTTGGGAAGGAATTTTTCGTGAAAAGAAAAGTGGGAGGACAATAGAACTTTGATAAGGTTAAAGGAACCTTAGCTATATGTGCAAAGTTGCAAAGACCGAAAAGTGTTGGAGGCAAGAATAATGCTCATGGCTCACGTTCCTCAAAGGTTGTGGTCACGGAGATCTAAGTTCCTATTGAAACAAGTAGATCGGGTAAACAATCAAATACCAAGATTTGAGGGTTGAATCATTATTTGAGAATAATGAACCGACTACATGCAAAGAAGCGATGATGGGCCCTGACTCCGTCAAATGGCTTGAAGCCATAAAATCCGTGATAGTTCCATACACGAGAAATCAAGTTTTGAACTTGAAGGACCCTCGAGAAAGGTGTAAGACCTTACAGTTGTGTCTGGATCTATAAAGAAATAGACATGGATGTTTTACATCTATAAAATATTCGACATGTTGGGAAAGAGTTCACAACAATGTTCAAAGGTTGACTATGACAAGATCTGATCTTTCATAGCGATATTTAGTCTAGACGGATTAGTGTAGCAACCACTACATATAATTTTATTATATGGTAGTTGAATAAACAAAACAAGTTCTTATAATAGAAGGGTTACCTAGGACGTGTGCATGACACAGTCCAAAGGGTTTTTGTTAAAATTCAAGGGATGCTAAAAACATATGCAAACTTCAATGGTTGAAGTAAGCATAGCGGAGTTGGAATCTTCACTATGATGAAACTGTTAAAAGAGTTTAATTTCATCAGAGACAATGAAGATGCTTGCATTTACAAGAAATTAAGTGGGAGCGCTAAGACATGTTTCTAATACATTATGTGGAGGACATATTGTTGATTGGAAATGGTGTATCTTTTATTAACACATATTAAGAATTTCATTCCGATGAAAGACTTAGGCAAAACCCAAATATTTGGCATCAATAGACGCTAATATGGTTGTGCCAGAAGTACATAGACGAGATATTGAATGAGTTCAATATATAAACTACAAGAAAAGGTTCTTGTCACACAGAAAGGATTGAAAGAGTTCAATGTTGATGATATATTCAAGTGTATTGACGTTTGGTAAAGTGAAACAAATAATCAAGTATAGATTGATACTTGATGTATGCAATCACAAAGAGTATTTATATCAATCATACTGTGATATGTACAAATCCAGATATGTCCTATGCTCTAAATGTTGTGAGCATATACCAGAATGATTCGTTAGATGATAATTAGACAATAGTAAGGATATTCTTATGATCTTTTGGAAGAACTAAGAGTATATTATTTGTAGAAAGTGGCAAATAGATGGTTAGTTCATTGTAAAAGTACTACATTGATACTAGCTTTGTCACAAAGTACAAATTAAGTTTATCTCAATCTAAACTAAGGGTGGCACAATATAATGGAAAGTGAGTTCCATAATGGATTTGGATGAGTTCCAAAGTTAAGACATTGTGACAGATACTACAACAAAAGGCTAAGTATATGACTGCTATTATAGCAGCAAAAGAGGGCATTTGTGTCAAGTAGTTTGTTATCAAACTAGGTGTAGTTCACATTGGGATAATACTATGAAGATATATTGTGCGACAATATTATCAACATGTTTTAACCCCAAAGAGCTAAAGGTCACACCAAAAGACCAAATT
This sequence comes from Avena longiglumis, assembly GCA_030063025.1. NCBI lineage: Eukaryota > Viridiplantae > Streptophyta > Magnoliopsida > Poales > Poaceae > Avena > Avena longiglumis. Next base: position 536,585,928 of record CP125973.1, read on the forward strand.
TGTACAAAGCCATCTCATTAGAGAATGAGTGATGCGTAGAGACACAAAGACATGCAATTACACACGGACCTGGAAGTGTCAGATCCGGAGATCAGTTGACCACTAGCAATCGTGTACATACAACACCGGAAAGCCATAGGTGTTGAATACACAAAGGTTTGAAACTAGATTATTGACTCTAGTGCAAGTGGGAGACTGTTGGAGATATGCCCAAGAGGCAATAATAAAGTGGTTATTATCATATCTTCACACTTATGATAAATGTTTACATACCATGCTATAATTGTATTAACCGGAAACATTAATACTTGTGTGATTTGTAAATTAAAATAAGAGTCCCTAGTAAAGCCTCTTGTTAAACTAGCTTGTTGGTTAATATATGATCATGGTTTCCTGATCATGAACATAGAGATGTTATTAACAACAGGATCATATCATTAGGAGAATGATATGGTGGACATACTCCTATAGATAAGCGCATCATAAAGATCAAGTCATTTCAATAGTTCAATTGCTATATGCTTTCTGATACATAGTAACCTAATTCCTTCGACCATGAGATCATGCATATCACCTTTATCGGATGGATGCTTTGATGACATCAAACACCACACCGTAATCGGGGGTGGCTATAAAGGTGGCATTGAGTGTTCGGAAAGTATTGGTTGAAACACATGGATCAAGAGTGGGATTTGTCCATCCATATGACGGATAGATATACTCTGGGCCCTCTCGGTGGAATGTCATCCAATTAGCTTGCAAGCATGTGACTGGCTCACAAGGGATCACATATCACGGGAGCGAGAAAAGAGTACTTATCGGTAACGAGGTTGAACTAGGTATGCAGAGATACAAGCGATCATAACCTCGGATAAGTAAACTATCGTGAGACAAAGGGAAATTGGTATCGTATGTAAGTGGTTCATTCGATCGCAAAGTAATCGTAGAAATATGTGGGAGCCATATGAATTTCCAGATTACTCTATTAGTTATTGTTCGGAGAAGTGTCTCGATCATGTCCGCATAATTCACGAACCGTAGGGAGACACACTTAAGGATTCGACGTTGTTTGAGTAGTTATGGTATTATGAGAAAGAGACCGAATGTTGTTCGGAGTCTCGGATGGGATCCGAGATATCACGAGGTGATCCGGAATGGTCTGGAGAATAAGATTCATATAAGGAAAGTCCGTTTGAGTTCGGGAATGATTCCTGTTTTCATCGAATGTTCTAGAAGGTTCCGGATTGTCCGACACTCCGGGGAGGTACATGAATGTGTCATTACATATTGAATGATTGCATCATGTACTGAGTGTTCTTGCTGTTCCAAACTGAAAAGTCAACCGCCAGTTTGAAAGTCAAACGCTAAAACAGAAACGTGGGAAACAAGCAAGAGGTGGTTGAACCGACTTGGGGAGGAGTCCTCCAAGCCAAGGCCAACCAAGGCCGACTTGGGAGGGACTCCTCCCTTGGCCGCCCTCCCACCTATAAAAGGAGGGCAGGGCCTCCTCCTCTAGACACACAAGTTCCTATCCTCTAATCTCCGGTTTAGAGCCGTTTGGTTTAGAGCTTCTAATTGCCTAGCCTTGGTTTAGAGCCTTCTAATTGGTGTGTCTAAACCCTAAACCACTAATAGCTCTCTCATACTCCACCATACTCGCCCGGCTTAATGGCCTGCGGGATCTCCTCTACTTAGGTACTGCCTTGGTTGTCTTCGGAATCGCGAGGAGAGTGCTACAACCTCCGCCTCACTGGAACAAGGGAGAGGAAGGTCTTCGTCAGTACCGAACGTGTGATCGATCAGGGAGCGCTGCCGGAACGCAGCGCCGGAAGGATCGTCTACACGATCTTGAGATCGGAAAGAGTACGACTACATCACCCACGAGAATCTGCTCTCGTTAACCGCTTTGGAATCTTCGAGGGTAAGTTATTCCATTGACTCGTTGCTACAATCTAGTAGATAGATCTTGGCTTATTTGTTTGTATGCGATAGAAATTTTTTGTTTTCCATGCTACGAACCCCTACACTTCTGTTCTCAACATTTACTATGTAATGAATCGTTAAATCCATGTTATGATGTGTAGGTGTAATGAATCAAGTTGTTATGTAATGAACCAATGACTAGCTACTTGTTTTTTTACATGAAACACTAGTATTCCATTAAGACACGGCTAAATCGCTGGTCACCGGACGGGTTACAGAGTCGGGGTAGTTCATCACCCACATGCAGTGTTCATCATGATCTACCCTAGCCCATGAGCAGGCTTATTACAAAGTCGATGGATGTCACCCTCGCCTCGATAAAACTCGTTTGAAGTCTGGACTTCAAATCACTAAAAAGAACACCCAACGAAGCATAATCATACTCCAAAGAGACAAGAGGTCTTCGCAAATTACTACGGTATGTCTCGAAGATAGCACGACCAACACTCGTCTGTTCGGCTACTTGAATTGCATTTAACATTGTCAACAACAACGATTTTGATGTATCTTGTCCCTTATATTATGTTTTGGTAGGACAATACAAATGAATACAAATGACTCTTGACAATTTATACTAAACATTTCTACTTATTTACATTTAACTGTTACTAAACCTTACAAAGTCTTCTGAAAATTATACTATTTACACACAATCTCATGTAGTATTTGTTTGTGTTGTATCAAAATATATTAATAACCATACAATTGTACTGGTAGCATCATACTCAGAGTTCATTGTTGTGTAAATACAATGTTAAAAAAGTCCAATGAAATATTATGCCATTTTAAAAATTTCAGTATGCTAAATTGGATTTACCCTAAATCTAAGAAAATCATATAAAAATTGGCATCATACATGCCAATTTGTACCACTTAGGTGCACCATGGTGTCTTTATAAGTTTCTTTTTGCCAGTTTAGTATCTTTAAGAATCACGAGGGATATGTAATGTATGTGTTTACTAAGGATGTGTTTGCTTTGGGGAATATGATGGATTGGTTGTGGGTATCGCAAACCGTCCATCTAGAAACTTCTTATATGTGGTTCAGTGGGTTGGATGAGTCAATTTTGTGTATGGTTAGAAGAATAAGAAGTGGTTGATGATAGCCATATGTGTGGTTGGTTTGAGGGATGTCCAGTATTGGGGCGACCTCTTTGTTAAGGTGTCAAGATTACGCATGTAACATGTAATGTTGGTAACATAAATCAATCAAATATAATATTGACAATAATAATTCAAAATTAAACTAAACTTTGATAACATATTCAAAATCGTAGTTCAGTAAAATACACCGACCACATCTACGATACTAGATGGATACAATATGAAAGTATATTTTCATGATTATTTAACTAATACAACATGATATCAATTTTGTATCACATGTAAGAAAAATCTCGATCAAACAAGCGATGAATATAACCTACGAAAGTGAGATAACACAACCATCCCTACTTTCACATATATTATGAGCTAATCAAAATGAGAACCATTAAACAAAGAACAACCAGATGTTAGTAAGTTTGTTTCAAAATGAGAACCGTTAGAGAAAGAACAACTGAATGCATTCACCTTAACTCATACTTTCATCCCCAATGCATGGTGGTGGCATCCCACGCTGGCCTATCCTACCTACATGTCACCTTGGATTTCCACCCCTACCTCATCAATTTCAACCAATTTCACGAATCGCTACTGAAATTTCCAATTCAACTTGCTCTTGGCAGACTCTCTGTTATTTTTTGGGTAATAATTGATCTTACATTATTAGCCAAAAATTTAGATAATAATAATGAGTTTTTCAACACCAATCCATAATTTTAGGTAACTAATGAATATATATTTCTCTTCTTGTTCAGGTTTTTCCTTGATGAAATACAATCCAACCACTAAATATAATACAAGGTAAAGCACGCGAATTTATCACCTGAAATATTACACAAAGTTACACTAAGACTTTGTCTACCACGACCTTGAACTTCGTAGCTTACCAAAAACATTTTGCTGAATCAGACTTTATCTCCGATGGGCTTAAAATTTCTAGCTTACCAAACATATTTTGCCAAATCAGATTTTATCTACAATGCCATCATTTGTTATCGAGAATCAAATAGATAATAAGCCATCATGTAACTTAAGTAGTAAAGAATGCCAAATATTTTACCCACTGTGCATTCAGATTTGCACATGTAAGCCAATCCTTCACATAAATAATATCAAAGTTTTCAGGACTTATTTTCTGATATTGTGAGACCGTAAAATACATGTTATCGTAAATTCTGGTTAAATGATTAGAAAGCAAGTTCTTAGAGGAAATTAATTGAATATAAATTATGCAAACTTGATAGAATGCACATAAAGCGATTCTTACTATGGGTTTTAGAGTACACAATTTAGACAGTTACACAGTACTCATTTGAAGCATAATAGAAGCCAACACTCCCAAATCACCTATAAAAAGTCTTTTTTTATCTAACCAATGAAATTAGTATTCGAGTTGTATTGATTTCCAATAACAACACTAACTATGAGTTCTATTTTGTGTTTTCCAGACATCTGAAGCAAGGCCTACATATGGAGCTAGAGTACGATTATACATGATCTTGAGGCATGATCCTTTGTTAGAAATTGAATTGATGACACTTTGGTTCTTTGTAGGATGCTAACTACTAGTCATAGTCTAAGTATGCTTTTATTGATAACATTTACTATGTATAATGAATCATTAAATCAATGTTATGTTGTGTAATGAATCATTGTTGTTATGTAATGAATCAATAACTACTTGTCACATCAGAATGAACTAGACTAAATTGGTGAGATTATTGCGTAGTTAGTGGGACACCTCGCAAAGCCTCGCTAGTTATGTTGTTTGTAGGTTAAGTGAGACATTGACCATTTTTTGTCCCCATTAATTTCTGTGGTAGGAATTAGACGTCCCAATCCCATGCACTTAAATTCCAATGCGATCCTTTAATGTTTCTTGTGCTTACTATTATTTTGGTGGGACAAGATAAAGCAATAAAAATGACTCTAACCTATATTTACACTAAATAGTTTTACTCAATTACATTTAATTATTAGTAAGTCTTAATGATTCTCCTAAAATTTATAGTCTTTACATACAATCTCAAGTAATCTTTGTTTGTGTTGCATCCAAAAATATTAGGCGCACAATTGTACCTATAGCATCATACCCAAAGTTCATTGTTGTGCAAATGCACCATCACAAAATCAAGTGAAAGTTATGCTATTTTCAAATGTTTAGTATGGTAAACTAGATTCATGCTAAGTCTAAGAAAAATGTGGAAATTTGGCGTCATACATACTAATTTGTACCACTTAGGTGCACTATATAGTGTCTTATAGGATTATTTTTGTTTATTTGAGTATCTTTAGAAGTCTTAATCGAGGGTTCTAGGATATACGTGTCTACTAGGATCTGTTTGCTTATGCCCATCTAGGGATAGCCATATTTTGTGCTATTTGGTTGAGTGGGTTAGATGAGCCAATTTTGTGTTTGATTGGAAAGGCAACACGTGGTCGGCCATAGCCATATGTGTGTTTGGCTCGAGGGATAAAGATAGTGTTGCGATGACCTTTTTGTTGAGCCGGTGAGATTACACCTATAACATATAATGTTGGCAATATAAATCAATCAAATATAATGTTGACAACAATACTTTGAAAAAAATATATAAACTTGAACATCATAGTTTGGCAATACATTCCCATCATTTCAAATCACTCCGCATATTTGGTTGATTTAGTCACCACTAGATACGATTTAATATGATAGTACAATACTATATTATCATGATTGTTCTAATAATATCAATCTGATACTGTAGAGATGAGAAAAGGTGTACTACATCAAACGAGCTGATGAATATGAAGAGCTTTATAGAGAAAGAACAACCTGGCGCTAGCGAGTGAGTGCGATTCAAATCGAATAGGATGCATTCAATTCGATTCATAATTTGGTGCCCCATGGGCGGGGCGTGGCGGTGGCGGCCCGCGCTGGCCCTTCCTGTCCTACCTACCTACCCGTCGCCTTCATTTCCATCCCCAACCGCGTGACCTCCGACCAATTCCACGCTTCCTTCCTTGCAATTCTTTTCCGATTCCTACTGGCCCGGGCTGCTCTCCGCGGCACGGCAGAGACTTCTACTCCAGTCAGTCTCCTCCCCCCCCCAGTCCTCGCCCCGAACCCTACGCTCCCGTTCCAGCTCCGGCCTCGCCGCATGGACCACCTCGCCGGCAGGCTCGCCGCGGCCTCCCTCTCCGCCGACGACCCCTCCGTCGCCGCCATACGCGCCGTCGAGCGCGCCGAGGGCACCATCCGCGACCAGGTGAGCCACCCCTCCTCCCTAGGCGGCCTGTCCGTCTGTTGGAATTAAGTCGCTTATACATACCTGCTGTGATCCCCCACAGTCGCTGTTCCACGGCGCTGAATCGCCCACCCTACGAGGTAGAAAAGGCCAAATCGGCGGCTAGGCCGTCCGTGTCTTGTTCTCTACCGTATGAGCTTCCAAATATACTAACAGCAATATCTAGACACTGTCTTAGTACATACGTACCACGAGTAGTAAATTTTGTCTGAATTCGTCTTTCTTATTGTGAGCCCCTTTTTTCGTAGTTAAGAAAACAGTTTATAACAAGCTGGCAGGTACGTCGTTTGCTCAGTGTAAAAATCTGATTCCGGTTTACCGTATTTGATCTCAGTTGGAAGAGAACAACCGCCGCAAGGACGAGCTGATGCGGCAGCTGCAGATGATTGTGAGTTAACAAGTATCCTTCTCGTTACTGGGCGCAGCAGAACGCATGTCTAGCGATGGTGCTGTTTGCAGCTAGAGGAACACATATTGTTTTTGATGTACTCAGTTTTCTGTTTATCTGGTTTCAGAGAGAGGATGCTGCCTCCCAAGGTTCTTTCGGCGGAGCGAGTCAAGAGCCCCGCGCTTCTGTTGTGAACAAGATGGACGGCTCCAAGTTCATTGACAGCCCTTCTTCGATAAATCCCCAAAGCACCTCTGTCCTTCATCAGAACGGGAATTTCGGAAGTGGAGGAGAGCCTCAGGCGCATGAACTTAGGAAACACCACTACGCTGACAACGGCCAGCCTAATGGAGCATTTAGAAGGTCCTCAGGGGAGCCGGCTGCTGTGGACAATGGTGGAACGTCACAGTTTTCCACTCCGTCGTCTCGTTCCGTTTCTCCAGCCAGGTAACAAAGCACAATCGTCCGTTAAGTAGTCTGTCCTGGAAAGGCCTTTTGGCAGCAGAACTGGATAAAGAATAAAAAGCCCCTACCCTGCAGGCCTAGAAAAGAAGGCGATTATGATACAAGAATCAACTTAGCTGGACAGGGATTATTGCCTGTTTCCGAGATGAACTCAAACATATCCTGGAAGCAGGTCAGTTTGATTTCATTGCAACACCATATGTACTTATTATATGACCTAGTTTTCCTGACAAATATTGTTTCTACACAGGACCTTACTGTTAAGGTCAAAGATCACGAAGAAGAGATCGCACAGTTAAGAAAGCATCTTGATAATTACTTAGTGAAGGTGACTACTTTCATACAAAGAAAATACACTTCAGTCCTGCTGTCTATTCCCTTTTTATCTTGTACCTGACCGCAAACTATTGCTGATAGGAAGCAAAAATACTCAATGATAAATATATGTTGGAAAAACGCATAGCTTATATGCGCGTGGTAAGATTTTTTTTTTCGTAAAGAAGTCTTTAGTCCCTTGGATTGAGTATACCGAATTATCTTTAAGACAATTTTCTTTTTCAGGCATTTGATCAACAGCAACAAGACTTAGTTGACGCAGCATCAAAGGCTTTATCGTATAGACAAGATATTATCGAGGAAAACGTCCGTCTAACATATGCATTGCAGGTAGTTTTCTATTGTTGGAACATGCATGGCTTATATGCTTGTTCTGAATGGTTACCACTTACCAGATGTTTTATCTTTGCATCCTCAAGATGAAATCATTTCAAATTGGTGATAATTTTGATACCCATACCCATTTCGAATTTAATTCGGTTATTTGTAGTCTATGAAGCTGACGTTTCTTATGCAACTTTTCATTCATATCGTTTTACATCATTCTGTAAAAGATCCAAATGCGTGTATAATCATTTATGTGATTAGATCCTGCATTAAGTTGATGAATACGCTTGTTATGCTTACTTGAGCTTGTGCCTTAGGATACATCAGGTCAAATTTGACGTGGAAATGCAACACAGAACTGTACTGTACCTTTCTATAACCGTTGGAATTGTTTCACGTTGTATTTTAAATAGTTGGATATAGCTATGACTTCGAACATGCCATTTAGAAACATTTACTTGACAAGCATACTTGACTGAAGGTTATAAGCAGACTGCCAATTGGCTCTGTTGGAATACATTTTAACATTTTGGAGAGATAAGATTTTACCATAAGATATTTCATGTTTTGGAGTACATTTCTTTTGCTATGTTAGATTTTCTGTGTATCTTAAGCCAATTCTTCTGTACAAACTGTTTGTATAAGTTTCTTATTGGTTGTTCATTGTTGGATGCAGTACTGTAGTATTAAAGAAATTGAAATGATACTGATTTTTTGTTGTGTTACTGTATAGGCTGCACATCAAGAAAGATCAACTTTCGTATCTTCTCTGGTGCCTCTTCTGTCTGAATATGAAAACCTACGGCCGCCTGTCCTCGATGCTCAATCCATTGTTAGTAGTTTGAAGGTATGCCCTGTTTCCTGACGTTTTGGCAGGGCGCCATCATTAAGTAGTTAGCACCTAATTTGTTTTTTGGAGTACAAGGGACAAAAAGGTAAAATGAAATAATATTAGTGTGACTAAGTAACATGAAATAACTTTTGATGGAGAAAAGCAACTTAACAGAGCTTAAAATTCAGAACTTGCGATCAAGCTGCTTCTGTTTTTGTTCTTAACTGAGTTGGATGTGACCAGGATCTGAGCGAACCTTTTGCTGAATGTGTGTTCCTTGCGCTGTAGGTTTTGTTTAGGCATTTGCAGGAGCAACTTATGATTTCCGAGGTGAGTAACATGGAGCTAGAGTAAATATGCATTTACTTCCAGAACCACAATGCTAGCATACTGTAGTCAGTAGTGAGCTTGTCCTGCTTGCAGAGCTTACTGCTGATATTTTTTCATGCATAACTTTGAAGTTTCCTTTTATCCAAACTTGGATGATGCAGGAGAAAGTTCAGGAGTCACAGTACCAGATTACCCCATGGCAAACTGGATTGGCAAATAAGACCAGTCTTCCTGCACAGTCACCTAACGATCCTCTAGGAAAAGCATTGGTGACTTTGCTATAGCCCTATACTTCTTTTCTGATTACTCTTGCAACAAATGCTTTCTCTAACTCTTGACTTCCCCAGAGCAAAAGCAGTCTTGATATCGTGCCCCAGACATCATATCCTCATGTACAATCACCAATGTCTTCCCCTGTTCAAGGTAGAGGTGATTGGAGTGTATTAGCGAACAAAAACCGTCAAGTAATTCCAAGTGAGGTTCCTGCAAGAAATATTGATCATGATTACAGAGCAAGGACCTCTACTTCAAGCAGGTAGTGCCTATTCTTGAAGAGCTTAACAGTTTACCTTCCTAAGTTTCCTTTGCTCTTTAACAGTGCTATTTTGCATTCTTAAGTTAGTAATTTTTTTCTGTTGATATAAATTTGGTGGCAACGGAAGGGGGCAAAGAAGCAAAAAAGGGACTTAACAGAAAGACAGAAATAAAGAAGGCCAGAGCCAAGAACCAGCATCAGTTCAGTAACTTTGCTGGTTTTTCATGACTTCAGGATAAGCAACCATGAAGGAAAATCAAAATATCAAAGTAAAAACATAAAAAAGGCTGGATAAAAACAACAGACATGAACACTTCTGAAGTTTGTATTGGCAATGGTTGATCTTTTGATGATAGAATAATTTGGAAGTGCCATCTCTTAATTGTTTCAGTTTCTTGTATTACCTATAATCGTGAACTTCATGAATGTTTGCACATTTTTCTTTCTCATATATATTGCCGTTTCATTATTTTTGGTACACTTGGGGCTTGTTTGATTTATAGGAATTGCATAGGAATTGTGTAGGATTTGAATCCTATGGGAATTTTTTCTATGTTAGTGTTTGATTCATAGGAACATATCCTATAGGAATTAATCCTATAGGAATCTTGTAGTGCAATTCCTATAGGAAAACAACATTAGGTCACACCTCATGGAAAAATTCCTTTGCCACATCAAACAAGATCCCTCTTCCTATAGGATTCACATTGGCATGACATATCAATCCTATGGTTTTCCTATTCCTATACTTTTCCTATCCTATGAATCAAACAAGCCCTTGAACTGTTGGCGTGGAAGGTTGAGCAAACTACATTTGTTAGTGTGAATTGTTCATTTTATATTTACTCATTTAGGCATAACTAGAGTACTTGTTTATGATTGCAGCAACCAATTTAGGAACGACGTTTCTGCTCAAGCATCTCAACATGATTCTCATGCTGCCGAGTTTGATTTCGATACCCAGAACCAAAACCCACCATTCAATGGCCTTAGTAGAAGTGATGTCTTGGATGGTTCTGTGGGTGCTGAAGCCCAACATGTGCGAGAAACTTCTGCTCAATGGGGTTCAGGAGACTCACCTAATTTAGCATCTGGCCTTGAGGAAGCAAATCCTTCATATCCCTATCTTCCTACTGTTCCTGAGGAGCCTGGTTCCTCTTTCTCTGAAGGTAGTTACTATTAGGTCAAGTTCATATAAGCATGTTTGTTTAAAATTTCATTTAATCTAAAATGGTTGCCATTTTGTGAATATGCAGCTGCAGAGGATGATCCATTGCCAGGCATAGAAGGCCTTCGAATAACGGGTGAAGCTTTTCCTGGACGAGAACTTCAAGCAAGTGGGTACTCCACTGATGGAACCACAAGTTGTAATTTTGAGGTGCACTTGATAGTTCCTGTTGATCCATATTTTGAATAAAAAAGTACTTTTCTATCACATCATATCTTAATAGTTCAGATTTTCAATTTTGCAATTCTTTTTTTGCTTGTGCAGTGGGTGCGTCATTTAGATGATGGCTCTGTAAAATTCATAGAAGGTACTGTTTCTTTTCTTGTGTGATGCATAATAAATGAGTTTATCGTTTGTGCCCTTGTTACTCATATCATGATGTCACAACTAAGTCTGGGTTAATTTTTTATTGGCATAGGAGCAAGGCAACCTAACTATTTGGTTACTGCTGATGATGTAGACAGTTTACTAGTCATTGAAGTACAACCCCTAGACGACAGAAAAAGAAAGGTAATCAATTTGCAATGTGCTGATCTTTATGCTATAATGCTTATTTTTCTAACACTTACGGGAATCCTGGGGCCATGTATTTTTTATTCCTTTTGAAATGACATACATGAGGTTTTTTAATGATTAATTATCATTTCTCTTTTCTGATATCTTAGATCTCTGATTGGTTACTAGATAACTAGATATTTGCCATTAAATAATATCAAAACTCTTCTTTCTTTTCGTATAGATTTGTTGAGATTCAGAATGTCCAGACAGTCCTGTCAGTTTGAGATAAGATACAACCTGCATTTTTTTCTTAAATGTTTTTCTTCGAATTATGAAATGTTGAAATCAACTAGATGTGATGTTAGTGTAATGTTAGATTGATGAGAATCTGCTACATGGTTAAATTTCTTTCTGGGAAAATGATGTGCTAGTTGCTAATATTACTTGCAGTGTTAATATGTTTGGTTCTGTTTTGAAACCTTCCTGTTTCGTATTGTAGGGTGAGGTTGTCAAGGTTTATGCTAACGACCAAGCAAAAATTACTTGCGGTGAGTTTTGAAACTCTTAACATGCTCTTCCATCTTGACTTTAGCCTGTTCTTAACTGTGACTTTTAGTTTACTTTTTTGTTGGTTCTAAGTGGATCTATGATCCAAGTTATAGCCTGGCTAATAGTAGCCAGTGTGTGCTTGATAAACAGCTGATAACTCACCAGCTTATATGTGAATCGAAGGTCAGCATATTCCTAACTTCAGAACAGGAACATCATTCTAAAGAATCAAAATAGTTTAGAAAATAGGAACTGTGAACGTGTGAAGTGCTAAGGCAAAGTAAGTTAATGTGTTGTCTCCAATGATACCTGCATGTTGACCCTCAAGCATTGTTACATGTTACTTTATACCGGCTTCCACTTATGAGCATCATACTTTGTATGTAATGTTGAGTCACTAGCCTTGTAGAAGAGTGAAATATCGTGAGGGAACTTTCTAAGATAAAATTGCAGTTAACTGTTGCAGAGGATCAGTGATCTTAAAATATAATTAGAGCAGACATAAACACCTGCTGTGGAGAACTTATGTGTATCTAGCCAGTATGCTGATACAGTTTATGCATTAAATTTATAAAACAAACTAACATTCTATTGGCCAGTGCACAAAACGGAAGGCCTTTACAATTGCAAAGTGTGAAGAATGTTTTATCCAGAATCACTCTTATGATGGATCATATGATGTACTCCCACTATGTTAAATCTGGTGCAATGTGGATATTTTTTTAAGTACAGTTCAACATTTCCATATTTGACCTCTCTACCTATCCTCAACTCCCCAAAGTCCGATACCTCGTACTTCTGTTGTTTTGGGGCAAGGCAAGACATGTGAATGTGTGACTGCAATACTGATAATTTGTACTGTAGTAGCACATTGCACAATTTGTACGCTTGATAAGTTGAGCAACAATCTTTATTGCAGATCCCGAGACAAAGGAACTTATTAGGAAAACTCTTGAAGCTGGGCATGTGTCTTATCAAGTCCAACTACCTGTATGTTTTCTGTACTTCACAACTATCCATCAATAGCATTCTTACTACTTTCTTGTGATAACACACACCTGTTTGAAATATTAAATCTTGTAACAGCAGGTGAGATTTTTAGACATGTGGGAACCGGCTGTTTTGGCAATAAAGAGGGAAGGTTACAGCATTAAATGTAACGGGCAGCGTGGTGTTGTTCTCACGGAAAAATTCCAGCAAGCAACTGCCGTATGTCCCTACTCTTTAGCAGTATTTCTTTCCAGAAAGTGTATCTAAATATGAAGTTGCCAATGGATTGTGGTAGGTCCTTCTATACATGAGTAGCATGTTCATTTCACCAAAATGGGCTGAAGGAAAACAAGTGTTATCTAGGTGTCACCAGTAATTACTTTGAAATAAATCTGGCAAGCGAAATGATTTCGGATCCCAGATGTTTTCAGTATTTCAGACTACTCAGTCCAAATATATAACCAGACTCCATCCCATGTGGGCAAACTTAGATATGTCACTTACTCTAAAGGATCATCCAGAAACTGGCTGTTTCTTGAGTTTTTCTGGTAGGTGTGTGAGTTCTGCTCTAGGTTGATTGCTCTTCAAGTTCCGCTGTGTAAAATGTGAGATATGATTTGTATTTATGGATAAGTCCAAGATATGCTTGAGGCTTTGTTCGGTTAATCCCCACAAAAGGAATTGGAGTGGATTTGGGGGGATTTTGACTTGCATGGGATTAATCCACTTTTAGTCCCCTCCAATCCACTTCAAACCCCAGCTAACCGAACAAGCCCTGACAGTGGTATCAGTTCCCTAGTTGTGAAGAATTATGAATTTTAAAACCCTCCCACAGCACGTCCTTCCTATCCAACTGGTAGGCTATTCAACTATACAGAATTATGTTTGTAGACAAATTATCTGTTAACAGTATCTTTTTACTACTTAGCTAATTTATTTTTTCCTATAATCATGCTTTGGCTTACACCTTTTTCCAGATCAATATTCCTTCCGGATTCGAGCGTGCAACAGAGTTTGTGATTGTGTCTGCCGATGGTGTTGAATATAATCTCCAGCCAGCAGAAAACACGCCGTAAGTACCAAATCGAGCTGCTATTCGCTTCATTATAGATAAGGTGCAAAGTTATGACACCCTCGTATATTTTAGCAGCATTATCTAGTACTGGCTGTCTTTTGTAAACCACTCTAGATATCACTTTTTTAAACGAAAATCTACTTGTCTAATACAGTCAAAAGCATGTAGATCCATGACCAAATTCCTTATTAAGTATGCAATCTGGAAATTTAAACTAGAGTTGAATTGAATTCCCCATCCCTGGCTTTGGGAATACTCTCCATTGTATTTAGTTTTCGAAATTACCGATGAGGTAATCAACTGTCACACTGAACATGTACTACCTACAAGTAATCTTATTATCTATTCCAATTTTGCAGACCACGGGATACAATTGTTCTAGTATTAAGGTTGTTCAGAAGTATGGTATGATCTCTTTATCTCTTGTATAAAAGCATTGTATATCCCTTTCACTATCAGATATTTCCGTGACAATATCAAGTGTGTCATCATGAAGTGATGGCCCCACTTTACTCTAAGTTCATAACTGAGCACTATATGATTTTTAGCATGTTTTACAGGACACAATAGCACATTTTTTTTACTGTAAAGCTTTTGGTTCTTTCCACTGATAGTGGTAGCACCTTTTCATTTGAAGTTAAGTGTAAAGCTCTTGCTTCTTCCCATTGATAGTGTGTTACTGCGATTCATTGCTGCTTGGCATGTGCCATTATGGCGTAACCAATACTGATCTTCAATGTGGTTAGGTTGATATTAAGCTTGGTACCAAATTTATGGTCACCTAGTTTCTCTAGTTCTCGCTCGTAGAGCCTGCATCGTATCGGATATTGCTGGTGAATAGCAGCACTGCCAGCCTGTTATAGTGGTATCTTGTGTAATACTATCAGCTACCTATTTAAAGAATTGTGATATTTTGTTGAAGGAATACGCTGTTGTCAATATTCTATTCTTTTACCTCCCTATGTAAAAATACTGGATCTCAATATTTTAGTTGCCACAGATCGTTACAGCGAGGATTACCTCCCTAGTTTGTTAGACATCCACTCTGTTTCTTCCTCAACCCTGACGTATCGCATATCTGCATTTCACAGGCTGTCGAGAAGAGGAGAGGAAGGAAAAAGGGCCTATTCTTCAAGTAGACCTGTTTAGTTAATGTATATTCACCTGTATCTATTATTCTTCGAGTGCGCCTCACATTGCCGTGGTGATAGCCTGATAGGAGTACCGAACTATCTGTTGGTTGTAATTTTCTGTAGAGATCCCCACATGATTTTGCTGTAATTGATTATGTACCAAAGAAACCAGATGCGCTGGGAGTTGTAACAGGGAGCACACCATCACTGTAAATGCATACAGATAGTAGAAATGGAAGTTACCTCTTTAGCAGTACTATGATGGGCCAAATGATACGACAAGCCCCATTACATCGGATTACACGTGTCATGTGTGGTTTAGGGCATTCGGACTCGAGATATCCTCAGACTTAAGCTGGCAATACATTTGCCCCAGTCTGATTATGATTCCTGGACATAGAGATATGGAAGTCCACTTATCCACTGTCAAAGAAACTTCGAGAAAGGCTTTCATCGTGGAAACCATGGTTGTGGTTACTTGGGGTTGTTTGGACAACCGGAGATGACTTCATCTTCACAGGAAGCAGGGCAGATCTGTGTAGATGCAGGAGCAAAATCAAGGAGGATATTGCACTGGTCTTTCATAGAGCATGTAGACTCCCAGTGCTTGGTGGACAGCTTCATTTGAGCTCCTTTGTTGCTCTCTTCTGTAGCACTTGCTCCTCTTAGTTTCCTTTTTTTTTTCATGCATAAACCAAACCAAATAAAAAATATCATGCTCTGAAGAACTTGGCTGCGTTTGTGTGTGTGTGTGTGTGTGTGTGTGTGTGTGTGTGTGTGTGTGTGTGTGTGTGTGCGTTTGTGTGTGTGTGTGGGGGGCAGGGATCTACTTCACGGGCGATCGAGATCCTTGCCTGATGGGTTCAAGCCTGAGCCACCTGGGGCAGTATTTGGCAAATGGCGAGGTGGTCCATGGCTTCCTGTGGAGTACCATGTTGTATGCACATAGCTGTTGCAATAGGAGGCTATCTGCATCGTGTCCTCTGCAAATACGGTGAGGCGTTTGTCAATCGGTATAATATGAAACTATATTTCAAGATAGATGTCATAATATTCTAAAAAAAAGAGACAGATGTCATATAATATTCTAAAAAAAAGAGACAGATGTCATAATTATCCTTACTTTATTCCATAAAATTGGTCAAAACTTAAAATACTTGACCTAGTACAAGAGCTAGAAATACACTTAAGAGGGAGTGTGCATGCAAGAGTGAAAATGTCGATAATTAGGCACATTCCTCGCAATTGTCTTTTCCTAAGGAAAACATTCCTTGGAACTGTGTACACATTTCTTATCGGTTCTAAAAAAAAACTTTGTGTATAGACATGCATGCGGCCAACATCCAAAGGATCCAAATGCCTAGCGGGCCACAGAATGATAGGCAGGCAGGGTACCTAGGTCTAGGTATAAGCCTACGCTCGCTTGACGATTGGCTTGAAATGGTAGCATGCATGGTCCATATTACCTTGTGCAGTAGTACTGCATTGGTAGTTAGCGTTGTCTTTGTTTGTAGTACATCATACAGCTGTGCCCTGGCCGTTGTGCTGGCTGAATCCCTGCCTAAATCCCTGTCTGGATTTCCGAGAGAGAAAAGCCTAGAGATTTCTGTATCATCCAGGACTAGCTAGCTTCCAGAAAATATCTATGAGGTGTGTGTTTTTTGGTGTCCCCCTCCTAAAACTTAAGTTTACATGGGCTAGTTTTCTTTTAAACCCGTCGAAACCCATGTCTAAACTATATATACGTCCATATAAGTGTACTCGGTCGAGTTACGTATACTCTACGTTTCCACCGGCTTATCCCACCTTCCTTTAACGCGATCTATGTTTTTACATATGCCACGTTTTGAATTTTTGTTGATGCTTCTATATATTTCCCGATTTCGATCTTTCACAGACACATGAGTATATGTCTAAGAGGACAATACGAGTTTTTCGGTTGGATTCGCACGGTCTATTTGAGATGAAAACCAGAAGAGGAACTGTTGTTAATTAAGCACAGAGCTGTTGCAGTATGAGGCGCAAGCGCAAGGTGCGTCAAGAGCCGTCAACGTGCTACTTTGAATCATGTTCCGCTGCGTATATGCTGTCCCACATCCGGCAGCGGTACTACTACGCACGTGGATGGATGACATTTGCGTATGCTGTCTCCCAGGTATGAACGAATATAAGTTTCACGTATGAAACATCAAGACTTGTTTGCAGGTCTCTGTGCGTACGTCTTCACGACCAAAGTCAACATGCATGAAGATGATGAAGGCGATTGAAAATTGGTGTTTGTTGCATGACATTTTCAGACTTGACTTACCGATCGGCGTGTATGTGGACCCGTGGAGCTGTACCAGTGGCGGCTGCCACTCGTTTTACACCTGATGAGTGGAACTATGATTTATACATTATGTGACTTGTAGAATTGACATATTCGATTTTTTTTTTTTTAAATATGGATGCAACGCTGTCAAGGTTTAATGAGATGATCCATACCTTGGGCTAACCGTAGAGTCAACTTAAATATTGATGAAAGCGTGTGTGCCTTATACTACCTCCTTCACGATTTGCAGGGCGTTTTACAAAAATTTCACGGATCTAGGCATAAACGTATTGACTGAAAATTAGGACTATTTATGCGCGGTTAAGGCGCATGCATTGGTGAAAGACTGTTGCATGCATAGGAAGTTGGGAGAAAAGCTTCCACATTAATCAATAATTAATTCTTATACGCCTAGGAACGTTACAGTTTTGAAAATACCTAAATTTGATTAGGCGCCCTGCAAACCGTGAAGGAGGGAGTATCCTGAATCTCTGATCAGTGACCGCTGAGATTGTGAGCATTGTATATCTAGCTAGATGGAGGACGTGTAGTATTTATAAATTCCCTTATACAAGCATCTCCCTTACTGCAAAAGGTGTTGATACGCATTAGCACATGAATGGAAGGATGATGATTATATTAGGTATATTCCTTGCAATTGTCTACGTACTTATCAGGCAAGGACCGAAATGCCTACCGGACCACACTAAGCTATGCTACGTATAGCTATTCCTTGCAATTGTCTACATACTTGCAATTGGCTTGAGCGTGGTCCTCGCTAGCTACGTGCACAATATATACGCACTAGTAGAAATAAGGGCTTTATTTCGGAGTAGACTCTTGTTCTACTCCTAGGTGGGTCTTGGGCCAGGACTTGTGTGAGCACTAGTCCCGGCTCCAACGGCTAGGAGGCCGGGGAAGCTCTAGTCCCGGGTCGTTCCGGACCTTTAGTTCCGGTTCGTGATATGATTCGAAACTAAAGGGGTGGATAAGGATGCGGACGCGGGCAACGCTCTTTAATCCCGGTTGGATTAGTCCTGGTTTGAGACATCAATCCGGACCAAAAAAATCTGGCAAAGAAAAAATTTAGCGGATTCTGCCACGGCAGTAAAACAGGCAAAAATCCTGTCGCGGCAGGAGAACGGCTGTCCATCCCCGGTGGTAGGAAATCGTGTTTTCTAGTTTCGAAAGCATGTCACAAAATTATAAAAATTCCAAAAATAAAATCCTCCAAACTGTAGTTATATTAAGTGATTTAGTTGTTATGAAATTAATTTCCACATATTTTGCCAAAAACTGTCATGAAAATTTCAAATGGCTATAACTTTTGCGTACGATGTAAAAAAAATGTGGAACCTATCAAAATATGCGTAAAAAAATTTGAGTTCGATTGCAACGGCCTCGGGCCGTTTTGATTTTTTTAGATTTTTAAAATTCGAAAAGGAAAAAAGTTATTTAAAAAATAATTCTTTTTTGCAATTTTTATGCCATATTTGGATTCCTCACATTTTTATGATAATAATGGATATATTATTTCTGAATTTTGATTTATATATTTAAAGATATTATTATGTCATATTAAATGAATAAATGGCAAAAAATGAATAAAATATTATTTTAATTAGTTTTTTACTTTCATTGGATTAAAATATTATTATTACTTATTTATTGTTGTTTAATTAAATAGTTGTTTGTAATTTTGTAAAATAAAGACGTGACATATTGGTATGTTCTAATAGGATTGATATGGTAGTCCTGACAACAAGGTAGAATATCCTTCGCGCAAGACATCCCGATGGATTAGAGAAGTTAATCGTGCGGGGTGGAGTAGTGCTAGGATGGGTGACCGAGCGAAAAATACGACCACGAGTGCAATTTGACCTAAGATTAAATATAGTTAGTGTTAAAAATGTTCGAAGTGAAGTTTAACGAGTCAAACAATTCAAAAGTTTAAGAAAAATTCAAAAAAAATTCTCTAGAAAGGTCCTCCGTCCTCTCGAACCGGGACTAAAGGTACTCCATCCCTGCTCTAGAAAGCGGCCACGTGGTTTCTCCCCGTCAGAAGAAACCGAGACTGAGAGAGGCGCCTAATTCAATTCGCAGATCGGTGCAAAACTAGGATTAAATTCTTTATAAACCGTGACTAAAGGCCCTGTTTTCTACTAGTGACGACTGTAGATCGATCTTGCAATATTGGTTGCTAGCGTTGCGTTTGTTTGTATAACTGTGCCGATCTGGACTGCACGCATGTACCTTTCCGCCTTGGTCCCTGTCTGCTGGATTCGTGGGAGAGAAACCCTAGAGATCGTATCATGTACACACGTTGGTAATCCGTCACGAAGCTTCAAGACAACATCTTTCAAGCTCTCTCCAGACGCACCCAGCACGGCCAGAAGCAATTAATTAAAAGCGACTGCTACATACGGTTCCTGCGTGCGTGCGTCACCCTTGCTCGCGTCACCGGCGCTACGTAGGCAAATCTGCCACCCGACCCGATCGAGCGCCTAGCTAATTAAGAGGCACGTGCCGTCCACAGGCGTGATGGCGAATGCTAACCACTAGCATTTGTTTCGTATACAACAACAGGGTACAAACGAGTTTTTCGTAGGTCATGGACTCATGGGTCGATCATGGCCTGATGATAATAAATCTGAAAGGATACCAACCTAGCTATAGGAACATGTGAATCTAGCGTGCATGCTATATTGCGTGCGTGCGTACTTGTTTCTATCGTCAATTTGCTGCTTTGTTTGTGATTCGTGTTGAATGGTTTCGTCAAGTTCCATCACGATTTTATAAGTATGTGTCAGATTGGAACGCAATGGAACCGAATGAAACCATGCACACGACATAGCGTATGCACGGTAGAAAGACATTTCTCACCAATGTAGGCGCGCTGAATGATCGAGTAGTGGCATCAGTTGGCAATCATGACCGATGTTATACTCCATGCATATCGGATTAAATGGCACATATAGCAAAATGCTTGGCCCAGAATTTTCTCTGATTAACTCTTTATTAGCATGCAAAATCCATGTTCACACATGAGCATGCAAAATTTTGTCACACCAAAGCCATGTATAACTGTTATTGGAGTGCAAAGGGAGGAGGATCACATCCTACTTAAATAAATTAACTGCTTATGCGCCTAGGAGGTAAAGGTGTTTTAGGATTGCATGATTTTCGATATGTGCACTTTTAACTGGGACGGAGGGAGTACCTTATAATCTCATCATAAATGTGTTAATATAGCGCTAAAGACCCTAGTGGTTTCAGAGCACTTTTTAGGAGAAATGCTTCTAGTGCCCGACAATAAAATCAATTATACCCACTAACAAGCAAAAGAATACAAATTCAAGTGGTGCCGTGGATATCAGCTAGAGTTTAAGCGTGAACCATGGGCCGGTGATAATTCTATAGGAATCACACAAACCTACGAGTACTCAGTGAAATATTCACCTCGATATGGCTTTTCTTGAAAAGGATTGACATGAAATATATGAACATTTTAAATTATCTACTTGTATTTGAAATATATATTTTGAAATCTTGCATGCAATTTTTGACACATTTTGAGATTAAAAAATTTAAAATATTTTTGAGATACGAAATATGTAACATAGATGAAAATACAATTGTCAACGTTATCAAGAGCCAACTATGGACAGGCCCGCCGATCAATTGGTTGTGCGACCACCTAGACTCCAAGGTGAATGATTACCGGAATCATATCAAAGAAGGATATCTCTGAAACTTTGTGCACAAGATCGACAAGCATCTCATACACGAACGGGATTCCCGTGAAACTCCTAAAGCAAAAGGGACAACTATAGGATCAACATTGTCTTCTACATCATCGCCTTCGATGACATGCACCAACTTCACCTAGATCCTAGATCTATCCACATTTCCACAAGTGCTTTTCGAATTACCGAGTACCCTCATTGTGTTTCCACATCGATATAATTAGAGGTATGAGTATGGCTATTTCGCACCATCGGGGGGCCCCGGACATGCATGGGTAAATATCTTGTCCGTCCTTATCTTATTTTTTTCTGACTTAATAATAATTTGAGGTATGCCGTTGCCTTAAGAAATGTAACCAACAGTGAAAATTGGAACAATCTAATATAAATTATATTTGATGCTAGGGTACACGTGACAAACTATTTTCAACAATTCAATACTCCATCCGTTCAACTTTATTAGGTGTATGTGTTTTGTATGTAATTTCAAAATGTTACGTGTATTCTCTTTTATCGTGTTAGATAGATTCGGTTTTACCCTTCCAATGGCATTTCCGTTCAAGATCATCATCCTTAAATCAGTGTCTTTGGTTACCGTGCGCAAAATAATACACCCATCAGGAGGGTGGGTATATTGAAATATGGTTGAGGTATTTTTTTCAAATACACCGTGGCATTTCTCCTAATTTGTCCGTTTATTTAGCATTCACATCAGGGTCGACATCACAATTCCGTCTAGCTTCTAACTTGGTCCTAGCTAGCTATATTGGGGTATCTCCTTCCACACAGCGCCATAGCAATATTGGTGGTTCCAATTGACATTGACGCCCTCTATCCCAGACAACACAATGCTACCAAATTTCTGATATCTCTGTCGACCAACATCACAATTGCTATTTCTCATTGACCCAGGAATGGTCATCCTTCATCTGCCCCTTCCCTCACTAGTGCACATACAGGCCTCTAACACCGGTTCGGACCAGCCTCTAACACCGGTTCTGGAATCGCTGTTGGGGGTTCGGTGTTAGAGCCCCCCTTTAACAGCAGTTCTTATACGAACCGGTGTTAAAGGGTGACGCACGTGAGGCTGCCGCAGCTCAGTTCTTCGCCGGCAGAAAACGCCTAAATCTGCCGCATGACAGAGTTACGCCGCCTGCTCAGGCGTATTTACGATGGCGCGGGAGGGGGGGAGGGGGAATCGATCGGGAGCAGTATACACATACATCGTCGTCGGTACATACGAGTACATGAATAATTAAGCAACTATTATTATACACAAACATCGTCATTGTGTGGTATTCTCCGTAAACGTTAAAGCATCAAGTACAAGACAAACACGTTCAAGCATATATACAACGTTCATTTTGGTGGATATCTAAAGAGTTCTCCGCCAGGCGTGACGGCCTCATCAAGTATGAACCCCGCCAATTCCTCTTGAATGACTCGTATGCGGTCAAATCGTAGGAGTTGGTCCCGCATCCGTTCGATCTAAATATATATGAAGAATAGGGTCAATATATATATAAGAATAAAACTCAACACAATTGATGGTAATAAAATAATGTTGTGTACTTTGTTTACTTACTCTAAGTTTTTCTAGTGCGGCTTGGCCCGTCGCACATATCGTGTTGCGAATGAACTCGCAAACATAGTATCCACATAAGTTATTACCGGGTCCCTGATGCGCGCACTTTACAAGAATAGAGAGTTCAATCAAAATAATAATCAATAAAGAATGATATAATGAAATTGGAAGCAGAATCAAAGAGATACGCAGACCTAGCTAGCTAGTATTACTTACATTTTGGTCTACAAATTTTAGTTTTTCTGACCATTCACCCACGGCCCTGCCCGTGAACCTTTTCCAAACTATGTCCGGCAAAGAAAATGGATAAAGGAGTAATTAATTACTTGTTATCACAAAAGTTGCCGATCTAGTGCGATAATATGATTGAAATTACCTCTGGAGCATCTCTTTAAGTCTGCCCATAGCTCTTGGTCTATTCGTAACGAGTCCATGACAATGACTTTTCCTGAGTCAGGTTGAATGACTAGAAGAATAAAGTGGAACCTACGCACGCATAACTCATCATCAGTTACACTTAACATCGAGTAAGTCGAAACAGGATGTGTACAAGAGAGGGTAACAGTACTCACGAGAAGTTGTAAGGCAATATTATTTTCCTTTTGGTTTGTTGTCTCAGTAAAGACGTTAGCAAGAAATCTTCTGTTTGCCCGGGTCTGTGTCTTACCACTTCTTCATGAACTCTATTTGGGTCAACGAACGCAATGTCAAAAGGGCCTCATTTCATGCATTCCATAACCTTTTTCCTGCATAATAGTATATACATATATGGTGAGAATATATATATATATATATATATATATACATGCAATTAATGAATTGAATGAGATGAGATAGAAATTATAGAAATAGTACTTACACACAATAAAGGCTGATGACAGCTTTGTCGAGTTCCTTATGATTGAATAGAAAACGCAAGTCTTGAATGTTGAAGGCGATCTCGTCGTCTCCGCACAAGAAAATCTGATCTCTTATATGCGTCGTGATCCATTCTTCCTTTCTCGTCTTGCAGAAATCAAGGTACCACTTGTGCAACCTTTGCATCTTTGTTGGTAGATTCTTGAGCTCCTCTTTCTTGACGAGATTCTTCCCATACTTCCATGGCTGTATGGGATTGACATCGCCTGTGGGCTAGTTGTCTCCCATGATGTTCAAGTATGCAATGTAAGTCATCCCCATCTCATTGGCCTTTCTTTGTAGCTTTGCCTCGTAATCATTTACAGGAGGAGCGTTCCGTGTGTCGAACACTTGGAGCGGGGCGCATGATTGGTTTTCCTGCTCTCCGAGCATGGGAAATTTTTTCTAGGGTGCCGCACGACTGCTACTTATAGTCTCCCTCCGCCTTGCACCCCCCTTCAAAATCTGGCGCTCGTAGTCCGGCACAAGTGGGGTTTCAGGTTTGAAAATATTATTGTAAAACTTCTCCACCACCGCCGGATCTAGTTTCTCCTTTGGCTCGGCCCGTCTAGGTGCAAAGAATTTTTTGACCTCTTCCTCCGAGATCCTATTGGTCTCCTCGTCGCTGCGATTCCACAGTAATACCGGCAATGGCTTGGCGGAAGGCTGCGAGACGTAGTTTTTTGAACTCTTTGGCGTACGGTTTCCTGCGGATCTTCGTGGCAGTGCTAGTGATGCTCTTCGTGGCAGTGCTCTTCCACTTACGATGAGGAGATGGTTGAAGCGCCGGAGATGGCTGACGCTACAGGAGAGATGGCGGCGTCAAGATGGCCGACGCCAGAGATGGTGGCGGCCGGAGATGGCTGTCACAGAGATGGTCAAGCGCCGAGATGACAGGGAGTATTCGATGACTTGAGACGGCCGAGGAAGCTCGATCTTGATGTCATTGCGGAGATGGCGGGGGTGCCAGTGGCCTCCAATTTGGAAGCACGATGTGTTCCTTCTTCCAAAGAATGGTTGTTTTCACTGCAAATTTGAGTTGAGTTTCCCCTTCACCTGTAGCATGGTCAAGCTGTGCTTCCTCATATTCCTTCACAACCTCATCCACCCCGACAATAGCATAGCCATCTGGAATCGATCGGCAGTGGTAAGTTCCACCAGCTACAGGAGGTAAGGCATAGCCGATAGCCACCTTAATGGATTAATCTCACATGCAGCTCGGCGTGTTCGCTCTCCGTGATATCATCCACGGGGTATCGAGTACCCGCCATTTCAAGTGTGGGCGGCACGTTCTCCGTGGAAGCCACGCTGATTTTCCGCGCAGAGTCTAGGCCGCCGGCAGCTTCCAATGCAGGCTCTTCGTGCCGTTGAGATGGGCCGGTAGCTTGCTGGCTATTTGGTGCATTCACATGCGCCTGCAGCGCCACAAGTGCATGTTCTATCTGTGTCATCCGCTCTGTACACTCTTTTTATTTTCTGCCGCGCCATCTGTAAGAGTCACCCCACTCGGCAAACCCATCCTTCCACGTCATACCCCCTGTGCCTCGTGCAAGTCCAGGGTGTTCTTTTTTACCGATGGCGCGTGTGAGCTGGTCATTCTCTCTGTCGGGATGGAAGGTCCCGGCGGCTGTTTCCTCGTATGCCGTGATGAGTTCAGTGACGGGTTTGGCAAGGAGGGTTGGGAAGATACACAATCCCGTTTCTGGGTCCAACCTTGCCCCGATTCCGTAGTGTAGGGGTTCGTAGCATGGAAAACAAAAATTTTCTATCGCATACAAACAAACAAGCCAAGATATATCTACTAGATTGTAGCAACGAGTCGATGGTATAACTTACCCTCGAAGATTCCAAAGCGTTTAACGAGAGCAGATTCTCGTGGGTGATGTAGTCGTACTCTTCCCGATCTCAAGATCGTGTAGACGATCCTTCCAACACGTTCGCAGCCCCGCAATCGGTCACATCGCGGTACTGACGAAGACCTTCCTCTCCCTTGTTCCAAAGAGTGGAGGTTGTAGCACTCTCCTCGCGATTCCGGAAGACAACGTGGTACCTAAGTAGAGGGAAATCCCGCAGGCTTCGCCTTAAGCAAAAGTATGGTGGAGCTTATGAGAGAGGCTATTAGTGGTCTAGTAATTAGACACACCAATTAGAAGGCTCTAAACCAATTAGAAGGCTCTAAACCGTTGGCTAAAGCAATTAGAATCTCTAAACCAAAACGGCTCTAAACCGGAGATCTAGAGTAGAAAGTTATGTGTCTCTAGGAGGAGCCCTGCCGCTCCTTTTATGGGAGGGGGGTCATGGCGGCCAGGAGGGAGGAGTCCCTCCCAACTCGGCCTTGGGCGGCGCCCGAGGAGTCCAACTCCTCCTCCGGTTGGTTCCAACTCCTCTTGCTTGTTTCCCACGTTTCTTGTTTTGGCGCTTGACTTTCAAACTGGACATTTGACTTTTCTGTTTTAGGATTCAATTTAATCCTTCATTTGGGACAGCAAGAACACTTAGTACATGATGCAATCATTCAATGAGCAATGACACATTCATGTACCCTTCCCCCCCGGAGTGCCGGACAATCCGAACCTTCTAGAACATTCCGATGAAAACACCTAATCATTCCCGAACTCAAACGGACTTTCCTTATATGAATCTTATTCTCCGGACCATTCCGGATCACCTCGTGATATCCCGGATCCCATCCGAGACTCCGAACAACATTCGGTCTCTTTCTCATAATACCATAACTACTCAAACAACGTCGAATCCTTAAGTGTGTCTCACGGTTCGTGAATTATGCGGACATGATCGAGACACTTCTCCGAACAATAACCAATAGAGGAATCTGGAAATTCATATGGCTCTACATATTTCTACGATTACTTTGATCGAATGAACCACTTACATACGATACCAATTTCCTTTGTCTCACGATATGTTACTTATCCGAGGTTATGATCGTCAGATCTCTGCATACCTAGTTCAACCTCGCATCGATAAGTACTCTTTTCTCGCTCCCGTGATATGTGATCCCTTGTGACCAAGTCACATGCTTGCAAGCTAATTGGATGACATTTCACCGAGAGGGCCAGAGTATATCTATCCGTCATGAGGATGGACAAATCCCACTCTTGATCCATGTGTTTCAACCAATACTTTCCGAACACTTAATGCCACCTTTATAGCCACCCGCCACGGTGTGGTGTTTGATGTCATCAAAGCATCCATCCGTAAAGGTGATATGCATGATCTCATGGTCGAAGGAATTAGGTTACTATGTATCGTAAAGCATATAGCAATTGAACTATTGAAATGACTTGATCTTTATGCTACGCTTATCTATAGGAGTATGTCCATCACATCATTCTCCTAATGATATGACCTGTTGTTAATAACATCTCTATGTTCATGATCGGAAACCATGATCATATATTAACCAACAAGCTAGTTTAACAAGAGGCTTTACTAGGGACTCTTATTTTAGTTTACAAATCACACAAGTATTAATGTTTCCTTAATACAATTATAGCATGGTATGTAAACATTTATCATAAGTGTGAAGATATGATAATAACCACTTTATTATTGCCTCTTGGGCATATCTCCAACAGTCTCCCACTTGCACCAGAGTCAATAATCTAGTTTCAAACCTTTGTGTATTCAACACCTATGGCTTTCCGGTGTTGTATGTACACGATTGCTAGTGGTCAATCGATCTCCGGATCGACACTTCCGGTCCGTGTGTAATTGCATGTGTTTGCGTCTCACGCATCACTCATTCTCTAATGAGATGGCTTTGTATAAGTTTGGTCTTTGGTGTGACCTTTAGCTCTTTGGGGTTAAAACATGTTGATAATATTGTCGTACAATATATCTTCATAGTATTATCCCATTGTGAACTACACCTAGTTTGATAACAAACTACTTGACACAAATGCCCTCTTTAGCTGCTATTATAGCAGTCATATACTTAGCCTTTTGTTGTAATATCTGTCACAATGTCTTAACTTTGGAACTCATCCAAATCCATTATGGAACTTACTTTCCATTATATTGTGCCACCCTTAATTTAGATTGAGATAAACTTAATTTGCACTTTGTGACAAAACTAGTATCAATGTAGTACTTCTACAATGAACTAACCATCTATTTGTCACTTCTACAAACAATATATTCTTAGTTCTTCCAAAAGATCATAAGAATATCCTTACTATTGTCCAATGATCATCTTCCGAATCATTCTGGTATATGCTCATAATATTTAGAGCATAGGACATATCTGGATTTGTACATATCACAGTATGATTGATATAAATACTCTTTGTGATTTCATACATCAAGTATCAATCTATACTTGATTATTTGTTTCACTTTACCAAATGTCAATACACTTGAATATATCATCAACATTGAACTCATTCAATCCTTTTCTATGCGACAAGAAACTTTCTTGTAGTTTCTATATTGAACTCATTCAATATCTTGTCTATGTACGGCATAACCATATTAGCATCTATTGATGCTAAATATTTGGTTTTGCCTAAGTCTTTCATCGGGATGAAATTCTTAATATGTGTTAATAAAAGATACATTATTTCCAATCAACAATATGTCTTCCACATAATGTATTAGAAACATGTCTTAGCGCTCCACTTAATTTCTTGCAAATGCAAGCATCTTCATTGTCTCGATGAAATTAAACTCTTTTAAGTTTCATCATAGTGAAGATTCCAACTCATGATGCTCACTTCAACCATTGAAGTTTGCATATGCTTTTAGCATCCTTTGAATTAACAAAACCCTATGGACCGTGTTATGCACATGTCCTAGGTAACCATTCTATTAGAAGAACTTGTTTTGTTTATTCAACTACCATATAACAAATTATATGTAGTGGTTGCTACATTAACTGTCTAGACTAAATATCACTATGAAAGATCAAATCTTGTCATAGTCAACCTTTGAACATTTTGTGAACTCTTTCCCAACATGTCGACTATTTCATAGATGTGAAACATCCATGTCTATTTCTTTATAGATCCATACACAACTATAAGGTCTTACACCTTTCTCGAGGGTCCTTCAAGTTCAAAACTTGATTTTCTCGTATGGAACTATCACGGATTTTATGGCTTCAAGCCATTTTACGGAGTCAGGGCCCATCATCGCTTCTTTGCATGTAGTCGGTTCATTATTCTCAAATAATGATTCAACCCTCAAATCTTGGTATTTGATTGTTTACCCGACCTACTTGTTTCAATAGGAACTTTAGATCTCCGTGACCACAACCTTTTGAGGCACGTGAGCCATGAGCATTGTTGCTGCCTCCGAAACACTTTTCGGTGCTGCGAAAACCTCCCCATATAGCTAAGGTTCTTTCAACCTTATCAAAGTTCTATTGTCCTCCCACTTAACTTTTCACGAAAAAATTCCTTCTTTAAAGAAACTTAACGTTCTAAGCGACAAACACTTTTGTCTCCGGTGTTATGGAGAAATACTTAACAAAGACAGATTCATCCGACTTTGGTTGCAAACATCTTTCTTATGTATAGCATACCAATGTTTAAGAAAGGACTACTTGGGTTTTATCCCAAACCATAACCTTATATGGTGTCATTTCAACGGATTATGATGAAGCTCTTTTCAGTGGAAAAACGGTAATCTCTAAAGCTTTTAATCTTTAAAATATAATGGCAGTTTTATGAATTACACCTTCGATCTTACCATGTCAAACAAGGTTTAATTACATATCTTGAACACTCCATACTCTTATGGTGTTTCGGAAAATGCAAATCCACGAACGATTCCTTTAAATCTTAGGTATTATGCTAAACTTGTAACTCAAATATCTTCCTTTATGATCTTATCATAAACTATTTATATTCTTGTTACAATGATTTTGCACTTCATCTTGAAAGTCTTTGAACTTTTCAAATGTTTCTTACTTTATCCTTATTAAGTAAATATTCATATATTCACTCAAATTCTCGGAGAAAGCATATGAAGTTGAAATCCATCGCTTTTTGACTACACATGATGGACTTCGTACAACAATATGTACAAGTTCCAATAAGCTAGTCATTCGTTCCCTTTTTGGCCTATGAACGAAGTTTTAATTATCTCTAGGAAAGTTTCACAAGCGTCATTTGATCAAAAATCAAATATACTCCAAAATTCCATCCATATGGAGTTTCTTCATGTTTTCTTTCCATTATAATTTAAACGGCGATGTCACTTCCTAAGTGACCTTTCAATCAATTTGTCTTTCGACATTTTTAGCACTAGTTTTATGGACGTGATTTCTCCAACGAGATTTTGTGAATCATCCATCTTTTATGGATTACGGCAATTGTTTGAACAACCCTTTTGTTCTCATAATACCTGATAAAACAAATCTTGAAGGCAAGCTTTGATGTTTAACGAGCAACACAATAACCCTTTATTTGTTCTCGATGAACATCATCACATATTCTTTTGCTAGTTATTTAAGCCATTGTAGTTCATGAATTCTGTTGTTTCGTATGACGATTCATACCAACAAATTCAGTATTAAATACTTAAGAACCACATTGTTTAATAAGCAAAGAATATAGCCATAACATGTATATCATCCATATACTTAAACTGAACAATTCTAGTCTTTTCCTTTCTGCCATATATTTATGAGATTCTCTTTCAGTATTTCCTATTCTGTTTGAAAGAATCTATCAACATCAATAGTGGAGTCATACATATGACATATAGTCCAAAGCGTGTATAGTTAAATACCAATGTCTTTGGACTTGCACTTTGAAGTAGATCACCATCATCAAATGTTTGGTGTTCTTTCAAATTCCTTTATTTAGTAATCTTCTTGGTGTAGTAAACATTTTACCTACATCAAATATTCACCCTTATTATGGATTTATCCATGATCAAGCTACTTTTAGCTTGTAACGGTGAATCGCAAGTATAATGTTGCTCTCCAAAACCTTTTGGAGGATTAGGACAACTAGTGTCTACAACCTTTTTGCAAATTCTCATCAAATATGAGAACATGACTTTTGCCATATTATACTCTATCATGTTGCAACCAAAACTTTGTTTCAGATATCACAATATCTTCCACACATCATGGTTTCTGAAACAACTCTTTCAGATCCTAGATAACCTTGATATTAAGACAATCCTTTGAATATCAAGAATCATGGAGACAAACATGATACTTTTATACTAACATTGGAATTGTTACTCTTGTTTTAATACCAATTATTAAACTTCATGGAGTAACCGGAACTTACTGAAAGTTTGCAATAGGACTTTTAAACTTTAGATTAACACTTCAAAACAATACGATACCAGTTCGTAAAGTAACTAACCATAATTCTATAGCTCTATCATCTCAATTATAACTAAGCGCAAGGTGGTAAACGGATGCCAATGACTACAACAACTATGCAAATTCACTTTGATTTAGTTTATGATAAATTGAGTTCTAATTAATAATTAAATTAATATAGGTGAACTCCCACTCAAAACAATATCCCTCACATTGTTTTAGTGATCACACGAACCAAATCCACCACATCAAAACCGATCATCACGAGAGTTGATATAGCTTCAATGGTGAACAATCAACATGTTCATCATATCTACTATATGATTCATGCTCTACCTTTCGGTAATCCGTGTTCCTGAGGCCATGTCTGTACATGCTAGGCTCGTCAAGATCAAACCTTAGTTTCTGCATGAGCAAATCTGGCTTGGTCACGTTGTATACACTTGCAGAATCTAGCACACCCGATCATCACGTGGTGTTTCGAAACAACAAGCTTTAGCAACGGTGCTAACTAAGGGTGAACACTTTATGATTTGAAATTCATGTGCATGAGGGATCATCTTATAATGCTACCGCTGCCTACTAAGCAATACAAGATGCATAAAGGATTAACATCACATGCAATTCATAATATGTGATATGATATGGCCTTTTCTTCTTTGTGCTTCCGATCTCCATCTTCTAGCGAACATGATCTCCATCATCACCGGCATTGCATCAAGGTCAATGACGCTACTCCATGGTTGTCGCCCACGGCTTCAACTATTACAACTACTTTGAATAGACACGCGGTCTTAACATAAATTAAAGACAACCATATGGCTCTCGCCGTTGTCGACTTACAATAAGGAACATTGCATACATCAAATACAATCACAATCATGGCCATATCACATCATCGCACACCCTCGCAAAACAAAGTTAGACGCTTCTACTTTCTTTGCATATTTTACGTGGTTTGGGGCTTTCAATAAGTGTCGTTCTAACTTACGAACAAGAACCACAACATTGATACTAGTATTGTTGATCACCCGTTGTAAATTGGATCTTAACTATGCTAGGAGAAACATGCACCCATAAAGCCACTTATGCAATACAAGTTACATGTCAAGCGTGGAGCATGTCTCATGAACGATGTCATGTAAGGTTAGCCCGGCCGCTTCATCCCAACATACCGCAAGATACAAAGTACACAAGCAATCGACAATAAAAGCATCAACGCCCACAATGACCATTGTGTTCTACTCTGCAACAGATCTACATATAGACACGGCTCGATACATCATTGTAGGGTTCGTAGCATGGAAAACAAAAATTTTCTATCGCACAAACAAACAAGCCAAGATCTATCTACTAGATTGTAGCAACGAGTCGATGGTATAACTTACCTCGAAGATTCCAAAGCGTTTAACGAGAGCAGATTCTCGTGGGTGATGTAGTCGCATTTTCCCGATCTCAAGATCGTAGACGATCCTTCCAAATACCACGCTCCAAGAAGCGCTCAATGGGTCACATCGCTCGGTACTCGACGAAGACCTTCATCTCCTTGTTCCAGAAAATGGAGGTTGTAGCACTCTCGCGATTCCAAAGACAACGGCGTGGTACCGGAAGTAGAGGGAAATCCCAGGCTTCGCTTAAGCCTAAGTAGTATGGTGGAGCTTATGAGAGAGGCTATTAGTGGTCTAGTAATTAGACACACCAATTAGAAGGCTCTAAACCAATTAGAAGGCTCTAAACCGTTGGCTAAAGCAATTAGAAGCTCTAAACCAAAACGGCTCTAAACCGAGATCTAGAGTAGAAAGTTATGTGTCTCTAGGAGGAGCCGTGGCTCCTTTTTATGGGAGGGGGTCATGGCGCCAGGAGGGAGGGAGTCCTCCCAACTCGGCCTTGGGCTGGGCGCCCGGCTGGAGGAGTCCAACTCCTCCTCCAAAGTTGGTTCCAACTCCTCTTGCTTGTTTCCCACGTTTCTTGTTTTGGCGCTTGACTTTCAAACTGGACATTTGACTTTTCGTTTTAGGATTCAATTTAATCCTTCATTTGGGACAGCAAGAACACTTAGTACATGATGCAATCATTCAATGAGCAATGACACATTCATGTACCCTCCCCCCCCGGAGTGCCGGACAATCCGGAACCTTCTAGAACATTCCCGATGAAAACACCTAATCATTCCCGAACTCAAACGGACTTTCCTTATATGAATCTTATTCTCCGACCATTCCGGATCACCTCGTGATATCCCGGATCCCATCCGAGACTCGAACAACATTCGGTCTCTTTCTCATAATACCATAACTACTCAAACAACGTCGAATCCTTAAGTGTGTCTCCCTACGGTTTGTGAATTATGCGACATGATCGAGACACTTCCTAACAATAACCAATAGAGGAATCTGGAAATTCATATGGCTCTACATATTTCTACGATTACTGCGATCGAATGAACCACTTACATACGATACCAATTTCCCTTTGTCTCACGATATGTTACTTATCCGAGGTTATGATCGCCGGTATCTCTCGCATACCTAGTTCAACCTCATCGATAAGTACTCTTTTCTCGCTCCTGATATGTGATCCCTTGTGACCAAGTCACATGCTTGCAAGCTAATTGGATGACATTTCACCGAGAGGGCCTGAGTATATCTATCCGTCATGAGGATGGACAAATCCCACTCTTGATCCATGTGTTTCAACCAATACTTTCCAACACTTAATGCCACCTTTATAGCCACCCGCCACGGTGTGGTGTTTGATGTCATCAAAGCATCCATCCGTAAAGGTGATATGCATGATCTCATGGTCAAGGAATTAGGTTACTATGTATCGTAAAGCATATAGCAATTGAACTATTGAAATGACTTGATCTTTATGCTACGCTTATCTATAGGAGTATGTCCATCACATCATTCTCCTAATGATATGACCCTGTTGTTAATAACATCTCTATGTTCATGATCAGGAAACCATGATCATATATTAACCAACAAGCTAGTTTAACAAGAGGCTTTACTAGGGACTCTTATTTTAGTTTACAAATCACACAAGTATTAATGTTTCCTGTTAATACAATTATAGCATGGTATGTAAACATTTATCATAAGTGTGAAGATATGATAATAACCACTTTATTATTGCCTCTTGGGCATATCTCCAACACGTAGAACCAAGTCTTTGCACGTAGGTCCCACCCATGTGTCTGGGGTGTGATCCCTCTATCGCGCAGGGCCTTCTCAGCTTCCTCCCACTTAGTCCTCTGAGATATGTAGCCACCTGACCCCGTCCTCTGGTGATATTCCTTCTTCTGGGAATTTAGCGTATTGGTTTCTGACCTCTTTATATCTATAGCACCTTCCTTGTATGCCACAAATTCGGGCCAGTGAGGTCTTATCTTCGCATAATATGCGACTTCGAAATCTGGAGTCTCACGAGCTTTGACAAATTTGTTCAATTTTGTCTTCCAGTTGCGGAAAGCGTCAGCCATCTTCTTTAGAGTCCACTCTTTGACCTTTTCCTTTATGACCAGTTTTTTTCATCCTCCTCTGGCGGAAGGGTGAAATTTACCAACAGCGAATTCCAAAGCGTTTCTTTGGATCTTTCATCGACAAAGGTATCGTCACCCTTCTTTGGCTTATTACAATATTCAATTATGATTGGGATTTGGTCCCTAACAAGAACTCCAGCCTGACGTACAAATTTGTCTGCGGCCTTCTTGGGCTCCATCGGCCTGCCATCAACACAGACTACTTCGATCGTGAACTTTGCACTATCTTTCAACCGATGGCCCGCGCCTCACTTGCTCTTTTTCGTAGAAAAAGATTGTTGCTGGCTCGTCGATCCAGAGGGCTAAAAGAAGAAAGAAGCGTTAATTAATACATATACATATATATACAAATCAATCGGTGCAAGTCAGTAGAGGCTTAATCCATGCATATACCTCGATGGACTTTGCAATCACTAAAGTGCGTTCACCGGAGTCGTCATCTTCTCCATGACTACTTGAGCTGTCATCATGTCCCGCCAAGTTCAGATATTGTGAGGTGTCCTCGTGAATCATGTTCTCTATTATTTCTTCCTCTTCAAGGTTTCTACTGAGTGGATCCATAGTTTCTAAAACAATAATATTATCACACAAATATTTTTAATACATCTATTGAAATGCTCAAGCAAGGATGATGATATGACAGGTTAAAAGTATTGAAATTTAACCCTAATACATGCTTGGTCATTTCAAACCCTAATTCGGAGAAACCCCGGATTCATATGAGAGGGTACATTTACTTCTTCTAATTAACTTGTCATGAAAGTTGATTAACAAAGCATGGTTATTATAATGCTATATTGACAACGAGAGGTAGCGGCGCTAGGGCGAGAGCGGGGCCGGGATGCGTGGGGGTGTGCGTTCGAACCGGCACGACGTGGGCTACCTAAAATGGGCGACTCACCCTCGACGCGTGTGTAGGCTCAGCGAGGGCAGAGAAGGTCAGGGTCGACGACATAATGGTGGCGGTGGTCGTCGACGTGGCACAAAATATACACATATACAATACACATACAATACAATATACATATATACATACACATACACAGACAAATATACATACATATATGCCACTTGTTCTACTGAATCCAGGGAAACCTCATTTGCAATTTTCTGAGGGGTAAAACTTTTCCTATGAATTTATTACTCTAAATAGGCCATTAAACCATTTAATTAATCATGGCAAAACCTTGATGCAAAAGTCTGAATCAATTGCACAGAAATATTATACGTGAAAAACAGAATTCAATGGTATTTTATTTGCAAATTTTAGCCCAGTGGATTTATTTCTATGAATTTTACAATATTCAACTATTTTTTGCAAATTCCTGAAAATTTCTGCAAATTCCTGAAAATTTCTGCAAATTTTGGCCCAGACGATCCTGGCGGCGACGGTGGCGAGGTGCTTCGGTGGTCCTGGGCTCGTCAGGGGGGTCGTTCAGCTCGACGTGCGTGCAATATGATTCCACGGCGACACGACCTTCCGAGGCGGCGACAGCGAAGTGATCCGGCGACACGAAATCGGCAGCCTCCTAGGGGTATACGAGATCCAGGGGGAGGGGGCGGATAGGACGTGGACGTACGGTGATGGCGTGGAACGGCCCGGGACGGCGGTCCCGCGGGATGGCGACGGCGAGGGCGTGGACGGCGACGGCTTGCGCGCTCTCCTCTGCTTCTTCCTCTGCGCGCGCTTGATCGATCTGGCTAGGGGCGACGGCGCTCCCGCAGGATGGCGACGGCGAGGGCGTGGACGGCGACGGCTCGCGCGCTCTCCTCTACTTCTTCCTCTGCGCGTGCTTGATCGATCTGGCTGCGGGGAAGATGAAGGGTTCGCAGCATAGAAAACAAAAATTTTCCTACGATGTGAACTATATACCAAGATCTATTTATACTAGATACAAACAACGGGCGGATGTATATCCGTAGAGAACATACCCTTGAAGACCGACAAAGTTTAACGAGTCCCACTCGTGGTTGATGTAGACGATCTCTTGCCGATCTCAAGATCGAGAGGAAGTCCTAGCGCCGCAAATCAGCAGCGCATCCGTGCTCGCACACACGTTCGAGGCACCGAGCAACCTCCGCCTCCTCGCTCCAGCGATGCAGCGAAAGCACAACTCTTTCTTGCCGAAAAGCCACCGAGAACATGTATCTCGCTAGTCCGAGACCATGGGGAATAAATTCTAGAGGGGGAGAGAGATCCTTCACGAGGAGGTGTGAGTGAGAAGTGAGACGAGGGGCTCCTTTTATAGGAGGAGGGGGGGAACCCCAAGGGGGTGGCAGCATGGGGGCTGCCCTTGCCTCCCTCTTCATGTGGGTGGACACTCCACTCACAAAACTCCTCCAAATTCCTCCACTCAAAATCCCACTCAAAGATCCCATTAAATTTCCACCAAATTTAATGCAAACTCTCATTAAATAAAACTTTTATTTTATTCAGAATTTTGTCAATTACTTTAATGACAAACATTCACAAATAACCCCTTGCTAGAATTCTATTTCACATGCATAACCACTTTACGTAATTTCACCCGAAAACCTTTTTGGTATCTAGTGAAATAAATTCGCGCTTGTTTATTCTTTCGCATGAAACTTTTGCTCCAATTGGATGTCGGTGTCTCTTATGTGTCACCCTACGGTTCGTGAATAATGCGGACATGATCGAGACCCTCTCGATCAATAATCGTAAGGATCCGAGACCCATAACCCCACACATTCAACGATGACTTTCTTGTGATCGTCGGAACCTTTACGCTAGTATCTTAATCCCTTTGTTTCACGATATATTACATGTCCGAGATTCGATCATCGGTATCTCCATACCTAGTTTGATCTCATATCGACATGCACTCTTTTCTCGTTCCTGATATAACATTCTAGTGATAAAATCACTTGCTTGCAAGCTAATCAATGTGATATCACCGAGAGGGCCTGAGTATATCTATCCGTCATCGGATGAACAAATTCCACTCTTGATCCATGAGCCTCTACATAACACTTTATTAGTTCTGAACCCATCTTTATAATCACCCATACGGTGTGACGTGATGTTATCAAGAAACTCTTCCGGTGTTAGTGATTGACATGATCTCATGGTCTAAGGATTAGGATCACTTTGTAAGTTGTTATAGCAATATAAACTCAATGACTTTGATCATAATGCTATACTTCGGATGAATGTTCATCACATCATTACACTAATGTTGTGATCCGTATTAACAACATCCAATGTCCATGATCGAAACCTTGATCATCTTGTTAATCAACGAGCTAGCTAGTTTATGAGAGAGGCTTAACTAGGAACTTTTACATTTGTTTATTAAACACACATGTATTAACGCTTCCGTATTAATACAATTATAGCATGCAAAATAAACATCTATCATATACTTGGAATACACATAATAAACAATTTATTATTGCCTCTCGGGCATATTCCTTTGGTCTCCCACTTGCACTAGAGACAATAATCTAGTTACATAGTGATATATCTAACACCCATTGAGTTCGGTGTTGATCATGTTTTGCTCTAGGGAGAGTTTTAGTCAACGGATCTGCTACATTGAGATCCGTATGTACTTTACAAATCTCCATATCTCCATCCTTGACATGCTGAGTGAAACCGGCGCTTAATATGCTTGGAATGCTTGTGAGACCTTGGCTCTTTGGAATTGGCAATGGCAACATTGTTGTCACAATAGATCACCATTGGGTCCAGCGCTTGCCACAACTCCTAGTTCGGATATGAACTCCTTCATCCAAATCGCTTCGGCCGAGCAGCAACAACATATTCGGCCTCCGTTGTTGATCCGCGCTACCAGGTTGTTTGGAGCTCCTCCAACTAACCGCTCCGCCATTCATGAGAAATACGATCCGGATTGAGACTTAGAGTCATCCGGATCGGTGTCAAAGCTAGCGTCGACATAACACTTAGCGACGAGCTCTTCTTCACCTCCAGATACAAGAAACATATCCTTAGTTCTTCGTAAGTACTTAAGGATATTCTTGACCGCTATCCAAAGGTTCCGAACTCGATCCGATTGGTACCTACTAGTCAAACTAATAGCGTGTGCCACATCCGTCTTGTACATAGCATGGTGTACATAATAGAGCCTATGGTCAAGCATAGGGATTTTGTCCATTATCTCTTTTCTTCCTTGAAGCCGGGACTTTGAGTCTTACTCAATGTCTTGCCTTGCAACATAGGTAAGAACCCTTCTTACTTCCGTCCATTTTAAACTTCTTTAAAATCTTATCAAGGTATGTACTTTATGATAGCCCTATTAGGCGCCTAGATCTATCTCTATAGATCTTTATGCCTAATATGTATGACGCTCACCTAGGTCCTTCATTGAAAATTTGTCGCTTAGATAACTTTTAACACTGTTAAAAGTTCTATATCATTTCGATCAATAATATGTCATCCACATATAATATCGAAATGCCACATTGCTCCCACTCACTTTCTTGTAAATACAAGCTTCTCCATAAGTTTGGACAAATCCAAACTCTTTGATCACCTCATCAAAGCGGAGATTCCAACCGTGATGCTTGCTTCAATCCATAGATGGATCGTTGAAGCTTGCACACCTTGTTAGCATCCTTAGGATCGACAAAACCCTTTGGTTGTATCATATACAACTCTTCTTCAATATTACCATTGAGAAACGCGTTTTGACATCCATCGCCATATTTCGTAATCGAAATATGCAGAATTGCTAACATAATCCTAACTGATTTTAGCATCGCCACGGAGAGAAAGTCTCATCGTAGTCAACTCCTTGAATTTGTCGAAACCCTTTGCGACAAGTCGAGCTTTATAGATGGTCACATTACCATCAAGACGCTTTCCTTTTGAAAATCCATTTGTTCTCCACGGCCTTTCGGTCGTGAGGTAATTCAACCAAGTTCCAAACTTGATTTTCATACATGGATTCCATCTCGGATTTCATGGCTTCTAACCATCTGTTGGAATCCGGGCTCATCATCGCTTCTTCATACGTCGCAGGGTCATTATATTCATCAACCATGAAATTTATGACAGGATTTCCGCATACTCGAGCCGCACGTCTGCTTGACTGCGAGGTTCGGTAGTACTCTTCGGAGTTTCATGATCATTATCATTAGTTCCCTCTTCAACAGTGGAGCCAACTCCGGAACGACTTCCGGCGCTGCGCTACTCGCCATACTTTGAAGAGAAGGTTCCACAACCTCTTCGAGTTCTACCTTCCGACTACTCACACCTTTCGCGAGAAACTCTTTCTCTAGAAAGGATCCATTCTTGGCAACAAAAACCTTGCCCTCGATTTGTGATAGAAGGAATACCCAATAGTTTCTTTAGGGTATCCTATGAAGACGATTTTTCCGCTTTGGGTTCGAGTTTATCCGTTGAAGTTTCTTCACATAAACATCACAACCCCAAACTTTAAGAATGACTTAGGTTTGTTTCCAAACCACAATTCATACGTGTCGTTTCAACGGATTTAGATGGTGCCCGATTTAAAGTGAATGCAGCTTAGTGCATAACCCCAAAATGACAACGGCAAGTCCGTCGAGACATCATAGATCGAACCATATCTAATAAAGTACGACACGACGTCCGACACACCATTTATTTGTGGTGTTCGGCAGTGTGAGTTGTGAAACAATTCCACACTCTTTCATGTGAGTGCTAAACTCAGAACTTAGATACTCACCTCCACGCACTGTCAGAAATTTGATCTTTCTATTACGATGATTTTCAACTTCATTCGAAATTCCTTGAACTTTTCAAAGGTTTCAGACTTGTGTTTCATCAAGTAGATATAACCGTATCTACTCAAATCATCCGTGAAAGTAACAAAATAACGATATCCACCTCGCTACACACTCATTGGACCACATACATCGTAATGCATGATTTCCAATAAACTGCCGCCTGCTCCATTGAACCGAAAACGGCGTTCTAGTCATCTTGCCCATAAGGCATGGCTCACATGTATCAAATGATTCATAATCAAGTGATTCCAAAAGTCCATCCGAATGGAGCTTCTTCATGCTTTAATGCCAATATGACCTAGACGGCGATTGCCACATATGCGGATATATCATCATCAAGTTTAATCCTTTTAGCATCAACATTATGAATATGTGTAACATTATCATCGAGATCCAACAGAAATAAACCATTCAACATTGGTGCATGACCATAAAAGATTTCATTCATATAAATGGAACAACCATTGTTCTCGATTTGAATGAAAACCACTTTGCATCAAACATGATCCAGATACAATGTTCATGCTCAGTGCACCAAATAACAGTTATTTAAGTTTATAACTAATCCCGACGGTAAGTGGAGAGGTAGCGTTCCGACGGCGATCACATCAACACTTGATCCATTGCCGACACGCATCTTGACCTCACCCCTTGCTAGTGGTCGCTTTGTTCTGACCTCGATTCGAGTTACAAATATTAGCAACCGAACCGTATCAAATACCCAGTGCTCTGCGAGCACTAGTCAAGTACACATCAATAACATGTATATCATATATACCTTTGTTTGCCTTGCCGGCCTTCTTGTGCCGCCAGATACTTGGGGCGATGCGCTTCAAAGGCTCCTTACAATAGTAGCACTTCGG
The DNA here is from genome assembly GCA_030063025.1 of Avena longiglumis. Classification (NCBI taxonomy): domain Eukaryota; kingdom Viridiplantae; phylum Streptophyta; class Magnoliopsida; order Poales; family Poaceae; genus Avena; species Avena longiglumis. Next base: position 536,626,994 of record CP125973.1, read on the forward strand.
TATCAGACTTAGGTCCAACTCGGGGTTTTTCGGTAGCGCAACAAAGCTTGCCGCCCTTACTTCCTCCGCTTTCCTTCTTGTCTTTCTTGAAACCAGTGTTCCTATTGATCATCAACACTTGATGTTCCTTTTGATCTCCACTTCGCAGCTTTAAGCATTGTGTAAGCTCGGGAGAGACTTCTTCATGCCCTGCATATTATAGTTCATCACGCTCTTATAGCTAGGTGGCGTAGACCGCAACACGATGGATGCCTAAGTCAATGGGAATCGTTATTCCCAAGGACACAAGCTTATCGGCGTAATCGACATCTTGAGTACATGCTCACTTACGAGTCGTTCTCTTCCATCATGCGAAAAGAACTTTTACAAGCATTGTAGCTCTCACAGCAGCATGTGTGTCGAAAATCATTTTCAACTCACCCATTGTATCAAAAGCATTGCCATTTTGAAACGCTTTCGAAGTTCTGGCTCTAGCCCATACAATATGCCACAATGAACTAAGTTGTGGTCATCCTGACGAGTCTGCTAGACATTCTTCTCCTCGTCGGGGCATCACAAAGGTGGGGGCCTAACGGCGCTTCTAGCACATATTGCTTTTGTGCAAAGAGAGGAGAATCCTCAAATTCATGGCCCATTCAAGAAAGTTGCTACCGCTCGTTGCTAGTTTCTCTTTCTCCATGAACGCATTGAAATTAAAAGGTGTGGTGCCATCTACAACAGAATTTGTAAAGTTTAGACTAAGTGTATGATAGATTGAGTTCAACTAATCTATATTACGAATGAACTCCCACTCAAAAGCGACATCCTCGTGTCCTTTTGGTGATTACATGAACCAAATCCACTACACCAAGTCCGATCATCACGTGAGTCGGTATAGCTTCAAAGGCGAGCATCAAATGGGCATCATATCAACTATATGACTCATGCTTAACCTTTCGGTACGTGTTCCGAGGCCATGTCAGACATGCTAGGCTCGCCAAGTTAGAACCTTAGTATTTTGCGTGTGTAACTGCTTTACACCAAGTATGGTCGAGGATCCAAGTACACCCGATCATCACGTGATGTCTTGGAGCGACAAAACATAATCGGTGCATACTAAAGGAAGAACACATTCTTATCTTGATATTTAAATGAGGGATCATCTTATTATGCTTAACAAAGCGCTAAATAAGCAATATAAGATGCAATCAAAACATCATATGTTTATTAGTGAAATTATATGGTTCCCGCAGATGATCTCTATCATGTGCATCGTGGTATGATCACTATCATACCTATATGTGTAAATCCACGCCTATGGATTTTACATGCTATGTGTGTTGTAAGAGTATCATCTCATACTTCTACTTACAACACTACCATATCATAACACTATCCCGCAACAATCTAAACTAGACGCCTAATTTATCCATTGCAAGTTTTACGTGGTCGAGGGCTTTCGAGATAGAACCGTTCTTACCTACGAACATGAACCACAACGAGGATAATCAAATTGTTGACAACTCGCTTGCAAAATAGATATTGACTATAGTAGGAGAGCAGACACCGCTAGCCACTTATGCAAACTAGTTGCATGTCAAGCGTGGAACAGTCTCATGCGAGAGGACATGTAAAGTTTGTCCGCCGCTTCATCCCACTATGCCACCAATATCCAAAATCACAAGAAAGGAGCAACAACATGATCATCATCGCCCACATACTCATATGTGTACTACCCGTGTAAAGTATCTACGCATAGATCCGGCTCGATAATCAAGGGTTCGCAGATAGAAAACAAAAATTTTCCTACGATGTGAACTATATACCAAGATCTATTTATACTAGATACAAACAACGGGCGGATGTATATCCGAGAGAACATACCCTTGAAGACCGACAAAGTTTAACGAGTCCCACTCGGTTGATGTAGACGATCTCTTGCCGATCTCAAGATCGAGAGGAAGTCCTAGCGCCGCAAATCAGCCGCATCCGTGCTCGCACACACGCTCGAGGCACCGAGCAACCTCCGCCTCCTCGCCCAGCGATGCGGAAGCACAACTCTTTCTTGCCGAATAGCCACCGGGAACATGTATCTCGCTAGTCCGAGACCATGGGGAATAAATTCTAGAGGGAGAGAGATCCTTCACGAGGAGGTGTGAGTGAGAAGTGAGGAGGGGCTCCTTTTATAGGAGGAGGGGAACCCCAAGGGGTGGCGGCGCATGGGGGCTGCCCCTGCCCTCCCTCTTCATGTGGGTGGACACTCCACTCACAAAACTCCTCCAAATTCCTCCACTCAAAATCCCACTCAAAGATCCCATTAAATTTCCACCAAATTTAATGCAAACTCTCATTAAATAAAACTCTTTTATTTTATTCAGAATTTTGTCAATTACTTTAATGACAAACATTCACAAATAACCCTTGCTAGAATTCTATTTCACATGCATAACCACTTTACGCAATTTCACCCGAAAACCGCTTTCGGTATTTAGTGAAATAAATTCCTGCGCTTGTTATTCTGTCTGGCATGAAACTTTTGCTCCAATTGGATGTCAGTGTCCCTTAAGTGTGTCACCCTATGGTTCATGAATAATGCGGACATGATCGAGACCCTCTCGATCAATAATCGAAGCGGATCTGAGACCCATCTCGACTCCCACACATTCAACGATGACTTTCTTGTGATCGTCGGAACCTTTTACGCTAGTATCTTAATCCCTTTGTTTCACGATATATTACATGTCCGAGATTCGATCATCGGTATCTCCATACCTAGTTTGATCTCGTTACCGACATGCACTCTTTTCTCGTTCCCGTGATATAACATTCTAGTGATAAAATCACTTGCTTGCAAGCTAATCAATGTGATATCACCGAGAGGGCCCAGAGTATATCTATCCGTCATCGGGATGAACAAATTCCACTCTTGATCCATGAGCCTCTACATAACACTTTATTAGTTCTGAACCCATCTTTATAATCACCCTGTTACGGTGTGACGTTTGATGTTATCAAGAAACTCTTCCGGTGTTAGTGATTGACATGATCTCATGGTCTAAGGATTAGGATCACTTTGTAAGTTGTTATAGCAATATAAACTCAATGACTTTGATCGTAATGCTATACTTCGGATGAATGTTCATCACATCATTACACTAATGTTGTGATCCCGTTATTAACAACATCCAATGTCCATGATCAGGAAACCTTGATCATCTTGTTAATCAACGAGCTAGTTTATGAGAGAGGCTTAACTAGGAACTTTTCTGTTTGTTTATTAAACACACATGTATTAACGTTTCCGTATTAATACAATTATAGCATGCAAAATAAACATCTATCATATACTTGGAATACACATAATAAACAATTTATTATTGCCTCTCAGGGCATATTCCCTTCAGAAGAAGGAAGAGGAAGGCGCGCGTTATAACCCCCCTTTAACACCGGTTCGTGGCTGGAACCGGTGTTAAAGGGGGGTGGAGGGGGGGAGGGGAATTCGTTTCGTGCCCGCACCCCCCTTTAACACCGGTTAGTGGCTGGAACCGGTGTTAAAGTGGGGAGGGGGGAGGGGAACTCGTTTCGCGCCCGCACACCCCTTTAACATCGGTTCCAGCGCGAAAACGAAATAAATGCCCCCCTTTAACACCGGTTCATGGATGGAACCGGTGTTAAAGGGGGGGATTCGTTTCGCGCCCGCACCCCCCCTTCAACACCGGTTCTAGCCACGAACCGGTTTTAAAGGGGGGGGGGGTGTGCGCGCGAAAACGAAATAAATTCCCCTCTTTAACACCGGTTCGTGGATGGAACCGGTGTTAAAGGGGGGCATTCATTTCGTACATTAAAGGGATGGGGGCATTTTTAATTCAAAAAATAGGATAGAATTTAGAAAATTCATATCTTTTTCATTTAAACTCAGAAAAATATGAATAATATATCATAATTTTCAGAAAAATAAGATCTATCCATTCATATAAATGTTTTTTATAGTTACTATAGATGAAAATTTTCAAAATGATTAAAACACTTACATATAATTTTTGATTATTCAATTAAAACAAAAATAAAATAGTCAAACCCTAAAACTTTGAACATAAGAAATATTAAGCATCTAAAAAGTAATCTAACCCTATTTAATTAGAGAAAATCATATTTTATTCTGTATTAACATTTTTGAATTGTTTGGATATTTAAATGCCGCATCTTTTGTATACTTTGGAATCTGACAAAACCTCGCTAAACTTGCATTGGATTTTTGATAAAATAGCATATTGTGAACCTAAAAATAATTTTTTTAAAAAAACATGAGCATCGTATCATGTACCCGTAGTTCATATCTGACCCACTTCCTATCGATTCGGCAGGAATTTGTCTTTTTCACCAGTGGTGGACGGAAAGGTTTCAGATCCCCCTATTGGTACATTGTCCATATAAGGTGGTCTAGTATTTTTGTAAAATGTGGTCGTATTTTTTTGAATTATCCATTTGGTGGTTGCTTCACAAAACCGTCCGTTTTTATGCTCGGAAAATGGAAAATGCCTTTTTGGTGCGACAAAAAGGAAAACTTCCTCTTGCAACATTGTTTGCCATCCCATGATGCACATGTATGCACAATATGGCCACATCATCACAAACTATGCCTTGATTCTAGCCATAACATTGGTCATTTGACCCGAAAGCCAAGAAACCTCGAATGAGATAGGTCATTTTGTGAAGGTTTTCTTGAGACATAATGAATATACCAAGTTTGATATTTTTCCTTATAACTATGTCACATAATATAACACCATGCGAAGGTTTCGCATTGTTTCGATTGTTTTTTAATTTTTTATCCCTGTTTTAAACTATCGTCAAACTTTGTCGAACAACGGGCATGAAGATTCTTAGCTCGGGGCCAAGCCTCGCTAAACTTGCATTGGATTTTTGATAAAATAGCATATTGTGAACCTAAAAATGATTTTTGTAAAAAAATATGAGCATCGTATCATGTACCTGTAGTTCATATCTGACCCACTTCCTATCGATTCAGCAGGAATTTGTCTTTTTCACCAGAGGTGGACGGAAAGGTTTTAGATCCCCCTGTTGGTACATTGTACATATAAGTGTAGGGTTTCGTAGCATGGAAAACAAAAATTTTCTATCGCATACAAACAAACAAGCCAAGATCTATCTACTAGATTGTAGCAACGAGTCGATGGAATAACTTACCCTCGAAGATTCCAAAGCGTTTAACGAGAGCGGATTCTTGTGGGTGATGTAGTCGTACTCTTCCCGATCTCAAGATCGCGTACACGATCCTTCCGGCGCTGCGTTAGCGCCTCCCTTGATCGGTCACACGTTCGACTCGACGAAGACCTTCCTCTCCCTTGTTCCAAAGAAAATGGAGGTTGTAGCACTCTCCTCGTGATTCCGGCAGCACAACGACGTGGTACCGGAAGCAGAGGGGAGATCTCGCAGGGCTTCGCCTTAAGCCGGAGCGAGTATGGTGGAGTATGAGAGAGCTCCTCGGCGATCTAGGGTTTAGACACACCAAGGAGGGGATGCTAGAGCCGGCGGCTAGGGTTCCGGGGACCCCCAAGTCGGCGGCTAGGGCAAAACCCTAAGGGGGCAGCGGCGGCTATGGTGGGATGCTGCTTCTAGGGTTTGAGGTGAGGGACTTGTGTGTTCTAGGAGGGGTCCCTGCCCCTCCTTATATAGGTGGAGGGGGGCCGGCGGCCAAGGGGAGGGAGAGGAGTCCTTCCCCAACTCGGCTTGGAGGGTTGCCGCCGGTTGGAGGAGGGAACTCCTCCCCAACTCGGATTCCCCCCTCCTCCTCTTTTCCACTTTCCAATTTTAGCTATTTGACTTTTAATTTAGCTATTTGACTTTTCAAACTAGGATTCAATTTAATCCTTTATTTGGAACATCGAGGACACTTAGTACATGATGCAATCATACCAACTTGATACAACACATTCATGTACCCTTCCCCTCCGGAGTGCCGGACATTCCGGAACATTCTAGAACATTCCCGATGAAAACACCGGAACCATTCCCCTACTCCGAAACGGGACTTTCCTTATATGAATCTTATTCTGCGGACCATTCCGGATCACCTCGTGATATCTCGGATCCCATCCAAGACTCCGAACAACATTCGGTCTCTTTCTCATCATACCATAACTACTCAAACAACGTCGAATCCTTAAGTGTGTCTCCCTACGGTTCGTGAATTATGCAAACATGATCGAGACACTTCTCCGAACAATAACCAATAGAGGAATCTGGAAATTCATATGGCTCCCACATATTTCTACGATTACTTTGCGATCGAATGAACCACTAACATACGATATCAATTTCCCTTTGTCTCACGATATGTTACTTATCCGAGGTTATGATCGTCGGTATCTCTGCATACCTAGTTCAACCTCATTACCGATAAGTACTCTTTTCTCGTTCCCGTGATATGTGATCCCTTGTGAGCCAGTCACATGCTTGCAAGATAATTGGATGAAATTTCACCGAGAGGGCCCAGAGTATATCTATCCGTCATATGGATGGACAAATCCCACTCTAGATCCATGTGTTTCAACTAATACTTTCTGAACACTCAATGCCACCTTTATAGCCACCCAGTTACGGTGTGGTGTTTGATGTCATCAAAGCATCCATCCAGTAAAGGTGATATGCATGATCTCATGGTCGAAGGAATTAGATAACTATGTATCAGAAAGCATATAGCAATTGAACTATTAAAATGACTTGATCTTTATGCTACGCTTACCTATAGGAGTATGTCCATCATATCATTATCCTAACGATATGATCTTGTTGTTGATAACATCTCAATGTTCATGATAGGGAAACCACAATCATTTATCAACCAACAAGCTAGTGATGTATAGAGGCTATACTAGGGACTTTCAATTTAAGTTTACAAATCACACAAGTATCAATGTTTCCTTGTTAATACTATTATAGCATGAATGTAAACATTTATCATAAACACAAAGATATAATAATAACTACATTTATTATTGCCTCTAGGGCATATCTCCAACAGTGTCCCACTTGCACTAGAGTCATCTAATCTAGATTACATGGTAATATACCGAACACCCATGGCAGTTTGGTGCTGGTCATGTTTTGCCCTCGGGAGAGGTTTAGTCAATGGATCCGCCACATTCAGATTTGTGTGTACTTTGCAAATCTTTATATCCCCATCCAGGTTATGTTCTCGAATAGCGTGAAAACGTAGCTTGATGTGCTTCAGCTTCTTGTGTGACCTTGGTTCTTGCGCATTGGCTATGGCGCCCATGTTATCACAGTAGATAGACATTGGGTCCAGCGCACTAGGAACCACACCCAGCTCTGTAATGAACTCTTTCATCCATATCGCTTCTTGTGAAGCCTCCAAGCGACCATGTATTCCGATTCATTGAAGATCTCGCCACAACGCTTTGCTTTGCACTCCTCCATTAATCGCTGCACCATTCAAAATAAATACGTATCCAGTTGTGATTTAGAATCATCCGGATCGGTGTTCCAACTAGCATCGGTGTAACCATTAACAACGAGTTGTTCATCACCTCCATAAGAAAGAACCATATCCTTAGTTCTTCTCAAGTACTTAAGGATGTTTTTGATCATCCAATGATCCACTCTGGATCACTTTGATATCTGCTAGTTAAACTAACAACATATGCAATGTCGGGTCTAGTACATAGCATGGCATACATTAGAGATCCTATGGCTGAGGCATAGGAGTCTTACTCATCCTTTCTCTATCTTCTCGATGTCGGACTTTGAGTTTTACTCAAGGTCGTATTGGCAACATGGGCAAGAACCTTTTCTTGCTATCTTCCATTCCAAACCTCTTTAGAACTTTGTCCAAATATGTACTTTGTGACAATGATATTTGGCGTTCGATCTATCTCTATAAATCTTTATGCCTAATATGTAAGCTTCGCCAAGATCCTTCATTGAAAAACTATTATTCAAATATTCCTTGACACTATTAAGAAGGTCTACATCATTCCCAATCAACAATATGTCATCCACATATAGTATTAAGAATGCTACAGAGCTCCCACTCACTTTCTTGTAAATACAAGCTTCTCCATAAGTTTGTATAAAACCAAAACTTTTGATCACCTTATCAAAACGTTGATTCCAACTTCGGGATGCTTGCTTCAATCCATAGATGGACCGTTGAAGTTTGCATACCTTGTTAGCATCTTTAGGATCGACAAAACCTTTGGGTTGCATCATATACAACTATTCATCAATATCTCCATTGAGGAATGCTGTTTTGACATCCATCTGCCATATCTCATAATCGTAATATGCAGCGATTGCTAACATAATCCTGACAGACTTTACCTTTGCTACTGGTGAGAAAGTCTCATCGTAGTCAACTCCTTGAATTTGTCGAAACCCTTTTGCGACAAGTCGAGCTTTATAGACAGTTACATTACCATCAGCATCTGTTTTCTTCTTGAAGATCCATTTGTTCTCGACAGCCTTCCGGCCATTCGGTAAGTCCACCAAGGTCCATACTTGGTTTTCGTACATGGATCCAATCTCGGATTTCATGGATTCTTGCCATTTATTGGAATCTGGGCTCATCATCGCTTCCTCATATGTCTCAGGGTCATCGGTGTTGTCCACCAACGTGACACTCATAACAGGATCATACCAATCTGGAGTGGTACGAGTTCTCGTTGACCTCCGAGGCTCTGTAGCAACTTCAACCGAAGTTTCATGATCACCATCATTAGCTTCCTCTCTAATTGGTGCAGGCACCACAGGAACTTCTTCCGGTGTTGCGGTAGTCGCAATTTCGAGAGAAGGTTCGATAACCTCGTCGAGTTCTACTTTCCTTCCAGTCACTTCTTTCGAGAGAAATTCCTTCTCTAGAAAGGATCCATTCTTGGCAACGAAGATTTTGCCTTCGGATCTATGATAGAAGGTATACCCAATAGTTTCCTTCGGGTATCCTATGAAGACGCGTTTTTCCGCTTTGGGTTCAAGCTTGTCCGGTTGTAACTTCTTTACATAGGCTTCGCATCCCCAAACTTTAAGGAACGACAATCTAGGTTTCTTCCCAAACCATAATTCATACGGTGTCGTTTCAACGGATTTAGATGGTGCCCTATTTAAAGTGAATGCGGCTGTTTCTAATGCATAACCCCAAAATGATAGCGGTAAATCTGTAAGTGACATCATAGAACGAACCATATCTAAGAGAGTTCGATTACGACGTTCGGACACACCATTACGCTGTGGTGTTCCCGGCAGTGTCAACTGCGAAAGTATTCCGCATTTCTTCAAATGCTCGCCAAACTCGTAACTCAGATATTCACCTCCACGATCAGAACGTAGAAATTTAATCTTCTTGTTACGTTGATTCTCTACCTCACTTTGAAACTCCTTAAACTTCTCGAAAGTTTCGGACTTATGTTTCATGAAATAGATATACCCATATCTACTCAAATCATCCGTGAAGGTAAGAACATAACGATAAACACCGCGCGATGCTACACTCATTGGACCACACACATCGGTATGTATGATTTCCAATAAGTCTGTAGCTCGCTCCATCATACCAGAAAATGGAGTCTTAGTCATTTTACCCATCAGACATGCTTCGCATCTTTCAAGTGATTCGAAATCAAGTGATTCAAGAAGTCCATCGGAATGGAGTTTCTTCATACGCTTCACTCCAATGTGACCAAGACGACAGTGCCACATATAGGTCGAGTTATCGCTCGATTTCAAATGTTTAGCCTCAATGTTATTAATGTGTGTATTTCCACTATCGAGATTCAATAAGAATAGACCATCTATCAAAGGTGCATGTGCATAAAACATATTACTCATATAAATCGAACAACCATTATTCTCGGACTTAAACAAGTAACCGTCTCGCAATAAACAAGATCCCGATATAATGTTCATGCTCAACGCAGGCACCAAATAACAATTATTTAAGTATAAAACTAATCCCGATGGTAGATGAAGGGGTAGCGTGCCGACCGCGATCACATCAACCTTTGATCCGTTTCCCACGCGCATCATCACCTCGTTCTTCGCTAGCTTCCGTTTATTCTGCAGCACCTGTTTCGAGTTACAAATATGAGCAACCGAACCAGTATCAAATACCCAGGCACTACTATGAGTACTAGTGAGATACACATCAATAACATGTATATCGTATATACCTTTGTTCTTGATGTTGCCGTTCTTCAAATCCACCAAGTACTTTGGGCGTTCCACTTCCATGGACCTTCTCCCTTGCGGAAAAGCACTCAAGTCGTGCTTGGGTCCAGCCTTGGTCTTCTTCGCCGGCGTGGTAACTTTCTTACCACCCTTCTTGAAGTGTCCCTTCTGCTTAGACTTGCCTTTCTTGAATTTGGTGGTCTTATTGACCAACAACACTTGGTGCTCTTTCTTGATCTCCACTTCTGCAGACTTTAACATAGCAAACAGTTCTGGCAACTGCTTGTTCATGTTCTGCATGTTGTAGTTCATCACAAAGTTCTTGTAACTTTGTGGTAGTGATTGGAGGACACGGTAAATCCCCAAAGCATTAGGAATCACTATACCCAAGATTTAAAGTTTGTTTGCGTGCCCAGACATCTTAAGCACATTCTCACTGACAGAGCTGCCCTCTTCCATCTTGTAGTTAAAGAACTTTTCAGAAGCCTCATAGCTTTCAATTGCCGCATGAGTCTCAAAAATCAATTTGAGATCCTCGACAATATCATATGGGTCTGAATTCTCAAACCTTTTCTGAAGCTCCGATTCTAAACCATACAAGATAGCACACTGAACTATGGAGTACTGATTCTTCCAAGCGAGGTAAACATTCTTTACTTCATCGGAAGCATCAGCTGCAGGTGGGTCACCCAGTGCATCCAAAGACATAGGTCAAATTACCAGCTGTGAGGACAATCCTCAAATTGCAGAACCAATCCGCGAAGTTGCTTCCATTGTTTTTCAACTTTTCTTTCTCTAGGAACGCATTAAAATTGATGGTAGGGGCTGCCATTGATCTACAACATATTTGCAATAGTTTAGACTAAGTTTATGACAAATTGAGTTCAAATTAATAATAAAATTAAACTAGGTGAACTCCCACTCAAAACAACATCCCTCACATTGTTTTAGTGATCACACGAACCAAATCCACTACATCAACACCGATCATCACGATAGTTGACATAGTTTCAATGGCAAACAATCGACATGTTCATCATATCTACTATATGATTCATGCTTTACCTTTCGGTGATCCGTGTTCCGAGACCATGTCTGTACATGCTAGGTTCGTCAAGATCAAACCTTAGTTTCCGCATGAGCAAATCTGGCTTGCTCATGTTGTATACACTTGCAGAATCTAACACACCCGATCATCACGTGGTGCTTCGAAACAACAAGCTTTAGCAACGGTGCTAACTAAGGGTGAACACTTTATGACTTGAAATTCATGTGCATGAGGGATCATCTTATAATGCTACCGTCGTCTACTAAGCAATACAAGATGCATAAAGGATTAACATCACATGCAATTCATAATATGTGATATGATATGGCCTTTCTTCTTTGTGCTTCCGATCTCCATCTTCAAGAACGAACATGGTCTCCATCATCACCGGCATTGCATCAAGGTCAATGACGCTTCTACATGGTTGTCGTCCACCGGCTACAACTATTACAACTACTTTGAATAGACACGCGGGTCTTAACATAAATTAAACACAACCATATGGCTCCTGCCGGTTGCCAATTTACAATAAGGAACATTCCATACATCAAATATAATCACAATCATGGCCATATCACATCACTGCACACCCCTGCAAAACAAAGTTAGACGCCTCTACTTTGTTTGCATGTTCTACGTGGTTTGGGGCTTTCAATAAGTGTCGTTCTAACTTACGAACATGAACCACAACATTGATACTAGTATTGTAAATCACCCGTTGTAAATTGGATCTCCACTATGCTTGGAGAAACAGGCACCCGCAAAGCCACTTATGCAATAAAAGTTGCATGTCAAGCGTGGAGCAAGTCTCATGAATGATGTCATGTAAGGTTAGCCCGGGCCGCTTCATCCCAACATCCCGCAAGATGCAAAGTACACAAGAAGCAATCGACAATAAAAGCATCAACGCCCACAATGACCATTGTGTTCTACTCGTGCAACAGATCTACATATAGACACGGCTCTGATACCACTGTAGGGTTTCGTAGCATGGAAAACAAAAAATTTCTATCGCATACAAACAAACAAGCCAAGATCTATCTACTAGATTGTAGCAACGAGTCGATGGAATAACTTACCCTCGAAGATTCCAAAGCGTTTAACGAGAGCGGATTCTCGTGGGTGATGTAGTCGTACTCTTCCCGATCTCAAGATCGCGTAGACGATCCTTCCAAGGCTATGCTCCATAGCTCCCTGATCGGTCACACGTTCGGTACTCGACGAAGACCTTCCTCTCCCTTGTTCCAGCAGGCAGCGGAGGTTGTAGCACTCTCCTCGTGATTCCGGCAGCACAACGGCGTGGTACCGGAAGTAGAGGGGAGATCTCGCAGGGCTTCGCCTTAAGCCGGAGCGAGTATGGTGGAGTATGAGAGAGCTCCTCGGCGATCTAGGGTTTAGACACACCAAGGAGGGGATGCTAGAGCCGGCGGCTAGGGTTCCGGGGACCCCCAAGTCGGCGGCTAGGGCAAAACCCTAAGGGGGCGGCGGCGGCTATGGTGGGCTGCAGCTTCTAGGGTTTGAGGTGAGGGACTTGTGTGTTCTAGGAGGGGTCCCTGCCCCTCCTTATATAGGTGGAGGGGGGCCGGCGGCCAAGGGGAGGGAGAGGAGTCCCTCCCCAACTCGGCTTGGAGGGTTGCCGCCGGTTGGAGGAGGGAACTCCTCCCCAACTCGGATTCCCCCCTCCTCCTCTTTTCCACTTTCCAATTTTAGCTATTTGACTTTTCAATTTAGCTATTTGACTTTTCAAACTAGGATTCAATTTAATCCTTTATTTGGAACAGCGAGGACACTTAGTACATGATGCAATCATACCAACTTGATACAACACATTCATGTACCCTTCTCCGAGTGCGAACATTAGGAACATTCTAGAACATTCCCGATGAAAACACCGGAATCATTCCCCTACTCCGAAACGGGACTTTCCTTATATGAATCTTATTCTGCGGACCATTCCGGATCACCTCGTGATATCCCGGATCCCATCCGAGACTCCGAACAACATTCAGTCTCTTTCTCATCATACCATAACTACTCAAACAACGTCGAATCCTTAAGTGTGTCTCCCTACGGTTCGTGAATTATGCAGACATGATCGAGACACTTCTCCGAACAATAACCAATAGAGGAATCTGGAAATTCATATGGCTCCCACATATTTCTACGATTACTTTGCGATCGAATGATACACTAACATACGATATCAATTTCCCTTTGTCTCACGCTATGTTACTTATCCGAGGTTATGATCGTCGGTATCTCTGCATACCTAGTCCAACCTTGTTACCGATAAGTACTCTTTTCTCGTTCCCGTGATATGTGATCCCTTGTGAGCCAGTCACATGCTTGCAAGCTAATTGGATGACATTTCACCGAGAGGGCCCAGAGTATATCTATCCGTCATATGGATGGACAAATCCCACTCTTGATCCATGTGTTTCAACCAATACTTTCCGAACACTCAATGCCACCTTTATAGCCACCCAGTTACGGTGTGGTGTTTGATGTCATCAAAGCATCCATCCAGTAAAGGTGATATGCATGATCTCATGGTCGAAGGAATTAGATAACTATGTATCAGAAAGCATATATCAATTGAACTATTAAAATGACTTGATCTTTATGCTACGCTTACCTATAGGAGTATGTCCATCATATCATTCTCCTAACGATATGATCTTGTTGTTGATAACATCTCAATGCTCATGATAGGGAAACCACAATCATTTATCAACCAACAAGCTAGTGATGTATAGAGGCTATACTAGGGACTTTCAATTTAAGTTTACAAATCACACAAGTATCAATGTTTCCTTGTTAATACTATTATAGCATGAATGTAAACATTTATCATAAACACAAAGATATAATAATAACTACATTTATTATTGCCTCTAGGGCATATCTCCAACAATAAGGTGGTCTAGTATTTTTGTAAAATGTGGTGGTAGTTTTTTGAATTAGCCATTTGGTGGTTGCTTCACAAAATCGTCCGTTTTTATGCTCGGAAAATGGAAAATGCCTTTTTAGTGTGACAAAAAGGAAAACTTCCTCTTGCAACATTGTTTGCCATCCCATGATGCACATGTATGCACAATATGGCCATATTATCACAAACTATGCCTTGATTCTAGCCATAACATTGGTTATTTGACTCGAAAGCCAAGACACCTCGAATAAGATAGGTCATTTTGTGAAGGTTTTTTTGAGACATAATAAATATACAAAGTTTGATATTTTTCCTTCTAACTATGTCACATAATATAACACCACGCGAAGGTTTTGCATTGTTTCGATTGTTTTTTAATTTTTTATCCCCGTTTTAAACTATCGTCAAACTTTGTCGAACAACGGGCATGAAGATTCTTAGCTCGGGGCCAAGCCTCGCTAAACTTGCATTGGATTTTTGATAGAACTGGAATTAAAGTACATAATGAAACTAACAGTAAGTTACATAAAGCACGACTGAAAATTAAGATACATAAAAGAACTGAAAATTAAGATACATGGCCAGATTAAGTCACAATCGGCCGAACTTGTTTTGGAATATTGGAGCGATTCCGTCATTCTCCTGCCTACACGTGTAATACTCGCCACTGTAGTCGTCATACTCGCTGCGGCCGTCATCGCTGTTGTCATCGGGGTCGCCGTAATTGAACCTTAAAGGCTGAGTACGCGTGGGCTGGACTTGAGGGTAGCCCAGACGGGGGTTAGAGTCGGCTGCAGTGTCGTAGGACATGACACTCTAGAGAGTCCGACCGCGCCACCACAGCCGACGGCCGGCCTCGTTGAAGTTCGGAGGAGGTGGTCCGTCCTCCTCGTGCCTGGCGAGCGCCCTCTCACGTCAATCCCCGAAGAAGGCTTCCCAAGTCGGGAAATAGTCGGGATGCCATCTGAGATTCCTCCGCTGCTCCGGCGTGAGCTTGAAGTAGTAGTGGTTCGTGATGGCCATTCGGCATGCCACACCTAGAGGGACAGGAGGAACCGGCACGCCTCGGGCGCTCAGCATCCAGCCGACGGGGACACAGTAGCCCGACGGGCAGGGGTAATTCGAGGCGCAAAGCGCCTCCGCCTCCCTAGGGGTTAGTGCTACGGTGGAAGCCATGGGAAAGAGTGATGAGGTTGCAGATATGAGTCTAGATATGTGGAATGACAATGGAGGCCAACCCTACATATATATAGTGAGAAGAATTGGCGGGAAAAACTGGCGGGAAGAAATGGCTGGAAAAATGGCGGGAAGAAAAATGGCAGGAAGAAAAATGGCTCATTTAATACATATACTGTTAACAGAAGAAATATGACATTGATTTCCATGTTGAGATACATATGTGTGCCAAAAATGGCTCAATTAATACATATAGTCAATCTTATGACCGCGTCGGCCGTAACCATGGAGTATCATCACCGTTTAACAGGATGGTTGGGTCAGTCTTCACTCTGAAGGGCAGAATTTTATCAAACTTATTATAATCTTCTGACATGTCTGTCTTGTCCTCTACTCCCACGATGTTTCTTTTCCCTGAAAGAACTATGTGACGCTTTGGCTCATCGTGTGATGTATCTTGTTTGCTTATTTTTTATTTTTTTTTCGGTTTGATAGACATGTCCTTCACATAGAAAACCTGAGCCACATCATTGGCTAGGACGAATGGTTCGTCTAAGTTCTTGTCTACCTTCATAAGATTGTTGAGATCCACTGTTGTCATTCCGTACTTCTTGTCTACCTCAACCCATCCTCCTGTTAGCTTGGCCCATTTGCACCGAAACAAGGGGACCTTAAAATTAGGTCCATAGTCAAGTTCCCATATCTCCTCTATGAACCCATAATGCGTGGTCTTTTGCCCATTGTCTTCTGCTGCATCGAAGCGGACACCACTGTTTTGGTTGGTTCTCTTTCTATCTTGGCTTATCGTGTAAAATGTATTCCCATTTATCTCGTACCCTTGGAAAGTACATACAATCGAAGATGGTGTCCTGGCCAACAAGTACAGCTGATCCCCAACAGTGGTGTTATTCGTGAGAAGTCTTTGCAGCCAGCCACCAAAACTCGCCATGTGTTCACTTATAATCCATTCATCGATCGTCACAGGTGTTTGAGGCGTATTAAATTCTTGTGTTCATTGATATACGGGGCAACCAAGATAGATCTTTGTAAAACCATGTAGTGTGCTTGATTGAGAGAATGCCCGTCCCTACATATCATTGCTTTACATCCTAGGGTGCCTTTTCCACGTAGTCTCCCCTCAAGTCGTGATTCTGGAACACCAATCTCCTTAAGGTGAGGAATAAAATCAACACAAAACTCAATGACCTCCTCTGTTACATAGCCCTTGGATATGCTTCCTTCTGTCCTAGCACGGTTATGAACATATTTCTTTAAGACTCCCATGTACCTCTCAAAGGGGAACATATTATGTAGAAATACAGGACCGAGAATGGCAATATCTTCTACTAGGCGAACTAGGAGATGCGTCATAATATTGAAGAAGGATGGTGGGAACACCAACTCAAAGTTGGCAAGACATTGGGCCACATCTGTCTGTAACCCTGGTAGGCTTTCTGGATCGATTACCTTCTGAGATATTGCATTGAGGAATGCACATAGCTTCACAATGGGTACTCGAACATTTTCAGGTAGAAGACCCCTCAATGCAATTGGAAGCAATTGCGTCATAATCACGTGGCAGTCATGAGACTTCAGGTTTTGGAATTTTTTCTCTGCCATATTTATTATTCCCTTTACATTCGACGAGAAGCCAGGCGGGACCTTGATACTGCTCAGGCATTCAAAAAATATTTCCTTCTCTGCTTTGGTAAGAGCATAGCTGGCAAGAGTTAAGTGGCATCGTTTACCCTTCTCGTTCTCAGGATGCATAGGCTCTTCAGGGTCTTTCATACGTTGCTGGTCCTGCCGTGCTTCCGTGTTGGAATTATGCCCTAGACGCAATAATAAAGATGTTATTGTTATAATTCTTGTTCATGATAAAGTTTATATTCCATGCTAGAATTGTATTAAGCGGAAACTTTGATACTTGTGTGGTTTATGAACAACACCGTGTCCCTAGTACGCCTTTATGGACTAGCTCATTGATTAATGATGGTTAAGGTTTCCTAACCATAGACATGAGTTGTCGATTGATAATGAGATCATGTCATTAGGAGAATGATATGATGGACATACCCAAATCAAGCAGAGCAATTAGATCGTGTCATCGTGTTCATCTTTGCGAAGCTTTTTCTTATGTCGAATATTGTATTCCTTAGACCATGAGATAATGCAACTCCCTGGTATCGTAAGAAAGCTTTGAGGTCATCAAACGTCATCCTATGTGAGGGTGATCATAAAGGTGTCTCTCAGGTGATCGGAAATTACTTGTTGGGTTGTATGTATCGAGATGGAATTTGTCCCTCCCGAGTCGGAGAGATATACTTCGGGCCCACTTTCGTGTCGATATCAACACCGCTTGCAAGCACGTGGTTAAGGATTTAATCACAAAGTGATATCGGATTACGGAACGAGTAAAGTACTTGCCGTGAACGAGATTGAACTAGGTATGCCGATACCAACGATCGAATCTCGGGCAAGTAAAATATCGCGTGACGAAGGGAATATATATATGGGATTAATTGAATCCTGGCATCGTGGTTCATCCGATATGATCATCGATGAATATGTGGGAGTCAATATGGGTTTCCAGATCCCGCTGTTGATTATTGATAAAAGTTCATGTCTGCATATTCTCGAACCCGTAGGGTCACACACTTAACGTGTCTCGACGCTAGGATAGAATGGATAATTGGTTTATGAGTTTTTGTTCGGAGTCTCGGACGAGATCCAGGACACCACGAGAGGTTCCGGAATGGTCTGGAGAATAAGATTCATATAAAGGAAAGCAGTTTTTTTATGAAGACTAAAGAAACACAACTTAGTACTCAGCGCTGTCGAGAAGAAGAACAGGAATGGAGACCCACCCACCCACACCCATGGCGACTCCTTGGCGATCTAGGGTTTTCTTCCACGGCAATGGAAACTCTCCTCCACTGGGATTTTTCTCCTGGCCAGGCATTGGCTAATCAGGTGCGTCGACGCTTTGGATCTACGATGCATTTTCTCCCTTCCTCGGCTGCCAATGAGTTCTTCTTGGTGGTGTCCTTTTCCTCGGCCTCTTTCTCTCTGAATGTTGAATCTGTGAGTCTTGCTCTTCAATGTTGCATTGGTGGAGTTGCGGCTAGATTCAGGGTTTTTCAATTAAGTGATCGAAGATTTCGGTTCTCTGTTGCTTCAAATAAAGTGGGGCACTTCATCTATAGTTTGAGAGATAGAGTCTGGCCTGATTTTGTGTGCCATTTCAGTTTGTTTCGAGGTTATCATCCTCATATCTCTGGCTTCACACATGATCACTTGTGCTCTAGTTTGCCCTCTGATAATTCTGTGAAGAATTCTCCATCTAATCCTGTTCGTTTTAAGCCAAATTTGGACTTCCTAAAGAAAAGTGTTGCACAAGATCTTCATTCGGATTCATCACATGAATTGGCAAAATTTGGTTTTCATCAACAAGGATCTCCTGGGTTTTCTTTGGATGGATCTGATCTGGCTAGACATCTATTTTTTGGAAGTTTCTCTGATCCTATTTTGGTGGATCATGAACGTGATCTTAAGGATGTTTTTACTGGTTCAAAGTTTGTACGTCAGTATTGCATGCAACTGTCTTCTGTCACGTTAGAGAAGATTGAAGATATGAGGGAAGCTCTATATTCTGATCAGGACATCATGCATGCTTTGGACTTAAAATTTGTCCCTACCAAAGCTATGGTTTTTGAAATTCTGGGATGTTGCTCAAATTGTGGAGATCATGATCATCTTGTGGATTCTTGCCAGAAAAGTTGTGAATGTATTTTTTCTCTGGGTCATAAATGTTTGAAATGCCTCTCTATGCGTAGCAAATGGTGTGTTAAATGTTTAATTTCTGGGCACCTGGCGAGTAAATGTGTCTTGGGCTGGCGGTGTCGGAGTTGTCATTTATTGGGCCATTGGGCCAGGAGATGCCCAAAGAAGATACGAAGAGTTTGGCAAAAAAAGAAAACTGCATTAAACAATCAGGCCGATATTTCTGGTCGGAATATCTGGGTAGTTAAGAAGCAGCCAGTTTTTTCACCTGGAGTTTCACCCCCTCTCTCTCCTGCCGCTTCATTTCCTTCTCCGCCGACCGCTGAAGTTTCTCTCTCCACCTCGAAAATGGCCAACTTTCCTGTGAATCCTCTAGCTTTTCTCCCCAATGGCTTGACTATTGATCCAGGGCCAGTTGATCGATTGGTGAGGTCACACATGGTGGTTCCTGCTGAGGCTCCTCTGCAGCATGATAGAAAGGTAATTGCTGAGACCAACAGATTTATTCCGATTCAGCTTAGAGAAGACTATAGGATTCAGGTGATGAATCTTCTCAATGAGTCATAGTTGTTTGTCAGTCGCTTTGATGATCATCCATTAGGACTTGGCATTTTTACTATGACAGAAACCCTGATTGCGGATGCTACAGTTGGAACTACCTTTGAGATTGATGAGATTACCCTTTGTACATTTGTGAAACACAATGAAGCCAGAACATGCGTCTTACTGCTTTTGGCAGGGAAACTTGGATACAATTTTTAGCTTTCCCCCTTGACTATCAGACTAGCCATTATATTCATAGTGCTGTTCAAGAGTTTGGGCTGTTATCCATGTGGCATAACCCAAGAGGGGATGATAAAACTGTTTTGGTCAAGGTGTGGATTGTTCATCCTAAGTTTGTGCCCAAAAGTTTGGTTATTCATCAGCTTGGGGGGGCTAGGCACTCCTGGACTGTCCCTGTTATTTTACTCAGGTGTGCTGACTGGAATGCTCATCTGCCTGAAATCCTGCCACCTCCTGAAGATCCTGAACCTGATGATGGCAATCCTCATCCCATGCATGGTGAAGTTTTTTCTGTTGAACAGCTATACCAACATCAGCTTAACAATTGGAATTTGCAGAATCAGATGCCTGGAGGGGGACATGCTCAAGGAGGAAATGCTAGAGGAATTAACCATGCTGCTCTGTTTTAGCAACCTGGACATTTTTCCCCTGCTCAGGTCATTGCTGCACTTTTTGATAATAATGTTGCACAAGTTGAGAATATTGTTGCACCTGTTGTGGAGGATGCTGTAGTTGCTCCCAACCCTCCATTGATCAACTTTCAGCCACGGGGTCCCCGAGCGCGTTGTTGATTCGACGTGGGCTTGAGGCAGGGCGCGGAGAGTCTTTACGATGGGTCATGGCGAATCGGCGACGAGCTCCAGTTACGGCGAGTCCCCGAACGTGGAGCGTGCGGAGTCCTCGTGCGCGGCGAGTGGCGCTGTCTAGAGCGCTCCAAGTGCCCGAGCGCGGCGAGTGGCGAAGTCGAGCGACCGGCGAGTGGCGAGGTCGGGCGACCGGCGAGTGCCGCTATCTATACCGCGCCGAGTGGCGAAGTCGGGCAACAGGCGAGTGCCATTGTCTGGAGCGCGCCAAGTCGACGAGCACAGTGAGTGCGCGAGGGAGAGGCCACGGTGGAGAGTCGTCGAGGGTGAGCCGCGGTCGCGAAACCACGTGTACACGCAACATGCCTAGGAGTAGTCCCCGAGGCTCGAGTTGGCTCGTAGAGGCGACTTGAGGCTCATATTTCGAAAATAGTAGTGGTTGTTGCTGAGCATGGCGAGTGGCGAGGTCCAGCGACCGGCGGGCGCTGAGTTCCCGAGCGCGGCGAGTGGCGAGATCGAGCGACCGGTGAGCGTCGAGGCCGAGCGACCGATTATGCGCCGAGTCCCCGAGCGCGAGTCCGAGGGAGAGTCCCGGCGTGGCGAGTCCACGATGACTGCGAGTCGCGAGGGAGAGTCCCGAGTGTGGCGAGTCGCGATGATTGCGAGTCGCGAGGGAGAGTCCCAGTGTGGCGAGTCCGCGATGATTGCGAGTCCGAGGGAGAGTCCCGAGTGTGGCGAGTCGCGATGATGCGAGTCCGCGGTGGGTAGAGTCCCGAGCGGCGAGTCCGCGAGGAGAGTCCCGAGTGTGGCGAGTCGCGATGATTGCGAGTCCGCGATGATGTTGATTGCGCTGTTTTGTTAGCGAGTCTCGTCTTGGCCGGGGCGCCGCATGGCGACTCAAAGATGGCTCTCGACTTGGCGTTCTTCTGGACGATCCGAGGCTCGGTTTGCGAGTCCTCGTCCATGATTGGCCATGCGAGTCGCACTGTCTAAGGTTGAGGAGGACATGGTGCTGTTTGTGTAGCACTACCATTTGTCTTGGCCCGGGAGGCCAGTCGAGCAAGGCGACTCCAATGATGGCTCTCGGTTAGCGTTTTTCGTGGACAATCCGAGGCTTGGTTTGCGAGTCCTCGTCCGCACTACTTGGCCATTGCGAGTCGCTCTTTCAAAGGTTGACAAAGGCGAATAGATTTGTTCCGAGGGAAAGAGACGCCCAGTGGTGAGTCCATGCAGCGTGGCAAGCGACCCTCTCTGGCGACTCGGACGATGAAGGTCCCTTAGTAGGTGCGGTGTACACATTTGTCATAGCGGACAGGGTCGTACGACGTTTAGCCGGAAAAAGTTGACGCGGCGGACACGGAGTCGACGCGGCGGACGAAGGTCGCGCTATGGCGAAGTCGACGCGGCGGACACGGGGTCGACGCGGCGGACGGAGGTCGCGCTATGGAGAAGTCGACGCGGCGGACACGGGGTCGACGCGGCGGACGAAGGTCGCGCTATGGAGAAGTCGACGCGGCGGACACGGGGTCGACGCGGCGGACGAAGGTCGCGCTATGCCGAAGTCGACGCGGCGTACACGGGGTCGACGCGGCGGACGAAGGTCGCTCTATGGCGATGTCGACGCGGCGGACACGGGGTCGACGCGGCGGAAGGAGGTCGCGCTATGGCGATGTCGACATGGCGGACACGGGGTCGACGCGGCGGACGGAGGTCGCGCTATGGCGATGTCGACGCGGCGGACACGGGGTCGACGCGGCGGACGGAGGTCGCGCTATGGCGAAGTCGACGCGGCGAGGATGCAAGGGAGAGGTCGCGATGGCAATCCCGCAACAGGATAAACCGCGCTGGGCGAGTCTCCGAGTGTGGTAAGTTGGTGACGGCGAGGTCGCGATGACAATCCCGCGGCAAGCGAGATCGCGCTTGTGAGTCCCCGAGCACGGTGACGGCGAGGTCGCGATGACGATCCTGCGGCAGGCGAATCCGCGCCGAGCGAGTCCGCAATGGGCGAGTCCCCGAACCCAGCGAGTCCGCGTTTAAACGTGTCCGCGTTTAGGCAAGGTCCGGAGCATAGCTCATCCGCAGGGTGCGAGTCCGCGGCAGTGAGTCTCCATGTCGAGTTGACTATGAGCCAAGTCCTCGTGTTGAGCGTGTGTTGCTTGCGATCGACTACAGAGCGAGTCAAGCGCAGCTGTATCTTGATCAGTTTTGCCGTGCGGCAAGGATGTCGGTGATGGAGCTCAAACCTCACGATGCCATAAGTGTATAAATCTAGACACATAAAACAGTATATGCAAGAAACTTTCTTTTGCAGATTTGAAGTCAGATTTGAAATCGCTAAAAGGAGCATTAATTAGAAAAATAGCACCTGTTACAATAGGCGAGACCGAATCGTGTCTGGTCGGGATTATTAGCGATTGTGGTGAAAGAAAAAGGCTGCTCGCCGGGCAGACGGGTCGTGGCTCTTGTCTCCAAGAAACCATGACTTGACCTCGAGACGAGGCATGCATAGGAAAAAAGGCATACAAAGTAATAAATCTGATTAGAATAAAATAATCATATGTTAAACAATAGGTGAGTTTGGATTTTAAATCAATTCTTCACCGTGTTTTGCTGTTGAGGCAAAGAACCGATCTTTGCATGTGTGAAAGAATTGCATGGGTACCTACACGAGGACTTTGAGAGGACCTGTACGGCCGATCCGTGTGTATTCCTATGGCGTGAAAGCCTGCGACTAGACGTGATTTGTTCACGTGAGGGCCGCCGAGGTCGCTGATTTCTGCATGCATAGATTGATTCTCCCAACAATATGTATTAGTTAATTAGATAGAATAATCAGTTGAATAAATAATCAATTAGAAGGAGAAGAGATTAGATCGATAGAAACAGATCAAACGTATAGCCTGAAATTTTCCGAGTCGGATGCGTGGGGCGGCAACCGGATCTAGTCGACCGGCCTTTTTCAGACTGCGCGCCAGATGCAATCTAGCCACCGGCGATGGTGAGGGATCCCGCCCGGATTATCACCCTCCAAGCATCGCTAGTCCCACGGTGGGCGCCAACTGTCGTGGTATTGCACGGCAGATGCTACTGGGGGTAGCTTACGTAGAGGGAGCAAGGCGACGTAGGAGAATCCGGGAGCGAGATTGGCACACGATGTACCCAGGTTCATGTCCCCTCGATGGAGGATCGCTACGTCCTGCTATCAATCCAGTATATGATCATAGATTGGTTTACAAGGGAGCCGCCGGAGGCGAAGGGAGACTAGATCTAATCTATTGTCAGAGGAACATACCCCGTGGGGGTGCCCCTGGTGGCTTTATATATGCAGTCAGCTAGGGTTTACAAGTATTTGGTGGGCTTTGTATTGAACTCGCCGTCTTGGGCCTCCATTCGGTGCCACTTGTCTGGGTCCAGCATGCGTCAATCGCCGTATTGGGCGAGTCGACCCGCTCTGGGCTTGGCTTCAGTCGGCTCGATCCAGCTGGCGAATCCGCTTCATGGGTATACCCCGATTGGTATTCCCCCATCAAAATCCTAGCTGCACAGGGGGCTTCTTTTCAGGATGGTGTGCCACCCCCTTCCACCAATGTCCAGGACAGTCCTATGCAAGCTTGGCATGAGAGTATTTCTGATGCTTCTGATGGAAATTCCTCTGGTTCAGATTTGATGCAGGTTGACACCACTTTATCTATCAACTTTGCTCTGGTTGATGACTATCTCTTGGATGTCAGTTCTGAAATCTGGATGACAAGGAACTTTGCTAATTCTGCTTTTAAGGAGTTTTGCTTCCCTAACTTTGCTCTAGATAATGCCAAGATCCTTTCTTTCACTCTTCCTATGCCAAAGTTTCTGCAGTTTGAGTTGGTGGATGAATGGGAGCTATTGATTCATTCAAGGAAGAAGCAGGAAATGATCTATAACAGAACTTTGGGGTATCCTGATTTTAATCAAGCTGGTGTCAAAAGGAAGATTCCTGAGTTGGATGATACTGATGTGGTTTACTTTGGGACACCTATCTCTACTAATCAAGTCAGAAGAAGCTCAAGGTATACTAGATACAGGGGATTTAAGCCTAAAATCATTTGTGACTCCAAGACCACTAAATATAAAGTGAAGCAAAGGAAGATTCCTGAGGCTAAGGCTGTTGTAGTCACTGATGAACTTGCTCAGATAAATCCTGATCAGGGTGGCATGATCTCTGATAGGACTCTCCTTGCAACACCAATCTCTGTCCTCCAGTCTATTGGAATATCTCTTTGTGGGGTGCCTCAGGAAGATCTCACTGCTCTGAAGCTTATGGAAGGCTGGCAGGAGAAGGAAAATGCTGACAGTGCCTAGTGCCTGTCTATTTTTTACTTTGGTCTCTTTACTTTTGAGTTGTAATAATGCCACTTAAACAATGGGTTATTTTGTGCTGGAATATCAAAGGGCTTAATGCTAGAGAAAAACAATTAGCCTTAATGAATGCTATTAAAGTTAGTGGATGTTCAGTTATTTGCCTGTAAGAAACAAAGAAGGAGGATTTTGATCTGCAGTTTATTAAATCTTGTTGCCCAGCAAATTTTGATGAGTTTGTCTTTGTGCCTTCTATGGGGGCTTCTGGTGGACTCATTATTATATGGAATAGTTCAATATTCTCTGGAATGGTCATGCATTGTGAAAAGTTTGCTCTCTCTGTTCATTTCACTTCCTCACATTCTGACCAGTCTTGGACCTTAATTAACATTTATGGCCCTTGTAATGGTGAATTGAGAGAAAATTTTTTTGAGTGGATGTTTGAGGTGCATATTCCTGATGATGAAGATTGGATCCTAATGGGGGACTTCAATTTTATTAGGTCCCCTGCAAATAGGAATAAACTTGGGGGGAATGTTAATGACATGCTCATCTTTAATGATTTCATTAGAGAACAACATCTCACTGAATTGCCAATTAAAGGAAGAAAATATACATGGAGTAACATGCAAAAGATCCTCTGTTAGAGCAACTTGATTGGTTTTTCACCTCCATTCACTAGACAACTAGTTTTCCTAACACAGTTGTTTCTACACAAGGCAAACCAACCTCTGATCACACTCCCTGTGTTGTTTCTATTCAGACTAAGATCCCTGGTAGTAGGATTTTTAGATTTGAAATTTTTTGGGTTGCTCATCCTGGATTTCTGGAAGTGGTTGCAAAATGCTGGAGTAAGCCAACTCACAAAACCAACAGTGCTGCAAATCTTAATGCAAAGCTAAAAAAGCTGAGATATGACTTGAAATTTTGGAGCAAATCAATCTCAAAGTTGCCCACTTGTATTGCAAATACCAATAAAGTCCTCTCTGAACTTGATAATCTGGAGGACAAAAGGCCTTTATTCTGTCAGGAAGCAATTTTCAGGAGAATTCTAAAAGCTCACCTTGTAAGACTTTTACAATACCAGAATGCTTATTGGAAGAAAAGATGCACAGTTAGATGGACAAAGTTTGGAGACGAAAACACAAAATTCTTTCATAATTTTTCTACTGAAAGATATAGAAAGAATAATATTGCCTCACTCAAACTCTCAGATGGTTCTTTTGTTATTGAGCATGCTGATAAAGAAAATGCTATTTATCAAGCCTATAAAGAAAGACTAGGCACATCTACACAGCCTGAGATGCTTTTTAATCTTCAACATCTGATTACTCCAACTGGGGGCCTTGAGGTTTTATCCTTACCATTTACTAGAGAGGAAATTGACAAGGTGGTGAAGGAGATGCCAAGTGATAAAGCCCCAGGTCCAGATGGTTTTAATGGTCTCTTCCTAAAAACATGTTGGCACATCATCAAGGAAGACATCTATTCTTTATGTTTCCAATTCTATGAAGGAGATCTGAATCTAGAAAGTATAAATATGGGTCATATTACACTCATTCCAAAGATAGGATCACCTGAATCTATCAATGATTTCAGGCCAATAACCCTGCTTAATTGTGTTCTGAAGCTTATAACAAAGATCTTGGCTAATAGGCTACAGAAGGTTATATTGAAGATTATTCATAGAAATCAATATGGTTTTTTAAAAGGCAGAAACATTCAGGATTGCCTTGCTTGGGCATTTGAATTTTTATATCAATGTGAAGCTTCTAAGAAAGAGATTATTTTACTCAAGTTGGACTTTGCCAAAGCTTTTGATACCATTGATCATATGGCTATGATGAAAATTATGAAACATATGGGTTTTGATGATAAGTGGTTGAAATGGATTGAAACTATTTTTGGTACTGGAATGTCTGCTGTTTTGCTCAATGGAGTACCTGGGAGTCAATTTCATTGCAAAAGAGGAGTTAGACAAGGAGACCCTCTGTCCCCCCTTATTTTTGTGCAATCAATAAGGCATTCAGAGACAACATACTCAGGGCCCCTTTCTCCCCTGATTTTGGACAGGATTTCCCAGTGGTTCAATATGCAGATGACACTTTGATTATAATGCAAGTAGACAAAGATCAAATACAGATAATGAAAGGGATTCTTCAGAACTATGCTGTCTCTACTGGTTTACAAATTAATTTTCATAAGTCACACCTAATAACAATAAATCTGGCTGATAACTTCTCTCAGGAAATTGCAGATATATTGGGATGTGCAATTGCCAAAATGCCTTTCACTTATTTGGGGCTTCCTCTTGGCACCACTAAACCCACTGTTTATGATCTTATGCCACTGATTGACAGAGTTGAAAGAAAGGTTTCTGCTTCATTCATGATGATGTCTTATAGTGGGAGAGTTACTGTGATTAATTCTTTACTGGATTCAATTGCAACTTTCACAATGTGTGCAATCAAACTGCCAGAGAAGATTGTGGGGCATATAGAAAAAATTCAGAGACACTGTTTACGGAACAAGAAAACTGAAGTGGGGGAAAAATGTAATTCTTTAGCTGCTTGGGATATGATTTGTAGGCCAAAATGTAGAGGAGGTGTTGGCATTCTCAACCTTAAAATTCAGAATGAAGGTCTGTTGCTTAAATTCCTGCATAAGTTCTATAATAAGGATGACACACCTTGGGTCTCCCTAGTATGGAATGCATATTACAACAACATTGTTCCTCATGCTTCTGGACCTTGTGGCTCTTTCTGGTGGAGAGATGTTTCTAGGCTTTCACATTTATTCAGAGGAATAGCTAAAAGCTCTATTAGTAATGGGGCTACCACCTTTGTTTTGGAAGGATCAATGGTGCAACTATCCTAGAAGAGAGTCACCCAACCATTTACTCCTATGTTAGGAAGGAAGATATCTCTGCAGGAGTTTCTCACGGTGATAGTTTGACACAACTTTTCTATCTCCTTTGTCACTGAAGCACTAGTGAATTGAGAGACATTGAACAGTAGAGAAATTGAACTAAGAGAACATTCACATGACACTTGGAGCTATGTTTGGGGGACAAAGAATTCACTTCAAAGAAATATTATCAATACATTTTCAGAAATATAAATCCACACATATCCTTTAAATGGCTGTGGAAATCGAAGTGCACTGCAAAAGTGAAGTTCTTTGGGTGGTTGATTCTGTCTGACAGATTGAATACAAGAAACATGTTAAGAAGAAGACATTATGCATTGGGGACTGGATATGACTGTTTTATGTGTAATCACAATACCGAGGAAACAATTGAACACTTGTTTTTTCATTGCCCATTTAGCCAAGATTGCTGGAGTTCAATTAACATCTCTTGGGCTATGACTAACTCTAGACTCCAGATCATTGATCAAGGAAAAAAGAGCTGGAATAAAAAGCTTTATGGAAATCACCTTCTGGGTTCTTGGAACATCCGGAAAGAGAGAAACAATCTGGTTTAATAACATACAACCCTCGATTCAGGCTTGGAAGTCAAGATTAGTCCGATCTGACATTGCTGATTCATAGGACTAAAGAGGAGCTACATCCACTTATCAAGAGCATTATTCATAGTTTGTAAACCTTCTTGTATTTCCTAGATTTATTTATTCTGACTTTTTAGAGACTCTCCCCCCTCCTCTGTCTCTGTGTAAATATGTAACTCTACAGAGTCTGACCCATTATTAATGAAAATGAGGCAGTAGGAGCCTTTCCTACTGTTATTACCCTAAAAAAAAAGGAAAGCAGTTTTTGGATTTCAGAATCGTTTCGGAGTATTCGGTATTGTACCGGAAGGTTCTAGAAGCTTCCGGAGTGGGACCAACGTGGCCCCACTTGTCGGAGGGGTACGTGGGCCTACGAGGGAGTGCCCTGGCCGCTTTGGGCAAGGGACACAAGGCCCCATAGGCCCAGCCGGCCAAACCCTAGGGAAACCTTCTAGAAGGGGGGGGAAGACTTGCCCCCCACTCCACCCTTGGGGCCGCCGCCCTAGGGCTTGGAGGAGAGGCCAAGGGGGCCGGCCAGCCCCCTATATAAGGTGGGAAGGGGGTGCACCCTCCCCTCACCCCAAAAAAACCTAGACGCCAGCTGCTGCCCTTCCTCTCTCTCTCTCTCTCTCTCTCTCTCTCTCTCTCTCTCTCCCGACTGCGTGTAGGCGAAGCCCTGCTGCAGAAACTCTCCACCATAGCACAACGCCGTCGTGCTGCAGATCCAATCCATCTCTCCACCCCACTTGCTGGACCAAGGAAGGAGGAGACATTGCGGCACCGTACGTGTGCATCTCTTGGAGGCGTCGCCACTTGCGGCGTAGGATCCGATCGGATCACGAGGAGGAGACGGCTAGTACGACTACATCAACCACGTTCTGTTGAATGTTTCCGCTGTGCGATTTCTTCAAGGGTATGAAGATCTCATCTATCCCTCTCGTTGATTGCATCTCCTAGATTAGATCTTGGCTTTCCCGTTCGCATCCGTAGATTTTTTTTGATTTACTATGCTGCAAAACCCTTCAGTGGTATTAGAGCTAGATCTATGCGTAGATGTGTTTCACGAGTAGAACGCAACATGCTTGTTGCGGGCATTGATGTTTCCTGTTGCAAGCCTCTTGTTGTGTACTTCTTGTGGTGCGGGATAGTGAGATCGAAGCGGTCCAGGCCAACTTTACGCGACCTCGTTCGCGAGACCGGGGCTCCGCACTTGACGTGTGGCTTGTTCCACACATGCGGCTAGTGGATGCCAGTTTCTCTCACTATAGTAGTCATGGGATTTACACCGGATGTTAGCAACCATAATATCACCGTTGTGGCTTTCCGTAGGTAAGAATCATTCTTAGCTTGTTACTCCCATAAGCCACGTAAAACATGCAACAACAAAGTAGAGGCGTCTAACTTGTTTTTGCAGGGAGTGTTTTGTGATATGGTATGGCCCAAGATATGATGTGTATGTTGTATGCAATGATCATGTTTTGTAATATTTCACGACTTGCATGTCGATGAGTACACAACTGGCAGGAGCCATATGGTTGTCTTTATAATTGTGTATGACCAGTGTGTCAACTTCTTATACGCCATGTAATAGCTTTACTTTATCGCTAAGTAGTTAGCAATAGTTGTAGTTTCTATTCGTGGTGGAGGCAATCATGGTGAAGTGATGGAGATCATGCTGGCGCGCACAAGATGGAGATCATTGCGCGGAAATTGGCTATACCATGTCACATAAAATTATATGCATGTGATGTTTATCCTTTTATGTATCTTATTATGCTTAGATCGCGATGGTAGCATTATAAGATGATTCCTCACTTAAAGATCAAGATAAAATTGTGTTCTCCCCATTTATG
Organism: Avena longiglumis; assembly: GCA_030063025.1. Classification (NCBI taxonomy): domain Eukaryota; kingdom Viridiplantae; phylum Streptophyta; class Magnoliopsida; order Poales; family Poaceae; genus Avena; species Avena longiglumis. Next base: position 536,657,176 of record CP125973.1, read on the forward strand.
CACCGTTGCGAAAGTTCGTCGTGTTCAAGCACCTTGTGATGATCGTGTGTTATAAACTCTGCGTTCACATACAACGGGTGCAAGCCAGTTTTGCACACGCGGAAATACTTGGGTTTGACTTGACGAGCCTAGCATGTACAGACATGGCCTCGGAACACACGAACCGAAAGGTTAAGCATGAGTCATATGAATGATATGATCAACACTTTGTTGTCCACCATTGAAACCACATCTCTTATCATGAAGATCGGATTAGGTGTGGTGAATTTGGATCGTGTTCACTAAACAACTTGAGGGATGTTGAATTTAGTGGGAGTTCATCTAGTAATTTGATTAAGTTGAACTAGTTATCATGAACATAGTCTAAATTGTACTTGCAAATTTTGTAGATCAAATGGCTAAGTTCAACTTCAACTTCAACGTTTTTGCTGAGAAAGAAAAGCTTAAGAATAATGGGTCTAACTTCACCAACTGGTTCCGCAATTTGAGAATCATTCTCGCTGGAGGACAAAAGGACTATGTCCTTGAGAAAGCGCTAGGTTACGCCCCTGCTATTGATGCGCCGGCTGATGGAATGATTAAGAGTACCATGTTGTTTGCTATGGAATCATACCTTCAAAATCGTTTTGAAGAGTTCGCCGGGCCCTTTGAGATACTTGAGGAACTGAAAACCATGTTTCAGACTCAGGCCCGTTCTGAGAGATATGAGATCTCTGAGAAGTTCTTTAACTGCAAGATGGAGGAAGGGAGTTCCGTTAGTGAGCACGCCATTAAGATGTCGGGCTACACTCAATGTCTTGAGCAACTGGACAACAAGATTCCAGAAGAGCTCAAGATTGACAGAGTTCTGCAATCACTCCCTCCTAGCTACAAAGGTTTTGTAGTTACTCACAATCAGATTGGTTCCACTGATACGATCACTGAGCTCTTCGCTAAGCTGAAAGCTATGGAGGTGGATATCAAGAAAGATAATCATGTGTTGATGGTCAACAAGACCCCTAGCTTCAAGAAAGGTAAGGGTGCAAAGAAGTCCTTCAAGAAAGGCAAGCTGCTGTCTTGCCGAGAAGAAGCTCAAGTCCGGACCTAAGCCGATCGAGTGCTTCTATTGCAATGACAAGGGTCACTGAAAGCGCAACTGTCCGAAGTACTTAGCAGACAAGAAGGCTGGCACCATTAAAGGTATATTTGATATACATGTTATTGATGTTTACCTTACTAGCGCTCGTTGTAGTGCCTGGGTATTTGATACTGGTTCAGTTGCTAATATTTGTAACTCAAAACAGGAGCTACGGAATAGACGGCGGCTACCAAGGGATGAGGTGACGATGCGCGTTGGCAATGGATCAAGAGTTGATGTGATGGACGTCGACACGCTCTCCTTAGTTTTACCTTCGGGATTAGTTTTAAACCTTAATAAGTGTTATTATGTGCCTGCGTTGAGCATGAACATTATATCTGGATCGTGTTTATTGCAAGACAGTTATTCATTTAAATCGGAGAATAATGGTTGTTCTATTTATATGAATAACATATTTTATGGTCATGCACCTGCTATGAATGGTTTATTTCTTCTGAATCTCGAAAGCAATGAAACACACATCCATAACATTGAGGCTAAGAGATGCAAAGTAGATAGTGATAATTCAACTTATTTGTGGCACTGCCGTCTAGGTCATATTGGTGTAAAACGCATGAAGAAACTCCATTCTAATGGAATTTTGGAGTCTCTTGATTTTGAATCATTTGACATGTGCGAGACGTGCCTCATGGGCAAGATGATCAAAACCCCGTTCTCCGGAATAATGGAGTGAGCAACAGACTTGTTGGAAATCATACATACCGATGTATGCGGACCAATGAGTGTTTCGATGCGCGGTGGATATCACTATTTTCTCACTTTTACTGATGACTTAAGTAGATATGGGTATATCTATTTAATGAAATATAAATCTGAAACGTTTGAAAAGTTCAAAGAATTTCAAAACAAAGTGGAAAACCATCGTAACAGGAAAATTAAATTTCTACGATCCGATCGTGGAGGTGAGTATTTGAGTTATGATTTTCTCACGCATCTTAAAGCAAGAGGAATCGTTTTGCAACTCACGCCACCCGGAACACCGCAGCGCAATGGTGTGTCTGAACGCCAGAATGGGACTCTATTAGATATGGTGCGATCAATGATGTCTCTTACGGATTTGCCATTATCTTTTTGGGGTTATGCATTAGAAACCGCTGCATTCACTTTAAATAGGGCACCATCTAAATCCGTTGAGACGACACCGTATGAACTGTGGTTTGGTGCTAAACCTAAGTTGTCGTTTCTTAAAGTTTGGGGATGCGAAGCTTACGTCAAGAAGTTGATGCCGGACAAGCTCGAACCCAAAGCGGAGAAATGCGTCTTCATAGGATACCCTAAGGAAATGATTGGGTATACCTTCTACCACAGATCCGAAGGCAAAGTGTTTGTTGCAAAGAATGGATCCTTTCCTGAGAAGGAGTTTCTCTCGAAAGAAGTGAGTGGGAGGAAGGTAGAGCTAGACGACGTTATTGAACCTTCTCTCGAGTTGGAGAGTAGCGCAGCACCTGAAATTGTTCCAGTGCCGTATGCACCAACAAGAGAGGAAGATAATGACGAGGATCATGAAACTTCGAACGATGCTACTGCTGAACGTCGCAGGTCGACAAGGTCGCGTGCCACTCGTGAATGGTACGGCAACCCTGTCTTAACTGTCTTGTTGGTAGACAACAGTGAACCTGCAAACTATGAGGAAGCAATGATGAGCCCAGACTCTGAGAAATGGCTAGAGGCCATGAAATCCGAATTGGGATCCATGAGCGAAAACCAACATTGATGAAGAGTTGTATATGATGCAGCCCGAAGGTTTTGTCGATCCTAAGGATGCTGATAAGGTGTGCAAACTTCAGCGTTCCATTTATGGACTGAAGCAAGCATCTCGGAGTTGGAACCTTCGTTTTGATCAAGTGATCAAGAGCTTTGGATTTGTTCCAAATTGCTACGAAGCTTGTATCTACAAGAAAGTGAGTGGGGGCTCAGTGAAATTTTTAGTACTATATGTGGATGACATATTGATTATTGGAAATGACATTGGTATGCTTAATGATGTGAAGAGTTATTTGAATAAATGTTTTTCAATGAAATACCTAGGAGAAGCTGCTTATATATTAGGCATCCAAATCTATAGAGATAGACAAAGCCGCCTAATAGCTTTAAGCCAAAGTACATACCTAGACAAAGTTCTGAAAAGGTTCAAAATGGATAAAGCAAAGAAAGGTTCATTGCCCCTGTTGTCAGGTAAGATATTGAGCAAGGCTCAGTGTCCAGCTACGGTAAACGATAGAGAAACTATGAGCAAAGTGCCTTATGCCTCGGCCATAGGTTCTATCATGTATGCCATGCTGTGTACTAGACCGGATGTATCCAATGCTCTTATTTTGACGAGAAGATACCAAAGTGATCCAGGAGTGGAACACTGGACAGCCGTAAAGAACATCCTAAAGTATTTAAATAGGACTAAAGAAATGTTCTTGGTCTATGGAGGTGATGAGCAGCTCGTCATAAAAGGTTACGTCGACGCTAGTTTCGACACCGACCCAGATGATTCTAAATCTCAGACAAGATACGTTTATATTTTGAATGGAGGAGCTGTGAGCTGGAGAAGCTGCAAGCAAAGCGTGATCGCGGTATCTACAGTAGAATCGGAATACATGGCTGCTGCAGAAGCGTCAAGTGAAGGAGTTTGGATAAGGAACTTCATCACTGAGCTTGGTGTTGTTCCAAGTGCCTTGGACCCACTGGAGATATTGTGTGACAACACTTGCGCCATAGCACTGGCTAAGGAACCAAGATATCATCCAAAGACCAAGCACATCAACTGCCGGTTTCATATAATTCGAGATTATATAACAGATGGAGATCTGAAGATTAGCAAAGTACATACGGATCTGAATGTCACAGATCCGTTGACTAAACCTCTTCCACGAGCAAAACATGATCAGCACCTTAATGCCATGGGTGTTAGATTTTTGCCAGATGTAAACTAGATTATTGACTCTAGTGCAAGTGGGAGGCTGTTGGAATTATGCCCTAGAGGCAATAATAAAGATGTTATTGTTATAATTCTTGTTCATGATAAAGTTTATATTCCATGCTAGAATTGTATTAAGCAGAAACTTTGATACTTCTGTGGTTTATGAACAACACCGTGTCCCTAGTACGCCTCTATGGACTAGCTCATTGATAAATGATGGTTAAGGTTTCCTAACCATAGACATGAGTTGTCGATTGATAATGAGATCATGTCATTACGAGAATGATATGATGGACAGACCCAAATCAAGCAGACCAATTAGATCGTGTCATCGTGTTCATCTTTGCGAAGCTTTTTCTTATGTCGAATATTGTATTCCTTAGACCATGAGATAATGCAACTCCCTGGTATCGGAAGAAAGCTTTGAGGTCATCAAACGTCATCCTATGTGAGGGTGATCATAAATGTGTCTCTCAGGTGATCGGAAAGTACTTGTTGGGTTGTATGTATCGAGATGGAATTTTTCCCTCCCGAGTCGGAGAGATATACTTCGGGCCCACTCGGTAATCGATATCAACACCGCTTGCAAGCACGTGGTTAAGGAGTTAATCACAAAGTGATATCGGATTATGGAACGAGTAAAGTACTTGCCGTGAACGAGATTGAACTAGGTATGCTGATACCAACGATCAAATTTCGGGCAAGTAAAATATCGCGTGACGAAGGAAATATATATATGGGATTAATTGAATCCTAGCATCGTGGTTCATCCGATATGATCATCGATGGATATGTGGGAGTCAATATGGGTTTCCAGATCCCGCTGTTGATTATTGATAAAAGATCATGTCTGCATATTCTCGAACCCGTAGGGTCACACACTTAACGTGTCTTGACGCTAGGATAAAATGGATAATTGGTTTATGAGTTTTTATTCGGGGTCTCGGATGAGATCCAGGACATCACGAGAGGTTCCAGAATGGTCCGGAGAATAAGATTCATATAAATGAAAGCAATTTTTGGATTTCGGAATCGTTTCGGAGTATTCGGTATTGTACCGGGAGGTTCTAGAAGCTTCCAGACTGGGACCAACGTGGCCCCACTTGTCGGAGGGGTGCATGGGCCTACGAGGGAGTGTCCTGGCCGCTTTGGGCCAGGGACACAAGTCCCCATAGGGGAAACCCTAGGGAAACCTTCTAGAGGGGGGGGGGAGACTTGCCCCCCACTCCACCCTTGGGGCCGCCGCCCTAGGGCTTGGAGGAGGAGCCAAGGGGGTCGGCCAGCCCCTATATTAGGTGGGCAGGGGGCGCACCGTCCACTCACCCCAAAAAACCCTAGCCGCCAGCTGCTGCCCTCTCTCTCTCTCTCTCTCTCTCTCTCTCTCCCGACTGCGTGTAGGCGAAGCCCTGCTGCAGAAACTCTCCACCATAGCACCACGCCGTCGTGCTACAGATCCAATCCATCTCTCCACCCCACTTGCTGGACCAAGGAAGGAGGATACGTTGCGGCACCGTACGTGTGCATATCTCGGAGGCGCCGCCACTTGCGGCGTAGGATCGAATCGGATCGGATCGCGAGGAGGAGACGACTAGTACGACTACATCAACCACGTTCTATTGAACGTTTCCGCTGTGCGATTTCTTCAAGGGTATGAAGATCTCATTTACCCCTCTCGTTGATTGCATCTCCTAGATTAGATCTTGGCTTTCCCATTCGCATCCGTAGAATTTTTTTGATTTACTATGCTGCGAAACCTTTCATTCCGGTGTATCGTTTGTCTTCCCATACACTCCTAGGAAGCCTAGCAGGTTCACGCAAACATTCTTCGTCTTGTGCATCACGTTGATTGAAGAGCAAACCTCTAAGACTTTCCAATAGGGTAGGTACCAAAATATAGATTGCTTCTTCCACATGGGCGCGTGTCCGGCATCGTCATTCGGAACAGATAGACTGCCAGGACCTTTTCCAAAGATTACTTCTAGGTCCTTGACCATACCAAATACCTCCTCATCGGTACGGAGGACAGGCTTCCTCCGGGGTTCTGCCAGACGTTTGAAATGCTTGCCTTTCTTTCTTACTGGATGCAGGTTCGGAAGAAATTGACGATACCCTAGGTACACAACCTTCTTACATTTATACAAATATACACTTTCAGTCTCATATAAATAGTGTGTGCATGCATTGTATCCCTTGTTTGTCTGCCCTGAAATGTTACTAAGAGCAGACCAATCATTGATGGTTACGAAAAGCAACGCTCGTAGGTCAAATGGCTCCCCTTTGTGCTTATCCCACATACGTACACCTGGTTTGGCCCACAACTATAAAAGTTCTTCAACTAATGTACTTAGGTACACATCAATGTAGTTGCCGGGTTGCCTCGGGCCTTGGATGAGCACTGACATCATAATGAACTTCCTTTTCATGCACAACCAAGGAGGAAGGTTATAGATACATAGAGTCACAGTCTGTGTGTCAGGATCGCAGCTCACCAAAAGGATTCATGCCATCTGTACTTATACCAAACCTTAAGTTCCTTGCGTCACATGCGAAGTCCGGGTACTCTCGCTCGACTTTTCTCCACTATGACCCATCAGCGGGGTGTCTCAACATCGCGTCTTTCTTACGGTCTTCCATGTGCCATCGCAACAACTTGGCATGCTCTTTATTTCCGAAGAGACGTTTTAACTGTGGTATTATAGGAGCATACCACATAACCTTGGAAGGAACCTTCTTCCTAGGGGCCTCACCCTCAACATCGCCAGGATCGTCTCGTCTGATCTTATACCGCAGTGCAGTGCATACCGGGCATGCATCCAAATTCTTGTACTTCTCACCGCGATAGAGGATGCAGTCATTAATGTAGGCATGTATCTTCTACACGTCTAATCCTAGAGGGCAGACAACCTTCTTTGCTTGGTTTATACTGTCGGGCAACTCATTATTTCTTGGAAGCAGATTCTTCATTTTTACCAACAACTTTGAAAATGCGCTGTCAGTCACACCGTTCGCTGCCTTCCATTGCAGTAAATCCAGTGTGGTACCTAGATTTTTGTGGCCATCATCGCAAGTTGGGACAACAATGTTTTGTGATCCTTTAACATCTGCTCCAGCTTCTCCTTCTCCTTTTTAGTTTCACATTCTTCCTTTGCATCAGTAATAGCCCGACCAAGATCGTCATCAGCGGGCCCATCTGCTGCCTCTTGATCTTCATTATCTACCCCCGTTGCAGTATTATCATATTCAGGATACATATTATGATAGTTGTCATCATCCTCTTCTTCTTCGTTGTCTTCCATCACAACCCCTTTTTTTCCGTGCTTGGTCCAACAATTATAGCTGGACGTGAAACCGGATCGAAGCAGGTGGGCGTGAATGGTTCTGGTATTTGAGTAGTCTTTCTTGTTCTGACAGTGAACACACAGAAACAGCACGTAAAACCATTGTGACCATGGTTTGCATTAGCCACAACGATGAAATTTTGGAGGTATTTAATGTACTCGGAAGTGCGTCGGTCACCGTACATCCATTGCCGATTCATCTGGATTAATATATAGTATATCAAAAATTAATAGGGAGATGACCATTTATATATAGTACATCAATGACACATGAAAGGATAAAGTTGCCAACCTCGACCGAGAAGGAAAGAGCAACGAGAAAACTTATTTCGAGCTCTCGGGCATTTCACCGAACACCTCTTGTGCATAGGAAAAAAATACAAACTAGCACACCTCTCACCCTCTTGCTAGGCTCCAAAATGAGAGAGTGAAAAAATGGAAGAGAGGGGTGTGGGCTGCGGCGTGTTATATAGCCCCCCCTTTAACACCAGTTCAAGCCACGAACCGGTGTTAAGGGAGGAGGGAGGGGCTGCGCGGGCCACTGGTGCAGGGCCTTTTTGCTTTATGGACCACGCTGGTACGAGCACTCCCTTTAACACCGGTTTATAGAAGAACCGGTGTTAAAGCCCATTTCCGACCTCAACCAAAGGCCTCATTTCCACTAGTGCCTTCTTCCACACTGCACTAGGCTCGCACTAAATGCGTACCATGCACTGATGGTACCATGATGCATCCAATAGTAGCTCAAATGTGTAAGGCCCTGAAAATACAATCCAATTCGGCTTACAAGTGCAAATGAACCCACTGTATGGAAACATATTTTAAAATATCAAAAAAATATGAATTTTTTTTTGCACACACACACACACACACACACACACATATATATATATATATATATATATATATATATATATATATATATATATATATATATATATATATAGACACTAAATGTTCGTACACAAGTTTGCGGGTGAAAAAACATTTTAAATGTCCCATATAAAGGCAAAATCCAGTTCTCCAACAAGTTTATTCATGAATATCTTTTTTTTAACTTTTTTTACAAGCCACATAAAATATTCATTCTTTCTGAAAATTTGTGTACATGCATAGAATGTCCGGATGTATATACGAATCTTTTGTTCAGATTCTTGTGACAGTTTAAAATTTATTTTTTATGTATTTTTAATAGGTTTATTTGTACACGTGGGAGCCAAAACGCTACATCAGTTTATTTCCCTATTTTTTCCTTTAGAGGACCGAGAATTATATGCTCATGTTTAGCCGATGGATCCAGATGTGACATGCATGCGGTTGTCACCGCATTGAGTGCAGTGTCGCCGTGCCGGCCGGCATGGAGGTCTGCGAGTCCGCTCAGCACGTACGAACTACTCATTACCTGTAAACATCTGTACGTACTGCTAACAGCAACACCACACTGGCAACATGTGAGTGACAGGATCTCCATTCACTCTTACTGGATGCTAATGTGTACAACTTGGCTGGTGGTACGAATTGCTGTTGTGGCAGCGTGGACATATTGTCTCTCCACATTGACCACTATTACATAAAGTAATAACACTATAGCTATATTATACTCAAATTAAATGTATTAACTTTGTCTAGTTTTGTGTTTACCGTAAAAGTCCTCTTACTTAGACGTATTTCAATGTGTATATACCTGTGAATCTCGACAAAGTTGAAACAACTAATTTAAGACGAAGAGGGCAATACATTGTAAATACAAATACCATGTTCATATATTCAAATTTAGTTTGTTACAACATACTTGTTAATAGCCTGTGATAGTTTTTAAATGTTTGGCTGGAGGCTAGACACAAACCTAAGACATAAAAAAAAAATACTCCCTACTTTTTAAATATAAGAGAGGTTGTTTTAAAAAACATTTAGACACGTAGGTTTACTCATTTTCTTATGAACCTACTACACAGTTTAAATATGTTATATAAAAGTCTAAAACATCTTATATTTTGAAATAGTAGTCATGTTCCTAGATTTAAGCCTTTCTAGCAGTTTAAACTGAGTTATAAAAAAGGCTTACATTTCGGATGGGGGTAGGATGCACTACTGGAAAATAGGCCTTCGGTTCGATCTGAACAACGTCACCAGTTCCGGCCCGTCACGAACCGCGACTAGTGCTAGCACTAGTCCCGGGCCGTGAGGCCTCCAACGGCTAGAAATGGCCAAAGACACTAGTCCCGAGCCGGACCAGAGCTCTAGTCCCGGTCCGTAATACGGCCCGTGACTAATAAGCTGGAGCGGAGCAACAACTCTTTTTGGGGACTATTAGTCCCGGGTCGTATCACGGTCTGGGACTAATTGTCCATCACTATATATACAGCTCCCTGGCCAGCTGCCCTAAAGCATATGGTGGCCATTTTTCTCAAAGAAGCAAGGGAGTTCATGCCATTTTTTTCTCAAGATTTGTCAAGATTTAGTTTGCAACACCTAAATCCAAAGCTTTAAAATGTTAGAACTTCATTCTTTCATCTCTTATTGCTACTTTAGCTCTATAATGGTCTAGAAGTATAGAGATATGGATCAAATGCATGCATGCTCTAGAAGTAGCTAGAAGGATTTTGATATATATGTGTAACAAATTTTGATTAGGCACATAGTTACTGAAAATAGAAATGTGTAATTTTAGAGTTTCAGAGCTTAGAATGGAATGAGGTTTTCACTGATAGAACAATAATAAAAAACTCCACATTTATCATGTTGATTGTTTTCTCCAATTCACAAATTAGTGCATGTAAATTTTTCAAAATTCAAAATTAATGCTCTAGAAGCTCTCAATATAACTTGTAATAATTTTATCATGTTGTGTAATGGTTTTTGATATACTTTTACTATAATGCAGATGGTCCGGGAATGGATGTACAGATCGACCGACGCCTCTGGCGAGTTCATTAATGGCGTGCATGAATTCATCCGTGTTTGATGCAAACAAGCACAATGGTTTTGTATTATGTCCATGTAATGGATGTAGGAATCAAGGATTACTCGACTCAAAAACCCTTCACAGCCACTGAAGTCCGCTTCATGCCTAGTTATAATTGTTGGATCAAGCACGGAGAGAGAGGGGTTATAATGGAAGACAATGAAGAAGAGGAGGAGGATGACAACTATCATGGTTTCCCTGAGTACGGAGATACTTCCATGGGGGTTGATGAAGGGGAGGATGAAGAAGAGACACATGATGAACCCCGATGATCTTGGTCGGACCATTGCCGATGCACGAAGAGATTGTCAAACCGAAAAGGATAGGGAGAAGTTCAATCACATGCTAGAGGATCACAAAAGTTGTTGTACCCAAATTGTGAAAATGGTCTGAAAAGTCAAGGGACACCTGGAATTGCTGCGATGGAAGGCGAGTGTGCTATACCGACTCCTCATTTGAAAAGTTGCTGAAAATGATGAAGAATATGCTTCCAAAAGATAACGTATTGCCCGCCAAAGACGCATTTAAAGAAGGTTGTTGCCCTCTAGGTTTAGAGGTTCAGAAGATACATGCATGCCCTAATGACTACATCCTCTACCGCGGTGAGGAGTATGAGAATTTAGATGCATGCCCGGTATGCACTTCACTTCGGTATAAGATTAGACGAGATGACCGTGGTGACGTTGAGGGCGAGCCCCCCGGAAGAGGGTTCCTGCGAAGGTGATGTGGTATGCTCCTATAATACCACGGTTGAAACGCTTATTCAGAAACAAAGAGCACGCCAAGTTGTTGCGATGGCATAAAGAGGAACGTAAGTCAGATGGGATGTTGAGACACCCACGATGGGTCGCAATGGAGAAAAATCGATAGAAAGTACCGGACTTTGCAGATGACGCAAGGAGTTTAAGGTTTGGTCTAAGTACGATGGCATGAATCCTTTGGGGAGCAGAGCCACAAAGACTGCCCGTGACTCTATGCATCTATAACCTTCCTCCTTGGTTGTTCATGAAGCGGAAGTTCATTATGATGCCAGTGTTGATCCAAGGTCCGAAGCAATCCGACAACGACATTGATGTGTACGTAAGGCCATTAGTGGAAGAACTTTTACAATTGTGGCACGAACCCGGGAGTCGCGTGTGGGATGAGCACAAGCAGGAAGAATTTAACCTCTGAGCATTGCTTTTCGTAACAATCAATGATTGGCTTGATCTTAGTAACCTTTCAGGACAGTCAAACAAGGGATACAATGCATGCACACACTGTTTAGATGAGACTGAAAGTATATATTTGGAACATTGTAAGAAGAATGTATACAATGAGCATCGTCGATTTCTTTTGGCCAAGCATCCCTTAAGAAAGAAAGGCAAGCATTTCAACGGTCTGGCATGTCACCAGAAGAAGCCTAAAGAGCGTACTGGTGCTGATATATTTGATATGGTCAAAGATTTGGATCAACTGGTAACCTTTGGAAAGGGTCCTGGAGGAAAATCTGTTCCGAAAGACGCTAAAGGACACACACCCATGTGGAAGAAGAAATCTATATTTTGGGAGCTACCATATTGGAAATTCTTAGAGGTACGCTCTGCAATCGATGTGATGCATGTGACGAAGAATCTTTGCGTGAACCTGCTAGGCTTCTTGGGCATGTATGGGAAGACGAAAGATACACCGGAAGCACGAAAGGACCATCAACGTATGAAAGACCCAGATGGCATGCATCCAGAATGGTTTCAAGGTCATGCCAGCTACGCTCTTACCAAACAAGAGAAGGAAATATTTCTTGAATGCCTAAGAAGTATTAAGGTCCCGTCTGGCTTCTCGTCGAATATAAAGGGGATAATAAATATGGCAGAAAAAAGTTCCAAAACCTAAAGTCTCATGACTGCCACGTGATTATGATGCAAATGCTTCCGATTGCATGAGGGGCTTCTACCAGATAATGTTCGAGTACCCATTGTGAAGCTATGTGCATTTCTCAATGCAATCTCTTAGAAGATAATCAATCTTGAATATCTACCACGGTTACAGAATGATGTGGTCCAATGTCTTGTCAGTTTTGAGTTGGTGTTCCCACCATCCTTCTTCAATATTATGACGCACCTGCTGGTTCACCTAGTCGAAGAGATTTCCATTCTCGGTCCTGTATTTCTACACAATATGTTTCCCTTTGAGAGGTTCATGGGAATCTTAAAGAAATATGTTCGTAACCGTGCTAGGCCAGAAGGAAGCATCTCCAAGGGCTATGGAACAGAGGAGGTAATTGAATTTTGTGTTGACTTTGTTCCTGACCTTAAGCCGATTGGTCTTCCTCAATCACGGTATGAGGGGAGCCTGAGTGGAAAGGGTACTCTAGGAAGGAAATCAATAATATGTAGAGACAGACATTCTTACACCGAAGCACATTACACCGTTCTACAGAATTCTATCTTGGCAGCCCCATATATTGAGGAACACAAGAAAATCTTACGCTCCAACAACCATGGAAAGCATGACTCTTGGATTAGTGATGAACACATGAAGAGTTACGCTCCAACAAGAGGAGATATGGGAACTTGACTATGGACCTACTTTTAAGGTCCCCTTGTTTCGGTGCAAATGGGTCAAGCTGATAGGAGGAGGGGTTGAGGTAGACAAGAAATACGGAATGACATCGTTGGATCTCAACAATCTTGGGTACTTAGACGAACCATTCGTCCTAGCCAATGATGTGGCTCAGGTTTTCTATGTGAAGGACATGTCTACCAAACCTATAAAAAGAAAAAATAAGAAAAAGAATACATCATACGATGAGCCAAAGCGCCACATAGTTCTTTCAGGAAAAAGAAACATCGTGGGAGTGGAGGACAAGACAGACATGTCAGAAGATTGTGATAAGTTTCATGAAACTCCGCCCTTCGCGGTGAAGGATGACCCAAGCATCATGTTAATGAATGAAGATGCTCCATGGATACGACGGGATCAGAAAGGAACACACGCGAAGAAATGATATGTAATAATTGTAACATTTTATGAGTGAAGATGCTCCATGCATGTGTCCATTTTTATAGTGTTATCTGCAAACAATCTTGAGTGTGTTAGTCCCGTTTTGTGGCTGGACCGGGACTAAAGGAGGGACTTTAGTACCAATTCATACTTACCATTAAGATCTGATCTCCAAACGCATGATATCACATATTAGGGAGTGCCTCTATTAATGGGGATGTGCCTACCGGAGTATACCCAGTGGGACGTTTCCGGCTGGCCCAGAAATCGGCGAGTGGGCCTGCAAGACGGCGACTGGATCAAGGCCCAGTATGGATCCAAGCGACTGGAAGCTGAAGGCCCAGGCGAGTAGATAGGCCCAGTCGGATTAGGTCAAACGAGTACCGAAGCCTTAACTGAATCGGTTGAGATATGTAAACCCTAGGGGAGGTGAGTCTATATAAACCTCCCTGCAGGGCGAGTAGAGACACGTTCCATCATACACCCAAGCGACTCGCCGCCTAGCCGCCGAGCTCGCCCATTGTACCACCTTCATAATACAATCTAGCAGGATTAGGTCTTTACCCTCCGGGGGGCCGAACCTGGGTAAAACCCTGTGTCTCCGCCCTCATCTCGCACCGCAGATGGCCTCCTTGCCCTCGTTTACTACTGGCCGATTGCAGCATCTGCCGTGACCATTCCCACGACAGTGGCGCCCATCGTGGGGCTTGGCCGGTGTTCTGCGGCGAGATCCAATCTGCCCATCAACGAGACGGTCGCCACCGGCCGCATGATAGCGATCGGCGAGATGCTCCAAATCTTGCCGAGCAGCTACGTCCTGGCGGCGCGACCCGTCACGCACATCGTGATCCTGCCGGTCGGCATGATTAGCCTCTTCGTCGCCCTCACCTACGTCATCGTCTCGGAGGACTCGGCTCGCATCCACGAGTCGCCGCCACGCGATCGGCTCTCCGAGAGCCAGATCCGCACGATCCATCGCCTCGCCTCCGAGTACAACTCGGCCCACAGCAACGTGGCCGAAAACTCAGCGGCTGCAGAAGATGCGGCCCTCAACGACGACGCCGACTCGGCGACCCCGGCGTCACTCGCCGGATCCATCACCGCGGCTTCACCCGCGGGCTCCATCACCCAGGTCTCCAACGTGGGAGACTTCGAGGACCCCTCCATCCTCGGGATCTTTGACTTCGACTCCAGGTCGGAAAACTCCGCTGACCTCCGCGACGGTACTGGTCACCACGCCGCGACCTACATGGCGACCGGCACCGAGCCGCCAGAGGACCCCTTCTCCACCCCAATCCCTCCTAACGCCACGGCGACGGAGGTCGAGGAACTGCGCCTGAAACTGGCGGAGGCAGTGCGCAAGGAGCAAGCCGAGCGCGAAAAATTTCACCTTGAGCATGTGACGGCGCAGGAGCTATCGCGCTACCACCAGCAGCGGATCAGGTCGCGTCTGAACCCCACCGTTCAGGGGCGCGCCCTGAACTTCGACGACGAAAACGACCCGGCCCGCGTGGCGGCGCGATCTGCGAGCAGCGCCACCGGGAGAAGCGCCCGGCCCCGCCAGGTCGGCGGCAATGGGCGCCCCTCCACCCAACCGCACACCTCCTGTGGACCAGCGCGGATAGTAGTCTCCTCACGGAGCGAGGCAACGGCCTCCCACTGTTCTCCACCCGATGGACAACCTCGTGGCAGCGGCCGAGCGGCCGACAACATCACGGCCACCGGCGACGGCGCCCTTCGGATCCAAGATGCGTCAGGCCTGCCGCAAAGGCGTCGAGCAGCAAAACGCGGGCGCCGACTCGCGGTCGAGTGTACTCGCGTTCTTGAAGCGAGCGGCCTCAAGCGGCCGCCCAATGGCGGCAAACACCTCAACGCCCGCCACGAGCCACTGCAGCTCCAACACCGACCCGACGCTGCACTCTCCACCAACGACCCGGGCGGTGACCAACTTCGCCGCCAACAACAACCCATCGACGCCCGCACCACATCATCAACAACCAAAAGGCGCAGACGCCAGCCCGACGACCTGCGACACACCCTAACCAATCGCCGCGACGGCGAGCCCATGGGGTCGCTCAGTCGACTCGGCCCCAAGTGCTTCAGACCAATGATCCGAGGCGAGAAGTACCCGCCAAACTTCAAAGCGCCGAAGGAGATAGAAAAGTACGACCCCTCATACGACCTCGCCGTCTGGCTCGACACATACCTCATGGCGATGGGGATCACAGGCCACACCGACCTGCTAGCTGCCCGTTACCCCCCCTGATGATGGAGGGGACGTGTAGGCAGCGGATTAATACCCTCCCCCAGGATAGTATCGACTCCTGGGAGGAGATGCGCGACTCCTTCGTCAGGCACTTCGAGTGCTCCTACACCCGCGCCACCACCATCTAGGACCTGGAGCGATGCGTCCAGGGACCCCGCGAGTCGACCCGCAATTGGATCCAGAGGTGGCAGGAACTCTGGTACAACGCGGTCGGCATCCACCCGGACACCGCGATCCATTGCTTCAAGACCTCGTGCCGCTACGGGCTGCTGGTCGCCAAGCTCAAGCGACACTCTCGCACACTCGACAACATACCGGACCTCCTCGAGATTGCCAAACGGTACGCGGATGAAGATCCAAACCAGGAAACCGACGACGAGAGGGAGGTCAACGCCGCACGAGCGGCAACGACAGCGAATACCTACGCTACAGCAACACTCGCCTCACCGGCAAGCGCCGCAGTGACGGGCGAGTCGACTTCGTCGCCAACTCCGGGCACGCACAACGCGAGCCCAAGAGCTTCCGCCGTGACGGAGGGCAACGCCGCGACGGCGGCAACTACATGGCCAAGCCAAGGTTCGACCCTGCGGCCCTCCTTAACCAACCTTGTGCGTTTCATAGCAGGGAAGGGAAGCCCGGAACGCACACAACCGCCGACTTCCACACCCTCAGGGAAATCGAGAAGGCACGGCGAGCACGGGAGGACCCCGACAACGACCCGCCAAACGGCGGAAAGTTCGGCAAAGTGGCCGGCTCGATCCATACCTTCACATGCTTCAACACGAAGCGCGAGAAGAAGGTCATCACCGGCGCCGTCACCGTCAACACGGTGGCTCAGGTGGATGTTCCCTAGTTCCTTAACTGGTCGGAGCAGCCCATCACCTGGAGCCGCCAGGACCACTCGCCACGCATCGAGTACCGAGGCCGAGTCGCCCTGGTGGTCAAGCCCAAGGTCGGCGACTACTGGCTCCCCAAGACATTGATGGACGGCGGAAGCTCCATCAACATCCTGTACCTGGAAACTTTCAGGCGGCTGCGGCTCCCGCAGTCGATGATCGAGACAACCCACACCACGTTCCATGGCATCGTCCCCGGTCGGAAGGCGTACCCGATCGGCAAGGTCATGCTGCCAGTTACCTTCGGCACACCAGCAAACTTCCGCACCGAGCAGATCGTCTTCGAGCTGGTGCCCTTCGACAACCCCTACCACTGCGTCCTGGGGCGCCAGGCGTTCGCCAAGTTCATGGCAGCGCCACACTACGCGTACAACGTGATGAAGCTCCCCGGGCCGTGCGGCGTCATCACCATCAACGGCGACCCCGACATGGCCGCCGAGTGCGAGGCCAAAGGAGCCGAACTCGCCGATGCCGTTATCGCGGCAGAAACCAATCATGCCGATGAGCTCGCCAAATACGCGAGCGGGGTCAACAACGACGACCCCACCATACTCAAGAAGCCCAACTCGGAGGGCGCAAACACCTCAACCTTCGAGGCAACGACACACACCCGCACTGTCGAGCTGGTACCAGGCGACTCCAGCCAGACGGTGACGATCGGGACGGGCATGAGCCCAGCCTAGGAAGGTGCGCTCATCGAGTTCCTCCGTGAGAACAGGGACATATTTGCATGGAAGCCCTCTGACATGCCTGGTGTCCCTAGGGAGCTCGCTGAGCGCAAGCTAAACGCCGACCTCAAAGTGCGACCCGTCAAACAGTCGCTGCGGCCCTTCAATGAAGAGCGCCGCCGAGCCATCGCCGAGGAGGTGCAGCGTCTACTCGCTGCAGGCTTCATCCGGCCAATCAAGTACTCCAAGTGGCTGGCAAACCCAGTCCTGGTCGAGAAGAAGAACGGGACCTGGAGGATGTGTATCGACTACACAAACTTGAACAGCGCCTGCCCAAAGGCGATTCGTCCTCCATGGATCGACCAAATAATCGATTCCACCACGGGCTCGGAGTCGCTATGTTTCCTTGACGCCTACTCTAGGTATAACCAGATCAAAATGGCTGTTGAGGACGAGGAGAAGACGGCGTTCATCACGCCATTCAGAGCCTTCTGCTACAACGCCATGACCTTCGGCCTCAAGAACGCCGGGGCGACCTACCAGCGGTGCATGAAAGAGTGCCTTGCGAGCCAAATTGGCCCAACATCCACGGCTACATCGATGACGTGGTCGTAAAGTCCGCTCGCCAGGGTGACCTACTCGCCGACCTAGCGGAAACGTTCGCCAACTTGAGAAAATACAAGATAAAGCTCAACCCAGGCAAATGCACCTTCGGTGTACCAGCAGGACGACTACTGGGGTACGTCATCTCCAAGCGAGGGATCGAGGCGAACCCCACCAAGATCGACACGATCGCCCGACTCGGCAAACCCGAGTGCCTACGCGACGTCCAGAAGCTGGCCGGGCGAGTAGCGGCTCGATCGCTTCATCCCCGCTGGTGAAAAGGCGATGCCCCTATACCGCCTGATGCGCAAGAACCCCACCTTCCAGTGGGACAAGGAGGCGGATGACGCGCTTCGCGACCTCAAGAAGGTGCTACTCGCCGCCCCTGCCGACAAAGAACCCATGCTGGTCTACGTCGCGGCTTGCGAGCGCGTCGTCAGCGCCGTCATGGTCGTCAAACGGCATGAGGAAGGAAAGGAGCGCCCAGTACAGCGACCGGTGTACTACATCAGCGAGGTCCTCACCGAGTCGCGCCAGCGATACCCGCAGTACCAGAAACTGGTATACGCGGTCTTCAGAGCACAGCGGCGCCTGCCGCATTACTTCCAGGAGCACCCGATCACGGTCGTCTCCTCAGCACCATTGCAGGACATCATCCGCAACCGCGAGGCGACCGGGCGGGTTGCCAAGTGGGTCGTCGAGATCGGCGTCCACAACATCAAATACGAGCCACGAAAAGCAATCAAGTCACATGCCCTAGCAGACTTCATCGCCGACTGGGAGGAGGCCCAGCAGCCAGAGAAGCTGCCATACCTCCATTACTGGAGCCTGCACTTCGACGGCTCCAAGAACGCGGACGGCGCAGGCGCATGGATCGTGCTAACTTCACCGAAGGGCGACAAGCTCCGCTACGTCCTCTACCTCGACTTCACACCCTACACCAACAACATGGCCGAGTACGAGGCCTTACTCCACGGCATGCGAGCTGCCAGGGAGATGAACGTCAACCGCCTACGCTGCTACAGAGACTCCGACCTCGTCGCTGGGCAAGTCGCTGGCACCTGCGACGCCGTCACCCCACCATGGCGGCGTACCGCCAAGCAGTGGACAAGCTGGATGGACACTTCGCAGGCTACTCCGTCGAGTGGATCGACAGGCGGAAGAACGAGGAGGCCGACGCACTCTCTCACATTGGGTCGGCTCGACTCGCACCACCCTCCGGCGTCTTCCTGGACACAATCACCAAGCCATCAGTCTCTCTCCCGAGGGAGATCGACATCGGAGTCCCGCTACAACCGGAGGCAGCCCTGGTCGCACTCGTCACCGAGCCAGACGACTGGACCAAGCCCTACGTCACCTACCTGGAGACCTGCACCTTGCCGGCAGACGAGACGGACGCTCGGATGATTGCACGCCGATGCAAGTCCTACACCATCATCGATGGCGAGCTCCACAAGCGCAGCGTCACCGGCGTATTCCAACGTTGCGTCCAACCCGCCGAAGGACGCAAGATCCTCCACGACATCCACTCTGGCGACTGCGGCCTGCGCGCCGCTCTCTGTCGCCAAGGCTTTGCATGGATTCTCGGCCTACTACACGCCGATGTCGCCGACATTGTCCGGTGATGCGCCGGGTGCCGGTCGTAACCCAACGACGCGTGCGAGCTCGGCTCAAAATAGTCCCCATCACCTAGCCATTCGCCGTGTGGGGCATGGACATGGTAGGCCCCTTCAAAAAGGCTCCCTCCAGCTACACCCACCTCCTGGTCGCGGTCGACAAATTCACAAAGTGGGTGGAGGCCAAGCCAGTCCGGAAATGCGACGGGAAGACCGCCACTAAATTCCTACGCGAGCTCATATATCGCTACGGGTTCCCAAACAGCATCATCACGGACAACGGCACCAACTTCGCCAAAGGAGCCATGGCCGAATTCTGCGAAGAGCACCACATCCGGCTCGACCTCGTGTCGGTCGCCCACCCGGAATCCAACGGCCAGGCGGAACGAGCCAATCAAAGCATTCTCCACGGCCTGAAGCCGCGAATCCAAGTACCACTCGAGCGCACCGCTGGGTGTTGGGTCGAGGAGCTTCCCTCCGTCATCTGGGGGATCCGCACCTCGGTCAACAGGATTCACCCCCTTCTTCATGGTGTACGGCGCCGAGGCAGTCATGCCCACCGACCTCGAGCACGACTCGCCGAGGGTCGTCCACTACACGGAGGCTGCAAACGAACTCGCCCGCCAGGACGGAGTCGATGAACTCGACGAGGCACGTGACCTCGCTCGGTCACGCACCGCCATCTACCAGCAGGGACTCCGCCGCTACCACAGCCGGCGGGTGAAAACTCGCACCTTCCAAGAAGGCGACCTGGTGTTGCGCCTCATCCAGGACAAGAAGGGCATGCACAAGCTCTCCCCTCCGTGGGAGGGACCACTCGCCATCGGGCGAGTACTCGGCAACGACGCCTACTACCTCATCGACGTCCGCGGGGACGGCGAACTCGACGTCAAGCGACCATGGAATGTAAACCTCCTACGGAAGTTATACCCCTAGAACCCCACATATGTACTCTCCAGTCGCTATGAAATAAAAAGAATCGGTTACCGCAAATTGCGCCTACTCTCCGTGTCTTGTGCCACTCGCACTCGTAATAACAGCATCAAGCTAACCGCAGAAGTCAACCTTTGGTACAACGATCGACACGGCTAAGTAGTGGAGTGCAAGAGCACTGAGTCACCTCAGGTTTTGCATCGTCCACGAAAAACGCCTACCCGGAGCCCCATTGGAGTCGCCCAGCCCGACTGGTTCTATGAGCCAAGACAACTGCCTTCGCTTCTTACAGCGACCATGGTCCTCCGCATCCTCGACATAGCGACTCGAACGGCCAAGTACCACGCTCGGAGACTGACGACCAGTTCATCGCGAGCGGCTCGGGAAAACGCCAAGTAGGAGAGCATGCCCAGGACTCGCCACGCGACTGACCCAACGGGCCAGGCAGGAGTGATGCGCCCAAACTAACGCGCCAAGTCCTCACCCACCCTCGAGCCGCACCTAGAACAACCAAGTACCACGCTCGGGGACTCGGCCACCCGACCTCGTTCGTGCAAGGTAAAATGGTGAAGTACAGAGCGCTCAAGGGAGTCGCCCGGCGACTGGCTCTTCGAGTCCGGGCGAGTCGACCACAAAAACAAAACATTCAAAAATCACAAACACATCACACACGAGGTAAACCCCACAAAAGGGCGGACGCGCTCGGCGACTCGTTGAAACCTCAATCACAAAACACATGACAAATCCCAAAACAGACACGATGTCTCATTCAATAGCATGTCGCATTGTCTCAAATTAGAAAATATGCCTAAACAGCAGACCTGCTACTAACGCCCCAGGGCAAACTATCCTATTCTGCAGGCTTCGACCACGACTCGCCAGCACCCCGGCGATTGCGGATGAACGGCGTGTATGGGTTTGACGGGTACGTCGTCAGCTCACCCGCCATCGCCGCACGGAAGGACTGCTCGACCTTGAAGTCCTAGTGCTGCGGCTCGGGGTCGTTGGGCGCAACGACCGTCTCCTGGTACGGAAGGAGGTCGCCCATTGCCTAGACATGCTCGGAGTACATCGCGGCGCGGTCCGTCAACTTGAGCACCTCGGAAAGCTCCACTGCGCCAGTCGACGACGGGTAGCCACTTGTCACGTCATCGAGGTCGAAGTCCTCCGGGAAGTGAGCAAGTCCAAGGCTAAGCGCCGTCGCTGCTCCGCGCCGAAACGCCGATCGCGTCATGAACTCAACGACCGAGGGCGCCTTCTCCAAGTACTTCCACACCTCGACGAGGTCGCTGGGAATCACTTTCGTGGGTGATATCTCCTGGAGGTAGGCTCGGATGCACGTCGCCGACAACGTCGCCGAGTCGACGAGCGTGGCCACACACTGCCGCGCGTCGAACGAGCTCGCCTCTTCCGCGCTATCAAGGATGCGACATGCGAATAGAAGACAACAATGAGTACGTCGGGCATCACAACAGAACACATGTTATTAGCAGAGGCAGATACACTTACCAATCAAGGGGCGGGAGAGATCCGTGATGAAGCATTGAAGCAAATTATAGTCGTCCTGAAGCCCGGCAACAAGGGCGTCGGACACTTTACGATCCTCTGCGGCGGCGGTAATAGCGGCCTTGGCTCACCCATCCGCCGAGTTCGCTTCCTCCTTCGCCTCCCTCAGCTTGCGCTCGAGTTCAGCGATCCGCTTCTCAACCGAGCTCAGTGCCGATTGAGCCACCGCCAACTCACCCGCTAGGACAAGCCCCTGGCGAGCCTCCTCCGCCTTCACGGCAACCGCCTGAAGCCCCTTATTCGCTTCTTGGACGGTGGCCAGGTCCTTCTCCGCGAGGTGCTTCGCTGCCAATCGGTCAGCTGATTCACGTTGCAGACCCTGCACATCATTCAAACAGTTAATGAAAGCAACATCCTCAGCGCCCACCCGCTGAAATTCAGCGAGTGCGCACTCGGAGACTGGCAATCAAAAAACTCCTAAGTGCCCACCCGCTGAAATTCAGCGAGTGCGTACTTGTGGACTGGCAATCAAAAAACTCCTCAGTGCCCACCTGCTGAAATTCAGCAAGTGCACACTCGGGGACTGGACGCGAAAAATAACAACTATACACTAAAAGAATTAGACCGCTGTAACACACCGACCTGATCCTCGGGGACTGGACATACCTGGATGGCTGCGCCAAGCATGCCATGAAGTTGTATCGCGTCCACGGACGCGAGGAGAGCTGGCGTGTGCCCACGACGCTGCTCGACTTCCGCATCGGCGACCCCAGGTGCACAGCTCGAGGGCGAAGTTCCACTCGTTGTGGCCGCTTTGGCCATGAAGCGCGGAAATGTCGTGATAGAGGCACCCGCACCAAAGGAGGTCGGCTCGGCCGCTCCAAGCGAGGGAGCGCCCTCCTTCATGGATGCGGCCGCCTCTGTTGCGGGTTCAGTCGGCGCGACCGCCGTGTCGTCAGAGATCGTGACGACATCGTCGCCCTTGGCCTTCTTGCCGCCATCCGTAGGGATGAAGACCTCGTCCGCCTTCCTCTTACGGGAAGGATCCTCCTCGCTGACGACGGGTGGCACCTTAGCCATGGTCGGGTGGCCCATTTTCTTCACTCCGGTCCTGTAAATCAATCATGTAAGCAGGATAATTCAAGCTGCTATGGAAGACAAGGGTAGGTGAGCAAACTCACTTGGCGACTGGAATGAAGCGTAGCCCCGTGTGGAGGCCGGCCGGCTTCTCCAGTTCAGGGCCCAGTCGGCGACTGATCCCCATCTCCAGGACATCGCGTGCCCAAGACACGGACGACTTCTTCGTCGTCGAGGCCGCAACGGGAGCCTCTGGGACATCTTCGGCAGGAGCTTCCTGCGGCGGCCGCAGCCGAGCATCCCAGCCCAGGCGGGCGAATGGTGGAGGCATCGAAGCCAGTGGCACCTCGACAGTGGCCATGTCCAGCACGGCTGCCGTCGGTGGCGCCTCGTCCTTGGCCGGGCTAGGGGCGTCGGAGCTGCTCGCCGAGTGCGGTGGCGAGGCCGGCCTCATCGGCTTCGTCTTCTTCTTTGGAGGGGCCTTCGCCTCCTTCTCCTTCTTCTTATTCTTCGATGGAGTAGCCTAGCGGCGCGAGGTGGTCTCCAGAAGTTCTTCATCGTCATCATGACGCTAGAGGCTTTTGCTCGCCTCAAGCTCACGTTGACGCTGCCCGCGGGTTTTGCGGACCAGCGGGGCGACCTCCTCCTCGGACTCGTCGTCGCCATCACTCTCGTCGCTCCCGGCGTCGCCCTTGGCAGGAGGCGACTCGCCCATGTCTTGGATGGACGAGCTCGAATTCTCGTCGTCCGAAGGCGGGAGCCATCCTTCCACCACTTGGAATAGCTGCAATGAACGCAAGATGAAATTAGAATGACCGCGACTGCAAAAACTGCGACTGCGAATGATGCGAGGTGATTACCGTTGGGGCTGGGCTTTTGCGGTGTAGGCGACCAACTGCGTCCGGTACACCGCCTGGGTGATCTTCTTCAGTGCTGCGGTGTAGTCCTCGAGCTTCCACTCGGCTAGGCTGGACTTCGTCGAATCCTCCCGGCCCATGTATTGGTACATGTAGTGGTCGCGCCGAGCCAGAGGGACGAGCCGTCGCCCGAGCCAGCAGTTATATAAGTTGATATATTGGAGGCCCTTCTTCTTCAAACCGCGGATGGTCTGGAGCATTTCGTCCACGACCATCCGCTGGTCGCTGGGGAGCTTGCCGACTTGAAGCCGGCGCGACTCGGACCGGTTGGCGGAATACCGTGGGATCGCCGTTTCGCCCTCCGGGGTCGCCTCGGCAACATAGAACCAAGATTTTTTCCAGTCACTCGCCGCCTTGGCAGGCAGCATCAAGTCGAAGAACGAAGCCTTCGACTTCAGCTGGAAAGTTAGGCCGCCCGCGGCAAGCATTGGGCCGCCTGCTTCCTCGCGGCTGATCCGTCCGTGGAACAGATCTTGCCACAGAGGGAAGTAGGGCCGGCAGCCCAAATAGCACTCGCAGAACGCCACGAAGATGGCGAGCTGCTCGATGCTGTGTGGACCCAGGTCCGATGGTTGGATCCCGTAATAGGCGCATAAGCGCCGGAAGAATAGGGACGTGGGGAATCCTAAACCCCGTTCTAGGTGGCTGGTGAAACAGATGAACTCCCCCTCGCGCGGGCTCGGAGTCAAATCTCCGGTCGCGGGGATGCGCCAACAGCCGGCGCGCAGAATCTCGGCCTCCTCGAAGGATGCCAGTTGCGCCCTCTTACACTTAGATATACCCCAAGGTTCGGTGGATAAGGCCATGGAGGAAGGATCTGTGGGGGGTCGGAGGATTTCGGGTCGGTCGGATCGCGATGCGAAGGAAGGCGAGAGTGCGTGCAATCAGAGGAAATGGCGAGGAGATGGTTCTCTGATCTCATGCCATTCCCCTTATATAGTGGTTGTTACCCGCCAAATCAGGGAGCCGTTACTACGCGGTGATTACGCCAAAAGTTACCGTTGGATTACCCCAACGGCTAGTTTGACCACGCTTAACGGTCCAACTTCAGCCACTTGGCTCGCCGACCTGATCACTACGACAGTGTTTCGCCGACTCGACTCGCCAAAGCTGCGATCAAGATGACTAGTTTTCTCCTTTATACAGGAGCCCGCTGACGATTCGACTGGATGTCTACTCTGAAGCCGGATGCTCCGACTACCAGCAGCCACCTCCGCCCAATCGAAGACAGCCTCGGGGACTACTGATGGGTATGTGCCTACCGGAGTATACCCAACAGGACATTTCCGACTGGCCCAGAAATCGGCGAGTGGGCCTGCAAGACGGCGACTGGATCAAGGACCAGTATGGATCCAAGCGACTAGAAGCTGAAGGCCCAGGCGAGTAGATAGGCCCAGTCGGATTAGGTCAAGCAATCAAGCCTTAACTGAATCGGTTGAGATATGTAAACCCTAGGGGAGGTGAGTCTATATAAACCTCCCTGCAGGGCGAGTAGAGACACGTTCCATCATACACCCAAGCGAATCGCCGCCTAGCCGCCGAGCTCGCCCATTGTACCACCTTCATAATACAATCTAGCAGGAGTAGGTCTTTACCCTCCGGGGGGCCGAACCTGGGTAAAACCCCGTGCCTCCGCCCTCATCTCGCACCGCAGATGGCTAGCCGCCCTTGCCCCTCATTCTACTACTCGCTGCCGATTGCAGCATCTGCCGTGACCATTCCCACGACATCTATGACCAGTTTCTCGGAGATGCCGGAGGACTGGGCTCCGTCGGCATCTCCCTGAAACTGGCCGTAGTGGTGTCCCTTCTCTCAAAAACCATCTTGCAGCTTGTAACTTCTCTAACTAGATCAATACGCTTGGGAGCTAACTAATGTCACATATTGGGGAGTGCCTCTATGACCAGTTTCTCGGAGATGCCGGAGGACTGGGCTCCGTGGGCATCTCCCTGAAATTAGCCGTAGTGGTGTCCCTGCTCTCGAAAACCATCTTGGAGATGCCTCAAACTGGCTGTAGGACTGGACTCACAAGGATGCCTATTTATAGTACAAGCAGCTCGGCATAATGTCGACACTCACGACATAATGTAGACACTCACCCCTATTATTAGTGCTGACTCATGTTTAGTCCCGGTTGGTGTCTCCAACCGGGACTAAAGGTTCATCTTTAGTCCCGGTTGGTGACACCATCCGGGACAAGGTACAAGCCGCACGACATAATGTCGACACTCACCCCTATTATTAGTGTTGCCTGGCCCAGTCTGCCGCAATACCTTCAGTCGCGGTTGGTTTCTCCAACCGGGACTAAAGATGAACCAGGACACTTCCCTCTACTTATTAGGTAACACTCAAGACATTTATTAATATTAAAAACCGGGACAAATCAGGACTAGCTAAAACTCAGGACTAAAGCCGCCCCTTTAGTCATAATCATGCCTAGTCCTATAGTACGCAGCTTCAGGGTCTTCTTCGTCATCGTCATCATCATCGTCATCGTCACCTGGCACTCCGGGGATCCTCAGCCCATCCATGGCATATACCAGGGGCCATTCCAGCCTCGGATTCACGGAGGGCAGGGGAGGGGTCTCCTGGAAGATGATGTCGCTACCGCCGGTCCTGTGTGGGGCCTTTTTGTGGCTCTGTGGCGGGTGGACTCGTGGGCACCGCAGGCAAGGATGGTCTCCCCCGGCGATGTAGCGCATCACTCCGATGATAGTATGATTCGCCCACCAGATAACGGCCAAACCGTTGTGGTTCACCGGTGGCGGGCCATCACCTAAATACTGGCGAGCTCCCTTTCCGCCTATTAGCGAAGAAGGCATTCCAGGTGTCGTAGTTGTCGGGATCCCACTGGGGATCCATCCGCTGCTCCGGCGTGAGCTCGTGCTAGAAGTGGTTTTTGATGGCCGCCTGGCGTGCGGAACCTTGAGGGACAGGAACCCCTCCAGCGCTCAGCATCCAGCCGGTGGGCGGCCGGTAGCCCGGCAGACAAGGGTAGTTGGAGTGGCGCGATCACCCTAAATATAGAGGGAAAGGGCGGGAAAACTTGGCGTGAAGCTTTGGGAAATGGCGGGAAATATCTTTAGTCCCGGTTAGTGACTACATCCGGGACTAAAAGCTCTCGTAGAAAGGAAAGGGCAGGAAAACTTGGCGGGAAGCGGTGGGAAATGGTGGAAAATAAATGATATGATTTTCCAAAGTTTTTGTATTAGTTTTGAATTAAAAAATAAAATTTACGAATGAAAAAATTTATAAATGATGCAAACAGATAAATGGATAGTATATGAAGATTCTATATTTTTCTGATAATAATAGACATATTATTTGTTTTATTTGGATTATTACAATAAAAGATATGATTTTCCAAAGTTCTTATATTTGATTTGAATAAAAAAGAAAATTTACAAATGAAATAATTTATAAATGATGCAAACAGATAAATGGATATTATATTAAAATTCTTTATATTTTTCTGATAATAATAGACATATTATTTGTTTTATTTGGATTATTACAATAAAAGATATGATTTTCCAAAGTTTTTATATTTGATTTGAATAAAAAAAGAAAATTTACAATTGAAATAATTTATAAATGATGCAAACAGATAAATGGATATTATACTAAAATTCTTTATATTTTTTCTGATAATAATAGACATATTATTTGTTTTATTTGGATTATTACAATAAAATATATGATTTTTCAATGTTTTTATATTAGTTTTGAATTAAAAAAAGAAAATTTACAAATGAAATAATTTATAAATGATGTAAACATATAAATGGATATTATATTAAAATTCTTTATATATTTCTGATAATAATACACATATTATTTGTTTTATTTGGATTATTACAATAAAAGATATGATTTTTCAAAGTTTTTATATTAGTTTTGAATTAAAAAGAAAATTTACAAAAAAAATTAGTCATGGTCCTGGACCCGGGACTAAAGGGTAATCTTGTGGCAGCGGCAAAAAAACCCTTTAGTCCCGTGGCGTGGCTTAACCCATGATTAAGGGTCTTTAGTCGGGTTAAGCCACGGCCATGACTAAAGACCTTAGTCATCGCGGTGGCTTAGCCGGTACTAAAGGAGGTCCCTATATATCTTTCGCGTCTTGGCCGAGCAGCACTTAGCACGAAGACGAAGGCGAAGACGGCGGCGCCATCGACGCAGAGAACACGAGGTCTTTGGCCGCCGGTCGGCCGATTCCCGCGCCGCCGCCGACCTCGTCTCCGTACCGCAGAGCCTCACCGAAGGAATCGAAGCCCCGCGCCCCTAGTCGAGCTCCCCGTCCGCTCCTTCCCCGTCTCCGGCCGCCGCGTCCGTCGCCGATTCCGGCCACCATCGACCTCCCTCGACCTCCCTCGGCCTCGCTGACCTCAGGCACCCTCCTGCTTCCTTCCTCTTCCTCTGGCTTGCCTCCCTGTCAAATACCTGCCGCTGACGCCGTTGTTCGTCATCGTCGCCGTCGCTCCGATGACCTCCCGCTATCGGCGTCCCTAGGGTTAGGTCCCTCTTGGTGAGCTCGTTTGAACCCGCCCCTTCGCGCTTCCTAGTTCGCCGTCAATCGCCGTCCGCGCCGCCGTCATCTGCCTCGGTGAAAATAATCAACCAGCCCCCCGGCCCCTCTTGCTTGCGTGGCATCGAGGTGGCGATGCCTAGTCAGTCATAGTGGCTAGGATCAGTAGCGGTGCAAAAAGTTTAACCCCCTCTGCTGATGTCATAATGATGAAATAACCCTTTTTAATAATTCGAGAATTTGATTAAATATTGTAAATTCAATAAATTTTAATTTATAAGTCAGAAAAATACAAATAATATATCAAAATGTTCATAAAATTGAAACCTAGCTCATCTCTAAGCTTGGCACTCCGAAGTATGAATCCTTCCATGTTGATGATCAAGGCACGCTCTTCTTTGATCACCGGATGTTTGTTCCGAACTACCCGGGTCTGAGAGACCAAGTTCTCAAGGAGGCACATGATTCGGTTCTTTCTATCCATCCTGGCAGCACAAAGATGTACATGGACCTGAAAACACAATCTTGGTGGCACAGGTTGAAAAGGTATTGTGCCAAGTACGTCTCGAATGTGATGTCCGCAGAGTCAAGGTCATCCATCGAAACCATTCGGTCTTCTACAGCCATTGAAACCTCCAGAATGGAAATGGGAGAAAGTTGAGATGGACTTCATCACTGGCTTTCCAAGGTCGCAGAAGGGCAACAATGCAATATTTGTTGTCATCGAAAGGATTTCTCAAGTGGCACACTTCTTCGATCAAAGAAACAATTTCGGACTTGATTGGCTGAGCTCTATATCAACAGGATTGTCTCTTTGTATGGGGTTCCACTTGAAATCAGTTCAGACCGTGGGAGCATCTTCACCTCAAAGTTCTGGGAGAGTTTCCAAAAAGCTTTGGGAACAAAGTTGAACTTCAGCACTGCTTACCACCCTCAGTCTCAAGGACAAGTGGAGAGGATCAATCAGATTCTGGAGGATATGCTTAGAGCTTGCGTCATCTCGTTTGGCATGAAGTGGGAAGAATGCCTTCCATATGCTGAATTCTCCTACAACAACAGCTTCCAGAAGAGTCTGAAGATGGCACCATTCGAGGCTCTCTATGGACGCAAGTGCAGAACTCCCATTGGTTGGTCAGGTGCAGGAGAAAGAATCTGGTTTGGCCCTGACATTGTAACTCAAGCAGAGGAGAAGGTGCATATCATTCGGGAGAACCTGAAGATTGCTCAAAGTCGTCAGAAGAGCAACTATGACAGGAAGCACACAGATATGGTATATGCCCCTGGTGATCTAGTCTACCTTCGTGTCACTCCCATGAGAGGAACACACCGCTTCGGTATCAAAGGAAAGTTGGCTCCTAGATACATCGGTCCTTTCAAGATACGTGGTAGAAGAGGAGAAGTTGCTTATGCACTTGAGCTTCCGGAAAAACTCAAAGTCCATGATGTTTTCCACATCTCACTCAAGAAGTGCTTCAAAGACCGGCAAGACTGTGGATCATGAGCTAATCGACCTACAAGAAGATCTCTTATCAAGAACACCCCACCAAAATCCTCGAGACCGCAGAAGCGAAGGACTGCAACAAGTCCATCAAATTCGCAAGGTGCGTGGTCACACCATTCTGTTGATGAAGCAACTTGGGAGCGTGAAGATGAACTCCGTGTCAACCATCCTT
This sequence comes from Avena longiglumis, assembly GCA_030063025.1. Lineage (NCBI taxonomy): Eukaryota > Viridiplantae > Streptophyta > Magnoliopsida > Poales > Poaceae > Avena > Avena longiglumis. Next base: position 536,687,190 of record CP125973.1, read on the forward strand.
CTCTCTTTGTATCTTCTTCTTCTTCTTCCTAGAATCTCGGGCGAGATTCTGTTAGTCAGGAGAGTTGTAGCATCGATCGTGCCTAACCCCTGTAATGCTACATGTCATAATAATAAAATGGGCCACTTCCAACATATAATTGTTGCATCATCATCATATCATGCTCATGTTATCATACCACCTTGCATTTGTGCATCATATAAAACCCTTTCTTGTTTGGTTCTTATCTCATGTGCATGATTAATTGTATTTGCCTCTTGATATTGTATTTGGCTCTTGATACATTGTTAAATGCCCAAGTTGAGTTGGGGGCATCTCTCTTATTGACTCCACCACCTTTTCTTTCACCACCTTATAATTCCACCATCCAACTATTCTGAGCTTGGCATTTTGTTGTTTTATCTCTGGCTCATGATTAGTTGGTTGGAACTCACCCATCATCTTTTGCTTGGCCTTTGCCACCTTTTGGGAATGCATATGAATAATGCCATATTAATCTTATTGTTTTCACAAGGATAGTTGGGCATTAATTATCATGCATGGGCCATGCAAGTGCCACCTTTTCCAGTTTTGGGTCTTGCTTGAATTCTAAGTGGATCACTCCTTCCTTGCTTGATCTTGTTTTGATAGTGTCACCATATCATCTATCTCTATCTCCCTTAGCTAACCCCTACCCCCTTTTTCCCATGAATACACATGTGATCATGTGTAAGCATAAGAACCACCCATCTTCATGATCATCTCTCCATATCTTCCCTCTTTTCTCTTTTTCTTGATCTTGTGTGTTTGTACTTGAAGCATGCATGATCATCTAAGTGCCATCTCCCTCTATCTTAACCTCTCTTGGCAAAACCCTAAAACCTACCCCATTCCATCTCCCCCTCCTACCTAAACAAAACAAAACCCTAATCTACACCTTTCCCTAAACCAACCCTAAGTACCCTCCTCCTCTCTCTTCCTAGCTTCCTACCTCACCACACCCTACCCAACTCGCCACCCTATCTCCCCTCTCTAGTCTGGCCCATACCCCATGTCCCAGCTACTCCCTCTCATCAACAAAGAAACCCCTCACCTAACCTAAACCGTACCACCCCCTCCCCCACGCCATCGACCACCCTCCCTCGTTCTTATCTGTCCCCAGCCTCCCCCTGCCTCTCCCAGATCCCCAGATCCGCCCCAGCCTCTGCCTTCCTGCCTTCCTTCTTCCTCCCCCAGGCGAGCTACTCCTCAACCATGTCACCCTAACCCTAGATCGGCGTCCACCTCTGCAGCTCTTCGATCCCGAGCACGCCAGATCAGACCAGTGTACCAGGAGCATCGGCGACCTTCCTGCCGTCCAGACACGAGGACCCGCGAACCTCGCCGAGCGAACAACCGTCGCCGTGCCCGAAGCGATCTGCCGCTTCTCGACCCGAGCCCGCCGGCGGATCCGGACCCCCCCGATCCTCGCCGACCACGCTGGCGAGCTGTGAGTCCTCGCTTCCATAAGCTTCCCCCTCTCATGGCCAGTAGCCTCGCCGCTCCGTCGACGCATGGCAGCGTCAGCGCTGGCAACAAAGGCGGCGGTCAATCTGCTCAAGTTCTGAGCCATGCCCCACACGCCACAGTCCGCCTCCGCGCTAGTATCCTGTAGCAAAGTTGTAGGCCTAGGTTTCCTCTTCGTTTTTCGTTTTGGGTCCGTGGCGTTTGGAAGCGGCCAGCGCCGCCAACGACGGCCAAAGTCCGGCGACGACGTAGCCGCCAAGGCCAGCGCCGCTGCCGGCCAATGTGATCGTTTAGCGTTTAGGTCCTTCACGTTTTCCCGCCTCACGCGCGATCCACCAGCACCCGGCGTCCTTGGGAAACTTGCAAAAGGCTCCAGAAAAAACTGTTTTGTAACCCGCGGTCCTCCTGCGCCACACTGCCCGCCTCGTTCGCTAAGCGGCGTCATGGTCACTCTTGCACATAGCCCCTCCCTTTTGGTTCATCCACCGGTCCTTCGAGCCCGTTGTCGGTGTCTCTGGGAGTTTTATAAAAGGTTCTGTTGTTCTTTAATCCACCCTTGATCCGGTTTGTTCCGAGGCATCGTGGGCGTAACCCTGTCCCCACACATGGCGACTCAGGAATGAGTAGAAAAAGTGGAAAACGTTTCAGATCTGTTTTCAAATTCAAACCTGTTTAAATAAATTCAAAATTCAAAATTCTATTCAGATTATTAATAACTTTTTCATACTTTATCCAAATTAGACAAATAATATATGTTTGGATATCAGCAAGATGAGAGGAATTCAAATATGCCATCTACTTTGACTTTTGCACAAGTAAAACTCCAAGTTTAGTTTAATTACATCATTTGCCACTGGATTTTCATTAAATCATAACTAATGTTTTGTAATTCCAAATTTAGCAAATAAGTAGTCTAAAAGGATCAGCTCGTGAGACCTTTTTGTTTATGCTATCCATGGCTTCAATTGCAGCATGTATCATATAAAAATATAATGAACAGCAACTATTATGGCAACAAAATATGACTAAAACCCAATTCAAATGTTATTTTCTGTCCTCCACACCTCACCCATGCCTTGCTACCTTACTTGCCATGTAAATTGTGCATCATTCATCATGGCATGATTGTTTGCTTGCATCTAATTCATATGCTTGTGCTCTATATTCATGTTGGCCTTGTTTGTTTGGTTTTTCGGATAGAACCGGCGGGGATTGTATCAAGAGAACCGGAGCACTACCAGGCAGTCCTTTGCTTCAACAGAGACACCAGGCAAGCACTACCACATGCTTGCATACATACAATACCTATTGCCTCTATCTTATTCTTGCATCATTGAGTCGCGATTGCATTAAATTGAATCCCAAGTATGCATAGCCTTTACTTTTAAACCACCAAGCTTGTTTCCCCATCCCATGAGCCACTACTATAGGAGTTGTTTGAGCCATGCGTCGTAGAAACGACATGTGTAGGGTTTGTGAGTCGATGAATAACGAGGTACTTAAACAACTTAACTTTGAGTAGTTCGGGATAACTAAAGAAAGTGGCACCGGTGAGCAACATCTGCTATTTGGTTTTCCTGCTCACTTGTGTCCGTAAGACCCCGAGTACTTGATTCCTGTTCCTTGATTTATCGCGCTATCCACATCCGGAGGTATATGGGACCCCAGGCGAGCTTGATTCCGTCTTATTTCTTGGGGCCACAAACTAGTTTGAGGTTTTATTTACGATCTGTACTTATGCCATGTTTTCTGCTTTATTTACTATTGTGCGAGGAGCACCTTTGCTTAGGAAGGCGGAGTGATTACGCGGTCGACAAGCCCAGCCACACTTTCGGGTTCCCGCTTCTGACCATTGGCGCTAACCTTGAGTCCGTCTCGAGCTTGCTTACTCGTTCTTGGGTTCTACTCAAAGGTGGCCCCTGAAATATTTGAATCTTGTGATTGTTCGGTCGTGAAAGCCTCGTTGGGTTTTGATTTGGTTTTCGAGGTTGATCGGCGTGTGTTGCTATTGGTGCACCCGGCGGTAAAACTTTCAAAGCCGTGTCGCGGATATGGACGACTTGGAGCAGTTTCTTGATCATAGACAAGCATAACTAAAGTACCGCCTTTAATCTGACTAAAGTAACTTGACTAGTAAATAGTGCAATACTCATGGAATGGTTAATAAAATTGCCAACGGATGGGGAGTTGCTTGTCCGCTTCCTTGTTGGTAGCGAGGAGGAGGATGGATCGGATGAGATTACCATTATAAGCTGTATTTAAATTCACGGACATCCGTCTATCATTGGTTAGGCGGATGGTTAGCGTTATCTGTAGAATTGCTAGGGTTTATCTTTTGCTGCAATTCGTCACCCAGTTGTGTCCCCTTTAGAGGCATTAAGACTTCTTGAGTACCCTTAGGGTCTCACGATAAATTATTGATTCGGATGAGCAGTACCTTCTCGAATGATTCTTGGGTGGAAGAAGCCGATGATGTGGGCAACGACCGCTCGGTGTAGAGATTCCGGGATCGGGGATCCATGAGACCTGTAGTTGGGATGTGCTTATTTGCTCTGGCATCTTATGCCTATTTGCTTCTTATCCGTACTCGGATCTTGTTTGCCGCTTCCGCATGATACTCTGATGTGTGTTGTATGAGGAGTTATCCTAAATTATAGATGTATCTAGGTCATTTGAATCTTGCCGTATGGCGTTGGTATATTTCCTTTCTTTCTAGATGGTGTGGCTCTGATGTACTCTTGTATGGTGGCTTGCGTACATACCCACTTGTGTACGTAGTTGATCCCTTCGCCACGACCACGCCCGTCTGAGTCCGTTGAGAGGGTAGTGGTTGGGACGTCTGAAAGGACTACCGGTGAGTGGCTTTTGGGGCCCCACCGTACTATTTCAACCACTATCACTCATCCAGGCTTGTATCTAGGGCGTAGTTCACCGAGGTAGTTACAATTGGTATCGAGCCATCCCGACCTTGAGGTTTCAGCCAAGCAGTCGTTGTCGATCTAGCAAATATTTTGAGTAGTTATGTATATTAGGGAAAAACAAAAGCGAGAGTAGGACTGCTTCCATTTTCTTCTTACCCTCCCACCCACCCTTTTCTGGTAAGGAAGTGCAACGTTTTCAATCCTCTTCTCAAAGTTCAAACTAGGATTCACGTGTTCTGGGTTTCCGTAGTACCATAGGTTGTGTGTGTGTGTGCGTGTAATCTTTGTCTATCTGTTGCATCCAAGTTGTTATCTTATCTGTCTTTGGTTATCAACTGTTGGTACATTCCATACCGACAGGCTTTTGAAAACGACGCAATCTATCTTCCTCTTTGTATCCGACGCTATCTTGTTTGGGGTGTTCGTTTCCGTAGTTACCAATCTTTAGGTTTCGTCGTGAGAAGAAGGGGTTAGGATATGTGTTCCACTTGTTCATGTGCGGAGTAATGATTTGAGTGCGGGATGGAGTCGCGACCATACCACTACTTTTATCATTCGCTTTTGTATATTGAATCGGTAGAGTCACTAATCTTGATTCGTTAAGTAATTTTAGCATCTATTGGTATTTTAATGCCGAAATTTGTGGAAAATTTTTCTTTGATATGTTTGTGTACCACACTCCTTTTCAGTCGTGTGCGATATGCTTAATATCTTTGAGGTGCTATGAACTTTGTTGATATTTTTATATCATCTCAGTAAATTGTATCCTTTAATAATGGTTAATTCCATCTTGGTACTATTTTGGATTATTATCATTCTCCATTATAGTACTGACTTGAGTTTTACATCAATGACAGGATGGCTCCCCCACGCCGGACTGAGGAGGACATTCCTCGAGGCGGGCTCATGTTGTCAAGCATTGCAAATGCTCTGGCAGCCATGCAAGAGAATCAGCTGCGCTTTGAGGAGAGCGTCCGAAGGAACGAGTTCACTCCACTTCCTCCACCTCCCAAGCGTGGTGACATCAAGAGCTTCCTCAAGTTCAACCCTCGCCAGTTCGATGTGTCTGACCGACCTCTTGATGCGGATGATTGGCTGCGCGAGATCTCAAGGTTGCTCGAGGCTGCGATGTTCGAGCGAGTGGGTCAAGTGTGCTACCCACCTTCTCAAGGGGATGCGGCTCTATGGTGGGAAAACTACTTGAAGGCAAGCTGGGTTCCAGCCAACTTGGGAGAGGTTCACATGACTTTCAATGAACAGTTTCTCTCGGAGATTGTGATGGAAAGGATGAAGGATGCTTTCCTCAACTCAAGCGGGGAATGATAACGTCAACACCTACATCGGGAACTTCATGAACTTGTCTCGCTATGGTGGTGATGAGGTATCGATGACAAAAGAAGCGAGAAAAGATTCGAGCAAGGGCTCAATGCGTCGATCAAGTATGCACTCACGCATGCAAGACCGGCAACCTTCTGAACTGCAGCATATGGCACTACAAGAGGAGGCTAGTAGGAAGATGTTCGAGGAGTCCAAGAAACACAGCAGGATGCATCAAGCTCGGCAATGGCAATGGCTCCTTCTAAGCGGCGTGTCGGGTTCCTAACACCCCACCGTCGCTCCGGCTCCACCAAGACCTGCGAGCTTCACGTCAAGGCCACCAAACTTCACCACTGCTCCCGGGGCTACAACCCTTACCTGGGCGCTGGCGGAGTCCACAGCTACTCGCTCCACGTCCTCACGGTGCTTGTTACACGTGTGGAGATCATGGACATCCAAGCTGGAACTGTCCAATGAAGAACAAAGCTCTCCCTCAACCCCCGCCAAGATGCATCAAGCTCTCCTTGGTTCGTGCACCACCGCCTCGGGCTCTCAACATCAACACCAAGCGGGTCTGCGGTTGTTCGAGCTAATGCGTCAACGCCTCTCAAGCCGAGCTCGCACTGAGTTGTCATGGGTATGCTTTCGATTAACTTTCGACCCTGCACGAGTTCTCTTTGATTACGGTGCATCGCATTCTTTTGTGTCACACAAGTTTGCAGGGACAATGAGTTAGTCTTGGTTCCTCTCAAAAGCGGTTAATGGTTCTTTCTCCTGGAGCAACAATGGCATGCTCAAATCAGCCATGGCAACCAAGTTGAGATTGGTGGTTCTTCATTCTTGGCTTCTTTGATTGTTACGGGCAACTCGACATTGATGTCATCTTGGGCATGGATTGGTTGACGACAAATGCATTTGTGATCGATTGTCTGAACGCTCGGTGTCTCTGAAGATCCACGAAGGCCATAGTCTTTTCTCCAAGTCGACTCCTGTCCAGCTCTATTCCTTGGCTGCTCTAAATAATGATGCTATGGAAGCTATTGAGAAAGTACCGATTAGTGCAGTTCCGGATGTTTTTCTGAAGAGTTGCGGGTATGCCTCCGGATCGCGAAGTTGAATTCGTGATCGAGCTTGAACTCGAACGGAGCAGCTCCTATCTCCAAGAGGCCATACAAGATGGGTCCTTAAAGGTGGTGAACTCAAACGACAACTTGATGAACAAGAGAAGTTGGGTTTCATTCAGCATAGCACTTCTTCTTGGGGTAGTCCAACAATCTTCGTGAAGAAGCGTGACAGAACCGATAGGCTCTGTGTTGACTACCGGGCTCTAAATGCTAAAACCATCAAGAACAAATATCCTCTTCCTCGGATAAATGATCTATTTGATCAGCTGGCAGGAGATGTGGTGTTCTCTAAGATGGACCTCAGAAGTGGTTATCACCAAATCAAAATTCGCAAAGAGGATGTGCCCAAGAAAGCTTTCACCACTCGCTATGGCCTGTATGAGTACACGGTCATGTCTTTCGGCCTCACCAACGCTTTTGCTACCTTCTCGAGGTGATGAACTCCGTTTTCATGGAGTACTGGACAAGTTTGTGGTGGTATACGGATGACATTCTCGTTTTCCAAGTCCAAGGAGGAGCATGAGGAGCACTGCGGTGTGTTACGAACAAGCTTCGTGAACCGCTTGTATGCAAAGTTCTCAAAGTGTGAGTTACGCTGCTGAAGTAACATACTTGGGTCATGTTATCTCTGCCAAGGGCATTGCAGTTAACCCGGAAACCGTGAAGACAATAGTTGAATGGCTTCCTCCTGCTAATGTCAAGGAAGTGCGGAGTTTTCTCGGTTTGGCTAGCTATTGCCGTCGATTTGTGCAGAACTTCTCGAAGATATCAAAGCCTCTTACCGACCTCCTCAAGAAAGGCAAGAAGTACCTGTGGACTCCTGCTTGTCAAGAAAGCTTTGAGACACTCAAAGAGAAGCTCACTTCCACACCAGTCTTGGTTCCTCCGGATACATCTAAGCCTTTCCAGATCTTCTGCGATGCCTCTTTGCAAGGATTGGGTGCGGTCCTTATGCAAGAGAGACATGTGGTTGCTTATGCCTCTCGTCAGTTGAAGACGCATGAGGTCAACTATCCCACGCATGACCTTGAGCTAGCGGCAGTGGTCTTTGCTTTGAAGCTGTGGAGGCACTACTTGCTGGGTAACCGTTGTGAGATCTTCTCAGACCACAAGAGTTTGAAGTATATCTTCACTCGGCTGATCTCAATCTTGACAAGGAGATGGATTGAAGCAATCAATGACTTGATGTGACCATCAACTACACTCTGGAAAAGCAAGCGTCATGGCGGATGCGCTTAGCCGTAAAGCTTATGTCAACAACCTCATGGTAGAAGAGCGTGACCTCTCTTGTGCGAGGAATTCCGTCAGCTCAACCTGGAGATTGTAGAACAAGGGCATCTTCTGAACCTTCTGGCTACTCCTCTCTTGGAAGAACAAGTTCGTTCTCGTCAGCTTGGTGATCCGCACACTAGAAAGCTCATCTCTAAGCTTGGCACTCCGAAGTATGAATCCTTCCATGTTGATGATCAAGGCACGCTCTTCTTTGATCACCGGATGTTTGTTCCGAACTACCCGGTCGAGAGACCAAGTTCTCAAGGAGGCACATGATTCGGTTCTTTCTATCCATCTGGCAGCACAAAGATGTACATGGACACGAAAACACAATCTTGGTGGCCTGGGTTGAAAAGGTATTGTGCCAAGTCGTCTCGAGAATGTGATGTCTGCCCAGAGTCAAGGTACATCGCCGAAACCATTTGGTCTTCTACAGCCATTGAAACCTCCGGAATGGAAATGGGAGAAAGTTGAGATGGACTTCATCACCGGCTTTCCGAGGTCGCAGAAGGGCAACAATGCAATTTTTGTTGTCATCGACAGGCTTTCTAAAGTGGCACACTTCTTCCCAGTCAAAGAAACAATTTCTGGACTTCAGTTGGCTAAGCTCTATATCAACAGGATTGTCTCTTTGTATGGGGTTCCACTTGAAATCAGTTCAGACCGTGGGAGCATCTTCACCTCGAAGTTCTGGGAGAGTTTCCAAAAAGCTTTGGGAACAAAGTTGAACTTCAGCACTGCTTACCACCCTCGATCTCAAGGACAAGTGGAGGATCAATAAGATTACGGAGGATATGCTTAGAGCTTGCGTCATCTCGTTTGGCATGAAGTGGGAAGAATGCCTTCCATATGCTGAATTCTCCTACAACAATGACTTCGGAAGAGTCTCAAGATGGCACCATTCGAGGCTCTCTATGGACGCAAGTGCAGAACTCCCATTGGTTGGTCAGGTGCAGAAGAAAGAATCTGGTTTGGCCCTGACATTGTAACTCAAGCAGAGGAGAAGGTGCATATCATTCGGGAGAACCTGAAGATTGCTCAAAGTCGTCAGAAGAGCAACTATGACAGGAAGCACACAGATATGGTATATGCCCCTGGTGATCTAGTCTACCTTCGTGTCACTCCCATGAGAGGAACACACCCGGTATCAAAGGAAAGTTGGCTCCTAGATACATCGGTCCTTTCAAGATACGTGGTAGAAGAGGAGAAGTTGCTTATGCACTTGAGCTCGGAAAAACTCAAAGTCCATGATGTTTTCCACATCTCTCGACTCAAGAAGTGCTTCAAAGACCGGCAAGACTGTGGATCATGAGCTAATCGACCTACAAGAAGATCTCTCTTATCAAGAACACCCACCAAAATCCTCGAGACCTGAGCAGAAGGACTCGCAACAAGTCCATCAAATTCTGCAAGGTGCGGTGGTCACACCATTACATTGATGAAGCAACTTGGGGCGTGAAGATGAACTCCGTTTCAACCATCCTTCTCTCTGTGTATCTTCTTCTTCTTCTTCCTAGAATCTCGGGGCAAGATTCCTGTTTAGTGGGGGAGAGTTGTAGCATCCCATCGTAACCCCTGTAATGCTACATGTCATAATAATAAAATGGGCCACTTCCAACATATAATTGTTGCATCATCATCATATCATGCTCATGTCATCATACCACCTTGCATTTGTGCATCATATAAAACCCTTTCTTGTTTGGTTCTTATCTCATGTGCATGATTAATTGTATTTGCCTCTTGATATTGTATTTGGCTCTTGATACATTGTTAAATGCCCAAGTTGAGTTGGGGGCATCTCTCTTATTGACTCCACCACCTTTTCTTTCACCACCTTATAATTCCACCATCCAACTATTCTGAGCTTGGCATTTTGTTGTTTTATCTCTGGCTCATGATTAGTTGGTTGGAACTCACCCATCATCTTTTGCTTGGCCTTTGCCACCTTTTGGGAATGCATATGAATAATGCCATATTAATCTTATTGTTTTCACAAGGATAGTTGGGCATTAATTATCATGCATGGGCCATGCAAGTGCCACCTTTTCCAGTTTTGGGTCTTGCTTGAATTCTAAGTGGATCACTCCTTCCTTGCTTGATCTTGTTTTGATAGTGTCACCATATCATCTATCTCTATCTCCCTTAGCTAACCCCTACCCCCTTTTTCCCATGAATACACATGTGATCATGTGTAAGCATAAGAACCACCCATCTTCATGATCATCTCTCCATATCTTCCCTCTTTTCTCTTTTTCTTGATCTTGTGTGTTTGTACTTGAAGCATGCATGATCATCTAAGTGCCATCTCCCTCTATCTTAACCTCTCTTGGCAAAACCCTAAAACCTACCCCATTCCATCTCCCCCTCCTACCTAAACAAAACAAAACCCTAATCTACACCTTTCCCTAAACCAACCCTAAGTACCCTCCTCCTCTCTCTTCCTAGCTTCCTACCTCACCACACCCTACCCAACTCGCCACCTATCTCCCTCTAGTCTGGCCCATACCCCATGTCCCAGCTACTCCCTCTCATCAACAAAGAAACCCCTCACCTAACCTAAACCGTACCACCCCTCCCACGCCATCGACCACCCCTCGTTCTTATCTGTCCCGGCCTCCCTGCCTCTCCCAGATCCCCAGATCCGCCCCCAGGCCTCTCTGCTTCCCCCTGCCTTCCTTCTTCCTCCCCCAGGCGAGCTACTCCTCAACCATGTCACCCTAACCCTAGATCGGCGTCCACCTCTGCAGCTCTTCGATCCCGAGCACGCCAGATCAGACCAGTGTACCAGGAGCATCGGCGACCTTCCCTGCTTCGTCCAGGACACGAGGACCCCGCCGGAGCCTCGCCGGAGCAACCGCGCCGTCGCCGTGCCCGAAGCGATCTGCCGCTTCTCGACCCGAGCCCGCCGGCGGATCCGGACCCCCCCGATCCTCGCCGACCACGCTGGCGAGCTGCTGGTGAGTCCCTCTGCTTCCTGCACAAGCTTCCCCCCTCTCGCAGTAGCCTCGCCACTCTGGCGCTCCGTCAGCAGCGTCGCCTTGGCAACGATGGCAGCAGTCAATCTGCTCAAGTTCTGAGCCATGCCCCACACCACGCCAGTCGCCTCCGCTAGTATCCTTAGCAAAGTTGTAGGCCTAGGTTTCCTCTTCGTTTTTCGTTTTGGGCCCCTGGCGTTTGTAGCAGCAGCGGCGTCGCCAACGACGGCCAAAGTCCGGCCAGACGCAGCCGCCAGCGGCGCGGTCGTTTAGCGTTTAGGTCCTTCACGTTTTTCCCGCCTCACGCCCGCAGTCCACCAGCCCCACCCGCCAGCGTCCTTGGGAAACTTGCAAAAAGGCTCCCAGGAAAAACTGTTTTGTAACCCGCGGTCCCTCCTCGCTGCCACTGCCGCCCTCGTTACGCTAAGCTGCTGGTCACTCTTGCACATAGCCCCTCCCTTTTGGTTCATCCACGCGGTCCTTCCAGGCGTTGTCGGTGTCTCTGGAGTTTTATAAAAGGTTCTGTTGTTACTTAATCCACCATGATCCAGTTTGTTCCGAACGATGCGTGGGCGTAGCACCTGTCCCCACATGGCGACTCAGAATGAGTAGAAAAAGTGGAAAACGTTTGATCTGTTTTCAAATTCAAACTGTTTAAATAAATTCAAAATTCAAAATTCTATTCAGATTATTAATAACTTTTTCATACTTTATCCAAATTAGACAAATAATATATGTTTGGATATCAGCAAGATGAGAGGAATTCAAATATGCCATCTACTTTGACTTTTGCACAAGTAAAACTCCAAGTTTAGTTTAATTACATCATTTGCCACTGGATTTTCATTAAATCATAACTAATGTTTTGTAATTCCAAATTTAGCAAATAAGTAGTCTAAAAGGATCAGCTCGACGAGACCTTTTTGTTTATGCTATCCATGGCTTCAATTGCAGCATGCATCATATAAAAATATAATGAACAGCAACTATTATGGCAACAAAATATGACTAAAACCCAATTCAAATGTTATTTTCTGTCCTCCACACCTCACCCATGCCTTGCTACCTTACTTGCCATGTAAATTGTGCATCATTCATCATGGCATGATTGTTTGCTTGACGCATCTAATTCATATGCTTGTGCTCTATATTCATGTTGGCCTTGTTTGTTTGGTTTTTCTCGGATAGACACTTTGGCGATTGTATCAAGAGAACCGGAGCACTACCTGAACGTCCTTTGCTTCAACAGAGACACCAGCAAGCACTACCACATGCTTGCATACATACTGACCTATTGCCTCTATCTTATTCTTGCATCATTGAGTCGCGATTGCATTAAATTGAATCCCAAGTATGCATAGCCTTTACTTTTAAACCCACCAAGCTTGTTTCCCCATCCCATGAGCCACTACTATAGGAGTTGTTTGAGCCATGCGAGTCAGAAACATGTGTAGGGTTTGTGAGTCGATGAATAACGAGGTACTTAAACAACTTAACGAGTAGTTCGGATAACTAAAGAAAGTGGCACCGGTGAGCAACATCGCTATTTGGTTTTCCTGCTCACTTGTGTCCGTAAGACCCCGAGTACTTGATTCCTGTTCCTTGATTTATCGCGCTATCCACATCCGGAGGTATATGGGACCCCCACAGGCGAGCTTGATTCCGTCTTATTTCTTGGGGCCACAAACTAGTTTGAGGTTTTATTTACGATCTGTACTTATGCCATGTTTCTTGCTTTATTTACTATTGTGCGAGGAGCACACTTTGTCTGTTAGGAAGGCGGAGTGATTACGCGGTATCGACAAGCCCAGCCACACTTTCGGGTTCCCGCCATGTACGACCATTGGCGCTAACCTTGAGTCCGTCTCGGAGCTTGCTTACTCTGCTTGGGTTCTACTCAAAGGGTGGCCCCTGAAATATTTCTGAATCTTGTGATTGTTCATCGTGAAAGCCTCGTTGGGTTTTGATTTGGTTTTCGAGGTTGATCGGCGTGTGTTGCTATTGGTGCACCCGCGGGTAAAACTTTCAAAGCCGTGTCCGCGGATATGGACGACTTGGAGCACAGTTTCTTGATCATAGACAAGCATAACTAAAGTACCGCTTTAAATCTGACTAAAGTAACTTGACTAGTAAATAGTGCAATACTCATGGAATGGTTAATAAAATTGCCAACGGATGGGAGTTGCTTGTCCGCTTCCTTGTTGGTAGCGGGAGGAGGATGGATCGGATGAGATTACCATTATAATCTGTTGTATTTAAATTCACGGACATCCGTCTATCATTGGTTAGGCGGATGGTTAGCGTTATCTGTAGAATTGCTAGGGTTTATCTTTTGCTGCAATTCGTCACCCCAGTTGTGTCCCCTTTAGAGGCATTAAGACTTCTTGAGTACCCTTAGGGTCTCACACGATAAATTATTGATTCAGATGAGCAGTACCTTCTCGTGATGTTCTTGGGTGGAAGAAGCCGATGATGTGGGCAACGCTTCGGTGTAGAGATTCCGGATCGGGGATCCATGAGACCTGTAGTTGGGATGTGCTTATTTGCTCGCATCTTATGCCTATTTGCTTCTTATCCGTACTCGGATCTTGTTTGCCGCTTCCGCATGATACTCTGATGTGTGTTGTATGAGGAGTTATCCTAAATTATAGATGTATCTAGGTCATTTGAATCTTGCCGTATGGCGTTGGTATATTTCCTTTCTTTCTAGATGGTGTGGCTCTGATGTACTCTTGTATGGTGGCTTGCGTACATACCCACTTGTGTACGTAGTTGATCCCTTCGCTTGCGACCACGCCCGTCTGCACAGTCCGTTGAGAGGGTAGTGGTTGGGACGTCTGAAAGGACTACCAGTGAGTGGCTTTTGGTACCCCACCGTACTATTTCAACCACTATCACTCATCCAGGCTTGTATCTAGGAGCGTAGTTCACCGAGGTAGTTACAATACAGGTTCAAATGACCAAACTGTTTCAGTTATACAACCAGCGCGCCCTCGACAAATCTATCATTGGTTGCTACTGTCTGTAAGTTATTTATTTCTATAATTAAGTTTGTAGCTTTAGCTCGTTCATTGCATTTAATATGTTATCCTAACTATATATCCTTTTGTATGATGATATTATATTCCGCAGAATGAATATGCTTGAATGCAAAAGATCTAGAAGATACGACGTTGGGTTCATTGACCCATATATCATTAATGAATATACGTTAAAGAATCACCCCAAAGACGTGGAGGAAGACCTGTCCAGGTTCTTAACCGAGCATAATTTTGTTAAGGAAATAATATTTCCTTACAACTTCAAGTGAGTGTTTATATCTTGTACACATTTTATTTTTGCTTACTGGATGAGCTATGCATATATGCTTATATAAATGTCCGCAGATTCCACTGGATCTTGCTAAACATTCAAGTTGACAACTCCCTAGTTGAAGTCCACGACTCATTAAGTTGGGACCAAGAGAAGTGGACCGACATGAAAGCATTTCTCCATAAGTAATTTCAATCATTATCGCATTATATCGTCCTCTTTCATTCATTTCTTGATATAAAGTAACTAATAATTCCTTTGTTCATTTTCTTTGCCGAGCAGGTGTTGGACATGGTTCAGACAGAAAATACCAGGTCCATTCAAAGAGGAGCTAACTTATAAAATGACGAAGAGTTTACAGCAGCCACCGGGAACTCATTTATGTGGATACCACGTTTGTGAGTACATTCGCGAGTTGACCAGTGAGCGGAAATTTGACTCACATTATATTTATGATTTGCGAGAGAAACTAGAGCCAGACCGACGCATAAGAGAAATTCAAGAGGAGCTGGCGGGATTTATGATGAAGGAAGTCCTTGATGTACATGGAGAGCATTATGCGGATGACGTGGAACTCGATTTGTCTTAGTCATCTCCATGTAGCTCATATGATATATATATTCATCAATGACCATGTAATTTCCAAACATTACTTCCTTTTGATATGATTGATTATATGTATGCTTGCAAGGGATCGATTAATTATATAAATGCATCGACGTGTAGTGTGTATGTAGTAGCGTATAATATGTATACTGAAATATATGTTCAAAACGAAAAAGGAACAAAATGTCAAAAAAAAGGAAATACACAATCTCTGCCGCGGCAGAGAAATGTGGTGTTTCTCTGCCGCGGCAGGAAACCTTTTAGTCCCGGGTGGTGTTACAGCCCGGGACTAGAGGGTTTTCGCCCCCCGCGACGCTGAAACAGCCACGTGGCTGTTATCAGTCGTGGGCCGTTGCGAGCCGGGACTAGAGGGGGGGGGGGCTCTAGTCCCGTTTTCGCAATCCCGGGCCCTAGAGCCCGTTGCGGCCCTGGACTGGAGGCCTGTTTTCCACCAGTGATGGTAGCAATTCTTATACTCCCTCCGATAAAAAAATGATGTCAGAGATTTGTATAGATTCGGATATATCTAGAAGAGTTTTAGTCTGTAAGCACATGCGAATCTAGACAAATCTCCGACATCTTTTTAATTAAAGGGAGTAATACTTTCTAAATACAAATACAATGTTCATACGTACGTACTAATATAGTACTTCAGTTCCAAAAAACATTCAAATTTGGCTGCATGCATGTTGAATTGTTACTGCATGCATGTTGGTTGTCAAAGTTTTGTTGGTACAACATTCTACCTTGTTATATACGTACGTACTAATATAGTACCTCAGTTCCAAAAAACATTACACTAGTAGAAAACATGCTATCCGTTCGCGTCCCCCGACAACATTAGTCCGGTTACGCCACGAACCGGGACTAATGCTGCCATGCTTCCCGGTTCGAGCGGGCACGGGGGTCGGAGGCATGCGTCCCGGTTGGTAGGGATGCATGTGTCCCGGTTTATAACACAAACCGGGACTAAAGTGTGGGCGTCAGACACATGGCCTCCCACACACTTTTAGTCCGGTTTGTGTTACAAACCGGGACGTATGATCCATCCCTCTATAAATACGACGCCCCAGCCCTCTGCCTCCCCTTTGTTTTTTCTTGGTGGAAGGTGTGAGAGGTGTGCTAGTTTATTTTTTCCTATGCATGCATGCGAGGTGTTTGATGAAATGTTTGAGTGAATGATCCCGTTCAATTCCTCACAGAACAAAAATATAGGAGGTGCCCGAGACGCACTTGAGCTTTCTCCTCTTTATTTCCCTCGATCGAGGTTAGCAATCTTATTTTTTCTTTGTCATTGATACAATGCATGTGTCGATGTGAATTGGTCATTTCACCGATGTTCCGTTTTTGATAAACTTAATTATATGATGCAGATGAACGGTCGGGAATGGATGTACGATGACCGATGTGAACCCAGGTACATTAAAGGCGTGGATAAATTTATCGATGTGGCTACGACAAACAAAGAGAATGGTTTTATACGTTGTCCATGTGTTCAATGTCGGAACAACAAGGAGTACTCTTCCTCGAAAATCATTCGTGGCCACCTGGTTATGAAAGGTTTCATGCCCAACTATAATTGCTCGACCAAGCACGGGGAAAGAGGGGTTATGATGGAAGACAATAAAGAAGAAGATGATGATAACAACTATCATCATATGTTTTCTGAATACAATGATACTGCAATGGAAGACAATTAAGAGGAAGGAGGTGAAGAATGGGCATCAGATGAGCCCGCTGATGATCTTGGTAGGGTCATTTCTGATGCAAAGCGAGACTGTGAAATAGAAAAGGAGAAGTTGAAGTTGGAGGGCATGTTAGAAGATCACAAGAACTTGTTGTACCCAAATTGCAAAGATGGCAGCACAAAGCTCGGTACCACACTGGAATTGCTACGATGGATGGCAGAGTGTGGTCTAACTGACTCCTCATTTGAAAAGATGCTGAAAATAATAAAGCCGAAGCTTCCAAAGCATAACGAACTTCCCGAGAGTACGTACGAAGCAAAGAAGACTCTCTGCCCTCTAGGATTAGATGTGCAGAAGATACATGCATGCATTAATGACTGCATCCTCTACCGCGGTAAGGAGTATGAGAATTTAGATAAATGTCTGGTATGCAATGCATTGCGGTATAAGATCAGACGAGATGACCCTGGTGATGTTGAGGGAGAGCCCCTCCGGAAGAGGGTTCCTGCTAAGGTTATTTGGTATGCTCCTATAATACCAAGGTTGAAACGCATGTTCAGAAACAAAGAGCATGCCAGGTTGTTGCGATGGCACAAAGAAGACCGTAAGAAAGACGGGAAGTTGAGACACCCTGCTGATGGGTCGCAGTGGAGAAAAATCGAGAGAGACTTTCCGAACTTTGCAGGTGACGCAAGGAACTTATGGTTTGGTCTAAGTACGGATGGCATGAATCCTTTTGGGAAGCAGAGCTGCAATCACAGCACCTGGCCCGTGACTCTATGTATCTACAACCTTCCTCCTTGGTTGTGCATGAAGCGTAAGTTCATTATGATGCCAATGCTCATCCAAGGCCCGAAGCAACCGGGCAACGACATTGATGTGTACCTAAGGCCATTAGTTGAAGAACTCTTACAGGTGTGGGGCAAACCAGGTGTACATGCGTGGGATGAGAACAAACAGGATCCATTTGACCTACAAGGGTTGGTTTTCGTAACCATCAATGATTGGCCTGCTCTTAGTAA
Organism: Avena longiglumis; assembly: GCA_030063025.1. Classification (NCBI taxonomy): domain Eukaryota; kingdom Viridiplantae; phylum Streptophyta; class Magnoliopsida; order Poales; family Poaceae; genus Avena; species Avena longiglumis. Next base: position 536,704,915 of record CP125973.1, read on the forward strand.
CCTTTCAGGACAGACAAACAAGGGATATAAGGCATGCACGCACTATTTAGATAAGACTGAAGGTACATATTTGCATAAATGTAAGAAGGTTGTGTACCTGGCGAATCGGCAATTTATTCCGACCAATTATCCCGTAAGAAAGAAAGGCAAGCATTATAAAGGTGAGATAGATCACCAGAAGAAGCCTGAACTCCCTGCTGGTGATGATGTATTTGGTATGGTTAAGGACATAGAAGTAATCTTTGGATAGGGTCCCGGCGGTCAATCAGTTCCAAACGACGTCGCTACAGGACACGCACCCATGTGGAAGAAGAAATCTATATTTTGGGAGCTGCCATATTGGAAAGTCCTACGTGTCCGCTCTTCAATTGACATGATGCACGTGATGAAGAATCTTTGCGTGAACCTGCTAGGATTCCTAGGCGTGTATGGGAAGACAAAAGATACACCAGAAGCACGGGATGACCAACAAATTATGAAAGACCCAAAGAACATGCATACATAAAACAAGACTGATAAAGGGCATCACTTAAGTCGTGCCAGCTATGCTCTTACCAAAGCAGAGAAGGAAACCTTTTTTGAAGTCCTTTACATTATCAAGGTGTCGTCTGGCTTCTCATCTAATATAAAGGGGATAATAAATATGGCAGAGAAAAATTTCCAAAACCTGAAGTCTCATGACTGTCATGTGATTATGACGCAGTTGCTTCCGATTGCATTAAGGGGGCTTCTACCAAAAAATGTTCAAGTACCCATTGTGAAGCTGTGTGCATTCCTCAATGCAATCTCTCAGAAGGTAATCAATCCAGATATTCTGCCAAGGTTACAAAAGGATGTGGTACAATATCTTGTTAGTTTTGAGTTGGTGTTCCCACCATCCTTCTTCAATATTATGACGCATCTCCTGGTTCACCTAGTGGAAGAGATTGCCATTCTCGGTCCTGTATTTCTGCACAATATGTTCCCCTTTGAGAGGTTCATGGGAGTCTTAAACAAATATGTTCATAACCTGCGGTGACCTAGCATACCACTGCATGATGTAGTACACTATAGTTATTGACATAACACCAATGAAACATCGTCCACTAGTATTTACATCCCTCAGAGTGGTACAACAGAAACACAACAGGTCCAAGACATGGCTATAGGTTACAACTCAACTCTTTACACAAGATCCAGAGAACACTCTAGGTTAAAGAGAGAGAGAAAGAAACTTCTTACAAAGAAGAATCAGATATAAACAACTCAAAAACTATTATACTATTACTACTAGTATTTTAACTAATGATATGGCATTGCTGCTATTGCAATACACTACAGAAGTAGGTTCTATGGCTAGAGATTATATTCCTATCTAATCGGTAACCTCGTCTTCACTTGAGTTGATGTATATGTTGACTTTCTTGACTTCATTGAAGAGCTTTAGCTTTTGATGATAATTCCTGGAGCATGACTTGATGTAGACGTCGTCTTAATGGCTTCAGAATCTAGCAAGGGTTAAGAAGATACGTTGAATATGAGCGTACTCAGCAAGTTCACTAGAAAATGAGTGTTTGATGCACTATATCTACAGCCACAGACCATAGGTCATAGGAAATGCAGGATTTTGTAAACATTTCTTCAAAGGTTGCTTTTATTCTGAAAAGCTATGTCCGTTAGCCTTCACGGGTTTACCAGAACTTTCATGGAGTTCCTTTCCCGCAGCGTTCGCAGCTCCTTCCCGGAACAGGGAGTAACAAGTTACAGTTCTTACACTCTGCAGAGGTGCGTTACTTTACCCACGAGCGATCAAATCCATTGTTATTGCACATATCGAGACTCATATCTGCAACCTCATCACTCTTTCCCATGGCTTCCACCCATACGACTAACCCCTAGAGGCGAGGCGCTGCGCCGAACTACCTCGCCCGCCAACTCTGCGTCCTGTCACCGGATCTTGGCCGAGCCGGAGGCATGCCGGTTCATCCTGTCCCTCTAGGTGTGGCGCGCCGGATGGCCATCACGAACCACTACTACTTCGAGCTCACGCCGGAGCAGCGGAGGAATCCCAACTAGCATCCCGACTATTTCTCGACTTGGGAAGCCTTCTTCTAGGATCAACGTGAGAGGGCGCTCGCCAGGCACGAGGAGGACGTCCCACCTCCTCCGAACTTCAACGAGGCCGGCCGTCGGCTGTGGTGGCGTGGCCGGACTCTCCAGAGCGTCATGGTCTACGACACGGCCGCCGACTCTAACCCTCGCCTACGCTACCCTCAAGTCCAGCCCACTCATACTCAGCCTTCAAGGTTCAACTACGGCGACCCCGACGAAGACAAATGACGGCGGCAAGTAGCGAATTTACGACTATAGTGGCGAGTATTACAGGTGTAGGCAGGAGCATGACTGAATCACTTCAACATTCCAAAACAAGTTCAGCCGATTGTGACTTAATCCGGCCATGTATCTTAATTTTCAGTTCTTCTATGTATCTTAATTTCCAGTCGTGCTTTATGTAACTTATTATTAGTTGCGTTATGTACTTTAATTCCAGTTCTATCGTAATAAAATTTTCTTCCCGCCCTTATCCTCTCGCGCATCCTGCCTAGCTCGAAGAATTTTAAATGGTTTTGAATTAGTTATTCAAATTCAAACACTTTTTTGTTTAAAGTTTTTCTAAATTCCAAATTAATATATAAAAAACATAAGTTAATTCATTTTTAATTTTAAATGGTTCATAGTTTAAATGGTTACATTAATTATTTTTAAAAACATAAAATGGTTTTGAATTAGTTATTCAAATTCAAACACTTTTTATGTTTAAAGTTTTTCTAAATTCCAAATTAATATATAAAATATATAATTTAATTCATTTTTAATTTTAAATGGTTCATAGTTTAAATGGTTACATTAATTATTTTTAAAAACATAAAATGGTTTTGAATTCAAACACTTTTTATGTTTAAAGTTTTTTTAAATTCCAAATTAATATATAAAAAATATAAGTTAATTCATTTTTAATTTTAAACGATTCATAGTTTAAATGGTTACATTAATTATTTTTAAAAACATAAAGTGGTTTTGAATTAGTTATTCAAATTCAAACACTTTTTATGTTTAATTTTTTTCTAAATTCCAAATTAATATATAAAAAATATAAGTTAATTCATTTTTAATTTTTAATGGTTCATAGTTTAAATGGTTACATTAATTAGTTTTAAAAACACAAAATGGTTTTGAATTAGTTATTCAAATTCAAACACTTTTTATGTTTAAAGTTTTTCTAAATTCCAAATTAATATATAAAAAATATAAGTTAATTCATTTTTAATTTTAAATGGTTCATAGTTTAAATGGTTACATTAATTATTTTGAAAAACATAAAGTGGTTTTTAATTAGTTATTCAAATTCAAACACTTTTTATATTTAATCTTTTTCTAAATTCCAAATTAATATATAAAAATATAAGTTAATTCATTTTTAATTTTAAATGGTTCATAGTTTAAACTGTTACATTAATTTTTCTTAAAAACATAAAATGGTTTTGAATTAGTTATTCAAATTCAAACACTTTTTATTTTTAAAGTTTTTCTAAATTCCAAATTAATTATCATTTAAAAAACATTACAAATTTAAACCCTAAAATAAAAAATAAGGCGAGAACAAAGAGATAATTTGTGAATTTTTTTGAAAACAAGGCCATTAGTCCCGGTTTTTGGATCCAACCAGGACTAAAGGCCCCCTTCGCGTGCGCTTGGGCTCTGCCCAAAATATGAAAAAGACGTATGACCCTTTAGTCCCGGTTGGAGCCACCAACCGGGACAAAAGGTCCATCCTTAATAACTGCTCGCGCATCTTCTTCTTCTTCTTCTTCCCCATCTCATTCATCGACGCCAAGACAGAACCCTCCACGACGCCAGTCACGAGCTCGCCATTGCTCGATGCAAGGATAAGAACCGCCGCGTTCCCCTCTCTCTCCTAGTACCAATCTCATCCCCTCTCGTTCCTTCTTGTGTTCTTTCCCATTTGAGCAGAAACCCTAACTCGTTTTCGTCGCCGTTCAGAGCCTCCCCGAGCCAAGCCAAGGTGCCGAGGAGCTCCGCCATGCTGGACTACGTCTCTATGACACGTTGGAAACATATCTATATTTTTTGATGCTCCATGCTTGTTTAGTATCTACTTTGCTTTACTTGTCTACACTTTGAGGTGCTTTTTACATGTTTTCTAGTACTAACCTATTAACAAGTTGCAACAGTGTCAGATGCCTGTTTTCTGCTGTTTTTGGTTTCAGAAAAGTTAGTAAAGAAATATTCTCGGAATTGGATGGTACGAAGGACAAAGTCAATAAATTTCCGTGGGGAACAAGAAGTCCAGAGGGGAGCCCGGAAGGCCATCCTAGGGGGCCAGACCCACCCTAGGCGCGGGTGGGCCCTAGCCTGCGCCTGGATAGGGTTTGGGCACCCTGGCCGCCTCCCGGTCTCGCCCCTTCGCCTATAAGAAGCCCCCGATGCACAAACCCTGAGTACCCGATCAGAAATGCACGAAACCGTTTGTCGCCGCCGCCACCATCGTCCCTAGATCCAGGGAGGGGGAGGGGGATCTGAAGCTCTTCCCGGCACCCTGCCGGAGGGGATATGTAACATCCCAAAAATATTAAACTAGAATCATCAAACTCTAATCACCAAAATTAGGATTAACAAAAACTTCCTAAATAAAAATATGAAAGCATGCATGTGTGTATGCATTCCCTTTTGAATTCTTTTGAATTACCTTGCTTATGTGTTTCTTTGCTTGTAAAAGGATTCTTAGGTGAAATAAACATCATCTAAACAATCCTGACACTTTTCCAAAAGACTAATAAATCAAAACAAACAAAACAAGGGAATGGTCACTTTGACCAATTTAACTCCCATGCCTACTTTGGATATCTCTGACTTTCAGAACTTAACAGAAACTTGTTTGGATCTTTGCACCCCTTGATAGTAATCATAACAAAGTATCAAGGCCCACCTTGTGATCATCCAGAAACATTCATTTGCATAGTTTAAATGACAGTTTAAAATTGAATCTTTATCATATGGGAAGATCCCACCTTTTCAAAAACCACTCAAACAAGCTCAACTTTCAAAACCCAAGCATCTACAGACTCACCAGCACATGCCTAGAACACCCACCAAAAATCTTTTCAAAATTCAAAACTTGAATTCATGCGGCCATTTCATCAAACATCTTGCAGATGCAAATCAAATAAAATCAAAACACTATAGTGTGCAGTGTTTTGGGCCAAATTTGTTCCCTCTCTGGACACCACTAGCCTTAGTAGATCATCTAACCAACTTAACTAGTCACTAGCACCACGGTGAGCTCGCCAATGTCATCAATGGTGAACAGCCGAGAGCACCCATGTCACCCTAGTGTGGACAGCAGGCTAGAGGAAGAACTAGTCATGCCAACCTTGTCTGGGAGGTAGCCCATGCCTCACTGCCCGCCGCCCGCCAACATGCTCCCCACCGTCCCAGGAGACCACCAGACATGCCCATTTCACCGCCCGTGCCCCGTAGCCAGCGCTCGCCGTCAAAGACGCCGCCTCTGCCTCGCAGAGCATCGAGTGTTCCCGACCGTTTTCCACCGCTCCTACACACGCATTAAAGCCATAGAGCATCGCCAGGATACCACCGATCGATCGCCACCCTCGGCCATGCCTCTAGCAGCCCGTAGCCATGTCGCCACCGTCGCCTGCACATCCAGTTCGGTCTCACCGTCGAGCCTATAAAAGGAGACGACCCCCAGCCGAATTTAGCACACCATCTCACTCCCCTCTCCTCACTGATCGTTCCACCCCGTTCCCGGAGCAAGGCGAGCAGCGCACCGCCGGAATTTGGCTGGAGCTCGCCGCTGCTGGAGAAGAAGGGAGCCAGCGATTGGAGCCGCCCCAGGAGAAGCTACCGGTACCAGGAGGTTCGCCGTCGTCGACTTCATCGTTCGCCCGCATCGCCGACCCTCACCTGAGCCCCGGTGATCCCCCGATGACCCCCACCTGCCGCGTTAGGTTTTTGTCTCGCCGGCGCCGCCCGACGTGGACGATGAGTAGCAGTCGTTGGATTAGAACTAGATCCAACGCACCACATTGCCCCGTATCGCTTCGCAGCCCCCGTCTCACTGACGCATGGGGACAGTCACTTAACCAGCCCGCGTAAGCGCTGTGCGTAGTAGGCCGGCCCATTATCAGTTCCCGCGCAGCGCAGTTGTTTGAATTTGACTTTTTCCATTTTCATTCAAACACAGTTCTATACATAGTTTCAAAAATCAACCCATCCCGATTCAGTGAACCAAATTAAATGAAACCAATTTTGTTAGAAAGATATTGAAATGCTTAATACAAGCCCGTTGGATTCAAATCATTTGAATCTATAGATCAACCTTGGTAAAAATAACAAGGCAAAACCTTTTCTGCATTCAAACATTTTTCAAATTTAAACCATAATAGATTTTGAGTTGATTCCAACTCTCAAAAATCACATTTGATCATACCTTTCAGAATATATAAAAACATATGGTTTTACTTACAGAAATATTGTTCAAGTAATAAAAGAAGGCCACATAGGCATTTCTAGTCACTTATTTTATTTAAAATAAAAAGGTTGAACCTTATTAAATTGTGACACCACTTTAAATCACATTCCCATGTACTGAAATGTGTGGTGATGACATGTGTCAACATGATCCCATGTTTGGTTTGGAGAATATTAAATCTTAAGTAGTTTTACAATGAGTAGAAATTACTTTTCTAAAAATAAAAGAAATTAAACCAAGCTTTAATCTTGTAATGTTAGTGATGATGCTAGATCATCTATAGGACCCTTTTGTGTGATGATTGAAAATAATTAAGTATTGTTTGGTGATTGTGTACCTCGTATTTATTTATAGACGCTAGTACCGACCAAGGATACGAGGAGGAAGGAGGATACTACGAAGAAGAAGTCGAGCAGAACTTCAACCACTACTCTGCACAAGGCAAGCCTAATACTACTAGTTGAATGTGCAAGCTAACCCTTGCAATTATGAGAGATAAATAACCTATGTAATGCAATAAGCATGCTTGGTTAGATACATTTGATGATACCCAATCCTAGTTTTACTTGCAAGCTTTATACTTTATTTCTTTATCAAAGCTCTTACTTAGAGTTTACTGGAATAAATTGTAGATATTAGAAAGATAATTGAAGGTTGCATAAAGAGCATAAAACTTGGCCTAAGCTAGATAATCCTTATGTCATCCTAAGGCATGAGATTGAACTTAGTTAAAACTCCACTAGGTTACCACCCCTCATTAGTACTTACCCCCACCTGTAGATGCTAGTGCTAAGCATAAAACTTGATCAACTTTAGATGGGAATACTTGGTGGAAAAATGGTTATGAAAACCTTGGAATGATGGATCATTCTATTGAGATGTTTTGGACATGTGTTTCCAAACACTAGATGATTTTGGTGATGAAAATGTTGAGGCATGAGCCTTAGCCCTTTATAAAACTGATGGTTGTCTCGATGCGATACCATTCCAATTTTACCGTACAACCACAATACCCGAGAATTGGGTAGGGCTTGACTGGAAACTTATATACCTTAGTATTAGTTCCCTCACGGCCAAGGTCTGAGCTGAGGCTACCTTGTGAAGATTGTCCACCCGTGTAGTACCCAAGATGACAATTGGTCATGGTTGGGAGGCCAAACTCATAGGAGAGGTGCTTATACTAGGGCGTGTAATTGAAAGGTTAGGATTGATTATCCGCATACTGAGTATGGTGAATTCAGGATTTGTTCTTGACGGATGTATCGAATGTTGTGGTGAAAGTGTACAATCTCTGCAGAGTGTCAAACTATTCGAATAGCCGCGTCCGCAGTTATGGACAGTTGGAGTGGCCATACTGTTCTCCCGTCAGATGTTTTCAAAATGACTTGTGAAATGAATTGAGATTTTGACTTGACCACAACAGAGTTGTGATATGAAATACAAGTTCCCAACTTAGGTGTTATAAAACTTCAACTAGCATTCTTTGCTTCTGAACTTAGTAGAGGTAAATCTGGCTTTTTGTAAAACAACCCTAGAGCTTAGTGTCCTACTACCAAAAACCCCCTTCACTTGTTAGTCTTAGTTTGCGAGTACTTAAAGAGTACTCATGGCTTTGTCCCTGGCTATTCCCGTGGCCATACTATGAAGAGGAGTACCTGGAGGATGGACCCTAGGAAGGTTACGACAACTAGGATCATCTCCCATCGTCAGCATTGCCTATGACCCTGAAGATGGAGCTTCGCCTACGCTACCGTTATTGTTACGTATTCCGCTGCTTGAGTTGTATTAAGAACTGGATCATGAGATCCCTATTTGTGTAAGACCTTATGTATGGTTTGTAATGGATGATGTACTGTGGTATCCAAATCTGTTATGTCTCGCAAAAATGGTAATCCTGGGATTGCGATGTATGGCATAACATGCATCTAGGATTAAACATCCGGGTGTTGACAGGATATCATCCCGGAGGCCTTCTCCCCGGTATGATTCGTGAGTAGTTCCACCTTGGACTATGGGTCCATGTAGTAGATAGATGGTTGTATCTCCTCCTTTGTGCTTTCATGTATAGATCTTGTGAGCTCAGTTCATGATCAAGATCTAATCTATTTGTAATCATGCATGTTGTGTTTGCGAGGATCCGATGGATATTGAGATTATTATGTTGGTTTGATTAATGGTTTTATCTTTATGATTCTATCATGTCTGTGTTGTTTGTGATCTTGCATGATCTCCGTTGCTAGTGGTTATCTTGGCCAAGTAGTTGCTAGTGACTCCAAGAGGGAGTATTTATGCTCGATAGTGGGTTCATGCATCTAGTTTCCAAGGGAAGTGACAATAATCTCTTCGGTTGTAGATGTGTTATTTCTACTAGGGAGAAAACAACATTCTCTTGTTCATGGAACATGTGGACTGTTTACCTTACACACTTTGCTGAAAGCAGTTGTCTGTTGCTTGCAACTTAATACTGGAGGGGGTTCGGATGATAACCTGAAGGTGGACATCTAGTCATAGATGAAGTTGGATGACGGTCTATGTATATTGTTGTATTTCCCAATCAACCTCATAGGATCTTTCTGGCTAGTAATTGCATTGCTATGCCTTGCTCAGTTCCTGTCAATTGCCCCGCTGTAATTTTTTTACCTTTCATGCCATGTTGTTTATCTAAGGAGAGCACCTCTAGTGAACTATAGACCCCGGTCCAATCTTTACCATTGATACATCTTTCACTGTTACTTGTTTACTTGCTGCAAACCATTACCTTCCACACCATACGTTTAATCCTTTGTTACAGAAAACCGGTGAGCTTGACAACCTCACTGATTCGTTGGGGTAAAGTCTTGAGTTTGTGTTGTGCAGGTCTCCACATTGCTAGCAACACCTTTGAGACGTTTCCTTCCTCCTTCAGGTTCGATAACCTCGGTCTCTACTAAGGAAAACTTGCTACTGTGCTCATCACACCTTGCTCTTGGGGTTCCAACAAAGTTTCCCACGTCAACACTGGGTGCACGCATCACTCTATGCCAAAGGAATCGTCCCCGCTCGGTCTTAATCAAGCTCTGCATCACCCATCTTCCCGAGCTCCGGCTGCCGTCGTTTCGCCTCCGTCCGGCCTCCCCTTGCTTCCCCGACCCTGTCATCGCTTTCGTGGTGAGCCACTAGTGCTCTAGCACCTCTTCACGCTCTCCCTCTCGCTCTCTAGCTCTTCCCCTAAGACCATCTGTCGCTGTCGCTGTGCTCGTCGCTCTAGCGACCAATAATGGGAGGCACCACCACCATATGGTTCGCCTCGACGAGCTCTTTCCAACGCGCACCTCTCGCTGCCCCTCGATCTGAGAGCAAGGCCATGGGTGATGTCATCGTGACATCATAATGATGTCATAACCCTTTTTGTTTTCTTTTAATGTTTTGTAAAATGATTTCTGTAATTATTGTGTAATTGGTTATTGCTGACAGGTGGGTCCACCCTGGAAGTGGTATAAACATATTTAGAAATATTTTCTGTTTAATAAAATGTTAAAAGTAATTCCAAAAATGTAAATTATTTTATAATATTCTAAAAATGATTGAAAATGAATTAAAAATGGATAAATTCATAACTAATTAATTTTAAATCAGAAAAATAAAATGTACAACTTAAAACTATTACCATACATTATTATGTTAATTGATACTTTGAAAATTCATATTACTTAATATTCATAAATGAGAAAACATAAATTATATGCCAAAATTTTGGTATAAATAATATACCAAAATAGTATACCTAAGTGACCCCTCTCATATGCATCCGAGGTTTCTCCAAACTAGGTTTTACATGCCTCGGAACTCCGTAATATTGATTTTAGTTGATTTTTATTATTGTAAATATTGCAAATTATTTTTTATTATTGTGTATGTATATATTAGGGTTTCTCCAAAATAGGGTTTATATCTCTCAACACCCTACCTAACATTCTCCCTTAGCCGCTTTGACTTATCCGTTTTTCCACCTATGCAGAAAATATGGAAAAGGAAGAGTTGATCCAAGGTGTGATCCGCAGGGAAGAAAATGTAGATGTATCGACGTTTCTGAACAACTCCGGTGAGGGTGATCCTCTTTTTGCCGGAAGAGACGACTTCTTTGAGGTTGAAGGTGATGCCTTCCGCGAGGGAGCATGCGATGCATTTTGTGATCGAGAAGACGACAACTCCGGCGAGGTGCATGTAATATAATTAATTCATTAATTAATCATCTAATGTCTACATAGAAATATTAACGATGATATTTCTTATTTTAGCCCCCCGGATCAAACAAATCTACTGCAAAGAGCGGACGAGGCCCAACCAAAAAGTTGGAAGACCATGAGAGGTTCAGGATCGAAGAAATCGGCGGCGACGGCAAACCGACAGCTCCTGTTTTTGTCGCAAACAAATTTGTGGCACTATGCGGAGTAATCGTTAGGGACTTCGTCCCAATCACCATGCGAAATTGGAATAGGCCTGTTGATGCGGAAGAAGAGGGAACATGTTTATATGTCCCTAACATGGCCAAAGATTTATTGTGGAAGAGGCTCATGCTTAATGACCCTACCGAAGGTAGAGATGGATCCAAATGCGGAGGATCCAGTTGAGGACGCCAAGCAACATGCCAAAGCCATGCAGATGAAGGTCAGTGAGTGGGCTTTGAAGAAGATGACCCAGTGTTTCACCAACTGGAAGAAAAGATTGCACCTAGACTATGTCGTGAAAGACAATACTCCGGAATTTGAGAAGATTCAGTATCAGAAGTTAAAACCATTCTGGGATGAGTTTGGGAATTACAAGACATCAGAAAAGCTAAGAAAATGTCTGCAACGAATAAGCTGAATGATGCTAACAAGAAGTATCACCATACTATGGGCCAAGGTGGCTACAGGGCTGGCATTCCTAAGTGAAAGAAACTTGAGGATGAACTGTGTGCTAAAAGATCATCCCAGAGACAGACAATTGGATCGAACGTGCAAAGAATTGGTTTTACGGGCATGGGGGCACATTGGACTCGGAAGGGAAGTGTATATATAACATAAGACTTAAAGAAGACCCCTTGCCAATCGAGAACATAAGAAAAGCAGTAAAGGCTTTTGTAGATGGGGAATTCATTCCCGATAGAGAGAATGACAAGCTCACACTCGCCCTTGGGAATAAGGAACACGATGGACGAACACGAGGCACAATAGGCTCCCAACCATGGAGCACTGGGTTTCCTGAAGAGAGGAAGAAATATCCTGATAGAAGTCGTAAGAGGAGAAAGGACAAGGCGGAAGTTGAAGAAGATATTCAGAAAGAGCGAATGCGTATAATTGAAGAACGAATAAAGCAACAACAAGATGAAATTAACGCACTTAGCCAGCAAGGTACTACCAGCCCATCTCAGCAGAACATGGTGGTAGAACCTGCATTCGATGTTCCCAGACTATTGAATAATCGAAAAAGCAGTGTGGCTTCCACCGAGGTCCCGGGGCACCAACGATGGCTCGTGTTGGCTACCCAGTGGATGATATCACACAGATTACACACTGCGACCTACATGTCAAAGTTGTGAACATATCAATAAAGGTGGAGGTCGGCTATGCCTTACCAATTGGACCTGCACCAACTTACCATTGTCGTCCAGTTCCACAGGGCTACGCTATTGGCGGGGTAGATGAATTCATGCCTACCTTTCAAGGTTTGAAGCTTGACTACCCTATAGGTGAAGGGGATGTGACTGAACTGGGAGAAGCAACAAACATCACCATTATATGGCCAAAGGAATGTATCGTGCTTCCAAATCACACGCCAAGGACATCTTTATCGCCGCCTCACCCGTCTCCAGCGCGGTCTTCGCCACCGCGGAAGCCGTCTTCGTCGCCTCACCCATCTCCGTCGCCTCACCCGTCTCCGTCGCCTCACCAGTCTCTGGCGCAGATGTCGCCGCTGTGGCAGCCATCGCCGACGCCTCAGGAAAAAAAGTGTAAGCGTACCACCGCTACTCTGCGGAGTGGTAAGCAATCGCCGACACGCAAACAGGAGCCTCTTCCAAAAGTACCAAAGGTTCCTCCCAAGAGAGCTTATGACTGTACTGAAGAGGAGACTACGGCGATCGTTGAGGCGGAAACGACAGCGTTTTTCGCTAAGCTGTGGCGGCCGAAAGAGCTAGAGTTCCCCAGCACCGAAGAAGAAAAAGCCCGAGTGTTCAAAAATGCTAAAGGGCCTTCACCAACCCGAGCCAAAGCTGTCATCACACTATGAGCGCTCTATTCTCAAGTCACATGCGACACAACAACTGTCGAAGAGCAGTACTAGTGCAAGCGGGAAATCTGTTGCCCAGCTCGGAGAACAAACAAAACAATCGTGTGCCCCTCTCAAGGTGATTTCCCATACCAATGTGGGGTCAAGCAAATATGCGGCTGAAGAGCAGTATGATCCAGAGGTAGTTGCATTATACGGAGAAGCGACCGCTGCTCAAGGTATGAGTATTGTCCACTACTTATCCTAGTTACAGTACTTCCCCGTGGGTGAAGTAGCATACAAATACCAGTACGACAAACCTCTCGTCAAACCTGAGGAGGTAAAGAATCTTCCAACAAAAATGCGAAGATTGCATAACTGGTACATGCATGCCACAAAGGCCGGGGCTAACTGGATAATGCTGAGGGTTACAAAAAAACATTATGGGAAAGAAGTAGATGACATGATAGCCATTGAATTTATTGAACTCTTTCAATTATTCAATCAAGACGCCTTAGACAAATCGATCATCAGTGCTTATTGTCTGTTAGTACTAATTATGTAATTAATTTAGTCTCTAGCTATCTCATCTCGTTTATTGCATGTATATAATCATACTATAATATGCAGAATGAAGATTCCCGAATGCAGCAGAGGACAAATCTATGAAATTGGGTTTGTTGACCCATATTGGGTTCATCAAGCTAATCTCAAAACAAACCCCCAGGATACGGAGGATAATATTGTACACGCGATTAAGGTTTCAAGAAACTAGAAGGGAAATACTATTTCCTTACAACTTCGAGTGAGTGTTATTGTCTTGTATAAACTTTCTATTTCGCTTACTCGACGTTAAGTATATAATTGATGAGTTATGCATGCGTAGCTTCCACTATATTCTATTAATCATTCAACCTGACAAAGGGCGGATACTAGTCATGGACTCGAAACATAAACCCCTTGAGACGTGGAAGGACATGCAAATGATTCTCCAGCGGTAATTCTAATCATTACGATACTATATCGGCAATGTTCATGAATTTTATGATATAAAGTAATTAATAACTTCTTTTATCTGTTTTCTTCGTCGAGCAGCGCTTGAAAACGGTTCACCAAGAAGGCTAGGGGTGTTTGGAAAGAGGAGCTTACATTTAAACCACTAGATGTAAGCACCGCTAGCTATATCCGCGCATCTCTTTCATTCTAGTTTTGATACCGTTATTATCATGCTTGATTATTATTTTGATTGAACTCTATTCTCATAAAGTGCCTGACGCAGGGACCAGGGAACAATTTATGTGGATACTATGTTTGCGAGTTCATCCGTGAGACGTGTTGTGAGAAGGGCAGAAATTTAGAGCAACTTAACGTACATAAACAATTTCTATAGTTTTTTATTACCGTCAAATTGTGTTTAGTTTCATTCATATAGGTTGACTCCTTTTTAAATCAGCTCGAATGTCTACGGGACGGTCTTCTGCCAAAGGATCGCGTACAAGCAATTTAGGAGGAATTGACGGAATTCTTGGATGCAGAAGTCCTAAACCCAAAAGGAGCCAATAGGGATTGTACAAAGAGCTTATTTTGTATGTATATATGTGCATGAAATCCGTGTATCTAATGTAATATGTTCGACACTTGGATCTATATTGTCATGATGATCTTGTGTAATATAATTATTCCTTCATTGATGAGTGCAAAACATAAAATAAAAAATAAAACAACATAAATGAATTCTTTGTCCGCGGTACAAAAAGTGGCCAAAATGTTGTCACGACAAAAAAAGGTTGCCAAAATGAATTCTCTGCCGTGGCAGAGAAATATGCCAAATCTCTGCCGCGGCAAAGGGTCATTTGTCCCGGTTCGTGTTACGAACCGGGACGGTTGCTCCTCCCCCCTCGCATGGGGCAGCAGCCACGTGTACGTTGTTTTGTCCCGGTTCGTGGGACAACCGGGACTAAAGGGCGGGGGCTTTAGTCTCGGTTGTCCAACTGGGAAACCGGGACTAAAGCCCCTTACCAACCGGGACACAGAGACACATTCTCCACCAGTCTTAGTTCAAAAAAGAAGTTCCAAAAATACAGGACGTCTTCACAAATATAACTTTTTTTATACCTCCTGTTCTGAATGAAACATGCCAAATACACCGCATATATACTCTTCCATATTTCTTGGTACTGCCTCCCACACGAATAGCATGTGTACGTACTTAAGAGCATCTCCACTCGCCTACCCAGCAGGACGACCCGGATGCCGAAATTACGCCAGGACGCCGAAAATCGGCCCAGTCGCGTACCCAGGGACCTGTTTTCGGCCGGATTTGGGCCAACTTTGGTCCGGACTATCCAGGATGAACCCAGGATCCCGGGTACACCCTGGGGACGCCGGACGACGAGAATTTGGCGAGTGGACCAGCCTGTCAGCGACAGAAGCCGACTCGCCGCCATCCTTCCCGTCATTTTCCTTTTTCCGTCCTCGCCGCTACACCCCCCTCCCGCCATTCTTCCGGCCTATATAAGACGTACATCTCGCCGTCTCTCGTCACAGGCCCTCACACCACCACAACTCCGACAAACTTCGGACGTTCGCACCTTTCTTCCTCCCCAACTCCGCCGAGAAGCCATGGCCGGCCAACGCACGCTGTCGTCGTGGGAAGCCCGACTGCTCCGCAAGGCGCGCTATACGGCCCCGCCGGACACTCGCCTCCCCCTACACTACTAGAGAAAAGGCTATAGGAGACATGCTTATGCGAGGCACATTTAGACCATATGCGCCTCCTATAAAATAGGCGAGGCACACTCCTTCTCCATGCGCCTCTAGTATAAAAATAGGCGAGGCGCATATGATAATAATGCGCCTCCTATAATCCCTGTACGGACTAAATCTAGCAGCCCCATATTATGCGAGGTGCATTCCAGTCATATGCGCCTCCTATATATTAGATAGGCGAGGCGCATATGGGCAGAATGCGCCTCGCATAATCTGTGTGGGCCCGCGTGTTGGTAGGTGCACGAATATGCGAGACGCATATGGTTATATGCGCCTCCTATATTTGATAATATGCGAGGCACATATGGTCATATGTGCCTCAAGTAACTCCAAGCGGGCGGAGGTAGGTGGCCGCATATGCGAGGCGCATATTGCTATATGCGCCTCCTATAGTTTGAATTATAGGAGGCGCATATTGCACAATATGCGCCTCCTATAACCTAGCACCACTTTTTTCCAGCTTTTTGCACATGGATCCAACTACCACCCCACTTACTTGTGTCACTTCTTCCTCCTCCACCAAGACAAATCTGGTCGCCCCTCCTCCTCTCCACCTCATTTCCCCCATTGATTCACCATAGAAGCTTGCTCAACATCCATTGGTTGACACCCATATGTAAGTGAAGTCTCTTGCTCCTCTAGATCTACAACATGTCCATTTACTTCTCCTCCGGCTCTCTTGCGCAAGTCGTTGTTGGAGGAAGCGTGAAGACGTTGCTTGCATGTATGTGCGTTGTCGGAGACACCGACTATATGATTGTGTTGTGGTGCTACTTTTGTGCAGGGATTTCATTTGAGATGCCAATATTTCGCCGGAATGTTGATTTATTTCTTTTCCGGCGAATTTCTGGCACTCGCGGATGTCCTCTTTTTAGGGGAGGTCATGCCGAATTTTTCCGGCGATCCACGTCCATATATGCTCTAATTATTCTCTTGCTCTTTGTACCACGCAGGCGGCCATGGTCTGACCACTGATCAACAAAGCCCGCGTGGATAGGTGGATGACATGCGCGAGGGCCGACATGGAACGTGCAAACAAGACAGAGATAAGATGTCCATGTCGGGACTGCAAGCTGATGTATCTGATAAGGCATGATTCTGGAATGCTGGAGTCACACCTGCTTCGACGTAGTTTCATGGATGGCTACACTCGATTGATACGTGATGATGAATATGATGATGAGGATGTCAATAATGGTGAAGATCAAGATGCCAGTGATGATCACGAAGATCAAGACGCCAGTCACGATCACGAAGATCAGGGTGGCACTGGACATGGACACGAAGATGATCAAGGTGGCGTCGGGCATGGACACGAAGATGATCAAGGTGGCGCCGGTCATGAACATGAATATCAAGGTGCCGACCATGATTCGAGCTGGTTGCGAGACCCTCATGTCCAAGATCTGCTTCTCAAGGAGACGAGTAACGCCAGAGCTGCCGGTAGAGAGAAAGCTAAACTGGAGCAAATGGAGAAAGATGCGGTCACTCCATTGTTTGACGGATGCAACGACGGGGATACCCGTCTAAATGTAACGCTTAGGGCTCTGGAGATGAAGGCGAAACACAAAATGACCGACAAATGTTTCGATGACAACATTGTATTCTGGCACGATATTCTTCCCAAGAAGGGGAACACATGTTCGACTAGTATCGCTGAGGCGAAGAAAGTCGTGTGCCCTCTCAATCTACCGCATGTGAAATACCACGTTTGCATAAATGATTGCATCATCTACCGGGGCGAGGACGCGGAGAAGACCACGTGTCCGGTGTGCAAGACCTCTCGATACAAGAGAGGAACCAAGAAAGCTCCTAGGAAGGTGGTGTGGTACTTTCCTCTAACTCCTCGTTTGTAGCGGTATTTCGCAGACCCTAAGGAAGCACATCACATGCGCTGGCACATGGAAAGAAAGAGGCCGGAAGACGATGATCCGGAGAAGGAGGAAATGTTGAGGCACCCTTCGGATGCTTGCCAATGGAAGGCGTTGGACCTCCAATATTACCAACATTTTGGGAAAGAGTCAAGGAACCTAAGGCTGGGCGTGAGCACTGACGAACTCAATCCGTTTCGAAGCCAGAGCAGCACACACAGCACCTAGCCCGTGTTTGTATGGATCTACAACCTCCTCCCTGGTTGTGCATGAAGAAGAAGTACGTAACCATGAGTATGCTCGTTCAAGGGCCAAAACAACCTGGTACAGACATCAATCTATATCTCACGTTGTTGAAAGAGGAGTTGGTCACGTTATGGGAAGAAGGAGCCCGTACATGGGACGCCTCGAGACAAGACTACTTTGACATGAGAGCTCGAGATCGTGGTGATAATGTGCGAGCTCGAGATCTATTTCCCTCCCACTTTCTTCGACATCATGCTTCATCTGCTTCTCCATGTCGTGGAGGATATCGTCCAGCTCGGTCCTGCGTTTCTGTGAAGCATGATGCCGTTCGAAAGGCTCAATGGACACATCAAGGGATACGTTAAGAACAAGTCCCGTCCAGATGGAATCATAGCAAACGGCTTCCTGGCCGAAGAGTGCATCTCTTTCTGCTCGAACTTTCTACAAACCGAGACCCCTCTTGGTATGCCATTCAACAAGCACCTCGGGAGGCTCGCTGGATGGGGTCACCGCGAGGGTCGACGTGCAAAGCATGTCGACATGGAGGGCTGAACCAAGGACTTTGAAAGAGCAAACATGGTCGCGCTGCAACACCTGCAGGTGGTTGATCCATACATACATGAGCACAAAGAGTTTATCAAGAAGAATTACGCTGATTGGGGGCGCCAGGTCCCGAGGGAGGAAGATGTTATCAAGGAGCACAACTCCGGTTTCACACAGTGGTTCAGGGAGAAGGTCATAGCTAATCCACCGCAGTGCGAGTACTCGGAGGAAGATAAACTCATATTATCATTGTCACAGGGCGCCCCGCACAACCTCATGACCTATCAGGCTTACGATATCAACGGATACACGTTCTACACAGAGGAAAAAGACAATAACTGTGATTACCGGAACTCAGGGGTAACGGGGATATTCTACACCGGCGACATCCCGGAAAGATACTACGGAAGGATCGAGGAGATTTGGGAGCTCGACTATGTTAGGAGAAGGTGCCGATGTTCCGTGTCAGGTGGGCCAAGAGCGTCGAGAAAGAAGACCGGTATTTCACCACCATGCTTATACCGTCAAAGACCACTAGCGCGATCGCACCCGCAAGAAATGAGCCCTGGGTTTTGGCTAGCAAAGTCGACCAATGCTGGTACATCAAAGACCCGTCAAAGCCTAGCCGGGTTGTCGTCAGGAGAGGCAAAAGGAACATTATCGGAATGGACGGAGTCGCCAACGAGCAAGACTTTGACCAGAACGGTGACCCGAAGATAGAAGACGGGTATGGCAACCAAATAGCGTACACCACAACCCTACCTAAGAAAGGACTTCCATTCAAGGGAAGTAGTGAAGACGTCCCGGACCTAACCTATGCAACCGCGACAAAGAAGGGCAAGAAGACGACCATTGTCAAGAACCGTCGTGTGTGTGGCCTACTATTATGTATCAAAACATTTTTAATTTTCATTATGTGTGTGTTATAATAATATTGCATTGAGAATATTATGTATCGACAAGACACATTCATTGAGAATACTCACTTTTGTTGTTTTAGCAATATTTGAATATTTAAAATATTTGTAGTACATTTTATATTTCATATTGTGTTTGGACAATGCTTTTACATGAAAAATGGCCTTTAAAAAAAATTTCCAAAAAATTGTTAACCTTAGGGTTCAAACCTAGGTGGCCAGTGAAATAGGACAAGGCATGTTACCACTAGGCTGTTGTGTGTTTGTTGACAGAAACTTGCGCACTTCCCTATTTGTCTAGAATTGCATATTATACGAGGAGCATTTAGCCCAGATACACCTCGCGTAATTTTATACGAGGCGCACTTTGCGATATGCGCCTCGCATAATCCGGTATAGATCAAAACACACAGCTAGTACATGACCTTTCTTCACATCTCACGCGCCGTCTCACATCTCACAGATCGAAGCCGTCGCCGCCGCCGCTGTCGCCGTCTGCGCTCGCAGCGCCCTTCCTGCCGCCGGCCGTCCGCGCCCGGAGCAGCCCGCCGTCCGCGCCTACCTACAGGAGGAGCACACCTCGTCCACGACCCGCACGCCCCGTGGAGGAGGAGCCCGACGCCGCCGTCCCGGTGAAGGAGGAGCTCGCCGCTCGCGGAAGTAATGCACCAAGCCTCGCGAGCAGGTAAGCATAAAAGACCCATATCCATGGCTGCCGTGCTTCTCCCGCTAGAGGGATCTCCTTTATAAGCCTCCTCTTGTCTGACTCCGCATTTTAGTTGCCGTCTCCCATCTCCTTGGGGCACGCGAGCGGAATTCGATCTCCGTGGCAGGTCTGTGTCTGCGCTCGGTGCTGGAGTGCTTGTCTGTCACCCTCTTTCGCTGGACCCACGCGCGGCGGTTTGCCTGAATCCCGACGGGTCTTGTGGTGGATTTGGGGATCTGCTTCGCTTCCTTTGCAGTAGGATTTCGGTCTACTGCTCGTAGTTTGTCGAGCGCTGATCATCTGTGGACGCTGGGAAGGCGATGGGCTCGCGGCATTGTTTTTGGGTACCGAGAGATCAACCGCTACCGCTGTGACGACTGCGGAATTTACTTTCGCTGCTTATTTTTCAGTAGTATATAATTTTGTTTTTTTGGTGGGGGAAGTGCTCCTTGTTTAGTTGTTTCCAAGTTCTCTCTGCATAGTCATATTTTATCACGCTTTCTGTTTCTGGCTGCTTGGTATACTAGCATGCACTAGAATGCCGGTTGCCAAGGCCGGAAGATGTTGTACTGTAATTGGGCAGTCATACAACGCTAGGCTATGCATATGTGTTTCCTTCGGTGATATTGCTTTCTGTCAGTGTAAAAAGGAAATGCCACTCCAATGTGTCAATTTTTCATGTGGCACCAGGCCACCCATGTGGTCATCCTCGCATTGAATGCTGTTTTCCAGTTTATCCTTTTATTTGTGCGTTGTATGTCTACACTTTGTCATTCATAATGCAACATGAGTACTGCTTCTCTCACTCCCCATTCTAGTAAAAATTCCTGACATTTCATAAAAAATCTCAATGAACTTCTGATACCAAGCTTTGATTTCAGAATGACTTCAACGCACTCAGTTATTAATTCTGAAAGATACTGATAGATGAGTGGAAGCTCTGCTAATATGTACTGATCCCTGCCTTGCCATGCACTCTCGGTAAAACCAATAATTTTGCTGTGTTTATGTATGCTAGCTGTGTTTGTGTATGTTGGCAGCAAAATGGCTGTGTTTATTTCTATTTAGGATTTTTTGTGTAGGTTTTTCTTTTTGAGTTGCCAATGTTTCGCCGGAATGTTGATTCATTTCCGTTCCGGCGAATTTCTGGCACTTCTAGACATAGAAAATTAGCAAAGTTCATGCCAAAAATTTCTGTGAATTTTTGTGCTTATTAGTTTCATTTATTTGTGTGTTTAGAAATGTCGGAGCCGGGCCCTTCTAGCAAGAAGCCCTTTTGGGAG
The DNA here is from genome assembly GCA_030063025.1 of Avena longiglumis. NCBI lineage: Eukaryota > Viridiplantae > Streptophyta > Magnoliopsida > Poales > Poaceae > Avena > Avena longiglumis. Next base: position 536,726,028 of record CP125973.1, read on the forward strand.
CAGCAGGCGGAGATGGAATCCCTAGAGGACCCGGAATTTGTTCCGCGGGACGACAAGATGGAGGAGGACGAGGATACCTCGTCGGGCAATGAGGAGATGGGGGACGCCGATGGTGACGCCACTACCATTGATGGTGGCGGTGAAGCTACTACAGACGGTGGTAGCGCATCGAAGAAGTCTCGGAAGGATCGGACCCCGATCGTGGTCGACCTCAAAAGGTCCATCATCACAAAGCGTGAGCCCTAAAGGTGCGACTTTGGAGCCAAAAGATTTTGTTGGGGGTTACTCTAACCAGCTCGCGGCAATCCTCCGAAACACCGTCACGATCAACATGGAGAACCTGCAGGCCGAAGAGAACAAGGGTTTCCTCATCCAGTTTTTCCGGAAGCTGCACGCAAGATACGCGTTCCCGGGTGATGAGGAAAACAAGTATAATAATGACAATCTCAAAGGTAATCCGGTGAACAAGTATGCCCTAGGGAGGATGACCAAGGCCTTGTCAAATTGGAAGGCTCGGGTGAAGAATCTGATTTTCGAGGAGAAGCTAAGTTATTCAGAGCTCGTCAAGAAGGAGCCTCTGGTCAAAGAAGAAGACTACAATGTGTTCAAGACCATATGTAACTCTGCCTTGGGCAAGGCCAGGACTGAGAAGGGCAAGGTTATGAGATCCCGAAACATTGGTACCCACCATCTCGGCTTCGGCGGTTATAGAGCCGCGAGGCCCAAATGGGATAAGGAGGACGCCGACGCTCGTGCAAAGGGGTTGAAACGTCCCTTTGACGACATAAAGGAGGAGCAGACAAAGAACTTCGTCAGGGCCCGGTTTGCCAAGCCGAAAGGGAGTTCTGATTATTCTTCGGAGCCCGCCGGCCCCTTTGCTCCGAGGGTGAAGGACTTCATGCAAAAATATTTAAGTAGTTTGCATGCAAGTCGATTAATTGCATTCATGATTAATCAATGAAGTCCAGTTTTCTGATCAAATGCTTCGCGTTCCTTGTGCGCAGGACGAGGAGTGTAGGAGCTCCTCATCCTGTGGCGCCACCGCCTGTCGCCAAGTGGGACACCACTTTAAATAGGGCGTTGAACCGGACCAAGAGTGTCGATCCCCTGGCGGCCCCGTCGGCTGGTGGTCGGCTTTGGCGGCATACCATGGTCCGAGTACTATGGCACCCCGGAGCGGAAGGGAAAGAAGGTCGAAAGCGCCAAGGTAAAACTCCTAAGGGAACAAGTGGAAGCCTTTCCAAATATAGTCCAAGATGCCGTGAACAAGGCTGTGTCGGCTACCGAGACAAAGTTCCAAGAACAAGTCCAGACACAAGTCCAGTCACAAGTCCATTCACAAGTGAACGAGAAGCTCAACACCATCCTTCCCGTCTACATGGAAAAGTACAACAAGTGGCAGAAGGGTGGTAAACGGGGGCCGCCACCGATTCCCAACCTCAACAGCGCCCAATCGGACAATGTGGCTCGGCCGGAGGCGTTGGTGACTCCTCCAGCAGAGCCGGTGGTGGTGGAGACTCCTCTAGCTCCGGAGCTTAACTTGCCCACTGCAGCGAAGGAGCCGGCCCGCACCACCGTGCCAGCAGGCAGCCACTCCGCCACTTGCGTGGTCAAGCCTGTCGGCGTCGGTGCCTTGACATTGGCCGAGTTTGACGCCCTCAAGGTAACTAACTAATTAAAGCGAGAGTTGGGAGGCTCAACCACACCGATGACTTGATCTACATTTTCTAACGCCGCCTACATGTCGATCTTTCGCAGGAGACACTCCTTGCACTCTAATGCACCGGGTGGGGCAGTTGATGGATGTTGCCAAGGGTACTATTTTTCAACCAGAGAACCGCAAAATGCACAATGTCACAATGCCACCTGACATGATGAGGGTCAAATATAGTATGGTGCTTCCGGGCTACGAGCAAGTGGAACCTCCCTCTCAACCTCAAGGATGGGATGATGAGGACACGGCAGCGGTCCTCAATACCGGCTTCGGCTACTTGTACCTATGGCCGAAGAGCCAGATCCGTTTGGGGACAGAGGACCAGCTCAACATCACCCTAGAGGCAGCACAACCAGCACATGATGAAGACTTCGAGATGGGAGACTTGGACAACATGGCACAGAATCCCGATGATGATGGAGAAATTGACCCGAACTTCGGTGACCAGTTTGTTAACACAAGGTTTTCTGATTGGTATGAGCCGGGACCATCAGGCACACATCAAGTTGCCGAGACCCAACCAGCACCAGCGAAACCCCCTTGCAAGGTGCGTCTCTTCCCAACTAGTCAGGAGACGCCGCCACCTGTCCCCTTCACCGAGCCTCCAAGTCCAGTAGTTCCTTTGATCAGCCCCGGCACCCTCCATAAGACGGTCGGCGAGGTGAACGCAGTGGCCGAAGTCGTAAAGAGCAAGAAGGGTCGCAAAAGGAAGCCTAAGGGTGATCGGGGCCAGGATCCAAATCCTCTTTTCCGGGACGGCGCTGTGGGGCAAGCCAAGAATCAGCAGCACGTGGCACGTGTACCGATGATGTGTAAATCGATGCTCGAGGTCGCAGGCTCGCATATGCGTAGTATTCATTATGGCTGTCTCACAATTGAGGAGTGTCGCATTCGCGACAACGATCAGTCGTACCTCGTTTTCAAGGCTAAGGTGCCTTCTCATATGCCGTGCTTCGTCACTGTACCCCCTGGGGATATCTTCTACATGCGGCATACCGACCTGTTTGACATGTTGAACGGGTTTCGACTGCACAATGTAGGGGTTCGTAGCATGGAAAACAAAAATTTTCTATCGCATACAAACAAACAAGATCTATCTACTAGATTGTAGCAACGAGTCGATGGAATAACTTACCCTCGAAGATTCCAAAGCGGTTAACGAGAGCAGATTCTCGTGGGTGATGTAGTCCTACTCTTTCCGATCTCAAGATCGCGTAGACGATCCTTCCGGCGCTGCGTTCCGGCAGCGCTTCCGTAGTCGGTCACACGTTCGGTACTCGACGAAGACCTTCCTCTCCCTTGTTCCAGCACGCAGCGGAGGTTGTAGCACTCTCCTCGTGATTCCGGCAGCATAACGGCGTGGTACCGGAAGTAGAGGGGAGATCCCGCAGGGCTTCGCCTTAAGCCGGAGCGAGTATGGTGGAGTATGAGAGAGAGATATTTGTGGTCTAGAGATTAGACACACCAATTAGAAGGCTCTAAACCGCAGGCTAGAGCAATTAGAAGCTCTAAACCAAAACGGCTCTAAACCGGAGATTAGAGGATAGGAACTTGTGTGTCTAGAGGAGGCCCTGCCTCCTTTTATAGGTGGAGGGGCTGGCGCTTGAGGAGGGAGGAGTCCCTCCCTAACTCGGCCTAGGCTGGCCGCCGGCTTGGAGGAGAGGGACTCCTCCTCCAAGTTGGTTTCAACCTCCTCTTGCTTGTTTCCCACAGTTTCATGTTTTCCACAGTTTCCTGTTTTAGCCGTTTGACTTTCAAACTGGCAGTTTGACTTTTCAGTTTTGGAACAGCAAGAACACTTAGTACATGATGTAATCATTCAATGACACATTCATGTACCCCCCCCCCCGGAGTGCCGGACAATCCGGAACCTTCTAGAACATTCCCGATGAAAACACCGGAATCATTCCCGAACTCCGAAACGGGACTTTCCTTATATGAATCTTATTCTCCGGACCACTCCGGATCACCTCGTGATATCCCGGATCCCATCCGAGACTCCGAACAACATTCGGTCTCTTTCTCATAATACCATAACTACTCAAACAACGTCGAATCCTTAAGTGTGTCTCCCTACGGTTCGTGAATTATGCGGACATGATCGAGACACTTCTCGAACAATAACCAATAGAGGAATGGAAATTCATATGGCTCCACATATTTCTCGATTACTTTGCGATCGAATGAACCACTTACATATGATACCAATTTCCTTTGTCTCACGATAGTTTACTCATCCGAGGTTATGATCGTCGGTATATCTGCATACCTAGTTCAACCTTGTTACCGATAAGTACTCTTTTCTCGTTCCCGTGATATGTGATCCCTTGTGAGCAGGTCACATGCTTGCAAGCTAATTGGATGACATTCCACCGAGAGGGCCCAGAGTATATCTATCCGTCATATGGATGGACAAATCCCACTCTTGATCCATGTGTCTCAACCAATACTTTCCGAACACTCAATGCCACCTTTATAGCCACCCAGTTACGGTGTGGTGTTTGATGTCATCAAAGCATCCATCCGGTAAAGGTGATATGCATGATCTCATGGTCGAAGGAATTAGGTTACTATGTATCAGAAAGCATATAGCAATTGAGCTATTGAAATGACTTGATCTTTATGCTACGCTTATCTATAGGAGTATGTCCATCACATCATTCTCCTAATGATATGATCCTGTTGTTAATAACATCTCTATGTTCATGATCAGGAAACCATGATCATATATTAACCAACAAGCTAGTTTAACAAGAGGCTTTACTAGGGACTCTTATTTTAGTTTACAAATCACACAAGTATTAATGTTTCCGGTTAATACAATTATAGCATGGTATGTAAACATTTATCATAAGTGTGAAGATATGATAATAACAACTTTATTATTGCCTCTTGGGCATATCTCCAACACACAATACCCTGGTCCGGCTGTTCTCCCTCAATATGTCCATGGAGATCACCAGAGACAAGATCCCGGGCATCCAGATAGTGGATCCCTACTTCATGCGTGGCCCGTCACGAAGATCTTTGAGGCCATAGATCTGGCGACCGACTACCTCTCAAACTTCCTGCAAACATACTCGGACAAGGATGTGATTCTCCTTCCCTACCATCCCATTACGGAGGATGATCGGACAGGCTGTGTGCTCATAAGCTTGAATTTGAAACACTCAACAGCCTTGTACCTCGACTCAAACAGTGCGATCCAAAAAAACTACACCAATATCAAGAAAATTCTTGATTGCGCTCTCACCGGCTACGTCGCAGCGGGAGGCGTCAAACCGGCAAGGCCACATGTAAAGTTCGGCGCGCACGTGTTCCGCCACACGACGAAGTTTTCCTACGTCAAGCAGCCGTCTGGCAGTGGGAAGGATGCCTTCTACGCCCTTTACCACATGAAGGCGTTCTTCAATGACATGGAGACCAAAACGCTGTCATCTGACCTCGTGAGTTGGGATGAAAAGCTTGCATGCATACAGGCTCGCAACCTCAGGCAACACTTCTTCAACATCCAGGAGGAGATCACGACAATCATGTACCAGAGAGTCATAAAAACTGGAGGCACCTTCTACGGCGGCTATACACCGTCCAACAGGGAGATAGAAGAACGCTTAGCACAGCAGGGTGACGGCAGGATGTTCATGCAAATGGCAAAAACTCGGTCGGGCGTCATCAACGCCCCCCCAAAGCCGACTCAAGAGCCGAAGAAGACTTCATGATTGCATTGCCTGGGTACCTAGCTGTTAGTTCCGAACTCTGTTGTAACCTCTTATCACTATGTTAAACTTGCCTAGCAAAACCTCTAGAATATGTTTCATCAACCTTTGAACTTGATTGTGAGAGACACTAGCTAGTTATTTGTGTTACGAACTATTTTAAGTGCTTGTTGCTTTTCATTTGTCATTGCTTCCCTACTTCTTGTGGTTTGCTTTCTTTGTCTTTCTTCGAAATGTCGATGATTAGAACATGTTATGGCGGATCTGGTGTGCCAAGTAGACTAGTAATTTGGGCATATATATTCTACTTGACGCACAAGATCGAACAACGAGCATTATTATTTCCGTGCCCAACCTAAGTATGAGGTACTAATCCAAGTCATTCTTGGTTTGCTTTTTTTGGTCTTTCTTCGAAATGCCGATGATTAGAACGTGATTTCTTACATTTTGTTGCACCCATATATATGCATGATTCTATCTTGTGAACTGCTAGCTATTGCTTTCCACTGACATAAGTAATATCATCTTTATTATATGTAGGAGATGGCGAGGAGGTGTTATGTCGTGTACATCGGTCGGGTTCCAGGTGTGTACGAGGAGTGGAAAGACTGGCAGAAGCAAGTGAACAACTTCTTGGGCAACAACTAGCAAGGCTATGAGAGTAGAGAGGTGGCGGAAGAGAAGTGGAGGAGGCATGGAAGGAAGAAGTGGAGGAACTTCCTCGTGATCATCACCTTGTTGCTCTTCATGGTAGGTTATGTGTTCTACTTCATCTAGGTAGAGCTACGTCGTTGGAGTTGTAATGTGATTGTGAACTTGTACTCGGAGGTGTAATATGATTGTGAACTTGTACTCGGAGGTGTGAACTTGTGGCACAAACACTTGATGTATGAACTTGTATGTCATGATTGATGTGTAATGTATTGTATTCATGTTGGTTCTATTATGCTTTGACAAATTGCAAGTTTCTTAAAAATTCTGTGCTCTTTATACTGTATTCTGGACTATATTGCATATTTGAATATCTGTATATTATTATTTATAGTGGTCTGTAAAACTTGAATTTCGAAAATATTACCGGAGGCGCATATAGGAAACTATAGGAGGCGCATATACTATAAATATACGAGGCGCATTGTGAAACATATGCGAGGCGCATATTATATCCGCCTCCTATACTTCACATATGCGAGGCGCATATCGATATGCGCCTCCTATAATTCATATATGCGAGGCGCATATCGATATGCGCCTCGCATATGTGAAGTATAGGAGGCGCATATCATATGCGCCTCGCATAAAAAATAGCCGAGGCTCAAAGGTAGAGGCGCATATGATATGCGCCTCGCATAAGCTTTTTATGTGCGCCTCGCATAAGCTTTTCTCTAGTAGTGCTAGGCTCGAAACTCAGCGCCGGCGGGATCCCCGTTCCGTCGGTGTCTGACGGGCAGGACCTTGTCGGAGAGATCCAGGCGACTATCGCGGCCATGGAAGACCCAGAACTCGCCGGAGGTATCCAGGCCGCTATCGCCGCCATGCAAGGCCTGGCACTCGCCGATGATCAGGACAACCTGGTCTTCTGGAGGCAGTTTTTGGCCGGCAGGCGCCTCCAGGAACTCGCCCGACACGACGGACCGTTGGGCTCGCCGTCGCCGCCGCGTAACAATATGGCTTACCGCCGCCTCTGGTGGAGCGTTCCAGGGCGGACTCTCGCCGGAGTCATGGCGCACATAGAGGCCGGCAACAACCCCCGCCTCGGCCTGTAGTTGCGGCGTTCGACGTCGACCACGGCGGCGTCCTTTCCTAGTGAAAACCGATATACTATGTGCCCCCTCGCCTACTTTAATGAAATTCCGCCTATATTCGCCCATATTTCGCCGAGTTTAAGTGAATTTAGCCGAACCTAGGAACGCGGCCTGGGTACACGAGTGGACGACCGGGCGTACCCAGGCCGAAAACGCGATTCGTCCGACAGAAAATTGATCCGGTTTTCGGCCCTGGTACGCCCAACAAGTGGAGATGCTCTAACCCCCGGCCGGCGCCCCTTATCCGTACACCACACCACACCACACCATATGCCTCCCATTTAAACCAGGCCAAACACTTGTTCTTCCTCCCATCCTCCCTCCTTTCTTTCTTTTTTCTCCTTCGCTCCTAGCTTGGTGCTCCATGGAAAATCTGTACTAGACAGCTATCTACTGCCTCTATTCTTAAACTGTGTATCCTTGTTCTTTTTGGCTGCTGCTAGTGCTAGCTGATCTCTGTGTGTGAGAGATGGAGGTGAAGGGGAAGACGAAGGGTGGGAAGAGAAGCAGGGCCAACAGTGGCAGCGGCACGGCGACGGCGTCGGTGGAGAGGAAGGAGGTGGAGCGAGAGAGGAGGCAGCACATGAAGCAGCTCTGCGCCAAGCTCGCCTCACTCATCCCAAGAGAGAACTGCTCCTCCACTGTAAGCATGCTCAACATTTGCTTCCCTTCGCAAGTGTGATTAACTGAACAACTGCTCCCAAGTTACATCGATGTTTCATTTTCCCACGTTTATTTCATCAAAAAAAAAAACGATGGATGTATTCTCAAAGTGTAGTTGGTGAATATAATAATTAATTAGCAGTGTTTATCGCGAGTATTCATATGTATGTTTGTGTGAATTTAATTTTACATTAAGTAGTATGGAATACTACTACGTATATAGATCTGGATAGTTTAAGTAAGTATAGTCCTTTTCATCACATGAAATATCATAATCAAAGGGAGCTAATAAGTCCGATGGCATTTACTTTTGCTGGAATGTGTCTCTTTCCTCATCCGTGGGAAGGTACGACGCCATGTTCTTTTTTCTTAATTGTAAACATATGGAGAGGAGGGGCGGGCAGGTCACATCATATTTTTAACATTACGTCCAGACGTACAAAGTACTGGTCAAGTAGAATCTGCTGTCCTAGAAATTGTTACTCTCCCCTCTATTTCATTTTCTGCATATTTTCAATAGCCACAAGTTAACTAGAAATATCTAAGGTCACGTTTGGAATAGGAAATTATATAAACATATTATCCGTATTGTTCAGGTTGTTGAGAATATAAAAATATATTGCCTATCGTCTTTCCATGTGTTCAAACTTTTGGAATAATTGGCTAGGGCAACAATTCAATATGGTATCAGAGCCAGAGATCTTGAGTTCAAGTCCTGGCTAATGCAATATTAAAAATAAATATATGTGACACTTGAATCAAACCGCACAAACCTATCCAGTTTTTTGTAATCAGTAAATAAACACAATGCTTGAATCTATTAAACCATTGGCTTATTGAATTGTTCGTCTAGCCATCCTAAAAAAATTAAACCAGAGACGAAAGAAAAAACAGTTGGTTTTCATTTTAGGTGATACTGCATTGGAATTTCATGCTCATAATAATGTTTATTATGTGTTCTTGTGCAATTCAAGATGTATATGCCATGAACAATATAACTCTCCCATTATCTAAAATAAGAAGCTTACTTATCTGAGCTAACACAATTTCCTGTTTTTCTTTGAAATAATTTGTTGCCATATGTCTATGTAGGATACAATGACTCAGTTAGGAAGTTTGGACGAAGCAACAAAGTACATTAAGAATCTCAAGGAAAGGGTTGATGAGCTACGGCAAAGGAGGAACTCTACACAGGTCATGTCTACCTTAAGAGGAATTGGTGGCGTCTCGACGCCCCCCGCGACCACCACCACAACCATGAATGATGCTGAGGGGTCATTGGAATTCGAAGGCAAGAAAAGGGAGTTGCCACCAGTGGTGGAGGTGCGTCAACACGATGATTCGAGCATTGACGTAGTGCTCATATGCCATGCAGAGAGGCCGGTCAAGCTCCACGAGGTTATTACTATTCTTGAGGAAGAGGGTGCCGAGATTGTCAATGCCAATCACTCCGTTGCTGGCCTCAAAATCTTCTATACCATACACTCACGGGTATGTAGCTATCTATGTCTAGTTACTATTTCCTTTGTCATAATAATTTTGACCAATAATTAGGCTAATGAAATGGTGTATGTTGTAAAAAAACCTTATCGTAGAATTCATATTCAGAAACTTAATTTTTCATTCATATGATTTTCGTGTTAAAAGCCCTTATACTTTTAGAATTTTAGGTAGGCTTACAAAAACAATATGTATCCACACTAATTTTGAGGGATTTTCCATTAATTTCCAGCGTACATATAAGTAAAAGGCATGAAATAAAAGATGAGAGCCGTACATCTACACATACACAAGAAGGTGATAGTAGATTCCACATAGGTAGCGAGAGACAAGAATTGGGGAAAGCCAAAAAGTTTGAAAACGACCTTAATTACTATGCTTCTTTATTTTTCCTACCCTTCTTTACCGACTAGAAGGTTTTTTCATTTAATTTAGATGTGACTAAAAATTAAATTTTGCATGGTACAAGGCTAAATTTTAAACGAAATCAACATGCAGATAATTAACTGCATTAATACCTCTCTCGCTGGAGTGCAGGTCTTCAGCTCAAGAATTGGCGTAGATGTTTCAAGGGTTTCTGAAAGACTAAGAGTCTTGGTATGATAGTAACTCAATATGTGCATAATATGTATATCATAGAACTATATAATGTAATCATATTACAGATCATACATAATGTTTTTTCAGATTTCATGGAGTAGTTAATTATCCAGCGGTGGATATACTAAATCCATTCATCAGCTAGTGCGAGTGTGTATTAATATACGGGAAAAATACCCGGAAAACACTTCACTATAGGAAAAACAAACTTAATTACTACTCCCTCCGTTTCAAAATATAAGATTTTTAGGTTTTATCTAAACTTCTTTTAGTGTGTAGATTCACTCCAAAGTTGAGTGAACCTACATACTAAAAAAAGTCTAGATACATTTGCTTTACAAAGCTAAGAGCATCTCCACTCGCCTACCCAGAGGCCGATCCGGACGCCGAATTTCAGTTCAGACGCCGAAAACTGGCCCAGTCGCGTACCCAAGGACCTGTTTTCGGCCGGATTTGGGCCATTTTTTGGTCCGGACTACCCAGGCCGAACCCAGGTTTCCGGGTACGCCCTAGGAACGCCGGACTCAGCGAAATCGGCAAAAAAAATCAAAGCGGCTCGTGGACCCGCCGAGCCAGTGACGGAAGCCGAGTCGTCTCATCCTCGGAACCACGCGGCGACCGCCGGGCAATAACTGCCCGTCGCGTCGGCCACGCGTCGCCGATGTACGGCGCCACCCTCGCCACCTCGGCTCCCGCGATGGACCGGCAGTCACTAAGTTCCCGCCGTTTCCACTTTTTCCGCCCTCGCTGTTACACCCCTCCCGCCCTCGCCGCTCACCTCGGCCTTTATAAGCCGTACTCCTCGCCGGAGATCTTCGCACTCTCTCACAGCTCCCCCCGCCCACAAGCCCAACTCTGGCGAACCTTCTCTCACCATGGGCGAACGCTACCCCGGCGACGGCGCTACGGCGAATAAGCCCGGCCGCGCACCTCCATACTTGAGGCGCGCATCTTTGTCTGGCGGTACATGGCGCCGCCGGACACGCTGGATGCCTTCGGACGCTGAGCGCCGCGGCATCCCAATCCCGCGGGCAGCCGGAGGCTGCCGTCGATGTACAAGAGTACAAAGCGGCATGGACAACCCGCCCGAAGCGTAGCGCCGATGACCTCGTCTGGGGAACTTCTTGGCGGGCCATATGAGAGCTTCGCCACGAGGGCCGTCGAACGAGTCTCGCCGGCGCATAAAAACTTCGGCGGCGCCGGCGTTGGGAAGCGCGGGCGGGCCTTCGCCGCCGTGCTGGAGCACATCAACCGCGGGAACACTCCGCGGCTCGGCTTCCCGCGCAACCCGACGCCGGCGGCCAGGACGGGTCGGCGTGCTCCGACGAACCGGGCGCCTAGGAGGATGGAAAGCACGAGCTCATCCTCCTCCGCTTCGGCGTCCCACTCTTCCGGCGGCGTGCCGCTTCGCACGCCGACGATCGTGAAGCGCGAAGCCGTCTCGCCTGCGCGCTTACCGCCGCGGACACGCGCGCGCGGTATCGTCATCTGCGAGCCGTTTGCGCCTACGCTGCCCCAAGACAGAAGGCTCGGCGCCGGCCGAGGACGCCGCCTTGAAGATGGCGCTGGAGCAGTCGCTCTGCGAAGCGCCTTCGCTAACGCCGGTCGAGCCCTCCTCGCCGGACATCCTGGAATGGTCCAGGAGGGACTGGGTGCTGCAGGCCGAGGAGCAGGCCGCCCGGCGTCGGGCGCTGTCTGGGCATGAGCTCGCCTACCAAGGCGCCCCGCTCTACGTCCTGGACGATGACGACGAGGACGCAGGCCCGTCCTACCGGCCATGGAGGTACGGCGACCCTGGCCAGGACAGCTCCCGCCAGAACCAGCCGCCGAGCGACGACGGCGACGACGGCGGCGGCGTCGAGGATGACGGCCGAGCTGACCCCTGCTACACGTCGTTCTACGACAACTTCGGCATGTAGGACGGTGAAGGCACCGGCGGCGGCCTTTTTAAGTTTATTTATGTACTAGTTTCGTTTAAATTTGATGTAATCCGCCTATATTTTGCCCAACTTAATAGAAATCGCCTAAATTTGATGAATTTTAGCCGAACTTGGGGACTCGGCGTGGATACACGGATGAGAAAATGGGCGTACCCAGGCCGAAAACAAGTTCAGTCCGACCGAAAAACAGACAAAATTTCGCTCTGGGTTCGGCCAACGAGTGAAGATACTCTAAAACATCTTATATTTTAAAACAGAGGGAGTAAAAAGATTGACCGGAAGTGTTTGCACCTATAATAAGAAGGAAATATATATATGCAGTAAGATTCCAAAAGGATAGAGAAAGATGAAAGGGACAGGCCGATGTTACTGCATATAAACGTGCCGAATATATGTCAGCAATGGCTTTTGAGCCCATGCGACCGGTGCTCCATTTCACTTTCTCCGATGGTGATTTGCGCGAGCTTACTCTGCTGGGCCGAAAGGGCCACCAGAAACGAATAAATCCGCACGTCCATTCGTATATTTGTTTTATCTGGCGCGCAGAAGTGACTAGTTGCTAGCTAATCACCATTTTCGAAACAAATTGCATCCACTTTCGTTGCTTGAAACCTACGTGCACACGCTCTATTGTAACTGTGTGCTAGACTAAACACCAAGGAGGGGTGTGTTTACGGTTGAAGTATAGCCTACCCTTTTTAGGGCATGTATGGATAATTAACTACTCCATAAAACATGCAATTATAGACTAAAAAAGTTCTATAATTTGCCAAAACATTATGAAGTTATATGTATGTATTGGGTAGAAAAATAGCATTGTTAATTTTGTTAAAAAAGTTTGACCATCTATGGCATGACAGTAAATCTTATAATAAGTAGGTTTGCGTACCAGAAGCTACAACATCAGTTACTAACTTTTGCTTATTTTTATACACCTCTCGAATACCATATCTATTATATACTAAAAGTAATATAAGGATGTTTTTCGAGGCATCAGGTTGATCCACATACGCTTAAAAAATATATTACGTTGATCTGCATTTTAACGGCTCAGATTAAAAAATAAAAAGTGTTACGTAAAACGGTAAACGTGCACACGTGAGTATTCCTGACACGTAAATTAAAAAAAAGAGCTCCCGTACGTGGACTTCCGAGTTTGAAAGGAAACTCCTGTACGTGGGCTTCCGGCTGGCCGGCCGGCTACAAGGAGATTTATCCCTCAGAAAAAATGGGCAAGAATTTAACAGGGATTATTTGCTGGAATACATAAGTTAAATGGGCAAGGGTATAACAAAGATTTTTGTAGTCACGTACAGATCCATATGGTCATTTATTTCCGTGTGACAAAGGAAAAAAGACTTCCCTTTGTATTAGACATGGGTGTAAAAATATGTAGACGTGATTTAACTATAAATTGCAAACATCAAGAGCCATGTAGTCCTTTATTTCTGCTTGACAAGTTTTACTCTGATATAGTCCATACAAAGTACTACCAATGTCTACGCTCTATTTTATTAAATTGGAAACCAAGTCAAATCCCCCAACAAATACGGACATGATTTTGATTGGAAAAAGAACCACTTATAATAGCTAAATAAATTATATTTCTCAGGAAATGCAAAATGATAGTGAGATGATCCTCATTATCCACTTTGACCAATTGTATTATTTTCTTATATTCATATTTTCAGTTTTTAACATCAATTTAAATTTATTTATTCAAGAAATATGAACAATAGATCAACATCGCTCAAGACGTTAAACCGCGGTTCAAAGCACGACAGAAGGGAGGGCGATACACCCAACCATTGGTTTGATTCAGCTGTAAACGTTTTTTTTTTACATAATCCCATGATGAGGGATAAAGATTGCTCTCTAATGTAAAAAAAACTTCATTTTACAAATTTTATATTATGTATTCATTTAGATGGTAACGTAAACGAATGCTAACTGAACCTATTCCTATTAGATAGATAATGAATAGTAGGACCTCTTTCCCAGCCCTCTTTCTCTTTGTACCAACAATGGGTACTGTAGAAATTTTGACATATTGTCCATCTACTATGCCTTTCAGCCTGATATCTTAGGGCCCCGATTCACCTTCCCTACCTTATTTGTTTGTAGTAAATCTCAATTTTGGTTTAATAGTACATCCCAATGAAACATAAAAACCTTACGAGTTAGTGTCTCTAGGTGAACTCGATTGGATGATTGAAATGCACATTAGCTTGACTGTCACCCATAAGATAATTGACACCAGACATGCTCGGGTGCATTCAATATTTTTATTCCAATTTAAATATTATTTATTGAAGGTTATTGCATTACTTTCATTGAGCACAATGAGTGAAGTCGGATATTATTGAGTTCTAATATGCAACACCGAGCATATACATATAAAGGTAGTAGAGATAGAGACATTTAGATGCATAGACACAGTGGGCAGCTAATTGGCATGTGCTTTCACAAGGGAAAACATTGATACGACTAAGAAAAATTAATACTGGTATACATGGATCACAAACTTTCACATTTTACTATGATGGGACCAAAAACATACACTTCTGTTTTCAAAATAAAACACCGATGATCCTGATCTGAATGATAAATCTCACAAACATCACAAAGGATTATGGTGTTTTATTTTGCACTATGTTTACACTAACCATATATAGAATGTTTTTTACTTCCTATCAAATAATTTGAATATTCACAAAATCATAAATTAGTTACTCAGTCACTTTCAACACACTACAGATTATTCCCTCGCATTTGCGAGGGCCACTGTGCTAGTTGGTTTATAAAAATGGAAAGATGAATACTTCTTTCAAAACTTAAAAGAAAATCTTTATTATTAAATTGAAATTGCTATGGTTGCTGTACCACAAGTTTTACATTTTCACCTCTCAAGTCACTTGAATTAATCCGCACTTCCCATGTCGATTCTCATCGCTGGAGAAAAAAGCTCGTTCGTTGGAAAAAAAGAAACTGCTCTAGTTGCGCAGTACCATCTCCCCGGTAGATTCTCCGCCCTCCTGGTCGCGTGAGCTGGTGACGGCGGCTGCCTCGATACCTCCGAGTACAAACTCGCCGACGGTAGCGGCTCGAGTGCCCTGTTCTCCCTCGCATCAAGATCCGGAGCCACAGTCCGCCTAGCCTGCTCCACCTCTTCTGACCCATGTAGCCTGTGTATAGAGAGGCCAGGGAGCATCACACCTAGCATGTCCTAAGGCTGATATTAATTGCAGAAGTGAAAGGCACACTCTTCTGGTCCTACTCATTATGGATTTTTTGTAGGACTGGATATCCGATTTTTTTTGGAAGTAGCAATGAGGACAAAGGAGTTCTTCAATTGCAAGAAGAACATATACTTCTCATCGTTTTGTTTTGGCAAAGGGAATTTATTACTATTGCGAAGATACCAATTATAACCAGTCTCTACACCAAATGTTAAAAGACATCACGGCTGCACACAGCTAAAAAAACTAAAAGAAGAACAAAAAAAAGAAAGATCCTGCCATAGTGAACAATTCCTTGCAGCTGCAGCTCAAACTACTGTCAAAGACATCACCCGTAGTCCAAATTCTCTAAAGGAATGACTCCAAGAAGGAACCATTGCACCAGCCTGGCATTGCCCGATTTTCATTATGGAGAAAATTCACGTTCTGAAAACAATGTGTTTAATTAACAAGCCAGATACAACCAATTAAGACAAGACCTTGGATTTCACCATGAAAGATAATACTCCGTACTCGTCCAATGCGGCTTCTCATCATTGTAATGAGAACGTTTTACTTTCATAGCTTCGGATGAGATTGACCCACAAACTCGAATTTGGGTCACCATATCTTCTCTGTTAATACTCCGATTTGCATCTAAGAGCGCCCCACCAGTGTAGATACAACTATGTGACTTAATTGACACAAGCACAAAATAGTGGAAGGAGGAACTAATCAGATCTATGTTTCCTCACTACGATGCTGAAGAAATTCTTCGTATCCGACTACCACATTCTAATGGCGAGGACTTTGTTGCCTGGCACTATGCAAAAACTAGGGTCTTTAGTGTCCGCGGTGCATACAGGCTGGCTCTCCTACAAAACAGTGCAAACTTCTGCTCTGGACAACAAAGTAAGAAACCTGATGGCGATCGGTCAACCTGGGATGTGATCTGGAAGATGAATGTTCCGCAGAAGGTTAGGATCTTCACTTGGAGATTAGCTATAGAAGCCCTAGCTGTCGAAGAAAACAGATTCTCTAGGAACATGACATCGAACCCGACTTTCTCTATCCACGGGAGGGAACCAGAAGATGGATATCACGCAACCATGCGGTACACTAAATCTGTAGCACTTCGAGAGAATATAAGGAAAATCTAGGTTCTACCGGACGAAAGGAGCCTGCGGAAATCGGGTGTCGAGTGGACGCTAAATATTCTGAGTAATATTGATACTAATATGAGAGAAAGATTGATGATGCTTTGGTGGAGGGCCTGACACCTCAGAAATAACATCATCTTCGGAGACGACAAAGCTAGTATTGCTCAATCATCCCAGTTCCTGAATAGCTACTTAAGTACTCTGACAAACATAAAGGATGGAAACCCAGCCGTTGATGCCAAAGGAAAAAGACCAATCTTTGAGCTAAAGGAACTCCAGAATAGCAATCATGCTCCTTCTAAGGTACCGCACTGGAAACCTCCTGCCATGGAATGGCTTTGCTTAAACGTTGATGCTCGCTATATCCCTGAAACAAGTATGGCTTCCTGGGGTGCACTTATCCGTGACAACAAAGGACATATCCAGTGTTTCGCTTGGGGTTTAATCCCAAACTGCGACAGTGCAGAAACTGTGGAGGCGATTGCTTGTTTGGAGGGTTTAAAACATTCTATCCCGTTGGTTGTCAATGACATAATCATTGAAAGTGACTGCGGCTAACAAAGATCGTTCACATACATCAAGCGTGGTACCTGACATCCAACGCCTAGTTGCTCTCCTTCCAAGTTTTCGTTTCTCCAAAATGTCAAGAGAAGTCAACATACCTGTTTATGAATTAGCAAATTTTAGTCAGGTCGAGTGTAGTGCTGGTGTGTTACTCTCTCTCGAAATAGGCTTTCGTCCCGCTTTATAAATAAAGCACACAAGTGAGACCGCTGCTGGGCCAGACATCACATCGCCCAAAGGAACAAACACCACAGGATACAAGGCGCAGGGGCGAACCCAAGACCTACACGAAACGCAGGAAGAAATAAAAGAAAAAAGAAAGCCGAGGACGGCGGTGTGCCGAAACAACTCGCGACAGGCGCCCCAGAAGTACCACCACACATCTCGCAGTCCAAAGCGCCTGCGAACCAAGACAACACCTCCAAGAAGGGGAGTGACGACGACGACACTGCTGTCCGGCTGAAGGCCTAGGATTTCCCCCGGTACGCAGCGGGGGGTGGGGAAGGGAGGCCCCCGACACCCTTCAAGAAGGAAGGTGATACCCGCGGGCGTCACCGTGTCAGTGTCAACAGACAAGGATTTCTCCCGACCCCTCCAGACCCACCTGCCTGAGCACTTTGTAAAGTGCCACCCATCAGGCCACCCACGAACACGCGCCACCCTAGTCTTGAAGTCGCCACCGCCGTCACACCGAGAACCACGGAGCGCAGCCGGTAGACCGAGAGAGCGGAGACTTCGGTGATGGCCGGCATGCCAACAGCACGCGGGAGGGAACGACCTCCACCACCATTAGGTGGTAGCCGACCGGATGCAGCAGCAAGACAAACCAAGCCCTCGGGCCCGGCCGAGCCCTGTGGAGGCTCGTGAAGTCCTGCCGCCGCACTGCAGCAAGGGTGCCACCGAACACGCCAGCCTCCACCCCATCCCTACTCCTCCTTCCACCAGGGGATCCACCACCACGGCAAATCCCGGCCGCCATGCAGCAGCACCGACGCCACCGAGCTCCCCTGGGCCTGCCGGACCGCCACCGGTCGGGGAATCTCACGTCACCTCCCGGAGCCACCTCCACCGGAGGAACGTCGAAGCCGTCCACCTTCCGAGGCCGCCGTCCCGGCGTCCACGAGCTCGAGTTCTTACCTCCGCCAGCCTCACACGGCTCTGCTCCTCCCTGCGTGTTGGAGCTAGCTCTGGTAGATTGTAATAGAAACAATGTCTTTTCTTAATATATAGTACACCAGTTTAAAAAAATTTATCACAGGTTTTTTACCGGTAAAAGAAAATAAACTGGTGTGTTACTTGGCTCTGCTCCTCCCTGCTTGTTGGAGCTAGCTCTGCTAGATTGTAATAGAAACAATGTCTCTTCTTAATATATAGTGCATCAGTTTCAAAGAAAAGAAAAGAAATTACCACAGGTTTTTTACCGGTAAAATTAAAGAAAATGAGTCCAGCGATACTAGCTAGGAGAAAGACACCATGATGCCTCGGCCATGTTCAAGTCTGAGGCACGTGAAAGCGATGTCACGGAGCATAGGTGATGACGAGAGCCGAGAGGTAGTCCACTGAAAAAGTGTTATATGTAGCTGTTGCACTGTGAGGCGCACCGCTGACGGGGTGTGGGTGTGGCGTGGCATTCTCTGACGGGGCAGTGTCGCGTGGCTCAGTCCACACAGCTGTTCACCCAGCATGCATGGGAACGGACTCTATGTCCGGCGAGCGTTTGTTAGATTTTCACACGAAATACTTCGGTTCCTATATACATGATGATGATGATGATGATGATGATGATAATGATGATGATGATAGGAGTAAGGATAGGGAAAGTCTATGTGCAGAGCGTTGGAATTTCACACAAGAAGCGGTCGAGGTTCAAGAACAGAGGTCGTCAATACGTGAAACGTGTGGCCTTTTTTCAGCTCAGACACATCACATGGACGGATAGATCATCTATGGCATTTATAGCAGTGAATTATCAGATAGTAGTATGAACACATATATAATTGCACACATGGAACATGGAAGACTATGCAAGTCTGTAGGCACGTACGCATTCGCCACTAATTAATAAAGTCTACCCGAAGAGGATAAAGGTGATTGAGAAGGTGTTACTCTAAAAAAGAAATGATGCGTGGCATCTTCAGACTTGACTCAGCAGCGTCTCCCTGTGGACTTGTGGAGAGCTGTACCAATGGCGGCTGCCACTTGGTTTTACACCTGACGAGATCATGCTTGGCTTTAGGACCAAAGTGATATGTGTGCGACAGATAGACCAACAGCCACATGGTTCGCACCTCCCTGATAGTACATGCTTTCGCTCTACTTTATAAATAAAACAATTATCCATACATCATACATTATGAAAAATAAATACTAGGAAATCCAGCCCAAACTAAACAACAACAAGCATGCCTCGGGCAGCGAAAGACGAGCCCATAAAGCAAAATGGACTCAAGAACGGTAGGGCGGAGGAGAGACGCGTCGCGCCTCTTCTCAAGATTCCCGAAGCAAGCAGAGTTGTTTTACTTAATTGTGAAAAACAGAACCCTCACTTGGCTTATGTAACATGCAGATTTTGTTGAGTTTTGCTATAAGTTAGGAAGTACAAGAGACTTGTACATACAAGATAGAGTTAAAGAAGGAGATCAATTAAAGCTATCAACCAATGCCTATAACACGTCTATATACATGTGTTTCAGAAAAAAGTTAGAATATCTTACACTAGTGAACAGAGCGAGTAGGTACTAGCACTAGGTTTTTTTTGCGAGTAAGCTACTAGCACTAGGTTAATTCCCCTTCTTTCTTTGCTGGAAAAAAACTAGCACTACAGGAATGGGAAGCTACGCCGACGGCCGGTCGCTACGCCGACGGCCAAACAAAATTTGCAGAAATACAAATAAAAATCATAACTAAATCATTCTAATTCGGAAAAATACAAATAATATATCAAAATTTGCATAAAAATAAGACCTATCTATCTACACTCAAATATTACACATTTATAAATAAAAATTAAGTAAAACATAAAACATTATGTATAGTTTAAAACGGGCATAAAAAATCAAAAACGATCGAAACAATGCGAAACCTTAGCGTGGTGTCATATTATGTGACATAGTTAGAAGGAAAAATATCAAACTTGGTATATTGATTATGTTTCAAAAAAAACCTTCACAAAATGACCTATCTCATTCGAGGTTTCTTGGCTTTCGGCTCAAATGACCAATGTTATGGCTAGAATCAAGGCATAGTTTATCATAATGTGCATATTATGTATACACATGCATCATGGGATGGCGAACAATGTTGCAGGAGGAAGTTTTCCTTTTCGTCACACCAAAAAGCCATTTTCTATTATCCGAGCATAAAAAACGGACGGTTTTGTGAAGCAACCACCAAATGGCTAATTCAAAATACTACCACCACATTTTACAAAAATACTATACCACCTTATATGGACAATGTCCCAACAGGGGGATCCGAAACCTTTCAGTCCACCTTTGGTGAAAAAGACAAATTCCTGCCGAATCGTCAGGAAGTGGGTCAGATATGAACTACAGGTACATGATCCGATGCTCATGTTTTTTTACAAAAATCTTTTTTAGGTTCACAATATGCTATTTTATCAAAGATCCAATGCAAGTTTTCCCTTTCATCGCACCAAAAAAGCAACCACCAAATAGCTAATTCAAAAACGGAGGGTTTGTGATTAGTTGATATGGATACCATATTTGGATTCCTCTCATTTTTCTGATCAATTTAGACATATTATTTGTTGAATTTCGATTTACAGATTTAAAGATATTAATTATTCTATATTAAATAGAAAAATACAAAAATAAATTATTATATTTTTATTTGAATTCAATATTATTTAGCGTGTATAGACATGCAAGCAGCCAACATGCAAGGATCCAAATGTGTGTATAGACATGCAAGCAGCCAACATGCAAGGATCCAAATGCGTAGAGCGGACCATAGAATGATAGGCATGCAGGTAGGCAGGTATAAGCCCACGCTCGCTTGATTGGCTTGAGCATGCATATGGTCCTTACCTTGTGCAGTACTACCTGTATACGCTGCAGGTCGATGCTGCATTTGGTGGTACTTTGGTAGTTAGCGTTGTCTTTGTTTGTACGTACAGCTATGCCCTGGCCGTTGTGCTGGATGAATGCCTGCCCGTATCTAGATCTGTGTGGATTTCCGAGAGAGAAAAGCCTAGAGGTTATGTACACCCGTGGCCTGTCGGCAGCAGGACACATGTGCGTCTATGTCTATTTGTATTTTGTATCATCCAGCACTAGCTAGCTAGCTTCCAGAAAATACCGATCGATAGGGTTTTGTGTTGTGCATATGTCATGGGCCATGCATCAATATATCAGATAGTGTCTCGATACAAACGATGCATTACATAGTTATTTCCCTTATTGGCAAATGCATGCATAGCCTATTAATTAGTAAAATTTTAAACTGATCTTTTTATAGGTCTGATGTGCATGCCAAAGATTTCACGAGTTCAAGCTCCGGCTTAGACTAGTCACAATGGTACTATATATATATATATATATATATATATATATATATATATATATATATATATATATATATATATATATATATATATATATATATATATATATATATATATATATATATATATATATATATATATATATATATATATGATACCATCTGCATAGGATTATGTAGTAGTATCATAATTTTAGTGGATTTACTATTTTATAGAATGTTAATATAAAATTACGTATAAAATTTATGCAGGATTAATTTTTTTAGTTCTATATGCTATGATATCGTATCTACCTTATCAACATAATCTTTTTTATCATTAATTACAGTGACACATAAGCATTTTGCATGCATATAGTATATGATATTATCTATGATATCCCCACTGAGATTAGTCTTAGCACGCATCTCTCGTTTCTTTTTCACGCGTGGGAAATATGCCAACGACGCTGATCGAGGCCGACGACGTGCTTGAACGGTTGGAGCCTATGCTGCCCTGCTACGCACGGCAAGTACGTACATGTGCGCGGTGCAAATGCAGAGACAACGCAGGACACGAATTTCTCGCACACGGCTCGATCTCCATCACAAGAGACAGAGGATTGCAAAGTCCTTTGGTGATGATTTCATTGTCTATCTCGTGGATGATACTCCCACCTCTATTTCAGAGGCTTATGCATCCCCTGATGCAGACTACTGGAAAGAGGTTGTTCGTAGCGAGATGGATTCCATCATGGCAAACAAAACTTGGGAGATCACTGATCATCCTTATGGGTGCAAACCTGTAGGATGTAAGTGGGTGTTCAAAAAGAAGCTTAGGCCTGATGGTACGACTGAAAAGTATATGGCTCGGTTTGTTGCCAAGGGTTATACCCAAAAATAAGGCGAAGACTTTTTTGATACTTATTCGCCTGTGGCTAGATTGACCACTATTCGAGTTTTACTCTCATTGGCTGCCTCACATGGTCTTATCGTTCATCAAATGGACATCAAGACAATTTTCCTTAATGGAGAGTTGGATGAGGAAATTTATATGGATCAGCCAGATGGTTTTGTAGTAGATGGTCAAGAAGGCAAGGTGTGCAAGCTATTGAAGTCTTTGTATGGACCGAAACATGCACCTAAGAAATGGCATGAGAAGTTTGATCAAACTTTAACATCTGCTGGCTTTGTTGTAAATGAAGCCGACAAATGTGTATAATATCGCCATGGTGGGGGTGAAGGAGTTATACTTTGTTTGTATGTTGATGACATACTGATTTTTGGGACAAATATGATTGTCATCGAACAGGTCAAGAGTTTCTTGTCTCAAAGTTTTGACATGAAAGACCTTGGAGAAGCTGATGTTATTCTAAACATTAAGCTGCTGAGAGATGAGAATGGCGGAATTACACTTCTGCAATCTCACTATGTGGAGAAGTTGTTGAGTCGCTTTTGCTACTCAGATTGTACTCCTTCGCCGACACCATACGATCCTAGTAAGATGCTTCGAAAGAACAAAAGAAAAACTAGAGATCAACTGAGATACTCTCAGATAATTGGCTCGTTAATGTATTTAGCTAGCACAACAAGGTCTGACATCGTGTTTGTTGTGAGCTAACTTAGCCGGTTTGTTTCCAATCCGGGAGATAATCATTGGCATCCTCTTGAGAGAGTAATGCGCTATCTAAAGAGTACATCGAGTTATGGTATTCACTATACCGGAGACCCTGCGGTATTTGAAGGGTATAGTGACTCAAATTGGATTTCTGATGCTGATGGGTTGAAAGCCACAAGTGGATATGTATTTACTCATGGTGGTGGCGCTATTTTATGGAAGTCTTGCAAGCAGACCATCTTAACGAGGTCAACAATGGAAGCAGAACTTAGAACACTAGACACAACTACTGTCGAAGCAGATTGGCTTCGTGAACTCTTGATTGACTTGCCCGTTGTTGATAAACCTGTGCCGGCTATTCTTATGAACTGCGACAATCAAACATCGTCAAAGTGAGTAGTTCAAAGGATAATATGAAGTCATCAATACATATAAAGAGAAGATTGGCATCTGTTAGGAAAATGAAAAACTCCGGAGTAATAACATTGGATTATATCCAAACAGCTAAGAATCTAGCAGATCCTTTCACAAAAGGTCTATCAAGAAATGTGATAGATATTTCATCAAATGATATGGGTTTGAGACCCACATGAGTTACCGTGGTAGTAACCTAACCTATGTGATCGGATATCCCGTGAATTAGGACATGGGGAAACAAGCCAGTGGCTAACTGGAGGAGAGTAACTTTTATTAATCCACTCCGCTGAAGATGCATTACTCTCACGATCTGTATGGCAGGTTGACTTAGTCTTAATGTGTTCATAGGCTTGTATAAGCCAAGATGCTATCATACATAGCAGTCTTGAAAGAACGCACCTATGTGAGCCCGACTGCTGGTCACAGTCTATGAGATAGGGTAATCTCTAGGAAGCTCATGAAAAAGGCCAGGAGTGTGACTTATATGCTCCACCCGAGGGGTAGCCTTCGGCAGCCTAGTATCAGTATGACATTAGGTGAAACTCATTTACACAAAACTGTCAATTCAAGGCTTAGTCCATTGACAGTTGTTGATGAGTGTAGTCTAATGCTCTAGGTGGAAGTTCAACTTAATAGTCTCCACTGAAAAAGTTGGTATATCAAAGCAGTGATTTGGAACATAATGATGTGATGTGCCAATGAGATTTTGTGGGGGATTGTTGGAATTTGAGGCATATTTGATGTTGGGCTTTTGACCCATAACAAATACAAATTCTGAAATTCTCTTTAGCCCATTACTATGGTAGCTCATGTGTGTGCTAGTGGTGCCAAAGTTTAGTCCCATATTGCTAGTGGAAGGGGAGTTGGACCACCTTATATAGTAGAGTGTTGCACCACTCACTAAGGTGTGAGAAGAAGAGAAGCACTCGCGCACTCCTCGTCACGACGCGCGCGCGAGTTGCGGGTTGCGGGAATCTCGCCGAGCCGACTTTTATTTTGCTGTTTAGGAAAATTAATTGTGTATTAATTATGAATCATTAATGCATCATTACAGACGCGTTAATCAACCGGTCGTGGGTGTTGCCCACGTCCTACCCGACCCGCACTATATAAGCAGGCAGACGCGAACCCTAGCCGTCACCAGCAATTAGATTGCATCTGCCTACCTGCGCATCGTTGTTCCACCTCTCTGTGGTGCCCTCTGCTACTCCATCCCGCCGCTGCGTGCACGACCGTCCGGGAGAGCAGGCCTCCGGAACCCCGTCTCTCCGATCCTGCACCGGGAGAGAGGCGATAAGATTTTTGGGGAGCGTCTAGGTGCGACTGCTTAAGCTCTTCTTCGTCCGGCTTCCTCGACTTCATCGCCATGTCTGACGACGCTTCCAAGCATGCTGCTGCTGCTACCGCCGGTGGCGGATCCACTTCTATTGCGCCGTTGGTCATACCATCGACGAACTCATACATGTTCTTTGCCCTCGTGTTATTTCCTATGATGATTACTAGTATTGCAGTATGCGTAGATGTGCTAGGTTTTCACTTGCATGTATGGTGCATGTCTACTATGCGTATGCTAGTTAGTCTTGGAAATTGTTCTGTCATAATTTACACTTGGATTAAATTAATGCGAAAACTGCTAATTATTTCATCATCATCTTCACAGTGCATAGTATCATGTAGTAGTATCATAGTTTTACTGTATTTATTGTTTTATACAATTTTAATATAAAATTATGTATAAGATTTATTTATGATTAATTTTTTTAGTTCTATGTGCTATGGTATCGTATCTATCTTACTAATACAATCTTTTTATCATTAATTACAGTGACACATAAGCATTTTATATGCATATAATATATGATACTATCTATAATATCTCCATTGAGATTAGTCTTAGCGCGCACCTCTAGTTTCTTTTTCACGCGTGAGAAATATACCAACAACGCCGATCGAGGCCGACGTGCTTGAACGGTAGGAGCCTCGGCTGCCCTGCTACGCACGGCAAGTACGTACATGTGCGGTGCAAATGCAGAGACAACGCAGGACACGAATTTCTCGCACACGGCTCGATCTCCATCACAAAAAAAAGCCACCCCGCCAGGGACGAAAAGGGAGTTGAAATAGAAAATACTGAATGCTGCCACATTTGTTCTCATATTCTTTTCAGATGTGAAAACGGTTATAGAAAACAAATAGTGTAGAAAATAGATACGAACCAATCATATGGCACTCAGGCACTGGAGGACACGACACATATACATGAGCAGAGAATGGGATTTGGAAGGATAATTGGTTTGGGTGACTGTACAAAACACAACCTTGACAGAAACCCCGAAACGGGAAGTTCGGTATTCGCCTCATTTTGGTGGATGCATGTATTCCGTTTGCATTCCCGTGTCTGTCTAACAAATTCTGTTTTTGTTTCCACTCCGTAAGATCATGTTTCTGTTTTTCTCTAGCTGTTTTTATTTTTCTACTATAAAAAGAACCATGAAACTTTTCGCCGCGTTCTCATCCAAATTTTTTTTTGGCAAGCCACTAGTGGAAACGAGGGCTTTTGTTGATCCCGAAAATGGGCTTTAACACCGGTTCTCCGTACCAGCGTGGCCTCTGCGGCATTAAAGCAGCCCCCCTTTAACACCGGTTCGTGCCACGAACCGGTGTTAAAGGTCCCTCCACCGATGGCTCACACCTCTTTACACCGGTTCGTGGCACGAACCGGTGTTAAAGGTAAACTATAAGAAAACACCCCAGCCCACACACACCCCACTCTTCCATTCTTTCACATTTTGGAGCCTAGCAAGAGGGTGTGAAGAGTGCTAGTTTGTGTTTTTTTCATATGCACTAGAGGTGTTCGGTGAAATGCCCGAGAGCTCAAAATAAGCTTTCTTGTTGCTCTTTCCGTCTCGGTCGAGGTCGGCAACTATAGTTTCATGTGTCATTGATGTACTATATATATAAATGGTCATCTCCCTATTATTTTTTGATATATACTACATATTAATGCAGATGAATCGGCAATGGATGTACGGTGACCGCCGCACTTCCGAGTACATTACGGGCCTCCAAAATTTCATCGTTGTGACTAATGCAAACTGTGGTCACAATGGTTTTATGTGCTGTCCGTGTGTTCACTGTCAGAACAAGAAAGACTACTCAAATACCAGAACCATTCACGCCCACCTGCTTCGATCTGGTTTCATGCCCAGCTATAATTGCTGGACCAAGTACGGAGAAAAAGGGGTTGTGATGGAAGACAACGAAGAAGAAGAGGATGATGAAAACTATCATAATATGTATCCTGAATATGATGATAATGCAACGGAGGTAGATAATGAAGATCAAGAGGGAGCAGATGGGCCCGATGACGATCTTGGTCGGGCCATTCTTGATGCAAAGGAACAATGTGAAACTGAAAAGGAGAAGGAGAAGGAGCAGATGTTAAAGGATCACAAAACATTGTTGTATCCAACTTGCGAAGATGGCCACAAAAGCTAGGTGCCACCTTGGATTTGCTGCAATGGAAGGCGAGAATGAATGGTGACAGCGCATTTTCAAAGTTGTTGGTAAAAATGAAGAATCTTCTTCCAAGAAATAATGAGTTGCTGACGGTACATACCAAGCAAAGAAGGTTATGCCCTCTAGGATTAGGCGTGTAGAAGATACATGCCTGCATTAGTGACTGCATCCTCTACGCGGTGAGAAGTACGAGAATTTGGATGCATGCCCGGTATACCTTTGCCGCATGTATAAGATCGACGAGACGATCCTGGCGATGTTGAGGCGAGGCCCCTAGGAAGAAGGTTCCCAAGGTTATGTGGTATGCTCCTATAATACCACGGTTAAAACGTCTCTTGAAATAAAGAGCATGCCAAGTTGTTGCGATGGCACATGGAAGACCGTAAGAAAGACGCGATGTTGAGACACCCGCTGATGGGTCACAGTGGAGAAAAGTCGGCGAGTACCGGACTTTGCGTGGCGCAAGGAACTTAAGGTTTGGTCTAATCTGACGTCATGAATCCTTTTGGTGAGCTGCGATCACAGCACCTGGCCTGTGACCCTATGTATCTATAACCTTCCTCCTTGGTTGTGTATGAAGAGGAAGTTCATTATGATGCCAGTGCTCATCCAAGGCCGAGGCAACCGCAACGACATTGATGTGTACCTAAGGCCATTAGTTGAAGAACTTTTAAAGCTGTGGGCCAAACCAGGTGTACGTATGTGGGATGAGCACAAAGGGGAGCCATTTGACCTCTGAGCATTGCTTCGTAACCATCAATGATTGGCCTGCTCTTAGTAACATTTCAGGCAGACAAACAAGGGATACAATGCATGCACACCTGCTTAGATGATACTTGAAAGTGTATATTTGGATAAATGTAAGAAGGTTGTGTACCTAGGGTATCGCCGATTTCTTAGAACTGCATCCAGTAAGAAAGAAAGGCAAACATTTCAAACGTCTGGCAGAACCCCGGAGGAAGCCTGTCCTCCGTACCGGTGAGGAGGTATTTGGTATGGTCAAGGACCTAGAAGTAATCTTTCGAAAAGGTCCTGGCAGTCTATCTATTCCGAATGACGATGCCGGACACGTGCCCATGTGGAAGAAGCAATCTATATTTTGGGACCTACCCTATTGGAAAGTCTTAGAGGTCCGCTCTTCAATCTACGTGATGCACATGACAAAGAATGTTTGCGTGAACCTGCTAGGCTTCCTAGGAATGTATGTGAAGACAAAAGATACACCGGAAGCACGGCAGGACCAGCAACGTCGAAGGCCCCTGAAGAGCCTATGCATCACGAGCGAGAAGGGTAAACGATGCCACTTAACTCCTGCCGCCTACGCTCTTACCAAAGCGAGAAGGAAATATTTTTGAATGTCCGAGCGATATCAAGGTCCGTCTGGATTCTCGTCGAATATAAAGGGAATAATAAATATGGCGAGAAAAATTCCAAAACACGAAGTCTCATGACGCCACGTGATTATGACACAATTGCTTCCGATTGCATTGAGGGCTTCTTCTACGAAAATGTTCGAGTACCCATTGTGAAGCTATGTGCATTCCTCAATGCAATATCTCGGAAGGTAATCGATCCGAAAGCCTACCAGGTTACAAGCAGATGTGGCCCAATTTCTTGTCGACTTTGAGTTGGTGTTCCCACCATCCTTCTTCAATATTATGACGCATCTCTGGTTCACCTAGTAGAAGAGATTGTCATTCTCGGTCCTGTATTTCTACACAATATGTTCCCCTTTGAGAGGTACATGGGAGGCTTAAAGAAATATGTTCATAACCGTGCTAGGCCAGAAGGAAGCATCTCCAAGGGCTATGTACCAGAGAAGGTCACTGAGTTCTGTGTTGATTTTATTCCTGACCTTAAGGCGATTGGTGTTCCAGAATCACGACATGAGGGGAGACTGCGTGGAAAAGGCACCCTAGGATGTAAAGCAATGATTTGTAGGGACGGACATTCTCTCAATCAAGCACACTACACGGTTTTACAAAGATCTATCTTGGTTGCCCCGTATATCAATGAACACAAGAATTTAATACGCCTCAAACACCCGGGCGGTCGATGAATGGATTATAAGTGAACACATGGCGAGTTTTGGCGGCTGCAAAGACTTCTCACGAATAACACCACTGTTGGGGATCAATTTGTACTTGTTGGCGGGACACCGTCTTCGATTGTATGTACTTTCCAAAGGGCGAGATAAATGGGAATACATTTTACACGATAGGCCAAGATAAAAGAGCACCAACCAAAGCAGTGGTGTC
The DNA here is from genome assembly GCA_030063025.1 of Avena longiglumis. Lineage (NCBI taxonomy): Eukaryota > Viridiplantae > Streptophyta > Magnoliopsida > Poales > Poaceae > Avena > Avena longiglumis. The sequence goes on from CP125973.1 coordinate 536,755,223, forward strand.
CGCTCGATGCAGCAGAAGACAATGGGCAAAAGACCACGTATTATGGGTTCATAGAGGAGATATGGGAACTTGACTATGGACCTAATTTTAAGGTCCCCTTGTTTCGATGCAAATGGGTCAAGCTAACGGGAGGAGGGGTTGAGGTAGACAAGAAGTGCGGAATGACAACGGTGGATCTCAACAATCTTATGAAGAACTTAGGCGAACCATTCGTCCTAGCCAATGATGTGGCTCGGGTTTTCTATGTGAAGGACATGTCCTCCGGACCAAAAAAAAGAAAAATATGCAAGCGAATACATCATATGATGAGCCAAAGCGTCACATAGTTCTTTCGGGGAAAAGAAACATCGTGGGAATCGAGGACAAGATGGACATGTCAGAAGATTATAATAAGTTTGATGAAATTCCGCCTTCACGGTGGAAAACTGACCCAAGCATTCCGTTAAGTAAAGAAGATGCTCCATGGTTACGGTCAAGCGATCATAAGGAAGGGCATATGCCAAGAAGTTCATGCTCATATTATGTAACTCTAGTTCATGTTTTTAATACATGTCTTGAGTGTTAGTCATGTTTTGTGGATGGACCGGGAGTATGAGAAGAAGTTGTCCCGATTCGTACTTACCATTAAGATCTGATCTACAAACGCGCGCGGTCACATATTAGGGAGTGCCTCTATGACCATTTTCTTGGAGATGCCGGAGGACTAGGCTCCGTCGGCATCTCCCTGAAACTGGCCGTAGTGGTGTCCCTGCTCTCGAAAACCATCTTGCAGCTTTGTAACTTGTCTAACTAGATCAATACACCAGGGAGCTAACTAATTTCACATATTAGGGAGTGCCTCTATGACCAGTTTCTCGGAGATGCCGGAGGACTAGGCTCCGTCGGCATCTCCCTGAAACTGGCCGTAGTGGTGTCCCTGCCTCAAACTGGCTGGAGGACTGGACTCACAAGGATGCCTATTTATAGTACAAGCAGCTCGACATAGTGTTGACACTTACAAAATAATGTCGACACTCACTATTATTAGTCGGTTGGTGTCTCCAACCGGGACTAAAATTCATCTTTAGTCCCGGTTGGTGACACCATCCGGGACAAGGTACACGCATACGACATAATGTCGACATGCACTCACCTCTATTATTAGTCTGACTCGTGTTTTGTCGGTTGGTGTCTCCAACCGGGACTAAATTCATCTTTAGTCCCGGTTGGTGTCTCCAACCGGGACTAAAGGTTCATCCGCCATTTTTCCGCCATTTTTCTTCCCGCCATTTTTCTTCCGCCAGATTCTTCCCGCCATTTTTCTTCCCGCCATTTTTCTTCCATGATTCTTCCTCCAGTTCTTCCGCTAGTTCACTATATATATATGTAGGGGTTGGCCTCCATTGTCATTGCACATCTCTAGACTCATATCGCAACCTCATCACTCTTTCCCATGGCTTCCACGTAGCACTAACCCCTGAGGCGGGCGCTGCGCCTCGAACTACTCCTGCCCCCAGACTCGTGTCCCCGTCGGCTGGATCTTGGCGTCAGTGTGCCGTTCCTCCTGTCCCTCTAGGTGTGGCGCCGGATGGCCATCACGAACCACTACTACTCGAGCTCACGCCGGCGGCGGAGGAATCCCGGATGGCATCCCGACTATTTCTCTACTTGGGAAGCCTTCTTCGTGGATCGGCATGAGAGGCGCTCGGCGACACGAGGAGGACGGCCCACCTCCTCCTAACTTCAACGAGGCCAGCCGTCGGCTATGGTGGCGCGTCGGACTCTCCAGGCGTCATGGCCTATGACACCGCCGACTCTAACCCCGTCTGCGCTACCCTCAAGTCCAGCCCACGCTACCCTCAAGTCCAGCCCACGTACTCTCCAGAGGTTCAATTACGGTGACCCCGGCGGCGATGGCGGCAAGGTACGGCGACTACTGATGGCGAGTATTACAGGTGTGGCGAGCATGACTAAATCACTCCAACATTCGAAACAAGTTCGGCGATTGTTACTTAATTTGGCCATGTATCTTAATTTTCAGTTCTTTTATGTATCTTAATTTTCAGTTCGATTCGGATTGTTACTTAATCGGCCATGTATCTTAATTTTCAGTTCTTTTATATATCTTAAAAAAGCCCCTTTAATGCATGAAATAAGTGTTTATTTATTTTAAAAAATTTCATGTAAAGTAAATATAAAAATCATTTACATGAATGGATAGATATTATTTTTCTGAAAATTATGATATATTATTCATATTTTTCTGAGTTGAAATGAAAAAGATATGAATTTTCTAAATTCATATCATATTTTTTGAATTAAAAAAGCCCCTTTAATGCATGAAATAAGTGTTTATTTATTTTAAAACATTTCATGTAAAGTAAATATAAAAATCATTTACATGAATGGATAGATATTATTTTTCTGAAAATTATGATATATTATTCATATTTTACGAGTTGAAATGAAAAAGATATGAATTTTCTAAATTCATATCATATTTTTGAATTAAAAAGCCCTTTAATGCATGAAATAAGTGTTTATTTATTTTAAAAAATTCATGTAAAGTAAATATAAAATGATTTACATGAATGGATAGATATTATTTTTGAAAATTATGATATATTATTCATATTTTTACGAGTTGAAATGAAAAAGATATGAATTTTCTAAATTTCATATCATATTTTTGAATTAAAAAGCCCTGAAATAAATGCCCCTTTAACACGGTTCGCATAGAACCAGTGTTAAAGAAGGGCATTATTCGTTTCCCATGTACCCTTTAACACGGTTCTAGCCACGAACCGGTGTTAAAAGGTAAATATCATCTTGTGAAACACACACCCTAACACGGTTCGTGGCTGGAACCGGTGTTAAAGAAATATCATCTTGTTGAGAAACCCCTTTAACACCGATTCCAGCCACGAACCGGTGTTAAAGAGTGTATATTCACCTTCCTCCTTCCTTTCTTCCCACGAGCAGATCGATCGATAGAAGCGCCGCCCACCCGCCTCATTGCCGCCGCTTGAGCGACCGCCGTCGCCGCCCCGACCCGCCTTCTCGCCGCCGCTCGAGCTCGAGGTTCGCCCCGACCTCTCTTCCCGCATCCTTCCTCTAACACCTCCTTCCGCCACCGCCGCCTCCCGGCCAGCGGGTTGCCGCCCGCACCTCGCCGGCATTGCCGCTCCCGCCGGCCGCTGCTCGGCCCCTCCATCCGCCACCACCCTCTGAGTAGATCGTGACGTCACGAGGGCCAGCGAGGCCTTGAGGCGGCCGGCAGCGGTGGCGCAACGGCTTCGGTTACTGCGTGGCCAGCGTGTGGCAGCAGCGTCGAGCTGGTTGCTTGCAGCGTGGCCGGGCGTGAGCGGCGAGCTCGATTCCGTGAGGCGCGGCGTGGCGGCCTTGGCGAGCTCGGTTGCCGGGCGCGCGAGCCCCCTCCCTGCGTGTGAGCTTGCTCGGATGGATGGTCGAGGTTAGGGATGTGGTGGGGTCCAGTTGACAGGCGCAAGGTTGGCGTGGCGAGGCCGTGGTCGGGCTCGGGCTTAGCGTCGAGGAAGTGCGGGAGGCGCGGCGGCCCGGTGGCGGCCAGGCGTCGCGAAGGAGGTGTGGGAGGGCCCCGGCGGAGGTTGGGCGGACGAGCGGCGGGCGAGGCAGGCGTGGCGCTCGGCCCAGCGAGCTCATCGAGTGGCGACGGAGAGGTAGACAAGCGAGGCGGGGCGGCCAGGCGGAGGGAGGCAGCGGGCTCGGCACGGCAACTATAGGAGGCTGGTGAGGTGGGTCGTGGCTGGCGGAGGGTGGATGCGGGAGTTCGATGGGAGGGTGCGGGTGGCCTCGGAGGTGGGAACCGCGAAGCGAAGGGAGATCTGGCGAGCTTGTTGAGCAGAGGACAAACCCGGGAACATTGTCGTTGTATCTTGTGATTGCTATATTAATATAGCGGGCGCAAGCCTATTTCGAGGAGCCTCGACCATCTCGCTCTCTTCCCGTCAGGGGCGTCTCGCCGCCCGCTTGGAGCTCGTGAGGCCACCACGCCTCAACGCCGCCGCCGCCCGACAAGCCCGCCGCTTTGCCGCCCGACGAGACCGCGCATCCGTCCGACGAGCACCGCCCGACGAGACCAACGTCACCCCACGGTGAGCGCCACGTGCGCCACGTGTGTGATTCCGACTCATCTGATTAAAACTTGTTTGCTCGATAAATTGTACTACATGCATAGATTAAAACTTGTATACAAATTGGACCTCGACTCATTTGTGTATTTATTTGTGTATTTTGGTATGAATAATATGTATATTTGTGTATGAATCCAAGTCCACTTGAATGTTTACACTCTTACTCTAGATAATATTATTGTTTTAGAAACTATGGATCCACTTAGTAGAAACCTTGAAGAAGAAGAAATAATGGAGAACATTATTGATGAGGACACCTCACAATATCTCGAACTTGGAGGGACATGACGACAGCTCAAGTACTAGTCATGGAGAAGATGAAGACTCCGGTGAGCATAATTTAATGGTTACAAAGTCCGGCGAGGTATATGCATTGATTAAGCCTCGGTGACTTCAACCAACAATCTTCTTCTACATGTATTAATTAACGCTTCTTTCTTCTTTTAGCCCTCTGGATCGACCAGCCAGCAACCATCTTCTTCTACGAAAAAGAGCAAGCGAGGCGCGAGCGGCGGTTGAAAGATCGTGCAAAGTTCACGATCGAGCGGTCCGTGTTGATGGCAGGCGATGGAGCCCAAGAAGGCCGCAGACAAATTTATACGTCAGTGGAGTTCTTGTTAGGGACCAAATTCCAATCATAATTGAATATTGGAATAAGCCAAAGAAGGGCGACAGTACCTTTGTCGATGTGAGATCCAAAGCGCTTTGGAATTCGTTGTTGGTAAATTTCACCCTTCCGCCAGAGGATGAAAACAACCGGTTATAAATAAAAAGGTCAAAGAGTGGACTCTAAAGAAGATGGCTGAGGCTTTCCAAGCTGGAAGACAAAATTGAACAAATTTGTCAAAGCTCATGAGACTCCAAATTTCAAGACGCATATTATGCGAAGATAAGACCTCACGGCCCGAATTTGAGACATATAAAAAAGTGCTATAGCTAAAAGAGGTCGAAACCAATACGCTTAATGCCTGAAGAAGGAATATCACCGGAGGACGGGTCGGTGGCTACATATCTCGAGGCCTAAGTGGGAGGAAGCTGAGAGGCCTGCATGAGAGAGGATCACACCCGGACATATGGGTGGGACCTACGTGCAAAGACTTGGTTCTCTGAATCGGGGCAAGGTTGGACCCAGAAACAGGATTGTGTATCTTCCCAACCATCCTTGCCAAACCCGTCACTGAACTCATCACGGCATACGAGGAAACATCCGCTAGGATCTTCCATCCCGATAGAGAGAATGACCAGCTCACACGCGCCATCGGTAAAAAAGAACACCCTGGACATGCACGAGGCACAGGGGGTATGACGTGGAAGGATGGGTTTGCCGACTGGAGCGACTCTTACAGATGGCGCGGCAGAAAAGAAAAAGCGTCTGATCGGATGACACAGATAGAACATGCACTTGCGGCGCTGCGAGCAAGTGAATGCACAATGAGCCATCAAGCTACGGCCCATCTCGGTGGCATGAAGAGCCTGCATTGGAAGCTGCCCGCGGCCCAGACTCTGCGCGGAAAAGCAGTGTGGCTTCCATGGAGAACGTGCAGCCCACGCTTGAAATGACGGGTCCTCGATACCCCATTGATGAGATCACGGAGAGCGAACACGCTGAGCTGCATGTGAGATTAATGGGCTTATCCATTAAGGTGGTCGGCTATGCCTTACCTCCTAGCTGGTGGAACTTACCACCGCCGACCGATTCCAGATGGCTATGCTATTGTCGGGTGGATGAGGTTGTGAAGGAATATGAGGAAGCAGCTTGACCATGCTACGGTGAAGGGGAAACTCAACTCAAATTTGCGGTGAAAACAACCATTCTTTGGAAGAAGGAACACATTGTGCTTCCAAATTGGAGGTCACTTGGCACCCCGTCTCCAGCGTCGTGATCTGAGCCGCTTGAGCCATCTCTGCTGGCAGCCATCTCCGGCCCGTCAACCATCTCCTGTGCGGCAGCCATCTCCGGCCCGTCATCCATCTCCTGCGCGGCAGCCATCTCCGGCCCGTCAGCCATCTCTGCTTGGCAGCCATCTCCGCCCGTCGGCCACCATCTCCGTGCTTCAGCCATCTCCTCGCAGAAGCGGAAGAGCACCACGAGGAGCATCGATGCTGCCACAAAGAAATCCACAGAAATCGTCGCCAAAGAGTTCAAAAACTACGTCCGCAGCCTTCCGCCAAGCCATTGCCGGTTTTACCGTGGAATCGCAGCGACGAGGAGACCAATAGGATCTCGGAGAACAGGTCAAGAAATTCTTTGCACCTAGACGGGCGAGCCAAAGGAGAAAATAGATCCGGCGGTGGTGGAGAAGTTTTACAAAATCTTTTGAAACCTGAAACCCACTTGTCTTGGGACTACTGGCGCCAGATTTTGAAGGCGGATGCAAGGCCGTAGGGAGACTGAAAGTAGCATCGTGAGGCACCCAGAAAATAGTTCCCATGCTCGGGAGCAGGAAAACCAATCATGTGCCCGCTCCAAATGTTTGACAAGCGGGACGCTCCTCCGTAGATGATTACGAGGCAGAGCTACAAAGAAAGGCCAATGAGATGGGGATGACTTACATTGCATACTTGAACGTCATGGGAGACAACTTGCCCAAATGCGATGTCAACCCCATACAGCCATGGAAGTATGGGAAGAATCTCGTCAAGAAAGAGGAGCTCAAGAATCTACCAACAAAGATGCGAAAATTGCACAAGTGGTACCTTCATTTCTGCAAGACGAGAAAAGAAGAATGGATCACGGCGCATATAAGAGATGAGATTTTCTTGTGCGGAGACGACGCGATCGACTTCAACATTCAAGACTTGCATTTTCTATTCAATCAGAAGGAACTCGACAAATCTGCCATCAGCCTTTATTGTGTGTAAGTACTATTTCGTAATTTTATCTCAACTCATTCACTTCATTAATTGCATGTATATATATGCTCACCATATATGTATATACTATTATGCAGGAAAAAGGTTATGGAATGCATGAAAGGAGGCCCTTCTGACATTGGGTTCGTTGACCCAAATAGAGTTCATGAAGAAGTGGTAAGAGACAAACCCGGGCAAACAGAAGATTACTTGCTAAAGTCTTTACTGAGACAACAAACCAAAAGGTAAATACTATTGCCTTACAACTTCTCGTGAGTACTGTTACCCTCTCTCTTGTACACATTCTGTTTGGCTTACTCGATGTTAAGTGTAGCGATGATGAGTTATGCGTGTAGGTTCCACTTTATTCTCGCTAGTCATTCAACCCGACTCGGAAAAGTCCTTGTCATGGACTCGTTCTGAAAAGAAAAAGAGCTATGGGCAGACTTTAGAGATGCTCCAGAGGTAATTTCAATCATATTATCGCACTAGATCGGCAACTTTCGTGACAATAAGTAATTACTCCTTTATCCATTTTCTTTGTCGGACAGGGTTTGGAAAATGTTCACGGGCAGGGCCGTGGGTGAATGGTCAGAAGAACTAAAATTTGTAGACCAAAATGTAAGTAATACTAGCTAGCTTCCAATTCCATTATATCATGCTTTATTGATTATTATTTTGATTGAACTCTCTATTCTCGTAAAGTCAGCATCAAGGACACGGCAATAACTTATGTGGGTACTATGTTTGCGAATTCATTCGCAACACGATATGTGCGACAGGCCAAGCCGCACTAGAACAACTTAGAGTAAGTAAACAAAGTCCACAACATTATTTTATTACCATCAATTGTGTTGAGTTTTATTCTTATATATATATTGACAGCCCATTCTTCATATATATTCAGATCGAACGGATGCGGGACCAACTCCTACCATTTGAACGCATACGAGCCATTCAAGAGGAATTGGCGGGGTTCATACTTGATGAGGTCGTCACGCCTGGCGGAGAACTCTATAGATATCCACCAAAATGAACGATGATGTATGTGCGATGGCGATGTATGTGCCGATGGCGATGTTTGTGTATAATAATAGTTGCTTAATTATTCATATACTCGTATGTACCGATGCCGATTTATAAGTATACCGCTCGATCGATTTCCCTCGCTCCCTCCCGAAATACGCCCGAGCAGGCGGAAATCTGCGGCGAAGATTTAGGCCGTTTTCCTGCAGAGTTACCGCGGCAGAAAACGGTTCAAATCTCCTTTAACACGGTTCGGTCTGAACCCGGTGTTAAGAGGCTGAACTGTGGCAGCCATGCGCCACCCTTTAATACCAGTTCGTATAGGAACCGGTGTTAAAGGGGCCCCCCCTCTAACACCGAACCCTCAACAGCGGTTGGGGAACCGCTGTTAGAGGGCCCTCCCAACCGGAGTTAAAGGGGGGGCTCTGCACTAGTGAGCTATCTCCTTTATTCCACACAGCAAGGCAACCCAACCCAGTGCCTGATGCCTACCAGAACGTAGGCTAGAGCTACAACAAAAGGCAGTGTACAGCCTGCAACCTAATGTTCTTAAACCTAATATTACAAAGCCTGTTTCTATAGGCACAGTGGGAGGGGAAAAGCAAGTTCGATCTACACCTGAACGTGTCGTGCGGGGATCAGAACGATCCCGATAGGCGCGCTTTCCCAGCGCGTGCGCCGTCTTGTTGTCAGCGCGAGGTACCTTCTGTACCAGGTCTCCATTTGCATTCCTGTGATTCTGCACATCGGCAAGAAGCGGTCTGAGCGCCCAGTGACTCGACCTCGAGAGCAGATCATCTGTAGCTAAAGCATCAACAAGAGTCTTGCTATCTGAGAGGAAGCAAACCCTTCGCCATTCCATCAGCTGCACCACCCGAACTGCCAAGAGCAACCCCTGAGCTTCAGCCTGCAAGGCAGATGAAGCATCTGTGGAAATTGCACTTATAAAGAGTTTAATGTTTCTCATTGGTTCTCATCCAAGTTGCCACGATGCTCCTCCAAAGACCATGATTTTCTACATCAGCTCAGCCCGTGTTTTTCTGGGCTCGCCCTAAGCTGGGCTCGGCCTGCGAGAGGGAGTGACTCATGTCAAGCTCCTCATAATGAGAAAAGCTTGTAGGCATCCAACTTTAGGTCAGGCGCCGCCGTCGCCCCAAGATGGCGCTGCCATCGCCTAGCTTCCCCGGCACCTCACACCACGATGTGACCACGCCCCCTGCGCCGCGCCACCAAGATAGCTAGCTAGGTCGCGGTGCTCTCCTCCCTATGCCTGCTTGGAGGATTTGGAACAACGAGTCGCCACGAAGGAGCTCACGCACGGTATTCTTCCAGCCGTCCAACTCCTACTACGTGTTCTAAGTGATGTCGGCGTCGTCAATATTGCGTCGGCGAGCAGGCACACTGCCGCTTTGTCACCAATGTCAAGTTCGTCGAAGCTCCACCGTCGTCATCCCCTCTGCTCCACAATGGAGCCTACTTGGCAGTTACTATAAGTGCATACCTCACGAGCCAGCTCGATCCAGACCGAGCTTCTATAGTGCCCGGGACGAGCTTGTTTTCCATGTTCATCATGCTCATCACCTCAACAAGCCAGCCCGAGCTGAGCTAGAAAACGGCGAGCCAAAGAGCGACTCGAGGACTTAGCCTCGACCCAGCCAGCTTGTGTCTAGCTTTACATGAGATACATCCCTGCCTGGATCGACCTTTTCAAGCTTGAGCATGTTTTTGTTTTGAACGAGGAAGGGGTATAGAAAGACCCCGATGCTGCCATTAATACCGAGGTGGTGGGTACAAATTACAAACAAGTCCTTCACAAAGCTGATAAAACAACAAGGACTTATGAATATGCAAGGAGGACCGTAACAGATTTTGAAGAAACGTAATCCAGTCCTGTGACCTCGCCACCTGCTAAGCCACTGCCGTCGACTATCTCCAGCCCGCCGAGGACAAACCACTTGGCAAGCTGCAGATGAGGAACACCGACGCAGAGCTCCCGAAAGGCCTCCGTCTTGGAGGTTGAAGACACGCCCTCTTAGCGTGGAAAAGGCCCATCTTGGCCATAGATGCCGGTGGCACTCGTTGCCACCAAGCGAGAAGCTCGACAAACTGGCAGTGGGTCGCTGCCCTGACGAAGCTCACAACCACCTTCATCCCCACCACCCTCGCCACCACGGCCGACCGAGTAGAAGATAAAGGCTCCGGAGTCACCGAAGAGCAGCCACCAACGCTTATTGAAGGGAGACGCTGTCAGAGCACCCTTTCCTCCTCCACCATGGCAACAGGAAGAAGCACCTCGACGACAACCATCTTGAGCCACGTCTGAGCCGCAAGCCGGCCAAATCTCCGATGCCGCCTTCAGATCCGGGCACAACCACACCGCTCCTCTCATCCCCATCACCTCCACGGCCGGCCAGGACAAGAGAAAACAGCGCCGCCGCGCCACAGAAGAAGAAGCAGCAGGACACGATCTTATTGCGGAGATCCTCGAGATCTATAGCTCCTAGACATGCCCTGACCTAGAGAGTCTTTCCAAGAAAACTCCACCTCGAGCTGCTGGGATTCCGATCGGAGAGAGTCCCAGCCCTACTCCAAACTACCGGCCTCAGACCAAGACACCTAAATCTATCCCTAAAAACTACACCAGCGCCTCTCCTTCCCCATCTCCGGCCTACGGTGCCGCCGGAGACAGGTCTCGGGATCGGCCCGGACACTCAGCGGCGACTCTCAAACAGAGAAGGGAGGGGGATAGAGGGGAGAGGGTGGAGACGTCGTTCCGGGAGTCCTCTCTTGCTTACATATAGCCTGAGCAAGTTGAAAGCGATGTAAGGTAGCATAGGTGACACGGGGCAGGTGGTCCTGTGTACTATACTCCAGCACTTAAGGTACAGAACTGTTGCAGTATGAGGCGCAAGCGCAAGTGCGTCAAGCCGTCAACGTGCTACTATTTGAACTGTTGCACATGGATAGATTTTTTTCATAAAGGGGCGCTTTTATTAATTAGTCAGTAACTTACACCCGGCCTCTGCATATAAATGCACACAGCCGACACCAATCCACATGGTCCAAAACATAAAAAGGAAAATACAGGCTAATTACATATCAAACTAAGAAATTATAAAACGCCTAGGGTGCAGAGGGCAGGTCGATCCGAAGATTATGCTGCCATCCATGTCTAGTAAAGAAGTCCCGTGCCGTATCGTCCAGCCGCGTGCACACCTCCATGAAAGATCGCGATATTCCGCACGATGCAAAGTCGACCAGACCCGAAGGGTATGAGTACACCTGTAGAGAACCTGCAGAAGAGAGCAGTTTATATCATTAAAAACTTTATTATTTCTACATAGCCATAGCGACCATATAATGGCTATCGCTCCGACCCTAAGAAGATTTTTGTACTTGTTATCAATACCATGTAACCAATTCCCAAAAATGTTGCCAATACTACGTGGTGGATACAAGCCTGAAGCTGCTTGGGTGATTGACCATATAGACCGGGCAAAACTACATTGAAAAAATAGGTGTTTGATTGTCTCATCATGGTGACAGAACACGCACACAGGAATTCCATGCCAATTTCGCTTAATAAGGTTGTCCTTTGTAAGGATAATCCCACGACGAAGATACCAAACAAAAATTTTGTTTTTAAGAGGTATCTTCATCTTCCAGATCATCCTATTATCTACCGCCGGATTAGACGGCTGGATTAAAGCATCATACAAAGAGCTAGTCCTCCCAGAACCTTATCCGCGTCCCATTATTAATAGAGATAGTCCCAAAGCGTAAAAATATTTTTTAGAGGCCATTATACTAGCCCAAAAGTGAGAGTCACCAGGTTTTCAAACCATTTGGGACAATGCCTTTGAGCCAATATACTTCCTTTTAATAATAGTTTGCCAAATCCCTTCCTCATTTAATAACTTGAAGAACTATTTACTAAGGAGGACTGTATTCTTGTTATCGCCATATTTTGGCCAAAGAAGAAGATGGGCCGTGATCAAGATGGGCTTGGAAGATACGTATATTCAACGTGTTGTTGAATCGTCCTTGTGCGTGGATTTGGGCTAAATTGCCCGTGTATCTTGTATCGTAGTAGGTTCCGTTTCAGTTTAGGTAAAGATAGAGTTGTAGAGTTATTCCAAAGATAGAAAGTCTCCGGACTATAAATATGTACCTAAGGTTATCAAGAAAAGGAGGACAATCACGTTCACAACAAACACAATCTCGGCGCATCGCCACCCCTTGTTTCTAGGGTTTCTTTCGGGTAAGTGTCATGCTACCTAGATCGCATCTTGCGATCTAGGAAGTACTTTTACTTATGCGTTATTTGGTGTTACTCGTACTGAAGCCTTGTTGATGGCGAGTAACACTACTATCATAGATTTGTTGAGGCTAGCATCAGTGCTCTTCGCTATAATTATTTAAGTTATGCTGCCTCTAGTTACCTCGCTACCTTTGCACCTTTTCCCAAGTACAAGGGTAGCATCTTGCTTGATCTTTATTTAGCTGATTCGATCTGTTATGGTTGTGCCTTGTTCTCCAAGGTTTAGTTTGATATCTGCGTAGTCAGGCCTTGCAAACGGGTTGAACGATCCATGAATGCGTGGGGCGTGGTTTACTAGTTCTAGAAGTTGTTCGGTAATTGACTTTCGTCGGTTGTTAGGCCTCCTCTAGGGTTAGTTTTCTATCATCTTTTGTATCTATTAGGCTCAATTACGTGTAGGGCGTTCGATTCACGTGGTGAAAAGCGTTAAGCTGTCGTAGATCGATTTAACTTGTAATGATAAAGCAAAACCCCATGTTGTCGTAAATCTAATGCGAGAACCATGGGATAATCGGCTCTAGGAGCCGATTCACGAGAAAACACAGGAGCAGTCACGGCTCGAATTTCACGTATACTTGTTTACCATGCAGAAATCAATCGAGCAATCCTTCACCTTCGACCAGGTATAGGTCAGGTGCATCTCGAACCAAGCGGGGCGTGTGCTGGGAGTTTTGCGGGCGTTGCAGGGACCAGGCCCGGCGATTAGGAGCCTCCGGCTCTTCGTGTTGCTCGTCGCTGCTCGCGGTGAGTTTTGGCAGGCAACACATTCTGGCACGCCCGGTGGGACATTCAACAACATCTGTATCAACATCCGACGCTGAGATGGGGGACAGACCAGTCACGTACGACGAGCTGCCTGAAGAGCACAAGGCAAAGTATGATGACATCAAAGCTCTCTTCGAAGCCGATCTCATCGGCTCTTTTGAGAGGACCGTAAGCATGTCATCAAGTGGAGGGTTCTCACCGAGGTGCTCTTGATGAGGTGGATCATGCATTTCCTTGAGGAGGCGCACGAGCTCTGCGACGGAAGTCAACTACATGGTGGCTCATTCTCTTCACCGCCATTACGAGAGCCTGGTGAGCGCTTTCGAGCGGATCGCGATTCGCGTAGTTCGGAGATCATGAAACATCGTACTCTCCGTCGGGGCCTACTGGGGACTCACGGGGAGAAAGACCGCTCGAGACCAGGCCGCTGCCATTCACACTTGCAGCTCCGGAGCCACCAGGGGCAGCGGCGTACGTCGTCTACAAGGTCGGAGGCGACCCAGGCGATTGCAGTTCCTGTTTGAACCACCTAAAGAAATCCCACATGGATATGTGTGCACTTACGTGCCGGACTGCAACAACCTGACACGCACCAACAGTTGCAACGCGAGATTTCTGGCGAGGAGTCCTGGAGCAGGGTTTCATTGGCGTTTACGGAGCGGCGATGATATGCAGGATGGGCCGACAAACAGGCGTGGCTAGCCAAGTATGCCCTGGAGCGAGTCATGAGAATCTAGCCCTGCAGCTCAAGCGGTGGAGCAAATCCGTACCATCTTGAGAGACCAGTTAAACCGTGCGAAGAACAATCGGCTATTCAAAGCCGTATCCCAATGAGTTTGATCGATTCCGCTGCCACCCAAGTATCGGCTCCACGAGTTCTCAAGGTTTAGCGGATCGGAAGGGTCGAGCTCGATCGAGCACGTGAGCCGATACTTAGCACGATTAGGCATGATTTCAGCATCGGATCGATTGGCGTAAGGTTCTTTGCGCAATGTCGTGAGACCAGCTTTTGGGTGGTACACCTCGCTGCCACTGATTCGATTCAGACACGGAAGCAAGCTGGAAGAAGCAGTTCCACATCCGGTATCATTCGGAGGCTGGCATTGCGGACTGGCACGAGTGCGGCGAAGCGAGAAACTGTGGCGAGTACATCAGCGCTTGATGCCGTCAAGAACCGATGTTACTCGGCTCGTTTAAGCGAGAAAAGCGGTCGAGCTAGCGGTGTTGGGTCTCTCGGCACCCATCAAGGATCGCTTTCCAAGTAGAGTACAACTCATTGGCGCACATGGCCCGAGGCGACAATGTATGAACAGCGCCACCACAGGTTGTACCAAGACAAGTTCAAGCGTCCGATAGGCCTGGTCGTCTGAAGAAGAAGATCCTACACAAGACCAGGAGGTGGCCGTGGTGAATGGGCTCGGCGGATCTGTATCCTGCAAATGGGTGAAACAGCAAGGGCCTGCAAAAGGGTTCGACTTGATGTGAGCAAAGCGGCGGATATTCGATTCTTGCTAAAGGAGAAGCGGTGAGGTTACCGAAGGCCACAAAATCCCTACGGCTCGAAATGAGCAGGAGACCATCTGCAAGTGGCATCACTCGTTCACCCACACCACCAATGATTGCAAAGAGCTACGTCGCGAGATCAAGCGGCGATAGAACAAGGCCGTCGATCCTTGGGCAGTTCGCCATGAAAGTGGACACAAACCCATTCCCCGGCGTCAACATGGTAGAACTCAGTCACTCCGCGAGGCGTCAGCTGGATTTCTCGTTCGATGTTAATATGGCAGGATCTGGGTACCACCATGACACGTGCAAGGAGGAAGGTGATCGCTCTCGGGGCAAAGAAAGAGAGGGGGCTGGTCCACGCGACCGGCCCAGCCACAATGACAGGCGGTATTTAACAGAGGAACATGTGAGGAGAGTGCGATATCAGAAGCCACATTCCACGCATCTCCTTAACAAGTATGAGCGTCAGTATGACCAACGTCGCCGGCGCGATGGAGGCGATGAAGGATATGAGCACCTCGCTAGGGGACCGTCAAAAGGAAAGGAAGGCGCAGACAAACATTGGGATTGTCCTTTCTTCAAGTATTCTTTGGGATGCGGGAATGAGCCGATTGCCTACGATCGACAACTGCCGGAATGTGGACAGCGAGAAGGAGGACACAGGGCCGGTTCGGTGTTCAAGCGTCTAGGGCCTCTCCACCTCAGGCCGTTCTGGAGTCCGCTCGAGCAAAAGACCTCGAGAAGCCAAGGGATGACAAAGAAGAAGCAGATATCACCGTCCAAGGTGGTGTCGACGGACTCGAGACACACCCAAAAGCGTAGAGTGCGGCGGCTGCGTAACTTGGAGGAAGCGAGCGCGATATCTCACGCTTTAAAAAGCACGGCCCGATCGGCCGTTAAAATTAAGCGGACCTTGAAGCGGAAGACCGCCCGAAAAGGAAAGAGTGGCGCCCCAAACCGGTAAAAGCCGATGCAAAGACATTGGCTGGCACAAACATGGTGTTCATACTTCCGTCAGAATTCTGCGCGCCAAGAACCAATGAGCTACCAGTGGCATAGTTCGACTGCGGCCCACGGCCAGTTATCTTTGAGAAGCCATGTGAGAAGGGTTACAAACATCTGAAAGCCCTGTACCTACGAGGTTACATCAATGGGCAACCTGTCAGCAAGATGTTGGTGGACACCGGAGCGGCAATCAATATAATGCCATACTCCATGCTACGGCGTTTGGGACGCTCCACTGCAGATCTGATCAAAACCAACGTCACGTTAAGCGACTTCAACGGCCAGACTTGAAGCGCAAAGGCGTCTTGAGCGTGGATCGGACCGTGGGCAGAAAAACCATCCCACGTCATTCTTCGTTGTGACAGCAAAAGCACCTCTGTTGTCTTGCTAGGAAGAGATTGGATTCACGCTAATTGCTGCATTCCGTCCACGATGCACGATGCCTGTCTGATGGGATGGAGATGAAGTGGAGGTCATCCATGCGAGATGATTCTATCGAGATCTCCATAGCTGGCATGAGCGTGCGGGAAGCGAAGACCAAGAGCCGATCTGGAATCGGTCTAGGCGGTGGCGTATTGAAGCTACAAAAAGCGGGGTGAGGCTGGTCTTATCCTTTGGCACAGAGTAGAAAAGTCCACGATCATGCGTATGCGGCCGATCCTGCGATCGGCCACAAAAATAAAAGCAGCAATCATCGACAAGCGGATCATGTAGTCGTGGCGAGAGATGCCGCCATTGTAAAACAATAAGGTGTAAACCGTCCTCGACTAATGCAATCAAAAAGGGGGCCGATTCAGGCAATCGGCCCAAATTATTTTTGTTATCCTCACCTACTGTTTGCCCTTTGCTTAGCATCGATTTGACAGGTGACGGAAAGCTAGGGTATGGGTTTACATCCGCTGATGAACTAGAAGAAATCGACATTGGTCCTGGGGATAAGCCACGACCAACATTTATCAGCAAAAAGTTAGATCCAAGTCTGCGGGGTCCGATGATAGCCCTGTTGAAAAAATATCCATCTTGCCGCACGGGACTATCTGAGAGATGCTGGGTTGACAGGAGCATCATTGAGCATCGACTCCGCTTAAAAGGATTTGGCCATTCCGGCGAGCACGACGGATGAAGGCGAAATTCGGAAGAAGTTAAGAAGGAGGTCGAGAAAATGTTGTGACCAAGTTAATCGGCCATGCGGTATCTTTGAGTGGATTTCTAGTATCGTACCTATAGAAAAAGGATGGCCGTTGGCGTGTTGCCATAGATTTTCGGGATCTCAACAGCTACCCCAAAGGATGAGTATCCGATGCGGTGGCGAGACATTAATCAACGCAGCGGCTGGTCATAAGATCTTGAGCTTCATGGATGGCAATGCGGTTACAACCAAATTTTATGGCTCGAAGACATACACAAGGCGCATTGAGTCCCGAGTCGGTGGGGTTGTTTGAGTATGTAGTCATGACGTTTGGACTGAAGAATGCGGCCACGTACCAAAGAGCCATGAATTACATTTTCCATGATCGATCGGCAAGTGGTGGAAATTTACATCGATGGCGTGGTGGTCAAGTGCTTTAGTGCAAGGACACTTGGACGATCTGCAGCGTCTGGACCGAACAAGAAAATTCAGACTCGGATGAATCAAAGAAGTGTGCCTTGGGGTGACGGCGGTCAGTTCTTGGGTTTTTGGTCCATGAGCAGCGGAATTGAGATCGGCTGAAAAGTCGAGGAGGCGGTCGAACAATGAAGCAACCCACCACAAAGAAAGAACTGCGATCTCTCATCGGCAAGATCAACCGTCGGAAGATTCATCTCAATCTGTCGGGAAGAATAGAGCCGTTCATGGGACTAGTGAAAATTAAATCGGCGAGGAATTCGGCTGAGGCGAACAACAACGAGCCTTGACGAGATCAAAGAATATCGGCAAGCGCGGTGTTAGTTCCGCCCGGACAGACCGTTCTACATCTACTTGTCGATGGTGACACGTCCATCGCCTCGGTGGTGGTGCAAGTTTATGATGGGCTGGGCGAGTCGTATTTTACATAAGCGAGAAGGATCTTTGGGCCTTGAGACAAGGTATCTGATATCGATAAGTTGTGCCTCTGCTGTTTTCACTGCACCAAGCTGCGCCACATTTTGCTATCGGCGGAGATTGTCATCATATACCGTCGGGCGTCATAAAGCACATCTTGTCGGCTCCTATGTTGAAAGGCCGACTGGGGAAATGGATGTTTGCATTATCGGAGTTTGACATCCGGTATCAACCCGCGAAAGCAGTTAAGGGACAGGCGTTGGCCGACCTTATCGCTGAAAGGATCAACACTAATATAGCACCTTGTCTATCTGGCGTGGGCTATGTTTTTCGACGGATCGGTTTGTGACGATGGAGTGCGGCATCGGCATGCTACTAAATGTCGCCCGAGGGGCAACATTTTCCTTCTCCATCAGTTATCGCCCCTCGCACCAACAACGTCGCTGAGTGCGAGGCGTCGCATGAGAATGGAGTTGCTCATCTGGAAGCGAGCGGTGGAAATTTTGGAGACTCCAAGTTGGTGATTTCCCAACTCACGGAGGAATACAAGTGTGAGAGCGAGTCCCTCTTCCCATTATGGCTGCACTGCCGTGAGCTGATGGCGCAGTTCCGGTACATAAACTTAACCTGGATCCCGCGGTCGAAGAATACCGAGGCGAATGATCGTGCACAAATGGCTTGGGCTACAAGGATGCAGCAGAGGAGCCGATGTTCGTCACAGTTCACGGAAGGCGGCGGAGAGCCGATATCTTCAATTACTTGAAGGATTCGGCTCGGGGGCACCTAAGCGGATAAGGTACAAGGCCATGAAGTATGTGCTTATTGGGGATGACATGTTTCTGGACTCTGGAAGGGTTATTGCTCAAATGCACAGGGACAGCGAGGCTAATCGGCTCCTACACGAGGTACATGAAGGCGCCTGTGGAACTCACCAATCAGCTCACAAGATGAAATGGTTGATCAGGCGATCAGGGTTTTATTGGCCCACCATGCTTGAGGACTGTTTCAAGTACTACAAAGGGTGTCAAGCATGTCAGAAATTTGGGAAAATTCAGATGGTACCCGCGTCAGCAATGAACCCCATCATCAAGCCTTGGCCATTCCGAGGTTGGGGCATGGATATGATCGGCAAAATCAATCCTCCATCAAGCAAAGGCCACATGTGGATTTTGGCCATTACTGATTATTTCACTAAATGGGTGGAAGCTGTCCCGATGAAGTCAGTAAACTCAAAGGATGTTATCAATTTTGTGAAAGAACATGTCATCCATAGATTCGGGATTCCCCAAACTATCACGACCGATGGAGGTTCGGTCTTCATTTCTCACGAGTTTAGAAAGTTCTGTGAGGACACGGGGATTAAGCTGATTAGATCATCTCCATACTATGCTCAAGCAAATGGGCAAGCTGAAGCGTCCAACCAGAGCCTCATCAAGCTGATCAAGAGAAAAGTCGATGAACACCCTAGACGTTGGCACGAGGTTCTGTCAGAAGCTTTATGGGCTTATCGCATGTCATGCCATGGAGCGATAAAAACCTCGCCATACCATCTAGTATATGGACAAGAAGCCGTATTGCCTTGGGAAATTACAGATGGATCAAGACGTGTCACTTTTCAGAACAATCTAACAACTGAGGAATACGCAACCCTAATGAGTGACAGTGTTGATGATTTAACCGAGCTCAGGCTGTGGTCACTGGAGAAAATCAAAGAGAACAAGGCCAAGGTAGCTCGTGCATATAACAAGAAGGTGAGGCCAAAGGAGTTCCACGTTGGTGATCTGGTATGGGAAGCTGTGTTGCCATTGGGGACTAAGGATGCAACATATGGTAAATGGTCTCCAAATTGGCACGTCTGACAGTCGATCAAGTTTTAAGAGGAAACGCATACATGCTTGAGGAGCTGGACGGCGTGAAATTCCCAGTGGCGGTCAACGGTCAACATCTCAAGAAGTATTTCCCAAGCATGTGGGATGATGGACAGTAAAATGTGGGGGCCGATACATGAAATCGGCCAAATAAAAAAAAAATATAGCCGATGCACAGTCATCGACTCTAGAGGTTCACACATGTTACAAACAGGTGCTAGTTTACACATACGAGCTACTGAAGAAATGCCTCGAAAGGCGTGGAGGGCGTCAACACGGACACGATCCACCTCGGCAATCTCGGCTTCGTCATCTTCATCCTTGCCCGTCACTAGCTGCTTGTTCAGAGCACGAATTTCTGCCAGATCGGTCTTCAGTTCGGCTTTGAGGCTTTCCGCCTCGTCTTGGGAACGGGCGATGGATTCTTCCTTGTTGCGAATGAGCTGTTTAGTCGCCCGGACTTTCTCTTCAAGATCTTCCAGCTCCCTTTTCAAGGATGCGAGCTCGTGATCTTGGCAGAGGTGTCGGTTTGGCATCGAGACGCCTTTTTCTCATTGATTGTTGGCATCATGCGATATTGGCCTTGATGGAAGTTGGGCGTGGCGATGATCCTCTCACGAGCTAACTTCACCCTTGACCCGTAGAAAGACAGGGTTACAACTGGCCAAAGCTTCACCTGCAATGCTACTGGGAGCTGGTCTTTTATTTCAGCCAGAACGCTCTTCACCTCCTCAGAACCCTCGATCAACTCTTCGATTGGGGAGGACAGCAGGGCTTTAAGACGCTGGAATTGAGGTGGAACAGCCCTAGCTCGTGGTTCATCATCAGCAACAGAGGGAGTTGGTTCGATGGATTCAGGATCGAACGTCAGCAAACCTGAAATATCACAACCCTGGCAGCCCGAAAAGGCGTCAGTATGCATCCAAACATGTAAGGACGAGCCGAAAGAAGCTAACGTACCTCTCCTAAGGTCGGGGATGCAGATGAGGAGACGATCGGCTTGTGTGTGTTCTTTGGGATTGGCGGAGTGGTAGCCGTTTCATCCGCACCTTGAGGATTGCTAAGTCGGTTTGGCTAAAGGCATCGGCCTGACTTTCCCACTAGAAACATCGATCTGCGCATGGAAGGTGTTTAGCCGATATAAATAATGATTAATCGGCGGATCAAAAGAAGTAAGTGGTAAGGCGTAAAGGGTGATGATTTTGAAACCTCCGGGCTCGACGAAGAAGCTTGCATCCTTTGCGAGCTCTCTTGGGACCACTGGCCCGCCTCGGTGGTGCTCGGGCGATGGGATCGAAAAGACCTTTTCACAGGAAGCCGATGGTGATGAATCTGGCTGGCTCGGTGTGATGGTCCTCTCGAATATGTTGGGTCCGGTTCTCCTCGATTAGTGCGAGTGTTCTCTGGAGGTGTCTTGACGGAAGCTTTGTAAAAAGGAGAACCAGTGAGCACAAGCATGTCTGCAAGGATAGAAGAATTAGAAGGATCGACAAAGGCATAGATCACCCTACATGCGAGCTTTCTGGAGAAGGGCTCCGGCGCCTCAAGGTCTTCCTGGCAGCTACCTTCCTCGTCGTCGTTCTTGTTTTGGTTGGAACTCGAGGGGCAGCTGGCTTAGAGGTTGCTGGGTTCTTGGAAGCCGATTGTGGTGATATCGGCTGTTTCTGCATTATGACCTTTTTTAGAGGTGGCGAGTTTTTGCAGAAAAGAACCACAGGAGCTGGCGGAAAGAACTCGAAGGGGGAGCCATCACTGTGCGTAGGTTCAGGGCCATCTTGTTGCTGCAAAGAGAAAGAATGGATTAATAGAAGAATCGTTTGTAAGCTCCATCAAGAAAATTTGCAAGTGGTGGTACCTGTTCCACGGGGATGTCATAGTCAGCATCGAGCTGTTTCAGCAACGGTCCCAGAGCTCTCCTGAAGGCGTGAGTCTTCCACATTGACCACCAGTCTTCAAAGCCATCGGTTGATGAGACAAATGTGAGGTCGTTGGGAATTGGGATGGTCAGAGCATCAAAGAAGGAATAACACCTTTGGCTGGTGAGAGGATCAGGCAGGTCGGCTCTACTCTCCGTAAGGTGGTGAAGAAAGAAATGGGGAGGTACTTGTCCAAGGCCAAATTGGCGAGCTACTACGACTGGCTGGTAGAATTCATACCCAGGTTTGATTATTCTGTTGGACGTACTCATGCCAACTGGAAGGAAACAGGGACGAATCACGGTGGAAAAGAGCTGCCGAGTGCTAGTGTCATCGGCAAAATTGTCCAGCCTGAAGGAGAGTGGATTTTCAAAGTGTTCTGATTCCTCCATGTAAGGGAAGAAGGTAGGGTTGTCCAGGCCTTGGAAGAAAGTGCTGAACCACTTGGATGCCTCCTGAGGGGTCAGCTTACTGCCTGGCAGTCTATACAAAGCTTGGCCATAGCTGGTGCATCGGATCTGCTTCCCTTTTACATCTGGAAAGGTGCATCTCGCCAAAAGGGGGAAGTTTGGGATGTGATTTTGAAAATACAGTTGAGCCCATAGCTGAATAAACCACCAAGGACCACCTGTTTTTGTTGCTATGCGAGAACGACTTGACCGCCATCAGCTGGAGATATCGATAGACTTCTCCAAGGAGCAGTTGCCAAGGCCAAGTTGAGTACCTTTGGCCAGTTCGTGGGCTAAGGAGAGATAGTTTTGGTTGGAGCAAGGAAGGGCCACGAATATGAAATGCTCCGGCCGGAAGTTGAGAAAGGCTGTATGTTCTTTCTACGAGGCAGGCCCTTTGTTTTCATATGGCGTTGGAGGTAGGCACCCGATTGTGCGATCTGTTTTAGAAGACAGTTTAGGGACTTTGGTCAGTTTAAAAGCGGAGGGCTGGGTGATGTAACATCGGACCGATGATCATCACCACGTCTAACAGGGTTGGTGACATAGGGCCATGACCGAACATAAAAGCGATTGAGCGTCGGACGAAGTAGCCGATGGTTTTGAGAAGGTTCTCATGTTTCTCAAGAGGAGACAATGATAAATGCAAGGCATCGGCTATTCTGTGGTTTCCCATTGGGATTGGTAAGCTCTAGCTACTCTGCTGAACCAAGAAACCCGGTGTTAGGGGGATTAGGCCAGGCTCAGCGATCGGCCCAAGAGTTCAGATCTAGGTCTTGGCTTACGAAGGGATTCTGCATTTGCCATAAGAAATCAGATGGGCAGGACTAGAATGCATGCGAGGGCCAAGACGAGAGGAATTTGGGAGAGAAGGATGCGGCAGATATACGAAACCTAGAAAGTTTAATGGTGGAATAAAGGCATTAATTCAGGTGTTCGCCATTAAATTCTAGCATCGCGTTCAGACTGCGAGGAGTAGGCGTACCTTCAGACCGGAGACCTCTGGATTGGTGTTGGACGATTCCGCCATCTAGTTTGCCGGCAGAGATGGATCTGTGCAGTTGGGGATTTAGGGTTCTAGTCACTGTGAGCTTAATCTAGTCGGTGGGTAATTGGAGATCTAGGTCGCCCTTTTTGAAGAGGGTCGCAGGTTACCGTTTGAACTGAAAAGCAGCCGCTTAGATTTGCCTAAATATGCGACCAAATTTTGACCTTGTCAACGTTTTTGGGAAAGCCGATGTGCATCGGCTCTTTGAGCTTCGACTTGGTTGACGGAATGAGTGCAGTATGGTGAAAGCCGATACAGCGTTATCGGCCACGGAGCATCGACCTATTTTGGCTATCGGCGAAATTGGGGCGAAAAGGGCAATCTTCGAGAAACAGATTTTCATTCATTCATTCAAAAGCTGATTGCTTACAAAAGGCTGATTGATTACAAAAGGGAGCTTAGCTTACTACTACTACTACTGCTACTGGTTCCTAATCTAGAGGCCGAGGTCGCCCATGTCGCCGCCGTCTTGTTCATTGTCCTCATTGCTGGCGTCGTCTTTCTTCGCTTCTTCTTGAAGAAGCCAGCGGGGGCCTCCTCGTCCTCGTCGTCGTCTTCGGTGTCCTTGCTGGACCCGGCGCGGAAGCGCTTCATTGGCGGGTACTCGTCGGAGGAGGTGTCCTCCTCCGATTCCTCCTCCTCGTCGGAGGACTCGGCAAATCCCGGGACAGGCGTCGTCGCTGCTCGCCTCCGGTTCCCGTCGGCGAGAACGCAGGCCCTCCGCCGTCGGTCGAGGATGCGTCGTCCTCCGACCAAGCGGCGAAATCAATCCTCTCGTCCCACCATTGTGGGCGAGAGTAATATCTGCCGCCGTGGCGAGTGCTCGCGTCGGCTCCCGGTCGCTAATGCTGTTGGAAGATTGGGAGGAACGGGCGGAAGAGGAAGAGGCCATGGCGGAGGAAGAGGGTTTTTTCGGCGGAGGAAGAGGGTTTTTTGGCTACTGGAGGAAGATGGGGACTGCGAACTGCTCAGATGAATTTAAATAAGGGGAATAGTGGGAGGCGGTTCAATGCCATAGCGGTTTCCCAGAATGTGCTGCCAAAATCGTCAAATCATGCACTGCAAAGGAGTTGAGAAGACAGGGCATCATGATGAGGAGGTGGTGTGAAGATTCTACTCTGCAACGCGTAACCCGATGTGAAGAAAAATAAAGAGAGGGGGAAGGAAAAACATCAGCAGAGTGGTTTCGGAATTATTATTGCCAAAACCAGGGGGGCATGTGTTATCGCCATATTTTGGCCAAAGAAGGAGATGGGCCGTGATCAAGATGGGCTTGGAAGATACGTATATTCAACGTGTTGTTGAATCGGCCTTGTGCGTGGATTTGGGCTAAATTGCCCGTGTATCTTGTATCGTAGTAGGTTCCGTTTCAGTTTAGGTAAAGATAGAGTTGTAGAGTTATTCCAAAGATAGAAAGTCTCCGGACTATAAATATGTACCTAAGGTTATCAAGAAAAGGAGGACAATCACGTTCACAACAAACACAATCTCGGCGCATCGCCACCCCTTGTTTCTAGGGTTTCTTTCGGGTAAGTGTCATGCTGCCATCTAGGCAGTACTTTTACTTATGCGTTATTTGGTGTTACTCGTACTGAAGCCTTGTTGATGGCGAGTAACACTACTATCATAGATTTGTTGAGGCTAGCATCAGTGCTCTTCGCTATAATTATTTAAGTTATGCTGCCTCTAGTTACCTCGCTACCTTTGCACCTTTTCCCAAGTGCAAGGGTAGCATCTTGCTTGATCTTTATTTAGCTGATTCGATCTGTTATGGTTGTGCCTTGTTCTCCAAGGTTTAGTTTGATATCTGCGTAGTCAGGCCTTGCAAACGGGTTGAGCGATCCAAGAGTAATGCGCAAGGACGTGGTTTACTAGTTCTAGAGAAGTTGTTCCAGTAATTGACTTTACGCCTCCTCTAGGGTTAGTTTTCTATCATCTTTGTATCTATTAGGCTCAATTACGTAGGACGGCGTTCCAGATTCGTGGTGAAAACGTTAAACTGTCGAGATCGATTTAACTTGTAATGATAAAGCAAAACCCCATGTTGTCGTAAATCTAATGCAGAACCATGGGATAATCGGCTCTAGGAGCCGATTCACGAAACACAGGAGCAGTCACGGCTCGAATTTTATGTATACTTGTTTACCATGCAGGAAATCAATCGAGCAATCCTTCACCTTCGACCAGGTATAGGTCAGGTGTACATCTCGAACCAAGTCGGGGCGTGTGCGGAGTTTTGCGAGCCGTTGCGAGGGACCAGGCCCAATAGCGATTCAGGAGCCTCCCGGCTCTTCGTGTTGCTCGTCGCTGCTCGCCAGTGAGTTTTGGCAGGCAACAATTCTTAACCTGTAGATCATGAATACCGAGCCCACCCAGTTCTTTGGGTCTACACAAAACACTCCATTTAGCCGGTCTATACTTCTTTTTCTCATTACCTCCCTGCCAAAAGAATCTTGATCGGAAATAATCCAACCTTTTTAAGACACCTTTTGGAAGTTGAAAAAAAGAAAGCATATACAAAACCATATTACTAAGGACTGAGTTGATGAGTACCAGCCTTCCCCCTATAAAGAGAAGTTTGCCTTTCCAACTAATCAAACGTATCTGTAATCTTTCCTCGAAATTTTTTCACTCAGTATTGTAAGCCTTCGGTAGTGTACCGGAATGCACATGGATAGATAGATGACATTTGCGTATGCTGACCCAGATAATTAACTCCCAGGTATGAACGAATATAAGTTTCACGTAGTATGAAACATGAAGATTTTCTTGCAGGTCTGTACGTCTTCACGACCAAAGTCAACATGCATGAAGATGATGAAGGCGATTGAAAAGTGGTGTTGCATCACATTTTCAGACTTGACTCAGCGGTCAGCGTATGTGTGTGGACGGACTTGTGGATCTGTACGTACCAATGGTGGCTGCCACTTGGTTTACACCTGATGAGTGGAACCACGATTTATACATTCCATGACATATTCAAATAATTTTTATAGATATGGATGCAACCTTATCAAGGTTTAATGAGATGATGATCAATACCTTTTGGGCTAACCGTACGTAGACTCAAACTTAAATTTTGATGAAAGTGTGTGCCTTATATTCTGATCATCTGATGCATGATTGCATATATTGTGGACATTGTATATCTAGCCAGATGAAGGACGTATAGTATGTATAAATTCGAAAAATCGATTTGGAGGACTTTTTTAATTTTTTCGTAAAGCGTCAAATGTTTTTGAAAAAAATATATTCGTGTAGCTCACAATGTAAAATACATGTATGCAAAATTTCAAAGGAAAACATATTGTATTTTATGCGCAGTAAAAAAGACAAATATGATAAATTCTGGAAAAGGAGGCCCATTCAAAAATTGCACTGTTCATGTCCAGAACTAAAATGTTCTCTTTTTTTCTGAGGCCAGAATACAAATTATTTTCACATGCTTTTATGCACGCGCTTATTATAATTCATTATCTGCATCCCTATATTTTTTTAGGATTTTTTTAAATCTTCAAATTTGAATTTTTCGGAAAAAATAAATAAAAGTCCCCCTGGCGCCTGTCCGCCAAAACGACGCTCTCGTATAAATTCCCTTATATACAAGCATCTTCCTTCACTGCAAGAAGTGTTGGTACGAATTAACAAATGAATGGAAGGACGACGATTAGGTTTATTCCATGCAATTGTCTAAGAGCATCTCCAGCAGAGGCTCTATTTTAGAGCGTCGGAGGGCGTGTTTGCAGCGCGCGCTGTAGCGTTCGGGCGCTCTAAAATAGGGCGCTCGCTTTCAGACGCGCTAAACGCGCGCGCCACTTTTGTGCGCCTATAGCAGAGGCTCTATTTTAGAGCGCGCAAACAAGTTTGTCACACGAATCACAGAAACAAAGATCTAAAAAATGCATTAAAATTATTTCAGAACGAACACAAATTAAACTAGACGAACACAAATTAAACTAGATGAACATAAACTACTCCTCTACTCCTCGTCGAACGCGGTGTCGTCGGACACCTTCGACAGAACCAAATCCACCCAGCGTGGATAATTGTCCGGGATAGTCTGCTCGATCTCGAACTGGTCGTTGATGAACTGCCGGCGCCAGCGCCGGTCTGCGCGCTCGTACCTCCGCTCCGCCTTCCTCTGCGCGAAGAAGTTGCGCTCGTTGATGACGTCCTGCGGGAAGCGCCGACGCCACTACGCCATGGCGCGCTCGTCCCCCTCGGCGACGGCGAAGCGCCGTTGAAGGTCGCGGTTGCGGCGTCGATCCTCCGCGGTGACGAGGGGCGGGTCCGGCGCGAGGAACTGAGCCTCCTCGAAGCTCTCCGTCTCCGAAAAATTCATATCACGCCGGGGCCGGCCGAGGCGCCACGCGTAGGCGTCGTACGGGCGGGTGGCCTCCTCCGCGCGCTCATACGTCCCGAGCACAAAGCGTGAGGCGCCGGCGCGGAGCTCCACGTAGAACGTCCCATTCTCGCGCGCACGCCACGAAAGCCGGAGGCGGAGCGGGAGCGGCTGCGGGGCGGCATGGCGGCGGAGAGCGCGGGAGAAAAGGATAGGAGTGCGCGGGAGGAAAAGAAAAGCGAGCGTGGCGTGGATAGCGCGCGCTGTATTCGGCGCGCGATATATAGCGCACAGGATAGCGCAGAGCCCCGCGCGCGCTATTTTCCCGCACCTGCTGGAGGTGTTTTCAGCGCGCGGCGGGAGATAAATTTTGACGCCGCACTATTCTAGCGCGCCTGCTGGAGATGCTAGGCAAGGACCCAAATACCTACCGGACCACACTAGCTATGCTATCTATAGCTATTTCCACGTATCCCTAATAATTGGCTTGAGCCTGGTCCTCGCTACCGTAGCTTGCCTTGTGTTTGTTTCTACAGCTGTGCCGATCTGGACTGCACGCATGTGAGAAGACCTTTCCGCCTTGGTCCCTGTCTGCTGGATTCGTGAGAGATCATGTAAGTACACACACGTTGGTAATCCGTCACGAAGCTTCAAGACAGCTTTCAAGCTCTCTCCAGACGCACCGAGAGAGAGATCGAGCAGGATCATCATCGTTACCCAGAGGCGAGATGAGGCTGCTCCTCTTCTCAGCTACGCACGTCGCACGGCCAGAAGCGATTAAAGCGACTGCTACCGCCGCTCCTGCGTGCGTCAGCCTTGCTCGCGTCACCGGCGCTACGCAGGCAGGCATGGGTTGGCCCCGATCGAGCGCCTAATTAAGCGGCACGTGCATGGTGCCGATTGATGATGGGGCACTGGGCCGTCGACAGCCGTGATGGCGAGTGCTAACCACTGCCCATGTGTTCCGGTTGGTAAGGGTCATTAGTCCCGGTTGCCCAACCGGAACGGGGCAATCGGGACTAAAGCTCTAACCATTAGTCCCGGTTGCCCCACCAACCGGGATAAATGGGGCACACGTGGCGGTATCAGAGCGAGGTGGGATTAGATTACGGTTAGAATACTAACCGGACTAATAACTTCTTGCAGAGATTTGCCATTTTTCGCCGCGAAGAATTCATTTGGCACATTTTGTTGCCTTGGCAGCATTTTCGCCACTTTTGTGCCATGACAGAGAATTCATTTAGGTTGTTTTATTGTTTATTTAGTGTTTTGCACTTATCAGAAGGAACCTTATATTACACAAGATCATCATGACAACATTACATTCAATACACGGATCGAGTTCATGCACTACATACAAAAGTTGCTATTCGATGCTACCGCCAATTTCTTGAAAGTTGCTATTTTTACAATTCATATTGTCTATACACAGCGAGTAGTATTCCCTTGTGTGTTTAGGACTTATGCATCCAAGAATCCCGCCAATTCCTCTGAATTGCTCGTATGCGATCCTTTGGCGTAAGACCGTCCCGTGAGCGCTCGATCTGATTTAAAAAAGGAGTCAGCCTATATGAATATGAAACTAAACACAATTTGATTGTAATAAAAAACTATAGAAATTGTTTACGTACGTGGAGTTGCTCTAAATTTCTGCCCTTCTCGTCGCACGTCTGCCGGATGAACTCGCATACATAGTATACACATAGATTGTTACCTGGTCCCTGCGTCAGGCACTTTACGAGAACAGAGTTCAATCAAAATAATAATCAAGCATGATAATAACTGTATCAAAACTAGAATCAAAGAGATGCGCGGATATAGCTAGTGGTGCTTACATCTAGTGGTTGAAATGTAAACTCCTCTTTTCAAACACCCCTAGCCTTCTTGGTGAACCGTTTCCAAGCGCTGCCCGGCGTAGAAAACGGATAAAATAAGTTATTAAGTACTTGATATCATAAAATTCACGAACGTTGCCGATATAGTGTCGTAATGATTAGAATTACCGCCGGAGAAGTATCTGCATGTCCTTCCACGTCTCAAGAGGTTTATGTTTCGAGTCCATGACTAGTACACGCCCTTTGTCAAGTTGAATGATTAACAGAATATAGTGGTACCTGCGAATGCAGAACTAATCAATTATATACTTAACATCGAGTAAGCGAAATAGAAAGTGTATACAAGACAATAACACTCACTGGAAGTTGTAAGGAAATAGTATTTCCCTTTTGGTTTCTTGAAACCTTAACGCGTGTACTATATTATCCTCCGTATCCTGGGGGCTTATTTTGAGATTAGCTTCATGAACCCAATATGGGTCAATGAAGCCAATGTCATAGATTTATCCTCTGCTGCATTCGAGAATCTTCATTCTGCATATTACAGTATGATTATATACATGCAATAAACAAAATAATATAGCTAGAGCCTAATTTAATTACAGAATTAGTACTTACAGACAATATGCACTCATGATCGATTTGTCCAAGGCGTCTTGATTGAATAATTGAAATAGTTCATCAAATTCAATGGATATCATGTCATCCTTATCTTTCCCATGATGCTTTTTTGTAACCCTCAGTACTATCCAGTTAGCCCTGGCCCTTGTGGCATGCATGTACCAGTTATGCAATCTTCGCATTTTTGTTGGAAGATTGTTTACCTCCTCAGGTTTGACGAGAGGTTTTCCGTACTGGTATTGGTATGCTACTTCACTCACGGGGAAGAACTCTAACTGGGATAAGTACTGGGCAATACTCATACCTTGAGCAGGGCAGCTTCTCCGTATTGTGCAACTACCTCTGGATCATACTGCTCTTCGGCCCCATATTTGCTCGACCCCAGATTGGTTTGAGAAATCACCTTGAGAGGGGCGCAAGTCTGTTTTGCTTGTTCTCCGATGGGCAACAGATTTACCGCTTGCATCAAGATCGCTCTTGAGGCTTTTTGCATGTGACTTGAGAATAGAACTCATAGTCGATGACAGCTTTGGCTCGGGTTGATGAAGATTCTTTAGCATTTTCAACAATTTGGCTTTTCTTCTTTGGTCTTTGGGAACTCTGGCTCTTCGGCCTCGGCTTAGCTATTGTCGTTCCGCATCAACGATCGCCGTGATCTCCTCTTGATCTGATCATAAGCTCTCTTGGGAGGAACCGTTGGTACTTTTGGAAGAGGCTCTTGTTTACGTTTGGCGATCGCCACGACGACAAGCAATGCGCTTCGCTTTTATCTGGCGCCGGCGATGGATCCCGTGGCGATGGCTGCAGGAGATTGGTGAGGCGACGGGCGGGTGAGGCGACGAAGACGGCTGCCATGGCCAGCGACGACCTCGGCGGAGACGGGTGAGGCGGCGAAGATGGACTTGGCGTGTGATTTGAAGCGATACAATCCTTCGGCCATAGAATGGTGAAGTTTTTGCGTCACCAAAGATCACATCCCTTCACCAAAGGGTAGTGAAGATCCAAAACCTCAAAGGTGGGCATGATTTCATCCACGCCGACAACAGCATAGCCCTCTGGAACCGGATGACAGTGGTAAGTTGGTGTGGGTCCAATCGGTAAGGCATAGTCGACCGCCACCTTCATTGATATGTTCACAACTTTGACATGTAGCTCGCAGTGTGTCATCTCTGTGATATCATCCACTAGGTAGCCAACAGGAGCCATCGTCGGTGCATCATCGGCATCGCCATTGTCATCACCCGGGACCTCGGTGGAAGCCACACTGCTTTTTCGATTATTCGATAGGCCGGTAGCATCGAATGTAGTGTGCTGCTGAGATGGGGCGCCGGTAGTACTTTGCTCTTTAAGTGTGTTAATTTCATCTTGTTGTTGCTTTAATCGTTCTTCAATTAAACGCATTCGCTCTTTCTGACTTTCTGCTTCAACTGTCGCCCTGTCCTTTCTCCTCTGACGGCTTCTATCAGGATATTTCTTGTGCCTCGTGTTCGTCCATCATTGGGAGCCTCTTGTGCCTCGTGTTCGTCCATCATGTTCCTTATTTCCAAGGGCGAGTGTGAGCTCATCATTCTCTCTATCGGGAATGAAGTCCCCATCTTTAACAGCCTTTACTGCTTTTCTGATCCTCTCGATTGGCAAGGGGTCTTCTTTATGTCGTATGTTATATATACACCTCCCTTCCGAGTCCAACGTGCCCCCATGCCCGTATAACCAATTCCTTGCACGTTCTACCCAATCGTCTGTCTCTGGGGTGATATTTTTATCACGAAGTTCCTGCTCAAGTTTCTCCCACTTAGGAATGCCAACCCAGAGCCACCTTGCCCCATAGTATGGTGATACTTCTTCTTAGCATTCACTTATTCGTTTCGGGACATTTTCTTAGCTTTTTCGATTTCTTGTATTCCACAAACTCATCCCGAATGGTTTTATCTTCTCAAACTGAATATTCTTGAAATCAGAGTCTTCTTTTCACGACATAGTCAAGGTGCAATCTTTTCTTCCGATTGGTGAAACAGGGCCATCTTCTTCAAAGCCCACTCCACGACCTTAGCCTCCATGCTCTCCCATGTTGTAGGCGTCCTCAATCTGGATCCTCCGCATTTGGATCCAGCTCTATCTTCGTAGTTTGAAATTAACCATGAGCCTCTTCCGCAGTAAATCTTTGGTGTGGTTAGGGACAAATAAACATGGTCCCTCTTCATCCGCATTAGCAGGCCTATTCCAATTTCTAATGGTGATCGGGATTAAGTCCCTAACGATTACTCCGCATTGTGCCACAAATTTGGTTGCGACAACTTGGGCTGTCGATCTTGCCGTCTTGACGACATCTTCGATCCGGAACCTCTCATGGTCTTGCAACTTTTTGGTTGGGCCTCGTCTGCCCTTTTCAGTAGATTCCTTCGATCCGGAGGGCTAAAAGAAGAAAGATCGTTGTTACTATTTCTATATAGATAGCAGATGATTAATTAATAAATTGATTTATATTACATGCACCTCCGGAGCGTCTTCTCGATTACACAAGGCATCGCCTTCTCCCCTGAGGCAACACCTTCAACCTCAAACAAGTTGTATACTCCGGTAAAGAGGATCACCCTCACCGGAGTTGTTCGAAAATGTTGATACGTCTAAATTATCTTCCCCGGATCAAACCTTGGATCAACTCTTCCTTTTCTTCGTCTCGGCGTGTGGGTCCATATTTTACGCATAGGTGGAAAAGCGAATAAGTCAAAGCGGCTAAAGGAGAAAGTTAAGTAATGCGGTGTTGAGAGATATAAACCCTAATTCAGAGAAACCCTAATATATACATACACAATAATGAAAATGAAGAAAGGAAACCGTGTAGTAGATAGGCACATCGTCGAACCCACATGCACCTAAGTTGCTTGAAAATGTGAATCGGTGCAGGGCTACCCATGGTGACGGTGGGGCCGAAGACCAATAATACCAAACTAATTAATAAACCTAATAATACCTAACTAATAATAAACCTAATAATCCAAACACCAAAAAGAAAGGGAAACAATCAACACATGGCATCGATGCAATGCTCAAGCAAGTATGATGATATGACAAGTTAATTTGCATTGGAATGTAACCCTAAGAAATGCTCGACGATTTAATCGGGGTTCCGAGGGGTGAAAACCCTAACTCGGAGAAACTCCGGAACACATGAGAGGGGTGGATTTGTTCTTCTAATTAAACTTGTAATTTAAGTTGTTGAACAATGCATGATTATAGCTTAGATAGATAGGTTTCATTTTTCTGAACATTTTGATATATTATTCATATTTTTATGACTTATAGATTAAAACAAGGATAATGATATGACAAGTTAATTTGTATTAAAAATTAACCCTAAGACATGCTCGGCAATTTAAACGGGGTTCCGAGGGGTGAAAACCCTAACTCGGCGAAACTCCAGAGTATATGAGAGGGGTTGATTTTGTTTTCTAATTAAACTTGTCTTGAAAGTTGTTGAACAATGCATGATTATAGGTTAAATAGTTAGATCTCATTTTTCTGAACATTTTGATATATTATTTGTATTTTTCTGAGTTATAAATAATTAATTATTGAATTTACAATATTATATAAATTTATGGATTTAATTAAACCATTTCTGAATTTAAACAAAACAGAAAACATTTTTTACACCGAGGCCACTGCTAGCCACGAGGTCGTGAGCAGGCCCGTGTACCTCGGCTCCACGCAGTGAGGAGGTGGGACTGGACCAGCCACGGCTAACCTGCACCATAGAGGCACCTAGCCTCTAAAAGTGGCGACGCGGCCTTGGCGGTAGCCACTGAGCACCACGTCACCTGACGGGCGTGGCAGACGGTGGTCGATGGCGACCCTAGGGGCCTTGGCGGGCTAGGTTGTCGCAATCGAAAAGAGCTC
Organism: Avena longiglumis; assembly: GCA_030063025.1. Lineage (NCBI taxonomy): Eukaryota > Viridiplantae > Streptophyta > Magnoliopsida > Poales > Poaceae > Avena > Avena longiglumis. The sequence continues at coordinate 536,788,849 of CP125973.1, forward strand.
GTCGAGGCGAACCATATGGTGGTCTGCGCCATTATTGGTCGCCGGGCGACGAGCACAACAAGGACAGAGGCGGCGGATGATGGCGGTAGAGCTAGAGAGCGAGAGGAGGCGTGTGAAGGTGCTAGAGCACCGTGGCTCACGAACGCGATGGGGTCGGGGAAGCAAGGGTGGCGAAGGAGGCGAATCGAGGCGGCCGGAGCTCGGGAAGATGGGTTGCGAGCTTGATTAAGGCCGAGCGGGGCGATTCCTTTGGCGTGAGACCTTGATCCAGCATGGCGAGCTCCTCGACACCTTGGCTTGGCTCGGGGAGGCTCGAGCGGCGACGAGTTAGAGTTTACCTTAAATGGGGAAGAACGCGAGAAGGAACGAGAGGGATGAGATTGAATCGGGAGAGAGAGGCAGCGGCGGTTCCTATCCTTGCATCGAGCAATGACGAGGCTCGGGCAGCCTGCCGGCGTCGTGGGGGGTTCATGTGTGCGCGCGTCGATGAATGAGATGGGGAAGAAGAAGAAGGAGGCGATCTGTTATAGCGAAGGACCTTTAGTCCGGTTGGTGGCTCCAACCGGGACTAAAGGGTTATACGTCCCGGTTGGAGCCACCAACCGACCTATACTCAATATTTTAGCGGACCAAGGGTTGGCCTTGAGGTCTTTAGTCCCGGTTGGTGGCTCCAACCGGGACATATTCCCCTGTTTTCAAAATTTTCAGGTATTTTCTCTGTTCCCGCCTTATTTTTTATTTTGGGGTTTAAATTTGTATTGTTTTTTAAATGATAATTAATTTGGAATTTAGAAAAACTTTAAACATAAAAAGTGTTTGGATTTGAATAAATAATTCAAAACCATTTTCTGTTTTAAAAAATAATTAATGTAACCATTTAAAATATGAACCATTTACAATTAAAAATGAATTAACTTATATTTTTTTAATATCAATTTGGAATTTAGAAAAACTTTAAACATAAGAAGTGTATGGATTTGAATAAATAATTCAAAAACATATTCTATTTTTAAAAATAATTAATGTAACCTTTTAAAATGAATTAACTTATATTTTGAATATTAATTTGGAATTTAGAAAAACTTTAAACATAAAAGTGTTTGGATTTGAATAAATAATTCAAAACCATTTTCATTTTAAAAATAATTAATGTAACCATTTAAAATATGAACCATTTACAATTAAAAATGAATTAACTTATATTTTTTTAATATCAATTTGGAATTTAGAAAAACTTTAAACATAAGAAGTGTATGGATTTGAATAAATAATTCAAAAACATATTCTATTTTTAAAAAAATAATTAATGTAACCTTTTAAAATGAATTAACTTATATTTTTGAATATTAATTTGGAATTTAGAAAAAATTTAAACATAAAAAGTGTTTGGATTTAAATAAATAATTCAAAAACATTTTCTGTTTTAAAAAATAATTAATGTAACCATTTAAAATATGAACCATTTACAATTAAAAATGAATTAACTTATATTTTTTAATATCAATTTGGAATTTAGAAAATTTTAAACATAAGAAGTGTATGGATTTGAATAAATAATTCAAAACATATTCTATTTTTAAAAATAATTAATGTAACCTTTTAAAATGAATTAACTTATATTTTTGAATATTAATTTGGAATTTAGAAAAATTTAAACATAAAAAGTTTTTGGATTTAAATAAATAATTCAAAAACATTTTCTTTTGAAAATAATTAATGTAACCATTTAAAATATGAACCATTTACAATTAAAATGAATTAACTTATATTTTTTTAATATCAATTTGGAATTTAGAAAAACTTTAAACATAAAAAGTGTTTGGATTTAAATAAATAATTCAAAAAAAAGTGTTCTCCATACCAATGTCCACACACATGCATAATATGGGCACAACATCACAAACTATGTCGTGATTCAGCACATAACATCGGTCATTTGGACCGAAAGCCATGAAACCTCGAACATGATAGGTCATTTTGTGAAGGTTTTTTCGAAACATGATCAATATACCAAGTCTGGTATTTTTCCTTTCAACTATGTAACATAATATGACACCACGCGAAGGATTTTCATTGTTCGGATTTTTTTTGAATTTATTATGCCCGTTTTGAATTATCTGAATTTCTAACTATGGTCGAACCGGTGTGCATGAAGATAGGGGCGAGGATCGTTAGAACTTGCATTGGATCTCTGAAGAAACCACATATTGCGAGTCTAAAATGATTTTTCAAAAATCACGGCGATAGATCATGTACTGTAGTACAACCGACCCACTTCCTACCGATTCGGACATTTGTCCTTTTACGGGATGGACGAAAAGGTTTGAGATGTACGGTTGGGAGATAGTCCATGTAAGGTGGTCTAGTATTTTAGGAAAATAGGGCGGTAGCATTCGAAACGGCATTTTGGTGGTTACTTCACAAAACGACCCGTTTTGCGCGGAAAATGGAGAAGGGCTTTTCAGGTGCAACAAAAGGAAAACTTCCTCCTGCAACATTGTTCTCCATACCAATGTCCACACATGCATAATATGGGCACAACATCACAAACTATGCCGTGATTCAAGACATAACATCGGTCATTTGGACCGAAAGCCATGAAACCTCGAACATGATAGGTCATTTTGTGAAGGTTTTTTCGAAACATGATCAATATACCAAGTCTGGTATTTTTCCTTTCAACTATGTAACATAATATGACACCACGCGAAGGATTTTCATTGTTCGGATTTTTTTGAATTTATTGTGCCCGTTTTGAATTATCTGAATTTCTAACTATGGTCGAACCGGTGTGCATGACGATAGGGGACGAGCATCGTTAGAACTTGCATTGGATCTCTGAAGAAACCACATATTGCGAGTCTAAAATGATTTTTTCAAAAAATCACGGGCGATAGATCATGTACCTGTAGTACAAACCGGACCCACTTCCTGCCGATTCGGCAGACATTTGTCCTTTTTACCCGGGATGGACGAAAAGGTTTGAGATGTACCGGTTGGGAGATAGTCCATGTAAGGTAGTCTAGTATTTTAGGAAAACAGGACGGTAGCATTCTGAAACGGCATTTTGGTGGTTACTTCACAAAACGACCCGTTTTTTGCGCTCGGAAAATGGAAAAGGGCTTTTCCGTGCGACAAAAAGGAAAACTTCCTCCTGCAACATTGTTCTCCATACCAATGTCCACACACATGCATAATATGGGCACAACATCACAAACTATGCCGTGATTCAGCACATAACATCGGTCATTTGGACCGAAAGCCATGAAACCTCGAACATGATAGGTCATTTTGTGAAGGTTTTTTCGAAACATGATCATTGTTCAGCACATATTTAGTCCCGGATGTAGTCACAAACTGGGACCAAAAATATTTTCCGCCATTTCCCACCTCTTCCCGCCAAGTTTTCCCGCCCTTTCCTTTCTACTAGAGCTTTTAGTCCCGGATGTAGTCACTAACCGGGACTAAAGATATTTCCCGCCATTTCCCAAAGCTTCACGCCAAGTTTTCCCGCCCTTTCCCTCTATATTTAGGGTGATCGCGTCATGGCTATCCACACATCCACACCTTCCTCTCTTAGAACAATGGACAACGCCTAATGGGCCATTCTGACCCTCGAGGAGACCGAGGCGTGGCGCCTCAACTACCCTTGTCCACTGGGTACCGCCATTACTGGATCTTTGAGGGCGAGGGTTCTGTCCCTCCTCCCTCAAGGTTCCGTCCGGGCGGCCATCACAAACCACTTCTACCACGAGCTCACGCCGGGCAATGGATGGATCCCAGTGGGATCCGGCAACTATGACACTGGAATGCCTTCGCTAATAGGCGGAAAGGAGCTCGCCAGTACGAGGTGATGGCCCGCCACGGTGAACCACAAGTCGGCCGTAAATGCCGTGGTGGGCGAACCGTACTATCATCAGTGATGTGCTACATCGCGGGGAGACCATCCTCGCCACGGTGCCCACGAGTCCACCCGCCACAGGCCCCACACTGTCCTCGGTAGCGGCATCGTCTTCAGAGACCCTCACCCGCCATGAATCTGAGGCTGGAATGGCCCCGGTATATGCCATGGATGGTGAGGATCCCGGGTGGCGGTGACTATGACGATGATGATGATGACGGCGATGAAGACCACAGCTGCGTACTATAGGACTAGGCATGATTATGACTAAAGGGGCTTTAGGCACGAGTGTTAGCTAGTCCCGGTTTGTCGGTTTTAATATTAATAAATGTCTTAAGTGTTACCTAATAAATAGAGAAATGCCTATATAAAGAGAGGGTTCATATTTAGTCGGTTGGAGAAACCAACCGCGATCAAGGATTCTTGGCAGAGTGGGCGAGACAACACTAATAATAGGGGTGAGTGTCGACATTATGTCGTCAAGCTTATACCTTGTCCCGGATGGTGTCACCAACCGACTAAAGATGAGTCAACACTAATAATAGGGGTGAGTGTCGACATTATATCGTGAGTGTCGACATTATGCTTGCTTGTACTATAAATATGCATCCTTGTGAGTCCAGTCCTCCAACCAGTTTGAGGCATCTCCAAGATGGTTTTAGAGAAGGACACCACTACGGCCAGTTTGGAGATGCCGGCGGGCCAGTCCTCGGCATCTCCCGAAACCTGGTCATAGAGGCACTCTAATATGTGAAATTAGTTAGCTCGAGGCGTATTGATCTACTTAGTGAAGTTACAAGCTGGAAGATGGTTTTCGAGGCGGGGACACCACTGCGGCAGTTCGAGGAGATCTTGTTGAGCCCAGTCCTCCGGCATCTCCGAAACTGGTCATAGAGGCACTCCTAATATGTGAAATTAGTTAGCTCGAGGCGTATTGATCTAGTTAGTGAAGTTACAAGCTGCAAGATGGTTTTCGAGAGCAGGGACACCACTGCGGCCAGTTCGAGGAGATCGACGAGCCCAGTCCTCGGCATCTCCGAGAAACGTCATAGAGGCACTCCTAATATGTGAAATTAGTTAGCTCCGAGGCGTATTGATCTAGTTAGTGAAGTTACAAGCTGCAAGATGGTTTTCGAGGCAGGGACACCACTACGACTAGTTTCGGGAGATTCCGACGAGCCCATCCTCCGGCATCTCAATAAACTGGTCATAGAGGCACTCCGGTCCAGCCACAAACGGGACTAACACTCAAGACATTTATTAATATTAAAAGCGAGACTACAAAACCGGGACTAAAGGCCACAAACCGAAAGATATCCTTCGGTCAAGCCACAAACCGCGAAAGACATGAACTAGAGTTACATAATATGAGCATGAACTTCTTGGCATATGTCATTCCTTATGACCGCTTCAGACGTAACCATGGAGCATCTTCTTTACTTAACGGAATGCTTGGGTCGGTTCCACCGTGAAGGCGGAATTTCATCAAACTTATTATAATCTTGACATGTGTGTCTTGTCCTCGATTCCCACGATGTTTCTTTTCCTGACAGAACTATGTGACGCTTTGGCTCATCATATGATGTATTCGTTTGCATATTTTTTCTTTTTTCGATGCGGAGGACATGTCCTTCACATAGAAAACTGAGACACATCATTGTCTAGGACGAATGGTTCATCTCTATAACCAAGATTGTTGAGATCCTTTGTTGTCATTCCATACAACTGGTCTATCTTTACCCTTCCCCATTCAGGTTGACCCATTTGCGTGAAACAAAGGGACCTTAAAAGAGACTCCATAGTCTAGTTCCCATATCTCCTCTATGTAACCATAATATGTGTCCTTTTGTCCATTCTCGTCTATTGCATCAAAGCGGACACCACTATTTTGGTTGGTGCTCTTTATCTTGGGCGATCGTGTAGAATGTATTCCCATTTATTTCGTACCCTTGGAAATTCAATACAAGAGAAGATGGTGACGCCCAACAAGTATAGCTGATCTCCAACAGTGGTGTCATTCAAGAGATGTGTCCGCATCCAACCACCGAAAGACTTCATGTGTTCATCTCAGAATGCATGATTCAGCTTCCCGGGTTTTGGGCGTACAATATTCTTGTGTTCCTCGATATCTGGCTGCCAAGGTGGAATTATGTAGAACTGTGTAGTGTGCTTTAGTGAAAGAATCCCCGTCCCTACATATCATTGCTTTCTTTCCCAGCGTGCCTTTTCCACTTAGTCTTCCCTCATGCCGCGAGTCAGAAACACCAATCGGCTTAAGGTCAGGAATAAAGTCAACACAAAACTCAATGACCTCCTCTGTTCCATATCCCTTGGAGATGCTTCCTTCTGGTCTAGCACGGTTATGAACATATTTCTTTAAGACTCCCATGAACCTCTCAAAGGGGAACATATTGTGCAGAAATAACGGACCGAGAATGGCAATCTCTTCCACTAGATGAACCAGAGATGCGTCATAATATTGAAGAAGGATGGTGGGAACACCAATTCAAAACTAACAAGACATTGTACCACATCCTTACGTAACCATGGCAGAATATCTAGATTGATTACCTTCGAGATATTGCATTGAGGAATGCACAGCTTCACAATGGGTACTCAAACATTTTCCGGTAGAAGCCCCCTCAATGCAATCGGAAGCAACTGCGTCATAATCACGTGACAGTCATGAGACTTCAGGTTTTGGAACTTTTTCTCTGCCATAGTTATTATCCCCTTTATATTAGATGAGAAGCCTGACGGCACCTTGATACTGTAAAGGACTTTAAAAAATATTTCCTTCTCTGCTTTGGTAAGATCATAGCTAGCACGACTTAAGTGACGCCCTTTATCCGTCTTGTTCTGTGTATGCATGTTCTTTGGGTCTTTCATAATTTGTTGGTCCTCTCGTTGCAGGTGTATCTTTTGTCTTCCCATACACGCCTAGGAATCCTAGCAGGTTCACGCGAGATTCTTCGTCACGTGCATCACGTCGATTGAAGAGCGGACACAGGACTTTCCAATATGGCAGCTCCCAAAATATAGATTTCTTCTTCCACATGGGTGCGTGTCTGAGCGACGTCGTTCGGAACTGATTGACCGCAGGACCCTTTCAAAGATTACTTCTATGTCCTTGACCATACCAAATACATCATTAGCGGCGGGAGTTCAGGCTTCTTGGTGATCGCCCCACCTTTGAAATGCTTGCCTTTCTTTCTTCTGGATGATTGGTCGGAAGAAATCGTCGATTCGCCAGTACACAACCTTCTTGCATTTATGAAAATATGTACCTTGGTCTTATCTAAACAGTGGGTGCATGCCTTATATCCTTTGTTTGTCATCACGAAAGGTTACTAAGAGCGAGCCAATCATTGATGGTTACGAATAACAACCCTCGTAGATTAAATGGCTCTGTTTGTTCTCATCCCACGACGTACACCTGGTTTGCCCCACAACCGTAAGAGTTCTTCAACTAATGGCCTAAGGTACACATAAATGTCGTTGCCGGTTGCTTGGGCCTTGGATGAGCATTGGCATCATAATGAACTTACTTCATGCACAACCAAGGAGGCAGGTTGTAGATACATAGAGTCACGGGCGGTGTTGTGGCTGCAGCTCCGCTTCCCCAAAAGGATTCATGCCATCCGTACTTAGACCAAACCATAAGTTCCTTGCGTCACCGCAAAGTCCGGGAAGTCTCTCTCGATTTTTCTCCACTGTGACCCATCGCCAGGTGTCTCAACTCCCGTCTTTCTTACGGTCTTCTTTGTGCCATCGCAACAACTGGCATGCTCTTTGTTTCGAACATGCGTTTCAACCTTGGTATTATAGGAGCATACCACATAACCTTAGCAGAACCCTCTTCCGGAGGGGCTCTCCCTCAACATCACCAGGGTCATCTCGTCTGATCTTATACCGCAACGCGTTGCATACCGGGCATTTATCTAAATTCTCATACTCCTTACCGCGGTAGAGGATGCAGTCATTAATGCATGCATGTATCTTTTGCACATCTAATCCCATAGGACAGAGAGTCTTCTTTGCTTTGTAGGTACTCTCGGGAAGTTCGTTATGTTTTGGAAACTTCGGCTTCATTATTTTCAGCATCTTTTAAAATGAGGAGTCAGTTAGACCACACTCTGCCTTCCATCGCAACAATTCCAGTGTGGTACCGAGCTTTGTGCTGCCATCTTCACAATTTGGGTACAATAATTTCTTGTGATCTTCTAACATGCCCTCTAACTTCAACTTCTCATTTTCTGTTTCACAGTCTCGCTTTGCATTAGAAATGACCCTACCAAGTTCATCAACCGGCTCATCTGATGCCCGTTCTTCACCTTTTTCCTCTCCATTGTCTTCCATTGCAGTATCACTGTATTCAGGAAACATATGATGATAGTTGTTATCATCATCTTCTTCTTCACCATCTTCCATCATAACCCCTCTTTCCCCATGCTTGGTCCAGCAATTATAGTTGGGCATGAAACCTTTCATAATCAGGTGGCCGCGAATGATTTTCGAGGAAGAGTACTCCTTGTTGTTCCGACATTGAACACATGGACAACGTATAAATCCATTCTCTTTGTTTGCCTTAGCCACATCGATAAATTTATCCACGCCTTTGATATACCCGGCTACGCGCCAGGCACCGTACATCCATTCCCGACCGTTCATCTGCATCATATAAGTAAGTTTATCAAAAAACAGGACATCATAAATAGTGAAATAACCAATTCACACCGACACATGAATTGTATCAATGACCTAGAAAAGATAAGATTGCTAACCTCGATCGAGGGAAATAAAGAGGAGAAAGCTCAAGTGCGTCTCGGACATCTTCTATATTTTTGTTCTATGAGAAATTCAACGGGATTTTTCACTCAAACATTTCAACAAACACCTTCAATGCATGCATGAGAAAAAACTAGCACACACCCTCACACCTTCCACCATTCGAAAAAACAGAGTGGAGGCAGAGGGGGCTGGGGCGTTGCATTTATAGAGGGCAGGGGTCTTTAGTCCCGGTTGGAGCCAGCAACCGGGACTAAATGTCGTGGGAATTGTCACGGCAGATGCTGCAATCGGCAGCGAGTAGTAGAACGAGGGGCAAGGGCGGCCAGCCATCTGCGGTGCGAGATGAGGGCAAAGACACAGGGTTTTACCTGTTCGGTTCCTGAGGGTAAAGACCTACTCCTGCTAGATTGTATTATGGAGGTGTTACAATGGGCGAGCTCGGCGGCTAGGCGGCGAGTCGCTTGGGTGTATGAGGGAACGTGTCTCTACTCACCCTATAGGGGGTTTATATAGGCTCACCTCCCCTAGGGTTTACATATCGCAACCGATTCGGTTAAAGCTTCAATAGCCGTCTAATCCTTACCCGACTGGGCCTATCCACTCGCCTGGGCCTTTAGCTTCCAGTCGCTCAGCTCCCGGCTGGGCTTCGATCCACTCGCCGTTCTGCAGGCCCACTCGCCGGGTCTTGGGCCAGTCGGAAACGTCCTGCTGGGTACACCCCGGTAGGCATATCCCCATCAGTAGTCCCCGAGGCCGTCGTCGATTAGGCGTAGGTGGCTGCTGGCAGTCGGAGTATACGGCTTCAGAGTAGGCATCCAGTCGAATCGTCGGCGGGCTCCTGTATAAAGGAAACAACCAATGATCCAGGTCGCAGCTTTGGCGAGTCGAGTCGGCGGAAACACTGTCTTAGTGATTGGGTCGGCGAGCCCAGTGGCCGTAGTTGGACCGTCAGGCGTGGTCAAACTAGCCGTTGGGGTAATCCAACGGTAACTTTCGGCGTAATCATCGCGTGGTAACGGCTCCCTGATTTGGCGGGTAACTCCCGCTATATAAGGGGAATGGCAGGCAATCGTAGAGCCAACTCCTCACCACTTCTTCTGAGTGCGCGCATTTTCTTTCCTTCACTCCGCGATCCAATCGACCCGAAATCCTCCGATCTCCAACCAATATCTCGGCCATGGCCCTTTCCACCAAGCCGTGGGGTAGGTCCAAGTGCACACGGGCGCAGCTGGCCTCCTTCGAGGAGGCCAGGATCCTGCGAGCCGGCTGTTGGCGTATCCCCGCAGCCGGAGAAACGACCCCAAACCCGCGAGAGAGAGAATTCATCTGTTTCACCAGTCATATCGAGCGGGGGCTAGGGTTTCCTACATCCCTATTCTTCCGGCGCTTCTGCGCCTACTACGGGATCCAGCCTTTTGATCTGGGTCCCCATAGCATCGAGCAGCTCGCCATATTCGTGGCGTTCTGCGAATGCTACTTCGGCTGCCGGCCCTACTTTCCCTTGTGGCAAGATCTGTTCCACGGACGGATCAGCCGCGAGGAGGCAGGCGGCCCAATGCTGGCATTGGCGGCTTGACGCGTTCAGCTCAAGTCCAAAGCTTCTTTCTTTGACTCGATGCTACCCGCCAAGGCAGCGGCGATCGGAAGAAGTCGTGGTTCTACGTGGCCGAGGCGACCCCGGAGGGCGAGGTGGCGATCCCGCGGTATTTCGCTAGTCGCTCCGAGCCGCGCAATCTCCAAGTCGGCAAGCTCCCCGGCGACCAGCGGATGGTCGTCGACGAGATGCTCCAAACCATCCGCGGTCTGAAAAAGAAGGGACTTCAAACGATAAACTTGTACAATTGCTGGCTCGGGCGGCGGCTCGTTCCACTCGCCCACCGCGACCACTACATGTACCAGTACACGGGCCGGGGAGACTCGACGAAGGCCTGTCTCGACGAGTGGAAGCTGGAGGATTATCTCCCAGCGTTGAAGAAGATTACCTGTGCGGTACGGATGCGCAGGCTGGGTCGCCCTATATGAAGCGTCCGGCTCCCACGGTAATTCCTTTACCTTGCTCGCAGTCGCAGTAAATGCAGTCGCGGTAATTCTGATTTCGTCTTGTATTTGTTGCAGCTATTCCAAGTGGTGGAAGGGTGGCTCCCACCCTCGGATGATGAGAGCTCGGGCCCGGACATAGGCGAATCGCCGCCTACCAAGGGCAACGAAGACGACGAGGACGAGTCCGAAGAGGAGGTCGCCCCACTGGTCCGAAAGACCCGCGGGCAACGACAGCGCGAGATCGAGGCAAGCAGAAGCCTCGAACGTCATGACGATGACGACGAGCTCCCAGAGACCACCTCGCGCCGTCAAGCCACCCCATCAAAGAAGAATAAGAAGAAGGAAAGGGAGGCGAGGGACTCCCCGAAGAAGAAAACGAAGCCGTCGAGAACGGCCTCACCGCCACACTCGGCGAGCAGCTCTGATGCTCCCAGCCCAGCCGGTGATGGCGCGCCACCAGCGACAACCGCTACCGACGGCGCGAGTGGAAGTGCGCTGGCCTCAATGCCTCCGCCATTCACCCGGTCCTACGGGCTGGGAGGCTCAGCTACGGTGACTTCGCCGCCAAGGAGGCTCGACCATGGCCGGCTTACGCGCAAGGAGGCTCCGGCTACAGCGGCCCCAACTCGCGAGGAGGCTCCCGCCGAGGATGTCCCAGAGGCGCCAGCCGCGGCCTCAACGACGAAGAAGCCGTCCGTGTCTTGGGCACGCGATGTCCACCTGACGGGATCGATCGCGATGGGCCTGAACTGGAAAACCGCCGCCTTGCAGGGCTGCGTTTCATCCCAATCGCCAAGTGAGTGCGCTCACCCTTCCTTATCTTCCATAACTATTCCAATTGTCTCTGTTTATTTGATTAATGCGCAGGACCGGAGTGAAAAGGATGGGCCACCCGACCGTGGCCAAGGTACCCTCCGCCATAGCGAGAGGACCCTTCCGCAAGAGGAAGGCGGACGAGGTCGCCGCCTCCGTGACGGCAGAAGAAGGCCAAGGGTGATGGCGTCAATCCGATGACGCGACGGTCGCGCCGGCCGGGCCCATGGTGGAGGCAGCCGCGTCTACGAAGGAGGGTGCTTCCTTGCCTGGAACGGCGGAGGCGACCTCCCTTGGAGCGGGTGCCTCTATCGCTACCTTCCCCCGCTTCGTGACCAAGACGGCCACGACGAGTGAGGCTACACCCTCGAGCCACGCTCCTGGGACAGCCGATGCTGAAGTCGACCAACATCGTGGGCACACGTCGGCGTTACTCGCATCCGTGGACGCGATACAACTCCATGGCATGATCGGCGCGGCCATCCAGGTACATCCAGTCCCCGAGGATCAGGTCGGTGCTTTGCAGCGGCTTGATTCTTATAATTTCTCGTTTTTTTTTATTTTCGCATCCAGTCCCCGAGTGCGCACTCGCTGAATTTCAACGAGTGGGCACTTAGGAATTTCTTGATCGCCAGTCCCCGAGTGCGCACTCGCTGAATTTCAGCGAGTGGGCACTTAGGAATTTCTTGATCGCCAGTCCCCGAGTGCGCACTCTTTGAATTTCAGCGAGTGGCATTGAGGAATTTCGTTTTGACTAACGTTTTTGGTGATGTGCAGGGTCTGCAGCTGGAGTCGGCGGACCGATTGGCCGCAAAGCAGCGCGTGGAGAAGGAGCTGGCCATCATCCAGGAAGCGAACAAGGGGCTTCAGGCTGCTGCTGTGAAGGCAGAGGAAGCTCGCCAGGGGCTTGTCCCCGCTGGTGAGTTGGTGGCGGCGCGATCTGCTCTGGGTGCCGCTGAACAGTGGATCGCCGACCTCGAGCGCGAACTGCGAGAGGTGAGAGAAGAAGCGAGCTCGGCGGACGGGCGAGCTAAGGCCGCCATTGCGGCCGCTGAAGAGGATCGCAAGGTGTTGGAAGTCCTTATTGCTGGGCTTCAGGACGACCATACGTCGCTTCAGTGCTTCATCACGGGACTCGCCCGCCCGTTGCTTGGTGAGTGCATCTCCCCTTTATAATAGTTTTGGTTTTTGTGGTGTCCGTCATACTTATCATTGTCTTCTACTCGCAGGTCGCATCATTGATAGCGAAGAAGAGGCAAGCTCGCTCGACGCGAGGCAGTGCGTAAGCATGCTCGTCGATTCGGCGACGTGCATCCGTGCCTACCTCCAAGAAATGTCGCCCACGGAGGTGATTCCCAGCGACCTCGTTGAGGTGTGGAGGTACTTGGAGAAGGCGCCATGGTCGTTGAGTTCATGACGCGTCGACATTTCGGGCGTGGAGCGTCGACGGCACCGAGCCTTGACTCGCCCACTTCCCGAAGATTTCGACGTTGACGATGTGACGAGTGGGTATCCATCGCCGATCGCGCGTGGAGCTGTCCGAGGTCCTCAAGTTGCAAGAACGTGCCGCCACGCATTAACGTGTCCGGGCAATGGCGACCTCTTGCCGTACCAGAGAGGCGGTTGTCGCGTAAACGACCCGAGCCGCATCGTGACTTCAAGGTCGAGCAACCTTTTCGCGGCGATGGCGGGTGAACGGCGACGTATCCATCCAACCCGTACACGGCGTTCATCCGCATCGGGATCTTGGCGAGTCGTCATCGAAGCCTGCGAGTAGGGTAGTTTGCCTTGTGGCGTTAGCAGCGTTACGCCGGCATATTTTGTAACATGGAACAATGCAACATGTGATTGAATGAGACGTCGTGTCTATTTTGATATTTGTTTGTGTGCTTTTGATTGATTTTGGACGAGTCCCCGAGCGCGTCCGCCCTTTTGTGGGGTTTACCTCGTATATGATATATGTGTTGTTGTTATGTGTTTTGATGTTTTAGTCGACTCGCCCGAGCTCGAAGAGCCAGTCGCTAGGCGACACCCTTGATTGCTCTGTACTTTACCGTTTTCCCGTGCACGAACGAGGTCGGGTGGCCGAGTCCTCGAGCGTGGTACTTGGTAGTTCTAGGCGCGACTCGAGGGTGGTTGAGGACTTAGCGCGTTGGTGTGAGCGCGTCACTCCTGCCTGGCCCGTGGGGTCGATCGGCGAGTCTGGCATGCTCTCTTACTTGGCGTTTTCACGACGCTCGCGAACTGGTCTTCATCCCCGGCGTGGTACTTAGCCGTTCGAGTCGCTATCGCGGATGCGGAGGACCAAGGTCATTTGAGAAGCGAGGCAGTTGTCTTGGCTCGTGGAACCAATCGAGCTAGGCGACTCAATGGGGCTTCGGGTTGGCGTTATTCGTGGGCGATGCAAGACTGAAGTGATTCAGCTCTTACACTGCACTACTTAGCCGTGCGATCGCTGTACCAAAGGTTGACTTCGCGTTTAGCATAACGCTGTTTCTGAGTCGAGTGGCACAAGTCATGGAGAGTAAGCGCAAGTTGCGGTAACCATTTCTTTTTATTTCATAGCTCGGAGAGTACATGTGTGGGGTTCTAGGAGTAGAACTTCCGGAGGAGGTTTACATTCCATGGTCGCTGATCGAGTTCGCCGTCCAGCGGACGTCGATGAGGTAGTAGGCGTCGTTGCGATGCGCCCAATAGCGAATGGGCCTTCCACGGAGGAAAGCTTGTGCATGCCCTTCTTGTCTGGATGAGGCGTAACCAGGTCGCCTTCTGGAAGGTGCGAGCCACCGTCGGCTGTGGTAGCGGCGGAGTCCTTGGTGGTAGATGGCGGTGCGTGATCGGCGAGGTCGCCTGCCCGTCGAGCTGGTCGACCCCATCTTGGCGGGCCAGCTCGTTTGCAGCCTCCGTATAGTGGACTCACGGCGAGTAGTGTTCGAGGTCGGTGGGCATGGCTTCGCGTAGACCATGAAGAAGGGTGAATCCGTCGATCATTGGAGGTCCGGATCCCAGGATGATGGAGGCAACTCCTCGACCCAGCACCCGGTGTGCTCGAGTGGTACTTGAGTCGCAGCCAGGCCGTGGAGGATGCTTTGGTTGGCCCGTTCCTCCGGCCGTTGGATTCGGGTGGGCGGCGCGAGGTCGAGCGGATATGGTGCTCTTCAGAATTGGCCATGGCTCCTTGGCGAAGTTGGTGCCGTTGTCCGTGATGATCTTTGGGGAACCCGTGGCGATATATGAGCTCGCGTAGAATTTAGTGGCGGTCTTCCGTCGCATTTCGATGGCTTGGCCTCCACCCACTTCGTGAATTTGTCGACCAGCAGGTGGGTGTAGCCAGAGGGGGACTTCTTGAAGGGGCCTACCATGTCCATGCCCCACACAGTGAATGGCCAGGTGATGGGGATTGTTTTGAGCGCCGAGCTCGGTACGTGCGTCTGATTGGCGTACTCCTGGCACCCGGCGCATCGCTGGATGATGTCGACAGCGTCGGCGTGTGCGGTGGGCCAGTAGAAGCCGTGTCGCATAGCCTTGGCGACCAGGGAGCGAGCGGCGGCGTGGTGGCCGCAGTCACCTGAGTGAATGTCGTGGAGGATTTTGCGTCCTTCAGTCGGTTGGACGCAGCGTTGGAACACGCCGGTGACGCTGCGCTTGTGGAGCTCGCCGTCGATGATGGTGTAGAACTTGCATCGACGAGCGATCATTCGAGCGTCTGTCACGTCTTCTGGCAGGGTGCCGGCTTCCAGGTAGGCGATGTAGGGCTTGGTCCAGTCGTCTGGCTCGGTGACGAGTGCGACCAAGGCTGCCTCTGGTTGGAGTGGGACTCCGATGTCGATCTCCCTCGGGGGAGAGACTAATGGCTTGAGATTGTGTCGAGAACACGCGGCGGGTGGTGCGAGCGAGCCGACCCGATGCGAGATAGGCGTCGGCCTCCTCGTTTTCCGCTGTCGATCCACTCGACGGAGTAGCCGTGAAGTGGCCGCCCAACTTGTCCACCGCGATGCGCCGCCATGGTAGAGGGTGTCGCGGTGCGGCGACTTGCCCGCGACAAGGTCGGAATCTCTGTAGCAAGGAGGCGATTGACGTTCATCTCTGGGCGGCTCGCATGCCGTGGAGTAGGGCCTCGTATTCAGCCATGTTGTTGGTGCGGGCGTGAAGTCGAGGCGGAGGATGTGGAGCTTGTCGCCTTTGGTGAAGTCAACACTATCCCTGCGCTGCGTCCGCGCGTTCTTGGAGCCGTCAAAGTGCAGGCTCGATGGTGGAGGTACGGCAGCTTCTCGCCGCTTTGGGCCTCCTCCCAGTCGGCGATGAAGTCTGCTAGTGCCTGTGACTTGATCGCCTTTCGTGGCTCATACTTGATGTTGTGGACGCCGATCTCGACGGCCCACTTGGCGACTCGCCCGGTCGCCTCGCGATTGCGGATGATGTCTTGCAGTGGTGCTGAGGAGACGACCGTGATCGGGTGTTCCTGGAAGTAGTGCGGCAGGCGATGTTGAGCCCGGAAGACCGCATATACTAGCTTTTGGTACTGCGGGTACCGCTGGTGCGATTCGGTGAGGACCTCGCTAATGTAGTACACCGGGCGCTCCTTTCCTTCCTCTGGTCGCTCGACGACCATCACGGCGCTGACGACGCGCTCGGACGCCGCGACGTAAACCAGCATGGGTTCTTTGTCGTGGCGGTAGTAGCACCTTTTTGAGGTCGCGGAGCGCGTCGTCCGCCTCCTTGTCCCACTGGAAGGTGGGGTTCTTGCGCATCAGGCGGTAAAGGGGCATCGCCTTTTCGTCCAGGCGGGGGATGAAGCGACTGAGAGCCACTACTCGCCCGGCCAGCTTCTGGACGTCGCGCAAGCACTCGGGTTTGCCGAGTCGGGCGATCATGTCGATCTTTGTGGGGTTCGCCTCGATCCCTCGTTTGGAGAGGACGTACCCCAGTAGTTTTCCGGCGGGTACACCGAAGGTGCACTTGCCTGGGTTGAGCTTTATCTTGTATCTTCGCAGGTTGGCGAAAGTTTCCGCCAGGTCGGCGAGTAGGTCGCCTTGGCGAGCGGACTTCACGACCACGTCATCGATGTAGACGTGGATGTTGCGGCCAATTTGGCTCGCGAGGCATTCTTGCATGCACCGCTGGTAGGTCGCCCCGGCATTCTTGAGGCCGAAGGTCATGGCGGTGTAGCAGAAGGCTCCGAATGGCGTGATGAACGCCGTCTTCTCCTCGTCTTCGACGACCATTTTGATCTGGTTGTACCCAGAGTAGGCGTCGAGGAAACATAGCGACTCCTGAACGGTGGGGCTCAGGCGTGACCTGATCCGCTGCTGGTGGTAGCGTGACTCTGGCGTCACCTACTCGGCGAAATTTTTTTTCGGCTACTCTTTGCGTACCGCCTCCGCCAGTTTCAGGCGGAGTTCCTCGACCTCCGTTGCCGTGGCGTTAGGAGGGATTGGGGTGGAGAAAGGATCCTCCGGCGGATCGGCGCCGGTGGCCATGTAGGTCACGGTGTGGCGACCGGTTCCGTCGCAGAGGTCGGCGGAGTTCTCCGACCGGTCGGTCGAAGATCCAGGGATGGAGGGTCCTCGAAATCTCCAGCGTTGGAGACACAGGCGATGGAGCCCGCGGATGAGGCAGCGGTGATGAATCCGGCGAGTGACGCCTTGAAGTCGGCGTCGTCGGTGAGGCGCATCCTCTGCGGCGGCTGAATTCGGCCCACGTTGCGTGGGCGAGTTGTACTCGAGGCGGTGGATCGTGCGGATCTGGCTCTCGGAGAGCCGATCGTGTGGCGACTTCGCGGATGCGAGCCGAGTCCTCCGAGGCGATGGCGTCGGTGAGGCCGATGAAGAGGCTGATCGTGCGATGGCGGGATCACGCAGGCGTGACGGGTCGCGCGCTGGGGCGTAGCTGCTCGGCAAGATCCGGAGAATCTCGCGATCGCTATCATGCGGGTGGCGACCGTCTCGTTGATGGCCTGGATCTCGCCAGAACATCGGCCGACGGCCAGGCCCACGGTGGGCGCCAGCGTCGGGAATTGTCACGGCAGATGCTGCAATCGGCGGTAGTAGAACAAGGGCAAGGCGGCCAGCCATCTGCGGTGCGATATGAGGGCAAAGACACGAGGTTTACCAGGTTCGCCCCGGAGGGTAAAGACCTACTCTGCTAGATTGTATTATGGAGTTGTTACAATGGGCGAGCTCGGCGGCTAGGCGACGAGTCGCAGGTGTATGAGGGAACGTGTCTCTACTCACCCTAGGGGGTTTATATAGGCTCACCTCCCTAGGGTTTACATATCTCAACCGATTGGTTAAAGCTTCAATAGCCGTCTAATCCTTACCCGTGGGCTATCCACTACTGGGCCTTGACTTCGATCGCTCGGCTGGGCTTCGATCCACTCGCCGTTCTGCAGGCCCACTCGCCGGGTCTTGGGCCAGTCGGAAACGTCCTGCTGGGTACACCCTGGTAGGCATATCCCCATCACTAAAGGTGCGTGCCACGCCATGTGGCTGTGGCCAAACCTTTAGTCCCGGTTGGTGGCTCCAACCGGGACGTATTCCCCCTTACCAACCGGGACGCATGCCCCTGGCCCCGTACCCACTCCAACCGGGACGCGTGCCAGCATTAGTCCCGGTTGGTGGCGCAACCGGGACTAATGCTCCGAGGGGTCGCGAACGGATGGCCCTTTTTCCTCTAGTGTAACATCCGTTTCCTACGTCAACACGTACAAACGAGTTTTCGTCAATTCATGAGTCATGGCCTAAGAGCATCCGATGATTTCATGCCGAAATCCGGACCAAATTTTGCCGGACGAAACTTGATTTCGATCTGGAAATGTCGAGTTTTTCTCTCGTCTTTTCAGGTCGAGTTTTCGCATACGGCTAAATTTCAGACGAATTTGGTAAATTCAGGCGGATTTTATTAATGATGGGCGAATATAGGCGGATTACATTGAATTTAAACTATATTACTAGATAATAAACTAAAACATTAAAAAAGGCCGCCGCGCCATATCCTTCGCCGATGTCGTCGCTGCTTCTACATGCCGAAGTTGCCGTAGAAGGACATGTAGCCCAGATTGGCTCTGCCATCGTCCTTTCCGCCATCGTCGTCGCTCGGCGTCTATGGCGGGAGCTCCCCTGGCCGGCATCGCCGCACCTCCAGGGCTGGTACGTGGGGTCGTCCTCCTCGTCGTCATCGAGGACGAAGAGTCTCGGAGCGACTGCTTCATCGCCATCCTTATGGCGCTATCCTCGGCGGGCGGCACCGACTAGTCTACTAGCTCAGGCTTCGGTCGGCGACGGTGAAAGAGGCCAGTGGGAGCCGACTGCACCGGCACGCATGGCTCACTGATTACAATGCCCCACGAGCGGACCGCCGAGACCGCCTCACGCTTGACTGGGCGCAGCGCCGGCGAAGGACCCGTCGGCGTACGGAGCGGCGTGGAGCCCGAGGAGTGGGAGGCCGAGGCGGAGGATGATGCGCTCAGATCAATGTAGAGCTTTATTGGGAGACCCAAAGAGGAAGGTATGATGAACACAACAACAAGTCTTCCCTCACAAAAAAACTAAGGTTATCGAACCAGTAGGAGAAAGGAAACGACTCAAAGGTGTTGCTAGCAACTTATAAACCTGCACAACACAAACTCAAGACTTTGCCCCAACACGTTGGATTCGTGAGAGATCATGTAAGTACACACGTTGGACCGTTGGTAATCCGTCACGAAGCTTCAAGACAGCTTTCAAGCTCTCTCGAGCGATATCGAGGTTACCCAGAGGCGAGATGAGGCTGCTCCTCTTCTCAGCTACGCACATCGCACGGCCGGAAGCGATTAAAGCGACTGCTACCGCCGCTCCTGCGTGCGTCAGCCTTGCTCGCGTCACCGGCGCTACGCAGGCAGGCATGGGTTGGCCCCGATCGAGTGCCTAATTAAGCGGCACGTGCATGGTGCCGATTGATGACGGGGCACTGGGCCGTCGACAGGCGTGATGGCGAGTGCTAACCACTAACATCCGTTTCCTACATCAACACGTACGTAAAAATTGTAAGAATTGAACGAGACAAATGAATCGAAAGGTCGCTTGAAGAGGACTTCTTGATGAAGACACATGGACAGTCATTATTGTTGGAGTAACCCTTCTGAAGAATGAACTCACTAAGTCGGTTGTACCACATCCGTCCCGACTGTTTCAAGTCGTATAAAGACTTGTTCAGTTTTACACAGTACATGTTGCGTTTAGCGCTTGCATTCAGGACAGAGACTCCATCAGGAACCTTCATGTATATGTCTGAATCTAGTGACCCGTAAAGATATGCGGTCACGACATCCATCAACTGCATAGATAGACGATTTTGCACTGCCAAAGATATAAGATATCGGAAAGTGATACCACTCATTACTGGAGAATATGTCTCATTGAAATCAATGCCGGGTCTCTGCGTGAAACCCTGTGCTATGAGCCTCGCTTTATATCTCACCACCTCATTGTTCTCATTCCGTTTCCGGAGGAAAACCCATTTGAATCCCACAGGGAAAACATTGGGAGGTGTTGGTATTGCTTCTGTGAATACCATCCTTTTATTGAGCGAAGCAAGTTCTGCTTGTATTGCTTCCTTCCATTTAGGCCAGTCGGAGCGTTTCTCACACTCAACAATAGTTCTTGGATCATGATCATTGAGAAGGGTATCAGCAATTGTAGCATAAAAATAAGTGTCGACAATCGTAGACTTACGGTTGAATGATTCTCCAGAATCGATATAGTTGGTGGATATCTCATGCACCCTTGATGACTCTTCGTGATTTCCCAATACGCGTGAGTCTAGGTGTTCCGATGTCCCAGCCAGTGTGTGCAAGCTGGAGCTGGGTTGTGGAGGTTGCCCTTCCACTGGGTGTATACTACCCATAAGGTGTTCATCAACGTTGAGCTGACTTGCATTTACCGATTTGGAGGATTTTCTCCTCTCTCTCCTTTGTTGCTTGCAGCGGGTTCGGTCGTATTACTACTCCCCTCTTTTTAGGATCGGGAGTTGAATGGTTTTTGTTGGTACCTCCACTCTTTGGACGCATTTACGGCGGTTTCCGTGATTTAGTAACACCTTTTAGATCGATAAATGAATCGATGATTATTTGCAAGATGTTGCAAATTGATAATTTTCCGAACTTGGAGTTCGGTCTCTTGGGTACGTGGATCAGAGGTTGAAATGGCGATAGCATTCCAATCAATTTCCGGGCATTCTTTCTGGTACTTGAAATCTCCCCCTAATGCCGGAAAATGTTCCTCATCAAATATGCAATCAGCGTGACGGGCTGTGAATAGATCCCAGTAAGGGGTTCCAGGTACTTAATAATCGACGGCGATTTGTACCCCACATAGATCCCTAGTTTTCTGTGCGGGCCCATGGATGTCCGTTGTGGTGGTGAGATCGGGATGTATGCAGCACATCCAAACTTACGCAGATGGAAAATGCTGGGAGGATTTCCACGTACCAATTGCAGAGGGGAAGTACTGTGATATGCAGTAGGTCGCAATTGGATTAGGTCAGCGGCGTGTAAAACAGCGTGACCCCAACACGAAGTTGGCAAGATGCAATTCATTAACAAAGGTCTTGCAATGAGTTTGATCCTCTTTATTAGGGACTCAGCCAAACCATTTTGAGTGTGGACATATGGAACAGAGTGCTAAACTTCAATTCCCAAGGCCATGCAATAGTCATTGAAGGCGCATGAAGAGAATTCTGCAGCATTGTCCATGCGAATTGATTTAATTCGACTTTCTGGATAATGGGCCTGTAACTTAATTACTTCCCTCATTATCTTGGCAAATGCATGGTTTCGTGTGGAAAGAAGACACACATGTGACCATCGTGTAGATGCGTCTATCAAAACCATGAAATACCTGAATGGTCCAGATAATGGTTGGATAGGACCACAAATATCACCTTGAATTCTTTCAAGGAACTGAAGTGGTTCAACTTGTATTTTGAGGTGAGAAGGTCTCAAAATTATCTTCCCTGTGGCACATGATGTACACACAAAGTCTGATGACTGGGGGAATTTGGACTCATGCAAATTATGACCAATGGAATTGCTAGTAATCTTCCTCATCATCCCGATACCGGGATGGCCTAGGCGATCATGCCAAGTTTGAAATGCATCAACATTCTGGAAGATTATCTTGTAAGCAACATGTTCTACGGGCTTGATATACGTATAGTACAGTCCGGACGACATAGAAGGAATTTTTTCAAGTACTTGCTTGCCATATCCGTTATCTTTTGTGAAGAGCAGATACTCTTCTTTGTTGTCTTCATGGGTTTCAATATGAAAACCATTCTTACGGATATCTCGATAACTGATTAAGGTACGCGACGAGTCGGGATACAACAAGGCATCCTCAATTGTCACTTGTGTACCGTTTGGGAGGGTAAATATGGCACATCCAGTGCCAACAATTACCGTATCGCGTCCAGCGATAGTCAAAATATCTCCATTCATCTTTTTCAGAGTCTGAAAATATTTCAACTCCCTCAGTATAGAGTTTGTGGTAGCACTGTCCACAAGGCATAATTCCTCTTCCATCGGATTATCCCCGTAGAGAGCTATATATAAAAATGAAGAATTTTCAATAAGAAAACCTTATTTAGATACATAGAATACAATCTTTATTATATCAAAGTGCTGATACAATATACATGACAACAACAATACTTATGTTCTTATTACAACATCACAAATGGACATAACATAAAGTGATCACTAAGGAGATAGTGGGACTAGTCGAAGTCTCCAAACACGTCGTTTGAGGCATACTCAATCATCATGTTCTCCGTGCTCATAGGGTCCTCGGGGTGCTGGAGAGTCATGGTGTTGCTAGGTCCAGGAGGAGCATCTTGCGAACAACCAGCTCCATTGGTGCCATCTGGATGAAGGTTGAAGTTGGCTTCAAACCTTTTCCCTTGAGGTGCCTTGCGTCCTTGGGATTGCTGGTAGAGGATTGCCAGATGCTTTGGGGTCTTGCACTTGTTAGTAGGATGCGTGTAGCATCCACACTTGTCACAAAGCCTAGTTTTGTCATACTTTAGCTTTGCGGTGCCTTTCCCACGGTCCGAGTTTCGAGGCTTCCTGTTCCGGATGCGCTTACGCTTACCCTTGAAGTTCGATTGGTTGCCGTTGAAGGCTCCACCGAACTTTCTTCCGTTCGCGACATTCATATGAACTTCTGGCAAAGGTTGGGAACCAACCGGGCGCTGAGAGCCATTCTTAGCAAGAAGCTCATCATGCTTTTCAGCTTGAAGTAGGATATGAATAAGGTCTGAATAGACCTGGTAGTGATGCGAGCGGTATTCTTTGGAGGAGCCTTTCAGATGGGAGCATAGTTGATAGAGTTTTTTCTATCTTTTCCGCATCTGTAGGTTCCTTCTCGCAAAAGCGCAACTTGGAACTTATCTTATGAACCTCATGATTGTAATCCCCAATAGACTTAAAGTCCTGGAATCGAAGATGAGTCCAATCATGAAGTGCTTCGGGCAGGACAACTGCCTTCTGCTTTTCATACCTCGTCTTGAGGGCCTGAAACAAAGTAAATGGAGATTCCTCCTCCAAATACTCGGACTTAAGATCCGGGTGAATATGATGCCTTATAATGTACAAGGCAGCATATTTCTGCACTTCTCTCAGCGGTGTGGCTCCAGCCGGAAGAGGGTCGTCCGGGTTATGGATGGCACGCACTATCCCACGGGACGCAAGAGCGATCTTGATGTCCATGGCCCATGTAGGGTAGTTGTGGCCGTTAAGCTCGAGTGAATCGAACTCTTTTCCAGCCATCGGTTACCTTTTCGTTCTTCTTCTCTTGTTCTTGTTTCTCCGGTGATTGCCGGATTTTGGCTTTTGCTCCGTTGGTAGAGGCAGTGCTGATAACGTGTAAGAATTGAACGAGACAAATGAATCGAAAGGTCCTTTTCCATTGATGATTGAACGCTTATATACAGGAGGAACGGCGACGGTTCAAAAGGCGGTTCCCGAAGGCGACGCTTCAGGAACAATAGGTCGGTTTCCATATTGTGGGAATATCCACGTGCAGTTACAAGTAGAGATTAATTTAACTAATTACATTAATTAATTAAATTCTAACAAAAACGAGTTTTCGTCTCAAGTCATGACTCATGGCCTAAGAGCATCCGACGATTTCAGGCCGAAATCCGGACCAAATTTTGCCAGACGAAACTTGATTTCGGCTGAGAACGCCGAGTTTTCCACTCGTCTTTTCAGGTCAACTTTTCGCGTTCGGCTAAATTTCAGACGAATTTGATAAATTCAGGAGGATTTCATTAAAGATGGACGAATATAGGCGGATTACATCGAATTTAAACTATATTACTAGATAATAAACTAAAACATTAAAAAAGGCCGCCGCGCCATCTCCTTCGCCGATGTCGTCGCCGCTTCTACATGCCGAAGTTATCGTAGAAGGACGTGTATCCCAGATTGGCCCTGCCATCGTCCTCGCCGCCATCGTCGTCGCTCAGCGTCTGTGGCGGGAGCTCCCCTGGCCGGCGTCGCCGCACCTCTAGGCCTGGTACGAGGGGCCGTCCTCCTCGTCGTCATCGAGGACGAAGAGTCTCGGAGCGACTGCTTCATCGCCATCCTTATGGCGCTATCCTCGGCAGGCGGCACCGACCAGTCTGCTAGCTCAGGCTTCGGTCGGCGACGGTGAAAGAGGCCAGTGGGAGCCGACTGCACCGGCACGCATGGCTCGCTGATTACAATGCCCCGTGAGCGGACCGCCGAGACCGCCTCACGCTTGACTGGGCGCAGCGCCGGCGAAGGACCCGTCGGCGTGGAGCCCGAGGAGTGGGAGGCCGAGGCAGAGGATGATGCGATCAGATCAATGTAGAGCTTTGTTGGGAGACCCCAAGAGGAAGGTATGATGAGCACAACAACAAGTCTTCCCTCACAAATAAACTAAGGTTATCGAACCAGTAGGAGGAAGGAAACGACTCAAAGGTCTTGCTAGCAACTTGGAAACCTGCACAACACAAACTCAAGAATTTGTCTCAACAAACAGTGAGGTTGTCAATCTCACTAGTTTGCTGTAAACAAAGGATTAACTGTATGATATGGAAGGTAATAGTGGTTTGCAGAAAGTAAACAGTAACATGGAAGATGTATCAATGGTAAAGATGGACCGGGGTCCATAGTTCACTAGAGGTGTTCTCCTTAAGATAAACAACATGGCATGCTGGGTAAACAAATTACAGCAGAACAATTGGCAGGACAGAGCAAGGCATAACAATGCAATACTAGACATTCATGATCCTATGAGATTTGATTGGGAAATACAACAAGATACATAGACCACCATCCAACTGCATCTATGACTAGTCATACACCTTCAGGTTATCATCTGAACCCCCTCCAGTATTAATTTGCAAGCAACGAATAACTGCTTTAAGAAAAGTGTGTAAGGTAAACAATCCACTTATTCCATGAATAAGAGACCGTTGTTTTCTCCCTAGTAGAAACAACACATCTACAACCTTAGAGATTTCTGTCACTTCTCCAGATTAAATAGAGGCATGAACCCACTATCGAGCATAAATACTCTCTCTTGTAGTCACTAGCATCTACTTGGCCAAGATAGCTACTAGAAACAAAGAGCATGCAAGATCACAAACAACACAGACATGAGAGAATCAATAAGATAGAACTATTAATCAATCTGACATAGTAATCTCAATATCCATCGGATCCCCGCAAATACAACATGCATGATTAAAAATAGATGATCTTGATCATTAATAGAGCTCACAAGATCTAAACATGCTAGCACAAAGGAGGAGAAACAACCATCTAGATACTATATGGACCCATAGTCAAAGGTGGAACTACTCATGCTTCATACCAGAGGCTGGCATGGTGATGAAGAAGGCCTCCGGGATGATCTCCCCTCCGGCTGGGTGCCGGAAAAAGCTTCAGATCCCCCAATCTTGGGACGATGGTGGCGGCGGATAACGATTGTTTCGTGGAAGATTTATTAGGTACTTTGGGTTTTGGTATCGAGGGCTTCTTATAGGCGAAGAGGCGAGGCAGGGGCAGCCAGGGTGGCCGCACCTCCCAGGCGCGGGCTGGGCCTAGCCGCGCGGCCAGGGGGTGTGTCCCCTTGGTGGATCCCATCCGTCTCGTATTCTGGCTCCGTATTCCTCACGGTAAAATATTGATTTTAGCTTTTGTCCCGTCCAATTTCGAGAATATTGATTTTCTGCCTTTTCTGGAACCACAAACAGAAGAAAACAAGCAACTAGCACCGTGGCATATTCTTAATAGGTTAGTCCAAAAAAATATAAAAACACCTCAAAGTGTAGACAAAGCAAAGCAAAGTATATACTAAACAAGCATGGAACATCAATTATAGATATGTTTTCAACGTATCACACCCGGGGTGGCCGCACCCCCAGGCGCGGGACAGGCTTGGCCGCGCAACCAGGGGGTGTGGCCCCCTGGTGGCTCTCCTCCGTCTTGTACTCTGGCTCTGTGTTCCCCATGGTAAAATATTGACTTTGGCCTTTGTCCCGTCCAATTCCGAGAAAATTAATTTTTTGCCTTTTCTAGAACCAAAAACAGAAGAAAACAAACAACTAGAACTGTGGAATCTTGTTAATAGGTTAGTCTAAAAAAACATATAAAAATACCTCAAAGTGTAGACAAAGCAAAATAAAGTAGATACTAAACAAGCATGGAACATAAAAAATTATAGATACATTTTCGACGTATCAGAGGAGGAGGAGGAGCTCAGGCTGGCCATCCTCCTCGGCAGCCAGTTCGCCGGAGGGCGTCGCCCCGACCTGGTTACCGACGTGGATGTGCGCGGGAAGCCGAGATGCGGAGTGTTCCCGACGTGGATGTGCTACAGCACCGCCGCGAGCGTCCGGACTGGCGCGCTCCAGAAACACCAACGACCCGCCGCGTTGTTTCCCTTCGGCGGCGAGTCGGGTGGCCCCTCGTGGTGGGCGAGCTCCTAGGCACGGCGGTCGGCGAAGAAAGTCTCCCAGTAGAGGAGGTTTTTGGGGCTCTCGGCATCGGAGGGATCGTCCATGGCAACGATGAAGACATGGATCTCGTCGGGCCGTTCGTCCGGCGTCGACGCCGGCAGGATTCGGATGCCGTCGACGCTAAGCTTCCACCCAGCGGGTTCTGCGTGTCCGGCGGCACCATGTAGCCGATGTCGTAGAGCATGGGCGCCTCCCAAGGCTGGAGCGTGCGGAGGCCGAAGCCGTTCGCTGCCGTACCGTCGCTAGGAAAGCGCTCGGCCATGGCTAAGTGGGGAAGAAGAGTTGTGAGTTCGCCGGAGTGTTGGTTCGCCGGAGTTTGTGCTGGGGAGCTGTGAGAGAGTGTGAGGAGCTCCGGCGAGGGGTACGGCTTTTATAGGCCGAGATGGGCGGCGAGGGCGGGAAAAGGGGAAATGGCGGGACGTTAGTGCCCACCGGTCCATCGAGAGATCCGAGGCGGCGGCTGTGGTGCGCCACTTCGGCGACGCGTGGCCGACACGATGAGCAGTTATTGTCCAGCGGTCGTCGCGTGGTTCCGAGGATGACGACGACTCGGCTTCCGTCGCTGACTCGGCGGGTCCACACGTCACTTCGTTTTTTTCGCCGAGTTCGCTTCGTCCAGCGTTCCCAGGGCGTTCCCGGGATCCTAGGAATGACCTGGGAAGTCCGGAGCAAAGTTGGACCAAATCCGAACGAAAAGAGGTTCCTGCGAACGTGACTGGGCCGATTTTCGGCATCCTGACCTAAATTCGGCATCCGGATCAGCGTCCTGGAAATGCTAGTGGAGATGCTCTAATGATAAATCCAGAACGATATCAACCTAGCTAGGAACCTGGTGATTCTACCATGCATGCTATATTGTTGCTTTGTGATCCATGTTGCATGGTTTCCTCAACACTACAGGATGGCGTGGTAGGCTGACGGCCAAAAGCCGCATTGGCCATATAGTCCTCGGCGTAGCCTACGCCGATGGCAGCCCTCGGTGTAGCTCCCTCGGCAAAGGTCCCTCTTGGCATAGCTACGGAGGGCCTCAACGTATCCGAAAGCTGACGGCATATGGTACGCCGAGGGCAGCCGTTGGCGTAGCCCCTGTCAGCATAGCGTAACGGCGGGTTGTAAAAATAATTAAAAAAACAAACTTTTTTCAAGTTTTTTAAATCAAACTCGTTAATTTCTCACATGGAACATTTTTAACACTAATTATACTTAATTTTTGATTAACTTGCAGTTTTGGTCAAACTTTACGGTTGGTCACTCATCCTCACAACTCCACCCCTAGTACACTTAACTTCTTCGTTCCTTCAGAATCAGTTTCCACGAAGTAATTCATGTCTTATTATCAATACTATGATATCAATTCATGTTTTATTTTTTAAAATTACAAACTGTTATTTAAGAAAACAACAATAAATAAGTAAGAATATTATTGAATTCAAATAAAATATAATGATGTTATTTTTTATTTAATATGGAATAATTAATATCTTTAAATCTGTAAATCGGAATTTAACAAATAATATATCTAAATTGATCTGAAAATGAGAGGAATCCAAATATGATATCCGTATCAACTTATCACAAACTATGCCGTGATTCTAGCCATAATTTCATTTGCCCGTTTAAAACGATAACCATAAAGATTCTTATCTCGGGGTTGAGACTTGCTAAATTTGAAGTGGATCTCTAATAAAATAACATATTGTGAACCTAAAAAATATTTTTGAAAAAAATCATGAGCATTAGATCATGTATATGTAGTTCATATCTAACCCACTTCCTACCGATTTGGCGGGAATTTGTCTTTTTCACCAGGGATGAACAGAAAGGTTTGAGATCTTCCTGTTAGAATATTGTCCATGTAAGGTGGTATAGTATTTTTAAAATTTGGGTGGTAGAATTTTGCAGTAGCCATTTGGTGGTTGCTTCACAAAACCCCTCCTTTTGTGCGCTCGGAAAATAGAAAATAGAAAATAGATTTTTGGTTCGATCAAAAGGAAAACTTCCTCCTGCAATATTGTTCGCCATCCCATGATGCACATATATGCACAATATGGACACATTATCATAAACCATTTGACCCGAAAGGCAGGAAACCTCGGATGAGATAGGTCATTTTGTGAAGGTTTTTTGAGACATAATCAATATACCAAGTTTGATATTTTTTTTTTCCAACTATATCACATAATATGACACCACGCGAAGGTCTCGTATTGTTTGGATCGTTTTTGAATTTATTATGCCCATTTTAAACTACCGTCAAACTTTATCGAACGAAGAGGATGACGATTCTTAGCTCGGGGCTGAGCCTCGCTAAACTTCAAGTAGATCTATGATGAAATAGCATATTGTGGACCTAAAAATTATTTTCGTAAAAACTCATGAGCATTAGATCATGTACCTGTAGTTCATATCTGACCCACTTCTTACCGATTCGATAGGAATTTGTGTTTTTCAAAAACGATTGACGGAAAGGTTTGAGATCCCCTTATTGGGACATTTCCCATGTAAGATGGTCTAGAATTTTTAAAAAATGGGGTGGTAGCATTTTGAATTAGACATTTGGTGATTGCTTCACAAAACCCCCCATTGTTTTGCGCTCAGAAAATGAAAAATAGTTTTTTCGGGCGACGAAAAGGAAAACTTCCTCCTGTAACATTTTTCGTCATCCCATGATGCAAATGTATGCAAAATATAGACACATTATCATAAAACTATGCCTTGATTCTAGCCATATTATTGGTCATTTGACCCGAAAGCCAGGAAACCTCGAATGAGATTGGTCATTTTGTGAAGGTTTTTTAGACATAATCAATATACCAGGTTTGATATTTTTCCTTACAACTATGTCATATAATACGACACCACGTGAAGGTTTCACATTATTTGGACCGTTTTTGAATTTCTTATGCCCGTTTTAAACTAACATTCAACTTTGTCGAACGACGGGCATGACGATTCTTAGCTCGGAGTTGAGCCTCGCTAAAATTGAAGTGGATCTCTGATAAAATAGCATATTGTGAACCTAAAAATTATTTTTGTAAATAATCATTAGCATTAGGTCATGTACTTGTATTTCATACTGACTCACTTCCTACCGATTTGGCAGAAATTTGTCTTTTTCACCAGGGATGGACGGAAAGGTTTGATACCCCCTGTTGGGACATTGTCCATGTAAGGTGGTCTAATATTTTGGAAAAATGGGGTGATAGCATTTTGAATTATACATTTGGGGTTGCTTCACAAACCCCCCTTTTTGCGCTCGAAAAATGGAAAATGTATTTTTGGTGCGACGGAAAGGAAAACATCCTCTTGCAACACTGTTCGTCATCCCATGATGCACATATATGCACAATAGGGACACATTACCATAAACTGTGCTTTGATTCTAGCCATATCATTTTTCATTTGACCCAAAAGGCAGGAAACCTCGAATGATATAGGTCCTTTCGCTACCAGAAAAAAGCACATCCGTGGCGCACCTAAAAGCACAACTGTAGCGCAGTAGCAGTGTGCCACTAGCCGAGCTCTACAACTAAGTTTTACTCATAGAGCACCACGGGTAAAAAGTTACCCGTAGCGCACCACCTAGTGCGCCACATGAAGGGGTACAGGTGCGCCACGACTATGTTTTTTGAAAAACAATTTTTTTTGCAAAAAACACCCTCGTTTTAAATTGCAATAGCAATTATGTCCGTGCATCGCCGCCGTCGTATCGCCTCGCCGGAGTATATCCGTGGCCACGACCTACCACCGCAGGGAGGTGCAGGAGGCCATGGCCACGCTTGTCCTCGCCGGTAGGAGGAGATGTGGTTGGAGAAAGGGGTAGGAGGAAGAGAAGAAGAGAGGCAGTAATGGAGGTAGGTGAGGAGAAGGAGGCCACCGTCGCCCATTGATACGTCCAAAACGTATCTACTTTCCCGAACACTTTTGCTATTGTTTCTCCTCTAAATTGTGTGATTTGGATACAACTAAGACGGACTGGCGTTGTTTTAAGCAGAATTACCTTGGTATCCAGTTTTTGTGCAGAAAATCAACTATCAGGAAAAATTCTGGAAAATATGCCAAAAATCCTATTTCACCAGAAGACTCACGGAGCCACAATACGAGATGGAGTGGGGCTCTGGGGGCCCCACACCCCCTGATGCGCGGGCTGGGCCTGGCTGCTCCTAGAGCGGTGTGGCAGCCTCAGGCACTCTCTCGGCCTCCCTCCTCGCCTATAAGTTGCCTTCTGACCTAAAAACTCAGGGGCTTCGACGTTTTTCCAGAAAGAGATCCACTGCGCCACCACCACCAGAAACCGTGATTCGAAACCAGAAACTATGTTCTGGCACCCTGCCGAGACGGGGAATTTGGAGAGTATCATCGCCATCATCATCACCGACGCCTCTCCATCAACCATCCATGTTTCCCTCATCCATGAGTGAGTAATCCCCGTTGTAGGCTATGGGGATGATAGGGATTGGATGGGTTCTATCATGTAATCGAATAAGATTGTTAGAGCATGGTGCCTAATATCTCTATTAGTGCTATTTGACTTTATTGCAACTTGTTGTGATTAATGATTGTCACTAGGGCCCGAGTGCCATGATATCAGATCTGAACTTATTATTGATTCATGATGATAGTATTGTTTGTGATCTTATCTGCAAGTTGTGTACACATATCATTGTCCGGATCCAAAAGCCTCGAAGTGGCAGAAATTGGCACAGCCGGAGGGGATGGCTATGATGTGAGGATCACATGTGTTCACGGAGTGTTAATGCTTTTCTTCGGTGCTTGATACGTCGGAAACGTATCTATAATTTTTGATGCTTGATACGTCGGAAATGTATCTATAATTTTTGATGTTCCATGCTTGTTTAGTTTCTACTTTGCTTTGCTTTGTCTATACTTTGAGGTGTTTTTATATCTTTTCTGGAAGTAACCTATTGACAAGTTGCCACAGTACCAGTTGCCTATTTTCTTCTGTTTTTGGTTCCAGAAAGGTAGAAATCAATATTCTCGGAATTGGACGGGACAAAAGCCAAAGTCAATATTTTACCGTGGGGGACACAGATACAGAAGATGAGACGGAGAAGCGAACCAGGACGACAAGACCCCCTAGGCGCGGGTGGGCCACCCCGCTCCTGGATAGGGTGTGGGGCCCCTAGCCGCCTCCCAGCCTCGCCTCTTCGCCTATAAGAATCCCCCGATGCAGAAACCCTGGGAACCGGATCAAAACTCCACGAAACCGTCTGAAGTCGCCGCCACCATCGTCCCTAGATCGGGGGGATCTGAAGTTCTTCCTGGCACCCTGTCGGAGGGGAGATCATCCCGGAGGCCTTCTTCTCCGGTATGACGCGTGAGTAGTTCCACCTTGGAATATGGGTCCATGTAGTAGCTAGCTGGTTGTATCTCCTCCTTGTGTTTTCATGTATAGATCTTGTGAGCTCCGTTCATGATCAAGATCTAATATATTTGTAATCATGCATGTTGTGTTTGCGGGGATCCGATGGATATTGAGATTACTATGTCATATTGATTAATGGTTTTGTCTTTATGATTCTGTCATGTCTATGTTGTTTGTGATCTTGCATGCTCTCCATTGTTAGTATCTATCTTGGCCAAGTATATGCTAGTGACTCCAAGAGGGGGTATTTATATATGCTCGATAGTGGGTTCATGCCTCTAGTTTCCAAGGGAAGTGACAGGAATCTCTTCGGTTGTAGATCTGTTGTTGCCACTAGGGAGAAAACAACGGTCTCTTGTTCATGGAATAAGTGGATTGTTTACCTTACACACTGTGGCATCCCGCAAAACCACTACTAGAAAATCGCGTTGAATTTGTGCATTGCATCGTCATCGTCATGCATTGTTCGCCAAAACTATTTCGCAAAGCCCGTTTTGTTTTCTAAAACGCCCCATCTTTAATTCAAATGCAAAACCCCGGGCCGCCGGATTGTTTTTGTTTGACTAATATCGGTTTGCAAACGGTGTATTAAAACAAATAAAAATTATATTAATTTGAGTGGGGCAGTCGAACGGGCCAAATGACCCGAACGACCACCCCAGAAAAATAAAACGGTCCATCTCCTAAAATCCTAAAGCTACCCAGTTCCCTACCCACACACACACTCCACCTCACCCGGGCCAATAGCCACGCGCCACCTCAGCTACCCCTCTCCCCTAACCAATCATAGCCTGCCACCTACCCTCCTTCTCTCCTCTTTTTCCCTCCACACACACAATCCACCAACCCCCACCAGCTGGCCCCAGCCCCACTCCCTCACGCGCACACGCCTGCACGCCTCTCCCCACCCCCGGTCCCACGCGGGCCCCGCAAGCCACGCGCCCCTGCCTGTCCCCGCACCCACCCGACGCGCTGCCCCTCCCCCCGTCACCTACCTCCCGCCCGGAGCCTCCTCTTCCTCCCATCGCCGCCGGCCCCTCCCCGCTCTCCTCCTCTTCAAGCCACCTCCTTCCACCTCGTCCCCTTTGACCCGCCAGCCGCGCCTCCTCTGCCCCAGCAGCCACCTCGCCGCCGTCGTGTCCCCGATGCCGCCTCGCCGCCTCAAGCTCCCTGCTCCTCCCCTCGCTCATGTGCCGAGCCCGTGCCCGCCGCCGCTCCCCCTCACTAGTCCCCGGCCGCGTCGCCATGCCGCCCGCCCGGTCCCTCCTCTCGCCAAGACGCCCGGCGCCGCTGGGCCACCCTCGTCAGGCAGCGCCGTTGCTTAAGCCACTCCGCCGCCCTGCATCGGCCCCGCCTTCCCAGCGACCACCGTCCCCGCGAGCTCGTGCACCTCCCGGCGTCGCCAGCCGAGCCCGCCGCTGCGTCGCCGGCGTGCTCTGAGCTCCGCGAGGCTCGCCTTCCGCCGCGCCGCCCGCACCTCCTCAGCCGCGCCCCCCTCCTCCCGCTGCCGCGCCCGCCTCTGCCCGCAACAACCGCCCGCCTCTGCCTCCAGCCGTCGCCCGCCATGAAGCTTCGCCCGACCACCATCTCGCCCGCCCAGCTTCAGAGCCGAGCCGAGCATCCGCCGTCTTCCGCGTCGCCAAGGTCGCGCCGCCCGCTGTCCTAGCGCAGACCCAGCAGCGCCGGCCAGCTTGAACAAGACCGTCGCGAGCCCCGACGCCTTTGTCGCCAAGATCTGCGTTGATGCGAGTTTCGACGACCATGCGGGATGGAACTCGATGACACCGGTATCCAAGACCTACCACCCGGACGCATCACCGACTCGGAGAAAAACCCTCGGAACTACAAGATCGCCACACGGACTTGGGTACTCTGATGCCCCGTTCACGGAGTCCGAGGACCGACCGCCGAACCCGAGCGCCAAGATCGCCTTCCTAGACCCCTGAAGACCGGTCCGAAGCGCCAAGGCCCGAACCCGGAACGCCAAGGTCGCCGCCACGGATACGACGAGTGCTCCCTCGAGAACGCCGAGTATTTCACCCCGGACACCGAGTCCGCCGAGAACCCCGATGCGAAAAGTGCTACGTCCCGAACGCCATGACCGACAACGTGACCCGAAGACCCCGGATGCGCCAAGACCTACCCCTGAGTCCGAGAACGACCTCGCCGAGACCCCGAACCCCGAGACCGATCCCGTACCCAAAGGCCGCGGATGCGACAAGATCTACTACCCCGGAATCCGAGAACGCTTCCGCCGAACCCCCGAATCCCAGATCCGTCGAACCCTGAGACCGAACCCCGGAACCCCGGAACCCCAAGTCCGTCGAGAACCCTAATGTGTGAACCCTTCCCGAAACCCTACTTTTATAACATAATATAACTTGTTGCATATTTAATCATTCATCTCGCATGCATATCATGTGGTTTGGGGGCCTTGTGCCGATTCACCTAATAATTAAATATGGGGCCCATATGCGGGCAAATCTAGCCTTATATTGCCTCATCTAAATCTGTGTAGCGAACCGGTGCTATCTTTTGCCTTGTTAAACAACATTTAAAATGCGGGGTTTCTAAACAACTTGAACCACCTAAATATTTGTCGGGACCCCGGTTCCTCTTAATATGACCTAATTGCATCGCACCTTTGCCATGCCATGCACCATACATGCATCATGCCGATCTTCTGCCGTGTATTAAATACTGCATCCGGTGTTTCTTCTAGTGCTTTGGTTCTTCGCGGATAAGGCCGTTGAGTTGATGTGAGCTTCGCCCCGATCTTCGGTTGAATCTTCGGCAATGTTTTCAGGCGAGCATCTCCCCCCTTTCTACCTATCTTACTTTGCTAGTATTTACTTCCCTCCTGTTGATCTTTGCTATCTGTGCTGAGATGCTTTAGATTTCGTACCCGTGATATCCCCTGCAGCCATATATAGCCTTGGTCACATCCTATTACCTGTTGTTTGGTAGATAGTGGGACCCGCGTGTCGTAGTCGCTTGCTCAAGTGTTTTGCTTGTCGTCAAGTACCACCATTGTTGGAGGATTTTGCCGCATGTTGATGTTGGAGATGATCATGGTTTTACTTATTGTTCACTTTAATTCCTGTTTAACAACTAAAATTGAATTAAGCAGAGGCATCGGTGGGTGATAGGTAAGATTTGGTTTCCGAGCCCACTTGTGTCCCGTGGGACCCGAGTTCTTGACACTGTTCGAGATCGAGCGCTAACCACGGTGGGAGATATGGGCCCCATTGATAATTACCGATTTCAAAGTATTGTCTTTGGGGCCACAACTAGTTTGAGGATTTATTTACTATCCTGTACCTATGCCATGCTTCTTGCTTTATTTACGATTGTGTGAGGAGCACATTGTCTTTGTTTAGGAAGCGGAATGTTTTGGATGTCGGCGGTCCCGATTGGGGACTTCTTTGTTCTGACCATTGTCGCAAACCCTAAGTCCGTCTCGGAGACCGCCGACTTGCGTTGGTGTACTTAGTGGGGTGGCCCCGTGCTTGCTTTGGTGCAGGAACGTCGTGACTTAGGCCCGCCGACATACCGATGGGTGTATGTTAACCGATCGGCAAAAGGGTCAAGTGCTGTGGATACTTTGGTGCACCCTCAGGTTAAATCTTTTAGAAGCCGTGTCGCGGTTATGGACGACTTGGAGCAGATTGCTTGATCATAGACAACTATAACTAAAGTTTATTGTTTTAAACCGACTTGTTTCGATATGATTAGTAATCAGCTTCACTACAACGGAATGGCTAAGTAAAAGTACCAACAAGCTGGGTTTTGGGGTTATCTCATGCTAAATGTATCGACTAGTAAGTGATGCCACTTTAACGGAATGACTAACTAAAAGTGCCTTGCTTATTTTATCGGGATGATTATCTAAACGACTAGTAAAGTGCCACAACTATAATGAATAATTAAAGCGCCAACCGTGTGAGTTCCTCGGTTGACTTCCTCGTTTGGTCTCGAGGGAAACGCCAGGATGGGTTTGTTTGATGCTCGTGTCAATTTGGATCCGAATAGGTCTTCCTTACCCCTCTCGATAGCCCGGTTGTATCGAGTCTCTATAGGTCGTTTAGTGCATCGCCGCTGCCGCTTGATCCACCATACCTATGTGGCGAGGACGCCGAATTCTAGCCTCTGGTAATCGCCTCGATCGACGCTCCTTCTTTTTCCTTTGCCCTTTGTCGGCACCCTTTTGTTTGAGCAGGTTTGAGATCGACGTCGTTAGCAGGGTTACCCTTCAGGCTTGGCCTGGGCAGGGTTATGGACGCCATCGGTTATTCTTCAGGGCTCTTAGCCCCATTTGCATCTTGTCCGTAGTCGGACGCCCCATCGTTTTCAAGGTGATTTGGATCTTTGTACTGTATATTTGTATTCTTGACTCTTTGAGTCGCTGTTGTATATATACCCGTTCTGTGGGTCCCATCGAGGACTGTTGTGTAATGTTATTACTTTGTTTTCCACCCGCACGAAAGTGCCTGGTGGGCACCTTCGAATCGTTTCTATGCGGGTTCGGCGAGTTTCGCTAAACTTGCATAGGGCCGATTCAGAGGGTGTTACAGAGTGGTATCAGAGCTCAGCAGTTGCGATACCCCACAAGTCTAGCCTGTAGGATAACCTAGCTAACGGCCGCAGTAGAGTGTCAAAACTATTTTTACAAAATCGGTTGGATAGTTCTGATTAGGTCTGATTTTACTCCTTACCCCTCTGCTGTTCCCTCTTACCTCTACGTGTTTTGAATCCACCCTCTTCTCTCTCTTCGAGTCCAGGATTTCTCGTGGTTGGTTTTCCGTCGTACCTTCAGGGTTTCTCTTTCTCCCCTTTTGTAACGGAGGTGCTACGATCATCAATCTGCAACTTGTCTGTTGTACCATTCATCCAATCTCTTGTTCTTGAACTCTTTATCCATATATGTTCCTTGCTGGATATCCGTGTCGTTGAAAAACATATGAGAAGGACGAGCATTGGTGAAGTTGGAGTATACCTTGAGCATGTGTTGTTCATGCCAATGGAACCATCGCGAAACCTAATCATTGTGTCTTTCATACGATTTCTGTTGCATCCTCCGGTGTTCCCGATGTGACGACATCACCTACGCCAGATCCGATGCAGAGTCTGCATCATTCCTTTGTTTCCGAACCTCGCTTGTCGAGATCTTCAGTCTAATTCCGAGAGTTGGTTGCATAATCCGTCTATTCGCGTGCAGAGTAATGGTTTGAGTGCGGGATGGAGTAGCTACCCTACCACTGCTCTTATCATTCGCTCTCGTACGTTGAATCAGTGGATCCAGCAGTTTTACTCCGTCCATGGAAGTTAGAGGTGGCCTTATCGTTTGATACCTCTACCTTCGTCCCTTGTCTCCCCGGAGTGCTCTCTCGGCGATCAGTAGCAACGACCCTTTGTTGGTGGTGTCGCTGTTTTCAAGATGAAGAAGGAACCCTCGTTAGTGGTGTCGCGAGGATCTACACAAAGCGAGAAGACGGAGAACGCCGACTTTCCTTCCGGTACCATGAGGCGGATCTCGAGGGCGAGATCCATTGTTAGCGGTGTCGAATTGTGGCATCCCGCAAAACCACTACTAGAAAATCGCGTTGAATTTGTGCATTGCATCGTCATCGTCATGCATTGTTCGCCAAAACTATTTCGCAAAGCCCGTTTTGTTTTCTAAAACGCCCCATATTTAATTCAAATGCAAAACCCCGGGCCGCCGGATTGTTTTTGTTTGACTAATATCGGTTTGCAAACGGTGTATTAAAACAAATAAAAATTATATTAATTTGAGTGGGGCAGTCGAACGGGCCAAATGACCCGAACGACCACCCCAGAAAAATAAAACGGTCCATCTCCTAAAATCCTAAAGCTACCCAGTTCCCTACCCACACACACACTCCACCTCACCCGGGCCAATAGCCACGCGCCACCTCAGCTACCCCTCTCCCCTAACCAATCATAGCCTGCCACCTACCCTCCTTCTCTCCTCTTTTTCCCTCCACACACACAATCCACCAACCCCCACCAGCTAGCCCCAGCCCCACTCCCTCACGCGCACACGCCTGCACGCCTCTCCCCACCCCCGATCCCACGCGGGACCCGCCAGCCACGCGCCCCTGCCTGTCCCTCGACTCCACCACGCTGCCCCTCCCCCCACCTACCTCCCTCCGAGCCTCCTCTTCCTCCCATCGCCGCCTCCCCGCCTCCTCCCTTCCCCACGTCCGCCACCCTCCTTCCACCTCCCCTCAGACGACCCCGCCCAGCCGCGCCTGCTCGCCAGGCCTGCCACCGCTGGCCAAGGCCCCCGATGCCGCCTAGCCCGCCTCAAGCTCCCTCCTCCCTCCGCTACATGCCTTGAGCCGCCCGGCCGCCTCACCTCAGCTGTCTCGATCAAGGCCCGCCGTCTGCCGCCCGCCCCTCCTCCTTCGCCAGACGCCTGCCCGGCCGCTGGGGCCACCGTCAGCGAGCAGCGCCGTCCGCCAAGCCACCGTCCGCCAGATCGCCCCGCCTTCCCAGCGACCACCGCCCCGCGAGCCTGCACCTCCCCGGCCGCCACCCGAGCCCCGCTGCGTCGCCAGGCTCCTGAGCTCCGCGAGGCTCGCCTTCCACCGCGACGCCGCCGCCTCCTCAGCCGCGCTGCCCTCCTCCCGCTGCTCGCGGCCCGCCTGCCCCGCAACCAGCCGCCCGCCTGCCTCCGCTGCGTCGCGCCCGTGGCTTCGCCCGACCACCATCTCGCCGCCACAAGCTTCGGGAGCCGAGCCGCCCGAGCATCCGCCGTCTTCCGTGTCGCCAAGGTCGCCGCCGCCCGCCGTCCTAGCGCAGACCCCGGCGCGGCGCCGCCCCCGGCGCGAACAAGACCGTCGCGAGCCCCGACGCCTTTGTCGCCAAGATCTGCGTTGATGCGAGTTTCGACGACCATGCGGGATGGAACTCGATGACACCGGTATCCAAGACCTACCACCCGGACGCATCACCGACTCGGAGAAAAACCCTCGGAACTACAAGATCGCCACACGGACTTGGGTACTGTGATGCCCCGTTCACGGAGTCCGAGGACCGACCGCCGAACCCGAGCGCCAAGATCGCCTTCCTGGACCCCTGAAGACCGGTCCGAAGCGCCAAGGCCCGAACCCGGAACGCCAAGGTCGCCGCCACGGATACGACGAGTGCTCCCTCGAGAACGCCGAGTATTTCACCCCGGACACCGAGTCCGCCGAGAACCCCGATGCGACAAGTGCTACGTCCCGAACGCCATGACCGACAACGTGACCTGAAGACCCCGGATGCGCCAAGACCTACCCCTGAGTCCGAGAACGACCTCGCCGAGACCCCGAACCCCGAGACCGATCCCGTACCCAAAGGCCGCGGATGCGACAAGATCTACTACCCCGGAATCCAAGAACGCTTCCGCCGAACCCCCGAACCCCAGATCCGTCGAACCCTGAGACCGAACCCCGGAACCCCGGAACCCCAAGTCCGTCGAGAACCCTAATGTGTGAACCCTTCCCGAAACCCTACTTTTATAACATAATATAACTTGTTGCATATTTAATCATTCATCTCGCATGCATATCATGTGGTTTGGGGGCCTTGTGCCGATTCACCTAATAATTAAATATGGGGCCCATATGCGGGCAAATCTAGCCTTATATTGGCCTCATCTAAATCTGTGTAGCGAACCGGTGCTATCTTTTGCCTTGTTAAACAACATTTAAAATGCGGGGTTTCTAAACAACTTGAACCACCTAAATATTTGTCGGGACCCCGGTTCCTCTTAATATGACCTAATTGCATCGCACCTTTGCCATGCCATGCACCATACATGCATCATGCCGATCTTCTGCCGTGTATTAAATACTGCATCCGGTGTTTCTTCTAGTGCTTTGGTTCTTCGCGGATAAGGCCGTTGAGTTGATGTGAGCTTCGCCCCGATCTTCGGTTGAATCTTCGGCAATGTTTTCAGGCGAGCATCTCCCCCCTTTCTACCTATCTTACTTTGCTAGTATTTACTTCCCTCCTGTTGATCTTTGCTATCTGTGCTGCGATGCTTTAGATTTCGTACCCGTGATATCCCCTGCAGCCATATATAGCCTTGGTCACATCCTATTACCTGTTGTTTGGTAGATAGTGGGACCCGCGTGTCGTAGTCGCTTGCTCAAGTGTTTTGCTTGTCGTCAAGTACCACCATTGTTGGAGGATTTTGCCGCATGTTGATGTTGGAGATGATCATGGTTTTACTTATTGTTCACTTTAATTCCTGTTTAACAACTAAAATTGAATTAAGCAGAGGCATCGGTGGGTGATAGGTAAGATTTGGTTTCCGACCGCCCACTTGTGTCCGAGGACCCGAGTTCTTGACACTGCTCCGAGATCGAGCGCGCTAACCACAGGTGGGGAGATATGGGCCCCCCATTGATAATTACCTGATTTCAAAGTATTGTACTGGGGGACACAACTAGTTTGAGGATTTATTTACTATCCTGTACCTATGCCATGCTTTACTGCTTTATTTACGATTGTGTGAGGAGCACTGCATCTTGTTTAGGAAGCGGAATGTTTTCGGTGATCGGCCCCCGATTGGGGACCCGCCGTTACTGCCATTGTCGCAAACCCTAAGTCCGTCTCGGAGACCGGCCGACTTCGCTTGGGTGTACTTAGTGGGTGGCCCCGTGCTTGCTTTTGTCCGGGAACGCCGTCGTGACTTAGGCCCCGCCGACATACCTGTGGGTGTATGTTAACTGATCTGGAAAAAAAGGGTCGAAGTGCCTGTGGATACTTTGGTGCACCCCTGCAGGGTTAAATCTTTTCGAGAAGCCGTGTCCGCGGTTATGGACGACTTGGAGCACAGTGCTTGATCATAGACAACTATAACTAAAGTTTATTGTTTTAAACTGACTTGTTTCCGATATGATTAGTAATCAGCTTCACTACAACGGAATGGCTAAGTAAAAGTACCAACAACTGCTGGGTTTTGGGGTTATCTCATGCTAAATGTATCTGACTAGTAAGTGATGCCACTTTAACGGAATGACTAACTAAAAGTGCCCACTGCTTATTTTATCAGGATGATTATCTAAACCTGACTAGTAAAGTGCCACAACTATAACTGAATAATTAAAACTGCCAACTGTGTGAGTTCCTCGGTTGACTTCCTCGTTTGGTCTCGAGGGGGAAACGCCAGGATGGGTTTGTTTGATGCTCGTATCAGGCTGGATCCGAATAGGTCTTCCTTACCCCTCTCTGATAGCCGCCAGTTGTATCGAGTCTCTATAGGTCGTTTAGTGCATGCTGCCGCTGCCGCTTCAGTCCACCATACCTATGTAGGCGAGGACCGCCGAATTCTAGCCTCGCTGCAATCGCCTCAAGATCGACGCTCCTTCTTTTTCCTTTGCCCTTTGTCGGCACCCCTTTTGTTTGAGCAGGTTTGAGATCGACGTCGTTAGCAGGGTTACCCTTCAGGCTTGGCCTGGGCAGGGTTATGGACGCCATCGGTTATTCTTCAGGGCTCTTAGCCCCATTTGCATCTTGTCCGTAGTCGGACGCCCCATCGTTTTCAAGGTGATTTGGATCTTTGTACCGTATATTTGTATTCTTGACTCTTTGAGTCGCTGTTGT
This sequence comes from Avena longiglumis, assembly GCA_030063025.1. Classification (NCBI taxonomy): domain Eukaryota; kingdom Viridiplantae; phylum Streptophyta; class Magnoliopsida; order Poales; family Poaceae; genus Avena; species Avena longiglumis. The sequence continues at coordinate 536,830,425 of CP125973.1, forward strand.
ATATATACCCGTTCTGTGGGTCCCATCGAGGACTGTTGTGTAATGTTATTACTTTGTTTTCCACCCGCACGAAAGTGCCTGGTGGGCACCTTCGAATCGTTTCTATGCGGGTTCGGCGAGTTTCGCTAAACTTGCATAGGGCCGATTCAGAGGGTGTTACACACCCTTTGCTTAAAGCAGCTGTCTGTTGCTTGCAATTTAATACTGGAGGGGGTTCAGATGATAACCTGAAGGCGGACTTCTAGTCATAGATGCAGTTGGATGGCATTCTATGTATATTGTTGTATTGCCCAATCGAATCTCATAGGATCCTTTTGTCCGGTATTGCATTGTTATGCCTTGCTCAGTTCCTGTCAATTGCCCTACTGTAATTTGTTTACCCTTCATGCCATGTTGTTTAATAAGGAGAGCACCTCTAGTGAACTATGGACCCCGGTCCAATCTTTACCATTGATACATCTTCCACTGTTACCTGTTTATTTGCTGCAAACCATTACCATCCACACCATATGTTTAATCCTTTGTTACAGCAAACCGGTGAGCTTGACAACCTCACTGATTTGTTGGCAAAGTCTTGAGTTTGTGTTGTGCAGGCCTCTTCGTTGCTTGCAACACCTGTGTGACGTTTCCTTCCTCCTACTGGTTCGATAACCTCGGTCTCAACTGAGGGAAACTTGCTGTTGTGCTACATCATACCTTGCTCTTGGGGTTTCTAACGAATCGTCCCACGACAACATTGGGTGCGCGCATCAATGCTCCATGCTTGTTTAGTATCTACTTTGCTTTGCTTTGTCTACACTTTGAGGTGTTTTTATATGTTTTCTGGAACTAACCTATTAAAAAGTTGCCATAGTGCCAGTTGCATGTTTTCTTCTGTTTTTGGTTCCAGAAAGGCAGAAAATCAATATTCTCGGAATTGGCCGGGACAAAAGCCAAAGTCAATATTTTATCGTGGGGAACACGAAGCCAGAGTACGAGACGTAGGAGGGCCTCGAGGGGGCCACACCCCCTGGCCGGGTGGGTGGGCCCACCTCGCGCCTGGGGGGTGCAGCTGCCTCGGGCTCCCTCTCGGCCTCCCTCTTTGCCTATAAGAAGCCCCCAATGAAGAAACCCTAGGTACCCGATCAAAACTCCATGAAACCGTCTGTAGCCGCCGCCACCATCGTCCCTATATCGGGGGGATCTGAAGTTCTTGCCTGCACCCTGCTAGAGGGGAGATCATCCCGGAGGCCTTCTTCTTCATCATGCCAGCCTTCGGTATGAAGCGCGAGTAGTTCCACCTTGGACTATGGGTCCATGTAGTAGCTAGATGGTTGTATCTCCTCCTTTTTACTTTCATGTATAGATCTTGTGCGGTGACCCAGCATACCGCTGCATGATGTAGTACACTATAGTCATTGACATAACACCAATGAAACAACGTTCACTAGTATTACATTCCTCAGAGTAGTACAACAGAAACACAGCAGGTCCAAGACATGACTATAGGTTGCAACTCAACTCTTTACACAAGATCCAGAGAACACTCTAGATTAAAGAGAGAGAGAAAGACTAGTATCTAAACTATTGAGGCTTGCATTGCTACTATTGCAATACTCTACAGAAGTAGGTTCTATGGCTAGAGATTCTATTCTTATCTAATCCGCAACTTCGTCTTCACTTGAGTTGATATATATGTTGACTTCCTTGACTTCATTGAAGAGCTTTAACTTTTGATGATGGTTCCTGGAGCATAAGTTGATGTAGACGTCGTCTATACTAGCTTTAGAACCTAGCAAGGGTTAAGAAGATACTTTGAATACGAGCGTACTCAGCAAGTTCACTAGAAAATGAGTGTTTGATGAACTATCTCTACAGCCACAGACCATAGGTCGTAGGCAATGCAAGTTTTCGTAAACATTTCTTCAAAGTTTGCTTTTATTCTGAAAAGCTATGTCCGTCAGCCTTCACGGGTTTACCAGATGACATGGTTATACCCCGCGGGTACACGATCTCAGCATACCTAGTCCAGCCCAAGGAAGGCCCACGGCAAATACACGTCGGCCCATGAAGACTTTCGGGTGGCCAAGGCCCATGACGCCTTTGGATCCTTGGAGAGCAAGAATAGAGTAGATAGGAAATTCAAAGGGGTAAACCCTAAAACCTGTAACCGACTCGATATGTTCCTGGTACCTGCCTAACTCTATATAAAGGATAGGAGGGCACGACGAGGAGGGCACCTTCATACCACCGCATACACACCTCCACGCCAGATTGCATCTGTGCACCTCTGTAACCTTCGGTTCCACCATAATCAGAGCAGACAAGCAGGAGTAGGGTTTTTCCCTCCGGGGGCCTGAACCTAGGTAAACCTCGTGTCCCCGTGTTGCTTGTTTGCTAATCGTTCCGCGATCTCCAGCATCCCCATCTTCTCCAAAACCCAAGTACATAACAATGGGCATTGACGAGATCAAACCTCGTCAATTGGCGCCGTCTGTGGGAACAGGGGACGCTGATTGTGCGATCGTGACGGTCCCAACCCGAGCGATCTACAACTCCACGGCGATGGAAAGTCATCTCCTCTTCGGCGCCTTGGACTTCAACGCCCACTCGCCGGCCACCCTAAAGGACTTCCAGCCCGTTGGCGACGGACTCGAGATCCTGTTCGGGAGCTTCTGCTTCCAGGTGGGGCAGATCGACACTCTCCGCCCCCCGGAGTGGGTTCCCCTGCCGTCGATCAGGCCTGCTTCGTGGGCTCCACACCCCGTGCTACGCACATCATCATCGACAGATGAGTCCTATGACAGCAGCAGCTGCAACTCAGATCCGTGCGATCCACCATCGGATGAAGGGACCTACGATTCGAGATCCGAAAGTTGCGGCAACAGCAATCCGTTCTACAAGCGCTACCAGTGCGCCGCGGTCATCCAAGATCAGGAACACAATCCTCCACCCAACCCGCAGGGTAGAAACGGCGAGAACAGAAGAAGCCAGTGCCTCCCACCCAACGGGGAAAACAACAACCGGGTCATCCACCTCAGCGAGGAGGGATGGGCTCAAGCACGCGAAGCCGTAGCAGGCAACAAGATCCTGCCAGCAGATGCCTCACGGGACCTGCTAATGGCATACCACATGCTCCTCGTCGAGGAGCACAAGAAGCAACTGAGGATGCAAGAGGTGCTCGACAAGCGCAAACAAGCAGCCTCGGAGTCCAGTGCACGGAGAGCTGCGCTCTCCGCCATGGGCATCGACTCCAGCTCGCATGGAAACCATGGCAACAAGCACCGTTCTCGCACAGAGAACATGGATCCCAAAGCATGCCGCGAGGTGACTAGAGCCCTCAATGCGTCCTTCATGGAGATGGATGCCGACGGCAACGTCATCCCGAAGATGCCGCAAGCTGCGATCATGGCAGCCACCGTGTACCTCGAGTCCCATCCTCCTCCGGAGGGGGACCCGAAAAGGGCCATGCACAAGTCCGCGCTCACCGGACTCGTACTCGTTGGAGCCATGCTCCACGGAGAAGCTCCTGCGGAGCCAAAGAAGAAGGTCGCGGTCAGGTTCAACCGTAGCCCCACACCCTCATCCGAGGACGAAGAGCACGACCTTCCTCGAAGGCATAAGAGCTCGCGCCGTCGCAGCCGCGACTACGACACTCGAAATGAGCTAACACAGCGCAAGATCGACAAAGCGTGCGCCAAGCGTGTATGCTCATCCGAATCCGAAGAGGATGACGATGAAGGAGAACTATGTGGAGCTCGATGCTTCAGCAGATCCATCCGGCGGACGCGGATGCCGCGAAACTTCAAGCTTCCTTTGGACACTCCGAAGTTCGATGGCACACAGGACCCCAAGGCATGGCTCAGCGACCACCTGTCGTCCGTCAAGCTACGCGGCGGGAATAATGAAACCGCCATGCAATGCCTTCAACTGCAGCTGATGGGTGCAGCCCGAATCTGGCTCAACAGCCTATCCTCGGGATCCATCCGAAGCTGGGAGGAACTGGCATACAGTTTCGTCCGAAACTTCAAGGGCACCAGCAAGAGTCCTGCCTCGATCGAGGAGCTACGAGCCTGCACCCAACGAACGGGCGAATCCATTCTCTCGTACATACTGGGTTGGTCCAACACCAAGAACTTGATGGCGCACATCTCTGAGGAGAGAGCTATAGACGCCTTCAGGTACGGCGTCAAACGCCCGGACTTCAAGGAAGAGCTCGGGCGCGTCAAGCCCAAGACACTCGACCACCTCATGGACATCGCCAACAGGTGGGCCGACGGTGAAGATTCCATCCAACAAGCGCACTCGGAGGAAGAAGACGGCTACGGCCGACGACGTGAGCGCCATAGCAAGAGAAGATCACGCGTCTACGACGATCGCAATGGACCCGACTTGGTCGCGGCTGGCTACGACGACCGCCGCGGCGATGGCAACCGCAGCAACAGCGGATACCGCGGAAACAACTTCAGCGACAGAGGACGCCAGACGCGATCGTGGCCATGGCGCGATGACGGACCAAAGATACGAAAAACTGTCGGGTCCATGCACCATCCACTTCTACATCGACAAGCAGGATGGCAAGAAGAAGGCAAGCCACATGCTCAAAGACTATCGCGAGTTCCAGAAACTCAGCGAAAGCATGTCTCAGATGAGGCAGCAAGCCCCAAACCCTGGATTCGGGAACACACCCGCACCAGGCGAGATCGTGCATGGGGATCCTCCACCGCCACCTGTAGGAGGCCCGAATCACCCAATCGCACCCGCACAGAATAATGGTGGGCACGGGTATCCTCCGCCAAAAGGAGCGCTGATGATCCAAAAGGGGCGCCCAACGAATAGGGTGCAGAAGAAAATCACCCGTCAGATCAACCTGGCTGTGACAGCTCCACCCGCCATCCCTAAGTACCTCAGCGGATCGGAGTCCTGCATCACGTTCAGCCGTTCGGATCACCCTTGCCAGGTCCCTCGCCCAGGTCATGATGCCCTGGTGCTTGCGGCGCAGATCGAAGGGTTTGAGATGAGCTGCTCTTCATGGACGGCGGCAGTGGCATCAACCTGATGTTCTCCAGCACCCTTGCAGCAATGCGGATCCCGCTATGCAGCCTGGAACAGTCAGACACAACGTTCCATGGCATCGTCCCAGGAAAAGGAATATTCCCCCTGGGAAAGATATGGCTCGACGTCATCTTCGGCAAGACAGATAACTTCCGATGCGAGCGACTCGAGTTCGAAGTGGTGGACTGGCCATCACAATACCACGCCATCCTCGGGCGTGTAGCATTCGCAAGGTTCCTAGCAGTACCGCACTACACGTACCTGCTGCTCAAGATGCCAGGACCCAGGGGCGTCATCACGATCCACGGGAGCTTCACCCGATCGGACCACTGCGACAGGGACTTCAACAGAATCTCCCAGTCATTTGGCATGCAAGAGGAGCTCGTAATGCTCCGTGAGATGACGGACAACGTGGCACCCCCAGTCGCATGACAGAACGCACCAGATATGTCCTTCGACTCCACCGTCAACACAAAGAAGGTGCAGGTCCACCCGATGGATGCCTCCAAGATGGCGCTGATCACCAACGATCTCAGCTCCGCATAGGAAAGCGCGCTCATCGAATTCCTCCGTGAGCGCTGGGAAATCTTTGCATGGTGTCCTGCGGACATGCCAGGAGTTCCCAGGGAATTTGCCGAGCATGCACTCAACGTCTTTCCAGATGCAAAGCCCGTCAAGCAGTCCATCCGACGACTGTCTGAACCACGGGCCGAAGCAATCGGAGTCGAAGTCAACAGACTACTCGACGCAAACTTTATCAGGGAGATCAAGGAGAGTGAGTGGCTCGCCAACACCGTAATGGTCCCCAAAAAGGACACGGACATCCTGCGGATGTGCGTGGACTTCACATCGCTGAACAAGCACTGCCCGAAGGATCATTTCCCTCTCCCTCGGATCGACCAGATCATCGATTCGACGGCAGGGTGCGAGAAACTCTCCTTCCTCGACGTCTACTCAGGCTATAACCAAATTCGACTTAAGGTTGAAGATTAGGAAAAAACGGCATTCATCACGCCGTTCGGAGTGTTCTGCTACAACACGATGCCCTTCAGGCTAAAGAACGCAGGTGCCACGTACCAGCGGTGCATGCATGCATGCCTAAAGGACCAGATCGGTCGCAATATCCAAGTCTATGTCGACGACATAGTCATCAAAACCAGGGAGGCGAGAACACTCATCGACAATCTCCGCGAGACGTTCGATAATCTCGACTGCTACAGGATCAAGCTTAACCCTGAAAAGTGCTTGGTTACTTCATCTCCCAGCGAGGGATCGAGGCGAACCCGAAGAAAATCCGGGCCATAATGGCCATGGAGAAGCCGAAGAACCTCAAGGGTGTCCAGCAGCTGGCAGGACGAATCGCGGCATTGAGAAGGTTCATTAGCCGCATGGGCGAGAAAGCCCTGCCATTCTAACAACTGCTGCACAAGGCAGACAAATTCGAGTGGACGCCTGAGGCGGACGATGCATTCAAAGATCTAATGTGGCTGCTCTCTACCTCGCCCATGTTGGTTACGCCAAAGGAGCGTGAGCCTCTACTGCTGTACATAGCATCTACACACCAGGTGGTGAGCACCGTACTGGTGGTCGAGCGACCCGAAGAAGGCAAGACCCACGGGGTCCAACGCCCAATCTACTACCTCAACGAGGTATTGACGCCGACAAAGCAGAGGTACCCTCACTACCAGAAACTCGCCTACGGCGTGTTCATGACGGCTCGTCGGCTGAGCCACTACTTCCAGGAGCACCAGGTGATGGTCATCAACGAGGCACCATTAAACAGCATCCTGAACAACCCGGAGGCCACAGGACGCGTGGCCCTATGGGGCATTGAGCTGTCACCTCTAGACATCGTCTACGAGAAGCGACTCGCGATCAAATCTTAGTTCCTCCCAGACTTCCTCGTTCACTGTATGGAGCTGCAGCTGCCAGACACACCGAACATGACACGGTCATGGACGGTGCACTTCGACGGCTCCAAACGCGAGGCCGGAGCAGGAGCTGGGGTCATACTGACCTCCCCACAGGGCGACAAGATGAAGTACGTCCTTCGGATGAAATTCCGTGCATCCAACAACGAGGCCGAATACGAATCCCTCATCCATAGCATGAAGATGGCCAAGATCTGCGGTGCAACGCGCCTGGTCATCTACGGAGACTCGAATCTCGTCGTCCAGCAGACGATGAACGAGTGCGACGCACACGCCGAAAACATGATCGCGTACCGCGCACTCTACAAATCACTCGAGGGACAATTCGATGGCTGCGAGATTCGGCACGTCGGGAGAGAAAGCAACGAGGAGGCCGACCGACTTGCCAACATCGGCTCCACCTTTGCACGAGTACCACTAGGCGTGTTACTCGAACAGATCTGCGTGCCATCCATCAAGCAGAAATTCCCCAAGGGATCACCTGAAGAGGCAAAGCACTCGGGGGCTGCGCTATCCGAAGGACAGAAAGGACCCGAAAATCTCGACACAGAGGTAGCTGTGGTAAACCTGATGTAGGTCATGGCAGTCGAAGAAACTTGGACGCAACCATACCTCAAGTACCTGATAGACGGCGAGCTGCCCGATAGCCCGACAGATGCCCGGCGCATATCTCGCCGGTCAAAGGCCTTCACCATCATCAATGGAGAGATGTACAAGCGCAGCATTTCGGGTGTACTCCAAAGGTGCGTCACCATCGGTGACGGTAAAACCATCCTCCAAGACATCCACGAGGGCATCTACGGCCATCACGCGGGCAGCCGCGCCCTTGTCGCCAAAGCTCTATGAGCCGGATTCTACTGGCCAACGGCCATGAACGACGCCAAGGACATCGTGTGAAGATGCAACGGGTGCCAAAGGTTCGCCGACAAACCACACGCACCCGGATCAGAACTCAGGCCCATACCCTTGGCCTGGCCCTTCGCCCAGTGGGGCCTCGACATGATTGGCAAGCTACCAAGGTCCTCGAAAGGAGGTCATGTCTATCTCCTGGTCGCAGTCGACAAATTCACCAAGTAGATTGAGGCCATGCCAGTCACTAACCAAAAGGGCAAAACTGCCGTCAAGTTCTTTGAATCCATTTTCTACAGGTTCGGCGTGCCGCACAACATCATCACCGACAATGGGTCGAACTTCATCTCCAAAGAATTCCAGGACTTTTGCGAAGACCTCGGAATCAACATCACATACGCCTCCGTGGCGCACCCGCAAACGAACGGGCAGGTCGAAAAGGCCAACGACCTCGTCGGTGCTGGCATCAAGAAGCGTCTCACGAGCCCACTCGAGCGACTCGCGGGAGCATGGACCGAAGAACTACCCTCGGTCCTGTGGAGCCTGCGCACAACGCCAAATAGCTCAAATGGCTATACGCCTTTCTTCATGGTGCACGGAGCCGAAGCCGTTCTACCAGCAGAGGTACGCCACAAGGCCCTGCGGGTCGTCGCTTACAGCAAAGCCGAATCTACGGCCGCACTCGAAGACGCAGTCGACACACTCGACGAGGCACGTGACATAGCAGCAGCTGGATCAGCGGTGTACCAACAGAGTCTCCGCAACTACCACAGACGACGGCTACGCCCAAGGTCCTTCGTCGAAGGGGACCTAGTCTTACGACTCAAACAAGAGCGACCGAAGAAATTCGAGTCACCATGGGAAGGGCCCTACATTATCACCGAAGTCATCCCAGGTGGCGCCTATCGCCTCAAACACGTGGAGTCTAGAGTCGCATACTCCAACCCATGGAACGTCGCGCAGCTGCGACGCTTCTACCCCTAGCTTCCCCCTCTTTTACTTTCAATAAGGCTATTCAGCCAAGGCTACTCAGTCGAACAATGTACCTCCTCCTTACGATATGAATAAAGCTAAGTGTCTCGCCCCAAAATCTTTCGATTATTATCTACATCTTACTACATATTACAACACACTCGGGGGTCCCCCTACCTCGCGACTTCGTCGACTGAGAAAAACGCGTGTACACCTGAGTAGCTAACCACGTCTGGCTAGCGAAAAGGACACGTATGCAAACAAAGCATCACATGCTACACAACAAGAAACCTTTACAGTAATAAAGGGCTCAACACGCCCAGCGGAATATATACAAGTTTTACATCTATCTCTTTTAAAGGTCCTACCTATTCTGAAGAATAGCCTGCGCACGCTGCTCAAACAGATCTACAATCTGTTCGGCATACTGCCTTATAGCCAAATAATGCGGACGCATATCCCACTCACCACCATCTGGCCAAAGAGGTGGCCCAGCCGCTACAACAGACAGGTCTACATCAGGACGATGCAACCGCACAAGAGAGAGCGCAGCCTTCACCCCTGAGACGATCTGATGATGCACCGGTTCCCTGACACGATGAACACTTCGAAACTTCGACAGCAGGCCAGAGGACTTCTTAGTCTTCCCCATCGCGGTGCGGCGGCGCCGGCGGCGAGAACGTAGGATCAACGAAGGAAATGTTCGAGGATATCCAAGCGCGCAGCAAGAAAGCTCAGAGAAGATGGGAGCAGTGAAACACGAATGGCTGCGGTGAAAACAGATTAACTTTTCCCCAATGATTATAAGGACGAAGATCATGTACGACGACCGTCCATCGGGAAGACCTAGAGCCAACTGCAAGATCTGACCATCCACGTGTCAGCCCAGCAGCGAACCGTCGCTCACACGCCATCCACTACGCACGGAAATCGAGGCGACGCCCTAATTATATCCACGCCGCGCGTGACTGGTCAACTCAAGGTCAAAAGGTGGGACCCATGTTCGTCCAGTCATGTCATCTCTGGCGCAGCAGACGCTTGAGGTCACCGATCGTCAGCACTGACGTCATCAAAAACTATACTTGCAACGGTTACATTTCTTCGGCTACACAACTAAGAGTACTCACTCGAATATACGATTCGACTAACTACTCGGGGGCTACTCCTATCAGGAGCGCTGACCGTGCACCCGAAAATGAACAAAACACTACAACGCTGAACTAATTTCTTAGAGTCCTATGTCGAGTCTACGACTCCACTACGGACTTGGGGGCTACTCCCATAGGGAGGTAGGATTCAAGCATCCAAAAAATTTGTGTCCTACGGACCTGGAGTCAAACAACGGCTAAGTTAAAGTCTCTGATCGAGTATACGACTCGAACAGACACTCGGGGGATACTCCCATAGGGAGCGCTGGTCGCGCACCCTATGGATTCTTCGACTGCGATCCTTCGGATCAGCATGCAAAAGTTTTTCGGCAACTCTGCCCCAATTAACGCTAAGTGAGCAACATTCTCCTTGGCCACCCGAAACACCTCTGCGGTGATAAACATTCGGATGTTGTGTCTGCGACGCAAAGATAAGACCTACAGATATCGTCTGATGGACTGGCAACGCACATGCCTGCACTCTGCTAGTATGAATCCGTGCTAACAGGCACAATGAAAAATCCTGACGGACGCATTTGGTACATCATTTAAAGTCACTGGAATTCCGCTCCTATAAGTCCTCCGCGACCTGGGTCGAATTACGCCAGAATATGTTCCGGGTTCGAGTCGAGGGACTCAAACTTGAAGAAGATTGTGTTGTTTTGTCCTAAGATAGTTAACTGACCCTGATCCATCGGGAGAGTCAGGCACACGCATCAACAATCCCTACACATTCTCTTGAAAGACAGAGTTGCACTCAAAGGATTGAAGAGTCCTCAGCCGAATCTATGATTCGACTGAACACTCGGGGGCTACTAACATGGTTATATCCCGCGGGTACACGATCTCAGCATACCTAGTCTAGCCCAAGGAAGGCCCACGACAAATACACGCCGGCCCATGAAAACTTTCGGGTGGACAAGGCCCATGACGCCTTCGGATCCTTGGAGAGCAAGACTAGAGTAGATAGAAAATTCAAAGGGGTAAACCCTAAAACCTGTAACCGACTCGATCTGTGCCTTGGACCTGCCTAACTCTATATAAAGGATAGGAGGGCATGACGAGGAGGGCACCTTCATACCACCGCATACACACCTCCACGCCAGATTGCATCTGCGCACCTCTATAACCTTCGGTTTCCACCATAATCAGAGCAGACAAGCAGGAGTAGGGTTTTCCCTCCGGGGGCCTGAACCTGGGTAAACCTCGTGTCCCCGTGTTGCTTGTTTGCTAACTGTTCCGCGATCTCCAGCATCCCCATCTTCTCCAAAACCCAAGTCCATAACAATGGGCATTGACGAGATCAAACCTCGTCACCAGAACTTTCATGGAGTTCCTTTCCCGCCGCGTTCGCAGCTCCTTCCCGAAAATGGAATAACAAGTTATAGTTCTTACACTCTGCAGAGGTGCGTCACTTTACCCATGAGATATCTTAGCTTTGTTGCACATCCGAATTGCAGGTTCGTTCACACTTCCTTGGTGTGAGGCCCAGACTAAGATCCAAGCCAATCACTTCCTTCTCCACGACCCCGCATGTCTCCTTGGTGTACGCCAACCCACCTATTGAATTACGGCAATGGCAGTACAGACCGTTCAGATGTCGGAACTATCATGGGACGTTGAGGGATCCCAACCATATATTGCATATCCTCTACGAATTACCATAAATAATATGCACGCTACGAATGATAACAACCACGACATGTGCATCAAGCTCCATGCGAGAGGGAAAAGATACATCTGACTTCTCCGTCCCATTCCAAATATCATGGTCAACGCGTAATATACGGTGCAAGAATCACTGGCGACATTGGTTGTTAAGTCCTAGATAATATGTTACTTTACCGCTGGAACTCTTATAGTAGGTTATTACCTCATGGTAAATAACCTATAGTCACATTTTTATGAAAATAGTGTTTTCTGACCTTTTTCAAATGCAGGTGATGACAACACTGGATTTGTAAAATACTTTACAGAAAATAATCAAAGGACATGAGCAAGTGTGAACTTGCCTTTTGTGATTGCAAGATTATGCACTCACGGTCTTCAAGACAATATAAAAGATCCAATATCTGAAATCAGCATCATTGGTCCGGTAAGGACTAATGTTTAAAGAAGCAAGATGCTTTTATGCATAAGTAATATAATGCAAGTTGATAAACGTGAATCCCGAGGATAACGTTGTTCTAGGGTTTGGATACTGGAAAGGGTTTCCTTGGAATGTGTTGCCCTTTTAGATTAAGTTTCACACATGTGCTTCTTATTAAGGCTTGTGAGTGTGTGTGAAACAACATGTAAACATAATGGCATACAACAATAAGATATACTAATGAGATGTGATACTCAAGGACTGCTTATATGTGAATTATCTTATCTTCAAGTTTTACCTTGCAAGTGATGACATTTATAAGGAACTGAAATGTTTACAATCCTAGGTATATAAGTAAATCTTAATGTAATATGGTTATTATTAATTGTCATTTGATGTTTGAAGTGGCAAAAAGAATAACATTTAAAGAAAATCTTACTCAACTAAGCAGAAGCATGTAAGCTTTTAAGTTAACCTTATGAGGTGTTCTTTCTAGTTATAGGCTTTAAGTAAGAAAGAATTAATCCATTTGAATAATGACAACATTAGTATTTGAGACTATCTATCTTGGTTTTTAACTTGGTTGGTTTGGTATTAAGAAACTTTTATAAATTAATTATAATAGACCAAAGTTAACTATAAAGAATATAGTAAAGTATTTAGCATTATTTAAAGTATTATAGACCAAAGTTAACTTTAAATACATAGATGGACTTTAGGTGTAATGCTTGTTATACTTATATCTTGTTCACTTTATAATGTTTCTTTAAAGTTACTTAAGAATGGTATTATTTTTAGTTGGTAGTGGTTTCTTTACATTATAATTGTATAAAGGGATATATCTCCTTATAAGGGTGTGGTCAAGGTTTATGAATAAGTAAACAATATTATTCACTTCCTGTGAACTCACTATGGTGTTTTGATTTGTTTATAAACTTGTGGTTAAAGTAAAGGAATGGTTTTTATTTCATTATAATTAATCTTAGAGATTTTGGATTGGATAAGGATTTTTGTTAAAGTAAAGGAATGGTTTTTATGGTTGAATGATAATTCAATATAATTTTTATTTTTTAAAATGTGTTGAACCATTTTGACTTCATATTATCAATATTTAAGACTAATACTATTTATTAGACTTAATTAGCTAATTTTTAGAACTATTAGCAATTTTTATTTACCCTAATGTGAATTATCAATTAAGGAGATAAGTTTATATTTAAGTTATTAAAGTTGTTTAACTTTTTATTTAACTCAAAAGTGGAACATCACATTTTTAACATGTAGTTATTATTTTTGTGATCATTTTGGTATATTACATTTATTTTTGTGATTTATAAATAATAAGATATGATTTTAATAAGGTTTATTACTTTATAAATACTTAATAAACATAAATATTTAATTAAGAGGAATAATAATGCATAATTATAGTTTTAAACTCTAATTCTTATTTTTCTAATATTTTTGGTATTTTATTTAGATTTTTAACATTTACTATTATTAAAATATTAATTATCAAAGTTTTATTTCATATAAAACTTTTATTAAATAATATTTATTTAGATAATCATCATAATAATATTTTAGAATATTTTTAAGTTATAGATTTTGTTTTTCTAAACATTTTCATATATTATATGTATTTTTCTGATTTATAAAACAAAAGATATCTAATTTAATCATTTTATTTTATTTTTTGAATATTGAAATTTGGATTTATAATGTTTTAATTATTCCTAAACAGACACTAAACCTTTTTACACTCAGATGGGATCTACCCCAGTCACAGACAGGTGGGGCTTAGGCCACGTCATAAGCCACATCAGCAACAACCAGTCAAAAGCTGACCAGGTCAAGGGTGACCTCACCCTGATGTCACGATGACATCAGCAATGTCATTGCTCACAGATGATGCTCGAATCCGGCAACAGGACGCACGCGCGCTTGCGAGGCTAGGAGATTCGGACGCGGGAGAATGGGGCGAATCGATTGGTGGCCACGCCGCTCGTATTTGGTCACCGGAGCACTAGCTCCAACGAGCATCTGCGGCGGCGGACAGAGGTGCACGACGCATGCGCGATGGAGGAAGAGAGAGAGAGAGGAAAAGGGAAGGTCCCTAAGGACCAGGAGCTCACCACGAAGCGGGCAGAGGGGTCGTCAAGGAGTTAGGTGGCCGGAGTCGATGGTGAGCGCGACGGCCGGAGGCGAGGAACGAGGGTCCGATTGCAACAGCGGAGACCTCGCCCGCTTGCACGCTTCGAGGAAATCAACGGAGAAGAACGAGGCAGAGCTCCCAGACATCACGACGAGTCAAGGGATGGTTGGACGTGGCCGAAACGACGAACACCGGCGAGCTAGGTTTTCGGATACTGGGAGAAATTGAAGAGGAAGAAAGGGATTAGGGTTCTCCGGCGGCGTCCAGAGTTACTTGTAGACAACCATGAGCGGTGGCCTGGATCTTAGCACGGCCGGACGTCATGGCGCGGCGATGGACGGCGGCGATGCTGACAGCCAGCTGCTTATGACGTCGGGAAGGAAGACGACGACGTACTTTTCGCGGAAATCCCCCCAGCAGTTCTTCTGATTTTCTCTGCGGTACCTCCTCGGTCCAACTTGTCAACCAGAGAGAGATAGATTGGGCTGGTTGTTGGGATTCTACTGGGCTTCAGTTGGGTGGCTGTGGTTGCTCGTGGCGATGTATAAGAAAGAGGTTAAAGGGCTTCGGCCTGGTTATAGTTTTTTCTTTACTGTTTCATTTTCTCTTTTCTGTTTTATTTTTAGATTTGTATTTTTATATTTGGTTTCAAATTTTCTTTATGGAATTTTATTTGCTGAATACTTGCAGCAACAATAAGTTATTTTTAAATCTTAATGAACTTTTATTATATTGAGTTATAACTTCTTTATTTTTTTATACATTTGTATATATTTTGTTTATATATAGATCATTCAAATATTTGGTAAGAGACCTTGTTATTTATTTTCTTTCCATAATAAACCATGGATTTATTAGATGATATTTCTTTATTTAAATATAGAATTTAACTTTTTTGTTAACTTATAGTTTGGAGAAATTTTTTATATAATGATTATATATCATTATTTGATGCATGATATTCAAAAGAATTAATATGGATAATATTATTCTCATAGATTTAGGAAATAGTAATATATATTTTATTACAACTAACATATGAGTTAAAGTTTGAATTGAAATGCTTTACCATAAGTTCTTAGAAGATTTAATATTCTCAAGTTTATTTTATTGATGTGAATAAAGATTAATGGCTAAACACATTGTCTTTATGTTTGAGATCTTTAATAACATCACCATTCAAAGTAAAATAGTGGATTTGTTTTCTAGGATAACTTATGAGAAAGAATTGATAAAGTTAATTCTTAAGCACGGATGATAATGATAATTGGAAATGATAAATATGTGCTTAATTGATTTGTTATAGGAAAATATTCCTATAAAGCATTGTGGAAACAAAATGATAAATCAACCATAAAAAATGGATATTATGTTTGGTCTTAAATTTAGGGTTTAGTGTTTAACAAGGATTCTTATATTCCATACTTCATAACTCTGGACTTCTAACTAAGGAATTCCTTTCTTAGATATACTACTTCTTCATATCCATCATCATGTGTTAACATGATGAGTTTTACTTCACAAGAATGTTCTTATCCATAATTTCTTCTAAATTCATTTGTAAATCCAGTGAGCTTGACACTAAAGCTTTTCATAATCTTTTCATATCCATACTTGGTTATATCAACTACTCTATTGCTGATAATCCCCAATCCAACAAGTGGTTACTTATAAATCCAATCATACTCTTCCTTAATCATTCTTCACTAATATCACTTCAATTGATGTATACATCAAATCCTACTTTACCTCAAGTGCTTAGCATTTCCAAAGAGGAAAATACTACTTCTTTAATCCAATATTGTTCTAACGTCATTTTAATCATACTATCTTATCTCTTCTTAACTCCAGTATCTAACATTCCAACCTCACATTATATTAATGTGACTTGTAATGACTAATCTAGGATAATATATCTATACTATGGTTCAATTATGTTTTATCCACCAATGTCACTTATACATGGTATAAGCATTCAATATTGGTGAATAAGGCATGGTCATTATAATCCTTTGATCTTTTATGATTCAGGTTTCTAGTTGGCTAATCAAGGCTTCTATCCATTCAACATTACATTTGTATTGTAATTATCTTCTCTTTAGCTCTATTGGATTAAGAGATATAATTCAGTGACTATACTTACTTGATCCAATAGGACTACTCCTGGTAACTATCTTCAGACTTCATCCTTGTAATCTTCTTTGTTACCATATTGATTTGAATTCCTCCAATCACTCCCATCCTATAGATGACATCTAAAACTAGCATCACTATTTACCTCTTCTTACTTCTTTCTTTATAAGCCTTAAGTGAATGCTATAATAAGATCAAGAGTTGATAGGTCAAGAATTGATAAGTTAAGAATTGGTGAATCAATAGTTGATTACTCAATATTCATGAACAACAAATATAGGGATAGGATTCACTAGAGATGATAAGGATTGATATGGAAAGAAAAATATATGGTGAATGATCTTGACTTTGGTTTCTTTCCTACTCAATCTCACTAGAGAGTTAAAGTTAGGTATTTCCATGATACTCATGGTATAATTAGATGAGATTAAGATATAATTGTTACATTCTTATTATTTGTGTTATCTCCTTAACTTGGTACTCATGAGTGATTATAATAAATACTATGATATGATCCCTTAAGGATCAAATGTAAATCACTAAGTAATGTATTAGGGTTTAATTTTATTCCCTTTGATCTACCCTTAGATCAAATCATGTTTACCCAAAATAAGGTTTTAATAAAGGTCACATTGAAACTTATCGCAGTCAACTTGATGATATACTTCAAGTCCATCAAATTAAGAGAAGCTTCAATCTCTTTGACAAGTTTTTATTTAAAAGCGCGAAAATTATTCAGATTTTCTATGCATGAATGCAATGCACACATCTGTGTTCAGCTTATTTCTAAGCTCTAATGCTGGGATGTTACATCTTGTGAGCGCCATTCATGATCAAGATCTAATCTATTTGTAATCATGCATGTTGTGTTTGCTCGGATCTGATGGATATTGAGATTACTATGTCAGATTGATTAATGGTTCTATCTTATTGATTCTATCATGTCTGTGTTGTTTGTGATCGTGCATGCTCTCCGTTGTTAGTAGCTATCTTGGACAAGTAGTTTCTAGTGACTCCAAGAGGGGGTATTTAGGCTTGATAGTGGGTTCATGCATCTAGTTTCCAAGGGAAGTGACAGAAATCTATTCGGTTGTAGATGTGCTATTGCCACTAGGGAGAAAACAACGGTCTCTTGTTCATGGAACAAGTGGATTGTTTACCTTACACACTTTGCTTAAAGTAGTTGTCTGTTGCTTGCAAATTAATACTGGAGGGGGTTCGGATGATAACCTGAAGGTGGACTTCTAGTCATAGATGCTATGTATCTTGTTGTATTGATCAATCGAATCTCATAGGATCTTTTGTCTAGTATTGCATTGTTATGCCTTGCTCGGTTCCTATCAATTGCCCTGCTGTAATTTGTTTACCCTTCATGCCATGTTGTTTATATAAGGAGAGCACCTCTAGTGAACTATGTACCCCGGTCCAATATTTACCATTGATACATCTTCCACTGTTACTGTTTACTTGCTGCAAACCATCATCACCTTCCACACCATACAGTTAATCATTTGTTATAGCAACCGGCGAGATTGACAACCTCACAGTTAGTTGGGGGCAAAGTCTTGAGTTTGTGTTGTGCAGGTTTCCACGTTGCTTGCAACACCTTTGAGGCGTTTCCTTCCTCCTACTGGTTCGATAACCTTGGTTTCTTACTGAGGGAAAACTTGTTGCTGTGCTGCATCATACCTTGTTCTTGGGGTTTCCCAATGGAGCGTTCAACACGCATCAGTGCTCTATTAAAATGAGTACCTTAATTGTTAGTAGATTCCCTTGAGGCCCCGCTGCAATGGGCTGGCAGGACAAAATATGTTGTGCAAGTTCTCATTGCGAGCACGTATGACTATTTATGGAGCACATTCCTATGATTGTTTAGTACTTTGATTCTTTATCTTACTTTTCTGCAATTGCCCTAGATCTTGCAGTTACATGTTTATACTTGTCCATGCAACGCCCGTCCATCCATCCCTATGCCTACCACACTCATATCCTATTGTTTGCTATTTTTGTTACTATTGCTCTTGTTTTACTACTGCTGTTACTTTCCTAATGCTACTACAAAACTGTTGCTACTGATAAACTACTGTGAGAAAGACTATTTCCAGGTGCAGCTGAATTGACAACTCAGTTGTTAAGGCTTATAAGTATTCTTTGGCTCCCCTTGTGTTGAATCAATAAATTGGGTAATACTACCCTCAAGACCTGCTATGATCCCCTATACTTGTGGGTCATCAAGACTATTTTCTGGCGCCGTTGCCGGGGAGCATAGCTTTATTTGTAAGTTCACTTGGATCTATTATTGTTCACTTCTATTCCTTTCATCATGGGGAAGTCTCGTGATGGAAAATTTCCTATTTTACCATCCACTATAAGAAGAGGTACAGTCCTAAACACCTCCGCTGCTCTTGATTCACCGTCTGTTATAAGTAAGCTTATCACACCACCACCACATACACATGTTACACACACTGCTACTACTGCTGATTTTGAAATTGCTTCTGATACTCATGATGTTACTTCTACTATGCTTGATTAGAGTGGTTCATTAGGTCTTTCCTAAATGCTACTATTGCTAGAACTATTTTGGGAAACACTAAAACTCCTAGTGAAGACACTATTACACTTGTTAGCTCACCTGAGTCTAGAGATATATGATATTAGTGATGGGTACATTGAAATGACTGATGAATTTATTGAAGAGTACCAAAACACACATGGTGCTAGTGCTATTAGGAGTCTCCTTGAGAGACGTACCATTATTCCTAAACTTTCTTCTGATGCTAAGTTTGCTACTTCTCTCATAGACATTAAAGATAAAGATTATGATTTCTCTCTTTATTTATCCTATATAAACATTATGGAGAAAGAACCTTTTTTGGGACTGAAAATAGATTGAGAAAAAAACATATGAAAAGATGAAATAGAGAAAAAGCGCCATTTTCCCATGGCAAATAAGAAGATTGC
Source organism: Avena longiglumis (assembly GCA_030063025.1). Taxonomy (NCBI): domain Eukaryota; kingdom Viridiplantae; phylum Streptophyta; class Magnoliopsida; order Poales; family Poaceae; genus Avena; species Avena longiglumis. The sequence goes on from CP125973.1 coordinate 536,849,700, forward strand.
TGAGATGCTCACTGTCTGCTTGCCTTGTTATTTTGATTATGGGATAGCTCATGTATCATGTGCAAGGGGTACCCCGTTGGCGGTTCTCTATGATGCACATGTATTTACTATGACAAGAACTTACCAGTGACTAAAGTTGAGTAGCATGAGAAGCGGCCCTCGTATTCAATGGATATGAGATTTCTAGTTTATGGTCTGTCAAGCATATAACTCATATTGGACCTCACTTTAAACTTAACTATCTAAAGATGCTTATGATAGGAGAAATGAGATCTCAAAGCTAATGAGTACCAAACTTTCATCATTTGGAAGCCTTTCAAACTTTTCAAAACCTTCTTCACTTCCATGTTGAGTCGCCAATTATTTTATGAGAACCTTATTGAGAGCATAGTTGTCATTCTTAGTGTAATGTGCTTATCTCAAAACTTGGTTAATTATGTCATGACTTTGATGCTTGTATCTTTGATATCTTTACGTCTAGTCTTCACTTGAACTACAGAGGTGCCTTGGCATTTATGGTTGCTTCACCATCAAAGGAAAGCGATATACCGCTCTATCATACCTTCTTATGAGCATTGCAATGTTGATTTTTTATGTTTTATGGTACTTATTATTATTATTATTGAGTTGGAATATATTCTTAGCTTGCAATGACAATTAAGTAGACTTAGTTGCATACTCCTTATTATGAATTGTCTAAGTATCTATTCATGTGCTGAAAATATTTACATCATATGAAGCAAATGTGTTCGTGAAAGTTCTTTTTATCGCACTCAGTTTTCAACTGAATTGCTTGAGGACAAGAAATAAGCTAAGCTTGGGGGGAGTTGATACGTCCAAAACGTATCTATTCTCCCGAACACTTTTGCTATTGTTTCTCCTCTAAACTTGTGTGATTTGGATACAACTTACATGGACTGACGTTGTTTTCAGCATAATTATCTTGGTGTCTAGTTTTTGTGCAGAAAATCAACTATCAGAAAAAATCCCGATAAATATGCCAAAAATCCTATTTCACCAAAAGACTCACGGAGCCAGAATACTAGACGGAGTGGGGCTCTGAGGGGCCCACACCCCCTGCCGCGCGGGCTAGGCCTAGCCGCGCCTGGAGGGGATGTGGCCGCCTCATGCACCCCCTTGGTCTCCCTCTTAGCCTATAAGTTGCCTTCTGACCTAAAAACTCAGGGGGGTGACGTTTTTCCAGAAAGAGTTCCGCTGCGCCGCCACCACCAAAAACCGCGATTTGGAACCAGAAACTCCGTTCTGGCACCCTGTCGGGACGAGGAATTTGGAGAGGATCATCGCCATCATCATCACCGACGCCTCTCCATCAACCATCCATGTTTCCCTCATCCATGAGTGAGTAATCCCCCGCTGTAGGCTATGAGGATGGAAGGGATTGGATAGGTTCTATTATGTAATCGAATAATATTGTTAGGGCATGGTGCTTAGTATCTCTATTAGTGCTATTTGACTTTGTTGCAAGTTGTTGTGCTTAATGCTTGTCACTAGAGCCCAAGTGCCATGATCTCAGATCTGAACTTATTATTGATTCATGATGATAGTATTGTTTGTGATCTTATCTGCAAGTTGTGTACACATATCATTGTCCGGATCCAAAGGCCCCGAAGTGACAGAAATTGGGACAGCCGGAGGTGATGGCTGTGATGTGAGGATCACATGTGTTCACAACGTATTAATGCTTTGCTCTGGTGCTCTATTAAATGGAGTACCTTAATTGACAGTAGATTCCCTTGAGGCCCCGCTGCAACGAGCTGGCAGGACAAAAGATATTGTGCAAGTTCTCATTGCGAGCATCTATGACTATTTATGGAGCACGTGCCTATGTTTGTTTAGTACTCGGATGCTTTATCTTATTTATCTGCAATTGCTCTAGATCTTGAAGTTACATGTTTAGACGTGTCCATACAACGCCCGTCGATCCATCCCTATGCCTATCGCACTCATATCCTACTGTTTGCTACTGTTGTTACCATTTCTCTTGTTTTACTGCTTCTATTACTTTGCTATTGCTACTAAAAAACCGTTGCTACTGATAAACTACTGTGAGCAAGACTATTTCCAGGTGCAGCTGAATTGACAACTCAGTTGTTAAGGCTTATAGGTATTCTTTGGCTTCCCTTGTGTCGAATCAATAAATTGGGTAATACTACCCTCGAAGACTGTTACAATCCCCTATACTTGTGGGTCATCACTCATCATCACTAGAAAGAGGAGGAGAAATCCCCATCGCGCCTCCATCAGTGCAAGGAGGAGGAGAAGTCCGTTGTAGCATCCCAGTTGTCTAACACCTGTAATGCTACTTGTTATAATAATAAAAGGGCCACTTCCAACATATAATTGTTGCTTCATTATCATATCATGCTCATGTCATCATGTCACCTTGCAATTGAGCATCATATAAAACCCTTTTCTTGTTTGGTTCTTATCTCATGTGCATGATTAATTGTAGTTGCCTCTTGATATTGTATTTGGTTCTTAATATATTGATAAATGCCCAAGTTGAGTTGAGGGCATCTCTCTTATTGACTCCACCACCTTTTTCTTTCACCACCTTATAATTCCACCATCCAGTTAATATGAGCTTGGCATTTTATTTGAGTTATCTCTAGCTCATGTTGGTTGGTTGGAGTCCACCCTTAGTCCTTTGCTTGGCCTTTGCCCAGCTTTTGGGAATGCAAGGAATAATGCCACATAAATTAATGTTGTTTTCACAATATAACTACATGGCCATTATTGCTTGCATGGGCCATGCAAGTGCCACCTTTTCTTGATCTTGGAGTGATATTTGGTTTTGCTTGCATGGATCTTTCTCCTTTGTGTTAAAACTTGTTCTGGCTTGTAGTTTCTTCATCAAATCATCTACCTCTCTTCTTCCCTTTAGCTAAACCTCTATCCCCATGATCCATGCACACACATGTGCTAATGTGGCATGCACAAACCTAAAACCCACCTCTTCTTTTGGTTCTTGCTTGGTCATTTTTGGAGCATGCATGGACCAAAGAAAAACCCCATCTTCATGATCATCTCTCTCTCCCTCTCTCTCTTTTTCTTGCCTTGGTCTTGTTAAGGCTTGTTTGGAGCATGCATGTTCAAGTTAAAGCCACTCCTTCTATCCACATCCCCCCTCTCTTAGCTAAAATCTACTCCATGCTATCTCCCATCCTAGCTAACCAAAAACCCTAAACTACACCTCCCTTAAACAAAACCCTAATCCACCCTCTCTCCTTAACCCCACCTATCTCTAAACCAAACCCACCTAGCTAAACCCTAGCTCGCCCCTCTCTTCCATGCAGGCCCCCCAGCAACCCTCTACCATTTATCCACCCCACACGTCCAAGGACCCCCCAAACCTAACCCTAGCCGAGGCTACCACCACCCAACCCGAGCCCCTCTCCCTCTTGCCTCCCCTTGTTGCCTGCCTCCCTGGCCTCTCCTACCCCACCTGGCATCCTCCCTGCCCCGCCTGTGGCCCATGCACGTGAGAGGGGCAAGGTGGCACCGAGCCACCTTTTCCATCAACCCCTCTCACGCAAGCCCCACCTCCTCCTCGTCCTTATCCACCCCACACCCTCTGGCCTCTCCCAGATCCATCCCTAAGCCTCTCCCTTCCTCCTCCTCTCCACCTCTTCTACCCGACGCCGGCCGCACGTGGCCCCTCTCAGCGTCATCGATCCAGAGGCGAGCGTGTTGCCGCGGGTGTCGAGAAGCCCGAGAGGCGTATCGTCGCCCGTACCACTGCAGAGCAGCCCAGAGCCTGGACGCCAGCGCCGAACCCTAGCTCCTCCGGCGCGTCGCCTCGCCGGTTAGCGACCGCCCGACCCGATCCAAGCACGCCACCGCGGTGAGCCCCAGACCTCCCAGACAACCTCCCGTTCGTAGTCGCTTCCTGGACGCGGTGATCGTTTCGTCGAGCGTCCTCCGCGCGCCAGAGTTCGCGAGCGGCTGCAGCTGACGCGCGCTGTTTAGCCCTATCTAGCACGCGACCTATCCCCTAACAAAGAAACCGCCGCGTAGTATAGCCGCCTCCGCTAGCGCGCCAGAGGTCGTGGGTTCGATCCCCACCTCGCCTCTCTGTCACTCGCGGCGCAGAGGAGAAGAGGAACAGTACGGCCTTGGCCGTTTTGCACACACCCCCCTCCCTGTTCTTTTTCTCTGCAAACCGCGCCCCTCTAGGCCCACCAGGCATCCACCGTGACCATCTCCCCGATACCCCCCTGGTTACCTTTTTCCCTCAACCTGCGCTCCCCTACACCCCACCTGTCAGTGACGCTGCTGTTTTGCAAAAAGGATCCTGGCAAACCTGTTATTCAACCCGCGGTCCCTATCTTTCCCAGACGCTGGCGCGTGGGACCGCAGGAGCCTGACCCACCTGTAAGCGTCTAGGGTCAGTGTGGCCTCGGTGTTAAATGTTTTTCAGACTCTGTTTAAAATTCAAAACTAACTAAATTATTTCAAATTCAAAATCAAATCAGATTTTAAATAACTTTGCCTTTGTAAATCCAAATAACACAAACAATATATGTTTTGAGATCAGAAAAATGAGAGGATTCCAAATATGCCATCCAATTTGCCTTTTGCACATTTAAAATTCCAAGTTGTTCAAATTACCACAATTGCCACTAGAACTTAAATAATTAATAACTTTTGTTTTATAATTCCAAATTTAGCAAATGATATGTCTAAAATGATCAGCTCGACGAGACCTTTCTGTTTATGCCATCCATGACTTTAATTGCAGCATGCATCATATAAAAATATAGGGTACAGCAAGTGTTATGACAACAAAATGTGAGCCAAAACCCCATTAAAATGTTGTTACTTGTCTTCCACACCTCACCATGCCATGCTACCTTATTGCCATGTAAATTGTGCATCATTCATCATGGCATGATTGTTTGCTTGACATCTTATTCATATGCTTGTGCTCTATATTCATGTTGGCCTTGTTTGTTTGGTTTTCTCGGATAGAACCTTGGCGGGGTTATATCAAGAGAACCAGAGCACTACCGGATCCGTCCCTCGCTTCAATCTGAGTTATAAGGCAAGCACTTCCACATGCTTGCATACATACTGATACCTATTGCCTCTATCTTATTCTGCATCATTGAGTCGCGATTGCATTAAATTGAATCCCAAGTATGCATAGCCTTTACTTTTAAACCCACCAAGCTTGTTCCTCCATCCCATGAGCCACTACTATAGGAGTTGTTTGGGCCATGCGAGTCGTGAAACGACATGTGTAGGGTATGTGCGTCTGTTGGATAATGAGGTACCTAAACAACTTAACTTTGAGTAGTAGTGGGATAACTAAAGAAAGTGGCACCGGTGAGCAACATCTGCTATTTGGTTTTTCCGCTCACTTGTGTCCGTAAGACCCCAAGTACTTGATTCCTGTTCCTTGATTTATCGCGCTATCCACATCCGGAGGTATATGGGACCCCCGAGCCGAGCTTGATTCCGTCTTATTTCTTGGGGCCACAAACTAGTTTGAGGTTTTATTACTATCTGTACTTATGCCATGTTACTTTACGTATTTAATTTGTGAGGAGCACCTCTTTATTTAGGTAAGCGGATTGATTACGCTGTATCGACATCCCGATTGGGGATCTTCTGCCATGTACCATTGTCGCAAACCTTGAGTCGTCTCGAAGCTTGCCTACTTCGTTGGGTGTACTCAAGGGTGGCCCCAAAATATTTGAATCTGTGATTGTTCGGTCGTGAAAGCCTAGTTGGGTTTTGATTTGGTTTTTCCGAGGTTGATCGGCGTGTGTTGCTATTGGTGCACCCGCCGGGTAAAACTTTACGAAAGCCGTGTCCGCGGATATGGACGACTTGGAGCAGTTTCGATCATAGACAAGCATAACTAAAGTACCGCTTTAATCGACTAAGAAACTTGACTAGTAAATAGTGCAACACTCATGGAATGGTTAATAAAATTGCCAACGGATGGGGGTTGTTAGTCGCTTCCTTGTTGGTAGCGAGGAGGAGGATGGATCGATGAGATTACCAACTATAACTGCTGTTCTTAATTCACGGACATCCGCTCTATCATTGGTTAGGCGGATGGTTAGCGTTGTCTGTAGAATTGCTAGGGTTATCTTTTGCAATTGCGTCACCCAGTTGTGTCCCCTTTAGCGGCATTAAGACTTCTTGAGTACCCTTAGGGTCTCACACGATAAATTCTTGGTTCGGATGGATGGTACCTTCACGGGCCGGATCTTTGGGTGGAAGAAGCCGAAGATGTGGGCAACGATCGTTCGGTGTAGAGATTCCGGGAACGGGGATCCGTGAGACCTGTAGTTGGTATGTGCTTATTTCTATGGCATCTTATGCCGATTTGCTTCTTATCCGTACTCGGATTTTGTTTGCCGCTTCCGCATGATACTCTGATGTGTGTTGTATGAGGAAGTATCCTAAAATATAGATCTATCTAGGTCATTTGAATCTTGCCGTATGGCGTTGCTATATTTTCTTTCTTTCTAGATGGTATGGCTCTGTTGTACTCTTGTATGGTGGCTTGCGTACATACCCACTTGTGTACGTAGTTGATCCCTTCGATTCGGACACGCCGTCTGAGTCCGTTGAGAGGGTAGTGGTTGGGACGTCTGAAAGGACTACCAGTGAGTGGCTTTTGGGGCCCCACCATACTATTTCAACCACTACCACTCATCCAGGCTTGTATCTAGGAGCGTAATTCACCGAGGTAGTTACAATTGGTATCAGAGCCATCCCGACCTTCAGGGTTTCAGCCAAACGGTCGTTGTCAGTTTAGCAAATATTTTGGTAGTTATGTATATTAGGGAAAAACAAAACGCGAGAGTAGGACTGCTTCCACTTTTCTTCTTACCCTCCCACCCACCCTTTTCTGGTAAGGAAGTGCAACGTTTTCAATCCTCTTCTCAAAGTTCAAACTAGGATTCACGTGTTCTGGGTTTCCGTAGTACCATAGGTTGTGTGTGTGTGTGTGTAATCCTTGCCTATCTGTTGCATCCAAGTTGTTATCTTATCTGCCTTTGGTTATCAACTGTTGGTACATTCCATACCGACAGGCTTATGCAAACCGACGCAATCTATCTTCCTCTTTGTATCCGACGCTATCTTGTTGGGGTGTTCGTTTCCGTAGTTACCAATCTTTAGGTTTCGTTGTGAGAAGAAGGGGTTAGGATATGTGTTCCACTTGTTCATGTGCGGAGTAATGATTTGAGTGCGGGATGGAGTCGCGACCATACCACTACTTTTATCATTCGCTTTTGTATATTGAATCGGTAGAGTCACTAATCTTGATTCGTTAAGTAATTTTATGCATCTATTGGTATTTTAATGCCGAAATTTGTGGAAAAATTTTCTTTGATATATTTGTGTACCACACTCCTTTTCAGTCGTGTGCGATATGCTTAATATCTTTAGGTGCTATGAACTTTGTTGATATTTTAATATCATCTCAGTAAATTGTATCCTTTAATCTTGGTTAATTCCATCTTGGTACTATTTTGGATTATTATCATTCTCCATTATAGTACTGACTTGAGTTTTATATCAATGACAGGATGGCTCCACCACGCCGGACTGAGGAGGACATACCTCCGGAACTGGGCTCCGCGTTGTCAAACATAGCTAATGCTTTGGCGGCAATGCAAGAGAACCAGCAGCGCTTTGAGGAGAGTGTCAGAAGAAATGAGGTTGCTCCACTTCCTCCACCTCCCAAGCGTGGAGACATCAAGAGCTTCCTCAAGTTCAACCCTCGTCAGTTTGATGTTTCTGACCGACCTCTGGACGCGGATGATTGGCTGCGTGAGATCTCAAGGTTGCTCGAGACTGGCGATGTTCGAATGAGTGGGTCAAGTGTGCTACTCACCTTCTCAAGGGAGATGCAGCTCTTTGGTGGGAAAACTACTTGAAGGCAAGCTGCACTGGGTTCCAGCCAACTTGGGAGAGGTTCACTGGAGCGTTCAAAGAGCAGTTTCTCTCAGAGATTGTGATGGAAAGGATGAAGGAGGCTTTCCTCAACTCAAGGGAAATGATAATGTCAACACCTATATCAGGAACTTCATGAATCTATCCCGTTATGGTGGTGATGAGGTGTCTGATGACAAGAAGAAGCAGAAAAGGTTCAGGCAAGGGCTCAATGCGTCGATCAAGTATGCAATAACGCATGCAAGACCGGCAACCTTCCTGGAACTATAGCACACAGCACTGCAAGAGGAGGCAAGCAGGCAAATGTTTGAGGAGTCCAAGAAACACAACAGGGATGCATCAAGCTCTGCAGTTATGGCAGCTCCTTCTAAGCGACGTGTCTGGGTTCCTAACACCCCACCGTCGCTCCCGGATCCACCAAGACCTGCAAGTTACGCGCCAAGGCCATCAAACTTCACCACTGCGGCTCCCAGGGGCTACAACAACTACCCGGAGCGCTGGCGAGTCCCCTGCTACTCGCTCCACGTCCATCGGTGCCCGCTTCGTGTGGAGATCCCGGACATCAAACTGGAACTATCCAATGAAGAACAAAGCTCTCCTCCACCCCCGCCAAGATCGCAACAAGCTCTCCTTCGTGCACCACCGCCTCGGGCTCTCAACATCAACACCAAGCCCGGGTCTGCGGTTGTTCGTGCTAATCGCTAACGCCTCTCAAGCTGAGCTCGCACCTGGAGTTGTAATGGGTATGCTATCCGTTAACTCAGTCCCTGCACAAGTTTTGTTCGATTCTGGTGCATCGCAATCTTTTGTTTCTATAAAGTTTGCAAGTGAGAATGGGTTAGTGTCAGATCCTCTTCCCAAGCGGTTAATGGTTCTTTCTCCTGGAGCAACAATGGCAGCTTCTAAAATCAGCCATGGCAACCAAGTTGAGATTGGTGGTTCTTCATTCTTGGCTTCTTTGATTGTTCTGGGCGATTCTGATATTGATGTCATCTTGGGCATGGATTGGTTGACAAAGAAATGCATTGTGATTGATTGTCTTTGAACGCTCGGTGTCTCTGAAGATTCCAAGGCCATATAGTCTTTTCTCCAAGTCGACTCCTTTGTCCGGCTCTTTTCCTTGGCAACTCGAATGATGATGCTATGGAAGATATTCAGAGGGTACCCGGTCCGTGAGTTCCCGGATGTCTTTCTGAAGAGTTGTGGTATGCCTCCGGATCGCGAGGTTAAATTCGTGATTGAGCTTGAACTGAACGGCTCCTATCTCTAAGGCCATATAAAATGGGTCCTTCGAGTTGGTGAACTCAAACGACAACTTGATGAACAAGAAAAGTTGGGTTTCATTCAACATAGCACTTCTTCTTGGGGTAGTCCAACAATCTTTGTGAAGAAGCGTGATGAACCGATAGGCTATGTGTTGACTACCGGCTCTCAATGCTAAAACCATCAAGAACAAATATCCTCTCCACGGATAAATGATCTTTTGATCACCGGCGGAGCTGTGGTGTTCTCTAAGTTGGACTTGAGAAGTGGTTATCACCAAATCAAAATTCGCAAAGAAGATGTGCCCAAGACATTTTCACCACCCGCTATGGCTGTATGAGTACACGGTCATGTCTTTCGGCCTCACCAACGCACTGCTACCTTCTCGAGGCTGATGAACTCGGTTTTCATGGAGTACTGGATAAATTTGTTGTGGTATATCTGGATGACATTCGTCTATTCCAAGTCCAAGGAGGAGCATGAAGAACACCTACGGTGTGTCTTAAACAAGCTTCGTGAGAACCGCTTGTATGCAAAGTTCTCAAAGTGTGAGTTTTGGCTGCTCAAGTAACATACACAGGTCATGTTATCTCGCCAAGGGCATTGCAGTCAACCCGAAACCGTGAAGACAATAGTTGAATGGCTTCCTCACGTGAATGTCAAGGAAGTTCGAGTTTTCTTGGCTAGCTATTGCCGTCGCTTTGTTCAGAACTTCTCGAAGATAGCAAAGCCTCTTACCGATCTCCTTAAGAAAGGCAAGAAATATCTGTGGACTCCCGCGTGTCAAGAAAGTTTTGAGACACTCAAAGAGAAGCTCACTTCCACACCAGTCTTGGTTCCTCCAGATACATCTAAGCCTTTCCAGATATTCTGTGACGCCTCTTTGCAAGGATTGGGTGCGGTCCTTATGCAAGAGAAACAGGTGGTTGCTTATGCCTCTCGTCAGTTGAAGACGCATGAAATCAACTATCCCACACATGACCTCGAGCTAGCAGCAGTTGTCTTTCCTTTGAAGCTATGGAGGCACTACTTGCTTGGTAACCGTTGTGAGATCTTCTCGGACCACAAGAGTTTGAAGTATATCTTCACTCAGCCTGATCTCAACCTTCGGCAGAGGAGATGGATCGAAGCAATCAATGACTTTGATGTGACCATCAACTACACTCCAGGCAAAGCAAATGTCATGGCGATGCGCTTAGTCAGAAAGCTTATGTCAACAACCTCATGGTGGAAGAGCAATGACCTCTCTTGTGCGAGGAATTCCGTCACTCAACCTCGAAATTGTGGAACAAGGGCATCTCTGAACCTTCGCTACTCCTCTCTTGGAAGAACAGATTCGCTCGTCGACTTGGTGATCCGCACAAAAAAGCTCATCTCTAAGCTTGACCTTCCAAGTATGAGTCCTTCCACGTTGATGATCAAGGCACGCTCTTCTTTGAACACGGATGTTTGTTCCAAACTACCCGGTCCGAGAGACCAAGTTCTCAAGGAGGCACATGATTCGGTTCTTTCTATCCATCCCGGCAGCACAAAGATGTACATGGACTTGAAAACACAATCTGGTGGCACTGGTTGAAACGGTATTGTGCCAAGTATGTCTCGAGAATGTGATGTACGCTGCAGAGTGAAGGCTGTCCATCGAAACCATTTGGTCTTCTACAGCCATTGAAACCTCCTAATGGAAATGGGAGAAACTAGAGATGGACTTCATCACCGGCTTTCCAAGGTCGCAGAAGGGCAACAATGCAATTTTTTTTGTCATCGACAGGCTTTCTAAAGTGGCTCATTTCTTCCCAGTCAAAGAAACAATTTCTGGAATTCATTGGTGAGCTCTATATCAACAATTGTCTCTCCGTATGGGGTTCCACTTGAAATCAGTTGACTGTGGGAGCATCTTCACCTCAAAGTTCGGGAGAGTTTCCAAAAGCTTTGGGAACAAAGTTGAACTTCAGACTGCTTACCACCCTCAACAAGGACAAGTGGAAAGAATCAATCGATTCGGAGGATATGCTTCGCTTGCCATCTCGTTTGGCATGAAGTGGGAGGAATGCCTTCCATATGCTGAATTCTCCTACAACAACAGCTTCCAGAAGAGTCTGAAGATGGCACCATTCGAGGCTCTCTATGGTCGCAAATGCAGAACTCTGATTGGTTGGTCAGGTGCAGGAGAAAGAATCTGGTTTGGCCTCGACATTGTAACCCAAGGAGGAGAAGGTGCATATCATTCTGGAGAACCTGAAGATTGCTCAGAGTCGGCAGAAGAGCAACTATGACAGGAAACACACGGATATGGTATATGCCCCTGGTGATCTCGTGTACCTTCGTGTCACTCCCATGAGAGGAACACACCGCTTGTATCAAAGGAAAGTTGGCTCCTAGATACATCGGTCCTTTCAAGATACGTGGTAGAAGAGGAGAAGTTGCTTATGCCTTTGGAGCTTGGAAAAACTCAAAGTCCATGATGTTTTCCACATATCTCAGCTCAAGAAGTGCTTCAAAGATCCGCAGACCGTGGACCATGAGCTAATCGACCTCCAAGAAGATCTGTCTTATCAAGAACACCCCACCAAAATCCTTGAGACCGCAGAACGAAGGACGCGCAACAAGTCCATCAAGTTTTGCAAGGTGCAGTGGTCACACCATTCTGTTGATGAAGCCACATGGGAGCGTGAAGATGAACTCCGTGCCAACCATCCTTCTCTCTTTGTATCTTCTTCTTCTTCCTAGAATCTCGGGGCGAGATTCCTGTTTAGTGGGGGAGAGTTGTAGCATCCCAGTTGTCTAACACCTGTAATGCTACTTGTTATAATAATAAAAGGGCCACTTCCAACATATAATTGTTGCGTCATTATCATATCATGCTCATGTCATCATGTCACCTTGCAATTGAGCATCATATAAAACCCTTTTCTTGTTTGGTTCTTATCTCATGTGCATGATTAATTGTAGTTGCCTCTTGATATTGTATTTGGTTCTTAATATATTGATAAATGCCCAAGTTGAGTTGAGGGCATCTCTCTTATTGACTCCACCACCTTTTTCTTTCACCACCTTATAATTCCACCATCCAGTTAATATGAGCTTGGCATTTTATTTGAGTTATCTCTAGCTCATGTTGGTTGGTTGGAGTCCACCCTTAGTCCTTTGCTTGGCCTTTTCCCACCTTTTGGGAATGCAAGGAATAATGCCACATAAATTAATGTTGTTTTCACAATATAACTACATGGCCATTATTGCTTGCATGGGCCATGCAAGTGCCACCTTTTCTTGATCTTGGAGTGATATTTGGTTTTGCTTGCATGGATCTTTCTCCTTTGTGTTAAAACTTGTTCTGGCTTGTAGTTTCTTCATCAAATCATCTACCTCTCTTCTTCCCTTTAGCTAAACCTCTATCCCCATGCTCCATGCACACACATGTGCTAATGTGGCATGCACAAACCTAAAACCCACCTCTTCTTTTGGTTCTTGCTTGGTCATTTTTGGAGCATGCATGGACCAAAGAAAAACCCCATCTTCATGATCATCTCTCTCTCCCTCTCTCTCTTTTTCTTGCCTTGGTCTTGTTAAGGCTTGTTTGGAGCATGCATGTTCAAGTTAAAGCCACTCCTTATATCCACATCCCCCCTCTCTTAGCTAAACCCTAAAATCTACTCCATGCTATCTCCCATCCTAGCTAACCAAAAACCCTAAACTACACCTCCCTTAAACAAAACCCTAATCCACCCTCTCTCCTTAACCCCACCTATCTCTAAACCAAACCCACCTAGCTAAACCCTAGGTCGCCCCTCTCTTCCATGCAGGCCCCCCAGCAACCCTCTACCATTTATCCACCCCACACGTCCAAGGACCCCCCCAAACCTAACCCTAGCCGAGGCTACCACCACCCAACCCGAGCCCCTTTCTCCCCTCTTTTCCTCCCTGCCTCCCAGCCACCTCAGCACTGCCTCCCCTGGCCTCGCCTACCCCACTGGCATCCTCCCCACCTGCCTGCTGCCAGGCGCCCATGCACGTGAGAGGGGCAAGGTGGCACCGAGGCCACCTTTTCCATCAACCCCTCTCTCACGCAAGCCCCACCTCCCCTCCTCGTCCTTATCCACCCCACACCTCTCTGGCCTCTCCCCAGATCCATCCCTAAGCCTCTCTCCCCTTCCTCCTCCCTCTCCACCTCTTCTACCCCGATGCCGGCCAGACCGTCGGACCCCTCTCAGCGTCATCGATCCAGGAGGCGAACGTGTTGCCGTGGGTGTCGAGGAAGTCCCCGAGGACGTATGCGCCCTGCACTCCACCGTCGCAGCAGAGCAGCCCTGTGAGCACTGACGCCGACGCCGAACCCTAGCTCCTCCGGTAGCGCCGCCTGCTCATGACCGCCCGACCCGATCCAAGCACGCCACCGAGCCCGGTGAGCCCCAGACCTCCTGCACAACCTCCCGTTCGTAGTCGCTTCGGACGCGGTGATCGTTTCCGAGCGCCTCCGCGCCGAGTTCATGGCGCGGCTGCGGTGACGCCGCTTAGCCCTATCTAGCGCGACCTATCCCTAACAGAAACCGCAGCCGCCAGCTGTAAGCCGCCTCGCTTAGCGCCAGAGGTCGTGGTTCGATCCCCACCTCGCCTCTCTACTCAGGCGCAGAGAGAAGAGGAACAAGACGTCTGGCCTTGGCCGTTTACACCCTCCTCGTTCTTTTTCTCGCAAACCGCGCTCTAGGCCCACCAGCATCCACCGTGACCATCTCCCGATACCTGGTTACCTTTTTCCTCAACTCAAGGCTCCCTACACCCCACATCGCTGACGTCTTGTTTTGCAAAAAGGATCACAGCAAACTGTTATTCAACCCATGGTCCCTATCTTTCCCAGACAATGGCGTGGGACCGCAGGAGCCTGACCCACCTGTAAGCGTCTAGGGTCAGTGTGGCCTCGGTGTTAAATGTTTTTCAGACTCTGTTTAAAATTCAAAACTAACTAAATTATTTCAAATTCAAAATCAAATCATATTTTAAATAACTTTGCCTTTGTAAATCCAAATAACACAAACAATATATGTTTTGAGATCAGAAAAATGAGAGGATTCCAAATATGCCATCCAATTTGCCTTTTGCACATTTAAAATTCCAAGTTGTTCAAATTACCACAATTGCCACTAGAACTTAAATAATTAATAACTTTTGTTTTATAATTCCAAATTTAGCAAATGATATGTCTAAAATGATCAGCTCGACGAGACCTTTCTGTTTATGCCATCCATGACTTTAATTGCAGCATGCATCATATAAAAATATAGGGTACAGCAAGTGTTATGACAACAAAATGTGAGCCAAAACCCCATTAAAATGTTGTTACTTGTCTTCCACACCTCACCATGCCATGCTACCTTATTGCCATGTAAATTGTGCATCATTCATCATGGCATGATTGTTTGCTTGACGCATCTTATTCATATGCTTGTGCTCTATATTCATGTTGGCCTTGTTTGTTTGGTTTTTCTCGGATAGACACTGAGCAGGGGTTATATCAAGAGAACCGTGAGCACTACCGGATCCGTCCCTCGCTTCAACTGAGTTATCAGGCAAGCACTTCCACATGCTTGCATACATACAGTACCTATTGCCTCTATCTTATTCCTGCATCATTGAGTCGCGATTGCATTAAATTGAATCCCAAGTATGCATAGCCTTTACTTTTAAACCCCACCAAGCTTGTTCCTCCATCCCATGAGCCACTACTATAGGAGTTGTTTGGGCCATGCGAGTCGTAGAACAAAGATGTAGGGTATGTGAGCGTCTGGATAATGAGGTACCTAAACAACTTAACCTGAGTAGTAGTGGGATAACTAAAGAAAGTGGCACCGGTGAGCAACATCTGCTATTTGGTTTTTCCTGCTCACTTGTGTCCCGTAAGACCCCGAGTACTTGATTCCTGTTCCTTGATTTATCGCGCTATCCACATCCGGGAGGTATATGGGACCCCCCTGAGCCAGAGCTTGATTCCGTCTTATTTCTTGGGGCCACAAACTAGTTTGAGGTTTTATTACTATCCTGTACTTATGCCATGTTACTTTCTGTATTTAATTTGTGCGAGGAGCACCCTGTACTGTTTAGGTAAGCGGATTGATTACGCGGTATCGACAGTCCCCGATTGGGGATCTGCTGTCGCTTACAGCCATTGTCGCAAACCTTGAGTCCGTCTCGAAGCTTGCCTACTTCGTTGCGGGTGTACTCCAAGGGGTGGCCCCCTGAAATATTTCTGAATCCTGTGATTGTTCAGTCGTGAAAGCCTCGTTGGGTTTTGATTTGGTTTTTCCGAGGTTGATCGAGCGTGTGTTGCTATTGGTGCACCCCGGCCGGGTAAAACTTTCTGAAAGCCGTGTCCGCGGATATGGACGACTTGGAGCACAGTTTCTCGATCATAGACAAGCATAACTAAAGTACCGCTTTAATCTGACTAAGAAACTTGACTAGTAAATAGTGCAACACTCATGGAATGGTTAATAAAATTGCCAACGGATGGGGGGGTTGTTCGTCCGCTTCCTTGTTGGTAAGCAGGGAGGAGGATGGATCTGATGAGATTACCAACTATAACTGCTGTTCTTAATTCACGGACATCCGTCTATCATTGGTTAGGCGGATGGTTAGCGTTTGTCTGTAGAATTGCTAGGGTTATCTTTCGCTGCAATTGCGTCACCCAGTTGTGTCCCTTTAGCGGCATTAAGACTTGCCGAGTACCCTTAGGGTCTCACACGATAAATTCTTGGTTCAGATGGACAGTACCTTCACAGACGGATCTTTGGGTGGAAGAAGCCAAGATGTGGGCAACGATCGCTCGGTGTAGAGATTCCGGAACGGGATCCGTGAGACCTGTAGTTGGGATGTGCTTATTTCTATGGCATCTTATGCCGATTTGCTTCTTATCCGCATCGGATTTTGTTTGCCGCTTCCGCATGATACTCTGATGTGTGTTGTATGAGGAAGTATCCTAAAATATAGATCTATCTAGGTCATTTGAATCTTGCCGTATGGCGTTGCTATATTTTCTTTCTTTCTAGATGGTATGGCTCTGTTGTACTCTTGTATGGTGGCTTGCGTACATACCCACTTGTGTACGTAGTTGATCCCTTCGCCGACACGCCGTCTCAGACAGTCCCGTTGAGAGGGTAGTGGTTGGGACGTCTGAAAGGACTACCAGTGAGTGGCTTTTGGGGCCCCACCGTACTATTTCAACCACTACCACTCATCCAGGCTTGTATCTAGGAGCGTAATTCACCGAGGTAGTTACATCCGTCGTCGCCCCGCCGTCATTGCAAGGAGAGGAGGAGGCCGAAGCAAGGAGGAGGAGAAGGCCACCGCCATGCCACCATCACTGCAAGGAGAGGAGGACGCCGGAGCAAGGACGCCGAGCAAGGTCGCCGGAGAGAGGAGAAGGGGAAGGAGGAGAAGGAGAAGGAGAAGGTATAGGAAAAGGAAGAAGGAGAAGGAAGAAGGAAAAGGAGAAAGGGGAAAGTAGAGGGGTAGGTGGCTGGGGTGGTGATTCGAATTTTGAATTCCTCCCAACTTACTTGTGGCGCACTAGGGGTGGTGCGCTACGGGTAAGTTTCCCTCTATTTTTTTCTGCAGGAAAAAATCTGTCTTTTGACCGTAACTTTTTACTCTTCTCGAATTTTGAAAATCTAAAAAATCGCTAAATGATACGGTCGTTGCGAGCGGATTCAAAATCTCGTTCTCGTCATTTTGGTATATTATACGATTTTTTCGACACCGTATGCAAAAGTTACGACCATTTTACCGTGACATGACTTTTTTTTGCAGAAAAAGTCGAAATTCATGTTTATTAATTTTCCTAAAAAGTAGACCACATTATCTACCTAAACATGAAAGTATTTTATTTTTTAAAAGTGTTTTTCATTTTATTTTATTTTTTGCAAGACTAAAAAGCCAATCCACGGGGGGGGGGGGTAGGGAGGTGGAGTTGGTGCAGACCACTTAGCCGTAGGGCACTAGGGCAGAGTGACCTACGGCTAAGTTGACCCAGCTGCTGCAGCACACATATCCGTAGCGCACTAGGTCAGGATGCGCTATGACTAAGTTTCACACTCGTAGCGCACCTCGACCTAGTGCGCTACGGGTATGTGGTATGCGGCCACCTGTGCGCTGGCCCACACATAGCCGTGACGCACCACCCCCATATGCTCCACGCTTACGGCAGTTAGTCGTAGAACACCTGTGGGCAGTGCACCACGCCTATTTTACCCATGGGACACTACTAGCACGTGCGCCACGGATGTGTGGATTGCCTATAGCCGTTTTCCTAATAGTGTTTTGTGAAGGTTTTTTGAGACATAATAAATATACCAAGTTTGCTATTTTTCCTTCCAGCTATAGCACATAGTATGACATCACGTGAAGGTTTCCGCATTGTTTGGATCATTTTTGAATTTTTATGCCCATTTTAAACTATCATCAAACTTTGTCGAACGACGGGCATGACGATTCTTATCTCGGGGCTGAGCCTCATTAAACTTAAAGTGGATCTCTGATGAAATAGCATATTGTGAACCTAAAAATTATTTCCATAAAAAATTATGAGTATTAGATCATGTACCTGTAGTTCATATCTGATCCACTTCCTACCGATTCAGCAGGAATTTATCTTTCTCACCAAGGATGGACGGAAAGGTTTGAGATCCCCTTTTGGGACATTGTGCATGTAACATGGTCTAGAATTTTTGAAAAATGGAGTGGTAGCATTTTAAATCAGCCATTTGGTGGTTGCTTCATAAAACTACCCATTTTTGCACTCGGAAAATAAAAAATAGCTTTTTGGTGTGACGAAAAGGAAAACTTCCTCCTGCAACATTGTTCGTCATCCCATGATGCACATGTATGCATGCCTTGATTATAGCCATATCATTGGTTATTTGACCCGAAAGCGAGAAAACCTAGAATAAGATAGGTCATTTTGTGAATTTTTTTGAGACATAATCAATATACCAAGTTTGATATTTTTCCTTACAACTATGTCACATAATATGACAGCACACGTAAGTTTCACATTGTTTGGATCGTTTTTGAATTTATTATGCCCGTTTTAAACAATCGTTAAACTTTGTCGAACGACGGGCATGACGATTCTTACCTCGGGGCTGAGCCTCGCAAAACTTGAAGTGGATCTCTGATAAAAATAGCATATTGTGAACCTAAAAATTATTTTTATAAAAAATCATGAGCATCAGATCATGTACCTACAGTTCATATCTGACCCACTTCCTACCGATTCGGCATGAATTTGTCTTTTTCACCAGGGATTGACAGAAAGGTTTGATATTTCCTGTTGGGACATTGTCTATGTAAGGTGGTCTAGTATTTTGAAAAATGGGGTGGTAGCATTTTGAATTAGAGATTTGGTGGTTGCTTCGCAAAACCCCACGTTTTTTGCGCTTGGAAAATGGAAAATAGCTTTTTGATGCGACGAAAAGGAAAATTTTCTCCTACTCCCTCCGTCCCATATTAGTTGACTCCAATTTAGATGTATCTATCACAAAAACTTGTCTAGATACATCCAAATTGAAGTCAACTAATATGGATCGGAGGGAGTACAACATTGTTCGTCATCCCATGATGCACATGTATGTCCAATATTAACACATTATCACAAACTATGCCTTGATTCTAACCATATCATTGCTCATTTGACCTAAAAGCCCGGAAACCTCAAATGAGATATGGTTGAGGTATTTTGTAAATACACAGTGGTATTTGTACTAATTTGTCCGTTTCTTTAGCAGCATCCACATCAGGGTCCACATCACAATTCTGTCTAGCTTCTAACTTGGTCCTAACTAGCTATTATCTCCTTCCACACAGGGCCATAGCCATATTGGTGGTTCCAGTTGACGTTGACGGCCTCTATCCAAGACAGTACAATGTTACCAAAGTTTCTGATATCTCTGTCCACCAACATGACAATTGCTATTTCTCATTGACCAGGGATGGTCATCCTCCATCTGCCCCTTCCCTGCTTCCACACTACATTAGGATCCATACCATGCACTGAGGCATCCAATAGTAGCTCAAAATTTTCCCCTATTTTTCCATAGAGGTCCGAGAATTATATGCTCATGTGTAACCGATGGATCCAGATTGTGACATGCATGCGGTTGTCACTGCATTGAGTGCAGTGTCGCCGTGCCGGCCGGCATGGAGCTCTGCGAGTCCGCTCAGCACGTACGAACAACTCATTACCTGTAAACATGTGTACGTACTGCTAACAGCAACACCACACTGGCAGCATGTGAGTGACAGGGTCTCCCTTCACTCTTACTGGATGCCCTGGTGGTACGAATTGCTGCTGTCGCAGCGTGGACATATTGTCTCTCCACATTGACCACTATTACGTAAAGTAATAGCACTATAGCTATATTATACTCAAATTAAATGTATTAACTTTGTCTAGTTTCGTGTTTACTTAGACGTATTTCAATATGTATATACATGTGAATCTCGATAAAGTTGAAACAACTAATTTAAGACGAAGAGGGTAATACTTTCTAAATACAAATACCATGTTCATATATTCAAATTTAGTTTGTTACAACATGCTTGTTAATAGGCTGTGATAGTTTAAACGTTTGGCTGGAGGCTAGACGCAAACCTAAGAAGATGACTTGACAAAGCAAGGGGATTGAACATATGAGAGTGAATTACAACGGTGGGTGGTCAAATGTAGGGGTAACCTAGTTATGCATCTTAAAAATATAGATAAACTAAAAAATAACAATTAATCTTTAGCATTAAGTGTAATATGGATTTAATGATAGCATGTACACCCGATGGGTAGTTTCATATGGATTTAATAAAGGAGATGTGCTGATTTATTTCAAATGGTAGACGCATTTTAGTATATAGAGACAACCTTTTGAATAGAGCGAAAGTACAACGTACGTACTAGCATGTTATACACATATGAGTTACTATATATACTACTTGAGTTCCAAAAATATGTGACATGCTCACAAATATAAATATTTTATATCTCAAGTTCTGAATGGAGCATGCCAAATACGTCGCATATGTACTTTTTTATACTCCCTCTGTTTAAAAATATAAGATGTTTTAGGTTTGTGAAGTAGATTTATTTAAACATATACACTAGACTAGAGTATTCTTGGTACTACCCCTCCCACCCCCCCCCAACCCCCACACACACACACACACACCACCCATACACACACACACACACACCAAGTACGTACTCAATCCCCGGACGCGCGGCCTTATCCGTACACACCACACCACACCACGCCATAGGCCTCCCATTTAAACCACGCCAAGCACTTGTTCTTTCTCCCATCCTCCCTCCTTTTTTTTTCTCTTTTCTCCTTTGCCCCTACCTCGGTGCTCCATGGAAAATCTGTACTGCCTCTATTCTTAAACTGTGTATCCTTGTTCATTTTGGCTGCATTTGAATCCAGACCAGAGCGGCTGCTGCTAGTGCTAGCTGATTTCTGTGTGTGAGAGATGGAGGTGAAGGGGAAGACGAAGGGTGGGAAGAGAAGCAGGGCCAACAGTGGCAGCGGCACGGCGGCGGTGACGGTAGAGAGGAAGGAGGTGGAGAGAGAGAGGAGGCAGCACATGAAGCAGCTCTGCGCCAAGCTCGCCTCCCTCGTCCCAAAAGAGAACTACTCCTCCACTGTAAGCATGCTCAACATTTTCTTCCCTTCCCAAGTGTGATTAACTGACAACTGCTCCCAAGTTACATCGATGTTTCATTTTTCCCATGTTTATTTCATCCAAGATGTATTCTCAAAGTTTAGTTGGTGAATAATAATTAATTAGCAGTGTTTATCGAGTATTCATATGTATGTTTGAATTTAATTTTACATTAAGTAGTATGGAATACTGCTTATATAGATCTAGCTAGTTTAAGTAAGTAAAGTCCTTTTCATCACATGAAATATCATAATCAAAGGGAGCTAATAAGTCCTATGGCATTTACTTTTGCTGGAATGTGTATCTTTCCTCATCCATGGGAACGTACGGCACCTCTTAATTATATAAGCCAATAATTCTTAGTATTTTTTGAGAGGAGGGAGGGGGGCGTTGGCAGCTCACACATCATGTTTTTAGCATTACGTCCAGGCGTACATAGTACTGGTGCTGAAGATGGTCAAGTAGAATCTGATGTCCTAGAAATTGTTACACTCCCCTCTATTTCATTTTCTGCATATTTTGAATAGCCACAAGTTAATTGGAAATATCTAAGTTCACGTTTGGAATGGGGAAATTATATAAACATATTATCCATATTGTTCAGGTTGCATTAACTGGATGCACACATGATGAAATATTATGTATAGTAAGCAATTCTAATTGATAAAAAAAGGATTACATGCATCGAGGTATATGAAAACAGTTGGTAACATACATAAGCACCATGTGGCCTGAACCGCTATTAGAACCCTTTTTGTGGAGGTGAAACTTTTGTCAGGCTACTGCCATGTAAAAAACAGAACCGCACAAACCGATCCAGTTTTTTGTAACCAGTAAATAAACACAATGGTTGACTCTATTGAATCATTGGCTTATTGAATTATTCATCTAGCCATCTTGAAATTTTTTAACCAGAGACGCAAGAGCTGGTTTCATTTTAGGTGATACTCCATTTGAATTTTCATGGTCATAATAAATTTTATTATGTTTGGTTGTGTAATTCAAGATGTATAGGCCAGGAACAATCTAACTATCCCATTATCTAAAAAAAAGCTTACTTATCTGAGCTAACAAAGTTTCCTTTTTTTCTCTGAAATGATTTGTTGTCATATGTCTATGTAGGATACAATGACCCAGTTAGGAAGTCTGGACGAAGCAGCAAAGTACATTAAGAATCTCAAGGAAAGGGTTGACGAGCTACGGCGAAGGAGGAACTCTGCAAAGATCATGGCTACCTTAAGAGAAATTGGTGGCATCTCGACACCCCTCGCAACCACCACCACAACCATGAATGACGCTGAGGGGTCATTGGAATTCAAAGACAAGAAAAGGGAGTTGCCACCAGTGGTGGAGGTGCGTCTACACGACGATTCGAGCATTGACGTAGTGCTCATATGCCATGCAGAGAAGCCGGTCAAGCTCCACGAGGTGATTACTATCCTTGAGGAAGAAGGCGCCGAGATTGTCAATGCCAATCACTCCGTTGCTGGCCTCAAGATCTTCTATACCATACACTCACGGGTATGTATCTATCTATGTCTAGTTAATATTTCCTTTGTCGTAAAATGTAAGGCCAAATTAAGATTTGATTTTGACCAATAGTTACGCTAATAAAATGGTGTATGTCGTAAAAAAAAACCTATTGTTGGATTCATATTCAGAAAGACAATCTTTCATTCATATGATTTTCGTGTTAAAAGCACTTTTACTTTTAGATTTTGTGTAGCCTTACAAAAAAGATATGTGTCCACACTAATTTTGAGGGATTTTCCATTAATTTCCGGTGTACATACAAGTAAAAAGGCATGGAATAAAAAATGAGAGCCGTACATCTACACGTACACGAGAAGGGGATAGTAGATTTCCACATAGGTAGCGAGAGACAAGAACCCAGAAAGTTTGAAAACGACCTTAGATACACACGTGCCATACGCATCTTAATATGCTTCTTTCTTTTTCCTACCCTTCTAGTGTACCGGCTCGAAGGTTTTTTCATTTAATTAAGATGTGACTGAAAATTAAATTTTGCATTGTACAAGACTAAATTTTAAACGAAATCAACATGTAGATAATTAACTGCATTAATACCTCTCTCACTGGAGTGCAGGTCTTCAGCTCAAGAATTGGCGTAGAGGTTACAAGGGTTTCTGAAAGATTGAGAGCTTTGGTATGATAGTAACTCAATATGTATATCACAGAACTATATAATGTAATTATATTACGGGTCATACATGATGTTTTTTCAGATTTCATGGAGTAGTTAATTATCCAGCCATGGATATACTATATTCTTTTTATACTATTTTCATTCATTAGCTAGTGGTGGAGTGTGTATATTAATATACGGGAAAAAATACCCGGAAATCACATCACAACAGGAAAAATACACTTAGTTACTTAAAAGATTGACTCAAAGTGTCGCACCGATAACAAGGAAATATATGCAGTAACATTCCAAAATGGAATAGAAAGATGAAAAGGATTGGCAGTTGTTACTGAATATAAACATGCCGAATTAATGTTAGCAATGACTTTTGGGCCCATGCGAGCTGTGCTCAGTTCACTTTCTTCCTCGTCGTCACTCGTCAGATAGTGATTGCGCGAGCTTACTCTGCTGGGCCGAAAGGGCCACCAGAAAGGAATCAATCCACACGTCCATGCCTACATTTGTTTTCTTTGGCGCGCGGAAGTGACTAGTTCTAGCTAATCACCATTTTCTAAAAAAATCGCATCCATTTTGGTTGCTTAAAACCTACGTGCACAGGCTCTACTATAACTGTCTGCTAAACTAAACGCCAAGGAGGGATGTGTTATGGTTGAAGAGCCTACCTTTTTTTTATTACAGGAGAAGCTGAATACACCGACGGCCGGGTCCCGTCGGCGTACTCCCTAAATGCCGTCGGTGTAGGCTGGCCCGATGGCTGCCGTCGGCGTAGGTTTTCTTTTCGTCGGCGTAGGCGTAGACCATATGGGGCCCACCTAGATGACTTACGGCCATTTGGCTACGCCAGCGGTTTTACCATCGGCCTAGATTTTTTCAATTTTTTTTTCTGTTTTTTCAATTTTTTTAACATTTTTGAATTGTTTAACTTGTTAATTTCACATGGACATTTTAGTTCTAAGTATACTTAGTCTCAAGTCAAATTGTATAATTAGTCAAACTTTCCAACCGGTTACCCATCCTAATACTACTTCAGCCTCAGCACTCTTAACTTCTTCATTCCTTTCACATGAGCTTCCGACAAAGAAACTAGAACTTGTTGTGAATATTATCATATCAATCATATTAACCATTACACTATAATATTAGACATATTTATTTTTTTACATTCCATACAACTATTTGAGTAAACAACAATGAATAAGTAATAATAATCTTGAATTCAAATAAAAATAAAATAAATTTTATTTATTTTGCTTTTTCATTTAAATTTGAATAATTCATATCTACAAATCCGTAAATCACAATTCGACAAATAATATATCCAAATCGATCAGAAAAATGAGAGGAATCCAAATATGACATCCTTTATCATCTATTTAATTATATATCGTAACTTTTAAATATTAGACATCCATGCCATCCCATGATATACATGAGTGCATAATATGGGCACATTAGAGCAAACTATATCGCGATTCTAGCAATAACATTGGTCATTTGACCTGAAATTCAGAAAACCTCGATTAAGATAGGTCATTTTGTGAAGGTTTTTTTGAGACACGATCAATATACCAAATTTTGTATTTTTCCATGCAACTATGTCACATAATATGACACCATGCGAAGGTTTTGCATTGTTTCGATATTTTTTAATTTTTTATGCCCGTTTCAAACTATCGTCAAACTTTGTAAATCGAGGGGCATGAAGATTCTTAGCTCGGGGCTGAGCCTCACTAAACTTGCATTAGATCTCTGATGAAATAGCATATTGTGAACCTAAAAATGATTTTTGCAAAAAATCATGACCATCATATCATGTACTTGTAGTTCAAATCTAACTCATTTCCTACCGATTCGGCAGGAATTTATCTTTTTCATGAGGGGTGGACGGAAAGTTTTGAGATATCCCGGTTGGTAAATTGTCCATTCAATATGGTCTAGTATTTTTGAAAAATGTGGTATTATCATTTTGAAACTTTTATTTGGTGGTTGCTTCACAAAACGCTCCATTTTTTGTACTCGGAAAATAAAAAATTGGCTTTTTGGTGCGACGAAAAGGAAAAGTTTCTCCTGCAATATTGTTCGTCATCCCATGATATACATGAGTGCACAGTATGGGCACATTAGCGCAAACTATATCACGATTCTAGCAATAACATTGGCCATTTAACCTGAAATCCAAAAAACCTCGATTGAGATATGTCATTTTGTGAAGGTTTTTTTGAGACACAATCAATATACCAAGTTTTGTATTTTTCCATGCAACTATGTCACATAATATGTGAAGGGAATATGCCCTGAGAGGCAATAATAAAGTGTTTATTATGTGTATTCCAAGTATATGATAGATGTTTATTTTACATGCTATAATTGTATTAATACGGAAACATTAATACATGTGTGTTTAATAAACAAACAGAAAGTTCCTAGTTATGCCTCTCTCATAAACTAGCTCGTTGATTAACAAGATGATCAAGGTTTCATGATCATGGATATTGGATGTTGTTAATAACGGGATCACAACATTAGTGTAATGGTGTGATGAACATTCATCCGAAGTATAGCATTACGATCAAAGTCATTGAGTTTATATTGCTATAACAACTTACGAAGTGATCCTAATCCTTAGACCATGAGATCATGTCAATCACTAACACCGGAAGAGTTTCTTAATAACATCAAACGTCACACCGTAACAGGGTGATTATAAAGATGGTTTCAGAACTAATAAAGTGTTATGTTGAGGCTCATGGATCGAGAGTGGAATTTGTTCATCCCGATGAAGGATAGATATACTCTGGGCCCTATCGGTGATATCACATTGATTAGCTTGCAAGCAAGTGATTTGATCACTAGAATGTTATATCACGGGAACGAGAAAAGAGTGCATGTCGGTAACGAGATCAAACTAGGTATGGAGATACCGATGATCGAATCTAGGACATGTAATATATCGTGAAACAAAGGCATTAAGATACTAGCGTAAAAGGTTCCGACGATCACAAGAAAGTCATCGTTGAATGTGTGGGAGTCGGTATGGGTCTCGGATCCGCTTCGATTATTGATCCGAGAGGGGTCTCGATCATGTCCGCATTATTCACGAACCGTAGGGTGACACACTTAAGAGACACCGACATCCAATTGGAGCAAAAGTTTCATGCCGAAAGAATGAACAAGCGCGAATTTATTTCACTAGATACAAACAGTTTTTGGTGAAATTGCATAAAGTGGTTATGCATGTGAAATGGAATTCTAGCAAGGGGTTATTTGTGAATGTTTGTCATTAAAGTAATTGACAAAATTCTGAATAAAATAAAAGAGTTTTATTTAATGAGAGTTTGCATTAAATTTGGTGGAAATTTAATGGGAATTTGAGTGGACTTTTGAGTGGAGGGAATTTAAAGGACTTTTGTGAGTGGAGTGTCCACCCACATGAAGAGAGGAGGGCAAGGGGTCAGCCCCCATGCGCCGGCCACCCCCTTGGGGTTCCCCCTCCTCCTATAAAAGGAGCCCCCATCCTCACTTGTCTCTTACACCTCCTCGTGAAGGATCTCTCTCCCCCTCTAGAATTTATCCCCCATGGTCTCGGACTAGAGAGATACATGTTCCCAGTGGCTATTCGGCAAGAAAGGGTTATGCTTCCGCTGCATCGCTGGAGCGAGGAGGCGGAGCTTGCTTGGTTCCTCGAACGTGTGTGCGAGCACGGATGCGCTGCTGATTTGCGACGCTAGGACTTCCTCTCGATCTTGAGATCGGCAAGAGATCGTCTACATCAACCACGAGTTGAACTAGTTAAGCTTTGTCGGTCTTCAAAGGTATGTTCTCTACATATATACATCCGCCCGTTGTTTGTATCTAGTAGATAGATCTTGGTACATAGTTCCCATCATAGGAAATATTTTGTTTTCTATGCTGCGAACCCTACAATATGACACCACATGAAGGTTTTGCATTGTTTTGATCGTTTTTGAATTTTGTATGCCCGTTTCAAACTATCGTCAAACTTTGTAAATCGAGGGGCATGAAGATTCTTAGCTCGGGGCTGAGCCTCACTAAATTTGCATTAGATCTCTGATGAAATAGCGTATTGTGAACCTAAAAATGATTTTTTCAAAAAATCATGAGCATCATATCATGTACCTGTAGTTCAAATCTAACTCATTTCCTACTGATTCGGCAGGAATTTGTCTTTTTTATGAGAGGTGGCGGAAAGGTTTGAGATACCCCGGTTGAAAAGTTATACATTCAATATGGTCTAGTATTTTTGAAAAATGTGTTATTATCATTTTGAAACTTTATTTGGTGGTTGCTTCACAAAACGCCCCATTTTTTGCACTCGAAAAATAAAAATTGGCTTTTTGGTGCGACGAAAAGGAAAATTTCCTCCTACAACATTGTTCTCTATCCCATGATACACATGCGTGCATAATATGGCCACATTATCGCAAACTATACCGCAATTCTAGCAATAACATTGGTCATTTTGACCTGAAATCCAGAAAACCTCGATTGAGATAGGTCATTTTGTGAAGGTTTTTCTAGACACAATCAAGATACCAAGTTTGGTATTTTTCCATGCAACTATGTCACATAATATGACACCATGCGAAAGTTTTGCATTGTTTCGATCATTTTTTATTTTTTATGCCCGTTTCAAACTATCGTCAAACTATGTAAATCGAGGGGCATGCAGATTCTTAGATCGGGATTGAGCCTCACTAAACTTGCATTATATCTCTAATGAAATAGCATATTGTGAACCTAAAAATGATTTTTTCAAAAAACATGAGCATTATATCATGTACTTATAGTTCAAATCTAACTCATTTCCTGCCAGTTCATCGGGATTTTGTCTTATTTACGAGAGGTGGACGAAAAGGTTTGAGATATCTAGGTTGGGAAATTGTGCATTCAATATGGTCTAATATATTTGAAAAATGTGGTATTATTATTCTGAAACTTTCATTTGGTGGTTGCTTCATAAAACATCTCGTTTTTTGTACTCGAAAAATGAAAAATATGTTTTACGAAACTATTTGTATTTTTTATAGATATATTTGTAAATAAATATGTAATATTTGAGTTTATATAGATAGATTTTATTTTTCTGCAAATTTTGATATATTATATGTATTTTTATGAATTTAAATGATTTAGTTATGATTTTTCTGAAACCTACGCCGATGGCCGTCGGCGTAGACTTGACGTCATCGCTCTACCGTTAGCCTAGTATATTACGCCGACGGCTGCCGTCGGCGTAGACTGGACGCCGTCGTTCGGCCGTTAGCCTAGTATGCTACGCCGACGGTCCCGTTTACGCCGACGGCTGCCGTCGACCTATTTATCCTACGCCGATGGTAAAACTGGGCCGACGGCCCGGCAAGCTACGCCGACGGCCCCGACATATTGCCATCGGCGTATAAAAGGGCCGTCGGCCTATATTGTTATTCCCGTAGTGTTTTTAGGGCATATTTTTAAAACTGGGGTACATCTAATACCTCTTAATTTTTTAGAAAAATTCAATAAATTTCCAAAACATTATGCAGTTATATTATGTATGTATTGGGTAGAAAAAATTGCATTGTTAATTTTGTAAAAAAAAAATTTGACCATCTATGGCATCAAAAAATCTTGTAATAAGGTCACCGTATGAGAAGCTACAACATCATTACGAACTTTTGCTTATTTTTATACATCTCTCGAATACCATATTGGTGTACAAAAAAAGACAGATGAATACTTCTTTTAAAACTAACAAGCAAATCTTTATTATTAAATTGAAGATGGTATGGTTGGTGTACCACGAGTTTTACATTTTCACCTCTCAAGTCACTTGAATTAACCCTCGCTCCCTGATCGATTCTCGTCGCTGGAGAAAAATTGTGTTCGCTGGAATAAAAACTGCTATAGCTGCGCCGCACCATCTCCCCGGTTGTTTCTGTGTCCTCCTAGTCGCCTAAGACCATACACTATGTGAGTTTAAAGCGGTTCAATGGACTCATTGAATCGGTTCGATACATAGTGGGACCCCGATTTATGGGTGTCAAAAGAAAAGCGAACCATGTTGTTAATCCAGTTCAAAGGAATCTATATGCAAGGTTAGTCCACATGTCATATAGAAAAGAGTGGCGAGAGATGGCTGTGAATCACTAAAATTAGATGCATGCATGTATTTTTTTATTCGTGTCCCAATCAGAAGAACCGATGCCAATATAGCAGCTCAATGAGAGTGATTCTAAAGTCTGACTTTTTTCTTTGAACCGAACCTACATAGTACATGGTCTAAGCCGGCAACGATGGCTGCCTCGAGACCTCCGAGCACAAACTTGCCGCTGGAAGCGGCCACTATGCCTCGTTCTCCCTCGCATCGATTTTCGGTCGCTACAGTCTTTTGACTTCCGGCGCCTCCTCGTCTCTACCCCCCTTGGCCACACCCGGCTGGCGGTGTTCGTGCCAGCCTGCTCCACCTCTTCTAACCCACATGTTTTAGAGAGGGGAGCATCACACCCCGCATGTCCTAAGGCTGAGATTAATTGGATAAGTGAAATGCATGCTCTTCTGGTCCTACTCATTCTAGATTTTTTGCAGGACCGGATACCATAATTTTTGGAAGTAGCTATATGGAAGGAAAGGAGTTTTTCAATTGTAAGAAGAATATGTACTTCTCATCTTTTATTTTTTGAATAAGGGAATGTATTAGTATCACAAAAATATCAATCACACCCATCCTTTGCACCAACCAAATGTAAAAAGACATCACAGATGCACATGGCCAAAAAACAAAAAGAAAGAATTTACCATAGTGAACAATTTTTTGCAGCTTTAGCGCATACCACAAGCAAAGACAACACCCGCAATCCACATTCTCTAAAATGACAACTCCAAAAAGTATATAGTGCACCAGCGCCGTTATCATCTGATCAAAGATCTTCCGTTTTCACTTTGGATAAAATCTGCACTCTCAAAAAATACCATTAATAAGGGCAAGTGCTAGGCGTCCCCTGGACGATGGGGGAGCTCCCATCGTCCTGCTTCCCGTGCTGCCACGTGTCCATTTGCTGCAAAACATCCCGCTTTTGCTACATATGTCCCCGCTTTTGCCTCTGAAGCAAAAAAAACGGTTCGTTTCAAAAATAGAGCGTCTCGCCGAAGATCTCGCCGGAGACCATGCAGCAAAAAAATTGTGCTAATGTAGCAAAACCGACTTCGTCGGAGACATCGTCGGAAAAACTCGCTGGTGATTCTAGCTGGAGACCTTGTAGCAAATAGTTGACACTGTTGTAGCAAAACCACAAGACGGTTGTAGCAACAAAGTTCTTCTAATGTAGCAGAAAACCTACTTTGCGGGAGACATCGCCGGAGAATTTAGCCGAAAGACCTCGTCGGAGAACTTGTAGCAAAAAATTTATGGTATTGTAGCAAAACAGAAAAACAGAGATAGCAAAAAAATATAGTTATGCAGCAAATCCACAAACGCGACCCGCACTGTCGAGACCGCCTGTAGCAACTCCGTCTGCCTTCGGTAGCAACACCGTCCGCCGTCGGGAGAAAAGCCGCCCGTCATCATTAGCATCTCCCCGTGGAAAAACCTCCATCCCCCATCCATGGCCTTTTATCTCGCCCCCGTTCTCCATCATCGGCCTACCCCACATCCATGGCGGCCTCCCTTTGTTGCACCTGCCTCGCGGGGCTCACGACCGGCGTGAGATGCCAGGCCTAGGGCGGCTACAGAGGTGGGCGGAGGTCGCCGGGCACGGATCTGGACGGAGGTCGCCGGGCTGGGAGGTGGTCGGAGGTCGCCGACACGGATCTGGATGGAGGTCGCCGGGCTGGGAGGTGGCCGGAGGTCGCCGGGAAGCTGTGGCCGGCGGCGACTATGGAAAACAGCGACATGCGGTCACTGGGAGGCTGCGACGCCGGCGAGGGAGAAGGGGCCTGGGAGAGGAGAAGGTCGGGGAAACTCCTCGGGGACGAGCTCCTGCCGGCGACGGGGGAGGCGAGTGCTACGACAGTTTGGCGTTTACAGGAAGAGAAAAGGAAGGCCAGAGGATCGTGGAGAGACATCATTCACGCGTCCGACTCCTGTGGCCCACGCCAGGTTCACGCGACCGCGACCGACACAGGCGATGATTCTCCGGATGATCCACCAGGGGCGGACCCAAGTACATGCGAGTGGGGGCCTAGGCCCCCACTCAAAATTTTGAATTCCTGTAGTTTTTGTTCAGAAATTTAAAGAAATGTTCAAATTTAGCAAATTTATACAGAGACAGGCTCCAGGTCAAATGTTGTGCCCCCAGTCAAAATTTCGTCTGGGTCCGCCCCTGTGATCCACATTATTTTCTTTTAATAAGACCATTGCCAGGTACGACCAATAAAACTTAGACCTTAGGTTTCACCCTGAAAGATAAGAATTCCGTACTCCTCCAATCCTGCTTCTCATCCTTGTAACGAGAAGTTTGTATTTTCCTGGCTTCGGATGAGATTGACCCATAAACTCGAATTTGATTCACCATATCTTCTCTTCAATACTCGATTTGCATCCAAGAGCGCCCCGTCAGTGTAGATATAGCCGCTCAGCAGAAACAAAATTACCACTGCGTTTTTTTACCAGTAAAAAAAATGAGTCCAGTGATACTAGCTAGGAGAAGGCACCTCGATGTTCTCTCATTGTAGTAAAAAGAATGAGTCCAACGTGGTTTGCTTCAGTTCACCGGTAAGATCTGTTCCGGCCTCGGCCTGGTTCAAGTCTGAGGCAAGTAGAAAAGAGGCCAATGACCCAGCCCTCATTTTCCCATTAGCTTCGGTTTCATAAAAAACCAAAACCAATGTCTCGTAATGGCCCCGTTTTCGTTTGCGCCGCTGTCCAGGAGCAATAGCTCCGGGTCGGTTATGGGCAATAGCCTCGGTTCGGGACAAAAACCGATTGTGGTTACCGGTTTTTGCCCCGAATCGGGGCTATTGCCCTTCTCTTCCTATATATACACCCCCATAGCCCAGTTTTTTTTTTCTGGCTGGATTTGTGAGAGGGGTGGGTGCTAGGAATTTTTTCCTATGCACACAAGGTATTCGGTGAAATGCCTAAGCCACACTTAAGTTGAAAAAAAAATGGTATCCTTGTCCGAGGTTAGCAACCTTGTCCTTTTCATCTTTAATTGATTCAAAAATAGTGCATCTGTGCATGTAAGATAGTCATTTGACTATATATTTATGATTTTGATCAATGCACGAAAGGGATGGATGCATGGCGACCGACGCGATTCCGAATTCATTGCAGGCCTGCATAAATTTATCGATGTGGCTGAGGATAACAAGGTGGATAATTTTATTCAAATTTGGATTATTTTAGAAAACAAAAAATGGCATTGGATTATTTATTCAAATTTGAAGACTTTTCATGTTGAAAGTGTTTTCAAATTCAAAAATATGGAATACATATTTGTTAATGCATTTTTAATTGAAAAATACATATGAAAATATGGAATACAGATTTTTGAAATTCAAAATAAATTTGCATTGAAAAAAACATATGTAATAATGATCCTAAATATAGAAAAAAAAATGCGGGAACCTCCAGAAAATTCAATCTGTTTTCGAAAAAGGCTTATTAGCCCCGGTTCGGCCCAAGAACCGGGGTAATAGCCCATGATGTGCGCCAGCCGGATTTTGCTGGGCCAATAGCCACGGGCCGAGCGCTGACCCGAGGCTAATAGGGCAATAGCCCCGGTTCTTGGTAGGAACCGGGGCTGATGATCCTCTACTAGATCGCTCGCCGCCTCCCTTCCTCCCCATTCACGCATGCGAGGAGCAGAGACGACGCCGTCAGGCTGCGCAAATCCGCCGCCGCCGCGTGCGTCCCCGAGCACTGCCGCCGCCCGCCCGCGCCTCCTCGTGCGTCCCCGAGCACCGCCGCCGCCGGCCCGTGCCTCCCGAGCACCGCCGCCGGTCTCTGCTTCACGAGCGCAGGTGAGCCGCCGCCCTTTTCTTCTATCTCTTGCCCGCTGCCGCGCGCACCGTCGCCGCCGTCCACGAGCCGCCGCCGCCGTGTGCGCGTGAGCAGCGCTGTCTCTACCGTCGTCTTGGCGATGCCGCAGCGCTGGGCCGCCGCCGTGCGTGCGCGAGCCCGCGCCGATTTGCTGCGTGGGAGGCGGAGGGGCCGGGGTGCTATCGGAGATGCACGCCCGCGGCGGAGGTAGTGTTGGGGACGTGCTTGGTGTGGCGGAGCACGGGGGCCATGGAGGTGGCGTCGGGCCGTGTTTCGCGGCGGAGTAGGAAGGCCGTCCGCCGCTTCTGGTAACTATTTCTGTGTATTGTTTTGTTTGCAGATAATATGGATCCGGGACTCGGCAGAGACGATTATCAGGAGAACATCATGGAGGGTTTTATCCGCGGGGATGAAGTTATTGTTGGCGATGTCACCAAGCAGTTTCTGAACGACTCCAGAGAGGGAGATGAGTCTCTCAGCCGAGGAGGTAGATGCTCCGGTGAGGTAGACGTCGACGCCTCGGGCGAGGGAGGACTCAGCGGCTCCGATAAAGAGAAGACGACGAGCAAGAAGTCGAAGAGAGAGAAGTCGACGACTCTGACGAGGTGTATATCTATATGTGATGTGCACTAATGTATTTAACAAGTTACCATATGAAATACATATATTAATGCGCTAGCCCTTTCTTATTTTAGCCCTCCGGATCGAGGAAATCGTCAGTACGGACTAAACGAGGCCCAAACAAGAAGATGGATGATGGTGTCCGGTATAGAATCGAAAAGGTCGATAAAGTCGGGAAACCGATTGAACCTGGTAATGTTGCAAAGAAATTTCTGAAGGCATGCGGAGTTGTCGTTAGGGACCACATCCTATCACCACTCGAGAGTGGAGGCAGACAAAGACGGAAGACACGGAAGACGTGTCATATGTTGGCCAAGCAGCCAAAGAAAACCTTTGGACAAAGCTCATGCTTAATTTCACCCTGCCGGCGCCAGAGGTGGATCCAGACAAAGAGGTGCCAAATGAGGCGGAAATGAGGAGTCGAAAAGAGGCCCTAGAGAAAAAAATTCAAGGCGTGGGCTCTTTCGAAGATGGGCGGACTATTCAGAGACTGGAAGAAAAATTATGCCAGAACTATATCGAGCTCGATAAGACTCCGGATTTTGATAAGGGCTATGAGAAGATAAGAGACTACTGGGCCGAATTTGTGGATTACAAGAGGAAGAATCCAGACGCGTTGCAAAAGTCTGCAGTAAATAAGGCGAATGCTGCTAAGAAGAAGTACCACCATACTATGGGGCCTGCTGGCTACACCGGTAGCAAGCATAAGTGGGAGGCACTTGAGGCACCATTTCTGGCCAAGGGGGTCATGCCAGAGCCCTTAACATGGATCGAACGGGCAAGAAATTGGTTTTACGGGCATGGGGGCACGTTGAACGAAGAAGGGAAGGCAGTGTATAACCAAAGACACAAAGATAATCCCCTACTACCCATCGACGACATTAGAAGTGCGGTACAAGATGTTGAAGAGGGACGGTTCGTTCCTGATAGAGAGAAGGAAAGGAAGAGATTTCCTGATAGAAGCCATCAGAGGAGGAAGGAAAGGGAGGCAACTGAGAAAGCTGCTGCTGAGGCTGAGAAAGCTGCTGCTGCAGACCGGCTGCGTAATGTAGAAGAGGTATTAAAGCGACATCAGGATCAAATCGAAATACTTAGCCATCAAGGTAGCGGCCAATCTCAGTGGTACCTGATAGAACCTGCATTCAATGCTACCTGCGCCCCATCAAATAGGAAAAGCAGCGTCGCTTCCACGCAGCTCCAGGATGATGGTGATGATGATGCACTGACGGCTCCGGAACATCGTTACCAAGTGGATGATATCATACAGAGCACACCTTGTGAGTTAAAGGCGAGAGTTGATAACTTAAGGTTGACGGCGGCGCTCGGCATGGCCCTACCAATTGGACCTAAACCAACTTGGCATTGCAAACCGGTTCCAAAAGGGTACGATGTCGTCACGGTGGATCAAGTCATGCCAGATTATGAGGAGCTGAAGCTGGACTACCCTGTAGGTGAAGATGGGGAGCTGACTGAACTAGGAGAAGTAAAAAGGGGGACTGTTGTTTGGCCAAAGGATCACATCCATCTTCCAAATTATGTGCCGCCAAGGCGACCCACTCCTCAGATCAGCAACAATCCACCTTCGCTGCCACATGACCATTCTCCAGCGCAACCTTCACCTTCGCCGCCATATTACCATTCTCCAGCGCAACCGTCTCCATCGCCGTTGCAGCCGTCTCCACAGTCGCCATATCCCAAGCGGAAAAGGGGTCGTACGACTACGAGGGGCAGCAGCAAGAGGTCCATATCACCGAAACGTAAGATATCGCCCCTCCCAAAAGTACCCCATGCAAATATAGATTTCAGTATCCCCCGACCTGGGGAGATGACAAACGAGCAACTTGATGCGGCCTCAGAAGCCAGTTATCAAAAGTGGAAGATTGACATAGCTAACAAGAAGAAGCCGATAGAGCCAATCTTTCCGCGCACCGAAGAAGATGTAGCAAAGGCAATAGCCCAGGTAAAGCTCATGGCCGTGTACCCGCCGCCGCTATCACAAGACTATGACCGCTCTATTCGCAAGTCGGCTGAGGCAAAAGAACAACGGTTGCAAAGTATCAGCTCCAGTGAAAAATCAAGCGAAAAATCAGTTGCCTAGCTCGGAGAACAGAAAAATCAATCGTGCCCCCGCTAAAAGTGTATTCCGATGCCAAGGTGCGGTCGAGGAGAGCTGCGTTCGAGCAGAGGTATGATCCGGAAACTGATCTGGAGTTAGTAGAGTTGTACGGAGAAGCGGCAGCGGCTCAAGGCATGTCTATTCGTAGGTACTTAAACCATATAAATGAATTCGTTGACATAGCATACAAGTATCAGTAAGGGCACCCTCTCGTCAAACCTGAGTTAGTCAAGGATCTACCAACAAAAATGCGAAGATTGCATATCTGGTACATGCAAAAATCTGCTGCTAACGAAAACTGGATCAACATTGCACATATAAATTAGCATTATGGGCATGAAGATGGCGTGGTAATAATTGAATTTGATGAGTTATTTCAATTATACCAACAAGACGCCCTCGACAAATCTATCATGAGTGTCTATTGTTTGTAAGTATTATTAATTTATGTAATTAAGTCTTTCTAGCTCAGCTATCGTTCATTGCATGTATAATCTTACTCATCACTATATTTATTTTGCAGAATGAAGATTCTCCAATGCAAAAGAGGACAACTCTATGACATTGGGTTCATTGACCCAAATATCATTTATCAAAATGTTCTCTACCTGATACCCGAGGTGACAGAGAACAACTTGGTACAAGCGTTAAGGTTTCACGAGACCAAAAGGGAAATATCATTTCCTTACAACTACGAGTGAGTGTTACTGTCTTGTACATATTATATTTTGCTTACTCGATGTTAAGTGTATAATTGACTCGTTACATGCACAGCTTCCACTATATCCTACTAATCATTAAGCCCAACGATGGAATAGTAAAAGTCATGGACTCGAAACGCAAAGACCTCAATGAGTGGGCGGACATGCAAACATGCCTCCAGAGGTAATTTCAATCATTATGTCACTATATCAGCACTATTTCCTCATTGATAGCAAATGATCAATATAGAACTCCGTTATTCATCTTGTTTGCCGGGCAGGGCTTGGAAACGGTTCACCGCCAAGACTGTTGGCGTTTGGAAGCCAGAGCTTACATTTCAACAACTTAACGTAAGTAGTACTAGCTAGATCCGCGCATCTCTTTGATTCTAGTTTCAATATCATGCTTGAATATTATTTTAATTGAACTATATATGTTCTTGTAAAGTGCTTGAGGCAGGAACCCGGTAATAACTTATGTGGCTACTATGTATGCGAGTTTATTCGCCAGACGACCAAATATACTGCCGCAAAGAGGGACTTAAAAAAAATTGAAGTACGATAAACAATATTCATAACTTTAGTTTATTACCATCAATTGTGTTCATTTTCATTAATTCATATATATTGACCCCTTCTTTAAATTATATTAGGTCGAACGGTTGCGGGACAGTCTTCTACTACAAGAACGCATACGAGCAATTCAAGAGAAAATTGCCGGATTCATAGATGCCGAGGTCCTAGATCCGAATGGAGAATACTATTCCCCGCCGATGGATATGCGAGTGTGATATGTTTTGTAATGTGCATGTAATAACTCGTGGTGCCTATATTTTGTAATATATGTTCGACAACGCACATTGGATGAGATGGTCTAATATATTCGTGACGATGATGTGCACTATATAGTTGTTCCTTCATTGTTGTATGTAGTATTAATTATGCCATCCAATTTAGCGTAAAACACAAATTAAAAAAATGCCCAAAAAAATAAATAAAAAATAGCAGGAAACGGATCCTGCCGCGGCACAAAAACGAGCCGTTTACCTGCCGCGACAGGGGAGAAATAGCCCCGGTTCCTATTAAAAACCGGGACCTTTGCCTGCTAGGCCCCTCGCTCGCCAGCCGCCCACCTGGAGCAACATTAGCCGCGGTTCGGGGCAGAACCGGGACTAGCAATAGCCCCGTCTGGCTAGCCCCGGATCCCAAACCGGGGCTAATGGCCCATACGAACCGAGGCTATAGGCCTCTTTTCCACCCGTGACTTAAAAGCGATGTAACGGAGCATAGGTGGCCTGGTCCACTGACTGCTTGATGTGTGCTAATCCGGCACTTGTATGTACTTCCTCCGTTTTAAAATACAATATGTTTTAGGTTTGCGAATAAAATGTAACTAGACTTGTTTTAGTGTCTAGATTCACTTCAAACCTTAGTGAACCTACATACTAAAAGTAGTCTAGATATATTTGCTTCATAAATCTAAAACATTTTATATTTTGAAACGGAGGGAGTATGTGTGATGAAACGAGAAGATGAACTGTTATGTATGTAGCTGTTGCACTGTGAGGCGCAGCGCGTCAACGTGCTACTATCTGCGTCATGATGTCCTCTGCATTCTTTGGCGGGGCGCAGTAGTTCATTGCTGGGTCAGTCCACACAGCTGTTCAGTGTCCGAGCGTCGTTAGATTTTCACACGAAAATACGAAATAGTTCGGTTCCTATCGGATGATGGTGATAGGAAATAGTGCGAGGGAAAGTCTGTGTGCAGAGCGTTGGAATTTCACACGAAGTGGTCGATGTTCAGGAACACAGGGTGTTAATACGAGAAACGTGTGGCCTTTTTTCAGGTCAAACACACGGACGACGGGCGGATAGATCGACACTTATCGCATTGAATTCTCAGATAATTGCACACATGGAACATGGAAGACTTTGCAAGTCTGTACTCTCGAAGAGGATAAAGGTGGAGTTAAATCCATGATTAGTCACTGAACTTGCTTAGTAAATTCAATACGTCATTGTATAATAAAAATACGAGTTTACGGTCATTAAAGTTACGTCGAAGCTTCACTCATGGTCACTGCAGACATCGTAAAGACGTATTTACTGACGTGACGCCCACTATCAAATAACTTAACATATCGGTAAATAATAACAATATATATGAGGGCCTTTTTATAAAACCATCGTCTTCTACCTACTCCCAGTGACTAGCCTCCCCGTCCCCGATATACAGCTCGTCGCCTCGTGTCGGCAGCTCGCTAGCCTCCCCGTCCCCGGAGCTTGTCGCCCCGCGCTCGCCGTCCTCTGCACGCCCGCAGCTCGTCGCCACCGCTCGTCGTCCCACGTCCGTCTGCAGCTCGCCAGCCGCCCGCAGCTCTCCGGCCGCCGCTCACCTCATGTTCCCACAGCTCGCCGTATCACGCTTGCCAGCCACCACAAAATTGCATCTCGTCGCCCCAGTCCCCACCGCCGTGGTCGCGTCCTCCTCCTCCCCCATGGAGCCTCGCATGGCCTCCATAGCGCGCGGCCTCCCCTCCCTCCACCTAGCCCCGGCCCGACACTGCCGCGGCGACCTTGCCATTCCCGGAGCTTCCACCGCAGCGACCTTGCCTCGCCGGATGCAGCACCGCGCAAATTTAAGGTCAGGAGCTCCACATGCAGTACACCACGAAGGATTCACGCCATCGTCGGAGAGGAGCAGCTGCCCGTCGCGCTGTGCTCCTCTGTTTTTCCTTCCGCCATGGCAGGGGCATGAAGAGCTCGTCCTTGTTGTCGCTGTGGTCGACGCCGACGCGGTCCAAGGTCGGGAATCGTTTTGCAGAAACTACTCACCACGTTCCGTTCCATGCCTCTTTTTGGTTGTGCCTTGACGTGAGCAAGCTCGATTTTGCGTAGCGTCGGGGCGTCCGGGCCGCGCAGAGGTGGGGCGCATAGCGTCGGGCGGCGCTGCCATGCAACGCCCTTTGGCGGGAGAGGCACGCAGGAGCGGCGCAGGTCGTCGGTGCGTGAGAGCGGCGCGGGGCAGGGCGTCGGCGCAGGGCGCGGCGCGCAGTAGCGGCACGGGTCTTTGGCACATGGAGGAGCTCCTGCCTGGGAGGTGGCAGACGAGGCGGCGGAGCTCATGAGCGACAGACGGCGCGACACTGCACGACAACGGGAAGAGAGGATAGGCTAGGGCAGGAGAGGCCACCGGGAGGGGCTTCGCTTGTCCGTCGAGGCGGTGGGGTAGGTTGGCCGGAGCGGAGGAGGAGTTGGGCTTGGCCACGGTGAAGCAGGGGGTCCTTTTGCAAAAAAAATACACGCTTGGACCAGTCAACATGTTGCGAGGTGAAAATAAGATTTAAGGTCTTTTTGGAAAATGAAACAGAATTAGAGGCTGACAGTAGGTCCCTAGCTCGCCACGTTAGCTAATACGTCTCTACTATGCTCGCGGTGACCACGAGTGACGCTTGAATACAACTTTAATGACCGTAAACTTGTATTTCTATTGTACAATGATTGTATTGAACTTGCTAAGCAAGTTCAGTGACTTACCATGGATTTAACTCATAAAGGTGATTGAGAAAGTCTACCCGAAGAGGATAAAGGTGATTGAGAAAGTGTTACTCTAAAAAAGAAGGTGACGCGTGGCATCTTCAGACTTGACTCAGCGTGTGTGCCCGTGGACTTGTGGAGCTGTACCAATGGCGGCTGCCACTTGGTTCACACCTGATGAGATCATGCATGGCTTTATAAGACCAACGCGTGGAGTGAGATACGTGCGCACGCGCTAGCTAGACCAGCAGCCACATGGCTTGCACCTGAAACATGGTTGATCAAGATTCCCAAAGCAAGCAGAGTTGCTTTACTTAATTGTGAAAAACAGAACCCTCACTTGGCTTATATAGCATACAGATTTTGTTTAGTTTTTCTGTAAGTTAGAAAGTACAGGAGATTCGTACATACGTGCAAGATAAAGTTAAAGAAGGAGATCAAATAAAGCTATCAACCCATGCCTATAACGTAGAATTTTCCTTCTTGAATATCATCGACAACCCTATACCTCCCGGCGTTTCATCTATATATAGTGTAACAACAAACCACCATGGCCCATCACTTCCTGCCTTCACACGTCATTTGCATCTCGCGTTCCCTACTCCCCCTACCACTACGGGAATAACTAAATAAGCCGACGGCTTTTTTATACGCCGATGGCAAAATATTGGGCCCGTCGGCGTAGCTTGACGGGTCGTCGATCCAGTTTTACCGTCGGCATAGAATAAAAGGCCGACGGCCGCCGTCGGCGTAAACATGACCGTCGGCGTAGCCCATTAGGCTAACGGCAGAGCAACAGCGTCAAGTCTACGCCGACGGCAGCGTAGGTTTCAGACCTATGCCGCGTAGCTATTTTTCTTTTTTTATCACATTAATCTTAGAAAAATCATAACTAAATCATTTAAATTCAGAAAAATACATATAATATATCAAAATTTGCAGAAAAACAAGATATATCTATATAAACTCAAATATTATATATTTTTATTCAAAAAATGCATAAAAAATACAAATACTTTCGTATAAAATATTATTCATTTTCCAAGTGCAAAAAAGGGGTGTTTTGTGAAGCAACCTCCAAAAAAAAGTTTCAAAATGATAATACCATATTTTTCAAAAATACTAGACCATATTGAATGGACAATTTCCCAACCTAGGAATCTCAAACCTTTCCGTTCACCTCTCGTGAAAAAGACAAATTCCTGCTGAATCGGTAGGAAATGAGTTAGATTTGAACTACAGGTACATGATATATTGCTCATGATTTTTTGTAAAAATCATTTTTAGGTTCACAATATGCTATTTCATCAGAGATCTAATGCAAGTTTAATGAGACTCGTCCCCGAGCTAAGAATCATCATGCCCCTCGATTTAGGAAGTTTGATGATAGTTTGAAATGGGCATAAAAAATTAAAAAACGATCGAAACAATGCAAAACCTTTGCGTGGTGTCATATTATATGACATAGTTCCATGGAAAAATACCAGACTTGGTATATTCATTGAGTCTTAAAAAAACCTTCACAAAATGGCCTATCTCAATCGAGGTTTTCTGGATTTCAGGTCAAATGACCAATGTTATTGCTATAATCGCAGTATAGTTTGCGATAATGTGTCCATATTGTGCACACATGTGTATCATGGGATGGTGAACAATGTTGCAGGACGAAGTTTTCCTTTTAGTCGCACCGAAAAACCATTTTTCAATTTCCGAATGCAAAAAAGAGGTATTTTTGTGAAGCAACCACCAAATGAAAGTTTAAAAATGATAATATCATATTTTTTAAAAACACTAGACCATATTGAATGGACAATTTCCCAACCGGGATATCTCAAACCTTTCCGTTCACCTCTCGTGAAAAAGACAAATTCCTGCTGAATCGGTAGGAAATGAGTTAGATTTGAACTACAGGTACATGATATATTGCTCATGATTTTTTGCAAAAATCATTTTTAGGTTAACAATATGCTATTTCATCAGAGATCTAATGAAATTTTAGTGAGGCTCGGCCCCGAGCTAAGAATCATCATGCCCCTCGATTTAGGAAGTTTGACGATAGTTTGAAATGGGCATAAAAAATTAAAAAACGATCGAAACAATACAAAACCTTCGCTTGGTGTCATATTATCTGACATAGTTGCATGGAAAAATACCAAACTTGGTATATTGATTGTGTCTCAAAAAAACCTTCATAAAATGACCTATCTCAATCGAGGTTTTCTGGATTTCAGGTCAAATGACCAATGTTATTCCTAGAATCACGGTATAGTTTGCGATAATGAGCCCATATTATGCATGCATGTGTATCATGGGATGGCGAACAATGTTGCAGGAGGAAGTTTTCCTTTTCTTCGCACCGAAAAGCCATTTTTCATTTTCCGAGTGAAAAAAACTAGTGTTTTTGTGAAGCAACCACCAAATGAAAGTTTCAAAATGATAATACCACATTTTTTAAAAATTACTAGACCATATTGAATGGATAATTTCCCAACCGGGATATTTCAAACCTTTTCGTCCACCCCTCTTGAAAAAAGACAAATTACTGCCGAATCAGCAGGAAATGAGTTAGATTTGAACTACATGTACATGGTATGATGCTCATGATTTTTTGCAAAAATCATTTTTAGGTTCACAATATGCTATTTTATTAGATATCTAATGCAAGTTTAGTGAGGTTCAGCCTCGAGCTAAGAATTTTCATGCCCCTCGATTTAGAAAGTTTGACGATAGTTTGAAACGGGCATAAAAAATTCAAAAACGATCGAAACAATGCAAAACCTTCGCGTGGTGTCATATTATGTGACATAGTTGCATGGAAAAATATAAAACTTGATATATTGATCGTGTCTCAAAAAAACCTTCACAAAATGACCTATCTCAATCGAGGTTTTCTGGATTTCAGGTCAAATGATCAATGTTCTTTCTAGAATCGCGATATAGTTTGCGCTAATATGCCCATATTATGCACTCGTGTATATCATGGGATGGAGAACAATGTTGCAGGAGTAAGTTTTCCTTTTGTCGTACCAAAAAGCCATTTTTTATTTTTCGAGTGCCAAAAACGGTGTGTTTCATGAATCTTGACATAGTTTCAGTTGGTCTAATATTTAAAAGTTATGATATATAATTAAATAGATGATAGGGATGTCATATTTGGATTCCTCTCATTTTTCTGATCGATTTGGATATATTATTTGTCGAATTGCGATTTACGGGTTTGTAGATATGAATTATTCAAATTTAAATAAAAAAAGCAAAATAAATAAAATTTATTTTATTTTTATTTGAATTCAAGATTGTTATTACTTATTTATTGTTGTTTACTCAAAAAATTGTATGGGATGTAAATAAACAAATATGTCTAACATTATAGTGTAATGGTTAATAGGTTTGATATGATAATA
Organism: Avena longiglumis; assembly: GCA_030063025.1. Classification (NCBI taxonomy): domain Eukaryota; kingdom Viridiplantae; phylum Streptophyta; class Magnoliopsida; order Poales; family Poaceae; genus Avena; species Avena longiglumis. Next base: position 536,893,123 of record CP125973.1, read on the forward strand.
TTCACAACAAGTTCTAGTTTCTTTGTCGGAAGCTCATGTGAAAGGAACGAAGAAGTTAAGCGTGCTAGGGCTGGAGTAGTATTAGGATGGGTGACCGGTTGGGAAGTTTGACTAATTGTGTAATTTGACTTGAGACTAAGTATACTTAGAGTTAAAAATGTCCATGTGAGATTAACAAGTTAAACAATACAAAAATGTTGAAAAATTGAAAAAAAAATTTGAAAAAAAAATTGGAAAAAAAATTTGAAAAAATCTAGGCCGACGGTAAATTCGTCGGCGTAGCCAAACGGCCGTTAGTCATCTAGGTGGGTCCCATATGGTCTACGCCGACGGAAGGAGAGGCTACGCCTATGGGGTTGTACGCCGACGGCAGCCGTCGGGCCAGCCTACGCCGACGGCATTTAGGGCCTACGCCGACGGGACCCGGCCGTTGGCGTATTCAGCTTCTCCTGTAGTGTACCTCTGGTGCCGCCCACTACCGCTATCATTCTTCCACCCCCATGTTGCCTCACTGACTCCTCAATCGATGCGCAACCCATCTCCCCTCAATCCACTAATTGGGCGCTCTCCCTTCCTTCCCGTGAAGGCCTTGTTTGGTACTAGAGTATTTGTGGGAATTAGAAGGGATAATTCCCACTAAACCCCAAATCTCCACTTACTACAAATAGTATGTTTGGTTCTAGAGTATTTGACTCATTCAATCCCCCTAATCTCCACTAATCCCCAAGTTCTAGTGTATTTTTCTCCAAATCCAATACACTACTCCTACCTAGTGGATGAGATTTTGTGGGGATTAGAGAGGTTTGGGTGTAGGTGAGGGTTTCACCCAATCCCCTTTGAAATTATTCCCTCTAATCCCTACTAAGACACTAGTACCAAACAAGGCCGAAGTGACTTTCTCTATGTTAAGAGTGAGCGCTAATTATCGTCTACCATCAATTTTGTTAGTAATTACATCGATATAGTCGCTTGATTGTTTGAAGCGACGCATGCACAAAGAAAAGGGCACGAGACACAAGTGTTTCTTGACGATGTTTACTATTTGTGGCTACATCCCCCAAAAGCAATATTATGTGCACTTCCCCTTTATCGGAGGGTGAAGGACGAGAGATCATCACCACATCTATAATGTTATAAAGTCAACTCCTTGAGTTACATCACAAGTTACCCTCACTTCTAAAGGAATCTAAGGTTATATGTGCTGGATATAACACCACATAACCTATGAGCAATCTCTAATTCAATCCATTGACTCTACAACGTAAAACCATTCGACGCAACTCGCCCTGAAGTCTTGCAAGTCAGGCCACTTCATGGTATCCTGCATGGTGGTACATGTTATTCATTCTAATTCTTCTCTCGTCGTCCTGCTAAACGTACAAGGTAAAAAATACCAAGATCTATGCAATCAATACAATATTCTCCTTATTACTATCTTTGTACTCACTGTGTGTTAGGCAGGTGCTTTTGGATGGGTATCCTTATTTTTTTAGGTAGTTCATCTCATATCCCCTTTCAGAAATATGAGGTAAAAAAAATTCTAAGATTTATATTGGACCAATAATTAGTCTTAAGTAAATGCATAATATTTACTATTAATTTGGCATCGGTGGTGATGATTTGTGATGGTACGATCGAGCCATACAATAAGAAAAAGAACCAGCGGCCTATCCCAATCGAATAAACATGTGTCCGTATCGAATATGCAAACACAAAATCGATCATGTTCCGATGATCTCACCCATGCATGTTACCGCACATAGGAAAAAGAACACATGTGGTTGTATCGGATACAGCTACACCAAATCAACGATGCTCCTTCCGGATATAACTGGTTATTATATGTGTTGTCATGAACATGCCAATGAATCAAACAAATAAAATGAGTAACTAGTATCGCAATGTTTTATGTGTTAATGTTCTACCTCTGAATCTACTGAAACTATGTTTACTTTTGATGTTTTATAAATTAGCATTTTAAAATCCACAACAAGAATTTGTATTATATCATAGGTAAGTTATATTTACCCATAAGAAACTTCCCACGAGGCTCCACATTAAATCCTAGAAACAACAAAACCACTAAGATAATTTGATAGGGAAATAGTCCTATATCTATATGTGTTATCATATATTTACTAATCAGAGATTTGTCCCAATAACCATATAGGATCTTACAACGCCATTGTCGAAAAGACTAGCCTCTAGAGTTTGTTATTCCTTCATCTCCCATCTATTCACTAGCTACTTTTGAAATGTTCAGGGGTGAAGGAGCGATATCACACTCGAATGTCCATAAGGGATGGCTCGGCATGTATATATAAATGTTATTTTTACACTAAATATGTTTACTTTTGTATATAACTTTCATTAAATTATAATATTTATATTCTAAAATACTCTATCATACAATTTGACCCTTATTTTTTCTCTTATGTTCAACAACGTAACCACGTTTTTATAGATCTCAAACATTATTTTTACAATTCTAACAACACTAAAAAGTATATATAAAATAATGGAAATTTTGTTTTTTAGTTTTAGTTTGAGACATCTTGGCTAACTCGATTTCATCCAAATTTTGAAACAAACAACCTATTTTGGTCCATCTACAAAATCATATATGTCGGTTAGATGTATTTATATATTTTATGTGTTTGCGCATATGTTAACTTATCCAACTATCTAGAAAAACGAGTTCTACTACACGAAATAAATATCCTAATATAGATATTGTAAAAGTATGATTATCTAGCTTACTTTTGTTTCATGGGATGTTTTAGACCATCTTATTATCAGTAACTTGCTTATCCTCTCCTCCCTTCCTTGATAGATAAAATTACTATGTGAACAACATGGACATAGTCAAAAATAGAAAAGAAAGGATGAGCGTCTCAGATATGGACATTTGAATAGATTGAAGATGATGGACATGTGCCATATAAAATTAGAGTGAGAATGTCTAAAACTTGTTTTTTCTAGAATTTACCATGTGTTCATTATTGGTTATCCGAATAAAAGACAATGTACGAAAACATCTGGATGCATGACACTGCAATGAAATTGCATATTTGTTAGATACATGCCACAAATATTTAGTTTGTTTCTGATCAATTAATTAAGCAGAAGAGAATTACCTAGTTAATTGACGTGTAAGCGGACCAAAACTGTTACAACAAGAACACATGGTGACTATTCACAAATCATAAAACTCCACGGCCCCAGCGATACACCAACAAGTGCACTCAGCAGACTACAATCTAACACCTCTTGTATATGGATCAACTCCTCACAAAGAAACTCTGTTGAAAACACAACAACAAGGACTTCACGCCCATCAACAAAGACACCTGACATAGCAACTTAACAAATCTTTTGCCTCCATTTCGAATAAATGATAGTAACTCTGTAGTGAGTTAACAGTGTGTGGCAACTCATCGGTGTACCATAAAAGCTTCATAAAATACCTAAAGTTTGGATAACTTTTAGATGAAAAACTCCTCCTTCACTAGAGGAGAAGGCCCCTCTAGTCCTGGCCCGTAAGGGCCTCTAGTCCCGGTTTTAAAACCGGGACTGGCCAACAGGGACTAGAGGTCGGAACATTAGTCCCGGCCCATTTACCAGCCGGTACAAATGGTCCTTCACGTGGCCACTGCGGCGCACGTGGGGTGCACCCCAATTTGTCCTGGTTGGTGTTACGAGTCGCAACAAATGATTCCCTGTCATGACAACATTTTAAGCCCTTTATCTGCCACGGCAGAGAATTTATTTTGTATTTTTTTCATTTTGAAAATAGTTTCCGAATATTTCTATGTTACCACACCATACACGTTCGTGCATATATAAGATAACTTGTCTTACGACATTGAGGATACAAATATATACAATTTTGATAGTTCCATCGAGAGGACAACACGAAGTCCAGAGGAGAGACGGAGGGGATCCACAGGGCGGCCGCACCCCTCCCAGGCGCGGGCCCACCCTAGGCCACGCCTGGGCAGGGTGTGGGCCCCCTGGCTGTCCTCCTGCCTCGCCTCTTCGTCTATAAGAATCCCCCGATCCCTAAACCCTAAGTACCGATCAATATTCCACGAAACTGACTGTAGCCGCTGCCACCATCATCCCTAGATCGGGGAGATCTGAAGCTCTTCCCGGGAGATCATCCCGGAGGCCTTCTTCTTCATCATGCCAGCCTCCGATATAAAGTGTGAGTAGTTCCACCTTGGACTATGGGTCTATGTAGTAGCTATATGGTTGTATCTCCTCCTTTGTGCTTTCATGTCTAGATCTTGTGAGCTCCGTTAATGACTAAGACCTCATATATTTGTAATCATGCATGTTGTGTTTGCGGGGATTCGATGGATATTAAGATTACTATGTCAGATTGATTAATGGTTTTGTCTTATTGATTCTATCATGTCTGTGTTGTTTACGATCTTGCATGCTCTCCGTTGTTAGTAGCTATCTTGGCCAAGTAGTTACTAGTGACTCCAAGAGGGGGTATTTATGCTCGATAGTGGGTTCATGCCTCTATTTAATCTAAGGAAAGTGACAGAAATGTCTAAGGTTGTAGATGTGCTATTGCCACTAGGGAGAAAACAACAGTCTCTTGTTCATGGAACAAGTGGATTGTTTACCTTACACACTTTGCTTAAAGCAGTTGTCTGTTTCTTGCAACTTAATACTAGAGGGGGTTCGGATGATAACCCAAAGGTGGACTTCTAGTCATGTATGCAGTTAGATGGCGGTTTATGTATCTTTTTGTATTGCCCAATCGAATATCATAGGATCATGAATGTCTAGTATTGCATTGTTATTCCTTGCTCAGTCCTGTCAATTGCCCTGCTATAATTTGTTTACCTAGCATGTCATGTTTGTTTATCTAAGGAGAACACCTCTAGTGAATTATGGACCACGGTCCAATCTTTACCATTGATACATCTTCCAATGTTATTGTTTACTTTCTGCAAACCACTATCACCTTCCACACCATACAGTTAATCTTTTGTTACAGCAACCGGTGAGATTGACAACCTCACTGTTCATTGGGGCAAAGTCTTGAGTTTGTGTTGTGAAGGTCTCCAAGTTGATTGCAACACATTTGAGACGTTTCCTTCCTCCTACTGGTTCGATAACCTCGGTTTCTTACTGAGGGAAGACTTATTGTTGTGCTCCATCACACCTTGCTCTTGGGGTTTCCCGATGAAGCGCTCCCAGGCGCCATCAACAAGTTTTCTGGCGCCGTTGCCGGGGAGGCTAAGGACGTCTTCACAAGGGGAGTCCTTCTCAACCTTTCTCTTTACTTTTTTTTGTTTTGCTTGGTTTTGTTTGCCTCTTTTTGTAAAAAAACTCCAAAAAAATAGTTTAGTTTGGTTTTCTTTATCTTATCAAAAACACACAAATATTAGTTCCTGCTCTAGTTGCTGCTGATGTTGGCTTGCTCCACTTTTGCCAAAATGAACTCTGCTGAGAACACCAAGTTGTGTGACTTCACTAGCACAAACAACAAAAGATTTCCTAAGTGCTCCTATTGCTCCGCCTGCTCCTGATGCTATATTTTATGAAATTAAGCCTGCTTTGTTGAATCTTGTGATGAGAGAGCAATTTTCCGGTGCTAGTTCTGATGATGATGCTGACCATCTCAATAACTTTGTTGAACTTTGTGAGATGCAAAAGTATAAGGATGTATATGGAGATATTATTAAGCTTAAGTTGTTTCCTTTCTTTTTGAGAGGAAAAGCTAAAGAATGGTTGCTATCCTTGCCTAGAAATAGTATTGATTCTTGGATTAAGTGCAAAGATGTTTTTATTGGAAAGTATTACCCTCCTGCTAAGATTATATCTATGAGAAGTGATATTATGAAATTTAAACAAGTTGATAATGCACATGTTGCTCAAGCTTGGGAAATAATGAAATCTTTGGTTAAGAATTGTCCCACTCATGGACTTACTGCTTGGATTATTATCTAGACTTTTTATACAGGTTTGAACTTCTCTTCAAGAAACCTGTTCGATTTAGCTGCTGGAGGTACCTTTATGACCATCACCTTGGGTGCTGCAACAAAACTCCTTGATAATATGATGGTTAATTATTCTGAATGGCACACTGAGAGAGCTCCACATGGTAAGAAGGTAAACTCTGTTGAAGAAACCTCCTCTTTGAGTGATAAGATTGATGTTATTATGGCTATGCTTGTTAATGGGAAGGCTCCTTTAGATCCAAATAATGTTCCCTTAGCCTCTTTGGTTTCTCAACAAGAGCAAGTTGTTGTGAACTTCATTAGGAATAATAATTTTGGCAACAATGCTTATGGTAATAACTATAGGCCTTATCCTCCTAATAATGGAAATACTTATCATGGTAGATCTGGAATGCCTAGTGAAGATAGGATTCTAGAAGTTGAAAGATACACTAAAAACTTCATGCAAATGCAATATGAGCAAAACAAGATATTCACTAAAACTAGGGAAGAACAATCTGTTATCTTGAAAAATATTAGTCATCGGCTTAGAATCTAAATAGAGAAATTCCTAGTTTATAGTCAAAAAATTTAGGTGCTGAGAAAAATATTTCCTCTTTGTCTGAAGCACGGTCCTCTTTGATTAATAAAATGGCTGCTAAAACTGAAACCATGGAAAGTACCTTTGTTGCCACTCATCCCATACAAGTTACTATTGGTGAAAATGTTAGACTGTTAGCCCAACTTCATGCTAAGTGGGAAAGGGAAGATGAAATTGCTAGAAACAAAAGAGTGTGCACCATCACCAACACCAATATGGATGCCACTAAACAACAAGAAGTCCCTATTACTCCTCCTACAATGCCTAAGCCCAATGAGTCTACTACTAGTGATGCTAAGTTTGATTTTGATCTTGATGGTTGCAATTTTTTTGAAGTGATTATGTTCCTGCAAAAGCTTGCTAGAAGTCCTGATGCTAGTGCTATGCATGTAGCTTTCACCAAACACATTACAGACGCTTTTGTTAAAATTAAGGAAGAGAAGTTGAAACACAAACCTTCTATTCCTAGGAAAGTAGAAGATAGTTGGGAACCCATATTAATATGCAAGTGAATGACTTTGATCTCAAGTCCTCATATGATCTTGGTTCTAGTGTCTCTATTATGCCTAGGAAGATTTATGAAATTCTTGATTTGCCACCTTTGGAAGATTGTTATTTGGATGTCGCACTTAATGATAATGCTAAGAAGAAACTCATGGGAAGTGTTAATGATGTTCTAATTATGGTTAAAAATGCTTATGTACCTGTTGATTTCTATGTTTTGGATGTCGAATACAATGCTTCTTGTCCTATTACTTTGAGAAGACCTTTTCTTAGAAATGTTGATGCCATCATTGATTTGAAAGAAGGCACCATTAGATATCAATTTCCATTCAAGAAAGGTATTGAACACCTCCCTATGAGGAGGGAGAAGTTGATTTTTTCTCCTACTTTGAAAGCACGGTTTGATGTTAATGCTTCTTCATTTGAAAATACTTGATTTCTTACTTCTTGTGCCTAACTTAAAGGCGTTAAAGAAAAGTACTTGTTGGGAGATAACCCAAGAGTTTTATTGAGTCTTGGAAGTTATTACTTCAATAATGACCTCTCCTTATCCTTTTTGTTTTCTTTTTGTGCCAAGAATGACCTCTAATGAGAGGAAAGTAAGATTCGGGGAGTTGCTGTCCTGAAATAGATTTTTGTGCTCCACCGTAAATATTCGTGAGGAATCTCTGTAAGTCGGATTGAGCTGAAAATTTACGAATAAATCCCCCAGTATGTTAGATAATGTTCGTTAGCTCAACACTTTTTGATTTGAGCAACATAAGGTCTTCGAAAAAATCGGTTTCTACCGGTTGGTCTGTTTTGACAGATTTCTGCCATTATTTGCATTTGCTTCTTATAGATTCCTTTTTGGGTTCTTTTTGGGAAATTGAGCTTTTTGAGGGAATTTCTACAGTATCTTGTGTTTTTAGTAAAAAATTTTGTTGTTCTAAAGCTAAACCCAAGGGTTTATTATCTTTGAATACACTAATGTTGCTAATGAAGATTGTGTGAAGTTTTGTATGAAGGAAAAATTTCAGGTGTAGAGAGAGAATGATGTAATGAGATGAAGAATGGACAAAAGATTAAGCTTGGGGATGCCACCCCAGTGTCACCCCAATAAATATCCAATAGGTAGAAGCGTCAAATCTTGGGGATGCCCAAGGCATCCCCTTCTTCATCAATAAAAAGCTCACGTCTTTCTAGACATTTCGTTTTTATTGTTTCATGCACTGTTGTGTTGTTCTTGGAGCGTCTTAGTTTTCGTTTGCTTTGCTTAGTTTACTTAAATAAAGTAGTTTGGACCACCGTTCTCGTTGTGTTGTTTCAAATAAATTGATTGGTGTTGGAAAGAAGTAGAAAGTTCTTGCTTGAATAGTGCAAGAGGAGCTTGCTTTGACTGTGACTTAGACTTTAGCATGTCATGCTAGGTGTTGTTTTGACCTTATGCTTAGTGATTATTGCTGTAGCATGACTTGTTCCAAACAATTGGGATTGCTTAATGTGCCTTGAAAGAATCAGGTGTTGTTTTAGCATGCAAAAGTATAGTATTGTGGTATTCTCCTTTGATGCTTTGTTTGGGTTGAATTGGCACATGCTCACACCATGTTATGACTATGAACAAGTCACCGTAGCCTCTATGATCATTTAGTCCTTGACTTGTAGTACCACTCTTTGCTTTTATTAGTAATGTTTTGTCGCTCTGCATGATTATGGCCATTATTGCTCTCTTAGTTGGTTGCTCCCGGTCTTTTGCTAGCCTCCACTTGTATGAGTAAGTTCTACTCATGCTTCCAACTCCCAAGAAACCAAGTTATTCCAAAGTTTCCACTATAAATTCCTATGCATGGTGTGCGACACCATTCCAAGTATATTCTTGTTTTCATCTATCTTCCAATTAAAAAGTATTTTGTTATGTGAAAACTTAGTGATTAAAGCTCTCACGAACTTGATGGCACACTTTATTTTTCTTGCCCCTAATAAACTTGAACCATTGTGTCATCTATGTTGTATATGCTTGCACTTATACGTTGGAATTAGCAGAACCGTGCTATCACGGGGAACGCTTTTAACATTGCACTTGTACTTTGTAAACAGTTGATATCATGCTCTTTTGTCTATGGATGTCGTCGGTGTGAAATAAAAGCGGAACTTGTAAGTCCATGGAGTTATGTATTTTATGTTAGGGAAATGCCTGGGCCGCTAGCCTAAGCCATGTCTAATCATGGTGGAAACTTGCAGCATCACCATAATGAGCAATCTGTGAAGCATCCTCAATAAAAACCTATGCAAATAGCCAATAAAAAAATCGCTGAGATGCTCATTGTTTGCTTGCCTTGTCATTTTGGTTATGGGATAGCTCCTGTACCATGTGCAAGGGGTACCCCGTTGGCGGTTCTCTATGATACACATGTACTTACTATGACAAGAACTTACAGGTGACTAAAGTTGAGTAGCATGAGGAGCGACCCTCTTATTCAAGGGACATGAGATTGCAAACTTATACTATGTCAAGCATATACTCCATAATTTGTTCACTTTAACCTTAATCACTTCAAGATGCTTATGATAGGGGCAATGAGGGCTGAAAGCTAACAAGTACCATAATTTTTGGAAGCTCTTTTTGAAACTTGAAATCTCTGCTTCCCTTTATGAAGGGCCTTTCTTCCACTATTATATTGAGTATACACCTTCTACCTTTAGGCACCAGTTAAGAGAGCATAGTTTCCATTCTTAGTTCTATGTGCATTGTCCCAAAACGTATTGATTGATGCATATTGTTGATATTACTTGTTCTTGTGCTATTTGTATCTAGTCACTCTTATGAACTTTGAAGATGTCTTATGCATCTATTTTCTACTCCATGAGGGACAAGCTGAATGCCACTATTCCATGTTTTCTGTTTGTGAAACAAACAAATGTTTTTCAATGCATGTTATCCATGATCTTTGTTTGTAGCCTTTCATGTTACACGCATAGTTACTTAGTCTTACTATTAGAACTCCATCTTTCATCCTCATGTTATAGTTCTTTGATCCCAGCTTTCAATGCTTGCAAATGGTTTGATCTTGGTTTTGATAGTGCATGTCACCTCAAAAATTATTATTTTTGTCACTTACCTACTCGAGGACGAAGAGTATTTAAGCTTGGGGATGCTTGATACGTCGGAAACGTATCTATAATTTTTGATGTTCCATGTTTTTTTACTATCTACTTTCCTTTGCTTTGTCTACACTTTGAGATGTTTTTATATGTTTTCTAGTACTAACATATTAACAATATGCCACAGTGCCAGTTGCCTGTTTTCTTCTGTTTTTGGTTCCAGAAAGGCAGAAAATCTATATTCTCGGAATTGGACGAGATAAAAGCCAAAGTCAATATTTCACCGAGGAGAACACAGAGTCTAGAGGAGAGACAGAAGGGACCATAGGGCGACCGCACCCCCCAAGCGCAGGCCCACCCTAGGTCGCGCCTGGCCAGGGTGTGGGCCCTCTTGCCGCCCTCCTGCCTCGCCTCTTCGTTGATACGTTGGAAACGTATCTATAATTTTTGATGCTCTATGCTTGTTTAGTATCTACTTTGATTTGCTTTGTCTACACTTTGAGGTGTTTTTACATGTTTTCTGGTACTAACCTACTAAAAGTTGCAACAGTGCCAGATGCCTGTTTTCTGTTGTTTTTGGTTTCAGAAAAGTTAGTAAAGAAATATTCCCGGAATTGGATGGGACAAACATCAAAGTCAATTAATTTCCATGGGGAACAAGAAGTCCAGAGGGGAGACGGAGAGGCCGGCCAGGGCGGCCAGACCCACCCTAGGCGCGGGTGGGCCCTGCCCCGCACCTGGGAGAGGTGTGGGGCCCTTGGCCGCCGCCTCGGCCTCCCCCTTCGCCTATAAGAAGCTCCCGATGCAGAAACCCTAAGCACCCGATCAAATCTCCACTAAACGGTCTATAGCTGCCGCCACCATCGTCCCTAGATCAGGGGGATCTGAAGTTCTTCCCGGCACCCTGCCGGAAGGGAGATCATCCCGGAGGCCTTCTCTCCGGTACGATGCGTAAGTAGTTCCACCTTGGACTATGGTTCCATGTAGTAGCTATATGGTTGTATCTCCTCCTTTGTGCTTTCATGTAAAGATCTTGTGATCTCCGTTCATGATCAAGATCTAATCTATTTGTAATCATGCATGTTGTGTTTGTGGGGATCCGATGGATATTAAGATTATTATGTTGGTTTGATTAATGGTTTTGTCTTTATGATTCTATCATGTATGTATTGTTTGTGATCTTGCATGCTCTCCGTTGTTAGTAGCTATCTTGCCCAAGTAGTTGCTAGTGACTCCAAGAGGGGGTATTTATGCTCGATAGTGGGTTCATGCCTCTAGTTTCCAAGGGAAGTGACAATAATCTCTTCGGTTGTAGATGTGTTGTTGCTACTAGGGAGAAAACAACGGTCTCTTGTTCATGGAACATGTGGACTGTTTACCTTACACACTTTGATTAAAGCAGTTGTCTGTTGCTTGCAACTTAATACTGGAGGGGATTCGGATGATAACCTGAAGGTGGACTTTGATACGTTCAAAACGTATCTACTTTCTCGAACACTTTGCTATTGTTTCTTCTCTAAAATTGTGTGATTTGGATAACAACTAAAACGGACTGACGCTGTTTTCAGCATAATTACCTTGGTGTCTTGTTTTTGTGGAGAAAATGAACTATCTGGAAAAATCCCGGAAAATATGCCAATAACTATTTCTCACCAGAAGATCCACGGAGCCAGAAGGGGAGACAGAGAGGAGGCCTGGGGGAGTTCTGGCCACCCCAGGCACCTCCTCGGCCTCCCTCCGCGCCTATAAGTTGCCTTGTGACCTAAAAACTCACGGGGGTTCGATAGTTTTCCAGAAAGAGTTCCGCTCCGCCGCCACGAGAAACCAAGATTCGGATCCAGATACTCCGTTCTGGCACCCTGCCGGGACGGGGAATTTGGAGAGGATCATCGCCATCATCATGACCAACGCATCTCCATCAACCACTGATGTTTCCCTCATCCATGAGTGAGTAATCACCCGCTGTAGTCTTGGGGATGGTAGGGATTGGATGAGTTCTATCATGTAATCGAATAAGATCTGTTAGGGCATAGTTCCTAGTATCTCTATTAGTGCTATTTGAATTTGTTGCAACTTGTTGTGCTTAATTCTTGTCACTAGGGCCCGAGTGCCATGATCTCAGATCTGAACTTATTATTGAATCATTCTGATAGTATTGTTTGTGATCTTATCTGCAAGTTGTGTACACATATCATTGTCCGGATCCAAAGGCCCCAAAGTGACAATAATTGGGTCAACCGGAGGGGATGGCTGTGGTGTGAGGATCACATGTGTTCACGGAGTGTTAATGCTTTGCTCCGGTGATCTATTAAAAGGAGCACCTTAATCGCCAGTAGTTCCCTAAAGGCCCCGCTGCCACGGGCTGGCTGGACAGAAGATGTTGGCAAGTTCTCATTGCGAGCACGTATAAATATATTTGGAGCACATGCCTAGGATTGTTTAGTACTTGGATGCTTATTATTTATCCGCAATACCGTAGATCTTGAAGTTACATGTTTAGAATCATCCATGCAATGTCTGTCCATCCATCCCTATGCCTATCGCACCCGAATACTACCGTTATCGTTACTGTTACTATTGCTACTGTTTCACTGCTGTTGTTACTGCTGATGTCGCTACTACCAAACTGTTACTACTGATAAACTTCTGTGAGCAAGAACTATTTCCAGGTGCAGCTGAACTGATAACTCAGTTGTTAAGGCTTGCAAGTATCCTTTGTCTCCCCTTGCGTCAAATCAATAAATTGGGTAATACTACCTGCGAAGACTGTTGCGATCCCCTATACTTGTGGGTCATCAAGACTATTTTCTGGCGTCGTTGCCTGGGAGGCTAAGGACATCTTCACTAGGGGAGTCATTCACTTCCTTTCTATTTACTTTTTTTTAGTTTTCTTTGTTTCTTTTGCTTGGTTTTGTTTGCCTCTTTTCAAAAACTCAAAAAAATTAGTCTAGTTTGGTTTGCTTGCCTTATTCAAAAACACACAAAAAATTAGTTCCTGCTCTAGATGCTGCTGCTGTTTTTGGCTTGCCCACCTTTGCAAAAATGAACTCTGCTGAGAACACCAAGTTGTGTGACTTCACTAGCACCAACAACAATGATTTCCTAAGCACTCCTATTACTCCACCTGCTCCTGATGCTACCTTTTATGAAATTAAGCCTGCTTTGTTGAATCTTGTGATGAGAGAGCAATTTTATGGTGCTGGTTCTGATGATCCTGCTGCCCATCTTAATAGCTTTGTTGAAATTTGTGAGATGCAAAAGTATAAGTATGTAGATGGAGATATTATTAAGCTCAAGCTTTTTCCTTTCTCCTTGAGGGGAAAAGCTAAATAATGGTTGCTTTCTTTGCCTAAAAATAGTATTTATTCTTGGACTAAGTGCAAAGATGCTTTTATTGGAAAGTATTATCCTCCTGCTAAGATTATATCTATGAGAAGTGATATTATGAAATTTAAATAGCTTGATAGTGAGCATGTTGCTCCTTCTTGGGAAAGAATGAAATATTTGGTTAAAAATTGACCTACTCATGGACTCACTGCTTGGATGATTATCCAAAAAAATTATGCAGGTTTGAACTTCTCCTCAAGGAACGTGCTGGATTTAGCTGCTGGAGGCACTTTTATGGGACTCACCTTGGGAGCTGCAATAAGGCTCCTTGATAATATGATGGTTAACTACTCTGAATGGCATGTTGAGAGAGCTCCACATGGTAAGAAGGTAAATTCTGTTGAGGAAACTTCCTCTTTGAGTGAAAAGATTGATGTTATTATGGCTATGATTGTTAATGGGAAAGCTCCTCTAGATCCTAATAGTGTTCCCTTAGCCTCTTTGGTTGCTCAAGAAGAGCAAGTTAATGTGAACTTCATTAGAAACAACAATTTCAACAACAATGCCTATAGGAATAATTTTGGTAGCAACAATAATTATAGGCCTTATCCTCCTAATAATGGTAATTCCTATGGAAGCTCTTACAATAATGCTAGAAGTGCCCCCTTTGAACTTGAAGTCATGCTCCAGGACTTTATCAGTAAACAAACCACTTTCAATAAGACTATAGAGGAAACAATTTTAACTGTTGAGAAAAATATATCCTCTTTGTCTGAAGCTCAAACTTCCTTGGTTAATAAAATCGCTGCTAAACCTAAAACTATGGAAAACACCTTTGCTACTGCTCATTCTATAGAAGTTACTATTGATGAAAATGTTAGGTTGTTAGCTCAACTTCATGCTAAGTGGGAAAGGGAAGCTGAAATTGATAGAAACAATAGTGTGTGCACTATCACCACTAAACCACAAGTAGTCCCTATTTCTCCTCCTACTATGCCTAAGCCTATTGATCCTAATACTAGTGATGCTAAGTTTGATTTTGATGTTGATGGTTGCAATATTTCTGAAGTGATTATGTTCTTGCAAAAACTTGCTAGAAGTCCTGATGCTAGTGATATGCATGTTGCCTTTACCAAACATATTACAGATGCTCTTGTTAAAATTAAGGAAGAGAAGCTAAAACACAAAGCTTCTATTCTTAGGAAAGTAGAAGATAGTTGGGAACCTATTATTAATATGCAAGTGAATGACTTTGATCTCAAAGCTTCATGTGATCTTGGTTCTAGTGTCTCTATTATGCCTAGGAAGATTTATGAAATGCTTGATTTTCCACCATTGGAATATTGTTATTTAGATGTCCCAATCAATGATAATGTTAAGAAGAAACTCATGGGGAGTATTAATGATGTTCTCATTATGGTTAACAATGCTTATGTCCCTGTTGATTTCCATGTTTTGGATGTTGAATACAATGCTTCTTATCCTATTACTTTGGAAAGACCTGTCCTTAGAACAGTTGGTGCCATCATTGATATGAAAGAAGGCACCATCAAATATCATTTTACATTCAAGAAAGGTATTGAACACTTACCCATGAGGAGAGAGAAGTCACTTTTTCTCCTCCTTTGAAAGTAAGATTTGATGTTAATGCTTCTTCATTTGAAAATACTTGATTCTTCTTGCTTCTTGTGCCTAACTTAAAGGCGTTAAAGAAAAGTACTTGTTGGGAGATAACCCAAGAGTTTCCTTTAGTCTTGGAATTTATTACTTCTGTAATGACCTCTCCTTATCATTTTTGTTTGATTTTTGTGCCAAGAATGACCTCTAATGAGAGGGAAGTAAGATTTGGGGAGTTGCTGTTCCGAAACATATTTCTGTCCTCTACCATAAAAATTCGTGAGAAGTCTCTGTAACTCGTATTGAGCTAAACATTTACGAATAAATCCCCCAGTATGTTATCTAACTTTAGTTAGTTCAACACTTTTTGATTTGAGCAACATAAGATGTTCGGAAAAATCGGTTTCTACCTCCTGGTCTGTTTTGACAGATTTCTCTCATTATTTGCATTTGCTTCTTATTGATTCCTTTTTGAGTTCTCTTTGGGTGAATTGAGATTTTTGAAGGAGTTACTACAGTAGCTTGTGTATTTAGTGAAAATACTTGCTATTCCAAAGCTTTGCCTAAGGGTCTATTATCTTTTGAATACACTAATGTTGGTAATGAAGATTGTGTGAAGTTTTGTATGAAGGAAAAATTTCAGGTGTAGAGAGAAAATGATGTAATGAGATGAAGAATGGACAAAATATCAAGCTTGGGACGAGCCACCCTGTTTCACCCCAAGAAATATTCAAGAGGTACAAGCGTAAAATCTTGGGGGTGCCCAAGGTATCCCCTTCTTCATCAATAAAAATCTCAGGTCTTTCTAGACATTTCGTTTTTATTGTTTCATGCACAGTTGTGTTGTTCTTGGAGCGTCTTAGTTTTTTTTGGTTTTCTTTTGCTTTGTTTGTTTTTGCCTTTGTTTGCTTTCTTTAAAAAAATCGAAAACAGCAAAAATATTTGTTCTTCTTCTTTGGTTTTATGAGTTCTTTGCAGGGTTCAGCTGTCCTCAGTGGATTTTGGTTTCATGTTATTATTCAAGTCACACAAGTGAAGGGCAATAATGAAGATTAAGACAACTCGAGGTATGGTAAGAGGCTGGTAGCAAACTCTATTTGTTTCATTTTTGTACATATACTCATCATTGTGAGCATGCTTAGCCTGATTGTATAAGGTGTATATCATTATGGATGCTTAGTATTCTTGCTTGTCTATGATTAGCTCCAGCTTGCTAATAGTTTGTAGCATGTCATATGAATGTTTGCTTGCATTGTTTTATTCATAATTTGGTATGATATTGTGGTATCCTCCTCTGACTATTCATGTGAATCGACTTGGCACATGCTCACGCATGCATATGACTAATCAATAGTCAGTAAGCCTTGATGATTTATTTTGCCTCAGAGTTCTTATATCACTTTCATGCCATAGTTAGTCATGTTTTGTTGGAAGCATTATTATGACAGCTATTGCTCTCTCGTTTGTCGCTCCCTCTCTATTGCTAGCCTTCACTTGCATTGAGTATGTGCTCTACCTGTGCTTCCAACTCCCCAAAACCAATATTGCTAGTTTTGTCCACCATACCTACCTATTAGCATCATTTGATACTTCAGTGCATATTCCATATGTCGTGTTTTCTTCCAAAATAAAATGTTTGTCTGTTTTGAGAAAGTTAGTTAGTAAAGCTCTCACGAACTTGATGGCACACTTTATTCCTTGCGCTTAATAATCCTGAACCATTGTGACTAGCCCATGAAAGTTATATGCTTGCTAATTATATACTGGGAGTCAGCAGAACCGTGCTGTCACGGGGAACGCTTTCGACATTTTTGGATGTCTCGTCCAGTTGATTCCTTCCTCTTTTGTTTATGGATGTCGACGATGTGAAATAAAAGGGGAAGTTGTTAGTTCATGGAGTTTATACATTGTGTTAGAGAAACGCCTGAGACGCTAGCCTAAGCCATGCCTAATCATGGTGGAAACTTGCAGCATCACTATAATGGGCATCTATGAAGCTTCCTCAATAAAAAACTATGCATATGGTAAATAAAATGATTGCTGAGATGCTCATTGTCTGTTTGCCTTGTCATTTTGGTTATGGGAAAGCTCTTGTACCATGTGCAAGGGTACCCCGTTGGCGGTTCTCGATGATATGCATGTATTTACAATGACAAAAACTTTTAGGTGACCAAAGTTGTGTAGCATGCGGAGGGACCCTCGTACTCAAGGGACTTGGGATTTCCAGTCTATGGTCTGCCAAGCATATGATATAGAGTGGACCTCACTTTCACCTTAACCACATGAAGATGCCTATGATAGGGGCAATGAGAGCTCAAAGCTAATGAGTACCTTCCTTTCAGCATTGGGAAGCCTTTCAAACCTTTCAAAACCGTTTTCACAACTTTGTTGAGTCACCACTTATTCTATGAGCACCTTCTTGAGAGCATAGTTGTCATTCTTGTGTTTGTTCCAAAACTTGGTTAATTATGTCATGACTTTGATGCTTGTATATCTGATATCTTTATCTCTAGTCTTCATGTGAACTTCAGAGGTGCCTCAGCATTTATATTATGCTCTTCAAACAAAGGCAAGCGAGATACCACTCTATCATACCTTATTATGAGCATTGCAATGTTGCTTATGTTTATGTTTCATGCTACTTATTATTAGTGAGTTGGTTTCTCTTCATAGCTTTCAATGACTATTGAGTAGACTTAGTTGCATACTCCTTATTATGAATTGTCTAAGCATCTACTCCTATGCTTAGAATATATACATCATATGAAGCAAAGTGTTCGTGAAAGTTCTTTTATCGCACTCAGTTTTCAACTGAATTGCTTGAGGACAAGCAATAAGCTAAGCTTGGGGGAGTTGATACGTCAAAAATGTATCTACTTTCTCGAACACTTTGCTATTGTTTCTTCTCTAAACTTGTGTGATTTGGATAAAACTAACATAGACTGACGCTGTTTTCAACAGAATTACCTTGGTGTCTTGTTTTTGTGCAGAAAATGAACTATCAGGAAAAATCCCGGAAAATACGCCAAAAACTATTTCTCACCAGAAGATCCACGGAGCTAGAAGGGGAAACAGAGAGGAGGCCCGGGGGACCCAGACCAGCCCCAGGCGCGGGCCCACCTGACACGCGCCTAGGGGAGGTCTGGCCACCCCAGGCAGCTCCTCGGTCTCCCTCCGCGCCTATAAGTTGCCTTCTGACCTAAAAACTCAGGGGGGGTCGATAGTTTTCTAGAAAGAGTTCCGCTCTGCCGCCGCCACAAGAAACCAAGATTCGGATCCAGAAACTCCGTTCTGCCACCCTGTCGGGATGGGGAATTTGGAGAGGATCATCGCCATCGTCATCACCAATGCATCTCCATCAACCACCGATGTTTCCCTCATCCATGAGTGAGTAATCCCCCGATGTAGGCTTGGGGATGGTATGTATTGGATGAGTTATATCATGTAATCGAATAAGATTTGTTAGGGCATAGTGCCTAGTATCTCTATTAGTGCTATTTGACTTTGTTGCAACTTGTTGTGCTTAATGCTTGTCACTAGGGCCCGAGTGCCATGATCTCAGATCTGAACTTATTATTGAATCATTATGATAGTATTGTTTATGATCGTATCTGAAAGTTGTGTACACATATCATTGTCCGGATCCAAAGGCCCCAAAGTGACAATAATTGGGACAACCAGAGGGGATGGCTGTGGTGTGAGTATCACATGTGTTCATGGAGAGTTAATGCTTTGCTTCGGTGCTCTATTAAAAGGAGCACATTAATTGCCAGTAGTTTCCTAGAGGCCCCGCTGCCACAGGATGGCTGGACAGAAGATGTTGTGCAAGTTCTCATTGCGAGCACGTATGACTATATTTGGAGCATATGCCTAGGATTTTTTAGTACTTGGATGCTCATTATTATTTATCCCCAATGCCCTAGATCTTGAAGTTACATGTTTAGACTCGTCATGCAACGCCCGTCCATCCATCCCTATGCCTACCGCACTCGAATCCTACTGTTATCATTACTGTTACTATTGCTACTATTTCACTATTGTTGTTACTGCTGATGTTGCTTTGATGTTGCTACTACCAAACTGTTACTACTGATAAACTTCTATGAGCAAAAACCATTTCCAGGTGCAGCTGAACTGACAACTCAGTTGTTAAGGCTTGCAAGTATTCTTTGGCTCCCCTTGTGTCGAATCAATAAATTGGGTAATACTACCAGCGAAGACTGTTGCGATCCCCTATACTTGTGGGTCATCAGACTTCTAGTCATAGATGCAGTTGGATGGCGGTCTATGTATCTTGTTGTATTTCCCAATCGAATCGCATAGGATCTTTCTGACTAGTATTGCATTGTTATGCCTTGCTCGGTTCCTGTCAATTGCCCTATTGTAATTTATTTACCCTTCATGCCATATTGTTTATCTAAGGAGAGAACCTCTAGTGAACTATGGACCCGGGTCCAATCTTTACCATTGATACATCTTCCACGGTTACTTGTTTACTTGCTGCAAACCATTACCTTCCACACCATATGTTTAATCCTTTCTTACAGCAAACCGTTGAGCTTGACAACCTCACTGATTCGTTGGGACAAAGTCTCGAGTTTGTGTTGTGCAGGTCTCCACGTTGCTTGCAACACCTTTGAGACGTTTCCTTCCTCCTTAAGGTTCGATAACCTCGGTCTCTACTGAGGGAAACTTGCTGATGTGCTCATCACACCTTGCTCTTGGGGTTCCAACGAAGTGTCCCATGTCAACACTGGGTGCACTTATCAAGATTTCTGGCGTCGTTGCTAGGGAGGCTAGGGACGTCTTCACTAGGGGAGTCGTCCACTTCCTCTATATTTACTTTGTTTTTAGTTTGATTTGTTTCTTTTTCTTAGTTTTGTTTGCCTTTTTTCAAAAGAACAAAAAAATTAGTTCCTGCTCTAGTTGCTGGTCTGTTATTGCCTTGCTTGGTCATGCTTTCTATCAATGGATGGTTTCTTTGAAACTAGTTCTTATTGGCAAGGTGGGTTCACATAAGGAAAAAAGTATAATTATAAGGAACACCGTTTGTCACAAAAAGCAAAACACTTATGGGAACAAATTGATAAGTTGAATACTATTGCTAGAGACGTGTGCTCTACTTATAATGTTACTTATTGCTTTTATAAAGCTTGTTGCTGCAGGAGTTATAAACACCTACCCTTTCAATGTGAGTATAATGATAATGTTACCATATCTTCTTATGTTAAAGGAAATTATGATTTTGATGATGTGGAACAAATTGAAGAATTTATTTCCTTCAAGGGTGCATTTAAACTTGCCAGTTTGCTTGAGAATACTGATGATGCACCTTATAAACATGAGGTTTTTGAGATACTTAAATTTTTCTTTGATAATTATAAGGAATAAAATAGCTATATTCTTGAATATTTTAATAGGCGTTTTCCACAAATGGAAGAGACTAATGCCTTGCAGGAGACTATGGAAGAAGAAATTATTGAAACTGGAAGCTCATTAGATGAAAAAAAGGAGAAGAGTGATGAACAAAAGGAGGAAGAATGTATCTACCCATGCCTACATTCTAATGAGAGTAATCTTTACCTCTTACATTATTTTATTGTCCCCCATGCTTACCAAAGGAGGATGAATGTTATGTTCTTGTGGATCCTTTTGAAATAGCTACTTTGGATAAACCTGTGGATGTTTTAATCCCACTATTTTTTAGCTTGATAGAAATCATGTGTTTGTAGCTCATGAAAGGCCTGCTTCATGTGATAGTTATATTGTTGAGTTTATTCATGAGGATACTAAAAATTATTATGAGAGAGGAAAATATTGTTATAGAAGTTCTCATGGTACTGAAACACCTCTCTATGTGTTGAATGTTTTGATGTTACTCTTGTTTTATCTTCCTATGCATTGCACTTTGTTCTTTGTGAATTTATTTTATTACAAGATTCCTATGCATAGGAAGAGGGTTAGACTTAAATGTGTTTTGCATTTGCTTCTTGATGCTCTCTTTTACTTCAACTCATAGTTCTTATGTAAGCATCTTCTCAAACTTTCCGAGCCTAACTTAAAGGCATTAAAGAAAAGTACTTGTTGGGAGATAACCCAAGAGTTTCCTTGAGTATTGGAAGTTATTAATTCAGTATTGACCTATGATTATCCTTTTTGTTTGCTTTTTGTGCCAAGAATGACCTCTAATGAGAGGGAAGTAAGATTTGGGGAGTTGCTGTTCCAAAACAGATTTCTGTCCTCTACCAAAAACTTTCGTGAGGAGTCTCTGTAACTCGGATTGAGCTCAAAATTTACGAACAAATCCCCCAGTATGTTAGCTAACTTTAGTTAGTTTAGCACTTTTTGATTTGAGCAACATAAGATGTTTGAAAAAATCGTTTTGTACCTGCTGGTCTGTTTTGACAGATTTCTGCCATTATTTGCATTTGATTCCTTTTTGAGTTCTCTTTAGGTGAATTGAGCTTTTTGAAGGAGTTAATACAGTAGCTTGTGTTTTTAATGAAAATACTTGATGTTCCAAATCTTTACCAGAGGTCTAATATCTTTTGAATAAACTAATGTTGCTAATGAAGATTGTGTGAAGTTTTGTATGAAGGAAAAATTTCAGGTGTAGAGAGAGAATGATGCAATGAGATGAAGAATGGACAAAAGCTCAAGCTTGGGGATGCCACCATGGTGTAACCTCAAGAAATATCCAAGAGGTACAAGTGTCAAAGCTTGGGGATGCCCAAGGCATCCCCTTCTTCATCAATAAAAAGCTCAGGTCTGTCTAGACACTTCGTTTTTATTATTTCATGCTCAGTTGTGTTGTTCTTGGAGCGTCTTAGTTTTTGTTTGCTTTGCTTAGGTTATTTAGTTTGATTGAATAAAGAAGTTTGGACCCCTGTTCTCGCTGTGTTGTTTTGCAAATAATTTGCTTGGTGTTGGAAAGGAGTAGTAAGTTCTTGCTTGAAGTGCAAGAGGATCTTGCATTGATATGACGAGTCACCATTAGCCTCTATGATCATTTAGTCCTTGACTTGTAGTACCACTCTTTGATTTGATTAGTATGCCTTGTTGCTCTGCATGATTATGGCCATTATTTCTCTCTTAGTTGGTTACTCCCAGTCTTTTGCTAGCCTCCACTTGTATGAGTAAGTTCTACTCATGCTTCCAACTTCCAAGAAACCAAGTTTTTCCAAAGTGTCCACTATAAACTCCTATGCATGGTGTGTTACACCATTCCAAGTACATTCTTGTTTTAAACTATCTTCCAATTAAAAACTATTTTGTTATGTGAAAACTTAGTGATTAAAGCCCTCACGAACTTGATGGCACACTTTATATTCTTTTCCCCTAATAAACTTGAACCATTGTGACAACTTTGTTGTATATGCTTTTCAACATTGCACTTGTACTTTGTACTCAGTTGATATAATGCTTTTTTGTCTATGGATGTCACCGGTGTGAAATAAAGAGGGAACTTGTAAGTCCATGGAGTTTGTATCCTGTGTTAGAGAAACGCCTGGGCTGCTAGCCTAAGCCATGCCTAATCATGGTGGAAACTTGCAGCATCACCATAATGAGCTATCTATGAAGCGTCCTCAATAAAAAGCTATGCATATGGTAAATAAAAAGATTACTGAGATGCTCAGTGTCTGCTTGCCTTGTCATTTTGGTGATGGGAAAGCTCGTGTACCATGTGCAAGGGGTACCCCGTCGGCGGTTTTCAGTGATATGCAAATACTTACAATGACAAGAACTTACCTGGGGCCAAAGTTGAGTATGCATGAGGTGTGGCCCTCGTAGTCAAGGGACTTGAGATTGCCAACTTATACTTCGTCAAGCATATACTCCATCTTTGCCACTTTAAACTTAACCACTTCAAGATGCTTATGATAGGGGCAATGAGGGCTGAAAGCTAACAAGTACCATAATTTTTGGAAGCTCTTTTTGAAACTTGTAATCCCTGCTTCCTTTACAAAAAAGGGCCTTTCTTCCACCACTATTGAGTTTCCACCTTCTACCTTTAGGCACCATTAAGAGAGCATAGTTGTCATTCTATGTGCAGTGCTCCAAAGCTTATTGATTGATGCATATTGTGATATTACTTGTTCTTGTGCTATTTGTTTCTAGTCACCCTTGTGAACTTTGAAGGTGTCCTATGCATCTATATTGCTACTCTATGAGGGACAAGCTGATTGCCACTATGTTATGTTTTCTGTATGTGAAACAAACAAACGTTTTTCATTGCATATTATTCATGATCTTTGTTTGTATCTTGTCATGTTGCATGCATAGTTACTATGTCCTATTGTTAGAACTCCATCTTTCATGCACATGTTTAGAGTTCTTTGATCCCAGCTTTCAATGCTTGCAAATGGTTGGATCTTTATTGTGAGGGTGCATGTCACCTCAAAAATTATTCTTTTATCACTTACCTACTCGAGGACGAGCAGGAGTTAAGCTCGGGGATGCTGATATGTTGGAAACGTATCTATAATTTTTGATGCTCCATTTTTTATTTAGTATCTACTTTGCTTTGCTTTGTCTACACATTGAGGTGCTTTTTACATGTTTTCTGGTACTAACCTACTAACAAGTTGCAACGGTGCCAGATGTCTGTTTTCTTCTGTTTTTGGTTTCAGAAAAGTTAGTAAAGAAATATTCTCGGAATTGGACGGGACAAACGTCAAAGTCAATTACTTTCCGTGGGGAACAATAAGTCCAGAGGGGAGCCAGAGAGGCCGGCCAGGGCGGCAAACCCACCCTAGGCGCGGGTAGGCCCTGCCCCGCGCCTGGGAGCGGTGTGGGGCCCCTCGCCGCCGCCTCGGCCTCCCCCTTCGCCTATAATAAGCCCCCGATGCAGAAACCCTAAGCACCCGATCAAATCTCCATGAAACCGTCTGTAGCCGCCGCCACCATTGTCCCCTAGATCGGGGGGATCTGACGTTCTTCCCGGCACCCTGCCGGAGGGGAGATCATCCCGGAAGCCTTCTCTCTGGTATGATGCATGAGTAGTTCAACCTTGGACTATGGGTCCATGTAGTAGCTAGATGGTTGTATCTCCTCCTTTGTTCTTTCATGTATAGATATTGTGAGCTCTGTTCATGATCAAGATCTAATCTATTTGTAATTATGCATGTTGTGTTTGCGGGGATACGATGGATATTGAGATTATTATGTTAGTTTGATTGATGGTTTTGTCTTTATGATTCTATCATGTCTGTGTTGTTTGTGATCTTGCATGCTCTTCGTTGTTAGTAGCTATCTTGGCCAAGTAGTTGCTAGTGACTCCAAGAGGGGGTATTTATGCTCGATAGTGGGTTCATGCCTCTAGTTTCCAAGGGAAGTGACAATAATCTCTTCGGTTGTAGATGTGATGTTGCTACTAGGGAGAAAATAACGGTCTCTTGTTCATGGAACATGTGGACTGTTTACCTTACACACTTTGCTTAAAGCAGTTGTCTGTTGCTTGCAACTTAATACTAGAGGGGGTTCGGATGATAACCTGAAGGTGAACTTCTAGTCATAGATGCAGTTGGATGGCGGTCTATGTATCTTGTTGTATTTCCCAATCGAATCTCATAGGATCTTTCTGACTAGTATTGCATTGTTATGCCTTGCTCAGTTCCTGTCAATTGCCCTGTTGTAATTTGTTTACCCTTCATGCCATGTTGTTTATCTAAGGAGAGCACCTCTAGTGAACTATGGACCCCGGTCCAATCTTTACCATTGATACATCTTCCAATGTTACTTGTTTACTTGCTGCAAACCATTACCTTCCACACCATACGTTTAATCCTTTGTTACATCAAACCGATGAGCTTGACAACCTCACTGATTTGTTGGGACAAAGTCTTGAGTTTGTGTTGTGCAGGTCTCCACGTTGCTTGCAACACCTTTGAGACGTTTCCTTCCTCCTTTAGGTTCGATAACCTCAGTCTCTACTGAGGGAAACTTGATGTTGTGCTCATCACACCTTGCTCTTGGGGTTCCAACAAAGTGTCCCATGTCAACACTGGGTGCACGCATCATTCGCCTATAAGAAGCCCCCGATGCTTAAACCCTAAGTACACGATCAATATTCCACGAAACCGTCTGTAGCCGCCGCCACCATCGTCCCTAGATCGGGGGATCCGAAGCTCTTCCCGGCACCCTGCCGGAGGGGAGATCATCCCGGAGGCCTTCTTTTTCATCATGCCAGCCTCTGGTATGAAGCGTGAGTAGTCCACCTTGGACTACGGGTCCATGTAGTAGCTAGATGGTTGTATCTACTCCTTTGTGCTTTCATGTCTAGATATTGTGAGCTCCGTTCATGATCAAGATATCATCTATTTGTAATCATGCATGTTGTGTTGCGGGGATCTGATGGATATTGAGATTACTATGTCATATTGATTAATGGTTTTGTCTTATTGATTCTATCATGTCTGTGTTGTTTGTGATCTTGCATGCTCTTCATTGTTAGTAGCTATCTTGTCCAAGTTGTTACTAGTGACTCCAAGAGGGGGTATTTATGCTCAATAGTGGGTTCATGCCTATATTTAATATAAGGGACGTGACAGAAATCTCTAAGGTTGTAGATATGTTGTTGCCAATAGGGAGAAAACAATAGTCTCTTATTCATGGAACAAGTGGATTGTTTACCTTACACACTTTGCTTAAAGCAGTTGTCTGTTGCTTGCAACTTAATACTGGAGGGGGGTCGGATCATAATACAAAGGTGGACTTCTAGTCATAGATGCAGTTGGATGGCGGTCTATGTATCTTGTTGTATTGCCCAATCAAATCTCATAGGATCATGAATGTCTAGTATTACATTGTTATGTCTTGCTCAGTCCTGTTAATTGCCCTGATGTAATTTGTTTACCCAGTATGCCATGTTTGTTTATCTAAGGAGAACACCTCTAGTGAACTATGGACCCCGGTCCAATCTTTACCATTGATACATCTTCCACTGTTACTGTTTACTTTCTGCAAACCACTATCACCTTCCACACCATACAGTTAATACTTTGTTACAGCAACCGGTGAGATTGACAACCTCACTGTTCGTTGGGGCAAAGTATTGAGTTTGTGTTGTGCACGTCTCCAAGTTGCTTGCAACACCTTTGAGACGTTTCCTTTCTCCTACTGGTTTGATAACCTCGGTTTCTTACTGACGGAAGACTTGTTGTTGTGCTGCATCACACCTTGCTCTTGGGGTTTCCCGACGAAGCGCTCTCAGGCGCAATCGGGACATATCACTTACTACTTACCGAGACCGGAGTAAACGTCAACTTCTTACTAAAGAAACCAAATGTTGCAGTCTTGAACATCTTCCAAACCCTGTATGGCAAAGAAAATGAATGAATAAGTTATTCATTATTACCTGATATCTAAGGAATCAATGAATAGAGCCCGATATAGCGCGAATGATTGAAATTACCTCTCGAGAATGTCCTGCATGATGAGGAACTCTTCCATGTCTTTCTTTAATGAGTTGAAGAATTCAACTATTCTCTTATCAAGTTGAATGTCTAGCAGAATCTAGTGAAACCTGCAATTGTTTATATATATACGTCAGTAAATCATCAGTTGCATTTAACATCGAGTAAGTAAAAGTGAGTGTGTACAACAGAGTAAGACCCTTACTTGAAGTTGTAAGGAAACAGTATGTGGTCACAGAAATGTTGCTCTGTTAGAAACCTTAGAAGGCTATTCGCCGCTCCTCAGGTTTCTCCGTTAGCGTCTGTATATGTACTTTATCTGGGTCAATGAATCCAACACCATAGACATTTTTTCTTTTACATTTCAACATCTTCATTCTGCATAACAGAGTAAAAAAAGAAATAATGAGGATAATTACATGCAATAAACTGGTCAACTGAAAGAACTGAATTCAACAACTTAGAGACAATAGCAACTCATGATAGATTTGCCGAGGTCATAGAAATTGTATAACTGGAAGAGTTTTGGAAACTCAACATGGATTTGTTTGGGTCGGAAGTAGTACTCCTCTAGGACTTTTGATATGATCATTGTCCTGTCCTGCTTTACGACTCTCAGGTACCATTCATGGAGATTCCGCATTTATGTTGAAAGTTCTCGCGACTTCTCTTTGCTGATCAAATCCATCCCTGAGACATATCTAGCGACTACAACAACCTTGGGTAACTTGTCGTCTTGGGAACCTAACAAAAACAAGATTGAGGGGAGGAGGTTGTGCCATATATATAGGGCCAGCCCATTTGTCCCGGTTTGAAGAAAAAATCGGGACTAATAATGGGGGTGCCCGCAACACGCAACAGGCCCCAGACCTATTAGTCCCGGTTTCTATCTCAAACCGGGACAAATGGTTCTAATCGGCCCGGGACTAATGGCGCCCTTGGGTTTGGTCCGTCTGGTTCGAACCATTAGTCCCGGCCCCAGCCACGACCGGGACTAATGGCCCGAACCAAAGACCCGTTTTCTACTAGTGCTTGGTGAACCCAAACATAGTATGGAGTAGCTCCAACATTAGTTGAATATTTATATATCTAGACTAAGGATGTATAGGTACTAACATATGTATACTCCTGTTGCCTATACATTTTCCTATCCTGCCAAAGTAGTTGATACACATTAACACATACTTCCTCTGTTTTAAAATATAAGATGTTTTAGCTTTGTGAAGCAAATATATCTAGATTTTTTTTAGTATATAGGTTCACTCATGTCTACATGCCTATTTATCCTACCTGTTTTCAGAGTTTATTTGTCGGGACGATCTCCACTCACTAGATCCATCGATTATGGTCCAATTTTTATAAAGAGTGAAGCAAAATAGGAGATGCCGACTGATGCAAGATAAACTCTTTTGCTTCACCCTTTATAAAAATTGGACCATAATCGATGGATCTAGTGAGTGGAGATGGTCCCGACAAATAAACTCTGAAAACAAAAATATTTTGTTCATATATATGTTGTATGTTTCGTTTAGTCTATCCTAAAAAAAACAAGACAACATCTCTATGATGACATGAGAAGAGATGACAATAGAATTTTCAAAGAATTGGAGAATCTTGTTGGTCTTCTTATAATGCTAGGTACGCCTTTGTTAATTAGGTTGGTGGCTTGGTGCAGCCTTGCTTCTCAAGTTACTGATGCATCTGCCTCTCAGATCACCGTGGATAGTGTTGAAAGGGTATGTGTTTTCAAGATGGAATTGGTGAAGAGCCAACGTATGTATAGCCATATACTCCCTCCATTCTAAAAGCCTTTTTTTGAAACATATACGAGTATATCTAATCATCTTTTTTGTATGGAAGTTCATTCATTTTATTACGAATCTACACATTAAAAAGCGTCTAGATACATGCTTATTAGAAAGAGGCTAGCACATCTTATATTTTAAAACAGAGGGAATAGCTGGATAACACCAAGCCCAAATGCCATGAAGCTCTACTTCCAAGATCGATCGTTTCATTCTTGTTCATTAGCTAGCGTGGGCATGCAGTGTTACCCAGCCAGAGGCCAGAGCATGTAGCTTCTGTTCATTGCAAGGTACGGCTGCGGTTGTGGACTTGTGGTTGCTGTGCGTGCAAAGTGCGATCGACAGCGATGAAACTCCACGATATGGGCGTTGGCCCGTCGACGAGACAGCGATAACCACGTGCGAGCTACCGGTACCATCGTCTCTTTTGTTGCACAGGCGTCTCCCTCAAAACCCCAGGGCCGGAGTACAACGGTCCGGTTCTCCCTTGTTGGCATGGGTTTACAGCGAACTGCCTATTGCATGCAATTGTGAAGCAAAAATATCTTGATCGAGTTGAATACCTGTCTGGGCTTATAAAATTTAAGTAAAAAAAAGGGAGAACATGGTATTTTCTACTCCCTTGTCCTCAAAATGCATTGCATATATTAAGAACAGATCTTGATACTACTTGTCCCTCCTTCTCAAACTGCGAAAGCATTGGCAAACTAGTTTTAGTCAAAATCAAATTTTGTAAAGTTTGACCAAAGTAAGAGGAAAAATCACCATCCACCTAAACTTATAGATAATAATATTTTTACTAGACATTGTTGAGTTTGACTTTGACCAAAACTGATGTGCAATGTATTTTGAGGAGGGAGCAATCATCTTAAGTTACCGGAAATTAATACACGAACGAATCCTATAAGGGAGCACCACAACCGCAAACAAAAATCATGTAAAGTACATATATGTGTGCGGGCTATGGTAACTAATCTCTTTCCTGCCTAGGCTAGGCTTAAGGCATCTACCAGAATACGCTCTTGAGAGCAATTGAACCCTAGCTAGTAAGCAATCCACGGCAAGTCCTTACCACTCGGATAGGACATATCTACATCTCCTTCCCTCTCCACTCGGATAGTCTCAACATCCTAATAATTTAGAGGCCATTTATACTAGGAGCACTATACTTTCTCTCCAATGTTGTTTTCTGGAGCTTGCCTCTTTATTTAGCATGTGATATCCACATCATGCCCACATCACAGTATTGTCTAGCTTTGAAATTTGGTCCTAGCTAGCTATAGCTATAGCTATAGCTATCTCCTTCCACTGAGCAGGGCCTAACAAAATTTGGCCCTAGCTAGCAATCTTTCAAATCTGGTCCACACAGGATCGAAGCCATATATAGCTATATATAGTACTGAGATGGTGTTAATTGACACTGACGCCCTGTGTCCCAAGACAATGGACAGTGCTAGGCGTCCCCCGGGGGATATGTGGTTTTCATCCTCCGGGTCCCCAGCCAACCACGTGTCCCTTTTTAGATTCAAAATCCCGCTTTTGCTACATTTGCCCTGATTTTGCTACATTTTGTCCCGATTTTGCTACATTGTAGCAGAAAACGGTTCGTCCACGAGACAAATAAAAACTTTGTAGCAAAAACTTTGCGTTAGTGTAGCAAAACTATACAACTGTGGTAGCAAAAAACATGTGCCAATGTAGCAAAAAGAAGACCTCGCCGGAGGCTTCATTGGGAGACCTCACGGACACCTCTTAGCAAAGTCCCACGCCCATGGTAGCAAATGTTGTTGCCTCTTGTAGAGCTTAGCAGCAGGCGTCGCAGTAGCAGCGTCGCCGACATGCGCAGGTAGCAACACCGTCATGTGCTTGTAGCAGCGCCACCGTGAGCTTGTAGCACGGGTGTCGGGCACAAGTAGCAGCACAATTGCGAGCTTGTAGCAGGGTCATCTGGCACGAGTAGCAGCGCCATTGGGGGCTTGTAGCATGGCCGCCGGGAGCATGTAGAAGCTCCGTCAGGTGCTTGTAGCAGGTGCGTTGGGCACGAGTAGCGGCCGACTGCGGACGCAAATCCGGCGTCGCCGCGTAGCGCTGCCACTGCTACCCTTGTAGCAAAGCCCGCACCACAGCAGCATGCGCCACTATCAAGCGGCAGTGGCCACCGCCGCCGATGTGGCAAAGCTCGATGCCTCTTATAGCAGCGATGGTCGACATGCGTGGCGATATGGCCGATGTACACAGCAATGGTGCTGTTTGCAGCGCATGACAACCGCCTAGATGCTGGACGAGGAGCCTGTTTTCCCATGGCTTCTAATTCTAGGTGGTTGATCAGCTGGTAGGCATTCTATGGGGAGAATAGGAACATGGAAAAAGCTGAACGAGTGGAGGTGCTTGAGGGCAAGTTCATCTGGCCATGGTTGTTGCTTGGAGATCACGAGGTAGGCAGCTACTTTCTCGCTTGGGGAGAAGAGGAACAGGGAACGTTGGGAGGTCACGATGAAAGAGAAGGGGAAAATAATGAGTGGAGGAGAAAGCTCGGGAGGAGATAAGGCTATCACGCGGCGGTTTCTGTCTCCACCTGATGGGACACGTGGCGCACCACGGACCCGGAGGATGGAAGTGGCGGATCCCCCGGAGGCATACTATCATTTCCCCAAGACAATACAATGTACTATGTAACTAAAGGTTGCTCTCGATCCAGCTATACATGACAACTGCTATTTCGCGCGCATTGGCCAGGGGCCTCGGGAGCTTATCCTCAATCTACCCCTGCTCTATTCTACTCGCATCGAATTATTTTCTCAAGACGACATCCTTGCCTATCATGGTTTTTTGTCTAATATTTATTTTCACATGGATCTGTCCTAGCTTTGTGGCACCCTTACATGATCAAATGTGTATCAACCTTTATGCCCAATGGATGCATATTGATCAGTGATTACTTCACATGCACTTGAAGATTCGATTTGTTCGTTCCCTGGGATTAAAATCCTAATAATGTCCGCTCTCTATAATTTGGGAATTTAACCGTGTTTTAGCCCATGGATCCACATGTGACAGCATGCATGCTGTTGTCACTTCGTCATCGCTTTGAATGCAGTGTGTCCTCTTGCCTGTTGGCATGGACCTCGCGTGCCAGTCAGCACACGTGCGAAAGCTACTCGTCATTACCTAAAAACAATTGTACGTGCTCCTATCTAACAGCAACACCACAGCGGCACCATCTCAATTCATTGTTATACTGCATGCTTACTGTATACAACTCCTGCCCTGCATGGTACTCCCTCCGTGCACATTCAGTTTTCAGATAGTAAAATTAGGATCACCAAATTATGCATCCTAGCAAAATTTAAACAAGCTACCTCATCTATACTCAATTATAAGATGTTTTTGCAGTGTGTGCTAAATTTGTATTATAATTGGGCACAAAAGGAGTACTAATTAGCCATTTGGAATTACCGTTTCAGTCTAACGGTAGCTATATAAACCTCCCTAGTAGTTTTCATATGGTTTGCCCTTCTTGCTTACAAGATAATAACTTTTGTATTACAAGTTAATATATACTAATTCCGTTTTAAAATACAGGATGTCCTAAGTAAAATATGCCACTGCTTGTTAGGAGACAGGCAGCCATATACACTAGAATTAGTACTCCTACAATAGAAGTCGGATGATTTACATGAGCAGGGAGAAACAAGTAAAAAGAGTTAATTGCATGAGCGCCGAGAGAGAGTCTAGGAGAAGTCTTTGGTTGTGATTCAAACATGGCCAATACTAAACTCAAAACTGGTTGATTTTTGTTGGTCCTCCCTCTCCCACTAATGCAATAGCATGTGTACGTACTACATTATACTACTGTAGCCACATACTCCGTAGTATATACGTATTTTTGTACTATCTAGCTAGCTGAGTGCACGTGTGTGGTGTTCTTTACTGTACTACAGCTAGGCATATTTTCCTCACTCCTGGCCTGCCCTTATCCTTTAAACCACGCCACGCACTTGTGCTTTCTCTCATCCTAGCTTGCTACTCCATGAAAAGCAGAACATCTACAAGATATATAGCTAGCCGCTGCCTGCATTCTCAAACTGAATATGTATCTTCTTCGTTTTAGTTTGCATTTTCATCCAGACCAGACCGGCTGCTAGGTGCCTGATCTGTAGCTAGCTTAGCTTCATCCCCGTGTGCGTGTGAGCGTGATCGAGAAAGGCATGGAGATGGAGGTGTCGAAGGGGAAGCGGAAGGCAACGAAGGCTGGGAAGAGAAGCAGGACGAGCAGCGGGACGACGAGAGCGGCGACGGTGGAGAGGAAGGAGGTGGAGAGGGAGAGGAGGCAGCACATGAAGCAGCTCTGCGCCAAGCTCGCCTCCCTCATCCCAAAAGAGAATTACTCTTCCACTGTAAGAATGCCGCACCTGTATTATTTTTTCCCTCCCTAGGTGTAATTAACCGAACAACCTGCTTGCAAGCAAGATGTTCAATTCCAGAAAATATGAGTGTATTATCAATGCTAATTAATTAACAATGTCCATTTGGTCTTGTTCACCCCCTTCGTCAGCGTTGTAGGTTTAGCAAGTTGTCACTTGTCACTTGTCCCTTGTATTGGTGGGCTTTATTTTCATACTTGTAATAACTCTTGTATTGATAATAAACTAATAAAGCAGGCTATGTCCATCGATCTCTTGGATGCAGAGACCGGGATGATCTTTCCCCCATTTCGAAAAAAATGTAACAATGTCCATGGTAACCTTAGTTACTATTAGATCTAGCTTATGAAGTACATATGGGCATTTACTTTAACCTTAATCAGTATGGAATTGTCTGTATACTGTAGATCTAGCTTGTGAAGTAGAGTAAGTATAGTCCCTTTCATCACACATGAAATATCGTAATCAATGGGAGCTAATAAGTTCCATGGGAATTTAATTTTGTTGGAATGTGTTGCTTTCATCTAGCCACAAGTTTTCATGAAATATCTAAGGTCACGTTTGGAATTTGGAAATTATAAGTTGGAAGCTTTCAAGAACTATATTGTTAAGAGGCCCATATCCCTCTAGAAAAAATCAAGTACTATGTGGGTGGGTGCAAAATGAAGCCCAACGACGAGCTGGCTTGCTAGTAGGATAAAAAATATATATTGTAGCTACCCTCAAGCTCCCAAATGTACAGAACCTCTGTGCTAATAAAAAATATATAAAATATAAGCGGTACGGATGGAGAAATCTACCATACAGCTTCAAATAAATACTGAAGCAAGTAAAACTCAATTTGATAAAGGTATATTTGATAAATGGTAAACATAGATTGAACCAGCTGTTATATTTTTCTAGATATCTAGAGAATCAAATTCCGATCTCTGCACCAACTAATGATGCACATATGATGAGAATATCTATAGAAAGTATTAATTGATAAGAATTAATAACATGGAGGTGTATGAAAAAATTGGGTGACATACATAAGCGGTCATGTGGCCCCATAACCGATATCAAAACAATTTATGGAGGGAAAACTTTTTTGAGCCTCATGTCATGTGAAAATGGAACTGCAGAACTCGATGCAATTTTTCATTACTGATATTATGAAAATATCAAAATAAATCATTAAACGTCCAGAACAGATTGAAAATATGAGGCATAAAAAGGTACACAACTGGTTTCAATTGAGATGATATGGTATGTAGTAGAATTTTGTTTATTTAGGATTTTTTTAGTATGGACGCTTGTGTCATTCATAAATGTAAAATCCAGGAAAATATAACTCTTCCATTATCTAAAAATGACGCCTACAAAAAGACGCCAACTTATGTAAGCTGAGAAAAACTAATTTCTTTCTAAAATAATTTCTTCGCATATGCGTATGTAGGATACAATGACTCAGTTTGGCAGCTTGGACGAAGCGGTGAAGTACACTCAGAAGCTCAAGGAAAGCGTTAATGAGCTAAGACAAAGGAGGAACCTTTTGCAAGCCATGGCTGCCTTAAGAGGAAATGGTGGTGTCTCAATGTCCACCAACACTACCACGAATGGTGACATGAGGTCATCGGATTTAGAAGGGGGAAAAGGGGTGTCGGCACTAGTGGTGGAAGTGAGGCAACACGATGATTCAAGCATGGAAGTTGTGCTCATATGCAACGCAAATAGGCCAGTCAAGCTCCACGAGGTCATTACTATTCTTGAGGAAGAAGGTGCGGAGATCGTCAACGCCAACCACTCTGTCGCTGGCCTAAAGATCTTCCACAGCATACACTCACGTGTAAGTACATATATAGGTGATAGGATTCAACGTCTACCTCTAGTAAGCCTCTATTGTAAATGTAAGGCCGATGATTCAAGTTTGACCAATAACTAAACTGATAAAATAGTGTGTAGTACAAAAGTAATATTGTTAAATTCCTATTCAAAAATACTGACCTTCCATTGATATGATTAAAAAAATCATTTTTTCACTTTTTGAATTTCGGGTAACTTTACAAAAATATGTGTCCACACTTTTTTGAAAGGTTTTTTGCTAATAACCAGTGTAACATTAAGATGAATTAAAGTTATATAAACAAGTAAAAGGCATGAACATAAATATGAGAGTGACGCACATACACGTATGTGGGAATGTGGAATCGTAAATTCCTTTTCATGTAGCAAGAGACAAAAAAATGGTGAAAGCCTAAAAGTTTGAAAACGACCTTAGATGCGCACGTGCAAAACACATCTTAATATTTTTCTTTCTTTTTGCTACCCCTCTATGGGGTATTTGTTTTTGTATTTCATTTAGCTGTGACTAAGCCTTTTCATGATAGGACTATATTTAACTAAAATAAAATAAAATATTATCATCTAATTTTTCATGAATTTAACCTGAATTTATTTAATTGCATTAATTTCTTCTCTCTGGACTATGCAGGCCTTCAGCTCAAGAATTGGCATAGATGTTTCAAGGGTTTCTGAAAGACTAAGAGCATTGGTATGATAGTAAATCAATATGTGCAAAAATATATATAAATAAAACATACAACAGTCGGTACACAAAATGTCTATTTTCTTAAGCCTTCACAATGTCTAGCTATTAACTCAAACAAAGGTCCTGGTCGAAAGACCTTAGCTAGTTAACGTCTTCTCCGTCTTGATTTAAAAACGCGATATGTACAAAAAAATGTTGATCGGTCTCTGATATATTGCCTGGTGAAACTCTTAATAATAGGTGTTCCTGTCACGGCCTGTTTTGTAAGTTGCTGGAGCTCCATTAATTTATCATTTTCTCTATGCTCTATGCAGTTTCACTATACCTATTTTATACCCTGTGTTTGTTTGTGCTTGCATGGTGCAACATATCCCCCGCTATCTAAAAGCAGTAATATTTCATAGCAGTGCAGTTTGCTTAATTTTCTCTACTAATTAAGTATGGCACGGCCGGGAGCAAAAGTGCAGAATTAATTAATTAATTAAACCAGCCGCAATTTTCCTGTGGATGTACTATATTCATTCTTCAGCTAGTGCCTTCTGACCAGAATAACTGAATAAAAGGAGAGATTCATGTAAGGCTCTCTTCAGACAATAATAAATAGGGTAAGAACAAATTAGGGAAAGGAATGTGTTCCTTCAAATCTCAAGACATTGACTTCAGGACATTGACAGTTATGTTTGAATAACTTCGAGTAAAAAAAAAGGAAAATATGTCGTTGTCAGTATGTGCATATATATGGTAGAAAGATAGACTAAAGTGTCGTACTGACAAAGAAATATATGCAGTAAGATTTATATAATATACATCGTTCCAAAAGAGAAGGGAAGAGAAAGGTGAAAGGGAGAGGCAGATGTTACTGCATGTAAACGTGCCGAATATTTATTTAGTGTCTTTTGGGCCGCTTCACTTTCTTCCTTCGCAGACAGTGATTGGGAGAACTTGCAGTGGTGGGCCGAAAGGGTCACTAGAAAGGAATCAATCCACACGTCCATTTGAACATTTCTTCTGGTTGGCGCGTAGAAGTGACTGGTTGCTAGCTAATCACCATTTTCTTATAAATTGCATCCACTTAGGTTGCTTAAAGCCTACTCCCTCCATTTTAAAATATAAGATGTTTTATCCTTTTTCTAAAATGATTGTATCTAGACGTATTTTAGTGCGTAGTTTCGGAGAAAAATGAGTGAACCTACACACTAAAAGTTGTCTAGATACATATATCTCAGAAAAACTAAAATATCTTATATTTTAAAACGGAGGGAGTATTTGGCTATTTCTAATACTTCGAAGTACCATGCACCACGCTCTAGTATGTCAATTAAATGTAGTGGTCCACAATTCTTATTCTTTTGTTTGGACCTTTTCTAATGAATTTGACCATAAATAGGTATATGTGATTTTATCATCTGAAGAAAAAATACAATGGTAAAATTGTACTAGAAGACACTGTAAGGAGGGCAGGTGTTTATGGTTGAAGTAGTGCCCACCATTATTGAGGACACAATTCTTAAAACCAGCTATACCTAAGACCCATTGTTTAAAAAATCGTCCGATATGCCGATTTATCGTCTGATTTATCGCTACTTGAGGGTGACCGATATGCCAATTTTTTGATTTATCGTCCGATTTTCCCATTTATCGTCCGATAAATCGGCCGATACGCTGAAAAATCGCCAATTTTCTGTTGGCCGTTAAACTACCGATAAGCGATATCCTTAACATTGCCAAGACCACACTTTAAGTTTTATAAGACTGAAAAAAAACACAACCTTGTATGTATTTTGTAGAAAATACCCATTGATATTTTTTATAAAATGGTTCACCATTCAAATACTGTAAGAAAAGCTAAAGTATAAATTATGTAAGTTGTGTAGATTTTTACACATGTGATAAATTGTCATATTGCTATTTCAAAGGTTATGTTTCTAGCCAATCGGAACATGCATACTTTTAAATATTTTTTCAAAATCTAAAATTGTTAAATTTGCTTGGTTTTGAAAAATATTGAGATTATCACCTTCCCTCCTTTCTTCGACATCTTAAGGTATGGCCAGAATGAAGAGTTGTTCCATGATGTGAAACCTAGCTGTAACATGTAGAAGTCACAACATCTGTCTCCGTTTCCCTTTGTTTCCCTCGTCTCGGATGGCTGCTCTAGCACTCTGAGATGAAGGTAACCCCAAAGAGCAATTTATCTAATTCTATGTAAGGTTTTATATCATTGCTGACGACAATTTATCTAATTCTATGTCAGGTTTTTATATCATTGGTGACGACAATTTATCTAATTTTATAGTCAAGACGAAGTCGTGCGGAATAAAAGTCACACTTTGCTAACCCTGCACTGTTATGACTATACTTACCAATACGGCCGAGATGCGATAGCATGTCGTTTTTGGTCCTCACAAAATCATCACGCGGGGTCTAGCGGTTTTGTCATCTAGATTTTCGGCATGTCTTGCGATGGTTGGTGACAATGTTTTGTATCAAGTTATAGTAGTTCTTATCTGCCGTCTTTTCTTTCCATGAACTTCTACCTGGACACAACGGTGATGGAACAATGGCAGGTTGGCTTGCAAGGGGTGCCTCCTCGCTAATAGCATGATCATCGACTCTCGGGGCTGAATCTGCTCTTCAAAACCATTTGGGATTAGACCACCTCGTGCATGTTGGTGTTCGGTGGGTTTTTCTGGGGAGGGGGGAGGGGATTTGATGATTTGGCACACTTTATTTCGTAATTTGATTATTTGTCACACCATGTGTCACTGACATGTGGTGATCAATATGGCAAATAATCAAATTTGAAGTGAAGTGTGGCAAATGATCAAATATCCTAGTTTTTTTATAGAATTTCAGAGGAACGTCAGACCGCAAAGTTGGAACTAAACACGACTACTATGAGGTCAACGATGTAACTTTTAGTTGTACGAGTCATTTTTATTGTTCTCGTGTGTTCCATTTTCTTCGGCTAAATACACTGATTTTTATGAATCAATAAAGCCATGGTTTTGTTTTTGTTAGAAAAGGGTTGTCCACAAAATTTTACACGGAATTCAGAAGAAACATGTGCCTTATTCCTCGAGTACCTTTTTTTTGGGTGAAAATTCTTCGTGTATTTGAAGAAACCCTTCTCCCCGATTACGACCTTAATTAACTTTTTTACTGAGTGGAGTGCGTCCTATCAGTCTATCACAGTCAAAAAGATCGTGAGCTCGAGACTTATACCTGCTTAATTAACTTTACCAAAGTGCCGAGTCTAATAAAAGTTTAGTTTGATCGCCCTTCCCTCTCGCAGTCGTAGGTACTCGATCCCAAATTAATCTGGTGTCTCTTTCACCATCTTCCTTCACATGCAGGAAACCGTGACACTCCATCGTGAATTAATCAATTGCCATTCTGACAAGTCGAGATAGATTAATTAATTTGTGAATTGACAACTCCTGCACCCAATTACTAATCTGCTTATCGGTAGTACGATCAGGTGTGAACGCAAGTACATTATACTAGCTCATGGGCAGCCAAAAGTCAAAACCATATCCGATAATAATTAATGGCGCGCGCTCGCGCGTGCGCACGTTGGATTAATAAAATGTGTTACAGAAAAGAGAGCTGTATTTAAAAATGCGACACTTGATACACAGCCGCTTGGAGGGGCCTCCAAATCGACGCGCTGTTTTGGGTCGTCGTCCGATCTGAATTGTCATGTGCTCTGTCTCGTTAGTAAACTACAGTACTAGTATTGTCAGCTTAGCAATCCAGAAGTACCATTGAGCAAATAAAATAGTGCTCTCGCATACGCGTTGCGCCTTATCGACGAGCGAATTATTTTTGCCCCAAAAAAGAAAACGAGCGAATAGATTAACCATTTCGCTTTTTGCTAGAGCAGCTAGCTTTATAAATTAGTACTCGGCCAAGCTTGTGCAGGCATATATAAAAGAAACATGACAGACAAAAAATATTGCAGCATCTCTATTTGGTTGGCTTTAGTTATCCTCCATAGACTGGTTGCACCCAAGGTTGCAAACGGGGCCAAATGCGGGACTAGTCTCTAGTGCAATTTACATCGATGTACTCCCTCCGTCCGCAAATATATATCTAGAAAATACTAGACAAATTAGTTCTCTCTCTTCTTTTATGAGGCTCTATCAGTATCAAGAAAAGAGAAGAATAAGGATTGATGGATGATATGGAGGAGAAGAATAGAGATTGGAGGATGAGGTGGGGGAGTGATTATGAGGAGCTAATTGCATTTATTTAGTGCCTTGGTATTGTAGATGTACACACTTTTTAGGACAAATTTTAAGTGCTAGATATACACTTATTTACGGACGGAGGAAGTAGTGTTAAACGGGGATGGAGGTCTCTAATACAATTTGTACTTATCCATATATTTTGCTGGATCTGCAGGGTCCGCTTTTGCAATCCTACTATCCTAGTTGCACCTAGTAGTTCAATTGACATCTCACCCTAGAGATAGAAACTTAGTTTTTTGAAAAAAATAAACTAGATTTTTTTAAAAAAATGGGATTTTGCTAAAACTTAGTTCTTTTTTGGTACTAAGTAGGATAAAGGGTACGCATTAGGGTATCCACTGCCATCCTTATCTCACCCTTACGTGCATGTGCACGTTAGGTAGACAAAATGTCTCGAGAGAGTCTTGATGGAGATGCTCGACATGTGGGCCCTACGATTATTTTGAAGGCGCAACCAAACCATGTGAATTTGACGCCACGGCGGGACTTGTAGCGGGTCCCAGCAGCCAAAAACCTTGTTAGATTGGCTTAGTATAATGTTTAGTGATTTCTCAAAATGTTAACCATAGCTTGAGGGTTTTTTCATAAAAAGCAATTGTTGTTGTTAGTGACTGATCCAGCTGTCGTCCAAAAGCGCCGCGCGCTAAAAGCCCTTTGGCTGCAACGACACTTTAATAGCGAAATTGAGCCGAGCTCCAAAGAATAAGCAGAATTTTACACATGAAAAGACATGCGCTATAAATTTAGCGCGCAAAAACACAGATTCGACCGAAACAAACTTAAACGATAGATTAAACTTGAAATTAAACATTGTTCGAGCAACGCACAACGGAAACAAACTTAAACGAAGATTAAACATAGAAATAAGCAACCTAAATAACTACTCATCATCGGAATCGTCCCGGTCCGAGCCGAGGGAGGTAGTGTCCGAGGACACTTTGTCCCAAAGCTCGGCAAAAATCTCCGATTCTTCGTCGATGTCGATCTCGGCTTCCACCATCTCCTCCGCCTCCTTCTTGCGCAGACGACGCTTGTCGTGGGAATGACCACGGCAGATGCTGCAATCGGCAGCGAGTAGTAGAACGAGGGGCAAGGGCGGCCAGCCATCTGCGGTGCGAGATGAGGGCAAAGACACAGGGGTTTACCCAGGTTCGGCCCCCCGGAGGGTAAAGACCTACTCCTGCTAGATTGTATTATGGAGGTGTTTACAATGGGCGAACTCAAGGGCGGCGAAGTTGCTTGGGTGTATGATGGAACGTGTTCTACTCACCCCATAGGAGGTTTATATAAGCTCACCTCCCTAGGGTTTACATATCTCAACCGATTTGGTTACAACTTCAGAATCATTCAACCTAGTCCGACCGGGCCTATCTGCTCGCCTGGCCTTCATCTTCCAAATACCGACACTACTGGCTTTGATCCACTCGCCGTTATGCAGGCCCACTCGCCAGCCTCGGGCCGGAACGCCCCGAGTATACCCCAAGAGGCGATCCCCATCGAGTCCCCGAGGCCGTCGTTGATTAGGCATGAGTGGTCACGACAATGGAGTATACGGCTTCAAGTTGGCATCCAACGAATCGCCGGGCTCGTGATAAGGGAAAAATCCGTAAACCGAGTCGCGTTCCGTAGTCGAGCCAACAGGACGTGGTTTCGCGAGTGACTTAACGAGCCGAGTGACTAGAGTTGGACCGTCAGCGTGGTCAAACTAGCCGTTAAGGTAACTCAACGGTAACTTCGGCGTAATCATCGCGCGTAACGGCCCCCTGACTTGGCGGGCAACTCCCACTATATAAGAGGAATGGTAGGCTATCGTAAAGCCAACCGCCCACCATTTTCTCCGAGCGCGCACATCTTCCTTCCTTTGATTCCGCGATCCAATCGACCCGCAACCTTCCGACCTCCGAACATATCCTCAGCCATGGCCAACTCCACCGACCATTGGGGTAGATCCAAATGCACTGTGCGCAATGGCCTCCTTCGAGGAGGCCGGAATCCTACGGGCCGGCTGCTGGCGCATCCCCGCAGCCGGGGAAACCACCCCCAATCCGCGAGAAAGAGAGTTCGTCTGCTTCACTAGCCACCTCGAGCGGGGGTTAGGGTTCCCCACATCCTTGTTCTTCCGGCGCTCATACTTACCACGGATCCAGCCTCGGATCCGGGTCCCCATAGTATCGAGCAGCTCGCCATCTTCGTATGCTCGCGAGTGCTACTTGGCCGCCGCCCTATTTTCCCCGTGGCAAGATCTGCTCCATGGACGGATCACCGCGAGGCGGGGCCCAATGCTAGCCGCGGGCGGCTTGACTTTCCAACTTAAATCCAAAGCCTCCTTCTTCGACCTGATGCTGCCAGCCAAAGCGGCGAGCGACTGGAAAAAGTCATGGTTCTACGTGACCGAGGCGACTCCGGAGGGCGAAGCGGCGATCCCGCGGTACTCGGCTAATCGTTCCGAGCCACGCCATCTCCAGTCGGCAAGCCCCGACGACCAACGGATGGTCGTCGACGAGATGCTCCGCACCATCCGCGTCAAGAAGAAGGGGCTCCAGACGGTAAACTCGCACAATTGTTGGCTTGGGCGACGGCTCGCTCCGCCGCCTAACGCGATCATTACATGTACCAAGACACGGGCCGAGGAGACCCGAAAAGCCTGCCGCCGAGTGGAAGCCGGAGGACTACCTCCGGCCAAGAAGATCACCCAAGCAACATACGCGACGCGCAGTCGGGTGCCTCCCACACCGCCAAGCGTCCGGCCCGACGGTAATCCTTTTATCTTGTTCGCAATGCTGTAAC
Organism: Avena longiglumis; assembly: GCA_030063025.1. Classification (NCBI taxonomy): domain Eukaryota; kingdom Viridiplantae; phylum Streptophyta; class Magnoliopsida; order Poales; family Poaceae; genus Avena; species Avena longiglumis. Next base: position 536,935,426 of record CP125973.1, read on the forward strand.
TCTAACTCGCTTCGTGTTTGACGCAGCTGTTCCAAGTGGTGGAAGGGTGGTTACCACCCGCCGACGACGAGAGCCCCGAGCCATCCGCCCAGGACACAAGCGAGTCGCCTCCCGCCAAGGGTAACGAGGACGACGAGGACGAGTCCGAAGAGGAGATTGCCCCACTGGCCCGAAAGACCCGCGGGCAACGTCAGCGCGAGATCGAGGCGAGCAGGAGCCTCGAGCGTCATGACGATGACGACGAACTCCCAGAGACCACCTCGCGCCGTCAGGCCACTCCCGCGAAGAAGAAGAAGGAGAAGAAGGAGGCGAGGGCCCCCGAAGGAAGATGAAGCCGCGAAGGTGGCTTCACCGCCACACTCAACGAGCAGCTCGATGCTCGAGCTCGCCGGTGACGGCAGTTCCGCGACAACCGCGCTTAGATGCGCCTCTACAAGCTCCGCTGCCTCACCGCCTCCGCCATTCGCCGGTTTCCGGGCTAGGAAGGCTCCGGTCGTGGCGACTTCGCCCGCAAGGAGGTCCCGAGCGCGGTGGCCTCGCCGCAAGGAAGTTCCGCGCGGTGGCCCCAACTCACGAGGAGGCTCCGAGGCGCCGGAGGCGCAAAACCGCTACGCCAACATCAAGAAGCCGTCAGTATCCGGGCCCCGACGCCCCGAGCTGGGCTTAGTCGCCGACAGGGCCTCGAATCGAAAAACCGGTGGCCTTCAGTGGCTGCGCTTCATTCCGCCGCCATGAGTGCATTCGCATTCCTTATTTTCCTTTGGTACTTTGATTGTCCTTTATTGATTTGACTCAATGTGCAGGACCGGAGTGAAAAGATGGGTCACCCGACCGTGGGCTAAGGTATCCTCCGCCCGGCGAGGAAGACCTTCCCGCAAGAGGAAAAGTGACGAGGTCGCCGCCAACGGAAGGCAGCAAGAAGGCCAAGGCGACGACATCGCCGCTGCCTCGATGACGCGCGGCGGCGCTACCGGACCGCATGGAGGCAACGGCGCCCACGGCGGAGGCTTTGCCTGCACGGAGGAAGCGACTTCCTCGGGGCGCCTCGGTTACCTTCCGCTTGCGTGACCAAGGCGGCCACGGCGAGTGGGTCGACCCCGAGCCCCGCCCAGGACCACCGACGCTGAAACCGACTAACGTCGCGGCACACGGCCGCTTATGCGTCGTGACGCCAGTACAACTTCACGGCATGCTTGGTGCGGCCATCCAGTACCTCCGTCCCCGAGGATCAGGTCGGTGCTTAGCAGCTTGATTCTTATAATTACTTGCTTTGTACTTTCAAATCCGTCCCGAGTGCATATGCGCTAAATTTTAGCGGTATGCACCGAATTTTCGTGGTCGCCAGCCCGAGTGCGCACCCGCTAAATTTTAGCGGGGCACCGAGGAATTTTCGTGATCGCCAGCCTCGAGTGCGCACCCGCTAAATTTTAGCGGTGGGCACCGAAATTTTCATGTGCCGACTTTGAAGATGTGGTGGTCTGCAATGGAGTCGGCAGAGCGATTGGCCGCGGCAGCAGGTTGAGAAGGAACGCCGCCTCCGTGAAGCAAACAAGGAGCTTCAGTTGTTCTGCGTTAAGCGGAGGTGGCTCGCCAGAGCTTGTCCTCGCCAGAATCGAGGCGTGCGGTCTGCGTTAGGCACCGCCGAGCGTAAGATCGCCGACCGAGCGAATCGCGGGAGGCAAAGAAGAAGCAAGCTCGCGACGGCAGCGAAGGCCGCCATTGCGGCCGCGGAGGATGACCGAAAGGCGTCTGAAGCCCTTATTGTTGGGCTTCAGGACAATCATACATCGCTTCAAAGTTTCATCACGGGACTCGCCCGCCCATTGCTTGGTGAGTGTGTCTTCCGCTTTGATTGTATTGTTTGTGGTTTCCATGGTACTCATACTTGTCTTCTTCTCGCAGGTCGTGTTATTGGCTGCCAAGAAGAAGCGAACTCTCTTGACGCGAGGGAGTGCGAAGCATGCTCGTCGACTCGGGCGGCATTGCCGGCGACTGCATCCGCGCCTACCTCCAAGAGATGTCGCCCACCGAGGTTATTCCTGTGACCTCGCTGAGGTGGGAGTACTTGGAGAAGGCGCCCATGGTCAGAGAGTTCATGACGCGGTCGGGCGCTTTCGTCATGAGCGTCGCCGATAGCTTTGAGCCTTGGACTCGCCCACTTCCCGAGGACTTCGATCTCGACGATGTGACGAGTGGGTACCCTTCATCGACCGCGCGGTGGATCTGTCCGAGGTTCTCAAGCTGCAGAACGTGCCGCCGCCAGACTCGAGCGTCTGGGCGATGGCGACCTCCTTCCTTACCAGAAACGGTCGTCGCGAACGCCCCCGAGCCGCCGCATCGCGACTTCAAGGTTGAGCAGCCTTTCGCCGGCGATGGCGGGCGGTGACGACGATCCAAAACCCGTATACACGCGTTCATCCGTAGGGCGCCGGATGCCGGCGCCTCGTCAAGCCGCAGAGTAGTGTAGTTTGCCTAAATGTGTTAGCGCAGCTCGCCGAGTAGGCATATTTTGTAATGTAAGACAATGCGATATGCGATTGAATGGAACGTTGTGTTCATTTTGCTATTTGTTTGCGTGTTTTGATTGATTTTGGGTGAGTCCTCGAGCGCCCGCCTTTTGTGGGGTTCACCTTATATATGATGTTTTGTTGTTTATCATGTGTGTTGTTGGTTTAGTCGACTCGAAGCTCGAGAGCCACCGCAAGGCGACTCCCTTGAGTGCTCAGATTTACCGCTTTCCGTGACGCGAACGGGCCGGTGCCGAGTCCCCGAGCGTGGTACTTGGTAGTTCAAGGCGCGACTCGAGGGTGGTTGAGGATCGAGCGTTGGTGTTAGCGTCACTCCTCGCCCGGTGGGTCGATGGCGCAGTCCCGGCACGCCTTCTTACTTGGCGCTTCCTGCCCGATCGAGACGAATCGGTATTCACCCCGAGCGTGGTACTTAGCCGCTCGAGTCGCTATGCCGAGGATGCGGAGGACCGTGGTCGCTGGGAAGCGAGGATGATGTCTTGGTTCAGAAACCAGTCGAGCTAGGCGACTTCGATGGGGCTCGGATTGGCGTTTTCGTGACGATGCAAGACTGAAATGACTCGGTTTTACATCGCACTACTTAGCCGGTCGCTGTACCAAGGGTTGACTTCGTATTTTAGCATGACGTCATAATTACGAAAAGCGAGTGGCACAAGGCATGGAGAGTAGACGAATTTTGCGGTAACCGCTTCTTTTATTCATAGCGATCGGAGAGTACATATGTGGGGTTCTAAGAATAGAACTTCCGGAGGAGATTTACATTCCATGGCCGCTGACGCCGAGTTCGCCGCCCCGCTGGACGCCGACGAGGTAGTAGGCGCTGCTGTTTAGCACGCTACCGATAGCGAACGGGCCTTCCCACGGAGGGGAGAGCTTGTGCATGCCCTTCTTGTCCTGGATGAGGCGTAGCACCGTGTCGCCTTCGAAGGTGCGGGTTTTCACCCGTCGTGGTAGCGGCGAGTCCTTGCCGATAGATGGCGGTGCGCGATCGGGCGAGGTCGCGCGTTTGCCGAGTTGATCGAGCCCGTCTTGGCGGGCCAGCCTGCTGGCCTCAGATAGTGGACGACCCGCGAGTCGTGTTCGAGGTCGGTGGGCATGACTGCCGGGCGCCAGAGACCATGAAGAAGGGAGTGAATCCGTCGACCTGTTGACCGAGGTGCGGATTCCCAGATGACGGAGGGAGCTCGTCAACCCAAAGATCCAGCGGCGCCGAGTGGTACTTTGGAGTCGCGGCTTCAGGCCGTGGAGGATGCTTTGCTGGCTCGTTCCGCCGGCCATTGATTCCGGTGCGATCGACGCGAGGTCGAGTCGGATGTGGTGCTCTTCGCAAAATTCGCCATTGCTCCCTTGGCGAAGTTTGTGCCGTTGTCCGTGATGATGCTGTTGGGAACCCGTAGCGGTATATGAGCTCGCGAGGAACTTAGTGGCGGTCTTCCCGTCGATTTCGGATCGGCTTGGCTTCTACCCACTTTGTGAATTTGTCGACGGCGACCAGCAGTGGGTGTAACCAGGGGCCTTCTTGAAGGGGCCTACCATGTCCATGCCCCACACAAATGAATGGCCAGTGATGGGGATTGTTTTGAGCGCCGAGCTCGACGCGCGTCGACATGCGATTGGCATCCGGCGCATCGCTGGACGATGTCGACGGCGTCGGTGTGCGGCCAATAGAAGCCGTGTCGCATGATCTTGGCGATCAGGAACGAGGGCGGCGTGATGGCCGCAATACCGAGTGGATGTCGGAGGATTTTGCGCCTTCACCGCTGACGCAACGTTGAACATCCGGTGACGCCGCGCTTGTGTAGCTCGCCGTCAATGGTGGTGTAAGACTTGCATCGGCGAGCGATCATTCGAGCATTTGTTTCGCCCGCCGGGTGGTGCCGCCTGTAGGCGATGTAGGGCTTGGTCCAGCCGTTCGCTCGTGATGAGTGCGACCAAGGCTGCCTCGTTGGAGCGGACTCCGATGTCGATCTCCTTTGGGGGAGAGACTGATGGCGTGAAGATTGTGTCGAGGAACACGCCGGCGGGTGGTGCGAGTCGAGCCGACCCAATGCGAGAGAGGGCGTCGGCCTCCTCGTTTTTCCTCCTATCGATCCACTCGACAGAGTAGCCGGTGAAGTGGCCGCCCACCTTGTCCACCTCTTGGCGGTATGCTGCCATGGTGGGGGAGACGGCGTCGCAGGTGCCGCAACTTGCCCCGAACGAGGTCGGAGTCTCCGTAGCATCAAGGCGATTGACGCCATCTCCTTTGCGGCTCGCATGTCCGTGGAGTAGGGCCTCGATTCAGCCATGTTGTTGGTGCAGGCGTGAATTGAGGCGGAGGATGTAGCGGAGCTTGTCGCCTTGGTGAGGTCAAGACTATCCCCGCCTCGCGCCGTCCGCGTTCTTGGACCCGTCTGGCGCGTGCTCCATAATGGAGGTACGGCTTCTCCGGGCCGGGCCTCCTCCCGGGCGAGGAAGTCCGCTGCTCGCGACTTAATCGCCCACGTGGCTCAGATTTAATGTTGTGGACGCCGATCTCGACGGCCCACTTGGCACCGCCCGGCCGCCTCGCGATTGCGGATGATATCTTGTAGTGGTGCCGAGGAGACGACCGTGATCGGGTGCTCCTGGAAGTAGCGCAGGCGCCACCGAGCCTCAAGACCGCGATACCAGTTTTTGGTATCAGGTATCATTGGCGCGACTCGGTGAGGACCTCGCGATGTAGTACACCGCCGGACCGGGCGCCTTTCTTCCTCCGGTCGCTCGACGACCATTACAATACCGACGACGCCGGACGCCGCGACGTAAACCAGCATGGGCTCTTTGTCGGGTGCGGCGAGTAGTGCGGGCGAGTAGCACCTTTTGAGGTCGCGAGCGCGTCGTCCGCCTCCTTGTCCCAATCGAAGGTGGGGTTCTGCGCATCAGCGGTATAGGGCATCGCTTTTCTTTTCGCCTGTGGGGATGAAACGATCGAGAGCCGCTACCCGCCAGCTTCGACGCCGCAGCACTCGGGTTTGCCGAGCCGGGCGATCGTGTCGATTCGCTGGTTTGCCTCGATCCTCGCTTGGAGACGACGATCCCAAGAATCTCCGGTACAATCAAGGTGCACTTGTTTGATTGAGCTTTATCTTGTACCTTCGCAGATTGGCGAAGGTCTCGCTAGGTCGGCGAGTAGGTCGCCTTGGCGAGCGGATTTCACGACCACGCCGCCGATGTAGACGTGGATGTTGCGCCAATTTGTCTCGCGAGGCATTCTTGCATGCACCGGTAGGTTGCTCCGGCGTTTGAGGCCAAAGGTCATGGCGGTGTAGCGTAAGGCTCAATGGCGTGATGAACGCCGTCTTCTCCTCGCCCTCGACCCATTTTGATCTGGTTATACCTGCAGTAGGCGCCGAGGAAACATACGATTCGAACCCGCGGTGGAATCGATTATCCGATCGATCCGCTGGAGGACGAATCGCCTTTGGGCAAAGCGCTGTTCAAGTTTGTGTGCGATACACATTCTCCGTGTCCCGTTCTTCTTCTCGACCAGACTGGGTTTGCCAGCCACTTGAGTATTTAATTGGCGGATGAAGCCGGCAGTAGTAGACGCTGCACTTCTCGGCGATTGCCCGACGGCGTTCTTCGTTGAAGGGCCGTAGCGATCGCTTGACCGGTCGCACTTTGGGGTCGGCGTTTAATTTGTGCTCCGAGTTCCCTAGGGACACCGTGCATGTCGGAGGGTTTCCATGCGAAGATGTCCTGTTCTCACGGAGGAACTCGGCGAGCGCGCTTCCTATGCCGGGCTCATGCTCGTCCCGATCGCCACCGTCGGGCCGGAGTCGCTCGGGACCAGCTCAACGGTGCGAAAAAGGCCGAGCCTCGAATGTTGAGGTGTTTGCGCCCGAGTTTGGCTTCTTGAGTATCGTGGGTCGTTGTTAACCCGCCGCAGATTTGGCGAGCTCGTCGGCGTGATTAGTTTCGCCGCGATGACGGCGCCGGCGAAGTTCGGCCCTTTGGCTCAGATTCGCGGCCATGTCGGGTCGCCGTTGATGGTGATGACTCCGCATGGCCCGGAGCTTCATCGCCAGACGCCAGAGCGGGCGCCGCCATGAATTTGGCGAAACCGCGCCCTAGGACGCAGTGGTAAGGGCTGTCGAATGGCACCAGCTCGAAGACGATCCGCCGGTGCGGAAGTTCGCCGGAGTACCAAGGTGACGGTAGCGTGACTTGCCGATCGGGTACGCCTTCCGACCGGGACGGCGCCGGAACGTGGTGTGGGTGGTCTCGATCATCGATCGGGAGCCGCAGCGCTCAAGGTGTCGAGGTAGAGGATGTTGATGGAGCTGCCGCCATCATCGTCTTGGGAGCCGTAGTCGCCAACCTTGGGCTTGACCACCAAGGCGACTCGCCCCGGTACTGGCGTGGCGCAGTGGTCTTGCCGGCTCGTGTGATGGGCTGTTCCACCAGCTTGAGGAACCGGGGACGTCTGTTTGGGCCACCGCTGACGGCGATGGCGCGGGCGATGACCTTCTTCTCGCGCTCGTGTTGAAGCCTGAAGGTATGGAGCGAGCCGCTACTTTGCCGAATTTTCCACCATTCGGCGGTCGTTGTCGGTGTCTTCCGCGTGTGCCTTCTCGATCTCCCCGAGGGTGTGGCGGTCGGCGGTGGTGTGCGTGGCGGCTTTCCTTCCGCTGTGAAACGCACATGGTTGGTTAAGGAGGGCCGCGATCGAACCTTGGCTTGTTCTTGTAGTTCCCGCCATCGCTGCTGCCCTCCGTCCACGGTAGCTCTTGGGGTCGCGTTATGCATGCCCAGCGGCATTTAAGTCGACTTCGCCGTCGGCGCTTGCCGGTGAGGCGAGCCGCAGTAGCGTAGGTCGGTTCGGCCACCGTCGCTGCCGCCTGCGGCGGCGTTCTCCGGACTCGTCGTCGACGCCTTGGTTGGGATCCTCCTCGGCACTGCTTGGCGATCTCGAGGAGGTCGGGATGTTGTCGAGTGTGCGGGCGTGTCGCTTGAGCTTGGCGACTAGAGGCTCAGAGCGCACGAGGTCTTGAAGCAATGGATCGCGGTGTCCGGTGGATGCCGACCGTTGTACCAGAGCTCTTGCCACCGTTGGACCCAGCTATGGGTCGACTCGGGGTCCCCGGACGATCGTTCCAGTCCTCGATGGTGGTGGCGCGGGTGTAGGAGCACTCAAGTGCTCGACGGCGTCTCGCATTTCCTCCTGTGAGTCGACATCGTCCCGGGGAGCGTGTTGATCCATTGCCCGCACGCCCCTCCATCATCGCGGGAGGTAACGGGCGTAGTAGGTCACAGACCCGCGATCCCCATTGCCATGAGGTATGTGTCGAGCCGCATGGGTCGACGAGGAGTCGATTTTTCGATCTCCTTTGGCGCCTTGAAGTTGGTGGGTACTTTTCGCCGGATCATTGGTCCAAGCACTTAGGCCCTAGTCGATCGAGCGACCCCATAGGCTCGCCATCGCGCGAGTAGTTAGGTGTGCCGCAGTCGCCGGGCTGGCGGCGCGCCAGTTTTGGTTGTTGATGATGTGAGTGCGCCGATTGGTTCTCCGTTAGTGGCGACGGTTGGTCGCCGCCCGGGATCGCAGGAGAGGCGCATTCGCGGTCGGCGTTGGAGCTGCAGTGGCTCGTGGCGGGCAATTGAGGGTGTTTGCCACCTGGGCGGCCGCTGAGGCCGCCTCGCTTCCCGAGGAGCGCGAGTATACCGCTTCGCGAGTCGGCGCCGCTTTTGCTGTTCCACGGCCTTCGCGAGTAGGTCCTCGACGCATCGGATTTGTAAGGCGCCGCCGGTCCGTGATGCTATCGGCTGCCGCTCGCCACGAGGTTATCCATCGGGGAGAACAAATGGAGGTCATAGCGCCTCGCCCCGTGAGGAGACGACTATCCGCGGCTGGTCCTCGGGAGGTGCGGTTGGTGGTGGGGCACCCATCGCCGCCGATCTCGGCGGGGCGCTTCCTCCCCGTGGCGCGTTCGCAGATCGCGCCGCTGGCGCGCGCTGGTCGTTGTTGCCGGTTCGTGGCGCAACGAACGGGTTCAGCGTGACCGATCCGCCGCTGGTGGTAGCGTGATGCCTGCTGTCACACCGCCGAGGCGAAATTTTTCGCGCCGCCCGCTATTTGCGTCATCGCCTCCGCCAACTTCAGCGGAGTTCCTCGACCTCCGCCGCCGTGGCATTAGGAGGGATCGGGTGGAGAAAGGGTCCTCCGGCGATCGGTGCGGGCCATGTAGGTCGCGGCGTGGCGATCGCACCGTCGTGGAGGTCGGCGGAATTTTCCGACCCGAGTCGAATTCAAGATCCCGAGGATGGAGGGTCCTCAAATCTCCCGCTGGAGACTCGACGATGGAGCCCGCGGACGAGGCCGCGTGATGGATCCGCGAGTGACGCCGGGTCGCCGAGTCGGCTCGTTGTGAGGGCCGCGTCGCGGGTCACCGAGTTCTCGCCACGTTGTCGTAATGAAGTTGTACTCGGAGGCGAGGCGTGGATCGTGCGGATCCGGCTCTCGGAGAGCCGATCACAGGTGGCGACTCGCGATGCGAGCCGAGTCCTCCGAGGCGATGACGCCGGTGAGGCCGACGAAGAGGCCGATCGCCGACCGGGCAGATCACGCCGTGTGACGGGTCGCGCCACGGACGAGCCGCTCGGCAGATCCGGAGCATCTCGCCGATCGCTATCATGCGCGGCGCACCGGCCTCGTTGATGGGCATTGGATCTCGCCAGTAACACCGCCAGACCGCCAGCCCCACGGTGGGCGCCACTGCCGTGGGAATGACCACAGATGCCGCAATCGGCAAACAGTAGTAGAACGAGGGCAGGCGGCCAGCCATCTCATGCGCGAGATGAGGGCAAAGACAGTGGGTTTACCCAGTTGGCCTGAGGGTAAAGACCTACTCCTGCTAGATTGTATTATGGAGGTGTTTACAATGGGCGAACTCGGCGGCTAGGCGGCGAGTTGCTTGGGTGTATGATGGAACGTGTCTCTACTCACCCCATAGGGAGGTTTATATAAGCTCACCTCCCCTAGGGTTTACATATCTCAACCGATTTGGTTACAGCTTCGGTAATCATTCAACCTAGTCCGACGGGCCATTCGCCGCTCGGCCTTCATCTTCCAGTCGCGATACCTGGCTGGCTTTGATCCACTCGCCGTTATGCAGCACTCGCCAGCCTCGGGCCGGAACCCCCACGAGTATACCCCAAGAGGCGTATCCCCATCAACGCCGCCGGCCCGCGCGCTTTCTTCCGCTTCCGTCGGTTCCCGGCGGCGAATTCTTCTTCCGCTGGACATCTTGCGGAAGAGACGCCCATTCCGCCATCGCGCTTGCCGGAGGCGCGATGTCGAGGCTGGCGCCGCGGCGGGCGCGGTGGTTCGTTAGTGATGAGCGCCGAGTAGGCGCCATCGCCCGCCTCGGACGCCTTCCACGTCCGGGAAATTCATCGAGCGGCGTATGACGACGCGCCACGCCGCCGCTGCCCCGTGCGCGCGTCGTCGGCCGGCGCGGTCGGCGTTCCTGTGTTGAACTGCTCCGCCGGCCAGAGCTCGGCGGAGTACGCATGTGGAGCGTTGGAACGCCGTGAACCCGTCGCATTCTCGCGCGGCAGATCGCGACGGAGGAGGAGCCACGGAGGAGCGACGAACGCTACGGAAAGTGAGCGACGGACGCGTGGGAACTGTTCAGCGGCAGCGCGCGCGGAAGCGGTGGCGGTTGGATGCTAGCGCTACGCTTCATTTTATAGCGACGCTTATGCGCCTTAAAGCTCCAGCCTGTAAAATTTCGCCAGCTGCATTTTACGCTGGCTGAGCGCGAAACGCAGCTCCCGTGCGCTAAAAAAGCGGTTTTTCGCGCGCGCGCACTTTATTTTGCGCTGCTGCTGAAAATGCTCTTAGTGACTGATCCAGGATTTCAGCAAAACACAGAGCCACCAATATTTATATTATGTGTTGTGATTAGGCTAAATCCTATAGAAAATAACTCATTTCTACTAATACACATGTGAATCTTTTTTCTACATGCAGGGCTTGGCCCCTCGGTGCCGGTCCTTCGAAACTCTAATCACAGTTGTGTAGTGTTTTTTTGGTAATTTTCTCCAAGCAGTAGTAATTTGGTTTTCTGTTGAGATAGATGTCCAGATCATCACGTGCTTATTGATTGGGGCATTTGATTTTTATGAATACGATAATTGATCTTCAGTTTATTGGAAGGCTGGCCACATGCATGATTGCGAGAGGGCTCTGCTAAAAGGTACGGCAGTAAAAGTCTGTTTGGAGCTTAGCATAGGGTCGATAGGACACGTAGTACATTGACAGTGACAGTCGTGGTCCATATATAAACGTGTGTTGGTGTAGGTGTAGGTGTAGCAGTACCAAATTAATTAAACACACCGCACAAACTGCACGGTGCCATTATCACCCTGGTTAACTGTATTGAGTTTTCAGACCTTGAACCTGATCAGTATGTATACAGCTACTCCAGTGATGATACAGAATTATGGATTCACACGGCAGGTCAATGTGACTGAACTCTCTTAGGAACAATAAAGGCGTGTTTGCGAGCCTGTGATTTCCATTCTACGCATCCAGCGCCTAAAAATAAGCCTGTTTGCTATGCTAGGCTGCGTCCGTGGCTCGAATAACACGAGTTTTAATGCAAGACAAAACTTGACTCACCGAAAACGTTTAAATCGAGTGTTTCCACGGAGCTAGGCTCTGGAAAGTGCCCGCGTATCCCGCGTGAAAAATGGAAAGTTTTCGTCTTAACTCCCACTCCACACCACTCACCACCCAAGCCATCCATCACCCCTTCCGGTGTTCCCTCCATGGCCTGCGCACCTCCTCATCTCCCTCCGCTCCGCTCCCTCGCCAACAGAGAGATAATGACCTAGGAAAAATGGGCGGCCGCCCAGTTGGAGAAGCTCGCCGTCGGAGACGAGGCGGACTTAGAGAGGGAGCTCAAGGCTCCCTCCCCCATATGTGTGTTTCCTCGAGCAACTAGGGCGGCAACGGCCGCGACGGTAGCGACCTATTCTTCATTGACGGCCGCATCTGCGGCCAAGGCGTTGGAAGAGGCCCCTGCATTTGTCGTGCTAACCCTCGACGATTTGACGAGGGTTTTTCTGCCCCTGTCCCGGCCCCAACCCCCACGCTCGGCGTGTCATCTCCCGCTCCGGCGCCACCTGTAGTTGCTCTAGGATCATCCACGACAGCCACATTTTCCTCTGTAAGTTCTCGATCTTCCTATATTTGTTTAGAGGTTAGAGTTTGCATGATTGGATTGCACAAATCGAAAAGAAAATTAGGGTTAGGTTACAATTAGGGATTCAATCAACCAAGTTAGGATTCAAAAGCGGTTGGAGACTGAAATTTGGGGTTTTCTATGCAGTTGCTATTTAGGGATTTCATTGCGTGCATTCAAAATTGGGGATTCGAATTAGCGAAATGCCCTAGATTGGGGATGTGAGTACTACTAGTTCGCGTGCATTATAGTACTTCTTGTGAACTTTTATTCATGCGCATAGCCCGACTTGAGGAACTTTGTGATTTCTACTTGTTCATGTGCATTGTACTACTTCATGTGATCTTTCATTCATGTGCACTGCCCTATTTTGGAAACTTCAGTAGCATTGCCCAATTTAGGATGCTTCATATGTTGTGGCTCATATTTTTTGCTTCATGCCAAGGTTCTGAAGCTAGACTGTGATACGATTGGGATGGGCTAGCATCCCCCACCTTGGTATCAGGACGTGCTCCCTATCAACGGCTAGGCTCGAGCAATGAAGCCACTAGTGCCCGATGTTTGGAATAGACAAGTTATATTCCTCTAGGGGCCAAAGGCCACAATATATAGTACAGGTACAGGGCAAATATGCAGGAAGCCCCCTAACATATGGGGGAAATACAATATATAGATATATACATCTAACACCCCCCCCCCTCAAACTCATGGTGGATCCACAACACTGAGTTTGAAGAGTAAGAAATCATGCTGCTGTAGGGTTCATAGCATGAAAAACAAAAAAATTCTACCGCATACAAACAAACAAGCCAAGATCTATCTACTAGATTATAGCAACGACTCGATAGAATAACTCACCCTCGAAGATTCCAAAGTGTTTAACGAGAGCGGATTCTCGTGGGTGATCTAGTCGTACTCTTGCCGATCTCAAGATCGTGTAGACGATCCTTCCGGCGCTGCGTTCTAGCTCCGCAATCGGTCACCGCGTTGATTCGATGAAGACCTTCCTCTCCCTTGTTCCAGCAGGCAGCGGAGGTTGTAGCACTCTCCTCGCGATTCCGGAAGCACGATGGCGTGGTACCGGAAGTAGAGGGGAGATCAGGGCTTCGCCTTAAGCCGGAGCGAGTATGGTGGACTATGAGAGAGGCCTTGGCGATCTAGGGTTTAGAGGCACCAAGGAGAGAGGGCTAGGCTGGCGGCTAGGGCAAGGGGAGAGCCCCAAGTCGGTGGCTAGGGTTTTCCCTAGGGCGGCGGCGGCTGCAAGATGGCCGGCGGCTAGGGCTAGGGTTTTAGTGGGGCAAGGTGTAGGTCTAGAGGGGCATCCCTGTCCCTCCTTTTATAGGTGGGAGGGCGTCGGCCAGGGGAGGGGAGTCTTCCCCCAACTCGGCCTCCAAGGCCGGCGGGTGGAGGGAGAGGAACTCCTCCCCAAGTAGGTTTCCTACTCTCCCTCCACCAAGCAAACTTGCCGTTTGACTTTTCAAATTGGCGTTTGACTTTTCAAACTAAGATTTGATTTATCCCTTTATTTTGCTCAGTGATGACACCTAGTCCATGATGCAACCATTCCAACTTGTTATGATACATCCATGTACCCTTCCCCTCCGGAGTGCCGGACCTTCCGGACCCTTCTAGAACATTCTCGATGAAAACACCGAAATCATTCTCCAACCCCGAAACAGGACTTTCCTTATATGAATCTTATTCTTCGGACCATTCCAGATATCCTCGTGATATCTCGGATCCCATCCGAGACTCCGAACAACATTCGGTCTCTTACTCATCATTCCATAACTACTCAACATCATCGAATCCTTAAGTGTGTTTCCCTACGTTCGTGAATTATGTGGACATGATCGAGACACTTCTCCGAACAATAACCAATAGAGGAATCTGGAAATTCATATGGTTCCCACATATTTCTACGATTACTTTGCGATCGAATGAACCACTTACATACGATACCAATTTCCCTTTGTCTCACGATAGTTTACTTATCCGAGGTTTTGATCATCGATATCTCTGCATACCTAGTTCAACCTCGTTACTGATAAGTACTCTTTTCTCGTTCCCGTGATGGGTGATCCCTTGTGAGCCAGTCACATGCTTGCAATCCAATTGGATGACATTCCACCGAGAGGGCCCAGAGTATATCTATCCGTCATATGGATGGACAAATCCCACTCTTGATCCATGTGTCTCAACCCATACTTTCCGAACACTCAATGCCACCTTTATAACCACCCAGTTATGGTGTGGTGTTTGATGTCATCAAAGCATCCTTCCGGTGATGGTGATATGCATGATCTTATGGTCGAAGGAAGTAGGTTACTATGTATCAGAAAGCATATAGCAATTGAACTATTAAAATGACTTGATCTTTATGATACGCTTATCTATAGGAGTATGTCCATCATACCATTCTCCTAACGATATGATCTTGTTGTTAATAACATCTCAATGTTCATGATAGGGAAACCACAACCATTTATTAACCAAAAAGCTAGTATTATAAAGAGGCTTTACTAGGAACTCTATTTTACTTTAAAAATCACACAAGTATTAACGTTTCCTTGTTAACACTATTATAGCATGAATGTAAACATTTATCATAAAATACAAAGATATAATAATAACTACATTTATTATTGCCTCTAGGGCATATCTCCAACAGTCTCCCACTTGCACTAGAGTCAACTAATCTAGATTACATGGTAATATACCGAACACCCATGGCAGTTTGGTGTTGGTCATGTTTTGCCCTCGGGAGAGGTTTAGTCAACGGATCCGCCACATTCAGATCTGTGTGTACTTTGCAAATCTTTATGTCACCATTTTGGACATGTTCTCGAATAGCGTGAAAACATAGCTTGATGTGTGACTTCTTGTGTGACCTTGGTTCTTGCGCATTGGCTATGGCGCCCATGTTATCACGTAGATAGACATTGGGTCCAGCACTTGGAACTACACCGAGCTCTAATGAACTCCTTCATCCATATCGCTTCTTGTGAAGCCTCAAGCAGCCATGTATTCGATTCAGTTGAAGATCTCGCCACAACGCTTTGCTTTGCACTCCTCCATTAACTGTTGCACCATTCAAAGTAAATACGTATCCAGTTGAGATTTAGAATCATCCGGATCGGTGTTCCAACTAGCATCGGTTTAACCATTAACAACGAGCTGTTCATCACCTCCATAAAAAGAACCATATCCTTAGTTCTTCTCAAGTACTTAAGGATGTTTTTGACTATCCAATGATCCACTCGGATCACTTTGATATCTGCTAGTCAAACTAACAAAGATATGCAATGTCGGGTCTAGTACATAACATGGCATACATTAGAGATCCTATGGGTGAGGCATAGGAGTCTTACTCATCCTTTCTCTATCTTACGCCGTTCTTTGGACTTTGAGTTTTACTCAAGGTCATATTTGGCAACATGGGCAAGAACCCTTTCTTGCTATCTTCCATTCCAAACCTCTTTAGAACTTTTTCCAAATATGTACTTTGTGACAATGATATTAGGCGTCTCGATCTATCTCTATAAATCTTTATGCCTAATATGTAAGCTGCTTCGCCAAGATCTTTCATTGAAAAACTATTATTCAAATATTCCTTGACACTATTAAGAAGGTCTACATCATTCCCAATCAACAATATGTCATCTACATATAGTATTAAGAATGCTACAGAGCTCCCACTCACTTTCTTGTAAATACAAGCTTCTCCATAAGTTTGTATAAAACAAAAACTTTTGATTACCTTATCAAAACGTTTATTCCAACTTCAGGATGCTTGCTTCAATCCATATATGGACCATTGAAGTTTGCATACCTTGTTAGCATCTTTAGGATCGACAAAACCTTTGGGTTGCATCATATACAACTCTTCATCAATGTCTTCATTGAGAAACGCTGTTTTGACATCCATCTGCCATATCTCATAATCATAATATGCAGCGATTGCTAACAAAATCCTCACAGACTTTAGCTTGCTACTGGTGAGAAAGTCTTATCGTAGTCAACTCCTTGAATTTGTCAAAACCCTTTTGCGACAAGTTGAGCTTTATAGACAGTAACATTTGCATCATCATCTGTTTTCTTCTTGAAAATCCATTTGTTCTCGACAGCCTTCCGGCCATCTGGTAAGTACACCAAAGTCCATACTTGGTTTTCGTACATGGATCCAATCTCGGATTTCATGGCTTCTTGCCATTTATTGGAATCTGGGCTCATCATCGCTTCCTCATATGTCGCAGGGTCATCGGTGTTGTCCACCAACATGACACTCATAACGGGATGTGGCATCCCGCAAAACCACTACTAGAAAATCGCGTTGAATTTGTGCATTGCATCGTCATCATCATGCATTGTTTGCTTAAAACTATTTCGCAAAGCCCGTTTTGTTTTCTAAAACGCCCCATCTTTAATCAAATATCAAACCCCGGGTCTCCGGATTATTTTTGTGTGTCTGATATCGGTTTGCAAACGGTGTTTGTAAAACAAATAAAAATATTTACTATTTTAGTGGGGGCAGTCGAACGGGCCGACCCGACCCGAACGACCACCCCCAGAAAACTAAATCGGTCCAACCTAAATCCTATTCCTACCAACCTATCTACCCGGCCCTCCCCTCCACCTCACCCCATCCTATCAGTGTTCGCCACGTCACCTGGCCCTATCCCCCCACCCAACCAACTACTGCCACATCACCCCAACCCCCCTCTCTCTCACCACACACACCCAGGCCCACACACTCAACCCACTCACACACTCCACACGCGCACGCAGCCGGCCAGCAGCCAACCCCCCACTCCACTCCCTGACGCGCGGGCCCCTGTCCCCCGGCCCCACGCGTCCCTCTCCCCACGCGCTGTCTTCCTCCTCTGGCCTCCCAACCTCTCCCCCCGACAGCCCCTCTCCTCTGCTGCTCTTCCCCACCCCGACCATGCTCCTCCCACAACCGCCAGGGCCTCTCCCTCCCCGAGCCCCCTCGCCGCCGGCCGCCTTTTTTCCCCCCACCACCGCGCGCCCCCTCGAGCCACCTCACCGCCCGCACGGCCAGCTACCCCCTCCGCTCTGCTCCTCCGCGCCCGCCGCTGCGCCAGCAAGCCCGCCTCTCTCCGGCGCTCCTCCCGCCTCCGCCGCTCCCCTGGCCACCCCGTCCCCCACCTCGCGCTGCCTCCTCTCCCCTCTGCTCCCCGTCCCCGTCCTTCTTCCCCGACGCGCCGTGCCCACGAGCTCGCTGTGGCATCCCGCAAAACCACTACTAGAAAATCGCGTTGAATTTGTGCATTGCATCGTCATCATCATGCATTGTTTGCCAAAACTATTTTCGAAAACCCGTTTGTTTTAACGCCCATCTTTATTCAAACGCCAAACCCCGGGGCTCCGGAGTATTTTGTTTTGTCGCTATCGGTTTGCAAATGGTCCAATTAACACAAATAAAATTTATAATTATTTTTAGTAGGGGCAGTCGGACGGGCCAACCCGACCCGAACGACCGCCCCAGATTTTTTAAAAACGGTCCACCCCAATCAGCCCCATCTAATCCTATTCCTACCAACTAGTCTACCCACACCCAACCCTCCACCGCAGTCTGCCTGCCGCCTCGCCCGCCCGCAGGCTCACGCCACGGCTCGCTGGCCTCCTCCCGCCATCCGCCAGGCATGCTGGCCTCAACCGCCCTGCTCACCCGCCCTCTGGTCCTCCTCACCGCCGTCGCGGTGCCCGGCCCTCTCCGCCGCTCTTTCCGCTGTCTGCTGCACGGGCACCCTCTCGTCTCCTGGCGCCTCCCTCCTCCTGGCCCGTGGCTCCGCCCTGCTGGATCCGCCAGCGCCGCCGCAAGGCCCCTCGCCGCTTTGCGGTCCCTCGCCGTCGCCCTCGCCCGCCTCGGCGCCTCGCCTGCTGCCCGGCTGCTGGCGTCGCTCGTTACCACGTGCCTCCTCCTCCACCTGCTTCCGCGCCATGGACTCCGTCTTCCCCGGCCTCTCGTCGTCCTCGCGTGAGCTCCGGCCTTGCTATCCGTCGTCCGTGCCACTGAAGCCCCCGGGCCGCACTCTAGTACCGCCCTTCTGCTAGTTTTCCGCTGTTCCCTGGTGCGCTCGCAAGGCGCATGCCTTCGATTTGCTCTGTCTTGCCCTCTGCGGCAGAACAACCTTCCATCTGTGCTTTGGCTTGTTGGCATCTGAAATCCTCCATGTTGTTTTATATCAGACCGAAACCCAGAAGATCTTTGCTGTTGTTGCCGTGCCCGTGTATTCATGAGCCGACGCAAGTTTCCCCAAGGCCGTCTTCATCTCCCATCGCAAGATCTTGGAACCGACGTCTCGGTGTCGTACCCGAAGACCATACCAAAACCGATGAACAATCGACGACGAGCCCTCGACACGACAAGTTCTTCTACCCGGACCGAAGGCCGAACCCGGACATGCCGAATTCATCGACCAAGGCCACAGACGCGACAAGTACTTCCAGGACGCCAAGTTCGCCATGGACCGTTCCCGGAGTCCGGTTGTCGAGCCGAACCCGTGGAACTCGAACCAACCCCAAGATCTACGCTGCGGACCCACATGACCTTCCTCAGGGGACGCCAAGACGCCGTCGAACCCCGCAGGTCGAACCCCAAGGACCGGACACGACGAGGTCTACCTCACGGAAACACCGAGTACTTCACTCCGGACCCGATAACCACCAAGATCGCCACAAGAACGACAAGTACTTCATCCCGAACGCCGTGACCGTCGACATGACCCGAAGACCGCGAATGCGACAAGAACGGCACCGACGCAGAACGCCAAGTACTTCTTCCCGGAACGCAAGATCTGCCCCGGAATCCGAGAACGCTTCCGCCGAACCCCGAACCCCAGATCCGTCGAACCCTGAGACCGGACCCCGAACCCCGGAACCCTAACAAGATCGTCGAGCCCCCTCTGATGTGTGACCCCTTTTCCTCGAACCCTATTTTATAACATATCAATTTGTTGCACATTAAATTGTCATTCCCGCATGCATAGCATTGGTTTAGGGGCCTTATGCCGATTCACCTAATAATTAAATATGGGGCCCATATGCGGGCAAATCTAGCCTTATATTGGCCTCATTTAAACTTGTATAGCGAACCCGTATTATCTTTTGCCATGTAATACAACATTTAATATGCGGGGGTTTAAACAACTTGATCCTACTCATTAATTGTCGGGACCCCGGTTCCACTTAATATGATCTAATTGCATCGCACCTTGCCATGCCATGCAACATACATGCATCATGCCGATCTTCTGCCGTTGTATTAAATATTGCCTCCGGTGTTTATTCTAGTGTTTTGCTTCTTCGCGGATAAGGCCGTTGAGTTGATGTGAGCTTCGCCCCGATCTTCGGTTGAACCCTTCGACAATGTTTCCAGGCGAGCATCTTCCCCTTTCTACCTATCTTACTTTTATAGTATTTACTTCCCTCCTGTTGATCTATTGCTATCTGTGTTGCGATGCTTTAGTTCCGTACCCGTGATATACCGTGCAGCCATATATTGCCTTGGACACACCCTATTACCTGTTGTTTGGTAGATAGTTGGACTTGCGCGTCGTAGTGGCTTTCTCAAGTGCTGATGTGTGTCGTCATATGCCACAGTTGCTGATGTATTGCCGCAAGTTGTTGTTGGAGATGATCCTAGTTTTACTTATTGTTCACTTTACTTTCTGTTTAACAACTAAAATTGAAATAAGCAGAGGCATCGGTGGGTGATAGATAATATTTGGTTTCCGAACGCCCACTTGTGTCCCGTAAGACCCCGAGTACTTGATACCTGTTCCTTGATTTTTGCGCGCTATCCACATCCGGGAGGTATATGGGACCCCCCTGAGCCAGAGCTTGATTCATTCTTATTTCTTGGGGCCACAAACTAGTTTGAGGTTTTATTTACGATCCTGTACTTATGCCATGTTTTACCGCTTTATTTACGATTGTGCAGTCTTTTATCTTTATTTAGGATCGGACCACGATTCGCGGTGTCGACAAGCTCCGTTTGGGGTTCCCGATCGTTCTGGCCGTCCGCCAAACCTTGAGGCCGTCTCGAGCTTGCTTACTCCGTTGCGGATTCTACTTAAGGGTGGCCCCTGAAATATTTCTGAATCCTATGATTGTTCGATCGTGAAAGCCTCGTTGGGTTTTGATTTGGTTTTCGAGGTTGATCGAGCGTGTGTTGCTATTGGTGCACCCCGGGTAAAACTTTCGAAAGCCGTGTCCGCGGATATGGACGACTTGGAGCACAGTATCTCGATCATAGACAAGCATAACTAAAGTTTACTGCTATAAATTTGACTTATAATGACTAGTAATTAGCTTCACTATAATGGAATGTCTAATTAATACTGCCCACAATTGCTTGTTTGGTTGTCGCTTGCGACAATTGTATCTGACTAGTAAGTATTGCAACTACAACGGAATGGCTGAATAAAAGTACCAACAACTGCTGGGTTATGGGTCTTTCTCATGCTATCTGTACTTGATTAGTAATTGTTGCAACTATCACGGAATGGTTAACTAAAAGTGCCCACTGTTTATTTTATCAGGATGATTATCTAAACCTGACTAGTAATTGCTGTAACTATAACTGAATAAATAAAACTGCCAACTGTGTGAGTTCCTCGGTTGACTTCCTCGTTTGGTCTCGAGGGGGAAACGCCAGGATGGGTTTGTTTGATGATAGAATCAGGTTGGTTCCGAATAGGTCCTTCTTACCCCTCGATAACCGCGGTTGTATCGAGTCTCTATAGGTTGTTTAGTGTATCTTGCTTGCCGCTTGATCCACCATACCTATGTAGGCGAGGACCGGAATTCTAGCCTCGCTGTCTTGGCCTCGATCTTGACGCTCCTTCTTTGTTTTACGCTTCCGCCCTTTGTCGGCACCTTTTGTTAAGCAGGTTTTGAGATCGACGCCGTTAGCGGGGTTACCCTTCCGGCTTGGCACAGGCAGGTTATGGACGCCATTGGTTATTCTTGGGCTCTTAGCCCCATTTGCATCTTGTCCGTATGGACGCTCTATCGCTTTTCAAGGTGATTTGGATCTTTGTATATTATAATTGTATTCTTGACTCTTTGAGTCATTGTATATCTATCTGCATGGGTCCCATCGAGGACTGTTGTGTAATGTTATTACCGTTTTCCACCCGCGAAAGTGCTGGTGAACCTTTGAATCGTTTCTATGCGGGTTTGGCGAATTTTGCTCAAACTTGCATAGGTTCGATTCTCGTGTTCTGAGTGGTATCGAGCTCGGCGGTTGCGATACCCCACAAGTCCTGTCAGAGGATAACCTAGCTAACGGCCGAAGTAGAGTGTCAAAACTATTTTGAAAATCGGTTGCATAGTTCTGGTTAGGTCTGTTTTTACTCCTTACCCTCTGCTGTTCTCCTCTTACCTCGACGTGTTTTAAATCTGCTCTCTTATCTTTTCTTCGAGTCCAGGAATTCTCGTGGTTGGGTTTCCGTCGTACCTTCAGGGTTTCGCTTCCCCTCTGATAACGGTGTTCTATCAACCGGTGTTCAAGCCGCCTGAGGAATCCGTCTACTGTGGTACCATTCTTTGTTCCTTGTTTGTGTTTCCGGTGTTTTCCGACGCGACGACATCCTCTACGCCAGATCCGATGCAGAGTCTGCATCACTCCTTTGTATCCGAACCTCGCTTGTCGAGATCTTCAGTCTAATTCCGAGAGTTGGTTGCATAATCCGCCTATTTGTGTGCAGAGTAATGGTTTGGGTGCGCGATGGAGTAGCTACCATACCACTACTCTTATCATTCGCTCTTGTACATCGAATCAGTGGATCCAGCGATTTTACTCCGTTCACGGAAGTTAGGGGTGGCTTTATTTGTTGATACCTCTACCTTCGACCTTTTGTTATCCGGAGTGCTCTCTTGACGAACAGGATCAACGACCCTTTGTTGGTGGTGTCGCCATTTTCAAGATGGAGGAGGAACTCTTGTTAGTGGTGTCGCGAGGATCTACACGAAGAGAGAAGACGCAGATCGCCGACCCTTCCTTCCGGTACCATGAGGCGGATCTCGAGGGAGAGATCCATTGTTAGTGGTGTCGAATTGTGGCATCCCGCAAAACCACTACTAGAAAATCGCGTTGAATTTGTGCATTGCATCGTCATCATCATGCATTGTTTGCCAAAACTATTTTCGAAAACCCCGTTTTGTTTTACAAACGCCCCATCTTTATTCAAACGCCAAACCCCGGGGCTCCGGAGTATTTTGTTTTGTCGCTATCGGTTTGCAAATGGTCCAATTAACACAAATAAAATTTATAATTATTTTTAGTAGGGGCAGTCGGACGGGCCAACCCGACCCGAACGACGCCTGCATTTTTAAAAACGGTCCACCCCAATCAGCCCCATCTAATCCTATTCCTACCAACTAGTCTACCCACACCCAACCCTCCACCGCAGCCCGTCTCGCCCGGCCGCTGCCTTGGCCCGCCAGCCTCACGCTGCGGGCCTCCTCCTCCCGCCATCCGCCGTGCCGCCCTGGCCTCAACCGCCGGCCCCTGCTCACCCCGCCCCCTCTGGTCCTCCTCCGCCCGCTGGGGTGCCCTGCCCTCTCCGCCCTTGCTTTCCCTTGCGCCTCGCTGCACCGGCACCTCTCGTCTCTGGCGCCTCCCTCCTCCTGGCCCTTCGCCCCTGCGGCCCGCTCCGGCGCCAGCCCCCTCGCCCGCCTTGCGGTCCCTCGCCGTCGCCCTCCGCTTCGCCTCGGGCGCCTCCTCCCTGCTGTCGCCGGCCATGCGGCGTCGCTCGTTACCGACGGGCCTCCTCCAGCCTGCTTCTCTGCCGCGCGGACTCCGTCTTCCCCGGCCTCTCGTCGCCCTCGCGTGAGCTCCGGCCTTGCTATCCGTCGTCCGTGCCACTGAAGCCCCCGGGCCGCACTCTAGTACCGCCCCTCTGCTAGTTTTCATTTGTTCCTGAGTGCGCTCAAGCGCATGCCTTTCTTGCTTATCTTTGCCTTGCCTCGATAACCAGCAACCTTCCATCTGTGCTTTGGCTTGTTGGCATCTGAAATCCTCCATGTTGTTTTATATCAGACCGAAACCCAGAAGATCTTTGCTGTTGTTGCCGTGCCCGTGTATTCATGAGCCGACGCAGGTTTCCCCAAGGCCGTCTTCATCTCCCATCGCAAGATCTTGGAACCGACGTCTCGGTGTCGTACCCGAAGACCATACCAAAACCGATGAACAATCGACGCCGAGCCCTCGACACGACAAGTTCTTCTACCCGGACCGAAGGCCGAACCCGGACATGCCGAATTCATCGACCCGAAGGCCACAGACGCGACAAGTACTTCCAGGACGCCAAGTTCGCCATGGACCGTTCCCGGAGTCCGGTTGTCGAGCCGAACCCGTGGAACTCGAACCAACCCCAAGATCTACGCTGCGGACCCACATGACCTTCCTCAGGGGACGCCAAGACGCCGTCAAACCCCGCAGGTCGAACCCCAAGGACCGGACACGACGAGGTCTACCTCACGGAAACACCGAGTACTTCACTCCGGACCCGATAACCACCAAGATCGCCACAAGAACGACAAGTACTTCATCCCGAACGCCGTGACCGTCGATATGACCCGAAGACCGCGAATGCGACAAGAACGGCACCGACGCAGAACGCCAAGTACTTCTTCCCGGAACGCAAGATCTGCCCCGGAATCCGAGAACGCTTCCGCCGAACCCCGAACCCCAGATCCGTCGAACCCTGAGATCGGACCCCGAACCCCGGAACCCTAACAAGATCGTCGAGCCCCCTCTGATGTGTGACCCCTTTTCCTCGAACCCTATTTTATAACATATCAATTTGTTGCACATTAAATTGTCATTCCCGCATGCATAGCATTGGTTTAGGGGCCTTATGCCGATTCACCTAATAATTAAATATGGGGCCCATATGCGGGCAAATCTAGCCTTATATTGGCCTCATTTAAACTTGTATAGCGAACCCGTATTATCTTTTGCCATGTAATACAACATTTAATATGCGGGGGTTTAAACAACTTGATCCTACTCATTAATTGTCGGGACCCCGGTTCCACTTAATATGATCTAATTGCATCGCACCTTGCCATGCCATGCAACATACATGCATCATGCCGATCTTCTGCCGTTGTATTAAATATTGCCTCCGGTGTTTATTCTAGTGTTTTGCTTCTTCGCGGATAAGGCCGTTGAGTTGATGTGAGCTTACCCGATCTTGGTTGAACCCTTCGACAATGTTTCCAAAGCAGCATCTTCCCTTTCTACCTATCTTACTTTTATAGTATTTACTTCCCTCTGTTGATCTATTGCTATCTGTGTTGCGATGCTTTAGTTCCGTACCCGTGATATACCGTGCAGCCATATATTGCCTTGGACACACCCTATTACCTGTTGTTTGGTAGATAGTTGGACTTGCGCGTCGTAGTGGCTTGCTCAAGTGCTGATGTGTGTCGTCATATGCCACAGTTGCTGATGTATTGCCGCAAGTTGTTGTTGGAGATGATCCTAGTTTTACTTATTGTTCACTTTACTTTCTGTTTAACAACTAAAATTGAAATAAGCAGAGGCATCGGTGGGTGATAGATAATATTTGGTTTCGAGCCACTTGTGTCCCGTAAGACCCCGAGTACTTGATACTGTTCCTTGATTTTTATGCGCTATCCACATCCGGGTATATGGGACCCCTGAGCGAGCTTGATTCATTCTTATTTCTTGGGGCCACAAACTAGTTTGAGGTTTTATTTACGATCTGTACTTATGCCATGTTTTACCGCTTTATTTACGATTGCGAGGTCACACCTTTATCTTGTTAGGATCGGACCACGATTCCGCGGTGTCGACAAGCTCCGTTTGGGGTTCCCGATCGTTCACCGGCCCGCCAAACCTTGAGGCCGTCTCGAGCTTGCTTACTCGTTGCGGATTCTACTTAAGGGTGGCCCCTGAAATATTTCTGAATCTGTGATTGTTCGATCGTGAAAGCCTCGTTGGGTTTTGATTTGGTTTTCGAGGTTGATCGGCGTGTGTTGCTATTGGTGCACCCGGCGGGTAAAACTTTACGAAAGCCGTGTCCGCGGATATGGACGACTTGGAGCACGATATCTCGATCATAGACAAGCATAACTAAAGTTTCTTGCTATAAATTTGACTTATAATGACTAGTAATTAGCTTCACTATAATGGAATGGCTAATTAATACTGCCCACAATTGCTTGTTTGGTTGTCGCTTGCGACAATTGTATCGACTAGTAAGTATTGCAACTTCTAGCGGAATGGCTGAATAAAAGTACCAACAACCGCCGGGTTATGGGTCTTTCTCATGCTATCTACTTGATTAGTAATTGTTGCAACTATCACGGAATGGTTAACTAAAAGTGCCCATCGTTTACTTTATCGGATGATTATCTAAACACGACTAGTAATTGCTGCAACTATAATGAATAAATAAAACGCCAACTGTGTGAGTTCCTCGGTTGACTTCCTCGTTTGGTCTCGAGAAACGCCAGATGGGTTTGTTTGATGATAGAATCAGGTTGGTTCGAATAGGTCCTTCTTACCCTCTCGATAACCGCCAGTATCGAGTCTCTATAGGTTGTTTAGTGTATCGCTGCCGCGCTTGATCCACCATACCTATGTAGGCGAGGACCGCCAATTCTAGCCTCGCTGTGTCTTGGCCTCGATCGACGCTCCTTCTTTGTTTTTCTCTCGCCTTCTTTCGGCACCCCTTTTGTTAAGGGTTTTGAGATCGACGCCGTTAGCGGGGTTACCCTTCCGCTTGGCACAGGGTTATGGACGCCATTGGTTATTCTTCAGGGCTCTTAGCCCCATTTGCATCTTGTCCGTAGCTGGACGCTCTATCGTTTTCAAGGTGGTTTGGATCTTTGTATATTATAATTGTATTCTTGACTCTTTGAGTCGCTGTTATATCTATCTGTTCTGTGGGTCCCATCGAGGACTGTTGTGTAATGTTATTACTTCGTTTTCCACCCGCACGAAAGTGCCTGGTGGGCACCTTTGAATCGTTTCTATGCGGGTTTGGCGAATTTTGCTCAAACTTGCATAGGTCCGATTCTGAGGGTGTTACACTCGCCGGCGTCCTTCCCCAGAGCACCTCGCCGCCCCCCTCGAAGCCCTCCCCTCTGCCTGGCCTTGTCGGCCTCGCGGGCCCTCTTGGTCGCGCCCGTCCCCGGCCTGGCTCGCGCCCTCCCCACCGGCAGTGCGACCCCGCAGCACCGTCGTACCCTTCCTCCGGTTCCGCCTCCGGCTGCCATGGCTTCCCTCTGTCCGCGGTGCCCATCGCCTGGTCGCCTCCTCGCCAAGGCCATGGCCTCCCTGCCCACCCCATCTCCGGCTTCCAAAGACAATGGCGCCGGCAAGGCGCTCCTGCCGCCTCCTGTTCCTCGTTGGCTAGGCCTTGTCGTCGTCGCTTGGGCAGGCCATGTCGCCGACCAGCGTGCCCGCAGACCAGCGCCATCGGAGAGGATGCTTTCATATTGTTCTGGTTGTTGCCGACTTCTTCGACCCGTGGGTTTGTGGCCGCCGGTGAACACCACGACAAGTTCGGATCGAAGATCGCGTGCCGACAAGATCTTCCTGGCCTTTTGGGAGACCAAGGCCGACACGAGATGAGAACCCGAAGACCGATAAAACCCCCCGCCAAGATCTTCATCGAAACCCCGAGAACTCCGCCGCGGTACCCGGGAATCTCCTACATGGAACCATCGATGCCACACCCGAGTCCGGCACCGACACCCGACAACCTCAACATATGACGCCAAGGTCTTCTCCCCGGAACGTCGAGTGCTCCTTTCCGGATCCGAAGCCGCCAAGATCGCCATGGAACGACAAGCACTTCACCCCGGACGTCAAGTCTGACCCGAACCGCGTACCCGACAAGGTCTTCACGACGACAAGAACGACAGCAACCAGGGCGAGTCCGATGCCCCGGACACCGAGACCCTAATGCGACAAGTGCTTCAGCCCGAACGATAGGACCGACAGCATGGCCCGACCATCGCGAATGCGCCAAGACCTACCCCCGCTACCCGAGAACGATCCGTCGAACCCTGGACCCCGAGACCGAACCCCGAAACCTCGGACCAAGATCGTCGAGACCCTTAATGTGTGACCCTTATCCGAACCCCTATTTTCATAAATGCTGAACATAAAACCTGTTGCATATCAATCATTCATCTTGCATACATATTTGTGTGGTTTGGGGGCCTTATGCCGATTCACATCATAATTAAATATGGGGCCCATATGCGGACAAATCTAGTCTCATATTGGCCTCATTTAAATTTGTGTAGCGAACCGGTATCTTACCTTGCCTTGTTATAACAACATTTAATTGCGGGGTATCTAAATAACTTGAACCACCTAAATATTGTCGGGACCCCGGTTCCACTTAATATGACCTAATTGCACCGCACCTTTGCAATGCCATACATCATACCTGCATCATGCCAATCTTCTGCCGTTGTATTAAATATTGCATCCGGTGTTTCTTCTAGCGTTTTGGTTCTTCGCGGATAAGGCCGTTGAGTTGATGTGAGCTTCGCCCCGATCTTCGGTTGAACCTTCGGCAATGTTTTCAGGCGAGCATCTCCCCCTTTCTACCTATCTTACTTTTATAGTATTTATTCCCTCCTGTTGATCTATTGCTATCTGTGTTGCGTTGCTCTAGTTTTCGTACCCGTGATATCCCTTGCAGCCGTATATTGCCTTGGACACATCCTATAACCTGTTGTTTGGTAGATAGTTGGACTTGCGCGTTGTAGTCGCTTGCGCATTTGCTGCTGCGTGTCGTCAAATGCCACAGTTGTTGACGTATTGCCGCATGTTGTTGTTGGAGCTGATCATAGTTTTACTTATCGTTCACTTTAATTTCTGTTTAATAACTAAAATTGAAGTAAGCAGAGGCATCGGTGGGTGATAGAAAATATTTGGTTTCCGAACGCCCACTTGTGTCCCGTAGGACCCCGAGTACTTGATACTTGTTCCTTGATTTATCGCGCTATCCACATCCGGGAGGTATATGGGACCCCCCTGAGCCAGAGCTTGATTCAGTCTTATTTCTTGGGGCCACAAACTAGTTTGAGGTTTTATTTACTATCCCGTACTTATGCCATGCTACTTATGTATTTACGATTGTGCGAGGAGCACATCTTGTCTTTAGGTAAGCGTAATGTTTTCGGTATCGACAAGCCCAGCCACACTTTCGGGTTCCCGTCGTTTCTGACCATTGTCGCAAACCTTGAGTCCGTCTCGAAGCTTGCTTACCGTTGCTATGGTCTACTCAATGGGTGGCCCCTGAAATATTTCTGAATCTGATTGTTCATCGTGAAAGCCTCGTTGGGTTTTGATTTGGTTTTTCCGAGGTTGATCGGCGTGTGTTGCTATTGGTGCACCGCCGGGTAAAACTTTCAAAGCCGTGTCATGGATATGGACGACTTGGAGCATAGTATCTCGATCATAGACAAGCATAACTAAAGCTTATTGCTATAAATTTGACTTATAATGACTAGTAATCAGCTTCACTATAATGGAATGGCTAATTAATACTGCCCACAACTGCTTGTTTGGAGTGTAAACGCACGACCATTGTACTGACTAGTAAGTTTTGCAACCAACGGAATGGCTGAATAAAAGTACCAACAAGCTTTGGGTTTTGGGATTTTATCATGCTATCTCAGATCGATTAGTAATTGCTGCAACTATAACGGAATGGTCAACTAAAAGTGCCCACTGCTTACTTTATCAGGATGATTATCTACATCTGACTAGTAATCGCTGCAACGATAACTGAATAAATAAAACTGCCAACTGTGTGAGTTCCTCGGTTGACTTCCTCGTTTGGTCTCGAGGGGGAAATGCCAGGATGGGTTTGTTTGATGATAGTATCAGGTTGGATCCGAATAGGTCTTTCTTACCCTCTCTGATAGTCGCCAGTTGTATCGAGTCTCTATAGGTTGTTTAGTGCATGCTGCCGCTGCCGCTTCAGTCCACCATACCTATGTAGGCGAGGACCGCCGAATTCTAGCCTCGCCGTGTACTGGCCTCAGTACTAACGCTCCTCTTTTTCCTTTGCCCTTTGTCGGCACCCCTTTGTTTTAAGCAGGTTTTGAGATCGACGCCGTTAGCAGGGTTACCCTTCCGGCTTGGCCTGGGCAGGGTTATGGACGCCATTGGTTATTCTTCAGGGCTCTTAGCCCCATTTGCATCTTGTCCGTAGCCGGACGCTATATCGTTCTCAAGGTGATTTGGATCTTTGTATATTATATCTGTATTCTTGACTCATTGAGTCGCTGTTATATATATATCTGTTCTGTGGGTCCCATCGAGGACTGTTGTGTAATGTTATTACTTCGTTTTCCACCCGCACGAAGTGCTGGTGAGCACCTTTGAATCGTTTCTATGCTTGGGTTTGGCGGGAATCGCTGAAACTTGCATAGGTCCGATCGAGGGTGTTACACGGATCATACCAATCGGAGTGGTACGAGTTCTCGTTGACTGCGAGGTTACAGAGCAACTTCAACTGAAGTTTCATGATCATCATCATTAGCTTCCTCTCTTATCGCAGCACCACAGGAACTTCTTTCGGTCTGCGCTACTGCAAGTTCGAGAGAAGGTTCGACAACCTCGCCGAGTTCTACTTTCCTTCCAGTCACTTCTTTCGAGAGAAATTCCTTCTCTAGAAAGGATCCATTCTTAACCTTGAAGATTTTGCCGTCGGATCTATGATAGAAGGTATACCCAATAGTTTCCTTTGGGTATCCTATGAAGACGCATTTTTCCGCTTTGGGTTCAAGCTTGTCCGGCTGTAACTTCTTTACATAGGCTTCGCAACCCCAAACTTTAAGGAACGACAATTTAGGTTTCTTCCCAAACCATAATTCATACAGTGTCGTTTCAACGGATTTAGATGGTGCCCTATTTAAAGTGAATGCGGCTGTTTCTAATGCATAACCCCAAAATGATAGCGGTAAATTTGTAAGTGACATCATAGAACGAACCATATCTAAGAGAGTTAGATTACGACGTTCGGACACACCATTACGCTATGGTGTTCTCGGCGGTGTCAATTGTGAAAGTATTCCGCATTTCTTCAAATGCTCGCCAAACTCGTAACTTAGATATTCACCTCCACGATCAGAATGTAGAAATTTAATCTTCTTGTTACGTTGATTCTCCACCTCACTTTGAAATTCCTTAAACTTCTCGAAAGTTTCGGACTTATGTTTCATGAAATAGATATACCCATATCTACTCAAGTCATCCGTGAAGGTAAGAACATAACGATAACCACCGCGCGATGCTACACTCATTGGACCACACACATCGGTATGTATGATTTCCAATAAGTCCGTAGCTCGCTCCATCATACCAGAAAATGGAGTCTTAGTCATTTTACCCACCAGACATGCTTCACATATTTCAAGTGATTCGAAATCAAGTGATTCAAGAAGTCCATCGGAATGGAGTTTCTTCATACGCTTCACTCCAATGTGACCAAGACGACAGTGCCACATATAGGTCGAGTTATCGCTTGATTTTAAACGTTTAGCTTCAATGTTATTAATATGTGTATTTCCACTATCGAGATTCAATAAGAATAGACCATCTATCAAAGGTGCATGTGCATAAAACATATTACTCATATAAATCGAACAACCATTATTCTCGGACTTAAACAAGTAACCGTCTCGCAATAAACAAGATCCTGATATAATGTCCATGCTTAACGCAGGCACCAAATAACAATTATTTAAGTATAAAACTAATCCCGATGGTAGATGAAGAGGTAGCGTGACGACCGCGATCACATCAACCTTTGATCCATTTCCTACGCGCATCGTCACCTCGTTCTTCGCTAGCTTCAGTTTATTCTGCAGCACCTGTTTCGAGTTACAAATATGAGCAACCGAACCAGTATCAAATACCCAGGCACTACTACGAGTACTAGTGAGATAAACATCAATAACATGTATATCGGATTTACCTTTCTTCTTCATGTTGCCGTTCTTCAAATCCACCAAGTACTTTGGGCAATTCCGCTTCCAGTGACCTTCTCCCTGCAAGAAAAGCACTTTCGATGTCGTGCTTAGGTCCAGCCTTGGTCTTCTTCGTCAGTACGGTAACTTTCTTACCACCCTTCTTGAAGTGTCCCTTTTGCTTAGACTTGCCTTTACTGAATTTGGTGGTCTTATTGACCATCAACACTTGGTGCTCTTTCTTGATCTCCACTTCTGCAGATTTTAACATGGAGAAGAGTTCTGGCAACTGCTTGTTCATGCTTTGCATATTGTAGTTCATCATAAAGTTCTTGTAACTTGGTGGTAGTTATTGGAGGACACGGTAAATCCCCAAAGCATTAGGAATCACTATACCCAAGCTTTGGAGTTTGTTTGCGTGCCCAGTCATCTTAAGCACATGCTCACTGACGGAGCTGCCCTCTTCCATCTTGCAGTTAATGAACTTTTCAGAAGCCTCATAGCTCTCAACTGTCGCGTGAGTCTCAAATATCAGTTTGAGTTCACGGACAATATCATGTGGGTCTGAATTCTCAAACCTTTTCTGAAGCTCCGATTCCAAACCATACAAGATAGCACCGAATCGGAGTAATCGATTCTTCCGAGCGAGGTAAACATTCTTTACTTCATCGGTAGCGTAGCTGCAGCGGTCACCCAGTGCATGCATCCAAACATAGGTCAAATTACCAGCATTGAGGACAATCCTCAAATTGCGGAACCAATCCACGAAGTTGCTTCCATTGTTTTTCAACTTTTCTTTCTCTAGGAACGCATTAAAATTGATGGTAGGGGCCGCCATTGATCTACAACATATTTGCAATAGTTTAGATTAAGTTTATGACAAATTGAGTTCTAATTAATAGTTAAATTAATCTAGGTGAACTCCCACTCAAAACAATATCCCTCACATTGTTTTAGTGATCACACAAACCAAATCCACCACATCAAAACCGATCATCGCGAGAGTTGATGTAGCTTCAATTGTGAACAATCGACATGTTCATCATATCTACTATATGATTCATGCTTTACCTTTCGGTGATCCATGTTCCGAGACCATTTCTGTACATGCTAGGCTCGTCAAGATCAAACCTTAGCTTCCGCATGAGCAAATCTGGCTTGCTCACGTTGTATACACTTGCAGAATCTAACACACTCGATCATCACGTGGTGCTTCGAAACAACAAGCTTTTTCAACGGTGCTTACTAAGGATGAACACTTTAGAACTTGAAATTTATGTGCATGAGGGATCATCTTATAATGCTACCGTCGTTAAATAAGCAATACAAGATGCATAAAGGATTAACATCCCATGCAATTCATAATATGTGATATGATATGGCCTTTCTTCTTTGTGCTTCCGATCTCCATCTTCAAGCACGAACATGATCTCCATCATCACCGGCATTGCATCAAGGTCAATGACGCTGCTCCATGATTGTCGTGCACCAGCTTCAACTATTACAACTACTTTGAATAGACACGCGGGTCTTAACGGAAATTAAAGACAACCATATGGCTCCTGCCGGTTGCCAACTTACAATAAGGAACATTGCATACATAAAATATAATCACAATCATGGCCATATCACATCACAACACACCCCTGCAAAACAAAGTTAGACTCCTCTAATTTCTTTTCATATTTTACGTGGTTTGGGGCTTTCAATAAGTGTCGATCTAACTTACGAACAAGAACCACAACGTTGATGTTTGAACTATCAAGTGCCCGTTGTAAATTGGATCTATACTATAATGGGAGAGACAGACACCCGCAAAGCCACTTATGCAATACAAGTTGCATGTTGAGCGTGGAGCAAGTCTCATGAACGATGTCATGTAAGGTTAGCCCGAGCCGCTTCATCCCATCATACCGCAAGATGAAAAGTACACAAGAAGCAATTGATAGTAAAAGCACCACCGCCCACAATGACCATTGTGTTCTACTCATGCAAGAGATCTGCATATAGACACGGCTCTGATACCACTGTAGGGGGTTCGTAGCATGGAAAACATAAAATTTCTACGCATACAAACAAACAAGCCAAGATCTATCTACTAGATTGTAGCAAAGAGTTGATGGAATAACTCACCCTCGAAGATTCCAATGTGTTTAACGAGAGCGGATTCTCGTGGGTGATGTAGCCGTACTCTTGCCGATCTCAAGATCGTGTAGACGATCCTTCCGGCGCTGCGTTCCGGCAGCGCTTCCGTAGTCGGTCACACGTTCGTGTTGGAGATATGCCCAAGAGGCAATAATAAAGTGGGTTATTATCATATCTTCATACTTATGATAAATGTTTACATACCATGCTATAATTGTATTAACAGGAAACATTAATACTTGTGTGATTTGTAAACATAAAAGAGTCCCTAGTAAAGCCTCTTGTTAAAATAGCTTGTTGGTTAATATATGATCATGGTTTCCTGATCATGAACACAGAGATGTTATTAACAAAAGGGTCATATCATTAGGAGAATGATGTGATGGACATACTCCTATAGTTAAGCGTAGCATAAAGATCAAGTCATTTAATATAGTTCATTTGCTATAAGCTTTCTGATACATAGTAACCTAATTCCTTCGACCATGAGATCATGCTAATCACCATCACCGGAAGGATTCTTTGATGACATCAAACACCACACCGTAACTGGGTGGCTATAAAGGTGGCATTGAGTGTACGGAAAGTATGTGTTGAGGCACATGGATCAAGAGTGGGATTTGTCCATCCATATGACGGATAGATATACTCTGGGCCCTCTCGGTGGAATTTCATCCAAATAGCTTGCAAGCATGTGACTGGCTCACAAGGGATCACATACCACGGGAACAAGAAAAGAGTACTTATCGGTAACGAGGTTGAACTAGGTATGCAGAGATACCGACGATCATAACCTCGGATAAGTAAACTATCGTGAGACAAAGGGAAATTGGTATCGTATGTAAGTGGTTCATTCGATCGCAAAGTAATCGTAGAAATATGTGGGAGACATATGAATTTCCAGATTCCTCTATTGGTTATTGTTCGGAGAAGTGTCTCGATCATGTCCGCATAATTCACGAACCATAGGGAGACACACTTAAGGATTCGACGTTGTTTGAGTAGTTATGGTATGATGAGAAAGAGACCGAATGTTGTTCGGAGTCTCGGATGGGATCCGGGATATCACGAGGAGATCCGGAATGGTCCGGAGAATAAGTTCATATAAGGAAAGTCTCGCTTCGGAGTTCGGGAATGATTCTGGTGTTCTCATCGGAATGTTCTAGAAGGTTCGGAATGTCCCAAGACTCAGGAGGAAGGGTACATGAATGTGTCATTGCAAGTTGGAATGATTGCATCATGTACTAAGTGTCATCGCTGTTCCAAATAAAGGATTAATTCAAATCCTAGTTTGAAAAGTCAAATAGCTAAATTGAAAAGTCAAACGGCTAAATTTGGAAAGTGGAAAAGAGGAGGAAGGTGAAACCGAGTTGGGGAGGGAGTCCCTCCTCCCCAAGCCGGTGCACCACCCAAGCCGAGTTAGGGAGGGACTCCACTCCCTCCCCTTGGCCGGTCGGCCCCTCCACCTATATAAGGAGGGACAGGGCTCCCTCCTAGCACACACAAGTTGCCTCCCTCTAAACCTAAACCCTAGCCACAGCCTAGGGATTTCTCCCAAGCCGCCAAGTTAGAGCTTATAATTGCCCTAGCCGCTGGTTTAGCCCCTTCTAATTGGTGTGTCTAAACCCTAGATCACCAAGGC
The DNA here is from genome assembly GCA_030063025.1 of Avena longiglumis. Classification (NCBI taxonomy): domain Eukaryota; kingdom Viridiplantae; phylum Streptophyta; class Magnoliopsida; order Poales; family Poaceae; genus Avena; species Avena longiglumis. Next base: position 536,969,958 of record CP125973.1, read on the forward strand.
TCTCTCATAGTCCACCATACTTGCTCCGGCTTAAGGCGAAGCCCTGCGAGATCTCCCCTCTACTTCCGGTACCACCGTCAGGTCACCGGAATCGCGAGGAGAGTGCTACAACCTCCGCCGCTTTGGAACAAGGGAGAGGAAGGTCTTCGCCGAAAATCGAACGTGTGACCGATTGCGGAGCGCCGCCGAACGCAGCGGAAGGATCGCTCACGATCTTGAGATCGGCAAGAGTATGACTACATCACCCACGAGAATCGCTCGTTAACCGCTTTGGAATCTTCGAGGGTGAGTTCCTCTATCGACTTGTTGCTACAATCTAGTAGATAGATCTTGGCTTGTTTGTTTGCATGCGGTAGAAATTTTGTTTTCCATGCTACGAACCCTACAAGTGGTATCGAGCCGTGTCTATATGTAGATCTGTTGCACGAGTAGAACACAATGGTCATTGTGGGCGTTGATGCTTTTATTGTCGATTGCTTCTTGTGTACTTTGCATCTTGGTATGTTGGGATGAAGCGGCCGGTCTAACCTTAAATGACATCGTTCATGAGACTTGCTCGACGCTTGACATGCAACTTGTATTGCATAAGTGGCTTTATGGTGCCTGCTTTCTCCTAGCATAGTTAAGATCCAATTTACAACGGGTGATTAACAATACTAGTATCAATGTTGTGGTTCATGTTCGTAAGTTAGAACGACACTTATTGAAAGCCCCAAACCACGTAAAACATGCAAAGAAAGTAGAGGCGTCTAACTTTGTTTTGCGGTGTGTAGTGATGTGATATGGCCATGATTGTGATTATATTCGATGTATGCAATGTTCCTTATTGTAAGTTGGCAACGCGGGAGCCATATGGTTGTCTTTAATTTATGTTAAGACCCGCGTGTCTATTCAAAGTAGTTGTAATAGTTGAAGCCGGTGGACGACAACCATGGAGAAGCGTCATTGACCTTGATGCAATGCCGGTGATGATGGAGATCATGTTCGTGCTTGAAGATGGAGATCAGAAGCACAAAGAAGAAAGGCCATATCATATCACATATTTTGAATTGCATGTGATGTTAATCCTTTATGCATCTTGTATTGCTTAGTATTTACGGTAGCATTATAAGATCATCCCTCATGCACATGAATTTCAAGTCATAAAGTGTTCACCCTTAGTTAGCACCGTTGCTAAAGCTTGTTGTTTCGAAGCACCACGTGATGATCGGGTGTATTAGATTCTGCAAGTGTATACAATGTGAGCAATCCGGATTTGCTCATGCGGAAACTAAGGTTTGATCTTGACGAGCCTAGCATGTACAGACATGGTCTCGGAACACGGATCGCCAAAAGGTAAAGCATGAGTCATATAGTAGATATGATGAACATGTTGATTGTTCGCCATTTAAGCTACATCAAATCTCGTGATGATCGGTTTTGATGTGGTGGATTTGGTTCGTGTGATCACTAAAACAATGTGAGGGATATTGTTTTGAGTGGGAGTTTAACAGCAATATGATTAAAAGTTGAACACTATTTATCATAAATTAACTCAAAGTGAATTTGCATAATTGTTGTAGTCATTGGCATCCGTTTACCACCTTGCGCTTAGTTTTAATTGAGATGTTAGAACTATAGAATTCTGGTTAGTTACTTTACAAACTGGTATCGTATTGTTTTGAAGTGTTAATCTAAAGTTTTAAAAGTCCTATTGCAAACTTTCAGTAAGTTCCGGTTACTCCATGAAGTTTAATAAGTGGTATTAAAACAAGAGTGACAATTCCAAGAGTTAGTGTATGAGTATCATGTTTGTCTCCATGATTCTTGATATTCAAAGGATTGTCTTAATATCAAGGTTATCTAGGATCTGAAAGAGTTGTTTTAGAAACCATGATGTGTGGAAGATATTGTGATATCTGAAACGAAGTTTTGGTTGCAACATGATAGAGTATAATATGGCAAAATTCATGTTCTCATATTTGATGAGAATTTGCAAAAGGTTGGAGACATTAGTTATCCTAATCCTCCAAAAGGTTTTAGAGAGCAACATTATACTCGCGATTCACCGGTACAAGCTAAAAGTAGCTTGATCATAGATAAATTCCATGATAAGGGTGAATATTTGATGTAGGTAAAATGTTTACTACACCAAGAGATTACTAAAGAAAGGAATTTGAAAGAACACCAAACATTTGATGATGGTAATCTACTTCAAAGTGCAAGTCCAAAGACATTGGTATTTAACTATACACGCTTTGGACTATGTGTCATATGTATGACTCCACTATTGATGTTGATAGATTCTTTCAAACAGAAAATAAATACTGAAAGAGAATCTCATAAATATATGGCAGAAAAGAAAAGACTAGAATTGTTCAGTTTAGGTATATAGATGATATACATGTTATGGCTATATTCTTTGCTTATTAAACAATGTGGTTCTTAAGTATTTTATACTGAATTTGTTGGTGTGAATCGTCATACGAAACAACACAATTCATGAACTACAATGGCCTAAGTAACTAGCAAAAGAATATGTGATGATGTTCATCGAGAACAAATAAAAGGTTATTGTGTTGCTCGTTAAACGTCAAAGCTTCCCTTCAAGATTTGTTTTATCAGGTATTATGAGAACAAAAGGGTTGTTCAAATAATTGCCGTAATCCATAAAAGATGGATGATTCACAAATCTCGTTGGAGAAATCACATCCATAAAACTAGTGCTAAAAATGTCGAAAGACAAATTGATTGAAAGATCACTTAGGAAGTGACATCGCCATTTAAATTATATTGGAAAGAAAACATGAAGAAACTCCATGTGGATGGAATTTTGGAGTCTTTTGATTCTTGATCAAATGACGCTTGTGAAACTTTCCTAGAGATAATTAAAACTTCGTTCATAGGCCAAAAGGGAACGAATGACTAGCTTATTGTAACTTGTACATATTGTTGTACGAAGTCCATTATGTGTAGTCAAGAGCGATGGATTTCAACTTCATATGCTTTCTCCGAAAATTTGAGTGAATATATGAATATTTACTTAATAAGGATGAAGTATGAAGCATTTGAAAAGTTCAAAGACTTTCAAGATGAAGTGCAAAATCATTGTAACAAGAATATAAACAGTTTATGATAAAGATCATAAAGGAAGATATTTGAGTTACAAAGGTTAGCATAATATCTAAGATTTAAGGAATCGTTCCGTGGATTTGCATTTTCCCGAAACACCATAAGAGTATGGAGCATTCGAGATATGTAATTAAACCTTGTTTGACATGGTAAGATCAAAGGTATAATTCATAAAACTGCCATTATATTTTAAAGATTAAAAGCTTTAGAGACTACTGTTTTTCCACTGAAAAGAGCTCCATCATAATCCGTTGAAATGACACCATATAAAGTTATGGTTTGGGATAAAACTCAAGTTGTCCTTTCTTAAACATTGGTATGCTATGCATAAGAAAGATGTTTGCAACCAAAGTCGGATGAACTTGTCTTTGTATGTTATTTCGAATAACTGTTCCTCCATAAACACCGGAGACAAAAGTGTTTGTTGCTTAGAACGTCAAGTTTCTTTGAGAAGGAATTTTTTGTGAAAAGTTAAGTGGGAGGACAATAGAACTTTGATAAGGTTAAAAGAACCTTAGCTATATGTGCAAAGTTGCGCAGCGCCGAAAAGTGTTCCGGAGGTAGCAACAATGCTCATGGTTCACGTACCTCAAAGGTTGTGGTCACGGAGATCCAAGTTCCTATTGAAACAAGTAGGTCGGGTAAACAATCAAATACCAAGATTTGAGGGTTGAATCATTATTTGAGAATAATGAACCGACTACATGCAAAGAAGCGATGATGGGCCCTGACTCCGTCAAATGGCTTGAAGCCATAAAATCCGTGATAGTTCCATACATGAGAAATCAAGTTTTGAACTTGAAGGACCCTCGAGAAAGGTGTAAGACCTTACAGTTGTGTTTGGATCTATAAAGAAATAGACATGGATGTTTTACATCTATGAAATGGTCGACATGTTGGGAAAGAGTTCACAACAATGTTCAAGGGTTGACTATGACAAGATTTGATCTTTCATAGCGATATTTAGTCTAGACGGATTAATGTAGCAACCACGACATATAATTTTGTTATGTGTTGGATAAACAAAACAAATTCTTCTAATAGAAGGGTTACCTAGGATGTGTGCATGACACGGTCCAAAGGGTTTTATTAGTTCAAAGGATGCTAAATTCATATGCAAACTTCAATGGTTGAAGTAAGCATTGCGGAGTTGGAATCTTCACTATGATGAAAATGTTAAAAAGAGTTTAATTTCATCAGAGACAATGAAGATGCTTGCATTTGCAAGAATTTAAGTGGGAGCGCTAAGACATATTTCTAATACATTATGTGGAGGACATATTGTTGATTGGAAAAGATGTATCTTTTATTAACACATATTAAGAATTTCATCCTGATGAAAGACTTAGGCAAAACCCAAATATTTTGCATCAATAGACGCTAATATGGTTGTGCCAGAAGTACATAGATGAGATATTGAATGAGTTCAATATAGAAACTACAAGAAAGGTTCTTGTCGCACTGAAAGGATTGAATGAGTTCAATATTGATGATATATTCAAGTGTATTGACACTTGGTAAGTTAAACAAAGATTCAAGTATAGATTGATACTTGATGTATGAAATCACAAAGAATATTTATATCAATCATACTGTGATATGTACAAATCCAGATATGTCCTATGCTCTAAATGTTATGAGCATATACCAGAATGATTCATAAGATGATCATTGGACAATAGTAAGGATATTCTTATGATCTTTTGGAAGAGCTAAGAGTATATTATTTGTAGAAGTGACAAATAGATGGTTAGTTCATTGTAAAAGTACTACATTGATACTAGTTTTGTCACAAAGTACAAATTAAGTTTATCTCAATCTAAACTAAGGGTGGCACAATGTAATGGAAAGTAAGTTCCATAATGGATTTGGATGAGTTCCAAAGTTAAGACATTGTGACAGATACTACAACAAAAGGCTAAGTATATGACTACAATTATAGCAGCAAAAGAGGGCATTTGTGTCAAGTAGTTTGTTATCAAACTAGGTGTAGTTCACAGTGGGATAGTACTATGAAGATATATTGTATGACAATATTATCAACATGTTTTAACCCCAAAGAACAAAAGGTCACACCAAAGGACCAAATTAGTACGAAGCCATCTCATTAGAGAATGAGTGATGCGTAGAGACGCAAATACATGCAATTACACACGGACCTGGAAGTGTCAGATCCGGAGATCAGTTGACCACTAGCAAACGTGTACTTACAACACCGGAAATCCATAGGTGTTGAATACACAAAGGTTTGAAACTAGATTATTGACTCTAGTGCAAGTGGGAGACTGTTGGAGATATGCCCAAGAGGCAATAATAAAGTGGGTTATTATCATATCTTCATACTTATGATAAATGTTTACATACCATGCTATAATTGTATTAACAGGAAACATTAATACTTGTGTGATTTGTAAACATAAAAGAGTCCCTAGTAAAGCCTCTTGTTAAACTAGCTTGTTGGTTAATATATGATCATGGTTTCCTGATCATGAACACAGAGATGTTATTAACAACAGGGTCATATCATTAGGAGAATGATGTGATGGACATACTCCTATAGTTAAGCGTAGCATAAAGATCAAGTCATTTTATATAGTTCATTTGCTATAAGCTTTCTGATACATAGTAACCTAATTCCTTCGACCATGAGATCATGCATATCACCTTTACCGGATGGATGCTTTGATGACATCAAACACCACACCGTAATCGGGTGGCTATAAAGGTGGCATTGAGTGTTCGGAAAGTATTGGTTGAGACACATGGATCAAGAGTGGGATTTGTCCATCCATATGACGGATAGATATACTCTGGACCCTCTCGGTGAAATGTCATCCAATTAGCTTGCAAGCATGTGACTGGCTCACAAGGGATTACATTTCACAGGAACGAGAAAAGAGTACTTATCAGTAACGAGGTTGAACTAGGTATGCAGAGATACCGACGATCATAACCTCAGATAAGTAAACTATCGTGAGACAAAGGGAAATTGGTATCGTATGTAAGTGGTTCATTCGATCGCAAAGTAATCGTAGAAATATGTGGGAGCCATATGAATTTCCAGATTCCTCTATTGGTTATTGTTCGGAGAAGTGTCTCGATCATGTCCGCATAATTCACGAACCGTAGGGAGACACACTTAAGGATTCGACGTTGTTTGAGTAGTTATGGAATGATGAGAAAGAGACCGAATGTTGTTCGGAGTCTCGGATGGGATCCGGGATATCACGAGGAGATCCGGAATGGTCCGGAGAATAAGATTCATATAAGGAAAGTCTCGTTTCGGAGTTCGGGAATGATTCCGGTGTTTTCATCGGGAATGTTCTAGAAGGTTCCGGAATGTTCGGCACTCCGGAGGGGAAGGGGTACATGAATGTGTCATTGCAAGTTGGAATGATTGCATCATGTACTAAGTGTCATCGCTTTTCCAAATAAAGGATTAATTCAAATCCTAGTTTGAAAAGTCAAATAGCTAAATTGAAAAGTCAAACGGCTAAATTTGGAAAGTGGAAAAGAGGAGGAAGGTGAAACCGAGTTGGGGAGGGAGTCCCTCCTTCCCAAGCCGGCGCACCACCCAAGCCGAGTTGGGGAGGGACTCCACTCCCTCCCCTTGGCCGGTCGGCCCCTCCACCTATATAAGGAGGGGCAGGGCTCCTTCCTAGCACACACAAGTTGCCTCCCTCTAAACCTAAACCCTAGCCACAGCCTAGCGATTTCTCCCAAGCCGCCAAGTTAGAGCTTCTAATTGCCCTAGCCGCTGGTTTAGCCCCTTCTAATTGGTGTGTCTAAACCCTAGATCACCAAGGCTCTCTCATAGTCCACCATACTTGCTCCGGCTTAAGGCGAAGCCTGAGATCTCCTCTACTTCGGTACCACGTCATCTGCCGAATCGCGAGGAGAGTGCTACAACCTCCGCCTCTTTGGAACAAGGAGAGGAAGGTCTTCGTCGAGTACCGAACGTGACCGATCAAGGCGCCGAACACTGGCCGGAAGGATCGTCTACGCGATCTTGAGATCGGCAAGAGTACAACTACATCACCCACGAGAATCTGCTCTCGTTAACCGCTTTGGAATATTCGAGGGTGAGTTCCTCTATCGACTCGTTGCTACAATCTAGTAGATAGATCTTGGCTTGATTATTTGCATGCGGTAGAAAATTTTTGTTTTCCATGCTACGAACCCCTACAGTTCGGTACTCGATGAAGACCTTCCTCTCCCTTGTTCCAGCAGGCAGCGGAGGTTGTAGCACTCTCCTCGCGATTCTGGCAGCACGATGGCGTGGTACCGGAAGTAGAGGGGAGATCTCGCAGGGCTTCGCCTTAAGCCGGAGCGAGTATGGTGGACTATGAGAGAGGCCTCGGTGATCTAGGGTTTAGACACACCAAGGAGCGAAGGCTAGGCCGGCGGATAGGGCTTGGGAAAGCCCCAAGTCGGCGGATAGGGTTTGCCCTAGGGCGGCGGCGACTGCAGGAGGGCCGGCGGCTAGGGCTAGGGTTTTGGGTGGTGGAAGTGTAGGTCTAGAGGGGCATCCCTGCCCCTCCTTTTATAGGTGGGAGGGTGCGGCCAAGGGGGAGGGATTCCTCCCCCAACTCGGCCTCCAAGGCCGGCGGTGGAGGGAGAGGAACTCCTCCCCAAGTAGGTTTCTTACTCTCCCTCCACCAAGCAAACTTGTTGTTTGACTTTTCAAATTGGCGTTTGACTTTTCAAACTAGGATTTGATTTATCCCTTTATTTTGCTCAGCGATGACACCTAGTACATGATGCAACCATTCCAACTTGTTATGACACATTCATGTACCCTTCCCCTCCGGAGTGTCGGACCTTCCGGAACCTTCTAGAACATTCCCGATGAAAACACTGGAACCATTCTCCAACCCCGAAACAGGAGTTTCCTTATATGAATATTATTCTCCGGACCATTCCGGATCTCCTCGTGATATCCCGGATCCCATCCGAGACTCCGAACAACATTAGGTCTCTTACTCATCATTCCATAACTACTCAACAACATCGAATCCATAAGTGTGTCTCCCTACGGTTCGTGAATTATGCGGACATGATCGAGACACTTCTCCGATCAATAACCAATAGAAGAATCTGGAAATTCATATGGTTCCCACATATTTCTACGATTACTTTGCGATCGAATGAACCACTTACATACGATACCAATTTCCCTTTGTGTCACGATAGTTTACTTATCCGAGGTTTTGATCGTCGGTATCTCTGCATACCTAGTTCAACCTTGTTACTGATAAGTACTCTTTTCTCGCTCCCATGATATGTGATCCCTTGTGAGCTAGTAACATGCTTGCAAGCCAATTCCACCGAGAGGGCCCAGAGTATATCTATCAGTCATATGGATGGACAAATCCCACTCTTGATCCATGTGTCTCAACCAATACTTTCCGAACACTCAAGGCCACCTTTATAACCACCCAGTTACGGTGTGGTGTTTGATGTCATCAAAGCATCCTTCCGGTGATGGTGATATGCATGATCTCATGGTCGAAGGAATCAGGTTACTATGTATCAGAAAGCATATAGCACTTGAACTATTAAAATGACTTGATCTTTATGCTACGCTTATCTATAGGAGTATGTCCATCATATCATTCTCCTAACGATATGATCTTGTTGTTAATAACATCTCAATGTTCATGATAGGGAAACCACAATCATTTATTAACCAACAAGCTAGTATTATAAAGAGGCTTTACTAGGGACTCTAATTTAGTTTACAACTCACACAAGTATTAATGTTTCCTTGTTAATACTATTATAGCATGAATGTAAACATTTATCGTAAACACAAAGATATAATAATAACTACATTTATTATTGCCTCTAGGGCATATCTCCAACATGCCCTGCTCAGGAAGAACACCTCGCAACATCTGGGAGATATACTCACCAGCAGAATCAGCACGAAAAACACGAATTGGGGTAGAATATTGAGTACGGACCATGGCCGCAAAACGCTGATATATGGAGAGCACCTCACTACGAGAGCGCATAAAATACAACCAAGTGTACCGAGAGAAATCACCGATGAATAAAATATAGTAGCGATGGCCCCCTTTCGAAGCAAAAGGAGCTGGACCCCAAACATCTGAATGAACTAAATCAAAAGGTCGCTGAGATACAGACGCGCTAGTAGGATAGGGAAGATGAACCTGTTTACCCAACCTACAGCCCTGACAATGTAAAGACCCATCTCCTGAGACAGACCCCAGAAGACCACGATGAACTAAAGACGACATACGAGAGTCACAAAGGTGACCAAGACGATGATGCCACTGCTAAAAGGAGCTGGTAGCAGAGGCGACGACCGGAGAAGAACTGGCAGATGAAGTGGAAGCAGAGGGAACAGGAAGCCAGTCTAACTCCCAAAGTCCTGAAGAGTCACGGCTGCGAGGGCCAGCTCCAACCAGGGCCTGCGTGCGACGGTCCTGGACAACACAAGAATCAGCATCAAGAATGATGCGACAACCAGAGTAAGTAAGCTGGCTAGCAGAGAACAGCTTCATCTTAAGGAGAGGGACATGAGAGATATCAGGAACAGAAAAATAAGAAGTAGAAAGAGTGCCCCGACTAGAAACAGGAAGAGAGGTACCATCAGCTGTAAAAACACGGACATGAGAAGGAAGAGAACGAAGAGCGGACAGAAAAGAAGACTCAGAGGTCATATTAAAGGAAGCTCTAGAATCCAGATACCATGGGGACGTACCTGACTGTGTAGAAGGTGGTGGTCGCAAGAAGGTCAAGAATCGATCCAGAACGAAGGTTCTGTCGAAGAAGAGCACAGAGCAAGCAAACCGCGAAGACTCCTGATAATGTCCTGATCGGAGAGAGCAACGGCTGAAGATCTAGAAGGAGCCGACTGCCCACAAGCCTGGTGCTGCTGACGTAAACTGGGATCCCGTGTATAAAAAATGGCCCAAGTGTGGCCATCCTTGTTACAGTAAGAGCAGTGACGAAGATAACCACGGCGACCCTGACCACGAGCTTCTGGCCGACTCAAGCCTGTTGATGCTGAAACTGCTGCCGACTCGACTCGACCAAACTGCTGTTCGACTCGACCACGACCTAGAGGAGTGGGTAGTATCAGCGGCGGCACAGAGGACCGTGGCTGAGTCAAGGGAGCAGACAACATAGGAGGACCACGAGTAGCAAGCACAGATGGAACCGCAAGAAGACCAGCACCACGGAGAAGGGTCTCCTCAGCCCGAAGCTCAGACAACACCTCAGAGAGCGGAACACGACCACGAGCATTCAGCTGAGCGCCGGGCTCAAACTCTGGCGAGCCGAGACAGAAACTCATAGATGCGTGAAACTCCAAATCCGAAGCATAACTGGCAAAGACGAGCATGTGCCACAAACAATGATCTGAAGAGAATCAAGGCGACGCGATAGCAAAGACCGAGTATAGAACTCATCAATAGTAGAATCACCCTGCTGGAGAGCATGCTCCTGGCGAACCACAGACAGGTAAAGAGCATCCCCAGACGGCTGATAGCGCTGACGAAGATGGGCCCACTGAGCGGCAACAATAGGAAGACTCATGAACTCAGCAGCATACTGGGGAAAAACACTAGAGGTGAGAACAGCAGCAGCAGCACGAGCATCCTCATCAACCCACTGAGTGTAAGCAGTCAGAGCGTGTCGATAAGCCTCGAGATCATAAGAGTACTGCTTGAACTTTAGATCATAAGCAGCAACAACACTATCATCAGCGCTCTGAGCAGCATCCTTGGCCTCCTGAGAAGCATCAGCACCGAGAACAATCGGTGTCGGCGGAAGAGGAGCCACAGGAGTAGGGGGCATGATGGACAAGAGACCTCGCCGGAGAGTACACCCCAAAGACGGAGACCGCGCATGTGAACGCGCATAAAGGCAGCGAAATCAGGATAATTCACGCCATCGAAGATCACCTGGCAGCGAGGAATCGCAACATAGCCCGATGAAGAAGACATATCTCTCTCTCTCTCTCTTTTAGATCCAAACGGGAACCGACGGGCGCCCAGAACCAATCGGGGCGAGCTGGAGTCCGTCAGACGGCCGGCAGACGGGACGGGCCGGATGGTGCGGGCGGACAGCCGTCGGGAAGCAGCAGGGCGTCGGGCGCGCGTCACACGCGGGCTGGGCGAGCCAACCCGATGAGCACAGAAGAGGCGGGTGTTGGAGATATGCCCAAGAGGCAATAATAAAGTGATTATTATCATATCTTCACACTTATGATAAATGTTTACATACCATGCTATAATTGTATTAACCGGAAACATTAATACTTGTGTGATTTGTAAACATAAAAGAGTCCCTAGTAAAGCCTCTTGTTAAACTTGCTTGTTGGTTAATATATGATCATGGTTTCCTGATCATGAACATAGAGATGTTATTAACAACAGGGTCATATCATTAGGAGAATGATGTGATGGACATACTCCTATAGTTAAGCGTAGCATAAAGGTCAAGTCATTTTATATAGTTCATTTGCTATAAGCTTTCTGATACATAGTAACCTAATTCCTTCGACCATGAGATCATGCATATCACCTTTACCGGATGGATGCTTTGATGACATCAAACACCACACCGTAACTGGGTGGATATAAAGGTGGCATTGAGTGTTCGGAAAGTATTGGTTGAGACACATGGATCAAGAGTGGGATTTGTCCATCCATATGACGGATAGATATACTCTGGGCCCTCTCGGTGGAATGTCATACAATTAGCTTGCAAGCATGTGACTGGCTCACAAGGGATCACATATCACGGGAACGAGAAAAGAGTACTTATCGGTAACGAGGTTGAACTAGGTATGCAGAGATACCGACGATCATAACCTCGGATAAGTAAACTATCGTGAGACAAAGGGAAATTGGTATCGTATGTAAGTGGTTCATTCGATCGCAAAGTAATCGTAGAAATATGTGGGAGCCATATGAATTTCCAGATTCCTCTATTGGTTATTGTTCGGAGAAGTGTCTCGATCATGTCCGCATAATTCACGAACCGTAGGGAGACACACTTAAGGATTCGACGTTGTTTGAGTAGTTATGGTATTATGAGAAAGAGACCGAGTGTTGTTCGGAGCCTCGGATGGGATCCGGGATATCACGAGGTGATCCGGAATGGTCCGGAGAATAAGATTCATATAAGGAAAGTCCCGTTTCGGAGTTCGGGAATGATTCCGGTGTTTTCATCGGGAATGTTCTAGAAGGTTCTGGAATGTCCCAAGACCGGGGGAGGGTACATGAATGTGTCATTGCATATTGGAATGATTGCATCATGTACTAAGTGTTCTCGCTGTTCCAAATAAAGGATTAAATTGAATCCCAAACTGAAAAGTCAAACGGCCAGTTTGAAAGTCAAACGGCTAAAACAGGAAACTATGGGAAACAATCAAGAGGAGGTTGAAACCTACTTGGAGAGGAGTCCCTCCTCTCGAAGCCGGCGCGCCACCCAAGGCCGACTTGGGGAGGGACTCCCTCCCCTTGGTCGCCCCTCCCACCTATAAAAGGAGGGGCAGGACCTCCTCCTCTAGACACACAAGTTCCTATCCTCTAATCTAAATCCTAGCCCTAGACTCCGGTTTAGAGCCGCTTTGGTTTAGAGCTTCTAATTGCACTAGACTTCGGATTAGAGCCTTCTAATTGGTGTGTCTAAACCCTAGACCACTAATAGCTCTCTCTCATACTCCACCATACTCGCCCGCTTAAGGCGAAGCCTCGGGATCTCCTCTACTTAGGTACCACGCCACAGGTCACGAATCGCGAGGAGAGTGCTACAACCTCCGCCTCTTTGGAACAAGGGAGAGGAAGGTCTTCGCTGGCACCGAACGTGTGACCGATCGAAGCGCCGCCGAACGCAGCGCAGGAAGGATCGTCTACACGATCTTGAGATCGGGAAGAGTACGACTACATCACCCACGAGAATCCGCTCTCGTTAAACACTTTGGAATCTTCGAGGGTAAGTTATTCCATCGACTCGTTGCTACAATCTAGTAGATAGATCTTGGCTTGTTTGTTTGTATGCGATAGAAAATTTTTGTTTTCCATGCTACAAAACACTATAGTGGTATCAGAGCCGTGTATATATGTAGATCTGTTGCACGAGTAGAACACAATGGTCATTGTGGGCGTTGATGCTTTTATTGTCGATTGCTTCTTGTGTACTTTGCATCTTGCGGTATGTTGGGATGAAGCGGCCCGGGCTAACCTTACATGACATCGTTCATGAGACTTGCTCCACGCTTGACATGCAACTTGTATTGCATAAGTGGCTTTATGGGTGCTGTTTCTCCTAGCATAGTTAAGATCCAATTTACAACGGTGATCAACAATGCTAGTATCAATGTTGTGGTTCTTGTTCGTAAGTTAGAACGACACTTATTGAAAGCCCCAAACCACGTAAAATATGCAAAGAAAGTAGAGGCGTCTAACTTTGTTTTGCGGGGTGTGCTGATGATGTGATATGGCCATGATTGTGATTATATCGATGTATGCAATGTTCCTTATTGTAAGTCAGCAACCAGCAGGAGCCATATGGTTGTCTTTAATTTATGTTAAGACCCGCGTGTCTATTCAAAGTAGTTGTAATAGTTGAAGCCGGTGGACGACAACCATGGAGAAGCATCATTGACCTTGATGCAATGTCGGTGATGATGGAGATCATGTTCGTGCTTGAAGATGGAGATCAGAAGCACAAAGAAGAAAGGCCATATCATATCACATATTATTGAATTGCATGTGATGTTAATCCTTTATGCATCTTGTATTGCTTAGTAGACGACGGTAGCATTATAAGATCATCCCTCATGCACATGAATTTCAAGTCATAAAGTGTTCACCCTTAGTTAGCACCGTTGCTAAAGCTTGTTGTTTCGAAGCACCACGTGATGATCGGGTGTGTTAGATTGTACAAGTGTATACAACGTGAGCAAGCCAGATTTGCTCATGCGGAAACTAAGGTTTGATCTTGACGAGCCTAGCATGTACAGACATGGCCTCAGGAACACGGATTACCGAAACGTAGAGCATGAGTCATATAGTAGATATGATGAACATGTTGAATGTTCGCCATTGAAGCTATATCAACTCTCGTGATGATCGGTTTTGATGTGGTGGATTTGGTTCGCGTGATCACTAAAACAATGTGAGGGATATTGTTTTGAGTGGGAGTTCACCTAGATTAATTTAATTATTAATTAGAACTCAATTTATCATAAACTAAATCAAAGTGAATTTGCATAGTTGTTGTAGTCATTGGCATCCGTTTACCACCTTGCGCTTAGTTATAATTGAGATGATAGAACTATAGAATTCTGGTTAGTTACTTTACGAACTGGTATCGTATTGTTTTGAAGTATTAATCTAAAGTTTAAAAGTCCTATTGCAAACTTTCAGTAAGTTCCGGTTACTCCATGAAGTTTAATAATTAGTATTAAATCAAGAGTAACAATTCCAAGTGTTAGTATATAAGTATCATGTTTGTCTCCATGATTCTTGATATTCAAAGGATTCTCTTAATATCAAGGTTATCTAGGATCTGAAAGAATTGTTTCAGAAACCATGATGTGTGGAAGATATTGTGATATCTGAAACGAAGTATTGGTTACAACATGATAGAGTATAATATGGCAAAAGTCATGTTCTCATATTTATGAGAAATTGCAAAAGGTTGGAGACACTAGTTGTCCTAATCGTCCAAAAGGATTTGGAGAGCAACATTATACTCATGTTTCACCGTTATAAGCTAAAAGTAGCTTGATCATGGATAATTCCATGATAAGGGTGAATATTTGATGTAGGTAAAATTTTTACTACACCAAGAGATTACTAAAAAAAGGAATTTGAAAGAACACAAAACATTTGATGATGGTGATCTACTTCAAAGTGCAAGTCCAAAGACATTGGTATTTAACTATACACGCTTTGGACTATATGTCATATGTATGACTCCACTATTGATGTTGATAGATTCTTTCAAATAGAAAAGGAAATATTGAATGAAAATCTCATAAGTATATGGCAGAAAGGAAAAGACTAGAATTGTTCAGTTTAAGTATATAGATGATATACATGTTATGGCTATATTCTTTGCTTATTAAACAATGTGGTTCTTAAGTATTTAAGACTGAATTTGTTGGTATGAATCGTCATACGAAACAACAGAATTCATGAACTACAGTGGCCTAAGTAATTAGCAAAAGAATATGTGATGATGTTCATCGAGAACAAATAAAGGGTTATTGTGTTGCTCGTTAAACATCAAAGCTTGCCTTCAAGATTTGTTTTATCAGGTGTTATGAGAACAAAAGGGTTGTTCAAATAATTGCCGTAATCCATAAAAGATGGATGATTCACAAATCTCGTTGGAGAAATCACATCCATAAAACTAGTGCTAAAAATGTCGAAAGACAAATTGATTGAAAGATCACTTAGGAAGTGACATCGCCGTTTAAATTATATTGGAAAGAAAACATGAAGAAACTCCATGTGGATAGAATTTTGGAGTCTTTTGATTTTTGATCACATGACGCTTGTGAAACTTTCCTAGAGATAATTGAAACTTCGTTCATAGGCCAAAAGGGAACGAATGACTAGCTTATTGGAACTTGTACATATTGTTGTACGAAGTCCATTATGTGTAGTCAAGAGCAATGGATTTCAACTTCATATGCTTTCTCCGAAAATTTGAGTGAATATATGAATATTTACTTAATAAGGATGAAGTGTGAAATATTTGAAAAGTTCAAAGACTTTCAAGATGAAGTGCAAAATCATTGTAACAAGAATATAAACAGTTTATGATAAAGATCATAAAGGAAGATATTTGAGTTACAAAGTTTAGCATAATACCTAAGATTTATGGAATCGTTCGTGGATTTGCATTTCCAAACACCATAAGAGTATGGAGCATTCGAGATATGTAATTAAACCTTGTTTGACATGGTAAGATCAAAGGTATAATTCATAAAACGCCATTATATTTTAAAGATTAAAATCTTTAGAGATTACCGTTTTCCTTTGAAAAGAGCTCCATCATAATCCGTTGAAATGACACCATATGTTATGGTTTGGGATAAAACCCAAGTTGTCCTTTCTTAAACATTGGTATGCTATGCATAAGAAAGATGTTTGCAACCAAAGTCGGATGAACTGTCTTGGTTAAGTATTCCTCCATAACACCGAGACAAAAGTGTTTGTCACTTAGAACGCCAAGTTTCTTTTAGAAGGAATTTTTCGTGAAAAGTTAAGTGGGAGGACAATAGAACTTTGATAAGGTTAAAAGAACCTTAGCTATATGTGCAGAGTTAGCATCACCGAAAAGTGTTAGGAGACAAAGAACAATGCTCATGGCTCACGTACCTCAAGGGTTATGGTCACGAGATCTAAGTTTCTATTGAACCAAGTAGGTCGAGTAAACAATCAAATACCAAGATTTGAGGGTTGAATCATTATTTGAGAATAATGAGCATCTTGCATGCAAAGAAGCGATGATGAGCCCTGACTCCGTTAAATGGCTTGAAGCCATAAAATCCGTGATAGTTCCATACACGTGAAATCAAGTTTTGAACTTGAAGGACCCTCGAGAAAGGTGTAAGACCTTACAGTTGTGTTTGGGTCTATAAATAAATAGACATGGATGTTTCACATCTATGAAATAGTCGACATGTTGGGAAGGAGTTCGCAAAATGTTCAAAGGTTGACTATGACAAGATTTGATCTTTCATAGTTATATTTAGTCTAGACGGATTAATGTAGCAACCACTACATATAATTTTCTTATATGGTAGTTGAATAAACAAAACAAGTTCTTCTAATAGAATTGTTACCTCGGACATGTGCATAACACGGTCCAGAGGGTTTTGTAAATTCAGAGGATGCTAAAAGCATATGCAAACTTCAATGGTTGAAGTGAGCATCGCGGAGTTGGAATCTTCACTATGATGAAATTGTTAAAAGAGTTTTAATTCATCAGAGACAATGAAGATGCTTGCGTTTGCAAGAAATTAAGTGGGAGCGCTAAGACATGTTTCTAATACATTATGTGGAAGACATATTGTTGATTGGAAATGATGTATATTTTATTAACACATATTAAGAATTTCATCTCGATGAAAGACTTAGGCAAAACCCAAATATTTGGCATCAATAGATGCTAATATGGTTGTGCCAGAAGTACATAGACGAGATATTGAATGAGTTCAATATATAAACTACAAGAAAGGTTCTTGTCGCACAGAAAGGATTGAATGAGTTCAATATTGATGATATATTCGAGTGTATTGACATTTGGTAAGTGAAACAAAGATTCAAGTATAGATTGATACTTGATGTATGAAATCACAAAGAATATTTATATCAATCATACTGTGATATGTACAAATCTAGATATGTCCTATGCTCTAAATGTTATGAGCATATACCAGAATAATTCATAAGATGATCGTTGGACAATAGTAAGGATATTCTTATGATCTTTTGGAAGAACTAAGAGTATATTATTTGTAGAAGTGACAAATAGATGGTTAGTTCATTGTAAAAGTACTACATTGATACTAGTTTTGTCACAAAATACAAATTAAGTTTATCTCAATCTAAACTAAGGGTGGCACAATATAATGGAAAGTAAGTTCCATAATGGATTTGGATGAGTTCCAAAGTGAAGACATTGTGACAGATACTACAACAAAAGGCTAAGTATATGACTCTATAATAGCAGCTAAAGAGGGCATTTGTGTCAAGTAGTTTGTTATCAAACTAGGTGTAGTTCAAAGCGGGATAATACTATGAAGATATATTGTACGACAATATTATCAACATGTTTTAACCCCAAAGAACTAAAGGTCACACCAAAGTACCAAATTTGTACGAAGCCATCTCATTAGAGAATGAGTGATGCGTAGGGACGCAAAGACATGCAATTACACACGGACCTGGAAGTGTCAGATCCGGAGACCAGTTGACCGCTAGCAATCGTGTACATACAACACCGGAAAGCCATAGGTGTTGAAAACACAAAAGATTTAAAACTAGATTATTGACTCTAGTGCAAGTGGGAGACTGTTGGAGATATGCCCAAGAGGCAATAATAAAGTGATTATTATCATATCTTCACACTTATGATAAATGTTTACATACCATGCTATAATTGTATTAACCGGAAACATTAATACTTGTGTGATTTGTAAACATAAAAGAGTCCCTAGTAAAGCCTCTTGTTAAACTTGCTTGTTGGTTAATATATGATCATGGTTTCCTGATCATGAACATAGAGATGTTATTAACAACAGGGTCATATCATTAGGAGAATGATGTGATGGACATACTCCTATAGTTAAGCGTAGCATAAAGATCAAGTCATTTTATATAGTTCATTTGCTATAAGCTTTCTGATACATAGTAACCTAATTCCTTCGACCATGAGATCATGCATATCACCTTTACCGGATGGATGCTTTGATGACATCAAACACCACACCGTAACTGGGTGGCTATAAAGGTGGCATTGAGTGTTCGGAAAGTATTGGTTGAGACACATGGATCAAGAGTGGGATTTGTCCATCCATATGACGGATAGATATACTCTGGGCCCTCTCGGTGGAATGTCATCCAATTAGCTTGCAAGCATGTGACTGGCTCACAAGGGATCACATATCACGGGAACGAGAAAAGAGTACTTATCAGTAACGAGGTTGAACTAGGTATGCAGAGATACCGACGATCAAAACCTCGGATAAGTAAACTATCATGAGACAAAGGGAAATTGGTATCGTATGTAAGTGGTTCATTCGATCGCAAGTAATCGTGAGAAATATGTGGAGCCATATGAATTTCCAGATTCCTCTATTGGTTATTGTTCAGAGAAGTGTCTCGATCATGTCCGCATAATTCACGAACCGTAGGGAGACACACTTAAGGATTCGACGTTGTTTGAGTAGTTATGGTATTATGAGAAAGAGACCGAGTGTTGTTCGGAGCCTCGGATGGGATCCGGGATATCACGAGGTGATCCGGAATGGTCCGGAGAATAAGATTCATATAAGGAAAGTCCCGTTTCGGAGTTCGGGAATGATTCCGGTGTTTTCATCGGGAATGTTCTAGAAGGTTCTGGAATGTCCGGCACTCCGGGGGGGAGGGTACATGAATGTGTCATTGCATATTGGAATGATTGCGTCATGTACTAAGTGTTCTCTCTGTTCCAAATAAAGGATTAAATTGAATCCCAAACTGAAAAGTCAAACGGCCAGTTTGAAAGTCAAACGGCTAAAACAGGAAACTGTGGGAAACAAGCAAGAGGAGGTTGAAACCGACTTGGAGAGGAGTCCCTCCTCTCCAAGCCGGCGCGCCACCCAAGGCCTACTTGGGAGGACTCCTCCCTTGGCCGCCTACCACCTATAAAAGGAGGGGCCTCCTCTCTAGACACACAATTTCCTATCCTCTAATCTAAATCCTAGCCCTAGACTCCGGTTTAGAGCCGCTTTGGTTTAGAGCTTCTAATTGCACTAGCCTTCGGATTAGAGCCTTCTAATTGTTGTGTCTAAACCCTAGACCACTAATAGCTCTCTCTCATACTCCACCATACTGCTCGGCTTAAGGCGAAGCTCAGGATCTCCCTCTACTTAGACCACGCCACAGTTTGCCGGAATCGCGAGGAGAGTGCTACAACCTTCATTTTCTTTGGAACAAGGGAGAGGAAGGTCTTCGTCGAGTACCGAACGTGTGACCGACTGCGGAAGGATCGTCTACACGATCTTGAGATCGGGAAGAGTACGACTACATCACCCACGAGAATCCGCTCTCGTTAAACACTTTGGAATCTTCGAGGGTAAGTTATTCCATCGACTCGTTGCTACAATCTAGTAGATAGATCTTGGCTTGTTTGTTTGTATGCGATAGAAATCTTTTGTTTTCCATGCTACGAAACACTACAGCGGGTCCCGTAGAGGCAGCAGGACCGATCCAAGCAGTCAGGCGACGCGTGGTGAGGTTGCTGTGAGGAAAGCTTGATTCCAATCTGGGCCAGCAGGTGAGGTCCCGGCCAGTCAGTGACCCTGAGCGGCAGGGGGTAGGTGCAGAGGCGGTCACCACGTGTGGATGGCGGAGTGTATGTGCAGAGGACGACGGGTGTAGGTGCAGAGGACGGAGGACGACCGGGACAGGCCACGCGTCCGATCAACCTCACGTAGGAGAAGAGGACGGCCGGGGCGAGGCCCGATCGACAGGGGGTAGGTGCAGATCGGATCGGTAGCTGTAGAATTTCGGCGAGTAGCAGACGGCAGATTCGATCGGGACAGGTCCGATCTGGACGGCGGCGACGCAAACGGCCAGGACGCGAACCGGCGGTGGCCGGGGCAAGCTGACGGCGGCGACGATTACAAGTAGAGGACCGGTTTCACGGGAACCCTAAAACCATGCTCTGATACCATGTTAGGAATAGACAAGTTATATTCCTCTAGGGGCCAAATGCCACAATATATAGTACAGGTACAGGGCAAATATGCAGGAAGCCCCCTAACATATGGGGGAAATACAATATACAGATATATACATCTAACACCCGATAGGCTGGAGGCGGCGCACTAGCCGGCCAACTTGCATGGCCATCAGCCCAAGCTGGGACACTTCTCCAAGGCTGAGGTCCCTTGTCGGTTCATCATCCAGCTAGAGGAGGCTGACCTTCACATGCCGCTGATACCGCTGGCGTTCTAGAAGGGCCTGAGGAACTAGATCAAGATCCCAATGTGATACGTCGTGTCGGTGTCAGCCTGCCGCTGGTGCGATGAATGGGTGCAGGTGGACTAGTTCGGCGGACATGTGGCACTGAGGAAGAACTGGCCTGAGCTAGTGTACAAGTATGACCTGCAATGCAACAATGTTCTGGAGTTCAAGATCAAGGCATTCGTCATCCAAATGATGCTCTACAAGGACAACTCCTCTAGCGCCAGACAGTACATCTGCCCTGAACATGGTTAGACGACGACCTGGTGTTTAGCCGTGTTAAGTTAGCTACGTAAGTATGTAAGTATGTAGTTGTAGTTAGTGGTGTTGAACCTATGATGGTGAAACTTCTCTCATCGCTTTGATCAGGGGTTAAACCCTTGATAGTTTAGGGGCATGGGATGCCCCTCTGGTGCTACTTTTGATCAGGGGTGTTAGTAAAACCCCTGATTATGGCTTGCAGGTGTCTTGAACTTGATAAGTGCGTATTAACTAGTTAAGTCTTCATCACTGTGATGTGTGTGCTATTTTTATTGTGTCTAATGTGTGTGTGTTGTTGTCAAAAGTGGTGGTAAGATCACCCATTTTGAAATGAGTGACCATAACCCATGTGATAAGGTGCAAAAGCAAAACACCAAACAATTGCAAATTGCATCAACTCGGAATTAAAGCCATGGCACCTTGGACCACTAGGGAAGAGGTACCCCCATTTGCGCCCATGTGACCCCACCTTGCAGGTGGGCCCCACCCATGGACTCTCTAGGAACCTTCTAGAAGATTCCAACACTTGGAAATATTCCAAAAATTCCCGAAACTCTAAATAGTAATTTTCATATACTTTTCTCTACCTTTGGACAATTCTGAAGCTCCTCGTGATATCAAGGATCTCACTCGAGGCTCTGAAACGACAATTTATTACACCATACATATTCTCAACAAAGACTAATGAGATCGAAGCGTTAAGTGTGGACCCGGCGGGCTCAGAAATATGCAGACATGATCGAGAAACTTCTCCGATCAATAACCATTAGCACGCCCGGGGGTGCTCATAGTGGTTTCTACACATTAAGCGAAGTTTTTTTCCGGTTGAACCACAATCTTAAAGATTATAGCAGTTCGGTATACGATTCCTTTTGTAACGTGATATATTATTTGCTCGAGATTCGATCGTCGATATCACTATAATGGTTCAGTCTCGTTACGGACAAGTTCTCTTTACTCGTAAAAAAGTGGTGTAGGATCTCTGTGACCGATTCGCATTAGTCATTGAGCTCTTGGATGCTATAAATATCATATACACTCCGTCTTACGAAAGGAACAAATATTAATCTTGATTCACGCAGCTCAACAATTGGTCTTGGGTTGGAATTTGGAAGGCTGTTATCGGTGCATGATTATTGTGAGAGTGCATGCCCTGCTTTTAAAAAGGTACGGCACTTGGTAAAACACTGTTTGGAGCGTACCTTGACAGTTAAGAGTGTGGTGGTGGTGCATAAACGAGTGTGTAGTACTGTAGCAGTAGGGTCCAAATGAATCGATAACTGACCGCACAAGCAGAAAGGGTACAGCTCGCCTCCTTCACTGTCCCTGCAATGCATCACTGCATGCGGCTTCTTAGACCTTGAACATGGTTATACCACTGTAGCTGAAAAGATAAAAGGGAAGCACGTAATATGGATTCACACGACACGGCCCGCATATATGGTTGGAGTCGGTCGTCGAGAGGATGCGGGGTGCCTCGTCAGCTCACCGGAGCATGCACGTTTATTTACCCATCCGCGCGCGCGCCGCCGTCCGGAGGTGCACCGTGGCCAGCGTGCTTTTAAGATAGTACGTACGTACTAAGTAAGAGAAAAAGAGTTCCGGTGGGCACGATCGGGCCGCCGCCGGTGATCGTCGTCAGCCCACCCGCCCGCCTGTTGACCCAGGAAAAACCGTGGTTTTCTCACTGCCAGTCCCATCATCCTATCATACGCGTGTTCGCATCTACCTATATCATCCACGTTCCTGTTTCGCTCACTCAGTCACGCGCGTGAGAACACGAGTAGTAGCAGACTAGCAGTAGCCAGTAGGTAGGTTGTTCCGATTTGATGGGACGGATGAGGAGGAAGAAATAAGAAGATCTCGGCCCCCCTCGAATAGACCCCGTGGATCTGAATTTACTACAAAAACTTATCAGATAGCAGCACCACGCAGGCAGCGCAAGGTCCCTGTCAACTAAAACCGCACGCAGCACCAGCACAACGTGCGCGCGCGCGTGGAACAGTAGAAAAAGGGAGGGAATCGGGCGGTGGGACCCACACGAAAACACGTAATCGGTGGACCCGGTAGACTCGGAGGGATTGGGGGTTGACCACCACCACCACTAGCACTCGCTCCTCCGTCCATCCATCCCTCACTTCTCATCACTGATTCCTTCTCGAGTACTAGTATTTTACTACACTCGCCGTCCTGTTCCTCCGTCCAGAACAGGGAAAGGGGAACGGGCTCATCATTCTGCCTGTATAAATAAGCTCCGACCCAACCTCCACCCATCCACCATCCACACCTCAGCTCGGCTCGGCTTGCTCCCCTTCTTCCTTCTCATCAGATTCAGTCCAACCCCTTCCTCCTACTGCTTCTCCTCGACGAGCCAGCGACCGTTTGTCTCCTCCATCCATTTTCGAACCTCTGAGCCAGGCGTAGCGTAGTCGGAGAGATGAAGAGCAGGAGGCAGGCCGGCGGCGTGGCTGCCCTTGACGGGAACACCAGCAGCGGCGGTGGCTGCGGCGGAGGGGGAGGCTGCATCGGCAGCAAGATGGAGAGGAAGGACGTGGAGAAGAACCGGAGGCTGCACATGAAGGGCCTCTGCCTCAAGCTCTCCGCCCTCGTCCCCGCAACCTCAACGCACCACATACGCCATTACCAGACCTCCGCAGCAAACAACAACAACTCTTCACACTCAAACAGTAACCACCACAAGGTACCTTTCTTTTGACTCACCTCTTGCTCATCCCCGTTAATCTTGCTGGACGGCTAGTTCACCCGATCCGGCCTTCTATTCTTCCCCCGTTAAACTAAACTCGGAACAAATAAGTCAACCCAAGTTCACTGTTATTAGGGAGTCCACGCTGCTGTCAGGTCGAAACCCAAGTTCACTGTTATTAGGGAGCAGTAAACCAACAGAATAAAAATACGTCCATCATACACGTGGCTCGATCGGATAATTTTACTAGGGTGGTTTCAGGTCCACTGAATTATTGTGCTCTCCGTCGTTATCACCCTCGGTCATCACCTCCACGCCCCTAGCAAAATCACTGTGTTCTCGCCTCTAAACTACTCCGCTTCAAAAGGCAATTCTTGACAGGGTTTCTTTTCAAAGACTGTTGTTGTTGATCCTGACGTTTATTTAATTCCAACAAAGTAGCAGTACTCCTCTCAACTGTGAAAATTAGTTAACTCCTAGTTTTTTTCTTCAAAATAGAGGGGGAAAAATCCGGGCTCTGTCCGCGGATGCATAGTCACAGCGCCCTCATTGTTAACTGCCAAATTAGTCACTAGTACCGGGTTAGTATTGACTAATCTCAGTAGTAATAAACTTTTTGCTAACTAGGCACATAAATATGTTGCGTGGAGACAAAAGGTGAAAAGGGGATTTGACATTTCTGAAGCCATCTGTGTCCACTCCTCACTGATCGGATGAATTAAATTCACCCACGCGCTCACTCAATGTTAGGTAGTTAATCATTCGAGTCTGTCAAATCGGTTGGTGACGTTCAGCCACGTGCTCGATCACGTTGTCATGTGTTTCGGCACGTGCACAATTAATCTGGGGGTACAAGGTCCCCAAACCACAGGCAACGATGATCACTCAATCTCGTCCTACCCATTGGATTATTATTCCATCTATCGGATAAGTCCCCACGCTTAGCTTAATTCTGATCAGGATTTTTCGTTTTTTAATAATCCGATAGAATTATCCGAGCCACCCACCCAAGATCCTCCCGCGATTTGAGTCACATGTCCCAATCATCTTGCAGACAAAATCTGTTTTCTTTAGAGTAGTTTACTACTACTACATGATCATCACAACTCCCAAAAGATCTCAACTGATTATATCGGGATTAATTATTCATAGTCTCATAGTACTGATCTGTAGCAGGATTCTGCGTTTGTGCAAATGATCATAATTATCTGACGAAGCTGCTCTCGTGTGTGTCTGCTGCAGGACGCGATCACGCAGCTGGACCAGCTGGACAGCGCGGCGGCGTACATCAAGCAGCTCAAGGGCCGGATCGACGAGCTGAAGCGGCGCAAGCAGGGCGGCGCCGCCGCCGGCTGCTCCTCCTCCTCCGCGTCCGGCAACAAGGCGTCTTCGTCGACGACGGCGGCGTCGCTGCCCGTGATCGAGGTGCGCCACCAGGACGCGACGCTGGACGTGGCGCTGGTGAGCGAGGCCGGGAAGCCCTTCAAGCTGCACGAGGTGATCGCGGTGCTGGAGCAGGAGGGCGCCGAGGTGGTCAGCGCCAGCTTCTCCGTCGTCGGGGACAAGATCTTCTACACGCTCCACTCCCAGGCGCTCTGCCCCAGGATCGGGCTCGAGGCAGACAGGGTCTCCCAGAGGCTCCACGGCCTCGCTGCCACCGCCGCCGCCTCGGCCCTCGCCTACACGGCATGAGCTAGATCGATCTCTTTGTTTTTCTTTCTTCTTTGTTTTTCATGGCGGCCAACTGATGGATCGAGACAGATGCTTCGGAGAGGAGTCGATAGAGCTGGTTTGATTGATTTGCAGCTGGTTGCATATGTATGAGTTAGCTCGCTGCAGATTAATCTAGTTTTTTCATCAAACGGGGCAGCGATGTTCTATGCGATGTTTAGTTCAGCTTGAGATCGATCTCTGTTCATCAGCTGGTTATAGTTGGTTGGTTGGCTCCTCTGCTTGTGAGCTTCAGGTCTGCCTAACTGAAGACTAGTAGTGTACCTGTGTAGTAGCGTTGAGTTTATAGTCTTGAGAAACTAGTAGTAGGTGATCAAATAAATGAATGATCTCAGAAAATAAATGAATGATCTCGTTCCGAGAAATTAAGCTTCTTCAAGAGTCGAGTAATTATGAGATGTTGATTCTGTCACTG
This sequence comes from Avena longiglumis, assembly GCA_030063025.1. Taxonomy (NCBI): domain Eukaryota; kingdom Viridiplantae; phylum Streptophyta; class Magnoliopsida; order Poales; family Poaceae; genus Avena; species Avena longiglumis. Next base: position 536,995,909 of record CP125973.1, read on the forward strand.
GCCTTGGGGTTCAGCAGCAGAGACCAATACAGGAAAACAGTGATAATTCCTGGCTGTTGGTGGGTATCCGTAGTTTTCTTTTGCTGAGACTATTATGAACTCTGCCAACAAGCTTAATCACAGCATCTGTCCTTGGTGGGTAGTACCAAGCTTTCTTACCTTGCTAGCTGCTTTCAAAACAAAACATGTACAGTAGTAATCTCTTTTCTTCAACAACCATGAACTACTATAGTACTCTCTCACATCCGTAATAAGTGTAGCTGATTTAGTATAAAGTTATGCTAGTGCAGACAATGACAGCGATGAATGGTGAGCAAAGAAAGAAAATCGCTAGTTTAGTGCAGGTGATCAACGAGACAGGGACGGGTAAGATGGGCCTTTGCCATTTGGCTTCTCCGCATGCAGCCGCGTCGTCGCTTTCGAGCACGTGCTGGATCTGAGCGATTGAGGAGGGCAGATCTTTTTGGTTCCATTCCATTCCATGGAGGATCATCTGCTGACAGTCTCAGCTGCATGGACGAACGCTGAAGCTAAAATAAAGCGCGAAGCTACTGTACTGACCCAGTGTGAATGAAAGAGGTTTGTGATGATGATGATGATGATCAGCGAGAAAACGAAAACAAGGATGGATGGGGGATGGGGCCATGGGTTGCCTTTTTGGATTCGCTGCTTAATCTGCATATTATTAGTATGTGTCTGGCACGTTTGTTGATTCTCAGATCTCACGCGTTGCCATCTACCACTGGTTTTCTCCATTGGTGGACCGTGGACGCTGTGCCCCGGTCTCCCGGATCCCGTCCCACACGGTACGAACCCATGCGCACAACCACGTGCTGGATTTCACAAATGAATACTCCTTCCGATACAAATGAATGGACTCAAATTTAGGGTTTAGATTTGGAGGTCTACACATGTTTTAGTGCTAGATGCATTCGAATCTTGAGAAAGCTAAGTCCATTAATTTAGACAGGAGGGAGTACTGTTTTCTATGTTCACTAATACAAAATATTTTGATAAGCTAAGTTAGTTTGTGAAAATGTTCTATATTAGTGAATGGAGAGAGTAATTAACAAGTGTATTCTCGTGGATGATTCGTTATTACCGTTTTCTTTCATAGTGAATGGATGATTTTGGCCATCTTAGAACATCTCTAGCGGATCCCTTAAAATGGCCAAATCCTTAAAACTCTGGCCGGTATAAGGGCTCGGCCTAGTTTTTTTGTTGCCAAAACAGACACGTATACAATGTCCATACCGTATTTGTTTTATAGGCACTGAAAAACCACCCTTGCCTTTATATCTAAGGTTTCGACGGGCGGATAAGATTCCCGACCCGTCGCTTTTTCACCCGCGCCTGCCGCCGCGCACTGCCGATCAAATTTGCTTGCTTAGCAGATCTGGCAACGCGCCTTCATGATGTACAATCATAGGAGCTCGAGCGGAGTGGGGGAGGCCATGTGGGTCGTTCCGCCACTTTGTCCTGCCGCCGCACGACACCGTCTCCGACTCGGAGGAGGAGCACCATCGTTGTGTGCACTCTGACGGTGCATGGAAGCGCGCCTCCCTCCACTTCATCTACTGCCAAGCTCCAGTGCCTCACAAGATCTGCTGCCGCTAAGTGGAGGAGGCCAACTATCGGCGCCGGTCGGGAGAGGGGAGCTCGTCTGGAGAGCTTGCTCGTCTACTGTCGTCGAAGAAAGAGGAGGATATCGAAGGCTACGACCCGATGGCGTACAATGTATTCATCGGCGAGGAGGACTACATCATATGATGCCTCCTTCGACTGCATCACCGCAGTGATCATGCAACGGAGCGCAGCCAAGGTGGAGAACCGGCGTAGGCAATGTTAAAGTGTATAAGTGGATTGCACTAGCCCTTTCTATCAGTTCAGACTTTTGGTTGCGTTGGCTAGTGCATGAAGCTTGACATGGTATCAGAGCTTAAGGTCTCGAGTCCGAGTCCTGTCTTTCGCAATTTATCCTAAAATTGCTGTTGACCCCTCTATGTCCACGTATAGGCCTCTTGAGTCATACATGAGTTTCGCGCACCGTCGCTTTCTTCTGGTTGCACGTGTTGACTTCTCCCCATCACATGTGAGAGGGGGTGTTGAAGTGTATAAGTGGATTGCACTAGTCCTTTCCATCAGTTCGGACTTTTGGTTGCGTTGGCTAGTGCATGAAGCTTGACAGGCAAGAGCAGCAGGATGTGGAGCTCAACGACATCTTCCTCGAGCAAGGGCTCACCAGCGAGCGCCAGCTCCGCCAGAAGCAGGTGGAGTCGTGATATGTCGGAAACATATCTATAATTTTTTATGCTTCATACTTATTTTGTATCTACTTTGCTTTGCTTTGTCTATACTTTAAGGTGTTTTTATATCTTTTCTGGAACTAACCTATTAACAAGTTGCCACAGTGCCAGTTGTCTGTTTTCTTCTGTTTTTGGTTTCAGAAAGGCAGAAAATCAATATTCTCGGAATTGGACGGGACAAAAGCCAAAGTCAATATTTTACCGTGGGTGACACGAATTCCAGAGGAGAGACGGGGAGGCGAACCAGGGCCGCCACACCCCCCAAGGCGCGTGTGGGCCCTATCCCGCGCCTGGGTAGGGTGTGGGCCCTCCGGCCGCCTACCAGTCTCGCCTCTTCGCCTATAAGAAGCCCCCAATGCAGAAACTCTAGACACCGATCAAAACTCCACGAAACCTTCTGTAGCCGCCGCCACCGTCATCCCTAGATCGGGGGATCTGAAGCTCTTCCCGAAAACCTGCCGGAGGGGAGATCATCCCGGAGGCCTTCTTCTCCGGTATGATGCGTGAGTAGTTCCACCTTGTACTATGGGTCCATGTAGTAGCTAGATGGTTGTATCTCCTCCTTGTGCTTTTATGTATAGATCTTGTGAGCTTCGTTCATGATCAAGATCTTATATATTTGTAATCATGCATGTTGTGTTTGCGGGGATCCAATGGATATTGAGATTACTATGTCATATTAATTAATGGTATTGTCTATTTGATTATATCATATTTGTGTTGTTTGTGATCTTGCATGCTCTCCGTTGTTAGTATCTATCTTGGCCAAGTAGTTGCTAGTGACTCCAAGAGGGGTATTTATGCTCGATAGTGGGTTTATGCCTCTAGTTTCTAAGGGAAGTGATAGAAATCTCTTCGGTTGTAGATGTGTTGTTGCCACTAGGGAGAAAACAACGGTCTCTTTTTCATGGAACAAGTGGATTGTTTAGCTTACACACTTTGCCTAAAGTTGTTATCTGTCCCTTGCAACTTAATACTGGAGGGGGTTCGGATGATAACATGAAGGTGGACTTCTAGTCATAGATGCAGTTGGATGGCGGTCTATGTATATGTTAGAGATATGCCCTAGAGGCAATAATAAAAGTGGTTATTATTATATCTTTGTGTTTATGATAAATGTTTACATTCATGCTATAATAGTATTAACCGGAAACATTAATACTTGTGTGATTTGTAAACTAAATTAGAGTCCCTAGTAAAGCCTCTTTTATAATACTAGCTTGTTGGTTAATAGATGATTGTGGTTTCCCGATCATTAACATTGAGATGTTGTTAAACAACAAGATCATATCATTAGGAGAATGGTGTGATGGACATACTCATATAGATAAGCGTAGCATAAAGATCAAGTCATTTTAATAGTTCAATTGCTATAAGCTTTCTGATACATAATAACCTAATTCCTTCAACCATGAGATCATGCTAATCACCATCACCGGAAGGATGCTTTGATGACATCAAACACCACACCGTAACTGGGTGGTTATAAAGGTGACATTGAGTGTTCGGAAAGTATGGGTTGAGGCACATGGATCTAGAGTGGGATTTGTCCATCCATATGACAGATAGATATACTCTGGGCCCTCTCGGTGGAATGTCATCCAATTAGCTTGCCAGCATGTGACTGGCTCACAAGGGATCACATATCACGGGAACGCGAAAAGAGTACTTATCAGTAACGAGGTTGAACTAGGTATGCAGAGATACCGATGATCAAAACCTCGGATAAGTAAAACATCGTGAGACAAAGGGAAATTGGTATTGTATGTAAGTGGTTCATTCGATCGCAAAGTAATCGTAGAAATATGTGGGAGCCATATGAATTTCCAGATTCCTCTATTGGTTATTGATCGGAGAAGTGTCTCGATCATGTCTGCATAATTCACGAACCGTAGGAAGACACACTTAAGGATTCGATGTTGTTGAGTAGTTATGGAATGATGAGTAAGAGACCGAATGTTGTTCGGAGTCTCGGATGGGATCCGGGATATCACGAGGAGATCCGGAATGGTCCGGAGAATAAGATTCATATAAGTAAAGTCCTGTTTCGGAGTTTGGAAATGATTTTGGTGTTTTCACCGAGAATGTTCTAGAAGGGTCTGGAAGGTCCGGCACTCCGGAGGGGAAGGGTACATGAATGTGTCATGACAATGTGGAATGGTTGCATCATGTACTAGGTTACTTGGCTGTGCAATATGGAGAGAGAAATCAAATCCAAGTTTGAAAGTCAAACGCCAATTTGAAAAGTCAAATCCGAAGTTTGTTTGGTGGAGGGAGAGTAAGAAACCTACTTGGGGAGGAAGTCCCACTCCCTCCACCCGCCGGCCAAGGAGGAGGAGTTGGAGGAGGACTCCCTCCTCCCAACCGCCTCCCTCCCACCTATATAAGGAGGGGTAGGGTTGCCCCGTACATACACACCCAAAACCCTAGCCCTAAGTCGCCGGCGCCACCACCTCCAAGTGCTGCCGCCGCCATCGCCTAGGGCTCCTCCAACTCGCCGAGTTAGGGTTTCCCCAAACCCTAGCCGCCGGCCACACCCTCCCCTCGGTGCCATCTAAACCGTAGATCGCCAAGGCCTCTCTCATACTCCACCATACTCGCTCCATCTTAAGGCGAAGCCCTGCGAGATCTCCCCTCTACTTCCGACACCACGCCGCCGTGCTGCCGGAATCACGAGGAGAGTGCTACTACCTCCGCTGCCTGCTAGAACAAGGGAGAGGAAGGTCTTCATCGAAAATTTAACGAGCGATGATCATTGTGGAAGCACCGCTTAACGCAGCCAATGGAAGGATCTTCTACGCGATCTTGAGATCGGCAAGAGTACGACTACATCACCCACGAGAATCTACTCTCGTTAAACGCTTTGGAATCTTTGAGGGTGAGTTCCTCTATCGACTCGTTGCTACAATCTAGTAGATAGAACTTGGTTTGTTTGTGTGCATACGGTAGAAATTTTTTGGTTTCCATGCTACGAACCCCTACAGTATATTGTTGTATTGTCCAATCGAATCTCATAGGATTTTTTTGTCTGGTATTGTATTATTATGCCTTGCTCAGTTCCTGTCAATTGCCCTGATGTAATTTGTTTACCCTTTATGCCATGTTGTTTATCTAAGGAGAGCATCTCTAGTGAACTACGGACCCCGGTCCAATCTTTACCATTGATACATCTTTCACGGTTACCTGTTTACTTGCTGCAAACCATTATGTTCCACACCATACGTTTAATCATTTGTTACAGCAAACCGGTGAGCTTGACAACCTCATTGATTCGTTGGGGCAAAGTCTTGAGTTTGTGTTGTGTAGGTCTCCGCGTTGCTTACAACATTTATGTGACGTTTTCTTCCTCCTACCGGTTCGATAACCTCGGTTTCTTACTAAGGGAAAACTTGTTGCTGTGCTGCTTCACACCTTTCTCTTGGGGTTCCCAACAGGCTCCACGTCAACCACGCGTATAGCCATCAAGTGGGAGATTGAGCGTACGCTGCAGGCGGAGAAGTTTGTTGACCCTGTCGACGACGACAACGAGTGAAGCCTGTCATCGGTACCGTCACCACCGCACCCTGAAGCTTCGGTGAACCTAAATTTTGTGTGCGGATTTAGGGTTAGGGCGGAGAAGGCAGCAGATCCCCGCATAGTAAATTTCTCGCATTTTGTATGTATGATCGCGATGAACTACGGACGAGCTATGTGAAATTTCCTACGATTGTTTCAAATTCGTATGTTTAAGGTTTTAATTTGTGGTTTGTTGTCGAAGCAAAAACTCACCCCTTAACTTTTTAAGGTTTGGCGGATAATTCTGCTAGAGATGCTCTTAGCTACCACTCCCTCCGTTCATCAAAATACGGCTAAATGTAAAGTTTGACCAAGTTTTAGAGAAAAATATCAATGTTTACATGGCATATCATTAGATGTATCATGACATAATGTTTTCATATTATATCTACTAGTATTATAGATATCGTTAGATGTTTCTACATATTTCGTCAAAATTTATATTGTCTAAATCTGGAAAAATTTATACGCCTTCTTTTGGGGCATGGAGGTAGCCACATGCTAATCTCCCCTCATTCCCTTGTTGTCATGGGCGCTGCTGTAAATTATCGCGATCATTTTTGCTATATTTTAATTTCGCTTTGTAGCTTTGCGAACCTTTTGTTTCCCTTTTTTCTTATCTCTTCTTTATATAGTATGGGTAAAAATGGTGATCTCTTGGAAGGTCCAAAAATATATTTTTTACAAAATAAACATTTGTAGATGAAAAGAGAAGGATCATGGAAACCACTCTAAGTAATAGAAGGGTCAAGCTTCCGGTTACTCATTCCGCTCCTGAAAAAGACCTATAAAACCTTTTTTAAGCCTAACAATGTAGAAATTGGTACTGTTTATACTTCCTCCGTCTCAAAATAGATGTCTCGAATTTGCTAAAATTTAGATGAATTTAGACACTATTTAATATATAGATTCATCCAAATTTTGAAAAACTTAAGACATCTATTTTGAGACGGAGGGAGTATAAAAAATGTCAACATTTATAGTATCATGTAGATATCATATGAATGTGCAACGGTATCTAATTATACTGATCTATTATTACAGTAGCTAATGAATTTTCCTATTAAAAATTGGTCGAAAATTTTCATACTGAGGAATTTTTCTATAGAGTAGGATTGGGTGTTTTGTTGCAAAACATAAAGTAGGATGGGTTTGTTATGGATAGGAGCCCATATTATAGTATGGACCGTCCAAGAAGCGGGAAACTTAGCTACCACCGGCCCATTCAAAAGAGCCCAGCTTACGCTTGCGTGCTCAGTTCCCAGGTCAACCGGACCCAGATTCAAAGAGCGATTGACCTTTCCCGTGGGCCGTGCTGTCTCTGTCTTCCTTCTCTTTCCCCCAGATGGAATATTGTCTAGACTTCAAAAAATAAAAAGATTGGAATAATGTCTTGACGTCGAAATATCGCTGCGCCCAGCTCGAAAAGAAGGAACTGCTCTGCTGCAGCACTTTGCGGCGAAGAGAATATGCATTTTCCATTTGGAACTTACTCGTGCGAGAAAACGTCCGTCGCCTCGACGCCGTACGGAATTTCCTCAGGTTTACAATGTTATAGTACCATTTTTAGGAAGTAGGAACATAGGCCTTTGAGAACATCGATAGTGGCTTCAAGATTATATTTTAACCATCGGTTTCTGTCCAAATATGTTACACCACCGGTAATTGATAATACATATTGGAAGTATTTTACGGGAAATCTAGTAAATATTACCTTGGCGTTTTAGAAACTACGGATAATTTTTTATTGTGGATGACCAAACCTAAAAAATGTTTGACCGGTAAAAATGCTAAAAAACATTCGAACCATGTGTGTAGTGTCAAAACTTGGAGTATTTCATCTTGTTGGGATACATTATGTACTTATTATGATAGTGGGTGTGCAATAATAAGGAACGCCTAAAACAACATGGACGATAAGTGAACATATTTGCTTTTACAAAAAAAAATCACGCCTGCATACACTACTAGGAAAATGGTCGTTTGCCAGGCGCACTGAAAGCCATCCGCAGTGCGCACTAGTGGCGCCACGGCTATCTCTGCGTGCATCGCCCAGCGCCAATCTTGGCCAGGTAGAGATAGGCGAAGACGCACCTAGTGCGCTACCCTTTTATCTTACATGGCGCACTACCCAAGGCGCCCACTAAACATCCATGGTGCGCTTTAGGGTAGTCTTGCCACGTATGAAAACATGCGCCACAGATGTATTTTTTGTTTTTTTAATTTCCATGCCGATTTTATGCAATCTGATTATATACAATATTATAGCAGATATACACACAGATACAAGATATACAATTATATATATAAATACCGATATGAAAAACAAGATTGAAACAAATACATATAGATAAGTCTCATACATGAATACATAGTCCAAGTTACATTGTTTTGATCATGTTACAAAGTAGTAGTTGGTGACATGCGAATACATGTGTCGATCGAACAAGTTAGAGCTCGGAAGCTCGCCTAGACATCTAAACTAGCTAGCTAGACACAAATGCGGATAAATACCCAAAGAAGATAAGCATGATCACCGCCATGACGAAGGTGTAGGTCTTCATCCGGTTCCTTGTCCTAACTCCCGCTAGATAGCGTGTATCTATCTTCCGCCTCCGCCATAGTGTTGTACCCTTTGTAGCTATTACCGCTTGAACGGTGCACTGTCTCCGCAGTCTTCCCAATCATCGTAGACTCGGGAACTCCCCCTTGTACCTCGACGTACGCGTCATCTACAAGTTGACAATAATAACTAACCGGTGATTGAAAAACATGTATAATTAAAGTCGCATATGAAGATACACTTATAGAAAGTACTCTTAAATCAAAAGAGCAAACTCAAAAGCATGCCTCATATATAACTAGCTAGGTCGTTGGACACAGAATTGCTTATGACGGACCGTTAGCCAAGTAGGATGCACAATTCACGGACTTGTGCATATCACAAACTAACAATCCCGCCATAGCACATTCACATATATATTGTGCCACGACATTTCAATCATCGGCATATTCTAAAAAGACAAAATAACTCGAAAAGCATGCCTCATATATAACTAGCTAGCTAGGTCGTTGGACACAGGATTGCTTATGACGGACTGCTAGCCAAGTAGGATGCACAATTCCGGACTTGTGCATATCACACTAACAATCGCCATAGCACATTCACATATATATTGCCACGACATTTCAATCATCGGCATATTCTAAAAAGACAAAATAACTCAAAAGCATGCCTCATATATAACTAGCTAGGTCGTTGGACACGGAATTGCTTATGACGGACTGTTAGCCAAGTAGGATGCACAATTCACGGACTTGTGCATATCACAAGGCTAACAATCCCGTCATAGCACATTCACATATATATTGTGCCACGACATTTCAATCATCGGCATATTCTCGAAAAGACAAAAATAACTCGAAAAGCATGCCTCATATATAACTAGCTAGCTAGGTCGTTGGACACAGGAATTGCTTATGACGGGACTGTGAGCCAAGTAGGATGCACAATTCCTGGACTTGTGCATATCACAAGGCTCACAATCCCGTCATAGCACATTCACATATATATTGTGCCACGACATTTCAATCATCGGCTTATTCTCGAAAAAGACAAAAATAACTCGAAAAGCATGCCTCATATATAACTAGCTAGCTAGGTCGTTGGACAGAATTGCTTATGACGGACCGTGAGCCAAGTAGGATGCACAATTCGAACTTGTGCATATCACAAGGCTCACAATCCCGCCATAGCACATTCATATATATTGTGCCACGACATTTCAATCATCGGCATATTCTCGAAAAAGACAAAAATAACTCGAAAAGCATGCCTCATAACTAGCTAGGTCGTTGGACACGGGAATTGCTTATGACGGATCCTGCCAAGTAGGATGCACAATTCACGGACTTGTGCATATCACAAGGTCGACAATCCCGCCATAGCACATTCACATATATATTGCCACGACATTTCAATCATCGGCATATTCTCGAAAAAGACAAAAATAACTCACACTTGTCGTCCGAGAACCAAAGAGTAAGCAAAAAAACCAAAGAGTAAGCAAAAAAACCAAAGAGTAAGCAAAAAAACCAAGCATTGATTGATATATAATAATAATAAGCAAAATAAGTAAGCGGTGATACATAAACCTAATAAGATAAGTACACTTGTCGTCCATGTACACACACACAAAGGTCATCTATAGTTTGCAACTACAACTAGGCCAACATCAAGCCTTCTCGGCTTAGGGAACGGAGGACGGGCCAAATCATGAACTTCCTATAGTCACCCCGCATCTCTAGGCGATCTTCTATGTCACGGTTATTCGGGATATTTCCTCCGTAGAAGATCCCCAAGTCATGACATCACGAAAGATGATTTCCCCAAATCTTTTGGATGCGATACATCTCTTGTCTAATATCCGAATCATTGATCTTGGCCTTTGCTTCGCCCACTGCTTGAGATGATCCGCAAACAGAATTTCTGTCAAGTAGGAACGCCCTCATGTGATGGAGTGCGTAGTAGGCTTCCTTGATTCCGGGGAAGGGAAACGATGCGGAACGCAAGACGACGTCTTGACTCTTCCTCCTTCTTACGACCGTGTCGGTGCCTTCCCGGCAAAAAAAAAAGTGAGCATCATCATCTAACTTCCCTTGATCTTGTAGTTTTCTTCTTTTCTAGACTCCCGAGTCGAAATATGGCGTGGGGAATGCTTGGCGATAAGGAGATGAGCGTTGAGTTCATCTCTCAAAAAAAAATTCAAATGGAATGTGTTGAAAAAAGAATGATGATGATCTAATAAAGCCAATCGACGGTGGCGACTGAATAACGACTTACTCGGGAAAGTAAGGCACGAGAATGTATTCCTTTGTCTTGTTCGCCACGAGGATTCTTTTTAGGTACGAGTCCACGATACGTCGTTCGGCGGGGGAACCCAAGCAGCCGTCACGCATGTAGTAGGGGTCCACTATAGCGATGCCCGGTGTGTTCTCTCTAATGATCTGCGTGGCGGTGAGAAAAGAGAAAAGCGGACCATGGTATAGTGCGCGGGTATAGGTGGAACATATTGAAGATGTCCTCGAACCGCAGGAAGAACAGATCCATGGGAAGTGTCGACGAAGCTTTTGGCCATGCACTCTGCGAATCTGGCGAGCTTCCGCAAATTCTTAGGTAGCATGGGCTCACCCGCCACATGAATCCTCCACATAATACCCTCGGGTCTTGGTGGCCCGTCCGAAACCTGATCGATTCGGATTGTTGTTGACGCCACCGGCTGGCTCGATTGCTAGATTTTCTTTTTCCGCCTTTTTTCCTTTTGGAGAGCGGGCATCTGTAATCTCGAGCACCGCCCTATGTAGTGTGTCGGCTTAGAATAAAGGGCGGTTGGTTGTATCACCGGCTCAGAAGGCGCAAGCCGGAGGCGTCTCCGAGAACCAAGACGCTTGGTGATAGTGGCTTTCTCTGGGGCCACCAGCTAGGTCTTCTTCCAACCGAGTCTTTGAAGAAGTGATCATTCCAGTCTTGAAGTCCTCGGCCGGATCTCGCGCCATGTGATCATCAACATGATCATCCGACCCACCGTGGAGGTGACGGCGAGGCGGTAAGGGCCTTGCCACGCTTGTCGCCGGCACGACGGCGGTCTTGTTATGTGGCGTGATGGCCCCGCCGCCCCAAACGGATCATGCTCTTTGGCCATAGCATGAACAAGCCAAGCAACTCGAGGACGACTCTTCTTCATCCGCCTCGGGGTTGAATGGGAGGTTCAGTCGTCGCATTTCTTAGCACCCGACTAATTTTAACCTGCACGCTATCCGCATCGGCTTTGAGTGGAACGGCGCCGCAAGGGTTGAACGATGGTACCTTGGCAACATCCTCACTTCGTTGTTCACGTAGCATAAGAGAGTGCAAGGAACATCCGTCTGCGGAAAACATGTACGGCGTCGTCGAGCGAGACGCCACAAGAGTAATATATAGATGGCATGAAAGGCGGTAATTAAAGCAATTTGTTTACCGTGATGGCGCGAGATCGGCTAATGTCGACGCACCGCACGCTGACGGGCGTGCAAGAGACGGAAGGGTCGCTTGATGGCGCGGTTGGCCGCCGTGTATTCTCCCTACCGACGGGTGCTTGAGCTCGGTGCCGCGGCGATGGCGGGGGCACCAACATGTACTCCGGCGCCATGGGTGATGGCGAAGTCACCAACACTTGCGGCGCCACGGTGCTGGGCGAGTCACGAACACGTAGTTCGCCGATTAAATCGGCGCGTTGTTCGAGTGGTCACGACCATGCTTGAATCGGCACGGCCCTACTCAACCACCCGCACTCCGATTCGCTATTGACTCCACCAAGGTAGGCGGGGAAGGGCGTAAGGGTGATTGCCAGGTTGTCTTGGACGATCTGCGGGATCCGCGCCACTTTTGCCTTAAGTTCTTGAACCTCTGCTTTTCCTCCTCGCTCCTTCCCGACGGCGCCACATGCGTCCTCGTCGGTGGACCAAAATGATCCACCCAATTCTTACCCCGAGGCGGCCAGACGGCCACCGACGGCTTCTTCAGAATCGCTCTATTTTCTTGGCCCGGTTCATCGCCTGTTAAAGGGTTATCCCACGGTGGCCGTCGACCCACAGGATGAGGAACCACAGGATCCATGACTAGCAACAATTTCCTCCTCCTGCAGAAGAAGTAAGGTGAATCATTTAGATCATCGATTAGATTGCAATCGTGTTGATCACCGATAATTAGATTATACTTACCACAATTTCTCGAATTCCTTCACCGCAGGATCCGCGGTGAGTTGTTTGGTTTTTGGGTCCACATGGTAACGGGCTCGATGAAGTTTCGAACCCCCGGGTTCGAATTTAGCAAAGGGTTTTCTATCCTTGGATCTATACTCTTCGCCCTCCTTATTCCATTTGGCCTCCGGGTTCAGATCCACCAGATCCGAGATGGTGATGACCTATATTCATCGCTGCGCGCCTTTCCCGATTACTATTGGCCAGACTCTTTCGGATTCACACCTCTCCTTGAACTCCGAATCGATCTTCGTGATCTGGGTCAATCTTCCGGATCTCCTCGAGACTTTTGCCTTCTTTATAGATCTTCTTCTTTATCCGGGTTCTCCACCGCTGTATGGTGCTCATCTTTGTGAGGGCGGATTTGTTTACTGCTCCCATGATAATTTGTGTTACGATACTTAGCGGGAACTTGTATCCGGGCGGCTTCTCAAGAGGAGTGTGCGCAAGTGGCCATTATCTTTATGCCGAGATTCTCGGTGTTGATCGAGATGGTTGTCCGGTGATCGCCGCCACTTGCCCACCGCTTTTTGACGACAAGGCGGGCTCCAAAGGAACCCCGATGGGCTCACTGTAATTCTCCCTGACCGTGCGACCGTGTTGGCGCGGTCCTTCTTCTTAGGAGGGTTGCTACCACTCCTCGTGCCCTCGCCGCCATCGTGGTTTCATCGTCGCGTTCCTTGGCTTCTTCCTCCGTCTTCCATCTCATCATCCTCGCTCTCCGAAGGATGGTATTCTTCATCGTCTTCTAGACGCTGGGCCGCCTCGAATGTCAATTGTTTATTCGAGGTCTGAGTTCTCCTTCAGCCGATGCGCTTAGAACATCCACCTCGTCGTTATCACACATCTTTGCACTAATAAAAACAAATAATTGGTTAAATGCGGAAAAATCCGGCATGACCTTTGCTAATTTTCTTAAACTAGAGTGCCCGATTTACGCCAAACGGAAGTTAATCAACATTCCGGCAAAAATCGGACTCGTTCATACAAGAACCTGCATACACACATAATAAAGTGCTTCATATACAAGCACAAGCACAATTTCAAGTGCTACAATTATATCAAGCACAAGCACCTATCATTTTAGCAAGCACAAGCACTCATTATAGCAAATACAATTGCAAGCACAAGTACATCATTATAGCAAGCAAGCAAATACAACATGCAGATTATATGACAGAAGCAAATACAACAAGCAAATACATATATAGCGACACAAGTTTTTGTACAACAAGATACATTAAATTGGCCTCTGCTAGGTACTAATCGCTAACCTTCGGACGGAGGCGCCGTGGAAAGATTCGCCAAAGTTCAAGAGCTACCTTGGATATCATGGACCAAGGTTCTTTCCTATCTCAAGGATGATGGACATAGCGGCGGAGTGGAAATAGTCTTGGGAATTCAAGCTTGAGGATCAAGGAGAAATTTAAGAACTTCAACTTTTCCTTCGAGGAGATTTACGAGTCGACACTCTGGAAGGTAGCGGACCCGTAACTCATGAAGAACTCAAGATATCTATATCGAAAATGTGATTCCAGCATATCGTGCTTTTGTGGGGAGATATGGTAGTCTAGTGGATAACGGAAGGAGTTCGGTAAATACATAAAGTACAAAGCAGAGGACTTGGAGAATCAAGCTGCGATCTATTTGAAGGGTCACTAGGTTCGCCAACCATTCCGGAGAAGGTAGTAGTCCCATTTTATGGAATTTGGTTACGGTATGTCTAGTTACAAGGATCGACATATTGCTTGAACTTTGGAGTTCTTGCATATCATGTCTTGAATTGGTGCGTGTTCCTCGTTATGGTCTTTGTAATACCACCGGAGTACAGGAGGATTCCTTTGGTTGCGTCAGATTATGTGTACCAAGAAATAATGTTCATGTATTTTTTTTCATTGTACTCATATCTTTGCACACTAAAGTGTCAAAGATCTAGGATTTGGCACTATGTAGAGGGCCCACTTCACGGAATAGATTTAACATGTTATATGTATTTACTGATTGGAGTAACATATTACGAAGATGTGGAAAGAGGGTATGTTTAGGCCCCAAACGAAATGGAACAGATTTTGTCACTTGTAAGCTTAGATAAAATGAAATGAAGCAAACATATGTTATGAAATCCTTCAAACTATGGATAGCAAAATTGGCCATACTTTAGAATTGATTGGTTAGAATGTTCAAGAAAATAATCATTAATGATGATGCCATCTTACAATGAATGCTTGTGTCTCTCTAGTATGAACTAACCACATTTTATCGTCAGTCTGAAATAATCAAGTAAAAGTTGTTTAATCAGACATTCTGTAAACTATTGTTGCAAGGCTATAATCATTTCAGCAAGTACTAATTTAAAAGCGTGCTTCAACATTTGTGTTAGTCAACGACAAAGTTGTAGATAATATTGTTCAGCATTGCTGTTCTCAAGGTCTTATAGATGTGTTGTATTGGGCTAAAGTTCTTATTTGAAATAAATAATTATTCATTACTCTTTGTTAGGACTTCTCTTGGCATTGGCAAAGTTCGACAACTTGATTCTACCATCATCTTACGCCACATGATTCTACCATCATCTTACGCCACATGATTCGGGGATGGTATGACACGATGAGGCTACACGGGAGGATGCGGCATTCATACAAGCAACCTTCCCATCATTCAAGCCACAAGTCTTGTCTTAAGGGGGAGCACCTGTCGAGGACCCTACCTGTTCCTTCCCTTCTCCGGCCGGAGACCATCGTCCCGACAAATCTCTAATCTGAACCCTAACCTCTAATGGCCTTCTCTGAACCCTAACCTCTAATATGAACCCTAACCTCTAATCTGAGCAGAGAGAGGGGAGAGAGGGAGAGAGGGGAGGGGCGGCTCACCTCTGAGATGAGTACGACGATGGCGGGCGGGCGGACGACGATGGTTGGCGCACGGGCCTCCTCCTGCTCCACGGCCTCCTCCTCGAGCGGCGGCCTCGATGCGGCCTCGATGCTCCTGGCGTGGATGCTCCTGGCGGCGGCCTCGATGCGGCCTCGATGCTCCTGGCGGCGGCCTCGATGCTTCCTCCTCCTCGAGAGAGCTTCCTCCTCGAGAGCTTCTTCCTCCTCCTCAACGGCGACGGGCAGCACGGCGGTGGTGGGCTTCCTCCTCCTCGAGAGCTGTCTGTGAGATGCAGAGCGGCGCGGTGTGGTGTCGTCTGTGAGAGATGGATCGAACCGGCGCGGTTGACTAGCGTCCATCAGAGACAGGGCGTGCGCCAGCTGCGCCACGGATAACCGAAGACTTGGCCAGTGCGCACGCCTATGTCTGATGAACGACTGATAGGGCGGCCACCCTTCTTAACACTACTACCGTCATAGCCCACTGGTTCTAGCCCCTTAGCTCTATTCCAAACTCGAGCACCTGTGTTGAATCCTGGTGCTCCACTTTTATTTTTATTTTAAAATACTTTTAAATGTTCACAAAATGTCCAAAAGTGGTGATATATGCCATACAAGTTTTGTTTTGTTTTTAAAATACTTTTAAATATTCCAAACATGCCCAAAAGTAGTGATATATGTCATAAAAGTGTTACAAAATATGATTCGAAGTATAACTAAAATTCATAATACTTTGTCCATGAATATTACAATCTTTTTCGACCACGTTTTACAATATTTTTGAGCTAGCGTTTTACAATCTTTTTCCCTTCTTTGTCGGTTGAATAATTTAGCCCGGCACTTTAATGTTTCTTCTTTCGAACGGGCTACCTTTTTGGGTAGGGTTGTCCTTTTCTTCTTGTGATGTATGTTCTTTGCATCGTAGTCGTCATCTTCAATCTTTGGATCGCCGATCGGTCAAGTCTTGCTCGTTGGCGACTCCATCCAATCCGATGATGTTTCTTTTCCTCTCCTCACGATAACACGGCTAGGCTTTGTCGGGTCGGTAATGAAAAACATTGGTCCACTTTGGTAGCCGTACCACGGTTCATTTTTCGCCCACGTTTGCACCGTGACCTTGGATTTGCTGCTTGGTATAACCATGGTTGTGAAATACCGGTCTTCTCTTCGACACTCTTTGCCCATCGACACGGAACATCGGCACCTTTTCTCCACAGAGTCGAGCTCCCGATCTCCTCGATTCTTCCGTAGAATCTTTCCTTCACGTTGTCATCGGTGTAGAATTCGACGTTACGCATGAGTTACGATAATCACACTTGTTGTCCTTTTCCTCCGTGTAGAATGTGTAGCCGTTGATATCATACGCGATAGGTCACCAGGTTTTGCATCGGTCCTGCGATAAGGTGAATATGATCTTTTCCGTGTCGGGAAGAATGCGAGCGGGATTATCAAGGAGCGCCCGCTAAACCAACGCGTGAAATCTGAGTTGTGCTCTTTGATTATTTCTCCCTCGTCCTCTGTATGCCCTTGCCATCGTATTTCTCGATTAACCTTTTGTGCTTCGTACCCAAGGATCGACTAGTTCTAAATCTCTGTGGCGACGAGGTTTGCTCGATCAAAGTCTGCGTCGAAAATCGAAGTCGCATGCTATGCGACGACCCTCTCGACCAGATCCGTCGAGCTTGCCAAGGTGTCTGCTGACGGAAGACCGGTGGTTCTCGATATCTAGATAATTCGTGCGAAAGAGATGCACTCTTCGCCGAAAGCCCTTGGCTATGCTTCCATCCGACGGGACCGCTGTAACGTATCCTTTGATGTGTCCGTTCATCCTTTCGAACGCCATCATGCTGCGGAGAAACATCGGCCCGAGTTGTACGATGTCCTCCATGACATGGACCAGCAGATGCACCATAATGTCGAAGAATGCGGGTGGGAAGTAGACCTCAAGCTCACATAGTATCACCACGATCTCCTCCTGTAGCCTTCCGAGCTGATTCAAGCCAATCGACTTCCTAGAGATGACGTCGAAAAACTTGCACAGGCCAAATAACGTTTCACGACGTGCTCGTCCATTATCCCTCTTAGTGCGACCGGAAGTACTGCGTCATTAGCACGGCATCCGTGAGACTTCATGCCATCGAACCTCTGCCTTCGCCTAGGTATCCGCTTATCTTGCCCAGCGTAAGGAAATTTGACTCCTAGAAGGCACTTGAAAAACTGTTTGATCTCATCACGGCTTAGAGTGAAGCAAGAAGGAGGCGTAATATTCGTTCTTCTTGAACTTTTTACCCTTCCGACGACCTTGTGTCGTCCGACTCATGATCATCGTCATCTTCACGATCATCGAGTAGGCCTCCGTGAAGCTCCTTCGGATACCCAAGCATATCAGTCGTGCCTTGCTTTGGACCATCTTCGTCCTATCTCGGCATGTTGATTATGGTGGCGACGGACTCTCGCACACGTTTTTCGTGATATGCATGATGTCGAGGCTATGAGGCGTATGAGAAACTTCCAAGATGGCAACTCGTAAAGCAGACCTTGTTTTCCATACCTTCATCGGGCTTGTCTTGTTGCGCCTCTTTCGCTTCTTTCCGTGCTTAGGACAATCTTTCCGCTTTTCAACAACTCTTCCACTTCTTCGCTCCTACGCTCGGGATTCCTCGTCTCGATTTGCCATCGAACAGGTCTCCACGTTTTCTCCATGGATCATTCTTGCCGAGCCACCTCCGTGCGCCATGAACACGGTTTTCGATGACCTCGGATCTTTCTCTAGTTGGAGATAGCTTGTTTTATCCATGCACCTAACGCATGCGTGGAATCCTTGGATAACCTGCCCGAGATATACCCGCAACTCGGATAGTCTTGCACCGTAGTGACCAACGCGGCTCTCATAGTGAAATAATCTTGCGACGCGGCCGTAAGTATTGGCTCCAGATTCCCATAACGTGGCTAGCTCCTCTTTCAACAGCCCAAGATATGATTGATGTCGGTACCAGGTTGTTTCGCCCTTGAATTAGCATACTCATTTGTATGTACTTCTTCTTCATGCACAACCATGGAGGGAGGTTGTACATCCATACAAACACAGGCCAAGTGTCAGGCGTCGCTACGGCTCCGAACGGATTGAGTCCATCGGTGCTCGCACCAAGCCCGATGTTCCTCGAATCTCCACCGAATTCGGGAATTCGAGGTCCAATGCTTTCCATCGCTAGCATCCGGAAGGTGCGTCGGCCTCATCCTTTCGGGTCATCAGCAGCTCCTGGCGTCTTCCGTTCCGCATGCCATCGCATGAGCTTCGCTTCCTTAGGGTCCGCGAAATAGCGCTGCAGACGAGGGGTAATAGGAAAGTACCATACCACTTTTCGAGGTGCTTTCTTCCCTTTCTTGTATCGACTCACGCCGCACACCGGACATGTGGTTTTCTCCGCGTCGCCCGATAAATGATGCAATCGTTGATGCATACGTGATATCTAACGTGGCGGTAGATCGAGAGGACGATTTTCTTGGCATCCTCGATACTAGTTGGACATGTGTTCTCCGGGACGATCGCGAGAATGCCATCATATCGTCAAGCTTGCGTCGCTCAATTTGTGCTTTGCCTTCATCTCCATAGCCTTGAGCGTTACATTCAACCGGGTATCATCGGGCTGCATCCTTCATACAATGGAGTAACCGCGTCTTTCTCAAGTTGCAAGCTTGGCTTTCTCTCTAGCGGCAGCCTGGCGTTACATGCCCCGCTTGAGAAGCAGCTCTTGCACATAAGGGTCCCGCACCCACTGACGCGTTGTTCCATCGCGTCGCTCCTCCGCCATCTAGATCATCATCATCCCGCCGCCTCGTACCTTCACCATCTCCGGAGCCTCTTCATCATCTCGCCTGTTCGCCGTGATGATGATCACCGTCTCCATCATCTACGCCATCGCTTATCCAACGAGTGTATCCATCCATGAAACCATGGCGGAGCAGGTGCGCAGATTCCGGAACTGGGTCGATCACCCATTGAGTTTGCATCTTACGCACGGACATCTTATATCATCTTGTTATTTCGTATCATGTCGGCCGTCGACATTTCAAAAATCTAGCCACAATGCCTTCGCTCATTATGCGAACCATTTTTGCCTGCACGATGTACACGGTACAATTTTGAAGTCTATTAGAACCACATAATGAATGCATGCATGCAATGGTCGATAGAAAATTTCGGCATGACCTATCCTAAAATTAGGACCTTTATGAATGCCAAAGTCTTGCCAAAATGGAAATGAATCAACATTTTGGCAAAACAATGGCAACTTGTTCACATACAAACACAAGAGAGAGAGAGACCGATCCATACACACATGAACATATCATTATCCTCTCCATACACACATGCATGAGCATCATCGATACTCTCCATATACACACACATATGACCATCGATCCTAGCTCTCCACACATACACACATCATGACATGAGCATCGATCATCTACATACATATGAGCACATGCATCATCCATATACACATGAACACATCCTTACATGGACAACTTAATGAGATGAGAGACCGATCGCGAGAAAGATGGAAAGGAGAGGTGCGCGCGTCGACGACCGGAGACGGATAGATGAGAGACCGGAGACCTCCTCTATTACTTATGTAACATCCAAAGCAAGTTTTACATGCTAAAAATGGTGAATGTGTGGAGAAATTGAGGTGGGAAGGAGAAGATCCCGACTAGATCTAAGGAGGAAGAAGAAGGGCAAAGTGAAGTGTGGGGTGGTGGATGTGGTCACACATGTGCACATAAAGTGCTGTCTTAAAAAATCGACACATCCGTGGCGCACACGGCAACAAGGCGCATGGGAGTACAAACCGTGGCGCACTATGCAGTGCGCCACGATGTATCTCCTGTGGCGCCGGGCGAGTCGCCATGGGTTAGTGGCCGTCTCAGGCGGCGGTGGGCATGCGCTCGTGGCGCACTGAGCACACGTGCGCCACAGATGACCCTAACAACCGTGGCGCACGGGTGCATGGTGCGCTGAAGTTTGGCGTGGCCAACAAGGCCCCGCCCACATATATGGCGGCACTAGGGTCATGTGCGCCACGGTTGTTCTAGTTACTAGTAGGGCACTGCCCACAGGTGAGCCACGCCTGTTTTAGCCGTGGGGCACTTCAACCATGTGAGCCACGGATGTGCTGATTACCTATAGCCGTTTTCCTAGTAGTGATATTCAGAGAGCCATAGATTTAAAGGGCTACCATTGTTTCGACGATGTAGAACACACAGTTAAATAATCAAAATATCTGAAATATGCGACATATATTTCGCATTCCATTTTTTCTCTCTCTAGGACGACGGAGCCAACATCAACCTCGAGTGTCGGTCAACTGAGAGGCGGACCGTGGCAGAGTTTGAGTAAGAGATCTTAACGGGGTGCTTGTTGTACGTAGAAATCCGGAACCGACAATTTCGAAGCGAAAACTATCAGAGGAGATCCGAGGCCTCCATAGAGTTAGAGGGGTTAGTGTTTTAGTTGGGTGTGTTGTTGTTGTTTAGATGGAATGCTCGGTCCAATGTGATAATATGACATGAAGAGAGAGAGAGAGAGAGAGAGAGAGAGAGAGAGAGGATGATGATGTGGAAGTGATGATGCATTTTGGAGGCTGGATGCTGAGAATTGCCATAGAAAACAGTGGCGTGAGTTGCTGTGGCATTTTGCCAAAAATAAAGTGCCATACATATTTTTTTTCGAACGACAATGTAACCAGCAGACGTCATGTGACAAATTAATGCGAGCAGGGGCAGGGCCGTCATTTCGGCCGCCGCCCCTGCCGAGCAGCCAGCTCCACCTCTAATCTCAAACTCGACCGTTGGCGCAACGTTCCAATTTCCTTTTCTTCTCTTCCCCTCCCCCGTCTCCAATCGCCGCACGCTCTCCTCCTCCTCCACCTCCCTTCCTTCTTTACCGTTAGCAGCAGCTGGCTCCAGACCACGACCGCATCGATCACCTGACCCACGCCGCCCCTCTCCTCAAGCTCCCCTCCCGCAGAGACCATCTCCGTTCCTGCCGTCCTCAGCCCAGCCGCGAGGAGGTTCTTGTTCCTGTTCCACGGCGGCCGGCC
The DNA here is from genome assembly GCA_030063025.1 of Avena longiglumis. Classification (NCBI taxonomy): domain Eukaryota; kingdom Viridiplantae; phylum Streptophyta; class Magnoliopsida; order Poales; family Poaceae; genus Avena; species Avena longiglumis. The sequence goes on from CP125973.1 coordinate 537,017,542, forward strand.
GGGAATTCTCCGTCCTCGTCCTCTCCTCCAGGTAATCAATCATCTTGTTCCAGATACGATGAATCCATGCCTCCCGTTCTTGCTTCTTTGGCCCCCTGTTCTTTCTACCGCTACGATTTTGCCAAGATCGTGTACAAGTTCCGCGGAAACGGTTCTTGGTGAGGGAGCAAGATTGGCGGAATTCGCCATGTCCTGACAAGAGATGAATCTGATTTTTTTCCCTGGCTAGATTTTAGGGATTTTGCTTCTGTTCGTTCTGGATTGGGTCCGATTTGATCAGGTACAGCGTGACCGCTTAATCTGACCGACGAGACCAACCAAGAACTCTGTTTCATCAGGCAAAAAGAACAGAGAGCGTCCTCGCGAATCGCGGATTCTTCCCACGGATCGCCAAGACTAACTCAAATTCATCTTCTTCTTCATGTCGTACGCCAGATCGCCGCCATGACGACGCTGTCGACGGGCGTCCTGCAGAAGCTCCTGGACGGGATGAAGTCCGGCGCGGCCAGGCCCGTCGGCGAGCACCGCACGGCCGTGCTGCAGGTCACGGACATCGTGCCGGCGGACATGGACGAGAAGGACCTGTTCCCGCGGCACGGCCAGTTCTACCTCAAGGTGTCCGACTCCTCCCACTCCATCTACGCCACGCTGCCGCCGGCGCAGGCGGACCTCGTGCTCAGCAACAAGCTCCACCTCGGCCAGTTCGTGCACGTCGACCGCCTCGACCCGGGGTCTCCCGTGCCAGTCATCGTCGGGGCCCGCCCGCTCCCGGGGCGCCACCCGCTCGTGGTCGGCACGCCGGAGCCGGGCAAGAAGGCCGCGCCGCCGAGGAGGGGCTCGTGGGGGACAGAGAACCACGCTGCCGGGGTGCTCGCCTCGCCCAAGGTCGTCAGGCCCACCACGCTTGATTTTGGGGATCGGACGCCGGTCAAGGAGCGGCCGTCGCCCGCGCGCAGCTCGGCGGCGTCGGTCAGGAGGAGCACCAGCGTCATTCCCAGGCTCGTGAGCAGGAGCCGGAGCTTCGCCGCTGACAGGGGTGACCCTCCTCCTTCCAAGATCCCCAGGACTCCGTTCCCAGCTGTATGTGCACGCCTGAACTGAACATCCCCAGGAGCTCGTCTTGCTTCTGAAGCTAACCTTTTTGTGTGTGTGTGTTTGTGCAGGAGAAGAGCTCGATGAGCTGCACGCCTGCACGGACGATGAGCAGGAGGGTCAGGGAGGAAGGACCCTCCTCGCCGGGCTCCGACGACGACACCGCAACCTCCTCCAAGAAGAGGCAGTCGTCGGCCGCACGCGTGCCAGTGCCGGCCAAGCTCAACGCGATCGGCAAGGTATGTGAAGCTTTAGCTTTGCCTGTCTCGATGCATCATCTAGTTGCTGCGTGTGCCTGAGTTCTGAACTGAACCGGTGCTGCAACAATGTCATTTCAGGAAGCCATGGAGCAGCGGGAGCAGGCACAGAAGGCGGCGCTCGAGGCGCTGCGCAACGCGTCGGCCACGGAGAACGTGTTCAGGATCTACAAGTACGTCAATGGCGCCTCATGTTCCTCAATCCTCATGGCATATTGCCATTGTTCTCGGTTGATGTGAGCTCGCCAAAGCTAGTTCGGTTGATCATTTGATTGTCTGGTGACAGGATGTTCTCTGATCTGAGCAAGACGGCCAGGGCGGACGCGCCGGCGTCCTGCTTCGATGGCTTCCTCTCGTTCCACCAGGAGGCGGTGCAGGCCGTGGCCGACATCGAGTCGATCCAGGCTGCCACCTCCATGGCCGCCACCGCGGCGGGCACGACAGACGAGCCCCCTGCCACCACCGCCGAGGAGGCCGTGCCGCCCAATGTACTGCAGGAGATCATCCAGAACAGGGCCACCGCGCCCAGGAGACGAGGCCTGCTCGGGTTCGGCGGAGTGTCCAAGTCGGTGTCCTTCGCGCCGGGCACGCTGCCAGACGCTTCGTCGCGGCAGGACGGCGTCGGCCGGAGCTCGAGCGCCAGCAGGAAGTGCCTCGCTGCGGACAAGCCCGACGACAAGCGATCGTCTGCTCCTGTGGGGCCAGTGGCGGCGCACTCGGCTCTGGGGTCGTCGCTGAGGATGGCGAAGCAGATGCAGGCCGAGGCCGGGAGCTGGTTCATGGAGTTCCTGGAGGCCGCGCTGGAGACCGGCCTGAAGAAGAGGAAGAGCAGCAAGTCGTCGGCGACCGGGCAGAGCGGCGGTGGAGGTGGATGCCCGCAGTCGCTGATGCTGAGGGTGATCAACTGGGTGGAGATGGAGCAGAGCGGCGGCGGGGAGAGTGGCGGCAGCAGCCGGAAGGCCGGGCATCCCAGGGCGGCCGCCATTGCCAGGAAGCTCAGGATCAAGGCCAAGAACCCCTGATTCGTTTGCTTGCTAGATAGATTGCGCTTAGAGGATGGATTCTCAGGTGATGCTAGGAGGAACTTTGTGGTAGGATTTGTATAAGAGAGAGGGGTGAGTTGGATCATCCACAGGTGCGATGCATGAATCGCAAATTCGTTATTCTTTTGGACACGTCTTCTGTCTGAACGTTGTTAGTTTGCTGTGAAACTGTCTGAACGTTGTTCAGGCTTTCAGAAGTGCAATTTGGCAAGTTTCTAAATAGGAAAAGGAAATAAAATCAAGTTAAGCAGTTCGCTTGTTCAGGCTTTCAGATGATGCCGGTTTCCCTGGTTTTCAAACAGAAATAAACTGAGTCCACATCTGGATAATGATGCTTTCTCTTTCTTTTTCTATGAAGGATTCCCCTGATACCGATAATAATTTGGAGCTCATGGCTAAACGCAACGGCAGTCAGATTAGTCTGCAAGAACATCTAACTGTGACTCATCCCCAAAACACCGGTAAGCTCGGCTTCCGCTGCTCGTTTCAGTTTGTTATTTTTCTGCAAAAGAGGTAAATAGTTGATTCAGTGAACTGGAGAGACAGGAAAGACTGCTTGATTTTCTTTTCTTGGAAAATGAACCTTTTCTCACTTGAATTGCCAGAGCTTCTGCCTTTTATGGTTCAGACTTTTTTTTTGGCCATTTCCAGTGAAATCCCTGAAGATCTCTGTTCAGAACTGGGGATTTTTAGTCGAAAGTCTATGACTGACTGTAATTGAGTCTCCCTATGACTGACCGTAATTGAGTCTCCCTATCACTGACTAATTGAGGCTCCCTGACTCTACTTCCTTTACATGGAAGCATTCATCAGTATTTTGAAATCAGTCATGCAAATATTCACAGATGTAATAACAAACATGATTTATTACATTCGCATAAGTTTTGACAAGAAACATACGAGCACCACAAAAACATTACCAGCATTGACCTTTGATTTTCCAAACAAGATGACCTTATACTTCATTATTTGAAAGGAAAGGAAGGCTGACAAAATCCAGAAAGCACAGCAATTGCTCTGTCCTCATGGCAGTGGTGATAGAGGGGGAAAACAAACAGCCCTATACTTTTTTTCAGGAAACCTCGAAATGGCAGGGCGTTCTTACAGGCTGTATATATCTAGGATCATGAATGTCAACTCCAGGGTGACCTTGAAGAAGTGATTCTCTAAGTTCAAATACATAATGAGAACCTATTGATAACTTCTGCCACTAATTATAACCAAGATATATGGATTTCACTAGAAATAGTCATTCAAGTGAGGAGACTCCTTTTCCACGAAAATCAAGTAGGGAGAATTTCTTCGTCTTAATAAAAATATCTCTGTCCCGAGTATGCAGTAAAGACAACCCTACTGAACTAGAAAACAGGAGACACATTAATTACACAAGAAATTTTCTACAACCAACTAGAGATTTCTTAGCGTTCTCTTTGAGAAGATGGGACGAGAAGCAAATAACCTTTTGTCAAATGTTTCCATATGTAACAGCAAGTATGATTGATTACATTTGCACAAGTTCTGACAAAAAAAATACTAAGACCAACCAGAGATTGTGTTTGCTTAAGCATGTTTTATATGGGAATATCACAATTTACGTATAAACCAGAAAGGTGCAGAAATACCACAGTACCATCCACAACAGATTTATTTCCTACTTCATTAAATTTGTAAAGCCAAATACCCAGCAGAGTTGACACAGAATACACAAGCAATGTGAAAATTAGAAGCACAACTGTATTACCCCTCGCACAAGTTGTGTACAAAATAGCCCCTGTAAGATTTTTCTGAACTAAACTCCATCCCATCCATCTCTCAAAACCCGAGCTACACAATGGCCGCGCATACAAGATAATGATATATTGACGAATGCTCCTATATGGATACATTAGTTCAAGTACAGCTAATTCATACAAAGGAAGAAGATAGTGGGAAGCCTAAAGTGCAGTTCACGGTATGAAATTCAATCATGGTCATAGACTACAGAGATTTCACAATCCCCAGTTCTAAACAATAAATTTTCAGGGATTTCGCTGGAAATGGCAATTTAAGTGAGGAGAGGTTCAATTTCCAAGAAAATCAAGGAAGAAGTACTTTGTCTTGCAAAACTATCTTCATTCCGAATAGGAAGTACAGATATAGCTCTACTGAACGAGAAAACAGGGGACATACTAATTAGAATAAATTTCCTCCGACCAACCATAGAGTTCTCAGCACTCCCTTTGAAAAGGTGGGACGAGAAGCACATCGCCTTCTGTCAAATGTTTCCAGATATGTAACAACATGAATGATTGATTGGGTTTGAGGAAATTCTGACAACATTGACCTTTGATTTTCCAAACAAGATGCCCTGTACTTCCGTATTGAAAGGAAAGGAAGACTGACGAATCTAGAAAGCAAAACTATTGCTCTGTCCTCATTGCGGTTGTGATACAGGGGGAAAACCCAACATACATTTTTTAGGAAACCTTGTAAGGGCAGGATGTTCCAGCAGACTATATATCTAGGATCATTAATGTCAGCTCCAGGATGACCTTGAAGAAGTGAACCCCCACAAGTTCTAACGCATAAGGAGAACCTATTCATAACTACCTGCTACTCTAGTACTAAAGATAAGAGCCTAATAGTTATGCTCACCTCTTGCTATAATATCCGGTTGATTGTCTAGGGACTTAACACATTCATTTCTAGAATCAGCTGTTTTCCACGCCACCGGTGATCTTATGTATATTCTAACCAGAATCCTAAATCCGAACTAAGGAGAATCAGTGACTTCTAATTCACATGGAATATTTAATTACGATTCAAGTATAGCATTCTTATACTTACTAATTCTAACGAGATGGGCAGATATCATTGCACATTTCAGCTTGCCAAATCCCGTTGCATATATTTCTATAACCTAAATTTGCAATAGTAACAGACTATTATTCAATCTTACTAATATTCTTAGATCAGTTCAGTAGTACCCTCCAGGTTCTAAAAGGTTTCATATCCATTGCATATGTAATAGAGTAGCAAAAAAATGTAGGAAACAGATTTGAACAAGCATGAATAGCACATTCCATTTACCATTAGCATTTGCATCAAATAATTGTTTAAACATGAAATGCACAGACAGACAAATAGGTTATCTAGTTCAAGCTTCCAACATATAAACTATTTTATGGATACTCACATGGGTAACAGGGTAATGATGCAGACCATCACAGCCCTCGAAAAAAACTTTGCACCTTCACACGTTTGCGACCTTTCCTCTCAAAGAATGCATGCCTCACAAGGCTTTCTTTTAAAGAGAGCTGAAGAACCTCTGGAGTCACAGAAATTTTTTGGAATTTATCCACCAACTTGCCCTTGCTGTCACAGTGAAACAGGAGACCAGCAGAGCGGCCACTTATCACCATATCTCCATTATCAGACACAACGTTCCAGGCAGAAAGTCCTTTGTCCGAAACGTATTTCGTCATCTCCGCCTTCGCCAATTGAATTTTGTGCTTCAGTGACCATACCTCCTTCTCGTAGTCCTGCAACACCCAGACTTGGACTATCATGGTGTCGCGATCAAGCTGGCGGATGCAAAGCGTACCATCCATCTGACATAAATGTACTGCATAGCCAGCTACGGGAGATGGCATACACCTGAATGACTCATCCACCGTGTCAAAAACTACTAGCTTTCTTTCGTTGTCATGGTAGCTGCCAGTGTACCAGTGGAGGCAGTCATGTAACACGACAGGCGGGTTATCATGATCAAGCCAAGCACCAGATATAAAGTTCTCCACTGATGGTGAGGGCACTGGAAGCCCGATGCACCTCTGTTCCTCCAGGGAGGACGAGCCCACAGTGAGAACATGGTAGTTTGGATTCTTCCGGTAGAGAACGCGGTACTCGCTGGACGGGCGGTGATGGTATAGAGCGGTGACATTGCTCAAATCAGGGAGTGCACACCACTGGCGCGTGGCCGGGTTACAGATGTAGTAGAGGCGGTAGGTGCGGGACAGGAGGAGGAGGCCGTCGCAGGAGGCGTGGATGTAGTACTTACGGCACTCATCGTAGCTGCTGAACCCTAGGACGGGGCGGCGCACGGCGGGGGACTGCCAGAGATCGAAAGCATCGACCGTGGCAGGGACCTTGTAGAGGGTGTCAGAGTTGAACAGGACCAGCGGGAGCGACGGCTGATGTTTGTGGTGGGCGAGGAGAAATTCCGCGTCGCAGGTGAGGCGGCGCCAGGAGCGGCAGACCGCGCGGCAGCGGAGGAGCTCCTTCGCCGGCAGGCGGTAGAAGATCTCCCACAGGACGAGATCCTCCGGGAGGACGGGGCCGGCGGCATGGTCGCGCTGCGTCCGCCTTACCCTCGCGGATTTCACCATGGTGGATCTCACACTGCACAGCCGCTGGCCGTCTCACGCCATTGGACTGGAGCGATAGCTCGCCGGCGACGGCGGGGAATCTAGGGTTGAAGGGAGGATTAGTTGTGGCGACTGGCGAGATTGGAGAAGGAACTTTTTTCTTTTTTAGGTGGGAGAAGGAACTTCGAAATCGTGAATATTCATAAAGAGGACGATATGTACTGCCTACTCCTAATAATTCGGTTTCCATAATTGCTGATTTGTTTCCTAATAATTGCTTCCAAAAATCTTTTTATCCTTCAAAATAAATCCCACATTTTCAGCAAACAGCTTTTATTTTTGAGGGATTTTGAGCAAACAGATTTGGTAAATGGTGGTTGAAAACTCGAAATCACTTCATTCCGTCTTCATCATGTGCCCGACAAAATCGGGTGATCTAAGAAAAAACGTGTGAACCGCTCTGTGGGCCCCACCACCTTCTTCGTAATCATCTCATGTTCTCCAACCCACCCGCTATAGTACAGGTCGATCGAAAACCTTTTCCTAACCTAGCCGACAGGAACCACTCCTATGACTAGGCGGACACCTCTCCCCTGATCTCCGCAGGCGAGGTTGTTGGTCCCCTCTCCCTTCGCTTGCCGCTCCGGCGGTAGGAGGGAGGGGGACCTCGTTCCTTTGTTCTGGCTTGGTAGTTAGGGTTAGGGCAAGTTTTCCATGGCGCTCCGTTGGGGTGGTGGGAGCGGTGCCCGAGCAAATAAATCTGCCTCATCTCCACTCCCACACCGGCAGTGTCCTTGATGGCAGTGTCTTGGAGGTGATGGCATCGTGTGCTTGTCGATCTTTTAGATCGACGTCGTTCAGTTTCGTGGATGGTGTCGCTGAGGCGGCGGTGGCGACTCCATCAGATCTGTATGTCCTCCTGCTTTGTCCCCGCCGCTACGGTGTTGTCTCCAGCGTCATGGTGGAGCAAGGAGGATTTCTTCAGGAGTTGCCCGGCAGCTGCGACCTATGGTCGTGGCGGCGCCGGCATGCGGTTGAAGATGATGACCCTGAAGCACGGAAGGTGGTTCGTGGATGGCGGATATGGCGTGATCTCTCGACCATGTCGACGGGGGGCGACGGTGAAGGGTTCGCAGCATAGAAAACAAAAATTTTCCTACGATGTGAACTATATACCAAGATCTATTTATACTAGATACAAACAACGGGCGGATGTATATCCGTAGAGAACATACCCTTGAAGACCGACAAAGTTTAACGAGTCCAAACTCGTGGTTGATGTAGACGATCTCTTACCGATCTCAAGATCGAGAGGAAGTCCTAGCGCCAAAATCGGCGCATCCGTGCTCGCACACGTTCGAGGCACCGAGCAACCTCCGCCTCCTCGCTCAGTGATGCGTGGAAGCACAACTCTTTCTTGCCGAATAGCCACCGGGAACATGTATCTCGCTAGTCGAGACCATGGGGATAAATTCTAGAGGGAGAGATCCTTCACGAGGAGGTGTGAGTGAGAAGTGAGAGGAGGGCTCCTTTTATAGGAGGAGGGAACCCCAAGGGGTGGCAGGCGCATGGGGCTGCCCTTGCCCTCCCTCTTCATGTGGGTGGACACTCCACTCACAAAACTCCTCCAAATTCCTCCACTCAAAATCCCACTCAAAGATCCCATTAAATTTCCACCAAATTTAATGCAAACTCTCATTAAATAAAACTCTTTTATTTTATTCAGAATTTTGTCAATTACTTTAATGACAAACATTCACAAATAACCTTGCTAGAATTCTATTTCACATGCATAACCACTTTATGCAATTTCACCAAACTGCTTTGTTTGGTATCTAGTGAAATAAATTCTGCGCTATTTATTCTTTCGGCATGAAACTTTTGCTCCAATTGGATGTCGGTGTCTCTTAAGTGTGTCACCCTACGGTTCGTGAATAATGCGGACATGATCGAGACCCCTCTCAGATCAATAATCAGAAGCGGGATCTGGAGACCCATACTGACTCCCACACATTCAACGATGACTTTCTCGTGATCGTCGGAACCTTTTACGCTAGTATCTTAATCCCTTTGTCTCACGATATATTACATGTCCGAGATTCGATCATCGGTATCTCCATACCTAGTTTGATCTCGTTACCGACATGCACTCTTTTCTCGTTCCTGTGATATAACATTCTAGTGATCAAATCACTTGCTTGCAAGCTAATCAATGTGATATCACCGAGAGGCCTGAGTATATCTATCCGTCATCGGGATGAACAAATTCCACTCTTGATCCATGAGCCTCAACATAACACTTTATTAGTTACGAACCCATCTTTATAATCACCACATTACGGTGTGACGTTTGATGTTATCAAGAAACTCTTAGGTGTTAGTGATTGACATGATCTCATGGTCTAAGGATTAGGATCACTTCGTAAGTTGTTATAGCAATATAAACTCAATGACTTTGATCGTAATGCTATACTTCGGATGAATGTTCATCACATCATTACACTAATGTTGTGATCCGTTATTAACAACATCCAATGTCCATGATCGAAACCTTGATCATCTTGTTAATCAACGAGCTAGTTTATGAGAGAGGCTTAACTAGGAACTTTCTGTTTGTTTATTAAACACACATGTATTAACGTTTCCGTATTAATACAATTATAGCATGCAAAATAAACATCTATCATATACTTGGAATACACATAATAAACAATTTATTATTGCCTCTCGGGCATATTCCTTGATCTCCACTTGCACTAGAGACAATAATCTAGTTACATAGTGATATATCTAACACCCATCGAGTTACGGTGTTGATCATGTTTTGCTCTAGGGAGAGTTTTAGTCAACGGATCCGCTACATTGAGATCCGTATGTACTTCTAAATCTTTATATCTCCATCCTTGACATGCTCATGGATGGAGTGAAACCGGCGCTTAATATGCTTGGAATGCTTGTGAGACCTTGGCTCTTTGGCATTGGCAATGGCACCATTGTTGTCACAATAGATCACCATTGGGTCCAACGCGTTTGCCACAACTCCTAGTTGGATATGAACTCCTTCATCCAAGCGCTTCTGAGCTTCAAGCGACAACATATTCGGCCTCCGTTGTTGATCCCGCTACCACAGGTTGTTTGGAGCTCCTCCAACTAACCGCTCCGCCATTCATGAGAAATACGTATCCGGATTGAGACTTAGAGTCATCCGGATCGGTGTCAACTAAGCGTCGACATAACACTTAGCGACGAGCTCTTCTTCACCTCCGTATACAAGAAACATATCCTTAGTTCTTCGTAAGTACTTAAGGATATTCTTGACCGCTATCTAGTGTTAGAACACGGATCCGATTGGTACCTACTAGTCAAACTAATAGCGTGTGCCACATCCGGTCTTGTACATAGCATGGCGTACATTATAGAGCCTATGGTTGAAGCATAGGGACTTTGTCCATTATCTCTCTTTCTTCCAAGCGGACTTTGAGTCTTACTCAATGTCTTGCCTTGCAACATAGGTAAGAACCCTTCTTACTTCCGTCCATTTTAAACTTCTTTAAAATCTTATCAAGGTATGTACTTTATGATAGCCCTATTAGGCGCCTAGATCTATCTCTATAGATCTTTATGCCTAATATGTAAGACGCTTCACCTAGGTCCTTCATTGAAAATTTCTTTGTTTAGATAACTTTTAACACTGTTTAAAGTTCTATATCATTAGATCAATAATATGTCATCCACATATAATATCGAAATGCCACATTGCTCCCACTCACTTTCTTGTAAATACAAGCTTCTCCATAAGTTTGGACAAATCCAAACTCTTTGATCACCTCATCAAAGCGGAGATTCCAACCGTGATGCTTGCTTCAATCCATAGATGGATCTGAAGCTTGCACACCTTGTTAGCATCCTTAGGATCGACAAAACCCTTTGGTTGTATCATATACAACTCTTCTTCAATATTACCATTGAGAAACGCGGTTTTGACATCCATCTGCCATATTTCATAATCGAAATATGCAGCAATTGCTAACATAATCCTAACTGACTTTAGCATCGCTACGGGAGAGAAAGTCTCATCGTAGTCAACTCCTTGAATTTGTCGAAACCCCTTTGCGACAAGTCGAGCTTTATAGATGGTCACATTACCATCAGCATCAGTTTTCCTTTTGAAAATCCATTTGTTCTCCACGGCCTTTCGGTCGTGAGGTAATTCCACCAAGTTCCAAACTTGATTTTCATACATGGATTCCATCTCGGATTCTTCTTCATACGTCGCAGGGTCATTATTTTCATCAACCATGAAATTTATGACAGGATTTCCGTCATTTCGGGGCTGCCGCGTCTGTTTGACCGAGGTTCGGTACTCTCTTTGGAGTTTCATGATCATTATCATTAGTTCCCTCTTCAACAGGTGGAGCCAACTCCGGAACAACTTTCGGTGCTGCGCTACTCGCCATACTTTGAAGAGAAGGTTCCACAACCTCTTCGAGTTCTACCTTCCGACTACTCACACCTTTCAGAAACTCTTTCTCTAGAAAGGATCCATTCTTAACAAAAACCTTGCCCTCGGATCTGTGATAGAAGGAATACCCAATAGTTTCTTTAGGGTATCCTATGAAGACGCATTTTCGCTTTGGGTTCGAGTTTATCCGGTTGAAGTTTCTTCACATAAACATAACCCCAAACTTTAAGAAATGACATCTTAGGTTTGTTTCCAAACCACAATTCATACGGTGTCGTTTCAACGGATTTAGATGGTGCCCGATTTAAAGTGAATGCAGCGGTTTCTAGTGCATAACCCCAAAATGACAACGGCAAGTCCGTCGAGACATCATAGATCGAACCATATCTAATAAAGTACGATTCTGACGTTGACACACCATTTATTTGTGGTGTTCGGCAGGTGTGAGTTGTGAAACAATTCCACACTCTTTCATGTGAGTGCTAAACTCGTAACTTAGATACTCACCTCCACGGTCGACCGTAGAAATTTGATCTTTCTATTACGATGATTTTCCACTTCATTACGAAATTCCTTGAACTTTTCAAAGGTTTCAGACTTGTGTTTCATCAAGTAGATATAACCATATCTACTCAAATCATCCGTGAAAGTAACAAAATAACGATATCCACCTCGCCGACACACTCATTGGACCACATACATCGAATGTATGATTTCCAATAAATCATCGCTTCGTTCCATTGAACCGGAAAGCGCGTTCTAGTCATCTTGCCCATAAGGCATGGCTCACATGTATCAAATGATTCATAATCAAGTGATTCCAAAAGTCCATCCGAATGGAGCTTCTTCATGCGTTTAATGCCAATATGACCTAGACGGCGATTGCCACATATATGCGGATATATCATCATTAAGTTTAATCCTTTTAGCATCAACATTATGAATATGTGTAACATTATCATCGAGATCCAGAAATAAACCATTCATCATTGGTGCATGACCATAAAAGATTTCATTCATATAAATGGAACAACCATTGTTCTCAGATTTGAATGAATAACCACTTTGCATCAAACATGATCCAGATACAATGTTCATGCTCGGTCACGGGCACCAGATATGATTATTTAAGTTTATGACTAATCCCGACGGTAAGTGGAGAGGTAGTGTTCGGGCGATCACATCAACGTTTGATCCATTGTCGACACGCATCTTGACCTCACCCTTGCTAGCGGTCGCTTTGTTCCGCGACCCGATTCGAGTTACAAATATTAGCAAATGAACGGTATCAAATACCCGGTGCTCTGCGAGCACTAGTCAAGTACACATCAATAACATGTATATCATATATACCTTTGTTTGCCTTGCCTTCTTGTCGCGCTAGATACTTGGGCGATTCTTCGATGGCGATCCCTTACAATAGTAGCACTTTATCGGACTTAGGTCCAACTCGGGGTTTCTTTTCAGGCGCAATGTGCTTGCCGCCCTTACTTCCTCCGTTTTCCTTCTTGTCTTTCTTGAAACCGGTGTTCCTATTGATCATCAACACTTGATGTTCCTTTTGATCTCCACTTCGCGGTTTTAAGCATTGTGAGCTCGGGAGAGACTTCTTCATGCCTTGCATATTATAGTTCATCACGAAGCTCTTATAGCTAGGTGGCGAGACTGCGAGAACGATGGATGCCTAAGTCAATGGGAATCGTTATTCCCAAGGACACAAGCTTATCGGCGTAACGACATCTTGAGTACATGCTCACTAACTGAGCTGTTCTCTTCCATCATGCAACTAAAGAACTTTTACGAAGCATTGTAGCTCTCACAGACATGTGTATCGAAAATCATTTTCAACTCACCCATTGTATCAAAAGCATTGCCGTTTAAACGCTTTGAAGTTCTCTAGCCCATACAATATGCCGCAATGAACTAAGTTGTGGTCCTCCGACGAGTCGATAGACATTCTTCTCCTCGTCGGGGCATCGTCAAAGGTGGGGCCTAACGGCGCTTCTAGCACATATTGCTTTTGTGCAAAGAGAGGAGAATCCTCAAATTCATGGCCCATTCAAGAAAGTTGCTACCGTTCGTTGCTAGTTTCTCTTTCTCCATGAACGCATTGAAATTAAAAGCGGTGGTGCCATCTACAATGTAATTTGTAAAGTTTAGACTAAGTGTATGATAGATTGAGTTCAACTAATCTATATTACGAATGAACTCCCACTCAAAAGCGACATCCCTCGTGTCCTTTTGGTGATTACATGAACCAAATCCACTACACCAAGTCCGATCATCACGTGAGTCGGCATAGCTTCAAAGGCGAGCATCAAATGGGCATCATATCAACTATATGACTCATGCTTAACCTTTGATTACGTGTTCGAGGCCATGTCTCAGACATGCTAGGCTCGCCAAGTTAGAACCTTAGTATTTGCGTGTGTAACTGTTTTACACCCGAAGTATGGTCGAGGATCCAAGTACACCCGATCATCACGTGATGTCTTGGAGCGACGAAAACATAATCGGTGCATACTAAAGGAAGAACACATTCTTATCTTGATATTTAAATGAGGGATCATCTTATTATGCTTTAACAAAGCGCTAAACAAGCAATATAAGATGCAATCAAACATCATATGTTTATTAGTGAAATTATATGGTTCCCGCAGATGATCTCTATCATGTGCATCGTGGTATGATCACTATCATACCTATATGTGTAAATCCACGCCTATGGATTTTACGCTATGTGTGTTGTAAGTATCATCTCATACTTCTACTTACAACACTACCATATCATAACACTAGCCCAGCAACAATCTAAACTAGACGCTTCTAATTTATCCATTGCAAGTTTTACGTGGCTTAGGGCTTTCGAGATAGAACCGTTCTTACCTACGAACATGAACCACAACGAGGATAATCAAATTGTTGACAACTCGCTTGCAAAATAGATATTGACTATAGTAGGAGAGCAGACACCGCTAGCCACTTATGCAAACTAGTTGCATGTCAAGCGTGGAACAGGTCTCATGTGCGAGGACATGTAAAGTTTGTCCGGCCGCTTCATCCCACTATGCCACCAATATCCAAAATCACAAGAAAGGAGCAACAACATGATCATCATCGCCCACATACTCATATGTGTACTACCCGTGTAAAGTATCTACGCATAGATCCGCTCGATACCCTTTGAAGGGTTCGCATAGAAAACAAAAATTTTCCTCGATGTGAACTATATACCAAGATCTATTTATACTAGATACAAACAACGGGCGGATGTATATCCGTGAGAACATACCCTTGAAGACCGACAAAGTTTAACGAGTCCAAACTCGTGGTTGATGTAGACGATCTCTTGCCGATCTCAAGATCGAGAGGAAGTCCTAGCGCCGCAAATCAGCGCATCCGTGCTCGCACACGCTCGAGGCACCGAGCAACCTCCGCCTCCTCGCTCCAGCGATGCGGAAGCACAACTCTTTCTTGCCGAATAGCCACCGGGAACATGTATCTCGCTAGTCCGAGACCATGGGGATAAATTCTAGAGGGGAGAGATCCTTCACGAGGAGGTGTGAGTGAGAAGTGAGAGGAGGGCTCCTTTTATAGGAGGAGGGAACCCCAAGGTGGCGCGCATGGGGGCTGCCCTCCCCTCTTCATGTGGGTGGACACTCCACTCACAAAACTCCTCCAAATTCCTCCACTCAAAATCCCACTCAAAGATCCCATTAAATTTCCACCAAATTTAATGCAAACTCTCATTAAATAAAACTCTTTTATTTTATTCAGAATTTTGTCAATTACTTTAATGACAAACATTAACAAATAACCCCTTAGAATTCTATTTCACATGCATAACCACTTTATGCAATTTCACCGAAAACTGTTTCGGTATCTAGTGAAATAAATTCTGCGCTTTGTTTATTCTTTTCGGCATGAAACTTTTGCTCCAATTGGATGTCGGTGTCTCTTAAGTGTGTCACCCTACGGTTCGTGAATAATGTGGACATGATCGAGACCCTCTCGGATCAATAATCGAAGCGGGATCCGGAGACCCATCGACTCCCACACATTCAACGATGACTTTCTCGTGATCGTCGGAACCTTTTACGCTAGTATCTTAATCCCTTTGTCTCACGATATATTACATGTCCGAGATTCGATCATCGGTATCTCCATACCTAGTTTGATCTCGTTCGACATGCACTCTTTTCTCGTTCTGTGATATAACATTCTAGTGATCAAATCACTTGCTTGCAAGCTAATCAATGTGATATCACCGAGAGGGCCCAGTATATCTATCCGTCATCGGGATGAACAAATTCCACTCTTGATCCATGAGCCTCAACATAACACTTTATTAGTTACGAACCCATCTTTATAATCACCACATTACGGTGTGACGTTTGATGTTATCAAGAAACTCTTAGGTGTTAGTGATTGACATGATCTCATGGTCTAAGGATTAGGATCACTTCGTAAGTTGTTATAGCAATATAAACTCAATGACTTTGATCGTAATGCTATACTTCGGATGAATGTTCATCACATCATTACACTAATGTTGTGATCCCGTTATTAACAACATCCAATGTCCATGATCAGGAAACCTTGATCATCTTGTTAATCAACGAGCTAGTTTATGAGAGAGGCTTAACTAGGAACTTTCTGTTTGTTTATTAAACACACATGTATTAACGTTTCCGTATTAATACAATTATAGCATGCAAAATAAACATCTATCATATACTTGGAATACACATAATAAACAATTTATTATTGCCTCTCAGGGCATATTCCCTTCAGACGGATCTGGGGCCGGGATGGCATGGGGAAGATCCCCAGTCGACATGCCACGACGATACGTGCCTTGCCGTGCGCGCCAGGCCTGGTCTTCAACTCAAAAATCCTTGATAGAGATGGTGCTTCCCGGTTCTGGCAACGATGGAGGCCTTTCTCTTCTTCTACCGAGGGGTGTCTCGGTGGTGTTGGTGGTTGGCGATGGTCGTTTATGTCGTTATGTGCAGGGTTCTATCTACGTAGTTTCAAGGCGGTTGTCTTTGCACAGTGTCTTTGGTAGTTTCTCTGAGGATATTTTGTAATCTATATTTACAATAATGAAATACGCGGTTACTTCAAAAAAACACCCTCTATATCAACTAGACAAGAGAGAGAGAGAGAGAGGAAGCATATCGCCCACGGAGTCGGAACCATGACTGAGTCGGATGTAGGGCCTATGAGACTGGTTGTCACGTCCTAGATTCTGACAAGGAAGAGACTTATGGTTGGGGTGCGGGTGTCCCGCACTGGACTTAGGGGTAGGGTTTCGGGTCATCGACGCCTGAAACAAAAGGGGTGAGGGGCTTAGTGGGATGGTCGAGGGTGGCGGTGAACCGGCTAAGGAGAAGCTTGGGGATAGGACGGGATGGTGAGGCATCTACGGGCGGGGAAGGCGACTTCGGCCGGTGGTGGTTGCAGGGACGGAGCAGGTCGCCAGAGGAAGAGAAGAGGGGATGTAGTGGAGCTGTTCGTCGGCGGCGAGTTTATCTTTGTGCGGCGTGACATCTACTACACAGATGACCGCCAGTTTGTAGGCTCCAAATGATTATTTGTTTCTATAAAAAAATCTTGTAAATTACATAATTACGTTCTTATTTGTTGGAAACAAACATTGTTGGTTTTGTATCACATCTCCTGAAATTGTGAAGTACTATAATTTGTTTCGATAGAAATATTTGCTCTATTTATGTGGAGTGACAGAAATATTTTCTTCATTTATTTAGAATGCACCATTTTAAGAATCAAATCATAAGTAATGAGTGTTTTTACCTAATTAATCCACGTATGACTATTGATTTGCTTGAACATCATGCTTTCATGATACTAAATTTTGTTTCAACCAGATACTTGATTCCATAGTTTGTTCAAACTACAAGAAACAAATTAGATGTATTGTTATGTTTCAAAATAGCCAGATCGTGCTTCCATCAACGGAAGAACTTCCTTCCACCACTACTGGAAATTGTTTTGATATTGTGTGTGGACATGTCCAATGTTTCAACGTACGAGTGGCCGCTACTGCGAGGAAGCTCATAGGGGTAGGATATGCGTGTGTGTCTATAGAAATGGGTGCATGTACGTGTTGTTAGCGTCTATGATTTGTTTCATGTTTCTAAAAAAAGATCAAGACCAAGTGATGAGCATTTCGAGGAATCTCCGGTGATTCCTTTGTGTGTGAAGCGGGAACCTGGGAGCTTTTGTGCAAGGATTTATAGAAGAGAGAGGGATGGCACTATATGGCAGGTGCTGGCTGATGAGTTGGGTCGTCTACTGAAGAAACAACCCACTTCTTTGTTGTATGAAGCTCCAATGTTGATTCCTTTTTTTCTACCACAAATGCGTTGTTTGTTGTTCATTTGAAGAGAAATTGGTGCTGGATGTGATGCTTAAGAAATAACCGATAAGTTCCATATAAAAAAATCATCAGAAGATGCAAAACTTGAAATGCCAACGTTTCTGCAAGTTAACTGTCTATGAAAGCAAACATCCAAATTTTCACTAACAGAAGACATACTGAAAGCAAACATCCAACATCTATGAAAGCAAATCGTTTTAGGGTGACGAATAGCTCCAAATCGAAAGCGACAATTACTAACAACACAAAACTGACACTCTAGAAACCAGCAAACCATAATCTGGAAGAAAAACCAGCAAACCATAATCTGGAAGCTACTCCTACTTGTGACTCTTTCAGTTTGCATTCTGAAAAGTCCAATATATTATAGCGCCTATCCCCTGCTGCTCCCTCTGGTTCCTTGTTTTTATGCGGAAAGAGGTCAATAGTTGAGTCAATGACAATCCACAACAAATTTGTTTCCTACTTCATTAAATTCATATATCAAACTGAACTTTGTCAATTCTATACTATCTTCTTTGCCAACATTTTACATGTGTATGCTTAAATTAAACAAAATCATGGTAAAGACGGTCAACCGAGCTAGACAACATTGTCTTTGGGACAAAAAGGACAGAGAAAAGCATAACTCTCTTGCGGCTTGGGAACTTGTATGCAAACCTAAGGAGAAAGGTGGCCTGGGAGTGATTAACATTGAAATTCAGAACGATGCACTCTTGATGAAACATTTGTTCAACTTCTTTAACCATCGAGATACTCCTTGGGTCAACATGGTTTGGCAGGCGTACTATCAGAACTCTGCTCCACAGGCGACAAAACCGGTAGGTTCCTTCTGGTGGAAAGACGTTTGCAAGATACTCACAACATTTCGCAGTATCACCTCACCCTCTCTTAGTAAAGGAAATTCAATTCTTTTTTGGAAATATGCTTGGCATGGAGATCTATTGGGTACATGTTTTCCAAGGATTTATTCCTTTGCTGTTGATTCTGATATCTCTGTCAAGGAAATGCTGACTATCACAATCTCAGAACAAATGGCTCATAGGTTGGCAATTTCAATCTCACCACAGGCTGATGAGGAACTTACTCAGATTTTAGAGCTCATATATCCCCTGACGGTGGACTATCACACCAGGCAACAGAGGGATAGTTGGCCTTTTTTCATTCACAGTGGAGCGTACACCTCTCAAGGATTCTATTGATACATTTTGATGGTCTCAATGTTTACCCTGTCTTTGGGAAATTGTGGAAGAGTAAATCCTTAAACAAGCAAAAGGTCTTTATTTGATTGTTGCTTTTTGATCGGTTAAATACACGGGATATGATGGACAGAAGGAATTTGGCATGTGGCATCTGGACTACAATGTGTTGTTTGCAACAGCTAGGAATATGAAACTAGAGAGCATCTCTTTTTCAAATGTCGCTTCGCACACTTTGTATGAAGAAGCCTGAATATCACTTGGAATGCTGATCCCGAGGTGACATCAATGTTTGAGCAAGCTAAGGAAACATTTCAGGGACCAAAATTCATGGGGATTGCCACTTGTGCTTTGTGGGGGATTTGGAAATGCAGAAATGATCTGATTTTTGAGAATAAACAAATCTCTTTTGCATCGTGGAAGGCTGTTTTCAAGTATGATCTCCAATTGATCTTGCATAGGGTTAAACCCTCTCATAAAACAGCTCTCTTTGACTGGTTGGAAGCCTTCCAGTGCATCCCTTCTGTTGTACATATGTAACTCTTCCCCTAACTTTAGCACCTAGCTTAGCTCTTTTCTTCTTCTCTTGTACATTTGTAATTACGTCTAGCATGTACATTGGTTCTAAGGTTCTCCTCTCCTTTTTTATAAAATTATACCATAGGGGCTCCCCAACGGTTTCACAGTCAATTTTTTTTTCGTAAATCCAACTACACGACATGATTGACACAGAATAAGCAAGCAATTTAAAATTAGAAGCACCACTGTATTACCCTTACACATGTTATGCCAACACACACCAATATAGCTCCCCTCCCCATACAGTTCTTCGGAACTGAACTGAACTCCATCCTATCCATCTCTTGAAACCTCAGCCATAATATGGTAGTGCATACAAAATTGAAAATATTGGCAAATGCTTGTATGAATACATTAGATCAAGTGCAGCTAACTCATGCAAAAGTACTGAATAGAAAACCCCACTGAACGAGAAAGCAAGGGACAGGCAAATTAGAAGAAATTTCCTGCGACCAACAGAGTTTTTTAAGAGGAAAAGCAGGAGCTCTGCTTTTGCTTAACACAAATATTTGCTTCATTTATTTTTGTCGTGACATAAATATTTGCTTCATTTACTTAGGCATGCAACATTTTTAGTGTCAAATCATACCAGTCACGAGTGTTTTCACCTAATTAATCCACAAATAACGATTGATTTGTTTGAACATCATGCTTCCATGGTGTGAAATTTTGTTCTCAACGGATATTTGTTTCCACGGGTTTTTTAGATGCTTCCACGGTTTGTTCGATCAACAAGAAAACAAATTAGATTTATTATGTTTCAAAATAGCCAGATCGTGCTTCCATGAACAGAAGAACTTCCTTCCACCACTACCCGAAATTCAACATTGTGTGTTGAATGTTTCCCTTGTAATGAATTGAAGTTCTTTTCTTCACGTGTCCAGTGTATGAGCGATCGCCATTGAGAGGAAGCTAATGATCAAAGGCAGAGAATCCCTTTAATGCTGATTCATGTTCTATAAATGAATCACAATTCGTTATTATTTTGGACATGTTTTCTGTCTGACTGCTGTTCGTTTGCAGTGAAACTTTGCTGATGTGATGCTTTTAGAAATAATTAGGAAATTTCTTACTGAAAAATAAAATAAAAACATCATAAAATGCAGAGCTTGAAATGCCAACGTTCCTGCAAGGTATCCAAGGATGAGAAACGGCCGCAATTCTTTTTTATGAAAAAAAGGTTTCCCTGATTTCCATAACAAAAGACATACTGTTCAATAAAGAAATAAATTGGAGCCCAAAGCTAGTACCACAGCTAGACAATAAGAGTAAGCATTTCGTTTCAGGGTAACGAGTAGCTCAAATCCAAAGCGACTCTTACTGACAACATAAAAGTCACACTCCCGAAACCAGCAGAACATAATATGGAAGAAAACTACTACTATGTACTTCAGTTTGCATCCCAAAAAGATCAATATATCATAGAGCCTATCTCCAGCCGCTGTCTCCGATTCCGTGTTTTTTCTGCAGAAAGAGGTCAATAGTCGAGTCAATGACAATCCACAAAAAATTTGTTTCCTACTTCATTAAATTCATAAATCCAACTACATGGCAGGATTGACACAGAATACGCAAGCAATTTGAAATTAAAAGCACCACTGTATTACCCCTTACACAAGTTGTGCCAACAGACACCAAAATAGCTCCCCTCCCCATAAATTTCTTCGCAACTGAACTGAATTCCATCCTATCCAGCTCTCGAAACCTCAGCCATAATATGGTAGTGCATACAGAATTGAAAACATTGGCAAATGCTTGTATGCATACATTAGTTCAAGTGCAGCTAACACGTGCAAAAATATCTTTGTTCTGAATAGGCAACTCTACTGAACGAGAAAACAGGGGAAGGACAATTTAGAAGAAATTTCCTGCGACCAACAGAGTTTTTTTAAGAGGAAAAGAAGGAGCTCTGCTTTTGCTAATAGCAGAGGAAAAACTGTACAAAGACTGAGAGCAGTCTAGATGAAAATAAAAGGCTAAGATGAGACAAAAAAAGGAAACCAGAAAGGGCGCCAAAGCGATTATTCTCCTAAAACCTGACCTAGATTCAGTAAATTATCACTCAGAAGAGCGGCAATGCTCTCTGGTGTAACTGAAGGTTCTACAGTTTCTATCTTTCTGCAGGTGCCAAACAAGATATGCGGCAATGGAGATCTGACCAACTAGAGATTTTCAGAGCTCTCTTTTAAAAAGGTGGGACGAGGAGCATATCATCTTCTGTAAGTGTTTCCATATGTAACAACAGAATGATTGATTGCGTTTTGCATAGGTTTTGACAAGATACATATGAACACACTAGGAAAAACATTATCAGCACCGACCTTTGATTTCCAAACAAGATGCCATTATACTTCATTATTGAAACGGAAGGAAGACTAACAAAATCAAGAAAGCACAACTATATTTCTGTCCTCGTGGCAGTCGCAATAGAGGGGGAAAACCAATATACGTTTTTTGAGGAAAACTCAAAATCACAGGGTGTTCTTTCAGACCGTATATATCTAGGATCAGGAATATCAAATCCAGAACGAAGTGATTCTCTACAAGTTCTAATGCATATTGACAACCTATTAATAACTACCTGCTACTGTTGGTACTAACAATAAGAACCTTAATAGTTATGCCCACCTCACTATAAAATTCAATGGTCTTAAGTACATTCTTACCACAATCTGAAATCCAATCTAAGGAGAATAAGTGACTTCTGTTTCACACGGAATATTTAGTTGCCTTTTTAAGTATTATGTTCTTACTAATTCTATCTAGATATGCAGATATAATTGCATATTTCATCTTGCCAAATCTCGTTGCATAAATTTCTATAACTAAAATTTGAAAGACTAGCAGACTGTTCTTCCTCTAACTAATATTCTTAGCCCAGTTTGGTACTACCCTCGCATGTTTACAAAGTATCATATCGGTTGCATATGTTATAGAATAGCAAACAACCAGGAAAGCAGAGTTCTCGCAAGCATGATGAGCACATGTGCATTAACATTTGCATCATATAACTGTTTCAACAAGTGCACAGACAGACACAGAAATTACTTTAGTTCAAGCTTCCAACATAGAAACTATTTTAATAGATACTCACATAGGTAAGATAGAGACCATCAAATCCCTTGGAAAAAAACTGGCAACTTCACACGTTTGCAATCTTTCCTCTCAAAGAATGCATGCCTAACAAGGCTTTCTTTCAAAGAGAGCCGAAGAACCCTCGGGTTCACCGAATCCGGCTGGAATTTATATACCAAATTTCCCTTGCTATCATAGTGAAACAGGAGCCAAGGAAAGTGGCCCCAAACCAGCATATCTCCACTCTCGGACACAAAAGTTAGGCAAAGTACTTTATCTGAAACATATTTCATCATCTCCACCACCGGAAATGGAATTCTGTGCTTCAGTGACCATACCTCCTTCTCGTAGTCCTGCAGCGCCCAGACTTGGACTGTCATGGTATCACGTTCAACCTGGCGGATGCCAAGCGTACCATCCGCCTGACACAAATGTGCTTGTGCTACATTGTCGGCTATGGGAGATCGCATACACCTGAATGACTCATCCACTGTGTCGAAAACTACTACCTTGCTTTCGGTGTCCATGGATCTTCCATAGTACCAGTGGAGGCAGTCATGTAACAGGACAGGCGGATTATCATAATCAAGAGTGGTGTGGGTCATGAATTTCTTCACGGATGGTGAGGGCACTCTAAATCCGATGCACCTCTGTCCTTCCAGGGAGGAGCCAACGGTGAGAACATAGTAGACAGTGTTGACAACACTACCAGGTCCTTTTGGATGCTTCCGGTAGAGGACGCGGTACTCGCCCGACGGGCGGTGATGGTACAGAGCGGTGACATTGGACACATCCGGGAGCTTATACCATTGGCGCGTGGTCGGGTTGCATATGTAGTAGAGGCGGCAGGTGCGGGACAGGAGGAGGAGGCCATCGCAGGAGGCGTGGATGTATTACCTATGGCAGTCATCGTAGCTGCTGAACCCTAGGATGGGGCGGTGAACGGCGAGGGACTGCCGGAGATCCAAGGCATCGACCGTGGCTGGGACCTTGACGATAGTGTCACAGTTGAACAGGATCAGTGGGAGCGACGGCTGACGCCGGTGGTGGGCGACGAGAAATTCAGCGTCGCAGCTGAGGCGGCGCCAGGAGCGGCAGACCGCACGGCAGCGGAGGATCTCCTTCGCCGGCAGGCGGTAGAAGATCTCCCACAGGACGAGATCCTCCGGGAGGACGGGGCCGGCGGCATGGTCGCTCTGCGCCCGCCTTACCCTCGCGGATTTCACCATGGTCGATCCCACACTGCAAAGCCGTTAGCCGTCTTCCGCCACTGGACTGGAGCGATAGCTCGCCGGCGACGGCGGGGAATCTAGGGTTGAAGGGAGGGTTAGCCGTGGTGTGGTGAGATTGGAAAAGGATATCTGAAACCATGAACGGTTTGGTTCATAAAGGTTTGTGTTAGTTGGTTTCCATTAATTGCTTCCAAAAATCAAGATCGCTTCCAAAATAAATCCCTCATTTTCAACAGAAACTTTTGTTAAATGATGATTTTGTTTCCAGCAAAATTTTTCTGGCAGTAATTGAATATGATTTATTCGTTTGAGCAAACTGCGAATATTTGCTTCTTTCCTACAAAATTCTACCAATTTATTAATAAACATCAACGGTGGTACAAAAAGATCTAGAAGTAATAAGAATTACAAATAGCTCCATAGACCATCCAGTGACGACTACAAACAAAAGCACGGGTCGAAGACGAGCTGCCGCCATCGTCTCTCTATCACCGCAAGTGAACAAAGCTTGTCATAATAGAGCTTGTTAAAGTAGACAGACGAAAAATCATTGCGCTAAGACCCCGAAGGATCAGCGCACTAGAGCAACAACCATCGCCAATGATAACATCCTTAGATCAAAAGAGAACGATATAAAATCACACGAACGAACACGGAAACCAACAAGATGCCAGGAGATCCGCCGGACACACGACTCCACATGCCCTCCGTTTGGCGCTAGACGCGCCACCGGAGCCGGAGCAAAGGTAGGGCGTGTAGGATTCTTATTCTGACTTCATGATGGCTCCGTTGCCTCAACATTCCGAAACAGACACAAAAACAGTATAAACAAAGAACGAAATCCCCCATCGCCCTTCATTGGAGTATACTATGGTTTACTACGAATATTTGCTCCATATTTTTGTGTGTGATTATACACTTTTTCTGACAATCAATAACATGTATATTTATCATAACAAATTATACTTGGAAAAAATACATGAGCTGTCTTGAGTAATTACAAAATAAAATCTAAAAAACTAGCAAAACATTAAGGCTCTTTATCCCATGACACAATCTTGTACTTTTTCGAAGACAGACGTATAAACAAGATATCAAACCATAGACCTGCAAATATACCAACGAGAGTCCTCTCATAAATTTTTGAGCCGTAGTGCCAAGGCTACACGCACGCGCGCAATCATTAAAGTAATCAACCAACATTGCCAAGCGGACCTCAAGTAAGACGAACCAAATAGTCTGGTACTAATTACCATTGCCGAGGACATAGCAGCCGAGATAGATTTTGCGAGAAAAAACCTTCTCATGACAACCACAAAAAATCATTCAAGATAGATCCGGCGAAGTAAGAAAGACCATACCCAAAGAAATTTGATCTTCTTCCAACATCACCATTGACATCGGAAAGGAACTCACGTCATCGAACGAAGGGCCGAAGAACACTTACTAAAAGTTGTCATCTTCATCAACATGTAGGCCAAGAAAACGACCACCAAATCTAACACTAAACTATTGAAAACTAATTTTTATTGAAAACTCTACCATTAAGTCAAGTCGGGTTCCCCACCCCTCCCGACGCCAGCGAGTCCGACCGGAGGAGAGGGAACATATCAACAAAGATTCTAGAGGAGGCGACAACTAGGGTTCTTGAGGTGTTCTTTTTCGATCGAGTCTAATCTACTGTGTGATTATACACTTGATTATAGCTTAGTGTTATCTTTAATCACTGAAAATGTTTAATGGAGAATGTGTACGTAGTGAAGAGAAGACATAAACTACAACTAATCATGTACTCTCTTCTATCTGAATTAATTGACTCAACTTTTTATGTAGATACTCTAGTTTATTAGGCTTATTGAAAAATTAAAAAAATCTTCAAAGTTAGGCTCATATCTAGCACTAGTTAATACCCATTTTGGCATGCAACCAATAGCAAATTCCTGGGCATGTACAATGCGGTGATGTTAGACTTTCCCTTATAGTTGCGACATTGGATTTTTGCTTAGTTGCAGGTAAGAGAAATAAGAAAAAGAAGATTGTCTTCTCTAAGCTAAGGGATAATCTCTTAGAAATAAGAGAAGACTATTTTCTTTATTATACCACATGTCTTTCCTTATAAAAATATTTTTTTACTAAAAATAGTTAATTCTCATTAATTGTTAGAGATGACAACAAGTGATAATGCATTGTACAACATATATATAGTTTGTTCTCTAGATGATGTCGAAGGCTAAGGGAAGACATGTCTTCTCCATCACTATACATACCCTAAAACACTACCACCAATCATATATATGGCATGCAGCCAATCCCTAATCACATCGATATTTCTACTAAGCCAAATAAACTGAGAATGAGGGAGTACATATGTATCTAGATTTTTTAGTGTCTAGATAAGACAAACTTAAACCCAACAAAATACAATGCATTAAGAAACAAAAATTACTACAATAAGTAGCACAATTTACTATTTGAAAAAACGGTTGTGTTCTGAGATAATTAAACATGGTGCATGTGGTTCCTATTTCTCTATGGTTGAATGCAACATTCGTAGTATTAATGCACTATCTCACAAGATAGAAATCTAATATTTTTCTTAATAAGTGATGTTTCTTCGATTGTGGCCTTGTATAAAAAAGGGATATCATTGTATTTCGAACTAAAATTGCAACCACCTTCACTAAATCCTCATTTTTTGCAATCATAGTAACATGATGAAGCAGTGCACACTAGTAGGAAAATAGCATAGGTGCACGTACGCCTCAAAATCCCCATGGTACCGGTACTACCGGTATTTGCTAACGGGGAACACTATTGTAAGCTATACTAGCAGCGTTTGGTCTAAAGTCGTGTGCTACTAGTAAGTGGGGCCCATGTGGTTGTGTGGCCTCCTCTTACTGGTAGTATGTGGTATTTCCCAAACGCTACAGGTATATTAATACTGGTAGCGTGCGAAGTGGCCCGAAGCTACCAGTGCTTTGTAGCCGCTTTGACCTACGTGCGTCCGACCCATGTGGTCGTCACCCTCGCATCTTGTGTCTCTCCACTCTCTTCCTCTCCCCCGCGCCGCATGCCGCCACCATCACTATCACTACCTCCACCCACCGGTCCCTCACTCCCTCCCTCCTCCTCTCCACTTCTTCAACCCGAGTCGCCTATTGCCGCCCGCCGTCGCCACCGCCACATTGACCCAGAGTCGTTGTCGCCTCCATCGCCTCTCTCCCTCAACCGGCCGGGGCCACCACTACCACTCCAACTGAAGGTGAGGCCTCCCCTCTTTCTTTCTTTTTCAATGTATTTGTTTAGTTTATTTAGATCAGCATGTCATATGATTGAGATAGTGTAGATGATATAGGTAGATTATTTAGATAGTGTAAATAATTTGGATAGTGTATATGATTTAGGTAGTTTATTTAGAAAAAAAATACATTTTTAATTCGTGTATGTATATGAATGTAGATAGATGATACATACATTTTATGTAGTTTGCTAGGTGATTGACATACATTATTGTGTAGTTTATTGATGATTTAGACGATTTACATTACTTGCCTATGTTTTGCTGAAATGTTGACTGATTTTTGTTTTGAAAAAATTGCGGGAACTCAATATGTCTTATTTTTGTCAAAAGTCATGTTTATATATATATATATATATAACTATAATAATTAGTATACATTTGCTATTTTTTAGCTCTCTCGTGTCTACCATGGCAGATGAGTCGCGCTAGCATTTATGGGAAGAACACAAATGACCATGTGAGTAGCGGCCATCAGCGTTGATCGCATCAAACATCACCTTGATGTTTTGAGGTACCAAGGGACATCGGCGTGCGTCTACGATTGGGCGGCGATAGTGCACTACGGGGACATGATGTGCAGCGTTGCGCGCCTAGTGACATGCAGATTGTCATGAGGGCCATGGAGATAGAGCGCAACTAGCGCTCAGGAGGCGCCAGGAGCAGGAGGGGCGGGCATTGTTGGAGGCTCTCCACCAGGACCCGTAGATGATGGCTAAGCAATACGCTTACTTCGGAGGCTAGCAACACGACCAGGAGGCTGGCTCCTCTGCCACGCCCCAGCAGTGCGGCCAGGAGGCTGATCGCTCTGCCGCGCCTTAGGAGCGCAACTGGTGGACTAATGACTCTAGAGTCAACGACGACTCTGAAGGCAGCGACTTTCAGGATGGCGTTGACTAGAAGGGTCTTGCTGCAGAGCCAGATGTTTAGTGATGAATATGAGCGTCTTAGTTTGTGCTACTTATGATGATTCATTAGGATGTTTAATTTATATGTTCTACTTATTATGCTATCTAGACTCATGTGTCAATTTTGTGTTAAGTGTGCAACCAATGTGCCAAGTTCATGTTTATGGAACTAGAGCTAGACTTTATTTTAAGTTCACACTGATCATTTGTATTTTTCGGCGAGCGGCAATTGTGGTTACTCGAGACGCACGGACATATTGTTTCTGTTGTGCGGATATTTTGGTTACTAGAGGTGCATGGATAAGAAGTTTTTCATAGTGCTCCCTGATAATTGTGAAGTTATAATTGTATGTTCTATAAAGTATACACATGAGCAATCTATCTTGTTTATAAACTATACATGCAATGATAATGCAAACTAAATGTTGTTTTCTTATGATTTTACTCAGACCATCCCCTGTAAGCTTAGACATGACTTCATGGACCATTTCCATAGGGACATTCACCAGTTGGTACAATTTGAGGTCATTATGGATCTGCTGAAGCAACCTAGCGCTACATGGTTCAATTCATAAAGGAGACAAACCGGACATTTTTTAGTGGACCTAGGTGGACCCAGCTGATCGAAGACTATGTGATGAACGTCAAAGAGAAGTGTGTCTTCTTTATCGATGATGATGACAAAACCTACTTCGATTATAGGGACCCCGACAACTCATACAACTCTAATGGAGTCTCTTCAGATCATGACCCACGAGATGACGACCCTTCATCTTCCTTTATAGTACAAGAGGCCAAAGATCATCTGCGAAAGACCATTTAGTTCTATGATGTCGAAGAATCGCTAACTCTAGCAAGTACTATGTCAAGAACTCAATAAGCTGTGAATGGTCATTTAGTTATGAATCTATAGCTTTTGGATGATGAATATGATATTTTAGATTTGTCATATATATATTGTTGTGAATTCAATAATAGAAGCACCCTTTTTTAAATTCAAAAATCTATTAGTGGCGTGCCCCACTGGCTTGTCCTGGTTCGGGGCGGCCTCTAGTCCCGGTTGCCCAACCAAGGCTGCCAAATCGGGACTCGAGGCCCCCACTTTAGTCCTGATTGTGTTATGAATCGGGACAAAAGGCCCTCCATGTGGCTCCGTGGAGTGCGCTAGGCTAGAGGACCTTTAGTACCGGTTGGTATCACCAATCGGGACTAAAGGTGTTCTGCCACAGTAGTGTTTTGGGGCAATCGGCTACCGTGGCAAGAGTTAGGGTTTTGTGTTTTTCTTTTCATTTTGTGTTTTGTGTTCAATTATTTTTCATTTTGTGTTTTTATTTCAAACAAGTTTTTGTATACATATTCTGCGCTGCTACATACTATACACGTTGATGCATATATAATATAATTTCTCTTATGAGCATATATATATACAACTTGGTATATACATGGAGATTATTAAATTACATGAAGGCATTAGAGACAATAATATTCCTCTTTTCATCTATGACCTCCATAACCAAAAATCCTGCCAATTCCTCTTGTATTGCTCATATGCAGTCAAATGACTAAAAAAAATCCAACAAAAGGAAATAGAGAATCAAGTAGGCAAACGTGCTACAAGTCACAAGAATGACATCATTCGACTATAATTTATTTTAAGTCATAGTCGACCCTGACTTAGATACTCCCATAGAATATACGATAAAAGAGAAAAGTAAAGAATCCAAGAGGATAGCCGTGCAGAGTTTTTTGAACAAGAGAGGGGCCTAGAAGACCCTAGAAGCTGCATTAATATATCATCAGTGGGTAGAAAATACAAACAGGACCTAAAGAGAAAATAAAATTACAAAGCAGTCCTAGACATTTGCAAGGAGGACCTTAGAACTATTGCTAAAAAAACAATCGGGTCCTTTGACCTCTCCACCGTTGGTGAACCTTTGCCGCCGGCCACCTCGACACCCCCGGGGACGAACCACTTGGGGATGAATAGGCGCATGAGCCCGGTGCAAGGTTCCAGGGAAGACCTCCACAACGGAGGTTGAAGAAACGCCTTGCCGACGCCAAATCTGGCCACCCTTTCAGCCAAGGATCGCGACAGCGCTCTCGGCCACCACATGATGCCCTCGAAGCAGCAGCTTGTACTCCAATCGGTGCCAAAGACGGACTGACGGCGCCCTGAAAGAAGAGCTCCCCTTGCCTTTACGGCTGGCCGGAGATCCGTTCAGCGCACCATCAAACCACAACCGACGGGGAAACAAAGCGGCACCTTTATTTTTGGAGATCGTGGCTCACCCCACCGTCCGGAGCTTCCCTTCTCCCCTCGCCTCCATAGCCGTACAGAGAGCGGAGTAGTACATTGCGAAAGAACCCTACAAAGCAGCAGATCCGGACGCACAGATCTTCTATCCAGCTCCAAGCTACAGGCAAACAACCTAAAACCCCAACCCTAGAACTTACTTTACGAAGCCAGACACCTTGCGTCAGCCATCCCCAAGCGGCATCATGGCCGGGGACGACCTCAACTCGGGCCGGCTCTCTGAGGAAGGAGACTATCAACAAGCGGTACATAGCGAGGAGAGAGCCAGGAAGGGGGCGGATGGTTGGCTCGGTGCAGAGTTTTGGTGCTACAGACATTTCAAGAGCAACCGTAGTACCAATACACAAACTACACTAGTATAAAAGTTGTGAGCGTTTCTAAAAACATTAAAAGCGGAATAGACAAAGCGTCTCTACAATTCCGCAGATTTCAAAGTCAAATTCGATCTCCACGCAGAGAAGCAAAGGGAGAGAAAACCAACCGTAGAAGGGCAAAAACAAGAAAGCAGGAATTCTAAACAGTATCCATATATCTGGATTTTCATTTCTACGTGCTCCGTATTTCTCTATGTAGGTCGAATTTAGACATGAATTCTGTACTGTCGTCGATGCATATCTTTGTAACTCACTTATTTTCTTACCAAACAAAATATAAAAATATTACTATAACTTACCAAATAAAATTAAAATAAAAGATACAGTTAGCATCGGAACACTCCTTGGGAAACTCCATGGACGAGTTCTTGCCATGAGAGTTAAAGAATCTAAGAATCGGTTGTAGAGCAGACTGTACAGAGATTCAGAAGAAATCTTTCGAATTGGCTTCCATATGTATGTAGCAACAAGTTATACAAGAGGGTGGTCGATCGATGTGGGCACAGGCGCCTCACAGACCAACATTTTCCACACAAAGAATAATGGAAAAAACAAGGTTACATGGTTCTCATTCTCACATCGCCGCGGCATTGTCGTCGTCAGCGAACCACGGAAGCTGGAGCGCGGCGGCGGCCGTCAGCCTCTTGCCGGGGTTGCAGGTGAGGAGCCCTTTGAGGACCTTGAATCCGTCCTCGGACAGCAGCTCCTCGGGGAACAGCTCACGCAGCAGGTTGCCGTGCCACCGCCCTTGCCGCCGCTGCTGCCGCTGCTCTTGACGCCATAGCGCCACCATGCCGGCCACGAACGACGACTCGTATGGCCTCCACGCCTTCTTCCCCGGAACGCCGAGTACGTCGTAGATCATGTAGAGCTGGTCCGAGTCGCAGTTTCCGTTGAACAGCGCCTCCCCGATGAGCAGCTCCCCCATCACGCAGCCGAGGGACCACGCGTCGACGCGCGCGTCGTAGCCCGGCGTCTCCATGAGCATCTCCGGCGCGCTGTACTGCGTGGTTCCGGCGGACCAGTACGCGCCGGCGCCGATCTTCTCTGCGGCCGCCACCGACATCGCCGAGCCGAAGTCGCCGATCTTGACGTTGCCGACGCCGTCGTCGACGAGGACGTTCTCGGTCTTGATGTCGCGGTGCACGATCCCGTGCCTGTGCATCCCCGCCGCGCCGGACAGAAGTTGCCGCATGACGCGGCGCGCCTCGGGCTCCGGGAACGCGCGGCCGGTGCGGCGCACGCGTTCGCGAAGGACGCGGTCCAGGGACGTCCCGGCGTGCTCCATGACGAGGGAGTAGTCGTTCTCGGTGCCCGG
This sequence comes from Avena longiglumis, assembly GCA_030063025.1. NCBI lineage: Eukaryota > Viridiplantae > Streptophyta > Magnoliopsida > Poales > Poaceae > Avena > Avena longiglumis. The sequence goes on from CP125973.1 coordinate 537,049,442, forward strand.
CGCGCGCGCGACGCCGTGGAGGTCGACGACGGAGGGGTTGCCGCGGCAGGCGGCCATGAAGCAGGCCTCCCGCAGGAGCTCGCCGACGGGTACGGAGAGGCAGGCTTCGCCTTCGCGGATGGTCTTCATGGCGACGGTCTGGCCGGTCGTAAGGTGGCGCGCCTTGGTGACGACGGCGGTCGTGCCCTCTCCTAGCGTGTACAGATCCTCGTAGCAGCGGGTGCTGCGCATGCGCCGCGGCTTGCTCGTCGCCTTGCTGATGGTTGTGCGCTCCGAGGCCGCGGCGGCAGCGACGTCGTCGACCATGGCGGAAATGACAGCGACTCGCCAGGCGCTCATGGGTGTCTCGCTGGCTTCGTGCTCGTCGATCATGGCGCAGATGGAGGCCACCTGGGACGCGATGGTAGCCGTTCCCTCGTCTCCGGCGGCGTGATGGTCATCGTCGGCCATGTCGCGAGCGGGAAGTGCTACCAGCTAGGGTTGCGAGATCGCGTATTGCAAAGTACTCGAAGAGTGCAAGGTAACGATGAGAGGAATTCCACCGTTATATGGAGGATGATCGAGCCGGCCGAAGCTTAGAGCGCACGCGCGCGAGCACGCATGCTGCTCGTGTTTCTTTGAAACGAAGCGCGTATCCGTGTATGCAAGGGATTGAGCGCAAAAGAGAACACGGATACTCTTAGAAAATTGGCAACTCACGTTCCAGAATTGAGCTCAAAAGAGAACATACCAAAATCTAAGCCCAGCTAGTTTTTTTCTTTTCTCAGCTGAGATTTCCGGACCTTCTCAAAAAAAAAAAAAAGCTGAGATTTCCGTCCGCTAATCGAACAATTATCGGAAAAATCATTCCCTCTCGACAAATATTCACCCAATTAAATATTTCGGGTAATTTTTTATTGAGTACTAGTACCCCATTTCACTTTGTTAGGGTACTTTAAAAAAATAGTTTGACCGTAAATTTGGTTAATAATATATAGATTATATGTCAGTACAATTGTACCGAGAGTCATCTTTTAAATATGAATCTAATGATATAATTTTTGTTAAAAATAGTTCGTATTTTATTGACCAAATTATGGTCTGTTGTTTTTCTTAAACTACGTATTAGCCTAATAAACCGAAATAGAGGGTGTATCTGAATGGTCGACCACACGCAACAAGCACCTGGTCATGTGCTATAGGACATGTTTGGTTGAGCGCGAGGGTTTCTCGTCTCCCTCGAGGCAAACCCTAGGGGCCAAGGCGCCAGAGAAACGGCTCAAAAGACATGGTCTTCATCTCTTTTGGTTGCACACGATTTCTTGGCTTGCATTGGTTGGGAAACAATCGTCGCTATGTTTGATAGGTTGTACACATGGTTTCAGCCCGGATGATGCAAATGATAGACATTTGGTTGCCCACATGAGTGGGCATATAGTTATCAAGATCTGGGCTCCCGGCGGCGGCTGGCCTCCCTCCTCTCGTGCGACGGGATCTGGGCGAGGGCCTCTTCCCATCGGGCGGCGGGAGTTCCGGCCGGAGCGGCGCGGCGGCCCTGGACGGTGCAGCGTCTATAGCGGAGTTTTGGGCGCCGAGCGGCAGCCTCGAATTTCCTCGGCGGTGCGGTGGCTGCGGTGTGTTGAGTAATAGAGCAATTTACCAAGCGAATTATCCATAATAAACGCTAGATAAAACATGACTAGAATAATAGGCAATCATGTTAAATAGCGAATACATATTGAGGCATATAGTCAAACAAACTGCAAGGCATAAAACTTTAGATATGATTAGAACAAGAGTGAGACAGAAGATATACATGGCAGTAGCAGAAGTGGAACCGCTGGCGTTGGAACCATCGTTGGCCATGTCGTCGAGGAAGAGGGTGCTGATGTCGGGGAAGAAGTCTTCGTCGGGGAAGACGTCGCTATCTGTGAGGGAGTCCGTGAAGCCGATGGTCGCTGATATAGCGCCCCAAAACCTTATCGCCCTTCTCCCGCATGGGACTCAAGCAGCGGGTCTCGAGGCCTTTGTCCCGGCTCATGGTGCACGCCGCAAGACGGATGGGGAAGATGGAAGTAGCGCATCTTTGTGGAACCGGAGGCGAGGATGTGTGTCTAATCGAGAGGAGGCGCGACCTCTCTCTCTTATAGGCGCAGAGGGGAAGGCAGACAGTGCAGAAGATGAAACGAATGGACGGAAGATGAAGCGAACAGGCGCATTTAAAAAGTCCATTCAAAGCAAACGTTTCACCTTCGTATTAAAAGTCCATTCAAAGCAAACGTTTCACCTTCGTATATCTGTTCATATACCATTCATGCGTGGCAAAATAAAGCTCGGCTCGGCGAGATTCCCGCAACCCGCAACCCGCAACCCGCGGCGCGCGCGCGTCGTGACGTGACGAGGCGAGGCGAGGAGGAGGAGGAGCGCGCGTGTGGAACTCTCTCCTTCTCCTTCTCATCATTTTACCAAGTGGTAGGAGAGCTCACCTTATAAGCTGGTCCAACTTCCACTCAACTAGCAATGTGGGACTAAACATTTGTCCCACCTCTTGTCTTGCATGAATGGGCCACATGGGCCTCTAGGATTTTCAGGAATTATTGAAATAGAAAATGGGCTAGATTATTTGGGCCAAAATTCCAACAATCCCCCACCAGATCCCAGAGGCACATGTAATCTGCCTTTGGTTCTAAAACACTGTTTATATACCGGTACTATAGTGGAGACTGTTAAGTTGAACTTCCACCTAGAATTCTATGCTACACTAGGTTGCGACTTGTACAGTGGACTATGCCTTGAACTGCAAGTTTGCTGCAATCTAGCTTCACACGAAGTCTTGACCGATACTGGGCTACCGTGGGACTTCCCCGCGGGTGGAGCTTATACGTCATACTCCATGACCTTTCATGAGTTTATTAGAGAGCACCCTACTCTCATAGACTGCGACGTTTTAACAGTCAGACTCATATAGGTGTGTTCTTCAAAAGATGTTCTGCAGGACAACATCTTTGCTTAGGATAAGCCACTTAGAACACATTAAGATAATAAATCAACCTGCCATGCAGAATAGGAAAGTATTGCATCTTTATGGAGTGGTGTTTAAAGTAGGGATACTTTCCTCTCAGCTAACCAACAGCTTGTTTCCCAATTCTAATTCACGGGATCTCCGATCACATAGAGTGGTTTACCACTGTGGAAAGCTCAAATTGTGGGTCTCATACCCATCTCCTTCGATGCATTTTCTATCACGTTGCGTGATAGACCCTTTGTGAAGGGATCTGCCAAGTTTTTAGATGTTTGGATATAATCCAATGCAATAACTCCGGAGTTTCTCATTTTCCTGACAGATTTCAATCTCCTCTTCACATGTCTTGAGGACTTCATATTATCCTTAGAACTGTTCACCTTAATAATCACAGTTTGATTATCACAGTTCATTGGAATTGCGGGTATAGGTTTTTCAACCACAGGTAAGTCCATCAAGAGTTCACGAAGCCACTCTGCTTCAACAATGGCCGTGTCTAGTGCTGTGAGTTCTGCTTCCATAGTTGACCTCGTTAAGATGGTCTGCTTGCAAGACTTCCAAGAAACAGCGCCACCACCAAGTGTGAAAACATATCCACTCGTGGCCTTTATCTCGTCAGCATCAGATATCCAATTTGAATCACTATAACCCTCTAGTACCCTTGGATACCCGGTATAGTGTATGCCATAGCTCATGATGCCTTTTAGATATCATAACTCTCTCAAGAGCATGCCGTGATCATCTCCTGGATTTGAGACAAATCGTCGAGTTTGCTTACAGCAAAGGCGATGTCAGGTCTCGTGGCACTAGCTAAATACATAAGCGAGCCAATGATTTGAGAGTATCTTAGTTGGTCTCTAGCATTTCCTCGATTCTTTCGAAGCAACACACTAGGATCATACGGTGTAGGAGAAAGATTGACGTCGCTATACCCGAAACGACTCAAGATCTTTTCCACATAGTGGGACTGAAGCAATGTAATTCCACCATCATCATCTCTCAATAGCTTGATGTTCAGGATGACATCAGCTACTCCCAGGTCCTTATCTCAAAGGAACGAGATAAGAAATCTTTGACCTCCTTAATTGCATTAAGGTTGGTTCCGAAAATCAGTATGTCATCCACATACAAACAAAGGATGACTCCCTCACCCCCACCATGGCGATAGTATACGCACTTGTCAGCTTCGTTTACAACAAAGCCTGCAGCGGTTAAGGTTTTATCAAATTTTTCGTGCCACTGCTTAGGTGCTTGTTTAAGACCATACAAAGACTTCAGTAGCTTGCACACTTTTCTTTCTTGACCATTTACTACAAAACCATCTGGTTGATCCATATAAATTTCCTCATCCAACTCTCCATTTAGGAAAGCCGTCTTAACGTCCATTTGATGAACGAGAAGACCGTGTGAGGCAGCCAGAGAAAGTAGTACTCGAATGGTGGTCAACCTTGCTACAGGTGAGTAAGTGTCAAAGAAGTCTTCACCTTCCTTTTGGGTATAACCCTTGGCCACAAGCCTTGCCTTGTACTTCTCAATAGTACCATCAGGCCTTAGTTTCTTCTTGAACACCCATTTACATCCTACAGGTTTGCACCCATAAGGACGATCAGTGATCTCCCATGTTTCATTAGCTAAGATGGAATTCATCTCACTATGAACAGCTTCCTTCCAGTAGTCAGCATCAGGAGATGCATAAGCTTCTGAAATGGAAGTGGGAGTGTCATCCACAAGGTACACAATGAAATCATCACCAAAAGACTTTGCAGTCCTTTGTCTCTTGCTCCTTTTAGGAATTTCATTATCATCCTCCTTAGGACTTTCAGAGTGTTCAATCGAAATGATAGATTCAGAGAATATAGCAAATTCCTGATCAGATGAACTAGGTATCTCCGGATTTGATGAATTAGGTTTACCCTTCATTGGAAAGATATCTTCAAAGAAAGTCGCATCAGTCGACTCCATGATTGTACCGACATGAATGTCAGGTACTTCAGATTTTACTATCAAGAATCTATAACCAATGCTATGAAAAGCATAGCCCAGAAAAACACAATCAATGGTTTTTGGTCCAAGCTTGCGCTTCTTGGGGATTGGTACATTAACCTTTGCCAAAAAACCCCAAGTACGTAAGTAAGAGAGTTTTAGTCTTTTCTTCTCCCATTCTTCGAATGGAGTAATTTCTTTGTTCTTTGTGGGAACTCGGTTTAGGACATGACACGCGGTCAATAATGCCTCCCCCCACCATTCCTTAGAAAGACCCGATGTGTCTAACATGGCGTTAACTAAATCTGTTAGAGTACGGTTCTTTCTTTCGGCTACTCCATTTGACTGGGGTGAGTAGGGAAGCATCCTCTCATGAATTATACCATGTTCCGCACAAAAGGAATCAAACTCGTTGGAAAAATACTCTCCACCACGATCAGACCTAAGCCTCTTAATCTTTCGATCAAGTTGATTTTACCTCGCTTTATAGATTTTGAAGAAACTCAAAGCCTCATCTTTTGATTTCGGAAGATACACATGAAAATATCTCAGAGTCATCGATCAAAGTCATGAAATATTTCTTTCCACCTTTTGTCAACACACCATTCATCTCACAAAGATCGGAATGTATGAGCTCTAGTGGTGTTAAATTTCTCACTTCGATCGTATGTGACTTGCGAGGTTGTTTAGCTTGCACAGACTTGGCACTTAGATCCCTTAACAGTTGAGAAATCAGGAATTAAATTCATTTTGGCTAGCCGCGTCATACAACCAAAATTAATATGACAAAGACGAGAGTGCCAGACATTTGATTCAAAATTTGTGTAAATATGATTAACAACTTTATTACAAATGTCTGATAGAGATAAGCGGAACAAGCCTCCGCATTCATAGCCTTTACCAATAAAGGTTCCATACTTCGAAATTACAAATTTATTGGACTCAAATACAATCTTGTAGCCATCTCGACACAGAAGAGATCCGCTAACAAGATTTTTATTTATTGAGGGAACATGATGCACGTTCTTCAGGCGCACAGTCTTTCCCGAAGTGAACTTCAGATCGACCGTACCAACACCATGAGCGAAGCATGCGAGCCGTTCCCCATCGGACGCGGTTTGAGTCCCTCGACTGATATGAAGAAAACATGGAAATATCGAGCAGACATGTACATTAGCGCCCGTGTCAATCCACCAATCGGAGAATGACATAATGAAAGAACGATGGGTAATATACCATACCCAACATCTTTCATCTCAACGTCGCCCATGACAACATTAGCGATCTTCTGCTCTTCCCATGTTGGCGTTTGTCAAAGCGGTTGGGACAAGCAGGAGCCCAATGATTAGGATCACCGCACATGACAAGCACCTTTCCTCTTATCGATCTTCTTCTTGAAGCTGGTGGGTGAGGCCTTGTTCTTTCCATCGAACTTTCCTTTGTCATCAAACTTTCCTTTGTTCTTGAACTTGTGAGGCTGAAGTTCCTTTTACATGCCAGTTGGCATTAGAACCTCCTCGGTACCTCGAGCACGTGTCTTTTGCTCGCCTTCTCTTCCACATCAAGAGTCCCAATGAGATCCGTCACGGAGAACTCTTGTCTCTTGTGCTTCGAGAAGTAGCAAAATTCCTCCATGATTTGGGAAGTTTGGCAATGATGCCTCCGCAACAAACTTGTCCGGTAACACACAAGTGAAGTGCTCAAGCTCCCGGCAAGTGATCAGATCTCATGAGCCTGCTCCACAAGGGAGCGGTCATCAATCATCTTGTAGTCATAGAATTGTTCCATGACATACAGTTCACTGCCAACATCAGAGACTCCAAATTTTCTCTCGAGCGCATCCCACATATCTTTGCCATTGCTAAATGACAGATATGAATCGACAATATTGTCGCCAAGGATGCTGATCAAGGCAGCCTTGAAAGTGGTATCAAGTTTTTGGAACGCCTCTTCCTGAGCAGGATTAAGTTCCCCCTCAGGTGCGCCATAGATGGCGTTATAGCAGCTCATGGTCTGAAACCAGAGCACTGCTCTCGCACGCCATCGTTTGTAATTCACACCTTCAAACACAGGTGGCTTCATAGAAGCAACAAAGCCACTTGGGGCAAATTGCCTGAAATAAGGTTTTTGGATTGTTGAGTAATAGAGCAATTTACCAAGCGAATTATCCATAATAAACGCTAGATAAAACATGACTAGAATAATAGGCAATATACTAATCATGTTAAATAGCGAATACATATTGAGGCATATAGTCAAACAAACTGCAAGGCATAAAACTTTAGATATGATCAGAACAAGAGTGAGATAGAAGATATACATGGCAGTAGCAGAAGTGGAACCGCTGGCGTTGGAACCATCGTTGGCCATGTCGTCGAGGAAGAGGGTGCTGATGTCGGGGAAGAAGTCTTCGTCGGGGAAGACGTCGCTATCTGTGAGGGAGTCTGTGTGAAGCCGATGGTTACCGATAGCGCCCCAAAACCTTATCGCCTTCTCCCGCACGGGACTCGAAGCGGGTCTCGGAGCCCTCTTGTCCGGCTCGCGGTGCGCCGCAAGACGGGATGGGAAGATGGAAGTAGCGTAGTGCTCGAACTGAGGCGCAGGATGTGTGTTAGTCTAATCGAGAGGCGCGACCTCTCTCTCTTATAAGCGAGAGGAAGCGGGGCAGTCGGAAGATGAAACGAATGGACGGAAGATGAAGCGAACAGGAGCATTTAACTCGTATTAAAAGTCCATTCAAAGCAAACGTTTCACCTTCGTATTAAAAGTCCATTCAAAGCAAACGTTTCACCTTCGTATATCTGTTCATATACCATTCATGCGTGGCAAAATAAAGCTCGGCTCGGCGAGATTCCCGCAACCCGCAGCACGCGCGCGTCGTGACGAGGCGAGGCGAGGCGTGGCGTGGCGAGCGAGGAGGAGGAGGAGCGCGCGTGTGGAACTCTCTCCTTCTCCTTCTCATCCTTTTACCAAGTGGTAGGAGAGCTCACCTTATAAGCTGGTCCAACTTCCACTCAACTAGCAATGTGGGACTAAACATTTGTCCCACCTCTTCTCTTGCATGAATGGGCCACATGGGCCTCTAGGATTTTCAGGAATTATTGAAATAGAAAATGGGCTAGATTATTTGGGCCAAAATTCCAACACGGTGGTCACGTGGGTGGCACGGCGGCGGGTTCTGGGAGCTCGTGCCTATGGCCTTCGGCATTCGTCCTCGTGCCCCGCATCGGTGTCGGTCGGTGCCCCCTCTTCCTGGCATTCCGGCGGCGCCCTCGGTGCTCTTCGACGACAGGCTGGTGCTTCCCGGCCTCTCTTCTTCGCGTGGTGCGATTGGTGGCTGCCGTGGTCGTGGGGCGCTCCGGTCTGGTGTGATGGTGGTGGTGGCTGCTGTGCGGCGTTTGGTGCTGCCGGCGTACGAGGTGGAGGATGGTGGTGGTTGTGGTCTTTGTTCCTATCTGCGGCGACAACTGCCCGGGTTTGCTCTGGTTGCTTCGGCAGCTATCTCGCGGGCAGCGGTGATGATCTGTACGGCGGCTTTAGTCGCAGCGACAGGGAGCCTAGGTGTGGAAGTGTGCAGGCGGCCGGGTCCGGCTACCCAGTCCGATGGATTCGAAGGTGGACGTGCGGGATGGTGACGGTGGTCTGGCTGGCCTCGAGTGGCGGGTGTGAGGTTGCGATTATCTGCCGGGCGAAAGTCTTGTTCTAGCTGTGTCTGGAGCCGACGGCGACGACGCCTTTTGGCACCGTTTCTTCCTTGGGGGCGTTGTCGTGGTGGTGTTCTTGCCCCTCCGCCCGGGATATCTAGGGGAAACCCTGATCCCTCGCGGGATCGGGCGAGGGCGGCACTTTCTTGTGTCGTTTGGCCTCCAGGGTCCTCGCCTTGGATGCTCTGTCAACCAGAGGGACCTGCGGTGCGAGTTGGTTGTTGGCGTCGATGGGCCATTGGGCTTCCTCAACTCGATGGTCTGGCGGACAGGACTTCGATTTGGTGTGCTCCGGGTGAAAACCCTGCTCTAGCCACGGCCGATGCCAGTTATGGCGGCGCTATTGGTCGTCGCTCCCCTTGTTGGAGGCATCAATGTGGAGGCACTTTCCTGCAAGTTTTGGTGTTCGGTTTGTCTGTCTTGTTGGTTTTTTCCTCGGCCCGTTTTCAGCTAGGTGGTGCGCACCCCGCGGGTCGGCGTGGTTGTTGGAGCGGCTGACATGGATATACCCCACGGGTATACAACATTGATATACCTGGTCCAGTCCAAGGAATGTCCACATCAACATGCGGCCCATGAAGATTTCGGGTGGCCCAAGCCCATGACGTTTTCGACTCCTTGGAGGACAAGTCTAGATTAGATAGAATTTTAAAGGGTACAAACCCTAATTTTTAACCGACTCGACCTAAGCCCGGGACCTGCCTATCTATATAAAGGCCAGGATGGTACGGCGAGAAGGATCTCTTCCCCCATAGCATACGCACCTCACACCAGATTGCATCTGCACATCCCTGTAACCTTCGGTTCCGCCATAATCAAGAGCAGACAAGCAGGAGTAGGGTTTTCCCTCCGGGGGCCTGAACCTGGGTAAATCTCATGTCCCGCGTTGCTTGTCTGGCAACCATTCCGTGACTTCCAGTATCCCCATCTTCTTCAAAACCCAAGTCCATAACAATGGGCACTGACGAAATCAAACCTCGTCAATTGGCGCCGTATGTGGGTCCTGGGGACGCTGATTGTGTGGTCGTGACGGTTCCATCCGGAGCAATCTACAACTCATCGTCGACGGAGAGTCACCTCCTATTCGGTGCCTTTGACATCACCGCCCACTCACCGACCACCTTGAGGGATTCCGAGTCCGTCGGCGACGGGCTCGAGAAGCTGTTCAGGAGCTTTTGCTTCCAGGTGGGGCAGACAGGCACCCTTCGCCTCCCAGAGCGGGTGCCACCACCATCCATCAGGCCCGCTTCATGGGTCCCACCTATCGGCGCGTTGCACGCGTCGACGCTGACAGACGAGTCAGATGACAGTAGAAGCTGCAACTCAGATTTGGGCGGCCCTCCCTCAGATGAAGGAACCTACGGTTCCGGATCCGAAAGCTGCGACAGCAGCGATCCTATCCACGGGCGCTACCTATGCGCTGTCGTCATCAACAACGTGACGGAACTGTCGCCAGGTTCAAGTGCGCAACAAACACCCAACCCCCTCTCAACCCGCAGGTTGAGAACGGAGGAAACGGGGGATATCCGCCTAACAGGCCCAACGAAGGCGACGCTCACGCCTACAACAAGATAAACCTCAACGAGGAAGGCTGGCGCTAAGCACGCGAAGCCGTGGTAGGCAACATCATCCTACCTGTGAATGCTTCACGGGATCTACTGATGGCCTACCACCTCCTCCTCATCGACGAGCATAACCGGTAGGTGAAGCTGATGGAGGAGCTCGGCAAACGTAATAAGGCAGCTTCGGAGTCCAGCGCGCGGCGAGCTGTGCTCTCTAACGCTGGAGGATCCAGTTCACACGGCAACAATGCCAACAAGCACCGCTCCTGCACGGAGCACATGGATCTCGCCGCGCGACGCGAGGTCACCAGAGCCCTCAACACGTCCTTCATGACGATGTATGCAAACGGCAACGTCATGCCGAAAACGCCGCAGGCTGCGATCATGGCAGCCACCATCTATCTCGCGTCCCACCCGCCTCCGGCGGGTGACCCGAAGAGTGCCATGCACACGTCTGTGCTAGCAGGCCTCGGACTCGTCGGAGCTACGCTCCACAACGAAGCTCATGCGGAGCCAATAAAAAAAGCTGCGATCAGATTCACCCGCAGCCCCACACCCTCATCCGAGAAGGACGAGCACGATCTGCCCCGATGTCGCAAGAGCCCACGGCGTGGCAGCAGCGACTATGACGCTCGCAACGATCTCACCTAGCGCAAGATCGACAAGGCATGTGCTAAACGCGCGTGTTCAACTGAATCTGGCGAGGAAGACGACAGAGAGTTGTGCGGAGCCAGATGCTTCAGCATATCCATCTGGCAAACGCGGATGCCAAAAAATTTCAAGCTCCCTTCGGACACTCCGAAGTTCGACGGTATGCAAGACCCAAAGGACTGGCTCAGCGACCACCTTTGATCCGTCAAGCTGCACGGCGGCAACAGGAACACTGCCTTACAATGCCTTCAACTGCAGCTGACAGACGCAACTAGGATCTGGCTCAGCAGCCTGTCCTCCGGCTCCATCCGAAGTTGGGAAGAGCTGGCATACAGCTTCATCCGCAACTTCAAGGGCACCAGCCTCAATCGAGGAGCTGCGAGCCTGCACCCAACGCACCGGCGATTCCATCCGCTCATACATACTTCGCTGGTCCAATATCAAAAATTCTGCCACACACATCTCCGAAGAAAGGACAATCGAAGCCTTCAAAGACGGTGTCAAGTGCCCAGATTTCAAGGAAGAACTTGGGCGCATCAAGCCCAAGACGCTCGACCACCTTATGGACATCGCCAAGCGATGGGAGGATGACGAGGATTCCATCACACAGGCGAGAACGTTGTAGCAAAAGAAGATCATGCGTCTACGATGATCGCAATAGAGTCAACATGGTCGCGGCTGGATACGCTGACCAACGCAACGACGGCAACCGCAACAGCGGATACCGCGGAGGCAACTACCGCAACGGAGGGCGACCCACACAGATGTGGCAACATCGCAGCCGTGACGACGAGCCTTCGACATACGACAAGTTGTCTAGTCCCTACACCATCCACTTCGACAACGACAAATATGATGGTAAGAAAAAGGCCAGCCACATGCTCAAGGACTGCCGCGAGTTCCAGAAGCTCAGTGAGGGTCTCACCCAAATGCGGCGGCTCTGAGTCTTTGCCTCCGCCTTGTTGCGTTTTAAGGTTTTTTGGGTGTCAGCCTTGGCCACTTGGGTGGCTAGACCTTCGGCCTCGTGTGGTGCGCGGCCTTGGGGCCGGTGTGTGGTGTTGTGTTGTATCGATTTTCGGCTAGTTTCCCTTATAAAATGGCCATCTCTCTTTTACTATATCAATGAAGGGAAAGTCTCTTGCCTAGTTTAAAAAAAAAGTTATCAAGATCCAAATATGATGAGTTTATCATGTCATTTCACATTACATCCGATCATAAAGAAATTAGAACAATAATAGTTTCACAATCACCACAAGGAGGACCATGATGATTAATTTAAGATTACTCTCTCACCCCTGAATTGCTCCTTCGCCTATAGCCAAAACATGATCATCCATAGACATAGCTTGGACAACCAGTGTCTGGTCAGCCATAGCCAATGGTTGAACTATTGCCTAATCAGCCAAGAAACTGGTGTACTCCTCCACTGTCTCCTCCATAGTTTCATACCCTATATAGCCGTTGTTGGAGAAATCACTGACTTTTTTCGTAGATCCTCCATGAATTGTATACTCCAGGCCATCTACCTCTGAACACAAAGTACCCCTAACAAGGCATAGAAACTATAATTTACAACATCACAAGAATCAACGTGAACATAACAAATGATTGACATGTTCACAACACTTCATAAACTGACGGGAACATGCATGATCGTCACCAAAACAGGATTAAAAGTTCATCCCACTACTATGATGTTAACCTACCACCACATTAAAAGCGGGTGTCATCCTACCACCACATCAAAAAGTTCACCATCACATGAGTAGTTAGTATATACTACCTCATCAAAATATTTAGGCCATAAGAATTTTTGAAGCCTTACCTAACCAAAATGCGTAACACCATTTGTTCTTGATCATCATATAACCAACACCAACATGCATACCTCCCAACCCCCACGCCACAGACCCAACCTCTATGGCTGGTCATAGTACGTGTCGAGGTAGGACCTCAGCCAAAGGACCCTTCACGGATCCACCATGCATACAAAGCTCTTGCCATAAGCTTTGTTGTTCACCAGGTGGATGAGTGCCGCCATTAGGCACTGGTCTATGAAGCTGACCATCTCCATGACTGCGTTGCATAGTTTTGGTGCATATTTGTGGGCTTGTTTTCCCTAATCGCCTATGCAACGTCCTTCATGGCGCCAGTGATGTTGGCAAAGGCCATGAGCTCATCCTCAGCAAGATCACCCCACTTCTTTCCTGCAACAGGTGGCGGGCCATCAGCCGGCTTGTCGGTACCATCGAGGATGATGGCCTCGAACTCCTAAGTGTAAATATAGTCAGGTGTAGGTGCACCTAGAGGTTCATTCGATCCCATGTCTTGCCAATGGCGAGATCAAAGGGGAATATGGTATGCATCTAAATATAGTTATCGATGGGCTTGTTTAGGAACTCAGCATCCTTCGGGCGGTCCTAAGATTGGAAGACAATGCATTAGTTCTTGGATGACTATGTTAGTGAACGATGATCCAAAGAAGGGTTCAACACATTGTGCTCATCTCTCTAGAAGAATGATGCATGTCTCCTTGCACCATTGAGCGCCACTGAGATCTCTCATCCTGCTCACCTCAATCCACCTCACCCTCTACTTGTGGAGGTGGTTGTACACCTACATAGACGTTATCTTAACCGTCGTGGTGCTCAAGTAGATCTTTAGCCCTTCACAGTGCGCACACCACTCTTGATGGTCGAGCACATCTAGTTTAGCACAAAGGTTGACATTAAGGGAAGCCATTTCATGGTTCCCTTGATAGAAGCCTTCTATGCCTTGGCAAGCCTTGTGGCCACCTTTGAAGCATCAATGTAGTTCACTATGATATGCACAAGATCATGCGACATGAATCCTAGATATGCAAACTGAGGCATGTCAGAATTATGCGCCACTAATGCAGGATGTGTCATGGGATGAGAATCCTCCACAAATGAAGGGATTTTTGACTCACCCATGGGCACTAGAGACTCCCTAAAGTCGTAATCGGAGTCCTACATTGTTCACGCATGACAGAAATTGTAAAAGGAAAGCATAGTTTCAAAGATCTATCTATAAAGTAAGGATTCAAAGAGCTACAACATGCACAAATTGATGAAGCTAGAAGTTGGAAATCACAAGTTATCATATTACCGTACTACAAGTATCCCTTTGATTTTTACAAACTACCATACTACAAGCATATACATGTACCATGAGCAAGCACAACATCTACCATGAACAAGCACATGTACCATAAGCAACCTAGGAAAATCTACCATTGCAAGCTCATATATCTAACCAACCAAGGATGCGGAGTTGAGGTTACTTACAAACATCGGTGGAAGTGGAGAATGACGAGGATAGATCGAGGAAGAGGGAGTAGTAGCCTAGTCATTGTCGTCGCCATCTCCGACTCCATCGTGGCTTACATGCTTACCTTCTGCCGACCGGTGACCGAGATCGATGGAGGGAAATGGTGGTTTTATATTTGGAAGGTGAGGGAAAGTGTACATATAGACAAGGGAAGCTATAGGAGGTGACCGAATTCGTCTCGCCAACTTTTTCGCTGAAAACCACGAGCTTGCGCAAGCTCCTTGGGTCACACCCCTTGTGCAACATGCGCAGCTTTTCGCATCTCGAGAGCACGAGATGAGGGTGGCTCGCTAGAAATGGGCGAATCGATAGTCTTTGGTGGATATGGCCCAACAGTGCTTTTGGGCGCGCTGGCCACAACGTGGAGATGGCCCAGGTATACAATCAATCCTTTTTGGCTCCCTCTGGTCAAGGTGACATCCCGACAGTCTACCAATTGTGGCTTTATAGAAAGAAAATACACGTGCTTCTGTGCTTCAGAAGAAGAAAAACACCTATTGTACTAAAGCCTCGGGTTGGACTGGCGTTGCTGGCACATGATAAGAAGGTAGCTAGCTTAGAGGGATGGCATGTCTGCAGCGCGACAGCAGGGCCAGACATGGGTGGTGGTGCTAGTGAAGGGGCAAAATGTAGGGGTTCGTAGCATGGAAAAAAATTCTACCGCATGCAAACAAACAAGCCAAGATCTTGTTGGAGATATGCCCTAGAGGAAATAATAAATGTAGTTATTATTATATCTTTGTGTTTATGATAAATGTTTACATTCATGCTATAATAGTATTGACAAGGAAACTATTGATACTTGTGTGATTTGTAAACTTAATTTGAAGTCCCTAGTATAGCCTCTATACTTCACTAGCTTGTTGGTTGATTTATGATTGTGGTTTCCCTATCATGAACATTGAGATGTTATCAACAACAAGATCATATCGTTAGGAGAATGATATGGTGGACATACTCCTATAGATAAGCGTAGCATAAAGATCAAGTCATTTCAATAGTTCAATTGCTATATGCTTTCTGATACATAGTAACCTAATTCCTTCGACCATGAGATCATGCATAACAACCTTTCCTGATGGATGCTTTGATGACATCAAACACCACACCGTAACTGGGTGGCTATAAAGGTGGCATTAAGTGTTCGGAAAGTATTGGTTGAAACACATGGATCAAGAGTGGGATTTGTCCATCCACATGACGGATAGATATACTCTGGGCCCTCTCGGTGGAATGTCATCCAATTGGCTTGCAAGCATGTGACTTGGTCACAAGGGATCACATATCACGGAGCGAGAAAAGAGTACTTATCGATGTGAGGTTGAACTAGGTATGCGAGATCAAGCGATCATAACCTCGGATAAGTAACATATCGTGAGACAAAGGGAAATTGGTATCGTATGTAAGTGATTCATTCGATCATAAGTAATCGAGAAATATGTAGAGCCATATGAATTTCAAGATTCCTCTATTGGTTATTGTTCGGAGAAGTGTCTCGTTCATGTCCGCATAATTCACGAACCGTAGGGAGACACACTTAAGGATTGACGTTGTTTGAGTAGTTATGGTATTATGAGAAAGAGTCCGAATGTTGTTCGAGTCTCGGATGGGATCAGGATATCACGGTGATCCGGAATGGTCCGGAGAATAAGATTCATATAAGGAAAGTCCGTTTGGAGTTCGGGAATGATTCCGGTGTTTTCATCGGGAATGTTCTAGAAGGTTCGGATTGTCGGCACTCGGGGAGGGTACATGAATGTGTCATTACTTAATGGAATGATTGCATCATGTACTAAGTGTTCTTGCTGTCCCAAATAAAGGATTAAATTGAATCCTAAAACAGAAAAGTCAAATGTCCGGTTTGAAAGTCAAGCGCAAAACAAGAAACGTGGGAAACAAGAAAGAGGTGTTGGAATCCGACTTGAGGAGGAGTCTCCTCCCAAGCCGGCCACCAAGGCCGACTTGGGTAGGGACTCCTCCTGGCCGCACCTCCCCACCTATAAAAGGAGGGCAGGGCTCCTCCCTAGACACACAAGTTTCACCTCTAGATTTCCGGTTTAGAGCCGTTTTGGTTTAGAGCTTCTAATTGCTTTAGCCATGGTTTAGAGCCTTCTAATTGGTTTAGAGCCTTCTAATTGGTGTGTCTAATTACTAGACCACTAATAGCCTCTCTCATAAGCTCCACCATACTCGAAACGGCTTAAGGCGAAGCCCTGCGGGATCTCCCCACTACTTAGGTACTGCCAGTTGTCTTCCGGAATCGCGAGGAGAGTGCTACAACCTCCTGCGTCTTTGGAACAAGGAGAGGAAGGTCTTCGTCGAAATCCGAACGTGTGACCGATTGTGGAGCTGCCGGAACGTGGCATGGGAAGGATCGTCTAGCTGTGATCTTGAGATCGGAAGTGTCGACTACATCACCCACGAGAATCGCTCTCGTTAACCGCTTTGGAATCTTCGAGGGTGAGTTTCTCTATCGACTCGTTGCTACAATCTAGTAGATAGATCTTGGCTTGTTTGTTTGTGCGATAGAAAATTTTTGTTTTCCATGCTACAAACCCCTCTGATGGTATCAGAGCCGTGTCTATATGTAGATCTGTTGCAGTAGAACACAATGGTCATTGTGGGCGTTGATGCTTTTATTGTAGATTGCTTTTTGTGTACTTTGCATCTTGCGGTATGTTGGGATGAAGCGGCCGGGCTAACCTTACATGACATCGTTCATGAGACTTGCTCCACGCTTGACATGCAACTTGTATTGCATAAGTGGCTTTGGTGTCGCTTTCTCCTAGCATAGTTAAGATCCAATTTACAACGGGTGATCAACAATGCTAGTATCAATGTTGTGGTTCTTGTTCGTAAGTTAGAACGACACTTATTGAAAGCCCCAAACCACGTAAAATATGCAAAGAAAGTAGAGGCGTCTAACTTTGTTTTGCGGGGTGCGATGATGTGATATGGCCATGATTGTGATTATATTTGATGTATGCAATGTTCCTTATTGTAAGTCGGCAACCGGAGCCATATGGTTGTCTTTAATTTATGTTAAGACCCGCGTGTCTATTCAAAGTAGTTGTAATAGTTGAAGCGGTGGGCGACAACCATGGAGAAGCGTCATTGACCTTGATGCAATGTCGGTGATGATGGAGATCATGTTCGTGCTTGAAGATGGAGATCGGAGGCACGAAGAAGAAAACCATATCATATCACATATATATTGAATTGCATGTGATGTTAATCCTTTATGCATCTTGTATTGCTTAGTAGGCGACGGTAGCATTATAAGATGATCCCTCATGCACATCAATTTCAAATCATATAGTGTTCACCCTTAGTTAGCACCGTTGCTAAAGCTTGTTGTTTGAAGCACCACGTGATGATCGGGTGTTAGATTACGCAAGTGTATACAACGTGAGCAAGCCAGATTTGCTCATGCGAAACTAAGGTTTGATCTTGTGAGCCTAGCATGTACAGACATGGTCTCGGAACACGGATCACCGAAAGGTAAAGCATGAATCATATAGTAAGATATGATGAACATGACGATTGTTCGCCATTGAAACTATGTCAACTCTCGTGATGATCGGTGTTGATATGGTGGATTTGGTTCGTGTGATCACTAAAACAATGTGAGGGATATTGTTTTGAGTGGGAGTTCACCTAGTTTAATTTTATTATTAATTTGAACTCAATTTGTCATAAACTTAGTCTAAACTATTGCAAATATGTTGTAGATCAATGGCAGCCCTACCATCAATTTTAATGCGTTCCTAGAGAAAGAAAAGTTGAAAAACAATGGAAGCAACCCGGATTGGTTCCGCAATTTGAGGATTGTCCTCACGGTGGTAATTTGACCTATGTCTTTGGATGCACCTGGGTGACCCACTGCCATTGCTTCCGATGAAGTAAAGAATGTTTACCTCGCTCGGAAGAATCAGTACTCCATAGTTCAGTGTGCTATCTTGTATGGTTTAGAATCGGAGCTTCAGAAAAGGTTTGAAGAGTCAGACCCATATGATATTGTCGAGGATCTCAAATTGATTTTTGAGACTCATGCAGCAATTGAAAGCTATGAGGCTTCTAAAAAGTTCTTTAACTACAAGATGGAAGAGGGCAGCTCCGTCAGTGAGCATGTGCTTAAGATGTCTGGGCATGCAAACAAACTTCAAAGCTTGGGTATAGTGATTCCTAATGCTTTGGGGATTTACCGTGTCCTCCAATCACTACCACCAAGTTACAAGAACTTTGTGATGAACTACAACATGCAGAACATGAACAAGACGTTGCCAGAACTCTTTGCCATGTTAAAATCTGCAGAAGTGGAGATCAAGAAAGAGCACCAAGTGTTGTTGGTCAATAAGACCACCAAATTCAAGAAAGGCAAGTCTAAGCAAAAGGGACACTTCAAGAAGGGTGGTAAGAAAGCTACCACACCGGCGAAGAAGACCAAGGCTGGACCTAAGCACGTCTTGAGTGCTTTTCTTGCAAGGAGAAGGTCCTTTGAGCGGAATTGCCCAAAGTACTTGGCGGATCTGAAGAACGACAACATCAAGAAGAAAGGTATATCGATATACATGTTATTGATGTGTATCTCACTAGTACTCGTAGTAGTGCACGGTATTTGATCTTGGTTGTTGCTCATATTTGTAACTCGAAGCAGTCTTTGCAGAATAAGCGGAAGCTAGCGAAGAACAAGGTGACGATGCGGCGTGGGAAGCGGATCAAAGGTTGATGTGATCGCGGTCGCACGCTACCCTTCATCTACCATCGGGATTAGTTTTATACTTAAATAATTGTTATTTGGTGCTGCGTTGAGCATGAACATTATATCGGGATCTTGTTTATTGCGAGGCGGTTACTTGTTTAAATCGAGAATAATGGTTGTTCTATTTATATGAGTAATATGTTTTATGCACATGCACCTTTGATAGATGGTCTATTCTTATAAAATCTCGATAGTGGAAATACACATATCAACAACATTGAGGCTAAGCGTTTGAAATCAGCGATAATTCGACCTATATGTGGCTTTGTCGTCTTGGTCACATCGAGTGAAACGTATGAAGAAACTCCATTCCGATGGACTTCTTGAATCACTTGATTTTGAATCACTTGAAAGATCTGAAGCATGTCGATGGGTAAAATGACTAAGACTCCATTTTACGGTATGATGGAGCGAGCTACGGACTTATTGGAAATCATACATACCGATGTGTGGTCCAATGAGTGTAGCATCGCTGGTGGTTATCGTTATGTTCTTACCTTCACGGATGATTTGAGTAGATATGGGTATATCTATTTCATGAAACATAAGTCCGAAACTTCGAGAAGTTTAAGGAGTTTCAAAGTGAGGTAGAGAATCAACGTAACAAGAAGATTAAATTTCTACGTTACGATCGTGGAGGTGAATATCTAAATTCGAGTTTGGCGAGCATTTAAAGAAGTGCGGAATACTTTCACAATTGACACGCCGGGAACACCACAGTAATGGTGTGTCCGAACGTCGTGTCGAACTCTCTTAGATATGGTTCGTTCTATGATGTCACTTACAGTTACGCTATCATTTTGGGGTTATGCATTAGAAACAGCATTCACTTTAAATAGGGCACCGTCTAAATCCGTTGAAACGACACCGTATGAATTATGGTTTGGGAAGAAACCTAAATTGTCGTTCCTTAAAGTTTGGGGATCTGAAGCCTATGTAAAGAAGTTACAACCGGACAAGCTTGAACCCAAAGCGGAAAAATCGTCTTCATAGGATACCGAAGGAAACTATTGGGTATACCTTCTATCATAGATCCGAAGGCAAAACATTCGTTGCCAAGAATGGATCCTTTCTAGAGAAGGAATTTCTCTCAAAAGAAGTATTTGGAAGGAAAGTAGAACTCGACGAGGTTGTCGAACCTTCTCTCGAAATTGCGAGTAGCGGCACCGGAAGAAATTCTGTGGTGCCTGCACCAATAAGAGAGGAAGCTAATGATGATGATCATGAAACTTGGTTGAAGTTGCTCTGAGCCTCGGAGGTCAAAGAGAACTCGTACCACTCCAGATTGGTATGATTCCGTTATGAATGTCATGGTGGTGGACAACACCGATGACCCCGAGACATATGAGGAAGCGATGATGAGCCCAGATTCCAATAAATGTCAAGAAGCCATGAAATCCGAGATTGGATCCATGTACGAAAACCAAGTATGGACTTTGGTGGACTTCGGATGGCGGAAGGCTGTCGAGAACAAATGGATTTTCAAGAAGAAAACAGATCGATGGTAATGTTCTGTCTATAAAGCTCGACTTGTCGCAAAGGGTTTCGACAAATTCAAGGAGTTGACTACGATGAGACTTTCTCACGGTAGCGAAGCTAAAGTCGATGAGGATTATGTTAGCAATTTGCATATTATGATTATGAGATATGGCAGATGGATGTCAAAACAGCATTCCTCAATGGAGACATTGATGAAGAGTTGTATATGATGCAACCCAAAGGTTTTGTCGATCCTAAAGATGCTAACAAGGTATGCAAACTTCAACGGTCCATCTATGGATTGAAGCAGGCATCCGAAGTTGGAATCAACGTTTTGATAAGGTAATCAAAAGTTTTGGTTTTATACAAACTTATGGAGAAGCTTGTATTTACAAGAAAGTGAGTGGGAGCTCAGTAGCATTCTTAATACTGTATGTGGATGACATATTGTTGATTGGGAATGATGTAGACCTTCTTAATAGTGTCAAGGAATATTTGAATAATAGTTTTTCAATGAAGGATCTTGGCGAAGCAGCTTACATATTAGGCATAAAGATTTATAGAGATAGATCGAACGCCAAATATCATTGTCACTGAGTACATATTTGGACAAAGTTCTAAAGAGATTTGGAATGGAAGAAAGCAAGAAAGGGTTCTTGCCCATGTTGCTAATCGACCTTGAGTAAAACTCAAAGTCCGACATCGGAGAAGATAGAGAAAGGATGAGTAAGACTCTATGCCTCAGCCATAGGATCTCTAATGTATGCCATGCTATGTACTAGACCCGACATTGCATATCTGTTAGTTTAACTAGCAGATATCAAAGTGATCGAGTGGATCATTGGACAAGTCAAAAACATCCTTAAGTACTTGAGAAGAACTAAGGATATGGTTCTTTCTTATGGAGGTGATGAACAGCTCGTTGTTAATGGTTACACCGATGCTAGTTGGAACACGATCCGGATGATTCTAAATCACAATCGGATACGTATTTATATTGAATGGTGCAAGATTAGCTGGAGGTGCAAAGCAAAGCGTTGTGGCGAGATCTTCAACTGAATCGGAATACATGGCTGCTTGGAGGCTTCACAAGAAGCGATATGGATGAAAGAGTTCATTACTGGGTGTGGTTCCAAGTCTACTGGACCCAATGTCTATCTCCTGTGATAACAAGGGCGCCATAGCCAATGCGCAAGAACCAAGGTCACACAAGAAGCTGAAGCATATCAAGCTGCGTTTTCACGCTATTCGAGAACATATCCAGGATGGGGATATAAAGATTTGCAAAGTACACACAAATCTGAATGTGGCGGATCCGTTGACTAAACCTCTCCAGGGCAAAACATGACCAACACCAAACTGCCATGGGTGTTCGGTATATTACCATGTAATCTAGATTAGATGACTCTAGTGCAAGTGGGAGACTGTTGGAGATATGCCCTAGAGGCAATAATAAATGTAGTTATTATTATATCTTTGTGTTTATGATAAATGTTTACATTCATGCTATAATAGTATTGACAAGGAAACTATTGATACTTGTGTGATTTGTAAACTTAATTTGAAGTCCCTAGTATAGCCTCTATACTTCACTAGCTTGTTGGTTGATTTATGATTGTGGTTTCCCTATCATGAACATTAAGATGTTATCAACAACAAGATCATATCGTTAGGAGAATGATATGGTGGACATACTCCTATAGATAAGCGTAGCATAAAGATCAAGTCATTTCAATAGTTCAATTGCTATATGCTTTCTGATACATAGTAACCTAATTCCTTCGACCATGCGATCACGCATATCACCTTTCGGATGGATGCTTTGATGACATCAAACACCACACCGTGAATCGGCTGGCTATAAAGGTGGCATTAAGTGTTCGGAAAGTATTGGTTGAAACACATGGATCAAGAGTGGGATTTGTCCATCCACATGACGGATAGATATACTCTGGGCCCTCTCGGTGGAATGTCATCCAATTGGCTTGCAAGCATGTGACTTGGTCACAAGGGATCACATATCAGGAGCGAAAAGAGTACTTATCAAGATGAGGTTGAACTAGGTATGCGAGATACCGACGATCATAACCTCGGATAAGTAACATATCGTGAGACAAAGGGAAATTGGTATCGTATGTAAGTGGTTCATTCGACGCAAGTAATCAGAGAAATATGTGGAGCCATATGAATTTCCAGATTCCTCTATTGGTTATTGTTCGGAGAAGTGTCTGTTCATGTCCGCATAATTCACGAACCGTAGGGAGACACACTTAAGGATTGACGTTGTTTGAGTAGTTATGGTATTATGAGAAAGAGACCGAATGTTGTTCGGAGTCTCGGATGGGATCCGGATATCACGAGGTGATCCGGAATGGTCCGGAGAATAAGATTCATATAAGGAAAGTCCCGTTTGAGTTCGGGAATGATTAGGTGTTTTCATCGGAATGTTCTAGAAGGTTCGGATTGTCCGGCACTCGGGGGAGGGTACATGAATGTGTCATTACTTAATGGAATGATTGCATCATGTACTAAGTGTTCTTGCTGTCCCAAATAAAGGATTAAATTGAATCCTAAAACAGAAAAGTCAAATGTCGGCTTTGAAAGTCAAACGCCAAAACAAGAAACGTGGGAAACAAGAAAGAGGTGTTGGAATCCGACTTGAGGGAGGAGTCTCCTCCCAAGCCGGCCACCAAGGCCGACTTGGGGAGGACTCCTCCTGCCGCACCTCCCACCTATAAAAGGAGGCAGGGCTCCTCCTAGACACACAAGTTTCACCTCTAGATTTCGGTTTAGAGCCGTTTTGGTTTAGAGCTTCTAATTGCTTTAGCCAGCGGTTTAGAGCCTTCTAATTGGTTTAGAGCCTTCTAATTGGTGTGTCTAATTACTAGACCACTAATAGCCTCTCTCATAAGCTCCACCATACTACTTGGCTTAAGCGAAGCCTGCGGGATCTCCCTCTACTTCGGTACCACGCCGTTGTCTTTGCGGAATCGCGAGAGTGCTACAACCTCCATTTCTTTGGAACAAGGAGAGGAAGGTCTTCGTCAGTCCGACGTGTGACCGATTGCGGGGCGCTGCGGGCGTGGCGCCGGAAGGATCGTCTCGCGATCTTGAGATCGGAAGTGTCGACTACATCACCCACGAATCGCTCGTTAACGCTTTGGAATCTTCGAGGGTGAGTTTCTCTATCGACTCGTTGCTACAATCTAGTAGATAGATCTTGGCTTGTTTGTTTGTATGCGATAGAAAATTTTTGTTTTCCATGCTACGAACCCCTACAGATCTATCTACTAGATTGTAGCAACGAGTCGAAGCACAATAGACGTGAGATATCGCAGGCTTCGCCTGCTTGAGCGAGTATGGTGGACTATGAGAGAGGCCTTGGCGATCTAGGGTTTAGAAGGCACCAAGGGGAGAGTGTAGCCGGCGGCTAGGGTTTGGGATCACCCCAACTCAGCGAGTTGGTGGTGCCCTATGCGGCGGCAGCAGCAGGGGTGGTGGCGCCGGCGGCTTAGGGCTAGGGTTTTGGAGGTGTTAGGTGTGTTGGAGAGGGGCAGCCCTGCCCCTCCTTTTATAGGTGGGAGGGTGCGGCTTGGGAGGAGGGAGTCCTCCCCCAAGTCGCCTCCTTGGCCGGAGGGTGGAGGGAGAGGAACTCCTCCCCAAGTAGGTTTCCTACTCTCCCTCCACCAAGCAAACTTGCCGTTTGACTTTTTCAAACTGGCGTTTGACTTTCAAACTAGGATTTGATTTCTCCCTTTATTTTGCTCAGCCATGTTACCTAGTACATGATGCAACCATTCCATATTGTCATAACACATTCATGTACCCTTCCACTCCGGAGTGCCGGACCTTCCGAAACCTTCTAGAACATTCCCGATGAAAACATCAGAATCATTCCCCAACTCCAAAACAGGACTTATTCTCCGGACCATTCCGGATCTCCTCGTGATATCCCGGATCCTATCCGAGACTCCGAACAACATTCGGTCTCTTTCTGATCATTCCATAACTACTCAACAACATCCAATCCTTAAGTGTGTCTCCCTACGGTTCGTGAATTATGCGGACATGATCGAGACAGTTCTCCGATCAATAACCAATAGAGGAATCTAGAAATTCATATGGCTCCCACATATTTCTACGATTACTTTGCGATCGAATGAACCACTTACATACGATACCAATTTCCATTTGTCTCATGATAGTTTACTTATCTGAGGTTTTGATCGTCGGTATCTCTGCATACCTAGTTCAACCTCATTACCGATAAGTACTCTTTTCTCATTCCCGTGATATGTGATCCCTTGTGAGCCAGTCACATGCTTCCAAGCCAATTGGATGACATTCCACCGAGAGGGACCAGAGTATATCTATCCGTCATATGGATGGACAAATCCCACTCTTGATCCATGTGTCTCAACCCATACTTTCCGAACACTCAATGCCACCTTTATAGCCACCCAGTTACGGTGTGGTGTTTGATGTCATCAAAGCATCCTTCCGGTGATGGTGATAAGCATGATCTCATGGTCGAAGGAATTAGGTTACTATGTATCAGAAAGCTTATAGCAATTGAACTAATAAAATGACTTGATCTTTATGCTACGCTTATCTATAGGAGTATGTCCATCATACCATTCTCCTAATGATATGATCTTGTTGTTAATAACATCTAAATGTTCATGATAGGGAAACCACAATCATCTATTAACCAACAAGCTAGTATTATGAAGAGGCTTTACTAGGGACTCTAATTTAGTTTACAAATCACACAAGTATTAATGTTTCCTGGTTAATACTGTTATAGCATGAATGTAAACATTTATCATAAACACAAAGATATAATAGTAACAACATTTATTATTGCCTCTAGGGCATATCTCCAACAGTCTCCCACTTGCACTAGAGTCAACTAATCTAGATTACATGGTAATATACCGAACACCCATGGCAGTTTGGTGTTGGTCATGTTTTGCCCTCGGGATTGGTTTAGTCAACGGATCCGCCACATTCAGATCTATGTGTACTTTGCAAATCTTTATGTCACCATCTTGGACATGTTCTCGAATAGCGTGAAAACGCAGCTTAATGTGCTTCAGCTTCTTGTGTGACCTTGGTTCTTGCGCATTGGCTATGGCGCCCATGTTATCACAGTAGATAGACATTGGGTCCAGTGCACTTGGAACCACACCGAGCTCTGTAATGAACTCCTTCATCCATATCGCTTCTTGTGAAGCCTCCGAAGCAGCTATGTATTCCGATTCAGTTGAAGATCTCGCCACAACGCTTTGCTTTGCACTCCTCCAGCTAACTGCTGCACTATTCAAAGTAAATACGTATCCAGATTGAGATTTAGAATCATCCGGATCAGTGTTCCAACTAGCATCGGTGTAACCATTAACAACGAGCTGTTCATCACCTCCATAAGAAAGAACCATATCCTTAGTTCTTCTCAAGTACTTAAGGATGTTTTTGACCGATGTCCAATAATCCACCCCTGGATCACTTTGATATCTGCTAGTCAAACTAACAACATATGCAATGTCGGGTCTAGTACATAGCATGGCATACATTAGAGATCCTATGGCTGAGGCATAGGGAGTCTTACACATCCTTTCTCTATCTTCTGCTGTTGCTGGATTTTGAGTTTTACTCAAGGTCGTATTGGGCAACATGGGCAAGAACCCTTTCTTGCTATTTTCCATTCCAAACCTCTTTAGAACTTTGTCCAAATATGTACTTTGTGACAATGATATTAGGCATCTCGATCTATCTCTATAAATATTTATGCCTAATATGTAAGCTTCTTCGCCAAGATCTTTCGCTGAAAAACTATTATTCAAATATTCTTTGACACTATTAAGAAGGTCTACATCATTCCCAATCAACAATATGTCATCTACATATAGTATTAAGAATGCTACAGAGCTCCCACTCACTTTCTTGTAAATACAAGCTTCTCCATAAGTTTGTATAAAACCAAAACTTTTGATCACAGTATCAAAACGTTGATTCCAACTTCGGGATGCTTGCTTCAATCCATATATGGACCGTTGAAGTTTGCATACCTTGTTAGCATCTTTAGATCTACAAAACCTTTGGGTTGCATCATATACAACTCTTCATCAATGTCTCCATTGAGGAACGCTATTTTGACATCCATCTGCCATATCTCATAATCATAATATGTAGCGAGTGCTAACATAATCCTCACAAACTTTAGCTTCGCTACCGGTAAGAAAGTCTCATTGTAGTCAACTCCTTGAATTTGTCGAAACCCTTTTGCGACAAGTCGAGCTTTATAGACAGTAACAATACCATCAACATCTATTTTCTTCTTGAAAATCGATTTGTTCTCGGCAGCCTTCCGGCCATCCGGTAAGTCCACCAAAGTCCATACTTGGTTTTCGTACATGGATCCAATATCGAATTTCATGGCATCTTGCCATTTATTAGAATCTGGGCTCATCATCGCTTCCTGATATGTCGCAGGGTTATCGGTGTTGTCCACCAACATGACACTCATAACGGGATCATACCAATCAGGAGTGGTACGAGTCCTCGTTGACCTACGAGGTTCTGTAGCAACTTCAACCGAAGTTTCATGATCATCATCATTAGCTTCCTCTCTTATTGGTGTAGGCGCCACAGGAACTACTTCCGGTACTGCGCTACTCGCAAGTTTGAGAGAAGGTTCAACAACCTCGTCGAGTTCTACTTTCCTTCCAGTCACTTCTTTCGAAAGAAATTCCTTCTCTAGAAAGGATCCATTCTTGGCAACGAAGATTTTGCCCTCGGATCTATGATAGAAGGTATACCCGATAGTTTCCTTCGGGTATCCTATGAAGACGCATTTTTCCACTTTGGATTCAAGCTTGTCCGGTTGTAACTTCTTTACATAGGCTTCACAACCCCAAACTTTAAGAAATGACAATTTAGGTTTCTTCCCAAACCATAATTCATATGGTGTCGTTTCAATGGATTTAGATGGTGCCGTATTTAAAGTGAATGCAGCTGTTTCTAATGCATAACCCCAAAACGATAACGGTAAATCTGTAAGTGACATCATAAAACGAACCATATCTAAGAGAGTTCGATTACGACGTTCGGATACACCATTACGCTGTGGTGTTCCTGTCGGTGTCAATTGTGAAAGTATTCCGCATTTCTTCAAATGCTCGCCAAACTCGTAACTTAGATATTCACCTCCACGATCAGAACGTAGAAACTTAATCTTCTTGTTACGTTGATTCTCTACCTCACTTTGAAATTCCTTAAACTTCTCGAAAGTTTCGGACTTATGTTTCATGAAATAGATATACCCATATCTACTCAAGTCATCCGTGAAGGTAAGAACATAACGATAACCACTGCGCGATGCTACACTCATTGGGCCACACACATCGGTATGTATGATTTCCAATAAGTCCGTAGCTCGCTCCATCATCCTAGAAAATGGAGTCTTAGTCATTTTACCCATCAGACATGCTTCGCATCTTTCAAGTGATTCAAGAAGTCCATCAGAATGGAGTTTCTTCATACGCTTCACTCCAATATGACCAAGACGACAGTGCCACATATAGGTTGAGTTATCGCTCAATTTCAAACGTTTAGCTTCAATGTTATTAATATGTGTATTTCCACTATCGAGATTCAATAAGAATAGACCATCTATCAAAGGTGCATGTGCATAAAACATATTACTCATATAAATCGAACAACCATTATTCTTGGACTTAAACAAGTAACCGTCTCGCAATAAACATGATCCCGATATAATGTTCATGCTCAACGCAGGCACCAAATAACAATTATTTAAGTATGAAACTAATCCTGATGGTAGATGAGGAGGTAGCGTGCCGACCGCGATCACATCAACCTTTGATCCATTTCCAACGCGCATGTCACCTCGTTCTTCGCTAGCTTCCGTTTATTCTGCAGCACCTGTTTCGAGTTGCAAATATGAGCAACCGAACCAGTATCAAATACCCAGGCACTACTACGAGTACTAGTGAGATACACATCAATAACATGTATATCGGATATACCTTTCTTCTTGAGGTTGCCGTTCTTCAAATCCGCCAAGTAATTTGGGAAATTCCACTTCGAGTGACCCTCTCCCTTGCAGTAAAAGCATTCATTATCAGGCTTAGGTCCAGCCTTGGTCTTATTCGCCGGTGCGGAAACTTTCTTACCACCCTTCTTGAAGTTACCCTTTTGCTTAGACTTGCCTTTCTTGAATTTGGTGGTCTTATAGACCAACAACACTTGATGCTCTTTCTTGATCTCCACTTCTGCAGATTTCAACATGGAGAAGAGTTATGGCAACTGCTTGTTCATGCTTTGCATATTGTAGTTCATCACAAAGTCTTGTAACTTGGTGGTAGTGATTGGAGGACACGGTAAAACCCCAAAGCATTAGGAATCACTATACCCAAGCTTTGGAGTTTGTTGCCGTGCCCAGACATCTTAAGCACGTGCTCACTGACGGAGTTGCCCTCTTCCATCTTGCAGTTAAAGAACTTTTCAGAAGCCTCATAACTCTCAATTGCCACGTGAGTCTCAAATATCAATTTGAGTTCACGGACAATATCATGTGGGTCATGGTTCTCAAACCTTTTCTGAAGCTCCGATTCCAAACCATACAAGATATCACACTGAACTGTGGAGTACTGATTCTTCCGAGCGAGGTAAACGTTCTTTACTTCATCGGTAGCATCACCGCAGCGGGGTCACCCAATGTGCATCCAAAGACATAGGTCAAATTACCAGCACTGAGGACAATCCTAAAATTGCGGAACCAATCCGTGAAGTTGCTTCCATTGTTTTTCAATTTTTCTTTCTCTAGGAACGCATTAAAATTGATGGTAGGGGCCGCCATTGATATACAACATATTTGAAATAGTTTAGACTAAGTTTATGACAAATTGAGTTCTAATTAATAGTTAAATTAATCTAGGTGAACTCCCACTCAAAAAAATCCCTCACATTGTTTTAGTGATCACACGAACCAAATCCACCACATCAAAACCGATCATCACGAGAGTTGATGTAGCTTCAATGGTGAACAATCGACATGTTCATCATATCTACTATATGATTCATGCTTTACCTTTCGGTGATCCGTGTTCCGAGACCATGTCTGTACATGCTAGGCTCGTCAAGATCAAACCTTAGCTTCCGCATGAGCAAATCTGGCTTGCTCACGTTGTATACACTCGCAGAATCTAACACACCCGATCATCACATGGTGCTTCGAAACAACAAGATTTAGCAACGGTGCTTACTAAGGATGAACACTTTAAAACTTGAAATTTGTGTGCTTGAGGGATCATCTTATAATGCTACCATCGTTAAGTAACAAATACAATATGCATAAAGGATTAACATCACATGCAATTCATAATAAGTGATATGATATGGCCTTTCTTCTTGTGCTTCCGATCTACATATTCAAGCACGAACATGATCTCCATCATCACCGGCATAGCGTCAAGATCAATGGCGTTTCTTCATGGTTGTCGTCCACCAGCTTGAACTATCACAACTACTTTGAATAGACACGCGGGTCTTAACAGAAATTAAAGACAACCATATGGCTCCTGCCGGTTGCCAACTTACAATAAGGAACATTGCATACATCAAATATAATCACAATCATGGCCATATCACATCACAACACATCCCTACAAAAACAAAGTTAGACGCCTCTAATTTTCTTTGCATATTTTACGTGGTTTGGGGCTTTCAATAAGCGTCGCTCTAACTTACGAACAAGAACCACAACGTTGATGCTTGAACTATCAAGTGTCCGTTGTAAATTGGATCTATACTATAATGGGAGAGACAGACACCCGCAAAGCCACTTATGCAATACAAGTTGCATGTTGAGCATGGAGCAAGTCTCATGAACGATGTCATGTAAGGTTAGCCCGGGCCGCTTCATCCCATCATACCGCAAGATGCAAAGTACACAAGAAGCAATTGATAATAAAAGCACCACCGTCCACAATGACCATTGTGTTCTACTCGTGCAACAGATCTATATATAGACACGGCTCTGATACCACTGTAGGGGTTCGTAGCAGGGAAAACAAAAAAATTCTACTGCATGCAAACAAACAAGCCAAGATCTATCTACTAGATTGTAGCAACGAGTCAATAGAGGAACTCACCCTCGAAGATTCCAAAGCGGTTAACGAGAGCAGATTCTCATGGGTGATGTAGTCGTACTCTTGCCGATCTCAATATCGCGTAGACGATCCTTCCTATTCAAGGCTCAAGGCGCTTCCGATCACTCACGTTCGGTACTCGATGAAGACCTTCCTCTCCCTTGTTCCAGCAGGCAGCAGAGGTTGTAGCACTCTCCTCGTGATTCCGGCAGCACGGCGGCATGGTGTCGGAAGTAGAGGGGAGATCTTGCAGGGCTTCGCCTTAAGCCGGAGCGAGTATGGTGGACTATGAGAGAGGCCTTTGCGATCTAGGTTTAGAAGGCACCAAGGGTAGAGTGTAGCCGGCGGCTAGGGTTTGGGATCACCCCAACTCGGCGAGTTGGTGGTGCCCTAGGCGGCGGCAGCAGTAGGGGTGGTGGAGCCGGCGGCTTAGGGCTAGGGTTTTGGAGGTGTTAGGTGTGTTGGAGAGGGGCAGCCCTGCCCCTCCTTTTATAGGTGGGAGGGCGCGGCTTGGGAGGAGGGAGTCCTACTCTCCCTCCACCAAGCAAACTTGCCGTTTGACTTTTTCAAACTGGCGTTTGACTTTCAAACTAGGATTTGATTTCTTCCTTTATTTTGCTCAGCCATGTTACCTAGTACATGATGCAACCATTCCATATTGTCATGACACATTCATGTACGCTTCCCCTCCGGAGTGCCGGACCTTCCGGAACCTTGTAGAACATTCCCGATGAAAACACCGGAATCATTCCCCAACTCCAAAACAGGACTTTCCTTATATGAATCTTATTCTCCGGACCATTCCGGATCTCCTCGTGATATCCCGGATCCTATCCGAGACTCCGAACAACATTCGGTCTCTTTCTCATCATTCCATAACTACTCAACAACATCGAATCCTTAAGTGTGTCTCCCTACGGTTCGTGAATTATGCGGACATGATCGAGACACTTCTCCGATCAATAACCAATAGAGGAATCTGGAAATTCATATGGCTCCCACATATTTTGACGATTACTTTGCGATCGAATGAACCACTTACATATGATACCAATTTGCCTTTGTCTCACGATAGTTTACTTATCTGAGGTTTTGATCGTCGGTATCTCTGCATACCTAGTTCAACCTCATTACCGATAAGTACTCTTTTCTCGTTCCCGTGATATGTGATCCCTTGTGAGCCATTCACATGCTTGAAAGCCAATTGGATGACATTCCACCAAGAGGGCCCAGAGTATATCTATCCATCATATGGATGGACAAATCCCACTCTTGATCCATGTGTCTCAACCCATACTTTCCGAACACTCAATGCCACCTTTATAGCCACCCAGTTATGGTGTGGTGTTTGATATCACCAAAGCATCCTTCCGGTGATGGTGATAAACATGATCTCATGGTCGAAGGAATTAGATTACTATGTATCAGAAAGCTTATAGCAATTGAACTAATAAAATGACTTGATCTGTATGCTACGCTTATCTATAGGAGTATGTCCATCATACCATTCTCCTAATGATATGATCTTGTTGTTAATAACATCTCAATGTTCATGATAGGGAAACCACAATCATCTATTAACCAACAAGCTAGTATTATGAAGAGGCTTTACTAGTGACTCTAATTTAGTTTACAAATCACACAAGTATTAATGTTTCCTGGTTAATACTGTTATAGCATGAATGTAAACATTTATCATAAACACAAAGATATAATAATAACTACATTTATTATTGCCTCTAGGGCATATCTCCAACACAAAAAAGGAGGAGGTGGTGGTGACATTGTGACGACCCCCCCTCCCCCAACATTTCAAGATCTACCATGGTACCAATACAAAAACTACACTGTAATAACAAAGTTATGAGCGTTTCTCAAAAGACATTAGGCGAATTAGAGAAAGTATGTGTCTACAATTCCATAAGATTTCATAGTCAAACCCGATCTACAGTACACACAATGAAGCAAAGGAGACAAATCCAGCTGTAGAAGGACACAAACACGAAAGCGGAAATTCCTGAACAACAAACATACAAAGAAATTCCAAACACGGCCCATATCTGGATTATTCATTTCTATTTCTCTATGTATGTCGAATTTAGACTTGAATTTTGTACCTCCATAAATACATATCTTTATATAACTAACTTATTTTCTAAATAAATAAAATTAAAAATATTCCAACCTACCAAATATCATAGTGCAACCTCCTTTGTGGCCTATGTACATTCCTTGCCATGCAAATGGACAGTTCTTCCACTCCCATGCATGCAATCTATGCTTCCAAGCATACCAGGAAATCCTCTACTTTCATTGACTGCGATGATCCGAGCAGTGTCTTCAGCAGTGGGTGATCTCAAGTACTGTTTCCCGAACACTGCAATCACTACCCTGCAGAACCTATACAAGCAATCGATGGCAGTGGACTCGGCCATGCGGAGATAGTCATCGACACTGTCAGCCGGCGTTTCATATGCAAGCAACCTCATCGCCACGGTGCACTTCTACAGTGAGGAAAACCCAACCAAGCCAGTGCAGTCCTTCTTGCAAACAAAATAGGGGTCAATCTCCCGGATGGCATGCATGATCTTGAGGAAGAGCTTCCGGGATCATCCTGAAATGGCGCCGAAACACGTCCTCTTCATGGAGCGGCTCGCCGGCGAAGTAGTCGGCGTACAACGAGCAGTATCCCTCTATCCTTTGCCTCGCCTTGCACTTCCGGCGACCCGGCGCCGAACCACCGCGCTTCGGCTTCGCCGTCTGCAGGTATAGTTGGGCGAGGGAGGCGAGGATCTCCATGTGCTCTGCATCTTCGACGACCTTGGCGCTCTCCTCCTCCAGAAATACGGAGAGTATCTCCTCGTCGTCGGAGTCCATGACCGAACCGACCAAATGCCGAACACTTGGCGGGCGTGGTGGTGGGAGCTCGTAGCGAAGCGGAGCTACGACGAAGTTCGGGCGGCGAAAGCGGCAGCGGAATGGGCGGCGCAGTGGGCGGCGACTATGGCGAGCATATCTAGAGGCGCGGGCTTGTCTCGGCGTGGAGGAGCTCCGCCGGCAAAGTCATGACGACAGAGGCGCTGGGATCTCTTCGCCGCAGTCTGGGCAAGTGGAGTGGGGGGTGGGGGGGAATGAGACTGTCTCGCTGACAGAGCTATCCCACGCCCATTTTCACTGCGTCCGGCATCCCAGGGCATTCCCGTAAATCTGGGTACGGCCTAGAAAGTCCAGAACAAAATTCGTCCAAATCCGGACGGAAACAGGTTCCTGAGTACGCAACTGAGCCGATTTTCGGCGTCTGAACCTATTTTCGGCGTCTGAATCGGCGTCCTGGTAGGCGAGTGGAGATGCTCTTACCATTGTTACACTCTTTGGGGCACTCCCATGGATGAGTTCGATCGACCACACACAATAAGCACCTGGTCATGTGCTTTATAGAAAGAAAAAACACATGCTCATGTGCTTCACAAGAAAGAAACACCTGCTCCTTGGCTACACTGAAGCCTTAGTCCTGTATGTATCATCATCAATTTGGATCACCCAAACCAGGTCGGTACTGGACCGTGTCGATTTAACCCAGAACTTGGCGCAAACTGTCCATTCAGAAATAAATCGCAAAGCTTGAGAATAAATACTCACACTTGCAATTCATGAGGGAAAACAACTTAGTTCTTTTTAGGAGTAGCTAAATGCTCACTATTGCAAATGGTTCAATATCAGATGATGCATCCTTTTTCTGGGGTTCCGACCATGAAAGATCTATGAACAACCACAACAGCTGTTCGATCAACCCGGAGAAAGCAAATCAAATATACCTTACTTTCCACAGACACCCACAACACATAGTCTTTCTGACATCAGTAATTTGGCGACATATACCAAGAGGTCACAAATGATCTTCTGTGTTCTAGATGTTACTTCAAGTGAAGGTACCAGGCGTACAGAGAAAACAGACAGTCAGGCGCCTCAGGTACCGAGTACAAAACAAACGTGTGGGCAGTACCCCGCACCTTCCAAAGTTTACCTATCCCCTGTTCAAAGCAAGAAATCTACAGGGATTTCCTAGGAAATGGAAATTCAAGTGAATAGAAATTTATTTTCATACAAAACCAAGTGACAAGTTCCCTGTGTTAGCAAGCTAGATATCTTGTGTGATATTTGAACGTGCGGTATCTTGCAATATACAATCTGAAGGACTGTCCCTCAATAAGGGGTGTACAGAGGTTGCATGGATCCTTTCATATGTAATACCAGAATGATTAATTGCACTTACAAAGTTCTAACAGTATATTTAAAACAAATCATCTCTCCGAGCAAATGTATGAACACACATAAAGAAATCATAACAATCATTGGCCTTTCCTTTTTCCGAAACAAGGTCATATTCTAGTTCATTTATTAAATAAAGAACTTAAGGAAGATTAACTTGGTTCAGGATGTACAACTATTGCACTGTACTCAGGGTAGATTAACATACTCAAATGGAAGCTAAATGACAGTGTTTCTGAAGAACAGAAGAGGAAAAAAAATATGAAATGATGAGAATGTGTCAGCTGTTCACTAGGTCGTGGGCAGTGGGGGAACAAGCCCTGAGAAAACCTAAATCCGCAAGAGCCACAGCTCGGGAAGCTGCCCAGGCTCAGACGATGAACTACTTTGAAATACTACAAGGAGATAAGGAGATAAGGGTTAGCACTTAAAAAAATGCAGCTATACTTTGCCAAGCTCAAACAACGGGTTGGCTCTGCTCTATCTAGGAGGATGACATTGCCGACTTCCTCATCACATCTATTATATCAGTGCTTGGACCAAACTTCCTAGCTTGCAAGGAAGTAACAGACCTCTAACTCCCAGGGTTATGTAACTGTGGTTCTGTTTTTACCCAGTAAAAGAAACGGACTAAGGTGTTGGACAGTAAATTAATTGCGCAAGTCGAATAGCACTCACCACATAGCTTATCAGCGAACAACTGGACACTTTAACAGCAGATACGTAAATAAGCTTCCCCTTAAAATTTTAAAGAAATTGGTTCAATGAAATCCAAGTCACAAGAAGTGAAACTCAAAAAGTTCTAATGCATATTAAAATCATACTCTTAACCACCTGGCACCTGCTACTTCAGTACTAAGGACAAGGATCTAATATACATGCTAGCATGTAGAACATTTATGTTTCCTTATATATGTAAGCTATCACAAATGTCTCTAGAACAGTTTAGCTCATCTTGTAGATTGTACTTCTTTCATCGTGCTGTAAACAGTTGCTTAACTGGTACTTTATATAGTACGCACTTGCATGAATATAAGCTCATGTTTCTTTCCTAAAGTAAATTGAGATATCTTGTTGATTGTACATGAATAAGACATATCAAATTTCGGTGTCAGAAGATCATGATCTCACCAATGATGTTACCAAAACCCAAGATCCAATTAAGGACAATTATTTGCTTTTGTATGGAGTATTGAATAACCGTATAAATATTCTGTCTTTGCTAGTAAAAATAATGATGAGACAGGACGATGCCGTTTCATATTCTGGCCTGCCAAATCCTTTATGTGTATATGCTATTTAATTTGTAAATCATGCAATAGGATGATATTCATCTTACACAAGGTTAATACATCATCTTTGCAAATTCGACAAGGTTTGATATCCTCTGCATATGTTACAGATAGCATAAGTACAGGAAAGAAAAGATGGAACAAGCACAGTAACATTTGCATCATCATAGTATATAACGGTTATAACATGAAATGCATAAACAACAAACAAAATACCCAATCCAAGTTCCCCACATAAAATTATTTTTTAAAAGATATTCACAGGGATAAGCATGGATATACTATGAAAAAGTACAAATTCACCCTACAGCCCTTGGAAAAAACGTGGCACGGTCGCACGGCGAGCATCATTCCTCTGGAAGAACACATGCCTGACTAAGCTTTCTTTGAAACGGAGTCCAAGAACCACCGAATCAACTTTCTCCAGATAGAATCTCGTCAGCAACTTGCCCTTGCTGTCAAAGTGAAACAGGTGGAACCAACGATGGCACGGCATGGTATACCGAAGAATGACCAGCAAATCTCCATTCTCAGACGACACAGCCTCATAATGGAAACTCGACGTTCCACAAAGTTTCTTTATCATCGCCAATGGCAACTCGATTCTGTACTTTGATGACCATATCTCCACCTTGTAGTCCTGCAGCACCCAGACTTCGGCGATCATGGTATCACCATCAATATGAGTATTGCCAATGCCAAGTGTACCATCCGTCTGAAGCAAATGTGCTGAATTGGTGGCTATGGGAGATTCCATCCACCTGAAGGACTCAACAATTGTGTCAAAAACTACTACCTTGCCACTTGCATACCAGTGCAGGCAGCCATGTAGCAGGGCAGGCGGCTGCTCGCAGGCACGGATAAGCCAGCGGGTTGTGTCGTCGTTCTTCATGGAAGGTGAGGCCTCCGGCAGCCCGATACACCTAGGTACCTGGGAGGAGCCGACGGTGAGGACGTAGTAGTCAGCACTTTCTCTGGCGCTTTTGTTTGGGTGTTTCCAGTAGAGGACGCGGTGCTCGCCGGACGGGCGGTGAGCGTACAGAGCGGCGACACTGCCGCCGGTCAGAGCCGGGAGGCCGAGCCACTGGCGCGTGACCGGGTTGCAGATGAAGAAACGGCCGTTGGCGACGGACAGGAGGAGGAGGCCGTCGCAGGAAGCATGGATGGAGAAGTTGCGGCGGTCGTTGAACCAGAGGACGGGCCGGCGCACGGCGGGAGTCCGCCGGAGATCGAAGGAATCGACCGAGGCATTGGAGGTGTAGCCGTTGGTCCTCGAGCGGAGGTAGAGAATCGGGAGCGACGGCTGGCGGTGGTGGTGGGCGAGGAGAAACTCGGCGTCGCGGCTGAGGCGGCGCCAAGAGTGGCAGGCCGCTCCGCAGCGGAGGATCTCCTTCGCCGGCAGGCGATAGAAGATCTCCCACATGACGAGGTCGTCCGGGAGGACGGGGGCGCCGGCACGGCCGCGCTTGTGCCGCGTCCCGTTCACCACGGTCTCAGCCATCGCAGGGGCTCGCCGTCGACGACAGATCCTAGCGTATCTTGGCTGCGGCGCGGCCGGAAATATTAGGAGATGATGACTTGCACAAATAATAAAGCATCAACCAATGGTGGATTAGGCCCCACGTAAAAAAAAAGGTGGATTAGGCCCCTCTTATTGGGCTTCGCAACTCAACCTGACCTCTTATTGGACCGCTGATCGGCACCCCTACCTTGCAGCAACGCAAGCTCGAGGTTGCAGTACAGTATTGTTCTATCTGGGCCGACTTGCGCTATTTTTTTTTAAATAATATATTGTTTTATTTAATTTCACAAATAATACACGAAACGAAGAATTTGCAAATCTAATGGACCGTCTTCTTTTCAAAAGACGACCGGAGCTGGTCTTCTTTTCAAAAGACGACATGCCCCTTCTTTAATTAAAAAGACGACCATGAACTTTCACTCACGTCGCTGGTCGTCTTCTGGAATAAAGACCAGCTCCTGATCGTCTTTTCAATTAAAGAAGGGGCCCGTCGTCTTTTGGAATAAAGACCAGCTTCTGGTCGTCTTTTGAAAAGATGACGATCCGTTAGATTCGCAAATTCCTCATTTCGTGTATTATTTGTGAAATTGAATAAAAAATGTATTATTTAAAAAAATTAGCCCGACTTGCGGCAGCTGTATCAATTTTTAGTTTCTTTTCAATTTAAGCTCGATAAAAAGGTGAATTATATATATATGCAACTATGTAATTTTTTCTAA
Organism: Avena longiglumis; assembly: GCA_030063025.1. Lineage (NCBI taxonomy): Eukaryota > Viridiplantae > Streptophyta > Magnoliopsida > Poales > Poaceae > Avena > Avena longiglumis. The sequence continues at coordinate 537,087,909 of CP125973.1, forward strand.
ATAACAACAGAGCAAGCAAATAAACAATGATACTTATTACAAATAAAGATAAGAGATAACTGCGATGGAGACACGAAGAAATAGTCCTGAAGTTTCTTCCTTTGAGAGAAAATACGGAAAACTCATAGTCACCTTGCCCCGAAAAGATGCCATGTTTGGAGGTGTTCGAGATCCCCACGAAGCACTAGTTTCTCACAAAGCCTATGCAAGGAATTTCCTAATGTGATCGGTCCCAAGTCGTTCTCCGACGTGGCATCCAGCTCAGCCATCCTTACCTCAGCAGGAGACACGTGAACTTGACATGTGCCACGTAAGCTGCACATGTGGCACTCTTCGCTACTACAGCACGTCAAGTACACGTATCCTAGGCTCCCACGTCCCGGTCTTGTGTCTTCTCCTTCGTCTTCTTCCTCGCGCGCTCCCAGCATCTTCTTTCCCCCCTGGTCTTCCTCCTTCCGAGCACCCCCTCCTCCTCGGCCGGCCTCTCTCCGTCGCCAGACCAAGGTACGTGCCCCTAATCGCGCAAGCTAAAATCGATATGTCTCCCTAAGTCGGCAGATCCGGCTGCTTGCTGCCGGAATCGCTCGCAAAATTGGGTTTAATCCTTATGATATCTTGGAGATCGATTTGGGATCACGGTGCCCTAGTCTTATGCGGTAGATCCTAGCCCTCTCCTTCTCCCAGATGTTGCTTCGCGTGCGGCTTATCTGTCTTCATGTTCAGCTCGTGCCTTACGGCCCCGATCTGCTCCCGTCGCGAGCTCAGATCACACGGGAAAATCACAGATCATGGTTAGGTAGATGTGCTCTTGGGAAGATCGTGCGTGCGTGTGTCCTCGACGCTCCGTTGCCTTGCTTGCTACGGTAGAGATTTGGACACGCACAATTCAGTGTTCTTGCTGTCAATTATCAAGCTACATCGAGCTGCTGTATGGAAGAAGACCCTTTGCATTTTTGGTCATGAGATAAATTAGAGGTTCTGGTCAAATGGTAGAGCTAACTATAGCTTAGCAATCTTGCTACGAAAACAGCGTTCATCTGCAAGACTGCAGGACATTCAGAAGGGGCAAGTGAGAGTAAACTTACTGTAGTATTGTAGATTCTTTGGATGATAACGACATGAGTATTTTTCATATTGATTCTAGCTAGAATGTACTAGAACATGACCAGTGTATTTTGCAAAACGCTGTGTCCAAGCTTATGTTTGTTCACTTCCTGGTTGAATTATGTTGTTCTGCAATCTACATAATCAGATTTATGTTAGGTATTTTTTAGCTTGTTAGAATCTCAGTATAATCTGGCATGAATGTCAAGGTTATCTTGTATGTCTCTTGCCCATATGTTGCCTGCGAGCCCGTCAGCAACAGTCCTTTGTTTTTGCTGTTGATTTGGTATGCAATCATAGAGTAGCTACAGGTGAAACTTTGCTCGGTGATTGTCGTTATGGTTTACCTATCATGTTAGATAGTGGACTTAATACATGAAGCTCGATACAAGGATAATGAACTCCTTAATTTTGTGAGTCTATACAAGGATAACGAACTCCTTAATTTTCCAAGTCTATACGAGAATTGCCCCTATGCTAAATAGTACGAGTGGATAATCTTAGCTGATTTTTTTTCATAGCATGAAGTTATCGAATGCCATTAGCGAAAACACCAATCTGTTTAGCTCTTCCTTTTGCAATATGTAAATGATAGAAGATGTCACTATCATGGTTTCCCCACCGCAAGTCACGTAGCTTCATGTGGGCATGACATGATCATGGTTTCAGTGACCATAAAAACTGCGCCCCCACCCACAAACACACGGTCCTACCTTGGAGACTGCATTTAGCCATTCTTTAATGTCAGTTAAGTCAATGTTGGTAGAATTAAGTGTCATATCGCACCTGTACTCTTGATGTCAACCTCTTTGGAGGCGTGTAACAACTCTTCTACCTTTTCAATATAATGAAACGCAAAGATCTTTGCGTTTTCTCAAAAAAAAAAAAGAATTAAGTGTCAAACCTATGATACCTCCTTTTATTATGATTTGAAGCCACAGTGCATTCTGAAGTTCGGAGAAGAACATTTTATCAGTCTGTCGTTTTATTTGTGGTGTGACACTGGGTGTGCTGCTATTATTTATGTGCTGTACAACACTACTTAAGAAAGTGATGTGCTCAAAATTTGAGATTGCAGATGGAAAGCCAATCCAACCTGAAGAATAACTTTTAGTTTAGTACATTAGTATCTATTTCAAGCCAAGTCGTTTATCCAGTGTTAGCCATTTGCTTGTTTAACTAGAAAGGTGAGCATTATGCAACACATGGACGAGGCACCATGTAATAATGTAGAACTGGGAGCTTTATTTGTGCAACATTTTTCTTATTACTGACTGTTAAAAAAAAACCAGCTGCTCAGAAGCTTATATTGCAGTTTATTACGTCTGAAGCAAAATCATTTCTTGCGATATTCACAGAAATTATAGAAATCCTTTTATATAACCTTGCAATTTGTATAACTTCCCTATGCTGATCCTTTTCTTGGCATTACCAGGAGTGAACCATGGCGAAGATCAAGCCAAAGGCATTGCTGGCCCAGAGCAAGCTGAAGAAGGGCCCTACCCAGGTCGGTGTGAGCAAGATCATCACCTACGTCGTCCTCGGCGTCCTAGTTGTGTCTTCCGTCTATTATGCCTATCAGTACTGGCAGAACAAAGGACCGGGGGTAGCAGCGGAAGGCGTCGTGGGGAACTAGACTAAGCCCCAAGATTGTAATCGATTTTGTCCTTGTTGTTGTCATGTTATCGGCTAACTTTGGGTTGCTGCAACCCAGTAAATGGAGCGTGGACAGAAATCTCATGTTTAGTTGTATCCCCCTGGTACCTTACCTTAACATGTATGCCTATATTTCTTTCTTTGACATGGATGGCGTTTCCTGGGACGAGTTGAGCTTTTTGGCATGATATCCATGGAGTTGTGGTTGTTCCATTGTGTGCATTGACAGGGTTCTCCTGTGCTGATAAGATAAACTTCTCATGGCTGTCCCAAATTTAATGTGTACTTCATGAGATCTTGATGACTAACTGGAGTATTTATCACAAAGAAAAGACAAGGCTATGTTAAGGTATTACACAAATTGTATTGTCCCTGAAGATGATCGCCCAGAAGTTAAAACGAGACAGAGTAGCAGCAACAGAAAACAATTAAGTGCAGTTAAACTGGACTGATAGGTGCGAGGCAATACGGTGATGCCTAACCTGGAGGGCGTAGTGAAACTGCTAATGACAAGAGCTGCTTAATCCGGCTGAGTCTAGGGAGCTGGAGAGGGCGGCGACGAGCTGCTTAATCCGGCAGAGTCGAGGGAACTGGAGAGGGCGGCGACGGCGAGGTTGACACACGGTTGAGGTAGGCATGCACCTGGTCCATGCTTGTCTGATCGTCTGCGTTATAAACTGAACCTACGTTATAGGTTTTATTAGTGTTTTATACAGTGTGGGTTTGTTTTATACAGTGGGTTTCATCCCACTGGACTTGCTCAAGTCCATCTGCGGCTGTCACTTTCTCCTATCTCCAGTCATTCTGATTCAGTCAAACCCTAGACCAAGTATACTCTCTATTCTAAAAGAGGCAATTTTCAGTCTAAATCAATCCAATTAGCGCTATTGTTCTTCGGTTTCATAGTTTGAGTGAGTTGAGCGATTTCGATCCCCTGACAAATTGGTACCAAGAGCAAGTTATTTCCTCCGAGGCGATTTGCGCTGGTGGTAGCATGGTTCTCTGCCGGTGGCGGCTTCATGTGGCAGCACATTCAGGTACAGATCGATTACCTCGATTCGACTGCTGCGGTACACTTTCAAAACTGTAAAGTTGTGACATCCGGCTCTATTTGTGTAATTTTGCAGTGTCGTGTTGTTGGTGGCAAGATGTGTGGAAAAGACCAATATAAGGTACTCCCCCTATTCCATAATATAAGACTTTTTAGCAAGTTGACCGAGAGAGAGTAGTTGTTTAGGTAACTGAGGTTTCAACTCGAGTGGGTCAACGGCTAATTTCTGCAATGTATAGAAACCATGTGATCCAAAGGCAACCGGAGGTTTCAACTTCATCATAATTAAGAGTAGGAGGTCTGCAACAAATCAATGACACGACTTCACGCTTAGGAGGCCTCGACTTTGTTGTAAGGAAGACCATGACTTGGTCAACAAAGCCGACAAAAGCCTCCACTTCACTAACGATGCTGGGAAGACTACCAAAGCCCGACTTACCCAACTAAAGTCCGATTATGATTATTCATCGAGCATCAAGAGAGTGACAACATACTGAGCAAACATGCGACAACTTGAGTATGCAGATTGGTCCCTGTCTCGTGTTGGCCAAGTGAGCATGCACCTGAGGAAACACTTATTAGTGTTGAGTGCAGGGCCGGCCCTGGGGAGGGCGGGCCCAAAAAAATTTGGGGCCCTTTCCAAATATTTGTTCCACACAGACATAGTATAGATTTCAGAAAAAATAAAACACCATGTTTTCCTCTGGGCTAAACTGGGTCATTTTCTTTTTCTAGACCTACCTAGCGCTTACGATTAGGAAATAGGAAAATAGCAATCAGATCGAGATTAGCAATCGCATCGATCTCTTTCACGCATAGGGCCAGCTCATGAGTCCTCGTTTGGTCGTTCCCGGCCCGATCGTGGGCATATACCCTGACGCACGCCATGACTCCCGCTCCGTGAGCCTGTGACGCCGTCGCTTGTCGCTTGTTGTTCCATGCTCGTCGCCCCTCTCCTACGCTGCCCCTGCTCTCATCTCGCTCGCAAGGACATACGTGACACAAATGTCGGAAGGTATCAATTCTCAACATTGCAAGGACAGACTGCCCTAATTCTATTTCTAAATAGTAGTTCTTCATATTATTTTCAGCTAGGAGAGTGGAGAACAACGTTGGCATTAACATGGATAATTACAGTGTGAGTGATCATGAGCACGTATCTAATTCATCTCTTTCAAAATTTGCTAGTGTTGATAAGAAACCAGTTAGTGTGAATATTTATGATCCGATAAATTGGACTAGTCTTTATAACAAAGCAAGGGATAAGTTAGTGGAAAAAGGGCCTACCAGAGAAGAAAATATTACGGTTGCATCAGCAGAAAAAAACTTTTCAAAGTTAAAATTATTGAGGAACTATTTGAGATTTACTATATCTCAAGAGCGATTAAATGGTTTGGCAACTCTATGGATTGAGAAGACGTTATTGAATGAGATTGATATTGATTCTATTGTCAATGATTTTGCTTCTAGGAATTCATGTAGAAAATTTTAAGGTAATATATCATATTATTATTATATAAATATTGCAATTGGGTATATTTTAATTATTTATTTTTCATCATTATATATATAATAGCAAGGAGCCCTAAATTTTTGTTTCGCCCCGGGCCATCGAAATCTCAGGACCGGCCCTGGTTGAGTGGGCGTGCAACCAGCTTTAGGCGGCTTGTGAACCTTACCGAGTTACGATGATAAAAATCACAAAAAAAAAAATACAAACCAACCATAGTAAATCAGAAGTGAAGCAATTGATTAGTTCACAAACACGGGGTAGCCACTCTCAACATGACTTCCTTATCCCCGCAAAAAAAAAACATGACTCCCTTTACCAAAACCAATTAGAAACCCACTGCATTTATAGAGCTAGATATTCGTTGGTCACTACATTATGGAAGTGTGCTACCATTGCATCTCCACAAATATGTGATTCAAGCATAAGAAATAAGGGAAACATCGCGGAAATCAATAAGTAGTCACCGAACAGATGCATTGAATTAACTTCATGACTTGATCCTACAAACAGAAACAAGTAAAAAATTACAGTTTCACAGAGAACAAAACACTGATCTCTTTATCAGATTCAGCAGAGAAAATAGAAACAAGGAACAGCTACCCCACTTCCATTTTCCATAGTACAACCTTTATTGATCTGAAGTTCTTGACATCGCTTGAGTGATACCACCGCAATACTTCACCGCAACACCTGTATACGTAGATCCTTGCAGAGTATTCAACTTACTTTCCTCCAAAATAAAATGTTCTCTTTGAAATGTTGATACAGTTCTGCTAGTGCAAATTTTGACAGCATCTATGCATGGGGATAAACATGCTTCTCTGAAGGCAGAGGTCCACCTGTGCTTCCTGTGGATGAAATGAGAGCTATGTTTCTCTCACGAGTTGAGCAGCACAAATTACAGTTTAGCTTGATTTTTCAAGATAAATGTTGTGATTTAATTTATCAAGAATTGGATGATCATCGGATAAAATTAGTCCCCCAATTCATTGTCTAGTGCAAATGTCCTTTGTTAAGTACAAGTATAACTTATTTTTGGAAAAAAGATAGAATTATTTGCAACACTTTCTAGGTGATAACCCGTCCTCTAAATAAGCGATCCTGGAAGTCATGTAAGTAATTTCCAGTCTGAAAAAATTATTGCCTAATGAATTAAAGAACGTGCACAATCTTAGCTCCGTTGTCTCTTTTTTTTAGACAAAGAAAATATATTAATAATACGAAGATACCACTTAACTCCCTTGTCTGACAGAACAAGAAAGCTTCTGCCACTGAGTGATCAATCCAAAAAAATTCAGTTGTGAATGGCTAAGGGCATGACGGATTAAATCGAGGCAGATAGTCATCGAGTGGTGGTGCACTAGCCGTACACGCCTCCAGTGGGATGGTCGACATGCATAGATCATGGAAAGGCTCATAAGGAAGTTGAAGGTGCGGCGGAGGCCGGAGCGCACACCCGTTCCTCCTAAGAACCAGAAATCTGTACATGGTCTTCCATTTGGTCTAAGAATTTCCCTCACGATGTCTCCTATTCTCAAGGTAACTGCACTATCATCTTTTCTATCTTTTTCAAAGAGAGGATGGAATGAACACAATCGACTGGTGATGGTCATGTACAAGAAATTTAGTTTCCATGCACTGTTTATGCTCGAGGTTCCTGTAGGATAAAAAAGTGACGACTGGCGGATAATGATCCGTGAAACATATAACCCTCCGTCATTGGGTGGTATAGTAATTGTTAGCCGTGTAGGGTGTGGTTGCTAAGAGCATTTAACTCACATCAATTTCACAAGATACTTTCACAAGAACTTAGATGTAACAAGACAAACTCACATGGTATCACATCAAAATCCATATATGTAACGAGGCTGATCATTTCACATGGTATCTAGTCGCTGTTTATTGGGCTTCTTAGGATGTTTATAAACCTTATTTCGTGGCGCGACCAGCACAAATGCTCTGGACGCGAGCGAACGAAAGACCCGTTTTCTAGTAGTGTGGATAGAGTTTCCTGGGACGACCTTGTTGATGGAAGTCTGGATTTCTTTTTCTTGTTTTCCATTAATAGCGCTGTCCTGTGCTGCACAGTCAAACGTCTCAGGTCTGTCCCAAATTTAAGCTGGAGGGCGTCATTGACTAGTTAAACTGCTAATGACAACAGTTGTGTAATCAGACTGAATCAACGGCAATGCAGAGGATCACACGCCTGGTGACGTCCTCTCACTAGTAGAAAAAGAGTTTTCGGTTCAGTCCAGAGTCTAACACTAGTTCTGATTTACTACGGGTTCGTTTTCAAATGGCTAGGAGGCCGGGGAAACTTTAGTCCTCGATCGTTTCGAACCTTTAGTCCCGGATCGTGATACGGCCCGGGACTAAAGGGATTCGGGCACGGGCAACACCATTTAGTCTAGGGTCATGATACGGCCCGGGACTAAAGGGGTGCGGGCCACGACAAGAAAACTTAAAATGACTATAACTTTTGAGTATGATGTCAGTAAAAAATGTACAACCTATTAAAATATGCGGAAAACAATTGTGAGTTCGATTTCAACAGCCTTAGAATGTTTTGGATTATTTTAGATTTTTAAATTTTGAAAAGGAAAAAAGTTATTTAATTTTTTGCAATTTTATTTATTCCATATTTGGATTCCTCACATTTTTCCGATAATTATGGATATAGTATTTGTCAAATTTTGATTTACAGATTTAAATATATTATTTATGCCATATTAAATGAATAAATGGCAAAAAAATGAATAAATTATTATTTTATTTAGTTTTTTTTTACTTTCATTGGAATAAAATATAATTATTACTTATTTATTGCTATTTACTAAAATAGTTGTTTGTAATTTCAAAAAATAAAGATGTATGACATATTGATATGGGCTAATAGGATTGATATGATAATGTTGATAACAAGGTATAAATGGGCTTCGTGCAAGGACATTCTGATGGAACAGAGAAGTTAAGCGTGCTGAGGGTGGAGTACTGCTAGGATGAGTGATCAACCGGGAAGTTTGACCACAAGTGTAATTTGATCTAAGATTAAATATACTTAGTGCTAAAAATATTTCAATTGAGAGGATTACGAGTCAAACAATTTAAAAGTTTAAAAAAAAGAAAAAATTTGAAAAAAAATAGAAAAAAATTGAAAAAAAATCTTTAGTCCAGAACCGTATTACGACCCGGAACTAAAGGTCCTTCATCTCCCCGCTGCAAAAAAAGGCCATGCGGTGGCCTCTAGTCCCGAGTTGTAACAAACCGGGACTAGAGATAGAGCCCTTTAGTCCCGATTTCGTAGTCCCGGGTGCAAAACCGGGACTAAAGGCCCTTACAAACCGGGACTATATGCCCTTTCTCCACTAGTGTCTGGGTCATCTGAAGGAGAACGTCTAGCGAACTGTTTAGATATCGTACGTCGATCGTCCATCTTCTTCGACGGCCGAGATGTAGGGGTTCGTAGCATGGAAAACTAAATTTTCTATCGCATGAACACACACAAGCCAAGATCTATCTACTAGATTGCAACAACGAGTCGATAGAGTACTAACCCTCGAAGATTCCAAAGCGGTTAACGAGAGCAGATTCTCGTGGGTGATGTAGTCGTACACTTGTCGATCTCAAGATCGCATAGACGATCCTTCCCAAGGTATGCGTTAGCGCTTCCGCAGTCGGTCACACGTTCGGTACTCGATGAGGACCTTCCTCTCCCTTGTTCCAGCAGGAAGCGGAGGTTGTAGCACTCTCCTCGTGATTCCGGCAGCACGACGGCATGGTGTCGGAAGTAGAGGGGAGATCCCGCAGGGCTTCGCCGAAGCCGGAGCGAGTATGGTGGAGTAAGAGAGGGCCTTGGCAATCTACGGATTAGAGGCACCGAGGGGAGTGGCTTGGCCAGCGGCTAGGGTTTGGGGAAATCCTAATTCGGCGGCTAGAGGAGCCCTAGGTGGCGGCAACACTTGGAGGGGTGGTGGCGCCTAGAGCTAGGGTTTGGGTGTGTGAGGGGTAGGGGGCGCCCTACCCCTCCTTATATAGGTGGAGGGTGGCGGTTTGGGAGGAGGGAGTCCTCCTCCAACTGTTCCTCCTTGGCCGGCGGGTGGAGGGAGTAGGACTTCCTCCCTAAGTAGGTTTCCTACTCTCCCTCCACCAAGCAAACTTCAGATTTGACTTTTTCAAATTGGCGTTTGAATTTCAAACTTGGATTTGATTTCTCTCTCCATATTGCCCAGCCAAGTGACCTAGTACATGATGCAATCATTTCACATTGTCATGACACATCCATGTACCCTTCCCCTCCGGAGTGCCAGACCTTCCAGACCCTTCTAGAACATTCCTGGTGAAAACACCGGAATCATTTCCGAACTCCAAAACAGGCCTTTCCTTATATGAATCTTATTCTTCGGACCATTCCGGATCTCCTCGTGATATCCCGGATCCCATCCGAGACTCCGAACAACATTCGGTCTCTTACTCATCATTCCATAACTACTCAACAACATCGAATCCTTAAGTGTGTCTCCCTACAGTTCGTGAATTATGCGGACATGACCGAGACCCTTCTCCGATCAACAACCAATAGAGGAATCTAGAAATTCATATGGCTCCCACATATTACTACGATTACTTTGCGATCGAATGAACCACTTACATACGATACCAATTTCCCTTTGTCTCACGATAGTTTACTTATCCGAGGTTTTGATCGTCAGATCTCTCGCATACCTAGTTCAACCTCACATCGATAAGTACTCTTTTCTCGTTCTCGTGATATGTGATCCCTTGTGAGCCAGTCACATGCTTGCAAGCTAATTGGATGACATTCCACCGAGAGGGCCCAGAGTATATCTATCCGTCATATGGATGGACAAATCCCACTCTTGATCCATGTGCCTCAACCCATACTTTCCGAACACTCAATGCCACCTTTATAGCCACCCAGTTACGGTGTGGTGTTTGATGTCATCAAAGTATCCTTCCAGTGATGGTGATTAGAATGATCTCATGGTCGAAGGAATTAGGTTACTATGTATCAGAAAACTTATTGCAAATGAACTATATTTAAATGACTTGATCTTTATGCTACGCTTAACTATAGGAGTATGTCCATCACATCATTCTCCTAATGATATGACTCTGTTGTTAATAACATCTCTATGTTCATGATCAGGAAACCATGATCATATATTAACCAACAAGCTAGTTTTAACAAGAGGCTTTACTGGGGACTCTTTTATGTTTACAAATCACACAAGTATTAATGTTTCCGTTTAATAGAATTATAACATGGTATGTAAACATTTATCATAAGCATGAAGATATGATAATAACCACTTTATTATTGCCTCTTGGGCATATCTCCAGCAGTCTCCCACTTGCATTAGAGTCAATAATTTAGTTTCAAACCTTTGTGTATTCAACACCTATGGCTTTCCGGTGTTGTATGTACACGATTGCTAGTAGTCAACTGATCTCCGGATCCGACACTTTCAGGTCCGTGTGTAATTGCATGTCTTTGCGTCTCTACGCATCACTCATTCTCTAATGAAATGGCTTTGTATAAATTTGGTCCTTTGGTGAGACCTTTAGTTCTTTGGGGTTAAAACATGTTGATAATATTGTCGTACAATATATCTTCATAGTATTATCCTTGCTGTGAACTACACCTAGTTTGATAACAAACTACTTGACACAAATGCCCTCTTTTGCTGCTTTTATAGCAGTCATATACTTAGAATTTTGTTGTAGTATCTAATATTAACTTTGGAACTCATCCAAATCCATTATGGATCTTATTTTCCATTATATCGTGCCACCCTTAGTTTAGATTGAGATAAACTTAATTTGTACTTTGTGACAAAACTAGTATCAATGTAGTGCTTTTAAAATGAACTAACCATCTATTTGTCACTTCTACAAAATAATATATTCTTAGTTCTTCCAAAAAATCATAAGAATATCCTTACTATCGTCCAATGATCATCTTATGAATCATTCTGGTATATGCTCATAACATTTAGAGCATAGGACATATCTGGATTTGTACATATCACAGTATGATTGGTATAAATACTCTTTGTGATTTCATACATCAAGTATCAATCTATACTTGAATCTTTGTTTCACTTACCAAGTGTCAATACACTTGAATTTCGATTCAATCTTTTCTGTGCGTCAAGAACCTTTCTTGTAGCTTCCATATTGAACTCATTAAATATCTCATCTATGTACATTTGGCACAACCATATTAGCGTCTCAATCTATCTATATAGGTATTGATGCCAAACATTTGGGTTTTGCCTAAGTCTTTCATCGGGATGAAATTCTTAATATGTGTTAATAAAAATACATCATTTCCAATCAACAATATGTCTTTCACATAATGTATTAGAAACATGTCTTAGCGCTCCAACTTAATTTCTTGCAAATGCAAGCATCTTCATCGTCTCTGATGAATTTTAAACTCTTTTAACAATTTCATCATGGTGAAGATTCCAACTCCGCGATGCTCACTTCAACCATTGTAGTTTGCATACGTTTTTAACATTCTTTGAATTCAAAAAACCCTATGTACCGTGTTATGCACACGTCCTAGGTAACAATTCTATTAGAAGAACTTGTTTTGTTCATTCAACTATCACATAAAAAATTATATGTAGTGGTTGCTACATTAATCCGTCTCGACTAAATATCGCTATGAAAGATCAAATCTTGTCATATACAACCTTTGAACATTGTTGTGAACTCTTTCCCAACATGTTGACTATTTCATAGATGTGAAACATCCATGCCTATTTCTTTATAGATCCAAACACGACTGTAAGGTCTTACACCTTTATCGAGGGTCCTTCAAGTTCAAAGCTTGATTTCTCGTGTATGGAACTATCACGGATTTTATGGCTTCAAGCCATTTTACGGAGTCAGGGCCCATCATCGCTTCTTTGCATGTAGTCCATTCATTATTCTCAAATAATTATTCAACCCTCAAATCTTGGTATTTGATTGTTTACCCGACCTACTTGGTTCAATAGAAACTTTGACCTCCGTAACCACCACCTTTGAGACACGTGAGCCATGAGCATTGTTGATGTCTCCGGAACACTTTCCGGCGCTGCGCAACTTTGCACATACAGCTAAGGTTCTTTTAACCTTATCAAAGTTCTATTGTCCTCCCACTTATCTTTTCACGGAAAATTCCTTCTCAAAGAAACTTGACGTTCTAAGCGACAAACACTTTTGTCTCCGGTGTTATGGAGGAATACTTAACAGTTATTCGAAATAACATACAAAGACAGGTTCATCCGACTTTGCTTGCAAACATCTTTCTTATACATAGTATACCAATGTGTAAGAAAGGACAACTTGGGTTTTATCCCAAACCATAACTTTATATGGTGTCATTTCAACGGATTATGATGGAGCTCTTTTCAGTGAAAAAACGGTAGTCTCTAAAGCTTTTAATCTTTAAAACATGATGGCAGTTTTATGAATTACACCTTTGATCTTACCATGTCAAACAAGGTTTAATTACATATCTCGAACGCTCCATACTCTTATGGTGTTTTGGGAAATGCAAATCCACGGAACGATTCCTTAAATCTTAGGTATTATGCTAAACTTGTAACTCAAATATCTTCCTTTATGATCTTATCATAAACTATTTATATTCTTGTTACAATGATTTGCACTTCATCTTGAAAGTCTTTGAACTTTTTCAAATGTTTCATACTTCATCCTTATTAAGTAAATATTCATATATTCACTTAAATTTTCGGAAAAAGCATATGAAGTTGAAATCCATCGCTCTTGACTACACATAATGGACTTCATACAACAATATATACAAGTTCCAATAAGCTAGTCATTCGTTCCCTTTTGGCCTTTGAACGAGGTTTTAATTATCTCTAGGAAAGTTTCACAAGCGTCATTTGATCAAAAATCAAAAGACTCCAAAATTCCATCCACATGGAGTTCCTTCATGTTTTCTTTCCAATATAATTTAAACGGCGATGTCACTTCCTAAGTGATCTTCCAATCAATTTGTTTGTCGACATTTTTAGCACTAGTTTTATGGATGTGATTTCTCCAACGAGATTTGTAAATCATCCATCTTTTATGGATTACGACAATTATTTAAATAACCCTTTTGTTCTCATAATACCCGATAAAACAAATCTTGAAGGCAAGCTTTGATGTTTAACGAGCAGCACAATAACCCTTTATTTGTTCTCGATGAACATCATCACATATTATTTTGCTAGTTACTTAGGCCATTGTAGTTCATGAATTCTGTTGTTTCGTATGACGATTCATACCAACAAATTCAGTATCCAATACTTAAGAACCACATTATTTAACAAGAAAAGAATACAACCATAACACGTATATCCTCTATATACCTAAGATGAACAATTCTAGTCTTTTCTTTTCTGTCATATATTTATGAGATTCTCTTTCAATATTTCTTTTTCTGTTTGAAAGAATCTATCAACATCAATAGAGCCATATACATGACACATAGTCCAAAGCATGTATAGTTAAATACCAATGTCTTTGGACTTGCACTTTGAAGTAGATCACCATCATCAAATGTTTGGTGTTCTCTCAAATTCCTTTCTTTAGTAATCTCTTGGTGTAGTAAACGTTTTACCTACATCATCTTATCATGGAATTATCCATGATCAAGCTACGTTTAGCTTATAATGGTAAATCGCGAGTATAATATTGCTCTTCAAAACCTTTTGGAGGATTAGGACAACTAGTGTCTCCAACCTTTTGTAAATTCTCATCAAATATGAGAACACAAACTTTGCCATATTATACTCTATCATGTTGTAACCAAAACATCATTTCAGATATCGCAATATCTTCCATACATGATGGTTTCTGAAACAACTCTTTCAACTCCTAGATTACCTTGATATTGAAACTATCTTTCGAATATCAAGAATCATGGAGATAAACATGATACTTATATACTAACACTGGAATTGTTACTCTTGATTTAGTACCAACTATTAAACTTCACGGAGTAATCGAAACTTACTGAAAGTTTGCGATGGGACTTTTAAACTTTAGATTAACACTTCAAAACAATACGATACCAGTTCGTAAAGTAACTAACCAGAATTCTATAGTTCTATCATCTCAATTAAAAACTAAGCGCAAGGTGGTAAACGGATGCCAATGACTACAACAACTATGCAAATTCACTTTGATTTAATTTATGATAAATAGTATTCAACTTTTAATCATATTGTTGTTGAACTCCCACTCAAAACAATATCCCTCACATTGTTTTAGTGATCACATGAACCAAATCAACCACATCAAAACCGATCATCACGAGAGATGATGTAACTTCAAAGGCGAACAATCAACATGTTCATCATATCTGCCATATGACTCATGCTTTGCCTTTCGGTATTCCGTGTTCCGAGACCATGTCTGTACATGCTAGGCTCGTCAAGATTAAACCTTAGCCGCATGAGCAAATATGGCTTGCTCACGTTGTATACACTCGCAGAATCTAACACACCTGATCATCACGTGGTGCTTCGAAACAACGAGCTTTAGCAACGGTGCTTACTAAGGATGAACACTTTAAAACTTGAAATTGTGTGCTTGAGGGATCATATTATAATGCTACCGTCGTGAACTAAGCAATACAAGATGCATAAAAGTATTAACATCACATGCAATTCATAATATGTGATATGATATGGCCTTTCTTCTTGTGCTTCTGATCTCCATCTTCAAGCACGAACCTGATCTCCATCATCACCGGTATGGCGTCAAGGTCAATTGCGTTGTTTCATGGTTGTCGTCCACCAGATTCAACTATTACAACTTCTTTGAATAGACATGCAAGTCTTAACGGAATTTAAAGACAACCATATGGATCCTGCCGGTTGCCAACTTACAATAAGGGACATTGCATACATCAAATATAATCACAATCATGGCCATATCACATCATAGCACACCCCTGCAAAACAAAGTTAGACACCTCTAATTTTCTTTGCATATTTTATGTGGTTTGGGGCTTTCAATAAGTGTCGTTCTAACTTACGAACAAGAACCACAACGTTGATGCTTGAACTATCAAGTGCCCGTTGTAAATTGAATCTTTACTATGATGGGAGAGACATACACCCGCAAAGCCACTTATGCAATACAAGTTGCATGTCGAGCGTGGAGCAAGTCTCATGAACGATCTCATGTAAGGTTAGCCCGGGCCGCTTCATCCCATCATACCGCAGGTTGCAAAGTACACAAAAAGCAATTGATAATAAAAGCACCACCGCTCACAATGACCATTGTGTTCTACTCGTGCAACAGATCTACATATAGACACGGCTCTGATACCATTGTAGGGGTCCGTAGCATGGAAAACAAAATTTTCTATCGCATGAACACACACAAGCCAAGATCTATATACTAGATTGCAGCAACGAGTCGATAGAGTACTAACCCTCGAAGATTCCAAAGCGGTTAACGAGAGCAGATTCTCGTGGGTGATGTAGTCGTACACTTGCCGATCTCAAGACCGCGTAGACGATCCTTCCGCGGCTGCGTTCCGGCAGCGCTCAATGATCGGTCACATCGCTCGATGAAGACCTTCCTCTCCCTTGTTCCAAAGAAAATGGAGGTTGTAGCACTCTCCTCGTGATTCCGGCAGCACGACGGCGTGGTGTCGGAAGTAGAGGGGAGATCCCGCAGGGCTTCGCCTAAGCCGGAGCGAGTATGGTGGAGTAAGAGAGGGCCTTGGAAATCTACGGATTAGAGGCACCAAGGGGAGTGGCTTGGCCAGCGGCAAGGGTTTGGGGAAACCCTAATTCGGCGGCTAGAGGAGCCCTAAGTGGCGGCATCACTTGGAGGGGTGGTGGCATCTAGAGCTAGGGTTTGGGTGTGTGAGGGGTAGGGGGCGCCCTACCCCTCCTTATATAGGTGAAGGGTGGCAGTTTGGGAGGAGGGAGTCCTCCTCCAACTCCTCCTCCTTGGCCGGCGGGTGGAGGGAGTAGGACTTCCTCCCTAAGTAGGTTTCCTACTCTCCCTCCACCAAGCAAACTTCAGATTTGACTTTTTCAAATTGGCGTTTGACTTTCAAACTTGGATTTGATTTCTCTCTCCATATTGCCCAGCCAAGTGACATAGTACATGATGCAATCATTCCATATTGTCATGACACATCCATGTACCCTTCCCCTCCGGAGTGCCGGACCTTCCAGACCCTTCTAGAACATTCCTGGTGAAAACACCGAAATCATTTCCGAACTCCGAAACAAGACTTTCCTTATATGAATCTTATTCTCCAGACCATTCCGGATCTCCTCGTGATATCTCGGATCCCATCCGAGACTCCGAACAACATTCAGTCTCTTACTCATCATTCCATAACTACTCAACAACATCGAATCCTTAACTGTGTCTCCCTATGGTTCGTGAATTATGCATACATGACCGAGACCCTTCTCCGATCAATAACCAATAGAGGAATCTGGAAATTCATATGGCTCCCACATATTTCTACGATTACTTTGCGATCGAATGAACCACTTACATACGATACCAATTTCCCTTTGTCTCACGATAGTTTACTTATCCGAGGTTTTGATCGTTGGTATCTCTGCATACCTAGTTCAACCTCGTTACTGATAAGTACTCTTGTCTCGTTCCCATGATATGTGATCCCTTGTGAGCCAGTCACATGCTTGCAAGCTAATTGGATGACATTCCACCGAGAGGGCCCAGAGTATATCTATCCGTCATATGGATGGACAAATCCCACTCTTGATCCATGTGCCTCAACCCATACTTTCGAAAAACTTAATGCCATCTTTATAGCCACCCAGTTACGGTGTGGTGTTTGATGTCATCAAAGCATCCTTCCAGTGATGGTGATTAGCATGATCCCATGGTCGAAGGAATTAGGTTACTATGTATCAGAAAGCTTATAGCAAATGAACTATATTTAAATGACTTGATCTTTATGCTACGCTTAACTATAGGAGTATGTCCATCACATCAGTCTCCTAATGATATGACTCTGTTGTTAATAACATCTCTATGTTCATGATCAGGAAACCATGATCATATATTAACCAACAAGCTAGTTTTAACAAGAGGCTTTACTAGGGACTTTTTTATGTTTACAAATCACACAAGTATTAATGTTTCCATTTAATACAATTATATCATGGTATGTAAACATTTATCATAAGCATAAAGATATGATAATAACCACTTTATTATTGCCTTTTGGGCATATCTCCAACACGAGATTGATCAAGACGTTAACTGTAGCACTGTATTTTTTAAGCTTAACAGTTACAGTGTGGGTTTCACCGCACTGAACTTTCAGCGGCGTCTGCGACTTTCCCCTATCTCCAAGGAAAATGATACTCCTCCCCTAGGGGATTTCCCGTGACTTATCCCCCGGGTCGTACGCGCGTGAGGCTGCCTTATCTCTTTCGTTCCCACACACCGCAAGCAAAAGCTTGACCGCACGTCCTTCTTACACCTCCATGCCCGTGCGCGCTCTATCTCCGCTGCGCCGCTGGGCCTACCTCAAACAAGCGGCGCGCTAGCTACTGCCCTCTTTTCCTCCGCCGCTGGCAAGCCTCATCCCCAGCCCACCTCCTCCGGCGAAGCTCAAGACGAAGATCGCGCGGCAGCTCCAGAGTCAGGCCGCCTGCGCCCCGCCTGGTGCTTCTCCGGCGGATGCATTCCCCTTGCCCCCAACTGCTCGAGCCCCCGGCCCGTCTCCTCCATCGGCGAGCACGGCCACTGCCTGCCATCCTAGCACTAGCAGCTCGCGCACAACCCCGTGTAGATGTCGTCGCTGCACGCCCAACGCCTCCTAGACGCATCCCCTTGACACCAACTAATCGAGGGCAATGGTGGCGGGCGGAGCTGGCCAGGGAGAGGGCTCACGCCTGAGCTCGTCCCTGTGCAAAGGGACAGAGGGACCACCTACCATGTGCTGCTACGTACGATATGGAGGTGTGCTACCTGTGGCCAGTGGCTATGCTACAAGCAGCGTCAAGTTTTGCTACTAGGCGGCGACGCTACTCGTGGGATTAGGATTTTGCTACCTCGGCATATTTTTTTGCTATGTATTCATATATTTTTTGCTACTTTCATATAATTTTTTTGCTATAACCAATGTCTACGATTTTGCTACGAGGTCTCTGGTTTGAGTCTCCGGCGATGTCTCCTTTGCTACAGTAGAAAAAGACTTTTGCTACCACCTTTTTGTGGTTTGCTACAATAGCGTAATTTTTTTGCTACGAAGGTTTCTGGCGACTTTTTTTCCGGCGATATCTCCGGCGAAGTCAATTTTGCTACATTAGGATATTTTTTTGCTACAAGGTCGTCGGTGAGGTCTCCGGCGAGATTCAGTCTATTTTCATATTTTCTAAGTTGAACCGTTTTTTACTACATGTAGCAAAAGCGGGACTATTTTTAACAAAAATGGATATGTTTATAGAAAAAACGGAGTTTTAGGGATTTTTAGAGGACACATATCAACGAAATAATCCGAAGGATTTTGGGAAAATATCGCGCAGTACGGCCCTATCTCCAATCACTCTGCTTCAAGCAAACTCCAGACTAAATATAATATGTACTGCAAACCTAGTAAGGGATATCATGGCGCAGCACATTCCCGTATAAATCGATCCGATAGATTACCTTCGTGTGTTCTTTGATTGCATAGTTTGAGTGAGCCGAGCAATGTCGCCGGAGTAGGACCTGACAAATTGCTATCAAAAGCAAGATATTTCCTCGGAGGCGATTTGCGCTGGCGGCGGTATGGTTCTCTGTCGGCGGCGGGCTTGGCGTGTCAGCAACATTCGGTAAAGATCGATCACGCCGATTCTATTGCTGCAGAACGCTTTCCAAAGTGAAAAAAATCCTGACATGGGGCGTGTTGTTGGTGTCAGGATGTGTGACAAACACCGATCAAAAGTACCACCTCTGTTCTGAACTATAAGATATTTTGTTTATTTCAATATGGACTTAATACGAACTAAAATAAGTGAATGGGCACACCAAAATGCGTATATATACATGTGGACCCCTTCTGAAGGCATGCCATAAATTCGGGAGGAAATATTTGAAGAGGAAGAAAGATAATCACAAGACCTTATAATATGCAGACGAGACTCTCACTCGCGCCATATGAGGACTCTCGTATAAATGAAAGGCAACACCTACCACCGAAGATTATAAAATGAGGACACATGCTCTCCAAAAACCTTACCCATTTCTAGACCTATAGAAGCCTCGCCGCCATCATCGACAAGATGATCCACAAGCTGGATAGATAAATGGTTCTTAGACTTAAATGATCAGATCAGAAACCTCACTGAGACAGTCTTCTGATCTCGTTGAGTTTTCCCACATTTTTGTAACCCAATTTAATCACCTATATCTAAATATATAATATAATCAAGGTAGAAGTACGGTGTTTATGCGAGCAAAGGGGGTTGAAACTGGGTAACTCATTCTCTACATGTTTTTTGAGCGTCTATTTGTAAGTTTTTTTCTATCACCCTCAGGAAACATATAGTGGCGAGTGGACGTGCAGCCAACTTTAGGATTCTGAACCTTATCAAGTTATGATGGTAAAAACAAGAAAAAATATAAACCGACTATCAGTAAATCAGAAGCGAAAAAATTGATCAGTAACATGACCCCCCTTTATCGCCCGCAGAAAAAAACTTCCTTTACCAAAGCCAGTTAAGAACTCACTGAATTTACTTCATGATTTCATCCTATAAACAGAAACGAAGAAAACCCTTGTACTAGTACTAATTGTCTGTCATTCTTCACCTAGAACAAAATACGTTGTCCGTCTACTTAAACAAGCTCTCCGATGATAGAGGGACGAGAACGGTGGCGCGTCTCCGACTCGTTCTAGTGTATGCGAGGGCGGCAATGACCTATTTGTAATTCCTATTATTTTTAGCCTCCTTTGTACTGCTGTTGATGACTGATGTGATTACCATATTCAGCGGACAGAAATAAAAAAAACATCTACTCCGCTTCCTTTTTACATAATAAAACCTTAATTGATCTCGGCTGGCACGACTGCAGTACTTCACCGCCACACATGTATACGACAGGTCCACACAGAATATTAACTTACTTTTTCTGCAAAATAAAATATGCTCTTTGAAATGTTCGATAGAATTCTGCTAGTGCGAATTTTGGCAGCATCTATGCACAGCTTGTATGGGCCGGGGTTAACACATGCTCATATGAAGTCTGAAAGCAGGTCAACAAAGTTACGTGTTCACTGTCGATGGAATGAGAGTTACGTGTCACTCACGAGTCGAGCAGCACAAAGTTGTTAGGCTTGAGATTTCAAGAAAAAATTGCGAGTTAATTTTGTTAGCATTGTCTTGCTCGAGATCTAGTCGGTAGGGCTTGACTATGAAATTTGATCTTGCAGAGAGAGAGATGCATACCATCGGCCTTAAGCGTCGAGGATGAGCTCGCTATCGAGCACGTCAGAGTGGTGGCGGCGGTCAGGGGTGATTCCCGCCGCTACAGCGCAAAGCCGGATCGGTGGCTAGGGTCTAGGGTTTTCGGTGGGGTGAGTGGGCACGACGAACCTTGGCGTTCGTGCCTCCGGCCCCCACCTCTATTTATTGCGTTGCGCTACGGGGGCCTACCAACGATTGTGACGTTGGGCGTCCCCGATCAGGGCGCGAGACTAAGGTTTGTTCGGGCCGTTGGGCCGAACGGGAGATCAACCTAACATTCCCCCTTGATCTCATCTTTCATTTAACTTATACTTTAAATTTATACTTTGGCACCCATTTCATCACAGATTAACATATAGAGCATGTCTCGTCATAATGGTCAGTTACGTACCATAGATTTAACAACCACTACACACCTCTCCATTTTAAAACAGATTCTTGTTCTAGGCCCTTAAATATCCAAATATCATAGGCTTTCCCTTAAACCCATGCCGGCTAAGTGTTCTCTGAACACACTGGGTGGTAAGCCTTTTGTGAGCGGATCCGCGAGCATTTCTTTTGTACTTATATGCTCTAAACTTATGGTATAATCCTGGTTCTTTCTTTCACAACATAAAACTTAATGTTAATGTGTTTGGCAGCAACACTTGACTTATTGTTGTGAGCATAGAATACTGCTGGCTCATTGTCGCAGTACATCTTGAGTGGTCTTTGAATGCTGTCTACCACTCTCAACCTGGGTATAAACTTTTTTAACCAGTTTGTCTGTTCCGTGGCCTCATAACATGCTACATACTCAGCTATCACCGTGGACGATGCCGTGATGGTTTGTTTAGAGATTTTCCACGATATAGCTCCACCTGCGAGGGTAAATACATATCCTGACGTGGATTTTTTTTATCTACATCTCCCGCATAGTCTGCATCTGAATACCCTTCTATCTCAAGAGAATCAGTTCTTCTATATGTTAGCATGAGGCCTTTTATGGCTTTTGCATAACGCAATGCCTTCTTCACCATTTTCCAGTAGTCTATCCCTGGATTACTTTGGAATCTGCCAAGTACCCCGGTAACAAAATCTAAGTCAGGGCGTGTACACACTTGAGCATACATCAAGCTTCCGACAGCAGAAACATATGGAACCGCTTTCATTTGATCGATCTCATATTGGTTCCTGGGACACTGAAAGTTCCCAAATCTATCGCCCTTGACTATAGGAGCAGGCGTGGGATTACTCGCATGCATATTATACTTCTTCAGAATCTTCTCTAAGTATGCCTTCTGCGATAACCCTAAAACCCCCTTCTATATATCTCGGTGAATTTCAATTCCTAGAACAAATGAAGCTCCACCAAGATCTTTCATATCAAAGTTTGAGGACAAGAACTTCTTCGTCTCCAATAGTAGACTAACATCACTACTAGCGAGTAGAATGTCATTCACATACAGGATAAGGAAAATGAATTTCCCATTCTTGAACTTTGCATATACGCAATTGTCCTCCTCATTCTCATCAAACCCAAACTTCCTTATTATTTCATGGAACTTTAAGTACCATTGCCTGGAGGCCTGTTTTAATCCATAAATGGACTTTCTCAGACGACATCCCATATGCTCCTTTCCTTCCACAACAAAACCCTTGGGCTGTGCCATGTAAACATTTTCTTCCAAGTCTCCATTTAGGAATGCCGTCTTTACATCCATTTGATGCAATTCTAAATTGTAGTGTGCCACTAAAGCCATTATGATTCTAAAAGAATCCTTACTTGAGACAGAAGAAAATGTCTCATTGTAATCTATTCCTTCTCTTTGGGTGAAGCCTAGCAACAAGTCGTGCATTATATCTTTCAAGATTCCCTCTAGAGTCACATTTGGTTTTGTAGACCCATTTACAGCCTACCATTTTGGATCCTTTAGGAATTTCTTCTAAATCCCAGACTTTGTTGCTACTCATGTATCTCATCTCATCTTCCATGGCTTCAAGCCACTTCGATGAGTGAGGACTTTTAATGGTTTCTTCAAATGTGGTGGGATCACCCTCCATTTGAAATTCTTCACTGACATAGATCTCAAAATCGTTAGGAATAGCTGGCTTTCTAGTTCTTTGAGACCTTCTAAGGGTCTCACCTTCTGGCACATTCTCGGTGTGGGTCTGTTGCGGCTCTCCCTCATGTGTGGTAACAGGGTCTTCATTTTCATTCATTGTCACCACAGGAGAACCAACAACAGGTGTCACATCGACATTGTCCTGTGTCGGTGCAGCAACAGGTATCGAGAAAAATGGTTCCTGAATCATCGGAGTGGGTGCATGCACCCGCTTCTCCTCAAGGTTGATTTCTCGGGATACCGTGCTCCCCCTGATCATCTGATCCTCCAGAAATACAGCGTATCTCGTTGCTACAAACTTAGTAATTATGTTTGGACAATAGAAACGATAACCTTTTGACTTGTCTGGATAGCCAATGAAATGGCAACTTACTATCTTGGGATCTAACTTCCCAAGGCTTGGGTTGAAGAGCTTTTCCTCAGCTGGACAACCCCACACTCGCAAATAATTGAGTGAAGGTTCGCGACTAGTCCATAACTCATATGGTGTTTTAGACACCGATTTACTGGGAACTGGATTAAGTATGTGAATGGCGGTTTTTAAAGCCTCCATCCACAAACCAATCGGTAAGGTGGAGTAACTTAACATGCTTCTCACCATATCCATCAAGGTACGATTTCGTCTTTCAGCTACTCCATTCTGCTGAGGCTCGTCCGGTGTTGAATACTGGGCGACTATACCATGTTCCTGTAGAAACCTTGCAAAGGGTCCATGAACCTGGCCATATGGGGTATGCCGCCCGTAGTATTCGCCTCCACGGTCGGACCTTACTACTTTAATCTTTAAACTATGATGATTTTCAACTTCAGCCTTAAATATCTTGAATTTATCCAATGCTTCTGAACGTTCTTTAATAGGATAAATGTAACCATAACACGGATAATCATCCGTGAATGTTATGAAAGATTCATAGCCATCCACAGATGTCATAGGAAACGGACTGCATATATCTGTATGAATTATTTCTAATACTCCCGTGCTTCTTTTGGCGCCTTTCTTTATGTTCTTTACAAACTTTCCTTTGATGCAATAGATGCATTGCTCTAAATTTGAAAATTCTAGAGGTGGAAGAATTGATTCTTTTACTAAGCGTTCTATTCTCCCCCTCGAAATATGGCCTAAACGACAGTGCCATAATTTCGATGAGACTTCATCAATTCTTTTCCTCTTACTCTTTCCATTCAGGGATGAGGAGGCATTCTCATTCTCAGCGCTTATTTCATTCACATTCTCACAAAGTGATAACAAATAAAGCTTGTCTTGTCTGAAGGCAAGACCAACAATCTGATTATTTAACTTGATCTTACATTTTCCATCGCCAAAATGGCAAGAAAAACCACAATCGTCTAAGCGCGATACACTTATTAAGTTTCGATGCAAAGAGGGTACATAAAACACATCTACTAATACAAGTACAAAGCCATTCGACAATTCTAAAGGAAGATCGCCAATGGCTTCGACTTCAGCTTGAACGCCGTTTGCAACTTTAATACTTCTTTCTCCTCTTTGCAGGGTCCTTCTCATATGGAATCCCTGTAATGAATTGGCAACATGAACAGTCGCACCTGAGTCAATCCACCAAGTAGATTTTGCATAACTTATAAATAAGGATTCATCAACAAAAGTAATTAAATCCTCACTATTCTTGCACAGATGCTTCAGGAAAGCCACAAAGTCACTCATGTAGTGGCCCTTCTGCTTGCACCACTTGCAAGTGTCCTTGTCCACTTCATGTGCCTGGTGTTCAAGAGCCTTTCCATGCGGCCTAGAAGAAGAGGGATGCCCCTGAGGTTTCCCTTGGGGCTTGGAACCCTGGAAGTTCCTCTTCTTGGTTAGGCTAAGATAGTTCACAAAATCACCAGACTGCCCCTTTAGCCTCTCTTCTTCTTGAACGCACATGGCCATCATCTTCTCAATGCCCCACTTTTCTGGCTGTGCATTGTAGTTCACAGCAAAAGTTTCAAACTGGTTTGGTAGTGAGGCAAAGATTAGATGAATGATGAACTCATCTGGAAGCTCCATGCCCATAGGCTTAAGCTTGGAAGACATGTTGCTCATTCGCAAGATGTGATCCCTAACACCACCATCAGTGTATCTTGTAGTAACAAGTTTCTTAATGAGAGAGCTTGCATAGCCCTTTGAGGACCCAGTAAACTGACTCTCTACCTTTTTCAGGTACTCACTGGCTGTGGTGCACTCTGGGATTGCTCCCCATATAGCTTCCATGATGGAGCTCTTAATCACCATCAGACACTTTCTATTGGACGAGTTCCACTTTGCACGCTTAAGGTCGTACTTCATTCTTATTGGTAAATGGTCACTGACCCTTTTCTTGAAGTCCACTTCACTTTCTTTTTCGCCTCTGACGGGGTCGATGGGTTCTTTAGGACAAGTCTCAATCAATGCCAAGTCGAGGTCAAGCAGAGCAAGCCCCATCTCAATTTTCTCTCACCATGAGCCGTAGTTCCCTCCATTGAGGGGCTCAATAGCCAAGATGAAACTTATAGGATTGCTTGAAAGCAAAATATCATCAAAATGAGTTAATTCAACATTGGTCAAATTAAAACATGAAACTTCTCCATATTAATACTACATCACCGTTGGGCAGAAATATAACTAATATGAATAAAACTTACTATTCATAGTGAAAATTTTACTAACAACGTTGGTCATCAAATAAAATCATCACACTTAATAAAATTAAATTCTTACTCTATTGTATTTAAGCAATTAATTCTTGCAGCGGAAAACAATGAATAAAATCATCAACTTTACTTCTTTACAGAAACTTTACTGTCACTTTATAATTTTCTACACAAAATTTTCGTTGGAAAAAATTGCTATAGAAAAACTATGAAAGAACTAATCAAAAAACAGTAAAAAAAAGGTTTCTATAAATAAAAAGAAAACAACAAACGAACTGGAAACAGCTCTGGCCCGCGCGGCCCACTCGGCCTAGTGCCGGACGCGGCTGGGCGCTGCCCACTTATCTGGCGCGCACGCGCGCCCCTTACAGCGCCTGGGCCTATCAGAGGGGCCTGCACGGCCCAGCCGCCGCCCTGCGTGTCCTCCGCGTTCATCTGGAGCGTCCATCGCTCGAACCCTCAATCGGATGGCGCAGCACGCTCCTCGCGGGAACAAAAATGGCCGACCCCAACGCCCCCCTGAACCCTAATCCACTTCTCTGCCTCCCTTATCCCGCGCGAGCATCCAGCTCCCTGGCGGCACTCCCTCTGCGAGCGAACGGCGAGAGGCGAGGCGGCGCCGCTCGGCACAGCCGGCGACGGGCCCCTCCCTCTCCCTGCTAGCCCCTCCCTCCTGCGCTGCTTTCCTCCACCATCCCCTTCCACCACTAGCTCATTCGGAGCAGTGAGAGAGAGAGACAACAGAGGACAAGCGGCGACGACACTAAGTTTTGCTTGCGGCGCATCCGCTAAACGGTGGGTCGCGCCTAAATGGCTCAGCGGTGGCTCCTGTGCCCCACGGCGACCCTCTTTTATCCTTTTGTGATGTTTTTCTATCAAGTCTAGGAAAAAAGGGCTTCCTTTCGAGGATCGATGATCTGATTCGGGGAGGGACTAGGGAGCACGGGATCTGGGGCCTTTCTTTTGTTTGTTTCTTCCCAAAAAAAATTTCGGTTGCATCTTAGGGGTTAGGGTTTCGATCTGATGGGATGTTCTTCTTCCCGACCTCGGCTTGCCGATGCGTCGGGATCGAGAGGAACGGCGCGGCCTCGCGGCGGCGCTTCTGGAAACCCTAGCCTCTAATTGTTCTTTGCCTTTGCAATTCTACATGAGTAGATCTACAGAGCATCGGCTCTGATACCATTGTTAGCATTGTCTTGCTCGAGATCTAGTCGGTAGGGCTTGACTATGGGATTTGATCTTGCAGAGAGAGAGAGAGAGAGAGAGAGAGAGAGAGAGAGAGAGAGAGAGAGAGAGAGAGAGAGAGAGAGATGCATACCATCGGCCTTAGGCGTCGAGGATGAGCTCGCCATCGAGCTCGTCAGAGTGGTGGCGGCGGTCAGGGGTGATTCCCGCCGCTACAGCGCAAAGCCGGATCAGTGGCTAGGGTCTAGCGTTTTCGGTGGGGTAAGTGGGCACGACGAACCTTGGCGTTCGTGCCCCGGCCCCCACCTCTTGCGCTGCATGACGGGGGCCCACCAACGATTGTGACGTTGGGCGCCCCCGATCAGGGCGCGAGACTAAGGTTTGTTCGGGCCGTTGGGCCGAACTGGAAATCAACCTAACAAATTTATCAAGAATTGGACGATCATCATGGTCCGATAAAGTATAGACTATAGATCAACCGAAATTGATGATCCATATCCATCCCAGGGTAGCACTAGTATGTCTTATCGCTGTCTGTAGCACTAGTATGTCCATACATGAAAGGAACTCCGGCGAGGAACTAGTATGTCTTATCGCTGTCTGTAGCACTGCAGCCTCCCCTACAATCCCAAGCCAGGGAATTGGAGCAGTCATCGCTGACCTCAATTCTCCGCGCTTAGGATAATTTCATTAAGATGCCAAGGCCACACACATGCTTATCTCATCAGAGAGCAGAGAGACAGGGCACGCCGCTGCAAACAAGGCTACCGTGTCTAGCTGGTTCGATGGTGTCGCCATGAACTTCAGGCGCACGTGAAGGTGGGAGCCTACATGGTGTTTTGCGAGGCATCCGAAGAAGCAGTACAACAACTATGGTACAAGCTCAACATTTGATTCCTGGTGTCTCCTACTCCCTAACTCCAAAGGAAATATCCCTGCTTTCTCCTTTGTTTTTCCTTGCGCCATATTGTGCTAACGGTTGGTGTATATATAAGAGGAATCTGCTAAACCTCGATCGATGACTCTGAATCACGAGGGGAAGTACTCCATCAGTGGGAGTTTTTTCTTCCAACGTCTGTGTTCACCGTTGGTGCAAAATGGTTATATAATGATGGTGAAACATGCAGAGAACACTTCCCATCGCGGTGAAATATATTATCGCGTGGAGCGTGGTTGCTAAAATCATTTGCCACTCATAAATTGTATGATATATTTTGCATGGAAAATCTTCATATTCAATGCCAGAAAGAGAGAGAGAAGAGAGATCGGTTGTTCTCCCTTTGATTGTTGATTTTTTGGGTCACTTTGAGTCCGCTGTCATTTGGGACCTACATATAATGGGTTCCACATGTCAATCAGTTAAGTCAAGAATTCACACTCCCATGTGAATTGATTGAGATTCGCTAAGTTTAGATTGTTGATTTTGGGTGACTTTGAGTACGCGACAATGTGGGTCCGAGATATAATGGCTCTCACATGTCAATGACTGAATGTCATATTAAAGTCAATGAATTTGCGCTTGCCGGGGACATTAAGACTGAATTATTAGGTGGTAGACGGGGCTGTTCATTTATAAAATAGATATATATGCGCAGGTAGAAGGAATTATTTGGATGCTGAAGATACTCTTTGGAACTGATTGTGGCACTGGCTGATCAATGTGTCGGATTTACCTTGTTTCTGATCGCGGCCGGTAGCCCCGTGGGCCCTTGTTTTGCAACCAAAGTTTCATCCGTCTCTCCGAGAAGGGAAACCAGGCACCGCGCCCTACCACTACCGACGGAATCGGAATGGGAATTGCCACACTAGAGTGTTGTGTGATTCCGAACTAAGTCGTCTGCACTTTTTCTTTTGGGATCGTGCTAGGCGTCCCCCGGACGATGGGGAGTTTCCATCGTCCTGCTTCCGGTGCTGACACGTGTCCATTTGCTGCAAAACATCCCGTATTTGCTACATATATCCCCGCTTTTGCTTCCGAAGCAAAAAAAAAAACGGCTCATTTCAGAAATAGAACGTCTCGCCGGAGACCTCACCGGATACCTCGTCGGAGACCATGCAGCAAAAAAATTATGCTAATGCAGCAAAACCAACTTTGCCGAAGACATCGTCGAAAAAAACTCACTGGTGACTCTCGCCGGAGACCTTGTAGCAAAAAATTGACACTATTATAGCAAAACCACAAGACGGTTGTAGCAACGAAATTCTTCTAGTGTAGCAAAACAAAGACTTCGCCGGATACATGGATGTAGACTAGCCGGGAAACCTCGCCGGAGAACTTGTAGCAAAAAATTTACGGTATTGTAGCAAAACCAAAAAACGAAGGTAGCAAAAAAAATGTATCGATGTAGCAAAATTGAGGCTAGTCTTTGTAGCATCGTCCGCCTTAGTTTGCAGCTCTGACGTGCACCGCCATCCTTAGTCTGTAGCTCCGGCGCCACCCACTATAGCAGGGTCGCCGTGCCTATGTAGCAGGGTGCTTGGGGCCACGGCGGCGCAGCGTGCGCGTGAAGGAAGCTTTGTCCTGGGAACTCTGGCGAGGCGCGGTTAGGGGGAGGTCGATGCAGGGGCGTGCGCGGGCTCACGGGAAGGAGGAAGCCGCAGCGAGGGCTCGCTGACCAAGGCAAGTCAAGGTGTTCCCCCGGAGCCCGACGGTGGCCGGGACGGCTGCAGGAGGGACCGGAGGCAAGGCCTGTCTTGGTGGGCTGGGGCGAGGGGGCGGGCGTGGCAGGGCGCCAGTGGCTCAGCCGGCTGAGAGGAAGAGGGCGGCAGCGGGTGAGGAACTTGCGGTGGCGCAGCCTTGCGGGGACGGGAAGCGAGGGGAGAGAGGAGAGTGCGCGGAGAGGGATTGGAATGCGGCGCTGGGCACGAGAGGCCCACCTATCGTGCGCGTCTGGATGATATGTGGACCAGGACGATGCATCGTCCGGATGATGTATATCATTTTCTTTTTCTTTTTTGGATGTGTAACACAAAACGTTCGTTTGATTGATATACTTACGTGCAATACAAGACGTTCACCCAGCTTTAGAAATTTCAGATAAAAAAGGTGTACAAATTAGCGCACACACCCCTCATAAAAAATACTACTCCCGTGACCAAGCCGGGTGTGCCAACAGATCGTCGTCATGGCCGTGCTGTGAACTATGGAAAATGATGGTGTTTCCCCAGACGATGGGATCGTCAGGGTCACCCGACGTGCGCGCGCTGCTTTTTTTTCCGTTGCCATCTTATAGGTGGGCCTGGCTGGTAGAATCTTATTTCTAATTTTTTCCAACCGCTCATCCTTATCCCAGATGCTTGCTCGACACCAGACATCTCCCGTCGGCGTGCATCACTGCTTCTTCTCCTGGGCTTCACCCCCACCGCACGCCCCTGCTCCTCCATCAGAACACCGCCCCTCTAGATCCTCCACCGGAGCGCCGCTGTCGGGCTGGACTCCGCTGCCGTTGGATGAACCTCGCCGCCGCCATGCTCCCATGGAGATCCCACGCCGCTGCATGCCTCGGAGCAGAGCTGCTGGCCCCCGAGACAGGGGCGACGCGGTGCTCCTTAGCGACCTCGCTATGCGTCGAGGCCTGCTCGTCGACGCCCGCCACCCGGAGCCTCCAAGGTCCATGCAGGTGCACACCTACCTGCTGCTGCAAGCCCTCACTGCCTTCCTTCGCTACGGAGGGAGGCCGACACTGCTACAGGAGACGGCCAAATCTGATGCAAGCTTGGACGCCATGGCCGCCGCTCCTGCAAGTCCTCAAGGCCGCCTACAAACCTAGCATCTGATATTACTACATTGATATTTTTTTTGCTATCTCTGTTTTTTTGTTTTGCTATAATACGAAAAAAAAATTGCTACAAGTTCTCCGACGAGGTCTTCCGGCTAAATTCTCTGGCAATTTTTCCGGCGAAGTAGGATTTTTGCTACATTAGAAGAACTTTTTTACTACAACCGTCTTATGGTTTTGCTACAACAGTGTCAACTTTTTGCTACAAGGTCTCCGACGAGAGTCGCCAGTTTTTTCCGATGATGTCTCCAGCGAAGTCGGTTTTGCTGCATTAGCATAATTTTTTTGCTGCATGGTCTCCGGCGATGTTTTCGGTGAGACATTCTATTTTTGAAACAAACTTTTTTTTTTGCTTCCGAAGCAAAAGCGGAGACATATGTAACAAAAACGGCCGTTTTGCAGCAAAAGGGATTTGGGCGATGTTGGGGACACGTGTCGCGCAGGGGAGGAGGATGACGACGCCTAGCAGTTTCCTAAAAAATACTACTCCCGCGACCAAGCCGGTTGTGCCAACAGATCGTCGTCATGGCCGTGCTGTGAACCAATGCTAGCTTCGAGCTTAGCTAGAGGCAGGCGGCTCGTGCGACCAGCGTCGGGACGTGGCGCACGTCGACATTTCTCCATCCACGACATCTTCAGGTGCGTGTCAGCTAGTCAGTATTTCTTTTAGAATAACTATTTTCCTGCTCAACGAGACCATTTACTACTTCCTTCAACCCATATTAGTTGTTGGATTTGTCTAGATTCAGATGTATCTAGACATGTTTTAGTGCTAGATACATCTAAATCTAGATAAATCCAAGTCAACTAATATGGTCTAATATGGGTCGAAGGAGTACTCAGTTTGCCCGGCGCTTAAAACATTTTATCTTTTCACACCTCACTCTAGCTCAGCCTGCAACTATCCACATGGCACTACTAGGAAAACCTTAATCAGTGGCGCATCCAATTTGGCCTTGGCGTATATCAGATGCGCCACTGTTACCTCGCTACTGATGAGAACTTCTGTGGCACATTTCGAAATGCGCCATAGAAGTCATGATACTATATTACTGAAGACCCTTTGACTGTTCCATCTCAAGACCCTTTGACCGTTTCTTCCATCTCAAGACCCTTTGACCGTTTCTTCTCTGACATACTATATTACTGAAAGTGGGAACAGAAAACCTTTATAGGTGGGATCATAAGACGCGGAGATGGTAAAATGGAAAATTGCTGGCAGTGACACTGATTTTACGATTGTTTGCCGTCGCTGGGCCCATGTTGAAAATTTTGACCGTTGCCTTCCATGTGGCGTTTCTTATCCACCTAAACGATGGTTCCACATAGGCGTTTCTTATCCACCTAAACGATGGTTCCACATATTCCATCATCGCGTACCTAGTTTTCCTTTTCTATCCCGACAAAAGTAGAAGAGGAGAGATGAACCAAGATCTATTTTCCTTCTCGTTTCCATGGCAAACCTCTCTGTCAACCTTGCCTCCACCTCTCCATGCCACGTGCCTGTCCACTCCTATCTTCACGGGCAAACGAGATCAGTCACCATTTTTATTTTTAGGTCAGCCAACGCTCATATAATCCCCTCCCATTATTCATATGACGTCATTTTAGGCAGGGACGGATGCAAGGCGACACCCCGCTCTATAATTGATTAGCTTAGTTTGTAATCCCCACTAAGATTTAGCCTTTTTTAAGTACCTCCCCTGTATTTTGGGGAGATATTATCTTGAATGTTTTGGATCTCCCTCAATCTTTTTCATTCCCCTCTATTTAGTTTTCGGTAATTTTTTCATAGTACATGACATGCTGATGGAAATAACATTTATCACTTAAACTAGTTATAGTGCCCTATATTGTAGTGCTATAAGTATCTTGCAATGCTATTTATAGTTTCCGATGCTATCCTAAAACTGATAGTTATGAAGAAGCCATTGTGGCTAGGAGTGAAGTTATAGTTGGATTGTAACATTGAATCCCACTATGCAACAATGTACTACTCTCTATGTGGACTATTCTACATTTTTTTGACTTCTTTCCAAAATGGGGTTAAAAGTGGCGACACTTGCGTTCATAGAAAATGATGATTTCTTTCCAATTTCTATGTGGACTATGCATAGAAACCTACTTGGGTACCTTAAAATTATTTTTCCCAACGTATGTAGAAAATTAGAGCACATCTGTAGTTTAAATTTGAATTAATTATGGAAAACAATCTAAACCTCATTTAAATGGGGGGAAAGTAGTTAGAAATCGATAAAATATCCATTCTAGGATTATGTCATCCTATGTATTTTAGTATTTCTGAAAATTTGAGCAGTGTCGTTTGCTAAAGTTCTTTTTATACCTGCTTTACAAAAATACACTTTTTAGAATTCAAAAAATCAAAAAGCACCTTTTTATGATAAAATTTGGAATCACCCTTTGACACTTCTTTTGCCATGCCAATGTGCACCTATGTAAGAAACTAGGGAACATTATCATGAAAAAATCCAAGAATATAGCCACCCCCTTAGTGAGTTGGCTTGAAAGACAGGATAAGTCAGACATGATACCAATATTTGTGAAGAGTATATCTACTAATTTGAGATAACTCTGATTGTATATTTTTCATGATAATTATGTCACATAAATGGACTCTTTGCGTTGGATCTGTATTTTTGATTATTCTTTGTCTTTTTATGAAAATTGAGTCAAAATTGGTGGCAGTTGCATTCATAGAAAATGATGATATCTTTCCAATTTCTGTGTGGACTATGCATAGCAACCTACTTGGGGTACCTTAAAATGATTTTTCCACATGTTTGTAGCAAACTAGAGTACAACTGTAGTTCAAATTTGAAATAATTTTGAAAATTCACCCAAAACTAATTTTGAGTGGGTAAAATTAGTTATATATATCGAGAAAATTCTCTACATCCAGGACTATGGCATCCCATGTGTTCTAGTATTTTGATAATTGGAGCAGTGTCATTTGCCAAAGTAATCTTTGTACCCACTTTTTGGGATTTAGAAAATTGAAAATCACTTTTGTATGATAAAAGTTGGAATCATCCTTTGACACTTTAGTTTACCATGTCAATATGCACCTATGTGAGAAACTAGGGCACATTATCATGAAGGTATCCACGAATATAGCTATCCTCTTAGTGATTTGGCATATAAACGACCAGGTAGGAAATGAGCTACTCTCTCCGTCTCAAAATAGATATGGTAAATTTGTTTAAATCAAGATGTATCTAGACATGTCAACATTTAGAAAAAATTACGACATCTTTTTCAAGACGGAGGGAATAATACTTCTTGTTGAGCCTCAACTAATCTATCTAAGACTTGAGAAACTCCATGCTCTCAGCCTCAGGCTACCTATTCCATTTATATGTCCATCAACCCCTTCACAACAACGTTGTGAATATAGCAGCATTGTATTGATGAAGACGC
Source organism: Avena longiglumis (assembly GCA_030063025.1). NCBI lineage: Eukaryota > Viridiplantae > Streptophyta > Magnoliopsida > Poales > Poaceae > Avena > Avena longiglumis. The sequence goes on from CP125973.1 coordinate 537,121,877, forward strand.
GTGAGAAACTGGCCGTGGATAGTTTTCAGAGACCAACCAGGCAGATATTTCAGAGACCAACATGTACAACGTCCCAAAATAACTTTTAGCCACTGCGCTGTCTCATACAGTGCAATTACGGAGTTGGAATGGGAATCGCGTGATGAGACCGAGTTGGCCACTAGAGTGTTGGATCAGCTGTAACACAAAGGCGTGCGCGGGATCAATACAGGACGTGCAATTCAAGGGTCTTATTTGTTTCGCGGGATCTATAAATCTTGTTACAGAGCAAGCAAGATAAACTCTCTACAATAGACTGTAATACTTCACAGTGTACACATGATGTCGGAGTCGAGCACTAGCTAGGATGGCTTCGAGCTCAGCTGGACATGGCGGAATGCAGCGGCTGTGAGAGGCGGCGCACTGCGAACGGGCAGAGGCGCTCGTACGTCTTCCGCAACGGAACAAGCCGTGTTCCGTACGACAACACCGAGCTGTGCCAGCAGATGGTCGTCGGTGCCGGTCCTGAATCCGCTTGAGGACGTCTCGCCGTCGCGGCTCTGCCAACGGGCTTCGAGCTCAGCTGTAGCCCGCCGGCTTGGGGGGAGTGCGGCGACTGTGATAAGGCCGGCGTCTTGTGCAGCCAGCGTCGGGAGGTGGCGCATTGGATCTTCACCTGCATCGACCTGCATCTAGAGCTTCTTCAGGCTTGTGCGGCCAGCGTCGAGAGGTGGAACTTCACTTGTTTCACCAACAACACTTCCACATCCCCACACCTAATCAGTATTTCTTCTAATATCTCATCTCACACAATCAGCTAGGAAATGAACTACTTCTTGAGCCTCAAAACTCATCTATCTAAGATTTTCAGAAACTCCATGCATGCTCTCAGCCTCAGACTACCTCTTCTTGAGCCTGAACTAATATATCTAAGATTATTTGAGAAACTCCATACTCTCAGCCTCGGACTACCCCTTCCTTTTATATGGCCATCGGCCCCCTTCACGCCAACGTTGTGAACAGCAACGTTGTATTCATGAAGGCGCGTGAGGAACTGGCCATGGATACCACTCGATCAACATGGAAATTGTCACACACTTTGCATTTTCTCTTTGGACAGCGTTGGACGCCCACTGTGAATAATTTCCCAGATCCCCCCGGCTCGCCTTCAGAAGCTAACACGTATGCTTCTCCGAGGCAAAAAAAAATTTGCCTGTAGCAAAAAATTTATGATATTGCAGCAAGTTCACTCCCATATCCGGGAAATGCTTAAGCAAAAAACTTTATGTTCGCGGCAATATTTATGTGCTATTGTAGCATCTTTCCTGTAACTTTTCCTTCGATGTGTTAAAACGCACAAAGGATTGGCGAGTCGAGCTGACCACAATTAGTGTTGCATGTTGCAGAAAGATTAGGCTGGAAATGAACAACGTGGTGTTGTAAAGATACCGGGCTGCTGACGCCAAGGTTGTTAGTCTCATCTTAGCAGGGTTATCGATGTGAAGAATGGATAAGGAAATGGAGGGTGATAGGAAGAAGTAGAGTAGTGTGTAGCGTGGAGGTTCGGAGTATTTCAGAAACATCGATTTAGCAAAAGAAAAAGAGTATGAAGCAAAATCAGCCTCTTCTCTACCCCATCGTAGCATCTCCATCCGCCCATGCTAGCATTGTCGTCTCCCCGGTAGAACTGCCATCATCCAAATTTCTAATGTTGTGCGCCCCCTAGAGATAATCCCCCTTCGTACCTCCGCCTCCAGAAGCTGACACGTGTCGAGTTCCCCTTGCAAATCCTGGAAATGTTTCTATGAAGCAAAAAATGTTTCGTTCATAGCAAAAAAAGGTACTATCATAGCAAGTCGAGTTCCCTCCCAAATTCTTCAAATGCTTCTACGAAGAAAAAATTCGTTCACAGGAACATTTTTGTGCTAGTCCAGAATCGTTCCGAATTTTTTTCCTACGTGGGATAAAAACACACAAAAAGCAGTGCTTTATTTTGGAAAACATCAATGTAGCAAAAAATAAAAGTGCATACAGCAAAACCAACCCCGGTTTTGCCGCATGATAGCATCGCCATCCGCTCATGGTAGCATCGCCATCAGCTCATGGTAGCACCATCACCGGCTCACAGCACTAGCAGTAGTCGGTGCAGCCCGGCCGACACCGTTGGAAGTACCCACCATAGCCAATAATAGCAAGACCACCTGATTGGTCGCTCGCAAAACAACATCATCATCACAACAGCCGTGGCCACACCTCACACTCGTTGGCACCAATGGTAGGACCAACACACGAGAAGATGAGGGCGTAGAGGGTGACTGCATCCTGATTGAGGATAGAGTAGGATGACCTTATTCTAACCTCTAGATATCATCGCCATCTCACCATCCCTAAGTAGAAATAGAAAAAGAAAAAAAAAGCAGAAAACTCTCCTGTCAACTAGAGGCCAGGTGGACCACAAGTCCAAGGCCTGAAAGGCCACTAGAGGCAGGACGAACCGGCGACGGTGCCAGCGGAGGGGACAAAAACCCTAGCCGCATGGGCTCACATCTTTTTTTCTCCTCTTGTACCCGTTCGGTCCCGATGTATATTCGGTCCTACTAGCAGTGATTTGGTCAAAAATGGGGAGCTTACCTCTGCACATGCTGCCATGCGGGCCTGCAGAGCAATGAAAGGTGCAACGCAGGTATAATGCGTGACCGCAAGATAATTCTGCGTTAATAAAATGGATCTTAGTGAATATTGATCGGTTTATAATCCTGCAATTTAATTAGGGGATCCTCACAGCTAGTCTATATACGAGTACTCCCTCGGTTTCAAAATATAAGATAATTTAAGTTTATAAAAAAAATGTATCTAGATTTCTTTTAGCGTATAGATTCACTCTAAATTTGAGCGAACCTATATACTAAAAAATATAGATACATTTATTTTAAAAAACTAAAACATTTTGTTATATTTTAAAATGAAAGGAGTATTTCATTGCAGTTTTTGAGCGTTCGCCCAGATCTTATCAAAATCCACCAAAAATAGATTCCCGGTTCGCATGGGAAGGAACAGAAAAGCACGACGGTGCGGCCGGTTAACGATTCTGACCGATTCTCAACACATGCCCTATGTGGAGAGAATCTCAGCATGGTAGATAGACGATCCGTGGGTTGACGATTTGCCACGAGGATTTACAGAACTAACAATCCTGCACGTATCGACCAATAAGCAAAGTTTTGTTTTACATTTTATATATTTATAGCAATTATGCACATGAAATGCATACATGTAATTAAATATGTGTACAGAAAGTGCTCTGACCGTTCGACATGCATATACATGCATGAACGCAAAACTTGAAAAACTAACCGGGGACAAAAATACGTTATGTTACAACTTAAAATACTCCCTCGGTTCTTTTCTACAATGTCCATAGCTTGTGGCACGGAAATTAAAAAACCCACGAGCACAATGTCTATCCTATTAACCAACTAACAGCCTAGCACATGAACTGGCTAAATTTGCTTATTCTTCAAAGGAGTTTTGTAGTTAGGAGGGTGATTTCCCAGATTTTATTTTGTCGTTTGTAATTCGAGATGTAACTCTGGTTTAACTTTGGAGGAACAAGTTTTAGACGCTCTTTTTTTTTTTCAGGGTACCTACGGAGGCTGGAAGGGCTTAATGAGACGGTTTGCTAGATTAATATATTGTCTTTTTGTCAAAAAAAAACACCCTAGCGGCTTGTGGCCCATCTATAACTAACACCGAGGTGTGAATGTAGTTGGCGGATTCCCTGACTGACATGGAGGCAAAGGCAGCACAACCGGGCCTGAGGAACGTGTTTTGCTCATACCAAGCCTGGTATATTGAAAGAACATGACGATTCGCAAGTACCATTCCTTCAATTGCAACCGATCATCCTCGCATGTAATTAATTATGTGTACAGAAAGTGCTCCGACCGATTCGACATGCATATACATGAATGCAAAAATATAAAAACTAACCGGGGACAAAAATAAGCGATGTTACAATTTAAAATATCCCCTCTGTTTTTCTATGACATCCATAGTTTCTGGCACGAAAATTAAAGTACACAAGCGGAGATAAAAATAGCACCAGTTTCCGATGGGATTACTCTTGGCAAAATGACATTATAAAAGAGGAATTTGCATGAGATAAGGAAACGTAATTAAATTTCTAAAAGAATTGTCCAGACTAGTTTAACGCAATATAACCATTTTTCACGACATTTACTCCCACTTCGAGCATGTCTTAATTTGCTAGTTCTATATTCATCTCCTAGTACTCCATGGATGTTGTGGTTGGCGGTGGACAAGGCTAGGGTGGCACAACATAAGTCTAGGACAAGCTCATGCCAATGGTTCTCAAAGTAATGTTGGAGATAATAACGGTAACAATGACAATGGCAGAGGAAACACGTCGGCGGTGCACACCCAACTGTTAAGGGGCCCCTCACCAACAACACTAACCCCAAGAAGTCATATGTTCTACAAGACTAGACAAACTATAAATAAGTGTTGGAAAAGGTTTGTTCATAAATGTGTACATATTCATGAAAGATTGTGTTTCCAAAGTTGCCACTTTATTTAGACATCACAAGAATGTGCATTTTGGGTTCGCTTCTTTGTCAAGGATGAATTCTGGTAGCCCCTCGCAATAGAAACAATACTTAGTTCATGTCATCAATAGTTGCCTCACAATGTGCTGTCACCCTCAACTTCTATTGAGTTGTTATTCAATTGAACCACCTGATCCCAAGCGGGAAGGCCTTTAAGCCATCAACTATCCTATTACAAGGCTAATAGCCTAGCAGCTTGAGGTTCATCTATAACACCGAGGTATGAATGTAGTCGGTGGATTCCTTGACTTACATGGAGACAAAGGCAGCACAAGAAGGCACAAGGGACATGTTTTCCCTGTAATGAATTGGCAACATGAACAGTCGCACCTGAGTCAATCCACCAAGTAGATTTTGCATAACTTATAAATAAGGATTCATCAACAAAAGTAATTAAATCCTCACCATTCTTGCACAGATGCTTCAGGAAAGCCACAAAGTCACTCATGTAGTGGCCCTTCTGCTTGCACCACTTGCAAGTGTCCTTGTCCACTTCATGTGCCTGGTGTTCAAGAGCCTTTCCATGCGGCCTAGAAGAAGAGGGATGCCCCTGAGGTTTCCCTTGGGGCTTGGAACCCTGGAAGTTCCTCTTCTTGGTTAGGCTAAGATAGTTCACAAAATCACCAGACTGCCCCTTTAGCCTCTCTTCTTCTTGAACGCACATGGCCATCATCTTCTCAATGCCCCACTTTTCTGGCTGTGCATTGTAGTTCACAGCAAAAGTTTCAAACTGGTTTGGCAGTGAGGCAAAGATTAGATGAATGATGAACTCATCTGGAAGCTCCATGCCCATAGGCTTAAGCTTGGAAGACATGTTGCTCATTCGCAAGATGTGATCCCTAACACCACCATCAGTGTATCTTGTAGTAACAAGTTTCTTAATGAGAGAGCTTGCATAGCCCTTTGAGGACCCAGTAAACTGACTCTCTACCTTTTTCAGGTACTCACTGGCTGTGGTGCACTCTGGGATTGCTCCCCATATAGCTTCCATGATGGAGCTCTTAATAACCATCAGACACTTTCTATTGGACGAGTTCCACTTTGCACGCTTAAGTTCGTACTTCATTCTTATTGGTGCATGGTCACTGACCCTTTTCTTGAAGTCCTCTTCACTTTCTTTTTCGACTCTGATGGGGTCGATGGGTTCTTTAGGACAAGTCTCAATCAGTGCCAAGTCGAGGTCAAGCAGAGCAAGCCCCATCTCAATCTTCTCTCACCATGAGCCGTAGTTCCCTCCATTGAGGGGCTCAATAGCCAAGATGAAACTTATAGGATTGCCTGAAAGCAAAATATCATCAAAATGAGTTAATTCAACGTTGGTCAAATTAAAACATGAAACTTCTCCATATTAATACTACATCACCGTTGGGCAGAAATATAACTAATATGGATAAAACTTACTATTCATAGTGAAAATTTTACTAACAACGTTGGTCATCAAATAAAATCATCACTCTTAATAAAATTAAATTTTTACTCTATTGCATTTAAGCAATTAATTCTTGCAGCGGAAAACAATGAATAAAATCATCAACTTTACTTCTTTACAGAAACTTTACTGTCACTTTATAATTTTCTACACAAAATTTTCGTTGGAAAAATTGCTATAGAAAAATTATGAAAGAACTAATCAAAAAACAGTAAAAAAAAGGTTTCTATAAATAAAAAGAAAACAACAAACGAACTGGAAACAGCTCTGGCCCTTGCCCACTCGCCTAGTGCGGGGCCGTGGCTGGCGCTGTTTATATCTGGCGCCGCACGCGCCTTACAGCCTTTGGGCCTATCAGAGGGCACCGGCCGCCCGCCTGCCGTCCTCCGCGTTCATCCGGAGCGCCCATCGCCGAACCTCAATCGGATGGCGCAGACGCCTCCTGGGAACAAAATGGCCGACCCCAACGCCCGAACTCCTAATCCACTTCGCTTCCTTATCCCGCGCGAGCATCCAGCTCCCTGGCGGCACTCCCTCTGCGAGCGAACGGCGAGGCGGCGCCGCTCGGCACAGCCGGCGACGGGCCCCTCCCTCTCCCTGCTAGCCCCTCCCTCCTGCGCTGCTTTCCTCCACCATCCCCTTCCACCACTAGCTCATTCGGAGCAGTGAGAGAGAGAGACAACAGAGGACAAGCGGCGACGACACCCCCTGGCCCTTTGCCGGCGCGCGCATCCGCCAAACGGTGGGTGCGTCGCCGCCAAATGGCCCAGGCGGTGGCTCCCTGTGCCGTCCCACGGCCGGCGACCCCCTCTTTTATCCTTTTGTGATGTTTTTCTATCAAGTCTGGGAAAAAAGGGCTTCCTTTCGAGGATCGATGATCTGATTCGGGGAGGGACTAGGGAGCACGGGATCTGGGGCCTTTCTTTTGTTTGTTTCTTCCCAAAAAAAATTTCGGTTGCATCTTAGGGGTTAGGGTTTCGATCTGATGGGATGTTCTTCTTCCCGACCTCGGCTTGCCGATGCGTCGGGATCGAGAGGAACGGCGCGGCCTCGCGGCGGCGCTTCTGGAAACCCTAGCCTCTAATTGTTCTTTGCCTTTGCAATTCTACATGAGTAGATCTACAGAGCATCGGCTTTGATACCATTGTTAGCATTGTCTTGCTCGAGATCTAGTCGGTAGGGCTTGACTATGGGATTTGATCTTGCAGAGAGAGAGAGAGAGAGAGAGAGAGAGATGCATACCATCGGCCTTAGGCGTCGAGGATGAGCTCGCCATCGAGCTCGTCAGAGTGGTGGCGGCGGTCAGGGGTGATTCCCGCCGCTACAGCGCAAAGCCGGATCAGTGGCTAGGGTCTAGCGTTTTCGGTGGGGTAAGTGGGCACGACGAACCTTGGCGTTCGTGCCCCGGCCCCCACCTCTTGCGCTGCATGACGGGGGCCCACCAACGATTGTGACGTTGGGCGCCCCCGATCAGGGCGCGAGACTAAGGTTTGTTCAGTCCGTTGGGCCGAACTGGAAATCAACCTAACAAATTTATCAAGAATTGGACGATCATCATGGTCCGATAAAGTATAGACTATAGATCAACCGAAATTGATGATCCATATCCATCCCAGGGTAGCACTAGTATGTCTTATCGCTGTCTGTAGCACTAGTATGTCCATACATGAAAGGAACTCCGGCGAGGAACTAGTATGTCTTATCGCTGTCTGTAGCACTGCAGCCTCCCCTACAATCCCAAGCCAGGGAATTGGAGCAGTCATCGCTGACCTCAATTCTCCGCGCTTAGGATAATTTCATTAAGATGCCAAGGCCACACACATGCTTATCTCATCAGAGAGCAGAGAGACAGGGCACGCCGCTGCAAACAAGGCTACCGTGTCTGGCTGGTTCGATGGTGTCGCCATGAACTTCAGGCGCACGTGAAGGTGGGAGCCTACATGGTGTTTTGCGAGGCATCTGAAGAAGCAGTACAACAACTATGGTACCAGCTCAACATTTGATTCCTGGTGTCTCCTACTCCCTAACTCCAAAGGAAATATCCCTGCTTTCTCCTTTGTTTTTCCTTGCGCCATATTGTGCTAACGGTTGGTGTATATATAAGAGGAATCTGCTAAACCTTGATCGATGACTCTGAATCACGAGGGGAACTACTCTATCAGTGGGAGTTTTTTCTTCCAGTCTCTGTGTTCACCGTTGGTGCAAACTGGTTATATAATGATGGTGAAGCATGCAGAGAACACTTCCCATCGTAGTGAAATATATTATCATGTGGAGCGTGGTTGCTAAAATCATTTGCCACTCATAAATTGTATGATATATTTTGCACGGAAAATCTTCATATTCAATGCCAGAAAGAGAGAGACAAGAGAGATCCGTTGTTCTTCCTTTGATTGTTGACTTTTGGGTGACTTCGAGTCACCTAAATGGCCCTACATATAACGGGTCTCACATGTCAGTCGGTTAAGTATAGAATTCGCAACCCCTCGTGAGAACCTTTGAGATTCGCTAACTTTAGATCGCTGAATTTTGGATGACTTTGAGTAAGTCACCGACATGTGGGCCCTACATATAACGGGTTCCACATGTGAGTGACTCAATCTCACCTTAAAGTTAGTGAAATTCATGCCCGATGTAATCTACACCATTAAGACGGAATCATTAAGGGTAGGTGGGGTTTTCATTTATAAAATAGATATCTGCGGATGTAGGTGGAAATCATTAAGCTCATACGATGTGACTCCCTTTCAGGTTCTAGATAACATGGCTTCTCTTCAAAAGGAGGAAAAACCTCTACATCGATTCATGCTCAACCAAGCACATTGTTACATGACACGCTTATGCAGTACAAGTCGTATTGCTAGAATCTATATTTGCTAAACATACCATGTGCTACAATCTTCAAGTGGTTGTGCCTGATTTTAAATATTTTCTTATGGTTTTAGCTATCTTTTTTTCCTGAGATCTAGAGTGTGAACACTATACAATTGTTGATTGGTACCAGATACACATGTACCAAACATACTACTGAAGTGTAACGAGGGAATTATGAAAAAATCTCGGAGCTTATGCCGACCAAGAATCAAACTTTTGTCACATAACTACTAGTGATGTTTTGAAGGAAAATAATACCATTCTACTATATGTGTGTGTGTGTGTGTGTGTGTGTGTGTGTGTGTGTGTGTGTGTGTGTGTGTGTGTGTGTGTGTGTGTGTGTGTGTTTTCCAAAACAGGGAGCCCCAGCATCTCCATCATTCGATACATTCGGCTCTTTATTGCATAATTATTTGAAAAGTTTTAAACATTATTATAGCTCAAAGTCTCAACATGGATAAGCCAGATAAAAGTGACAAAAAAAGTTCGGCATCAATGTGCTTCTGAAATCTTTCTATGAAACAAATAACATTCTAAAACAGTCTATGACATAACATGCCTCAGCAGAAAGCGAGAGGAAGGCCATATATACATGTGGACCCCCTTCTAAAGGCTTGCCATAATTTCGGGAGGAAAGATGTAACACCCTCAGAATCGACCCTATGCAAGTTTCAGCGATTCCCGCCAAACCCGCATAGAAACGATTCAAAGGTGTCCACCAGGCACTTTCGTGCGGGTGGAAAACGAAGTAATAACATTACACAACAGTCCTCGATGGGACCCACAGAACATATATATATATATACAACACGACTCCAAGAGTCAAGAATACAGATATACAGGACAAAGATCCAAATCACCATGGAAATGTTAGAGCGTCCGACTACGGACAAGATGCAAATGGGGCTAAGAGCCCTGAAGAATAACCAATGGCGTCCATAACCCTGCCCAGGCCAAGCCGGAAGGGTAACCCTGCTAACGACGTCGAAACCTGCTAAACAAAAGGGGTGCCGACAAAGGGCAAAGGAAAAAGAGTAGCGGTCAGTACTGAGGCCAGTACACGGCGAGGCTAGAATTCGGCGGTCCTCGCCTACATAGGTATGGTGGACTGCAGCGGCAGCGCAGCATGCACTAAAAAACCTATAGAGACTCAATATAAATGTCGGCTATCAGAGAGGGGTAAGAAAGACCTATATGGAACCAACCTGGTGCTACCATCAGACAAACCCATCCTGGTGTTTCCCCCTCGAGACCAAACGAGGAAGTCAACCGAGGAACTCACACAGTTGGCAGTTTTATTTATTCAGTTATCGTTGCAGCAATTACTAGTCAGGTATAGATAGCATGAGTCATCCTGATGTAATAAGCAGTGGGCAGTTTTAGTTAAACATTCCGTTGTAGTTGCAACACTTACTAGTCAGATACAATTAGCATGAGATATCCCCAAAACCCAACAGTTGTTGGTACTTTTAGTTAGCCCTTCCGTTATAGTTGCAATACTTACTAGTCAGATACAATGGTCGCAAGCGACAACCCAAATAAGCAATTGTTGGCAGTTTTATTTAGCCATTCCATTATAGTGAAGCTGATTACTAGTCATTATAAAGTCAAATTTATAGCACTACTTTAGTTATAGTTGTCTATGATCAAGATACTGTGCCAAAAGTCCATAATCATGACACGGCTTTCAGAAAGTTTTACCCTGCAGGGGTGCACAAATAGCAACACACACTCGATCAACCTCGGAAAAACCAAATCAAAACCCAACGAGGCCTTCACGACAAAGAAATCACAGGATTCAGACATATTTCAGGGGGCCACCCCATTGAGTACACCCGCAACGAAGTTAGCTGACTCCAAGACGGACTCAAGGTTTGCGCCATGGTCAGAACGACTGGGAACCCAAAACTGGGCTTGTCGATACCGCGAAAACACTCCGCTTGCCTAAACAGTACAGGTGCTCCTCGCACAATCGTAATAAAGCAGTAAAGCATGGCATAAGTACAGGATAGTAAATAAAACCTCAAACTAGTTTGTGGCCCCAAGAAATAAGAATGAATCAAGCTCTGGCTCAGGGGGGTCCCATAATCCTCCCGGATGTGGATAGCGTGAATATTCAAGGAACAGGTATCAAGTACTCGGGGTCCTACGGGACAGAAGTGGACGGTTAAAAACCAAATAACATCTATTGCCCACCTGTGCCTCTGCATTACCTACTTCAGTTTTAGTTGTTAAACAGTAATTAAAGTAAACGATAAGGAAAGCCATGATCATCTCCAACCTTAAACATGCGGCAACACTCCAACAACTGTGGTACTGGACGACACGCAACAGCACTTGAGCAAGCGACTACGACGCGCAAGTCCAACTATCTACCAAACAACAGGTAATAGGATGTGTCCAAGGCAATATAAGGCTGCAAGGGATATCACGGGTACGAAAACTAGCGCATCGCAACACAGATAACAATAGATCAACAAGAGGGAATAAATACTATAAAAGTAAGATAGGTAGAAAGGGGGAGATGCTCGCCTGAGAACATTGCCGAAGGTTCAACCGAAGATTGGGTCGACACTCGCATCAACTCAACAGCCTTATCCGCGAAGAACCAAAACACTAGAATAAACACCGGATGCAATATTTAATACTACGGCAAAATATTGGGCATGATGCATGTATGATGTATGACATGGCAAAGGTGCGATGCAATTAGGCCATATTAAGCGGAACCGGGGTCCCGACATTTAATTAGACGGTTCAAGTTGTTTAGGTACCCCACAATTTAAATGTTGTCTTGACAAGGCAAAATTATATCACCGGTTCGCTACACAAATTTAAATGGGGCCAAAGTAAGACTAGATTTGCCCGCATATGGACCCCATATTTAATTTAGGTGAATCGGCATAAGGCCCCCAAACCACATGACAATATGCATGCGAGTATGACAATTTAATATGCAACAATTTATATTTCATTTATAAAATAGGGCTCGAGGAAAGGGGTCACACATTAGGGTTCGGCGATCTTGGGGTTCGATGGTGGTTGGGGTTCGACAGGGTTCGGGGTTCGGTCTCAGGGTCCGGATCTGGGGTTCGGTCTCGGGGGATCGGTCTTCGAAGGCCGGATACAAGAGGAAGAGCTTGGCGTTCCGGGAAGAAGGACTTGGTGTGGCGTCGGGGCGCATCGGACTCGCCCTGGTCGATGTCGTTCTTGTCGTCGTGAAAACCTTGTCGGGTCCGCGGGTCGGGTCGGACTTGGCGTTCGGGGTGAAGAAATTGTCATTCCATGGCGATCTTGGCGGCTTCGGATCCGGAAAGGAGGACTCGTCGTTCCGGGGAGAAGACCGTGGCGTCATATGTTGAGGTTGTCGGGTGTCGGTGCCGGACTCGGGTGTGGCGTCGATGGTCTTACGTGGCCCGATGGTTCCAAGTAGGAGATTCCCGGGTACCGCGGCGGAATTCTCGGGGTTTCGATGAAGATCTTGGCGGGGGGGGGGGGGGGTGTCGGTCTTCGGGTTGGTCTTGTCCGTGAGGAGATCCTGGCGACGAGATCGGAGAACTTGTTACGGGTCGGTCTTCGGTAGAAGTTCTTGGCGTTCCACGTAAGATCTTGGTCCTCTTAAGGCATGTGTGGGCGACGAAGGTCTTGTCGACGTGTCGGGGTCAGAGAACTGGCCATCGTACCGATGACCTTGGGTACATGGACACGACACGAAGAAACACGGCAGAGCAACAACAGGGCCGAGTGCACATGCCATCTTCTCATCGCCAGTCCATCGTTCACCTATGAGCTTGGCCGATGGTGGCGGGCAGAGGTGAAGAGGTGGCGCTGGCGGCGTCTGCCGCGGCGGCCGCTCGCAGATTCCGGGCGAAAGCGGTGAGAGGGCGCGACAGGGCGAGCAAGGCGGGAGGCGAGGGCTCGACGAGAATGGCAGCTTCGGGCGTCGAGAAGAAGAAGGCAATGGCGAAGGGGCGACGGCCGACGCGAGGTGAGGTCGACGGCGCCGCCACGCCGGAGAGGCGCCATGCGTGGCGGTCGTCAACACGCCGAGGCGGCGAAGTTCGGCGCTTCCGGGCGGCCGGCGGCGAGGCGGCGAGGCGCGTGACTCATGGACGGAAGGCCGGGCGAGGGAAGGAGGACGTCGCCGGGAGGAGAGGAGGCTGCGGAGCACCAAGCGGCCAGACGGCGGCGGTGCTCGGCGCCGCGTGGTCGGCATGATCGAGGAGCGGCAGCGGCAGCAGCGGGCGAGAGGAGGAGGACCAGCGGGCTCGGCGGCAGGGGCTCCGCGGCGCGGATGGAGGCGGGCGACGAGGCGAGGCCGATGGAGGCGAGGGCGTCGTCGGGAGGCGTCGGGGCGGCTGTGGCCAGGGAGGAAGGAGGCCGGCGGAGCTCGGGAGGGGACGCCGACGTGAGGGGTGGGTGGAGACAAGGTGGGGTGGAGGCAGGCGGTGGTGAGGGAACGGGAGCGGGGCGATGGGATCACGGGGTGAGAGGAGAAGGAGGATGGTGGGGCCGGGGTGGGTTCCACGGGGTGGAGCACGAGGCAGGTGGGGTCTGCAGGGAGCGTGCGGACAGGGAGAGAGAGGGGCGGATCGGTGGTGGAAGTGGGGCAGTGGGGAGTGGGTCCAGGTGGTGGAGGGAGTGGGGAGGGTAGGATGAGGTGGCAGGACGTGAATGGACAGGGGAAAGGAAGAGGTGAGGTGGAGGGAGGAGATTGGCCAGGGTGAGGTGGAAGGGGGGCCTGGGTAGGATTAGAGTGGTTAGAAAAAAGGGTTGGGTAGTTTTAGGATTAGATATTTTGACTAGGTTTTCTTTTATTTTAAAAATAAATTTTGTAATTGGTTTTAGATAAATAAAAGATCCGGATGGACCGACGATTTGGATTTGAAATTAGAGGGGGGCTAGTTTAGAAAATAACATAGTCTTTCGCAAATAGTTTTAGGCAAAAATAATATGCATGATGATGACGATGCTCAAATGCAATGTGGCATGATGACATGAGCATGCGACCATGATGATGCAATGCACAAAAACAACGCGATTTTCTAGTAGTGGTTTTTGCGGGATGCCACAATTCGACACCACTAACAATGGATCTCGCCCTCGAGATCCGCCTCATGGTACCGGGAAGAAGGGCGGCGATCTGAATCTTCTCGCATCGTGTAGATCCTCGCGACACCACTAACAAGAGGTCGTCGTCCGTGATCGTCGAGGGAACACTCCGGGAACAAAAGGTCGAAGGTAGAGGTATCAACAAACAAAGCCACCTCTAGCTTCGATAGAAAGAGGGAACCGATGCATTCTCATCCACTTCAATGTACCAAAGCGAATAGAAGGGGTAGTTGGCATGGGGGCCAATCCATCACGCACCCAAACTATTACTCTGCACAATCAGTAGTAAAGCGTGCAACCATTCTCGAATCGATCAAGATCTCGACAATCGAGGTCCAGGAACAAAGGAGTGATGCAGACTCTGCATCGGATCTGGCGTAGATGATGTCGTCGCGTCAGAAAGCACCGGAAGGCACAAGAAGGAACAAAGAGAAGTCCACCAGACTAAGGATTCCTCGGATAGCATGAAGACCAGATGTAGCACACAGTTACCAAAGGAGGAAGCGAAACCCTGAAGGTACGATGGAACCCAACCACGAGAAATACTGGACTCGAAGAGAGAGAAGAGAGCGGATTCAAAACACGCAGAGGTGAGAGGAGAGCAGCCGAGGGGTAAGGAGTAAAATCAGACCTAATCAGAACTATCCAACCGATTTTTCAAAAATAGTTTTGACACTCTACTTCGGCCGTTAGCTAGGTTATCCTATAGGCTGGACTTATTGGGTATCGCAACTGCTGAGCTCTGATACCACTCTGTAACACCCTCAGAATCGACCCTATGCAAGTTTTAGCGATTCCCGCCAAACCCGCATAGAAACGATTCAAAGGTGCCCACCAGGCACTTTCGTGCGGGTGAAAAACGAAGTAATAACATTACACAACAATCCTCGATGGGACCCACATAACAGATATATATACAACACGACTCCAAGAGTCAAGAATACATATATACAGGACAAAGATCCAAATCACCTTGGAAATGTTAGAGCGTCCGACTACGGACAAGATGCAAATGGGGCTAAGAGCCCTGAAGAATAACCAATGGTGTCCATAACCCTGCCCAGGCCAAGCCGGAAGGGTAACCCTGCTAACGACGTCGAAACCTGCTAAACAAAAGGGGTGCCGACAAAGGGCAAAGGAAAAAGAGGAGCGGTCAGTACTGAGGCCAGTACACGGCGAGGCTAGAATTCGGCGGTCCTCGCCTACATAGGTATGGTGGACTGCAGCGGCAGCGCAGCATGCACTAAACAACCTATAGAGACTCGATATAAATGTCAGCTATCAGAGAGGGGTAAGAAAGACCTATACGGAACCAACCTGGTGCTACCATCAGACAAACCCATCCTGGTGTTTCCCCCTCGAGACCAAACGAGGAAGTCAACCGAGGAACTCACACAGTTGGCAGTTTTATTTATTCAGTTATCGTTGCAGCAATTACTAGTCAGGTATAGATAACATGAGTCATCCTGATGTAATAAGCAGTGGGCAGTTTTAGTTAAACATTTCGTTGTAGTTGCAACACTTACTAGTCAGATACAATTAGCATGAGATATCCCTAAAACCCAGCAGTTGTTGGTACTTTTAGTTAGCCATTCCATTATAGTTGCAATACTTACTAGTCAGATACAATGGTGGCAAGCGACAACCCAAACAAGCAATTGTTGGCAGTTTTATTTAGCCATTCCATTATAGTGAAGCTGATTACTAGTCATTATAAAGTTAAATTTATAGCACTACTTTAGTTATAGTTGTCTATGATCGAGATACTGTGCTCCAAGTCGTCCATAACCGCGGACACGGCTTTCAGAAAGTTTTACCCTGCAGGGGTGCACAAATAGCAACACACACTCGATCAACCTCGGAAAAACCAAATCAAAACCCAACGAGGCCTTCACGACAAAGCAATCACAGGATTCAGACATATTTCAGGGGGCCACCCCATTGAGTACACCCGCAACGAAGTTAGCTGACTCCGAGACGGACTCAAGGTTTGCGCCAGTGGCTGTAAACGACTGGGAACCCAAAACTGGGCTTGTCGATACCGCGAAAACACTCCGCTTGCCTAAACAGTACAGGTGCTCCTCGCACAATCGTAATAAAACAGTAAAGCATGGCATAAGTACAGGATAGTAAATAAAACCTCAAACTAGTTTGTGGCCCCAAGAAATAAGAATGAATCAAGCTCTGGCTCAGGGGGGTCCCATAATCCTCCCGGATGTGGATAGCGCGAATATTCAAGGAACAGGTATCAAGTACTCGGGGTCCTACGGGACACAAGTGGACGGTTAAAAACCAAATAACATCTATTTCCCACCTGTGCCTCTGCATTACCTACTTCAGTTTTAGTTGTTAAATAGTAATTAAAGTAAACGATAAGGAAAGCCATGATCATCTCCAACCTTAAACATGCGGCAACACTCCAACAACTGTGGTACTGGACGACACGCAACAGCACTTGAGCAAGCGACTACGACGCGCAAGTCCAACTATCTACCAAACAACAGGTAATAGGATGTGTCCAAGGCAATATAAGGTTGCAAGGGATATCACGGGTACGAAAACTAGCGCATCGCAACACAGATAGCAATAGATCAACAGGAGGGAATAAATACTATAAAAGTAAGATAGGTAGAAAGGGGGAGATGCTCGCCTGAGAACATTGCCGAAGGTTCAACCGAAGATCAGGTCGACACTCGCATCAACTCAACAGCCTTATCCGCGAAGAACCAAAACACTAGAATAAACACCGGATGCAATATTTAATACTACGGCAAAAGATCGGGCATGATGCATGTATGATGTATGACATGGCAAAGGTGCGATGCAATTAGGCCATATTAAGCGGAACCGGGGTCCCGACATTTAATTAGACGGTTAAAGTTGTTTAGGTACCCCACAATTTAAATGTTGTCTTGACAAGGCAAAATTATATCACCGGTTCGCTACACAAATTTAAATGGGGCCAAAGTAAGACTAGATTTGCCCGCATATGGACCCCATATTTAATTTAGGTGAATCGGCATAAGGCCCCCAAACCACATGACAATATGCATGCGAGTATGACAATTTAATATGCAACAATTTATATTTCATTTATAAAATAGGGCTCGAGAAAAGGGGTCACACATTAGGGTTCGACGATCTTGGGGTTCGATGGGGGTTGGGGTTCGACAGGGTTCGAGGTTCGGTCTCAGGGTCCGGATCTGGGGTTCGGTCTCGGCGGGATCGGTCTTCGAAGGACGGATACAAGAGGAAGAGCTTGGCGTTTCGGGAAGAAGGACTTGGTGTGGCGTCGGGGCGCATCGGACTCGCCCTGGTCGATGTCGTTCTTGTCGTTGTGAAAACCTTGTCGGGTCCGCGGGTGGGGTCGGACTTGGCGTTCGGGGTGAAGAACTTGTCGTTCCATGGAGATCTTGGCGGCTTCGGATCCGGAAAGGAGCACTCGTCGTTCCGGGGAGAAGACCTTGGCGTCATATGTTGAGGTTGTCGGGTGTCGGTGCCGGACTCGGGTGTGGCGTCGATGGTCTTACGTGGCCCGATGGTTCCAAGTAGGAGATTCCCGGGTACCGCGGCGGAATTCTCGGGGTTTCGATGAAGATCTTGGCAGGGGGTTTTGTCGGTCTTCGGGTTGGTCTTGTCCGTGAGGAGATCCTGGCGACGGGATCAGAGAACTTGTTACAGGTCGGTCTTCGGTAGAAGTTCTTGGCGTTCCACGTAAGATCTTGGTCCTCTTAAGGCATGTGTGGGCGACGAAGGTCTTGTCGACGTGTCGGGGTCAGAGAACTGGCCATCGTACCGATGACCTTGGGTACATGGACACGACACGAAGCAACACGGCAGAGCAACAACAGGGCCGAGTGCACATGCCATCTTCTCATCGCCAGTCCATCGTTCACCTATGAGCTTGGCCGATGGTGGCGGGCAGAGGTGAAGAGGTGGCGCACTGGCGAAGCGTCACCTGGGCGACGGGCTCGCAGATGCCAGGGCGAAGGGCGGTGGAGAGGGGCCGCGACAGGGCTAGAGCAAGGGCGGGGAGGCAGAGTGCTCCTGACGAGAACGGCAGCAGCTCGGGCGTCAGAGAAGAAGGGGCCGCGGCGGCGAGGGGCAGGACGGCCGACGCGAGGGGTGAGGTCGACGGCGGGGCGCTGCCACGCGCCGGAGAGGCGCCATGCGGTGGCGGGGTCGTTAACACGCTGAGGCGGCCGGCGAGTTCGGCGCTCGCTGGCGGCGGCCGAAGGCGAGGCGGCGAGGCCGGCCGGAGGCGCGCGGACTCGCGGACGGAAGGAGGCCGGCGAGCGGCGAGGAAGGAGGACGTCGTCGGGCGGAGAGTAGGCTGCGGAGGAGCACCCGCAGCGGGCGGCGGCGGGTGCTCGGTGCTCGCGGTCGGCATGACCGAGGAGCGAGCAGCAGGCGAGGCTCGGAGGAGGACCAGCGGGCGACGGCCGGCTCAGCGGGCTCCGGGCGGGCCGGAGGCGGGCGACGAGGGCGAGGCCGATGGAGGCGAGGCGGGGCCGCTGGCATCGCCGGGAGGACGCTGGGAGGCCAGGGCTGCGCTGGGAGGAAGGAGGCCGGCGGAGCTCGGGAGGGGACGCCGGCGTGAGGGGTGGGTGGAGACGAGGTGGGGTGGAGGCAGACGGTGGTGAGGGAGCGGGAGCGGGGCGATGGGGTCACAGGGTGAGAGGAGAAGGAGGATGGTGGGGCCGGGGTGGGTTCCGCGGGGTGGAGGACGAGGCAGGTGGGGTCTGCAGGGAGCGTGCGGACAGGGAGAGAGAGGGGCGGATCGGTGGTGGAAGTGGGGCAGTGGGGAGTGGGTCCAGGTGGTGGAGGGAGTGGGGAGGGTAGGATGAGGTGGCAGGACGTGAATGGATAAGGGAAAGGAAGAGGTGAGGTGGAGGGAGGAGATTGGCCAGGGTGAGGTGGAAGGGGGGGCTGGGTAGGATTAGAGTGGTTAGAAAAAAGGGTTGGGTAGTTTTAGGATTAGATATTTTGACTAGGTTTTCTTTTATTTTAAAAATAAATTTTGTAATTGGTTTTAGATAAATAAAAGATCCGGCTGGACCGACGATTTGGATTTGAAATTAGAGGGGGGCTAGTTTAGAAAATAACAGTCTTTCGCAAATAGTTTTAGGCAAAAATAATATGCATGATGATGACGATGCTCAAATGCAATGTGGCATGATGACATGAGCATGCGACCATGATGATGCAATGCACAAAAACAACGCGATTTTCTAGTAGTGATTTTTGCGGGATGCCATAAAAGATTCGAACAGGAACAAAGATAACCACAAGACCTTCAAATATGAGGACAAGACTCTCATTCGATCCATATGAGGACTCTCACATAAATGGACGGAAGCACCTACCACCGAAGGTTATAAAATGAGGATACATTCTCTCCAAAACCTTACCCATTTCCAGACATGTAGAAGCCTTGCCGCCATAATCGGTAAGATGATCCACAATCTAGAACGACAAAGGGTTCTTAGCCTTAGATCGATCACATCAGCGACCTCGTTGAGGGCATCTTCTGATCTCGCCGAATTTCCCAAATATTTGTAACCCAATATAATCTCCTATGTACATAATACAATCAAGGGTGTTTACCTAAGCAAAGGGGCTTGAAACTGGGTAACATGTATTTTCACGTCGTCGAGGTGATGAGGTCGTTAATGCCCAAGATTTTATCACACCACAACTGGCAACCGTATTTCTACTTATTGGGGGAGGGGAGGGGGGGGGGGGTGTCTCTACATGTTTTCAAGTTTCTATCAATGTTCTTTTCACCTTGAGGAAACATATAGTGTTGACTGGGCGTGCATCCAACTTTAGGCTTCTGAACCTTATCAAGTTACGATGGTGAAAACAACAAAAATTATAAACTAACTATCAGTAAATCAGAAATGAAGCAATTGATTAGTTCAACAAACACATGTTAGCTACTCTCAACATGATCCCTCCTTTTTTTGCGGAAAAAGATCCGAATCTATTTCATGAGTTCACAAGAAATACAAAGAACCCCAAACATAATAAAAATTGGAACTTGGACCACCTAACGACCACTACTGCCGCCCGCCGACACGCCGCTCTCTTACCAGAGCCGGCCGGACGTTGTTGATGACAGTCGGAAAGTCTTCGTGCACGTGCCCCTAAAGACCACCTAAGGACTAGCGCCCCAGAGCCGGCCTGATATTGTTGATGACAGTCGGAAAATCTTCATGCACGTGACCCCCCTTTATCCCCGCAAAAAAACTTGCTTTACCAAAGCCAATTAAAAACTCACTGGATTTACTTCATGATTTTATCCTAGAAAAAGAAACGAAGAAAACATATCTACTAATTATCCATCATTATCCACCTAGAACAAAACACTGATTTCATTACCAGATTCACCAGACAAAATTGAAATAAAAAACAGCTACTCCATTTCCTTTTCCATAATAAAACCTTAATTGATATGAAGTTCTCGACATCAAGGCTTGACTGGTACGAGCGCAGTACTTCACCGCCACACATGTATACATAGATCCACACATAATAATATTCAACTTACTTTGCTGCAAAATAAAATGTGCTCTTTAAACTGTTTGATAAAATTCTGCTGTGGGAATTTTGGCAGCATCTATGCACAACTTGTATGGGGGTTAACATGCTCGTATGAAGTCGATCTGAAAGCAGGTCAACCTGTGATTCCTGTGAGTGGAATGAGAGTTACATGTCTCTCACGAGTCGAGCAGCACAAATTTACAGTTCAGCTTGAATTTTCAAGTAAAATATCGCGAGTTAATATATCGAGAATTGGACGATCATCATCGGGTAAAGTATAGAGTAACGTCTACCACTAGATCAACTGATATGGACGACCCATAGCCTAAGCCATCTCAGGTTACCATGAAAGAAACTCTAGCAAGGAACTACGTCTTGCCGCTGTCTTGAGCACCGCAGCCTCCCCTACCATCTCAGGCCAGGGACTTTGAGTACCATTGCTTCCGCCGTCTCTACGGCCATGTTCAATGCCCTTCGCGCTTAGGATCGATAATCTCGTTAAGACGCTGTGGCCATACATTTATTGCAGAAAGAAAGCAGACACATGCTTATCTCATCGGAGAGCAGAAGACAGCCATCCATCTTCATGCTGGTTCCATCGTGCCTCCATGACCGTCAGGCACACGTGAAGGTGGGAGACACCATGGTGTTTTGGGAGGCATCAGTAGGTATAGTACTGCATCGATGGTACCAGTTCAGCATTTGGTTCCTGGTGTCTCCTATTCCCAACACCCAACGAAATATCCCTTTTCCTTTGTTTTTCCTTGCGCGCATATTTTTCTAGAAGTTGGTGTATAAGAGGGAGCTGCTAAACCTCGATGACTCTGAACCATGAGGGGAACCTACACCATCGGTGGGAGTTTTTTTTTCCATTGTTTCTGTTCACCGTTGGAGCCAAATGGTTATATAACAATCGTGAAGCATGCAAAGAACACTTCCTATCGTGGTGATATATATTGTTAGGAATAGATGAGTTGTATTCCTCTGGGGGCCAAAGGCCACAATATATAGTACATGTACAGGGTAAATATGCAGGAAGCCCCCTAACATATGGGGGAAATACAATATACATATATATATATATCTAACACCCCCCCTCAAACTCATGGTGGATCCACAACACTGAGTTTGGAGAGTAAGAAATCATGCTGCGCTCTGGTCTGTGCCTTCGTAAAGAAATCCGCCAACTGTAAATCTGAAGGCACATACTGAAGCGCAACAACCCGAGCCTGCACCTGAGCACGTGTATAGAAAGCATCAACACCAATATGCTTGGTAAGCTCATGCTTGACCGGATCACGTGCAACACTAATAGCACCTGTCGCCGACAAAACCAGACGGGTGTGGTAATAGAGACCCCAAAATCCGCAAGTAACCACCGTAACCAGGTCACCTCAGCAACAAGGCCATAGCACGCAACTCAGCCTCAACACTCGAACGGAAACCGCTGCTTTTCGTCTTCCAAGCAATGAGCGAACCACCAAGAAACACACAGTAAGCAGAAAGTGAACGGCGATCCGAAGGATCACTCGCCCACGTAGCGTCTGAATAGCACTGGAGCTGGAGGGAGCTGGAACGAGGAAACAAAAGGCAACGAGTGATCGTACCACGAAGATAACGAAGAACACGGAGAAGATGACTATAGTGAACAGTGGAAGGAGCAGAAACAAACTGACTCAGAATATGAACAGGATAAGAGATGTCAGGACGAGTGACAGCAAGATAAACAAGGCTCCCAACAAGATGACGATAACGCGTCGGATCAGAAAGAGGATCACCATCAGTAAGTTGAAGCTTAACATCAAGCTCCATAGGGGTCTCAACAGTGCGCTCATCCCCAAGAGCAGCACGAGCAAGAAGATCCTGAATATACTTTTCCTGAGAGATGTAAAAGCCATCAGAAGTGGAGGAAACCTCAATCCCAAGAAAGTATCGAAGAGGACCAAGATCAGTCATAAGAAACTGATCAAAGACGAGCCTTAACAAAGGCTATATACTCAGGATCATCACCGTAATGATCATATCATCAACATAGAGAAGAAGAAGAGTGCGTCCACGAGAAGAAGTGTGAACAAACAACGCTGGATCATGAACACTAGGGGAGAAACCAGCAGCTGTCACTACAGAAGCAAAGCGCTCAAACCAGGCACGAGGGGCCTGTTTGAGACCATAAAGAGAACGTCGAAGACGACAAACCATCCCCTCAGGAACAGAGTACCCAGGAGGAGGCTGCATATAAACCTCCTCACTCAACTCACCATTGAGAAAGGCATTCTGAACATCAAGCTGGGACACAGACCAACGACGAACAGAAGCAACGGCAAGAAGAGTACGCACAGTGGTCATATGAGCGACAGGAGCAAAGGTCTCATCATAGTCACGACCATGCTCCTGCTGAAAACCACGAGCCACAAGACGCGCTTTATAGCGCTCAAGAGATCCATCAGAGCGAGTCTTAATCTTATAGACCCACTTACATGTGATAGGACAAACACCGGGAGGAGGAGAAACAAGATCCCAAGTGCCAGTGCGCTCAAGCGCAGCAATCTCCTCGGCCATGGCCAGCTGCCATTCAGGATGATGCTTAGCATCCCGATAAGAGGTCGGCTCGGAGGAAACAGAGAGACCATACTGACTAGGAGAGTAACGGTCGGGGGCACGACGCTGACGAACAGGACGAGTAGAGGGAAGATCATCAGAGGAAGACGACGCAGGAGACGACGATGAAGGAGAGGGAATAGTAGAGGAAGACTCCGGAGAACGAGGAGAACTAGGAGAACTAGATGGAGCAGAAGAGGACGGTGTCGAAGAAGAGACATCAGGGGGAGGAGATCCTGAAGAAGACACAATAGAGGTAGAAGGAGGTGTGTCAGGAAAAAGAAGAAAAGAGATATCTTCCACCGGGTAAGTACCAGCGGTGGGACGAGGATAGAAAGGACGCGTCTCATCAAAAGTAACATCACGAGAGATACGCATCCGACGACCAACAGGATCCCAATAGCGATAGCCCTTATGTTCATCACTGTATCCGAGGAAGACACACTCAACAGACTGAGCGGTCAGTTTGGTGCGTTCGCGAGGAGCAAGGAGAACATAGCAAACACAACCAAACAAGCGAAGCATGGAGTAATCTGGAGACTGTCCAGAGAGGCGCTCAAGAGGGATACCACCCTGCAAGGCAGCAGAAGGCTGAATATTGATGAGGTAAGCCGACGTAGCGACAGCCTCAGCCCAGAAATGCGGCGGGAGAGAAGAAGCAATCATCATAGCGCGAGTGGTCTCAAGAAGATGGCGATGCTTACGCTCAGCAACGCCATTCTGGGCATGTGCGCCAGGACTGAGAATCGAGCAAGAGTGCCTCGTCAGAAGAACATCTCGCAACATCTGGGAGATATACTCACCAGCAGAATCAGCACGAAACACACGGATGGGGGTAGAATATTGAGTACGAACCATGGCCGCAAAACGCTGATATATGGAGAGCACCTCACTACGAGAGCGCATAAAATACAACCAAGTGTACCGAGAAAAATCATCGATGAATAAAATATAGTAGCGATGGCCCCCTTTCGAAGCGAAAGGAGCCGGACCCCAAAAATCGGAATGAACTAAATCAAAAGGTCGCTGAGATACAGACGCGCTAGTAGGATAGGGAAGCTGAATCTGTTTACCCAACCTACAGCCCTGACAATGCAAAGACCCATCTCCTGAGACAGACCCAAGAAGACCACGATGAACTAATGACGACAGGCGAGAGTCACATAGGTGACCAAGACGATGATGCCACTGTTGAAAGGAGCTGGTAGTAGAGGCGACAACCGGAGAAGAACTGGCAGATAAAGTGGCAGCGGAAGGAACGCGAAGCCAGTCTAACTCCCAAAGTCCTGAACAGTCACGGCTGCGAGGGCCAGCTCCAACCAGGGCCTGGGTGCGACGGTCCTGGACAACACAAGAATCAGCATCAAGAATGACGCGACAATCAGAGTCAGTAAGCTGGCTAGCAGAGAACAGATTCAGCTTAAGAAGAGGGACATGAGAAATATCAGGAACAAAAAAAGAAGAAGTAGAAAGGGTGCCCCGACTAGAAACATGAAGAGAGGTACCATCAGCCGTAAAAACACGAACAGGAGAAGGGAGAGAACGAAGAGCGGACAGAAAAGAAGACTCAGAGGTCATATGAAAAGAAGCTCCAGAATCCAGATACCACGGAGACGTACTGACCGTAGAAGGTGGTGGTCGACAGGCTCAAGAGTCAGCCATGTAACCAGCAGCGTCGTCAAGAAGAGCTCAGCAGCAAGCGCATCGCAAGACTCCGATAATGTCCCGATCAGAGAGCAACCGCTGAAGATCCGGAAGGAGCCGATCGCCCACGAGCCTGGTGTCGCCGACGAAATCGGGGTCCGTGTATAACATGTGGACCAAGTGTGACCATCCTCTTGCAAGAAGAGCAAGTGATTTAAGAGAACCACGACGACCACGACCACGAGACTGCCGGTGTCAAGCCGAGGCCGACTCGACCGACCCGAGGAGGAGTGGGTAGTATCGGCGGCGGTGGCACAGGGGACCGCGGCTGAGTCGAGGGAGCAGACGGCAAAGGAGCACCAAGAGTAACAAGCGCAGATGGGACCGCAAGAAGACCAGCACCACGGAGACGGGTCTCCTCAGCCCGAAGCTCAGACAACACCTCAGAGAGCGGAACACGACCACGAGCATTCAGCTGAGCACGTCGGGGCTCAAACTCGGCGCCGAGATGTAAACTCATATATGCGGTGAAACTCCAAGTCCGAAGACAACTGGCAAAGACGAGCATGTGCCACAAATAGCAAGACGAAGAGAATCAAGTCGACGCCAGATAGCAAAGACTGAGTATAAAATTCATCAATAGTGGAATCACCTCTTTGAAGAGCATGCTCTGGCGAACCACGACAGTAAAGAGCATCCCCAGACGGCCGATAGCGCCGACGAAGATGGGCCCATCGAGCAGAACAAGAGGGGAGACTCATGAACTCAGCAGACATCGGGGCGTAACATCGGAGGTGAGAACAGAAGAAGACGAGCATCCTCATCAACCCACCGAGTGTAAGCAATGAGGCGTGTCGATAGGCCTCAAGATCAAGAGTACCGCTTGAGCTTGGTCATAAGCGCAAGACTATCATCAAGACTGAGCAGCATCCTTGGCCTCCGAGAAGCATCGACCGAGAACAATCGGCGCCGCGGAAGAGGAGCCACAGAGCAGGGACACGACACGGAGACCTCGCCAGAAAGCACACCCCAAAGACGGAGACCGCGCATGTGAACGCGCATAAAGGCAGCGAAATCAGGGTAATTCGCGCCATCGAAGATCACCGGGCAGCGAGGAATCGCAACATAACCCGAGGAAGAAGCCATCTTTTTTTTTTTTTTAGACACATATCAGATCGGATCTAGATCGAACCGGTCCGGATCGGCAGCAGACGAAAATCGGCGAGATGCAGCCAGAAGACGGCAGGAGGCAGTACTGGCGTGGATGCCCGCGCAGGTCCGTGCTGGAGGAAATCAAGGCTGTGAGTGTAGCGGCAGGCGCCGGCCGAGACGGGCCACCACCGTGACCGAGGCGACGGCAAGTCAAAAAATCGATGAGATCGGGTGGCAGCAGAAGTGTATGTATGGCAGATCGCAGGAGTCACTAGTGGAGAAGATGCCATGCGTCCCGGTTGGTAAGGGGCATTAGTCCCGGTTGCCCAACCGGGACGGGGCAATCGGGACTAAAGCCCGAACCTTTAGTCCCGGTTGCCCCACCAACCGGGACAAAAGGTCATACACGCGTGCTGCGCGGCGAGTGGGAGGAGCTTTAGTAATACCTAACCGACTAAAAGTTTTTTTTTAATTTTTTTTAAAATTTTTTTTATTTTTTTTATTTTTTTTAAACCTTTGAATTATTTGACTTGTTAATCTCCCACATCTCTCATTTTTAACACTAATTATACTTAATCTTAGTTCAAATCATACTTACAGTCAAACTTCCCATCCGGTCACCCATCCTAGCACTACTCCACCACCAGCACGCTTAACTTCTTCATTCCATCTCCCACCTGCCAAGGACAATTATATCTTGTTGTCAAGACTAGTATATCAATCTTATTAACTCATATCGACATGTGACACATTTTTATTTTTTAAAATTAAGAACAACTATTTTAGTAAACAACAATAAATAATTAATAATAACATTTTATTCTAATGAAAGTAAAACTAATTAAATTAATATTTTATTCATTTTTGCCATTTATTTATTTAATATGACATAAACAATATCTTCAAATCTGTAAATCGAAATTTAATAAATAATATATCCATTATTACCAGAAAATGCGAGAAATTCAAATATAACATAAAAATACTAAAATAATTGTTTTCTGAAATATTTTAATTGGGTTGGCTGGCTCATGATGCAAACGACGACGCTGGCTGGTATCTATCTATCTATCTACGCGCGAGGGTAGTATATATCGATCGACAAGGAAAGGAAGGCAAGTCGCTAGCTTTTCTTTCTTTCTTTTTTTACAATGCATATAATATATACATATACGTACTCCGTAGCATATTCAAATACGGCCAAATAAAAAATAAAAAATTACCTGCACGCCGCCGATCCTCGCGCCGTACGTCTCCTGTGCTGCTCTCACGCGCAAATAAAAAAAAATTGAGTTGCAGACGCCGTCGTCCTCTCTGCATCTCCTTTCCTTTCCTCGTACTTACATACCGGCTGACCGTTTTAATTGGTTTGGCTGGCCTAAACCCTGTATGAGACCTTTAGTCCCGGTTCATATTACCAACCGGGACTAAAAGGGGTGCTACGGTGCCAATCCTTTTAGTCCGGGTTGGTAATACGAACCGGGACTAAAGGTGATACCAACCGGGACTAAATGTATTGGCACCGGGCACCCCTTTTAGTCCCGGTTGGTGATACGAACCGGGACTAAAGGTCCCGTTTGACCCGGGACTAAAGATGTATGGCGTTCTAGCCGTTGGAACCGGGACTAATGTTCACATTAGTCCCGGGTCCAACCATAACCGGGACTAATGCTCCAAACTAGGGTGGACGGATGGCTCTTTTTCTACTAGTGAGTGTATGTGTGTCAGGGTGCACGCATCAAGCATGCGTCGGTGGACGTGGCCAGGTACGTGCAGGAGGCAGGTGGACGTGGCCAGGGACGTGCAGGAGGTACGTGTAGGAGGGAGGCAGCTTGAGCTTCATGCGGGACACAGCATCACGTGGGATCTTGTTTCTGGCGGGCTGTCACACGGGACACAGCAGGAAGATGAGGAGCTTGACGCGGGACACAGCAGGAGGCGGTGCGGGCTCCTACGCGGACGAGCGGAAGATGACAAGCGGCGACAGCGGCCGGACGCGGCGGCGGAGAGCCGGGGCGGGCGGCGGCGACGGCAACGAGAGGAGAGCGAAACCTAGCGCTCTGATACCATGTTAGGAATAGATGAGTTGTATTCCTCTGGGGGCCAAAGGCCACAATATATAGTACATGTACAGGGCAAATATGCAGGAAGCCCCCTAACATATGGAGGAAATACAATATACATATATATATATATCTAACATATATTACGCGCGGAGCATGGTTGCTAAAATCATTTGCCACCCATAAATTGTATGATATATTTTGCATGGAAAATCTTCGTATTCAATGCCAGAATGAGTAAGAGAGAAGAGAGATTGGTTGTTCTTCCTTACATTGTTGACTTTTGGGTGACTTTGAGTCAGCGAAATGTGAGGCTACATATAATGGGTCTCACATGTCAGTCGGTTAAGTCTAGAATTCACATCCCCATGTGAATCGTTTGAGATTCCCTAACTTTAGATCACCGACTTTTGGGTGACTTTGAGTACGTCACCGACATATGGGCCCTACATATAACGGGTTCCACATGTTAGTGACTCAGCGTCACCTTAAAGTCAGCGAATTCACGCCCGATATAATGTACACCATTAGGATGGAACCACTAAGGGTAGGCAGGGTTTTCATTTGTAAAATAGATATCTGCGGATGTAGGTGGAAATTATTAAGCTCATACCATGCATGTGACTCGTTCAAGTTTTAGATAACATGGCTTCTCTTCAAAAGGAGAAAAAACCTCTGCATAGATCCATGCTCAACCAAGCACATTGTTACATGACACGGTTATGCAATACAAGTCATATTTCTAGAATCGATTTGCTAAGCATACCATGTGCTACAATATTCAAGTGGTTGTACCTGATTTAAAATATTTATTATGGTTTTCGCTATCATTTTTTTTCTTGAGATCTAGATTGTGAACACCGTACGATTGTTGATTGGTACCGGATACACATGTACCAAATTCTTCTAAAGTGTAACAAGGAAATTCTGAGACAATCCCGGAGCTTATGCCGACTAAGAATCAAACTTTTGTCATATAACTACTAGTGATGTTTTAACGGAAAGCAATAGCATTCAACTGCATATGTGTTTTTTTTTCAGGAACAGGGATCCCAACTTCTGCATCAATCAATACATACGGTTCTTTATTGCATAATTATTTGAAAAGTTTTATACATTATTACAGCTTAATAAGGATCACTCAAAGTCTCAACATGGATAAGCTAAATAAAAGTGACTAAAAGAGTTTAACATCAATGTGCTATTGGAATATTTCTATGAAACAAATAACGTTCTAAAACAGTTTGGGACAGAACATACCTCGGTAGAAAGCGAGCTTTTTTGGCGTATAGCCAACCTCGAAGACCAATTAGTGCTCGGGCTGAACTATAACATGTTGGTGTCAAACGTCTCTCAGACCGCCAGCCGCACTAGCTACAAAAATACCTTGCTACTATCGCCAAACGGTTGCACCCAATATCCATGGTCAGCCTCTCATCCCTAGGCTGTAGATAGGACCACATATGCATCCAATGAGTAGCCATGAGTATAACCTGCAGAAAGGATGAAAAACTTGTCCCGTTATAGATAAAATCATTGTGGATATTACATATAGCACATAATAAAGTGCACACACCAACTTTAATGTGGTCCTTATCTTTTCTTGGAACCCCGTTCATCCAATTTCCAAATAACTTTGTAAAATTAGAGGGGGAGATATATTGAAGGTCATAAAAACAATCCGCCATAAACTTGCAAAGAGGCATGAAATAAAAAGAAGATGTATTGTCTCCTCTTGATCAAACAAAATATTTTGTACAACCATGCTAATATCGTTTAACTAGATTATCTTTAGTGACGATCTCTTTTTGTATGGATAAACCACATAAATATTCTTTTTAGGTACTTTAATCTTCCAAATGCTTCTTCAAGTGTCCCATGTGCCATTAAGAAGATCTCTAGATACATGGACCTCATTGTGAAACAGCTAGAGCCAGTAAGCCACCATTTAAAAATGTCTTCTCTTTCCATTAATTGAATTCGCATAAGAACTGTCACTAGATTAATCCATCTCTCCCATTTGTTGCCAGAAAACGTTCTCCTAAAACCTATATTTAGAGGAGCCATGCCAAAAACATGCGCAACAGTGATGTTCTTCTAAGTCACAATATTATATAGTTGGATATTGGTCACCCAAAGACTTATCCCCCAACCAAGTATCCTCCCCAAATCTTGTACTCTCTCCATTAGCAACCTTCAAAGAGCCTCTTTGAAAAAAAATCATCTTAACATTCATAAGTCTTTTTCAGAATGGTGAGTCAGTTGGTTTTGCTGAAACCTGAGATAGAGTTTTAGTTTGTAAATATTTATTATGGAGTAGCTCCTGCCATACCTTAATTTGTTATGGAGTAGCTCCTGCCATACCTTAGTTTGTAAATATTTATTATGAAATAAAAAAACATCTACTCCGCTTCGGCGGCGCTTCCTTTTTACTACGAGTAAAAAGGAGTACATAATAAAACCTTAATTGATCTCGACTGGTACGACTGCAGTACTTCACCGCCACACATGTATACAACAGGTCCACACAGAATATTCAACCTACTTTCCTGCAAAATAAAATATGCTCTTTGAAATGTTTGATAGAATTCTGCTAGTGCGAATTTTGGCAGCATCTATGCACAGCTTGTATGGGCAGGGGTTAACACATGTTCAGATGAAGTCTGAAAGCAGGTCAACAAAGTTATCGTGTTCACTATGGATGGAATGAGAGTTACCTCGTGTCTCAATTCTCCGTGCTTAGGATGATTTCATTAAGATGCCGTGGCCACACACATGCTTATCTCATCAAAGAGCAGAGAGACAGGGCACGCCGCTGCAAACAATGCTACCGTGTCGGGCTGGTTCAATGGTGTCACCTTGACCTACGGGCGCACGTGAAGGTGGGAGACGGCATGGTGTTTTGCGGGGCATCCGAAGGTGCAGTACAACAACTATGGTACCAGCTCAACATTTGGTTCCTGGTGTCTCCTATTCCCTAACTCCAAAGGAAATATCCCTGCTTTCTCCCTTGTTTTCCCTTGCGCCATATTGTGCTAACGGTTGGTGTATATATAAGAGGAAGCTGCTAAACCTCGATGACTCTGAATCACGAGGGGAACTACTCTATCCCTTGCGCCATATTGTGCTACCATATTGTGTCTGTGTTCACCGTTGGTGCAAACTGGTTATATAATGATGGTGAAGCATGCAGAGAACACTTGCCATCGTGGTGGATATGTATTACGACGCGGAGCGTGGTTGCTAAAATCATTTGTCACTCATAAATTGTAATGAATTTGCGCTTGCCGGGGATATACTCTATGACATTAAAACTGAATTATTAGGAGGTAGACGGGGCTGTTCATTTATAAAATAGATATATATGTGCAGGCAGAAGGAATTATTTGGATGCTGAAGATACTCTTTGGAAATGATTGTGGCACTGGCTGATCAATGTGTCGGTTTTACGTTATTTCTGATCTTGGCAGTAGTCCCATAGGCTCTTGCACTACAGGAATGGAAACTACGCCGACGGCCGGTCGCTACGCCGACGGTCAAACGTCGGGGCCGTCGGCGTAGTCATTGTCCAGGCCAGCCCCGCCAAGCAGCCATCGGCGTAAAATTGCCCTCGGCATATTCTATGCTACGCCGACGGCTGCCCTCGGCGTAGCTATTTTTTATTTTATCTCATTAAACTTTGAAAAATCATAACTAAATCATTCTAATTCGGAAAAATACAAATAATATATCAAAATTTGCAGAAAAATAAGACCTATCTATCTACACTCAAATATCACACATTTATAAATAAAAATTAAGTAAAACATAAAACATTATATATAGTTTAAAACGGGCATAAAAATCGAAACAATTATTATGACATATTTATATTTGATCATTTTCTGATCAATTTAAACATATTATTTGTTGAATTTCGATTTACAAACAATTATTTAAGTAAATTTAATATAGAATAATTAATATCTTTAAATCTGTAAATCAAAATTCAACAAATAATATGTCTAAATTGATCAGAAAAATGAGAGGAATCCAAATATGATATCCATATCAACTAATCGCAAACCCTCCGTATTTGAATTAGCTATTTGGTGGTTGCTTTAGAAAATCCCTTTTTTGCGCTCGGATAATGAAAAAATGCCTTTTTAGTGCGATGAAAAGGAAAAATTGCATTGGATCTTTGATAAAATAGCATATTGTGAACCTAAAAATGATTTTTGTAAAAAAACATGAGCATCGGATCATGTACCTGTAGTTCATATCTGACCCACTTCCTCCCGATTCGGCAGGAATTTGTCTTTTTCAGCAAAGGTGGACGGAAAGATTTCGGATCCCCCTGTTGGGACATTATCCATATAAGGTGGTATAGTATTTTGGTAAAATGTGTTGGTAGTATTTTGAATTAGCCATTTGGTGGTTGCTTCACAAAATCGTCCGTTTTTTATGCTCGGAAAATAGAAAATGGCTTTTTGGTGCGACGAAAAGGAAAACTTTCTCATGCAACATTGTTCGCCATCCCATGATACATGTGTATATATAATATGGGCACATTATCACAAACTATGTCTTGATTCAGCCATAACATTGGTCATTTGACCCGAAAGCCAAGAAACCTCGAATGAGATAGGTCATTTTGTGAAGGTTTTTTAAGACATAATCAATATATCAAGTTTGCTATTTTTACTTATAACTATGTCACATAATATGACACCACACGAAGGTTTCGCATTGTTTCGATCATTTTTGAATTTTTTATGCCCGTTTTAAACTATCGTCAAACTTTGTCGAACGGCGGACATAAAGATTCTTAGCTCGGGGCCGAGCCTCGCTAAACTTTCATTGGATCTTTGATAAAATAGCATATTGTGAACATAAAAATGATTTTTGTAAAAAAACATGAGCATCGGATCATGTACCTGTAGTTCATATCTGACTCACTTCCTACCGATTCGGCAGGAATTTGTCTTTTTCACCAAAGGTGGACGAAAAGGTTTCGGATCCCCCTGTTTGGACATTGTCCATATAAGGTGGTATAGTATTTTTCTAAAATGTGGTGGTAGTATTTTGAATTAGCCATTTAGTGGTTGCTTCATAAAACCGTCCGTTTTTTATGATCGGAAAATAGAAAATGACTTTTTGGTGCGACGAAAAGGAAAACTTCCTCCTACAACATTGTTCGCCATCCCATGATGCATATGTATGCATAATATGGGCACATTCTCACAAACTATGCCTTGATTCTAGCCATAACATTGGTCATTTAACCCGAAAGCCAAGAAACATCGAATGAGATAGGTCATTTTGTGAAGGTTTTTTTGAGACATAATAAATATATCAAGTTTGATATTTTTTCTTATAACTATGTCACATAATATGATACCACGCGAAGGTTTCACATTGTTTCGATCGTTTTTAAAAAATTTATGCCCGTTTTAAACTATCGTCCAACTTTGTCGAACGTCGGACATAAAGATTCTTAGCTTGGGGACGAGACTCGCTAAACTTTCATTAGATATTTGATAAAATATCATATTGTGAACCTAAAAATGATTTTTCTAAAAAAACATGAGCATCGGATCATGTACCTGTAGTTCATATCTGACCCACTTCGTGCCGATTCGGCAGGAATTTGTCTTTTTCACCAAAGGTGGACGGAAAGGTTTCGGATCCCCCTGTTGGGACATTGTCCATATAAGGTGGTATAGTATTTTTGTAAAATGTGGTGGTAGTATTTTGAATTAGACATTTGGTGGTTGCTTCACAAAACCGTCCTTTTTTTATGCTCGGAAAATAGAAAATGGCTTTTTGGTGCGATGAAAAGGAAAACTTCCTCCTGCAACATTGTTCGCCATCCCATGATGCATGTGTATGCATAATATGGGCACATTATCACAAACTATGCCTTGATTCTAGCCATAACATTGGTCATTTGACCCGAAAGCCAAGAAACCTCGAATGAGATAGGTCATTTTCTGAATGTTTTTTTGAGACATAATCAATATATCAAGTTTGCTATTTTTTCTTATAACTATGTCACATAATATGACACCACGCGAAGGTTTCGCATTGTTTTGATCGTTTTTTGAATTTTTTATGCCCGTTTTAAACTATCGTCAAACTTTGTCGAACGGCGGACATAAAGATTCTTAGCTCGGGGCCGAGCCTCGCTAAAATTGCATTGGATCTTTGATAAAATAGCATATTTTGAACCTAAAAATAATTTTTTTTTAAAAACATGAGCATCGGATCATGTACTTGTAGTTCATATCTGACCCACTTCCTACCGATTCGGCAGGAATTTTTCTTTTTCACCAAAGGTGGACGGAAAGGTTTTGGATCCCCCTGTTGGTACATTGTCCGTATAAGGTGGTATAGTATTTTTATAAAATGTGATGGTAGTATTTTGAATTAGCCATTTGGTGGTTGCTTCACAAAACCGTCCATTTTTTATGCTCGGAAAATGGAAAATGGATTTTTAATGCGACGAAAAGGAAAAATTCCTCCTGCAACATTGTTCGTCATCCCATGATGCATGTGTATGCACAATATGGGCACATTATCACAAATTATGCCTTGATTCTAGCCATAACATTGGTCATTTGACCCGAAAGCCAAGAAACCTCGAATGGGATAGGTCATTTTGTGAAGGTTTGTTTGAGACATAATTAATATACCAAGTTTGATATTTTTCCTTCTAACTATGTCACATAATATAACATCACGCGAAGGTTTCGCATTGTTTCGATTGTTTTTGAATTTTTTATGCCCCTTTTAAACTATATATAATGTTTTATGTTTTAATTAATTTTTATTTATAAATGTGTAATATTTGAGTATAGATAGATAGGTCTTATTTTTCTGCAAATTTTGGTATATTATTTGTATTTTTCCGAATTAGAATGATTTAGTTATGATTTTTCAAAGTTTAATGAGATAAAATAAAAAATAGCTACGGAGAGGGCGGCCGTCGGCGTAGCATAGAATATGCCGAGGGCAATTTTACGCCGACGGCTGCTTTCCGGGGCTGACCTGGACGATGGCTACACCGACGGTCCCGACGTTTGGCCGTCGGCGTAGCTTCTCATTCCTGTAGTGTCCGGTGCCACCTATAATAGTCGGTCCCACTATCAGCAATTTGTTAGATGTCAGGTTGTCAGTGGAATAACGGTCAAAGTCCTTGACTCGACGAAACTCGTTCAGTGTGTGTAGTCACCAGGCTAGGCTAGAGCGAGAAGGGGAAAAGTGAAGAGGGTTGAACAGAACTGGATAGTATAAGCCATAGTAGGGCAAAAAAATAGTTATCCCTTCTTCTAATATCTCATCTCGCATAACGTGTATAAACGACCAGGTAGGAAATGAACTACTTTCTCCGTCTCAAAATAGATGTGATAAATTTGTTTAAATCTAGATGTATCTAGACATATCAACATTTAGAAAAAATCGCGACATCTTTTTCAAGACGGAGGGAATAATACTTCTTCTTGAGCCTCAACTAATCTATCTAAGACTTGAGAAACTCCATGCTCTCAGCCTCAGGCTACCTCTTCCCTTTATATGTCCATCAACCCCTTCACGACAACGTTGTGAATATAGCAGCATTGTATTGATGAAGACGCGTGAGAAACTGGCCGTGGATAGTTTTCAGAGACCAACCAGGCAGATATTTCAGAGACCAACATGTACAACGTCCCAAAATAACTTTTAGCCACTGCGCTGTCTCATACAGTGCAATTACGGAGTTGGAATGGGAATCGCGTGATGAGACCGAGTTGGCCACTAGAGTGTTGGATCAGCTGTAACACAAAGGCGTGCGCGGGATCAATACAGGACGTGCAATTCAAGGGTCTTATTTGTTTCGCGGGATCTATAAATCTTGTTACAGAGCAAGCAAGATAAACTCTCTACAATAGACTGTAATACTTCACGGTGTACACATGATGTCGGAGTCGAGCACTAGCTAGGATGGCTTCGAGCTCAGCTGGACATGGCGGAATGCAGCGGCTGTGAGAGGCGGCCCACTGCGAACGGGCAGAGGCGCTCGTACGTCTTCCGCAACGGAACAAGCCGTGTTCCGTACGACAACACCGAGCTGTGCCAGCAGATGGTCGTCGGTGCCGGTCCTGAATCCGCTCGAGGACGTCTCGCCGTCGCGGCGCTGCCAACGGGCTTCGAGCTCAGCTGTAGCCCGCCGGCTTGAGGGGAGTGCGGCGACTGTGATAAGGCCGGCGTCTTGTGCAGCCAGCGTCGGGAGGTGGCGCATTGGATCTTCACCTGCATCGACCTGCATCTAGAGCTTCTTCAGGCTTGTGCGGCCAGCGTCGAGAGGTGGAACTTCACTTGTTTCACCAACAACACTTCCACATCCCCACACCTAATCAGTATTTCTTCTAATATCTCATCTCACACAATCAGCTAGGAAATGAACTACTTCTTGAGCCTCAAAACTAATCTATCTAAGATTTTCAGAAACTCCATGCATGCTCTCAGCCTCAGACTACCTCTTCTTGAGCCTGAACTAATATATCTAAGATTATTTGAGAAACTCCATACTCTCAGCCTCGGACTACCCCTTCCTTTTATATGGCCATCGGCCCCCTTCACGCCAACGTTGTGAACAGCAACGTTGTATTCATGAAGGCGCGTGAGGAACTGGCCATGGATACCACTCGATCAACATGGAAATTGTCACACACTTTGCCTTTTCTTTTCGGACAGCGTTGGACGCCCACCGTGAATAATTTACTAGATGCCCCGGCTCGCCTTTAAAAGCTGACACGTATGCTTCTCCAAAGCAAAAAATGATTCCATGAAGCAAAAAACTTTTTATTCACATAAATATTCATGTGCTATTGTAGCATTGTTCCTGCAACTTTTCCTTCGACGGGTTAAAACTCACAAATTTTTTGGAGTATTTCAGAAATATCAATGTAGCAAAAAAGAAAAGAGTATGCAGCAAAATCAGCCCCGACTCTACCCATCGCAGCATCGCCATCCTCCCATGGTAGCATTGTTGTCTGCTCGGTAGAACTAACACCGATGGTCATCCAATTTCTCATGTGGGGCGTCTCCCCGGGATAATCCCCCCCTCGGATCTCTGCTTCCAGAAGCTGACACCTATCGAATTCCCCTCGCAAATCCTGAAAATGGTTCTATGAAGCAAAAAATGTTTTGTTCTTAGAAAAGAAAGCGCTATCGTAGCAAGTCTAGTTCCCTCCAAAATTCTTCAAATGCTTCTATGAAGGAAAAAAATCCGTTCATAGCAACATTTATGTGCTATTGAATGTTTACCATGGTGGGAGAAACGCAGCATTGCAGTATTTTGGAAAACATCGATCTAGGAAAAAAGAAAAGAGCATGCAACAAAATCAACCCCGGCCGTGTCGCATGGTAGCATCGCCATCCGCTCATGGTGCCGCCGTCGTCGGCTCGCAGCACCAGCAGTAAACGGTGGCAGGACCGACCGCCGCCTTTAGAAGTACCCACCATAGCTGATAGCAGCAAGACCACCAGACTGGTCGCTCGCAAAACAGCACCATCGTCACAACAACCATGGCTTCACCTCACCCTCATTTCCCTGATGGTAGGACAAACACACGAGAAAGTGAGGGCGGAGAGGGGGAGGAGAGGCCGAGGCATCCGAAATGAGGATAGAACGAGAAGAACCTTATTCTAACCTCTGGATATCATCGACATATCACCATCCCTAAGTAGACATACACAAAACTAAAATTAGAAACGAAAACTCTCCTGTCGGCGAGAGGCCAGGGTGCACCACACCTCCAAGGCCTGAAAGGTTATCAGAGGGCAGACCGTCGACGGCGCCGGGGGGACGAAAACCCTAGCCACATGGGATCGCCTCTCCTTTTCCTTTCTCCTCGTGTACCCATTCGGTCTGATCTCTATATTCGGTCCTACTAGCAGTGATTTTGGCAAAATGGGGACCTTACCTCCTGCACATGCGTGCCATGCCGGCCTGCAGAGCAATGAAATGGATAGCGCGTGACCGCAAGTTATTTCTGTGTCAATAAAATGGATGTTAATTAGTGAAAATCGATCGATTTATAATCCTCCTTGAGTTTGATTAGGGGATCCTCACAGCTGGTCAAGGTACGCTATATACGTTATTTCATTGCGGTTTCTGAGCGTCCGCCCAGATCTCATCAAAATCCGCCAAAAGTAGATTACGGTTCGCAAACAAACGACAGGAAAACGTGACGGTGCGGTCGGGTAACAATTGTAATCGATTCTCAACGCATGCCCTAACCACCGGTACCCCATCCAAGGATCCGAAGGCGTCATGGGCCTGGGCCACCCGAAAGTCTTCATGGGCCAGCGTATATTTGCCGTGGCCTTTCTTGGACTGGACCAGGTATGCTGAGATCATGTACCCGCGGGGTATAACCATGTCACACAATGTCCAAAAGATGGTAGCTTCTCTGCCCAAAAAGTTGCAACTGTCGTTGCCATTGCCTTTAGGCATCGTGAACCCTGATGGCCTGCTGCCTTTTCGCAATCCAAGCCCTGCGATCGGGGTCAGCGATGCTATCCAGGTCGGTGAACATGATGGCGTTCTCCTCGGCCATGATCTTGGCTTCGGCCTCCTTGGCTTTTGCTTCGGCCTCTAGCGCCCTAGACCTGGCCTCGGCCTCCTTGGCATTGGCTTAGGACTCTGTCGACTTCGCCTTGGCCTCGATCTCGATCAGCCTGGCCTTGGCGTTGGCCTCCTTCGCCTCAATGGACCTCGTCTGCAGCTCGACGAAGGCCTTGGCGGTGGCCTCTTTCTCTTTGTGTCGCCTCTCCTCCCTCTCGGTGATGGCCTCTTCCTTCTTCTCCAGTATTTGCTTCAAGGTCTCCTGGAATGCCAAGGAACCAGCCTGGCGGGTGAGGTCGGCCTTCGTGGCCTTGTGGCCACCGGGGCGGCGGGCACAGGCGGCAGTCCCGTCACTTGCAGATGTGATGAAGCCTTTTTGATTGTCGGCATCTAGGTCGACGACGCCGCCCGTTGAAGCATTGCCTTTGCCCTTCTTTTTTGTTAATTTCTCTTCAAAGGGCAAAGCTAGTCTCCCATTTTTTGGTGTCCTTGAGCACCGTTCAAACGGCGAGAAATCCTTGTTATCGTTCACCGTCTTGAAATGCTCCATTGCTTTCATGATCTACACACATGGATGCCAATAATGGCTCAATCAACAAATGCAAATGCAAGACATCGACAAAGAGGGGAAGAGGTTTTACCATGTCAAGCGGCTGCAAGCCGCTTATTTTCCTTTTCGTCACCATCTCGTAGGAGCCTTGGAACTTGCTACACTAATGGATGGTGCCCCAACGCTTGGAGAGGGGGAAATCATTTCGATCGCTAAGAAAGGTGTCCTTCCCAAATTTCCTATGCTCATGGAAGAACCTGCACACCTTCTTCCAATAGACAAAGCCCTTTTGCTCGGCCGCATAGTGGATCTTGTGAAATATCTATCCATGCCTTGCATAGGATCTTGTCCTCGGCGGGGGTGTAGCCCCTGGTTCTTTGGCTCACCTTCTTGCCGTCGACAATTGAGGCCGCAAGTGAAGCGTCCAACGACGTGGTCGTGACGCCCTCGCCCATGGAAGTGCCATTGTTTCCATCGTTCCCGAACAATGTCTCATCCTCAATGTTGCATGCATCTTGCTGGGTCTCTTGCTGTGTCTCCGTCTCGGCCTCGCCGCCGTCGGCATAGCCGTGGCCACCCTCGATGATCATGTCCTTCATGATGTCCTCGCCGTTGTTTCCCATGAAATCCTACACGCCAATTGTCCATCATAAAGCGGCGCGAGCAGTGCACTGGCAATGGCGAAGAAATGTGGCAATCATACCGTGTCATTGGCGGCCGGCCGCTCGGTGTGCATTCCGCCGAACAGGTTAACTGCATCGGCATGTTCGTGACAGAGATGGTCCGCCACTTCGTTGACGCTTCCGGGGTTGCGTCCGCGGTGGTTGGAGTGTCGTTCAGGTCGATGGCGGACTCTCCCGCCTCCGACGACGCCGCACGGGGATGGTTGAACCGGGACAGCTGGTGGCCTCCAAGCGAGGGCGTGCGCGGGCCTTTCACCCTGGGCTGAGCTGGTGGCCGGCCTATAGGCGTGGAAGTGACGGAGCTGGTAGAGGACGTCCCGGCCGTGTCCAGGCCGGGAAGAGAGACGGTGTCCGCGAAAATGGTGCCGAACGCCTCCCGCTTGATCAAGTTGACACCGTGCTTGGCGGCATTCACTGCCACCTCGTTGGCGTCGACCCTGTTCTTGGTGACGAGGAGGCGCTCCTCCTCATCCCAACGCTCCGTCTCGAGCCTAGCAGCGGTGCGTCGATCTCTTGCCTCCACCCGCCGGCCCTTGCGCTTCTCCGACTCGATCTTTCGCTCCTCCGACGTCTGGTCATTTGCGGGCTTCCTTGATCGGGCACGCTTCTTGGCGATGAAGGGCGCAACATTAAACATGGCGGCGGGATCCATCGCCTTCCCTTTCGCTCCCGTCAGTGAAAAATTTGGGAGAGGTTTTTTGGAGGGAGAGGTGGTGTGGTTTGTGTGCCATTGGCGGGAGGGACCGCCAATGATAAAAGGAGGACGCGCTCGGACAAGCCCGTGTCCGAACCGACGTAACTGAGTGCCAGATTAGATGCACGGATGGGTCGGGCCGGACGTGTTTCGCCGGATGGGTCGGCCTGCTGGGACGCCGCGCACGCCTCTCGTCCGCGCGGACAGTTTCGGACATGCGCAGACCGTTTAGGTCGTCTAGATGAAGATGCCCTTACAGAACTAACAATCCTGCACGTTCGAACAATAAGCAAAGTTTTGTTTTGCATTTTATTTGTACCAATTATGCACGTCAAATGCATATATATAATTATGTGTACATAAAGTTCTTCGACTTTTCGACATGCATACATGTATGCGCAAAACTTGAAAGACTAACCGAGAACAAAAATTAGCGATGTTACAACTTGAAATACCCCCTCTGTTTTTTCTATGACATCCATAGTTTCTAGCACGAAATTTAAAAAACACAAGCAGAGAAAAAATAGAACCAGAGGGATTACTCTTGGCAAATTTGACATTATAAAAGAGGAATTTGCATGAGATAAGGAAATGTAATTAAATTTCTAAAAGAATTGTCACTAGTGCACACACAAACCTCTAATACCGGTTCGGACCAGCCTCTAACAGCGGTCGTAGAATCGTTGTTGGCGGTTCGGTGTTAGAGGCCCTCCCTTAACAGCGGTTCTTATACGAACCGCTGTTAAAGGGTGGCGCACGTGGGGCTGCCGCAGTGCTCAACCCCCTTTAACAACGGTTCGTAACACGAACCGATGTTAAATGTTCTCTGCCGCGACAGGAAAAAGACATAATTGCCGTTTTGTCGCCGCCCCATTCTGGGCGTATTTTTGCGGCGGCGGGGACAGGGAGGGGGAGGAGGAATCAATCGGAAGAGGTATACACATACATCGTCGGTACATACGAGTACATAAATAATTAAGCAACTATTATTATACACAAACATCGTCATTATGGTATTCTCCGTAAATGTTGAAGCATCAAGTACAAGACAAACACGTTCAAGCATATCTACAACATTCATTTTGGTGGATATCTAAAGAGTTCTCCGCCAGGCGTGACGACCTCATCAAGTATGAACCCCGTGAATTCCTCTTGAATGGTCGTATGCGGTCAAATGGTAGGAGTTGGTCCCACATCCGTTCGATCTAAATATATATGAAGAATATGGTCAATATATATATATATAAGAATAAAACTCAACACAATTGATGGTAATAAAATAATGTTGTGTACTTTGTTTACTTACTCTAAGTTGTTCTAGTGCGGCTTGGCCCATCGCACATATCATGTTGTGAATGAACTCGCAAACATAGTATTCACATAAGTTATTGCCGAGTCCCTGATGCGCGCACTTTACGAGAATAGTGAGTTCAATCAAAATAATAATCAATAAAGCATGATATAATGAAATTGGAAGGAGAATCAAAGAGATACGCAGACCTAGCTAGCTAGTATTACTTACATTTTGGTGTACAAATTTTAGTTATTCTGACCATTCACCCACGGCCCTGCCCGTGAACCTTTTTCAAACCCTGTCTGGAAACAAAATGGATAAAGGAGTAATTAATTACTTGTTGTCATGAAAGTTGCCAATCTAGTGCGATAATATGATTGAAATTACCTATGGAGCATCTCTTTAAATTCTGTCCATAGCTCTTGGTCTTTTTGTAACGAGTCCATGACAAGGACTTTTTCTGAGTCAGGTTGAATGACTAGCAGAATAAAGTGGGACCTGTGCAAGCATAACTCATCATCAGTTACACTTAACATCGAGTAAGCCGAAACAGAATGTGTACAAGAGTACTCACGAGAAGTTGTAAGGCAATAGTATTTCCCTTTTGGTTTGTTGTCTCAGTAAAGACCTTAGCAAGAAATCTTCTGTTTGCCCGGGTCTGTGTTTTACCACTTGTTCATGAACTCTATTTGGGTCAACGAACCCAATGTCAAAAGGGCCTACTTTCATGCATTCCATAACTTTTTTCCTGCATAATAGTATATACATATATGGTGAGCATATATATATATATACATGCAATTAATGAATTGAATGAGATGAGATAGAAATTACAGAAATAGTACTTACACACAATAAAGGCTGATGGCAGCTTTGTCGAGTTCCTTCTGATTGAATAGAAAATGCAAGTCTTGAATGTTGAAGGCGATCTCGTCGTCTCCGCACAAGAAAATCGCATCTCTTATATGCTTCGTGATCCATTCTTCCTTTCTCGTCTTGCAGAAATCAAGGTACCACTTGTGCAATCTTGGCATCTTTGTTGGTAGATTCTTGAGCTCCTCTTTCTTGACGAGATTCTTCCATACTTCCATGGCTGTATGGGGTTGACATCGCCTTTGGGCAAGTTGTCTCCCATGATGTTCAAGTATGCAATGTAAGTCATCCCCATCTCATTGGCCTTTCTTTGTAGCTCTGCCTCGTAATAATTTACAGGAGGATCTATCCGTGCGTCGAACACTTGGAGCGGGGCGCATGATTGGTTTTCCTGCTCTCCGAGCATGGGGACTGTTTTCTAGGGTGCCGCACGACTGCTACTTTCAGTCTCCCTTTGCCTTGCATCCCCCTTCATAATCTGGCGCTTTTAGTCCGGCACAAGTGGGGTTTCAGGTTTCAAAAGATTATTGTAAAACTTCTCCACCACCGCCGGATCTAGTTTCTCCATTGGATCGGCCCATCTAGGTGCAAAGAATTTCTTGACCTCTTCTTTCGAGATCCTATTGGTCTCCTCGTCGCTGCGATTCCACGATAATACCGGCAATGGCTTGGCGGAAGGCTGCGGGACGTAGTTTTTTGGCGTACGGTTTCCTGCGGATTTCTTCGTGGCAGTGCTAGTGATGCTCTTCGTGGCAGTGCTCTTCCGCTTACGCTGAGGAGATGGCTGACGCGCAAGAGATGGCTGGCGCGCCGAATATGGCTGACGCGTAGGAGATGGCTGGCGCGCTGGAGATGGCTGTCGCGCAGGAGATGGCTGAAGCGCCGGAGATGACAGGGGAGTATTCTGATGACTTGAGACCGAGGCGGCTCGCATCACGACATCATGGGAGACGACGGGGGTGCCAGTGGCCTCCAATTTGTAAGCATGATGTATTCCTTCTTCCAAAGAATGGTTGTTTTCACTGCAAATTTGAGTTGAGTTTTCCCTTCACCTGTAGCATGGTCAAACTATGCTTCCTCATATTCTTTCACAACCTCATCCACCCTGAAAATAGCATAGCCATCTGGAATTAGTCGGCAGTGGTAAATTCCACCAGCTACAGGAGGTAAAGCGTAGCCGACCGCCACCTTAATGGATAAGCCCATTAATATCACATGCAGCTCAGCGTGTTCGCTCTCCGTGATCTCATCCACGGGGTATCGAGGACCTGCCATTTCAAGCGTGGGCTGCACGTTCTCCGTGGAAGCCATGCTGCTTTTCCGCGCAGAGTCTGGGCCGCCGGCAGCTTCCAATACAGGCTCTTCGTGCCGCTGAGATGGGTCAGTAGCTTGCTGGCTCTTTTGTGCATTCACTTGCGCCTGCAGTGCCACAAGTGCATGTTCTATCTGTGGCATTCGGTCTGTACGCTCTTTTTCTTTTCTGTCGCGCCATCTATAAGAGTCGCCCCACTCGGCAAACCCATCCTTCCACGTCATATCCCATGTGCCTCATGCAAGTCCAGGGTGTTCTTTTTTACCGATGGCGCGTGTCAGCTGGTCATTCTCTCTGTCGGGATGGAAGGTCCTGGCGGCTGTTTCCTCATATGCCGTGATGAGTTCAGTGACGGGTTTGTCAAGGAGGGTTGGGAAGATACACAATCCCGTTTCTAGGTCCAACCTTGCCCCGATTCCTTAGAACCAAGTCTTTGCACGTAGGTCCCACCCATTTGTCTGGGGTGTGATGCCTCTATCGCTCAGGGCCTTCTCAGCTTCCACCCACTTAGGCCTCTGAGATATGTAGCCACCTGACCCTGTCCTCTGGTGATATTCCTTCTTCTAAGCATTTAGCGTATTGGTTTCTGACCTCTTTGTAGCTATAGCACATTCCTTATACGCCACAAATTCGGTCCAGTGAGGTCTTATCTTCGCATAATATGCGTCTTCGAAATCCAGAGTCTCGCGAGCTTTGAAAAATTTGTTCAACTTTGTCTTCCAGTTGCGAAAAGCGTCAGCCATCTTCTTTAGAGTCCACTCTTTGACCTTTTCCTTTATAACCGGTTTATTTTCATCCTCCTCTGGCGGTAGGGTGAAATTTACCAACATCGAATTCGAAAGCGTTTCTTTGGATCTTTCATCGACAAAGG
The DNA here is from genome assembly GCA_030063025.1 of Avena longiglumis. NCBI lineage: Eukaryota > Viridiplantae > Streptophyta > Magnoliopsida > Poales > Poaceae > Avena > Avena longiglumis. Next base: position 537,166,767 of record CP125973.1, read on the forward strand.
TACCGTCGCCCTTCTTTGGCTTATTCCAATATTCAATTATGATTGGGATTTGGTCCCTAACAAGAACTCCAGCCTGACGTATAAATTTGTCTGCGGTCTTCTTGGGCTCCATCGGCCTGCCATCAACACGGACTGCTTCGATCGTGAACTTTGCACGATCTTTCAACCGATGGCTCGCGCCTCGCTTGCTCTTTTTCGTAGAAGAAGATTGTTGCTGGCTGGTAGATCCGGAGGGCTAAAAGAAGAAAGAAGCGTTAATATATACAAATCAATCGGTGCAAGTCAGCAGAGGCTTAATCCATGCATATATATATACCTCGACGGACTTTGTAATCACTAAAGTGCGTTCACCGGAGTCTTCATCTTCTGCATGACTACTTGAGCTGTCATCATGTCCCTCCAAGTTCTGATATTGTGAGGTGTCCTCGTGGATCATGTTCTCCATTATTTCTTCCTCTTCAAGGTTTCTACTGAGTGGATCCATAGTTTCTAAAACAATAATATTATCTAGATTAAGAGAGTAAACATTGAAGTGGACTTGGATTCATACACAAATATACATATTATTCATACAAAAATACACAAATATTATCTATAGTAAGAGAGCGACCTAGGGCGCGCGAGCAAGCGCGTTCGACTCAGCGCGATGCGGCCTACCTAAAACGGGCGACGCCGCTACCTAGGGGTCACCGAAGCGACGGCAACGACGACGGCCAGCGACGGCGCTTGTAGAGCAGCGAGGCGACGATGGCTTCGAGCGAGAGGGAGCGAGCGGAGGGGCGGGTGAGCACCGCTTTACTTCTATAATGTGAAAAGCTTTTGACTTCTATACCTTTCTCTTCAAGATATTTTGATGGTCCATATTGGCACTAATCATTGGTATTTTGTTCCAACCAATTTACAGAAACAACTCTTTACTTCTATAATAACTTCTTTCTCACATAATGATAGGGTCGAATATCTGATGTTTTCTATTCATGATGAAAGCACCGCTTAAATCAGGTATGCTAGACCATTGTGTTGCTCCCTCGATGACATCCATCGATGGTAACCATATAGTGACAATTTCAGGTTTTGCGGTTTGTGTTTCCCGTTCTTAAAATCTATAATCTTAAATTTTCCCAAGTGTAATGTAATAGCCAACAAGAGATTTTCAAAGGTATATTCCTATAGCTTATCCTATTTATATTTCAACATTAGTTAATAATTGAATTTTTTTCAATTTAATGTGTCACTGTGACATCAGCACACGCCCTAAAACGTTTTACACAGAGGGCTGGGCTAGCCACAGTGGCTGACCGGTGGGCCTCAGAGCCACATCGGCCACCAAGTGGGCAGGTGGGACTCGAGGGGGGTTCGACCAGGAGCTGAACCACGCGCTGGTGTCACGATGATGCTAGCGTGACATCACGTCACCGGCCACCAGCAGATGGTCATCGGCGCCGGCGTTTTCGAGCACGCGCGTGCGATCTAAGAATGTGGTTCGAACCGGGGCTGCAAGGCGAGCTAGCTAGTGGCGGCGCCGCCTGCGATGGTCATCGGAGCAAGGCGTACGACGGCGAGCAGCGGCGGCGCTCGGCAAGCTATCGTGCGGGCGAGACACAGAGCGAGAGAGAGGATTCAGATGGGTGACTGAGCACCGTGTGCTCACCCTGGAGCGATTGATGGTGACAGCGAGGCGAGGTGGTGACCGGAGCGACGGCGAGGCGAGCGGCGGAGCACTTCGGTGAAGGGGCAGAAGCGGGCGATGCAGTCGATTGGCAGCGCCCGGGCTCGATTCCGTCGGCGAGGAAGACCGGCACGGCGAGGCGGAGCTCTTGGTGGCCTCAGAGGGACCTGGGGTGGCCGGAAACGGCGAGGCACCAACGAGGCGGCCGCGGATCCTCTGCTCGATCGCATTCTGGCTGTGGGGAAGAGGAAGAGGAAGGCGTGCACTGCGTTATAACCCCCCCTTTAACACCGGTTCCAGCCACGAACCGGTGTTAAAGGGATGAGCCACAGACTTTGACACCGGTTCGTATCGGAACTGGTGTTAAAGGGGTAAACGAATAATGTCCCTTTAATACCGGTTCGTGGCTAGAACCGGTGTTAAAGTGGGGCATTTATTTCGTACATTAAATAGGTGGGTGCTTTTTTAATTCAAAAAATAGGATAGAATTAAGAAAATTCATATCTTTTTCATTGTAACTCAGAAAAATATGAATAATATATCATAATTTCAGAAAAATAAGATCTATCCATTCATATAAAAACATGTTATAGTTAGTGTAGATGAAATTTTTCAAAATGATTAAAACACTTACATATAAATTTTGATTATTCAATTAAGACAAAATTAAAATAGTCTAACCCTAAAACTTTGAACTTAAGAAATATTAAGCATCTGAAAAGGAATGTAACCATATTTTATTAGAGAAAATCATATTTTATTTTGTATTAACATTTTTGAATTGTTTGGATATTTAAATTTAGCATCTTTTGTACACTTTGGAATCTGACAGAACTTTCAACATGAAAATTGTTTGTATTTGAATAATTAATCCTAAAACATTTTTTGTTTTTTAAAAAATAAAATTCTAACTATTAAAACTAGTAACATATGGGAAAGGGTGGGCAGAATGCGCGGGAGGAAAAGGGAGGGAAGAAAATTTTATTACGATGGAACTGGAATTAAAGTACATAAGGCAGCTAACAAAGCATGACTAAAAATTAAGATACATCCAGATTAAGTCACAATCGGTCGAACTTATTTTGAAATGTTGGAGTGATTCAGTCATGCTCCTGCCTACACCTGTAATACTCGCCACTTTAGTCGTCATACTCGTCGTGGCCGTCGTCGCTGTCGTCGTCGGGGTCGCCATAGTTGAACCTTGAAGGCTGAGTACGCGTGAGCTGGACTTGAGGGTAGCGCAGATGGGGGTTAGAGTCGGCGGCGGTTTCGTAGGCCATGACGCTCTGGAGAGTCCGACCGCGCCACCACAGCCGACGGTCGGCCTCGTTGTAGTTCGGAGGAGGTGGGCCGTCCTCCTCGTGCCTGGCGAGCGCCCTCTCACGCCGATCCCCAAAATAGTCGGGATGCCATCTGGGATTCCTCCGCTGCTCCGGCGTGAGCTCGAAGTAGTAGTGGTTCGTGATGGCCATCCGGCGTTCCACACCTAGAGGGACAGGAGGAACCGGCACGCCTCCGGCGCTCAGCATCCAGCCGACAGGGACGCAGTAGCCCGGCGGGCAGGGGTAGTTCAAGGCGCAAAGCGCCTCCGCCTCCCTGGGGGTTAGTGGTACGGTGGAAGCCATTGGAAAGAGTGATGAGGTTGCAGATATGAGTCTAGAGATGTGCAATGATAATGGAGGCCAACCCTACATATATATATATAGTGGGAAATGGCAGGAAGATAACTGGAGGGAAGAACTGGCGGGAAGAACTGGTGGGAAAAAATGGCGGGAAGAAAAACAGCTCATTTAATACATATAGTGTTAACAGAAGAAATATGACATTAATTTCCATGTTGAGATACATATGTGTGACAAAAATATCTCAATTAATACATATAGTCAATCTTATGATCGCGTCGACTATAACCATGGAGTATCAGCACCGTTTAACAGGATGGTTGGGTCAGTCTTCACTCTGAAGGGCGGAATTTTATCAAACTTATTATAATCTTCTGACATGTCTATCTTGTTCTCCACTCCCACGATGTTTCTTTTTCCTGAAAAAACAATGTGACGCTTTGGCTCATCGTGTGATGTATTTGTTTGCTTATTTTTTATTTTTTTTCGGTTTGGTAGACATGTCCTTCACATAGAAAACCTGAGCCACATCATTGGCTAAGACGAATGGTTCGTCTAAGTTCTTGTCTAGCTTCATAAGATTGTTGAGATCCACTGTTGTCATTCCGTACTTCTTGTCTACATCAACCCCTCCTCCTGTTAGCTTGACCCATTTGCACCGAAACAAGGGCACCTTAAAATTAGGACCATAGTCAAGTTCCCATATCTCCTCTATGAACCCATAATACGTGGTCTTTTGCCCATTGTCTTCTGCTGCATCGAAGCGGATACCACTGTTTTGGTTAGTTCTCTTTTTATCTTGACCTATCGTGTAAAATGTATTCCCATTTATCTCGTACCCTTGGAAAGTACATATAGTCGAAGATGGTGTCCTGGCCAACAAGTACAGCTGATCTCCAATAATGGTGTTATTCGTGAGAAGTCTTTGCAGCCAGCCGCCAAAACTCGCCATGTGTTCACTTATAATCCATTCATCAGACTTCCCCGGGTGTTTGAGGCGTATAAAATTCTTGTGTTCATTGATATACGGAGCAACCAAGATAGATCTTTGTAAAACCATGTAGTGTGCTTGATTGAGAGAATGTCCGTCCCTACATATCATTGCTTTACACCCTAGGGTGCCTTTTCCACGCAGTCTCCCCTCATGTCATGATTCTGGAACACCAATCGCCTTAAGGTCAGGAATAAAATCAACACAGAACTCAATGACCTCCTCTGTTACATAGCCCTTGGAGATGCCTCCTTCTGGCCTAGCACGGTTATGAACATATTTCTTTAAGACTCCCATGTACCTCTCAAAGGGGAACATATTGTGTAGAAATACAGGACCGAGAATGGCAATCTCTTCTACTAGGTGAATCAGGAGATGCGTCATAATATTGAAGAAGGATGGTGGGAACACCAACTCAAAGCTGACAAGACATTGGGCCACATCTGTCTGTAACCCTGGTAGGATTTCTGGATCGATTACCTTCTGAGATATTGCATTGAGGAATGCACATAGCTTCACAATGGGTACTCGAACATTTTTAGGTAGAAGCCCCCTCAACGCAATCGGAAGCAATTGCGTCATAATCACGTGGCAGTCATGAGACTTCAGGTTTTAGAATTTTTTCTCTTCCATATTTATTATTCCCTTTATATTCGACGAGAAGCCAGACGGGACCTTGATACTGCTCAGGCATTCAAAAAAGATTTCCTTCTCTGCTTTGGTAAGAGCGTAGCTGACAGGAGTTAAGTGACATCGTTTACCCTTCTCGTTCTCAGGATGCATATGCTCTTCAGGGTTTTTCATACGTTGCTGGTCCTGCCATGCTTCCGGTGTATCTTTTGTCTTCCCATACACTCCTAGGAAGCCTAGCAGGTTCACTCAAACATTCTTCGTCACGTGCATCACGTCGACTGAATAGCGGACCTCTAGGACTTTCCAATAGGGTATGTCCCAAAATATAGATTGCTTCTTTCACATGGGAATGTGTCCGGCATCGTCATTCGGAACAGATAGACTACCAGGACCTTTTCCAAAGATTACTTCCAGGTCTTTTACCATACCAAATACCTCCTCACCGGTACGGAGGACAGGCTTCCTCCGGGGTTCTGTCAGACGTTTGAAATGTTTGGCTTTCTTTATTACGGGATGCATGTTCGGAAGAAATCGACGATACCCTAGGTAGACAATCTTCTTACATTTATCCAAATATACACTTTCAGTCTCATCTAAATAGTGTGTGCATGCATTGTATCCCTTGTTTGTCTACCCTAAAATATTACTAAGAGCAGGCTAATCATTGATGGTTACGAAAAGCAACGCTCATAGGTTAAATGGCTCCCCTTTGTGCTCATCCCACATACGTACACCTGGTTTGTTCCACAACTGTAAAAGTTCTTCAACTAATGGCCTTAGGTACACATCAATGTCGTTGCCAGGTTGCCTCGGGCCTTGGATGAGCACTGACATCATAATGAACTTCCTCTTCATGCACAACCAAGAAGGAAGATTATATATTCATAGAGTCACAGGCCAGGTATTGTGACTGCAGCTCTGCTCACCAAAAGGATTCATGCCATCTGTACTTAGACCAAACCTTAAGTTCCTTGCATCACGTGCGAAGTCCGGGTACTCTCGCTCGACTTTTCTATACTGTGACCCATCAGCGGGGTATCTCAACATCGCGTCTTTCTTACGGTCTTCCATGTGGCATTGCAACAACTTGGCATGTTCTTTATTTCTGAAGAGACGTTTTAACCGTGGTATTATAGGAGCATACCACATAACCTTGGCAGGAACCTTCTTCCTAGGGGCCTCGCCCTCAACATCGCCAGGATCGTCTCATCTGATCTTATACCGCAGTGCAGTGCATACCGGGCATGCATCCAAATTCTTGTACTTCTCACCACGGTAGAGGATGCAATCATTAATGCAGACATGTATCTTCTGCACGTCTAATCCTAGAGGGCAGACAACTTTCTTTGCTTGGTATGTATTGTCGGGCAACTCATTATTTCTTAGAAGCAGATTCTTCATTTTTACCAACAACTTTGAAAATCCGCTGTCAGTCACACCGTTCTCTGCCTTCCATTGCATCAAATCCAGTGTGGTACCTAGCTTTTTATGACCATCTTCGCAAGTTGGGTACACCAATATTTTGTGATCCTTTAACATCTGCTCCAGCTTCTCCTTCTCCTTTTCAGTTTCACATTCTTCCTTTGCATCAGTAATGGCCCGACCAAGATCGTCATCAGCGGGCCCATCTACTGCCTCTTAATCTTCATTATCTACCCCCGTTGCAGTATCATCGTATTCAGGATACATATTATGATAGTTGTCATCATCCTTTTCTTCTTCGTTGTCTTCCATCACAACCCCTTGTTTTCCGTGCTTGGTCCAACAATTATAGCTGGGCATGAAACCGGATCGAAGCAGGTGGGCGTGAATGGTTCTGGTATTTGAGTAGTCTTTATTGTTCTGACAGTGAACACATAGACATCACATAAAACCATTGTGACCACGGTTTGCATTAGCCACAACGATAAAATTTTGGAGGACCATAATATACTTGAAAGTGCGTCGGTCACCGTACATCCATTGTCGGTTCATCTGCATTAATATATAGTATATCAAAAATTAATAGGGAGATGACCATTTATATAGTACATCAATGACACATGAAAGGATAAAGTTGCCGACCTCGAGCGAAAAGGAAAGAGCAACGAGAAAACTTATTTCGAGCTCTCGGGCATTTCACCGAACACCTCTTGTGAATAGGAAAAAACACAAACTAGCACACCTCTCACCCTCTTGCTATGCTCCAAAATGAGAGAGTGAAAAAATGAGAGAGAGGGGTGTGGGCTGCGGTGTATTATATAGGCGCACCCCCTTTAACACCGGTTCAAGCCACTGACCGGTGTTAAAGGGGGGCTGCGCGGGCCACTGGTGCAGGGCCTTTAACACCGGTTCGTGGCTCGAACCGGTGTTAAAGGGGGGCTCCTTTTTGCTTTCTGGACCCCGCTGGTACGGGCGCCCCCTTTAACACCAGTTCGTAGGAGAACCGGTGTTAAAGCCCATTTTTTACCTCAACCAAAGGCCTCGTTTTCACTAGTGTGTCCGGACTAGTTTAACCCAATATATCTTCTATTTTGATTTGTTCTAAAAAAAATATAGCCACTATAGAAAGGAAACGAAGAGAGTTTTATTTATAAATTTACTCTCACTTTGATTTTTTCGATAAAAGAAATATATTAATATTACTCTCACTATGATGGTGCTCGATCTCCTAGGTGAAAGGTGAAACAGTTGTAAGAATTTCTTATCCAAGTTATCTGTTATCCGCTTCCTTCAAGGGGGCATAGAAGGAAGTTGACACATGTAAGACAGACATGACGGATTCCTGAAACCCCACTCTCCGCAAGCATTAGCATGCTTGCTCTACACTTAGTGATAAGCTAAAGCCAGTACCCAGTACAACTTCTTCCTTCTCCTGCCCAGTGAATTGAATCTGGAAGCCTTGTTGTCGTATGTCCTAATTGGTAGTCCTGAACGCACTGCTGCTACCCATGGAAGGGATGTACCATCGGAATGATCAAATGGGCCCTCCTGCTCGGATTTTTTAGAACTTAAGGGTCATTCGCCCCTAGCTAAACCTCATACGATCATGTGTGGCAACCCCCTACTGCCATGTTCTTTCTTAATTACCATGGACAACTGATTTTGTATGATGGAATTTTTCTCGTCATGGTTATTGACTAGTCCCTTGTTGTGCATGAGGTGATGACCCATGCTCGCCATCTTAGATGTCGAATATAACCATTTTCACGACATTTACTCCCACTTCGAGCATGTCTTAGTTTGCTAGTTCTGTATTCAGCTCCTAGTACTCCATGAATGTCGTGGTTGGCGGTGGACAAGGCTAGGGTGGCACAACATAAGTCTAGTACAAGCTCATGCCAATGGTTCGTCATGTTGGAGATAATAACGGTAACAATGACAATGGCAGCGGAAACATGTCGGCAGTGCACACCCCAACTGTTAAGGGGCCCTCACCAACAACACTAACCCCAAGAAGTCGTATGTTCTACAAGACTAGACAAACTATAAATAAGTGTTGGAAAAGGTTTGTTCATAAATGTGTACATATTCATGAAAGATTTTTTTTCCAAAGTTGCCACTTTATTTAGGCATCACAAGGATGTGCATTTTGGGTTCGCTTCTTTGTCAAGGATGAATTCCGGTAGCCCCTCGCAATAGAAACAATACTTAGTTCATGTAATCAATAGTTGCCTCACACTTCTATCACCCTCAGCTTCTATTGAGTTGTTATTCAATTGAACCACCTGATCCCAAGCGGGAAGGCCTTTAAGCCATCAACAACTATCCTATTACAAGGCTAATAGCCTAGCAGCTTGAGGCTCATCTATAACACCGAGGTGTGAATGTAGTCGGTGGATTCCTTGACTTACATGGAGACAAAGGCAGCACAAGCGGGCATGAGGAACATGTTTTTGTCATATGAAGCCTGGTATATTGAAAGAATAGGATGATTAGCAAGTAGCATTCCATCAAATCCAACCGATCATCCTCTTCTCGACGTCTCCGAATCCTAAGCCACAACATCCTTTTCATTTTTTTCACTTTTAACACAATTGGTGAGAAAGATGTTGAACTTCAATTAATATATGAAGCTAAGATACAATCCACCCAATATGCACTTGTGTATGGATTTTTTTTTGCATTGTTTCTGTTGTCATGTTGTGTGGTCTAAAGAGATGATGAAATGACTTGTGAAACATGAAGATGAAACACTCCATTGGTCCTTATATATAATATGTTTGTCGTGTTTGGGGGTTGTTGAATTTTTTATGGTAGATTAATTGCACAATATGTTTTTACCCCAAAATATCTTCATAAATAATGTTTGTAGAGAGAGAGAGGCCGTGGTGGATTTATATAAAGCCAGAGAGAGAGAGAGAGAGATGGCTTGCCTTCGCTTGTCCTGCATGTGGTTGCACTTTGTGGTACTGAACACACACACTTTGTACTTTATTAATACAGAACAATTGGTTAGTGGAAGGTGCTATTTTCTTTGACAGAAAACTATGTTTTTTTTGTCAAATTCATGCTGAAACTATGTTATATGGTCTTCAACGCACTGGTTTTTAATATATATGGGCTTTTAGGTTGTACATGTAAAATTACTAGCAACCAAATAACATCGACCATGAAATCTAAAATGCTGATTTGTGCTCTTCACCGACCACTTCTTCATGCAATCCCCCCTATGTACACTACACACTTTGGAGCTCGTCATCCATTCAAAGTATCCGCTTCGAGGGCCCCCTATTTTCTACAATTTTGTGTGTATGTGCTATTTGAGGGATTGTATTTCCGTGCTAACCCGTTGAAGTAGCCATGTCACGGGCCCATGACATAGAGCAAAGACATAGTAGTGACTAGTGAATGACACGTTATGGCAGCATATATACGCAAATTTTCGCCATCAAGGTGTTTACAATGATTTATCAATTTCAAATTCAAACGGGTCTTGAACAAATTGGCTATAGATACTGACCGTCTCCCAAGCTATGACAGTCAGTGCACGACAACCTCATCCTAACAACCTCAATCAGCGGTGGCACTCTTGGACGGAGACAATGTCATATGGGGGCAGGCCAACGACAAGTCAGCAGTCGGCTTCAGGACTGCCGAGGCATTGAGGGCCTGGACGGCCAGGACCATGCAGTGATCTGGGTACCAACGGAGAGGCGGTGTTCGAGGCCGTCGCGGACAGACGCTCGAGGACTCGTCTGAGGCAGCGTAGTGTCGCATCTCGCCATCTCGAAGCTCAATACAGACTTATGATCCTATCTATAAAGAGAAAGGCATATGCCTCCACACTTTGTTCCGAACATGAAAAATCTTTGTACACAGTTCTCCCATGCAAGCCAATGTTTCTGTCCTGACGCCTCCTATGCTCAATCCTTTGGTACCGAAAACTATTTCGAAGATATTAATAGTTCTGTGTGAGGAAATAATACAATCTGGGATCGAAGTAGAGCGACATGAGCACCTCAGCAAGCAGGAGGGTTTTCTACAATATATAGCTGGCATGAGGGTGACCTATTTATTAACTTTGGTAATAAAGAGATCTCTTCGTTTTCATCCTCTGGCAGATGAAAATGAAGACAATACTGAGGCAGCTACTCTCAGCGTGATTGCCTTGCCCAATTCACTGCTCACATCTTTTGGAGTGCTTAGCCATTCACTACATACTGCATTACTCCAGGAGCTATGCTGACAGAGCAAACTAAGCTAGGTTGCCAAAACATTTTGTACTAGTCAACGGTTGGAGTATTTGATAGGTGAACTACTGCCATATTCACGAACAACTGTGTTTGGGATGATTGACAATTTTCGAGCTCAAGCCACGTGACAAGAAATGTAACTACAAATGTATTATGCCTTTGTGGGTTGTATTAAATTTTATTACTAGCAACTAGCAAGGGGGCCCTCACATTTGCGAGGGAACTATCATTAGTGTGTCAAATAAGCATATATATATATACACACATATATATATATATATATATATATATATATATATATGTATTTATATTATCTGTCAGGAAATGACACAAATCTAAGACCAACTTAAATTATGCTAAATAAAATGCTAAGTGTGTGGAAAAGATCTTTTAAATTTGTGCGCTGATGATTGTTGTGGAATTTTCAGAAACAACATGTTAGTGACCACATGTGTTGTTTCTACATTTCATTGGATAAATACATTCAATAATTTCACTCCATAAGCCAATGATTATGTTTATTTAGTGTTGTATTATTTTGGCAATATAATGGTGCGTTGTTATTAACAATGAAATTGTATTTCTTATGTTTGCTCAGAAAATTATAATTCCACATTTTTTTACAATGTTTTGAAAGTGTGAGGATTCAAGTTTGGGTTGGGAGAACATAAGAGAAAACATTATCCATAAATCATCCTAACAACATTGATTTTGGTATTGATATCTCCATAGTGGTATCATAGTTTTATTGTGCAAGCGCATGGCTAATTACTGATCACTGACACTCCACCACCATGGACATTTTGCCTCAATTCTTCATTTTGGTTGAAACGAAATTGCCCTAAACAATAATGGATTTTCATCATTCTCAAAATGCTCCAACTAAAATAACTCAAATATAGTTCATCTTTGAACTATGATAACTTGTGAGATTATTATAAGCAGTTCCACATGTGTCATCCTACTGTCCTTGTTTTAGGCAAGTTGTATAAGTTCATATTATCAAAAAAGCCAACCAAATATGAAGTAATCAACATGTTTGACTTCAAGCTTTGGATTTCAAGCATTGATTCTCGTGTACCCACGATCACTACTCACATGAATAGTTGTAAACTTGGGGAAAGAATACATGTTTCAACATATGTATCCATCAATTATTAAAGGTATGGATGTTGTGTCTATCAATGGCCTTAATGTGTTATTTGTCACCCAACTTGTAAAGCATTGATTCTCGTGTACCCACGATCAGTACTCACATGAATATTTGTAAACTTGGGCAAAAAAAACATGGTTCAACATATGTATCCATCAATTGTTGAAGGTATGGATGGTGTCTCTCTCGGTGGCATTGGTGTGTTATTTGTCGACCAACTTGTAATTTTGACCCACCAGAAAATACTTAATGTTTTTGTTTATTTGTATAACAGACACTTATTCTAAGAAAACTAAACGTTTGGATGGTACCGATTTATTTATTGGTAACATTACAATTTGTAAGGACTTAAATATTCGAATATAATTCCAAATTTAAATTTTTTTGTGTCAAAATTTTAGACGGTGACATCCAAAAGTAGTTTAATTATGTCAAGCGCGGAGAGTTGAATTAAAGTGCAGGCTTGTGGTAAAGGTTTCATGATTTAGGATAAATAATTTTCTAGGATCAAAAATTAAGTTTTCACTTTCAAGTTTTGTACGAGTTTTACCTACCATGTCTTAGTGGAGACATGAACACATACCCGTCCATTTTACGCCCATACCCATCCATTTTACGCCCATGTTTTGCAAAGACCCCCTTTTTGTGCTGAAATTGTCCTCAAACCACACAGAGTTCATGATTTACTCGGCTCATGATGTATCGAACATGTGCAAGTAATCATTTGATTATTTATATATATTGTAGTTCATGTAACAATTAAGTATACATTTTATTGTTTAGTATAAATAAATAACTTTACAATTTACAAATCTAGTATGATTTTTTACTTGTGTCATCCTAAGTAGTCTAGCATGTATTTTAAGGACACGGACAAAACCATGGTTGGTCCCAGTCCTTATGATTTTGGAGATGTCCATGAATAACACGCTTCTAGCTACTTGGACTCATCGCCTATACATGGTATGGCATAGTTTTTTAACAACACTTTTGCTTCGGTCCCCCACCCCCTCCCCTTCCCCTCTTTCAAATTTTGACAAACAAAAACTCGATTCCGATTGTTTAGAGGACCGTACAAACCCACCCGAACTCCATATGGTCCTCTTAGACGTATACTCACCATATACGTATGCTCATGTGCCCGCGAAAAGCGAAAATCAGTAGTTATATAACAATAACAACAACAACAAAAAATTAAAAATATGACATACAAAGACGTAGATCGCGATAATAGGAGGTCGGATCAGCCTATCGGAACGTGGATTATACCCAATTCGACCGATTACACATATACAGAGATAGACATGATCTCGATATGGATTTCGACCGGTCAAAAAAATAACAAGGCTCATATAGCTTAAGTTTAGGGGTGGGGACCGAAGCACACCTCTTTTAACAATTAAATATACATTTTATTGTTAAGTATAAATAAATAACTTTACCATTTATAGTCCAGTACGATTTTTACTTGCCGTGTCATCCTAAGTAGTCTAGCATGTATTTTATGGACACGGATAAAACCATGGTTGGTCCGAGTTCTTATTATTTTGAAGATGTTCATGAACAACACACGGCTAGCTACTTGGACTCGTGACGTATACATGGCATGGCATTTTTTTTAGATTGCACATGCTCTCTTTTTTAAAGTGTCAATAGACAACACGTCTAGTTGGACTTGCCACCTGCAACTTTTTCCGTGCGTGTTTGTGCAGACGGATGGTGGCCCTAGGATTTTGTTGCCACATGATCGTCTATCTGTACGTGGTAATTAAATGGGAGCTACCCTTATAGTATATGATTAATTAACGTGTCAATGGCTGTGCAGGTCTAGACTAATAGAGTTACGTAACTAGTTTTTTTAGCGAATCCTAGCCACAAATTTTAGATCTAACTATCAAAATAATTCAGGTGATGTGGATCAACCAGGTGCCTCGAAAAACACCCTTATATTGCTTTTAATATATAATAGATAGATGGTATTATGATTTAATAATCTTAGGTCTAGTAGAGGGTAAGATGCACACTCACTATCGATGCCTACTCTCTATCAGGATGATGCACACTCACTATCGATGCCTACTCTCTATCAGTAGTGGTTGACGGTTTCTGAGAGGAGAGATATTGCTATTACAAAATTTATTCCGCTTATTCCAGGGGAACCATACTATCGATGCCTACTCTCTATCAGGATGATGAGATCGTCGTGGTGTCTCCCTCCACCGACATTGTCGTCTAGCGCCTCCGTCAATCCCTCGACATGTTCACTCAGGTCAATGACCGCATACCAATATCCTGGGTCGGTTAAATGGTGGCCGCCCATCGGCTCCGACGGACCGGCCATGGGGGCATCGGTGATGGCAAGCTCGACCCCAACAGCGCTGCTACTGTAGGCACCATCGCTAGGAGATGTAAATTTCACATACACCATCAATCGTCCATACATACTGACACCAGGTGTGCTTGCAAACCTCATGTACGTCCTCCACGAGTGTTCACGTTTGACTTTCTACAGACCCCGATGGGGAAGTGTCCCAAAGTTTCCTCCTATGCAGACGAGGGCCTCAACGGTCATCTTCTTTCCATGCATGACATGACCAAAATCTATTCAGATGCATCTTCTAGCTTTCACCCAACCTATATTGACTATGTCTCTCACTACAACAGTCATCTACTCGCAGTTGGACACATCGACCCCAGAAACATCGTGTGTGCGCCGTCCCTGTAGAACACTATGAGGCTTTCCATCATAACTGCCGAACAACCAAATTTATAAGAACATATAGTAACATTGTTGTTTAATTGTATTAATTTTTACATTATCATTCCTTATTTTTTATACCAGCATTAACATTCGATTAAAATTTATAAATAATAACACCATAATAACATTTTTTACACATACGATATTAAGAAAATATATAACTTTGAAAAATAGTACAATCCTCAACTAAATCTAAAAAATACTACCATGATTACTATTTAGTAGAACATTCACAAATACTACAAGGTGCCATTTATACCTCAGCTTGAGGACGATGGATATCCTTCCAAAAAAATAATGTATGTGTCACAGTATTTCTAAATAATACCGTAAGTCCACCTATTATTACAGCTTAAATATTATCCATAAAAATTATTGCTGCTAATAAATTCATAAACATATAATTTGCTTCTACACACATCAACCAAAATTGATAAATAGTTGTTGTGAAGAATCCCACTCTATATATTACTAAAATTTAACTACAATTACTACTTTATGACTCAATGACAATACTAACTACATCGTGCAAGTCAAAAAAAATCCATGGTGCACGCAATAACAAAATTTTGTAATAAAGCAGCATTGCATATCTAATTACCATCTAAAAACTAACTAATTTACACCATGCATACAATAGCAAATGCATGCATGCAGTAAAAAAACCATGCATCACTTAGCTAATTAGGAGGTAAAAACAACTAATTTACACCATACATGCTATATCACTTGCGTGCAATAAATGGAAATTTATCTTATAGCTCGTACCTATAGGTCCAATTTGTTTGCTTTGGGATACACTTAGTACATGCAAATTGTGGTGACACTAGCAAACTCTTGTTGTTTTACTCTTCTTATGTGAGAGTGAGTGAGTAGTGAGTGAGGAACAGAGCAGGCAATAAAGGTTGTGCACTTATCTCTCTCTCTTAAAAGGAACCAAAAGTAGGAGAATCAATCTCTTTCGGTGGTCAAGTAGTCAAAATAAGCACAATTAACACACAATTCGCATTGAAATCAGAGCTATCAACACAATGTTCACATTAAAACCAGAACAATCAACACACTATTCACAGATAGATTGAGATTATCGGCAGAAAACATTGCATGTGAATCAATCAATAGAACATCAAAAGGTGGCGAGAGTCTGTGATTTTGGTGCCAAAAGCAGAAAATAGCTAAAACACCTCGAAATTACCTCATTTTATCCACTCTAGCTTAAACGACGTTAGAATCAGTGTGAGGGAACATGCGTATCAGCAGGGAGATGCCACCTCGACTCATGGCGACAGGTGCCACCTCAGTGTGCTCATGCTGATAGGGCGACATACCCCACCTCGCCATCAGATCATGTCCCCATCGACGGCCGGCATATCATGCCACCTCAAGTATAGGCGAAAAGTCCTTGCCGCATCCGACAAAGGTGGCTGACGCCATGAAGAGGTGGTATTTTTTGGCAATTTTTCTAGTAGGTATTTTTTTGGCAATTCATTCGGACCAAGGGGCCCTAAGTTCTAGCTAGCTATGCATATTCAGCGGCGGCGCCATTCGAGCATGTTGATGGAGGATTTTGTCTTGTACAGTCGAGTCAAGATGAAGCATTAGGCAAGGATCTTCCAGTAAACTAGATCTTGGGCCATTTTTCCTTCCATTAGATGGGTCTTATTAATTAGGTTAACGTCCACATCGAGGTTTTGATTCCAGGAGTATAACAATGTAGTGCACATATAAAATATGACAAGCCATAGGTTCCTATATCTCCACTTGGCTGAAAATATTTTTATCCAACAAAGTGAATTCCTATGCTATTAACATGGTCAAAAGATAATTCCTTCCGTCGATAAATTCACGTTCCATATGAACATTATGACCTTTGGAGTCATATTATCACAAAGTAACAGGTTATGGTTCTCCTTCCACAACCATAATTCCTTTAGCTACATGCCTTCCTCTGATGCTTCAAACGCATCAAAGTATTCATCTTTCACGATGAAAGAACATTTAAATAATTTTTATTTTCAACTCCGTAAGGACCTACAAACAATAAATATCAAAACATAACATAAAAACATGTTACCTTTCATGGAGATGCTCTTGCTATAAACAACATCAATATATCCAAGCATACAAATGAAAGTTGTTACCAGAATATATTGAATAATCCATGATTCCTTGATATTACACCATAAGCATTTCTGATGATCCCAAAATTATTTCCAAGATTCACCTTACAATTGCTAGGAATTCCAGAAAGTTTCAGTTACCATGCTAATCAAAATAGAAATCATTCAAGTGGCATGATTAAGATCAGGTCACACCATTAATGTCCCAAAATAATTATTAGATGAAAAGTATTCTTCCTCTTTCATCAGGAGTTTAAATAATTCCTCACAAAGTATAATCCGTTTATCAAAGGTACTTGATAGGTATTTGCAGTTTCCAGAGAAAACTTTTCAAAATATTCTCTATATAATTCCACTCCCAACACATAGGAATCTTTGAAGATACCTTTCATGTGAAAGTTAGAGGATAACCATGCTTTCACTTCCATCAATGTGACATTTATAAACAATAAGAACATTGTTAGCACATATAGTAATGACACAAAACAATTCACAATAAAATTTGTATACTATCATCTTCCATGATTAACCAAACCATTTATCCTGATATACCATTGATGTAAAGCTTATGCTATGAACAAGAGTTGATATATTAAATTATCAAACCCTATCTTTATTCCCATTGTCTCTAAATTCCAGAGAAGGAAACACTCTCATAGGAGAAACAGTTTCCACGAAGTATAAATATTCCCCTTTTGTAAATCATTTAAGAACAAGCCTAGAATTATAATTTCCACTAAGCATGTTGCATTAAACTTCCTAGTAAATAAATTCACTTACTACCTATAGGCTTGAGCTTGTTTGGTAAATTAACAAGTTCCCAAACTTTTATTCTTCCTCATTGAGTGTATCCCTTCCCGCAATGCTTCCACCCATAGTTGACATTAGTACCAATTCCAGGTGACAATTTCAAGTGATTCGTCTGAGCTTAGAGTGTTCCTCTAAAATATAGAGTGGCCCTGCAAAAATATTAGGTTAACTTCGTATTTTTTCCTTTATAGGCAGTACGAAGATATTAAATGGGATGAGCCCATGGCTAGACCATGTCTAGAAAATGCAATAAAATTGACGCATTTCCCCGATAAACAAATAAAATGGCTTATTTTAATTTTTCATCTAAACGAAAAAATTGTGCAATTCTCCTTTTCATGTTGCGTCGATTTATCTAAAGTTGGCAAAGCTGGAATTGCAAGGCTGTGAATAAATACAAACATAATTCCCCTCTATTGGGCGTCTTTTGTCTAATGGTTATTTTCTAGGAAAGAGTGGAAGATGACCAATTGGCGTCACTCCTGTTTCTATTTTCGGCCGAGATGATGTTGAGTTACCGAGAGTAGCCATCAAGATGATGACATGGTTCGTGTAGAGTCGACATATATTTATTAGAAGAAATATTTAATGCAATATTTATGAATTATTTGACATAAATATTGGTCAAAGTGCTTATTGTTATAATTTTGCATATGCATAAATAGATTATTATTATACGCTTATAGCTATCTGCACATGGCTTCTTCATGAATTTCTAGTTGAGGTAATGCTTCACTTACAGTGGCATCAAGTAGTAGAAAAACCAACTGTCAAAAAAAACTAGTAGAAAAACCAAGTTGAGGGGAACAAATATTTATCGATAATTTAAGTAATTTCTATACAAATAATATGTTTGAATGCACTTTAAATATTTACTCTATATACTATAGATATTCATTATATTTGGGGATTATATTAAGGGCCCTAATTTGTAGTTTCGTCCCAGGCCTAGAGAATCTCAGGACCGGCCATGTTGGTAGCTCAAAGTAGTTTGTCCGACTACTTCTTTTTGTGGCTGATTCTGTGTGATGGTGTAGTGTCGCCGCCTCGCACACGTCCATCCACAAGATCTAACCAGACTCCTGTCTGAACATGATGATCACGTTCGTGAGCCTCCGTCGGTGAACGTGTCCCCTGACCGCCTCGTTGGATCCGTGTGAGAGAGCAACATTCAGTGGTGAAGCTCTCATAACATGCTGAAAGTAGAATATTTCTTTTTCTAGTTTTTGGTATCTAAACTTATAAATTCAATGCATTTGCTCGTCGAGACGAGAATGCAGTGATAAACCACTCATAACTCATAAGTCATAACTCAGTGAGCCTGGCCACAGCCGGGTACGAACTTGACGATGCTTTCTCAGGCAGGCAGCCGGCCAGCGGCTGCCAAGACGAGGGTGTCTGCGTTGAGGAACGCAAGCAGCAGGCTGCAAGGCGATGGCTGAACCCTTACAGCTTCGGATCGAGCTAGTCCAGCGAGATTTCACTCCTTCCTTCACCATGGCCGTCTCGTTAGAGGGAAGGGGAGCTTGACTCTAACAGAGAATGACTGAAGGTGTGAGACTGTATGGTGTTGTGCTGGGCATTGCAAGGTTTATCGTACTTCATCTCTGCGTCGAGTTCAGCATTTGGTTCCTGGTGTCTCCTATTCCCATCCCAACTCCCAACGAATCTCCCTTCTTTTTTTCTTGCTTCCGCCATTTTTTTCCTAACGCTTTGGTGTATTAGAAGAGCAAGGTGCTAAACCTCAATGATTTCTGATACTATGTATAAGAGCAAAGGTGCTCTCTCATCAGTGTTCTGATGTGGATTTATTCTTCCATTGTTTGTTTCACGATTGGTACAAAATGGTTACTATGTATAAGTGTGAAGCATGCAGAGGACACTCGCTGTCGGTGGTGATATATAATCGCGCAGAGCGTGGTTGCTAAAACCATCTGCCACTGATAAATTGTACAGTATGACATATTTTTTGCACGGAAAATTCTTCACATTTAATGGTGGTTGTGTGTGTGAGTGAGAGAGAGAGACTCTAAGATGGAATCATTAAGAGGTAGTCAGATTTTCATTTATAAATTAGATATCCACATTTGTGTTGTTTATTGTGAAGCTCATACCATGTGACTCTCACTCAAGTTTTAGATAACATGGATTTTCTTCAAAAGGAGGAAACCCTGACCTCTACATCGGTTCATGCATGCGTACATACATCTTTATCACGGAGTTCCAGGAAGATGTTTACAAAAAACCATCTCGGATACAAAGCTCAACAAAGCACTATTACATGATAATCTCATGCAGTACAAGTCAAATTGTTAGATCGTCATCTATATTTGTTGAATATATCCCGCGCTACAATCTTCCAGTGGCTTTGCCTGATTTATTAAAATAGCTATCATGTTTTTCGCTATGGACTTTTTCCTCGGATCATTCACTAACCAGATGTTTATCATGATTTTGTGAATTATCAAGCTCAAGCCATATGACTATGATCTTTAGCAAAACCTAATTGTGAGGTTACATTGAAATTTGAAAATGTGACTAGAGTGATGCGAGACTGACTTAAACATATTTGAGTGTAGTCTTCATAATCTACTTTTTTGGTTTATGCTAAAAGGTGAAATGCAAATTTCACGAGAGTGGTCCATGGACTAAGTTCACCCACTTACTAAAGGAGGAGCAACAAGCCCTTTGCTAACCGAGAGAGGATTTGTGGCTCCCGAGCTCCAGTGAGCTTGGTTTTTCAAAAAATCGAAAATCATAGTTTTTGTTCCAAAAAATCCAAAATTTATTTAGAGAATACATATTTGCGGGCTGAATGACCGTGGCAAGTTTCGGTAAAAAAATCGGTTTGTTTTGGGCTACAGAAAAAAAATCCCAGCTGTATATAGTATAAAAAAGCACATATTTTTGTTAGAGATTTGTCTTTTTATTCCCCAAATTAAAACGTATTTTTGTCTGAACATTCTTGCGTACCTTTGGAATATATAAATGTTTGTGCCTGATTTGTTTCATAATTTTTGGAGTCCTCAAAATACCTTTTTTATTTTTTTTCAAAAAACGAGCTCTAGTGATCTCGGGAGCCACTGGAGGTTTTCGTTTGCTATCCTCTCTTTTTTAAAGGGTGTCAACATATATTAAGAGCTATAGTTGTCCTTACAATTTAGCATCATTTGTTCCAGTCACAGACTGGGGCAGAGAGATCAATGCATAACACCACTAAGCATAGAAAAATTACTCTAAGCTGCAAGAAGATGAGATACTTTATTGATTGTTCTAGGGATCTTCTCTCAGGTTTCCGAAGTTTTCCGCTATAAGGTGACCTTACTAGTGTTAGGGGAATGCTTGCTTTGTACATGTCCTGCACTTCTGTGCTCGGGATGTCTATGACAGTTTCCCGAATTGAAGGAGCATTTATGCTAGCACCAAGATAGATTTCTTTCACCTTTTATGATGTACTCGTTGATGGTGGTGCCCTCGGTGACGATATCTTCCAACTAGCCCACCGTGGAGCGCCTTCACCTCGAACCAGGGGCAGAGTCAGGAAGAGGAGGGCCGATGACAAAGAGCAAGGGCACTCCAGTTGTTAGTGAGGGCCGAACACTAAATTTCACTAGTTTCGAGGGGGATTTGCACACTCATCTAGCGGTATATAGGAAAATTCTCCATCTTGGGAGGGAGGCAAGACCCCTGCTGCCCCGCCCCTGTCTCCACCACTACCTCGGACAGCATCTTCTCCGTTTCATCATCACCACTGTAAAAACCAGCTTTAACACGCATTCATCGCCGACACTGCTTGTTTTTGATGGTGGAATCCACCCTCGCTATGCCAAGCCTCCTTTCACCTTGATGTTTGAGTAGAGAATAAAAAGAATGACACGAATAAATGTCTATATAAGAAATAAAATTGTGTTAGCCAAAATGAATGATCTAATCAAAACCATGAGCAAGTGATTTCATACATAACACATGCAATACAATATATTTTTGTGTTGGCACAATTATTAGTCATAGCAACATGAGTTCCGCTATGAAGTTCACATGTACTTAGTACAACTTCATATTACAAAGAAGAAAGATTTGAGGGCCATGCAGGTCACGCGGTGGAGGTTTCGTTGCGAGGAGAAAGACAGCCATCCCATAATTGAGCCAAGAGTGTGTCAGCCTTGTTTCAACGATGAAAACGAGGGGATGCGCCTTTTCGCCATTTGGAGGCAACCAGCAATGAGTTTGTTCAACGCTTCCTGTATATCCTGCATCCTCTGAACGGCTGGTGCCGGGGTCACTATGTGCTACACACTGCTTGAGTGAGAGAAGACGATCGTCTGGCGAAAGACATGGCGTTGATATCTTGAAGTTAGCCAGCGCGCAGGGGAAGGTCAGAGCACACTCCCTTCCTGACATCTCCTATTCTCATCCTATGAATGGCTCTCAAGCATGAATGGGATGCACTTGGTCAGTAGCTGTGTATATATAACAGTTTCTCTGTTCTATTAGCTAGCATTGTATCTACAGATCGTTAGTGTAGCAGAAGTGTATTGAAAACAGTGGTCGTTAATAATGGCTTTTTCAGGAGCATGTGATTGGATAAAGTAAGTACTATAATGAGAATGTGTTCCTAAACTTGCAAAGGTGGGGAGAGAGAGAGAGGCACGGAAATATATCCATCAAGAACCATACTATATATGTATCAATATTCAATGTTCTGGTAGGTTATATTCATAAAAAAAGGAATTGTACCAACGACTTCTTATCAATTGTAAACTCAAGCCATGAAAATGCGATCTTGCAAACTGCCTATTATATTGATATACATGTATGCAAACTTGAAAAACTAACCGAGAAAAAGATTACACAACGTTATAAGTTGAAATACTATTTACATATTTAATTTACCCTCACTTTGATGGTGTCGTCTCCCGCCTGAGTTCCTCCTTTTCGGTCGTACTAGCCTCGCAATGTGGGTCACGGTGAGATGGTGGTGGTGACTACAAGACCGTGGTGGCGTGTGCAAGTTGGTGGCGAGCTGGGTGGAGCCATATGAAGCGTCCGGAAGCGTGGTTTTTTGAGGGATTGGGAGAAATCCTTGTCGTCCAAACACCGACGCGGTGACAGATGCGTGTGTCGCCGGCATTCCTAAAGGGCGTCGGGAGTATCTCTTCCCCACCTCCCGTAGCGTAGCATACCGGGGGAAACCCTAGGACCAGTCCAGGCAACAACGCCGTTGTCGTCCCTTTCCTTCTTAAAGGTGCTGCTTGGTACGTGACGCTTCGGAGCACTAGGAGCAGGGTGGTAATTCTCCGGAGGGTACAGCGGTTGCGGGTCACCCTCATTTTCGTCGAGCCACTGTTATCGGCTTTGTTTTCTCTTCTTTTTCTTTTTCTTTTTATTTTTCTTTTTCTTTATTTTTTCTTTTGGGCGATGTGTTTCTGGCCTAGCAGCGGTCTCACATGTCGTTGCTATATTTATATAGCTGGGCGTATGCCCGTTTCGAGGATGGCGGTGGGTCTCCTAGGTCACATACGTGCACCCAATCCCTTGCATAACCACTAAGAGAAACATCTATTTTGATGCTACTGCATGCGCTTCAGCATGTATTGCCTACTGCCATGTCCTTTTTTAATCTACGTGGAGAAATGGTTTTGTATGATGGAATTTTTTCTCGTGGTGGTTGGCGACCCCTCCCTTGTTGTCAAATATAACCATGTTGTTGCGACGTGTACCCCCGCTCCGAGCTTATTATGTTTGTTTGCTAGTTGTACCTTCGGCTCTTGAGCTATAGTTGTACCTTCAGTTCTTGAGCTTTGGGAGGTGACTGAATTTGCTTGAAGGAGGATCCCAGTACTCTGCCAATGTCTGTGATTCACGGTGGACACGGAGGTGGACAAGGCTAGGGTAGACACAGCAACGTTCTAGGACGAGCTCATGACAATTGTTGTAACAGTCATGATAGAGATAATAACGGTAACACCGACAATGGAAGAGGGAAACAAGTCGGCAGCGCACGCCGAACGGCAAGGGGGGATTAACCAACAACAATAACCCAAGAATCCGTATGTGCTAGAAGAGTAGACAAACTATATCAATAAGTGTACGAAAAGGTTTGTTCATAAATATGCAGCACATGCATATTCATGAATGATTTCCCCCCCTAAAGTATCTATTTGGACATCGCTAGAATATGTATTTTGGGTTCGCTCTCTTGTCACGGATGAATTCCATATAGTGTTTCATTAGCCCTTCACTATCTATAGTCAGTTTGTTCAATACTTGACCGGTTTTGGCAAAAAAAAACAGACAGTAGACCGTTTTGTAACCTCGGGTGCACCTAAATACAAGTTGAGTGGCCAGTCAGTTTTCTATATGCGTAACTTAAATGCACATGTAGGACAAGTACAATGACCCATAGAGTCATTTACTCGTGAGTTGGTGACTAGCAACCAGATCACGTGAACCATGCAACAACCCGTACCAGACGACACATGAAAAAGAACATAAAGACGACTTGGCGCATAAGATATGGACACTGCTGGTATATCAGGGAAAGTATATATTTGTCCCTCAGTTACATATGATGTTTTTGATGCTACAGAACTTTGTGTAGATTAAAAAAAAGTAGGTCTATGATCGATGAAAAGTGATATGATCAATTGCGTTTGGGAAGTTAACTTCCACAGACAAGTGTGCACTTTGGGATGATGGACAACCGTTAGGTGAATTCTACGATATGGTGATTGACGTTGTGATAGATAAGACTGTGCCATGGGTTAGGCCAATCCGAAAGGTTAAGAAGTTGGGCGGAGGTCTAAACCATCACATAGCTTGGCCATTTATAAATGTGTAAGTGAATAACGAATGCTCGGCTTCCAGATTTACCAAATGTGCATGTCCTGACAAATGTTTATCTATTGACTTTGTAGGTTACAAAGACATAAGGATCGCATCTGTTCAACAAAAGAACTATTTTTATTCTGGGTAACAACAAAAGTATGTCTGATCCTCTATCTAGTATATATACTCCCATACATGTTTCCTTGTTTGCAGCAAAGTGGTTTACGGTTCATTTTGTTCCTTATTCATCAGGATCATCAGAGTGTTGTAGACTCAAATAAAGACCAAGCAATCAAAACTTCATCGTAGCACTGGTTACCCTGAACAAAATGGGTTCCCTGATGGTCGATGATTGAGTTCATATGTGTGAAGTCGATCACACTTAAAATTCTCTTGAAAACTTATGTGATTGATGTGTCAAAATTGATTGTGATGCCTTTTGTAGTGATATGATATATGTGTTTGATACTATGTTATGCTATATATTCGAGTTTATGCTGTGATATTTGGAAGCGTCATGCGTGATTCATATTATGAGCTTATGTGAATTCTGGTAAATTAGGAGAACCCTAAATATAGAAAAGGCTTGCTAAATTGTTGTGCCAAAAAATGTTATTGGGGGCACTAAAAGTTATGTCGTGCACGGGCCACATATGATGGCAACATATTGTGCTGGGCATGTAGAGCATCCACGGAACCGAGTCTATGCCTGCCTACAATGGGCCGTGGTTTTAACGTTGTGTTGCTGTGGTAGCGCTACTTGACGGTTGGCAAAGTGTCGAGCCAAAAAAAAGTGTTGTCTAAAACTTTTCCTGACGCGGTTATCCCTGACAAAAAAAATTTCCACGCCAGCGTGAGCGCGGCGTCTAGGCGTGTTCCTCGGAATTTCTAAGCATCGGGGCCCGTGATACCCGTTGTAGTGACATCGACTAAAAGCAAAGGAGCAGTAACTTTAGATTGATGATGTCCATCTCTGACCCCTGAACCATGATCATCGTGTTATCGGCATATTTGAGGTGGGATACCCCCTCCATGGATAAGATACCTACCACACCGGAGATGTGGCTAGTGATTTTGGCTTTATCAGCATCTGTGCCAGGACATCTACTGCAGATTTGAACCAAAGCGGTAAAATAGGATCCCCATGTCTAACTCCACAGGAAGGTCTAAAATAAGGACCAACCTCCCTATTGATATTGATCGCCATGTTTCCACTCATAACGAACTGCACTATCCAACGGATCACCCTGTCATCGAGTCCCCTCCTCTCCAAGACCTGGCGAAGGAAAGCTCAACATAACCGGTCATATGCCTCCTGAAAATCCAGTTTAAGGAACACACCCTTACGGTGTCATACCTCAAATTCATGGATGATCCCATGAAGATCATGAACGCCATCGGGGATGAGGCAACCCTTTAGGAAGGCGAATTGGAGGGGATGATTAAGTCGCTCCACAACCGGGGATAGTATGGTGGCGTGGACTTTAGCAAAGATCTGTTGGTTTACGTTAATCATCATGATTAGCCTAAGTTGGTGGATATCCGTGCCCCCCATGACTTTGTGGATTAAGGTACTCATGCCAAAATTCAATCGTGACATAACCAACATCCCGGTGTGGAACTCCTGGAACACAGGCAACTTCTAGAAAATTATCACCCTCCCGGGAATCGAGCACTTCCTATGACAGCCATTCGCAATGGTATGAAAGTAGTTTGTGTTTGACATGCCCTGGACAATCCAGTTCTGATGACTCCGTTGTCCCTAGAATGCCGCTTTCCCCTTATAGATCTCCATAATGAAGGTCTCCAAGGAGCACCGTTGAGACCAGGCTTTCTCACATAACCCACCATATCCGCTTCATGATCCAAGGCCTTATAAATCACAACTTTGCACCACCGGCAAGCGAGCACCGCACGCCAGGCTGCTGCACAGGCTTGGGGGCTCGATACACTGGCGCGATACGGCAATACAGCATTTTCAGGCGAGGTGCCACCAGCAGACCATCCTATCCACCAAGCGATATTACCGATACCAATTGCACTCCTATTTTCTAGTAGAGCACATTCTCCTGTTGTTTAAGCTGCTTGCTCCCTCTATGCAGAAGTTCGGTATCTAAAGAGGTCAATTTTATCGTTGTTTATTTCAGTTGTTTACTTGTCTTTATTGATGGTTATAAACTAGTAATTGCATAATTAACCATTGAGATGGATGGTGACATTTTATGTCTCTTTTCCATAATAAACTTAACTTATTCATGTTTTTACCTACTTGTATTGTATTCTTACAAATTTGGAACATATTTATTAAACTATCATGTTGTGAGACATAATTCACTATTTGCGGTACTCATTTGGCATTTTTACACGGCACATGGGCTAGTGCAATTTCTTTTTTATGGAGTGTGCCCACCCTACGATTTTTTCTTGGGTCCGCCACTGGACGCTGGTCACCGAGCACATCTGCGCATTGTGGCGTTCGGTGGTGACCGACTCACGTTCTGACTGAAGTTGATATCTGTGCTTAGGATGATTCCACCGAGGCACTAGACATGCTTATCTCGTCGAAGAGCAAATCCAGAAGGCACGCCGCTGTGGTACCAGCGGGTGCGGAGGAGTAGATGGCAGCAAAGACAGCTACCGTGCCCGGGAGGTATGATCATGCCTATAGACCGGTGCCTTGCTGGTTTGATCGTGTTGCCATGACCGCCAGGCGCACGTGAAGGTGGGAGACAACATGGTGTTGTGCTAGGCTATGCAAGGTCTATCATACGACACCTCTGCTTCGAGTTCAGCATTTGGTTCCTGGTATCTCCTATTCCCAACTTCCAACGAAACCTTCACTCTTCTCTTTTCTTCCCTGCGCCATTTTTCCCTAACACTTTGGTGTATAAGAAGAGCAAGGTGCTAAACCTCAATGATTTATGATATGTATAAGAGCAAGGTGCTCTCTCATCAGTGTTCTTATATGGATTTTTCTTCCATTGTGTGTGTTCACGGTTGGTACAAGATGCTTATATAATGATCGTGAAGCATGCAGAGAGAACACTGGAAAAATCTTCACATTTAATGGTAGTTGTGAGAGAGAGAGATTGGTTCTTCTTCCTCCCCAATAATCTACACCATTAAGATGGAGGCAGTAGTACTACCTCCGTTCCTTAGAATATGGCCTATAAATTTATTTAAAGTCAAACTATGCAAAGTTTGATCAAGTTTATAAAAATAACTATGATAATAGATAGCAACGGTATGAAAATATATTTAATAATGTATCTAATAAGATTGATTTGACCATGTAGAGGTTTATAGTTTTTTCTAAAAGATTGGTCAAACTTTGCAATGTTTGACTTTTGACTAAATTTATATGCCTTAATCTAAGGAACGGAGGGAGTACAAGTTATATGGCTAGATTGTCACCTATATTTTAGAGAATACGCTACAATCTCCAAGCGGTTTTACCTGATTTAAAATAGTTATATTATGGTTTTTCTATCAGTTTTTTTCCTCCGATCTAGAATGTGCAATGCAGGCTTTCTAACACGTTTCAAAAAAAAAGTGAGACTATCCCAGAGCCTATGTCGACCAAGAATGGAACTTTTGTGCATATAACTACTATTGGTTTGTTTTAAAGGAAAAAAATAGCATTCTAGTGCATGTATCCATATATTTTTATTTTTGGTTAGATGTGTACGAGAGGATTGTACAGGAGAAATAAAGTAAGCACAGAAATTACATGAAGCTATCGTAAGTGTTGGATCATTTGCTAGCTAGATGTTTATCATGATTTTGTGAATTTTCAAGCTCAAGCCGTATGACTATGATTTTTGAGAAAACCTAATAATAGTTTGTTACATTGAAAATGTGTCTAGAGTTATACGAGACTTACTTTAAAATATTTGAGTGTAGTTTTCATAATCCACTTCTTTGGCAAATGTTAAAAGGTGAAATACTAATTTCACTATAGTGGTCCATGGACTAAGTTCACACACTTACTCAAGGAGGAGCAACAAGCCCTCTGCTATCCTCTTTAAAAAAAAACGGTGTCAACATACATTAAGAGATATAGTTATCCTTAAAATTGAGCATTACTTGTTCCGGTATGCATACCGGGGCATAGAGATGCATTACACCACTAAATATAGAAGAGCTATTGTAAGATGCGAGCAGATGAGCTACTTTGTTGGCTATTGTAAGGATCTTCTCAATCTTCAGGTTTTCAAAATTTTCCGCTAGAAGGTGACATTCTGCTAGTTCCAGGGGAATGCTTGCTTGGGACCTATCATGCACCTCCGTAGTCAGGATGTCGGATGCCTACGATGTGCTGACAGTCAGTTTCAACAATTGAAGGAACGTCGATGGTACCACCAAGACGAATTCCTTCAACCATTATGATGTGCTCGTTGACCGTGGCGCCCTCGGTGACGAGATCTTACAAATAGCCCACTATCGAGCGGCTTCTCCTTGAACCAGGGGCGGACTTGGGAAGAGGGGGCGATGACAAAGAGCAAGGCACTAGAGTTGTTAGTAAGGCTGAACACTAAATTTCACTAGTTTTGAAGGGGGTTTGCACACAAATCAAGGGGTATATAGGAAAATTTTCCATCTTGGGAGGGGGGCATGGCCCCTTCTGGTCCCCTTGTCTCCCACAATGCCTTGAAGACCATCTTCCCTGTTTCATCATCACCGCTGCAAACCACCTTGAATGCGCAAACATAACATTGTTTTTTGTTGATGGTGGAATCCACCCTGTTGTCTCAAGCCTCCTTTCAGCTTGATTTTTGAGTAGAGAATAAAAGAATGACACACAAGTAAATGTCTATATAAGAAATAAATGGTGTTAGAAAAATGAATGATCTAATAAAAACCATGAGCAAGTGATTTCATACATAACACATGCAAAGCCAATAATTTTTCATGTTGGCACAATTATTAGTCATAGCAACATGAGTCACGTTATGAAATGCAAATGTACTTAGTACAAGTTCCTATTACAAAGAAGAAAGCTTTGGGGCATGTGGGTCACGCGGTGGAGGTGTATCGTTGCGAGTAGAAAATCATCCAGCCAAGAGTGCGTTAGTCTGGTGTGAACAACGAACATGACGGGATACGCCTTTTTGCCATGCATTGGGAGGCAACCAGCTATAGGTTCTGTTCAACGCCTCCTATGTAGCATGCATTCTATGAACGGCTGGAGGCAGGGTCGCTGCATGCTACACACTGCTTGAGAGAGAAGGCGATCGTGTGGAGAAAGCCATGCATGGCGTTGAAAATTGAAGGTAGCCAGTGCACCAGGGCAGGTCGGAGCACATTCCCTTCCTGAGGAGATCTCCTTATTCTCACCTTCTTTTCAATATTTCTCGTTCTAACATTGTTTTTCTTTTAACAACCGGTCTTATGAGAGAAAGTTGATGAACCTCAATGGATCTCAAGTATGAACGGGGTGCACTTGGTCAAGAGTTGTGCATATATAAGTTGCACCGTTCTAATATTGTTTCTACCGATCCTTGGTGTAGTAGATGTGTACTAAAAAAGTTGATTCATAAATAAATGGCTTACTCCGGAGCATGTGATTGGATAAATTAAGGGTGTAGCCCCTGCTAGCCCCCCTGGCTCCACCCCTGGCTCTAGCCCTCATTGGCCCGCTCTCTCCCTTATTATGCAAATTTACGCCAATAGCAAGGTGTTTACAACGATTTATCAATTTCAAGTTCAAATGAGTCTTGAACTAACTGGCTATCAATACTGAAGGCAAATATAATTATTGCTTTTCATTCTAGCTAGATTGATATTGCGTGATTACTTTGTGAGTCCTTGGGCCGTTGGAGGCCATGGAACTCCTTCCGAGGTAGGAGGAGCGGTGAACTCCTCTCGAGGTAGGAGGCCATGGAACTCCTTCTCGAGGTAGGAGGAGCGGTGAGGTCCGGGTTGAGCGTCGTACCGTAACCAGCAGGACCGGCTCCAGCTGGAGAGTGCAGTCCTATGCACTACCAAATATCGATGAATGATGAAAGCATGTTCTCTGGCTAGGTCATCTATCTATTATATACTAAAAGCAATATAAAGGTGTTTTTCGAGGCGCTACGTTGATCCACATCACCTAAATTACGGTAATGATTAGCTCTAAAATTTACGGTTAGGATTTAATAAAACATTATAGGTTAAATAACCAGCTTGATACAATACATGTTGACAAGTGCATGTGGGAACGTGTCACGTGGACTCCGGTAAACAAGCAATCGAAGTACATAACGTAGGTCGTCACGTAAAGAGTTGGACATGATATGACTACGATTTGCCTCTATGGTGGGCCTTGGAGAAAAGAAACTATCACATTAAGTCATGTGCAGATCGATCGGCCCTATAGAGTTTGCACGTGCCTACTATACTCTCTCAAAAAAGAGAGTCCATATGTGTTACTCCTAACAAACGTGCAGATCGGCCCTACACTTTTAAAGAGTATAACCATTGCATGCATATCAATATACACCATGGGTGATGGATCAATGTACGAGTCGGTTAGGTTTGTTAAAGGTCGAGCAAACAATAGTTAAGACTATGGGCGTATTTAGGTTCCTAAACTATTTTTCTCATCCAAAGAAACACCACGTAGACAATCACATCTCACATGTGTGCATTGATCGTAGATAAGTAACACTCAAATATATCCTACAAATTTTGTTAGCGGCACGCACTTGGTGTCACACTCACACATGGTAGTCAAAAGGAGAATGTGATCGAGCCTTGATAAATTTATGAAATATATATGCATCGTCGTGATAAAGCAATAGCCAATAGGTTATGATACCTTCAGGTCATCGGCTATAGAAAACCCACATGTTAATTTTTCAATGCTTCATCTAGGTTGTTGGAGCTTTATTTCAAACTTAGATAGATTAATCTAGGTACAATACTTAACCATGTCGTGCACACATCTATGTCCGTGAACTATTTTTTCTCATACAAAAAATACCACTCATAGAATCGCAACACATATATGCATGGATACTAGGCAAAATTCCATGCACAATAACACTTAAATATATCCTCTAAAATTTGCAAGCGACATGCACTTGGTGTTACACATGGTAGATAAAAGGAGAATGTGATCAAATCTAGATGAATTGATGGTATATGCTGAATCATCCTAATAACACAATAGCTAACGAGTTCGGATACCTTGAGGTTACCGGCCATACAAAACATCCACGTTAATTTCCAAATGGTTCATCTAGATTGCTCGAAGTGCATTTGAAACTAGGATAAATTCGGAAACATCCGAGAAAAGGTTAAACCCCCTGAAAGATCAGGATGTTCCAATAATCTGAAAATGATCTCCCCAAAATTTACTCTTATAATGTATACAAGTTTAGAATTAAGTTCAAAAGGTCAATGTAGAAATTCAAAAGAACAAGGATGCCTACTTGAATATTATAGTCCAAGTTCAAAATGAATAGGGAAGACAAATAAGGTCTTCCACAAGTTTAGGAACACTTCAAGAAAAACTCAATGTTCTTCCGAACATATCGGATAATCTTCAAAAAATTGCAAATAAACAAAAAGAAATGCAACCATGCTTTATTTTATCTCAGTCACCTAAAAAAATGCAATCATTTGTTAAAAAAAAATACAACTCGTTCCAGTTGTTAGAAAAGTGCAATTGCATTTTTCTAGCAGAAAAGTGCAACTCGAATGATATTTGAGATTTAAGAAAATCTCAATCGACTAAGACATAGACAAACCCTGTACAACATGAAGAAAAATAAACATTATCATTTATCGTTGTTCTAAACAAAGAACCCACATAGAATTGACATTTCTCTTGTAGATTCCAAAGAAATCCATCGGCCCCTCACGATAACTGAACTAATGCTAAAGACTACAGCAAAGCGTTCCAACAGGCAACCCTGTGTGACCTTAATTAAATCTTGTTCTAAACATCACATTCGGTGGATATGACTCCATAACCATGGCGATAGTATCACACTTATAATGAACAATACGAGCTTGTAGATGTGTGCATTTTCATCAACCTCACCCTTCCTCATCATGTTTGTCACCATCGCTATTGGCCAGTGTGACGACGCACCTTGGGTGGAAAGTCTCCCATGCGACGGGCTTGCAGGGGTGTTGTGCGGTTTCGCGACATCTGTATATATTTCAGCAGAAATGTGAAGGTACAGAGTATGCAACGTGCTGCAGCTCCCGAGAATTATAAGAGGACATGGCAACGAAGGTGGTTAATTAGGTGGTTCGCTTTTTCATTGTCAAAAAAAGGTGGTTCCCTTTTTTCCTTATGACACCTTGATCCATGCCATGTTATTTATCGAACCGGATCAAAGGGCTCGATGAACCGCTTTGCTGCAACACGGTGCATGGTCTTAAATAGTTTTGAAGCAAATAACACTACGGGACGCGCACGCTACGCCGAGGGCTGCCCTCGGCAAAGATCTCCCTCGGCGGAACACACTCAAGTCGTCGGCGTATCAAATGTCGTCGGCGTATGCTACGCCGAGGGCTTTGCCGTCGGCGTAGCGGCCGTCGGCATAGACTGTCGACCGGTTGCAAAAATATATTTTATTTGAATTTTTTTTTTGAAAAATAATAATTTGTTTATTTTTTTTCAATTTTTTTATTCTTTGAATCGTTTCACTTGTTAATCTCCTACTTTGAACATTTTTAACACTAATTATACTTACTATTTGATTAAATTTTTGTCTTAGTCAAACTTCCCAACAGGTCACCCATCCTAATACTACTCCAGCTTCAGCACGCTTAACTTCCTCGTTCCTTCAGAATCATTTTCCGCAAAATAATTCATACATTGGTGTCAATACTATGATATGAATCCTATTAACCCTTATATCATCATGTCACATGTTTGTATATTTTGAAATTACAAACAATTATTTAAGTAAATATTAATGAATAAGTAAAAATATTATTGAATTCAAATAAAAATATAATAATTTTATTTTTTTGTATTTTCCTATTTAATATAGAATAATTAATATCTTTAAATCTGTAAATCGAAATTCAACAAATAATATGTTTAAATTGATCAGAAAAATGAGAGGAATCCAAATATGATATCCATATCAACTAATCACAAACCCTTCGTTTTTGAATTAGCTATTTGGTGGTTGCTTTAGAAAATCTCCTTTTTGCGCTCGGATAATGAAAAATACCTTTTTGGTGCGATGAAAAGGAAAACTTGCATTGGATCTTTGATAAAATAGCATATTGTGAACCTAAAAATGATTTTTGTAAAAAAACATGAGCATCGGATCATGTACCTGTAGTTCATATATGACCCACTTCCTGCCGATTCGGCAGAAATTTGTCTTTTTCACCAAAGGTGGACGGAAAGGTTTCGGATCCCCCTGTTGGGACATTGTCCATATAAGGTGGTATAGTATTTTTATAAAATGTGGTGGTAGTATTTTGAATTAGCCATTTGGTGGTTGCTTCACAAAACCGTTCGTTTTTTATGCTCGGAAAATAGAAAATGGCTTTTTGGTACGACGAAAAGGAAAACTTCCTCCTGCAACATTGTTCGCCATCCCATGATGCATGTGTATGCATAATATGGGCACATTATCACAAACTATGCCTTGATTCTAGCCATAACATTGGTCATTTGACCCGAAAGCCAAGAAACCTCGAATGAGATAGGTCATTTTGTGAAGGTTTCTTTGAGACATAATCAATATACCAAGTTTGATATTTTTCCTTATAACTATGTCACATAATATAACACCACGCGAAGGTTTCGCATTGTTTCGATCGTTTTTGAATTTTTATGCCCGTTTTAAACTATCGTCAAACTTTGTCGAACGGCGGACATAAAGATTCTTAGCTCGGGGCCGAGCCTCGCTAAACTTGCATTAGATCTTTGATAAAATAGCATATTGTGAACCTAAAAATAATTTTTGTAAAAGAACATTAGCATCGGATCATGTACCTGTAGTTCATATCTGACCCACTTCCTACCGTTTCGGCAGAAATTTGTCTTTTTCACCAAAGGTGGACGGAAGAGTTTCGGATCCCCCTGTTGGGACATTGTTCGTATAAGGTGGTATAGTATTTTTGTAAAATGTGGTGGTAGTATTTTGAATTAGCCATTTGGTGGTTGCTTCACAAAACCGTTCGTTTTTTATGCTCGGAAAATAGAAAATGGCTTTTTGGTACGACGAAAAGAAAAACTTCCTCCTGCAACATTGTTCGCCATCCCATGATGCATATGTATGCATAATATGGGCACATTATCATAAACTATGCCTTGATTCTAGCCATAACATTGGTCATTTGACCCGGAAGCCAAGAAACCTCGAATGAGATAGGTCATTTTGTGAAGGTTTTTTTGAGACATAATCAATATATCAAGTTTGATATTTTTACTTATAACTATGTCACATAATATGACACCACGCGAAGGTTTCACATTTTTTCGATCGTTTTTGAATTTTTTTATGCCCGTTTTAAACTATCGTCAAACTTTATCGAACGGCGGACATAAAGATTCTTAGCTCGGGGCCGAGCCTCGCTAAACTTGCATTGGATCTTTGATAAAATAACATATTGTGAACATAAAAATAATTTTTGTAAAAAAACATGAGCATCGGATCATGTACTTGTAGTTCATATCTGACCCACTTCCTACCGATTCGGCAGGAATTTGTCTTTTTCACCAAAGATGGACGGAAAGGTTTCGGATTCCCTTGTTGGTACATTGTTCGTATAAGGTGGTATAATATTTTTGTAAAATGTGGCGGTAGTATTTTAAATTAGCCATTTGGTGGTTACTTCACAAAACCGTTCGTTTTTTATGCTCGGAAAATAGAAAATGGCTTTTTGGTACGACGAAAAGAAAACTTCCTCCTGCAACATTGTTCGCCATCCCATGATGCATGTGTATGCATAATATGGACACATCATCACAAACTATGCCTTGATTCTAGCCATAACATTGGTCATTTGACCCGAAAGCCAAGAAACCTCGAATGAGATAGGTCATTTTGTGAAGGTTTCTTTGAGACATAATCAATATGCCAAGTTTAATATTTTTCCTTATAATTATGTCACATAATATAACAGCACGTGAAGGTTTCGCATTGTTTCGTTCGGTTTTGAATTTTTTATGCCCGTTTTAAACTATATATAATGTTTTATGTTTTACTTAATTTTTATTTATAAATGTGTAATATTTGAGTGTAGATAGATAGGTCTTATTTTTCTGCAAATTTTGATATATTATTTGTATTTTTCCGAATTAGAATGATTTAGTTATGATTTTTCAAAATTTAATGAGATAAAATAAAAAATAGCTACGCCGAGTGCAGCCGTCGGCGTAGCATAGAATATGCCGAGGGCAATTTGACGCCGACGGCTGCTTGGCGGGGCTGGCCTGGACGATGGCTACGCCGACGGCCCCGACGTTTGGCCGTCGGCGTAGCGACCGGCCGTCGGCGTAGCTTCCCATTCATGTAGTGTAATAGACCATCACACCATAGAAAAGAGGTGTTAGCTAGTGGAACAAACATGGAAAGGGAAGACACACTACATGAATAACTGGAAGCGCCAATGACCGAAACCTACTCCGACGGCAAAAGGTCGGGCCCGTCAGCGCATGTGCCCGGGCTCGTCAGCCGGGCACGCGGCCATCGACATAGAAACCCCGTCGTTGTAGGGACAAAATCGCCAACGGCAGCCGTCGACGTAAGATAGCGTCGGATTAGCCGTATCAATCATGACCGTCGGCGTTAGCCCAGCCGTCGGCGTAGGAGGCCACGTGGCCCAGGTTGCTGGCCCACCTGACGGACACGACACGGTGTTAGGGCGTGTAGCTACGCCGACGGCCTAACGACATATACCCGGTATATGGGTCCCATAGCATATACACCGACGGCGTATACACCAATGGCCTGGGGATACCGTCGGCCTGATAGTGTACACCGACGGCTTCGTATACGCCAACGGCAGAGTTGCGTACGCCGATGGGGCATTACGCCGACACCGATACGCCGACGGCAGATGCTGACGGGGATCAGGGGCTACGCCGATGGGGGCTGGTCGTCGGCGCTAGTCACGTTTCCTGTAGTGACATCAGAAGTTAAGCAATTGATTAGTTCAATTTTTATAAAGAAGCGTATATTAAAATATATTAATATCGAGAAGATATCAATTACACCTAGCCTCTTACATAACGTATAGACCTAACAGCCTTACGGATGCACACAACTCAAAAAAAAGAAAAAAAAAGAAAAATTACAGAAAACTAAAGTCTGCTACAGTGATCTATTTCTTGTAGCAGTAGTACTAACACCACGAAGATAGCACCAGAAGTCCAGCTTCTCCAAAAGCGACGCATCCAAGAAGGTAACAGTTCACAAGCGACATCGACGCCCGATCCTAGATCATAGATTTTCACTCTAGAGAAAGTCCTTAGTCGCAAAACAATGTCTTTAACACGATCATTGACATACACAACCAATTAAGACTAGGCCTTGAATATTTGGCCTGCAAGATAAGATTTGAACTTCATTTGTGTTGCCACCGCACTGACAATGTCACTGCCACAAGTAACGAATCACCATGCCCTCGAACCACATTTGCTAATCCTCGTATCTCTGCTTTTCATGATATTCTCCGCCATTGACTTCACTATGGACTGATAAGACGTTTCTCATGATGGTAACAGTCAGCAGAGCTTCGCAACGCTCCCTCTGAAACGAAATGGTTAGAAAATGCACGGGTGCGCACGACCGAATCCTACCCAATCCAGCATACTCCAGGCATGATGCGCCCAAGGGAGATTGCCAGCCGAGCCTTCTGAAACTCGACAATCCTCACAGATCAACGACAACACACATTCAGCAGTTCTTCTTCTAGGCATGGGAGAAACCCTAGGACCACCGTCATTATTCACGAGACTGGCAGCCCCCACGCCACCAGCCTCCTTCAGCACAAAGGCAGCCACCAAGGAAGCAGGATAAAGATGAGACTTCGAAGGGATCGAGGACCCCCACAACCGCAGCCCAACCCGGGCTCCTCCATCCCTGATCATGGTCCAAAGGCCCAAATCACGTTCTGCGGGGTCTAGATCACGCGCTCCAGTGACCTGCGCCATCGTTGGTGGCCACACCGGTGGCGTGCCGCCACCTCCATGTCGCCGCCCGCTGCTGGAGAGCTCAGGCCCGAGCCCCTCCCAGGCCGCGTCGTCCTGTGTCCTCCATCAACGCCACACCGCCTCCCGCATGACGAGACCGAGCACACCTCTCCACCCACCGCCATTCGAAAGGGGTGGGCAACACCACCACCACCGTCACCGGTGGCAGCGACGATCTCTTCTACCAGATCAGTCGGGCCTTGAGGAGTGGATGGCGGCGCCTCCGGAGCCGCCTAGGTGGGGGGAGACATGGGAGGTTTCTAACCAGGAAATTAGGATCGATCCATCTAGTTCAATGAACACAGGGCAGCTACTCTCAACATGACTTCCTTTATTGAGCCAATTCACTGCTCACTGCATTTTGGAGAGCTTCTCTATTCTCTACTTACTACATTAGCTAAGTTTAGAAGCATTGCATATTCATACAAATATAATTCAGGCATAAGAAATATATGGAAAATCAATAAGTAGGCACAGAAGAGATGCAACGGATTTACTTCATGATTTGATCCTACAAATAGAAATTAGACTTTTCTGCTTGTGTATATTTCTGCCACACCCTGGTCTCTTCATGGTCGTTTTTAATTGTTGCCAGGGATTCACCATAAGCCTGTCGTAACGTACATGTATGAGAAGGTGAGTACCTCAAGGCATGGTAACTCTTTATCGAACGGCTGTGTCATGGGAGACGAGTTAATTAGGACAGGGCGCCGTTAACAGCCGTTAACTGCGTCATTAACGGCGACGAACGACCGTGCTTTCAAGACTTCTCTCCTTGTCACTCAAGTGCTGTGGATGGGCCCGCCATTAAACAGGCCTAACTCAGCCATTAGTCGAAAGTGGTACTCCCTCTGTTTACAAATATAAGACGTTTTAGCTTTGTGAATCGAACATATCTAGACGTCTTTTAGTGTATAGGTTCTTAAAGGTTTGAAGTGAACCTATATACTAAAAGGCGTCTAGATACATTCATTTTATAAAGCTAAAATGTCTTATATTTCTGAATAGAGGGAGTAGCTATTTGCAACGGCCTGATGTAAAAGTGACAGCTTTTTAAAATTCTTTTGAATTATGATAGTTTTTTGAAGTGGTAGGTAGCAAAATGAAATTTTCTCCCTCCTCGTGCGACCATCCGTTTGACCGAAACGTTCTTTGAGCATTGCACGGTTATCCCTGCTTTTGCCCCGCTTTCTTGCTTTTATACGTGAAAAGAGAAACAAAAATACAGAATATACTAGCGACTCCGTATCCCTGCCCTGTCCTGCCCTTCATGGACAGAAACTGTGGTCGCCGCCGCCAGAAGCTGGACCCGTCGCCGTGCTCCTGGAGGCTGGCTGCGCGCGAGCTGACGTGCTGCTGATCGCAAAAGGCGAGGAGGCGGACGATATGCTGGGAAGGCGCGGCGGAGGCGCTTGCTGTAGATACGGTGGAGCTTGACGGTGGCGAGCTTGGACTGGGAGCTACGGAGGGTCTCGCGAGGTACACGGCAGTCGTGCAGCCGGAAAGGTCGTACCGATCGTCGCACAACGATGCCGCATGCAAGCCGCGTCCGCAATGCAGAGCCTGTGTTTCGTCAAGATAATGTCACGCTAAGTTTTCTCGAAATAGCCTTTCGGTCCGTTTTATAAATAAAGCAACCGTCCATAATAAGTCATAAGGGTCGAGAACATCCACAACACATATGATGGGGCCACGGCACAAGACGGACCAAAAAAGAGGAAACAACGCCACCTCGCCAAGCGAGGACACACCGAAAAAGGAAGAGCAAAGCCGAGGGGGAGCCGCCGGGCCACCTCCAAGAGCCGCCAAAGAGTCGCGTCCAGCCTCGCCTTGTCCCGTTGTCTACACAACGGGTACCAGAGCTGCAGAGAGGCTAAGAAGTGAAAAACCGAGTCAGAAGCGCGTCGAGAAAGAATCTTCTCAATCACCATCTTATTCCGGATGTTCCAGAGAGCCCAGGATATCGCAGCAAACACAAACCAGAAAAGGCGGCGACCCTTTCCTGCCCGGTTCGCCTGGGTTTCTAGGAACTCATCG
This sequence comes from Avena longiglumis, assembly GCA_030063025.1. Taxonomy (NCBI): domain Eukaryota; kingdom Viridiplantae; phylum Streptophyta; class Magnoliopsida; order Poales; family Poaceae; genus Avena; species Avena longiglumis. The sequence continues at coordinate 537,206,228 of CP125973.1, forward strand.
AGATCATGGGCCTGCCAGTCCGGGCCCAACGCATCTCTGATAAAGCTCCAGAGAAACCGAGCCGCAGGACAAGTGAACATTATGTGGGCAGCCGTCTCCGGTATCCCACATAATGGGCATAGCCCGTCCCCCGGCCCATGTCGCTTGGACACCTCCACCCCTGATGGGAGCCTATCGCGTAACAGCTGCCACACAAAAATTTTAGTCTTTAGCGGGAGAGGGGCTTTCTAGAGGGGTTTGTCCATGAGATTGCCTCGCGACCGAAGAGGGCCCGGTAGGCGGAGCTAACCGAGAAGACCCCGGATAGGGAGAGGCTCCAAGTTACACTGTCGGGCTCGTCCAACAGTGATGGCAGGAGTTCCGCTCTAAGTTCCCTCCACGCTTCGGTTTCCTCCGGGCCAAATGTACGTCGGAACGAGATATTCCACGTCCCTTCTAGGACTGCAGCGGATACGCGAAGCGAGGGCTCGGAACAAATGGCGAATAGGCTCGGGTACACCTCCCGTAGGGGGCTCTCCCGGAGCCAGGTGTTTAGCCAGAACATGGTGCCCTCCCCATTCCCAATTGAGACTGTGGCCCCACGCCGGATCTCGGTCTTGATCTCCTGGATGGAGTGCCAGAACTGGGAGCCTTCCCTTCGGTCGCAGTCCAAAAGGGGCCGACCCCGCAGGTACTTGGCCTTAATGAGCTTGAGCCAAAGACCCCCGTCATCCCTAAGAATCCGCCACACCCATCGAAGCAACAGGGCCTTATTGAATTGGCGAGAGGCGATGATACCTATGCCCCCAAATTCCTTGGGGGCACAAATGTCTGCCCACTTGACCATATGGTACTTCTGGCGACCCACAAGGTCTTGCCAGAAGAACCGGGAGAGCTCCTTATCAAAAGCCCCGTGGACCCCTTCAGGAAGGAGGTACAATCCCATCATATACATGGGAAGGCTGGATAAGCAAGAGTCAATTAAGACAGTCTTGCTACCTTTAGATGTGAATCTACCACACCAGGGTTCGGACCTTGAGCGCACCCTGTCTACAGGCGGATCCAGGTCCCTGATAAGGATCATGGTGTCGCAGACCGGCATCCCCAGATAAGTGATGGGAAAGGAGGAGAGCCGTCAGTTGAAGTTGTCAGCTATCCTCTGCTGCTCCTCTGGCCAGAACCCCAGCGCGATAAACTAGCTCTTGTCGAAGTTAATGCGTAGGACCGACATCTCCTGAAAGCAAAGGATGAGGAACTTGAGATTCGCAATATCGAGGGATGAGCCCTCAATCATGATCATCGTGTCGTCTGCAGATTGGAGCTGGGTGAGTGTCGTGGTATTTCACGGCAGATGCTACTGGGGGTAGCTTACGTAGAGGGAGCAAGGCGACGTAGGAGAATCCGGGAGCGATATTGGCACACGATGTACCCAGGTTCACGTCCCCTCGGTGGAGGATCGCTACGTCCTGCTGTCAATCCAGTATATGATCATATATTGGTTTACAAGGGAGCCGCCGTAGGCGGAGAGAGACTAGATCTAATAAGAGATGTCCCCGTGGGGGTGCCCTTGGTGGCTTTATATATGCAGCCAGCTAGGGTTTACAAGTATTTTGGTGGGCTTTCTATTGGAGTCGCTATCTTGGGCCTCCAGTCGGCGCCACTCGTCTGGGTCCAGCATGTGTCAGTCGCCGTATTGAGCGAGTCGACCCGCTCAGGGCTAGATTTCAGTCGGCTCGATCTAGCTGAAGACTCCGCTTCGTGGGTATACCCCGATTGGTATTCCCCCATCAGTAGTCCCCGAGCGCGTTGTCAATTCGACGCGGGCTTGAGGCAGGGCGCGGAGAGTCTTGACGATGGGTCGTGGCGAATCAGTGACGAGCTCCTGAACAGAAAAAAGAACTGTGAAGCAGGAGGCGGTCAGCATGAACCAGTTGGCGAAAGACGCAGGGTGTCGGTGAAGCCGCCAGTTGCGGCGAGTCCCCGAACGTGGAGTGTGCCGAGTCCCCGAGCGTGGCGAGTGGCGAGGTCGGGCGACCGGCGAGTGCCGAGTCCCCGAGCACGGCGAGTGGTGAGGTCGGGCGACCGGCGAGCGCAGCTGTCTGGAGCGCGGCGAGTGGGGAGGTCGGGCAACCGGCGAGTGCCGCTGGCTGGAGCGTGCCAAGTCCCCGAGCGTGTTGAGTACGCGAGGGCGAGTCCGCGGTGGCGAGTCCCCGAGCGCGTTGAGTACGCGAGGGCGAGTGTCCGCGACGGAGAGTCCCCGAGCATGGAGATTACGCGAGTGGAGAGTCCGCGGTGCCGAGTCCCCGAGCGTGGAGAGTGCGCGAGTGGAGAGTCCACGGTGCCGAGTCAACGAGGGCGATCCGCGGTCGTGGAACCACACGTATATGCAACATGCCTAGGAGTAGTCCCCGAGGCTCGAGTTGGCTTGTAGAGGCGACTTGAGTCTCTTTAGAGATGCATATTCTGAAAATAGTAGTGGTTGTTGTCGAGCATAGCGAGTGGCGAGGTCGAGCGACCGGCGAGCGCGACGAGTGGCGAGGTCGAGCGACCGGCGAGTGGCGAGGTCGAGCGACCGGCGAGCGCCGAGCCCCCGAGCGCGGCGAGTGGCGACGTCGAGCGACCGGCGAACGCTGAGCCCCCTAGCGCGGCGAGTGGCGACGTCGAGCGACCGGCGAGCGCCGAGTCCCCAAGCGCGGCGAGTGGCGAGAAAGACACCGTTTTGCTGAGAAGGAGGAAAAGGTAAAACTGCGATAATGTGTATTTATGAAATATATTGAACATTTGTAAGACGTGCAAATTGTATATGTTGAAGAAAATACACTTTTGTTATGTGGATCGATCGTCAGTATGTAAGGTTTATGCATGTCTTTTCATGAGTAGGCGGACCTTCAGCATCAAACGCTTGTCGGGTAACAGGGACGCGACGCCAGACTGTTGAATCCGGAGACAAGGTCGGCCTTTTGGTACTTAGCCTCACTACTTCAACGGACGCGAATAAACAGCAGACAAAACTGAAACCGATTTCAAATATGATTTTGGTACCTGAAAGGGTCATACGCGACTGCATGGTCGGCTTTGGAAAATAAATAAAGATGCATATATATTTTGGACTCGTAGCATGTACGAGTGTAAAGAAACTTAGTTGTTTAATGTGGCAGAGTCGATGAGGCGGGGGAGTCTCCGAGCGCGATGAATATAAGGCGGGTGAGCCGCCGACGTGGCGAGCTGTTGATGACAAGTTCATGGCGGGCGAATCGCCTGGCGTGGCGAGTCCGGAATGGCGAATCCGTGGAGGGCGAGTCGTCTGGTGTGGCAAGTGCGCGACGGGCGAGTCGCCAAGAGTCCATGATGGCGAGTCTTCAGTGACAAGTTCGCAACATGTGAGTTGCCGAAGACGCCGAGTCCTCATGTCACGCACGCGCTATTCACGATCACCTGTTAACACCGAGGCAAAAGAAGAAGCCTGCTCGCCGGCACGCAGGCCATGACCAAGAGGTTGCTCTTGTCCCAGAACACCATGATTCGATCTCAAGGTGGTGCATGCATAAAAAAAGACATGCGAAGAGTTAGATCTGATCAGAATAAAATAGTTGACTCACATGGTAATCAATACGTAATAGAGAGAAGCACAGATTTTAAATCAACTCGTCGCCGCTTTTGCTATTGGTGTGGAGGATCGATATTTTGATGTATCAGAGAAATTGCTTGCACGCACTCGTCGGCTTCAAGAAGATTAAAGCCGGCCGATCAGCGTGGGTTCCTGCCGCGTGGTAGCTTGCGAGCTGTTTTTGGATGTAGAATCAATTTAGGATTGACGTAGAAGTTGATATGTGGCATCTTAAGAATTGATCGAGTGATCTGACCGCTACCAGCGATCCAATCTCGCGTTCATAGATTGGTCCTCCAAACAATAGGCACAAGTAATCATGCATGTGAGTACCAAACAATACGCACAAGTAGTCATGCATGTGAGATTAAATCTAAATAAAATAACTAGTGGGTAGAACAATTAATTAGAGAGAGGAATCGAATAGAAAACTCATCTGGCAGTCACGTGAATCGATCTCTGCAGCCGCACGTGCCTTGGTTGCAAGGCAAGCCAGATCGATCAGCTTCCAATCTCTTTGCCTAGCAGTACTCGGCGTTGCGCGCGATCTTGCCGCCGACCAAGTTGAGGGATCTCGCCCGAATTATCACCTTCAATCATCGCTTGCCCCACGGTGGGCGCGCAACTGTCGTGGTATTGCACGGCAGATGCTACTGGGGTAGCTTACGTAGAGGGAGTAAGGCGATGTAGGAGAATCCGTGAGCGAGATTGGCACACGATGTACCCAGGTTCACGTCCCCTCGGTGGAGGATCGCTACGTCCTGCTGTCAATTTAGTATATGATCATAGATTGGTTTACAAGGGAGCCGCCGTAGACGGAGAGAGACTAGATCTAATAAGAGATGTCCCCATGGGGGTGCCCTTGGTGACTTTATATATGCAGCCAGCTAGGGTTTACAAGTATTTTGGTGGGCTTTCTATTGGAGTCGCTATCTTGGGCCTCCAGTCGGCGCCACTCGTCTGGGTCCAGCATGCGCCAGTCGCCGTATTGGACGAGTCGACCCGCTCAGGGCTAGATTTCAGTCGGCTCGATTTAGCCGGAGACTCCGCTTCGTGGGTATATCCCAATTGGTATTCCCCCATCAGTGAGCCCTCCACCCGGAATGAGGTGGCCGACCACACCGGTGATGTGGCTGGCTGTCTTAGCTCTATCAAGCATCCCCGCGAGGGTGTTCACGGCCATGTTGAAGAGCAGGGGGACATGGGGTCCCCCTGTCTAACACCGCAGGAGGGGTGGAAGTAAGGCCCAATCACCCATTGATGTTAATCGCCGTTCTCCCAGTCATGACGAACTGCATAATCCAGGTGATCAGGCGATCATCGAATCCTCGTATAGTGAGGACCTGACGAAGAAATGCCTGTCCAGGCAGTCGTAGGCCTTCTGGAAGTCTAGCTTCAAGAAGATGCCTTTCAACTTCCTGGACTTGATCTCGTGGATAACCTCATGGAGGGCGAGGATCCCATCATGTATGAATCTGCCTTTGAGGAAGGCAAATTGATACTGATGGGTTAGGCGCTCCATGACTGGGGCAAGGCGAGAAGCGCAGACTTTCGCGAAGATGCCTTGGATGACGTTGAGGACCGTTATGGGTCTGAATTGGTGAATATCCGAGGCCCCTCTAACTTTCGGGATCAAGGTTATCATGCCAAGATTCAGCTAGCCCATCACCAGGGTCCCCGTGTAGAACTCCTGGAACATAGGCATGACGACCAGCTGGAGTTTCCTCCAGAAGGTCTGGAAGAAAGCTACCGGGAGGCCGTCGGGACCCAGGGCGGAGTTGGCCTTCAAGGCCTTCACCGCCTTCTCAACCTCCTCCGGCAAAAATGGGAGGGTGAGCTCCGCATTCTCGTCGGCAGTGACCCTGGCCCTAGGCGGCCAGAAGTCAGCTGCCAACGCGACCCCCGTGCGGGGTCCCGCCGAGAAGAGCGACTTATAGAACGAGTAAATATAGGAGGAAAGCGCGCCTGCCTCCTCGATGAGGAGCTCGTTATCCCATAGGCATGGAATAGAGCATTTCCTACGGTGTCCATTGGCCCTTCCTGATGCCTCATATTCTCAAACTAACCCATCATCCTTTTTCTTCTTTATGTTGCTGGGGGTTGGAGTATACTATATGAGAGGGAAGTGTCGGTTACTTGGATTGTGTGGTTCTTGCAATGTTGGGCCGGTGTAGCCTCACGCGCGTGTGGGAAGTGGAGGTGACACTCGCTTGAGGCTGCGCTAGGGGAAGAGAGCGGTGGGGGCGCTGGGTGCTGGTGTTTTCTAGGGATGGAGAGGCGGTGGCAGCGTACGGGTTCAAGCGGGGCCGTGGCTGCGCTCTTGCGACCAAATGAGAAGAGCAGCGGCGCTAGAGGGGAGGACGTGTGGACGGTTTCAGCTGGACTGGAAGGCTCCGGCTGGACTGGGAAAAGACAGACGCCAATGCCATCCATCTATCTAAAAAACATGTTTCTACATTGATAACCTGTACCATATAGCACTTTATCAGAGACTTTAATCAATATAATTTATTTGGACAACTCAAGATTGGTGAACAGACTGTAAGACCCGGATAGCGAACAGATTGCAATATATGCGAGCATTTTTCTTTGCTCGTATGCGTACGTTAAAACAAGCACAACCACTACAGCTCCTCTGTCCGTAAATAAATGTACCTTTAGCCTTGTCTTAAGTCAGTATTTTGTAGGAAAACTTAGAAATATTTATGACTCTAAATTGGTATCAGTAGATATGTTTTCAAATCTAGTTTTATAATATATCAATTTCATTTAATATATGTGGAGCCACTCTTTGGCGATTGAACAAGATTTTATTTATTTAGTGTTCTCCCACGCAATACAACAATTGATTTTCTATATGATGATTTTATGTTGTTGGATATCCATGACCCAAAAAAAAAGTTTTTCAAAAGTAAATTGTGAGTTTCTCTTACCAGTGCGTGAATTGTTTTACTTCTAACCATATATGATGATACAACCAAAATTAGGATAAACCTCAAATATGAGATTTTTAGTTTATTTTAAACCCATTGCAACACGCGGACATTGTACTAGTTGTGATAGTTTTTTGAAGTGGCAGGTAGCAAAATGCAATTTTCTTCCTTCTCGTGCGACCATCCATTCGACCAAAACTTTCTTTGAGCATTGCACGGCTACAGAATATACTCCCTCTGTTTTAAAATACAAGATGTTTTAGCTTTGTGAAGCAAATATATCTAGACTTCTTTTAATAGGATTTATAGTGAATCTATACACTAAAACAAGTCTAGGTATATTTTCTTTACAAAGCTAAAACATCTTATATTTTAAAACGGAGGGAGTACTAGCGACTCCGTAACCCTGCCATGTCCTACCCTTCATGGACGGGCTTATAGCTCCTATGCGACGTCTTTACGTGGAATTGGAAGGAAAGCGACATCGTTGAAAAGAATAGCTCGCATGCGACACTTCTGAAGCGACAAATAGCTCCCGTGCGACACTTCTAGTTAACCCCACGAGACCGTCAACGAATTCAAATCAGCTGAGCACAGTAGGACCCACAGCCTCTCCACGTCACGGCGGAACTCGCCTGATGTCCACCTCATATCGTGGGACCCACCCTGTGGTTGAAGAGAGCCGTTGGCCCCGATCCGTCCCCGCACCCGAGCACTCCCGCCACCGTTCCAGCATCTCATCCCCTTCTGTTTTCTTCTCCGGCGAGCAAGTGCGGCAACGTTGGCGAGGGATGTCGAGCTCTGCTTCCTCCCACCGCTTATGGCCTCGGTATGGTGCGGTGCCGATGAGGAGGTGCCCTGATTGCCCCCGTACCACGCCCCTGAAGCGTCTTGTCACATCCACCGACAAGAACGACAACATTGGCCGGGAATTTGTGAAGTGTGAGATCAAGCTCGAGCCGGGAAAGGTGAGATCTGAGTGTTCCGAGCGCCAATTTCTCGCTTTTCTTTCGAAATTTCATGCATTTCATCGAATTTGGGATTTAGGGTTCATCTCTGCGATTTCAGGAACTGCCAAAATATGGGCATTTTGAGTGGCTTGATGAGTACATCGAGCGAATTGGGGTGGAGGTAGCATCTCGGGAGCTCGAAAACCCATCCGTGGTGGAGCAATTGGGATGTGGCAACCCCATTTCCGCTGGTACTACGGTGGATGCGGAAGTGAAGGCCGAGCTGAAGAAGATGAACAAGCAGCTAAGGCAAATCATCGAATTGAAGAAGCAGGACAATGTGATGGCTGGTTTTTTTTATTTTTGTGTAATTTCTCTCGGATTAGTTTATCTCCTGATCGTTAGTCATTAGACAGCGCAGTCAGTGTTCGAGTGATGCTTTGTAATGGATGTAATGGATGTAATGGTCTATGGGCTTGAATAAAATGCAACACAAATTGGGGCTAATTTTGAGCTGCTCCGTTTTCGAAATCAGTGTTCCTTCAGTTTCGCCAGTGTTCCTTTTATCAGTGTGCAGGGGGCGCCCGTGTGCAGGGGAGGGGGAGGGGTTGAAAAGCTAAAAAAACAATTGACGAGGATTGAAAAAGGCCAGGCCCAAATAGAAATTAGCTAGGCCAAAATGGTCGTATCCAGGCCCAATAGTAACTATATGTTGATTGGGCAAAAAAATGGTACCCACGTTACAATCTAAATAGGGATGTGTGGATCTGCAGATACTCGTGCTCAGATCGCAATCTTTTTTTTTGTGAAAGTAAATATATAAATGAAGTCCAAGGGCATCCATTTAACTAACATAACTTGGGCGCTCCTTTAACTTATGTAAATATGTAAATGTCTTGTTTGAAAATGAACCATGTGTTGTTTGAAAATAATCAACCATCTTTACGTTAACTTATTCTTCCTTTTGAGCTTTTCTAATTTCACTCATTTTATAAATATTGGACGAATATTATATGAGAACTTGTTTTTATGTCTTTTGTTTTATGCACTTGTTGTTTTGGGTGTTTTGACAAATGACAATACAATAAAACACATATTACAATAAAACAAGGGGATAGATAATATTGGGATAACATTTCTTATATTAGATAGCCGGATCGATAACATTGGGATAACATTACAATAAAAAGAAAAAAGTACAATAATATAGAAGGGAATAGGCGTCCCGCCTAAACCCTGGGCTAGCCCCTAAACCCTAACCCTAGCTACCCTACTCCATCGGCGGTGGAGGCGGTGCCGGTGCCGCCGCCCTCCGAGCCACCGCGGCATTCCAATCCGCCAGCCTCTCCCGGTGCTCCCGCCGCCGCTGCTCCTCCTGGAAGGCCCATCGATTGGCCTCCCGTCGTTATTCATCCTCCCGTCTGTGCCTTTTCTTCAAGGCGCGCTTGGCCCGCTTCTCCTCCCACTTGGCGTAAGCAGCCAGCTCCGCCTCCTCCTTCTTCTCCGCCGCCTTCCAGTACTCTTCGGAGGGGCCGTCGTCTGGGAAGTTGCCGCCGCCGGGGACGGGGTTGTGGACGAAGGGGCCCTCCGCCCAGGGGCAGGGCGGGGATTTGCGTCCCTTCTTGCCACGCTTGGGGCGCGTGGGCGCCTCCTGCTCCCAGACCTACTTGTGGTCTGGGTGGTTGTCCTCGTCACTAATTTCGGTGTCGGAAGGGAAGCGGAGGGGGGAGGTCGCCATGGTCGCCAGAGTGTTTGGGGGCTGGGAGGAGGCAAAGGGACGGGCTCGAGGTTGAAGATGAGGGGCAAGATGAGATGAGGAGGCAAAGGCGTTTTACCTATTTATTGAGGACGGGACGTGAAGGGCGGCGTGGGAATCCAGCGCGCAGCTGCAGGCGCTGCGTGTGGGCAGCGGGGCGAGGCCGTGCGTGATCAATGCGAAAGAGAGAAAAAATTGCTAGGATGCGACGTGACCCCTGCACCGTCGCCCCCGCCCCTGCATGCATGCATTAATGCGAAAGAGAGAGAAAAATGTCCAAGGTAGTTGTTCATTGGCAGTGAAAAATAAAAGAGAAAATAGAATTTGGCCTTGATTTACTCGGTAATAAATGCAGGAATCTTACCAAGGTACTCGTTCGTTTTTACACACTGCATGCAACAAACTCGTTCGTTTTTACACACGCAAGAAAAATCGGTGGGAGTTTATAATATTTTAGATTTTAATTTTTTTCTTATATACGTAATCAAAGTTGATATTTTAGATTTATAAATATTGACTTTTTGTATGGCGCATGAACCGGATGAGAGTAAGTTTGACTGAAGAAAGTTGTTCGATGTATACTTATTTAATGTGACAGAGGGAGTAAATACGCTGCAGCGATGTTGCACGCAAAATAGCTAGACTGCGACGCTCCGCCCAGCTGCATAGCATGCATGCATGATGCATTGCGTGTGGGAAGCTGCATAGCATGCATACATGGTGCAGCCCACTTCGCCCAGCGTCCTCGCATGCCACGCTCGGTCCAACGGTCCATTTTTTTCTTAGGCTGGTCATAGTGACATGCATACTCCCTCTGTCCACAAAATTGCTTCACAGAAATCAAGTCCAATAACATTTAGCAAATGGTCTCTTCAATTTATTTGCGGACGGAGGGATTATGTGGGAGTAACTTAGATATGGTATCATGCATATGTTAATAGTCTAAGTTACTACTCCATAGTGCAAAATAACATAGATATGGTATCATGCAAAGTCTCATTTATTATAATGAACCTGAGGGGAGTAAGTTTGACTGAAGAAAGTTGTTAGACGTACACTTATTTAATACGACGGAGGGAGTAAATACGCTGCAGCGCTGTTGCACGCAAAATAGCTAGACTGTGACGCTAGGGGCAGCTGCATGCATGGTGTACACTTATTTAATGGAGTATGCCACGTTGTATCTTATATGTTCATCCAAAACGATGACGCCAATCAGATTCCAGAATCATCCATCCCACGGATCGCCAAGAGCTAGCCGCGAAATCCTTCTAAGAGACACCAACCAATCAGGTTGCAGAACAAGCCCTTCCACGGATCGCCTAGAGCCACCCGCAGAATCCTTCTAGAAGACGCGATCGGACGGCCACAGTGTTGCGTTAGGGTTAGATCTACGTTCCTCATTCGGCCTTAGGGTTAGCTAGGTTTAGAATGTAGTCAACGGGGTTTCACAAGTTTGACCAGACATTCAAATGTGCATAACTAATTCAAAAAAAATCAAAAAATACACAATCTTCGCATGGTGTCATGTTATGTGACATAGTTGTGAGGAAAAATATCAAACTTGGTCTATTGATCATATTTCAAAAAACCCTTCACAAAATGACCTATCTCCTCCGAGGTTTCGGGCTTTCGGGTCAAATGACCAATGATATGGCTAGAATCAAGGCATAGTTTGTGATAATGTGCTCATATTGGGCATGCATGTCTATAATGGGATGACTAACAATGTTGTAGCACAAAGTTTTCCTTTTCGACGCACAAAAAATCCATTTTCTATTTTCTGAGTGCCGAAAGAGGGGGGATTTGTGAAGCAACCACCAAATTGAAGTTTCAAAATGGTAACATCCTATTTTTCAAAAATACTATACCACCTAGCATGTACAATTTCCCAACTTGAGTATCTCAAACCTTTTATTCCATCCCTGGTGAAAAAGACAAATCCTGCCGAATCGGCTGGAAGTGGGTAAGATATGAACTACAGGTACATGATTTCATGCTGATGATTTTTGTAAAAATCATTTTTAGGTTCACAACATGCTATTTCATCAGAGATCCAATGCTAGTTTTGTGAGCCTCAGCCCCTAGCTAAGAATATTTATGAAAACTCTTCAAGTTTGACCAGACATTCAAATGTGCATAACTAATTCAAAAAAAATCAAAAAAATACAAAACCTTCGCATGGTGTCATGTTATGTGACATAGTTCTGAGGAAAAATATCAAACTTGGTTTTAGAAATGGTCGAAAAAACTTGCTAAGAAATGGGGTGGTTTACCCTAGCTTTGGAGCCCATTTCTACACCATTTTGGGTGAGGGTGAGTTGTACTTCACAAAAGGGATCAGGGTGAGGATGAGTTGTATTGTACATATGAGAAAAACGTTGGAAGCTCATACAAACATAGAAAAGTGACATAGCTACATTTGTTGAAATTCAAATTTACCATCATATTTGAATTTTGTCCAAATTATCAACAAGTGACAAATTATTATAATAACAAATGTTTACAACAACAACAACTGCCAAATTATTACAATAACAAATGTTTACAACAACAAGTGCCAAATTTAAAGTCTATTTCTTTTGGCTCTTCTTACCCCTCGTTTTCTTCTCATTCACAAGTTTCACACCACACAACAGGTTTATGCTTTTTTTTCTTACCATTACCATCTGGCCTCCCCCACAGCACGTCCAAGGGTCTCCTTCACATCCTACACCTCCTCAACAACCTCATGATCATGATCCAGAGCCTCATCAACATGGTCACTTTGCACCAGAGCCTCGAAAACATGGTCAGTTTGCACCAGAGCCTCAACAACAGGCTCATTTTACACCAGAGCCTCAACAACAGGCTCATTTTGCACTAGAGCGTCAACAACAGGATCATTTTGCCCCTCATTTTGCACCAGATCTTCCAAATCAGAAACGGTGTGCCCTAAAGCCTCAACAGTTTGCACATCATCCTCCAAAACAAGTTCAGATTGCACCTCAGCAGCACCAAACATGATCTGGTTAGTTCTCTTCTTTCTTTGGCCATTGATTCTTGCCCTTTTCACTGGCCAGTGTTTGCTAACATCAAAGGAGGACACAAGGAGAACTGAATGTCCACTTCAGTCTATTGAGACTGATCTGTAAGTGCTGGAATTGGTGTTCCATATGCAGCCTTGAATTTTGCTACAGAATAATACTCATGCAAATATGGGAGCATATTTAGCTTATGTTTGGAGGCCAAGAAAAGTATTGCATGCTCACAAGGCTTCCCAGTGTGTTGCCACTCAAGGCATGTGCATTCATGCAATTGAGTGTCAACAACATGCCTCCTGCCAGTCTTTGTATCTCTGACTTCAGCACCCCACAATGAGGATTTCTCAACATGCAAATGTGCAAGATTTACACTCCATTGACCACTGCTGCACAACATCAGTAAGCTTATCTCCTTAAAGAACATCACCAAGCCTTCTTCTCAATTCCCACAACCTCATGATCATGATCCTGATATGGTCAACCATGTCATGGATAGGCAAGTATTTTAACTCCTTCACTTTGTTGTTGAAACTTTCTGCCAAATTATTGTTGATATGATCACATTTGATGGCAGTGTTAAAACCAGACATGTACCATAAAAGAGAATGGTAGGTTTCCAACCATGTACAAAACTTGACCCTATCCTCCTCAGAGCATGCCCCGCCTTAATCTTCTCAAGGTGATATGAATGTGTCTGCCTGGTGTAAGATCTTGCTGCTGGCCACATGCGTCCAAAATCATCTCCTCTGAATTTTTTGATCAAATTCATCCACATATGGCCGAAGCACTCCCTCTGCTTAGCATGAGGGAAAACAATCTTCACTGCATTTTCTAAACCTTTACATGCATCTGTGTGCACTGCCAATGGAGAGACTGGCCCTATGCATGTTTTCAACTGCATCATGAACCATGTCCATGATGCCTCTATCTCAGACTGAAACATGCCATAGCTACAGGGAACATCCAATTGTGTCCATCTAAAGCATTGCATGCTGCTAGTTGACCATTCCACTTTCCAGTCAAGAAAGATGAGTCTATACTCAAATATGGACGGCACCCTGCTTTGAAGCCATCGATGCAAGGCTTTAAAGCCATGAAGAATTTAGAGAAGAAGACTTTCCCATCAGTTGTTACCTCAGTATCTATCTCCACAACACTGTCAGGTGACCTCTTCTCTACTTCTGCTTTGAAGTTATAAAGCATTCGAAAGGTATTTGCCCAATCACCATATAGCTCTTTCATTGCCCTTTGCTTTGCCTTCCACACTGTAGTATAATTCAGCTTAATGGGGTACTGCTTTTCCAAGTCTATTTTCAGTCTCTTTGCAGTGTTGTTTGGTGTTGTGGCTAAAATGGGCTTGATCTTTTCTGCAACCCATTATTGTGATGTCATCTTTGTAACTGTTTGAGAACTTGTAATGCAAGTATGAGGTTTTGGAATTTGATTCACTCTTATTGTCTTTCCATCAGGTTGGCGTCTAGCAGATATATACCACTTGCAAGGCTTGGCACCACCATCATAACCTATGCATTTTGCATAGAACTTCAGTTTATCAGTTCACATAGTCTTGATAGCAAACTCACGTTTGACTGCATATGTCCTGAAACACATCCTGAATTCATCCATGCTTGGAAATAATCTCCCAACTTCAATAACTGGGTCTGGGTCCTCTTTGTCATAAACTGTTACTAGCTCATCATCATGTGCATCATCTACATGAACTGCAGCATTTTCCAACAACTCTAGATCTATATCTGCCTCTTCATCTCTTAAATGGTTGTCACCATCATTTGAAGCTTCATCCCTCTTCTTCTCCTTGTCTCTGTCATCTATAGGAATGCCAAAAAGTTTTGCCATTTCAATGTCAACTATTGGTGCAATGACCAAATCAGTCTGGTCATGTATCTCAACTGAATTCCAATCAACAGTTACAATCCTTTGTGCATTACCATCTGCAGCCTCCCCTTGTGCATTAGCATCATCCTCCACTGTTAACACTTCCAACTCAGTAAGTATAGGCATTACTTGCCTTTGTGTAGCCCAATCATCCTCGACCATCTGAGCAGCCAACTTCGAGGCCACATATCCAACCCTCGAATCAGGTTCCAGATCAATGAGTTGTGCTAAAAACATAACAGTTTTGCTTGTCCAACCGTTTCGCTCATCGATTTCATCAACTATATGTTCACCTGTCTCAACACTAACATAGTCACATTTGTAATCATCAAATCGTAACAAAGAAACTTCTTGCTCTGGCCCCCAAACCACACTATTCCCAATTTTTTCCACCATTTTCCTCACCGCCTCCTCTCCCATGTTTATTAGCTCTTGGGGATCAACATGTTCTAATTCCACCTCCCATTTAACAACAGTGTCTCTCTTAATGAGCTGCATGCTGCCATCAACTAAAACAGCCCTAGAGGGAAAGAAATTGATGCGAATTTCGAAGGTTTGGCGCGCAACATCGTCTCCCCTGTTTTTGGCGGGCATTGTGAGCTAGCGGAAGCGAACAAAGAGCTCAACCTTAGAGAAATTAAGTGCAGAGATACGGGATATACCGATTAGAAGTCTCCTCTCCATGCTCCATATCGTTCCCCTCACCCCGTTCAGCACACCCTCGCCTCCACAATCTAGCATCAATGGGCACGCTCAGATCTCGAATTGAGAAGAATGGGAGAGGAATTAGCTTTTAAATGGCACTCACCACCTTCGTCGTCGAAGGAAAGCGCCGCCGCCTAAATTAATTGCCGTGCCGCCGCCGGCGTCGAGAACGATAGGTGAGGTCCACCGCCGTCATCGAGGAAGCTACAGTCAGTGTGACGCGCTCTCTCAGCCGGAAGCGGTTGGTTTGACTGGCTTGACTGGCTGTCCCAACCGACCGGTTTGGCTTAACCCTAATCTTGGAACAAAGTTAAATGTGTCCTTAACGACCGTTTTATGGCCCGTATGGCACTGGGCTATTAGCTGCCTCACAAGCGTCGCATGCGAGCTATTATTTTCAACGATGTCGTGTTCCTTCCAATTCTGCGTAAAGACGTCGCATAGGAGCTATAAGCCCTTCATGGACAAAGACTATGATCCCTGCCGCCGACGGCCCGCAGAAGCTGGACCCGTCGTCGTCCTCCTGGAGGCTGGCTGCGCG
Source organism: Avena longiglumis (assembly GCA_030063025.1). Taxonomy (NCBI): domain Eukaryota; kingdom Viridiplantae; phylum Streptophyta; class Magnoliopsida; order Poales; family Poaceae; genus Avena; species Avena longiglumis. The sequence continues at coordinate 537,221,618 of CP125973.1, forward strand.
CGAGCAGTGGGCTGCAGGGCAACGTGCTGCTGATCGCAAAAGATGAGTGTTAGTTAATCTAGTCGTTAGCTCTGTCAGTAGTGTCAAATAAGTTCGGTTAGGTTCAGCTAGTTTTCAGGAGAGGATTAGCTAGTTTCTGTTAGCAGTTTGACCCGATCCTTGCGCTGTAAGCTCGATCGCCCGGTCGTGGGATGGCGCGGCCGATGTGGGCATCGTGTTCTCTCACGCACGATCGTTACCTTGTTCAATAAAAGGATAAGAAGAAAGAGAAAAGCTGTAAGGTTGCACGCAGAGCAAAACACCCTGTCTCCCTCACTGAAATTGCTATTTCTTGCGATTTGGTTTCAGTTTATGATTGCAGAAGATCACAACGAGGTGGCGGACGATATGCAGAGGGCAGCGCATCGAGCTCCTGCTGGAAAGGCGCGGCGGAGGCGCTTGACGGCGGCGAGCTTGGACTGGGAGCTGCGGAGGGTCTCGCGAGGTGCACGGCAGTCGTGCAGCCGGAAAGGTCGTAGCGATCGTCGCACAGCGATGCCGCATGCAGGCCGCGTCCGCAATGCAGAGCCTGTGTTCCGTCAAGATAATGTCACACTAAGTTCTACCTTCCTGATGCCTCATATTCTCAAACTAACCCATCATTCTTTTTCTTTCTTCTTGCGTTCCTATTGCTGGGGGTTGGAAACTTGGAGTATACTATATGAGAGGGAAGTGTCGGTTACTTGGATTTTGTGGTTCTTGCATTGTTGCTTGTGGCAGTGTGTACGTGCTTTATTTATAAAACGGAGCAAGAGTCTATTTCAAAATAGTAGGTGCGCTAAGAGAAAATGTTGTTGAATGGCTAGTGAAGCACGAAGAGAAGCAGAATGGCCCGTTCGATTTTGGCATATAAATGGTTAGTCATGGAAGACATGTACGTGGTCGTTGAAAACATTTACATCTGATAAATATTACGAGATATTGTTCATAGCAAGATCTTGGTAAATAATGAAGGCTTGCTGAATGTGATCAAATGTGATTCTGATGTCGGAGTGGATTGCGTGTATACCTGGACATGAAACTCGGGCCAGAAAGCTCGGCCCGAGTTTTTTGGGCTCGGCGCGAGCTTAGCTCGGCCCGCGGAAGGCACTGGACCGAGCCTAGCATGCGAAGTTGGACCGCGGCGAGATCGGGCTGGCTCGGGCTCGGCCCGGTCCGGCTCGTTTGGCTCGCTGTTAATTTTTTTTTTTGGAATTTTTATGGGCCGAATTGTGTAGAAAGGGACTAACTTGGCCGAACCCTAACGATACACAGAGGGAGAAATCCAAACAATTGTCAGTCGCTCGTCTCCTGCCTCCATCCCCACGACCACACGCAAGCAGCCGCCGCCCAGACGCCACCTTGCTCCTCTCCTCCACCCCCATCTCCGACGCCGCCCGTGCCGGCCTTGATCCTCTCCTCCACCCCCATCCACGACGCCCTCCAGCTGCCTACGCACGCGCCGTCGACGAGGAGATAGAGCAGCCTCCATGCACCACCGTCGTGCACCGCCGCCGCTGCCTCCACCGACGCTGTTGAAGAAGACCCCACCCGTCAGTGAGTCAGCCACGCCAGGCTCGCGAGCCGCACCGAGCTTCACCGAGTTTTGGAAAGCTCGGGCCGAGCTCCACCTTGAGGCTCGCCGGCAGGGTCGAGCTTTTCTCTGGCTCGGCCCGAGCCAGACCGAGTTGGCTCGTGTCCAGGTATAATTGTGTGTTTCAAAGCAGTATCTGTTTGATATTACTGCTAGGTGCATACTGCCATATTCACCACGAACGTGTTTGGGATGACCCCCAATTTTCAGAGCTCAAACCAAGTGACAAGCAACGTAAGCTAGTACGATGCATATATGCCTTTGTGGGTTCATTAAAAATTCCAACTAGCGATGATATTATGATTTAATAATCACAGGCGTAGACTGTTAGGTACCAAAGTATTGTCTCACGATTCACTCTTAGTTACAGGAAATTGGATCCAAATTGAAAGAGGAAAATTACAGAGGAAAGATAAACTAGGAACAACCCAGTCGCCTTGCCAAAGCCGTGATCCCAATGGATACCTTCACCTACTTTTCTTCCTCCTCCTTATACATCTCTTGCCAACGCACGTCAGGGTGGTGTGGTTCACTTGGTCCAGACGCTGCCAACATATTTGCGGTTGGGCTGGACCAGACGCCTCGGTCGCTCGACGACGACGCGTCGCTCCTGGTCTTGGCTTGTGTCTTGGTGACGCGGTGCAGGCGAGGTTGACGGTGGGATGCTAACATAGACGGTAAAATGAAAGCTTCTACTTTAGCTGTTGATGGTTTACGAGAGGAGAGATGCTCCTGGCACCAAATTTATTTCACTTATTATTCTAGGAGAACCAAACTACACTATAACGACGGGATCGTCGGCGTTGTCTCCTTTGGCGGCGAGTTCCCACGGCATCCCGCTGCCGCGGAGCACCTGCACCTCGAACACCAGCTCCTCCCTGGCGCGGCCGCCCCCGGCCACCAGCTCGAACACGCACGCGTCGCCGACCAGCAGCCCATTGTCGACGGCGAAGTCGGCCCACGCCCCGTCGAGCCTCTTCGTCCTGGTGTCGCCGCAGTAGCTCATGATCCACGACCTCCCGCCGCAGCGGAGCACGGTGGCCGTGCGCCGATTGGGGAGCTGGCGGTGGAAGTGAACCGGGAGGACCTGAGCAAAAAGGCATGGACACGATCGGTCATGAAATCCCCCAAACGAAAATGTTGCTCGTATACGAGTGATGACTGGAGACGTACCAGCTGTTAGGAATAGACAAGTTATATTCCTCTGGGGGCCAAAGGCCACAATATATAGTACAGGTACAGGGCAAATATGCAGGAAGCCCCCTAACATATGGGGGAAATACAATATACAGATATATACATCTAACACCCCCCCTCAAACTCATGGTGGATCCACAACACTGAGTTTGGAGAGTAAGAAATCATGCTGCGCTCTGGTCTGGGCCTTCGTGAAGAAGTCCGCCAACTGTAAATCTGAAGGCACATACTGAAGCGCAACAACCTGAGCCTGCACCTGAGCACGTGTATAAAAAGCATCAACACCAATATGCTTGGTAAGCTCATGCTTGACCGGATCACGTGCAATACTAATAGCACCTGTACTGTCAGACAAAACCAGACTGGGTGTGGTAATCGAAACCCCAAAATCCGCAAGTAACCACCGTAACCAGGTCACCTCAGCAGTCAACAAGGCCATAGCACGCAACTCAGCCTCAACACTCGAACGAGAAACCGCTGTCTGTTTCTTAGTCTTCCAAGCAATGAGCGAACCACCAAGAAACACACAGTAAGCAGAAAGTGAACGGCGATCCGAAGGATCACTCGCCCACGTAGCATCCGAATAGCACTGGAGCTGGAGAGAGCTGGAACGAGGAAAGAAAAGACGACGAGTGATCGTACCACGAAGATAACGAAGAACACGAAGAAGATGACTATAGTGAACAGTGGTAGGAGCAGAAACAAACTGACTCAGAATATGAACAGGATAAGAGATGTCAGGACGAGTGACAGCAAGATAAACAAGACTCCCAACAAGATGCCGATAACGCGTCGGATCAGAAAGAGGATCACCATCAGTAAGTTGAAGCTTAACATTAAGCTCCATAGGAGTCTCAACAGTGCGCTCATCCCCAAGAGCAGCACGAGCAAGAAAATCCTGAATATACTTCTCCTGAGAGATGTAAAAGCCATCAGAAGTGGAGGAAACCTCAATCCCAAGAAAGTATCGAAGAGGACCAAGGTCAGTCATAAGAAACTGATCACGAAGACGAGCCTTAACAAAGGCTATATACTCAGGATCATCACCGGTAATGATCATATCATCAACATAGAGAAGAAGAAGAGTGCGTCCACGAGGAGAAGTGTGAACAAACAACGCTGGATCATGAGCACTAGGGGAGAAACCAGCAGCTGTCACTACAGAAGCAAAGCGCTCAAACCAGGCACGAGGGGCCTGTTTGAGGCCATAAAGAGAACGTCGAAGGCGACAAACCATCCCCTCAGAACAGAGTACCCGGAGGAGGCTGCATATAAACCTCCTCACTCAATCGACCATTGAGAAAGACATTCGAACATCAAGCTGAGAGACATGCACGGAAATGTAACAGAAGCAGAGTACGCACAGTGGTCATATGAGCGACAGGAGCAAAAGTCTCATCATAGTCACGACCATGCTCCTGCTGAAAACCACGAGCCACAAGACGCGCTTTATAGCGCTCAAGAGATCCATCAGAGCGAGTCTTAATCTTATAGACCCACTTACACGTGATAGGACGAACACCGGGAGGAGGAGAAACAAGATCCCAGGTGCCAGTGCGCTCAAGCGCAGCAATCTCCTCGGCCATGGCCAGCTTATCTGTGATGATGCTCAGCATCCCGATAAGAGGTTGGCTCAGAGGCAACAGAAAGACCATACTGACTAGGAGAGTAACGGTTGGGGGCACGACGTTGACGAACAGGACGAGGAGAGGGAAGATCATCAGAGGAAGACGACGCAGGAGACGACGATGAAGAGGAGGGAATAGAAGAGAAAGACTCCGGAGAGCGAGGAGAACTAGGAGAACTAGACGGAGAAGAAGATGACGGTGTCGAAGAAGAGACATCAGAGGGAGGAGATCCTGAAGAAGACACAATAGGGGTAGAAGGAGGTGTGTCAGGAAAGAGAAGAAAAGAGATATCTTCCACCGGGTAAGTACCAGCGGTGGGACGAGGATAGAAAGGACGCGTCTCATCAAAAGTAACATCACGAGAGATACGCATCCGACGACCAACAGGGTCCCAACAGCGATAGCCCTTATGCTCATCACTGTATCCGAGGAAAACACACTCAACAGACTGAGCGGTCAGTTTGGTGCGTTCGCGAGGAGCAAGTAAAACATAGCAAACACAACCAAACAAGCGAAGCATGGAGTAATCTGGAGACTGTCCAGAGAGGCGCTCAAGAGGGATACCACCCTGCAAAGCAGCAGAAGGCTGAATATTGATGAGGTAAGCCGATGTAGCGACAGCCTCAGCCCAGAAATGCGGCGGGAGAGAAGAAGCAATCATCATAGCGCGAGTGGTCTCAAGAAGATGGCGATGCTTACGCTCAGCAACGCCATTCTGGGCATGTGCGCCAGGACAGGAGAACTGAGCAAGAGTGCCCTGCTCAGCAAGAACACCTCGCAACATCTGGGAGATATACTCACCAGCAGAATCCGCACGAAACACACGGATGGGGGTAGAATATTGAGTACGAACCATGGCCGCAAAACGCTGATATATGGAGAGCACCTCACTACGAGAGCGCATAAAATACAACCAAGTGTACCGAGAAAAATCATCGATGAATAAAATATAGTAGCGATGGCCCCCTTTCGAAGCGAAAGGAGCCGGACCCCAAACATCAGAATGAACTAAATCAAAAGGTCGCTGAGATACAGACGCGCTAGTAGGATAGGGAAGCTGAATCTGTTTACCCAACCTACAGCCCTGACAATGCAAAGACCCATCTCCTGAGACAGACCCCAGAAGACCACGATGAACTAATGACGACAGGCGAGAGTCACAGAGGTGACCAAGACGATGATGCCACTGCTGAAAAGAGCTGGTAGTAGAGGCGACAACCGGAGAAGAACTGGCAGATGAAGTGGCAGCGGAAGGAACGCGAAGCCAGTCTAACTCCCAAAGTCCTGAAGAATCACGGCTGCGAGGGCCAGCTCCAACCAGGGCCTGGGTGCGACGGTCCTGGACAACACAAGAATCAGCATCAAGAATGACGCGACAACCAGAGTCAGTAAGCTGGCTAGCAGAGAACAGATTCATCTTAAGAAGAGGGACATGAGAAATATCAGGAACAAAAAAAGAAGAAGTAGAAAGGGTGCCTCGACTAGAAACAGGGAGAGAGGTGGACATGGGTCTTTGCCATGATGGCGGTGAAGAAGGGCCGGCCGCCCGTCAGCGGGGCGGTCTCCTGATCCTCGCCGGCGCTCGGCGGTGATTCCTCACCGGGCTCCAGCTTCGGCTTGACCATGCCCACGTCCGGCATCTTCCTCGATGGGCCGGCACAGCTCTCCATCTGACAAGATCAACGGAGACAGCAAGCTTTTACCTGCCACTGCAACTATCAACTCAGTGCAAAGAATTTGAGCACATAAATAACTAGCACGGGGAATTCCATTTTTTGCAACTAAAGAACAATGGGAACTTCTCTTCGAATACGAATAAGGATTTGGAGGGTATTAGAAACAGATAAGCATGAGCACCTGAGCAGAGCAAGCAAGGAAGCAGACCACTACACTTGGATGTTCTTGAGCAAATGCCAACTCCACTGCTCAGTGTTGTGTGATGGGTGTGCAGAAAGCTGTAGTATTCTACCAAGTTACTACCATGGTAAAAGCAAGAACTACCAACCAACCAACCAACCAACCAACCAACCAACCGTCATACGTCGGAGCTGAAGCAATTGATGATTTCAAACAAACAGATACGCCTGCCCTACACATGAGTGCCTTTACGGCAACGTTTCACTGCTCACTGCATTTGGAAAGTATTCACTGCTCACTGCATTTGGAAAGCTAGCAATTCACAGCTCACTGCACCTCCAAAGATAGCTACTCGCTGTTCACTGCATTTGGCAAGCTAGCTAGCTAGCAAGTGACGAAGATGGGAATGTACATCCATCGATCATGGAGATCTTTTTCTGTCAGCTGAATTCATGGGAGTTACAGTGCACATTATTTATTTTAGTTTAAAAGCATAACACCTTATTGAGTACATTGCACATTTTGCAAAATATTCTAACAAATCCTGTAAATGGCTCCAAGCAATCGCCAAGAATTTTGTACACAGGGAGTCGCAAGAATGTGAAATAGCGTGCATGGAATCCTCTTGAAAACATTATACACCCATCGGTACATTCAAAAGGGGGGACTTGTGTTTGGTCAGCCTCCTTCCATTTGTGGAACCCAGAACAGCATACGGCATAGTTGGGCTTTTCAGAGATCCGAGACGCATTTCCCATAGTCCAGCGCCATCGTAACGGAGATCAGGTTCTGTAGGAACTCCTCGGCTGTTGGCTTCTCCCCATCAACAATATCAGTAACGGCTTTAACAAAAATTGCAGGAGTTGAGAACATTTCAGCAACATATGCCACCGCTGCTCCCTGGAAAGGTAAACAAGAAAAATAGAAATCTAAAATTACAACTCAATGTACCAAAGCAAATCGAGAGTGCAGAACAGTAGACAAAACGCAAGTCACTGAATACCAGTGTACATCAATCAACATATTATTAATGTTGATCAACTTCAGCTCAACTAGACTACCAGTTAGAAAAAAAGACCTATACGCATCAGCAAACTATTGTTTTGCCGAGAAAATCATTAAACTAGTTTTTTGCCGAGTACATAAGTGATTCATTTCACAGAGAAGTCAATGGTAGCTGCGCCAGAAAAGATCATTGCCGGTACTAAACAATTGTGTTGTGTACGAATGTATATAGTGTTCTTTTCAAGCATTCCGCATAATATACAGAATGCATCCGCTGAGTCTGTTTTGCTCAGAAGTCTCCTTTCCTTCAATCGGGTCGTCCCACCATTCAAAAATGGAGAGGAAAGATTGGCCATGGCTTCCCGTAGTATCTTTGTCCCAAGATTGTGTTGTGTTCCACACCGCTGTTGTGAAGGGACAGTCTTTGCATAGGTGGACGACAATCGGTGCCAAGCCGCAAAGCTGGCAGGTTGGGTCCCTAGGCCATCCTCCGATTGTTAGCATATCAGCGGTGGGTAGCTTCCCGTGGAGAGTCAGCCAGGAGAAAAGTGTGCATTTTGGTTCGGCGTGGGCCGACCAGATTTTTTGGGCTTTGAATCTGGGAAAGAAGCCATCGAATTGGGCGTGGTAGGCTGAGCTAGTGGTGTACACTCCGTCGGCAGTCAAAGTCCATCTGATGGTGTCCGGTTGGAGAGGGTCGAGTTGAGTGCCATGAATGACGTCCCAAACCTCCAAGTATTGGGATAGCTGATGGGGGGAGTGGAGGCTGGCAACTGATCAGGGTTAGGTGCCCACTGCTTGAGCGGCCCGTGGCCACTCCAGTTGTCGTGCCAAAAGGAGGCAGTTTCTCCGTTCTTAGTTGTTATTTTTGTGCAAGCCCGGAATAGATCCATATCGGCCTTGCTGCAGGGTAGTTTCGATCATGCCCAGGTGCGCGTTGGATTGGTCCATTATAGCCAAGGCCAGCACAGTCTCAACACCCTTCTGGTGCAAGCAAGGTCCGACATTCCAAGACATCCCAAGGCTTTCGGCCTACATATCGTCTTCCAGTTGACTAGCGCTTTCCCCTGCGTGACATGCTCTCCTTCGTCACCAGCCTAGAGGAAATTCCTGACAATCCTGATAATCCGCTTGCGAGCCCATTTTGTGAATTGAATGGCGATGGAGTGGTAGATCACAGTGGCCATCGGTACTGATTTAGCCAGATCGACTCTATTAGGGCGCACAATGTTTCTTCTGTACCAACCAGGAAGCTTTCCAGCAATCTTATCGAAGAGAGGCTGGAAGTCAATTTTGCTAAAACGATGGAAGTGAAGAGGTAGGACCAAGTACTTTATGAGAAAACTTACAAGCTTTGCGGGGAAAGAAGTGAGCACATCGTCAACGTTGATTTGTCTGCATTGCACCGGGAAGATTTCTATTTTTCCATATTGGTCAGCCTTTCCAAAACTGTTTATGATGGCTTTGATGGCAAGCAACTCTTTGATTGGGCTAACGAAGATTCTGGCATCGTCAGCATACAAGAATATTCGGCATCTGGTCATGCAAGAGAGAATAGGCCTTAGAATTCCACTGAAAGTAGCATCTGCCAGAATGCGCTGGAGAGGGTCGATGGCCAGAATAGAGAGCATGGAAGATAGTGGGTCGCCTTGTCTGAACCCCCTTTGATGCCAAAAGGCCGTGCCTGGGTCGCCATTGAGTAGAACATTAGGAAATGCAGAGGGCTAGGGATAGTCAGACCTAGTCCCGCCACATCGGGCCAAAACCGATGGCAGTCAGCACCTCGATTAGGTAGCCCACCCCACAGAGTCAAAAGCTTCGAAGATGTCCAGCTTCAGAAAGAGACTTTGAGTCTTCGAGAAGTGAAGCTCTTTGATGAGATTTTGCACTTGCATGAAGTTATCATGAATACTCTTTTTTCTTGATTAATTTTTTATAATAAATAATCACTGGTTGGCAATTGAGGCGGCACGGTGCCGTATCGCGCCATCTCAAAGCTCTGTACATATCTCCTACGCAACATGGTGTTTCCTTCCTAACGTCTCCTATGCGCAAATCCTTTGCTACGGAAAACCATATCGAAGAAATGAATAATTTTGTGTGAGAAAATTCAATCTTGGGAAGCAGATCTCCATGAGCATATCAGCAGGCAAGAGGGTTACTTCACTATTTATGGACTTTGCCAAGATCAAGTACCGCAAGATAATGTCACACTAAGTTCTACCTTCCTGATGCCTCATATTCTCAAACTAACCCATCCTTTTCCTTCCTTCGATTCTCAAACTAACCCATCAAATTCGTTCCTTCGTGCATTTCTATTGCTGGGAGTTGGAGTATATATGAGAGGGAAGTGTCGGTGACTTGGATTTCTTTTTCTTTCTTGCTTAAATTGTGGTTCTTGTATTGTTGCTTCTGACAATAGGTGTCTTATTTATAAAGCGGGGAGCGGGAGTCCATTTCGAGATAGTAGGCGCGACAAGAGAAAATGTTGATGAAATGGCTAGTGAAGCACGAAGAGAAGTAGAATGGCCCGTTCGATTTTGGGCATATAAACAGTTAGTCATGGAAGACATGTGGTCGATTGAAAACATTTACATCTGGTAAATATTACAAGATATTGTTCACGGCAAGATCTTAATAAATAATGATGGCTTGTTGAATCTTTACTATTATTAAAAAGAAGTTAGTGTTGGTAAGTCTACTTTGACATCAAACATCCACTTTGACAGCAAACATTGGAAGAATCACGGCCCTTCAATCTCTTACCGATGGATCAGATCTCCCGCGTGTTTGATAGCCTAAACTGGTCCTACATCGTCCTATCTTCCGCCCGCACGAACAAATCTCGCCGCCAATTCAGCTCCTCCCTCGGTCAAGCCAGGGACCTCACGCGATCCCCTTCTGAACGAGCCATGGAGGAGGAGACAAATCCCAACTGCCTAGGGCATGTTCTAAGCTCGCCCTCGTCACCCACCTTGCACGCACTGTTGCTGTGGTCGACGATGAGGCCCGCCATGGCCGATGCCGCGGGGAACTTCCATGTGGGCCGGTCGCCGCCCATGAATTCCACCGAGATCTGGTGGCTCACAGCGGGAAGGCGGCCGCCGTGGCCGACGAAGAGGCCCGCCATCGCCGGCGCATGAGGACGTTGATCAGGTGCCTTGCTGCATGATAGGCACAACGCAGCCCCTCTATACATCCTTCATCCAGATCAAAAGGACAACAAACGACCAAGGACAAATGTCACCCACGACCCAGCCAAATCACCAACGACGGGAGGGGGAAATCTCCCGGGCTGGTTCCTGGGCAGAGCTCTGCCGCCGGCATGACCTGAAAACGGCGGCGAGGGAACTACAGCGGCGGGCTCCTCCGCCTCCGCCCTGCAGCGACGGCGCCTTCCGCACCCCATGCAAGCTCTCCGATACGCCATCTTTCAACAGTCAAGATCCAGGATGTTGTTGCTTTCTCACTGTAGGTATCCATGTTTTAATGTCCTTCTAATGTGTTCATTTTCTGCTGCTAACAGATACATTTGTACAGATTTCTCTTGTATAATTTGTCCTTGTAATGTTTAAAAATTCCAATTCCTTTTTAGTACTAACAATCTGTATTTGGTTCAATTGTCTGCTACTAAACATCTGTAACAGCCTACTATGTACTGAATGTTCATGTTCACATGAAACTCTGAATGTCTTGTTGGAATTCCGTTTCAGCTAAGCCTGAAGAATCTGGATTGCAATCGTTGTTGAGTCATGGCTAATGGCGGCAAGCAGCCAGTTTCTCCGGTAAACTGCACAAGATCTCACCCTCTAAGCGCGGATGACGCGGCTCCCCGGACTTGGATGCAGCGGCGGCGCCGGAATAGGCAAGCCCACAAGGAGACTCTGTTCCCCTGCCCAGTTCTTGTTGCATCGTTGTTGGATGTCTCTTCTGTGACTTCCAGGTGAGAGAGATGGCACCGAATCTATGTTGGTCGTTGGATGTGCTTCGACGGTGGATGTAGGGGCGCAAGGTGCGTTGTGCCTTGCCTGCAGCGAGACACTGGATCAGCGTCCGTCGCTCTCCGGAGATTCCTCCCGGTTCCCGCTAGAGGGTGAGTTGTTCGCGGTGGTGGGCGGCCAGGCTAGGCATCCCAGCGTCGCCCCGTCTCCTTCTAGAAGGCAGGTTGTTCGTGGTGATGGGCGTCGGAAGCTCTGCGTGGTCAACCGCGGAAGTGCGAGGGAGAGCCTCTAGGGCATCAACGAGCTCAATGGACAGACTCACAGATCCTCCGCGGCGGCCGCCTCTGTGAAATCTTGGTTTACCTGATACAGGTATACAATGCGGGCCGATAATGCAGAAAACAGTTTTGGTCATTTTTCTTTTAATGCTCAGCCATTTGATGATATAGATGATCCGACCCAAATCAGCGTTTGGTACTTAGGCCAAAGATGGAAAAAATTATGATCCCCCATGGAGCCAATTGAATATGTGGAAGGTACAATTTTGGGACCTTTTGTTTTTACAGATACTTTTTTTGTTTGATGGTTTGATTATATCGTGTTTGGCAAAGCCAGTTGGGTCGGCTAACTGTTCTTCTTTCCAAGTGTTTTTCCTCCGTGATTATCTCAATTAATTTTATTTTGGTTTTCGTGTGCTCTTTTTTCAGGATTAATCTTAAAAAAGTTGTATAATCTCGTTAAAAGTTTCCCCAAAAAGGGATTTGTGCTACATTCATTTACATAACTCTCTTCACGATTTCTTTGTAATTATGTTTACAATAATTTTACTTACTTAAAACTGACCATTATTATGCGTAACAGTTACAAATGTTTTTGGGTGTATGGATTGTAACATGCTACCACCTCTAAATTTTTCTAATATTGATTGTGTTTCTGTTAGCTCTGATCTCCATCAGGGGATTACATTTCTTAGGTTTGCATGCAGCTAGATATGGTGCTTGCATAGAAGTGGACGTGTAAATTGGTGGATGGCGAGTGTTAAAAATTCTGCTTCAAGTACATCACCTATGGATGTCAAAACAAGTGTAGTTTAAGTACAACATCGATGGTTGTCAACTGAAGTGCAGGATAACAAGAGAATAACAATGGCTACAGCAAGGTAACTAAGACCCTGTTAGTACTCAAATTAGCATAGGTTTACTTTATTGAAAAAAGTTGGAATAGCTAACAAAACCGTCATTGTATTGTGGGACTCGGGGCTTCTCATTGTTTTTTGGACTCGGGGCTTATGTGCCCCTTCGTTTGGTGGTTAAATTATGATCTAGCCATAGTGCATACCCTGAGATTCTCTAATACATTTTATAAAAAACCGCCCATGATTATATAATGAGATTCTAGGAAATTTAGCTTAATTAATTCCATATAAGTTCTTCTTTGAGATTATATTTCTGTATTCACACAAGTGGTTGAAGTATCGATTTTCATATTGTCCATTCATCATTTTTCTATACAATTTTAGGATTCCAATCCTATTCAAAGGATGTCCATGGTTATACCTTGAGATTTTAGGAAATCATTTTAATTATTTCCATACAAGTCAGTGTCCAGTTGATGGAAGTGGAATTGGTCCTAAAAGAGTAAGCTCACCTCACAGTCGGCTGCTCCTAAAAGTGTAAGTATAGCTGGTGGTAAAACCGTGACAGAGATAACCGTATTGAGGCTCAAATAGTTAAGTTCTTTCTTTCTGATTCACTTCAAAATAATTTCATGAGGAAATGATCCTTATTCAAGATGGAACCATAGGATCTTGGAAACCTCTCTAGGTATTGTCATCCACCGCATGTATGTCTAGGGAGTAGGAGATGAAATGTTGATAGGAGAGTCTGCTCCCTTCTCTCCAAAATTCCTGTTTACGTATCAATGATGAACAAGAGATGTTTTGGAAACATGTACATTTTAGTAAGTAGACCTTTTTGTGCACGCATTTTAGCTGCCAATCCGTTGTAGCTATCATTCATTGTATCCTTGAAGCTGGTAATTTTTCAGCTAACATATTTGTTTTAACTTGACACTTTGTATCTGGAAGCAGACTACCTTCAATATGTATGTCGCCAACTATCTCCCAGTTAGAGAGTAGACTGTGACACTCCTGAGGACAGAGGAGCGGGACAATGGAAGTCGACTTGCAATAAAGGACTTGTGGCACACAGACGATCAGGCAAGGTGTGATCAGGCAAAGGTTGGCACGAGTTTGTCCATGACAATCCTTGTTCTAGCTAACGATGAACCAGATAACGCTCACGGTTACCATGTATTCATTTTTTTACAAATCATGTAAAGTACGTGATTCCTCCTCATATTTACACATTTTGCACATGGATGTTTTATGATAATGTTTATTTGGAGAACCAAGCTAAATATAATTTCCATGTCACTAAGCTGAGTATTTTATCCCATAAAGAAGTTGACGTTTGTCAATATAATAAATATTGCGTAATGTTGCTTAGTACATGCTTTTATTAATTTTGCATCACATTATAGTTAAATTATAAATTTTGCAAATAGACATACTATTTTTTTGTGCGTTGGGAATTTTAAATATATGCCGATTGGTTTGTAGGATTAGATGCACCACGATTTAACTTAGAACAAAAGGCTAGGATCACCCGGACAAGCAACTGGGATATCGAACCCCATGCAACCCGACCTCCAAACGGCATGTCGCAATAGTACATGTTAGTTTAACCAACTCCAATATATAGAAACCTCATGTCATGTAGAAGACCTCATGTCCATATAAAAAAAAAAACCTCATGTCATGTCTCGATGAAGGTAGAGATGAGCGCCACAAGCTTATTTTCCAAGTATAAAACATGAAGTTTTTTATTTCCATAGCAACGCACAGGCAATCAACTAGTGTGATTCTAATGCGGGAGAGGAATGTGTGTTCCAAACAATGTGCTATGTTGCAAAGATTTTTTTCTAGTAAATATTACAAGATATTGTTCACGGCAAGATCTTGGTAAATAATGACGGCTTGTTGAATGTGATTCTAACGCGGGAGGGGATTGCGTGTTTCAAACAATGTGCTATGTTGCAAAGATTTTTTTAATATTACTAGGTGCATACTGCCATATTCACCACGAACGTGTTTGGGACGGCTGCCAATTTTCAGAGCTAGCTCAAACCACGTGACAAGCAACGTAACTAGTTTGAAACAATGGGAACTTCTCTTTGAGTTTGAAGAAGAATCTGGAGGGTAGAAGCAGATAAGCATGAGCACCTGAGCAGAGCAGGCAAGGAAGCAGACCTCCACACTTGATCTTCAGCCAATGACAAAGCTAACAACTCCACTGCCCAGTTTTGAGTGATGGGTGCAGAAAACTTTAGGATTCTACCAAGTTACTATCATGGTAAAAGCAAGAACTACCAACCAACCAGCATACATCAGAACTGAAGCAATTGATGAGTTCAGACAAACAGATAGAGCTGCCCTACACATGGGTGTCTTTACTGCAACATTTCAATATTCACTGCATTTGGAAAGTATTCATTGTTCACTGCATTTGGAAAGCTAGCAATTCACAGCTACCTCACTGCACCTCCAAAGATAGCTACTCGATGTTCACTGCATTCGGCAAGCTAGCTAGCTAGCATGTGATGAGGCTGGCAATGTACATACATCGATCATGGAGATCCTTTTTCTCTGCTGAATTCATGGGAGATACAGTACACATCATTTATTTTAGTTTAAAAGCATAACACCTTATTGAGTACATTGCACATTTTGCAAAATATTCTAAGAAATCCTGTAAATGGCTCCAAGCAATCACCAAGAATTTTGTACACAGGGAGTCACAAGAATGTGAAATAGCGTGCATGGAACCCCCTGAAAACAATATACACCCATCAGTACATTCAAAAGGGGGGGACTTGTGTTTGGTCAGGCTCCTTCCATTTGTGGAACCCAGAACAGCATACGGCATAGTTGGGCTTTTCAGAGATCCGAGACGCATTTCCCATCAATGAAGTCGATCACTTTGGTGACTGCCTGGTCCAGCGCTGTTAGCTTAATCTTGGTAAGGGAGTCAAGTTACTTGTCTAGCTAGGTTTCTTAGTTTTGGAAAGTGTAGTTTTCCTAGTCGGTTTGGCTTGCATGCAATATACGTGAGTCCTAGTGCGAGTCTTGGTCGTGTAGTACGTACTACTATATTGGGTGTGTCCTAGTACGAGTAGGTATAGGACATTGGGTTAGTCGGCCGTGTATATATATACACGCCGGTGTACCTAAGTTTTGTAACATCGTGGGAGTTGAGAAGAAAATAAAGAAAAAGAACGGGCACGACACGTGCCCTTGGCCATAATATTTTTCGAGCGCGCTTGTTTATCTAGTTTGATGTAGTCGATCTGTGGACAAATTCCAACAATTGGTATCAGAACGAGGTAGAAGATTTGAAGCTTGCCCCGGGGAGGCGACCCGACTAGCGCCTCGGGGCGGGCGACCAGGTGGAGGCGGTGAACATGTCGTCATCGCTGAGGCGGCGGGCGGTCGTCGCTCGGAGGAACGACAAGGAGGAAGATAGCGGGCGAGGCGTCGTCAGTAAAGTGATGGATGGGGATGATCGTTGATGAGTGCGGTGGTACCGGGGTGCGGTGCTGGAGAATCTTGTCAAGATCGTCGTCCGGGAGAGTATGAGTCAAGGAGTCATGATCGTGCGGGTTAGCACATTGAGTTAGCGTTGTGTCTGTGAGTCATCGTTGTGTCCAAGTGCTTGCCTCTGTGAGGATCCGTTGCAGTTGAAGCGAATAAAGGTTGAGGGACTGTTCATTGTATGGACGAAAACGCAATTTGCGTGCCTCAATCAGGTCGTCTATGTGTCTCGACGAGAAGATCAAGTTCAAGTGTGAAGGGGACGGTAAACCAGTGAAGGTGAGTCTCTTCAATGAGGCCATGTCTCTACATGAGGCCGAAGTGGATGGTCTAGTCCACGTCAGGAGGTCGGCATGTATTGCGCTAGGGTGGACGGTGTGTTCCACGGGTGGTGCGATTCCACAAGGTTGCTAGCGTGATTGGGTAGTCCGGATCATGCTTGAGTTGTTCCGTGAAATTCGCCAAGTCAAAATTGGGGAGAGCCAATTAGATTTGTCGTGGTGCGAGACCTAGACAAGACGTAGATCTACAAGGATTTAAGATCAGAGAAACATGGAAGACGAAGAGTAGTCAATCAAGATTAGGAAGAGATTGTTAGCTTAATCTTGGTAAGAGAGTCAAGTTAATTGTCTAGCTAGGTTTTTTAGTTTTGGAAAGTGTAGTTTTCCTAGTCGGTTTGGCTTGCATGCCATATACGTGAGTCCTAGTGCGAGTCTTGGTCGTGTAGTACGTACTACTATATTGGGTGTGTCCTAGTACGAGTAGGTATAGGACATTGGGTTAGTCGGCCGTGTATATATATACACGCCGGTGTACCTAAGTTTTGTAACATCGTGGGAGTTGAGAAGAAAATAAAGAAAAAGAACAGGCACGACACGTGCCCTTGGCCATAATATTTTTCGAGCGCGCTTGTTTATCTAGTTTGATGTAGTCGATCTGTGGGCAAATTCTAACAAACGCCATCGTAACGGAGATCAGGTTCTGTAGAAACTCCTCGGCCGTTGGTTTCACCCCATCAACTATATCAGTAACGGCTTTGACAAAGATTGCAGGTGTTGAGAACATTTCGGCAACATATGCCACCGCTGCTCCCTGGAAAGGTAAACAAGAAAAACAGAGATCTACAATTACAATTCATCGTACCAAAGCAAATCGAGAGTGCAGAACAGTAGACAAAATGCAACAGTAACTGAATATCAGTCTACATCAATCAACATATTCTAAGGGTGCGTTTGGTTCTGCTTCTCCAACCTGCTTCTGTTGTCACAAAGCCAAAAGCTAACCAAAGGGGTATTTTCTGTAGCAGATTTAACCAACACAACCTGATTTTCGTAGTGTTGTTTTTAAAGAAGATTTACCCCAAACCAAACTTCCGGCGAGGAGGCGTACGATATGCAGAGGGCAGCGCATCAAGCTCCTGCTGGAAAGGCGCCGCGGAGGCGCTTGCTGTAGCTGCGGTGGAGCTTGACGGCGGCAAGCTTGGACTGGGAGCTGACGGAGAGTCTCGCGAGGTATACGGCAGTCGTGCAGCCGGAAAGGTCGCACAGGGATGCCGCAAGCAAGGCGCGTCCGCAATGCAGAGCCTGAGTTGCGTCAAGATAATGTCACACTAAGTTCTACCTTCCTGATGCCTCATATTCTCAAACTAACTCGTCCTTTTTTCTTTCTTCTTGCGTTCCTATTGCTGGGGTTTGGAGTATACTATATGAGAGGGAAGTGTCGGTTACTTGGATTTTGTGGTTCTTGCATTGTTGCTTCTGGCAGTAGGTGTTTTATTTATAAACCGGGACGAGAGTCTATTTAAAGATGGTGAGGTGCGCAAGAGAAAATGTTGATGAATAGCTAGTGAAGCACGAAGAGAAGTAGAATATGGCCCGTTCGATTTTGGCATATAAACGGTTAGTCGTGGAAGACATGTGGTTGTTGAAAACATTTACATCAGATGAATACTACGAGATATTGTTCACCGGCCGCAAGATCTTGGTAAATAATGACGGCTTGCTGAATGTGATCAAATGTGATTCTGATGTCGGAGTGGATTGCGTGTTCTAAAGCAGTATTTGTTTGATATTACTGCTAGGTACATACTGCCATATTCACCACGAACGTGTTTGGAGTGACCGCCAATTTTCAGAGCTCAAACCACGCACTACGGCACACAAGCTCTTTGCCGTGTGGACAAAAGACACGGCAAAGGCCTTTTGGAATACGGCAAAGGCTTTGCCGTGTGTACACATACGGCAAATGCCACACGGCAACGTTCGCCACGGCAAAGGCTCTTTGCCGTGTGTTTTCTAAATAAGACACGGCAAAGGCTTTGCCGTGTGTCTCATGCGTTGACACGGCAAAGTAAAGTAAGATGACGGTTTCCCCGGAGATGACGGTGTCTATTCTTTGCCGTGTGTCTTCTCGAAAAGTACACGGCAAAGAAGATGTCTTTGCCGTGTGTCTTCTCGAAAAGTACACGACAAAGAAGTTGTCTTTGCCGTGTATCTCATGGAAAAAGTACACGGCAAAGAAACTGCCTTTTTAAAAAAAAAAAATTGTTTCAAACTTTTTTAAATATTATTTACTTGATAATCTCATATAGAATATTTTAACCCTTTGTATGTTAAATATTAGGTCAAATTGTACTCATAATCAAACTTCCCATGTGGTCACCCATCCTAACACTACTCTAACTCTAGCACGCTTAACTTCTTCATTTCTTCCGAATGAGCTTTCGAGAAAGAAATCATACCTTGTTGCTAATACTTTCATATCAATCCTATAAACTCTTGGGCCATGTTGTCACACATCTCAGTTTTAGATTTCAAACAATTATTTAAGTAAACAATAATGAAAACTAATAATAATATTGAATCCAAATAAAAAATAAAATGATTTTATTTTATTTCCTTTTTCTATTTAATATGGAATAATTCATATATTTAAATCCGTAAATCGGAATTCGACAAATAAAATGTCTAAATCGATCAGAAAAATGTGAGGAATCCAATTATGATATCCATATAATCTTGTGAAAATGGGGTGGTATCATTTTAAATTATCCATTTGGTGGTTGCTTCATAAAACCCCCGGTTTTTTGTGCCCGGAAAATAAAAAATGGCTTTTTGGTGCGAGGAAAAGGAAAACTTCCTCCAGCAACATTATTTGCCATTCCATGATTCACATGCATACACGATATGGGCACATTATCACAAACTATGTCTTGATTCTAGCCATAATATTGATCATTTGACCCGAAAGCCAGGAAACCTCGAATGAGATAGGTCATTTTGTGAATGTTTTTTGAGACATATTCAATATAACAAGTTTGATATTTTTCCTTGCAACCATGTCACATTAGATGACACCACGCAAAGGTTTCGCATTGTTTCGATCGTTTTTGAATTTTTTGTAAAAAACCATGCCCATCCGATCATGTACATGTAGTGCATAAATGACCCACTCCCTGCCGATTCGGCAGGAATTTGTCTTTTTCACCTGAAGTGGATGGAAAGGTTTGACATTCCCCATTGGGACATTGTCCATTTAAGGTTGTCTAGTATTTTTGAAAAATGGGGTGGTAGTATTTTGAATTAGCCATTTGGTGGTTGCTTCATAAAATCCTCCGATTTTACGCTCGGAAAATAGAAAATGGCTTTTTGGTGCGACGAAAAGGAAAACTTCCTCCTGTAACATTGTTCGCCACTCCATGATGCACATACATGAATAATATGGGCATATTATCACAAACTATGCGTTGATTCTAGCTATAACATTGGTTATTTGACCCCGAAAGCCAGGAAACCTCGAATAAGATAGGTCATTTTGTGAAGGTATTTTTCAGACATAATCAATATATGAAGTTTGATATTTTTCCTACCAACTATGTCACATAATATGACACCACGCTAAGTTTTCGCATTGTTTCGATCGTTTTTGAATTTTTTCTGACTCTTTTCACTACAAGAAATGTGCTATACTATGACCTTTTGATAGTGACCCCGAAAGAAATCGTCATAAATTTATGACGATCTTGCTGCAGTTGGTCATGAGCTGTTTGGAAGGGGCAAAGGATAGAAAATGCATGACGATTTGTCCCAAAAACGTCTTAAATTATTTACATGAAATCGTCATAAGCTGGTGTGTACTGTTTGGGGCCTTGTTTGGAGCATACTACGACGATATAGAATTGTCATAGTCACAGCGATGTTATATAGGAAATAAGGGACAAAATAAAGCGACAAGGGGGTTCGAACCCGCGACCCCCCGCTGAACCTCTAGAGAAGCCAACCACCGCGCTAGATCATTGCTTGTGTTATAATACCGCGCCCGCAACTTATGAACACAACATTCGTCTGTTGGGCCTGGGCCTCGCCGGAACACAACTTCCTGCTATTATCCATATTTTTTTCCTTAAGGATTTTTGCAGCCTACGAAGGAACGCGGATGGTGTACTCTTGGGCCGGCTTAGACCCTGAGCGTGGTAGGTTCGCTAGTCCAGTTAGAAAGTTTTTTTTTATTTTCTTTTTCTGTTTTCTTAATTCTTTCATATATTTTTTATAAGAAGTTCAAATGAACTGGTTTTTTTCTCTAAAATATTAGATTATTTAGTAGATCATTTTAGGGTGCTAATTTTCAATACTTTTATTATTTAAAAATAGTGGATATACTAATCCCACATTAGTCCATAGTAGGGACCATTTTTGAATTTTTTAGGCCGCTTCAAACTATGGTCAAAACGCCGGGCACGGAGGTTCTTAGCTAGGGGCTGAGCCTCGCTAAACTTGCATTGGATCTCTGATTAAACATCATACTGTGAGTCTAAAAATGATTTTTACCAAAAATCATGAGCATCGGATCATGTACCTATAGTTCAAACCGGACCCACTTCCGATCGATTCGGCAGGAATTTGTCTTTTTTGCCAGGGGTGAATGGAAAGGTTTGAGATACCCCGGTTGGGACATTGTCCATGTAAGGTGGTCTAATATTTTTACAAAATGTGGCGGTGCCATTCTAAAACTGTCATTTGGTGGTTGCTTCACAAAACGCCCCGTTTTTTGCGCTCGGAAAGTGGAAAATGGTTTTTCCGTGCGTCGAAAAGGAAAACTTCCTCCTGCAACATTGTTCTCCATGCCATGATACATATGTGTGCACAATATGGGCACATTATCACAAACTATGCCCTGATTCTAGCCATAACATTGGTCTTTTGACCCGAAAGCCACGAAACCTCGAACATGATAGGTCATTTTGTGAAGGGTTTTTGAGACATACTCAATTTACCAAGTTTGGTATTTTTCCTTGCAACTATGTCACATAATAAGACACCACGCGAAGGATTTGCGTTGATCGCACTGCTTTTTATTTTTTATGCCCGTTTCAAACCATGGTCAAAACGACGGCATGAAGGTTCTTAGCTTCGAGCCTCGCTAAACTTGCACTGGATCTCTAAAGAAATAGCATATTGCGAGTCTAAAACACATTTTTTCAAAAAATAATGGGCATCAGATCATGTACCTGTAGTTCAAACCGGACTCACTTCCTACCGAATCGGCAGGAATTTGTCTTTTTTGCCAGGGGTGCACGGAAAGGTTTGAGATACCCCGGTTGGGACATTGTCCATGTAAGGTGGTCTAATATTTTTACAAAATGTGGAGGTGCCATTCTAAAACTTTCATTTGGTGGTTGCTTCACAAAACGCCCCGTTTTTTGCGCTCGGAAAATGGAAAATGGTTTTTCCGTGCGTCGAAAAGGAAAACTTCCTCCTGCAACATTGTTCTCCATGCCATGATACATATGTCTGCACAATATGGGCACATTATCACAAACTATGCCCTGATTCTAGCCATAACATTGGTCTTTTGACCCGAAAGCCACGAAACCTCGAACATGATAGGTCATTTTGTGAAGGGTTTTTTGAGACATACTCAATTTACCAAGTTTGGTATTTTTCCTTGCAACTATGTCACATAATAAGACACCACGCGAAGGATTTGCGTTGATCGGACCGTTTTTTATTTTTTTATGCCCGTTTCAAACCATGGTCAAAACGACGGGCATGAAGGTTCTTAGCTCGGGGCCGAGCCTCGCTAAACTTGCACTGGATCTCTAAAGAAATAGCATATTGCGAGTCTAAAACACATTTTTTCAAAAAATAATGGGCATCAGATCATGTACCTGTAGTTCAAACCGGACTCACTTCCTGCCGAATCGGCAGGAATTTGTCTTTTTCGCGAGGGGTGCACGGAAAGGTTTGAGATACCCCGGTTGGGATATTGTCCATGTAAGGTGGTCTAATATTTTTTCAAAATGTGGCGGTGCCATTCTAAAACTGTCATTTGGTGGTTGCTTCACAAAACGCCCCGTTTTTTGCGCTCGGAAAATGGAAAATGGTTTTTCCGCGTCCGAAAAGGAAAACTTCCTCCTGCAACATTGTTCTCCATGCCATGGTACATATGTGTGCACAATATGGGCACATTATCACAAACTATGCCCTGATTCTAGCCATAACATTGGTCTTTTGACCCGAAAGCCACGAAACCTCGAACATGATAGGTCATTTTGTGAAGGGTTTTTTGAGACATACTCAATTTACCAAGTTTGGTATTTTTCCTTGCAACTATGTCACATAATAAGACACCACGCGAAGGATTTGCGTTGATCGAACCGTTTTTTATTTTTTTATGCCCGTTTCAAACCATGGTCAAAACGACGGGCATGAAGGTTCTTAGCTCGGGGCCGAGCCTCGCTAAACTTGCACTGGATCTCTAAAGAAATAGAATATTGCGAGTCTAAAACATATTTTTTCAAAAAATAATGGGCATCAGATCATGTACCTGTAGTTCAAACCGGACTCACTTCCTCCCGAATCGGCAGGAATTTGTCTTTTTTGCGAGGGGTGCACGGAAAGGTTTGAGATACCCCGGTTGGGATATTGTCCTTGTAAGGTGGTCTAATATTTTTACAAAATGTGGCGGTGCCATTCTAAAACTGTCATTTGGTGGTTGCTTCACAAAACGCCCCGTTTTTTGCGCTCGGAAAATGGAAAATGGTTTTTCCGTGCGTCGAAAAGGAAAACTTCCTCCTGCAACATTGTTCTCCATGCCATGATACATATGTGTGCACAATATGGGCACATTATCACAAACTATGCCCTGATTCTAGCCATAACATTGGTCTTTTGACCCGAAAGCCACGAAACCTCGAACATGATAGGTCATTTTGTGAAGGGTTTTTTGAGACATACTCAATTTACCAAGTTTGGTATTTTTCCTTGCAACTATGTCACATAATAAGACACCACGCTAAGGATTTGCGTTGATCGAACTGCTTTTATTTTTTATGCCCGTTTCAAACCATGGTCAAAACGACGGCATGAAGGTTCTTAGCTCGGGCCGAGCCTCGCTAAACTTGCACTGGATCTCTAAAGAAATAGCATATTGTAGTCTAAAACACATTTTTCAAAAATAATGGGCATCGATCATGTACCGTAGTTCAAACCGGACTCACTTCCTACCGAATCGGCAGGAATTTGTCTTTTTCGCGAGGGGTGCACGGAAAGGTTTGAGATACCCCGGTTGGGATATTGTCCATGTAAGGTGGTCTAATATTTTTACAAAATGTGGCGGTGCCATTCTAAAACTGTCATTTGGTGGTTGCTTCACAAACGCCTGCTTTTTGGCGCTCGGAAAATGGAAAATGGTTTTTCCGTGCGTCGAAAAGGAAAACTTCCTCCTGCAACATTGTTCTCCATGCCATTATACATATGTGTGCACAATATGGGCACATTATCACAAACTATGCCCTGATTCTAGCCATAACATTGGTCTTTTGACCCGAAAGCCACGAAACCTCGAACATGATAGGTCATTTTGTGAAGGGTTTTTTGAGACATACTCAATTTACCAAGTTTGGTATTTTTCCTTGCAACTATGTCACATAATAAGACACCACGCGAAGGATTTGCGTTGATCGAACCGTTTTTTATTTTTTTATGCCCGTTTTAAACAATGGTCAAAACGGCGGGCATGAAGGTTCTTAGCTCGGGGCCGAGCCTCGCTAAACTTGCATTGGATCTCTGAAGAAACATGATATTATGAGTCTAAAAATGATTTTTACCAAAAATCATGAGCATCGGATCATGTACCTATAGTTCAAACCGGATCCACTTCCTGCCGATTCGGCAGGAATTTGTCTTTTTTGCCAGGGGTGAACGGAAAGGTTTGTGATACCCCGGTTGGAACATTGTCCATGTAAGGTGGTCTAATATTTTTACAAAATATGGTGGTAGCATTTTAAATTAGAATTTTGGTGGTTGTTTCACAAAACGCACCGTTTTTGGCACCCGGAAAATGGAAAATGACCATTTCTTCTACAACCAATCAAATTACAGGGTTCGGCCTCCCACAGATCAGGAATCTCAGCCTCATCAAAACCGTTAAAAGCCAATCCAACGCTTCTGCGCTCACCCAAAGAAACACAGCTGAAAAAACCACACCTACTTCGATTCCCCTGTGTCCTCTTTCCCTCGTGTGGTTCCCAGTCTCCCAGCCCGAAACCCTACCCCGACCTATCTCCCTCCCAGCGCCCCGCCGCCACTTCTTTGTCCGCCAGATCGCGATCTCCATCGCCGCTCCCCTCCCTGCCCTTCCTTCTCCTCATCCTCTCTCTGGCCCCCACGCCACCGCAGACTCGCCCGACCCAACCCCAACCCCATGGCCAATCTCCTCCTTCCCCGGCGCCGGCCACCCGCTTCATCTCCACCGAAGCCGTCCCCATCACTCTCTTCCGCTAGGTCACGGAAGCCCTCCCTCCTCATATCCCATCGCAGCCTCGCTAACTCCAAGCATCGCCGCCACCACCTACCTCCCCGCCCCTCTCTCGATCTCGATCCAGAGAGGTTCCCCAGCCTCGCTGGAGAAACACAGCTGCCATCACCCTAGCTGCCCAAGAGGGAGATCGATCGTGAGCGCGAGACCATGGAGCAGGAGCTCTTGGCCGGTCATGGGAGTGGGCGTCAGGCTGGGGCTCGGCGCGGGGAAGCCGGCGCGACGCCGAGGGCGGGCGGCGGTGTCGTGCGGGCGCAGAGGTGGAGGCGGAGCTGCGGCGGTGGTGGTGGACGCCACAACAACGACGTCGCTTGGCGACAGCGTCTTCCCTGCGGTGGCTAATTCCCACGGCGGTGGCTACATCCTCGCGTCGCTGGTGATTACCGCGGAGTCGGCGACTTCCCCGTGGTGGTTGGTAGTTCCATGCGTCGTCGGAAACTTCCTCGCGGTGTTGGGCACTTCCCCAAGGCGTCTGCTAGATCCTCCACGGCAACAACCAACATCACCTCTTCGAGCGACCACTAGATCTCCCCATTTTTCAGGTATGCGTCCTACACTACTACACCCTAGTATGTTTCCAGATGTGCACGATGATGGTTGGTAGTATTTTTCTGCCATGATGTGCACGATGCAGCAGATCGATCACCTAGTATGTTTCCAGATATGCAAGACTAAGAACAGATCGATTACTTGCGCTGCTCCCTCTAAATATTTTAGTACCCCACTCTCTCTGAATCTCTTAGCATACACAGTTATAGCATACATGGCTGCTTAGTTTGTATAAATTTCTTGGTTAGTGGTCGTTCTTGTTTGCAAAAGCTTGCTAGTCAGTAAATTTTGCAACAGGTTGATCCGAATATCTATCTCCTGCTGCTATGATAGTTGAAACCCACCTTGTGATAGTTTGCAGGTGGGTTTTTGGTGCCCTCTTCTGTTCGAATTTATCTTTAAACTAAAATGAACACGACATCGGTTCAATTAGATTAGAACCAACATAGGTTGTATGTGTTTTGATGTAGTGAGAAATCGGTATGTTTGTATTTTGAGTATCTTAAACTGCACTTCTCAAAACTGATGCTTGGGTTATCTAGTATATGTGCATTCAGCATGTATTTCTATGCCTGACATGAAAATATGACCTACTTTTTCTACTGCTAGCATTGTATGAAATATGCTTTTAATCATAATAGCACTGTATGGAATATCTAGACATGTCCACCACTTTGTTAGTTGTGGAGAGTAATTGCTTTGTGATGAACATAAGAATGTAGCTATTTTAAATAATAGTGATGTTCTGTGCTTTTCTCATTCATTATACTTGATGTGCTTCCATGTTTTCCTAGTGATGTATCCTGGTGAATGTCTACACACTACATAATGGTATGCTATATTATTTACTGTTGTGCTTCTTGTACTTCACCAATGCCTTGTGGAATTGGCTGTACTTGATCAATGTTTTTTTAAAATCTTTATCAGCTCGCCCACTGCAGTGAATCTATCTGATGGCACAATGAAGCTTCAGAATTTAGTGTCAAGGACAGCTGAAACAGCAAAATATGCAAAATCTATCTTTCAGGTGATAAGCTATATGAATAATGTGTGCTCACGTGTAGTTATGTATCTATAGTCTATGAAAAAACTCATTGTGAACTGTGCATATGTGCTGAGCTAGAGGCATATAGTTAATAGGTTGTGCAAGTTATATTTCTTGGATTAAAAAACTAAACTGGAACCTACCTGATGATATGAGATGGCATTAACTCCCAAACTTATAAGCATTGAACCAACACCTTTTTGAGATGATTATTCCCTCATGTGCATCTTTCGTTATTCTGTAAGCTTGCACATAGTGTTAGCACATTATTACAATTATATGATTATTTTGACTGAATCGTGTTGCCATTGCATGGCTAACTCTACTTTGCATAATTCATTGAAACATTGCTGAAACCGTAGCTCTTTTATTCAAGTTTCACCCTGAAATTTACTTGAACTACCGCAAGTAATTATGATTTTCGGATCTTTGGGAGTGTGAAATATCTTAATTACATGATGTAAGTTCAATAGTATACAAGTGTATATGTAGTGCAGTTGTGTACAGTTAGTAGTAGTTGTGCTCAGATCTCTAGTTTATTATTTAACTTTCCTTTGTATAGGTAAATTGTTTTTTCTTTATTGATGAACTTACCGATTCGTACTAATTTTTGTGTTCCTGGGTGCCGAGGAGAAGGATCTGGTGAGGAGGAGCCGGCGAGGAGAACCTGGAGGTCCGGCAAGGAGAAGCCTGAAGGTGCTCTCTGTTGCCTAGGTGGATGCTCTGCCCCTGCTTGGTGGGGGCGAGTTGCCATCAGTCAATTCCGACGAGCTGCTGGTTGGTGGCAGGCTGCCAGCGAGCATCATGGCTGTAATTATATGGAGGGAGTACTTCTATGTGTAATAATATTGTTTGTGTGTGACATGTGAACCTTGCTGTACTTCCTATTCTGGAATTCAAACGGTGTTGTCAAATATTTATAGTCATTTATATTCTATCCTGTTTCATTGTATATCTACCACGAAATTATCTTATTTAATATATGTGTTTGTTCTATTAATTTGGCTACTAAACTTGAAGTGGCCAAGGCCCAAACAATATTACACTATCAAAAGTCCACATCTGTATTATATTGGACCAGTTCTGTAACAAGGCCCATGAGGCTGAGACCCATTTAATTTTGGATAAAATAGAAAAATAAATGACCGTAAAAGGACAAAGCTTAAAAAATAACTCATCCTAAAAAGGCCATGGCCTAGAAGGAAAAAGGCCGAATTAATGGGCTTGGCCCATGTAAGCAACCAAAATGGACCGGGCTAAATTTACACTACGACGATTTCATTTCGTCATAATTTTGCCACGTAGGATATGCCACGTAAGGTCTGACCTGGCCATGCTAGTTTGCCCGTGACGATATCTGATCGTCATAACAGTTATGACGATCCAATATCGTCGTAAACGGTTATGACGATTTTACAAAAAACGTCGTTATAGTTTATTTGCGACGCCCAGCTTTCGACGATCTTATTTTCGTCATAAAATCGTCATAGATGGACTACTATGACGATTTTGTGACGAAAATAGAGGGTCATAGAAGCCCAGATTCCTTGTAGTGTTTAAACTATCGACAAACTTTGTCGAACGACGGGTATGAAGATTCTTAGCTCGGAGCTGAGCCTCTCTAAATTTTTATTGGATCTCTGATGAAATAGCATATTGTAACCTAAAAATGATTTTTGTGAAAAATCATGCCTATCAGATCATGTACCTGTAGTTCATATCTGACCCACTTCATACCGTTTCGGCAGGAATTTGTCTTTTTCACCTGGAGTGGACAGAAAGGTTTGAGATCCCCCCCTGTTGGGACATTGTCCATTTAAGGTGGTCTAGTATTTTTTAAAAATAGGGTGGTATCATTTTTAATTAGCCATTTGGTGGTTGCTTCATAAAATCTCTCGTTTTTTTCGCTCAGAAAATGGAAAATGGCTTTTTGGTGCGATGAAAAGAAAAACTTCCTCCTGCAACATTGTTCACCATTTCATGAGGCACATGCATGCACAATATGGGTAGATTATCACAAACTATGTCTTGATTCTAGCCATAACATTGGTCATTTGACCCAAAAGCCAGAAAACCTCGAATGAGATAGGTCATTTTGTGAAGGTTTTTTCATACATATTCAATATACGAAGTTTGATATTTTTCCTACCAACTATGTCACATAATATGACACCACGCGAAGGTTTCGCATTGTTTCGATCGTCTTTGATTTTTTTATGACTCTTTTAAACTATCGACAAACTATGTCGAACGACGGGTATGAAGATTCTTAGCTCGGAGCTAAGCCTCTCTAAACTTTCACTGGATCTCTGATGAAATAGCATATTGTGAATCTAAAAATGATTTTTGTAAAAAATCATGCCCATCCGATCATGTACCTGTAGTTCATATCTGACCCACTTCCTACCGATTCGGCAGGAATTTGTCTTTTTCACCTAGAGTGGACGGAAAGGTTTGAGATCCCCCCGTTGGGACATTGTATATTTAAGGTGCTCTAGTATTTTTGAAAAATGGGGTGTTAGAATTTTTAATTAGCCATTTGGTGGTTGCTTCATAAAATTCCCCGTTTTTGACGCTCATAAAATGGAAAATGGCTTTTTGGTGCGACGAAAAGGAAAACTTCCTCCTGCAACATTATTCTCCACTCCATAATGCACATGCATGCACAATATGGACAGATTATCACAAACTATGCCTTAATTCTAGCCATAACATTGATCATTTGACCCGAAAGCCAGGAAACCTCGAATGAGATAGGTCATTTTGTGAAGGTTTTTTCATACATATTCAATATACGAAGTTTGATATTTTTACTTGCAACCATGTCACGTAATATGACATCACGCGAAGGTTTCACATTGTTTCGATCGTCTTTGATTTTTTTATGACTTTTTTAAACTATCGACAAACTTTGTCAAACGACGGGTATGAAGATTCTTAGCTCGGAGCTAAGCCTCTCTAAACTTTCACTGGATCTCTTATGAAATAGAATATTGTGAATCTAAAAATGATTTTTGTAAAAAATCATGCTCATCCGATCATGTACCTGTAGTTCATATCTGACCCACTTCCTGCCGATTCGGCAGGAATTTGTCTTTTTCACCTGGAGTGGACGGAAAGGTTTGAGATCTCTCCGTTGGGACATTGTACATTTAAGGTGGTCTAGTATTTTTGAAAAATGGGGTGGTAGAATTTTTAATTAGCCATTTGGTGGTTGCTTCATAAAATTCCCCGTTTTTTACACTCGTAAAATGGAAAATGGCTTTTTGGTGCGATGAAAAGGAAAATTTCCTCCTGTAACATTATTCTCCGTTCCATAATGCACATGCATGCATAATATGGGCAGATTATCACAAACTATCCCTTGATTCTAGCCATAACATTGGTCATTTGACCCGAAAGCCAGGAAACCTCGAATGAGATAGGTCATTTTGTGAAGGTTTTTTTCAGACATAATCAATATATGAAGTTTAATATTTTTACTACCAACTATGTCACATAATATGACACCACGCGAAGGTTTCGCATTGTTTCGATCGTTTTTTAATTTTTATGCATGTTTTAAACAATGGTCAAAACGGCGAGCATGAAGATTCTTATTTATATAAATATCTATTTTTTTGTTTATATAGATAGATCTTATTTTTTGGCAAATTTTGATATATTATTTGTATTTTTCCGAATTACAATGTTTTTTTATGATTTTCCTAAGGGTAATGTGATAAAAGGCAAAAAAGAAGAAAAAAGGACTTTGTCGTCTGTACTGCGGAATACACACGATAAAGGCCCTTTGCCGTGTGTACTACGTAATGCACACACCGCAGAATACACACGGCAAAGAACCGGCGAGGGCACACGACAAAGAGACCACCGTCTGCGGCCGTTAGCTCCTCCCGTTAAATGGACTTGTGGGGTCACGGGTCCCACCTTGTTGCTGTGACAACACCTATGCCGTGTACCATTGTGGAATTTGCCGGGTGTATTTTCTTTGCCGTGTTCCTTTATGGGTCTTTGCCGTGTATATTTATTTGTCGTGTTCTTTTTTAGAAATTTGCCGTGTTCACATACTTTGTCGTGTATTTTTTGAGTTACACACGGCAAAGACTGTCTTTGCCGTGTTCCGGTGCGTTTGGCACACGGCAAAGACGTGTCTACACGGCAGCGACATTTTTTCCCGTAGTGACGTGACAAGCAACATAAGCTAGTACTCCCTCCATCCCGGTTTAAGGACACAATTTGCAATTTTCTGGGTCCTAGGTGTTTTCTAATTAAACTATTTTATAGTGTGGAAAAGAACATACATGAGGATAAGAAGAGTCAACAAAGCGTTCACATTTATTCACACAAGCGCATGCAAGCATTTTGTTCTTTTCACACTGCAATAATTACAAAGATTAAATGCTTGGGCTCTGATCCAATACAACCCCCTCTCCTAAACTCGTATAATGTCAAACACAAGACCGGTTCAGATCACTTGATACCCCTTCGTAATTAGTATATACACGTATATGTAACCTTGTATAAAATCCTATAAAACTTATCTAAATAATACGTTTTCTAGCTATACATGTACTAGTACGAGCCCTACGCAGAGGAAAAAAAAGTATGGATGTACGCTAGATCATCGTTGATAAAGGTCGTGTCCGCGCGGTGGTAATGGTGGTAGTGAGGTCCGGCGAGCCGATGACTCGGGCTAGGCAACACACGCCTTGGCTTGGCCTCGTAGATGTGTGTCGGCGGCGCTGGCATGGCGGCTGCGGCGGCGTGGGAGATCTTGGTGGCGACCGATCTATCAGGCAGCTTGCTGGACTGTCCGGCAACTTGTCTGGTGGCTCGCTGGACTATCCGGCAACTTGTGCGACGACTCGCTGGACTGTCCGGCAACTTGTCCGGCGGATCGCTGGACTGTTCGACAACTTGTCAGACTGTCTGGTGACTTGTCCGGCGGCTCGTCGAACTGTCCGACGGAGATGCCGCAGGAGAGATTGGTTGTGGCGGTCGTGACGATGGCTGGCGGAAGCGGCGACGATCGTGAGGGCCGATGGCGGCGGATGGCGGCGGCGATCGCGACGATGGCCGGCTGTAGGACAAGCCGGATCATGTGCGTGTAGGAATTTAGAATTATGTATAACTACAGATCCCAATACGTATACCTCTACGGGATAATATTATATTTAGATACGGGTTTAATATATACGTGAACGTATTTATACAAGTTTAAAGAAAGGGGTTGTACTGGATAAAACCCCAATGTTCCTTACCGGACAAATTTGTGGCCGATGACATTATTGTCAAGCTTCCTCCCTCGTGGAGGAACTTTGGTACTTCTCTGAAACATAAAAGACAAGAGTTTTTCGTTACGGATCTCATTAGGTCTCTTCATCTAGAAGAGAAGGCGAGAGCAAAGGACAAAACTGCTCGAGGATTTGAGGTTCTACTGCCAATTTGGTGCAGAGAAAAAACTTCCAATCCCACAAGTTTAAGAATAAGAACAAAACTAAAGGAAATGGCTAAATGCTTTTGTGTCTAAATATTTTGGGATTACATGATTTGTAAATTATGTCCTTTAAACCGGAAGGGAGGAAGTATGATGTATATATGCCTTTGTGGGTTCGTTAAAAATTCCAACTAGCGATGATATTATGATTTAATAATCACAGGTCTTAGAGGATAAAATGCAAGCTTGTACCAGAGTCGTTGACGGTTTACGAGAGGAGAGATACGCCTAGCACCAAATTTATTTCACTTATTATTCCATGAGAACCAAACTACACGATAACGACGGGATCGTCGGCGTTGTCTCCTTTGGCGGCGAGCTCCCACGGCATCAGGTGACCTCTTCTCTACTTCTGCTTTGAAGTTATAAAGCATTCGAAAGGTATTTGCCCAATCACCATATAGCTCTTTCATTGCCCTTTGCTTTGCCTTCCACACTGTAGTATAATTCATCCTAATGGGGTACTGCTTTTCCAAGTCTATTTTCAGTCTCTTTGCAGTGTTGTTTGGTGTTGTGGCTAAAATGGGCTTGATCTTTTCTGCAACCCATTATTGTGATGTCATCTTTGTAACTATTTGAGAACTTGTAATGCAAGTACGAGGTTTTGGAATTTGATTCAGTCTTCTTTCCATCAGGTTGGCGTCTAGCAGATATATACCACTTGCAAGGCTTGGCACCACCATCATAACCTATGCATTTTGCATAGAACTTCATTTTATCAGTTCACATAGTCTTGATAGCAAACTCACGTTTGACTGCATATGTCCTGAAACACATCCTGAATTCATCCATGCTTGGAAATAATCTCCCAACTTCAATAACTGGGTCCTCTTTGTCATAAACTGTTACTAGCTCATCATCATGTGCATCATCTACATGAACTGCAGCATTTTCCAACAACTCTAGATCTATATCTGCCTCTTCATCTCTTAAATGGTTATCACCATCATTTGCAGCTTCATCCCTCTTCTTCTCCTTGTCTCTGTCATCTATAGGAATGCCAAAAAGTTTTGCCATTTCAATGTCAACTATTGGTGCAATGACCAAATCAGTCTGGTCATGTATCTCAACTGAATTCCAATCAACAGTTACAATCCTTTGTGCATTACCATCTGCAGCCTCCCCTTGTGCATTAGCATCATCCTCCACTGTTAACACTTCCAACTCAGTAAGTATAGGCATTACTTGGCTTTGTGTAGCCCAATCATCCTCGACCATCTGAGCAGCCAGCTTCGAGGCCACATATCCAACCCTCGAATCAGGTTCCAGATCAATGAGCTGTGCTAAAAACATAACAGTTTTGCTTGTCCAACCTTTTCGCTCATCGATTTCATCAACTATATGTTCACCTGTCTCAACCCTAACATAGTCACATTTGTAATCATCAAATCGTAACAAAGAAACTTCTTGCTCTGGCCCCCAAACCACACTATTCGCAATTTTTTCCACCATTTTTCTCACCGCCTCCTCTCCCATGTTTATTAGCTCTTGGGGATCAACATGTTCTAATTCCACCTCCCATTTAACAACGGTGTCTCTCTTAATGAGCTGCGTGCTGCCATCAACTAAAACAGCCCTAGAGGGAAAGAAATTGATGTGAATTTCGAAGGTTTGGCGCGCAACATCGTCTCCCCTGTTTTTGGCGGGCATTGTGAGCTAGCGGAAGCGAACAAAGGGCTCAACCTTAGAGAAATTAAGTGCAGAGATACGGGATATACCGATTAGAAGTCTCCTCTCCATGCTCCATATCGTTCCCCTCACCCCGTTCAGCACACCCTCGCCTCCACAATCTAGCATCAATGGGCACGCTCAGATCTCGAATTGAGAAGAATGGGAGAGGAATTAGCTTTCAAATGGCACTCACCACCTTCGTCGTCGAAGGAAAGCGCCGCCGCCTAAATTAATTGCCGTGTCGCCGCCGCCGGCGTCGAGAACGATATGTGAGGTCCGTCGCCGCCATCGAGGAAGCTACAGTCAGTGTGACGCGCGCTCTCAGTCGGAAGCGGTTGGTTTGACTGGCTTGACTGGCTGTCCCAACCGACCGGTTTGGCTTAACCCTAATCTTGGAACAAAGTTAAATGTGTCCTTAACGACCGTTTTATGGCCCGTATGGCACTGGGCTATTAGCTGCCTCACAAGCGTCGCATGCGAGCTATTATTTTCAACGATGTCGTGTTCCTTCCAATTCCGCGTAAAAACGTCGCATAGGAGCTATAAGCCCTTCATGGACAAAGACTATGGTCCCTGCCGCCGACGGCCCGCAGAAGCTGGACCCGTCGTCGTCCTCCTGGAGGCTGGCTGCGCGCGAGCGGTGGGCTGCAGGGCAACGTGCTGCTGATCGCAAAAGATGAGTGTTAGTTAATCTAGTCGTTAGCTCTGTCAGTAGTGTCAAATAAGTTCGGTTAGGTTCAGCTAGTTTTTAGGAGAGGATTAGCTAGTTTCTGTTAGCAGTTTGACCCGATCCTTGCGCTGTAAGCTCGATCGCCCGGTCGTGGGATGGCGCGGCCGATGTGGGCATCGTGTTCTCTCACGCACGATCGTTACCTTGTTCAATAAAAGGATAAGAAGAAAGAGAAAAGCTGTAAGGTTGCACGCAGAGCAAAACACCCTGTCTCCCTCACTGAAATTGCTATTTCTTGCGATTTGGTTTCAGTTTATGATTGCAGAAGATCACAACGAGGTGGCGGACGATATGCAGAGGGCAGCGCATCGAGCTCCTGCTGGAAAGGCGCGGCGGAGGCGCTTGACGGCGGCGAGCTTGGACTGGGAGCTGCGGAGGGTCTCGCGAGGTGCACGGCAGTCGTGCAGCCGGAAAGGTCGTAGCGATCGTCGCACAGCGATGCCGCATGCAAGCAGCGTTCGCAATGCAGAGCCTGAGTTCCGTCAAGATAATGTCACACTAAGTTCTACCTTCCTGATGCCTCATATTCTCAAACTAACCCATCATCCTTTTTCTTTCTTCTTGCGTTCCTATTGCTGGGGGTTGGAGTATACTATATGAGAGGGAAGTGTCGGTTACTTGGATTTTGTGGTTCTTGCAATGTTGCTTGTGGCAGTGGTACGTGCTTTATTTATAAAACGGAGTAAGAGTCTATTTCGAAATAGTAGGTGCGCTGAGAGAAAATGTTGATGAATGACTAGTGAAGCACGAAGAGAAGCAGAATGGCCCGTTTGATTTTGGCATATAAATGGTTAGTCATGGAAGACATGTACGTGGTTGTTGAAAACATTTACATCTGTTGAATATTATGAGATATTGTTCACCAAAAGATCTTGGTAAATAATGATGGCTTTCTGAATGTGATTCCGATGTGGGAGGGGGTTGCGTCTTCCAAACAATGTGCTATGTTGCAAAGATATATTTGTTTCATATTACTTACTGCCATATGTACCACAAACGCGTTTGGGATGACTGCCAATTTTCAGAGCTCAAACCACGTGAGAAGCAATGTAACTATGGATGTATTCATGTATGGACGCGGCTACGTAGGGCCCAGTTACTGGTTAGTCTTACTGAGTGCTCCTCTTGTCTGAAAGAAACATTTACCAGAAAAGGTAAGTGGTCCAAGAAGCTAAAAACAATGGTTACCCAAAAATAGAAAGTCGGGCCACCTACGCTCATATGCAGCCATCCACCTTTTCAAATATGCTGACACAAAAGCCTGGCCCACCACCTTTTTCTTCCTCAAATTGTTATTAGGACCACATACGCTCACATGCAGCCATACACCGCAGCATGCAGACCATTAAATAAGTGGAGATAAAAACCTGGCCCCGCTGCTTTTTCTTCCTCCAGTTCATAAGAAGTATTGATATGTAAAAAATTGAAGTTTAACTATACAAAATTACATACAGAAAAAATACTAGTGATTGTGATTCCAATCGAGGATGTAAAAAATAGCAGCGGTAGATGTAGAAAAAAGAAATAATTACATCCAGATGCACCAAAACTGGGATCACAAAACATACTAGTGTTTGACACCTTGATCCATTCAACAGTCTGGATGTAGAAAAGTGACAAAAATTACATTCAGAAGTGTAAATCTAATCTAGAATTGATGAAAAAAATACAACTCGAGCCTTTCATCATTTCTGGATGTAAAAAAGTTGGAAAAGTACATCTAGTTGCAAAAAAAATACAGCCAAAATTGGGGAAATAATTGCTACCCTTACATACAATTACAAAACTATATCCAGAATTAAGAAAAAGAAAAGTAGAAATATACAATCCCGTTACAAAACTTACATCCACATGCTAGCTCACCAATTCGTAGCTCAAAAATATGCATCCCAAATCTCAGATGTTTCTCCCAAATCGAGCGGATCTGGATGTACCTGAGCTAGGACATTTTTTTCGAAATGGGGGAATCCCCCGCCTCTGCATCGACTGATGCATATAGCCTTTATTATCTTATTAAGAGTCTTACAAAAGTTTATTACAAAATGCCCAGATCATGGGTCACATAAAGTCGAAACATGCACCAGCCACCTAAAGAAACCAAACATCATAAAAAGACGTCTCATCAACATGTGATCCTATTATAAAAACGCCAGCCGCACCGTCTGAATAAGTCCCGTGAAACCATTTTCAAACGGTTGCATCCAAAAGCCATGGCCGACCTTCGCTCCTCCTGCTGAAGCAAAGACCACATATTGATCCAGTGGGTAGTTAAAGGAATAACCTGCATAAAAGAAGCATTTGTGGATCGGTTAAAAATCAAGCCATTCATGATGTTCCATATGGCCCAGAGTAAAGCACAAACAGCGACTCGTATCTGAGCTTTCTCAACCTTACCAACACCATTTAGCCAATTCCCAAACATATTCTTAATGTTTTTTGAGGGAGCTAGATTAAAAGCCATATTAACAATGCGCCTCACTACTTTTGCAAACGTGCAATCAATGAATAAGTGTTGGATTGTCTCACTTTGGTCGCAAAAGCAACACTTTTGGTTTCCTTGCCAATTTCTTTTGGCTAGATTATCTTTTGTTAATAACACTTTTCGATTAAGGAACCACATGAAAATTTTGATTTTTAGAGGCACTTTCAGTTTCTATAAGTACCTACGTAGATACCTAGTGTTCCCATTTAGTAAGTCCAGGTACATAGATTTTACCGAGAAAATCCCGTTCGTGGTTAGCCTCCATATAAAACGATCTTCCCCTCCTGTAAGTTAATATCCATCAAGCGATTCACTAGATGAAGCCAACATGACCATCTAGGTCCTGTTAGAGTTCTACGGAAACCAATGTTAAGTGGATTATTAGATAGTACCTGCGCGACTAGAACATCCTTTCTTTGTACAATGGCATATAGTGATGAATATTGAATGGCTAGGGGAGTTTTGCCTAACCAAACGTCTTCCCAAAACCGCGTATTACGACCACTCGTAATCGTGAAGGACCCTCTAGTGAAAAACTCTTCTTTTACCTTCATGAGACCTTACCTGAGCTAGGACATGCCGAGGGAGACCGAAGGCCTTGAAGAAGGCGACGGCCTCCTGGCCGCTGATCCGGCCGTCGCAGTCGAGATCCTCATGAGGGAAGTCGGTGTCGAGCGCCGCCTCCATCGGGGCCGGGCAGGTGAGTCGCCGGCGGAGTTTGGGCACGCCGGGGCTGGGCGGGTGAGTCCCCGACGGAGGTCAAGCGCTTCGTGGCCGGGCGGGAGTCGTCGGATGCCCACCACCACCACCACCTGTGGTTCCTGGCGTTGGGATGGAGATTTGACGATGAAGACCAACACGAGACGAAGACAAGGATAGCTGGATTTATTCTATGACAGCCTGATCATGTGCACCAAGGCTTCCCAAAAAAAAACAGCGGTTTAGATACACTGTTGGATAGATTGGACGGGCGTGAGCGGTGAGCACCCTGTAACACAACACAGTGCCCCAACAGTAATTAGAATTCGGGTTCATGTATATATGCACTAGTAGAAAACAGGACACTAGTCCCGGTTTGTAAGAGGCTTTAGTCCCGGATTGCAATCCGGGACTAACGTATCGGGACTAAAGGTTAGGCCTTTAGTCCCGGTTCTGTTACAAACCGGGACTAGATTATATCCACGTGGCCGCTCTGTGCGCGCTGGGCTGGAGGATATTTAGTCTCGGTTCGTAACACGAACCGGGACTAAAGTTCTTCTGCCGCGGCAGCATTTGGAACCAAACTGATGCCGCGGCAGGAGGTGGGGTTTTAGGGTTTTCTTTTTTTGTGTTTGATTATTTTTCATTTTGTGTTTTCATATACATATTATTCTACGCTACTAAATGTTGTATACATTGATGCATATATAATATAATTTCACTCACGATAACATAAATACATATAAATATATACACAATCGGGACTAGAGCTCGTCTAATTGATTTACACCAAGATCATTATTATAACAGATACTGTCCTTTTGTGTCTATCCACGATTACACGAAGGTCTATCTATGTTGTACTCTCCTTTTGAGTTTATGACGTCCCTGAGCAAAAATCCCGACAACTCCTCTTGAATTGCTAGTAGGCGTTCATGTGGTAGGAGCTTATCCCGCATCGCATCCAACTATATAAAAAGAAGTAGATCATTATGAATGGAACTCAACAAAAACTATGGTATAGAATAAATTGCGAATATATTGTTTACGAACTTGAAGAAATTCTGTGCCCTGCTCCATACACCCACGAATAAACTCACATACGTAATATCCACATAAATTAGTCCCCTATGGCTGCCTCGCACACTTTTCGATCGAGAATATAATTCAATCGAATAATAATCAAGCATGATAATTGTAAGAATGATAATTATAATATCCACATAAATTAGTCTCCTAGCTCTCGTACTACTTACCGGGACCGTACGAAAAGTGAGCTCCTCACGCCATTCACCCTGAACCTCCTTCGTGAACCTTTTCCAAACCCCGTCCGGCAAAAAAGAAATGAATGAGTTATTAATTAGTTTACATCTCAGAGAATGAACGAAAGAGACAGATATAATGATTGAAATTAATTTTGGAGGCAATCAATTATGTTGCGGTAGTCTGCCATCGGCTTCTTGAATGAGTCCGAGATTTCAATTTTTGCACGGTCAACGTCAATGTTTAGAAGAATCCAGTGAAAGCTGCGATCGTTTATATACACTTAACATCGAGTAAACAAAAATTGAATGTGTACAGGACAATAAGACTCTTACCCATAGTTGTAAGGAAATAGTATTTGTGTCTTGTAATGTTGCTCCATTAAAAACATTAGCAAGTTATCCTCTGTTTCCTCGAGGTTATTTATTAGCGTATGTCCATTTACTCTGTTTGGGTCAACGAACCCAATGATGTAGATTGACTTTCTTTTACATTCTTGAATCTTCTTTCTGCATATATAATAGCATACATAAAGAGCTATAGTGAGGATAACGACAGGAAATGAATTGAACGAGCTGAGTTAGTGACTTAATTACTTACAGACAATATATGCTAAGGAGGGACTTGTCGAGGGCGTCTAGGTTGAATAACTGAAATAGTTCACAAAGTTCAATGGAGATCTCGTCTGGATGGAAGTACTCCTCTCCAACTTTACATAGGAGAAATTGTCTCCCTTCCTTTGTGACTTTCAAGTATCAGATATGCAACAGTCGCATATGTGTTGGCAGATCATCGAATACCTCATCACTGACCAGAGGCTCCCCGTAGACAAATTTTCGTGCTATTGGTCCCTTGGCGACATTATCTCCGCCGGCTAGAAGTGCTTCGACCGGCATGTTACACTCCTTGGCTAATTTAATAACTAATTCAATATCTATTCCACCTTGTGTGGGCCGGGGTAACACCTTGATCGGGGCAATTGATTGTTTTGCCTGTTTGCCGAGCTGGGCAACTTCTTTTGATTTTCTCTCACTTGCAGTACTGCTTGATGACTTCTCTTTTAGTGTCTTCGTAAGACAGCGTGTATATTCATCTTTCCTATTTAACACATGTTGGGGTGGTTGGTCAAGGAATGCCTTGAAGTGCTTCTTGACTTTTGGATCAACTAGCACCTGTGGCTCGGGTTGTTTTGGTGCAAAATGGGCCTTCACTTCGGCCCGGGAGATCACCGCGCTTTCCTCATCAGTCCGGTGATAAGCTAACTTGGGAGGAGACGGCGGTACTCTTGGTAGGGGATCTTGTCGTTTTCGGCGTCGGGTCTCCCTCGACGTAGCGGTGTTATTCTTCCGCTTTCTTCCCTTTGATTCAGTGGGCGGAGGCGGAGGCGCCGTAGATGGAGATGCAGTCGCGCTGCGATCCCTCTCAGGAAGGGGTGGACTATTGTTTCTTGGTGGAGAAGGTGGACTCAGAGGTGATGGTGGCCTTGGAGGTGATGGATTGCTTCTCGGAGGAGAAGATTTCCTTGGCGCCCAGCCTGGAAACACGATGTGTTGTTTTTTGGAAAGAATGATCCCACCCTCCACTTCTCCAAGTGTTTTCTCCCCTTCGCCTGCAGGGATGTCAATCTCAAGTGATCGACATGTCAGTTCAACTTCATCCACACCGACACGAGCATAGCCAGCTGGAATCTGACTTCCATGGTAGGTCGCTTCCGGTGGACAAGGTAAAGCAAAGCCGAGCGCCACCTTCATAGAAATGTTCTTCACTGTGACATGTAGCTCACAAGCTGTCCTTGCCTCGACTTCATCCACGGGGTAGCGAACCATCGTTGCATTATTGTCCATCAGCATTGGATTATTAGCTTGTACCTCCGTGGAAGCCACGCTGCTTCTCCGCTGAGATGGGCCCACAGATCGTCTAACGCAGGATCTTCTTTCGAGCGATACTCTAAGTTCATTAATCTGCTCCTGCTGCAGCTTGAACATGGCTTGAAATTCCTCGTTCCTTTTTTCAACCGCCTCCAACCGCGCTGCCTCCTCCGCCTTCTGCCGGTTCGTTTTGCTGGATCGGCTTCTATAAGTGTCGATGTCAGCAGGAAACCCTGTCTTCCATGGAACAGATGGGCCAAAGCCTCGTGTTCGTCCGACTTTTTTAGGATTCCCTAGGGCATATGTCAGCTAATCATTCTCTCTGTCGGGAATGAACTTTCCATCTTTTCTCAGTTGTATCACTTTAGCAAGTTCATCTTTGGGTTTAGTAATGGCCTCCTTTGTAACAATAATCTCCCCGATTTCAGTGCATACGACCCCCCATGCCCAAGGAGCCAATTTTTTGACCTCACGGGACACTGATGTGTAGCTGGTGTGACCCCTTTTAGACGCATTTCTTTCTCGGTTTTTGTCCACTTAGGCACGGCCGTCTTGTAGCCACCTGTCCCCATAGTATGGTGATATTTCTTTTTGACCGCATTTAACTTATTCTTTTCCGACTTGGCCGTCGATGCTTCTGATTCCTTATATGTCACAAATGGGGCCCAGTTATCCCGCTGCTTCTCCAGCGGGCCAATGAATGGCGGAGTCAGCCCCTTCTTGGCAAATTTGTTGTACAATCTTTTCTTCCAGTCCTTGAACTGTCTGCCCATCTTCTTAAGAGCCCACTTTCTGACTTGCAACCTCAATGCCTCAGTGAGTTTAGGAGTGTCCAATTCAGGCAGAGAGAAGTGTGCCATGAGTGAATTCCAAAGACCGTCTTTGGCTCTGTCATCGACAAAAGTTTCTCCAACTCGATCACTTTTCTTTCCTGGCTTATTCCACTTCTGAGTAGTGATCAGGATGGCGTCCCTGACTATCGCTCCGCATTGGTATACAAATACACTTGCGGCCTCTTTCGGCTCCAAAGGTTCACCGAAAGCAGACACTAGATCAATGGTGAAACGCATACCTTCGGCCAACTTTTTGGTCGGGCCTCGTTTCCTTGCAGAAGATTCGCCCGATGCGGAGGTCTAAGAGAAGAAACATTCGTTATTACATATATATATATATATATATATATATATGAATCAACTAATGCATCTACTAGCTCGTGATCAGCAGAGGCTTTATATACCTCGCCGGTCTTTGCTATGGTGGTGTCTCCACCGTCAGTTCCACCGTCGTCTCCACCAAAGAATTCGTCATAGTCGTCTCTTCTGCCGGCTTCATCCAAGTTGAGGTATTGGGAGCCATCATCATCTCCATCATCGTCTGCTCCATCATAATTGTAACCTCATGTACCCTCATCTATCATGTTGTACATGATGTGCTCTTCGTTGTCTTTACCGTCCATAACTTAACTAATACAGAAGAAAGATAAAACCATTTTGCTTAATGCGATAAAATAAAGGAAGATAAAGTAATCCAGCTTAAACAATGCGATAAAGAAAGATAAAGTACCAGTTAAACAACAATACATCTCGAATAATCCAGCTAGTACAACAATAAAGTACCAATTAAACAACAATACAACCCTATTACACATCTAGCTAGCTCAGCGAAGACGTCGAGCCCCGGCTACTGAGCCGCGGGAGGTGTGCACCCAAAGTGTAGGAACCATCACCGGAGAATATCTCGGGTAAGGTGCCTGAAGAAGCTGCCAGGTATTGGCGTCCCGGACTCCTAAAATGTGCATGTAGCGTCGGACGTGCTCGTCCTCCTCCCTGACACGACGCTGTACCACCTCGTCGGGGGTCGGCTCCCTCTACATCGCACCTGGACCACTCGGCCGCCACCATAGAAGATCCGGGTCGACGAAGACACCCGGATTCCTCACGAGACGACGTCCCCCAGCTGGTAGCACCTCCCAGTGGCCAAGTGAGCCTAGCCCGTGGATGCCCGTGACATCGCTAGTAGCGCTCCGGGGGTCACGCCGAGTGAACGAGGATGAGGAATCGGCATATTCCTAAACACTAAATTAAACCTATGTACTTTAAACATGATGAAAATAAATAGTATCAACTGAAATAATCTATATTAAACACTAACTAAATTCACTAACTAAAATAAACTATATTAAACACTAACTAAAATCCTAAAATTCACTAACTAGGAAAAATTACACTAAAATTCACTAACTAAAATCCTAAAATTCACTAACTAAGAAAAATTACACTAAAATTCACTAACTAAATTCAGTAAATAAAATCCTAAAATTCACTAACTAAGAAAAATTACACTAAAATTCACTAACTAAATTCACTAACTAAAATCCTAAAATTCACTAACTAAGAAAAATCCTAAAATCACTAACTAAAATCCTAAAATACACTAAAATTACACTAACTAATTAACACTAAATAATTGAACAACAAAATTACAAAATTACACTAACTAATTAACCTAAAATAACCCTAACTAATTAATCCTAAAATACACTAAAATTACACTAACTAATTAACACTAAAAAATGTAACAACAAAATTTAATTAATTAACACTAATTACTCACCGCAGGGAGAGGGGACTGCGGGCGGGCTGCACCTGGCACGGGTGGGCGGGCTGGGACGCCAGTGCATGGTCGATTTGGACGGCTCAGCAAGACGGGACTGACGGCCAGGCACAGCGGACGGATGGCAAGGGCAGCGTGGTGGCACGCGACGGATGTAAAGCAAGAAGATGGCGAGGCATGGCGGGGGCTCTGTGTGCTCCGGTTCGGTGCACGAAGCGGGGCGCACGAGGTGGGTATTTATACCCACGCCACCTTTAGCCCCGGTTGGTAGAACAAACCGGGACTAACGGGTTACCTTTACCCCAGTTTGTGCTACCAACCGGGGCTAAAGGATTTTCGAGGCGCCAAGCTG
The DNA here is from genome assembly GCA_030063025.1 of Avena longiglumis. Classification (NCBI taxonomy): domain Eukaryota; kingdom Viridiplantae; phylum Streptophyta; class Magnoliopsida; order Poales; family Poaceae; genus Avena; species Avena longiglumis. The sequence goes on from CP125973.1 coordinate 537,265,095, forward strand.
CAAGCTTCAAGATTTTTAGCCGGTTTGTAGGTCAAACCGGGGCTAAAGGTCCTTTTTTAAAAGCTTTTTCAAAACCTTTTTAAAAACCTTTTTTTAAATTAATTATTATATTCCTGTTTAAAACCTTTTTAGAAACAAAAAACCTTTTTAGAAACCTTTTTCAAAACCTTTTTTAAAAACCTTTTTTAAAACCTTTTTTAAAAACCTTCTTTAAAAACCTTTTTAAAAAACCTTTTTAAAACCTTTTTTAAAAACCTTCTTTCAAAACCTTTTTCAAAACCTTTTTTCAAAACCTTTTTAAAAACCTTTTTAAAAAACCTTTTTTAAACCTTTTTCAAAACCTTTTTTAAAACCTCTTTTGAATTTTTTATTCCTGTTTTGAATTTTTTGCCTTTTCGAACTTAGGTGAAAACGGCGTGCGTGAAGATAGGGGATGAGAATGTTAAAACTTGCATTGGATATCCCCGGTTGGGATATAGTTCACGTATCGTGGTCTACTATTTTAGAAAAATGGGATGGTAGCATTCTGTAACTGCATTTTGGTGGCTGCTTCACAAAACGACTTGTCTTTTTGCGCTCGGAAAATGCAAAATGACTTTTCCGAGCGACGAAAAGGAAAACTTCCTCCTGCAACATTGTTCTACATCCTAATATACACATGCATGCACAATATGGGCACCGTATCACAAACTATGCCGTGATTCAACACATAACATCCGTCTCTTGGACCGAAAGCCATGAAACCTCGAACATGATATGTCATTTTGTGAAGGTTTTTTGGAGACATAATCAGTATACCAAGTTTGATATTTTTCCTTGCAACTATGTCACATAATATCACACCACGCGAAGGATTTACATTGTTCGGACCTTTTTTGAATTTTTTATGCCCATTTTGAATTTTTTTAGTTTGAACTTAGGTCAAAACGGCGTGCGAAGATAGGGGATGGGAATGTTAGAACTTGCGTTGGATATCTGAAAACGACATATTTTGAGTCTAAAATGATTTTTCAAAAATCACGACGTTAGATCATGTACCGTAGTTCAAACCGGACCCACTTCCTACCGATTCGCAGATATTTGTCTTTTCTCCGGGAAGGATGAAAGGTTTGAGATCCCCGGTTGGGATATAGTTTACGAACGTGGTCTACTATTTTAGAAAATGGGATGGTAGCATTCTCAGAATCGCATTTTGGTGGTCGCTTCACAAAACGACCGCCTTTTGCGCTCGGAAAATGGAAAATGGCTTTTCCGAGCGACGAAAAGGAAAACTTCCTCTTGCAACATTGTTCTACATCCCAATATAGACATGCATGCACAATATGGGCACCGTATCACAAACTATGCCGTGATTCAACACATAACATGCGTCTCTTGGACCGAAAGCCATGAAACCTCGAACATGATAGGTCATTTTATGAAGATTTTTTGGAGACATAATCAGTATACCAAGTTTGATATTTTTCCTTACAACTATGTCACATAATATCACACCACGTGAAGGATTTACATTGTTCGGACCTTTTTTGAATTTTTATGCCCGTTTTGAATTTTTTGTCGTTTCGAACTTAGGTCAAAACGGCGTGCGTGAAGATAGGGGATGAGAATGTTAGAACTTGCATTGGATCTCTGAAAAACGATATATTGTGAGTCTAAAAATGATTTTTTCAAAAAATCACGGACATTAGATCATGTACCTGTAGTTCAAACCGGACCCACTTCCTACCGATTCGGCAGACATTTGTCTTTTTCACCCGGGAAGGACAGAAAGGTTTGAATATCCCCGGTTGGGATATAGTTCACGTAATGTGGTCTACTATTTTATAAAAATGGGATGGTAGCATTCTGTAACCGCATTTTGGTGGCTGCTTCACAAAACGTTCGGAAAATGGAAAATGGCTTTTCTGAGCGACGAAAAGGAAAACTTCCTCCTACAACATTGTTCTACATCCCAATATACACATGCATGCACAATATAGGCACCGTATCACAAACTATGCCGCGATTCAACACATAACATCCGTCTCTTGGACCGAAGGCCATGAAACCTCGAACATGATAGGTCATTTTGTGAAGGTTTTTTTGAGACATAATCAGTATACCAAGTTTCATATTTTTCCTTGCAACTATGTCACATAATATCACACCATGCGAAGGATTTACATTGTTCGGACCTTTTTTGAATTTTTATGCCCGTTTTGAATTTTTTGCCGTTTCGAACTTAGGTCAAAACGGCGTGCGTGAAGATAGGGGATGAGAATGTTAGAACTTGCATTGGATCTCTGAAAAAATGACATATTGTGAGTCTAAAAATGATTTTTTCAAAAAATCACGGACGTTAGATCATGTACCTGTAGTTCAAACTGGACCCACTTCCTACCGATTCGGCAGACATTTGTCTTTTTCTCCCGGGAAGGACAGAAAGGTTTGAGATCCCCCGGATGGTATATAGTTCACGTAACGTGGTCTAATATTTTAGAAAAATGGGATGGTAGCATTCTATAACTGCATTTTGGTGGCTGCTTCACAAAACGACCCGTCTTTTTGCGCTCGGAAAATGGAAAATGGCTTTTCCGAGCGACAAAAAGGAAAACTTCCTCCTGCAACATTGTTCTACATCCCAATATACACATGCATGCACAATATGGGCACCGTATCACAAAATATGCCGCGATTCAACACATAACATCTGTCTGTTGGACCGAAAGCCATGAAACCGGGACTAAAGATATTTCCCGCCATATCCCACCGCTTCCCGCCATGTTTTCCCGTTGTTTCCCTCTGAACGGTGCTTTTAGTCCCGGTTGTAGCCACTAACCGGGACTAAAGATATTTCCCGCCTTATCCCACCACTTCCCGCCATGTTTTCCCGCCCTTTCCCTCTGAACGATGCTTTTAGTCCTGGTTGTAGCCACTAACCGGGACTAAAGATATTTCCCGCCATATCCCACCATTTCCCGCCATGTTTTCCAGCACTTTCCATCTATATATAGGCCGACCACGCCATGGCTATCCATACATCTGCACCTTCCTCTCTCACAACTATGGACAGTGCCTACTGGGCCATTCTGACCCTCGAGGAGACCCAGGCGTTGTGGGCCTCCAACTACCCTTGCCCGCCGGGCTACCGGCCGGCCGCCGGGTGGATGCTGAGTGCTGGAGGGGTTCATGTCTCTCCTGTGCCTCAAGGCTCCGCCCGACAGGCGGCCATCACGAACCACTTCTACCACGAGCTCACGCCGGAGCAGCGGATGGATCCCCAGTGGGATCCCGACAACTACCGAACCTGGAATGCCTTCTTCGCTAACCGACGGGAAAGGGAGCTCGTGTTGGAGATATGCCCTAGAGGCAATAATAAATGTAGTTATTATTATATCTTTGTGTTTATGATAAATTTTTACATTCATGCTATAATAGTATTAACAAGGAAACATTAATACTTGTGTGATTTGTAAACTAAATTAGAGTCCCTAGTAAAGCCTCTTTATAATACTAGCTTGTTGGTTAATAAATGATTGTGGTTTCCCTATCATGAACATTGAGATGTTATTAACAACAAGATCATATCGTTAGGAGAATGATATGATGGACATACTCCTATAGATAAGTGTAGCATAAAGATCAAGTCATTTTAATAGTTCAATTGCTATATGCTTTCTGATACATAGTAACCTAATTCCTTCGACCATGAGATCATGCTTATCACCATCACCATAGGGATGCTTTGATGACATCAAACACCACACCGTAACTAGGTGGCTATAAAGGTGGCATTGAGTGTTCAGAAAGTATTGGTTGAGACACATGGATCAAGAGTGGGATTTGTCCATCCATATGACGGATAGATATACTCTGGGCCCTCTCGGTTGAATGTCATCCAATTAGCTTGCAAGCATGTGACTGGCTCACAAGGGATCACATATCACGGGAACGAGAAAAGAGTACTTATCAGTAACGAGGTTGAACTAGGTATGCAGAGATACCGACGATCAAAACCTCGGATAAGTAAACTATCGTGAGACAAAGGGAAATTGGTATCGTATGTAAGTGGTTCATTCGATCGCAAAGTAATCATAGAAATTTGTGGGAGCCATATGAATTTCCAGATTCCTCTATTGCTTATTGTTCGGAGAAGTGTCTCGATCATGTCCGCATAATTCACGAACCGTAGGGAGACACACTTAAGGATTCGACGTTGTTGAGTAGTTATGGAATGATGAGTAAGAGACCGAATGTTGTTCGGAGTCTCGGATGGGATCCGGGATATCACGAGGAGATCCGGAATGGTCCGGAGAATAAGATTCATATAAGGAAAGTCCTGTTTCGGAGTTGGAGAATGGTTCCGGTGTTTTCATCGGGAATGTTCTAGAAGGTTCCGGAATGTCCGGCACTCCGGAGGGGAAGGGTACATGAATGTGTCATAACAAGTTGGAATGGTTGCATCATGTACTAGGTGTCATTGCTGAACAAAATAAAGGGATGAATCAAATCCTAGTTTGAAAAGTCAAACGCCAATTTGAAAAGTCAAACGGCTATTTTGTTTGGTGGAGGGAGAGTAGGAAACCTACTTGGGGAGGAAGTCCCACTCCCTCCACTGCCGGCCAAGGAGGCCGAGTTGGGGAGGTACTCCCCTCCCCTTGGCCGCGCCCTCCCACCTATATAAGGAGGGGCAGGGCTGCCCCTCCTAGACCTACACCTTGCCCCCTCTAAACCCTAACCCTAGCCGCCGGCGCCCACCATAGCCGCCGACGCCCTAGGGTTTCTCCCAAGCCACCGAGTTGGGGCTTCTAGTTGCCCTATCCGCCGGCCTAGCTCCCTCTACTTGGTGTGTCTAAACACTAGATCACCGAGGCTCTCTCATAGTCCACCATACTCGCTCCGGCTTAAGGCGAAGCCCTGCGAGATCTCCCCTCTACTTCCGGTACCACGCCGTCGTGCTGCCGAAATCGCGAGGAGAGTGCTACAACCTCTGCTGCCTGCTGGAACAAGGGAGAGGAAGGTCTTCGTCGAAAATTTAACGTGTGTCCGATCATGAGCGCCAGGAACGCTGGAAGGATCGTCTACGCGATCTTGAGATCGGGAAGAGTACGACTACATCACCCACGAGAATCCTCTCTCGTTAAACACTTTGGAATCTTCGAGGGTGAGTTATTCTATCGACTCGTTGCTACAATCTAGTAGATAGATCTTGGCTTGTTTGTTTGTATGCGGTAGAAAAATTTTATTTTCCATGCTACGAACCCCTACAGTGGTATCAGAGCCGTATCTATATGTAGATATGTTGCACGAGTAGAACACAATGGTCATTGTGGGTGGTGGTTCTTTTATTATCAATTGCTTGTTGTGTACTTTGCATCTTGCGGTATGATGGGATGAAGCGGCCCGGGCAAACCTTACATGACATCGTTCATGAGACTTGCTCCACGCTCAACATGCAACTTGTATTGCATAAGTGGCTTTGCGGGTGTCTGTCTCTCCCATTATAGTATACATCCAATTTACAACGGGCACTTGATAGTTCAAACATCAATGTTGTGGTTCTTGTTCATAAGTTAGATCGACACTTATTTAAAGCCCCAAAACCACGTAAAACATGCAAAGAAATTAGAGGCGTCTAACTTTGTTTTGCAGGGGTGTGCTGTGATGTGATATGGCCATGATTGTGATTATATTTGATGTATGCAATGTTCCTTATTGTAAGTTGGCAACCGGCTGGAGCCATATGGTTGTATTTAATTTCTGTTAAGACCCGCGTGTCTATTCAAAGTAGTTGTAATAGTTGAAGCTGGTGGACGATAACCATGGAGCGGCGTCATTGACCTTGATGCAATGCCGGTGATGATGGAGATCATGTTCGTGCTTGAAGATGGAGATCGGAAGCACAAAGAAGAAAGGCCATATCATATCACATATTATGAATTGCATGTGATGTTAATCCTTTATGCATCTTGTATTTCTTAGTTAACGACGGTAGCATTATAAGATGATCCCTCATGCACATAAATTTCAAGTTCTTAAGTGTTCATCCTTAGTAAGCACCGTTGCTAAAGCTTGTTGTTTCGAAGCACCACGTGATGATCGGGTGTGTTAGATTCCTTAAGTGTATACAACGTGAGAAGCCAGATTTGCTCATGCGGAAGCTAAGGTTTGAACTTGACGAGCCTAGCATGTACAGACATGGTCTCGGAACACGGATCACCGAAAGCTAAAGCATGAATCATATAGTAGATATGATGAACATGTCGATTGTTCGCCATTGAAGCTACATCAACTCTCGTGATGATCGGTTTTGATGTGGTGGATTTGGTTCGTGTGATCACTAAAACAATGTGAGGGATATTGTTTTGAGTGGGAGTTCACCTAGATTAATTTAACTATTAATTAGAACTCAATTTGTCATAAAATTAGTTTAAACTATTGCAAATATGTTCGAGGATCAATGGCGGACCCTACCATCAATTTTAATGCGTTCCTAGAGAAAGAAAAGTTGAAAAACAATGGAAGCAACTTCGCGGATTGGTTCCGCAATTTGAGGATTGTCCTCAATGCTGGTAATATGACCTATGTCTTTGGATGCACTAGGTGACTACTGCGGTGATGCTACCGATGAAGTAAAGAACGTTTACCTCGCTCGGAAGAATCAGTACTCCACGGTTTAGTGTGCTATCTTGTATGGTTTGGAATCGGAGCTTCAAAAAAGGTTTGAGAATTCATACCCACATGATATTGTCCGTGAGCATGTGCTTAAGATGTCTGGGCACGCAAACAAACTTCAAAGCTTGGGTATAGTGATTCCTAATGCTTTGGGGATTTACCGTGTCCTCCAATCACTACCACCAAGTTACAAGAACTTTGTGATGAACTACAATATGCAAATCATGAACAAGCAGTTGCCAGAACTCTTCTCCATGTTAAAATCTGCAGAAGTGGAGATCAAGAAAGAGCACCAAGTGTTGATGGTCAATAAGAACACCAAATTCAAGAAAGGCAAGCCTAAGCAAAAGGGACACTTCAAGAAGGGTGGTAAGAAAGTTACCGCACCGATGAAGAAGACCAAGGCTGGACCCAAGCACGACTGAGTGCTTTTACCGCAAGGCGAAGGTCACTAGAAGGAATTGCCCAAAGTACTTGGCGGATTTGAAGAACGACAACATCAAGAAGAAAGGTATATCCGATATACATGTTATTCATGTGTATCTCACTAGTACTGTAGTAGTGCACGGGTATTTGATAATCGGTTCGGTTGCTCATATTTGTAACTCAAAGCAGTTTGCAGAATAAACGGAAGCTAGCGAAGAACGAGGTGACGATGCGCTTGGGAAATGGATCAAAGGTTGATGTGATCGCGGTCGGCACGCTACCTCTTCATCTACCATCGGGATTAGTTTTATACTTAAATAATTGTTATTTGGTGCCTGCGTTAAGCATGAACATTATATCGGGATCTTGTTTATTGCGAGACGATTACTTGTTTAAGTCCGAGAATAATGGTTGTTCGATTTATATGAGTAATATGTTTTATGCACATGCACCTTTGATAGATGGTCTATTCTTATTGAATCTCGATAGTGTAAATACATATATTAATAACATTAAAGCTAAAAGTTTGAAATCGAGCGATAACTCGACCTATATGTGGCACTGTCGTCTTGGTCATATTGGAGTGAAGCGTATGAATAAACTCCATTCCGATGGACTTCTTGAATCACTTGACTTCGAATCACTTGAAAGATGCGAAGCATGTCTGATGGGTAAAATGACTAAGACTCCATTTTCTGGTATGATGGAGCGAGCTACGGACTTATTGGAAATCATACATACCGATGTGTGTGGTCCAATGAGTGTAGCATCGCGCGGTGGTTATCGTTATGTTCTTACCTTCATGGATGACTTGAGTAGATATGGGTATATCTATTTCATGAAACATAAGTCCGAAACTTTCGAGAAGTTTAAGGAATTTCAAAGTGAGGTTGAGAATCAACGTAACAAGAAGATTAAATTTCTAGGTTCTGATCATGGAGGTGAATATCTAAGTTACGAGTTTGCCGAGCATTTGAAGAAATGCGGAATACTTTCACAATTGATACCGCCGGGAACACCACAGCGTAATGGTGTGTCCGAACATCGTAATCGAACTCTCTTAGATATGGTTCGTTCTATGATGTCACTTACAGATTTACCGCTATCATTTTGGGGTTATGCATTAGAAACAGCCGCATTCACTTTAAATAGGGCACCATCTAAATCCGTTGAAACGACACCGTATGAATTATGGTTTGGGAAGAAACCTAAATTGTCGTTCCTTAAAGTTTGGGGGTGCGAAGCCTATGTAAAGATGTTACAGCCGGACAAGCTTGAACCCAAAGCGGAAAAATGCTTCTTCATAGGATACCCAAAGGAAACTATTGGGTATACCTTCTATCATAGATCCGAAGGCAAAATCTTCGTTGCCAAGAATGGATCCTTTCTAGAGAAGGAATTTCTCTCGAAAGAAATGACTGGAAGGAAAGTAGAACTCGACGAGGTTGTCGAACCTTCTCTCGAACTTTCGAGTAGCGCAGCACCGGAAGAAGTTATTGTGGTGCCTGCACCAATAAGAGAGGAAGCTAATGATGATGATCATGAAACTTCAGTTGCAGTTGCTACAGAGCCTCGCAGGTCAACGAGAACTCGTACCACTCCTGATTGGTATGATCCCGTTATGAGTGTCATGTTGGTGGACAACACCGATGACCCTGCGACATATGAGGAAGCGATGATGAGCCCAGATTCCAATAAATGGCAAGACGCCATGAAATCCGAGATTGGATCCATGTACGAAAACCAAGTATGGACTTTGGTGGACTTACCAATGCCTAAGGTCGAGAACAAATGGATTTTCAACAAGAAAACAGATGTTGATGGTAATGTTACTGTCTATAAAGCTCGACTTGTCGCAAAAGGGTTTCGACAAATTCAAGGAGTTGACTACGATGAGACTTTCTCACCAGTAGCGAAGCTAAAGTCTGTGAGGATTATGTTAGCAATCACTGCATATTATGATTATGAGATATGGCAGATGGATGTCAAAACAGTGTTCCTCAATGGAGACATTGATAAAGAGTTGTATATGATGCAACCCAAAGGTTTTGTCAATCCTAAAGATTCTAACAAGGTATGGAAACTTCAACGGTTCATATATGGATTGAAGCAAGCATCCCGAAGTTGGAATCAAAGTTTTGATAAGGTAATCAAAAGTTTTGGTTTTATACAAACTTATGGAGAAGCTTGTATTTACAAGAAAGTGAGTGGGAGCTCTGTAGCATTCTTAATACTATATGTAGATGACATATTGTTGATTGGGAATGATGTAGACCTTCTTAATAGTGTCAAGGAGTATTTGAATAATAGTTTTTCAATGAAAGATCTTGGCGAAGCAGCTTACATATTAGGCATAAAGATTTATAGAGATAGATCAAGACGCCTAATATCATTGTCACAAAGTACATATTTGGACAAAGTTCTAAAGAGGTTTGGAATGGAAGATAGCAAGAAAGGGTTCTTGCCCATGTTGCCCAATACGACGTTGAGTAAAACTCAAAGTCCAACAACGGCAGAAGATAGAGAAAGGATGAGTAAGACTCCCTATGCCTCAGCCATAGGATCTCTAATGTATGCCATGCTATGTACTAGACCCGACATTGCATATGCTGTTAGTTTGAATAGCAGATATCAAAGTGATCCAGGAGTGGATCATTGGACAGCGGTCAAAAACATCCTTAAGTACTTGAGAAGAACTAAGGATATGGTTCTTTCTTATGGAGGTGATGCACATCTCGTTGTTAATGGTTACACCGATGCTAGTTGTAACACCGATCCGAATGATTCTAAATCACAATTTGGATACGTATTTACTTTGAATGGTGCAGCAGTTAGCTGGAGGAGTGCAAAGCAAAGTGTTGTGGCGAGATCTTCAACTGAATCGGAATACATGGCTGCTTTGGAGGCTTCACAAGAAGCGATATGGATGAAAGAGTTCTTTACAGAGCTCGGTGTGGTTCCAAGTGTGCTGGACCCAATGTCTATCTATTGTGATAATATGGGTGCCATAGACAATGTGCAAGAACCAAGGTCACACAAGAAGCTGAAGCACAGCAAGCTACGTTTTCACGCTATTCGAGAACATGTCCAAGATGGTGACATAAAGATTTGCAAAGTACACACAGATCTGAATGTGGCGGATCCGTTGACTAAACCTTTCCCGAAGGCAAAACATGACCAACACCAAACTGCCATGGGTGTTCGGTATATTACCATGTAATCTAGATTAGATGACTCTAGTGCAAGTGGGAGACTGTTGGAGATATGCCCTAGAGGCAATAATAAATATAGTTATTATTATATCTTTGTGTTTATGATAAATGTTTACATTCATGCTATAATAGTATTAACAAGGAAACATTAATACTTGTGTGATTTGTAAACTTAATTTGAAGTCCCTAGTAAAGCCTCTATATAATACTAGCTTGTTGGTTAATAGATGATTGTGGTTTCCCTATCATGAACATTGAGATGTTATTAACAACAAGATCATATCGTTAGGAGAATGATATGATGGACATACTCCTATAGATAAGTGTAGCATAAATATCAAGTCATTTTAATAGTTCAATTGCTATATTCTTTCTGATACATAGTAACCTAATTCCTTCGACCATGAGATCATGCTTATCACCATCACCAGAAGGATGCTTTGATGACATCAAACACCACACCGTAACTGGGTGGCTATAAAGGTGGCATTGATGTTCGAAAGTATTGGTTGAGACACATGGATCAAGAGTGGGATTTGTCCATCCATATGACGGATAGATATACTCTGGGCCCTCTCGGTGGAATGTCATCCAATTAGCTTGCAAGCATGTGACTGACTCACAAGGGATCACATATCACGGAAGAAAGCAGTACTTATCGAACGAGGTTGAACGAGGTATGCAGAGATACCGACGATCAAAACCTCGGATAAGTAAACTATCGTGAGACAAAGGGAAATTGGTATCGTATGTAAGTGGTTCATTCGGTCGCAAAGTAATCGTAGAAATATGTGGGAGCCATATGAATTTCCAGATTCCTCTATTGGTTATTGTTCGGAGAAGTGTCTCGATCATGTCCGCATAATTCACGAACCGAAGGGAGACACACTTAAGGATTCGACGTTGTTGAGTAGTAATGGAATGATGAGTAAGAGACCGAATGTTGTTCGGAGTCTCGAATGGGATCCGAGATATCACGAGGAGATCCGGAATGGTCCGGAGAATAAGATTCATATAAGGAAAGTCCTGTTTCGGGGTTGGAGAATGGTTCCGGTGTTTTCATCGGGAATGTTCTAGAAGGTTCCGGAATGTCCGGCACTCCGGAGGGGAAGGGTACATGAATGTGTCATAACAAGTTGGAATGGTTGCATCATGTACTAGGTGTCATTGCTGAACAAAATAAAGGGATAAATCAAATCCTAGTTTGAAAAGTCAAACGCCAATTTGAAAAGTCAAACGGCTATTTTGTTTGGTGGAGGGAGAGTAGGAAACCTACTTGGGGAGGAAGTCCCACTCCCTCCACCGCCGGCCAAGGAGGCCGAGTTGGGGAGGTACTCCCCTCCCCTTGGCCGCGCCCTCCCACCTATATAAGGAGGGGCAGGGCTGCCCCTCCTAGACCTACACCTTGCCCCCTCTAAACCCTAACCCTAGCCGCCGCCCACCATAGCTGCCGCCCTAGGGTTTCTCCCAAGCCACCGAGTTGGGGCTTCTAGTTGCCCTAGCCTCCGGACTAGCTCCCTCTACTTGGTGTGTCTAAACCCTAGATCACCGAGGCTCTCTCATAGTCCACCATACTCGCTCCGGCTTAAGGCGAAGCCCTGCGAGATCTCCCCTCTACTTTCGGTACCACGTCGTCGTGCTGCCAGAATCGCGAGGAGACTGCTACAACCTCCGTTGCCTGCTGGAACAAGGGAGAGGAAGGTCTTCGTCGAGTACCGAACGTGTGACCGATCATGAAGCGCTCCGAACGCTTGGGAAGGATCGTCTACGCGATCTTGAGATCGGGAAGAGTACGACTACATCACCCACGAGAATCCGCTCTCGTTAAACACTTTGGAATCTTCGAGGGTGAGTTATTCTATCGACTCGTTGCTACAATCTAGTAGATAAATCTTGTCTTGTTTGTTTGTATGCGGTAGAAATTTTTTGTTTTCCATGCTACGAACCCCTACAGCTCGCCAGGTACGAGGGTGATGGCACTCCCCCGATGAACCACAATGAAGCCGGTCGGCGTCTGTGGTGGGCGAACCGTACTATCATCGGTGTGATGCGCTACATCGCCGGGGGAGACCATCCTCGCCTGCGGTGCCCACAAGTCTACCCGCCACAGAGCCACAAGAAGGCCCCTCCCCCGCGCGGCGGTAGCGGCATCGTCTTCCAGGAGACTGAAGGGTTTCGCAGCATAGTACATCAAAAATTTCTACGGATGCGAACAGAGGGAAAGCCAAGATCTAATAGGAGATGCAAAAAACGAGAGAGATTGGATTAGATCTTCTTACCCTTGAAGATTCGCACAGCGGAACGTTCGTCGGAATGTGGGTGATGTAGTCGTACTCGCTTCTCCTCCTCGCGATCCGATCCGATCTAGCACCACAAGTGGCGGTTCCTCCGTGAGATGCACACGTGCAGCACCTCGACGTCTCCTCCTTCCTTGGTCCAGCAAGTATGGTGGAGAGATGGGTTGGATCTACAACACGACGGCGCGGTGCAATTGGTGGAGAATTCTGCACAGGCTTCGCCACAAGCGATCGGGAGGGAGAGGAGGGCGGCTAGGGTTGGAGGGAAGGTGTAGGGGTTGGTGCGCCCTAGCCCTCTATATAGAGGGGTGGGCGCACCCCAGCCTCCCCAAGCCAAGGCCGGCCCCAAGGAGGAAGAGTGGGGCAAGGAAACCCCTTCTAGAAGCTCTATCTAGAGTTTAAACCTCTCTTGGCCGGCTGGGCCCTATGGGGCCTTGTGCCCCTGGCCCAATGCGTCCAGGGCACTCCCTCATAGGCCCATGCCCCCTCCCGGAAGGTGGGGCCACGTTGGTCCCCTTCCGGAAGGTTCTAGAAGCTTCTGGTACAATACCGATTAACCCGGAATAATTCCGAACTCCAAAACCTGCACTGCCTTATATGAATCTTATTCTCTGGGCCACTCCGGAACCTCTCGTGATGTCCCGGATCCCATCCGAGACTCCAAACAAAAACTCATAAACCAATTATCCAATCTATCCTAGCGTCAAGACACGTTAAGTGTGTAACCCTGCGGGTTCGAGAATATGCAGACATGATCTTCTATCAATAATCAACGGGTGCGGAAACCCATATTGACTCCACACATTCATCGATGATCATATCGGATGAACCACGATGCCAGGATTCAATCAATCCCATATATATATTCCCTTCCTCGTGATATTTTACTTGCCCGAGATTCGATCGCTTGCATCGGCCATACCTAGTTCAATCTCGCTCACAGAAGTACTTTACTGTTCCGTAATCCGATATCACTTTGTGATTAACTCCTTAACCACATGCTTGCAAGCGGTGTTGATATCGACACGAAAGGGGCCCAAGTATATCTCTCCGACTTGGGAGGGACAAATCCCATCTCGATACATACAACCCAACAGATACTTTCCGATCACCTGAGAGACACCTTTATGATCACCCTCTCATAGGATGACGTTTGATGACCTCAAAGCTTTCTTCCGATACCAGGGAGTTGTATTATCTCATGGTCTAAGGAATACAATATTTGACATAAGAAAAGCTTTGCAAAGACGAACACGATGACACGATCTAATTGCTTCGTTTAGTTTGGGTCTGTCCATCATATCATTCTCCTAATGATATGATCTCATTATTAATCGACAACTCATGTCCATGGCTAGTAAACCTTAACCATCATTAATCAATGAGCTAGCCCATAGAGGCATACTAGGGACACGGTGTTGTTCACAAACCACACAAGTATTAAAGTTTCCGCTTAATACAATTCTAGCATGGAATATAAACATTATCATGAACAAGAATTATAATAATAACATCTTTATTATTGCCTCTAGGGCATAATTCCAACAGTCTCTCACTTGCACTAGAGTCAATAATCTAGTTTACATCTGGCAACAATCTCACACCCATGGCACTGAGGTGCTGATCATGTTTTACACGTGGAAGAGGTTTAGTCAATGGATCTGCGACATTCAGATCCGTATGTACTTTGCTAATCTTCAGATATCCATCTGCTATATAATCTCGGATTATATGAAACTTGCGGTTGATATGCTTGGTCTTTGGATGATATCTTGGTTCCTTAGCGAGTGTTATGGCGCCAGTGTTGTCACACAATATCTCAAGTGGGTCCAATGCACTTGGAACCACGCCAAGCTCAGTGATGAAGTTCCTGATCCAAAATCCTTCACTTTACGCTTCTGCAGCAGCCATGTATTCCGCTTCTGTAGGGTTTCGTAGCATGGAAAACAAAAAATTTCTACCGCATACAAACAAACAAGCCAAGATCTATCTACTAGATTGTAGCAACGAGTTGATGGAATAACTCACCCTCGAAGATTCCAAAGTGTTTAACGAGAGCGGATTCTCGTGGGTGATGTAGTCGTACTCTTGCCGATCTTAAGATCGCGTAGACGATCCTTCCGTACTGTGTTCAAGTAGCTCCATGATCGGTCACACGTTCTACTGACGAAGACCTTCCTCTCCCTTGTTCCAAAGAAAATGGAGGTTGTAGCACTCTCTTCGCGATTCCTAAGACAGACAACGTGGTGAAGTAGAGAGGAGATCTCGCAGGGCTTCGCCTTAAGCCGGAGCGAGTATGGTGGATTATGAGAGAGCTCCTCGGCGATCTAGAGTTTAGATACACCAAAGAGGACGTGCTAGAGCCGGCGGCTAGGGCTTGGGGCAGCCCAAGTCGTGGCTAGGGCAAAACCCTAGGGGCGGCTATGGTGGGCGGCACTGCTAGGGTTTGAGGCGGAAGTTGTGTGTCCTAGGAGGGAGCCCTGCCTCCTTATAGGTGGAGGGGCCGGCCAAGGGAGGAGGAGTCCCTCCCAACTCGGCTTGGTGGTGCGCACGGTTGGAGGAGGATTCCCCAACTCGGTTTCCCACTCCTCCTCCTCTTTCCAAAACTTGTCGTTTGACTTTCAAACTAGCCGTTTGACTTTTCAATTTAGGATTTGAATAAACCCTTTATTTTGGACAGCGAAGACACTTAGTACATGATGCAATCATTCCAACTTACAATGACACATTCATGTACCCCTTCCCCTCCGGAGTGCCGGACATTACGGAACCTTCTAGAACATTCCCAATGAAAACACCAGAACCATTCCCCAACTCCGAAACGGGACTTTGTTTATATGAATCTTATTCTCCGTACCATTCCGGATCTCCTCGTGATATCCCGGATCCCATCCGAGACTCCGAACAACATTCGGTCTCTTTCTCATCATACCATAACTACTCAAACAACGTCGAATCCTTAAGTGTGTCTCCCTACGGTTCGTGAATTATGCGGACATGATCGAGACACTTCTCCGAACAATAACCAATAGAGGAATCTGGAAATTCATATGGCTCCCACATATTTCTACGATTACTTTGCGATCGAATGAACCACTTACATACGATACCAATTTCCCTTTGTCTCACGATAGTTTACTTATCCGAGGTTATGATCGCTGGTATCTCTGCATACCTAGTTCAACCTCGTTACCGATAAGTACTCTTTTCTCGTTCCCATGATATGTGATCCCTTGTGAGACAGACACATGCTTGCAAGCTAATTGGATGACATTCCACCGAGAGGTCCCAGAGTATATCTATCCGTCATATGGATGGACAAATCCCACTCTTGATCCATGTGTCTCAACCAATACTTTCCGAACACTCAATGCCACCTTTATAGCCACCCAGTTACGGTGTGGTGTTTGATGTCATCAAAGCATCCATCCGGTAAAGGTGATATGCATGATCTCATGGTCGAAGGAATTAGGTTACTATGTATCAGTTAGCATATAGCAATTGAACTATTGAAATGACTTGATCTTTATGCTACGCTTATCTATAGGAGTATGTCCATCATATCATTCTCCTAACGATATGATCTTGTTGTTAATAACATCTCAATGTTCATGATAGGGAAACCACAATCATCTATTAACCAACAAGCTAGTATTATATAGAGGCTTTACTAGGGACTTCAAATTAAGTTTACAAATCACACAAGTATAAATGTTTCTTTGTTAATACTATTATAGCATGAATGTAAACATTTATCATAAACACAAAGATATAATAATAACAATATTTATTATTGCCTCTAGGGCATATCTCCAACAGTCTCCCACTTGCACTAGAGTCATCTAATCTAGATTACATGGTAATATACCGAACACCCATGGCAGTTTGGTGCTGGTCATGTTTTTCCCTCGGGAGAGGTTTAGTCAACGGATCCGCCACATTCAGATATGTGTGTACTTTGCAAATCTTTATATCCCCATCCTGGATATGTTCTCGAATAGCGTGAAAACGTAGCTTGATATGCTTCAGCTTCTTGTGTGACCTTGGTTCTGCAAGATTATGGCGCCCATGTTATCACAGAGATAGACATTGGGTCCAGCACTAGGAACCACACCCACTATGTAATGAACTCTTTCATCCATATCGCTTCTTGTGAAGCCTCAAGCAGCCATGTATTCCGATTCGGTTGAAGATCTCGCCACAACGCTTTGCTTTGCACTCCTCCACTAATCGCTGCACCATTCAAAATAAATACGATCCAGATTGTGATTTAGAATCATCCGGATCGATGTTCCAACTAGCATCGGTGTAACCATTAACAACGAAATGCTCATCACCTCCATAAGAAAGAACCATATCCTTAGTTCTTCTCAAGTACTTAAGGATGTTTTTGATCGTTGTCCAATGATCCATCCCGGATCACTTTGATATCTGCTAGTTAAACTAAAGATATGCAATGTTGGGTCTAGTACATAGCATGACATACATTAGAGATCCTATGGTCGAGGCATAGGAGTCTTACTCATCCTTTCTCTATCTTCCGTCGATGTCGTACTTTGAGTTTTACTCAAGGTCGATTGGCAACATGGGCAAGAACCCTTTCTTGCTATCTTCCATTCCAAACCTCTTTAGAACTTTGTCCAAATATGTACTCTATGACAATGATATTTGGCGTTTCGATCTATCTCTATAAATCTTTATGCCTAATATGTAAGCTGCTTCGCCAAGATCCTTCATTGAAAAACTATTATTCAAATATTCCTTGACACTATTAAGAAGGTCTACATCATTCCCAATCAACAATATGTCATCCACATATAGTATTAAGAATGCTACAGAGCTCCCACTCACTTTCTTGTAAATACAAGCTTCTCCATAAGTTTGTATAAAACCAAAAATTTTGATCACCTTATCAAAACATTGATTCCAACTTCGGGATGTGTAGCATCCCAGTTGTCTAACCCCTGTAATGCTACATGTCATAATAATAAAATGGGTCACTTCCAACATATAATTGTTGCATCATCATCATATCATGCTCATACCATCATACCACCTTGCTTTTGAGCATCATATAAAACCCTTTCTTGTTTGGTTCTTATCTCATGTGCATGATTAATTGTATTTGCCTCTTGATATTGTATTTGGCTCTTGATACATTGTTACATGCCCAAGTTGAGTTGAGGGCATCTCTCTTGTTGACTCCACCACCTTTTCTTTCACCACCCTATAATTCCACCACCCAACAAATCTGAGCTTGGCTTTTGTTGATTTCTCCCTAGCTCATGATTAGTTGGTTGGAACCACCCATCTTCTTTTGCTTGGCCTTGCCCACCTTTTGGGAATGCATATGAATAATGCCATATTCATCTTATTGTTTTCACAAGGATTAGTTGGGCATTAATCATCTTGCATGGGCCATGCAAGTGCCACCTTTTCCAGTTTTGGTTTATTTGGATTTCTAAATGGATCCCTCCTTCATTGCTTGATCTTGTTTTGTGAGTATAAAACTCTAGCTCTCTCCCTCTCTTTTTCCCCTTTAGCTAGATCCCTACCCCCATGCCCCATGCACATACATGTGCTCATGAGGCATGCCCCTCCCAGACCACCCTTGCTTGGTTTTTGCTTGTTCTTTGAATGGGACATGCATGATTCAAATCCACCTCATCACCTTGGCCATCTCTCTCTTCCTTTTCCTCTTTTCTTGCTTGTCCTTGCTAAGTATAGTTTGTAGCATGCTTGTTAAGCCCAAGTACCCCCCCTCCATCTTTCTTACCTCTTTTAGAAAAAAAAACCCTAATCCTACTCTTGCCATCTAACCTTCTAGCTAAACCTAAACCCTAAGCCATCTCCCCCTCTAATCTACATCCCCCTAAAACAAACCCTAAACCACCCTCTTACCCCTAATCTACTTTCCCCTTAGCAAAACCCTAATACCCCTCCTCTTTTCTAGCTATCCACACCCCACCCTAGCTAGCCCCTTCTCTCTTCCATGCATGCCCCACCCCAGCACCCACCTAGCTACCCCCCACGCGACCAGGACCACCCCAACCCTAGCCTAGCCCGAGCATGCCCTCTCCCCTCCCCTCTTTTCTCCTCTCTCTGCCTCACCTGCCCACGCTCCACCCCACTGCCTCGACCCCGCCACGCCCACCCCACCGGCCTCACCCCTCCTCCTAGTGCCTGCCTTTGCACCTGGCCATGACGAGCATGTGAGGGAGGCCGAAAAGGTGGTACCACAGCCATCGACCTCCCCACGCAACCCTCCTTCCCCTGGCGTTCTTATCCACCCTCACCCCCTCTCTGGCCTCCCCAGATCCGCCCCAGAGGCTTGCCTCGCTCCCCTCTGCCCCTTCTCCACCACAGCTCCCCCTCGCCACACCCCGCCGTCTACCCTCTGTCCCCTGTCGATCGAGCCGGAGGCGTGTTGCTGCGCGGTGTCGAGGAAGCCCCTGGAGCTCGCCTGCGACGCCCTGGAGCCAGACGCGAGGAGGAGGAGCCCACCGCCAGACTGCCGCGCCGAGGAAACCCTAGCGCCGCCGTTGCCAGCCTCGTCTCCGCTTCCTCGCGCCACGCCGACCACGCCCGGCGCTCGCGGTGAGCCTCACGAACCCCCTGCATAACCTCCCATGCGTAGTCGCTTCCGGATGCGTTGTTCGTTTTGTCGGCGCCTTCGGCGCCAGGCCGACGCCGACACGCCGCAAGCGCGCACCAGACGCCCTATCTAGCACGCGAGCGACCCATAGCATCAGCCGAGCCACGCAGCTGCTGGCCCGCTCAAGCACCTCGCGGTCGCTGCGTCGAGCCCTGCCAGCCTGCTTCTCTGTCGCGCGACGCAGTTCAGTTCGTCAGGCAGGGTAAGATCCACAGTGGCCGCGTGGCCTTTTGCGAAAACCCCCATGCAGAATCTTTTTGCCAACCCGCGGTCCCAAGGGGCCCTCTGTCTGTGTCTCTGTAACTTTTGCAAAAAGGCTCCTGTCGTTTGCTTGTATCAACCCGCGGTCCAGTTCTTTCCCAGACACTGGTGTGTGGGCCAGAGAACCCCCTGGCCCCACCTGTCAGTGACCAGGGCTGGATTAGACTGTGTATGAAACGTCCAGATGCTGTTTTCAAATTCAAATTCTGTTTAAATAATTTAAAATGCAAATTCAATTCAGATTTAAATAACTTTTCCATACTAAATCCAATTTGGGCAAATAATATATGTTTGGATATCAGCAAGATGAGAGGAATTCAAATACACCATCCAATTTGACTTTTGCACAATTAAAATTCCAAGTTTATTTAAATTACCACCAATGCCACTGGATTTTCAATAATTAATAACTTTTGTTTTATAATTCCAATTTAAGCAAATGATATGTCTAAAATGATCAGCTCGACGAGACCTTTCTGTTTATGCTATCCTTGTCTTCCATTGCAGCATGCATCATATAAAAATATAATGAACAGCAACTATTATGGCAACAAAATGTGACTAAAACCCAATTCAAATGTTATTTTCTTGTCCTCCACACCTCACCCATGCCATGCTACTTATTGCCATGCAACTTGTGCATCATTCATCATGGCATGATTGTTTGCTTGACGCATTTAATTCCAATGCTTGTGCTCTATATTCATGTTGGCCTTGTTTGTTTGGTTTTTCTCGATAGACACCGAGGTGGGTGTATCAAGAGAACCAGAGCACTACCTGTAACCGTCCCTTGCTACAACTGAGTTGACAGGCAAGCACTTCCACATGCTTGCATACATACAGTACCTATTGCCTCTATCTTATTCTTGCATCATTGAGTCGCGATTGCATTAAATTGAATCCCAAGTATGCATAGCCTTTACTTTTCAACCACACCAAGCTTGTTCCTCCATCCCATGAGCCACTACTATAGGAGTTGTTTGAGCCATGCGAGTCGTAGAACAGCATGTGTAGGGTATGTGAGAGTCTGTGGAACAATGAGGTACCTAAACAACTTAACCTGAGTAGTTCTGGGATAACTAAAGAAAGTGGCACCGGTGAGCAACATCTGCTATTTGGTTTTTCCTGCTCACTTGTGTCCCGTAAGACCCCGAGTACTTGATTCCTGTTCCTTGATTTATCGCGCTATCCACATCCGGGAGGTATATGGGACCCCCCTGAGCCAGAGCTTGATTCCGTCTTATTTCTTGGGGCCACAAACTAGTTTGAGGTTTTATTTACTATCCTGTACTTATGCCATGCTACTTTCTGTATTTAAATTGTGCGAGGAGCACACTGTACTGTTTAGGTAAGCGTAATGTTTTCGCGGTATCGACAAGCCCAGCCACACTTTCGGGTTCCCGGTCGTTTACAGCCATTGTCGCAAACCTTGAGTCCGTCTCGGAGTCAGCAATCTCCGTTGCGGGATCTAGTTAAGGGGTGGCCCCCTGAAATAATTCTGAATTCTGTGATTGTTCAGTCGTGAAAGCCTCGTTGGGATTTGATTTGGTTTTTCCGAGGTTGATCGAGCGTGTGTTGCTATTGGTGCACCCCGGCCGGGTAAAACTTTCTGAAAGCCGTGTCCGTGGATATGGACGACTTGGAGCACAGTTTCTTGATCATAGACAAGCATAACTAAAGTACCGCCTTAATCTGACTAAATAATTTGACTAGTAAATAGCACAACACTCAGGGAATGGTTAATAAAATTGCCAACGGATGGGGGTTGTTCGTCCGCTTCCTTGTTGGTAAGCAGGGAGGAGGATGGATCGGATGAGATTACCATTATAACTGTTGTACTTAAAATTCACGGACATCCGTCTATCATTGGTTAGGCGGATGGTTAGCGTTTATCTGTAGAATTGCTAGGGTTTATCTTTCGCTGCAATTGCGTCACCCTGTTGTGTCCCTTTAGAGGCATTAAGACTTGCCGAGTACCCTTAGGGTCTCACACGATAAATTCTTGATTCAGATGAACAGTACCTTCTCGTGACGGATCTTTGGGTGGAAGAAGCCGATGATGTGGGCAACGATCGCTCGGTGTAGAGATTCCGAACGGGATCCGTGAGACCTGTAGTTGGGTTGTGCTTATTTCTCGGCATCTTATGCCGATTTGCTTCTTATCCGTACTCGGATCTTGTTTGCCGCCCGCATGATACTCGATGTGTGTTGTATGAGGAGTTATCCTAAAATATAGATTTATCCAGGTCATTTGAATCTTGCCGTATGGCGTTGGTATATTTTCTTTCTTTCTAGATGGTGTGGCTCGATGTACTCTTGTATGGTGGCTTATGACATACCCACTTGTGTCGTAGTTGATCCTTCGCCGACCACGCCGCCTCAGACAGTCCCGTTGAGAGGGTAGTGGTTGGGATGTCAAAGGACTACCAGTGAGTGGCTTTTGGGGCCCCACCGTACTATTTCAACCACTATCACTCATCCAGGCTTGTATCTAGGAGCGTAGTTCACCGAGGTAGTTACAATTGGTATCAGAGCCTTCCCGACCTTCAGGGTTTCAGCCAAACGGTCGTTGTCACCTAGCAAATATTTTGGTAGTTATGTATATTAGGGAAAACAAAACGCGAGAGTAGGACTGCTTCCACTTTTCTTCTTACCCTCCCACCCACCCTTTTCTGGTAAGGAAGTGCAACGTTTTCAATCCTCTTCTCAAAGTTCAAATTAGGATTCACGTGTTCTGGGTTTCCGTAGTACCATAGGATGTGTCTGTGTGTATAATCCCTTGTCATCTGTTGCATCCAAGTTGTTATCTTATCCGCCTTTGGTTATCAACTGCTGGTACATTCCATACCGATGTGCTTTTGCAAACCGACGCAATCTATCTTCCTCTTTGTATCCAACGCTATCTTGTTTGGGGTGTTCGCCCGTAGTTACCAATCTTTAGGTTTCACGTGAGAAGAAGGGGTTAGGATATGTGTTCCACTTGTTCATGTGCGGAGTAATGATTTGAGTGCGGGATGGAGTCGCGACCATACCACTACTTTTATCATTCGCTTTTGTATATTGAATCGGTAGAGTCACTAATCTTGATTCATAAGTAATTTTTCGCATCTATTGGTATTCTAATGCGAAATTTGTGGAAAATTTTTCTTTGATATGTTTGTACCACACTCCTTTTCAGTGGTGCGATATGCTTAATATCTTTTAGGTGCTATGAACTTTGTTGATATTTTTATATCATCTCAAATTGTATCCTTTAATCTTGGTTAATTCCATCTTGGTACTATTTTGGATTATTATCATCTTCCATTATAGTCTTGACTTGAGTTTTATATCAATGACAGGATGGCTCCCCACACCGGATGAAGAGGACATTCCTCCGAATCGGGCTCATTTGTCAAGCATAGCTAATGCTTTGGCGGCAATGCAAGAGAACCAGCAGCGCTTTGAGGAGAGCGTCAGAAGGAATGAGTTTGCTCCACTTCCTCCACCTCCCAAGCGTGGTGATATCAAGAGCTTTCTCAAGTTCAACCCCCGTCAGTTTGATGTTTCTGACCGACCTCTTGATGCGGATGATTGGCTGCGCGAGATCTCAAGGTTGCTCGAGACTGCTGATGTTCCAGAACAGGAGTGGGTCAAGTGTGCTACCCACCTTCTCAAGGGAGATGCGGCTCTTTGGTGGGAGAACTACTTGAAGGCAAGCTGCACTGGGTTCCAGCCAACTTGGGAGAGGTTCACTGCAGCTTTCAAAGAACAGTTTCTCTCAGAGATTGTGATGGAAAGGATGAAGGAGGCCTTCCTCAACCTGAAGCAGGGAAATGATAACGTCAACACCTACATCAGGAACTTCATGAACCTGTCTCGCTATGGTGGTGATGAGGTATCTGATGACAAGAAAAGGTAAAAGATTCGTGCAAGGGCTCAATGCGTCGATCAAGTATGCAATCACACATGCAAGACCGCAACCTTCACGGAACTACAGACACAAGACTGCAAGAGGAGGCAAGGTGGATGTTCGAGGAGTCCAAGAAACATAACAGGATGCATCAAGCTCGCAGCTTATGGCAGCTCCTTCTAAGCGGCGTGTCCGGGTTCCTAACACCCCACCGCCGCCCCGGCTCCACCAAGACCTGCGAGTTTCACGTCAAGGCCACCAAACTTCACCACGGCTCCTGTGGGCTACAACAACCTTACTCGAGCGCTCAAGGAGTCCTCGCTACTCGCCCACGTCCTCACGGTGCTTGTTACATGTGGTGATCATGGACATCCCACTGAATCGCCCATTGAAGAACAAAGCTCTCCCTCAACCCCCGCCAAGATCTGCATCAAGCTCTCCTTCGGTTCGTGCACCACCGCCTCGGGCTATCAACATCAACACTAAGCCCGGGTCTGCGGTTGTGCGTGCCAACTGCGTCAACGCCTCTCAAGCTGAGATCGCACCTGGAGTTGTCATGGGTATGCTTTCGCTTAACTCGCCTCGCACGAGTTCTCTTTGATTACGTGCATCGCATTCCTTTGTGTCATACAAGTTTGCAAGTGAGAATGGGTTAGCGGATCCTCTTCCCAAGCGCTAATGGTTCTTTCTCCCGGAGCAAATATGGTAGCATCTAAGATCAGTCATGGCAATAAAGTTGAGATTGGTGGTTCTTCATTCTTGGCTTCTTTGATTGTTCTGGGCAACTCTGGCATTGATGTCATTTTGGGCATGGATTGGTTGACAGCAAATGGTTTGTGATTGATTGTCTTGAACGCCGTGTCTCTCGAAGATTCCTCAAGGCCATGTAGTCTTTTCTCCAAGTCGACTCCGCTGTCCAAATCTATTCCTTGGCTGCTCAATAATGATGCTATGGAAGCTATTCAAGGTATCGGTCCGTGAGTTTCGGATGTCTTTCACAAGAGTTGCTGGTATGCCTCCGGATCGCGAGGTTGAATTCGTGATTGAGCTTGAACCTGGAACGGCTCCTATCTCCAAGAGGCCATATAAAATGGGTCCTTCTGAGTTGGCGGAACTCAAACGACAACTTGATGTACAAGAGAAGTTGGGTTTATTTCAACACAGCACTTCCTCTTGGGGTAGCCCAACAATCTTTGTGAAGAAGCGTGACAGAACCGATAGGCTATGTGTTGACTACCGGGCTCTAAATGCTAAAACCATCAAGAACAAATATCCTCTCCCTCGGATAAATGATCTATTTGATCACCGGTGGCGAGCCGTGGTGTTCTCTAAGCTGGACTTGAGAAGTGGTTATCACCAAATCAAAATTCGCAAAGAGGATGTGCCCAAGACAGCTTTCACCACCCGCTATGGCCTGTGAGTACACGGTCATGTCTTTCGCCTCACCAACGCACTGCTACCTTCTCGAGGCCGATGAACTCCGCTTTCATGGAGTACTGGACAAGTTTGTTGTGGTATATCCGGATGACATTCGGTCTATTCCAAGTCCAAGGAGGAGCATGAAGAGCACTGCGTGTGTCTGAACAAGCTTCGTGAGAACCGCTTGTATGCAAAGTTCTCAAAGTGTGAGTTCTGCTCAAGTAACATATCTGGGCCATGTCATTTCGCCAAGGGCATTGCAGTCAACCGAAACCGTGAAGACAATAGTTGAATGGCTTCCTCGCTAATGTCAACGAAGTGCAGAGTTTTCTGGTTTGGCTAGCTATTGCCGTCGATTTGTGCGTAACTTCTCAAGATAGCAAAGCCTCTTACCGATCTCCTCAAGAAAGGCAAGAAGTATCTGTGGACTCCGCTTGTCAAGAAAGTTTTGAGACACTTAAAGAGAAGCTCACTTCCACGCCGCCTTGGTTCCTCCGGATACATCTAAGCCTTTCCAGATATTCTGCGATGCCTCTTTGCAAGGATTGGGTGCGGTCCTTATGCAAGAGAGACAGTGGTTGCTTATGCCTCTCGTCGATTGAAGACGCATGAGATCAACTATCCCACACATGACCTTGAGTTAGCAAGATGGTCTTTGCTTTGAAGCTATGGAGGCACTACTTGCTTGGCAACCGCTAGAGATCTTCTCGGACCACAAGAGTTTGAAGTATATCTTCACTCAACGGGATCTCAACCTTCGCAGAGGAGATGGATTGAAGCAATCAATGACTTTGATGTGACCATCAACTACACCTGTGCAAAGCAAATGTCATGGCGTGCGCTTAGCCGTAAAGCTTATGTCAACAACCTCATGGTAGAAGAGCAGCCTCTCTTGTGCGAGGAATTCCGCCACCGAACCTCGAAATTGTGGAACAAGGGCATCTCCCGAACCTTCGCTACTCCTCTCTTGGAAGAACAGATTCGCTCTCGTCAGCTTGGTGATCCGCACACTAAAAAGCTCATCGCTAAGCTTGACCTTCCGAAGTATGAGTCCTTTCATGTTGATGATCAAGGCACGCTCTTCTTTGAACACCGGATGTTTGTTCCAAACTATCCGGGTCTGAGAGACCAAGTTCTCAAGGAGGCACATGATTCGGTTCTTTCTATCCATCCTGGCAGCACAAAGATGTACATGGACTTGAAAACACAATACTGGTGGCCTGGGTTGAAACGGTATTGTGCCAAGTATGTCTCAGAATGTGATGTCTGTCGCAGAGTCAAGGCTGTCCATCAGAAACCATTTGGTCTTCTACAGCCATTGAAACCTCCGGAATGGAAATGGGAGAAAGTTGAGATGGACTTCATCACTGGCTTTCCAAGGTCGCAGAAGGGCAACAATGCAATTTTTGTTGTCATCGACAGGCTTTCTAAAGTGGCTCATTTCTTCCCAGTCAAAGAAACAATTTCGAATTCATTGGCTGAGCTCTATATCAGCAATTGTCTCTGTATGGGGTTCCACTTGAAATCAGTTCGACTGTGGGAGCATCTTCACCTCAAAGTTCGGGAGAGTTTCCAAAAGCTTTGGGAACAAAGTTGAACTTCAGACTGCTTACCATCCTCACCGCAAGGACAAGTGGAGAGGATCAATCGATTCTCGAGGACATGCTTGGAGCTTCGTCATCTCGTTGGCATGAAGTGGGAAGAATGCCTTCCATATGCTGAATTCTCCTACAACAACTTTTCCAAGAGTGCGAAGATGGCACCATTCGAGGCTCTCTATGGTCGCAAGTGCGAACTCCTATTGGTTGGTCAAAGTGGAGAAAGAATCGGTTTGGCCTCGACATTGTAACCCAAGCGGAGGAGAAGGTGCATATCATTCGAGAACACGAAGATTGCTCGAGTCGCCGAAGAGCAACTATGACAGAAGCACACAGATATGGTATATGCCCTGGTGATCTCGTCTACCTTCGTGTCACTCCCATGAGAGGAACACACCGCTTGGTATCAAAGGAAGTTGGCTCCTAGATACATCGGTCCTTTCAAGATACGTGGTAGAAGAGGAGAAGTTGCTTATGCACTTTGGAGCTTAGGAAAAACTCAAAGTCCATGATGTTTTCCACATCTCTCAGCTCAAGAAGTGCTTCAAAGATCCCGGCAGGACCGTGGACCATGAGCTAATCGACCTCCAAGAAGATCTCTCTTATCAAGAACACCCCACCAAAATCCTTGAGACCGCAGTAACGAGGACTCGCAACAAGTCCATCAAGTTTTGCAAGGTGCAGTGGTCACACCATTCTGTTGATGAAGCCACATGGGAGCGTGAAGATGAACTCCGTGTCAACCATCCTTCTCTCTTTGTATCTTCTTCTTCTTCTTCCTAGAATCTCGTGAGATTCCTGTTTAGTGGAGAGTTGTAGCATCCCAGTTGTTCAACCCTGTAATGCTACATGTCATAATAATAAAATGGGTCACTTCCAACATATAATTGTTGCATCATCATCATATCATGCTCATACCATCATACCACCTTGCTTTTGAGCATCATATAAAACCCTTTCTTGTTTGGTTCTTATCTCATGTGCATGATTAATTGTATTTGCCTCTTGATATTGTATTTGGCTCTTGATACATTGTTACATGCCCAAGTTGAGTTGAGGGCATCTCTTGTTGACTCCACCACCTTTTCTTTCACCACCTATAATTCCACCACCCAACAAATCTGAGCTTGGCTTTTGTTGATTTCTCCCTAGCTCATGATTAGTTGGTTGGAACCACCCATCTTCTTTTGCTTGGCCTTGCCCACCTTTTGGGAATGCATATGAATAATGCCATATTCATCTTATTGTTTTCACAAGGATTAGTTGGGCATTAATCATCTTGCATGGGCCATGCAAGTGCCACCTTTTCCAGTTTTGGTTTATTTGGATTTCTAAATGGATCCCTCCTTCATTGCTTGATCTTGTTTTGTGAGTATAAAACTCTAGCTCTCTCCCTCTCTTTTTCCCCTTTAGCTAGATCCCTACCCCCATGCCCCATGCACATACATGTGCTCATGAGGCATGCCCCTCCCAGACCACCCTTGCTTGGTTTTTGCTTGTTCTTTGAATGGGACATGCATGATTCAAATCCACCTCATCACATTGGCCATCTCTCTCTTCCTTTTCCTCTTTTCTTGCTTGTCCTTGCTAAGTATAGTTTGTAGCATGCTTGTTAAGCCCAAGTACCCCCCCCCCCTCCATCTTTCTTACCTCTTTTAGCAAAAAAAACCCTAATCCTACTCTTGCCATCTAACCTTCTAGCTAAACCTAAACCCTAAGCCATCTCCCCCTCTAATCTACATCCCCCTAAAACAAACCCTAAACCACCCTCTTACCCCTAATCTACTTTCCCCTTAGCAAAACCCTAATACCCCTCCTCTTTTCTAGCTATCCACACCCCACCCTAGCTAGCCCCTTCTCTCTTCCATGCATGCCCCACCCCAGCACCCACCTAGCTAACCCCCCACGCGACCAGGACCACCCCAACCCTAGCCTAGCCCGAGCATGCCTCTCCCCTCTCTTTTCTCCTCTCTGCCTCACCGCCCACGCCCACCCCACTGCCGCGACCCCACGCTCACCCCACCGCCACCCTCACCCTCCTCCTAGTGCCTTGCCTTGGCACAGCCATGACGAGCACGTGAGGGAGGCGAAAAGGTGGTACCACAGCCATCAGACCCTCCCCACGCAACCCTCCTTCCCTGGCGTTCTTATCCACCTCACCCCTCTCTGCCTCCCAGATCCGCCCAGAGGCTTGCCTCGCTCCTCCCCTTCTCCACCACAGCCCTCGCCACACCCGCCGCCTACCCTCTGTCCCCTGCCGACGAGCGGAGGCGTGTTGCTGCCAGGTGTCGAGGAAGCCCTGAGCTCGCATGCGGCCTGGAGCCAGACGAGGAGGAGCCCCAGCTCGCCAGACTGCCCGAGAAACCCTAGCGCTTCGCCGTCGCCACCTCGTCGCCGATCGCTGCTCCCGCCACGCCGACCACGCCGGCCTTCGCGGTGAGCCACGAACCCCTGCATAACCTCCATGCGTAGTCGTTTCTGGATGCGTTGTTCCGTTTTGTCGGCGCCTTAGTGCGCCAGACGCCGACACCTGCCGCCAAACCGCGCATCGTATCGCCCTATCTAGCACGCGGCGACCCCATAGCATCACCGCAGCCACGCGGCTCTGGCCGCGCGCAAGCACCTCGCAGCGTTCGAGCTCCACGCCTGCTTCTCCGTCGCGCGACGCAGTTCAGTTCGTCAGGCAGGGGAAGATCCACAGTGGCCGCGTGGACTTTTGAGAAAACCCCCATGCAGAATCTTTTTGCCAACCCGCGGTCCCAAGGGGCCCTCTGTCTGTGTCTCTGTAACTTTTGCAAAAAGGCTCCTGTCGTTTGCTTGTATCAACCCGCGGTCCAGTTCTTTCCCAGACACTGGCGTGTGGGCCAGAGAACCCCCTGGCCCCACCTGTCAGTGACCAGGGCTGGATTAGACTGTGTATGAAACGTCCAGATGCTGTTTTCAAATTCAAATTCTGTTTAAATAATTTAAAATGCAAATTCAATTCAGATTTAAATAACTTTTCCATACTAAATCCAATTTGGGCAAATAATATATGTTTGGATATCAGCAAGATGAGAGGAATTCAAATACACCATCCAATTTGACTTTTGCACAATTAAAATTCCAAGTTTATTTAAATTACCACCAATGCCACTGGATTTTCAATAATTAATAACTTTTGTTTTATAATTCCAATTTAAGCAAATGATATGTCTAAAATGATCAGCTCGACGAGACCTTTCTGTTTATGCTATCCTTGTCTTCCATTGCAGCATGCATCATATAAAAATATAATGAACAGCAACTATTATGGCAACAAAATGTGACTAAAACCCAATTCAAATGTTATTTTCTTGTCCTCCACACCTCACCCATGCCATGCTACTTATTGCCATGCAACTTGTGCATCATTCATCATGGCATGATTGTTTGCTTGACGCATTTAATTCCAATGCTTGTGCTCTATATTCATGTTGGCCTTGTTTGTTTGGTTTTTCTCGGATAGACACTGAGCAGGGGCTGTATCAAGAGAACCAGGAGCACTACCCAGAATCGTCCCTTGCTACAACTGAGTTGACAGGCAAGCACTTCCACATGCTTGCATACATACAGTACCTATTGCCTCTATCTTATTCTTGCATCATTGAGTCGCGATTGCATTAAATTGAATCCCAAGTATGCATAGCCTTTACTTTTCAACCCCACCAAGCTTGTTCCTCCATCCCATGAGCCACTACTATAGGAGTTGTTTGAGCCATGCGAGTCGTAGAACAACATGTGTAGGGTATGTGAGAGTCTGTGGAACAATGAGGTACCTAAACAACTTAACCTGAGTAGTTCTGGGATAACTAAAGAAAGTGGCACCGGTGAGCAACATCTGCTATTTGGTTTTTCCTGCTCACTTGTGTCCCGTAAGACCCCGAGTACTTGATTCCTGTTCCTTGATTTATCGCGCTATCCACATCCGGGAGGTATATGGGACCCCCGAGCCGAGCTTGATTCCGTCTTATTTCTTGGGGCCACAAACTAGTTTGAGGTTTTATTTACTATCCTGTACTTATGCCATGCTACTTTACAGATTTAAATTGTGCGAGGAGCACACTGTTTAGGTAAGCGTAATGTTTCGGTATCGACAAGCCCAGCCACACTTTCGGGTTCCCGGTCGTTACGACCATTGTCAAACCTTGAGTCCGTCGAGTCGGCAATCTCCGCTATGGGATCTAGTTAAGGGTGGCCCCTGAAATAATTCTGAATCTGTGATTGTTCAGTCGTGAAAGCCTCGTGGGATTTGATTTGGTTTTTCCGAGGTTGATCGAGCGTGTGTTGCTATTGGTGCACCCGCCGGTAAAACTTTCGAAAGCCGTGTCCGTGGATATGGACGACTTGGAGCAGTTTCTTGATCATAGACAAGCATAACTAAAGTACCGCCTTAATCGACTAAATAATTTGACTAGTAAATAGCACAACACTCGTGGAATGGTTAATAAAATTGCCAACGCGGATGGGGTTGTTCGTCCGCTTCCTTGTTGGTAAGGAGGAGGATGGATCGGATGAGATTACCATTATAAGCTGTTGTACTTAAATTCACGGACATCCGTCTATCATTGGTTAGGCGGATGGTTAGCGTTATCTGTAGAATTGCTAGGGTTTATCTTTCGCTGCAATTGCGTCACCCTGTGTTGTGTCCCCTTTAGAGGCATTAAGACTTGCCGAGTACCCTTAGGGTCTCACACGATAAATTCTTGATTCAGATGAGCAGGTACCTTCTCGTGACGGATCTTTGGGTGGAAGAAGCCGATGATGGGCAACGATCGTTCGGTGTAGAGATTCCGGAACGGGGATCCGTGAGACCTGTAGTTGGGTTGTGCTTATTTCTCTGGCATCTTATGCCGATTTGCTTCTTATCCGTACTCGGATCTTGTTTGCCGCTTCCGCATGATACTCTGATGTGTGTTGTATGAGGAGTTATCCTAAAATATAGATTTATCCAGGTCATTTGAATCTTGCCGTATGGCGTTGGTATATTTTCTTTCTTTCTAGATGGTGTGGCTCTGATGTACTCTTGTATGGTGGCTTGCGTACATACCCACTTGTGTACGTAGTTGATCCCTTCGCCTGCCGACTACGCCCGTCTGACAGTCCCGTTGAGAGGGTAGTGGTTGGGACGTCTGAAAGGACTACCAGTGAGTGGCTTTTGGGGCCCCACCGTACTATTTCAACCACTATCACTCATCCAGGCTTGTATCTAGGAGCGTAGTTCACCGAGGTAGTTACAGGATGCTTGCTTCAATCCATAGATGGACCGTTGAAGTTTGCATACCTTGTTAGCATCTTTAGGATCGACAAAACCTTTGGGTTGCATCATATACAACTCTTCATCAATGTCTCCATTGAGGAATGTTGTTTTTGACATCCATCTGCCATATCTCATAATCGTAATATGCAGCGATTGCTAACATAATCCTCACAGACTTTAGCTTTGCTACCGGTGAGAAAGTCTCATCGTAGTCAACTCCTTGAATTTGTCGAAACCCATTTATAGACAGTAACATTACCATCAGCATTTGTTTTCTTCTTGAAAATCCATTTATTCTCGACAGCCTTCCGGCCATCCGGTAAGTCCACCAAAGTCCATACTTGGTTTTCGTACAGGGATCCAATCTCGGATTTCATGGCTTCTTGCCATTTATTGGAATCTGGGCTCATCATCGCTTCCTCATATGTCTCAGGGTCATCGGTGTTGTCCACCAACATGACACTCATAACGGGATCATACCAATCTGGAGTGGTACGATTTCTCGTTGACCTCCGAGGCTCTGTAGCAACTTCAACCGAAGTTTAATGATAACCATCATTAACTTCCTCTCTAATTGGTGCAGGCACCACAGGAATTTCTTCCGGTGCTGCGCTACTCGCAATTTCGAGAGAAGGTTCGACAACCTCGTCGAGTTCTACTTTCCTTCCAGTCACTTCTTTCGAGAGAAATTCCTTCTCTAGAAAGGATCCATTCTTGGCAACGAAGATTTTGCCTTCGGATCTATGATAGAAGGTATACCCAATAGTTTCCTTCGGGTATCCTATGAAGACGCATTTTTCCGCTTTGGGTTCAAGCTTGTCCGGGTGTAACTTCTTTACATAGGCTTCGCACCCCCAAACTTTAAGGAACGACAATCTAGGTTTCTTCCCAAACCATAATTCATCCGGTGTCGTTTCAACGGATTTAGACGGTGCCCTATTTAAAGTGAATGCGGCTGTTTCTAATGCATAACCCCAAAATGATAGCGGTAAATCTGTAAGTGACATCATAGAACGAACCATATCTAAGAGAGTTCGATTACGACGTTCGGACACACCATTACGCTGTGGTGTTCCCGGCGGTGTCAATTGTGAAAGTATTCCGCATTTCTTCAAATGCTCGCCAAACTCGTAACGTAGATATTCACCTCCACGATCAGAACGTAGAAATTTAATCTTCTTGTTACGTTGATTCTCTACATCACTTTGAAACTCCTTAAACTTCAAGAAAGTTTCGGACTTATGTTTCATGAAATAGATATACCCATATCTACTCAAGTCATCCGTGAAGGTAAGAACATAACGATAACCACCGCGCGATGCTACACTCATTGGACCACACACATCGGTATGTATGATTTCCAATAAGTCCGTAGCTCGCTCCATCATACCAGAAAATGGAGTCTTGGTCATTTTACCCATCAGACATGCTTTGCATCTATCAAGTGATTCAAAATCAAGTGATTCAATAAGTCCATCGGAATGGAGTTTCTTCATATGTTTCACTCCAATGTGACCAAGACGATAGTGCCACATATAGGTCGAATTATCGCTTGATTTCAAACGTTTAGCCTCAATGTTGTTGATATGTGTATTTCCACTATCGAGATTCAATAAGAATAGACCATCTATCAAAGGTGCATGTGCATAAAACATATTACTCTTATAAATCGAACAACCATTATTCTCGGACTTAAACAAGTAACCGTCTCGCAATAAACAAGATCCCGATATAATGTTCATGCTCAACGCA
This sequence comes from Avena longiglumis, assembly GCA_030063025.1. Classification (NCBI taxonomy): domain Eukaryota; kingdom Viridiplantae; phylum Streptophyta; class Magnoliopsida; order Poales; family Poaceae; genus Avena; species Avena longiglumis. The sequence continues at coordinate 537,298,539 of CP125973.1, forward strand.
GGCACCAAATAAAAATTATTTATGTACAAAACTAATCCCGATGGTAGATGAAGGGGTAGCGTGCCGACCGCGATCACATCAACCTTTGATCCATTTCCCACGCGCATCGTCACCTCGTTCTTCACTAGCTTCTGTTTATTCTGCAGCACTTGTTTCGAGTTACAAATATGAGCAACCGAACCAGTATCAAATACCCAGGCACTACTACGAGTACTAGTGAGATACACATCAATAACATGTATATCAGATATACCTTTCTTCTTGATGTTGTCGTTCTTCAAATCCGCCAAGTACTTTGGGCAATTCCGCTTCTAGTGACCTTCTGCCTTGCGGTAAAAGCACTCTGTATCAGGCTTGGGTCCAGCCTTGGTCTTCTTCATCGGTGCGGTAACTTTCTTACCACCCTTCTTGAAGTGTCCCTTTTGCTTAGGCTTGCCTTTCTTGAATTTGGTGTTCTTATTGACCATCAACACTTGGTGCTCTTTCTTGATCTCCACTTCTGCAGATTTTAACATGGAGAAGAGTTCTGGCAACTGCTTGTTCATGATTTGCATATTGTAGTTCATCACAAAGTTCTTGTAACTTGGTGGTAGTGATTGGAGGACACGGTAAATCCCCAAAGCATTAGGAATCACTATACCCAAGCTTTGAAGTTTGTTTGTGTGCCCAGACATCTTAAGCACATGCTCACTGACGGAGCTGCCCTCTTCCATCTTGCAGTTAAAGAACTTTTCAGAAGCCTCATAGCTTTCAATTGCCGCATGAGTCTCAAAGATCAATTTGAGATCCTCGACAATATCATATGGTTCTGAATTCTCAAACCTTTTCTGAAGCTCCGATTCTAAACCATACAAGATAGCACACTCGAATGGAGTACCGAGTCTTCCGAGTGAGGTAAACGTTCTTTCATCGGCAAGATCACCGCAGTGGGTCACCCATGGTGCATCCAAAGACATAGGTCAAATTACCACTGTGAGGACAATCCTCAAATTGCGAACCAATCCACGAAGTTGCTTCCATTGTTTTTCAACTTTTCTTTCTCTAGGAACGCATTAAAATTGATGGTAGGGGCTGCCATTGATCTACAACATATTTGCAATAGTTTAGACTAAGTTTATGACAAATTGAGTTCATATTAATAAAATTAATCTAGGTGAACTCCCACTCAAAACAATATCCCTCACATTGTTTTAGTGATCACACGAACCAAATTCACGACATCAACACCGATCATCACGAGAGTTGATATAGTTTCAATGGCGAACAATCGACATGTTCATCATATCTACTATATGATTCATGCTTTACCTTTCGGTGATCAGTGTTCCGAGACCATGTCTGTACATGCTAGGCTCGTCAAGATCAAACCTTAGTTTCCGCATGAGCAAATCTGGCTTGCTCACGTTGTATACACTTGTGGAATCTAACACACTCGATCATCACATGGTGCTTCGAAACAACAAGCTTTAGCAACAGTGCTAACTAAGGGTGAACACTTTATGACTTGAAATTCATGTGCATGAGGGATCATCTTATAATGCTACCGTCGTTTACTAAGCAATACAAGATGCATAAAGGATTAACATCACATGCAATTCATAATATGTGATATGATATGGCCTTTCTTCTTTGTGCTTCCGATCTCCATCTTCTAGCACGAACATGATCTCCATCATCACCGGCATTGCATCAAGGTCAATGACGCTTCTCCATGGTTGTCATCCACAGGCTTCAACTATTACAACTACTTTGAATAGACACGCGGGTCTTAACATAAATTAAAGACAACCATATGGCTCCTGTCGGTTGCCAACTTACAATAAGGAACATTGCATACATCAAATATAATCACAATCATGGCCATATCACATCACAGCACACCCCTGCAAAACAAAGTTAGACGCCTCTACTTTCTTTGCATGTTTTACGTGGTTTGGGGCTTTCAGTAAGTGTCGTTCTAACTTACGAACAAGAACCACAACATTGATACTAGTATTGTTAATCACCCGTTGTAAATTGAATCTTAACTATGCTAGGAGAAACAGGCACCCGAAAAGCCACTTATGCAATACAAGTTGCATGTCAAGCATGGAGCAAGTCTCATGAACGATGTCATGTAAGTTTAGCCCGGGCCGCTTCATCCCAACATACCGCAAGATGCAAAGTACACAAGAAGCAATCGACAATAAAAGCATCAACGCCCACAATGACCATTGTGTTCTACTCATGCAACAGATCTACATATGGACACGGCTCTGATACCACTGTAGGGTTTCGTAGCATGGAAAACAAAAAAATTCTACCGCATACAAACAAACAAGCCAAGATCTATCTACTAGATTGTAGCAACGAGTTGATGGAATAACTCACCCTCGAAGATTCCAAAGTGTTTAACAAGAGCGGATTCTCGTAGGTGATGTAGTCGTACTCTTACCGATCTCAAGATCACGTAGACGATCCTTCCGGCGCTGCGTTCCGGCAGCGCTCCCGCAGTCGGTCACACGTTCGGTACTCGACGAAGACCTTCCTCTCCCTTGTTCCAGCAGGCAGCGGAGGTTGTAGCACTCTCCTCGTGATTCCGGCAACACAACGGCGTGGTACCGGAAGTAGAGGGGAGATCTCGCAGGGCTTCGCCTTAAGCCGGAGCGAGTATGGTGGATTATGAGAGAGCTCCTCGGCGATCTAGAGTTTAGATACACCAAAGAGTAAGTGCTAGAGCCGGCGGCTAGGGCTTGGGGCAGCCCAAGTCGGCGGCTAGGGCAAAAACCCTAGGGGGCGGCGGCGGCTATGGTGGGCAGCAGCTGCTAGGGTTTGAGGCGTGGAAGTTGTGTGTCCTAGGAGGGAGCCCTGCCCCTCCTTATATAGGTGGAGGGGCCGGCCAAGGGAGGAGGAGTCCTCCCCAACTCGGCTTGGTGGTGCGCCGTTGCTGGAGGAGGATTCTCCCAACTCGGGTTTCCCACTCCTCCTCTTTCCAAAACTTGTTGCTTGACTTTCAAACTAGCCGTTTGACTTTTCAATTTAGGATTTGAATAAACCCTTTATTTTGGACAGCGAAGACACTTAGTACATGATGCAATCATTCCAACTTACAATGACACATTCATGTACCCCTTCCCCTCCGGAGTGCCGGACATTCCGGAACCTTCTAGAACATTCCCGATGAAAACACCAGAACCATTCCCCAACTCCGAAACGGGACTTTCCTTATATGAATATTATTCTCCGGACCATTCCGGATCTCCTCGTGATATCCCGGATCCCATCCGAGACTCCGAACAACATTCGGTCTTTCTCATCATACCATAACTACTCAAACAACGTCGAATCCTTAAGTGTGTCTCCCTACGGTTCGTGAATTATGCGGACATGATCGAGACACTTCTCCGAACAATAACCAATAGAGGAATCTGGAAATTCATATGGCTCCCACATATTTCTACGATTACTTTGCGATCGAATGAACCACTTACATACGATACCAATTTCCCTTTGTCTCACGATAGTTTACTTATCCGAGGTTATGATCGTCGGTATCTCTGCATACCTAGTTCAACCTCGTTACCGATAAGTACTCTTTTCGCTCCTGATATGTGATCCCTTGTGAGCTCACATGCTTACAAGCTAATTGGATGACATTCCACCGAGAGGGCCCAGAGTATATCTATCCGTCATATGGATGGACAAATCTCACTCTTGATCCATGTGTCTCAACCAATACTTTCCGAACACTCAATGCCACCTTTATAGCCACCCGATTCGGTGTGGTGTTTGATGTCATCAAAGCATCCATCCGGTAAAGGTGATATGCATGATCTCATGGTCGAAGGAATTAGGTTACTATGTATCAGAAAGCATATAGCAATTGAACTATTGAAATGACTTGATCTTTATGCTACGCTTATCTATAGGAGTATGTCCATCATATCATTCTCCTAACGATATGATCTTGTTGTTAATAACATCTCAATGTTCATGATAGGGAAACCACAATCATCTATTAACCAACAAGCTAGTATTATATAGAGGCTTTACTAGGGACTTCAAATGAAGTTTAAAAATCACACAAGTATTAATGTTTCCTTGTTAATACTATTATAGAATGAATGTAAACATTTATCATAAACACAAAGATATAATAATAACTATATTTATTATTGCCTCTAGGGCATATCTCCAACAGCTTCTACTGTAGATCCCGCGATCACGCTTTGCTTGTAGCTTCTCCAGCTCACAGCTCCTCCATTCAAAATATACACGTATCCTGTCTGAGATTTAGAATCATCCTTGTCGGTGTCAAAACTAGCGTCGACGTAACCTTTTACGACGAGCTGTTCATCACCCCCATAGACTAAGAACATTTATTTAGTCATATTTAGGTACTTTAGGATGTTCTTCATGGCTGTCCAGTGTTCCACTCCTGGATCACTTTGATATCTGCTCGTCAAACTTAGAGCATTGGACACATCCGGTCTAGTACACATCATGGCATACATGATAGAACCTATGGACGAGGCATAAGGCACTTTGCTCATAGCTTCCCTATCATTTACCGTAGCTGGACACTGAGCCTTGCTCAATATCTTACCTGACAACATAGGCACTGAACCTTTCTTTGCCTTATCCATTCTGAACCTTTTCAGAACTTTGTCTAGGTATGTACTCTGGCTTAAAGCTATCAGGCGTCTTTGTCTATCTCTATAGATTTTGATGCCCAATATATAAGCAGCTTCACCTAGGTCTTTCATTGAAAAACACTTGTTCAAATAACTCTTCACATCGTTAAGCATGTTGATGTCATTTCCAATAATCAATATGTCATCCACATATAGTACCGTAAACGCCACCGAGCTCCCACTCACTTTCTTGTAGATGCAAGCTCAGAGCAATTTGGAACAAATCCAAAGCTCTTGATCACTTGATCAAAACGAAGGTTCCAACTCCGAGATGCTTGCTTCAGTCCATAAATGGAACGCTAAAGTTTGCATACTTTATCAGCATCCTTAGGATCGACAAAACCTTCGGGTTGCATCATATACAACCTTCATCAATGTTTCCATTGAGGAACGCAGTCTTGACATCCATCTGCCATATTTCATAATCATGAAATGCAGGAATTGCTAATAAAATCCGAATGGACTTAAACATCTCTACGGGAGAGAAAGTCTCATCGTAGTCAACACCTTGAACTTGTCGAAAACCTTTCGCAACAAGTCGTGCTTTATAGACGGACATTACCATCCGCGTCCGTTTTCTTCTTGAAGATCCATTTGCACTCAACGGCCTTTCGGTCGCTAGGAGGGTCCACCAAAGTCCATACTTGGTTTTCGCTCATGGATCCCAATTCGGATTTCATGGCTTCTAGCCATTTCTCAGAGTCTGGGCTCATCATCGCTTCCTCATAGTTCGTAGGTTCACTGTCTTCTACTAACAAGACAGTCAAGACAGGGTTGACGTACCACTCAGGAGGGGCACGTGACCTTGTCGACCTGCGACGTTCAGTAGCGAGACATCGTCCAAGCTTCATGATCCTTGTCATTAGCTTCCTCTATCGTTAGTGCAGCAACTTGGAACAATTTCAGGTGCTGCGCTACTCTCCAACTCAAGAGAAGGTTCAATAACCTCATCTAGCTCTACTTTCCTCCCACTCACTTCTTTCGAGAGAAACTCCTTCTAAAGAAAGGAACCGTCCTTTGCGACAAACACTTTGCCTTCGGTTCTGTGATAGAAGGTATGCCCAATAGTTTCCTTAGGGTATCCTATGAAGACGCATTTCTCCGCTTTGGGTTCGAGCTTGTCCGGCATCAACTTCTTGACGTAAGCTTCGCATCCCCAAACTTTAAGAAACGACAACTTAGGTTTAGCACCAAACCACAGTTCATACAGTGTCATCTCAACGGATTTAGATGGTGCCCTATTTAAAGTGAATGCAGCGGTTTCTAATGCATAACCCCAAAATGATAACGACAAATCAGTAAGAGACATCATTGATCGGACCATATCTAATAAGGTTCGGTTCCGGCGTTCAGACACACCATTGCGCTATGGTGTTCCGGGTAGCGTGAGTTGCGAAACGATTCCGCTTGCTTTAAGATGCGTGAGAAAATCATAACTCAAATATTCACCTCCACGATCGGATCGTAGAAACTTAATCTTTCTGTTATGATGGTTCTCCACTTCATTCTGAAATTCCTTGAACTTTTCAAACGTTTCAGATTTATGTTTCATTAAATAGATATACCCATATCTACTTAAGTCATCGGTAAAAGTGAGAAAGTAGCGATATCCACCGCGGGTCGAAACACTCATCGGTCTGCATACATCGGTATGTATGATTTCCAACAAGTCTGTTGCCCGCTCCATCATACCGGAGAACGGGGTTTTGATTATCTTGCCCATGAGGCATGGTTCACATGTGTCAAATGATTCAAAATCAAGAGACTCCAAAAGTCCATCAGAATGGAGTTTCTTCATGCGCTTTATCCCAATATGACCTAGACGACAGTGCCACAAATAAGCAGTATTATCACTATCTACTTTGCATATCTTAGCCTCAATGTTATGGATGTGTGTTTCATCCCTTTCGAGATTTAGAAGAAATAAACCATTCACAATAGGTGCATGACCATAAAAGATGTTACTCATATAAATAGAACAACCATTATTCTCCGATTTAAATGAATAACATGCAATAAACAAGATCCAGAAATAATGTTCATGCTCAACGCAGGCACATAATAACATTTATTAAGGTTTAAAACTAATCCCGAAGGTAAAACTAAGGAGAGCGTGCCGATGGCCATCACATCAACTCTTGATCCGTTGCCAACGCGCATCGTCACCTCATCCCTCGCAAGCCGCCGTCTATTCCGTAGCTCCTGTTTCGAGTTACAAATATTAGCAACTGAACCGGTATCAAATACCCAGGCACTACAACGAGGGCTAGTAAGGAAAACATCAATAACATGTATATCAAATATACCTTTGATGGTGCCAGCCTTCTTGTCCGCTAAGTACTTAGGACGATTCGCTTCCAAAGGACCTTGTCCTTGCAATAGAAGCACTTGTCAACTTAGGACCGGACTTGAGCTTCTTCTCGTAGGCAAGCAGACTTGCCGCCGCTTCTTGAAGGGCTTCTTTGCACCCTTACCTTTCTTAAAGGTGGGCTTGTTGACCATCAACACATGATTATCCTTTTGATGTCCACTTCCATGCCTTGACTTTGCGAAGAGCTCGGTGATCGTATCAGTGGAACCAATCTGATTATGAGTCACTACAAAAATTTTGTAGCTGGGAGGGAGTGATTGCAGAACCCTGTCAATCTTGAGCTCCTATGGAATCGTGCATTCCAGTTGCTCAAGGCGTTGAGTGTAGCCCGTCATCTTAATGGCATGCTCACTAACGGAACTCCCTTCCTCCATCTTGCAGTTAAAGAACTTCTCAGAGATCTCATATCTCTCAGAACGGGCCTGGGTCTGAAACATGGTTTTCAGCGAGAATCTCAAAGGGCCCGGGATAGTCTTCAAAACGATTTTGAAGTTCCGGTTCCATAGAAAACAACTTGGTGCTCTTAATCACACCATAATCATCTTTGCGCGACTGATAAACAACTTTCTCATCAGCCGGCGCAGTTGCAGCAGGGGGGTCACCTAACGCTTTCCCAAGGACATAGTCCTTTTGACCGCCAGAGAGAATGATTCTTATATTGCGGAACCAATTGGTGAAGTTAGACCCATTGCTTCTAAGATTTTCCTTCTCAGCGAAAACGTTAAAGTTGAAGTTGGACTTAGCCATGTGATCTACAGTATTTGCAAGTACAAATTAGACTATGTTCATGATAACTAGTTCAACTTAATCAAATTACTAGATGAACTCCCACTAAATTCAACATCCCTCAAGTTGTTTAGTGAACACGATCCAAATTCACCACACCTAATCCGATCATCACGAGAAGAGATGTGCTTTCAATGGTGGACAACGAAGTGTCGATCATATCATTCATATGACTCATGCTTAACCTTTCGGTTCTTGTGTTCCGAGGCCATGTCTGTACATGCTAGGCTCGTCAAGTTATACCCAAGTATTTCCGCGTGTGCAAAACTGGCTTGCACCCGTTGTATGTGAGCGTAGAGTCTATAGCACCCTGATGGAGGGGTTAACCTCTTGGGTGCCCGATCTTCACGGATCTCGTGGTCAAATCGATGGGAAAGCGAGGGGAAAGGGAGAAGGTAGTGGAAGTGAACACACACCTCGCGAAGAACACGATGAACACACGCAAAACTCACACGATACAAGGTCGATTGCTCCCGAACGGCGGCCACCGGTCCGATCCTCGCAAGGAAAGATCGGTCAACGTGCTCCCTCAGATCCACATCGGAGAGGGAAGAACACCTTGGGGAGGGTCTTGACAACTTGGAGACGAGACATGAACTCCAAGGCCTTGTTCAACGATGGATGCGTGATGCAAAGTCCAATCGAGGTTGGTGACGATAGTCGGTCCCCTTGGTAAAGGGGATGAGGCAAAACTAGAGATTCCACAATGGGGGTTGTCTTTAGTCTATCATCTATGCCTAAGGGATACATGAGGGGTGGGGGCTCTATTTATAGGCCAGTCACTAAACAAGGGTAGTTTGGGGATAAACTAGGCGAATAGGTAAGTAAAGGGGGATACATGGGCTGTGGCCCAACAGGTGCGCGTAGGCACATACATGACCGGTAGTACCGAACTTGGGACCGGTAGTACCGGTCGCAACCTCATAGTGCCGCCTCGGACCGTAGTAGTACCACTGCGGTCTGGAGCCGCTTGAGCCGATGGCGATGAAGAAGGCGGTAGTACCCGATCGGTAGTACCGGTTCACTGACCGTACTACCACCGGACTGGCAAAGCCTTGATCTGTCTTCTTCCTCCTCCTCTTCCAAGCTTCCGTCTTGTCGGGCTTGATGCTCAAGCCTCCTCTTGCCTATGTACTTGGTGGTGAACCCATCATCCATATGTGACAGAGTATGAAGTAGCATACCATTCAATAGGGTAGGAAGTGGGCTCGCATAGAGGAACGGATTCACCTTTGGAGTCCATGACGACTTGGCGTAAGTTGGAGACCTTGATGTAGTAACGACCGTAGGGTGGGTTGCATCATATCCCTCCTTCAAAAGAGTCGCCCTCGACTCTCCATGTTCATCACCAGTAGAAGAGGTCGAAGGACATCCTTGATCCTGGGGTTCACCATATAGTCGTCCTCGGGAAGATTGACTTGACAACACTTCAATGTTCCTTCACCTTCCTTGAAGCCTACAAAGCTCACAACAAAAGCAAAGCAACACTCAAAGCGTAGCCAATTCATGAAGATTATTGCATGAGTCCTCAAGTAGAAGGAAGTCACCTTATCGTGTAGAGATAGCTCGATGAAGGGTAGCCATAGGTAACTCTCTCCGGTTCTTCTTGTCAACATATAGTCCATAGAGGTTGACGTGTATGCATTTGTACCTTCATACAACAAATACCAAGCAACATATGTTTGTGTGTGATAGAGGAGCATGTCATTTGTGGCATGTCCATTCTTGTTCACAACACGATTATCACAACTCAAGTATAGCAAACGGGATGCATATGCATGGTTAATGTGCATGGAAATCGTTTGAACATCATCCAAATGTGGAAACTCAAAAACTCCATATAACATAGTAGTGGGGCACTCAAAGCAATCGAATAGAAATTTGATCAACATATTTGATGCAAAGTTAGGAGAATTTGGCAAAAACACAGAAGGAAGAATATCCAAAACAACATCATTATGTGTGCCAACCAACCATTGGAAAGAGAAATTGTTCGACATGTTGGATGTCACACACAAATAATCGATAGCAAATATCATGGGAATATGAGTATCCCAAGCGGAAGCCAAAGTAACGTGTTTGCAAACAAACCAAATGAAAGAGCAAGTGGTCCTTATGTTTGTTGCAACAACAAGACGAGATTCTTGGAAGCTCTCATGACAATACATGTTCTTAATGGAATTGTGGTTGCACACAAAACATCGGAAAGGTAAATTGTTCAACATTTTTGTTGCAACACACAAAGCATCATTATCTAAAAGCGAAGAAACATGAATGTCACAAGGGAAGATAATACCATTAACATGCTTGCAAGCAAACCATAGGAAAGAACAATTTGTCAACATGAAAGATGCAAAGCATGCAAAAGGTAACAGAGCTGGGTTCGATCTTGAACTCACTTGTTGGATGCTCTCAAGAGCTCTTTTTGTCAACTCGTGCTCAACCGAGGTTGACATGATAGTGCGGGTACCTACACACATCATACACAAAAGGAAGAACGTGTGTGCATGGTAGAGATACACATCATCCATCATGACGTATCTCTTCTTGTGCACATCACCATTAATTTCAATCAAGTATGAAATAGGTGCATGGTGAGTATGCAAGTGGGGAACATGCTTATCATGGCCATCATCAAAATCTCCAAAAATTGAGAAAGCTATGGGGGCCATCTCACTATAACGCATATGATCAATATTGTTGCAAGCAAAACAAGTGAAATAGAAAGCATTCATCTTATCGCAAGCAACGGGAGAAATTGAATGACTAGCATGACAAGGCAAGTCCGAAGCAATTGGAGGATACACACAAGATGTATAGCATGGCATGTTTATGGAAGTGATATCGCAATCAAACAATTCCACATGATCAATATTATGCAAAGGTAAAGCATCACATGGGAATGTGGATGAAGCATATGTAATGTCACAAGTATCATCCATAGCATGCATATCCTCACAATTCATCATGTCCACTAGTGGGATCATGGCATCATCAACACCCTTATTGTTATCTTGTTCATACCTCTCATATGAAGTGGGTGTTGTGGAAGTAGTGTTCTCCTTGTGGACGACTTCGTCTTCTTGATGTAGCCATGGCATAACATCATCTTCGTGCACCATGTACATCGTCTCCAATTGAGGCATCATTGCTTCATGGCTTGGCGCTTCTTCATCCATGGAACCTAGCATAACACAAGAGAACACACTAGAGGTAGAGGGTAAGTTGTTAGGAATCGATATGGTCTCACTTGACCTATCAACTACCACTCTCGACTCACTAGGAGTATCGCTCATGCCCTCCAAGTGGAAGCACTCAATCTCACATAAGGTGGAGTCACTCATCGCACTCTTGTTCTCACTCAAGTGGGCTAAGTGGCTCTCATACTCACATGGGATTGGTACCACATCATCACTCAAGCATATGGGGATAGGCTCGGTTTCCTCAACTCCATGCGCCTCCTTTGGTGAAGGGAAAATCCCATGCTCACCATTCTTGACCTTGTCGCCTTCAAGGTTGGATGCCATATTGCTCGCCTCCATGGTCGAAGGGAAAATCCCATGCTCGACCGTCTTGTAGCCATCTTGTAGTAGTGGTGGAGGTAGGCTCATGCTATCCAACTTGGCGAAGTAGAGGTCTTCAGTTTCCTCCTTCATGAGGTCTTCAAATGCAAGCGTAGTCGTTGAAGCTTGATGGCGTGGACGAAGGCTTGCTCTTGGTGCCATTTTGGTGGTGGCACAAGAAGTTGAAGGTGACTTGTGATGGTGTCGACGGAGGTCATTGGCGTGCCTTGCCGATGGTTGATGTAGGTAGCGCACTAGGTCATCCATATGACGCTCACGACGATGGCCGTTGACCTTGGCACTCTTCCTTGTAAGTTTTTCTAATGAGCGCAAAGCATCATTAGTCTTGGCGACCATCCTCATGTTTTTGTCGAAGTCGTTGTCCATGTCCTTCTTGAAGTTGTGGAGGTCGCTTTGGAACTTGTCCATTTGATGATGGACCTTGGCGCACTCGAGTTGGAGGCTCCGTCTTGGTCGGTGCGACTTGAGGAGCTTGTCGTTGTCGTTCTTGAAGTCGCCCATGCTTGGGGAGTCGTTGTTGTTGTAGCACTCCATGTCACCCAAGCATGTGGAGCCATTGTTGGTGTAGTGCTCCATCATGTAATCCATGCTTGTGGAGACATAGGCATGGTGGCTCATCGTGGATTTTTCATAGAAATCATCCTCGGTCCCGGAGTCCCTAGACATGCTTCACAAGACCAAGTGTTGTATATGGAAGTGGTAGAGGGTGTTAGGGATACAACGTCAAACCTTACTTTACCTTGGAAGATCGTAACGTGCAAGTGGCCACACTTGAGAGCAATAAACCAAGAAAAGTGAAGTTCACGTGGAATACCAAAACCAACTACCAACAAAAAAACAAACACACACAGGGCCTATGGTGGATAGGTATGGAAAGTGGCATGTCAAGAACCAATCCGAAATCAAGATGTTGTAATTACAAGTAAAGAACCACAATGATCACAAAGCAAAACAAGTCAATCCACAAGATAGGAAATATGTACAAGGAAACACACACGGTGGGATAAATGGGACTTGTGTGACGGATAAAGTGAGCTAAGAACCAAATGATTACCTAGCAAAGACTATAAGCTCGTGTCACACAAGTACAAGGAGAGACGCTAGTTCGATTGCACAAAATTGGTGGGCTACAAGATATGCACAATAAGTACCACCTATATGATGTTCATCGAGCTTGCGCTTCCTATTCTATAAAGCACATGTATAATTCTTTCTTTTTCTCTTTTCTTTTTTTTCTCTTTTTTTTCTTTTTGTATCACTCTTTTTATTTTTATTTCTTTTTCACTTGCCTCTTCCTTGTGCCAACAACTATACAAGATAACTATAAGAGATAGCGCTCACAATGTTTGCTCGGAATTCTACAAGGTATCAAATGTGCATAGCCCAAGCAATCATAAGAGGAACTAGTCTCAATAGGTGTCTGTTGCTCGCAAAGATAGTGGGGTTCACAAAGGAATGCAAGTGGGGAGAAGTCGCGGGAAGTTTATACCTTTCGTCGACGATCTTCACCCTTTATTGTTGGATTCCGACTTGCTCACGGAATTTGGATGGAGTAGATAGCATGAGCAGCATGGATGATGATGTAGTCCTCCTTCTCCTCTTCGAAACGAGCTAAAGAACACCAAAATCCGAGTTTGAATGCAAAAGTTATGCTCAAAACGGTGAGCGGCTGAAATCTGGGAATCTGTTTTTTCTGTTCAGTACTGGGGGGTAGTACCGGTTGCCTGAGAGGTAGTACCGGTTGTGAGCGGTAGTACCGGATTTTGGGACCGGTGGTACCGCTTGGTCCTGGGACGCCTAGATTTGACGCGTTTTCGCGATTTTTGGGCGATTTGGGCGGAAAATCTTCAAGAAGAACACCAAATAGACGGGGGAAATCAAGGAATTAGGCTATGGGAACGCAAAGTAAGGTAGATCAACAAGTTTAGCAAGTAATCCACGGATCAAAACCTACCAAAACGCACTCAAATGACAGATCGATCCAAAACACTAATTGGGGCTATTTTTGGTGGAATTTTCGAATTTATGGGGAAAAGACCAAATCGATGAGAAATCCGTGGCAACCAAAAGCTGCTGATACCAGATGATGGAGGGGTTAACCTCTTGGGTGCCCGATCTTCACGGATCTCGTGGTCAAATCGATGGGAAAGCGAGGGGAAAGGGAGAAGGTAGCGGAAGCGAACACACACCTCGCGAAGAACACGATGAACACACGCAAAACTCACATGATACAAGGCCGATTGCTCCCGAACGGTGGCCATCGGTCCGATAGAATCCTCGCAAGGAAAGATCGGTCAACGTGCTCCCTCAGATCCACATCAGAGAGGGAAGAACACCTTGGGGAGGGTCTTGACAACTTGGAGACGAGACATGAACTCCAAGGCCTTGTTCAACGATGGATGCGTGATGCAAAGTCCAATCGAGGTTGGTGACGATAGTCGGTCCCCTTGGTAAAGGGGATGAGGCAAAACTAGAGATTCCACAATGGGGGTTGTCTTTAGTCTATCATCTATGCCTAAGGGATACATGAGGGGTGGGGGCTCTATTTATAGGCCAGCCACTAAACAAGGGTAGTTTGGGGATAAACTAGGCGAATAGGTAAGTAAAGGGGGATACATGGGCTGTGGCCCAACAGGTGCGCGCAGGCACATACATGACCGGTAGTACCGGACTTGGGACCGGTAGTACCGGTCGCAACCGGTAGTGCCGCTCCGGGACCGGTAGTACCGCTTGCGGTCCTGGAGCGTCAGTTGGAGCCGTCGATGGAAGCGATAGAAGGCGGTAGTATCGTGACCGGTAGTACCGCCACGACCGGTAGTACCAAGGACTGGCATTGCCGATCTGTCTTCTTCCTCCTCCTCTTCCAAGCTTCCGTCTTGTCGGTCTTGATGCTTCGGGCTTCCTCCCTTGCCTCCGTACTGGTCGGTGTGAACCTATCATGCATATGTGACGGAGTATGAAGTAGCATACCATTCAATAGGGTAGGAAGTGGGCTCGCATAGAGGAACGGATTCACCTTTGGAGTCCATGACGACTTGGCGTAAGTTGGAGACCTTGATGTAGTAACGACCGTAGGTCGGGTTGCATCACACCCGATCATCACGTGATGCTTGGACACTACGAACTTTCGCAACGGTGCATACTTGGGGAGAACACAGTTTTTATCTTGATCTTTAAGTGAGGAATCATCTCATAATGCTACCGTCGCGATCTAAGCATAATAAGATACATAAAAGGATAAACATCACATGCATATAACTTTATGTGACATGGTATAGCCAATCTTCGCGCAATGATCTCCATCTTGTGCGTTCCGGCATGATCTCCATCACTCCACCATGATTGCCTCCACCACGAATAGCAACTACAACTATTGCTAACTACTTAGCGATAAAGTGAAACTATTACATGGCGCAAGAAGTTGACACAGGTCATACACAATTATAAAGACAACCATATGTCTCCTGCCGGTTGTGTACTCATCGACATGCAAGTCGTGAAACATTACAAAACATGATCATCGCATACATTATACACATCACATCTTGGGCCATACCATATCACAGAAAACACTCCCTGCAAAAACAAGTTAGACGCCTCTACTTTGTTGTTTCATGTTTTACGTGGCTGATGGGAGTAGATGCTAAGAACGATTCTTACCTATTGAAAGCCACAACGGTGATATTATGGTTGCCAAACTCCGGTGTTAATCCCATGACAACTATAGTGAGAGAAACTGGCATCCACCAGCCGCATGTGTGGAACAAGCCACACGTCAAGTGCGGAGCCGGTCTCGCGAACGACATCGTGTAAGGTTGGCCTGGACCGCTTCAATCTCACTATCCTGCGTCATAAGAAGAGCACAAACAAGAGGCTTGCAACAGAAAACATCAACGCCCGCAACAACCATGTTGCGTTCTACTCGTGAAATACATCTACGCATAGATCTAGCTCTCATACCACTGAAGGGTTTCGCGGCATAGTAAATCAAAATTTTCTACGGATGCGAACAGAGGGAAAGCCAAGATCTAATCTAGGAGATGCAAACAACAAGAGAGATTGGATTAGATCTTCATACCCTTGAAGATTCGCAGTGAACGTTAATTTGGAACGTGGGTGATGTAGTCGTACTCGCTTCTCCTCCTCGCGATCCGATCCGATCTAGCACCACAAGTGGTGGTGCCTCCGTGAGATGCACATGTGAAGCACCTCGATGTCTCCTCCTTCCTTGGTCCAGCAAGTATGGTGGAGAGATGGGTTGGATCTACAACGCGACGGCGCGGTGCAATTGATGGAGAATTTCTGTGCAGGCCGCCTACAAGATCGGGAGGGAGAGAGGAGGCGGCCAGGCTAGGGTTGGAGGGAAGGTGTAGGGTTGGTGCTCCCCAGCCCTCTATATATAGAGGGGTGGCGCAGCTATCCCTCCCCAAGCCAAGGCCAAGGAGGAAGAGTGGGGCAAGGAACCCCCTTCTAGAAGCTCTATCTAGAGTTTAAACCTCTCTTGGCGGCTGGGCCCTATGGGGCCTTGTGCCTGGCCCAATGCTTGCCAGGGCACTCCCTCATAGGCCCATGCCCCCTCCCGGAAGGTGGGGCCACGTTGTTCCCCTTCCGGAAGGTTCTAGAAGCTTCCGGTACAATACCGATTAACCCGGAACAATTCCGAACTCCAAAAACTGCACTGCCTTATATGAATATTATTCTCCGGACCACTCCGGAACCTCTCGTGATGTCCCGGATCCCATCCGAGACTCCGGACAAAAACTCATAAACCAATTATCCAATCTATCCTAGCGTCGAGACACTTTAAGTGTGTGACCCTGCGGGTTCGAGAATATGCAGACATGATCTTCTATCAATAATCAACAGCGGGGTCTGGAAACCCATATTGACTCCCACACATTCATCGATGATCATATCGGATGAACCACGATGCCAGGATTCAATCAATCCCATATATATATTCCCTTCGTCTCGCGATATTTTACTTGCTCGAGATTCGATCGTCGATGCGTCATACCTAGTTCAATCTCGTTCACAGAAGTACTTTACTCGTTCGTAATCCGATATCACTTTGTGATTAACTCCTTAACCACATGCTTGCAAGCGGTGTTGATATCAATTACCGAGTGGGACCGAAGTATATCTCTCCGACTTGGGAGGGACAAATCCCATCTCGATACATACAACCCAACAGATACTTTCCGATCACCTGAGAGACACCTTTATGATCACCCTCTCATAGGATGACGTTTGATGACCTCAAAGCTTTCTTCCGATACCAGGGAGTTGTATTATCTCATGGTCTAAGGAATACAATATTTGACATAAGAAAAGCTTCGCAAAGACGAACACGATGACACGATCTAATTGCTTCGCTTAGTTTGGGTTTGTCCATCATATCATTCTCCTAATGATATGATCTCATTATTAATCGACAACTCATGTCCATGGCTAGGAAACCTTAACCATCATTAATCAATGAGCGAGTCCATAGAGGCATACTAGGGACACGGTGTTGTTCACAAACCACACAAGTATTAAAGTTTCCGCTTAATACAATTCTAGCATGGAATATAAACATTATCATGAACAAGAATTATAATAATAACATCTTTATTATTGCCTCTAGGGCATAATTCCAACAGAGACTCCTCCCCCGCCCGCCCGCCGTGAATCCGAGGCCGGAGTGGCGGGTGCCCCCGGTATATGCCATGGCTGGGCTGAGGATCTCTGGAGTGGCAGGTGACGATGATGATGATGATGACGATGACGAAGAAGACCCTGAGGCTGTGTACTATAGGACTAGGCATGATTATGACTAAAGGGGGTGGCTTTAGTCCTCAGTGTTAGCTAGTCCCAGTTTGTCCCGGTTTTTAATATTAATAAATGTCTAAGTGTTACCTAGTCTACAGTTTTGGTACCTGCCTACAGCAATCTCAGAAATTCCTTTATTAACCATGGAGCATCTTCCTTTAATAAATGAAAAATAGGATTAATTCACAAAAGATTTAATACATTACATCACCAACATCCACATCTAGTGTTTTGGTTCTCTTCTTGTCCGTAACCATGGAGCATCTTCCTTATTTAGCGATATGCTTGGGTCAGTTTTCACTTTGAATGGCGGAATTTCATGAAATTTGTCATAACCTTCTGACATGTCTGTCATGTCCTCAAC
The DNA here is from genome assembly GCA_030063025.1 of Avena longiglumis. Taxonomy (NCBI): domain Eukaryota; kingdom Viridiplantae; phylum Streptophyta; class Magnoliopsida; order Poales; family Poaceae; genus Avena; species Avena longiglumis. Next base: position 537,316,131 of record CP125973.1, read on the forward strand.
TCCCACCATGTTTCTTTTTTCTGAAAGAACTATGTGTCGCTTTGGCTCATCGTATGATATTATATTCTTTTGCTTATCTTTCCTTTTTCTCGGTCTAGTAGACATGTCCTTCACATAGAAAACTTGAGCCACATCATTGTCAAGGACGAATGGTTCGTCTTCGTACGCAAGATTATTAAGATCCACTGTTGTCATTACGTACAGCTGGTCTACCGTTACCCCACCTCCTGTCATCTTGACAATGGGACCTTGAAATTAGGACCATAGTCAAGTTCCCATATGTCCTCTATGTAACCATAATATATGTCCTTTTTTCTCATTCTCGTCTGTTGCATCAAATCGGACACCACTGTTTTGGTTGGTGCTCTTTTTATCTTGGGCGTGCGTGTAAAATATATTCCCATTGATCTCGTAACCTTGGAAAGTCAATATAGTTGAAGATGGAGACCTGGCCAACAAGTACAACTGATCTCCAACAGTGGTGTCATTCATGAGATGTGTCTGCAACCAACCGCCGAAAGTCTTCACGTGTTCATCTCTAATCAACCTGTCAGACTGCCCCGGGTAGTTCGAGCGTACAATATTCTTGTGTACCTTGATATATGGAGCCACCAAGGTGGAACTTTGCAGAATTGTATAGTGTGCTTTAGTGAAAGAATGTCCATCCATACATATCTTTGCTTTCTTTCCTAGTGTACCTTTTCCACTAAGTCTCCCTTTATGCCGTGATTCAGGTACACCGATCGGCTTAAGGTCAGGAATAAAGTCAACACAAAACTCAATGACCTCCTCTGTTCCATATCCCTTGGAGATGCTTCCTTCCGCCTCGCGGTTATGGACATATTTCTTTAAGACTCCCATGAATCTCTCAAAGGGGAACATATTGTGTAGAAATACAGGACCGAGAATGGTAATCTCTTCGACTAGGTGAACTAGAAGGTGCGTCATTATGTTGAAGAAGGATGGTAGGAACACCAACTCAAAACTGAGAAGACACTGGACCACATCTTTCTGTAACCCTAGTAGACTTTCTGGATCGATTACCTTCTGAGAAATTGCATTGAGGAACGAACATAGCTTCACAATGGGTACTCTAACATTTTCCGGCAAAAGCCCCCTCAAAGCAACCGGAAGCAACGACGTCATAAGCACGTGGCAGTCATGAGACTTCAGGTTCTGGAATTTTTTCTCTGCCATATTTATTATTCCCTTTATATTGGACGAGAAGCCAGAAGGAACCTTGATACAACTCAGGCATTCAAAAAAGATTTCCTTCTCTTCCTTGGTAAGAGCGTAGCTGGCAGTACCTTGAAACAACTCTGGATGCCTGCCTTCTTGGTCTTTCATACGTTGTTGGTCCTGTCGTGCTTCTGGTGTATCTTTATTCTTTCCATACACGCCCAAGAAGCCTAGCAGTATCACGCAAACATTCTTCGTCAGGTGCATCACGTCGATTGCAGAGCGGACCTCTAAGACTTTCCAATAGGGTAGCTCCCAAAATATAAATTTCTTCTTCCACATGGGTGTGTGTCCGCCAGCTTCCTTCGGAACGGACTGTCCGCCAAGACCCTTTCCAAAGATTACTTTTAAATCCTTCACCATATCAAATACATCATCACCAGTACGACGGATAGGCTTACTCCGGTGATCTGCTTCACCATTGAAATGCTTGCCTTTCCTTCTTAGGGAATGTGTGGGCGGAAGAAAACGACGATTCCCTAGGTACACATTCTTATTGCACTTATCCAAATAAATACTTTCAGTGTCATCTAAACAGTGTGTGCATGCATTGTATCCCTTGTTTGTCTATCCAGAAATGTTACTAAGAGCAGGCCAATCATTGATGGTTACGAACAACAATGCCCGTAGGTTAAATTCCTCATGTTTGTGCTCATCCCACACACGTACACCTTGTCCGTGCCATAGCTATAAAAGTTCTTCAACTAATGGCCTTAGGTATACATCAATGTCGTTGCCGGGTTGCTTCGGGCCTTGGATGAGCACTGGCATCATAATGAACTTCCGCTTCATGCACAACCAAGGAGGAAGGTTATACATACACAAAGTCACAGGACATGTTCTATGACTGTAGCTCTGCTCCCCAAAGGGATTCATGCCATCCGTACTTAGACCAAACCATAAGTTTCTCGCGTCACCTGCAAAGTCCGGGTACTTTCTCTCAATTTTTCTCCACTGCAACCCATCAGCGGGGTGTCTCAACATCTCGTACTTCTTACGGTCTTCTTTGTGCCATCGCAACAATTTGGCATGCTCTTCGTTTCTGAACAAACATTTCAGCTGTGGTATTATAGGAGCATACCACATCACCTTGGCAGGAACCCTCTTCCTCGTGTGCTCCCCCTCAACATCACCAGGGTCATCTCGTCGGATCTTATACCGCAATGCAGTGCATACCGGGCATGCATCCAAATTCTCGTACTGTTCACCGCGATAGAGGATGCAGTCATTAATGCATGCATGTATCTGGCGATAGAGGGCAGACAACCTTCTTTGCTTCGTAAGTACTGGCGGGCAGTTCGTTATCCTTTGGAAGCAGCTTCTTCATTATCTTCAACAAATTTTCAAATCCCTTGTCAGGCACACCGACCTCTGCCTTCCATTTCAGCAATTCCAGTGTGCTGCCTAGCTTTTTGTGGCCATCTTCGCAATTGGGGTACAACAATTTGTTGTGATCATCTAATATCTGCTCAAATTTCAACCTCTCCCTTTCGCTATCACATTCTCCCTTTGCATCAGCAATGGCCCGACCAAGATCATCATCTGGCTCATATGATGCACGTTCTTCTGCTTCTTCTTCATCATTGTCTTCCATTGTAGTACCACCGTATTCAGGGGACATAGGATAGCTGTCATCATTCTCTTCATCTTCGTTGTCTTCCATCATAACACCTCTTTCTCCGTGCTTCGTCCAACAATTATAGCCAGACATGAAACCGAACCGAAACAAGTGGCCATGAAGGACTCTTGAGGAAGAGTATTCCTTCTGATTCCGACACTCACCACATGGACAACAGATAAAACCATTCTGCTTGTTTTCCTCTGCCACAACGAGAAAAGAACGCACGCCTTTAATGAACTCGTCAGAGATTCGGTCAGCGCACATCCATTTTCATCTCATCTGCATTTTATAAGTTTATCAAACAAAATCACGATGCTAAGAGTAGTACTAGTCTAAAAATAAAAGAACACATCGTATACATCAAACAAGCACTGATTTAAAAAACTTTCTACTATATCTTTAGTCCCGGTTGGACACACCAACCAGGACTAAAGGGGTTGCGGCAGGCTGGGGCCGACATGAGCCCGTTTAGTCCTGAATGGTGTCTCCAATCAGGACTAAAAGTGGGTGACAACACTATATGTCGTGAGTGGACACTATGCCAGTGAGTGGCGACACTGTTTTAGTGGGTGGCGACAATATGACAGGGGTGAGTGTCGACATTATGTCATGAGTGTCGACACTATGTTGTGTTGCTTAATCTATAAATAGGCTTCCTTGTGAACTATCAACTGCAAGGAAGATCGTGTGCGAGACCAGGGACACCACTACGGCGGAGCTTCTCGAAGATGTCTTAGGACCTCGTCCTCGACATCTTCGAGGAGCTTCGCCAGAGGCACTCTAATATGTGAAATTAGTTAGCTCCACCAAAGATACTAATTTAGCTAGAAAAGATATGAACTGAAAGATGGTGTGCGAGAGCAGGGACACCACTATGGCGAGCTTCTCGAAGATGTCTTAGGATGCCTCGTCCTCGGACATCTTGGAGCTCGCCATAGAGGCACTCCCTAATTTAATTTGGTAGCTCCTTGGCGTGTTCATGTTTTTGTTCTTAATTTCTTGCTTAACTGGCCGATGATTAACTAAAATGCTAGGGCGCCACTATATATATGTGTGTCTTCATAGTTTTGGTACTTATTTTTGTTTCAATGGATTTTTTTACGATAGGTAGAAGAAAGAAGAATATTTTGTTGCTCGACGGTGACATGAGTGCACTGTGAACCGACCAGATTTCAAGACAACGTCTCAAACCAAGATATGTATATAGGATGAACTCATGTATCTATGTGCTTCGATGGATCAAATGAATTTTGAAAACTATATGTGCCAAATTAACCATATATACAGAGATAGAACCCACACAAAATCTATCCATTTCTAGAGCATGAAATGAGCTAAAACAAGCAATGAGAGATGAAATGATGAAGTTGCTAATCTCTTAGGACCTTTGATAGATGTGGAGCCAAAAAATCTTCACAAATCTTGAGAAAAATGGGAAAGAACTCGAGATTGAGGGGAGAAATTTGAGAGGGATGATTGTGTGAGCTTGAAATGGCTCGCGCTAGGAAGAGGAAGAAGATATAGTCCGGGACTTTAGTCCCGGTTTGAGAAACAAACCGGGGCTAAAGGTCCACGCATCTACTCTTTTCCAGCGCCAGACCCTTTAGCTCCGGTTTGTTAAATGAACCGGGACTAAAGTTCACATACGAACCGGGGCTAATTTCTTCTGGTCCCTCCGGCCGTTTCTAGCCGTTGGGACCAGGGCATTAGTCTCGGTTTGTACCAGAACCGGGACTAATGCTCTGGACCAAAGGTCCGTTTTCTACAGGTAATGCCTTTGTGGGTTGCATTCAAAATTAAAAAATCTAACTACTAGAGATGATATTATGATTTAATAATCACAGGTCTTAGAGGATAAAATGCAAGCTTGTACCAAAGTCGTTGACGGTTTACGAGAGGAGAGATACTCCTAGCACCAAATTTATTTCACTTATTATTCCATGAGAACCAAACTACACGATAACGACGGGATCGTCGGCGTTGTCTCCTTTGGCGGCGAGCTCCCACGGCATCCCGCCGCCGCGGAGCACCTGCACCTCGAACACCAGCTCCTCCCTCGCGCGGCCGCCTCCGGCCACCAGCTCGAACACGCACGCGTCGCCGACCAGCAGCCCATTGTCGACGGCGAAGTCGGCCCACGCCCCGTCGAGCCTCTTGGTCCTGGTGTCGCCGCAGTAGCTCATGATCCACGACCTCCCGCCGCAGCGGAGCACGGTCGCCGTGCGCCGATTGGGGAGCTGGCGGTGGAAGTGAACCGGGAGGACCTGAGCAAGAAGACATGGACATGATCGGTAATCGATCCCCCAAACCAGATGTTGCCTATAGGAGTGATGGCTGGAGACGGACCAGCTGATAAGGCTTGTGGACATGGGTCTTTGCCATGATGGCGGTGAAGAATGGCCGGCCGCCCGTCAGCGGGGTGGTCTCCTCATCCTCGCCGGCGCTCGGCGGTGATTCCTCGCCGGGCTCCAGCTTCGGCTTGACCATGCCCACGTCTGGCATCTTCCTCGATGGGCCGGCAGAGGTCTGCATCTCACAAAGATCAACCCTGCCACTGCAACTATCAACTCAGTGCAAAGATCTAATTTACCCCCAAAGAATTTATGTGCACATATCAATTAACTAGCACAGGGAATTCCATTGGAAGTAAAGAACAATGGGAACTTCTCTTTGAGTTTGAAGAAGAATCTGGAGGGTAGAAGCAGATAAGCATGAGCACCTGAGCAGAGCAGGCAAGGAAGCATACCACTACCCTTGATCTTCAGCCAATGACAAAGCTAACAACTCCACTGCCCAGTTTTGAGTGATGGGTGCAGAAAACTTTAGGATTCTACCAAGTTACTATCATGGTAAAAGCAAGAACTACCAACCAACCAGCATACATCAGAACTGAAGCAATTGATGAGTTCAGACAAACAGATAGAGCTGCAACATTTCAATGCTCACTGCATTTGGAAAGCATTCATTGCTCACTGCATTTGGAAAGCTAGCAATTCACAGCTACCTCACTGCACCTCCAAAGATAGCTACTCGCTGTTCACTGCATTCGGCAAGCTAGCTAGCTAGCATGTGATGAGGCTGGCAATGTACATACATCGATCATGGAGGTCTTTTTCCTCCGCTGAATTCATGGGAGTTACAGTGCACACACGATCATTTATTTTTGTTTAACAGCATAACACCTTATTGAGTAGTACATTGCACATTTTGCAAAATATTCTAACAAATCCTGTAAATGGCTCCAAGCAATCGCCAAGAATTTTGTACACAGGGAGTCACAAGAATGTGAAATAGCGTGCATGGAACCCCCCTGAAAACATTATACACCCATCGGTACATTCAGAAGGGGGGACTTGTGTTTGGTCAGGCTCCTTCCATTTGTGGAACCCAGAACAGCATACGGCATAGTTGGGATTTTCAAAGATCCGAGACGCATTTCCCATCAATGAAGTCGATCACTTTGGTGACTGCCTGGTCCAGCGCCATCGTAACGGAGATCAGGTTCTGTAGAAACTCCTCGGCTGTTGGCTTCTCCCCATCAACTATATCGGTAACGGCTTTGACAAAGATTGCAGGAGTTGAAAACATTTCAGCAACATATGCCACCGCTGCTCCCTGCAAAGGTAAACAAGAAAAACAGAGATCTACAATTACAATTCATCGTACCAAAGTAAATGAGAGTGCAGAACAGTAGGCAAAATGCAACAGTCACTGAATATCAGTCTACATCAATCAACATATTCTAAGGGTGCGTTTGGTTCTGCTTCTCCAACCTACTTCTGTTGTCACAAAGCCAAAAGCTAACCAAAGGGGTATTTTCTGTAGCAGATTTAACCAACACAACCTGCTTTTCGTAGTGTTGTTTTTAAAGAAGATTTACCCCTGCTTCCATCGCGTTGGATTCTAACTTCCTAGATTAATTACCCACCAATGCCCCTAGTAAGTCATACCGGTTCGTTTTCTTTCTCTCGTCCTCCCGAGCAGCATCTCTCTTTCCCTGACGCCTACTTCTTCCCTGTGTTTCTGTCGATGTGCTTGGGTTGTGCAGCCCCGTCCCTACAGCCAGCCGGCCGGTGGCAACGCCGCCAGTCCAGCCTCCCTAGTCTCCACTCATTTTAATCCCATTATCTGAGTTTTCTGACCCGTCCCTGTGCAGCGCTTCTCCCCAACAAAGACAGAATATCACCGCCGCCTGCCAGACCAGCAAGGTTGATCCATTTTGCTGAGTCGCTGCACACCATTTACTGCATGTGTAGGCTGCCTTTATTCTTGCTGGACAATGGCTTACGGTGATTGCAACTTGCATGTAAGACGTACAAGGTAGCTCGGTAGATTGATTAGATCGATGTTCAGCCGTACAAGCTAGCTAGCTTGCTAAAATTTACCATATCGATATAGCTAGCACTCTCGCAATACATCACACTAGGAATCGACGATAGACAGATGCACATAACAGGCCTGGTTATTTTATTCCTCAATCTCACAGTGTGTTGCATGCTTGTGCAAGGACCAATTCTGTTTGCTTCATTCTTGTTAGGATTACTCGTTCTGTTATTCGACAGTGTTAACAAATATTGCTGTTGGAAAGAGTTTAATAAATGTGGCACAAATGAGGACCATCTACATCGACCGGCACCTCAAGCTGCACAAACGTGACCTGATGGTGTTCCAGAAGGGAAGAACAAGGATACGATGAATAATATTCCAAATAGAAAAAATAATGCTGGTGTTGCTGCAAGACAGACTTTTGTGTTGTGTATATCTCTTTTGTAATATTTTCGGAACATCACTTTCTATTTATATTATGTATCCGTGTGCAATATCTTAAAATTTAATATTTTTATTCCCAACATTGTTATTTACACGCTCAATCTGTGTATAATGGGTGTTTTACGGTCCGTTAAAGTATTACAGGACCTTAGGGGTATTACAGACAATTCCTACCAAAACCAACAGGTCTACAGTTGTTCCAACCAAACAACTTACAGATTTCCTACAGTTCTGCTTACAGTAGCTTTCTAACAGTCAACAGTTCACAGTAGCTTTTTCAAAATCCACAGCACAACCAAATAGACCCTAATGTTGATCAATTACAGCTCAATTGGAGTACCAGTTAGAAAGAAAGATCTATAAACATCAGCAAACTAAATTTTTGCCAAGGAAATCATTAAACTAATATTTTGCCAAGTACATAACTATATAAGTGATTCATTTCACAAAGAAGTCAATGGTGCGTACATAATTCACAAGCTGACCGCTAAAGTAAAAGTATATACCTCCATATCCTTGACTGTAGCATCATTGCTCAGTATTGCCGACTCATCATGGGGAGACATGTCCAGGGAATCACCAGTTGATAGCTTCCCAACCTGACAAAGGGAACCACAGAATCTTTAGAGAAGATGCTGACCATTAAGCCTATATAAATGATACTCTGCGAAATCAAAAACAATGCCAATTAAAATGAATAGCAAGATATGGTGATGTCTCAAGCAGACGTGCAAAGTCCTACAACTTACCTTCAAATCGAGTTCCTTCACTATATTTGGGGTAGCAAACGTTTTCCGTGCTCCGATTCCATAACTGTCAAAAACCTAATCAGAAATTTTATGTTAATACCAATCAAGTTTGAACAGAGAATGAACCAATGAAATGCGAAAAATGTCTACGGAAGAAACAATGTAAGACAAAAGGAATGATCTAACAACGAGAATTAACTCTACATGATTACTATGATGGCACAGTATTGGTCAGAGCAAAATGGACCGACTTATGAAATTCATATGGTAAAAATAGCTAAGTATGATTTGTGCCTATATGACTTCCTAATTTCGAAGACACTAAAGCACATCAATGCAATCCTGCTATCAGAAAATGGATACACTTCCACTGCATAGACAAGAAACGTGGGACAGAACTCACAGGAATCGGTATTCTTCTGTCGTGGAATGCCACATCGGAAGCTAAGTAGACATCACCGATACTTGCTCCTCTGGCCTAAAATGAAGAAGGCAAAGATCAGAGAAATTCTAGTGCACAAATGGTGGCATCAAACATGCAATACACTCGAACCACTACCTTGAAACCGCCGGCAGTACCAGCGTTGATGATAAGGTCTGGCTTCAACAATTGAATAGATGCGTAAGTCACCAGAGCTGCCGATACTGTACCGACACTGTCGACTCCTGAAGGAAATCAGCTCTTGGTGAGGAACAAAGTTGACTTCTGGGCAATTATATCAAACAAAACTACACAGCTGCAGCGAAGTAGATTGGAAAAACTGAACCACTCTTGTTATTATAAAGAGTATGTCTCCACAGCCAGCTGGGATAACCAGCACACTTATAAGAACTTACCCAGCAGAGGATCTTTTCCAGGCCATACAAGGTCAATGTGGAGGCCTTTGTAGTCACCATGGAATCTGGTCCATGGGGCACCTTTTGGAAATCTGTTAGGTGTGCACCAGAAGGAAAGGCGTTAGTTTCAGAGTATCCAGCAGGTTATTAGGAAAGCAAGCCGATGACCAAAAGGTTGTAGCCTAAGTCATCTATATGATGGGGCAAAGACAGTCATTGTAAAATGGAGTGTGCTTGACTTGAATCTGTTAACCATGTCCTAACACTAACAGTTAGACCGCCTCACATTCTGCCATTAAATTTTCCATTTCGCCATTAATTTTGGACATCTAGGCTGTTTGAATTAACCATCCAACAGATCTGTCCAATGGAAACCATCTGTGCCCAAAATTTCTACCTCACCATCCCTCTCCATTTTGGCAACACACTAGGCTGAGAACCAAACCTTCCAGCCCCAACAGAATATATCTGGCCGCACACTTGCATCTCCACCGTATCATATTATCACGCAGTTGTGCACTGAGCTAGTGAGCTATGCATATATAACCACAGAGCAACACCACCAAGTAGCTAACTAGCATTCAATACCAACCAGTAGCTGCTTGTTCCTAATTCCCAATTCTAAGCGGCAGGTAGGTGTATCAGCATGTCTTGGAAAGTCGAAAGGAAACCAGGAGAGGGGGGACTGACATGGATTCCTCGGTGGCCGCCTCAACGAGCTCGAACTTGGTCACGAGCGGGAGCGCCTCCGTCTGCATCGCTGAACCAAACGCGTTAGCAACGCAGTAGCATAGGCAAGGAAAAATAGCAGCCTCAAGCGAAGGGATTCCTTTGGGGGTGGGGAGGGGAGGATGCGCACCTATGACAACAAGGACCTTAGAGATCGCGCCGGATCCAGCGGCTTCATCAGGCTGGTCGGACGACGGCGGTGCCATGGCCGTAGGGGCGAGGTTGCTGAACCGGCGGCGGCGGCGGATCGGAGATGGTTGTGGTAGATGCCAAACTGGGGTCCGCTTTCCTTCCGGCTTATACACACTGCGGTGGCATGATTGGCGCCGCTTCTTCACCTGCCCACTGGCCGCATTATTGGGCCGCCCAGTAAATATATCCATTATTTCTGTCGGGCTGGACGAAATTTGATCCGATGTCCTGCTCTCTCTGCTAAAAAAAAAGTCATTTAACGAAAATCCTTAGGGCAACTCCAACTAGCCCAGCAAACGGGTGCGCCTTTTTGACCAATTCGGTCCATTTGAGAGGAGGAGAGGATAAAAAAGGGCACTCCGGACCAACTTGACGTGTACACCCAACGGTGCTTTCGACACATACGGATAGCCAACTCAGGCCCATGTGTCATACACTGCAGACACGCGTCGTGTGCCTAACCGGCCGTCGCCAGGGCTAAAGTCGGAGCCGTCACCCTTGCCCGTTGGACGCAGCCAGCCGTTGTTGTCGCCCACCGGATGCAGCCCGCTGTCGGCCGCCGGTCCACCATGCGTGCTGCTCACCTCGACCACCGCTACCACACGCCGCTCACCTCGCCTGCTCATCTCGGCCACTGCTTACCTCGCCTGCCGGAGTAGGAGCCCACCGTCCCGTATCGATCGGCCGAGTGAGGCCACTTGGAGGCGCGGCTGAACGACGGAGGGGAGAGGGCGAGCAAGATACGTGTATAGTTTTGGCAGCAGACGACCCATGAGCAAGCAGAAAGACAACGAACATGATGATGAAGGGTGAACCCTATTCTCCGCACTAAGCGGGAGGGATTCCCTCCGACCCGTGAGCGGAAGTAAGCTAAGCCTAGCCTGTTAGCGTCATTTTTTCTGGGTTTTTTGTTTTGGGCCCAATTTTCTAAGGCTTTCGGCTTTTGACTGCTTTTTTCCTTTTCTATTTCCCAAATTCAAACTTCTCAAACTTCTCAAATTCAATTGTTTTTTACTCTGAATGATTTCAATTTTTTTAATCTGAACATTTTTTAAGTTTCCAACATTTTTGAAATTCGAACAGTTTTATAATTTGAGCATTTTAATTTTTTAACATTTTCAAATCCAAACATTTTCCAGTTTCAAAATTTTAAAAATTGAACTTTTAAATTTTTGGACTTTTATTACCCAGAAAAAAGAAAACAGAAAATGTAAAAAAAAAGGAAAAAAAGACAGAACCCTTTTGGGCCGCACAGCAGCGGCGGATGAAGGAAAGCCGTCCTTAGAGCGGCAACTAGAGGCTCCCATGATAAGGCCTTAGAGGACTCGTATGAGGCCCCTTTGCCGTTCATTGGTTCTGTTCGACAGAGTCGAGTCGCGTTCATGGCTTCAGTGAGGCTCGTCTCGTTTTCCTCCATTGCCGGCGACTCATCCCGCGCCACCACCGCCTTTCCTCGCCACAGTTGCGCCGCCCGCCGTCAATCTCCTCCCCGGTTCCCCGGTCTGGCCTTGCGCCCTATCCCTCCCCGGTACCTCCAATCCCTGGCCGGCTAACCCTAGGCGGGAGCAGAAAGGTGCTGCAACGGCAGGCACCCGACACCCACACTGGCGTCCCGTTGCCGACGATGCTCCGTCTCGCCCGTAGGGTGGCAGGCTTCTTATTTGCCGCATATATGTGCATAAACAATTCGTTCCTATTTGGCAAGGTGCAATACCAAGCTCTAATTCATGCTCTAGTTCTCAAATTTGCATATTGGTAAATTGAGTGTAGAGTTGATTATTGATTGATTGAAATTTTTCTTTGTAGATGCATTGAAGAACCAAAAGCAAGTTGATAAGGCAGATGGTAGCCTTTTGGTTGATTATCTCGGGACTGAGCGTAAGCCCAATATAAGTAGTCTCTTTGAGCTAATGAAGGTATGTAAGTCATCTTTATGCAAAATTCAGGCTTCCTGTGAATTATAATATGTTTGCAAGACTATAGTTTTATTGTTAATTATATGCTAATATGTTAAATTTAGTTCAATCTCAAAAAGGGGTTCTGGACAGATTTATTAGAAGAACAATAGCAAATGCTCTTCAATAATCAGTCACTTGATCCTTCTACCTTCTTCATTAGTTCTATTTTTCTAGCGGGTTAGGGCCCTATTTTAGAGTTGGCACAAGGCACCGAGGATTTCGCCAGTTTACTCATTTACTTCCTGCTATAGTACTACTGCAGCCACACTCACACATTGCATTGCAGGTCTTCATTAATTAGGTACCCAACACAATACATAACCCTGATTTATTCTTTACCTAATAAATAAAAATGGCCTCCGGCCCTTTCAAAAGAAGATGTCTCAATTTGTTTTTTTATTCTTTCTACTAAGAACATTATTTCCTTTACATATATATTCTTCATTCTAGCTAACTAATTATGCAACATCTGCATAAAAATCCTGAGCCGTGATCCGTGCTGCAACCGGGATTCTGACAGCCTTGCGGTCACTACGCCAAGTAATGCTGCCAAACGTGTAGTCCCCCTGCATCTTCCACACCGGCGACAACGTCACTTTATACATGCGCACTCTGTTTGCTGCATCGAACACCATCACCGATGGCTCAATCTCCATCCTAACTCCGACCGGGCTTTGCACCACAGCGCGGTAGACAGAGTTGACCTCACCGACGTTTGTCACCGTCCTCGACAAAGTCACTGGACGCCTTAGGTTGGAGACCGCGATGGAGGGCAGGTTCAGGTGGTATGCTGGCAATGCCGTCTCGTCGCAGCTCACGTTGGTCCTCCTGATGATGGTACACCCAAAAAATTTGGTGTATTCGTTTGGACCGATGTCGTAGACCAGGCCAGGATCGGCTGCTCCGAGAGGATTGATGTTACCGCCACCGTAGTCGAATGGGTCGGCGATCTTTCGCGGTATCCCCTCCGCCAATATTGGCATGCCGCGCTCATCGGTGACATGCGCTTCATCACCATGCAGAATAAATGGAAGAACATATGTGAGTATCATGAGCTCGTTAGCTAGGAATAGAATGGTCTCCACACTAATGGTTAGCTACCGTGCAGTTCGCTTACCGGAGGTGACAATGGCTGATTTTATTGCCGCGGGAGACCAGCCCGGGTGCAATGCTTTTATGAGCGCGACAACCCCGGATACGTGTGGGGCTGCCATTGATGTCCCAGACTTGAATACGAATGAATCTTTGTTGGCTGCCAAGATGTTGGCTCCAGGTGCAGCTATGTCAGGCTGTTAATCGCTAATGTGAGATCAGATGATACAAGGACGACGGTACCTCATGAGTCATGATAGGCATGAATGATAATGGTTTGCTAGTGCCATACCTTGATAATGTCGGGGTAATCAGCTGATGGACCTCTGGAGGAGAAGGATGCAACTTTTGGCGCTAGCATCTCTTTCCCCGTTACGGTGGTCGCTGGTGCAATCTTTGCCACGGGAGAGCTGCTTACGAAAAACAGAAAGATGTTATCTCCATGGATCACAGCAAGAACATGCTTGATCGAACACATCTGACTGTACGTACTTGGCACTGACCACGTAGTTGCTGATCTTCATCGCAGTCTCAAGGTCCACCAGAACGCAGGGAATGCCTTGGCAATTTGTGTCAGTTAGACTATCGGTCGTATATTGAGCGAAAATAAGACCGGATCCCCCACCCTTCAGGATGAATTGTGACGCCTGTTGGAGAACGAGCCTTGGGACCAGGCCGTTTTGACCGGGAAAGCAGAGCAGGATTTGCCCTTGCACCTCCGTGCCATTAAGTGCAACTGCAGTACACCTAAATATACGGAGCAAAGAGAACTCGGCTTTAGAATTTCCCAACGTACAGGTTCCAAAAGAAAAATCGATAGATTAATTTACTTACTCTGAAGCAACGATAAGACTTGCGAAACTGCTCTTCGACGAATTCTTCCTTTGGTAATAGAGAGACTGTCCCTGCAAAACGAAATGGGCAGAGTTTGCTCAAGAATATGTATACACACCGGCACACTCGGTTGTTATTCTTCTTCATTATAATCCTGTAGGCGCGTACCACCAGTTGCTGCTTGTTTCCCAGCGTGATCACCGTGGGGAACGACCGATCGATCTTGCTCGCTGCCACGGTGATGGCCCACGGTGAAGTGTTCGCAATGGTCTGTGGCCTGGGCCCCTCGTTGCCGCCAGCATACACAACCGTGATCCCCTTCTGAACAGCGTGCAGAGCCCCGAACGAGTTCTCTGGGGCTGTGAGAGACAGAGACAACACGTCCACACCGTCGTGGATAGCATCGTCGATGGCAGCGAGCACAGTCGCGGTATTGACATAGCCTTGTTCGGTCCATGCGGACTTGTACACCGCAATTCGAGCTCGTGGTGCTCCTCCCCGTGCAACCCCCTCTGCGAGGCCTTGGAAGCTGGCCGCCTCAACAGCCGAGCCAGCGGCGGTGGACGCACAGTGTGTACCGTGCCCATTGGTGTCCCTAGGCGAGAGCGTGTCTGTCTTTAGGAGCTCATCGGGAAATCCTCCAGTGTAGAACCTTGCGCCGATGATCTTGCGGCTGCAATTGTTGATGCCCCAGTCTGGCCCAACTTGGCACTTTCCTTTCCACCTTGATGGTACTGGACCATACCCTTCGTCGTTGAAGCTTCTCGACTCCGGCCAAATCCCTGATTAGTATGTTAGTACTTTTGTGTGCGAACGAACTTGCTTGGCCAATTTATAAATAAAAAACATTTCTATTTCACAACACTAACCAGTGTCAACCACCCCGATGATCACATCCTCTCCATAGTTAATTTTTTGACCGCATGCATCCTCTCCGTAGTTGGTTCCGTGGAGTTGCCCAGTACTGGCCGGCGTGTGGTAGTTGAGACCAAGAAAGTCCCAACTCCGCGTGGTTGCTGTCATGTGGCTTTTGCTCGGCTCGACGCTTATGACCTCCGGAAACTCTGCACACAACACATCACGGGATAATGGCTCAATTATATGGCTATATGCAAGCAAAAATCGGGAGGTTTAGATTAGGTGATGTATGGCAACGACAACTGACCTGCAAGTTGCTTGGCTTGCTCCAAGGTGAGCATCGCGGCGAAGCCTGAGAAGCCATGCTTGTAGTTGTACACCACGGAGGCTGAAGATTCCTCCTTGCTAAAACCAATTTCAATTATAATTAAGTGTTGGACAAAGGCAGACATAAGCCTGTAGTTTAGTTGTAGGAATTACACCGTGAGTGGGTACCTTCCGAGGAGAGTGGCGAGCATATCGTGGTGCGAGGCGACGACATCGTCAGGGTGTCCATGCTTCACGTGTCCTAGGTAAACTATGTAAAGCTAGAGACACGCGCAGATGGTTAGCTAGCTAGGAGAGCCACTGTTAGTTACTGAAACATGCATATATGAAAACTCTGAACGTGTGCTTAATTGGTTACCTTTGGAGTTTCGCCTTGTACTCTGCATAGCAGCATGCAAAGGCAAAGCAGCAGCACCGAAGCTCCACGGGAGCAGGAGGAAGAAGAGAATCCCATGGTCTTAGATAATGGTTCTGACAGGCTCCGTGGTTCTCATCCCTGCTATGCAGGACTGGTATTTATTGATAGATATGCCATGGTGATACTATTCTGCCTCATTAAGGAAAAGCTTGCGGGGCTAGGAACGGAATTGGACAAGCAAGATTTACACGAGCAGAACTGTATAAAGGAAGAAGGAAAGAAGCTAATCTATCCTACTGACGAAAGTGACCAAAACTGAGCAGAGACTTAGTCAGGTTGGTGTTGAAAGCTAACCACCCCGCACTGGAAGACTTGTTGCTGAAGATCCTCGCATTGCACTCTTTCCATAGCAACCACCAGGTCAACATAGTGAGCGAATTCCATGCTGAATTTTAATCATCCCTGGCGGGGGTGAAAAAGTTCAATCGACATGGGCAAGGTTATTAAGGACATCACGATTGTTTTTCCTGAACCCGATCTTATATATGGTCAACTCGATAATCGTTTGAATATTGCGAGAAAGAACTTCCCAATACATAATTTTAATTATATGTACATTGAAGATACACTCTTTTATGAATATATAAGATATATATTTATCTGATATTGCTTTCTAGGCTCTAGTTACTGCCAGGCATGTGGGGCAAACTTAGGCCTGAGCCACGAAAAATTCATTATAAACAATGTAACCCTATGTTTTCTGATTTAGTCAAAATAAATCTTAATGATTACTGAATACTGATGGACTTGCAATGCATATGCCAAGGGTGACTGGTCTCATGGTTTAGCGACTTGTTCCAAGTAGACATAACTGAAGAAGGATCGACTGCACCAGGAAACCAGAGTATGTACGTAAATCTAGTATAATCACGCTAGTGGTAGATTTGTGTCGACTTAAGCATGTAGTATGATGTGACATGGCAAGATGTTGTGAACCCTATCAGACGTTGATGGCCCATTTTTATTTTTGTAGCCTCCAGCCAAGAAAGAAAGATGCCTCCAGCTCTGTTATACTCCCTCTGTCCTGAAATATCCTGTATTCTGGGTTTAGTCAAGGTCAAACTTTGTAAAATTTGACCAAACATATTGAAAAATTTATGTACACCTATAATACAACATAAGTATCATTAGAATCGTCATAAAATATATTTTCATAATATATACATTCGGTGCTATAGATGTTTATAGTTTTTTTATATATTCTACCAAACTTTATAAAGTTTAACTTTGACTAAACCCAGAATGCAAGGTATTTCAGGACAGAGGGAGTAGTTGAAGGACTGATCACCCAAAATTACACGGCAATTTATTGTGGATTAACAAGTGCTCAGGCCAGTAGAGTTGTACTAACTTGTAATAAGATACTCCAGGCCAGTAGTATTACGTAATCAATTTCGTTTTCTCGGCTCTGGCCACTAGCCCAGGCATGTGTGATAATATGATTTGGTCATTAATTGACGATGTGTCTGATTTAGTCCAAAAGAAAATCTGATGAGGACTGATGAACTACTATGGCATGGAGACCTTCTTTAGCGACTTGTTCCAAGTTGCAATAACTGAGTAAGACATGAGTTCACAAGTGTACGGATGTAATTTTTTTTGGAAAAGAAGGTAGGAGTAGATGATTTCTGCACCTTATGACTTCAATTATAAGCACGAAGGCAGTTTCTTACATTTCAAATACAAGCACGCAAAGCATGAAAGGGAGCTTAACCTAGAACTAGGAGTTTAAAATTTTTTAGGGAGCATATTGAAGCAAATCTGACATGAAGGCTGCTTGTGCGGGTTGCCCGTTGAACAAAGGAGAGTCCTTGGGCCATCCCGTGGAGCAGGTGGCGGCGTGTTGGGGCTTCGGGGTTGAAAACTCTGTCATTTCTGGCCTCGTCAAAGCACTATGACGCAGCTGGCAAAGAAAATTGGCCAGGTCGTTTCGGATGTAGCTGTCTCTCTACAAAGCTGATCCAGCTGTTAGATTGTGATGTCAAATTATTGAAACTTAAGTATGTACCAGACCCATGGCGCATATTCTGCGGTGCATTGTAATGTGATGAATGGATTCTAGCGCAGGGCAGATACAAAGGCTTTTGATCGACGAAAAAAGCGGAGGACAATTGTGGCGATCCCCCGGTTGAAACAATTTGACCGTATTGAGGATTTTTCTGCAAATTCAAATTTAAAATAGGAGGGGTGGGGGGGGGATGAGCCACGATATCTCTACGGAGGGAGTAGCATGGTGTCGCTCACGCTGGAGGTAGACATATATGATACTGATTGTCACCTCCAACTAAACTAAGAGGCGAACAGTGTCGAAAAAGCTAACTATCCTGCAACTGGTATGGCTTACTTTGAAATATAGTCATATCGTTCCTAACCCAATCATGCAGAAACTGGATCTGCTACCACATAATACTACTGAATGAGTCTTTGTTTACGCATTCTTTTCGGTGCCATTCTCAACATCATGTCTAAGTCTAACTGCCTGTTAAGATGGACACTGACGCCGAATTATCTTCGGAGTGATGAGCATGCTCCAGGTGACTTCACATAAAGTGCCATGAACATTCACGGTGGGGTGGGGGGTGAAAAAGCTCGGTCGACATGGGTGATGTTATTAAGATAAGCCGAAGGACTAGAATTGGTTTGAATATACTGCAAGAAGTAAATTTCCAGTACTTGTTTGTAATTATATGTACGTTCTAGCCATAACCTTTTGATGAAAATATAAGATTATTATTTATTTCACTTGGCTTTCTAGGCCGTAGCCACTGTAGGGGCGAAGTTAGACCCAAGACAAACCAAAATTCATTAATTGACAATGTAACCTGATGTTTTCTGAGTTAGTAAGAAACAAATTAATGACGAACGTACTGATGGGCTGGCAATGTGTTCGGGTAATAGATTCCACGGAATACATACGTCTACTTAAGGATGTACTAGTATGATGTGATGTGGTAAGATTTCGTGAACCCTATCAGAAGTTGGCCGCCCGTTTTGATTTTTGTAGCCTCCAGCCGAGAAAGAGAAATGCCTCCAACTCTGTTATATATCAAGGATTGATCACACAAGGTTACATATGTACAATTTATGTGGGTTTAAGTGCTCTTGCTAACTGGTAAGATATTGCTTAATTCATTTTGTATTCTCAGCTCTAGCCAATAATAGCCGGGCATTTTCGGCAAACTTAGGCCCGAAACAATCAAATTCATCTATTGACATTGTAATGTGAAATGCCGATTGGATAAAATTTACTTGAGAGGGCGAATACCATGCAAAGCCCTCCAAATAAATATTTTAATTTTATTAAGGATTTTGAGTTACCCGGTAGTTTTGCAAACGATGTTGATGCTCCAAAGCGGTGTTTTCATTGTAAATAGTACCCAGACTTGACAATATACCTACCATGCTTGGTAAAATTCCACGCAGTAAAATCATCAAAACCATGACCGTTTATTTAATTTCGAGGACAAGTTAATGTGTTGATGCATATCTCTGATTTAGAGCTTGCTTGTGTTTGCTTGTGACGATGATGAAATATTGCCTGCGTTTTTTCTATTTCAATCATCACTTTTTCCATATATCTACCATTTCCATTTTTTTACAAAAAAAGAAAAGAAAATTGTCTTGTAGTGCATGACCACGGTCAAGCAAAGCAGAGGCGGTCTCCGTAGGCCCATCCTGCAGGGCCAAACGCTGCAAAGCCAGCAGCTTTTTTGTTTGGCGCTCGCTGCCATTGCCACTGGGTACACGCCACCACTCACGAGCCATCTCCACTCTACTGTCTACAGTTCCATCTTGTTTCCTTTCCTCGATCCTATTCGACTCTTGTCTTCTTTTCCTTCTCTCCTGACTCAGCTCGGCGAGAAGAAGCGGCGGCCATGGCCGGACAGGTGAGCAAGGAGGAGCTAGGGTGGGTGCTCATGCAGGCCATGCTCGCCGCGAAGAACCTCCGGCCCCAGCGCGACCGCCTCCTGCAGCTCCGGCGCCGGATGCAACAGAAGAGGAGCCCCGGCGGCGACGGAGACGGCGACGCCGACAGGATCAAGGAGCTCGCCAGGGACCTCTTCGAGGTCTACTTCATCGGCATCGAGGCCGGCGCCCGCATGCTTGCCACCTGCCTCGAGCTGGCGGCCAAGGGCGGCGCCCGCCTGGCTCTCAACCCCGCCCTCTCCGTCATCCCCGACGAGCAGCTCTACGCCGTGCTGCTCGCGCAGCGCTTCCCTTCGCGCCCGACCACGCAGACCGAGGCCTACTCCCTGGTCGAGGCCGTCTTCAACGCCATCAAGCTGGCCCAGGAGCACCACATCCCGCGCTGCATCGAGCTCCTCACCGGCGAACGGCCACCCAACCTGGTCGCGGCCCCGCGGGTCAGCAGCATGGTCGGCTACTCCGACGACCTGGTCGCCGCAGCCTTCGACTACCTCGCCAAGAACGGCCTCCCCTGCCCGGCCCCGGAATCGGCGGCCCGCGCCGGCGATGCCACGGGCAAGAAGGCCCCACGGGCAAAAGGCAGCATCGACCTGGACCAGGCGCTCACCTACCTCCACCGCGGGTGCTCCCTGGCGAGCCTCGCCGTCAAGCACATCGACCTCGCCGTCGCCGTCCTCTCCAGCTTCCTCGACCCTGAGAAGGTCCAAGGCCTCTCCAAGTTCACCGATGAACGCGCCTACATCTCTGAGGTACCATTACTCTCCGGCTATTGCTGCGACTAGGTCTGTCCATCCATCTCCTTCTGATTCCACTACAGTTGCATGAACTAATCTTCTTTAATCTAATAATCTTGCATCCAATTCATTTTCTTCAATTCACTGCAGGACGGGCCTTATCCATCAGACGAGTGATCGACTAGCTTCACCTGGTCGATCGAGGGTGTCAACTGTCATGTGATGAAGGGGCCGGGGTTGGGGGCCATTCGCAGCATTCACTAGTGGAAACGCGGGCTTTTGTTGATCCCGAAAATGGGCTTTAACACCGGTTCTTCTACGAACCGGTGTTAAAGCAGACTCAGCGGCCTCTGGCATTAAAGGAGTTTCTAACACGGTTCGTGCCACGAACGGTGTTAAAGGTCCTCCACCCATGGTTCACATTTTCTTAACACCGGTTCGTGGCACGAACCGGTGGGGCTATATAAGACACCACTCATTTCACACACACCCACTCTTCCATTTTTTCACATTTTGGAGCCTAGCAAGAGGGTGTGAAGAGTGCTAGTTTGTGTTTTTCATATGCACTAGAGGTGTTGGTGAAATGCGAGAGCTCAAAATAAGCTTTCTTGTTGCTCTTTCCGTCTCGGTCGAGGTCGGCAACTATAGTTTCATGTGTCATTGATGTACTATATATATAAATGGTCATCTCCCTATTATTTTTGATATATACTACATATTAATGCAGATGAATCGGCAATGGATGTACGGTGACCGTGACTTAAAGTACATTACGGCCTCCAAAATTTCATCGTTGTGGCTAATGCAAACCGTGGTCACAATGGTTTTATGTGTTGTCCGTGTGTTCACCGTCGAACAAGAAAGACTACTCAAATACCAGAACCATTCACGCCCACCGCTTGATCCGGTTTCATGCCCACTATAATTGTTGGACCAAGCACGGAGAAAAAGGGGTTGTGATGGAAGACAACGAAGAAGAAGAGGATGATGAAAACTATCATAATATGTATCCCGAATATGATGATCTGCAACGGGGGTAGATAATGAAGATCAAGAGGGAGCAGATGGGCCCGATGACGATCTTGGTCGGGCCATTCTTGATGCAAAGGAAGAATGTGAACCGAGCAGGAGAAGGAGAAGTGGAGCAGATGTTAAAGGATCACAAAACATTGTTGTATCCAACTTGCGAAGATGGCCACAAAAGCTAGGTGCCACCGGATTTTTGCAATGGAAGGCAGAATGGTGTGACAATTGACATTTTCAAAGTTGTTGGTAAAATGAAGAATCTTCTTCCAAGAAATAATGAGTTGCTGACAAGACATACCAAGCAAAGAAGGTTGTGCCCTCTAGGATTAGACGCAGAAGATACATGCTGCATTAATGATCGCATCCTCTACCGCGAGAAGTACGAGAATTTGGATGCATGCGGTATGCCTTTGATCGCAGTATAAGATCGACGAGACGATCTGGCGATGTTGAGGCGAGGCCCCTAGGAAGAAGGTTCCCGCCAAGGTTATGTGGTATGCTCCTATAATACCACGGTTAAAACGTCTCTTGAAATAAAGAGCATGCCAAGTTGTTGCGATGGCACATGGAAGACCGTAAGAAAGACGCGATGTTGAGACACCCACCGATGGGTCACAGTGGAGAAAAGTCGGCGAGAGTACCCGGACTTTGCACGTGACGCAAGGAACTTAAGGTTTGGTCTAAGTACGACGGCATGAATCCTTTTGGTGAGCAGCCACAAAGACTGCCCGCCTGTGACCCTATGTATCTATAACCTTCCTCCTTGGTTGTGTATGAAGAGGAAGTTCATTATGATGCCGTGCTCATCCAAGGCCCGAGGCAACCCGGCAACGACATTGATGTGTACCTAAGGCCATTAGTTGAAGAACTTTTACAGTATGGGCCAAACCAGGTGTACGATGTGGGATGAGCACAAAGGGAGCCATTTGACCTCTGAGCATTGCTTTTCGTAACCATCAATGATTGGCTGCTCTTAGTAACATTTCGAGGTACAAACAAGGGATACAATGCATGCACACACTGCTTAGATGATACTTGAAAGTGTATATTTGGATAAATGTAAGAAGGTTGTGTACCTAGGGTATCGCCGATTTCTTCCGAACTCGCATCCAAGAAGAAAGAAAGGCAAGCATTTCAAACGTCTGGCGTAACCCGGAGGAAGCCTGTCCTCCGTGCCGGTGAGGAGGTATTTGGTATGGTCAAGGACCTAGAAGTAATCTTTGGAAAAGGTCTGGCAGTCTATCTGTCAATGAATAGCGATCGGGACACGCGCCCATGTGGAAGAAGCAATCTATATTTTGGGACCTACCCTATTGGAAAGTCTTAGAGGTCCGCTTCAATCGACGTGATGCACGTGATTTAAGAATGTTTGCGTGAACTGCTAGGCTTTCTAGGAGTGTATGGGAAGACAAAAGATACACCGGAAGCACGACAAGACCAAAGAACGCCCGAAGTCCCCTCAAGAGCCTATGCATCCCGAGAACGAGAAGGGTAAACGATGCCACTTAACTCCTGCCACCACGCTCTTACCAAAGCAGAGAAGGAAATCTTTTTGAATGTCCGAAAGCAGATCAAGGTCCGTCGGCTTCTCGTCGAATATAAAGGAATAATAAATATGGCGAGAAAAAATTCCAAAACCTGAAGTCTCATGACGCCACGTGATTATGACACAATTGCTTCGATTGCATTGAGGGGCTTCTACCGAAAATGTTCGAGTACCCATTGTGAAGCTATGTGCATTCCTCAATGCAATATCTCGAAGGTAATCGATCCGTAAAGCCTACCAGGTTACAAGCAGATGTGGCCCAATGTCTTGTCGACTTTGAGTTGGTGTTCCCACCATCCTTCTTCAATATTATGACGCATCTCTGGTTCACCTAGTAGAAGAGATTGCCATTCTCGGTCCTGTATTTCTACACAATATGTTCCCCTTTGAGAGGTACATGGAGTCTTAAACAAATATGTTCATAACCGTGCTAGGCGGAAGGAAGCATCTCCAAGGGCTATGTAATGAGGAGGTCATTGAGTTACGTGTTGATTTTATTCCCGACCTTAAGGCGATTGGTGTTCCGAATCACGACATGAGGGAGCTGCGTGGAAAAGGCACCCTAGGATGTAAAGCAATGATATGTAGGGACGGGCATTCTCTCAATCAAGCACACTACACGGTTTTACAAAGATCTATCTTGGTTGCCCGTATATCAATGAACACAAGAATTTAATACGCCTCAAACACCCGGCGGTCGATGAATGGATTATAAGTGAACACATGGCGAGTTTTGGCGGCTGGTCGCAAAGACTTCTCACGAATAACACCACTGTTGGGGATCACTGTACTTGTTGGCGTGACACCGTCTTCGATGTATGTACTTTCCAAGGGTACGAGATAAATGGGAATACATTTTACACGATAGGCCAAGATAAAAGAGCACCAACCAAAAAGGTGGTGTCCGCTCGATGCAGCAGAAGACAATGGGCAAAAGACCACGTATTATGGGTTCATAGAGGAGATATGGGAACTTGACTATGGACCTAATTTTAAGGTCCCCTTGTTTCGATGCAAATGGGTCAAGCTAACGGAGGAGGGGTTGAGGTAGACAAGAAGTGCGGAATGACAACGGTGGATCTCAACAATCTTATGAAGAACTTAGACGAACCATTCGCCCTAGCCAATGATGTGGCTCAGTTTTCTATGTGAAGGACATGTCCTCGGACCAAAAAAAAAGAAAAATATGCAAACGAATACATCATATGATGAGCCAAAGCGTCACATAGTTCTTTCGGGGAAAAGAAACATCGTGGGAATCGAGGACAAGATGCATGTCGGAAGATTATAATAAGTTTGATGAAATTCCGCCTTCACAAAGGAAAACCCACCAAGCATTCCGTTAAGTAAAGAAGATGCTCCATGGTTACGATCGCGATCATAAGGAAGGGCATATGCCAAGAAGTTCATGCTCATATTATGTAACTCTAGTTCATGTTTTTAATACATGTCTTGAGTGTTAGTCATGTTTTGTGGATGGACCGGAGTATGAGAAGAAGTTGTCCCGAATCGTACTTACCATTAAGATCTCGATCTCCAAACGCAGCGGTCACATATTAGGAGTGCCTCTATGACCAGTTTCGGAGATGCCGAGGATGGGCTCAAGGCATCTCCTCGAACTGCCGTAGTGGTGTCCTCGCTCGAAAACCATCTTGCAGCTTTGTAACTTGTCTAACTAGATCAATACACTGTGGAGCTAACTAATTTCACATATTAGGAGTGCCTCTATGACCGCTTTCGGAGATGGGAGGACTGGCTCGGCTCGGCATCTCCCCGAATGGCCGTAGTGGTGTCCCCGCCTCAAACTGGCCGGAGGACTGGACTCACAAGGATGCCTATTTATAGTACAAGCAGCTCGACATAGTGTTGACACTTACAAAATAATGTCGACACTCACCCTTATTAGTCGGTTGGTGTCTCCAACCGGGACTAAGTTCATCTTTAGTCCCGGTTGGTGACACCATCCGGGACAAGGTACACGCCGACGACATAATGTCGACATGCACTCACCTCTATTATTAGTGCCGATTGTTTTTGTCGGTTGGTGTCTCCAACCGGGACTAAAGGTTCATCTTTAGTCCCGGTTGGTGTCTCCACCCCGGAATAAAGGTTCATCCCGCCATTTTTTCCCGCCATTTTTCTTCCCGCCATTTTTCTTCCCGCCATTTTTCTTCCCTTGCCATTCTTCCTCCGTTCTTCCCGCTAGTTCACTATATATATATGTAGGGGTTGGCCTCCATTGTCATTGCACATCTCTAGACTCATATCGCAACCTCATCACTCTTTCCCATGGCTTCCACCGTAGCACTAACCCCTGGGAGGCGGAGGCGCCATGCTCGAACTACCCCGCCTTGGGCCATCGTGTCCCCGTCACCGGATGCCGAAGGCCGGAGGTGTGCAGTTCCTCCTGTCCCTCTAGGTGTGGCGCCGGATGGCCATCACGAACCACTACTACTTGAGCTCACGCCGAGCGGAGGAATCCCAGATGGCATCCCGACTATTTCTCTACTTGGGAAGCCTTCTTCGTGGATCGGCATGAGAGGCGCCAGCACAGGAGGACGGCCCACCTCCTCCTAACTTCAACGAGGCCGCCGTCGGCTATGGTGGCGGTCGGACTCTCCAGAGCCATGGCCTATGACACCGCCACGACTCTAACCCCGTCTGCGCTACCCTCAAGTCCACCCCACGCTACCTCAAGTCCACCCACGCGTACTCTCCAGAGGTTCAATTACGGTGACCCCGACGACGACAGCGATGACGGCGGCAAGTAATCGACGACTACTGATGGCGTAGTATTACAGTGTGGCGAGCATGACTAAATCACTCCAACATTCGAAACAAGTTCCGATTGTTACTTAATCGCCATGTATCTTGATTTTCAGTTCTTTATGTATCTTAATTTTCAGTTCAGCGGCCGATTGTTACTTAATCGCCATGTATCTTAATTTTAGTTCTTTTATATATCTTAAAAAGCACCTTTAATGCATGAAATAAGTGTTTATTTATTTTAGAAAATTTCATGTAAAGTAAATATAAAAATCATTTACATGAATGGATAGATATTATTTTTATGAAAATTATGATATATTATTCATATTTTTCTGAGTTGAAATGAAAAAGATATGAATTTTCTAAATTCATATCATATTTTTGAATTAAAAAGCCCTTTAATGCATGAAATAAGTGTTTATTTATTTTAAAAATTTCATGTAAAGTAAATATAAAAATCATTTACATGAATGGATAGATATTATTTTCTGAAAATTATGATATATTATTCATATTTTACGAGTTGAAATGAAAAAGATATGAATTTTCTAAATTCATATCATATTTTGAATTAAAAAGCCCCTTTAATGCATGAAATAAGTGTTTATTTATTTTAAAAATTTCATGTAAAGTAAATATAAAATTATTTACATGAATGGATAGATATTATTTTCCGAAAATTATGATATATTATTCATATTTTGAATTAAAAAGCCCAATTAAAAAGCCTGAATTAAAAAGCCTCAAATAAATGCTGCGGAAAACACCCCTTTAACACGGTTCGGCTGGAACCGGTGTTAAAAAGCGCCAAGATTCTTTAACACCGCTGGTATCGAACCGGTGTTAAATGCGCATCTTTTAACACCGCCCACCACGAACCGTTAAAGGGTATTTATTTCACCTCCTCCTTATTCCTCCCACGCAGCCAGATCGATCGAAGGCCGCCGACGCCGCTTCGACGCTACGCCGCTTCGACGCGCCGTCTCGCCAGCTGACGTCTCGCCGCCGCTGGCCGAGGTTCGCCGCCTCTCCGCACTCGTGACGCCGCCCTCCGCCGGGCTGCGCGCCGCTCGCCGCCCACAGATTCCACCACCGCCGCGCCTTCACCCGTCCGCCTTCACGCCCCGATGCCGCCGCTGCGCTCCTGCGCCCGAAGCCCCATGGCTTCGCCGTGCGCTTCTCGCCTGTTCCACCTCCGCCGGCCGCCCGGCTGCTGCGCCACGGCCGCCAGCCGCCCACTCTCGCCAGAGCTCGCCGCTGCCCCGCCCCGTCGCTTGGGCTCGCCACCCCTCCACTCTGCTGGCGCCCGAGCTGCTAGCACGCCATGACTACCAACCGACCTGCCCCTCTCCTTCTGCCTCATGAGCCGCCATGTCCGCGATCACGACTGCCTGTCCGCCTCTGCTCGCCTCCCTCCTGTGCATCAAGCTTGGGCCAACCAATTGGGGGCAAATGGGCCAAGGAGACACTTTGGGCCACTATTGGGGGCAAATGGGCCAAATATACGTTATTTTACCCAAAATTTGTCAAATATGAAGGGATATTAGGAAAAAATTCTTGGGCAAGGCGGCCTCGAATCGTGCATAGCTCACGCCCCAGTCTGCCTTCCTTGGTCGTGCCTTTTGGCAGAGCTCACGCCTGCCATGGCGCGGCGCCCTCCTCTGAACCGCCTCCGGCCTCGCGACTCACGATCTAGGCCTTAATCCTTGCACATGTGAATTAGAAGCATGTGGAGTAAAAATAAAATAGCTTATAGCAAAGATATTATAATAGGCCACGCCTAAACCCTAATCGACCACCTCGCTCTCTTCCCGTGCAGGAGGCGTCTCGCCGCCGCCGAGCTCATAGGCCACGCCGCTAGCACCGCCGCCCGACGAGACCAGATCCGGTTCCGCCTCGCTGCCGCCGCCCACACCACCCTCGTGCCGCCCTTGCCGCCATCCCATGGGATATAAGTAAGGGCATGTTTGATTCAAAGGATTTGTATAGGAAATTTGTAGGATTAAATCCTATAGGAAATTTAGATTAAATCCTATAGAAATCCTATAGGAAATTATGCATGTTTGATTCAAAGGATTTGTATTGTATGTGTATTGTATATGCATGTGTATATTTTGTGCCACGCCGACGACCACCGCCACCATTATGCCGTCGACCACGACCTCCTATGTCCTCATTGAGCCTACACACGCCGAGGGTGTGTCGCCCATTTTAGGTAGACCATCACGTCGTGGGTTCGAACGCACCCCACGCACTCGGCCCGCTCTCGCCTTCTGCCGCCACCTCGTTGTCAATATAGCATTATAATAACCATGCTATGTTAATCAACTTTGATGACAAGTTAATTAGAAGAAGTAAATGTACCCTCTCATATGAGTCCGGGTTTCTCCGAATTAGGGTTTGAAATGACCAAGCATGTATTAGGGTTACATTTCAATACTTTTAACTTTGTCATATCATCGTCTTGCTTGAGCATTTCAATAGATGTATTACTGATATTTGTGTGATAATATTATTGTTTTAGAAACTATGGATCCACTTAGTAGAAACCTTGAAGAAGAAGAAATAATGGAGAACATTATTGATGAGGACACCTCACAATATCTCGAACTTGGAGGGACATGACGACGGCTCAAGTACTAGTCATGGAGAAGATGAAGACTCCGTGAACGCAATTTAATGGTTACAAAGTCCCGAGGTATATGCATTTATTAAGCCTCGGTGACTTCCACCAACAATCTTCTTCTACATGTATTAATTAACGCTTCTTTCTTCTTTTAGCCCTCCGGATCGACCAGCCAAGAACCATCTTCTTCTTGAAAAAGAGCAAGCGAGGCGCGAGCGGCGGTTGAAAGATCGTGCAAAGTTCACGATCGAAGCTCCGTGTTGATGGCGGGCGATGGAGCCCAAGAAGGCCGCAGACAAATTTATCGTCAGTCGGAGTTCTTGTTAGGGACCAAATCCCAATCATAATTGAAAATTGGAATAAGCCAAAGAAGGGCGACGTACCTTTGTCGATGACAGATCCAAAGAAACGCTTTGGAATTCGTTGTTGGTAAATTTCACCCTTCCGCCAGAGGAGGATGAAAACAACCCGTTATAAAGAACAAGGTCAAAGAGTGGACTCTAAAGAAGATGGCTGATGCTTTCCAGAATCGGAAGACAAAATTGAACAAATTTGTCAAAGTGGCGAGACTCAAATTTTGAAGACGATATTATGCGAAGATAAGACCTCACGGCCCGAATTTAAGACATATAAAAAAGTGCTATAGCTAAAAAGAGGTCGAAACCAATACGCTTAATGCCTCAAGAAGGAATATCACCAGGACGGGTCGGTGGCTACATATCTCGAGAGGCCTAAGTGGGAGGAAGCTGAGAAGGCCTGCTGAGAGAGGGATCACACCCAGACAGATGGGTGGGACCTACGTGCAAAGACTTGGTTCTCGGAATCGGGGCAAGGTTGGACCCAGAAAGGATTGTGTATCTTCCCAACCCTCCTTGCCAAACCCGTCACTGAACTCATCACGGCATACGAGGAAACAGCCGCCGGGACCTTCCATCCCGACAGAGAGAATGACCAGCTCACACGCGCCATCGGTAAAAAAGAACACCCTGGACATGCACGAGGCACAGGGTATGGCGTGGAAGGATGGGTTTGCCGTGGAGCGACTCTTACAGATGGCGCGGAAAAGAAAAAGAGCGCAGATCGGATGACACATAGAACATGCACTTGCGGCTGCAGACGCAAGTGAATGCACAACAGAGCCATCAAGCTACCGGCCCATCTCGGCATGAAGAGCTGCATTGGAAGCTGCCCGCTGCCGGACTCTGAAAGCAGGTGGCTTCCACGGAGAACGCGGCACCAACGCTGAAATGACGGGTCCTCGATACCCGTTGATGAGATCACGGAGAGCGAACACGCCGAGCTGCATGTGAGATTAATGGGCTTATCCATTAAGGTGGCCGGCTATGCCTTACCTCCCGTAGCTGGTGGAACTTACCACCGCCGACCGATTCGATGGCTATGCTATTGTCGGGTGGATGAGGTTGTGAAGGAATATGAGGAAGCACTTGACCATGCTACGGTGAAGGGAAACTCAACTCAAATTTGCGTGAAAACAACCATTCTTTGGAAGAAGGAACACATTGTGCTTCCAAATTGAGGTCACTGGCACCCCATTGCCTCCAGCGTCGCAGCCTGAGCCGCTTGACCATCTCTGCGGCAGCCATCTCCGGCCGTCACCATCTCCTGGCAGCCATCTCCTACCCGTCACCATCTCTGCTTGGCAGCCATCTCCGCCCGTCGACCATCTCTCTGCAGCCATCTCGCCCGTCGACCATCTCCGTGCTTCAGCCCATCTCTCGGTAAGCGGAAGAGCACCACGAGGAGCATCGAGTACCGCCACAAAGAAATCCGCAGGAAACCGTACGCCAAAGAGTTCAAAAAACTACGTCCCGCAGCCTTCCGCCAAGCCATTGCCGGTTTTACCGTGGAATCGCAGCGACGAGGAGACCAATAGGATCTCGGGAGAACAGGTCAAGAAATTCTTTGCACCTAGACG
This sequence comes from Avena longiglumis, assembly GCA_030063025.1. NCBI lineage: Eukaryota > Viridiplantae > Streptophyta > Magnoliopsida > Poales > Poaceae > Avena > Avena longiglumis. Next base: position 537,346,319 of record CP125973.1, read on the forward strand.
GGCCGAGCCAAAGGAGAAAATAGATCCGGCGGTGGTGGAGAAGTTTTACAAAAATCTTTTGAAACACGAAACCCCACTTGTGCGGACTACGAGCCAGATTTTGAAGGCGGATGCAAGGCGCGTAGGGAGACTGAAGTAGCGATCGTGAGGCACCCCACAAAACAGTTCCCATGCTCGGAGAGCAGGAAAACCAATCATGCGCCGCTCAAATGTTTGACAAGCGGACGCTCCGCCCGTAGATGATTACGAGGCAGAGCTACAAAGAAAGGCCAATGAGATGGGGATGACTTACATTGCATACTTGAACGTCATGGGAGACAACTTGCCCAAATGCGATGTCAACCCCATACAGCCATGGAAGTATGGGAAGAATCTAGTCAAGAAAGAGGAGCTCAAAATCTACCAACAAAGATGCGAAAATTGCACAAGTGGTACCTTCATTTACGCAAGACGAGAAAAGAAGAATGGATCACAGCGCATATAAGAGATGAGATTTTCTTGTGCGGAGACGACGCGATCGACTTCAACATTCAAGACTTGCATTTTCTATTCAATCGAAGGAACTCGACAAAGCTGCCATCGGCCTTTATTGTGTGTAAGTACTATTTACGTAATTTTTATCTCAACTCATTCACTTCATTAATTGCATGTATATATATATGCTCACCATATATGTATATACTATTATGCAGGAAAAAGGTTATGGAATGCGTGAAAGGAGGCCCTTTTGACATTGGGTTCGTTGACCCAAATAGAGTTCATGAAGAAGTGGTAAGAAAACTCGGGAAAAGAAGATTACTTGCTAAAGTCTTTCTTGAGACAACAAACCAAAAGGGAAATACTATTGCCTTACAACTTCTCGTGAGTAATACCCTCTCTCTTGTACACATTCTGCTTGACTTACTCGATGTTAAGTGTAATCGATGATGAGTTATGCGTCTGTGAGTTCCACTTTATTCTGCTAGTCATTCAACCCGACTCAGGAAAAGTCCTTGTCATGGACTCGTTACGAAAAGAAAAAGAGCTATGGGCAGACTTTAGAGAGATGCTCCAGAGGTAATTTCAATCATATTATCGCACTAGATCGGCAACTTCGTGACAATAAGTAATTAATTACTCCTTTATCCATTTTCTTTGTCGGACAGGGTTTGGAAATGTTCACGGCAGGGCCGTGGGTGAATGGTCGGAAGAACTAAAATTTGTAGACCAAAATGTAAGTAATACTATCTAGCTTCCAATTCCATTATATCATGCTTTATTGATTATTATTTTGATTGAACTCTCTATTCTCGTAAAGTGCGCGCATCAAGGACACGGCAATAACTTATGTGGGTACTATGTTTGCGAATTCATTATAAACACGATATGTGCGACAGGCCAAGCCGCACTAGAACAACTTAGAGTAAGTAAACAAAGTCCACAACATTATTTTATTACCATCAATTGTGTTGAGTTTTATTCTTATATATATATTGACGCCCATTCTTCATATATATTCAGATCGAGCGGATGCGGGACCAACTCCTACCATTTGAACGCATACGAGCCATTCAAGAGGAATTGGCGGGGTTCATACTTGATGAGGTCGCCGCGGAGAACTCTTTAGATATCCACCTCGGCGATGTAGATGTATGTGCCGATGGCGATGTATGTGCCGATGGCGATGTTTGTGTATAATAATAGTTGCTTAATTATTCATGTACTCGTATGTACCGATGACGATTTATAAGTATACGGCTCGATCGATTTCCCCCTCCGTAAATACGCCTAAGCAGGCTGCTGGCGAGATTTAGGCCGTTTTCTGCATGGCAGAGTTCTGCCGCGCAGAAAACGCCTAAATCTTCGGCAGAAGAACCTTAACACCGGTTCCAGAACGAACCGGTGTTAAGGGGGGCTGATGGCAGCACGTCGCCACCCTTTAACACCGGTTCGTATAGGAACCGGTGTTAAAGGGGCCCCCCCTCTAACACCGAACCCTCAACAGCGGTTGTGGAACCGCTGTTAGAGGGTCCTCCAAACCGGTGTTAGAGGGGTACGTGTGCACTAGTGATTGTTCATCCAAGCACTTCTAGCTATGCTCATTAGTTTGAACCGTGTTATTATTCCAGTTCAGCTCAGTTAGATTAGTCTGCTGCTAACTGCTATCTGCCTAGTTTAGTTTCTTGCTAAGCTTGATTCTGAGGGTAATGTACTGATGTACCTGCATCTATCTGTGTCGAGCGACTTGAGTCGACAACCGAATTGCAGCAGCTAGCTCATCTCAGAAATCAGAACTGTGACATGCATGCGTTTAATCATCTTTCATAGCTACTACGTACTAGGATAGCTGTAGATATGGGCCCCCATATTGGTTCCTGATGAAAAGGAAAAGCCAACTGGGTCTGGGTGGAGACACGTGAGTTGTGCTACTTGGAGGAGCCGCGCGGGACATGACTCTGCACGCCGGAACAGTATCTCCCTTCCTTTTGACCGGGGTTCACGGCGTGGCCACTGCGTCGAGGCACTGCGTTTTCCGCACGTGATAAAAGCGGTTTAAAAGTGCAAGGTTTTATAAAATTTTCCAAAAATACTCACTCTAATTTATATTATTTGTCACGGAAATGAACATATATAGATATGTTTTAGTGATAGATACATCCAATGTAATGACAATTAATATGGATCGAAGAGTATGGAAGTTCAATGCTAATATTACAAAAAAGGAATCTTTGTACAAAGGTTGCAACTCCGTAACATAACAACTACTCCTTCCATTCTGAAAAAAAAGATATATATACTTTTAGTCCCACATCCCGCACCACCGAAACGTTTTTATCTCACATCTTGCAAAATTAGCAACACTAGTCCCACAACTTGTATACCGAGAGCATTTTATTCCAATTTAATCAAATTTGAACAAATTCCTCAACCTATGGCCTCACAAATTTTTTTTCAAAATGATCCTTGTATAATTTCCACCGGCACTTGTGTCCTAGGTGCGGACTAGCCCACCTGTGAGTAGACGTATGAATAATTAAAATGGGCAAGGGAGAGATACAAACACCAAACCTTTGGTACAAACCACTACGTCAAGCTATGCTATTAGTTACATTAGAGAACTTAAATCTTTTATACAATGTAGGTGCACACAAGCACATACTCACCTCTCCGCTATCAGCATAAACTTGTGACGTGATTGATACGTAACTCGGTCTTTCATGTCAGAGTGTGTGTGGAGACGAGCAGCTTCCAATGAATCACGTTTGCAGGTGAACTATGAACTATGATGTATGAGCCTCAAAGTACTCTATAATAACAGAGTGTTCCTTAGATTATCATGTGTCCTCATGTACTGTAGTGGCAAGCTTAACTATATTTAATTGCATGGGTCTTAAGTTTGAATCCATAATTTGCAAATAGATTTTTATTATTTTTATTATTTGTTCCACCACTGATAGGTGAGGCCTGCCTATCAAGGCCATTTTGTAAAATCTGGTGGACAAATTCGATCAAAATCACATAAATACAATTGAATTGGGTTTTGGGCTGCAATGGGACTAATCTTGCTCACTTTGCAAGATGTGGAACTAAAACGCTCACTCAGTACAAGTTGTCGGACTATATACCTCTTCTGAAAAGGATTTCATAGGTTTGTCTAAATTTAAATATATACATTTAAATTTAGACAAATTTGCGACATCCTTTTTATGATGGAGGGAGTAGGAGTATTGCAAAATTACGGCATGTTCTATGTTCACATACTGGCAACTATTTGGATGCCTTCCATCTATATATTATTATGATTCTTCCTGGTGGGATCATGCATGCAAAATCATACACCATGATAAATCACTAATAGTTCATCAGGTGTACATCAACAAAGTGACATTAGATTATCACCATTACGTAGCATTCAGTGTGATTTCATGGGTGTATTTAATCTACTCTTTGGGCTGTGTGATTTCATGAGGAGGAGAAAATGGCGAGGAAAAAACCCACTAGGTTGCATGGGACAATATGCTCATGCCAAAGGATCGAGATGGCATCGGATTTACAACGACAAACGTGGATGATCATTTAGTAATCTGACACTTCTTTTGTTGATTTCCTTAATGGCAACCTATGTTTCCGTGTAATAGATCATCAATGTGGCATGGAATTGACTATGGCCTTTAACTTCTCAAGAAAGGCCATATATACCATGTGGGAAACAATGCATCAATTTATGCGTGGCGCGATCCATGGACACCAAGAGCTTCCATATACCACCAAATATCAATGCAAAACCAAGATACCTCGATGGGTATTTGATTTCCTAGAACATAATGGGAAATGGAATGCACACGGACTTCGACAATATTTTTTGCGGATGGAAGTTTCTGATATATTTAAGATCAAGTCATACAGGAGCAATGTGGATGATTATGTGGCTTTGCAAAAAAGGGCTCTGCAGAACGGGCAGACCCGACCTTTTGACCGAGGTCGCGCGGTGAACAGTGCGTTTGTGTCTTGACCTGTGCCACCAACATTATTCTTTTTCTAGATAGCAAGGCACACTTACTTTTCAAATCAAGCATTCAAGTAGGTTAGAAGTGCAAGGTTTTCTTTTTGAACCTTTGCAAGCTCCATAAGAAAATTTCAAAGAAGTTGTCACACAACGAATGTTTGTAGCAAAGAGCGTTGTAAAAATCCAAACTTACATTAAACAAAATATTAGGAAAATAGGTAAAATAGTGGTGTTTATGAGAGAGCTAAGACCATCCACTGTTAGGAAAATAGAAAAGTAGCAATTCAAATGTATGCTTGAATGATTACATACATAGCAAAACAATGGCTCAAACCTTCTAACAACACAAGTATTGGTTTGGTTTAGCGAGGAGAGAAAGACTGAACAAAAAAGGTACTGAAACTATGGTGCATTTGCGGTAAGAGAAGGCGATCCTACATTGCAAGGAAAATGAACAAACTTCATTACCTACCACCATCTACTTTGAACCGACGTTGCCGGTTGTGTGCCCTCGTGCTCAAGGAAAATTATTTCGCATGTAGAGTCCATTTTACTTCATACCATTTACTGTCCCCCATACAATTACACCATATTTCATTTTGACGACATGTTATACCTTTTCCAATTCCCAGACTTTATAGGCTTCAGAGTATTTGCCGCCGAGTCCAGCTTTGCATCATTTGGACTTCTGTTACATATGATGGGCTTCTTATGATTTCTGCTTGTACTCACCGTGCAATTTATATTTAGCTCCTGCAAGTATATTTTTATGACAATTGATACGTGTATTATTATTGGTTACACTTCAAACATGTAAAACAAATGGCACCACATGCACAACAGCTGAGGGAGTAAACATAAACACAACACAAAGTATTTATATATAAGCACAATTTTGATAAGTAAATAAGTATATAAAACTATATAAAAGGATTTTCAGAATTCCTTGGTTTATAAACCACAATGTTGATAAATACGTATATTGAACCAAATGTTATTGTCAAATCGAGCAAGCAATTTTCTACTTATCTGCATCCACCTGTATTCAATTTACAAGGATAGAATTGTACTCCCTCTTGCCATCAGATAGTGCATACAAGTTTTTTGAAAAGTCAAAATTCTACGCTGACCAAGTTTATTGATGCAATTATCTATATTTGCAATATTATATTTATATGATACAAAAATATATATCATGATGAATCTAATGATATTGATTTGCTATTCTAGATCTTGATATTTTTTAGATACTTGGTCAACTTTTACATTGATTTAAAAAAATCTTACATCCATTACAATTTTGGCAAGGAGTATCTTTTGCCGTTTTCAAAAGAAAACTGTCTTATCTTGTAGTGCATGAGTACGGTCAAGCATGGGTGAGCCGGTGTCAGTAGGCCCACGGTCAACAGGAAGCAGCAAAGGCTGGCGGTCTTCATGGGTCCAGCCCCTGCAGAGCTAGCAGCAGCCATTGGAAACACGCCACGAGTCCTCTCCATTTTTCTTCCCTTCCTCGACTCTCGTCTTCTTTTCCATCTCCCCTGACTGATCCAGCTAGGCGAGAACAAGCGGCGGCCATGGCTGGAGTGGTGAGCAAGGAGAAGCTAGGGGACGTCCTGATGCAGGCCATGCGAGCGCAGAAGAACCTCCGTCCCCAGCGCGACCGCCTCCTGCACCTCCGGCGCCGGCTACAGCAGCAGCAGCAGCAGCAGAGCCCCGGCGGCGACGACGACGCGGCGTTTCTCAAGGAGCTTGCCGCCAACCTCTTCAAGGTCCACTTCGTTGGCATCGAGGCCGGCACTCGCTTGCTCGGCTGCTGCATCCAGACGGCGCTCCAGGGCGGCGCCCGGTTCGACTTCAACACCGCACTCGCCGTCATCCCCGACGAGCAGCAGTACGACGTGCTGCTGGCGCACGGCCTCCCCGCGCGCCCGACCACGCAGGCCGAGGCCTTCTCCCGCGTCGAGGCCGCCTTCAACGCCGTGAAGCTGGCCCAGGAGCACCACCTCTCGCGCTGCATCGAGCTCCTCGCCGGCGTGCGGCCGCCCAGTCACATCCGCGAGCTCCCGGAGGAAAGCAGCATGATTGGCTACTCAGACGACACGGTCGCCACCGCCACCGAGCACATCGCCAAGCACGGCCTCCCCAACCTGGCCAAGGCAGCGCAGGCCGCCGGTCGCAAGGCCACTGGTAACGGATCTGAGGTGGCCAGAAGCAGCAAGGACCCGGCCCAGGCGCTGACCTACCTCCACCGCGCGTGCTCCCTGATGAGCCTCGCCGTCAGCCACATGGACATCGCGGTCGCCGTCATCTCCAGCCTCCTCGACCCCAAGGAGGTCGCCAGCCTCTCCGACTTCACCGACAAAACCGTCTTCATCTCTCAGGTATCTACATCATACACTCTCAGGTATCAACATCATACACGAGTGCCAGATCCGATGTGTATGTATCTCCAATATTTGCATGAATCAGTTCGTTGATCTAACCAATGTGCAATTTTTTATTTTGCTCGTTTTCACTGCAGGACGGACCTTATCCATCAGACTGAGCGATTGCCTGAATGCTGGCCATCACCTGGTCGATCGAGCGATTGCCTGGTCGATCCAGGCTGGCAAGTGATGAAGTTGGTGGGATCCCTTTGCAGCATTATTGATCCAAGCCCAGCGCTTCAATTTACCTAGTACTACTATAATTTGCAACCTCGTGATCGATTTTAGTCCTCCCGTGCTTGTTTGAGGCGGGCACGCACGGCCGCGTCACCGAGATTTGCACGGGCGGCAGGAAAGCACTTGACGTACGTGTCCCGGAGTTCTTGCTGCTGGATGTGAAGCGGATAGAAGACGCGGTCGAGGACGTTGAACCCGAAGCGCTCCCTGGTGGTCCGGTTAATCGGACCTTGGTACGGCCGAAGCTCTTGCTGCTGTGGCGTCATACCGCGTGTCGCTTGGATATCGGCCAATATCACCCACTGGTCGATTTACCTCTCCGCCTGCTCATCCAAGTAAGAGAAGCTATCGTCACTATCCTCACTGTCGTCGTCGGCGTTGCCATCGCGTGGGTTGCATGCGGGAGCAGAATGAAGATGGCAGCTACGAATGGCTGTTTTTGGAGGTGTGGTGATGTGACGCTCCTCCCCCGGGCTCATCCCTTTTTATAGCACAGCATCCACTCTGGCAGCAAAGCCAGCGCGAAGCGCCAGAAACCTACTCGAAACGGCGGGAACCAGCGAGACCATGCGCAAAATGATGCTAGAATGGGCTGAAACAGCGGCGGAATCCCGCCGTCAGGCAGCGAGCCATCAAGGACATGCGGTTTGTGTGGCTGACAAGGGGGCCCGGCGCTAGCTTTCCTACATGGCACGTGTTGCCGACAGCCCTAGCCGAGCCATCACGGATGGGCAGTTTGTGTTGCGTTACCTTTAGGCCTCCAGAGTGGATATGCTCTTACTCCTGTGATATAAGAATTTCAAAAGTGCAAGGTTTTACGTTTTTTAAATTTGGAAGCTTTACGCTGAGATTACAAAGAATTCTTGTACATAGAACAATTGTGAAAACAGAGTCTATTACCTACAATACAATCCATTTTTGCCAACAAAGTCACCATGAAAAACAAACGGAGTTTCTGGTCCTTCGTATTGAAAATGGATTTATCCACTTATATTTAATATGGCATACACTTTCATGAGTTTCCTGGTTACCCATCATATCGATCACAACCAGATCAATACATAAAAAGATTTCTTGGTTACCTACATGCTATCGATGGCAATCCTAGGATCGGAGCAAATGACATCACAGGACATGATTAAAACAGTCGGTTGTCCACACAGTGACATATAATCTCTATGTCTGTTATCGCCATATTTTGACCAAAGAAGGAGATGGACCGTGATCAAAATGGGCTTGGAAGATGTGTATATTCAACGTGTTGTTGGATCGGCCTAGTGCGTGGATTTGGGCTAAATTGCCCGTGTATCTTGTATCCTAGTAGGTCTCGTGTTAGTTTAGGTTCCGATTCAGTTTAGGTAAAGATAGAGTTGTAGAGTTATTCCAAAAGTAGAGAGTCTCCGGACTATAAATATGTACCTAAGGTTATCGAGAAAAGGAGGACAATCACGTTCACAACAAACACAATCTCGGCGCATCGCCACCCCTTGTTTTTAGGGTTTCTTCGTAGTAATATGCTGCCTAGATCGCATCTTGCGATCTAGGCAGTATCTACTTATGCGTTACCTGGTTTTACTCGTACTGAAGCGTTGTTGATGGCGAGTAATACCATTATCATAGATTGTTTGAGGCTAGCATCGGTGTTTTTCGTTATTATCGTCGAAGTTATGCTACCTCTAGTTAACTCGCTACCTTTGCACCTCTTCCCAAGTGCAAGGGTAGCATCTTGCTTGATCTTTATTTAGTTATTTCGATCTGTTATAGTTGTGCCTTGTTCACCAAGGTTTAGTTTAATATCTACGTAGCCAGGCCTTACAAACGGGTTGAACGATCCAGTAGTACGTAGGGACGTGGTTTATTCGTTCTAGAGAAGTTGTTCCGGTAATTGACTTTACGTTAGTTATTAGGCCTTTTCTAGGGTTAATATTCTTCATCTTTTCTAGGGTTAATATTCTTCATCTTTTGTAGTGAAAACATTAAACTGTCGTAGATCGATTTAACTTGTAGTGATCAAGCAAAACCCCATGTTATCTTAAATCTAATACAGAACCATGGGGCAATCGGCTCTAGGAGCCGATTTACAGGGAAACCTGGGAGCCGGTCACGGCTCGAATTTTACGTATGCTTGTTTACCATGCAGGAAATCAATCGGAGCAATCCTTCACCTTCCTGACCAGGTATAGGTCAGGTGGCATCGCCTCGAACCAAGCCGGACGTGTCGGAGTTTTGCCGTCGCCCGAGGGACCAGGGCCCACCAGCCTGGAGCCTCCGGCTCTTCGTGTTGCTCGTCGCTGCTCGCGGTGGGTTTTGGCAGGCAACACATTCGCACGCCCGTGGGACATTCAACAACGTCTACATCAACATCCGACGCTGCGATGGAGAAACAGACTACCACTTACGACGATCTACCCGACGAGCACAAGGCCAAGTATGACGAGATCAAAGCTCTTCAAGAAGACCGCATCGCTCTTTTGAGAGGACCCGTAAGCATGGCATCAAGTGGAGGGTTCTCCCCGAGGTGCCTCGATGAGGTAGATCTGCTGCTCTTCGGAGGAACGCACTGAGCTCACGACGGAGGTCAACTACATGGTGGCTCATTCTTCGACCGCCATTCGAGAGCACGTGAACGCTTTCGAGCGGATCGCGGTTCACGTAGTTCAAGAGATCATGAAACATCAATACTACTCTCCGGGGCCTACTGGGACTCACCAGGAGAAAGACCGCTGCGGACTGTGCCACAATCGCCATTCACACTTGCAGCTCCAGAGCCGCCAGAGCAGCGCTTATGTCGTCTACAAGGTCGGAGGCGACCCAGCGATTGCCAATTCTGTTGAGCCGCTAAGGAAATCCCACACGGGTATATATGCGCCTACGTGCGGATCTGCAATAACGACACGCACCAAGCATTGCGGCCGCAGGAGTTTCTGCAGGAGTTCTGGGCGGATCTTGAGGCGAGCATGTCCGGAGCAGCGATGTCTGGGATGGACGCTGACAAACAGGCGTGGCTAGCCAAGTATGCCACTGGAACAAGTCATGAGAATCTAGCCCCTACAGCTCAAACAGTGGAGCAAATCGGTACCATCACGAGGGATTCGCCAGCGTCAAGAGAAGAACAATCGGCTATTCAAAGCCGCCCCAACGAAGTTTGATCGATTCCGCGCCACCCAAGTATAAGCTCCCCGAGTTCTCAAGGTTCAGCGGGTCAAGGGTCAAGCTCGATCGAGCACATAAGCCGATACCGCACAACTAGGCATGATTTCGCATCGGATCGACGCGTAAGATTTTTGCGCAATCTCACAGACCAGCCTTTGGGTGGTACACCGCCGCCACCGATTCAATTCATACCGGAAGCAACCGGAAGAAGTTCCACATCGACCATTCAGAGGCTACCGAGGCTGGCATTGCAGACTGCGCGCGAAGCGAGAGATCAGCCGAATACATCCAGCGCTTCAGGACCGTCAAAAACCGATGTTTCTCAGCTCGTTTAACTGAGAAGGAATCAGTCGCTGGCGATGTTGGGCCTCTTAGCACCCATCAAGGATCGGCTTTCGGTAGAGTACAACTCATTGGCGCACATGACCCGTAAATCGATGTATGAACAGCCACCCCGAAGTTATACCAAGACAAATTCAAGCGTCCGATAGGGCTGGTCGACTGAAGAAGGTGATCCACGCAAGACCAGGAGGTGGCCGAGCTGAATGGGCTCGGGGCGGATCCGTAGCCCGCAAATGGGTGAAACAGCAAGGGCCTGCAAAAGGATTCGACTTGATGTGAGCAAAGCCGAGCAGATATTCGATTCTTCAAGGAGAAGTACCGAGGTTACCCAAGGCCACAAAATCCCTACGGCTCAGAAATGAACGGAGACCATCTGCAAGTGGCATCACTGTTCACCCACATCACCAATGAGTGCAAAGAGCCGCCGCCAAATCCAAATGGCGATAGAGAAAGGCATTCGATCCTTGGGCGTTCGCCATGAAAGTGGACACAAACCCATTTCCGGCCAACATGGTAGAACTCGGTCGCTCCATGGCGTCATTTGGATTTCAAGGCGTTAATATGGCAGGGTCTGGGTACCACCATGACACGTAAAATCTAGTTTCAAGTATGCACGCAACTCATTGGGATCCTGAGAAAAAATCTAGTTTCAAGTCCACATGAAACTCATATGAAAAGCGAAAATCATCAGTTACAAACCTACTTGCAATTTGCCTAGCCGCCCTCCCCTTCCACCGAGAAAATCTAGTTTCAAGTGGACATGCAACTCGTTTTGATCCGGAGAAAAAAGCCAGTTTCAACTCCACATCCAACTCATATGAAAAAAAAGTTCCTCGGCTACAAACCTACTTGCAACTCTTCCACCCGCCGTCCCTATCGAGAAAAAACCAGTTTTAAGTGGAGATGCAACTCATTGGGATCCCGAGAAAAAAACTAGTTTCAACTCCACATGCAACTTGTATCGAAAGCAAAAAAAAGTCTCAGTTACAAACCTACTTGCAACTCTCTCACACTCCACCCTTCCCCTAATAAAAAGTCAGTTTCAAGTCGGCATGCTCGTTTGATGAAAAAAGCAAAAAAATTATCAGTTACTAACCTACTTGCAACTCTACCACCTGCCCACCCCCTACCCCAAGAAAAACAAGTTTCAAGTGGATATGCAACTCATTGGGATCCCGATAAAAAGGCAGTTTCAAGTCCACATTAAACTCGTATGAAAAGCAAAAATCTTCAGTTACAAACCTACTTGCAACTGCCCCACTCGCCCTCTCCTTTCATCGAGAAAGCCAGTTTCAAGTGTGTAACACCCTCAGAATCGGCCCTATGCAAGTTTTAGCGAAACTCGCCGAACCCGCATAGAAACGATTCGAAGGTGCCCACCAGGCACTTTCGTACGGGTGGAAAGCAAAGTAATAACATTACACAACAGTCCTCGATGGGACCCATAGAACAGATATATATACAACAGCGACTCAAAGAGTCAAGGATACAAATATACGGTACAAAGATCCAAATCACCTTGGAAACGATGGAGCGTCCGACTACGGACAAGATGCAAATGGGGCTAAAAGCCCTGAAGAATAACCAATGGCGTCCATAACCCTGCCCAGGCCAAGCCGGAAGGGTAACCTCTTAACGGGCGCCGATCTCAAAACCTGCTTAAACAAAAGGTGCCGACAAAGGGCAAAGGAAAAAGAGGCGTCGATCGAGGCCAAGACAGCGAGGCTAGAATTCGGCGGTCCTCGCCACATAGGTATGGTGGATCAAGCGGCGGCAAAGAAGCACTAAACAATCTATAGAGACTCGATACAACTGGCGGCTATCAGAGAGGGGTGAGAAAGACCTATTCGGATCCAACCTGATACTATCATCAAACAAACCCATCCTGGCGTTTCCCCCTCGAGACCAAACGAGGAAGTCAACCGAGGAACTCACACAGTTGGCAGTTTTACTTATTCGGTTATAGTTGCGGCAATTTACTAGTCAGGTAAAGATAATCATCCTGATGAAATAAGCAGTGGGCAATTTTAGTTAATCATTCCGTTATAGTGGCAACACTTACTAGTCAGATACATATAGCATGAGATAACCCCAAAACCCAGTAGTTGTTGGTACTTTTATTTAGCCATTCCGTTGTAGTGAAGCTGATTACTAGTCATATCGGATACAAGTCAATTTATAACAGTAAACTTTAGTTATAGTTGTCTATGATCAAGCACTGTGCTCCAAGTCGTCCATAACCGCGGACACGGCTTCTCGAAAAGATTAAACCCTGCAGGGGTGCACCAAAGTATCCACAGCACTTGACCCTTTTGCGGATCGGTTAACATACACCCATCGGTATGTCGGGCCTAAGTCACGACGTTCCTGCACCAAAGCAAATGCGTGGGGCCACCCCACCAAGTCGACACCTGTAACGAAGTCGGCCGGTCTCCGAGACGGACTTAGGGTTTGGGTGGACGGCAGTGAGCGACAGCAAATCCCCAAACGGGGACTGTCGACACCGCGAAAATGTGTCCCGATCCTAAACAGTACAGGTGCTATATGTCGCACAATTTAAATAAAGCAGTAAAGCATGGCATAAAACCTCAAACTAGTTTGTGGCCCCCAGTACAATACTTTGAAATCAGGTAATAATCAATGGGGGGCCCATATCTCCCCACCTGTGGTTAGCGCGCTCGATCTCGGAACAGGTGTCCAGAACTCGGGGTCCTACGGGACACAAGTGGGCGGTCGGAAACCAAATGTTATCTATCACCCACCGATGCCTCTGCTTAATTCAATTTTAGTTGTTAAACAGTAATTAAAGTGCACGATAAGTAAACCATGATCATCTCCAACATTGGACATGCGGCACTTCTCCAACAACTGTGGTACTCGGCGACATGCAACAGCACTTGAGCAAGCGACTACGACACGCGGGTCCAACTATCTACCAAACAACAGGTAATAGGATGTGTCCAAGGCTATATATGGCTGCAAGGAATATCACAGGTACGAAACTAGAGCAACGCAACACAGATAGCAATAGATCAACAGGAGGGAAGTAAATACTATAAAAGTAAGATAGGTAGAAAGGGGGAGATGCTCGTCTGAAAACATTGCCGAAGATTCAACCGAAGATCGGGGTGAAGCTCACATCAACTCAACGGCCCAATCCGCGAAGAAGCAAAACACTAGAAGAAACACCGGATGCAATATTTAATACTACGGCAAAAGATCGGCATGATGCATGTATGATGCATGGCATGGCAAAGGTGCGATGCAATTAGGTCATATTAAGTGGAACCGGGGTCCCGACAATTAATTAATAGGTTCATGTTGTTTAGCTACCCCGCAATTTATATGTTGTTATAACAAGGCAAGATACGATACCGGTTCGCTACACAAGTTTAGATGAGGCCGATATGAGACTAGATTTGCCCGCATATGGGCCCCATATTTAGTTATATGGTGAATCGGCATAAGGCCCCCAAACCAAAGATATGCATGCGCGAATGACAATTAAATATGCATCAAGTTGTTATTATATTATCAAAGTAGGGTTTGCGGGAAGGGGTTCACACATTAGGGTTCGGCAGATCTTGGGGTCCGGGGTTCGGTCTCAGGGGTTCGACGGGATCGTCTCGGACTCCGGGGTTTAGGGTCTTGTCGCATCCGCGGTGGTCGGGCCATGTTGTCGGTCTTGTCATCTCACGCGAGTCCTTGGCGTTCCGGAAGGAAGTACTTGTTACGCCGGGCATCGGATTCGCCTTGTTCTGTCGTTCTTGTTGTCGTGCAGATCTTGTCGGGTCCCACGGGATCGATCTTGCCGCTACGAAGGTCTTGTCGGGTCCGCGCCATCGCGTCGGTCTCGGCATCCGGGGTGAAGTACTTGGCGTCCGGGTGCCGCGCTTGTGGTACCGGTGGCGCTCTTGGCATCCTTCCGGTTCGGGTTTGGCGTTCGAGGGAGGTACTTGTCGTTCTCGTGGCGTTCTTGGCGGTGTCTCGTTGGGGTCCATGTCGAAGTACTTGTCGGTGGTCCATCGAGCGTCACCATGCTCATCCTTTCGATACCCTGTCAACGCGGAGATCTTGTAGTAGCTTGGCACCTCACGAGTACACGGCTTCTCGGAAGGCCTTTGCGTTCCATGACGATGACCTTTGGGTCCACGGTTGTCGAAGGGAAGATCTTGATTCTCGTCACCTTCGGATCCTGGGACGGAGCACTCGAGCTCCGACCAAAGCGCACTGAACCCACCGTTCCACAATGAACGCACTGTGGGCGTCTGAGCCAAGGAGAGGTTCGATCGCGTGGACATGTGGTCGGAGGGCGCAGCGGCGCTACATCGCGTGGCGAAGGCGGCCTCCACGAAGCGGCGGTGGCCGGCTTGCCGGAGAGCGAAGTCACGATGGCGGAGGCGACGGCGACGGCGGCGGCCCGAGGCGGCCCGGGCGGGCGCGGGCGGTTAGCGGGTGATGGTGGGCGGCGACGGCGAGAGGTCGGTGGTGGCTTGGCGAGACGGAGGGCCGGGCGCGGAGAGGTCGGGCGGTTGAGCTTGAGGGCGGGCGGCGCGAGCACGGGCGAGAGGAGCGAGGCGGAGGGCGAGCTGCAGTGGCGATGGACGCGGCGAGCGGCGGGTTCGCGGGCGCCAGGGAGGACGCGAGGGAGGTCGGGGAGGTCGCGACAAGCTCGGGGACGCGGAGGTGGGCGGGCAGGCGAGTGAGGTGAGGCGCGCGGCCGGACGTCGGAGGCGGAGGATCTGCAGGGCGGGCGGGGTCTGCGGGGCGAAGGCGGTGAGAGAGGCTGGCAGTTGAGGGAGTAGCCGAGGGAAGGAGGTGAGGCGGGCGGCGCAGGGTGCCGCGCTTCTGCCGGGTGGGAGGGGAGGAGCGGGCAGAAGATGGGGACGGGAGGATGAGGACGGAGAGGGGTGGGGCAGGCTCATGGGGCTGGGGCAGTCTTGGGGCGGTTTGACCATGAGGAGGGCTAGGCAGCTGGTTGTCAAGGTCTGAGGTGTGAGTTGGGGTGGGGCTGATGGTGTGGGGCCAGGGGGGAAGAGAGAGGAGAGAGAGAGAGGGAGTGGCTGGGTGAGGTGGCAGCAGCCGATTGGAGGGGAGAGGGAGAGAGGTGAGGTGGCGAGAGGGGGTTGGTTGGGGTGATGTGGAGGGGAGGGCTGGGTAGGTAGTTTGGTAGGTTTAGGAATTAGGTGGACCGATTTAAAACCTGGGGCGTTCGTTCGGGTCGATCTGGCCCGTTCGACTGCCCCTACTAAAAAAATAATATAATTTTTATTTGTTTTATTAACACCGTTTGCAAACCGATAGCACTCAAACAAAAATAATCCGGAGACCGGGCTTTGCATTTGAATTAAGATGGGGCGTTTGGAAAACAAATCGGGCTTTGCGAAAATAGTTTTAGACAAACAACATATGATGATGCCGATGCAATGCACAAATTCGACGCGATTTTCTAGTAGTGGTTTTGCGGGATGCCACAATTCGACACCACTAACAAAGGATCTCGCCCTCGAGATCCGCCTCATGGTACCGGAAGGAAGGTCGGCGATCTGCGTCTTCTCGCTTCGTGTAGATCCTCGCGACACCACTAACAAGAGGTCGTTGTTCCTGTTCGTCAAGAGAACACTCCGGATAAACAACGGACGGAGTTAAAGGTAAGGCCACCTCTAACTTTCATGGAAGGAGTAAATTGCATCGATCCCCCATTCAATATACCGAGCAAATGATAAGAGTAGTGGTATGGTCGCGACTCCATCCCGCACTCAAAGCATTACTCGCATACCTAATAGATGATTATGCAACCAACCCTCGATTTAGATCAAGATCTCGACAAGCGAGGTTCGAACAAAGGAGTGATGCGATCAGATCGGATCTGGCGTAGAGGATGTCGTCGCGTCGGAGAACACCGGAAGGCACAAACAAGGAACAAAGAATGGTACCGCAGTAGACGGATTCCTCAGGCAGCTTGAACACCGGATGATAGATCACCGTTATCAGAGGAGGAAGCGAAACCCTAAAGGTACGACGGAAACCCAACCACGAGAAATTCCTGGACTCGAAGAAAAGAGACGAGAGCGGAATCAAAACACGTCGAGATAAGAGGAGAATAGCAGAGGGGTAAGGAGTAAAATCAGACCTAATCGGAACTATCCAACCGATTTTGCAACATAGTTTTTGACACTCTACTTCGGCCGTTAGCTAGGTTATCCTACAGGCTGGACTTGTGGGGTATCGCAACTGCTGAGCTCTAATACCACTCTGTAACACCCTCAGAATCGGCCCTATGCAAGTTTTAGCGAAACTCGCCGAACCCGCATAGAAACGATTCGAAGGTGCCCACCAGGCACTTTCGTGCGGGTGGAAAGCAAAGTAATAACATTACACAACAGTCCTCGATGGGACCCACGTAATATATATACAACAAATGACTCAAAGAGTCAAGGATACAAATATACGTACAAAGATCCAAATCACCTTGAACGATGGAGTCCGACTACGGACAAGATGCAAATGGGGCTAAAAGCCACAAGAATAACCAATGGCGTCCATAACCCTGCCCAGGCCAAGCCGAAGGGTAACCTGCTAACGGCGCCGATCTCAAAACTGCTTAAACAAAAGGGGTGCCAAGGGCAAAAGGAAAAGGAAAGAGGAGCGTCGATCTTGAGGCCAAGATGCAGCGAGGCTAGAATTGGCGGTCCTCGCCTACATAGGTATGGTGGATCAAGCGGCGGCAAAGAAGCACTAAACAATCTATAGAGACTCGATACAACTGGCGGCTATCAGAGAGGGGTGAGAAAGACCTATTCGGATCCAACCTGATACTATCATCAAACAAACCCATCCTGGCGTTTCCCCCTCGAGACCAAACGAGGAAGTCAACCGAGGAACTCACACAGTTGGCAGATTTACTTATTCGGTTATAGTTGCGGCAATTTACTAGTCAGGTAAAGATAATCATCCTGATGAAATAAGCAGTGGGCAATTTTAGTTAATCATTCCGTTATAGTGGCAACACTTACTAGTCAGATACTGATAACATGAGATAACCCCAAAACCCAGTAGTTGTTGGTACTTTTATTTAGCCATTCCGTTGTAGTGAAGCTGATTACTAGTCATATCGGATACAAGTCAATTTATAACAGTAAACTTTAGTTATAGTTGTCTATGATCAAGCACTGTGCTCCAAGTCGTCCATAACCATGACACGGCTTCTCGAAAAGATTAAACCTGCAGGGTGCACCAAAGTATCCACAGCACTTGACCCTTTTTGCGGATCGGTTAACATACACCCATCGGTATGTCGGCGGGCCTAAGTCACGCTCCTGCACCCAAAGCAATGCGTGGGGCCACCCCACCAAGTCGACACCAGAACGTAAGTCGGCCGGTCTCGAGACGGACTTAGGGTTTGGTGGACGGCGAGCGACAAAGAAATCCCCAACGGGACCTGCGACACCGCAAAACGTGTCCCGATCCTAAACAAGACAGTGCTATATGTCGCAGTTAAATAAAGCAAGTAAAGCATGGCATAAAACCTCAAACTAGTTTGTGGCCCCAGACAATACTTTGAAATCAGGTAATAATCAATGGGGGCCCATATCTCCACTTTGTGGTTAGCGCTCGATCTCGGAACAGTGTCCGAACTCGGGTCCTACGGACACAAGTGGTGATCGGAAACCAAATGTTATCTATCACCCACCGATGCCTCTGCTTAATTCAATTTTAGTTGTTAAACAGTAATTAAAGTGCACGATAAGTAAACCATGATCATCTCCAACATTGGACATGCGGCACTTCTCCAACAACTGTGGTACTCGGCGACATGCAACAGCACTTGAGCAAGCGACTACGACACGCGGGTCCAACTATCTACCAAACAACAGGTAATAGGATGTGTCCAAGGCTATATATGGCTGCAAGGAATATCATGTGTAAAAACTAGAGCAACGCAAACTGAGTATAGCAATAGATCAACAGGAGGGAAGTAAATACTATAAAAGTAAGATAGGTAGAAAGGGGGAGATGCTCGCCTGAAAACATTGCCGAAGATTCAACCGAAGATCGGGGTGAAGCTCACATCAACTCAATCGCCCAATCCGCGAAGAAGCAAAACACTAGAAGAAACACCGGATGCAATATTTAATACTACGGCAAAAGATCGGCATGATGCATGTATGATGCATGGCATGGCAAAGGTGCGATGCAATTAGGTCATATTAAGTGGAACCGGGGTCCCGACAATTAATTAATAGGTTCATGTTGTTTAGCTACCCCGCAATTTATATGTTGTTATAACAAGGCAAGATACCGGTTCGCTACACAAGTTTAGATGAGGCCGATATGAGACTAGATTTGCCCGCATATGGGCCCCATATTTAGTTATATGGTGAATCGGCATAAGGCCCCCAAACCAAAGATATGCATGCGCGAATGACAATTAAATATGCATCAAGTTGTTATTATATTATCAAAGTAGGGTTTGCGGGAAGGGGTTCATACATTAGGGTTCGGCAGATCTTGGGGTCCGGGGTTCGGTCTCAGGGGTTCGACGGGATCGTCTCGGACTCCGGGGTTTAGGGTCTTGTCGCATCCGCGGTGGTCGGGCCATGTTGTCGGTCTTGTCGTCTCACGCGGAGTCCTTGGCGTTCCAGAAGGAAGTACTTGTTCTGGCGTCGGGGCATCGGATTCGCCTTGGTTGCTGTCGTTCTTGTTGTCGTGCAGATCTTGTCGGGTCCCACGGGATCGATCTTGCCTTCTGAAGGTCTTGTCGGGTCCGCGCCATCGCGTCGGTCTCGCATCCGGTGAAGTACTTGGCGTCCGGTGTCGGCCTTGTGGTACCGGCGCTCTTGGCATCCTTCCGGTTTGGCGCTCGAGGAGGTACTTGTCGCTCGTGGCGTTCTTGGCGGTGTCTCGTTGGGGTCCATGTCGAAGTACTTGTCGGTGGTCCATCGGCGTCACCATGCTCATCCTTTCGATACCACGTCAACGCGGAGATCTTGTAGTAGCTTGGCACCTCAAGTACACGGCTTCTCGGAGGCCTTTGCGTTCCATGACGATGACCTTTGGGTCCACGGTTGTCGAAGGAAGATCTTGATTCTCGTCGCCACCTTCGGATCCGGACGGAGCACTCGAGCTCGACCAGCAAGCGCACCGTAACCCCACTGTCTCCACAATGAATCGCACTCGTGGAACGTGAGCCAAGGAGAGGTTCGATCGCGTGGACACAGTGGTCGGAGGCGCAGCGGCTACTACGTGGCGAGGCGAGCCATGGCGGCCTACACGGCGGGCGGCGGCAGCGGTGGCTGGAGGAGGGCGGTCACGCGGCGAGGCGGACGGACGGCGGCGCTCCGAGGCAGCGGCGGGCATGGCGTTGAGTGCGGCGGGTGATGCGACGGCGACGCAAGAGGTCGGTGGTGGCGAGGACGGAGGCCGGGCGGCGAGGTCAGCCGGCTTGAGGTTGAGCTTGGCAGGCGAGAAGCGGAGGGCGAGGTGGCAGGGCAGCGCGGCCAGCGGCGGGTTCGCGGCCAGGGAGGACGCGAGGGAGGTCGGCGGAGCACCGACGAGCTCGGGATGCGGAGGTGGACCGGGCGGGCGGGAGGCGGTGGCGGCCGGACGTCGGAGGCGGAGGATCTCCAGCGGCGGGGTCTGGCGGCGAAGCGGCGAGTGAGAGCGTGCAGCTGAGGGAGTAGCCGGAGAGGGAAGGAGGTGAGGCGGGCGAGGCGCTTGTCGGGTCGGGGAGGAGGCAGGCAGGAAGATGGGGACGGAGGATGAGGACGGAGAGGGTGGGGCAGCGGGCCCAGTGGAAACTAGGGGCAGCGAGGCGGTTTGACATGAGGAGGGCTAAGCTGGTTCTTTGCCGGCACGTCTGAGGTGTGAGTTGGGGTGGGGGCGGGGGAAGAGAGGAGAGAGAGAGAGGGAGTGGCTGGGTGAGGTGGCAGCAGCCGATTGGAGGGGAGAGGGAGAGAGGTGAGGTGGCGAGAGGGGGTTGGTTGGGGTGATGTGGAGGGGAGGGCTGGGTAGGTAGTTTGGTAGGTTTAGGAATTAGGTGGACCGATTTAAAACCTGGGGCGGTCGTTCGGGTCGATCTGGCCCGTTCGACTGCCCCTACTAAAAAAATAATATAATTTTTATTTGTTTTATTAACACCGTTTGCAAACCGATAGCACTCAAACAAAAATAATCCGGAGACCGGGCTTTGCATTTGAATTAAGATGGGGCGTTTGGAAAACAAATCGGGCTTTGCGAAAATAGTTTTAGACAAACAACATATGATGATGCCGATGCAATGCACAAATTCGACGCAATTTTCTAGTAGTGGTTTTGCGGGATGCCACAAAGTGGACATATGCAACTCGTTTGGATTCGGAGAAAAAAAAGCTAGTTTTTAGTCCACATATATGCAACCCATATGAAAACAGAAATACTCAGTTACAAACCTACTTGCAACTCTCCCACTCTCCTCCCCACCAAGAAAACCAATTTCAAGTGGACATGCAACTCGTTGGGATTCCGAGAAAAAAGTCAATTTTAATTCCACATGCAACTCGTATCAAAAGAAAAAAATTGTTAGTAACCTACTTGCAACTCTCTCACCCCTACCCTTCCCCCGATAAAATCCAGTTTCAACTCCACATGCAAGTCCACATGTAACTTGTATTAAAAATCAAAAAACTCAATTACAAACATACTTGCAACTCTCCCACCCCTCCCTTCTTTCTAGAAAAATCAGTTTCAAGTCGACATGCAACTCATATAAAAAGCAAAAATTCTCAGTTACAAACCTACTTGCAACTCTACCACCTCCTCCCCTCCCTCGAGAAAAGCCAGTTTCAGGTGCACATACAACTTGTTGGGATTCCAAGAAAAAATCTAGTTTTAATTCCACATACAACTCTTATGAAAAGCAAAAAATTCTCAATTACAAACCTAATTGCAACTCTCCCACCCGCCCTCCCCTTCAAACAAGAATATCCAGTTTCAAGTGCGCATGCAACTGGTTGGAATCCCGAGAAAAATCCAGTTTCAAGTACACATGCCACTTGTATTCAAAAGCAAAAAAAATCAGTTACAAACCTACTTACAACTCTACCACCCCCTCCCTCAAGAAAACCCAGTTTTAAGTGCACGTGCAATTTATTGGGATCTTGAGAACAAAGCCAGTTTCAAGTTCACATGCAACTCATAATAAAAGCAAAATATTTATAGTCCTCAATTACAAATCAATTTGCAAACTGCCCTCCTCCCCCGAGAAAACCGGATTTCAAATGCACATGCAACTCATATGTGATCCAGTTGTATGTGGTCCAGTTGCAAGTCTGCATGCAACTCATATTAAAAGTAAAAAATAATTAGTTACAAACCTACTTAAACCTCTCACATCCCTCCACCCTACCCGAGAAATGCCAATTCCAAGTGTGCATGTAACTCGTTTGGATCCTGATAAAAAGACTAGTTTCAAGTCCACATGCAACTCATATTAAAATAAAAAAAATCAATTTCTCATTTACAAATCAATTTGCAACTATCATCAGTCCCAAAGCAAAAAAACATATTGCAATGCATAGTAAATAAAACAACTTATACATCAAGAGAAAGAAAAAAATATGATAGAATATTATCTTGTTGTACTAATCCTAGTCGTCAACTATGAAGAAGTCAAGGCTAGTCCATTTGAATCTCATGAATATGTTAAAATTCAAAAGACATGTATAAAAGTAAAAAAACTAAGTGGTATTGATCATCATTGTCAATCCTATGAACATAAAATTTTGTTCCATCGACATTATAGTTCATATTGGCTGATATCAAATATATCTGTTAAAAATGCCTTCTCGAATACATATTCTAGGCTTTGGGGTAATGCTTCACATTGTATGAAAAATGTTAATACCATATTTAAAATTAAAAAAAAATCAAATATAAAATGAAAAATCATAGTAGCATATGCCTTTAAAAATTTGTCATCGCTATTATAAGTAATAAAGTGTATATCAAACAAATTGTCTTCTTCATTGAATAAAGTGATGATATCTCAACCTCAAAAGCATCAATCAGAGATACCCAATATGGTCCACACAGGAAAATATTGTTATCAAAAACATGTAGAAAAATATGGTGGATAGTCTCTATTTCTATTCCACCCCAATAATTGTATCGTAGTTCACCCTTAGCTTTCAACCATTTTTTTAGTACATAACCTTTCCAAGATTGCACTGAAACAACAAGGTGCATTCTGTCAAAAAATATTGACATAAATAATTAAAAAATATTCTATTTAGTACAACAAATATGTAATAAAAATGATAATCATATATATACAACTCCGATTTCAAAATTTCGTTTCATCATTGTCACAGAAAATTGTAGATCACTTCGCCTAGAACGGCGACAAATGTTGAAAGGTTGCAAGCATACTACACAAGGTTCAACATCCATGCCTTGTATATTTTATAAAATGCTAAAAACAAAATAAAAATATTTTAAAAAGACTCCTACCGAATCAAAACAAAACAAAAACAAATAATAATGCCAAAATTATGACAATACCTGCCAAAATTTGCAACAATTTCTCAAAAAAGCTATCGTGGCTTGATATTATAAAATCAATCTCCTCTACTTGTAATTTCTCTAAAGAGCATGAACTTGATAAACAGTACCGCCAATATCTTGTTACTTGAATCACTCGAAAAAAATAGCTAAAACAAATGAATGGTTGAGAATATAAGTCCTAAGTTATAGCCAATCTAAAAATAGAAATAAAACTACGCGATCCAGTAGGCCATACACTCTACCGGCAACCAAGCAAAAGAAATGAATGGTTTAGAGTTATTTAAACCACATACTCCCACAAAAAAAAGAAAAAAATTATAGTCAACCCAACATCTAGCTGTCTCTGGCCGGCTGGCCCAGACTATAAAGACTTGTGATCTAGTTCAATTCAAATCATGCAGCCACACCACGCAACGACAAAAAAAAAAAGAAACACAACGCAGCCATACGGCCTAGACAGAAGGCCCACGGACAGCACACAAACAGACAACTCAACATAGCGACACATGCCAAGCTCAACGATCAACGCAACATCACGCGACGTGGCCAGCTGAACTACCAGCCACTGGCACACCAATCTTAACGACCAGACAAAATCAACGGTGCACAAGTTAGCTACGACGTAAGCTACGTCACAGCTAGCTGTGTTTTAACAAATCCGTTATTAGTAGTAGCAGCAGGAGCAGACAAATTTCTGCGTTTTTACAACGGTAAATAACCCAAGAGGAGTACCGGCTGGTAAAAAATCCTGCGACAACCTTTTCCAAATATTTATCCAGCATATATTTTCAAAATTCAAATATACTTGTCTTGTAGTGACACAATAGGTGGCGGAGGGAGCACACAACCTATGACCCCGGTCAAAAGATTAGCGTGGGCCCAGCCTCGAAGAGGCGGCGGCCATGGCTGGGGAGATGATGAGCAAGGAGGAGCTAGGGAGCGTCCTCTTGCAGGCCATGCTCGCCGCCAAGAACCTCCGGCCCCAGCGCTTCCTGACTCCGTGGCAGCTCCGGCCCGGCCCAGTACGGCGATGACGACATGGCGGCCGGGATGAGGGAGTACGCGCTTGACATCGAGCACATCAGCCCCGACTTCGCGGCCACGCTCAACGAGCTCGCCGCCATGGCGATGGACGTCGCCGTCACCATCAAGCACTGCGACCTCGCCTCCGAACTCTCCGCGATCTACTACGTCGGCCTCGATACCACCGCGACCCCTCGCCACCTGCCTCGATATGGCGGCCAGCAGCGGCGCCCGCCTCCTCCTCGACCCCGCCTTCGCCGCCTTGCCCGACGAGCAGCTCTTCGACACGCTCGTGGCACAGCGCCTCCCCGCTCCACCCTCACGGAGGCCTTCCCCCGCGTCGAGGCCGTCTTCTTCGCCCTGAAGTTGTGCAAGGAGCACCACCTCCCGACCTGCATCGAACACCTCTTCGGCATCTGTTAGATAATCACGTGTCCTACACGTATTGGAATTGCAGTCCGAGTAGGTGTAGGTGTCCAGGTACTATACATATATGTATTAGACTAGGTTTAGCTACCGAGTCGGTTGTCTAGTCTTGGCATATATATATGCGTGTATCCTTGCTTGTAAACACCACCGTGAGTTGAGCAATATAAGAGATAAAATAAGACTCGACAAGAGCCTTTGGCCATCATATTGTTTTGTGTGTGCGTGCGTGAGTTGTACTAGCTTGATCAAAAGAATCGATCAGTGCTAGCATTACGTGCATCTCGGCGGAAGTTATCGGATACGTGTGCGTCGTCTCGTCGAAATTTCCTCGTCGGTGTCATCGGAAAGTACTCGTCGGCAGGGCTGTGCTAACAATTGGTATCAGAGCCTCGCGGAGGATCTCCTGGAAACGGGAGGTCATGACGGGCAAGGAGCTAGGCGAGTATTACAATGCGTCTGGTGCGCTGGTGTCGATCACGATATCCGCGGTACGCGACAACTACGATGCAGGCGGTCCGGATGGAGTGGGCGTTAGAAGGCGCCAGGACTACGGGAGGCTGTCGATCCAGCGGCGACGAGTTCAAGAAGGGCGCGTCAGTACCACCTAGACCGACTAGCACTCCGGCCATCGCTCGGTGGTGCCGACGGATTCGATGCAACACCGATCTCGAAGAAATCTGCAAAGGAGGTGTGGGATACGCTCAAGACGCTAAATCTTGGGCACGGGCGTCCGTGGCGACCACCGCAAACCTTGCGTAAGAAATACGAGAATCGGAGATGGGAGAAGATGAGGCGCTAGACGCTTTTGCTTCAAGGGTCGCTATCGGGTCAATGGGATTCGCGGACTTGGCGAGAAGCTGGATGAGATCTCTATTGTGAGGTGTTTCCTCCGCGTGGCGCCGCCGCATTACTCACCAGTTGTCTCGGCGATCGAGCAATGCGTTGATCTCAAGACTCTCACGATGGATGATCTAGTTGACGGTTCAAGGCTCACGACGGCGGATGAAGATCACCTATGGCGACGAAAGTGGATGAGCATCTCATGCTTATGGCTCGGCGTTGTTCGCCAAGGAGAAGAAGGGCGATAAAGCATCCGCGGCAGGAGTGATAGAGAAGATTCTCACCCGAAAAAGCATATCGAGGAGGACGAGGACGAGGCTCCGCCCGGGAAGGAAGTTTGACATCAAGAAAGTAAGATGTCGGGCGCGGCGAGCTCGGTCACTTCAAGAAGGATTGCAAGAAATCGTCGAAGGAGGGCTCTCATCGCCCGGGAAGGAGATGATGATGGACCGATGATCGATGCTCAAGTAATCGAGCTAAAGGATGAGGAGGATCCTCCATCACGGTCTGAAGATTGTGGCGCAAGTGGATCACGATCTACCGTGTGTGTGGATCACGAGCAGCGGAGTGCCCGTTCTGCGTGAAGCCACGTTTGCGGCAAGTGAAGCTGAGATCGATCATGGCGATCTATGCGTTGGAATTTCACCTGCAACTCCGTCCGGCAATAAGTTCTTCATGCTTGTGGTGGATGATCATAGTAAATACATGTGGATTGTGTTGCTAAAAAGTAAGGGTCAAGCTCAACAAGCATTTGAGAAGATCAAGGAAGCCGAAGAGTTCAAGGTGGAGGCGAAGATAAGAGCTCTACGCATTGATCAGGAAGGCGAGCTGCATCAAACCGTGTTGACCATGGCACGGAGGATGATGAAGAGTAAAGGTTTGCCAGGAAACTTCTGGGGTGAGGCAGTCAATACGGCTGTGTATTTGCTGAACATGGAGCCAACTGAGAGTGAAGTTGGTATGACTCCATATGAAGGATGGTACGGACGAAATCCCTCGATTGATCATCTTCGTACTTTTGGATGTGTGGCGCATAAGGTGAATCAGAGTACTCCAATGATCATGACAGGCTATGAAGGCTCGAATGGATACCGTTTGTGCAACCCCTATACCAATAAGGTGGTTTTCACGAACGACGTAGTCTTTGAGGAAGAGAAATCATGGAATTGGAGCTCCAAGGAACCGGAATATTCATCTTTTCACATCACGTGGGATCTTGATTATGAAGAAAATATGGATCAACCAAGCTTATCTTTGTCAGCAAATTTGGACCCAGAAGAGATTGAAAGCCTAGGGAGTGCTCCAGACATGGAGACCAGGCCAGAAGCATTAGGGATACTCCCAGAAGAAAAAGTGTCCGGAGAAAAGGTTAGCCCGTGGTCAGAAAAAATGGAGCTAGAAGGTGTTACGTTTAGCTTATCATGTGCTAGTACAGGAGGGGATGATCCACGTGAAGAGCTTGGGGCAAAGGAGCATCCATAAGTGCAAGGGCCATGTGATGTGGTGGTGAGTCAAGAAATTGGCTCAGAAATAGGCATGCAGGATACGCTGCATGTAGAGTCGTTGGCTCCAGGATCTCTACCTGAAGGCACACATGGTACTATGCCCGAAGATCATGTTGAATTGATCAATACACAACCATTACATATGTTCTATGTACTGGAGCTAAGGCAACTACGACCGACGCGAGCACGCGAGTGAAGCGTGTTAGACTACTATCCGATAAAGAAACTTTGGACGGCTGATAATCTGGTGAAGATGAACTACGAAAATCAATGTTTGTTCATCAAGGAACCGGTGAAGACTGAAGGCACGGTCATGGATGACATCGACAAGGAGGACGCGGAAAAGAAGGACGCAGACGAGGAGGGTCGACGTGAAGCCATGGAGACGCCGACAAAAGCAAAGTCGATGATATGGGTGCCGAGAAAGGAAGCGACGAAAGCAATGTCGTGGATGACGCTCGCGAGGAGCAGCTGGCGCATTTGGGACCCAGGTCGATGTAAAGAAGCACATCGTGATTAGGGGGTGATTGTTAGATAATCACGTGTCCTACACGTATTGAAATTGCAGTCCGAGTAGGTGTAGGTGTCCAGGTACTATACGTATATGTATTAGACTAGGTTTAGCTATCGAGTCGGTTGTCTAGTCTTGGCATATATATATATGCGTGTATCCTTGCTTGTAAACACCACCGTGAGTTGAGCAATACGAGAGAGAAAACAAGACTCGACAAGAGCCTTTGGCCATCATATTGTTTTGCGTGTGCGTGCGTGAGTTGTACTAGCTTGATTAAAAGAATCGGTCAGTGCTAGCATTACGTGCATCTCGGCGGAAGTTATCGGATACGTGTGTGTCGTCTTGTCGGAATTTCCTCGTCGGTGTCGTCGGAAAGTACTCGGCGACAGGGGCTGTGTTAACAGCATCCGGCCACCCCTCGTCGCCAGCAAGCACCAGGACAACCGGGCCGACGCCGCGCTACCGAGCACGACACCAAGAACTCGGACCCTGCCCCGGCCAGAGGCGAGCCCCGTCAGGCGGCGGCCAGAAGCAACATCGACCATGACAAGGCGCGCACCTACCTCGACCGTGCGTGCACCCTCGTGAGCCTGGCGGTCGACCACATCGACCTCGCCGTCGCCGTCATCTCCAGCTTCCTCGACCCCAAGGAGGTCGCCAGCATCTCCGAGTTCACTGACAGAGAAGCCTACATCGCCGAGGTTCGTTCGTGCACTATGCTGTCACTACGTACCTCACTTTGCTGCTAGGAGATCTGTCCATCGATGCGTACTATCTCTGAATTGACTGCATTAACTAAATTTGTTCACTTCATTGCAGAATCACTTTCTACAGATCACCACGATATGACCGAGCCTGTCGAGAGATTGATGGGAAGCGGTGTGGGATCCATTTGCATTGTTGATCCAAGCCGAGCGAGCGCTAATCAGCCGTTTGTCATTTCTAGTTGATGCAACATTGCAACCATATAACTTCAGTTCTGTTCGGCTAGATTAATCTCTGATGCTACTTAAAAGCTAGTTTTATTTCTGGAAGGCCGTGGCTGTCTTTAGCTTGATTCTTGGTAACGTAATGTAATGATGTGCCCTGCATCTATGTATCTGTGTGGACTATCGAATTGCAGCATCCCATTTCTGAACTTGTGATATTGGAGAATGTCATGTTTTGATCATGTTCTGTGATGTTATTTGTTCAAATCCTAGCTATCGGTCACAATGCGTCTCCAGATTGGTAATATTGTGTCTTCCGCAGCATTTTTTTTCCATGTGATGGTCACCAAGAAACACATGATCTGCGTTCCACACATTAGAATGAATATACATACTGTTTGCCTAGAAACGAACTTGTCTCCTGAGCACGACGGGAACCCTCTTCTAGATCGTAATGTAAATCCTTCTACAATCTTATTGTTTACACATCCGTTATTTCTGAGAGTCTCTAATTGCGAGTGGCCGATCTAGATTAATAGGCAAAGTTAATGAAATATTGAATTTTACACAGGAATATTATCGGTAAATGCCTAGCGATAACACATGCTATGTGATACCATGATACCGCTCTTTACGATGCAAATTTACAAGTTTCAAAAAGTTCCAAAATAAATTCGGGCATGTTTACAAGTGGTTTGTTTACAATCTCTAGCATTTGCAGAACAAAATTCGAAACCCTAAGATCTTCAATCTCTAGCATTTGCAGAACAAACTTACCTGGCCATGGTCTTGTAGAAGTCATTGTTTTGGGAATTTTGATTTTCTCCAAGGTTATAACCTAAGATCTTCAACCGAGCGATAACGATTGAGTATTGTTTTTTCTTGGAGGCGGTACTTTTGGAGAAACTTTTTTGTAGTCCTGTGTTGCTGCTGTGATTGTTTGATCACCTCCTGCTGCGATTGTTTGATCACCGTGGTGCTATTTTTTCTTAATGTGGTGCTATTTTTTCTTAATGCAGAGGTATATTTATTATATTAATATATTTTCTTTATCAAAAAGGGATAGATACAGGTACATTACATCACTAATGAAGCTAAAATATTGCCACAGCCATCCAAAAGTTAAACTAGGTAGATACCATGAGATAAGTTTGACCGAACGGTTGATTAATAAGGTTGCAAAACAGAAAGCTTAGGTAAACTAAACGACTGATGAGCGCTGGGTTTGGATCCCACCCCCTTCATCGCTTCACAGCCTCGATTGAATAATCAGTGAACAATTTGTGGAGTGTTCGCCTTGCTCATGTACGTAGTTGTCCTACTCAAAGACAAGTTTGTTTCAGGACAAACAGCCAACAAACAAGATCCATAATCAATAATTTGTGGCATGAACTTGGCGAGTTTCTCGGTTATCGTCATTGATCACGGACAGAGCAATGCAGAAAAAGATTTTACCAAACTGAAGATCCCTGCATTGTATCGATAGAAAATCACGAATCGGAGCAATTGACAGCATCACAGAACAGGATTAAAAGAGTCGATCGCCCAGACCGATAGATAGATGCAGGTACATTATTACATTACCCAGAATGAAGCTAAGATAACCAGATGCAGCTGTCCAGAACTTAAACTAGCTAGATAGATAGTATAGTAGTAGCAGAGATCGATCTAACCGAACGGGAACAGCACTGAAATTATAAGGTTGCAGAACAGAAATCATAGGTAAATTAAACGGCTTTGATCAACAATGCAAGAGCTTCATCGCCTGACATCCTCGGCCGATGAGGTGAATTAGCAGCATGACGGTGAATCACCACTCAGTCTGATGATGGATAAGGTCCGTCCTGCAGTGAAGCCAAGTACGTAGCAAAATGAATGGATCGATTCACGCAAATACACACAACAGATCTGGTACTGGTAGTAGCAGAGCGAGCAATGGGTAGTCTAGGTACCTCAGAGATGTATGCGACACTGTCGGTGAACTCGGAGAGGCTGGCGACCTCCTTGGGGTCCAGGAACCTGGACAGGGCGATGACGGCGAGGTCGATGTGCTTGACGGCGAGGTCCGCGAGGGTGCAGGCGCGGTCGAGGAAGTCGCGCGCCTTGGCCAGGTCCACGACGGTGGCCGGGGCGGGGTCCGAGCCCGAGCGGTCGTTCTTCTTGGGGTTCTCGTTGTAGGCATCGACGAGGTGCTCGATGCAGCGCGGGACGTGGTCGTCCTGGACGACCTTGACGGCGTTGAAGGTCGCCTCGACGCGGGAGAAGGCCTCGGTCTGGGTGGTCGGGCGCGCGGGGAGCCGCGGCGCGAGCAGGGCGTCGTGGAGCCGCTCGTCGGGCAAGGCGGCGAAGGCGAGGCTGAGGGCGAGGCGCGCGCCGGCCTTGGCCGCCAGCATGAGGCAGGTGCCGAGCGTGCGGGAGCCGTACTCGATGCCGATGAAGTAGACCTTGAAGAGGTCGTTGGCGAGCTGCTTGATCTTGTCGGCGTGGCCGGCGTCGGCTTCGACGGGGCTGAGGCTGAGCTGCTCCAGGCGGCGCTGGAGCTGCAGGAGGCGGTCGCGCTGGGGGCGGAGGTTCTTCTGGGCTTGCATGGCCTGCATGAGGACGGTCCCGAGCTCCTTCTCGCTCACCTGTCCGGCCATGGCCTCCGGACTCCTCTCTGTCTCTGCTCGGATACGAGTTTGGGGGAGAAGGAAAAAAAACGAAGAGGAGGGAAGGAGGCTGGCGGAGCTTAAAGCCTGGTTGCTTTGCAGGAGGGATGGGTTGGGAGTGGTCTGCAGGCTGGGCCCACGAAGATCGCGTCAGCCTTGTTTCTTGTTGACCAGAATCATGGTTTGCGTGCTGCCTCCGCCACCTACAAGACACACTACAAGACAATTCTCTTGTGATTTGAAATTGCCTGGTAAATTTTTGTGAAGGTGGTTACAGATGGTAATCTTAATCTTTAAATTGAGCGTTTGGAGAATCTTGATATGCCTCGTGAGTATTTAGTTTTAACATTTTTGTTTCTCCTTTTCCAGTTATATGGATTTTTTTTAGAAAACCACGTTGCGACGGTATGAGAGCATCCCCACTCGTTGGGTGTTTTTAGACCGAAATTCAGATGTATTTTGGTCTGAACGAAACTAGTTTTGGGCCTCGGAACAACGAGTTACCAACTCGCGTTGCTATGCAAGTTTTCCACTCGTGGTTTTCCGAACGAAAACCATATTGCGACGGTATGAGAGCATTCCACTCGTTGGGCGTTTTCAGACTGAAATCCGGACATATTTTGGTCCGGACGAAACTATTTTTACGCCTAGTAACGCCGAGTTTTCCACTCGCGTTGCTAGGTAAGTTCCCGCGTTTGACTAAAATTCAACAAATTTTGGCAAATATAGGCAGTTTTGACGAACTTCGGCGAATACATGCGAACTTCGAGCGAATACAGGCGAATATAAGTGGTTGTGGACGAATATGGGCGAACTTTGGGTGAATATGGTCGATATGGACGAACTTTGGACGAATATGGGCGAACTTTGAACGAATATAAGCGGTTTTGGACGAACTTTGGGTGAATATGGTCGATATGGACGAAGTTTAGGCGTATACGGAGGGCAAACTTTGGGCGAATATGGACGAACTTTTGGCAAACTTTGGATGAATATGGGCGAATATATGCTGACTGGGCGGGTCCACTCGCCGACTGTTTTTTTTCGCCGAATTCGCTTCGTCCGACGTTCCCGGGATCCTGAGAATGGCCTGGGAAGCCCGGACCAAAGTTGGCCCAAATCCGAACAAAAAGAGGTTCCTGGAACGTGACTGGGCGAGTTTTTGGCGTCTGAACCTAATTTTCGCCCTGGGATCGGCGTTCTGGGAACGCGAGTGGAGATGCTCTTAAGACCTAGTCATATCCAGTACAAGTATTTCACTGATATACTCCGGTGGACCACCAAGCCACGCCTTGCATAACTTATTCTCACAACCTATTTTCGCCAGCTCATGAGCAACACCATTTGTTGCTCTATTAATATGTCGTATTGAAGCTTCGTCAAAGCTTTGTAGTAACCCCTTTACCTCCTCCACCAGAGGACCATGCATGGACCGATCTAATATATCCTTCTGCAGCTTTAACACCACCCCCGTGCTATCCACTTACCTTCTGGACTTGCATTTCACTAGCCAATTGCAGCCCCCGACGACAAGCTAGGAGTTCCGCACTCTCTGCATCAGCAAGGTGGGCAAAAAATGGCAAGCTCCGGCAAGGTGGGCAAAAAATGGCAAGCTCCGGCAACGAAGCCTCCATGGTGATCCCTAATGACCACACCACCCCTCCGTTGTTTCTTTTTTTTTGAGCCTGACTACGGCGGGCTTACGCCGGCCTGAACTTTTCATTAAAAAAAAAAAAACAACTGGCATGTTTACAGAGCTATTACAGGAAGAGGAACCAAGAAACAGAGAAGATACATCGAGATCGCTCAAGGCGGATCGAACCTATTACACCACGAATTTATTTTAGAGGAGGAGGAGGAATTACATCTGAAAGCCCACAGTCTAATGTCTTCAAGACAGTTGCGAATAGTGACATGAAGATTGTCATCTCTGAAACTGAAAATTAGGGCGTTCCTACGCTTCCAAATGTTCCAAGCAATGGCGGTGTAGATGGTCCTTTTCTCGAAGGTGCAGGAGCTCGGTGAAAGAATTGAGTCAAGTCTTTCCGGGGGGGGATCGAGGAAGAATTCCCAAACTTCACGCGCCCGGTGGCAGCCTCCAAGCAGGTGGTCCGTGTCTTCAGCCATGGGACACTTGCAGCGTTCGTCAACTGGTGGCGGAAGCGGCGTTCATTGGTGGGGAGACAACAGATCTGGTACTGGTAGTAGCAGAGCGAGCAATGAGTAGTCTAGGTACCTCAGAGATGTAGGCGGCACTGTCGGTGAACTCGGAGAGGCTGGCGACCTCCTTGGGGTGCAGGAACCTGGAGAGGGCGACGACGGCGAGGTCGATGTGCTTGACGGCGAGGTCCGCGAGGGTGCAGGCGCGGTCGAGGAAGTCGCGCGCCTTGGCCAGGTCCACGGCGGTGGCCGGGGCGGGGTCCGGGCGGTCGGTCTTCTTGGGGTTCTCGTTGTAGGCATCGACGACGGTGGGCGGGCGTTGGCCGACGAGGTGCTCGATGCAGCGCGGGACGTGGTGGTCCTGGACAACCTTGACGGCGTTGAAGGTGGCCTCGACGCGGGAGAAGGCCTCGGTCTGGGTGGTGGGGCGCGCGGGGAGCCTCTGCGCGAGCAGGGCGTCGTGGATCCGCTCGTCGGGCATGGTGGCGAAAGCGAGGTTGAGGGCGAGGCGCGCGCCGGCCTTGGCCGACAGCATGAGGCAGGTGCCGAGCGTGCGGGAGCCGTACTCGATGCCGATGAAGTAGACCTTGAAGAGGTCGTTGGCGATCTGCTTGATCTTGTCGGCGTGGCCGGCGTCGGCTTCGACGGGGCTGAGGCTGAGGTGCTCCAGGCGGCGGCGGAGCTGCAGGAGGCGGTCGCGCTGGGGGCGGAGGTTCTTCTGGGCTTGCATGGCCTGCATGAGGACGGTCCCTAGATCCTTCTCGCTCACCTGTCCGGCCATGGCCGCCGTCTCTCCTTGCCTCCTCTCTGTCTCTGGTTTGGTACGAGCTTGGGGGAGAAGGGAAAGACGAAGAGGAGGGAAGGAGGGGAAGGCTGCTTGCTTTGCAGGAGGGATGGGGGTGGTCTGCAGGCTGGGCCCACGGAGACCTCCTCAGCCTGGCTTCTTTTTGACCAGGATAACGCACAAGGTTCGCGTGCTCCCTCTGCCAACTACGGTTACACTACAAGACAACTCTCTTGTAATTTGAAATTTGAAATTGCTTGGTAAAATTTGGAAAAGGTGGTTACAGATAATAATTGTAATATTGAAAAATGAACATTTGAGAATCTTGATATGACTCCTGAGTTTTTTCCCTTTTCTATATGTCTATTAATTTTTATTTTTATTTTTATTTTTGTTTATATTTAGTTTTAACATTTTTATTTCTCCTTTGCTTGGTGTACCATTTTTTTTTCCATATCAACACAATATTTGATGTGCATGAACATTTTTGTTTATAAGCGACGCTGGCACCAATTCCGACAAGGAGCGTCGTTACTATGTGCACTCCGACGGTGATCAGAAGCGCGAGGCGCTCTACTACACCAAGAAGAAGCAGTCGGTGCCACACGCCCTCTTCCGCCGCGAGTCGAGGAGTTCGACCACCGCCATGAGGCGAGGAGTACTTCCAGCATGTGAAGACGCGCACCTCTGTCGCCGCCAAAGAGATAGGAGGAATATGAGCTCACACTCGAGGGTTACGACCATGCGCCTTGCGGCGACAGCGTCGAGCCCAAGGACTTCGTTGACGGGCATCACTTTGACCGCATCACCATCATGATGTTGCAGCGAAGTGCACATGAGGAGGAGGACGAGCGGAAACAGGGGACGCGGAGATCAACGAGATCTTCTTCGAGCAGGGGGTCGTCTTTTCGCGCGAGCTCCGGGAGAAGCATGAAGAATGGCACCTCCGACAACTGCGAGTGAATTCCTCCGCCGGCTATGTTGCTGCCGCATGTTGAGGCTCTGGTGAGCCGAATTTTTAATATTTAGGGTTAGGGTTAGGGCGGTGATGCATGTAGATTTCCCCGGGGCTGCTTACTTTTGTTATTTCTGCTAATGATCGATGTCTCTTAATTGCAAGAACTATGCAATCCTTGTATGAATCTCCGAGAAATGTTTGAATTTCATATTTTAAGGTTCGGTATAATGTTTATGTTCCACCCGACAAAATTTGAGACTGCAAAAGACCAAAAGTCGGTCTTTATCCGCGTTATAAAGTTTCTACTAGAGATGCTCTAACCCCTAATTTTACACAAGAGACCCTGCACATAGGAAGGTAAATGACAAACTGCCTCATTAAGTTGTTTTATTTTTTAGTTTTAGTGCTTCTAATAAATAAATATGAAATCTCCAATATGTTTTCAATTTATAGAACATAAACTAGATGATTTTTTTAAAACAATATCGCAAAATTGATTCAGAAGAAAAATTTGTGCTGCATAGGGAACATATTTTACATGTTCAACTTATATAGGTAAATGTTTGCATGTGTCGATTAAAATGTTCATGCACATCAATAAAACACTCAAAATAGGTTAATCAACAAAAAGGAAATTTCATATCCTTTTGTGCACCTCATTAAAAATGTTCGGAACGACATTATATTATCTTTTTTATTTACACCGCAATAAGCTTCAAAAGTGGCATATAAAATGAAAAAAATATTATGTGGACATATTTAATTATTACATGAACATATTAATATGATGTCATCAAACAATTAGATAATGTGGCCAAAGTTTTTTGAAAGAAGCGAAAAGTGTGGGAAAATAGATAGATGGAGATAACGAAAGTATAAGGGCTCCTTTGATTCATAGGATTTTGGTAGGAATTGTGTAGGATTTGAATCCTATGGAAATTTTTCTACACAAGTTGTTTGATTCATAGGATCAAATCCCATAGGAAGTAATCCTATAGAAATCTTGTAGTATAAATCCCATAGGAAAAAAACATTAAGTCATACCTCATGGAAATTTCCTTTGCTACAATCAAAGGGAATGCATCTTCTCATAGGATTTAAGTACGCATGACACTCCAATTATATGTCTTTCATATTCCTATATTTTTCCTATCCTATGAATCAAAGGAGCCCTAAGTAGAAATTATAACTACTCGACAGGTGACCATCTTTTTGACCAAAACAACAGGGATTGAATGGGCAGGCTATTTGGTTGGGCTTAAACGTGGGTTTTGGGTTTTGGCTTATAAGCAATATAAAAGCACCTGACTTTTGGCTTTTCTCTTTTTATTGGACATAGTCGTACAATGGTATAAGCCAAAATCAAAGACACCTATTTAGGTGGTTTTGCTTGGAGAACATCTTATCCAAAATCAAAGAGTACCGTTAGTTCATCTCATTGATGACCACTCAAGTTTTGCTTGGAGAACATCTTGTCCACACTTTTCTTGACTCCAATACGAAGCGAGAATGTAGCAGTTCAAGCCGAGAGAGCAGCAAAAGCAGATAAAATCCTCAAAATGTCATTGAGATATAATTTTTCTTCTTCTTTAATCAATGTTATTCTTTGGTTGACATGGGCGTTTTCCCTTCTTTTATTGGATTTATATCTAGCTGGAATCGCATCCGTTACAGTTTGTTCCACGATTGCAGTGCTGACATGTTTGTTTCTGGGTAAACATGATCTAAATCCTGTACAATCTGCGGGCATGCACTTCATGAGTTCCAAATATGGTAACCATCTGTTGCCTGCCAAAACCCACCGGCGATCAGCGACGAGCAACACGAAGAGCCGGGAGGCTCCCAGGACTGCTGGTGGGCCCTGGTCCCTCGGGCGACGGCCCGTAAAACTCCGGCACACGTCCTGGCTTGGTTCGAGGGCGTGCCACCTGACCTATACCTGGTCAGGAAGGTGAAGGATTGCTCCGATTGATTTCCTGCATGGTAAACAAGTATACGTAAAATTCGAGCCGTGACCGGCTCCCAGTTTCCACAAATCGGCTCCTAGAGCCGATTGCCCCATGGTTACGCATTAGATTTACGATAACATGGGGTTTTGCTTGATCACTACAAGTTAAATCGATCTCTGACGGTTTAATGTTTTTACTACGTGGCGGAGCGTCCTACACGTAATTGAGCCTGGTATGTACAAAAGATGAAGAATATTAACCCTAGAAAAGGCCTAATAACTAACTTAAAGTCAATTACCGGAACAACTTCTCTAGAACGAATAAACCACGTCCCTACGTACTACTGGATCGTTCAACCCGTTTGTAAGACCTGGCTACGTAGATATTAAACTAAACCTTGGTGAACAAGGCACAACTATAACAGATCGAAACAACTAAATAAAGATCAAGCAGGATGCTACCCTTGCACTTGGGAAGAGGTGCAAAGGTAGCGAGGTAACTAGAGGTAGCATAACTTCAATGATAATAACGAAAAACACCGATGCTAGCCTCAAACAATCTATGATAATGGTATTACTCGCCATCAACAACGCTTCAGTACGAGTAAAACCAGGTAACGATAGATGAATCGCCTAGATCGCAAGATGCGATCTAGGCAGCATGACACTTACCCGAAAGAAACCCTAGAAACAAGGGGTGGCGATGCGCCGAGATTGTGTTTGTTGTGAACGTGATTGTCCTCTTTTTCTCAATAACTTTAGGTACATATTTATAGTCCGGAGACTCTCTACTTTTGGAATAACTCTACAACTGTATCTAAACAAAAGCGGAACCAAAACAAATACGAAACCTACTATGATACAAGATACACGGGCAATTTAGCCCAAATCCACACACTAGGCCGATTCAACAACACGTTGAATATACGTATCTTCCAAGCCCATCTTGATCACGGCCCATCTCCGTCTTTGGCCAAAATACGGCGATAACACATGCCCCCCTGGTTTTGGCAATGATAATTCCAAAACCACTCTG
Organism: Avena longiglumis; assembly: GCA_030063025.1. Taxonomy (NCBI): domain Eukaryota; kingdom Viridiplantae; phylum Streptophyta; class Magnoliopsida; order Poales; family Poaceae; genus Avena; species Avena longiglumis. The sequence continues at coordinate 537,384,280 of CP125973.1, forward strand.
TGTGTTTTTTTTTCTTCTTCTCCTCTTTTTTTTATCGGGCTGCGCGTCGACAGAATGCGTGGCAGAACAGAATCGTCACGCTACCCCTTCATCATGATGCCCTGTCTTCTCAACTCCTGCGCAGTGCATGATTTGACGATTTTGGCAGTGCAATCTGGGAAACCGCTATGGCATTGAACCGTCTCTCCACTATTCCCCTTATTTAAATCCGCCTGAACAGTTCGCAGTCCCCATCTTCCTCCAGTTGCCAGAAACCCTTCTTCCTCCGCCGAAAAAACCCTGTTTCTTCGCCATGGCCTCCTCTGCTTCCTCTGGCCTGTCCTCCCACGCCTCCAACTCGATGAGCGACCGAGAGCCGACGCCAGAACACCCGCCGATGGCGGCGTACAACACTCTCGCCCCACAATGGTGGGACGAGAGGGGTTGGGACTTCGCTGTCTGGTCGGAGGACGACGCGTCCATGACCGATGGCGAGGAGAGCCTACAGTTCCTCGTTGACGGGGAACTGGAGGCGAAGAGCAGCGATGACGCTTGGTCTTGGGACGGCGTCGAGTCCTCCGACGAGGAGGAGGAATCGGGGGAGGAAACCCCTTCCGATGAGTACCCGCCGACGAAGCGCTTCCGCGCCGGGTCCAGCGAAGATACCGAAGATGACGACGAGGATGAGGAGGCCCCTGCTGGCTTCTTCAGCAGCAGCAGTGAAGACGACGCCGTGGCAGCCAAGACAATGAAGAAGGCAGCGTGACGACAGCAAGCGATGATCTCGCCCTTTAGTTTAGGAATTAGTAGCAGCAACAGTAGTAGTAGGCTTCCTTTTGTAATCAATCATCCTTTTGTAAGCAATTATCTTCGAATGAATGAAAATCCGCTTCCCAAATATTGTTCCTTTTCGCTTCAATTTTGCCGATAGCCGAAATAGGTCGATGCTCCAGAAGTCGATGACACTGTATCGGCTTTCAACATACTGCACGCATACAGTTAGACAAGTCAAATCGCAAAGAGCCGATGACTACCCATCGGCTTCTCCCCAAAAATGTTGACAGGGTCAAAACTTGATCGCATCTTTAGGCCCATTAATACGGCCATCTCTTGGTTCCAATGGTAACCTGCAACCTTTTTTCAAAACGGACGACCCAAACCTCCAATTGCCCATCGGAAAACGTGTCCCGAACAAACAACTAGCGACAAGCCACGAAGCTAGGATCGATGAGGTGGATCGCGTTGTGCTGACACCCTCCATGCCTTCGAAGCGTTTCTTCAGAAGCTCGTATGCGCGAACTAGCATCTGTTCGTAACATGTGTGAATCTCCAGAGTTGATGACCGTGCATCGGCTATGTATTTTTGCTTTTATTCGGCCGATTTTCAGAATCGCCCCCCCCACATTTTTACTGTCCATCGTCTCACGTGCTTTACTTAGCCGATTCCATGTATCGGCCCTTCAAGTTTTACTGTCCAACATCCCACATGCTTGGAAAATATTTCTTGAGATGTTGACCGTTGACCGCCACTGGGAATTTTACGCCGTCCAGCTGCTCGAGCATGTATGCGTTTCCTCTTAAAACTTGATCGACCTTGTACGGCCCGTGCCAATTTGGAGACCATTTACCATATGTTGCATCCTTAGTCCCCAAGGCAACACCGCTTCCCATACGGATCACCAACGTGGAACTCCTTTGGCCTCACTTTCTTGTTATATGCACGAGCTACCTTGGCCTTATTCTCTTTGATTTTCTCCAGTGACCATAGCCTGAGCTCGGTTAAATCCTCCACACTGTCACTCATCAGGGTTGCGTATTCTTCAGTCGTTAGATCGTCCTGAAAAGCGACCCGTCTCGACCCAGCCGTAATTTCCCAAGGCAATACGGCTTCTTGTCCATATACTAGATGGTATGGCGAAGTTTTAATCGCCCCATGGGATGACATGCGATAAGCCCATAATGCCTCTGACAAAACCTCGTGCCAACGCCTAGGGTGCTCATCGACTTTTCTCTTGATCAGTTTGATGAGGCTCTGGTTGGATGCTTGACTTGCCCATTAGCTGCGCATAGTATGGAGATGATCTCGGCTTAATCCCCATGTCCTCGCAGAACTTTCTAAACTCACGAAATAAAGACCGAACCCCATCGGTCGTGATAGTTTGGGAATCCGAATCTATGGATGACGTGCTCTTTCACAAAGTTGATGACATCTTTAGAGTTTCTGATTTCATCGGGACAGCTTCCACCCACTTAGTGAAATAATCGTGATGGCCAAAATCCACATATGGCCTTTGCTTGATGGAGGATTGATTTTGCCGATCATGTCCATGCCCCAACCTCGGAATGGCCAAGGCTTGATGGTGGGGTTCATTCTTTGCAGTACCATCTGAATTTTGCGAATTTCTGGCATGCTTGACACCCTTTGTAGTACTTGAAACAGTCCTCAAGCATGGTGGGCCAATAAAACCACGATCGCTGATCAACCATTTCATCTTATGAGCGATTGGTGAGTTCCACAGGCGCCTGTACCTCGTGTAGGAGCCGATTGGCCTCGGCTGTCCCGTGCATTTGAGCAATAGTCCTTCCAGTCTGTAAAACATGTCATCCCCAATAAGCACATACTTCATGGCCTTGTATCTTATCCGTTTAGGTGCCCCGAGAATCCTTCAAGTAATTGAAGATATCGGCTCTCGATCGTCGACTTCCGAGACTGCGTACGAACATCGGCTCCTTCGCTACATCCTTGTAGCTGAAGCCACTTGTGCAAGATCATTTGCCTCGTGATTCTGCGACCGTGGGATCGGTGAAGTTTATGTCGGAACTGCGCCATCAACTCACGGCGTGCAACCATAATGGGAAGAGGGACTCGCTCTCACACTTGTACTCCTCCGTGAGTTGGGAAATCACCAACTTGGAGTCTCCAAAAACTTCCACTGCATCTGCTCCGGCTTCGAGGAGTAACTCCATTCCTTTGCCTATCGCCTCGTACTCGGCTACATTGTTGGTGCAAGAGGTAGACAATCTGTTGGAGAAGGAAAATGTTGCCCCAGGCGACGAGTAAAATGCCGATGCAGCCATCGTCACAAACGATCCGTCGAAAAACATAGCCCACGCTTTTATGGGCGGTCTTTGCTATGTTAGTGTTGATCCTTTCAGCGATAAGATCGCCAACGCCTGTCCCTTAATCGCTTCGGCGGGTTGATAACGGATGTCAAACTCGACAATGCAAACATCCATTTGCCCGTCGGCCTTTTAACATAGGAGCCCGGCATGTGCTTTATGACGTCGATTTGCATATGATGATGATCTCTGCGATAGCAAAATGTGGCGACTTAGTGCGGTGAAAAGCGGCAGAGGCACAAATTATCGATATCGGATACCTTGTCTCGCGTCCGGCATCCTACGCTTATGTAAAATACGACTCGCTCAGCCATCATAAACTTGCACTACCACCGAGGCGATGGATGTGTCGGCGACTGACAAGTAAATGTAGAACGGTCTGTCCGGCTGGGGTGGAACCAACACTGGCGGCTTTGTCAGATATTCTTTGATCTCGTTGAAGGCTCGTTGTTGTTCTGCCCCCCAGCGGAATTCCTCGTCAGATTTGATTTTTACTAGTCCCATGAACGGCTCAATCCTTCCTGACATATTAGAGATGAATCTTCTGACGAAGTTGATTTTGCCTATGAGGGACTGCAGTTCTTTCTTCGTGGTGGGTGGCTTCATTGTTCGCCGCCTCGACTTTTCAGGCGATTTCAATTCCGCGTTCATGGACCAAAAACCCAGAAGACCGGCCGTCACCCGAAGGCACACTTCTTTGGATTCATCCGTAGTCGAATTTTCTCGTTCGGTCCGGGGCGCGTTGCGAATCGCCTGTGTCCGTGCCTTTGAAGCGAACTTGACCACGTCGTCGATGTAAATCTCCACCGGTTGCCGATCAGATCATGGAAAATATAATTCATGGCCCTTTGGTACGTGGCGCCGGCATTTTTCAGTCCAAACGTCATGACTACATATTCAAATAACCCCACTGACCCTGGGACTCTGAATGCGGTCTTGTGTATGTCTTCTGGAGCCATAAAAATTTGGTTGTAACCGGCATTGCCATCCATGAAGCTCAAGATCTTATGACCAGCCGCTGCGTTGATTAATGTTTCTGCCACCGGCATTGGATACTCATCCTTCGGGGTGGCTCTGTTGAGATCCCGAAAATCTATGGCCACACGCCAACGGCCATCCTTCTTCTCTACAGGTACGATACTAGAAATCCACTCCGCATACCTGCATGGCCTGATCAACTTGGCTGTCAACATTTTCTCGACCTCCTTCTTGACTTCTTCCAGAATTTCGGCCTTCATCTGTCATGCTCGCTGCTGAAATGGCCGAAATCCTTTCTTAAGAGGGAGTCGATGCTCGATGATGCTCCTGTCTAATCCAGGCATCTCTGTGTAGTCCCAGGCGAAGCAGTCTGGATATTGTTTCAACAGGGCTATCATCGGGCCCCGCAGATTCGGATCTAACTTTCTGCTGATAAATGTTGGTCGTGGCTTATCCCCAGGACCAATGTCGATCTCTTCTAGCTCATCAGCGGATGTGAACCCGTATCCTAGCTTCCCGTCACCTGTCAAATCGATGCTAAACACAGGGTAAGCGGTAGGTGAGGATAACAAAAATAATTCGGGCCGATTGCCTGAATCGGCCCCCTTTGCTTGCATTAGTCAGGGCGGTTTACACCTTATTGTTTTACTGATGGCGAGCATCTCTGCTACGACTACATGAGCTGCTTGTCGTATGATCGCTTTTTTATTTTTTGGCGATCGAGGATCGGCCGTACCACGACGTGGGCTTTTCTACTCTGTAAGGCGATGGATAAGACCAGCCTCACCCGTTTTTGTAGCTTCAATACGCTCACGGCCGTCTAGACCGATTCGAGATCGGCTCTTGGTCTTCGCTTCCAGACGTTCATGCCAGCTATGGAGATCTCGATAGAATCATCTGCGTGGATGACCTCCACTTCATCTCCATCCCTTTGGATCGAGGCTGGTGCATTGTGGACGGGATGCAGCAATTAGCGTGAATCCAATCCCTTCCTAGCAAGACAGTGTAAGTGCTTTTGCTGTCCACAACGAAGAATGCCGTGGGGATGGTCTTCCTGCCCACGGTTAGATCTATGTTCAGTACGCCCTGCGTTTCCGAAGTCTGACCGTTGAAGTCGCTTAACGTGACGTTGGTGCTGATCAAATCTGCAGTGGAGCGTCCCAAACGTCGTAGCATGGAGTATGGCATGATATTGACTGCCGCCCCGGTGTCCACCGGCATCTTGCTGACAGGTTGCCCATTGATGTAACCCCGCAGGTACAGGGCTTTCAGATGTTTGTAACCCTTCTCACGTGGCTTTTCAAAGATAACCGGCCGTGGACCGATCAAACCGTGCCCTGGTAGCTCATTGGTTCTTGGCGCGAATTATGACGGTAATCTGAACACCATGTTTGTGCGGCCGATGTACGTGCATCGGCTTTTGCTGGTTTGGCGCCACTCTTTTCTTGTCGGGCGGTCTTCCGTTTCGAGTGCGCCTAATTTTGACGGCTAGATCGGTAGTGCTTTCTTTAAAGCGTGGAATCTGCGCTTCAGCTTCCTCCAAATTCTGCACGCTGCACTCTCGCTTTTGGGTGTGTCTGAGTCGTCGGGACACCACCTTGGCGGTGATACTGTCTTCTTCTTTGTCGTCCCTAGGCTTCTCGAGGTCTTACGCTCAGCGGACTCCTATGTGCTCGGGTGGAAGAGGCCCTAGGCGTTTGAACCGACACCGGCCTCGTGTCCTCCTTCTGACCGCATTAGGCGGTTGTCGTATGAGCAATCGGCTCATTCCAGCGTCCCGGATACTTGAAGAAAGGACAATCCGGTGTTTGTCTGCGCCCTCCATTTCTTTAGACGGTCCCCTAGCAAGGTGCTCATATCTTCGTCGTCTCTGTCGCGCGGCGTTGGTCATCTTAGCGCTCATACTTGTTAAGGAGATGCGTGGAATGTGGCTTCGATATCGCACTCTCCTCACTTGTTCCTCTGTTAAGTACCTTTGTCATTGTGGTTGGGGTCGCGTGGACTAGCCTCCTCTTTCTTTGCCCGAGGCGACACCTCCCTCCTTGTCGTGTCATGGTGGTACCCAGACCACCATATTAACGCAAAACGAAATCCGGTGGCGCCTCATGAATCCGAGTTCTACCATGTTGGCCGGAAATGGGTTTGTGTCCACTTTCATGGCGAAGCCCAAGGATCGACGGCCTTGCTCTATCGCCATTTGGATTTGGCGTGACTCTTGCACTCGTTGGTGATGTGGGTGAACGAGTGATGCCACTTGCAGTATGGTCTCCGTTCATTTCTGAGCCGTAGGGATTTTGTGGCCTTGAGTAACCTCGGTGCTTCTCCTTCAACCGTCGAATATCTGCTCGGCTTTGCTCACATCAGTCGAATCCTTTTGCAGGCCCTTGCTGTTTCACCCATTTGCAGGCTACAGGATCGCCCCGAGCCCATTCAGACGGCCACCTCACGGTCTTGCGTGGATCACCTTCTTCATGTCGACCGGGCTTATCGGACGCTTGAATTTGTCTTGGTATAACTCGTGGTGGCGCTGTTCATACATAGTCGGTTTACGGACCATGTGCGCCAATGAGTTGTACTCTACAGAACGCGGATCCTTGATGGGTGCTAAAAGGCCCAATCTTGCATTTCATTGCTTCCTTCTCGATTAAGCGGTGAGAAACATCGGTTTGAGCGGTCTGAAGCTGGATGTATTACTCTGATCTCTCCCGCTTCGCACTGCGCCAGTCTGCAATGCCGGCCTCATTAGCCTACGAATGGTCTTGGATGTGGGCTATTCTTCGATTGCTTCGGTATGAATTGAATCGGTGGCGAGGTGTACCACCCAAAGGCTGGTCATGTCAGAGATTGCGCAAAAAATCTCACGCGCATCTGATCCGATGCCGAAATCATGCCTAGTTGTGCCAGGTATCGGCTTATGTGCTCGATCGAGCTTGACCCTTCTGACCATTGAACCTTGAGAACTCGGGGAGCTTATACTTGGGTGTAGCGGAATCGGATCAAACTCGTTGAATGCGGCTTTAAATAGCCGATTGTTCTTCTCTTGACCTGGCGAGCGGTCTCGAGGATGGTACCGATTTGCTCCTTGTTTGAGTAGGGGCTAGATTCTCATGACTTGTTCGGTGGCATACTTGGCCAGCACGCTTTGTTTGTCGGCGTCCATCCTGGACATCGCTGCTCGGACATGCACTTGAAGATCCCGCCCGGGAACTCTGCGCGAAACTCCTGGTACGCAATCTGTTGGTGCGTGTCGAGTTATTGCGATCCGACGTGGCGCATATATACGTGTGGGATTTCCTTAGGCGGCTCAAACAGAATTGGCAATCGCTGGTCGCCTGACCTTGTGAGCGACATAAGCCGCTGCTCTGGCGGCTCTGAGCTACAAATGTGAATGGCATTTGTGGCTGTGCAGGCGGTCTTTCTCCTGGTGAGTCCCCAAAGTAGGCCCCGAGGAGAGTGCGATGTTTCATGATCTCTTGAACTACGCGAACCGCGATCCGCTCAGCGTTCACGGGCTCTCGGAATGGCGGTGCAGAGAATGAGCCACCATGTAGTTGACCTCCGTCGTAGAGCTCGTGCGCTCCTCGAAGAGCAGACAGATCTACCTCATCGAGGGCACCCTCGGGAGAACCCCTCCACTTGATGCCATGCTTGGGTCCTCTCAAAAGAGGATGAGGTCTTCTTGAAGAGCTTTGATCTCGTCATATTTGGCCTTGTGCTCGTCGGGTAGATCGTCGTGGTAGTGCATTCTCCATCGCAGTCGGATGTTGATGTAGACGTTGTTGAAGGTCCCAGGCGTGCGAATGTGTTGCTGCCAAAACCCACGGCGAGCAGCGACGAGCAACACGGAGATCGGGAGGCTCCAGGACTGCTGGTGGGCCCTGGTCCCTCGGCGACGGCCCGCAAAACTCCGACACGTCACGGCTTGGTTCGGCGTGCCACGACCTATACCTGGTCGGGAAGGTGAAGGATTGCTCGATTGATTTCTGCATGGTAAACAAGTATCGTAAAATTCGAGCCGGCTCCTGTGTTTCAGAATCGGCTCCTAGAGCCGATTGCCATGGTTCCGCATTAGATTTACGATAACATGGGGTTTTGCTTGATCACTACAAGTTAAATCGATCTCTGACAGGTTTAATGTTTTCACCACGAATCGAACGTCCTACACGTAATTGAGCCCGGTATGTACAAAAGATGAAGAATATTAACCCTAGAAAAGGCCTAATAACTAACTTAAAGTCAATTACGAACAACTTCTAGAGCGAATAAACCACGCACGCATCATACTCTTGGATCGTTCAACCCGTTTGTAAGGCCCGCCACGTAGATATTAAACTAAACCTTGGTGAACAAGGCACAACTATAACAGATCGAAACACATAAATAAAGATCAAGCAGGATGCTACCCTTGCACTTGGGAAGAGGTGCAAAGGTAGCGAGGTAACTAGAGGTAGCATAACTTCAATGATAATAACGAAAAACACCGATGCTAGCCTCAAACAATCTATGATAATGGTATTACTCGCCATCAACAACGCTCAAGAGTAAAACCGTAATAACGATAGAGATCGCCTAGATCGCAAGATGCGATCTAGGCAGCATGACACTACCGAAAAGAAACCCTAGAAACAAGGGTGGCGGCGCCCGAGATTGTGTTTGTTGTGAACGTGATTGTCCTCTTTTTCTCAATAACCTTAGGTACATATTTATAGTCCGGAGACTCTCTACTTTTGGAATAACTCTACAACTGTATCTAAACATAAGCGGAACCAAAACAAATACGAAACCTACTATGATACAAGATACACGGGCAATTTAGCCCAAATCCACACACTAGGCCGATTCAACAACACGTTGAATATACGTATCTTCCAAGCCCATCTTGATCACGGCCCATCTCCGTCTTTGGTCAAAATACGGCGATAACACCATCATGGATCACGGCCCGAATGATTCTACCAAACTGGGGGCAGAACAAATAACAACACAGAACATGATCAAAACAAGACATTCTGAGATATCACAAGTTCAGAAATGGGCTGCTGCAATTCGATTGTCCACACAGATAGATAAATGGAGGCACACACCATTACATTACGTTACTCTGAATAAAGCTAAGATGGCGCTGCTGTCCGGAAACTGAACTGAAGTACTGAACTGAATTATATGTAAATGCATGAGCGGTCGGCTTGAATGAACAATGCAAGGGATCCCACCCTCTTCATCGCGTCACAGACTCGATCGACAGGTGAAAGCAACACTCAATCTGATGATGGATAGGTCCGTTCTGCAGTTAATTGACGAAAATGAATTGGATGTTTGATTTTTTAATTAAAATTTGTTCATCAAGCTACTGCAGGTAGATAAACATCGGTAGACATGACAGATCTAGTGGCAGCAAAGCCATGAGGAAATGGTGGACGTACCTCGGAGATGTAGGCGACACCGTCGGTGAACTCGGAGAGGCCAGCGACCTCCTTGGGGTCCAGGAACCTGGAGAGGACGACGACGGCGAGGTCGATGTGCTTGACGGCGAGTTCAAGGAGGGTGCACGCGCCGTCAAGGTAGGTGCGCGCCTTGTCAAGGTCCACGCTGCTGCTGGCCTCCTTCTGAGGGGGTTCGCCGGTGGCGGCGGCGGCCGGGGCAGGGCCCGAGAGGTCGGTCTTGGCGAGGTTCTTGGTGACGGTGGCGATCGAGTCGTCCTCGTCCTCGGTGCCGTCGTCGGAGGACGCGGCGGCGACCAGGGGCGGACGGAAGCCATCGAGGTGCTCGATGCAGCGCGGGAGGTGGTGCTCCTGGGGCAGCTTGACGGCATAGAAGGCGGCCTCGACGCGGGAGAAGGCCTCGGCCTGCGTGGTCGGGCGCGCGGGGAGGCGGTGCGCGAGGAGCGCGTCGTAGAGCTGCTCCTCGGGCATGACGGCGAAGGCGGGGTTGAGGGCGATGCGTGCCTGCGTGCGCCGTTCTCGGCTGCCAGCTCAAGGAAGGTGGTGATGGAGCGGGCGCCGGCCTCGATGCCGATGAAGTAGCCCTTGAAGAGGTTGCAGCGAGCTCCTGGACCTTGTCCGCGTCTTCTTCGCCGGGGCTCAGCTGCTCTAGCCGGCGCCTGAGCTGCAGGAGGCGGTCGCGCTGGGGCCTGAGGTTCTTCGCCGCGAGCATGGCCTGCATGAGGACGCCCTCCAGCTCCCTTCTTGCTCACCTGTCCAGCCATGGCCGCCGCTTCCTCTCGCCTTGTCTCTCTCTCGGTCGAGTCACGGGAAATACACAATTGCTAAGTCACATCTAGCTGTGACGAAAGCTACGTCACAGCTAGCTTGTGCACCGTCCGATCTGTTTGCTCCAGGATTTGTGCGCGGTTGTATTTTTTCTGTTGTTTTGCCTGTTGCTCCGTTCGTAACCAGCATCGGTCCTTGTTTGCTTGTTCTGCCGTTGTACAACATGGTGTTGGCCCAGTTTTCAATTGTCTGCTGCCGTGAATGATTGTGTTGGTGGGCTTTTTTGTTGGGATGTTGGGATACGGCTGTGGTGTTGCGTGCGCGTTTTTTTTTCTTTTTTTTTTTGTTTAGTTGGTTGAAACACTATCGTTTTCTATTGGGCTTTTTCCGAATTTTCTTTTTTTAGTGTTGAGTGGTTCAATTACTATCGTTTTGTTTAGTTGTTAATTTTATTTATTTATTGTTTGTTTATTATCTGCAAATATTATATTATAAGAATAATTTATTTTTGTTTATTATCTGCAAATATTATATTATAAGAATAATTTTATTTTTATATTCAATGTTTTTTATAGGAAGTACCTATTGAGGTGTTTTCAACTACATGCTAAATCCCACGGAGAGGTGAAGCATGTTTTGTGTGGGGTGACAGAGTTGTTCCTGAATCATACAACATTGTTGGAGATTTTTTTAGGTTCTGTTATAATGGCGGTGATTTTCTTAGTATTACAAATTTAAAAGAAAATAATCTTATGCATGTAATTGTTGATGTAAAATAAGGAAACGTCATACTTGATGTAAACAAGAGCGAACGAGATTAGAACACCATTTAGTACTGGTGAAGAAAGAAGATAAAATTTTATAATTTTTTTAGGATGAAGTTTTCATTTTTTTTATAAGTTTTCCTTTTTGGTTTATTTTTTATAAGAATTTCTTTCTTTTTGTGTAATTCACAAATCGAAGATTATGAAATGTTCCGTGTCCATTTTGTTCTTCATTTTCCACGTGTTTACACTATAATTTGTCTTTTAGCCCTTTCTAACTTTATAGCCACCTCCTAAATTTTACACAAACCTAATTGAAAGTCCAGAATAAACTCTATTAGTAAGTATTGATTTGCAATCTACAATACATTATGGAGGCAATAATAATTTAGTTGAAAGTCATCCCAGAGACTTTGAAACTGGCCTTTTCTTTTTTGTGTGTAGAAGGGGTTGAGTTGCATGTCCACTTGAAATTGGTTTTTCTTTGTAGGATTTTTATGGGGTATGTGATATGCATCAGCACTTGAAACTGTCCTTTTCTTCCGGGTGCTACACTTGCAGGTAGGGTTGTAACTAGAAACATTTGAATATTCCCACGAATTGCATGTCCACTTGAAACTGGCCTTTTTCTTGGTACAATTTAGGTGGTATGTGAGTTCCATAAGCATTTGAAATCACGGGATATTGCAGTTGCAAGTAGGGTTGTAACCGGAAACATTTGATTGTTCACATGAGTTGCATGTCCACTTAAAAGTAGCCTTTTTCTCGGTACGATTTTAGGTGGTATGTGAGTTCCATCGGCACTTGAAATCACGGGGGTACTACAGTTCCAAGTGTGGTTAACCGAGAATTTTTTATTGTTCACACGAGTTGCATGTCCACTTGAAACTGGTTTTTCCTTGGTATGATTTTAGAGGGTATGTGAGTTGCACCGACACTTGAAATCACGGGTACTTCAGTTGCAAGTAGGGTTGTAACTGGGAACATTTTTTAATTATTCACACGAGTTGCATGTCCACATGAAACTATCATTTTCCTCACTAGGATTTTAGGGGATATGTGAGTTCCATCGGCACTTGAAACTGTCATTTCCCTTACGGGTACTACAGTTGCAAGTAGCGTTGAAACTGGTAACATTTTTTGATTTGTTAACACGAGTTGCATGTCTACTTGAAATTGGTCTTTTTCTTGGTATAATTTTAACAGGTATGTGAGTTGCATCATCACTTGAAATCATGGGTAGTACGGTTGCAAGTAGGGTTGTAACTGGGAACATTTGATTTGTTCACACGAGTTGCAAGTTCACTTGAAACTAGTTTTTTCCGGAGAGATTTTAGGGGGTACGTGAGTTGCATAAACACTTGAAATCACGGGTATTTTTGGGTACGATTTTTTAGGGGTATGTGAGTTACATCAACACTTGAAACTGTCATTTTTCTTACGGATAGTATAGTTGCAATGTGTGTTGTAACCGGGAACATTTTGATTGTTCATACGAGTTGCATATCCATTTGAAACTAGCCTTTTTCTTTGTACGATTTTAAGCAACGATGTCACGGATTTGTCTAATTTGAATATATCTAGACACAATTTAATATATAATTCATCTAAATTTAGGCAATTTGCAACATCCTTTTCAGGTTAGAGGGTGTAGCTTTGCAAGGCTAGAGTGCAGCTAGCGATCGAGCGTCGCTCGTGAGTTATGAGAGTAGGCAGCTAGATGGTGAGGAGTGAGCCCGTGAGTTTATGGGGAAAAAGTTTTTCCCGGATGCATGCGCGCGTGTAGAGGACTAGATGCTGCTGCTTGCTGGACTGCTTCTTCGTTTAAAATTTCCTGTTGTTTTCTGTGCAAGATGACCCGGGGAAATAATAGGATGAGAGCCCAAGTCCGAAGAGGTTCGAGGAAGCAGAACTGGAGAGGACACTTGCAGCAACTGGCTCTGCAGGCTGCAGCCTGTGGCCACTGAAACCGCCTCAGCTTTGCTTGACCATGGTCATGCCCTACAAGACAATGTTCTTTTTGTATAAACTGAAAAACTGTAGACAAGATACTCCTGCATGGATAAGGATGTTGCAGAGGGTAACAAGTGCACAAAATGACCGTTGTAAATTAAGCACAAAAATTGCCAACGTTCAGTTTTCACGTAATACACCCGCCCTTTTCTCAATACAAGCAAGGATACATTCATAATAACACTAGGCAAGATTACCTAGTAACAAGTTCTTTTTCCTTTTCTTTGAAACAGAAATTGTTTTCCTTTTTGCCAATTAGATTACCTAACAAGTTCAGAAAAGGAGCACCAAAACTATGAGGAGGAAAATTCCTTTGGACCCGGTACACGAACTGATTTTTTTTTCCAAAAAGGGCTAAAACCCCAGTCCTCTGCATCGATTGATGCACACAGACTTTTATTAATAGTCCATGACCTAATTAGCATGGACCCTTTTCATTATGGCAGTGCTAATCTCAAAGCATAGGGTCACGATAGTTGCCCAAACTTAAGAATTCCGTATATAATTTTCCAGCGCCATGACTATCGTATGAATACGATAGGCAACTTCGGTGACGCGATGGCGTCGGCTCTCGGCCCAAATTATGCCCAAGGCCGATGCCGGCACAGTGGCTGCCGATGAGCGTCGAGGTGTGGCAAGAAATCCCTACGGACAAGGCGATGCAAGAATAATTCAGGACAATGCTCGGTGCGGCGCCCTGCTCTGTCGACGTCGGTAGCTCAACTTAGGGCATGTACAATGCTAGAGAAGGTATGTCTTCTTTTAGTCCTCCACATCATCTAGAGAAGTCATTAGAGATAAATTATACAATGTATTATTCCTTATTGCCATCTCTACGAATTAATGAGAATTGTCTATTTTTGGTAAGAAATTAATTTGCTAAGGGAAGACATATGGTACAACCAAGAAATTAGCTTTCTCTTAGTTTTAAGAGATCATCCCTTAGCTAAGGGAAGACAACCTCATCTTTCTTATTTCTCTCTCCTCCAACTAAGCAAATATCCAACGTGGCAGTCATAAGAGAAGGCTGACGTCATTGCATTGTACGTGCCCTTAGAAGCACGGACATGGTGCCACAATTTCATATGATGCACACGAATAAAATTGAACAAAATTATATATGCTAAGATGTTATATTGTCATTCATCAGGATCGAACGACCTGTTGGCCATGAAAGCCCACAAGAACCTTCGCCCCCAGCGCGACCGCCTCCTGCAGCTGCAACGCCGCCTGGAGCAGCTCAGCCTCAGCCCCGGCGACGCCGACCACGCCGACAGGATCAAGGAACTCGCCAGGGACCTCTTCAAGGTCTACTTCATCGGCATCGAGGCCGGCGCCCGCCTGCTCGCCGCCTGCCTCAAGCTGGCGGCCGAGCGCGGCGCGCGCCTCGCCGTCAACCTCGCCTTCGCCGCCATGCCCGACGAGCGGCTCCACGACGCGCTGCTCGAGCAGCGGCTTCCCGCGCGCCCCACCACCCAGACCGAGGCCTTCTCCCGCGTCGAGGCGACCTTCAACGCCGTCAAGGTCGTCCAGGACCATCACGTCCCGCGCTGCATCGAGCACCTCGTCGGCCAACGCCCGCCCACCGTCTTCGATGCCTACAACGGCCGCGGCAAGACCGACCGCTCCGACCCAGCCCCGGCCACCGTTGTGGACCTGGACAAGGCGCGCGACTACCTCGACCGCGCGTGCACCCTCGCGGACCTCGCCGTCAAGCACATCGACCTTGCCGTCGTCGTCATCTCCAGGTTCATCGACCCCAAGAAGGTCGCCAGCCTCGCCGAGATCACCGATAAACACCCATACATCTCTGAGGTACGTACAGATCTGTTTGTCGATCTCGTGTTTGTGAACTAGACAATGCTTCCATGAACTAATCTTTGATCTAATCAAGATCCAATTTTGTTCATTTCACTGCAGGACGGACCTTACCCATCGGATTGAGTGATGATTCACCGACGTGCTTCACCTGGTCGAGGATGTCAAGCGATGGGAACCCTGGCATTGTTGATCAAAGCCGTTTAATTTCTGTTTCGCGACCTTAGATTTTCAGTTCTGTTCTGTCAGATTAAGCTCTGCTACTATCTATCTAGTTTGAGTTTAAATTTGAACTCGGTTGGATGATTCGTGATGGTTTTTATGAGATGGTTAAGGCTAATTGGAAGAAACCGGTACATGGCCAAACGCCTATCCTACGATGGAATAACAAAATGCGTACTTTACGCAAGTTCCTTCGGGGTTGGGCCAGACATACAACGGGTATCCTAAAAAAAAGAAAAATTACGCCTAACACTTATAATAGATGACTTAGAGGCTTTCGCGGAGGTAAGGCCATTAACTGCACAAGAAATTGAGCTTAAAAGCCAATCGAATGCAGAGATAGCCTGACTTCTTCGCGAAGAGGAACTCAAATGGTACCAACGCTCTAAAGCTAAATTCATTCTGGAAGGAGATGGGAATACTAGATACTTCCATGGAGTTGCCAATGGCAGTCATAAGAAGAAACTTATTCACTCTTTGATTCAGGACGAAGGTATGATTGAGGGATAAGAACATCTGAAGTCATATATTACTACATATTATAAATCCTTGTTTGGAGCCCCAGTGGAGAATTCTTTCTCTCTGGATGAGTCCCAAACGTCCGATATTCCCCAGGTTTCGGATGAAGAAAATAGTTTTCTATCTGCCTCATATTCCGAGGAAGAGGTCAAGAAAGCGGTTTTCGAAATGGAACATAACAAAGCACCAGGTCCTGATGGATTCCCAGCGGAATTTTACCAAAAATTCTGGGACGTTATCAAGGAGGACCTGATGAATTTGTTTGGGTTTTTACAGGTTGGACAATTGGATCTCTTTAGACTCAACTTTGGTAACATAATTTTACTGCCTAAGGTTAATAATGCAGAACGGATACAATAGTACCGTCCAATCTGCTTGTTTAACGTTAGCTTTAAAATTTTCACTAAAGTTGTTATAATTAGACTAAATTCGGTTGCTGACAATGTTGTTAGCCCGTCTCAAACTGCGTTCATGCAAGGAAGAAATATCCTAGATGGGGTTGTGATTCTGCATGAAACAATTCATGAACTACACTCAAAAAAATTAAATGGTGTACTATTCAAGATTGACTTTGAGAAGGCTTATGACAAAGTTAACTGGTCTTTCCTCCAGCAAACACTCTGTATGAAAGGTTTTTCTGAGGAGTGGCGTGCTTTAATTCAGTCTTTTGTGTCTGGGGGTAGTGTTGCCATTAAAGTAAATGATGATACTGGCAAATACTTTCAGACCAAGAAAGGACTGAGACAAGGGGATCCACTATCGCCTTTACTATTTAACATAGTGGCTGATATGTTGGCTATCCTTATTGAGAGAGCAAAGGCTGACTGCCAAATTGAAGGTGTAGTTCCACATCTCATTGATGGTGGACTTTCTATTCTTCAATACGCTGACGATACAATTCTTTTTATGGAACACGATCTGGAGAAAGATAAGAATCTGAAATTAATATTATCAGCATTCGAGCTCTTATCTGGGTTTAAAATATATTTCCATAAAAGCGATTTGTATTGTTTTGGCGAGGCCCAAAACGAGGCCCACATATATGCTGAACTTTTCGGCTGTGGTCTGGGTCAGTTTTCAATCAATTATTTGGGAATACCGATTCATTATCGGTGTCTCACAATTGCTGAATGGAAGCTTGTTGAGGAAAGGATACAAAAACGTCTTAATAGTTGTAAAGGAAAATTGTTATCTCTTGGGGGAAGACTAGTACTTTTAAATTCAGTTCTTACTAATATGGTATTGTATATGATCTCGTTTTTCCAAATGCCAAAAGGGGTTTTGAACAAAGTGGATTATTTCCGTTCAAGATTCTTTTGGCAAGGGGATAGTGAGAAAAAGAAATATCGTCTGGCCAGATGGAATGTGGTTTGCCGGCCGAAGGAGTTTGGTGGACTAGGCATACACGATTTGCAAGTCAAAAACACCGCGCTTATGGGCAAATGGCTTTTTAAACTACTTACTGAGGAAGGCGTTTGGCAAACCATGTTATGGAGGAAATATGTGGGCTCCAAAGCTGTGTCTCAAGTGGTATGGAAACCCGGAGATTCACATTTTTGGGCAGGACTTATGGCCACCAAGAAACATTTCTTTCATTTTGGTGCTTTTGAGATTAAGGATGGATCACAAATTAGGTTTTGGGAAGATAAATGGCTAGGCCAATCTACTCTTGTAACAGTACTGACTCTATATTCAATTGTTAGACATAAAGGGGATACAATCTCCACAGTGATGGAGGACTATCCTCCTAATGTGTCTTTCAGAAGAAGTCTCATCGGTCCTAGACTATTATCTTGGAACAATCTCCTATTACGGTTATCCAGGATACAATTGTCAGACGGTGTTGACGTGTTCAAATGGAAATTACTGGAAAGTGGTAAATTTTCTGTTGGCTCACTATATAAAGCTCTGGTCCAACCTGATTTCCTAGTCGATGATAGTAGTAAAATTTGGAAAATGAAAATACCCTTAAGACGAAGATATTTGCATGGTATCTACGGAAAGGGGTAATTCTAACAAAGGATAATCTTGTAAAGAGGAATTGGCATGGAAGTACACAATGTGTTTTTTGTCATCAAGATGAGACAATTCGACACTTATTCTTTCAATGTCGTGGGAATGACCACGGCAGATGCTGCAATCGGCAGCGAGTAGTAGAACGAAGGGCAAGGGCGGCCAGCCATCTGCGGTGCGAGATGAGGGCAAAGACATGTGGTTTTACCTGTGTTCGGCCCTGAGGGTAAAGACCTACTCCGCTAGATTGTATTATGGAGGTGTTTAATGAGCGAACTCGGCGACTAGGCGGCGAGTTGCTTGGGTATGAGGGAACGATCTCTACTCACCCCTTAGGGAGGTTTATATAAGCTTACCTCCCTAGGGTTTACATATCTCAACCGATTCGGTTACAACTTTGTCAATCGTTTAACTCGACCGACCGGGCCTATCTACTTTGGGCCTTCGACCTCCAAATGCTGTACCGATGGGCTTTGATCCACTCGCCGCTCGCAGCCCACTCGCCAGCCTTGGGCTATCGGAACGTCGGCCGAGGATACCCCAAGAGGCATATCCCCATCAAGAGTCCCCGAGGCCGTCGTTGATTAGCGCGGGTGGCTGCCGCGATGGAGTATACGGCTTCAAGTTGGCATCCATAATCGTCGGCGGGCTCCTGCGAAGGAAAAAATCCGGCAACCGAGTTGCGTCTTGGGTGAATCGAACTAACGGGCGGCCTCGGCGAGTAACTCAGCGAGCGGGTGGCGGGAGGCGGACCGTCGGCGTGGTCAAACTAGCCGTTAAGGTAACTCGGTAACTTCGGCGTAATCATCGGCGATAACGGCCCCTAATTTGGCGGGCAGCTTCGCTATATAAGAGGAATGGTAGGCTATCGGAAAGCCAACCGCCCACCAGTTCTTCCGAGTACGCACATCTTTCGCCCGTTGATCTCGCGATCTGACCGACCCACAATCCTTCGACCTCCAAGCAAATCCTCAGCCATGGCCCTCTCCACCGAACCTTGGGGTAGATCCAAGTGCACCAGGGCCGGCCTCCTTCGAGGAGGCCGGAATCATGGGCATCGCCGGGCGAATCCTCGGCCGAGAAACGACCCCGAACCCGCGCGAGAGAGAGTTCATCTGCTTCACTAGTCACCTCGAGCGGGGCTTAGGGGTTCCCACTTCTCTGTTCTTTCGGCGCTTCTGCGCCTACTACGGGATCCAGCCCTCGGATCTGGGTCCCCATAGTATCGAGCAGCTCGCCATCTTTGTGGCGTTCTGCGAGTGTTACTTGGGCTGCCGCCCTATTTTCCCTTGTGGCAAGATCTGCTCCACGGACGGATCACCGCGAGCGGCTGACCCAATGCTAGCTGCGGGCGGCTAACCTTCCAACTCAAATCCAAAGCCTCCTTCTTCGACCGATCTTTGCCCAAAGCATGGCGGAAAAAGTCTTGGTTTTATGTGACCGAGGCGACCGGCGAAGGGCGGCGATCCCGATACTCGGCCAACCGCTCCGAGCCATGCAATCTCCGTGTCGCCAAGCTCCCGACGACCAAAGGATGGTTGTTGACGAGATGCTCCGCACCATTCGTGGTCCGAAGAAGAAGGGGCTCAGACGGTGAACTTGTACAACTGTTGGCTCGGCGGGCTGTTCCACTCGCCCAACGCGAGCACTATATGTACCAAGACACGCCGAGAAGACTCGACGAAGGCCTCGCCCGAGTGGAAGCCGGAGGACTACCTCCTGGCGTCAAGAGGATCACCAGCGGCATACACGGATGCGCAGCCGGGCTCCCTCCATACACCGTGAAGCGTCCGGCCCAACGGTAATAATTTGATCTCGCTCAGCGATCGCATATGCAACATGGTAATTCTAACTTTGTTCCATGTTCAACGCAGCTATTTCAAGTAGTGGAAGGTGGCTACCACCCGCCGATGACGAGAGCTCGGGCCATCCGCCCAGACACAAGCGAGTCGCCTCCGCCAAGGGTAATGAGGACGATGAGGACGAATCCGAAGAGATCGCCCACTGGTCCGAAAGACCTGGGCAACGCGTCAGCGAACTCGAGGCGTAGGAGCCTCGGCGCCATGACGATGACGAGGAACTCCGGAGACCACCTCGCTCCGTCGCCACTCCCGCGAAGAAGAAGGAGAAAGAGGCGAGGCCCCCCGAGGAGGAGGACGGCCGCCAAGATGGCCTCACCGCCGCTGCCGAGCAGCTCCGATGCCAGCTCGGCCGGTGGCGGCCCCGCAACAACCGCTAGATGCACCATCCATGGAGGCACCGCTGGCCTCGATGCCCCGCCGCGCGGTCTCCGGGCTAGGAAGGCTCGCCGAGGCGACTTCGCCGCAAAGTCCCAGCGTGGCGGTCTCGCCGCAAGGAGGCTCCGGTTGCGGCAGCTCCTTGCAAGGAAACCTCCGCGCCCGAGGCGCCAACCGCTACCTCAACATCAAAGAAACCGTCGTATCCCGGGCCTCGGGCGCTCGAACTGGGCTCATCGCCGCTTGGCCTTTAGCCGGAGAAACCGCCGCCTTCGACAGGCTGTGTTTCATTCCGCCGCCAAGTGAGTGTACTCGGCCGCCTTTCTCTCTTAGTATTTTGAATGTTTTTCGAATTGTCTCGATCGTAGGACCGGAGTGAAGAAGATGGGCCACCCGACGGTGGTCAAGGTGCCCTCCGCCACTAGCGAGAGGACCCTTCCGTAAGAGGAAGGTGGACGAGGTCGCCGCTTCCACGGAAGGCAGCAAGAAGGCCAAGCGGCGACATCGCCATCGCCTCTCGACGACACGGCAGCGCATTGCCGGGCCCTTGGAAGCGAAGCGTCCACGAAGGGAGGCATTTCGTTTCAGACCGGAAGAAGCGAGCTCCTTTGGGGCAGCGCTAATCGCTTCCCCGCTTCATGACCAAGGCGCCACGGCGAGTGAGGCTGCGACCAACCCGCTTCCGAGACCGCCGACGCTGAGATTGACCAACGTCGCGGGCACACACCGGCTGCTTGCGTCGTGGACGCCGCAATCGCACCGGCATGCTTGGCGCGCCATCCAGTACCTCCGGTCCCGAGGATCGGTCGGTGCTTTGGCGGCCGATTCTTTATAGTTACTTGTTTTGTGCGCTCGAGTCCAGTCCCCGAGTGCGCACTTCGCTAAATTGTAGCGGGTGGGCCGAGTGATTTTCGAGCCGCCCTCGAGTGCGCACCGCTAAATTGTAGCGGTGGGCACCGAAATTCGTGTACCGACTTTGAAAATTTGCGGGTTTACAATCGAGTCGGCAGAGCGATTGGCTGCGGCGTCTTGAGAAGGAGTTGGCGCCTCCAAGAAGTAAACAGAGCTTGCAATTCTGCCGAGGTGGTGGCTCGCCAGAGCTTGTCCTCGCTGGCGAGCGATGGCGTAGATCTGCGTTAAATCGCTGAGCAAAGGATCGCCGACCTCGGCGCGAATGCGGAGGCGAAGAAGAAGCGAGCTCGTGACGGGCGAGCTAAGGCGCCGTTGTCGCCGCGGAAGAAGACCGAAGGTGTCGGAAGCCCTCATCGTTGGGCTTCGTGATGATAAAACGCCGCTCAAAGCTTCATCACGGGCTCGCCGCCCGCTGCTTCGTGAGTGCGCCTTCCCGCCTTTGTAGTAGTTATATTGTTTGTGGTTTCCGTGGTGCTCACAACTGCTTCCGCCTAGCAGCCATGTGATTGGTAGCCATGAAGAAGCGAGTTCTCTTGCGAGGGAGTGCGTGAGCATGCTCGTCGACCGGCGACGCTTGTCGGCGACTTGCATCCGCCGCTTACCTTCAAGAGATGTCGCCACGGAGGTTATTCGGTGACCTCGTTGAGGTGTGGGAGTACTTGGAGAAGGCACCGCGGTCGTGGAGTTCATGACGGGTCGGCGCTTCGACGTGAGCGCCGACGGCTCGAGCCCGGACTCGCCCACTTCCCGAAGACTTCGACCTCGGCGATGTGACGAGTGGTTATCCTTCATCGCCCGGCGCGGTGGATCCGTCGAAAGTTCTTAAGCTGCAAGAACGTGCCGCTGCACTCGAGCGTGTTTGGGCGATGGGCGACCTTCTTCCGCATCAGAAACGGTCGTCGCGCGAACGACCCCGAGCCGCCGCAACGCGACTTCAAGGTCGAGCAGCCTTCCGCTGGGCGATGGCGGGCGGTGACGACTTATCCATCGAACCCGTAATCGCATTCATCCGAAAGCGCCGGACGGTGCATCATCGCCGGCTCGCGGAATAGTGTTAGTAGCGCTTCGCCGAGTAGGCATATTTTGTAATGTAAGACAATGCGATATGCGATTAAATGGAACGTTGTGTTCATTTTGCTATTTGTTTGCGTGTTTTGATTGATTTTGGGTGAGTCCCCGAGCCGCCCGCCCTTTTGCGGTTCACCTTAGATATGATGTTTTGTTGTTTATCATGTGTGTTGTTGGTTGAGTCGACTCGCTGAAGCTCGGAGAGCCGCAAGGCGACTCCTCGAGTGCTCAGATTTTACCGCTTTTCCCCAGACGCTAACGGGCCGGGTGGCCGAGTCCCCAGCGTGGTACTTGGTAGTTCAAGCGCGACTCGAGGGTGATTGAGGACTGAGCGTTGGTGTGAGCGCCACTCCTGCTGGCCGGTGGGTCGATCGGCGTGGCAGTCTGCACGCCTCTTACTTGGCGTTTTCCTGTCCGATCGAGACGAATCGGTATCCGGTCCCGGCGTGGTATTTAGCCGCTCGAGTCGCTATGCCGAGGATGCGGAGGACTGTGGTCAGGGAAGCGAGGATGATGTCTTGGTTCAGAAACCAGCCGAGCTAGGCGACTCGATGGGGCTCGATTGGCGTTTTCGTGGACGATGCAAGACTGAAATGACTCGGTGCTCTTACATCGCGACTACTTAGCCGTGCGTACCGCTGTACCAAGGGTTGACTTGTATTTTAGCATGACGTTAATTACGAAAACGAGTGGCACAAGGCATGGAGAGGAGACGAATTTTGCAGGAACCGTTTCTTTTATTCATAGCGACTGGAGAGTACACATGTGGGGTTCTAGGTATAGAACTTCCGGAGGAGATTTACATTCCACGGCCGCTTGACGCGAAGTTCACCGTCCCGCGACGCCGACGAGGTAGTAGGCGTCGTTGCGTCTGGCGCTCGATAGCGAACGGGCCTTCCACGGAGGAGAGCTTGTGCATGCCCTTCTTGTCTGGATGAGGCGTAACACCAAGTCGCCTTCTGGAAGGTGCGGGTTTTCACCCGTCGGGTGTGGTAGCGACGAGCCCTTGCCGATAGATAGCGGTGCGCGATCGGGCGAGGTCGGCGCCGTCGAGTTGGTCGAGCCCATCTTGGCGGGCCAGTTCGCTGGCGGCCTCCGTATAGTGGACGATCCGCGGCGAGTCGTGTTCGAGGTCGGTTGGCATGACAGCCTTGGCCAGAGACCATGAAGAAGGGGTGAATCCTGCCGACTGCTGACCGAGGTGCGGATTCCCGGATGACGGAGGAAGCTCTTGACCCAGCATCCAGCGGTGCGCCGAGTGGTACTTTGAGTCGCGGCCAGCCGTGGAGGATGCTTTGGTTGGCTCGTTCCGCTGGCCGTTGGATTCGGGTGTCGACGCGAGGTCGAGCGGATGTGGTGCTCTCGCAGAACTCGCCATTGCTCCCTTGGCGAAGTTTGTGCCGTTGTCCGTGATGATGCTGTTGGAAACCGTAGCGGTATATGAGCTCGCGAGGAACTTAGTGGCGATCTTCCGTCGCATTTCGGACTGGCTTGGCTTCTACCCACTTTGTGAATTTGTCGTGGCGACCAGCGGTGGGTGTAGCGAGGGGCCTTCTTAAAGGGCCTACCATGTCCATGCCCCACGGCGAATGGCGGTGATGGGGATTGTTTTGCGCCAAACTTGAACGTGCGTCTGGTTGGCGTTTCGGCACCCGGCGCGCTGGACGATATCGGCGTCGGCATGTGCGGTGGGCCAGAAGCCGTGTCGCATGGCTTTGGCGATCAGGAGCGCGCGGCTGGTGGCCGCAATCGCCGAGTGGATGTCGTGTAAGATTTTGCGCCCTTCACCGTTGGGCTGCAGCGTTGAATACGCCGGTGACTGCGCTTGTAGCTCGCCGTCGATGATGGTGTAGGACTTGCATCGGCGAGCGATCATTCTAGCGCTTGTCTCGCTCATGGGCAGGTTGCTGTCTCTGTGGCGATGTAGGGCTTGGTCCAGTCGTCTGGCTCGGTGACGAGTGCGACCAAGGTTGCCTCTGGTTGGAGCGGAACTCCAATGTCGATCTCCTTCGGGGGAGAGACTGATGGCGTGAAGATGGTGTCGAGGAACACGCCGGCAGGTGGTGCGAGTCGAGCCGACCCGATGCGAGAGAGGGCGTCGGCCTCCTCGTTCTTCCTCCTGTCGATCCACTCGACGAGTAGCCGTGAAGTGGCCGCCCACCTTGTCCACCTCTTGGCGGTATGCCGCCATGGTAGAGACGGCGTCGCGGTGCGGCGACTTGACCCGCAACGAGGTCGGAGTCTCCGTATTATCGGCGATTGACGCCATCTCCTTGCGGCTCGCATGCCGTGGAGTAGGGCCTCAGATTCGCCATGTTGTTGGTGCAGGCGTGAATTCGAGGCGGAGGATGTAGCGGAGCTTGTCGCCTTTGGTGAGGTCAGCACTATCCCGCTCTGCGCCGTCCGCGTTCTTGGACCCGTCGTGTGCTCGGAATGGAGGTACGGCGGCTTCTCGCTCTTGGGCCTCCTCCCAATCGGCGAGAAGTCGGCGGTCTGCGACTTAATCGCCTCGTTTCGTATTTAATGTTGTGGACGCCGATCTCGACGGCCCACTTGGCGACCGCCCGGCCGCCTCGCGATTATGGATGATGTCTTGTAGTGGAGCCGAGGAGACGACCGTGATGGGTGCTCTCGAAGTAGTGCGCGGCGCCTGAGCTCAAGACCGCGATACCAGCTTTTTGGTATGGGTATCGGCGCGCGACTGTTAGGACCTCGCCGATGTAGTATACCGCCGCTGACTGGGCGCTTTTTTCCTTCCTCCGGTCGATTCGACCATTACAGGCCGACGAGGCGCTCGGACGCCGCGACGTAAACCAGCATGGGCTCCTTGTCGACGGGTGCGGCGAGTAGTGGTGCGGCGTAGCACCTTTTGAGGTCGCGAGCGCGTCGTCCGCCTCCTTGTCCCAGGAAGGTGGGATTCTTGCGCATCAGCGGTATAGGGGCATCGCTTTTCGCCAAAGCGGGGATGAGGCGGCGAGCCGCCACGCCCGGCCAGCTTCGGACGCCGCGCAGCACTCGGGTTTGCCGAGCCGGCGATCGTGTCGATCTTCGTTGGGTTTGCCTCGATCCTCGCTTGGAGACGACGTACTTAGTAATTGCTCGGCGGGTACAATCAAGGTGCACTTGCTGGGTTGAGCTTTATCTTGTACCTCCGCAGGTTGGCGAAGGTCTCGCGAGGTCGGCGGTAGGTCGCCTTGGCGATCGGATTTTACGACCACGCCGCCGATGTAGACGTGGATGTTGCGGCCAATTTGGCTCGCGAGGCATTCTTGCATGCACCGCTGGTACGCTGTTCCGGCGTTCTTGAGGCGAAGGTCATGGCGGTGTAGCGAAGGTTCGAATGGCGTGATGAACGCCGTCTTCTCCTCGCCCTCGACAGCCATTTTGATCTGGTTATACCCGAGTAGGCGCCGAGGAAACAACGACTCCGAGCCCGCGGTGGAGTCGATTATCCGATCGATCCATGGAGGACGAACTGCTCCTTTGGGCAAAGCGCTGTTCAGGTTT
The DNA here is from genome assembly GCA_030063025.1 of Avena longiglumis. Taxonomy (NCBI): domain Eukaryota; kingdom Viridiplantae; phylum Streptophyta; class Magnoliopsida; order Poales; family Poaceae; genus Avena; species Avena longiglumis. The sequence goes on from CP125973.1 coordinate 537,409,639, forward strand.
GTGTAGTCGATACACATTCTCCAGTGTCCCGCTTCTTCTCGACCAGGACTGGGTTTGCCACCACTTGAGTATTTAATTGGCGGATGAAGCCGGCAGTAGTAGACGCCGCACTTCTCGGCGATTGCCCGCGGCGTTCTTTGAATGGTCAGAGCGATCGCTGACCGGTCGCACTTTGGGGTCGGTGTTTAATTTGTGCTCAGCGAGCTCCCTAGGGACACCGTGCATGTCGGAGGGTTTCCATGCGAAGATGTCCCTGTTCTCACGGAGGAACTCGATGAGCGCGCTTCCTATGCCGGGCTCATGCCTGTCCCGATCGCCACCGTCTGGCCGGGTCGCCTGGGACCAGCTCGACGGCAAAAGTGCGCGTCGTGGCCTCAAAGGTTGAGGTGTTTGTGCCCTCCGAGTTGGGCTTCTTGAGTATTGTGGGGTCCATTGTTGACCCCGCCGTGATTTGGCGAGCTCATCGGGCGTGACTAGCTTCCGCCGCGACGGCCGGGCGAAGTTCGCCCTTTGGCCTCGCATTCGGCGGCCATGTCGGGGTCGCCGTTAATGGTGATGACGCCGCACGGCCCGGGGAGTTTCATCGCGTTGTACGCGTAATGGGGTGCCGTCATGAATTTGGCGAACGCCTGGCGCCCCAGGACGCAATGGTAAGGCTGTCAAGGGCACCAGTCAAGACGATCCGCCGGTGCGGAAGTTTGCCGGAGTGCCAAGGTGACGGTAGCGTGACCTTGCCGATCGGGTACGCCCGACCGGGACGATGCCGTGGAACGTGGTGGGTTGTTCGATCATCGATCGCGGGAGCCGCAGCCTCAAGGTGTCGAGGTAGAGGATGTTGATGGAGCTGCCGCCCATCGAGTCTTGGGGAGCCGAGTCGCCGACCTTGGGCTTGACCACCGTGGCGACTCGCCCCGATACTGGCGCGTGGCGAGTGGTCTTGCCGCTCTGTGATGGGTTGCCCGACCAGTTCGTGAACCGGGGACGTCTGTCTGGCCACCGCTGACGGCGGCGCTGGCGATGACCTTCTTCGCTCGTGTTGAAGCCGTGAAGGTGTGGAGCGAGCCGCTACTTTGCCGAATTTTCCGCCGTTTTGCGGTCGTTGTCGGTGTCCTCCGCTGCCGCGTGCCTTCTCGATCTCCCCGAGGGTGGCGGCCGGGCGGTGGTGTGCGTATGGGCTTTCCTTCCCGCCGTGAAACGCATGGTTGGTTAAGGAGGGCCGCGATCGAACCTTGGCTTGTTCTGTAGTTCCCGCCGCCGCTGCCGCTGTTCTCCGTCACGGCGGTAGCTCTTGGGGTCGCAGCGTGTTCAAAGCGGCGACGGTCGACCGCCCATCGTTGCGGCGCTTGCTCGTGAGGCGAAAAGCCGCCAGAAGCGTAGGTCGGTTCGGGCGCCGCTGCCGCCCGCGCCGTTGCCCTCCGACTCGTCGTCGACGCCTTGGTTGGGATCTTCCTCGCATCGCTTGGCGATCTCGAGGAGGTCGGGATGTTGTCGAGTGTGCGGCGTGTCGCTTGAGCTTGGCGACTAGAGGCTCGAGCGCACGAGGTCTTGAAGCAATGGATCGCGGTGTCCGGTGGATGCCGACCGCTGTACCAGAGTTTGCCACCGTTGGACCCAGCTATGGTCGACTCATGGGTCCCCGGACGATCGCCCAGTGTCCTCGGCGGTGGTGGCGGTGTAGGAGCACTCAAGTGTTCGACGGCGCCCCGCATTTCCTCCTGTGAGTCGGCGTCGCCCGGGGAGCGTGTTGATCCATTGCCTGCACGTCCCCTCCATCATTAGTGGGAGGTAACGGGCGGCGAGTAGGTCAGTGTGACCCGCGATCCCCATTGCCATGAGTTATGTGTCGAGCTGCCGCTGGGTCGACGAGGAGTCGATTTTTCGATCTCCTTGGCGCCTTGAAGTTGGGTACTTTTCGCCTCGGATCATTGGTCCAAGCACTTGGGCCCTAGTCGATCGAGCGATCCATAGGCTCGCCATCGCGGCGCGAGTAGTTAGGTGTGCCGCAGTCGCCGGGCTGGCGCCAGCTTTTGTTGTTGATGATGAGTGCGAAGGCCGATTGGCTCTCCATTAGCGGCGACGAGGTTGGTCGCCGTCCGGGATCGTTGGAGAGTGCCGATTCGCGGGTCGCCGTTGAGCTGCAGCGGGCGGCGGGCAATTGAGGGTGTTTGCCACCGGACGGCCGCTGAGGCCGCTTCCGAGGAGCGCGAGTACACTCGCCTGCGAAGTCGGCGCCGCTTTTGCTGTTCCACGGCCTTCGAGTAGGGCCCCGACGCATCGATCAGAAGGCGCCGCCGCCGTCGCCGCGGATGCTGTCGACGCGGCTCGCCTGCCACGAGGTTGTCCATCGGGGTGGAGAATGTGGAAGGCCGTCGCATCTCGCCCCGTGAGGAGACGACTATCCGCGCCTGGTCCTCGGGAGGTGCGGTTGGGTGGTGGTGGGGCACCCATCGCTGATCTCGGGCGAGGTCGAGCGCTTCCCTGGTGGCGCTGCTCGCAGATCGCGGCCGCTATGCGAGCCGGGTCGCTCGTCGCCGAAGTTCGTGGCGCCCGAACGGTGGGGTTCAGCGTGACCGATCCGCCGCTGGTAGCGTGATAGCTCGCTGTCACCGCCGAGGCGAAATTTTTCGCCGCTCGCCTCCTTGCGTATCGCCTCCGCCGCCAGCGGAGTTCCTCGACCGCCGCCGTGGCGTTAGGAGGATCGGGTGGAGAAAGGGTCCTCCGGATCGGTGCCGGTGGCCATGTAGGTCGCGGGCGTGGCGAGTAGATCCGCTGGAGGTCGGCGGTTTTCCGACCCGAGTAAGTCGAAGATCCCGAGGATGGAGGGTCCTCGAAATCTCTGCGTTGGAGACTGGCGATGGAGCCGCGGACGAGGCCGCGGTGATGGATCCGGCGAGTGACGGGGTCGCCGAAGCGCTGCCGGTGAGGGTCGCGTCTTCCGCGGCCCGAGTTCTCGCCATGTTCTGTGGCCGAGTCGCATCGGAGGCGAGGCGGTGGATCGTGGCGGATCCGCTCGGAGAGCCGATCGCGTGGCGACTCGCGGATGCGAGCCGAGTCCTCCGAGGTGATGACGTCGGTGAAGCCGACGAAGAGGCTGATCGTGCCGACTGGCAGGATCACGCTGTGTGTGACGGGTCGCGCCGCCGGGACATAGCTGCTCGGCAAGATCTGGAGCATCTCGCCGATCGCTATCATGCGGCCGGTGGCGACCGTCTCGTTGATGGGCAGATTGGATCTCGCCGCAGAACACCGCCGACCGCCAGCCCCACGGTGGGCGCCACCGTGGGAATGACCACGCAGATGCAATCGGCAGCAGTAGTAGAACGAAGGGCGGCCAGCCATCTGCGGTGCGAGATGAGGGCAAAGACATGTGGTTTTACCTGTTCGCCCCTGAGGGTAAAGACCTACTCCTGCTAGATTGTATTATGGAGGTGTTTACAGCGGGCGAACTCGGCGACTAGGCGGCGAGTTGCTTGGGTGTATGAGGGAACGTATATCTACTCACCCCTTAGGGAGGTTTATATAAGCTTACCTCCCCTAGGGTTTACATATCTCAACCGATTCGGTTACAACTTTGTCAATCGTTTTTAACTCAGACCGACTGGGCCTATCTACTCGCCTGGGCCTTCGACCTCCAGTCGCCTGGTACCCTGATGGGCTTTGATCCACTCGCCGTTCTGCAGGCCCACTCGCCAGCCCTTGGGCCAGTCGGAAACGTCCCGCTGAGGATACCCCAGTAGGCATATCCCCATCATTCAATGCAAATTTGCTCGTTCTATATGGTCATTCATCCAAATATCTTCTGGCTTATCTCCCCCACGTTTAGTAACCAATGTTTTTGGTAATTGGTTACATGGAATTGTTGATAAGTACAGAACCTTGTTTAGGGTGGGAGCGCTTGCCATTATATGGTCGCTATGGCTTTGTAGAAATGACAAGATTTTTAATAACATTGTGTCTTCCCCTCTGCAGGTTATTTATCGAGCCACGGCTATCCTTCGATCATGAAATATTCTCCAACGCATGGAGTTTCGGGACGTATTTCTGGATGGATGTACGCGATTGGAGGACACGGCGAGGAATATTTTCTCACGACATGGATGGCCGCGTGATCTGAGGATTAAGCTATCTTAGTTTCCAGACTTTAATTTAGTGCCTTTTTTAATGCTTTTTTCATTTTTGTCTTAGTCTGTCATGAGTGGCTGTGTGCATATTAGTTATGCAGAGGCCGGGTGTAAGAATCAAATATTTGGTTAATAAATGCGTCCATTTCCAAAAAAAAAAATCTAGCTAGTTCACTTCCTGGTAATGTAACGCACCTGCATCTACTATATATCTGTGTGGCCAGTCGACTGTTTTAATCATGTTCTGTGATGTCATTTGCTCCGATCCTGGGATTGCCATCGATAGCATGTAGCCTCAGTTTGGTAAGGAACTCATGATGGTAACCAAGAAATCTTTTTCTCTGCATTGTTCTGGTTGTGATCGATACGATGGTAACCATGAAACTCATGAAGTGCATGCCATATTGAATATAAGTGGATTTTCACGGTGACTTTGTTGGCAAAATGGATTGTATTGTAGATAGGAGGCTCTGTTTTCACAATTGTCCTATGTACAAAGATTCTTTATAATCTCAGCGTAAAATTTCCAAATTTAAAAAACATAAAACCTTGCACTTTTGAAATGCTTATATCACTGTAGTAAGAGCATATCCACTCGGGAGGCGTAAAGGTAACGCGATGCAACATAAACCACCCGTCTGTGATGGCTCGGCTAGGGTAGTCGGCAACGCGCTGCAACACGCGCCACGTAGGAAAGTCAGCGCCGGGCCCGCTTGCTAGCCACACAAACCGCCCGTCCGTGATGGTGCCTGACGGCGGGAAAGGGTTCCGCCGCCACCGTTTCCCATCGGTTCTGTCGATGTTTCGGCCCATTGCAGCACCATTTTGCACATGGTCTCGCTGGTTCCTGCCGTTTCCAGTAGGTTCCTGCCGCTCGCGCTGGCGTACCCGCCGGAGTGGATGTTCTGCTATAAAAAGGGCGAGCCCCGGGGAGGAGTATTGTAGGTAGTAGGCTCTGTTTTCACAATTGTCCTATGTACAAAGATTCTTTATAATCTCAGCGTAAAATTTCCAAATTTAAAAAACCGTAAAACCTTGCACTTTTGAAATGCTTATATCACAGTAGTAAGAGCATATCCACTCGGGAGGCCTAAAGGTAGCGCGATGCAACATAAACTGCACGTTTGTGATGGCTTGGCTAGGGTCGTTGGCAACGCGCGGCAACACGCGCCACGTAGGAAAGTCAGCACCGGGCCCCCTTGCGAGCCACACAAACCGCTCGTCCGTGATGGTGCCTGGCGGCGGGAAAGGGTTCCGCCCTCACCGTTTCCCATCGGTTTCGTCGCTGTTTCGGCCCATTCCAGCACCGTTTTGCACATGGTCTCGCTGGTTCCCGCCGTTTCCACTAGGTTCCTGCTGCTCTCGCTGGCTTTTCCGCCGGAGTGAATGCTCTGCGATAAAAAGGGGCGAGCCCTAGGGAGGAGTGTTGCACCACCACACCTCCAAAAATAGCCATGCGTAGCCGCCCTCTTCCTTCCGCTCCCGCACACAACGCACGCGATGAACACACCGACGACGACAGTGAGGATAGTGACGATAGCTTCTCCAACTATGACGAGCCGGCGGAGAGGTAAATCGACCAGTGGGTGATATTGGCCGATATCTAAGCAACACACGGTATGGCGCCACAACAGCGAACTCCCGCAACTGGTTCGGTTAGCCAAACCAGTTTTCTATCCTTGACCCCGTTTTCTATCCAAGGTCCGGTTAGCCAGACCACCAGGGAGCGTTTCGGGTTCAACATCCTCGACCCCGTTTTCTATCCGCATCACATCCGACAACAATAACTCTAGCACGCGTACATCGAGTGCTTTCTTGCCGCCAGTGCAAGCCTTGGTGATGCGGACGTGCGTACCCGCCTCGAACGAGCAAAGGAGGAGTTGAAGACGGAGAAGGCAATCTTCCGCTCTCTCGAAGAGGAGTGGGGCCTCAATGTGCGGGCGTCGTCGACTAACCGTCCTAGCGAGTGTACCTCCAGGCGTCGCGGCCCGTAGCCAGCACCGCTAGTTGTTTTTCAATTCCTATGTAATATTAAATGAAACTATGTGTTAATTTATTGTGTCTTGATTGTTGGGGCCCGTCGGTGTGTGACGGCTTCCCCAAAGTGCCGACAGTTAGGGTGTCAGACCCCAAAGTCACTGCCTACAGTCTTGTAGGCCATCCTTTGGGGGCGTCGGTGAAGACGCTCTTATTCCCTTGTAAACTGAGCACCACGCTAGAATTAGGAAAGAATTTTGTTGGTTTGCTTGAATGTTTGAGATTTGCATGACCGAAGGGTTCTCTTGGTTCCGAATAACATTTGCATCGATCCACGTCCACACCGTATTCAGTTTGTATCTATTTTTGACAATATGTGCTTTCATTTATATTTCCGATGTTTTTGTATTCGTTTTCGCTTCCGCACAAATATGAAAACAAATATGGCACCACTCGGTTCTGTCCGTTTTAGCTCCGTATTCATCCATATTCGAGACGCTAAAAAATAATTATTGAAATGTAACACCATAGTACATGTTGTAATTTTGTAAAATTTGTTACTATGTTACAAAGGACCAGAAACTCCATTGATTTTTCACGGTGACGTTGTTGGCAAAGTCGGTCGTATTATCGTAGATAGGTTCTGTTTTCCACAATTGCCCTATGTACAAAGATGTGTGTGTGGCTTGCAGGGCGGCAGGTCACGCAAACGCAGTGGTCACCGCGTGACGAACCTGGTCAAAGAGGAAGCAAAGGGTGGTGCTTTTCCGGTGGGCCCGGTCTGAAGAGAAACTCCATCGGTTTTTCACGGTGAATTTGTTGGCAAAATGGATTGTATTGTAGGTAGTAGGCTTTGTTTTCACAATTGTCCTATGTACAAGGATTCTTTGTAATCTCAGCGTAAAACTTCCAAATTTCAAAAACGTAAAACCTTGCACTTTTGAAATGCTTATATCACAGGACATTAGTAGAAAACAACACTTTCGTCCGGGCCATTAGTCTCGGCTATGGCTGTGGACGGGACTAATGAACTGCACCGGACGGTCCGAACCACCCCAAACCATTGGTTCTGACCTGTTAGTCACTATTAGTTTCGGTTTGAGATACAAATCGGGACTAAAGGGTCTGGGGCCTGTCTTAAGCTGCGGACACACTCTTTAGTCCCGGTTTGTATCTAAAACCGGAACTAATGGTCTGATCGCAACCGTTTGAATAATCTAGTACGAATCCATTTCAAGGAGTGCTCCCTGCCCTGCACTTCATGAGTTTAATACTAGTGCAGATTTTAGCAAACCATGGATATATACATGGTATCAACAACTGTCCCAGAATGAGAACAAATGACATCACGAGACGAGACATAATTAAAACATGGCATCACTGATAATAATATCACAATTCTCAGATCGATGGGCTGCTGCCATTCGATCGTCCACATCACAGATAGATAGATGCAGATACATTACATTACCCCAGATAATCAAGTTAGCTAACCCAACAGCAGACAGTAGCCTAACCGAACTGGACTAAAATCGATCACGAGGTTGCAAATTAGAAAACATAGTACTACTAGGTAAATTGAAGCGCTCGGCTTGGATCCCACCACCTTCATCACTTGCCAGCCTCGATCGACCAGGTGATGGCCAGCATTCAGGCAATTCAGACAATCGCTTAGTCTGATGGATAAGGTCCGTCCTGCAGTGAAAACGAGCAAAATCAAAAAATGCATATTGGTTAGATCAACGAACTGATTGATGCAAATATTGGAGATACATACACATCGGATCTGGCACTCGTGTATGATGTAGATACCTGAGAGATGAAGACGGTTTTGTCGGTGAAGTCGGAGAGGCTGGCGACCTCCTTGGGGTCGAGGAAGCCGGAGAGGACGGCGACGGCGAGGTCCATGTGACTGACGGCGAGGCTCATCAGGGAGCACGCGCGGTGGAGGTAGGTCAGCGCCTGGGCCGGGTCCTTGCTGCTTCTGGCCACCTCAGATCCGTTACCAGTGGCCTTGCGACCGGCGGCCTGCGCTGCCTTGGCCAGGTTGGGGAGGCCGTGCTTGGCGATGTGCTCGGTGGCGGCGGCGACCGTGTCGTCTGAGTAGCCGATCATGCTGCTTTCCTCCGGGAGCTCGCGGATGTGGCTGGGCGGCCGCACCCCGGCGAGGAGCTCGATGCAGCGCGAGAGGTGGTGCTCCTGGGCCAGCTTCACGGCGTTGAAGGCGGCCTCGACGCGGGAGAAGGCCTCGGCCTGGGTGGTCGGGCGCGCGGGGAGGCGGTGCGCGACCAGCACGGCGTACTGCTGCTCGTCGGGGATGACGGCGAGGGCCGTGTTGAAGTCGAAGCGGGCGCCGCCCTGGAGCACCGTCTGGATGCAGCAGCCGAGCAAGCGAGTGCCGGCCTCGATGCCGACAAAGTGGACCTTGAAGAGGTTCGCGGCAAGCTCCTTGAGAAACGCTGCGTCGTCGTCGTCGCCGTCGGGGCTCTGCTGCTGCTGCTGTAGCCGGCGCCGGAGGTGCAGGAGGCGGTCGCGTTGGGGCCGGAGATTCTTCTGTGCTCGCATGGCCTGCATCAGGACGTCCCTAGCTTCTCCTCGCTCACCAGTCCAGCCATGGCCGCCGCTTGTTCTCGCCTAGCTGGAGTCAGGGGAATAGGCTCGAGGAAGGGAAGCAAAATGGGGAGAACTGGTGGCGTGTTTCCAATGGCAGCGCAGCGCCATGTAAAGGCTGCTGCTAGCTCTGCAGGCTGGCCCCATGAAGACCGCCAGCTTTTGCTTCCTGTTGACCGTGGGCCTAGTGACACCGGCTCACCCATGCTTGACCATAGTCATGCACTACAAGACAGGTTTCTTTTGAAAACGGCAAAAGATATTCCTTGCCAATAATGCATGTAAGATTTTTTTAAAATTAATGTAAAAGTTGTCCAAGTATCTAAAAATATCAATATCTAAAGAGGTATTAGCACGCTTAGGTACAAATCGTTGTATAAGAGGAGCAAACACATACTTTAATTCAAATAGGGCCAGGAGGTTAAAAAAAAGTATACCGTTCTTACTATTTTAATTCAAATAGTCCGAATCAGTCATGTGTCAGCTACGTAGGATTCGACTTTTTGCAGAAACAACCTCCAGCATCATATTTGGACACGGGAAAGCATTTAATGATTTAAACCCCCCGTGTCTTGACTAATTAACGAGGAAGGACATAGTCTGCAGCTGGGACCCACCACCACCACCTTGTGTGTGTGTGTGATCTTATTTGTACGTCGCTTTCCTTCTCGTACCAGTACGCCACTTTCCTTCTCGTACCCGCGCCAGGAGGGTGCCACCACCACCCACCGCCACCCTCTCGCGATTGCCAGGACGGCGCGACTCGATGGCTGCCATCGCTTGTGATCCTGTGTACCATCGCTGGGGTATGGAGGCTCCAGACTACGGTACGAATCGGCCTGCTTTCCCTACTTTTCTTGCTGCTATGTTCATGCGCCGTCGCCGCTGCTGGTTAGGGTTCTTCGCAGACAAGACCAGGTTAAGATCTGGTGTAGATTAGAGATCTTTGAGGAAGTGTTAGAAGCCCTTCCACGATTTCTGTGTGCAATCATGAACTCATTTTGGTATTCCACAGGGTACCCTCGGGTCCAATTTTTGCATGTATTTTCGGTTGATGTAGGACAATGTAAGTAGATATTTTTGATGCCTCGCATGTGTAGGATGTCATTGATATAGTTAGAGGCATAACACTGAGAGTGCCCTGTTTCAACTCTATATTGGCAAACTCACTGAGAGTGCCCTGTTTCAACTTTATATTGGCAAACTCAGTAAAAGGTGTCCTTTTTTGCTGAAATTTGGATATGGTTCTATGTATTTGTACTGAATTTTCTGCAAACTCAGTGGATGTATCATGCAATATTACTAAAATTTAGCTACTTGTAAGTAGTGTTTACTGAATTTTGGCAAAGTGCAAATGATGTACAAAGATTTTTTTTGTAAATGCAGATGTTGTTTACTGAATTTGGGCTCGATGCAATGTAGGTGATGACCCTGACAAGTTCACTTTGGCTATAGAGTATGGTGGAATATTTTCTGGATTGCATAAAGGTGGTGAAATTGATTACTATGGGGGATCACTTGATTTCTTTGATCACTGCAATTGTGACACATGGTCACTTCTTTGGATACATGATTTCCTGATTGAACTAGGGTGTGAAATAACAGAGGATTTGAATGTGTACTGGTGTTTACCTGGGAAAGAACTAAAAGATGGTTGCCTTGTATGCATTCAGCAAGATTCTGATATTCTGTCCATGATTGTAGCTGCCAAGAAGCACAAGCTTCTAAATGTTCTTGCTGATCATGGCAACTACCTCAAGGGTCTAAGGCCTGACGTGATTCTCAATTTCAGGCCTGTGCATCCTCCAGTTGGTAATGTCAACAATGGTAGTGGTGGTGGATTGGAGCAGCTAACAGATGTTAATTTTGAGAGTGGCAGTGGGAGTTTGGAGAAGCCAAAAGATGGTAATGTTAACAGTGGTCGTGGGAGTGGTTGGGGCAACCAAGGGCCAACAGATGGTAATGTTAACAGAATGGCAACAGTGGCAGTGGGAGTGTTTTGGAGCAGGCAGCAACTGAGATTGCACTTGATGACATGTGTGAAAGTGAAGAATCGGAAGGAGAAGAGACAAATTCAGATTTCTATGATAGTGACTATGAAGCTGAAGATGATGATGATGGCATTTGGGAAGCAACAATAGATAAAGATGTAGATGACAATAATAAAGATGTGGAAATGGTGGAACAGGAGGATGATGCAGGGTATGAATACGAAGAGCTGAATCTGAGTAAAGAGCAAGAGCAGGAGTTGAAGTACAAGTTCAAAATGTTAAATGCAGAGGCTAACATGGAGGTGCCACAATTCAAGGTTGGCATGGTCTTCTCTTGCATGGCAGAGATAAGAAAAGCAATCAAAGCATACAACATAAATGAAAGAGCTAGGCTCCATAAAATTAAAAATGAGAAAAATAGAATTCATGTTTTGTGCAAAATAGACAAAATTGAGAGTTTGGTACATCGCTTCTGGTCTTTCTCCCACTCTGCTTTGGCTTGGGCTCTTCTAGTTGATCAAATAGGGATTGTACTAGATGTGCGTTGTGGCATCCCGCAAAACCACTATTAGAAAATCGCGTTGAATTTGTGCATTGCATCGTCATCATCATGCATTGTTTGCCAAAACTATTTTCGCAAAGCCCGTTTGTTTTCTAAAACGCCCCGTCTTTAATTCAAAACCAAAACCGGGTCGCCGGAATATTTTGTTTTGTTAAAATTGTTTTGCAAACGGTCCGTTTAATTGAATAAAACTTTTAATTAATTTTTAGCGGGGCAGTCGAACGGGCCGATTGACCCGAACGACCGCCCCAGAATTTTAAATCGGTCCAAACAGATCTGCCCCATCTAAATCCTACAGCTACCCAGGAATCTACCCTCTCTCACCCTCCACCTCACTCCCTCCTATCAGCACACGCCACCTCACCCCTCTCTCTCTCTTCCTCACCAATCACACTCTGCCACCTAGCCACTCCCTCTCTCTCCTAAACCCAGTCCCCACTCCCTGCCCCCACCCAGCACACAACCCACGCATGCAACACACGCAGCCAAGACGCCACGCCCACTATCTCGCCACTGCCCGCCTGTGGACCCAACCGCCCACCAACCCCAGCAGCCACCCCTGGCCCCATCCCGCGCTGCCTCCCTCTTCTCCCTGTTCTTCTTCCTGGCTCACCCCGCGATCCCTCCCCGTCTGCCCCGCCCGCCGCAAAGCGCCTGGCCGGAGCTCCCTGCCCGCAGACGCCCGCCCGACCCAGCCTCGCGACGCCTCATCTTCCTCCTCTAGCCTCGCTCGCCATCATCGCCTCGCGCCGAGCTGCCCGCGCAGCCACCTCCGCCGCCGCCTCAGTACCGCCTGCCGCCAAGGCCGGCCCATCGCCGCCTGGCCGCCTCGCGCCGCCCGCCCGCCGCTTCGCCGCCTCTCACCTCACCGCGCCGGCACTCTCGCATGCCGCCAACCACCACTGCGACACAGGCGCTGCCAGACCGCCTCCTTCCGCCCTCGCGCGCCGCCTAACCGCTGATCCGCCGCCGCTGTCCCCAGACCCGCGCTGGCCGCCCAGCCCCCGCCTCCGCCGCCAGCTGCCCGCTTCACCGCCAACCCGACGGGCCCCGCCTCGACGCCGAAGCCGCCTGGTGCTTGTGTGCGTGCTTGCACCGTGGGGTGCGGTCTGTCTCCTGCTTGGAGAAGCGTGCGGGCTACCACGAGTTGCCGAACCTTCGCGCCGACGGGATCTGCAGAGTACTAAGTCCGACCACTCGCGAGACGCCAAGTTCCCTTCATGGACCCTGAGGCCGAACCCTCGATCGACAAGATCTGCCTCGGACGCCGAGAACCCCAACCCAAAGAGGACCGGAAACCGCAAGACCTTCTTCCCGAACCCGAGGGTCCCTCGACAAGACCGTCTCGTCACAAGAGCCCCGATGACCTTTGTCACCAAGATCTGCATCGCTGCATGTTCGTCGACCAACAAGCGAGGTGGAACCCGATGGGGCCGGTACCAACAAGATCGACATCACGGACGCGAACCCCGAAGCCGAGAACCCCGACAGGAACCACGACACGGATACACCGAGTTCTTCCTCGAGGACGCCAAGATCTTCACCCCGGACACCAAGACCCCGGTGCGACAAGTGCTTCGCCCCGAACACCATGACCGACAACATGAACCGAGACACGGATGCGCAAGATCTACCCCGATCCGAAGACCCTTCCCCGGAGCCCGAGAACGAGCCGTCGAACCCTGGACCCTGAGACCGACCCCGAACCCCGGAAACCCAAGATCGTCGAGACCCCTAATGTGTGAACCCCTTCCCGGAACCCTATTTTTCATAACATAACAACTTGTTGCACATTTAATTGTCATCTCGCATGCATATCTGTGGTTTGGGGGCCTTATGCCGATTCACCTAATAATTAAATATGGGGCCCATATGCGGGCAAATCTAGCCTTATATTGGCCTCATTTAAATTGATGTAGCGAACCGGTACCGTATCTTGGCCATGTTAATACAACATTTAAATTGCGGGGAAACTAAATAACTGGAACCATATATTAATTGTCGGGACCCCGGTTCCGCTTAATATGACCTAATTGCATCGCATCTTTGCCATGCCATCCATCATACATGCATCATGCCGATCTTCTGCCGTTTTATTAAATACTGCCCCCGGTGTTCTTCTAGTGTTTTGCTTCTTCGCGGATAAGGCCGTTGAGTTGATGCGAGAGTCGACCCGATCTTCGGGGAAAACCTTCGACAATGTTTTCAGGCGAGCATCTCCCTCTTTCTACCTATCTTACTTTTATAGTATTTATTCCCTCCTGTTGATCTATTGCTATCTGTGTTGCGATGCTCTAGTTTCCGTACCCGATATATCCCCTGCAGCCTTATATTGCCTTGGACACACCCTATTACCTGTTGTTTGGTAGATAGTTGGACTTGCGCGTCGTAGTTGCTTGCTCAAGTGCTGATGTGTGTCGTCATATGCCATTCTTGATGTATTGCCGCATGTTGATGTTGGAGATGATTCTAGTTTTACTTATCGTCACTTTAATTTCGCTTAACAACTAAAATTGAAATAAGCAGAGGCATCGGTGGGTGATAGATAATATTTGGTTTCGAACGCCCACTTGTGTCCCGTGAAGACCCCGAGTACTTGATACTGTTCCTTGATTTATCGCGCTATCCACATCCGGAGGTATATGGGCCCCCGCCGAGCTTGATTCCGTCTTATTTCTTGGGCCACAAACTAGTTTGAGGTGTTTTACTATCCCGTACTTATGCCATGCTACTTTTCAGATTTAAATTGTGCGAGGAGCACACTGCATCGCTTAGGATCGGACACGATTCCGCTGGTGTCGACAAGCCCAGCCACTTTCGGGTTCCCAATGCTCACCTGCCGTCACCCAAACCTTGAGCCCGTCTCGAGTCACCGGCTTCGCTATGGGATCTACTTAAGGGGTGGCCCCCTGAAATATTTCTGAATCTTGTGATTGTTCAGTCGTGAAAGCCTCGTTGGGTTTTGATTTGGTTTTTCCGAGGCTGATCGAGCGTGTGTTGCTATTGGTGCACCCCGCCCGGGTAAAACTTTCTGAAAGCCGTGTCCGCGGATATGGACGACTTGGAGCACAGTATCTCGATCATAGACAAGCATAACTAAAGTTTATTAGCTATAAATTTGACTTATAATGACTAGTAATCAGCTCCACTATAATGGAATGACTAAATAATACTGCCCACAATTGCTTGTTTTGTGTGTCGCTCGCGACCATTGTACCTGACTAGTAAATCTTGCAACTACAACGGAATGGCTGAATAAAAGTACCAACAACTGCTGGGTTTTGGGTTCAACTCATGCTATCTGTCTCTGATTAGTAATTGTTGTAACTATAACAGAATGGTTAACTAAAAGTGCCCACTGCTTACTTTATCAGGACGATTATTTAAACCTGACTAGTAATTGTTGCAACAATAACTGAATTGGTAAAACTGCCAAATGTGTGAGTTCCTCGGTTGACTTCCTCGTTTGGTCTCGAGGGGGAAACACCAGGATGGGTTTGTTTGAGGTTAGCTTCAGGTTGGATCCGGATAGGTCTATCTTACACCTCTCTGTTTGCCGCCAGTTGTATCGAGTCTCTATAGGTTGTTTAGTGCATGCTGCCGCTGCCGCTTCAGTCCACCATACCTATGTAGGCGAGGACCGCCGAATTCTAGCCTCGCTGCTTCGCCTCGATCGACGCTCCTCTTTTCCTTTGCCCTTTGTCGGCACCCCTTTGTTTAAGGTGTTTGAGATCGACGTCGTTAGGTGGTTACCCTTCCGCTTGGCCTGCAGGGTTATGGACGCCATTGGTTATTCTTCGGGCTCTTAGCCCCATTTGCATCTTGTCCGTAGCTGGACGCTCTATCGCTTTCAAGGTGATTTGGATCTTTGTATAATATATTCGTATCCTTGACTCTTGAGTCGTTATATATATTCTGCTCACGTGGGTCCCATCGAGGACTGTTGTGTAATGTTATTACTGCTTTTCCACCCGCACGAAAGTGCTGGTGGCACCTTTGAATCGCTTCTATGCGGTTTGGCGAATTTTGTTCAAACTTGCATAGGTCCGATCGAGGGTGTTACAGTGGTATCAGAGCTCAGCTATGCGATACTACAAGTCCAGCCTGTAGGATAACCTAGCTAACGGCCGAAGTAGAGTGTCGAAACTATTTTTGCAAAAATCGGTTGGATAGTTCTGATTAGGTCTGACTTTACTCCTTACCCCTCTGCTGTTCTCCTCTTACCTCTGCGTGTTTTGGATCTGTTCTCTTTCCTTCTTCTAGTCCAGAATTTCTCGTGGTTGGGTTTTCCATCGTACCTTCAGGGTTTCGCTTCCTCCTTTGGTAACGGTGTTGCTACATCTGGTCTTCATGCTATCCGAGGAACCCTTCGTCTGGTGGACCATCCTTTGTTCCTTGTTTGTGCCTTCCGGTGTTTTCCGACGCGACGAAGTCTTCTACGCCAGATCCGATGCAGAGTCTGCATCGCTTCTTTGTTTCCGAACCTCGCTTGTCGAGATCTTCAGTCTAATTCCGAGAATGGTTGCACGCTCTTCTACTGATTGTGCGGAGTAATAGTTTGGGTGCGTGATGGATTGGCCGCCATGCCGACTACCCCTTCTATTCGCTTTTGTACATTGAAGTGGATGAGAATGCATCGGTTCCCCTTCCCATCGGAGCTAGAGGTGGCTTTATTTGTTGATACCTCTACCTTCGACCTTTTGTTTCCGGAGTGACCTCTCGACGATCACGGACAACGACCCTTTGTTGGTTGTGTCGCCGATTTCAATAAGGAAGAAGGAACCCTCGTTAGTGGTGTCGCGAAGGTCTACACGAAGTGAGAAGACGCAGATCGCCGACCTTCCTTCCGGTACCATTAGGCGGATCTCGAGGGCGAGATCCCTTGTTAGTGGTGTCGAATTGTGGCATCCCGCAAAACCACTACTAGAAAATCGCGTTGAATTTGTGCATTGCATCGTCATCATCATGCATTGTTTGCCAAAACTATTTTCGCAAAGCCCGTTTGTTTTCTAAAACGCCCCGTCTTTAATACAAAACCAAAACCGGGTCGCCGGAATATTTTGTTTTGTTAAAATTGTTTTGCAAACGGTCCGTTTAATTAAATAAAACTTTTAATTAATTTTTAGCGGGGCAGTCGAACGGGCCGATTGACCCGAACGACCGCCCCAGAATTTTAAATCGGTCCAAACAGATCTGCCCCATCTAAATCCTACAGCTACCCAGGAATCTACCCTCTCTCACCCTCCACCTCACTCCCTCCTATCAGCACACGCCACCTCACCCCTCTCTCTCTTCCTCACCAATCACACTCTGCCACCTAGCCACTCCCTCTCTCTCCTATACCCAGTCCCCACTCCCTGCCCCCACCCAGCACACAACCCACGCATGCAACACACACCAAGACGCCACGCTGCCACGCCCCACTATCCTCGCCTAGGCCGCCCGTGGACCAACCGCCACCAACCCCAGCAGCCACCCCTGGCCCCATCCCGCGCTGCCTCCCTCTTCTCCCTTCTTCTTCTTCAGCTCACCCCATGAGCCTCCCGTCTGCCGCCGGGCAGCGCCCGCCGAAGCTCCCCACCGCCACCGCCTCACGCGCCCGACCAGCCTCGCGACGCCCTCATCTTCCTCCTAGCCTCCCCGCCTCCGCATCAGCCTCCCGCCCGCCGAGCTGCTCCGGAGTTACCTCCGCCGCCGCTCAGTAGCCGCCTCCGCCAAGGCCAAGGCCCATCGCCTCCATCGCCGCCAAGGCCGCCTCCGCCCGCAAGGCCGCCGCTCTCTCACCGCGCTCCCACCCTCTCGCCGTTGCCGCTAACCACCATGCCATGGCCGCCTTGCTGCCCACCGCCCTCCGCCTTCGCTCGCGCCCCAACCGCCAGATCCGCCGCTGCCGTCTCATGACCACGCTGCCGCCGCCCAGCCGCCTCCGCCCGAAGCCGCCCGCCCACCGCGAACCCGACGGCCCGCTGCCGCTCGACGCCAAGCCGCTGGTGCTTGTGTGCTTGCACCGTGGGTGCGGTCTCCTCGCTTGAGAAGCGTGGCTACCACGAGTTGCCGAACCTTCGCGCCGACGGGATCTGCAGAGTACTAAGTCCGACCACTCGCGAGACGCCAAGTTCCCTTCATGGACCCTGAGGCCGAACCCTCGATCGACAAGATCTGCCTCGGACGCCGAGAACCCCAACCCAAAGAGGACCGGAAACCGCAAGACCTTCTTCCCGAACCCGAGGGTCCCTCGACAAGACCGTCTCGTCACAAGAGCCCCGATGACCTTTGTCACCAAGATCTGCATCGCTGCATGTTCGTCGACCAACAAGCGAGGTGGAACCCGATGGGGCCGGTACCAACAAGATCGACATCACGGACGCGAACCCCGAAGCCGAGAACCCCGACAGGAACCACGACACGGATACACCGAGTTCTTCCTCGAGGACGCCAAGATCTTCACCCCGGACACCAAGACCCCGGTGCGACAAGTGCTTCGCCCCGAACACCATGACTGACAACATGAACCGAGACACGGATGCGCAAGATCTACCCCGATCCGAAGACCCTTCCCCGGAGCCCGAGAACGAGTCGTCGAACCCTGGACCCTGAGACCGACCCCGAACCCTGGAAACCCAAGATCGTCGAGACCCCTAATGTGTGAACCCCTTCCCGGAACCCTATTTTTCATAACATAACAACTTGTTGCACATTTAATTGTCATCTCGCATGCATATTTGTGGTTTGGGGGCCTTATGCCGATTCACCTAATAATTAAATATGGGGCCCATATGCGGGCAAATCTAGCCTTATATTGGCCTCATTTAAATTGATGTAGCGAACCGGTACCGTATCTTGGCCATGTTAATACAACATTTAAATTGCGGGGAAACTAAACAACTGGAACCATATATTAATTGTCGGGACCCCGGTTCCGCTTAATATGACCTAATTGCATCGCATCTTTGCCATGCCATCCATCATACATGCATCATGCCGATCTTCTGCCGTTTTATTAAATACTGCCCCCGGTGTTCTTCTAGTGTTTTGCTTCTTCGCGGATAAGGCCGTTGAGTTGATGCGAGAGTCGACCCGATCTTCGGGGAAAACCTTCGACAATGTTTTCAGGCGAGCATCTCCCTCTTTCTACCTATCTTACTTTTATAGTATTTATTCCCTCCTGTTGATCTATTGCTATCTGTGTTGCGATGCTCTAGTTTCGCATTCGATATATCCCTGCAGCCTTATATTGCCTTGGACACACCCTATTACCTGTTGTTTGGTAGATAGTTGGACTTGGCGTCGTAGTTGCTTGCTCAAGTCTTGATGTGTGTCGTCATATGCCTGATTCTTGATGTATTGCCGCATGTTGATGTTGGAGATGATTCTAGTTTTACTTATCGTCACTTTAATTTCTGTTTAACAACTAAAATTGAAATAAGCAGAGGCATCGGTGGGTGATAGATAATATTTGGTTTCCGAACCCACTTGTGTCCGTAAGACCCCGAGTACTTGATACTGCCTTGATTTATCGCGCTATCCACATCCGGAGGTATATGGGCCCCCGCCGAGCTTGATTCCGTCTTATTTCTTGGGGCCACAAACTAGTTTGAGGTGTTTTACTATCCTGTACTTATGCCATGCTACTTTCAGTATTTAAATTGTGCGAGCACACCTGCTGTTTAGGATCGGGACACGATTCCATGGTGTCGACAAGCCCACCCACACTTTCGGGTTCCCTGCTCACGTACCGTCACCCAAACCTTGAGCCCGTCTGAGTCACCGGCTTCGCTATGGATCTACTTAAGGGTGGCCCCTGAAATATTTCTGAATCTTGTGATTGTTCGATCGTGAAAGCCTCGTTGGTTTTGATTTGGTTTTTCCGAGGCTGATCGGCGTGTTGCTATTGGTGCACCGCCGGTAAAACTTTCTGAAAGCCGTGTCCGCGGATATGGACGACTTGGAGCACAGTATCTCGATCATAGACAAGCATAACTAAAGTTTATTAGCTATAAATTTGACTTATAATGACTAGTAATCAGCTCCACTATAATGGAATGACTAAATAATACTGCCCACAATTGCTTGTTTTGTGTGTCGCTCGCGACCATTGTACCTGACTAGTAAATCTTGCAACTACAACGGAATGGCTGAATAAAAGTACCAACAACTGCTGGGTTTTGGGTTCAACTCATGCTATCTGTCTCTGATTAGTAATTGTTGTAACTATAACAGAATGGTTAACTAAAAGTGCCCACTGCTTACTTTATCAGGACGATTATTTAAACCTGACTAGTAATTGTTGCAACAATAACTGAATTGGTAAAACTGCCAACTGTGTGAGTTCCTCGGTTGACTTCCTCGTTTGGTCTCGAGGGGGAAACACCAGGATGGGTTTGTTTGAGGTTAGCTTCAGGTTGGATCCGGATAGGTCTATCTTACCCTTTCGCTTGCCGCCATGTATCGAGTCTCTATAGGTTGTTTAGTGCATCTTGCCACGCCGTCACCACCATACCTATGTAGGCGAGGACCGATTCTAGCCTCGCTGCACTGGCCTCAAGATCGACGCCTCTTTTTCCTTTGCCCTTTGTCGGCACCCCTTTGTTTAAGCAGTTTTGAGATCGACGTCGTTAGCGGGGTTACCCTTCCTTGGCTCGCAGGTTATGGACGCCATTGGTTATTCTTGAGGGCTCTTAGCCCCATTTGCATCTTGTCCGTAATGGACGCCTATCGCTTTCAAGGTGATTTGGATCTTTGTATAATATATCTGTATCCTTGACTCTTTGAGTTCATATATATATCTGCTCATGGGTCCCATCGAGGACTGTTGTGTAATGTTATTACTTCGTTTTCCACCCGCACGAAAGTGCCTGGTGGGCACCTTTGAATCGTTTCTATGCGGGTTTGGCGAATTTTGTTCAAACTTGCATAGGTCCGATTCTGAGGGTGTTTCATGCGTCCTAAACGGCTGGTCTATCACTCTGAGCTAAAGGGCTGGCTGCTGGACTGGATTGGCAAATTTTCATGGTGTTTTACTCTATTCTATAACCTATGGCGGGCCAGAAATGATGCAAGGGAATCACGGAAGATTGAGACCTTAGGATTTTCGTGGCGCGTACCATTGCGGCTATCTCGGAATGGAGCGATCTAAGAGGATCAAGTGTAGCCAGGGAGGCTTCTTTGACAGAGCAGTGGGTGGCGTCGGACACGTCATGGACCAAGGTGAACACAGATGGGTCCTTTTGCCTTGCTACAAACAGCGGAGGGGGTGGTGTGGTCATTAGGGATCAGCATGAAGGCTTCGTTGTTGGAGCCTGCCATTTTTTTGCCCACCTTGCTGATGCATAGAGTGAGGAACTCCTAGCTTGTCGTCGGGGGCTGCAATTGGCTAGTGAAATGCAAGTCCAGAAGGTGCTGCTGGAGGTGGATAGCATGGGGGTGGTGTCAAAGCTGCAGAATGACGAGGTTAAATCTCGTCAATGCCCATTGTTATGGAATTGGGTTTTGGATAAGATGGGGATGCTGGAGATCGCGGAACGGTTAGCAAACAAGCAACACGGGGACACGAGGTTTACCCAGTTTTAGGCCCCCGGAGGGAAAACCCTACTCCTGCTTGTCTGCTCTGATTATGGTGGAACCGAAGGTTACAGTGTTGGAATTATGACCTAGAGGCGATAATAAAGATGTTATTATTATAATTCTTGTTCATGCTAAAGTTTATATTCCATGCTAGAATTGTATTAAGCGGAAACTTTGATACTTGTGTGGTTTATGAACAACACCGTGTACCTAGTACGCCTCTATGGACTAGCTCATTTATTAATGATGGTTAAGGTTTCCTAACCATAGACATGAGTTGTCGATTAATAATGAGATCATGTCATTAGGAGAATGATATGATGGACAGACCCAAATTAAGCACAACAACTAGATCGTGTCATCGCGTTCATCTTTGTGAAGCTTTTTCCTATGTCAGGTATTGTATTCCTTAGACCATGAGATAATACAACTCCCTGGTATCGGAAGAAAGCTTTGAGGTCATCAAACATCATCCTATGTGAGGGTGATCATAAAGGTGTCTCTCAAGTGATCGGAAAGTACTTGTTGGGTTGTATGTATCGAGATAGAATTTGTCCCTCCCGAGTCGGAGAGATATACTTCAGGCCCACTCGGTAATCGATATCAACACCACTTGCAAGCACGTGGTTAAGGAGTTAATTACAAAGTGATATCGGATTACGGAACGAGTAAAGTACTTGCTGTGAACGAGATTGAACTAGGTATGCCGATACCAACGATCGAATCTCGGGCAAGTAAAAATATCGCGTGACGAAGGGAATACATATATGGGATTAATTGAATCCTGGCATCGTGGTTCATCTGATATGATCATCGATGAATATGTGGGAGTCAATATGGCTTTCTAGATCCCGCTGTTGATTATTGATAGAAGATCATGTCTGCATATTCTCGAACCCGTAGGGTCACACACTTAACATGCATCGACGCTAGGATAGAATGGATAATTGGTTTATGAGTTTTTGTTCGGAGTCTCGGATGAGATCCAGGACATCCCGAGATGTTCCAGAATGGTCCGGATAATAAGATTCATATAAAGGAAAGCAGTTTTTGGATTTCGGAATCGTTTCAGAGTTTATCGGTATTGTACCGGAAGGTTCTAGAAGCTTCCGGAGTGGGACCAACGTGGGCCCACTTGTCGGAGGCATGCGTGGGACTAAGGGGGAGTGCCCTGGCTGCTTTGGGCCAGGGGCACAAGGCCCCATAGGCCCAGCCGGCCAAACCCTAGGGGAAACCCTAGGGAACCCTTCTAGAAGGAAGGGGGAAAACTTGCCCCCCACTCCACCCTTGGGGCCGCCGCCCTAGGGCTTGGAGGAGGGGCCAAGGGGGGCGGCCAGCCTCCTATATAAGGTGGGCAGGGGCGCACCCTCCCCTTCCCCTAATCCTCAACCCTAGCCGCCAGCTGCTTCCCTTCCTCTCTCTCTCTCTCTCTCTCTCTCTCTCTCTCTCTCTCTCTCTCCCTACTGCGCGTAGGCGAAGCCCTGCCACAGAAACTATCCACCATAGCACCACGCCGTCGTGCTGTAGATCCAATCCATCTCTCCACCCCACTTGCTGGACCAAGGAAGGAGGAGATGTCGCGGCACCGTACGTGTGCATATATCGGAGGCTCCGCCACTTGCGGCATAGGATCGGATCGGATCACGAGGAGGAGAAGGCTAGTACGACTACATCAACCACGTTCTGCTGAACGTTTTTGCTGTGCGATTTCTTCAATGGTATGAACATCTCATCTATCTATCTCGTTGATTGCATCTCCTAGATTAGATCTTGGCTTTCTTGTTCGCATCCGTAGAATTTTTTTGATTTACTATGCTGCAAAACCCTTCAGTGGTATCAGAGCTAGATCTATGCGTAGATGTGTTTCACAAGTAGAACGCAACATGCTTGTTGCGGGCGTTGATGTTTTCTGTTGCAAGCCTCTTGTTGTCTATTTCTTATGGCACGGCATAGTGATATCGAAGCGGTCCAGGCCAACTTTACGCGACCTCGTTCGCGAGACCGGCTCCGCACTTGACGTGTGGCTTGTTCCACACATGCGGCTGGTGGATATTAGTTTCTCTCACTATAGTAGTCATGGGATTTACACCGGATGTTAGCAACCATAATATCACCGTTGTGGATTTCCGTAGGTAAGAATCGTTCTTAGCTCCACGTAAAACATGCAACAACAAAGTAGAGGCGTCTAACTTGTTCTTGCAAGGAGTGTTTTGTGATATGGTATGGCCCAAGACATGATGTGTATGAGATGTATGAAATGATCATGTTTTATAATATTTCACGACTTTCATGTTGATGAGTTCACAACCGGCAGGAGCCATATGGTTGTCTTTATAATTGTGTATGACCTGTGTGTCAACTTCTTATACGCCATGTAATATCTTTACTTTATCGCTAAGTAGTTAGCAATAGTTGTAGTTGCTATTCGTGGTGGAGGCAATCATGGTGGAGTGATGGAGATCATGCTGGTGCGCACAAGATGGAGATCATTGCGCGGAGATTGGCTATACCATGTCACATAAAATTATATGCATGTGATGTTTATCCTTTTATATATCTTATTATCCTTAGATCGCGATGGTAGCATTATAAGATGATTCCTCACTTAAAGATCAAGATAAAATTGTGTTCTCCCCGTGTATGCACCATTGCAAAAGTTCGTCGTGTTCAAGCACCTCGTGATGATCGGGTGCTATAAACTCTACGTTCACATACAACGGGTGCAAGCCAGTTTTGCACACGCGGAAATACTTGGGTTTGACTTGACGAGCCTAGCATGTACAGACATGGCCTCGGAACACACGAACCGAAAGGTTAAACATGAGTCATATGAATGATATGATGGACACTTCATTGTCCACTATTGAAACCACATCTCTTCTTGTGAAGATCGGATTAGGTGTGGTGAATTTGGATCGTGTTCACTAAACAACTTGAGGGATGTTGAATTTAGTGGGAGTTCATCTAGTAATTTGATTAAGTTGAACTAGTTATCATGAACATAGTCTAAATTGTATTTGCAAACTTTGTAGATCAAATGGCTAAGTCTAACTTCAACTTCAACGTTTTTGCTGAGAAAGAAAAGCTTAAGAACAATGGGTCTAACTTCACCAACTGGTTCCGCAATCTGAGAATCATTCTCGCTGGCGGACAAAAATACTATGTACTAGAGAAGCTAGGTGACTCCCCTGCTACTGATGCGCTGGCTGATGAAAAAGCTATTTATCAGTCACGCAAAGATGATTATGGAGTGATTAAGAGTACCATGTTGTTTGCTATGGAACCGGACCTTCAAAATCGTTTTGAGGAGTTCGACGGGTCCTTTGAGATACTTGAGGAACTGAAAACCATGTTTCAGACTCAGGCCCGTTTTGAGAAATATGAGATCTCTGAGAAGTTCTTTAACTACAAGATGGAGGAAGGGAGTTTCGTTAGTGAGCACGCCATTAAGATGTCGGGCTACACTCAACGTCTTGAGCAACTGGACTACAAGATTCCAGAAGAGCTCAAGATTGACAGAGTTCTGCAATCACTCCCTCCTAGCTACAAAGGTTTTGTAGTTACTCACAATCAAATTGGTTCCACTGATACGATCACTTAGCTCTTCGCAATGCTGAAAGCTGCGGAGGTGGATATCAAGAAAGATAATCATGTGTTGATGGTCAACAACACCACTAGCTTTAAGAAAGCTAAGGGTGCAAGGAAATCCTTCAAGAAAGGCAGCGGCAAGCGCGTTGCCCCTGCTAAGAAGAAGCTCAAGTCTAGGCCTAAGCCGGACACTGAGTGCTTCTATTGCAAGGACAAGGGTCCTCGAAGCGAATCGTCAAGTACTTAGCGGACAAGAAGGCTGGCACCATCAAAGGTATATTTGATATACATGTTATTGATGTTTTCCTTACTAGCCCTCGTTGTAGTGCCTGGGTATTTGATACTGGTTCATCAGTTGCTAATATTTGTAACTCGAAACAGGAGCTACGGAATAGACGGCGGCTAGCAAGGGATGAGGTGACGATGCGCGTTGGCAATGGAGCAAAATTTGATGTGATGGTCGTCGACACGCTCTTCTTAGTTTTACCTTCGGGATTAGTTTTAAACCTTAATAAGTGTTATTATGTGCATGCGTTGAGCATGAACATTATATCTGGATCGTGTTTATTGCAAGACAGTTATTCATTTAAATCGGAAAATAATGGTTGTTCTATTTATATGAATAACATATTTTATGGTCATGCACCTGTTGTGAATGGTTTATTTCTTCTGAATCTCGAAAGCGATGAAACGCACATCCATAACATTGAGGCTAAGAGATGCAAAGTAGATAGTGATAATCCAACTTATTGGTGTAAAACGCGTGAAGAAACTCCATTCTGATGGACTTTTGGAGTCTCTTGATTTTGAATCATTTGACACGTGTGAGCCGTGCCTCATGGGCAAGATGATCAAAACCCCGTTCTCTGGAATAATGGAGCGAGCAACGGACTTGTTGGAAATCATACATACAGATGTATGCGGACCAATGAGTGTTTCGACGCGTGGTGGATATCGCTATTTTCTCACTTTTACCGATGACTTAAGTAGATATGGGTCTATCTATTTAATGAAACATAAATATGAAACGTTTGAAAAGTTCAAAAAAATTTAGAACGAAGTGGAAAACCATCGTAACAGGAAAATTAAGTTTCTACGATCCGATCATGGAGGTGAATATTTGAGTTATGATTTTCTCACGCATCTTAAAGCAAGCGGAATCGTTTCGCAACTCACGCCACCCGGAACACCACAACGCAATGGTGTGTCTGAACGCCGGAATCGAGCTCTATTAGATATGGTGCGATCAATGATGTCTCTTATAGGTTTGCCGTTATCATTTTGGGGTTATGCATTAGAAACCGCTGCATTCACTTTAAATAGGGCATCATCTAAATCCATTGAGACGACAAGGTATGAACTATGGTTTGGTGCTAAACCTAAGTTGTCGTTTCTTAAAGTTTGGGGATGCGAAGCTTACGTCAAGAAGTTGATGCCGGACAAGCTCGAACCAAAAGCGGAGAAATGCGTCTTCATAGGATACCCTAAGGAAACGATTGGGTATACCTTCTACCACAGATCCGAAGGCAAAGTGTTTATTGCAAAGAACAGATCCTTTCTTGAGAAGGAGTTTCTCTCAAAAGAAGTGAGTGGGAGGAAGGTAGAGCTAGACGAGGTTACTGAACCTTCTCTCGAGTTGGAGAGTAGCGCAGCACCTGAAATTGTTCCAGTGTCGTCTGCACCAACAAGAGAGGAAGCTAATGACGAGGATCATGAAACTTCGAACGATGCTACTACTGAACTTCGCAGGTCGACAAGGTCACGTACCACTCCTGAATGGTACGACAATCCTATCTTAAACGTCTTATTGTTAGACAACAGTGAACCTGTGAACTATGAGGAAGCAATGATGAGCCCAGACTCTGAGAAATGGCTAGAGGCCATGAAATCCGAATTGGGATCAATGAGCAAAAACCAAGTACGGACTTTGGTGGACCCTCCTAGCGACCGTAAGGCCGTTGAGTGCAAATGGATCTTCAAGAAGAAAACGGATGCGAATGGTAATGTTACTATCTATAAAGCTCAGCTTGTCGCAAAAGGGTTTCGACAAGTTCAAGGTGTTGACTATGATGAGACTTTCTCTCCCGTAACGATGTTTAAGTCCATTCGGATTTTATTAGCAATTTCTGCATTTCATGATTATGAAATATGGCAGATGGATGTCAAGACTGCATTCCTCAATGGCAACATTGATGAAGAGTTGTATATGATGCAGCCCGAAGGTTTTGTCGATCCTAAGGATGCTAATAAGGTGTGCAAACTTCAGCGTTCCATTTATGGACTGAAGCAAGCATCTCGGAGTTGGAACCTTCATTTTGATCAAGTGATCAAGAGCTTTGGATTTGTTCCAAATTGCTACGAAGCTTGTATCTACAAGAAAGTGAGTGGGAGCTCGGTGACATTTTTAGTACTATATGTGGATGACATATTGATTATTGGAAATGACATTGGTATGCTTAACGATGTGAAGAGTTATTTGAATAAATGTTTTTCAATGAAAGACCTAGGAGAAGCTGCTTATATATTAGGCATCAAAATCTATAGAGATAGACAAAGACGCCTAATAGCTTTAAGCCAAAGTACATACCTAGACAAAGTTCTGAAAAGGTTCAGAATGGATAAAGCAAAGAAAGGTTCATTGCCCATGTTGTCAGGTAAGATATTGAGCAAGGCTCAGTGTCCAGCTACGGTAAACGATAGAGAAACTATGAGCAAAGTGCCATATGCCTCGGCCATAGGTTCTATCATGTATGCCATGCTGTGTACTAGACCGGATGTGTCCAATGCTCTTAGTTTGACGAGCAGATACCAAAGTGATCCAGGAGTGGAACACTGGACAGCCATAAAGAACATCCTAAAGTATTTAAATAGGACTAAAGAAATGTTCTTAGTCTATGGAGGTGATGAGCAGCTCGGCGTAAAAGGTTACATCGACGCTAGTTTCGACACCGACCCGGATGATTCTAAATCTCAGACAGGATACGTTTATATTTTGAATGGAGGAGCTGTGAGCTGGAGAAGCTGCAAGCAAAGCGTGATCGCGGGATCTAGAACAGAAGCGGAATATATGGCTGCTTCAGAAGCGTCAAGTGAAGGAGTTTGGATCAGGAACTTCATCACTGAGCTTGGTGTGGTTCCAAGTTCCTTGGACCCACTGGAGATATTGTGCGACAACACTGGCGCCATAGCACTGGCTAAGGAACCAAGATATCATCCAAAGACCAAGCACATAACCCGCCGTTTTCATATAATTTGAGATTATATAGAAGATGGAGATATGAAGATTAGCAAATACATACGGATCAAAATGTCGCATATCCGTTGACTAAACCTCTTCCACGAGCAAAACATGATCAACACCTTAATGCCATGGGTGTTAGATTGTTGCCAGATGTAAACTAGATTATTGACTCTAGTGCAAGTGGGAGACTGTTGGAATTATGCCCTAGAGGCAATAATAAAGATGTTATTATTATAATTATTGTTCATGATAATGTTTATATTCCATGCTAGAATCGTTTCAGAGTTTATCGGTATTATACCGGAAGGTTCTAGAAGCTTCCGGAGTGGGACCAACATGGGCTCACTTGTCGGAGGCCTGCGTAGGCCTATGGGGGAGTGCCCTGGCCGCTTTGAGCCAGGGCCACAAGGCCCCATAGGCCCAGCCGGCCAAACCCTAGGGGAAACCCTAGGGAACCCTTCTAGAAGGAAGGGGGAAAACTTGCCCCCCACTCCACCCTTGGGGCCGCGCCCTAGGGCTTGGAGGAGGGGCCAAGGGGGATGGACAGCCCCCTATATAAGGTGGGCAGGGGCGCACCCTTCCCCTCCCCTACTCCTCAACCCTAGCCGCCAGCTGCTTCCCTTCCTCTCTCTCTCTCTCTCTCTCTCTCTCTCTCTCTCTCTCTCTCTCTCTCTCTTTCTCTCTCTCCCCGCAGCGGGCGAAGCCTGTATGAAACTCTCCACCATAGCACCACGCTGTCGTGCTGTGGATCCAATCCATCTCTCCACCCCACTTGCTGGACCAAGTAAGGAGGAGATGTAGCGGCACCATACGTGTGCATCTCTCGGAGGCGCCGCCACTTGCGGCGTAGGATCGGATCGGATCGCGAGGAGGAGACAGCTAGTATGACTACATCAACCACGTTCTGTTGAACGTTTCTGCTGTGCGATTTCTTCAAGGGTATGAACATCTCATCTATCTCTCTCGTTGATTGCATCTCCTAGATTAGATCTTGGCTTTCTTGTTCGCATCCGTAGAATTTTTTTGATTTACTATGCTGCGAAACCCTTCATATAGGGTGCGCAGATGCAATCTGGCGTGGAGGTATGTATGTGGTGGTATGCGAGAGATTGTAAGAGACCTCCTCATTGTGCCCTCCTGGCCTTTATATAGAGGTAGGCAGGTCCCAGGCAGATCGAGTCGGTTACAGGTTTTATGGTTTGCCCTTTTGAATTTTCTATCTACTCTAGTCTTGCTCACCAAGGATCCGAAGGCATCATGGGCCCTGGCCACCCGAAAGTCTTCATGGGCCGGCGTATATTTGTCGTGGACCTTCCTTGGGCTGGACTAGGTATGCTAAGGTCGTGTACCCGTAGGGTATAACCATGTTAGTAGCCCCTGAGTGTTCAGTCAAATCGTAGATTCGACTGAGGACTCCTCATTCTTTCGGGTGCGGCTATCTCTGTTTGCTAGAGAATGATTTTAGTGTGTAGGGATTGTTGATGCGTGTGCCCGACTCTCCTGATGGATCAGGGTCAGTTAACTATCTTAGGACAAAACAACACGATCTTCTTCAGATTCGAGTCCCTCGACTCGAATCCGGAACAGATGTTGGCGTAATTCGACTCAGGCCGCGGAGGACTTACAGGAGTGGAATTTCAGTAAATTTGAATGATGTACCCTTCGCGTCTGTCGGGATTTTCATCGCGCCTGTTGGCACGGGTTTTCACTAGCAGAGCGCAGTCGTGTGCGTTGTTAGGCCATCAGACGATATCTGTAGGTATTATCTTTGTGTCGTGGACACAACATCCGAGTTTTTATCGCCGTGGAGGCATTTCGGGTGGCCAAGGAGGATGCTTCTCACTTAGTGTTAATCGGGGCAGGGTGCCGAATTTTTTTTGCATTCTGATCCGAAGGATCGCAGTCGAAGAATTCATAGGGTGCACGACCAGCGCTCCCTATGGGAGTAGCCCCCGAGTGTCTGTTCGAGTCATAGACTCGAGCAGAGACTTTAACTCAGCCGTTGTTTGACTCCAGGTCCGTAGGACACAAATTTTCCGGATGCTTGAATCCATCCTCCCTATGGGAGTAGCCCCCGAGTCCGTAGTGGAGTCGTAGACTCGACATAGTACTCGAAGAAATAGTTCAATGATGTAGTATTTTCAGCTCTTTCGGGTGCGTGTCCAGCGCTCCTAATAGGAGTAGCCCCCGAGTAATTAATCGGATGGTATATTCGAGTGAGTACTCTTAACTGCGTAGCCGAAGAATTGTAACCGTTGCTAGTATAGCTTTTATGACGTCAGTGCTGACGATCGATGACATCAAGCGTCTGCGGCACCAGAGATGACTTGACTAGACGAATGTGGGTCCCACCTTCTGACTTTGAGTTGACTGGCTCCGCACGACGTGGAGATAATTACGGCGTCGCCTCAATTTTCGTGCATAGTGGTCGGCGTGTTAGCGACGGTTTGCTGCTGTGCTGAAACATGGACGGCCAGATCTTGATGTTGGCTTTGGGTCTTCCCGATGGACGGTCGTCGTGCATCGTCCTTGTCCTTATAATCATTGGGTAAAAGGTGAGTTTGTTTTCACCGCAGCCATTCTTGTTTCACTGCTCCCATCTTCTCTGAGTGTTATCACTCTACACTGGTATTTCTTCGAGCTTTCCTTCCTTGATTCTGCGTGCTCAACGCCGTCGCCGCCGCACTGCAATGGGGAAGCCCAAGAAGTCCTCCTCTGCAGTTGGTACCAGCGCCATCGCTGGTGGTAAGAAGGGTTCTGCCTCCACCCGTGTCTCCCATGGTGGCTGGCGGCGATCGGAGACGCGTGAGAGTGATCTCCGCAAGATCTATGAGCGGGGCCTGATCTCACAGGATAGGGAAGACGTCAAACTTCCCGGAAATGAGGTAACCCCCCGTCCTCCTGCCGGGTTTCGGGTTATGTTCCTCGCCTTTGTCCTTCGGGGCCTTTCCTTCCGAGTCCACAATTTCTTTCGTGGATTGCTTTTTCTTTACGGCATTCAGTTGCATCATCTTTCTCCCAACTCTCTTCTTCATATCGCTTGTTTTGTCACTCTCTGCGAGTGCTGGCTCGGTATCGAGCCGCACTTTGGCCTCTTCCGGAAACTCTATTCTGTGAAGAGGCAATCTGGTTCTGATGGTGTTTATCCCATTGGGGGTTGCATCATTTCCCTTCGATCCAATCTTATTTTCTTCTCCTTTTCTATGTTCGAATTTGTCCAGTACTGGTGGAGGCGATGGTTTTACATCCATGACTCCACGGTGGCTGGGCAGGATTTTGGTCTTGCTCCTTTCGACCCCTCCCAAAATATCGAGCCGAAGAGGTCCTGGAAGAACCAAATCTTGGATGGCGAGGTGGCGGATATAGAGGGGCTCTATCATCGGGTGGAGGATCTCCAGCTGATTCCAGATAAGGAGGTGAATGGTGTGGATATCATCCGCACTTTTCTCAAACGTCGGGTGCAGCCGCTCCAAGCTAGGGCGCACCCGATGTTCCTTTATTCTGGTCGCCGTCATCCAACTAGGGTTTTGGCTGAGGAGTTTTCCAAGGGGGATCTCGACGGGATCCTTCGTCCTCTGCTGAAGTTCAAGGCTGGCGAGGATCTTCCAGGGAGGTCGCTGACCCCTCCATCCGGTTCCGCAGGTGTAGATCTGGGGCGTGTGCGTAGCACTTATTTCGACTGCGTTTTTCCTTATATTTGCCTGTTTTATTACAAATTTACTTCTGTTGCGCAGGAGTTCAAGGTGCCGGGCATGTCGCCGCCATTGCCCAAAGTGTTTTCGGATGCACCGGACAACGAGGTAGTGGACTCCATGTCCGAGCTTCCATCGGCGCAATCGCCGGTTGAGGAGGCCAACGAGTCGAGCGAGGATCACCCTCAAAAATGGACGCGGAGCTCCAGCGAATCATCGGATGCTTCGACTCCGCCGACCCCTAGGAATCCGCTATGCCTTGAGCATCATAACCGGGGTCATGGGGGCTCTTCCTCTCCTCTTCCGTCCGTTCCCGTGCGGGCTATAGCGCCGCAGCTGCCGACGAAGCGGAAGAAGGAAGAGAAGAAAGAAGAGAATAAGGAAGAGAAGAAGGACAGGAAAACCCCTCTTGTCTTTGACTTGAGCGATCTCGACTCGTAAATTCCTCAGTTCCTTTTTTCCTGTCTCTCGATTTTGCTTGATTGTTCTTGGCTGACGTTTTCTTTTGTAGCCACTCTTCTGACAACTCCTCCAGCGATGGCGCTCAGGAGATGGTGGGTGTGGCATCCCGCAAAAACCACTACTAGAAAATCGCGTTAAATTTGTGCATTGCATCGTCATCATCATGCATTGTTTGCATAAGACTATGTTCGCAAGCCCGTTTTGTTTTTCTAAAACGCCCCATCTTATTCAAACGCCAAACACCGGGTCTCCGGAATATTTTTTTGTTTGTTGCTATCGGGTTGCAAACGGCCCAATTAGAATAAATAAAATTTAAATTATTTTAATAGGGGCAGTCGAACGGGCCGATTGACCCGATCGACCACCCCAGGAATAATAATCGGTCCAACCTGCTCGCCCTATCTAATCCTAATCCCACCTAAAATCCTACCCACACCTAGCAGCCACATCATCCCACCCAATCGTTGGCTGCCTTGACCTCCCAAAACCCCACCAACCAGGACTGACCGTCACTCCCTCACCTTCCCTCTCCCCTCTCTCTCACTGCCCATCACTCAACCACCCCGGCCCCACACACCACACAAACCCCAACACCCAGTGCACACCACGCCACGGCCACCCACGGACACCCCCCCCTCGGCCCCCTCGGCTCCCACGCCCCTGGGCCCACCCAGCCACCGCGCCACGCAGTGCCCTCTCCTCCCGTTCTCTCTTCTCCCTCTGTTCATCTTCCTCCTGCTCCTCAAGACGCAGCCCAGCGCCTCAGGCTCCTCCTCCCCGGCAACCGCTCCCTGGCGCCTTCCGCCCGGCCGCCCAGCCTTCTCTCGCCTACTGCGGCCGCCAGAACTCCGCGTCGCCCCTCTCCCAGTCGTGCGGCCCAGCGCCTCCGTCGCGCCTCCCGCCTCGCCTCCACCCTCCATCGCCCGGGCTCACCTCCGCCCGTCGCCGTCCACCCCTCTGTCGCTGCGACCACCGCCTCCAGCGTCCGTCACCTCCGCGCTCCTGCCTGCCCGCGGCCGCCCCTCACCAGCCGCGCGCTCTCCTCAAGCCCGCGTGCCTTGGCCCCTCCGGCCACCTCGTCGTCCGCGCGCCTGCCTGCGCCGCCTCTCGCGCGGCCCGGCGCATCCGCGCGCCGCTGCGCCTCCTGCCGCCCGCCCGTTCGGCCCTGCTCCCGCCGGGCCCGCTCCGTTCCTTGGCGAGCCGCCTCACCGCCGTCGCTGCCAAGCTCGTCGCCGCGTTCCCCCTCTCCGCTCGGCCTCCCGCTCCGCCCGAGCCCGCTAGCCCACCCGGCCGCCCGCGCGCACCCGACGTCGCGCCTGCCCATCGCCAACAACCGCGGGCGAGGTCCCACCGGCAGACCTTCCCGTCTTGGCGTGTATGAAGGTTGCGGTGCTGTGTATGTGCGGTCAAGCCACTGCCAAGGAGCAATCACCACCACGCCAACATCCGGGATCCGAACAAGATCTTACCGTCACGGGCAGTTCGCCACATACCGCCGCGGATCTTCTAAGGGAATAATCAAGTGGCCACCGAACCCGAACCCGAGTTCTTAGGCGCAACGACAAGATCTCCTTCATGGAAACGAAGCGAACCGGAGACATCCGTCTTGGATCGTCGAGCTCTTCTACGGACCCATGGGATGACATGTGCTTCGTTCAAGGCGACAAGGTTCGCTTCCGATTTGAGACCACGACATCGAAGCGACAAGATCATCGTCATAGAACCGAAGGCCACATGAGCGACAAGTACTTCCCGAACGCCAAGACCGCCCGACTCGAGGACCCGACAATAACCTCATAGCGACAAGATCTACCCTAGTTATCCGAAACGCTCCGCCGAGACCGAACCGTCGAACCACGGACCCCGAGACCGGACCTGGACCGAAACCCCGAACCCCGGAACCCCAAGATCGTCGAGTCCCCTCTAATGTGTGAACCCCTTCCCGAAACCCTATTTCATAACATAATAACAACTGTTGCATATTAATCATTTCATCTCGCATGCATATCTGTGGTTTGGGGGCCTTATGCTGAATCACCTAATAATTAAATATGGGGCCCATATGCGGGCAAATCTAGCCTTATATTGGCCTCATTTAAACATGTGTAGCGAACCGTTTCCATCTGTTGTTTTGTTAAACAACATTTAAATTGCGGGGTATCTAAATAACATGCGCCATCTAATTAATTGTCGGGACCCCGGTTCCGCTTAATTTGACCTAATTGCATCGCACCTTGCCATGCCATACATCATACATGCATCATGCCGATCCTCTGCCGTTGTATTAAATATTGCATCCGGTGTTCATTCTAGTGTTTTGCTTCTTCGCGGATAAGGCCGTTGAGTTGGTGTGAGCTTCGCCCCGACCTTCGGGTTGAACCTTCGGCAATGTTTTCAGGCGAGCATCTCCCCCCCTTTCTACCTATCTTACTTTATAGTCTTTATTTCCCTCCTGTTGATCTATTGCTATCTGTGTTGCGATGCTCTAGTTTTGTACCCTTTGATATTCCCTGCAGCCGTATATTGCCTTGGACACACCCTATTACCTGTTGTTTGGTAGATAGTTGGACTTGCGCGTCGTAGTCGCCTGCTCAAGTAATGTTGCGTGTTGTCAAATGCCATAGTTGTTGATGTATTGCCGCATGATGCTGATGTTGGAGATGATTCTAGTTTTACTTATTGCTCACTTTAATTTCTGTTTAACAACTAAAACTGAAATAAGCAGAGGCATCGGTGGGTGATAGATAATATTTGGTTTCCGAACACCCACTTGTGTCCCGTAAGACCCCGAGTACTTGATACCTGTTCCTTGATTTATCGCGCTATCCACATCCGGGAGGTATATGGGACCCCACAGACGAGCTTGATTCATTCTTATTTCTTGGGGCCACAAACTAGTTTGAGGTTTTATTACGATCCTGTACTTATGCCATGTTTCTTTGCTTTAATTACGATTGTGCGAGGAGCACACTTTGTCATTTAGGTATGCGGAGTGATTACGCGGTATCGACAAGCCAGCCACACTTTCGGGTTCCCGCTTACAGCCCATTGGCGCAACCTTGAGGCCGCCTCGAGCTTGCTTACTCTTGCGGGTTCTACTCAAAGGGTGGCCCCTGAAATATTTCTGAATCTGTGATTGTTCAGTCGTGAAAGCCTCGTTGGGTTTTGATTTGGTTTTTCCGAGGTTGATCGGCGTGTGTTGCTATTGGTGCACCCGGCCGGTAAAACTTTACGAAAGCCGTGTCGCGGATATGGACGACTTGGAGCAGATCTCGATCATAGACAAGCATAACTAAAGTTTCTTGCTATAAATTTGACTTATAATGACTAGTAATCAGCTTCACTATAATGGAATGGCTAATTAATACGCCCACAATTGCTTGTTTGGTTGTCTGCGACAAGTGTATCGACTAGTAAGTATTGCAACTTCTAGCGAAATGGCTGAATAAAAGTACCAACAACTGCTGGGTTTGGGCTTATCTCATGCTATCTGTATCTGATTAGTAAGTACTGCCACTATAACGGAATGGTTAACTAAAAGTGCCCACTGTTTACTTTATCAGGACGATTATCTATACCTGACTAGTAAGTGCAACTATAAGCGAATAAGTAAAACTGCCAACGGCGTGAGTTCCTCGGTTGACTTCCTCGTTGGTCTCGAGGGGGAAACGCCAGGATGGGTTTGTTTGATGATAGTATCAGGTTGGATCCGAATAGGTCTCTCTCACCCCTCTCTGATTGACGCCAGTTGTATCGAGTCTCTATAGGTTGTTTAGTGCATGCTGCCGCCGATCCACCATACCTATGTAGGCGAGGACCGCCGAATTCTAGCCTCGCCGTGTACTGGCCTCAGTACTGACGCTCCTTCTTTTTCCTTTGCCCTTTGTCGGCCCCCTTTTTGTTTAAGCAGGTTTTGAGATCGACGTCGTTAGCAGGGTTACCCTTCCGGCTTGGCACAGGCAGGTTATGGATGCCATTGGTTATTCTTGGGGCTCTTAGCCCCATTTGCATCTTGTCCGTAGCGGACGCTATCGCTTTTCAAGGTGATTTGGATCTTTGTATATTATATCTGTATTCTTGACTCTTTGAGTCGTTATATATCTCATTACGTGGGTCCCATCGAGGACTGTTGTGTAATGTTATTACGTTTTCCACCCGCACGAAGTGCTGGTGAGCACCTTTGAATCGTTTCTATGCGGGTTTGGTGAATTTTGCCCAAACTTGCATAGGTCCGATTCGAGGGTGTCTGAGTGGTATCGAGCTCAGTTGCGATACCCCACAAGTCCAAATCAGGATAACCTAGCTAACGGCCAAGTAGAGTGTCAAAACTATTTTGCAAAATCGGTTGGATAGTTACGATTAGGTCTGATTTTACTCCTTACCCTTTTGTTTCCCCTCTTACCCCTCGTGTTTTGAATCCGCTCTCGTCTTCTTGAGTCCGGAATTCGTGGTCGGGTTTCCGTCGTACCTTTAGGGTTTCGCTTCCTTCTTCGATAACGGTGTTGCGACATCTGGTCTCCATGCTATCCGAGGAATCCGTCTACTGCGGTATCATTCTTTGTTCCTTGTTTGTGCCTTCCGGTGTTCTCCGACGCGACGACATCATCTACGCCAGCTCCGATGCAGAGTCTGCATCCCTCCTTTGTTTCCGAACCTCGCTTGTCGAGATCTTCAGTCTGATTCCGAGAATGGATGCACTCCCTTCTACTGATTGTGCGGAGTAATAGTTTGGGTGCGTGATGGATTGGCCCCCATGCCGACTACCCCTTCTATTCGCTTTGGTACATTGAGGTGGATGAGAATGCATCGGTTCCCCTTTCCACCGGAGTTAGAGGTGGCTTCATTGTTGATACCTCGCGCCTTTTTGTCCCGGAGTGTTCTCGGCGATCCGGACAACGACCTCTTGTTAGTGGTGTCGCGAGGATCTACACGGCGAGAAGATGGAACCGTGACCTTCCTTCCGGTACCATGAGGCGGATCTCGAGGGCGAGATCCTTTGTTAGTGGTGTCGAATTGTGGCATCCCGCAAAAACCACTACTAGAAAATCGCGTTAAATTTGTGCATTGCATCGTCATCATCATGCATTGTTTGCATAAGACTATGTTCGCAAGCCCGTTTTGTTTTTCTAAAACGCCCCATCTTATTCAAACGCCAAACACCGGGTCTCCGGAATATTTTTTTGTTTGTTGCTATCGGGTTGCAAACGGCCCAATTAGAATAAATAAAATTTAAATTATTTTAATAGGGCGATCGAACGGGCCGATTGACCCGATCGACCACCCCAGGAATAATAATCGGTCCAACCTGCTCGCCCTATCTAATCCTAATCCCACCTAAAATCCTACCCACACCTAGCAGCCACATCATCCCACCCAATCGTTGGCTGCCACTTCAGCACTCCCCAAAACCCCCACCAACCAGGACCGTCACTCCTCACCTTTCCTCTCCCTCTCTCACCTGCCCATCACTCAACCACCGCGTGACCCCACCCGGCCCCACACACCACACAACCCCCCCAACACCCAGTGCACACCACGCCGCCGGCCACCCACTCAGCACACCCCCCACCCGCTGCCCTCGGGCCCCTCAGCTCCCACGCCTGCCACCCAGGCCACGCCCACAGCAGTGGTGCCCTCTCTCCTCCCCCGTTTCCTCTCTTCTCCCTCTGTTCATCTTCCTCCTCTGCTCCTCAGCACACCCCCGCAGCCCGCGCCTCCGTGCTCCTCCTCCCGCTGGCACCGCTCCTGGCGCCTTGGCCTCTGACACCCCAGCTCGCCTCTCGACCTCGCCTGCGGCCGCCAGGGCTCCCGCGTCGCCGCCCCTCTCCCGCGAGTCCGGCGCGGCCCGCGCCTCCAGTCGCCACAGACGCCTCGCCGCCTCCACCTCTCTGCCCGGCGCTCACCCCGCCTGCCGGCGCTGCCATCCACGCCTCGCTGCCGCTGCGACCACCGCCTCCAGCGTCCGTCACCTCCGCCGCTCCGCCGCTGCCGCCGCCTCACCAGGCCTTGCTCTCCTCCAAGCCCAGCGGCTGCCCTCCGCCAACCTCGTCGTCGCCTGGCGCCCTGACGCCTGCGCCGCCTCTCCGGCGGCCGCCGCATCAAGGCCGCTGCGCCTCACCAGCACGCCCGTTCGCTTGCCTCGCCCGCTGGCTTCCGCTCCGCCGTTCCGCCGGCGAGCCGCCACCGCCGCCGCGCCAAGCTCGTCGCCGCGTTCCCGCCTCCGCTCGGCCTCCCGCTCCGCCCGAAGCCCAAGCGCTAGCCCCCACACCCGACGCCGCTGCCTGCACCCGACGTCCGCCGCCTGTCCTGCCGACAACCGCGAGCAGAGGTCCCACCGCCAGACCTTCCTGGCGTGTATGAAGGTTGCGGTGCTCGTGTATGTGCGGTCAAGCCACCGCCAAGGAACGGAGCAATCACCACCTTGCCAACATCCGGGATCGAACAAGATCTTCGTCACGGGCCGAGTTCCGCCACATGCAGCGGATCTTCTAAGGGAATAATCAAGTGGCCAACGAACCCGAACCCGAGTTCTTAGGCGCAACGACAAGATCTCCTTCATGGAAAAAGCCGAACCGAGACATCCGTCTTGGATCGTCGAGCTCTTCTACGGACCCATGGGATGACATGTGCTTCGTTCAAGGGCGACAAGGTTCGCTTCGGATTTCGAGACCACGACATCGAAGCGACAAGATCATCGTCATAGAACTCGAAGGCCACATGAGCGACAAGTACTTCCCGGGCCAAGACCGCCCGACTCGAGGACCCGACAAAGAAACATAGCGACAAGATCTACCCTAGTTATCCGAGAAACGCTCCCGGCAGACCGAAATCGAACCACGGACCCCGACGGACCACGGACCACGACGAACCCGAACCCGGAACCCCAAGATCGTCGAGTCCCCTCTAATGTGAACCCTTCCGAAACCCTATTTCATAACATAATAACAACTGTTGCATATTAATCATTTCATCTCGCATGCATATCTGTGGTTTGGGGGCCTTATGCTGAATCACCTAATAATTAAATATGGGGCCCATATGCGGGCAAATCTAGCCTTATATTGGCCTCATTTAAACATGTGTAGCGAACCGTTTCCATCTGTTGTTTTGTTAAACAACATTTAAATTGCGGGGTATCTAAATAACATGCGCCATCTAATTATTTGTCGGGACCCCGGTTCCGCTTAATTTGACCTAATTGCATCGCACCTTGCCATGCCATACATCATACATGCATCATGCCGATCTTCTGCCGTTGTATTAAATATTGCATCCGGTGTTCATTCTAGTGTTTTGCTTCTTCGCGGATAAGGCCGTTGAGTTGGTGTGAGCTTCGCCCCGACCTTCGGGTTGAACCTTCGGCAATGTTTTCAGGCGAGCATCTCCCCCCCCCTTTCTACCTATCTTACTTTATAGTCTTTATTTCCCTCCTGTTGATCTATTGCTATCTGTGTTGCGATGCTCTAGTTTTGTACCCTTTGATATTCCCTGCAGCCGTATATTGCCTTGGACACACCCTATTACATTGTTTGGTAGATAGTTGGACTTAGCGTCGTAGTCGCCTGCTCAAGTAATGTTGCGTGTTGTCAAATGCCACAGTTGTTGATGTATTGCCGCATGATGCTGATGTTGGAGATGATTCTAGTTTTACTTATTGCTCACTTTAATTTCTGTTTAACAACTAAAACTGAAATAAGCAGAGGCATCGGTGGGTGATAGATAATATTTGGTTTCGAACACCCACTTGTGTCCGTAAGACCCAGTACTTGATACTGTTCCTTGATTTATCGCGCTATCCACATCCGGGAGGTATATGGGACCCCAGAACGAGCTTGATTCATTCTTATTTCTTGGGGCCACAAACTAGTTTGAGGTTTTATTACGATCTGTACTTATGCCATGTTTCTTTGCTTTAATTACGATTGTGCGAGGAGCACACTGTACTGTTTAGGTATGCGGAGTGATTACGCGGTATCGACAAGCCCAGCCACACTTTCGGGTTCCCAGTCGCTTACAGCCATTGTCGCAACCTTGAGGCCGCCTCGGAGCTTGCTTACTCCGTTGCGGATTCTACTTAAGGGGTGGCCCCCTGAAATATTTCTGAATCCTGTGATTGTTCAGTCGTGAAAGCCTCGTTGGGTTTTGATTTGGTTTTTCCGAGGTTGATCGAGCGTGTGTTGCTATTGGTGCACCCCGGTCGGGTAAAACTTTCTGAAAGCCGTGTCCGCGGATATGGACGACTTGGAGCACAGTATCTCGATCATAGACAAGCATAACTAAAGTTTACTGCTATAAATTTGACTTATAATGACTAGTAATCAGCTTCACTATAATGGAATGGCTAATTAATACTGCCCACAATTGCTTGTTTGGTTGTCGCTTGCGACAAGTGTATCTGACTAGTAAGTATTGCAACTACAACGAAATGGCTGAATAAAAGTACCAACAACTGCTGGGTTTGGGTTTATCTCATGCTCTCTGTATCCGATTAGTAAGTACTGCCACTATAACGGAATGGTTAACTAAAAGTGCCCACTGTTTACTTTATCAGGACGATTATCTATACCTGACTAGTAAGTGCCGCAACTATAACTGAATAAGTAAAATTGCCAACCGTGTGAGTTCCTCGGTTGACTTCCTCGTTGGTCTCGAGGGGGAAACGCCAGGATGGGTTTGTTTGATGATAGTATCAGGTTGGATCCGAATAGGTCTCTCTCACCCCTCTCTGATTGGCCCGATTGTATCGAGTCTCTATAGGTTGTTTAGTGCATCTTTGCCGCCGCTCGATCCACCATACCTATGTGGCGAGGACCGAATTCTAGCCTCGCTGTCTTGGCCTCGATCTTGGCGCTCCTTCTTTTCCTTTGCCCTTTGTCGGCACCCTTTTGTTTAAGGTTTTGAGATCGGCGTCGTTAGCGGTTACCCTTCCGCTTGGCACGCAGGGTTATGGGCGCCATTGGTTATTCTTGAGGCTCTTAGCCCCATTTGCATCTTGTCCGTGGCGGACGCTCTATCGTTTTCAAGGTGATTTGGATCTTTGTATATTATATCGTATTCTTGACTCTTTGAGTCATTTATATATATCTACGTGGGTCCCATCGAGGACTGTTGTGTAATGTTATTACTTCGTTTTCCACCCGCACGAAAGTGCCTGGTGGGCACCTTTGAATCGTTTCTATGCGGGTTTGGTGAATTTTGCCCAAACTTGCATAGGTCCGATTCTGAGGGTGTTACAGTGGGGGGTCAAAGATTCCTTCTCCTCCTCCTCAGACGGTGTCCACCTCTAAGTGCACTGCTCCGAGGTCTTCTCCGCAGGAGACTCGGGTTATGGTCCCTCAGAAGACTGCAGACGAACCTTCGGAGTCGCCGTATATCCATGTGAGTAATTCTGTTTTCTGCCGCCGGGGGACTCTCCGAGCGTTTTAGGGTGGTCTGTTGATCACCTATGTTTTTGCTTCTTTTCTCGGGGGGAGCCCCCGAGAATTTGTATGATGATCTGCTGATCGTTTTTCCTTGAGTCACGGGGGGAGCCCCCGAGCGTTTTTCTGTGTGTGTAGCTTGTTTTTCTCGTTCTCTGGGCGTAGCCACCGAGCCTTTGTTTTGACGGGTAGTGTCTTTTGCAGCTTTTTGTGCAAGGCGCCAACCAGCTAGTGCAGCAGCACCTGGCGTTGGAAGCCAGCTTCAAGGTGCATACGTGGGTTGATCTTTTCGCTTCATCTTTTCTTTCTTGTCATGTCATCTGATATGTGTTATGCTGTCTGCAGAGGACAACAATACCACCCTCCGTGAGCTTGATGCTCTCAAAAAGAGCCTTGGGCGAGCGGAGAAGAAGGCTGAGGACGTCGTTGGTGCCAAGGAGTGTCTTGAGCTGGAGCTAGCCAACGCAGCTGCGGCTAAGGAGCGCCTGCGGCAGGAGGCTACGGATTGCGAGGAGCAACTTGCCACCGCTGCGGCTTCGCGTGAGAAGGAGATTGCCAACAAGCTGATGGCGGCTGCCAAGGCTATTTCGGGTGAGTTGCTTTGTCTTTCTTTTTTCAGCTTCCCTGTCTTTCCTTGCTGTGCTTTTATTTATGTTGCCCTTTCTTTTTATTTAGATGGCGCTGGCAACGAGTTTGACCGCGGTGCCCTCGAGCACGGAAGTGCTCTGGATGATGCCACTGCGGCGGTCGAAGACCGCTGTGGTACCATGGTCGGCTCGCTTTCCAAGGCCAAGGAGGTTCTTGGGCGCTTCTATAAGGAGCTCGTCCCCAAGGGCGTCGCCCTCGAAGATATCGATGCCTTGGCGGAGGCATTGTTAGCCGAAGCACCTACGGCGTACAAGCGCAAGCAGAAAGGCATTGGTGCGTCCGTCGGGCTGGCGATGGCCCTGGCTTCTGGAGCGGAGCTGGATCTTCATCGGGTCACCTCCCGGATGCCAACTGCTGCTGACGGATCCGAGGCCAAGGGGAGACAGTCCGGATCCGAGGCTACTCAGGATGCAGCCTCTTAGGTTTTGTAGTCGTAGGATAGCTTTTGTTTCCAGCTTTTGTAATTATGGTTATGAACAATCCCTACGCCACGTAGTGGCTTTTTGCTGTACATAATGAATTTCCGAGTTCTGTGTTCATTCGTCTGCTTGTTCATATCCTTGTCTTCTTTTACTCTAGGATCCTTCGGGTGATGATCCCGTTGACACTTCGTCTGCACCACAGTTGTGGCCATCCTTGGATGGTGCGTCGTAGCTTGTGTTTATTCGAGACCGCATCCGTAGTCTTGAGAGGGAATTGCTTGGAGTGCGTGGCCATGCTGATGTTTGGAAGTCGAAGGCGGAGCGAGGCGCTGCCCGAGAGGAATATTTGATGGGGGGTTGCATCGTCTGGCCGAACAGCTTGAATGTGAGTTTTTCGAGCTGCTGCTCATTGTTTCAGATGCACCTGTGGGCCTTGCATCTTACCTTTGCAAGTATTGCAGGTGCTAACCTTTCTCCGAAGGAGGAAAAGGAGCATGTTGCCGTTCGGATTAACTGCTTGACCCTGCAGGACATGGAGGCCGGCGGGTTCTTCTGGATGGACCTTGATCGTGCCATGGTCCTTGCGACAATGCAGGATCGTGTCCACCAGGTATCGCGGGTGCTTCGCCAGGTGCAGTCTTCGTTGGTGTCAGTTCTGCATGTGATGTTTCCGCTAGATGGGGAGCCGTCGACTCTCTCTGGCCTGCTGACGAAGTTTCGGAATGTTCACCATGTCAAGGAACTGCTGCGACATCAGCTTGTTGCGGGGGTGAAGGCCGCACTTTCCCTTGTACGGTTGCATCGTCCCGATGTAGATCTTTCTGCTGTAGCGGATGGGCCGCCTCTTTGTCCGGATGGTGGTGAGTGGGATATGCGTCCACATTATGCGGTCAGAAGGCGATATGCGAACAGGTTGTAGACTGTTTGAGCAGCGTCTGTGCTATTGTCGTAATAGGTAGAACCTGTAAAAAAGGTAGATGTAAAATTTGTATATATTCAACTGGGCGTGTTGTTCCCTTTATTATTGTAAAGGTTTATTGTTGTGTAGCACGTGGTGCTCTGTTTGTTTACGTGTCCATTTCATTAGCCTGACGTGGTCAACTACTCAGGATGCACGTGCTATTCTCAGTCGACGAAGTCGTGAGGTAGGGGGAGCCCCCGTGTGTGTTGTAATATAGAGTAAAATGCAGGTGATGAACGAAAAAGTTTGGGGCGAGACACTTAGATTTATTCATATCATAAGGAAGATGTACATTGTTCGGCTGAGTAGCCTTGGCTGAATAGCCTTATTGAAAGTAAAAGAGGGGGGTAGCTAGGGGTAGAAGCGTCGTAGCTGTGCGACGTTCCATGGGTTGGAGTATGCGACTCCAGACTCCACGTGCTTGAGGCGATAGGCGCCACCTGGGATGACTTTAGTGATGATGTAGGGTCCTTCCCATGGTGACTTGAATTTTTTTGGTCGCTCTTGCTTGAGTCGCAAGACTAGGTCTCCTTCGATGAAGGACCTTGGGCGTAGCCGTCGGCTGTGGTAGTTGCGGAGACTCTGTTGGTACACCATTGATCGAGCTGCTTCTATGTCACGCGCCTTGTCGAGTGTGTCGATGGCGTCTTCGAGTGCGGCCGTCGATTCGGCTTCGCTGTAAGCGACGACCCGTGGGGCCTTGTGGCGTACCTCTGCTGGCAGCACGGCTTCAGCTCCGTGCACCATGAAGAAAGGCGTGTAGCCAGTTGAGCTATTTGGCGTTGTGCGCAGGCTCCACAGGACCGTGGGTAGCTCTTGTGTCCAGGCTCCTGCGAGTCGCTCGAGTGGGCTTATTAGACGCTTGTTGATGTCAGCACCGATGAGGCCGTTGGCCTTCTCGACCAGCCCGTTCTTTTGTGGGTGCGCCACGGAGGCGTATGTGATGTTGATTCCGAGGTCTTCACAGAAGTCCTGGAATTATTTGGAGATGAAGTTCGACCCATTGTCGGTGATGATGCTATGCGGCACGCCAAACCTGCAGACAATGGACTCAAAGAACTTGACGACAGGTTTTCCCTTTTGGTTAGTGACGGGCATGGCCTAAATCCACTTGGTGAATTTGTCGACTGCGACCAAGAGGTAAACGTGACCTCCTTTTGAGGACCTTGGCAGTTTGCCGATCATGTCAAGGCCCCATTGAGCGAAGGGCTAGGCCAAAGGTATGGGCCTGAGCTCTGATCCGGGTGCGTGCGGTT
Organism: Avena longiglumis; assembly: GCA_030063025.1. NCBI lineage: Eukaryota > Viridiplantae > Streptophyta > Magnoliopsida > Poales > Poaceae > Avena > Avena longiglumis. Next base: position 537,454,153 of record CP125973.1, read on the forward strand.
TGTCAGCGAATCTTTGGCACCCGTTGCATCTTCGGACGATGTCCTTGGGGTCATTCATGGCTGTTGGCCAGTAGAATCTGGCTCATAGAGCTTTGGCGACAAGGGCGCGGCTGCCCACATGATGGCCGCAAATGCCCTCATGGATGCCTTGGAGGATGGTTTTGCCGTCACCGATGGTGATGCACCATTGGAGTACACCCGAAATGCTGCGCTTTTACAGCTCGCCATTGATGATGGTGAAGGCCTTTGACCGGTGAGATATGTGCCGGGCATCTGTCGGGCTATCAGGCAGCTCGTCGTCTATCAGGTACCTAAGGTATGGTTGTGTCCAAGTTTCTTCGACTGCCATGACCTGCATTAGGTTGACCACTGCGACCTCTGTGTCGAGCTTTTTGGGTCCTTCATGCCTTTCGGGTAGTGCAGCCCCCGAGTGCTCTGCTTCTTCGGGTGATCCCTTTGGGAATTTCCGCTAGATGGATGGCACGCAGATCTGTTCGAGGAACACACCTGGTGGCACCCGTGCACTGGCGGAGCCGATGTTGGCAAGTCTGTCGTCCTCCTCGTTGCTTTCTCTCCCAACATGCCGAAGCTCGCTGTCGTCAAAGTCTCCTTCGAGTGAGTTGTAGAGTGCTCGGTACGCGATCATGTTGGCTGTGTGTGCGTCGCACTCGTTGATCGTCTGCTGGACGACGAGGTTCGAGTCTCCGTAGATGACCAGGCGCGTTGCGCCGCAAATTTTTGCCATCCTCATGCCGTGGATGAGGGCTTCGTATTCGGCCTCGTTGTTGGAAGCTCGAAATTTCATCCGGAGGACATACTTCATCTTATCGCCCTACGGGGAGGTCAGTATGACCCCGGCTCCTGTTGGAGATATGCCCTAGAGGCAATAATAAATGTAGTTATTATTATATCTTTGTTTTTATGATAAATGTTTACATTCATGCTATAATAGTATTAACAAGGAAACATTAATACTTGTGTGATTTGTAAACTAAAATAGAGTCCCTAGTAAAGCCTCTTTATAATACTAGCTTGTTGGTTAATAAATGATCGTGGTTTCCCTATCATGAACATTGAGATGTTATTAAACAACAAGATCATATCGTTCGGAGAATGATATGGTGGACATACTCCTATAGATAAGCGTAGCATAAAGATCAAGTCATTTTAATAGTTCAATTGCTATATGCTTTCTGATACATAGTAACCTAATTCCTTCGACCATGAGATCATGAATATCACCTTTACCGGATGGATGCTTTGATGACATCAAACACCACACCGTAACTGGGTGGCTATAAAGGTGACATTGAGTGTTCGGAAAGTATTGGTTGAGACACATGGATCAAGAGTGGGATATGTCCATCCATATGACGTATAGATATACTCTGGGCCCTCTCGGTGAAATGTCATCCAATTAGCTTGCAAGCATGTGACTGGCTCACAAGGGATCACATATCACGGGAACGAGAAAAGAGTACTTATCAGTAACGAGGTTGAACTAGGTATGCAGAGATACCGACGATCATAACCTCGGATAAGTAAACTATCGTGAGACAAAGGGAAATTGGTATCGTATGTAAGTGGTTCATTCGATCGCAAAGTAATCTTAGAAATATGTGGGAGCCATATGAATATCCACATTCCTCTGTTGGTTATTGGTCGAAGAAGTGTCTCGATCATGTCCGCATAATTCACGAACCGTAGGGAGACACACTTAAGGATTCGACGTTGTTTGAGTAATTATGGAATGATGAGTAAGAGACCGAATGTTGTTCGGAGTCTCGGATGGGATCCGGGATATCACGAGGAGATCCGGAATGGTCCGGATAATAAGATTCATATAAGGAAAGTCCTATTTCGGGGTTGGAGAATGGTTCCGGTGTTTTCATCAGGAATGTTGTAGAAGGTTCCGGAATGTCCGGCACTCCGGAGGGGAAGGGTACATGAATGTGTCATATAAAGTTGGAATGATTGCATCATGTACTAGGTGTCATCGCTGAACAAAATAAAGGGTTTAATCAAATCCTAGTTTGAAAAGTCAAATGCCAATTTAAAAAGTCAAACGGCTATTTTGGAAGGTGGAGGGGAAGTGGGAAATCTACTTGGGGAGGAGTTCCTCCCCTCCACCGCCGGCCCACTTGGGATCCGAGTTGGGAGGAATCCCTCCTTGGTGAACCTCCCACTATAAAAGGAGGCGGGGCTGCCTCCTAGCACCAAGTGCCCTCTAAACCCTAACCCTAGCCGCCGCTGCCCTCCATAGCCGCCGCCTAGGGCACTCGCCTCCGCCGCCTAGGGCAAACCCTAGCCGCCGGACTTGCCCCCTCCTTGGTGTGTCTAAACCCTAGATCACCGAGGAGCTCTCTCATAGTCCACCATACTTGCTCCGGCTTAAGGCGAAGCCCGGCGAGATCTCCCCTCTACTTTCGGTACCACGCCGTTGTGCTGCCGGAATCGCGAGGAGAGTGCTACAACCTCCATCTGCTTTGGAACAAGGAGAGGAAGGTCTTCGTCAGTACGAGCGTGTGACCCATTGGGAGCGCTGCGGAGCCTTGGCAGCGGAAGGATCGCCTATGCGATCTTGAGATCGGGAAGAGTACGACTACATCACCCACGAGAATCCGCTCTCGTTAAACACTTTGGAATCTTCGAGGGTGAGTTATTCCATCGATTCATTGCTACAATCTAGTAGATAGATCTTGGCTTGTTTGTTTGTATGCGGTAGAAATTTTTTGTTTTCCATGCTACGAAACCCTACAGCTCCTTCTCCGGCCTCGCGTTTGGAGCCGTCGAAGTGCATCGTCCATGACTGTGTCATGTCCGGTGTGTCTGGCAGCTGCAGCTCCATCCAGTGGACGAGGAAGTCCGGGAGGACCTGAGACTTGATCGTGTAAGCTTCCGTGAGCGATGTCTAGAGGTGACAACTCGATGCCCCATAGACCCGCAGCGTCTTGTGGCCTCCGGGTTTATTCGGATCTTTGTTGGTGGTGCCTCATTGACGACCATCACCTGGTGCTCCTGGAAGTAGTGGCTCAGCCGACGAGCCGTCATGAACACCCCGTAGGCGAGTTTCTGGTAGTGAGGGTACCTCCGCCATATCGGCGTCAATACCTCGCTGAGGTAGTAGATTGGGCGTTGGACCCCATGGGTCTTGCCTTCTTCGGGTCGTTCGACCACTAGTACGGTGCGTACCACTTGATGTCTCGCTGCTATGTACAATAGTAAAGGCTCGCGCTCCTTTGGCGTGACCAAAACGGGCGAGGTGGAGAGCAGCCGCTTTAGATCTTCGAATGCGTCGTCCACCTCAGGCGTCCACTCGAATTTGTCTGTTTCGCGTAGCAGCTGGTAGAACGGCAGGGGTTTTTGTTGGAATTATGCCCTAGAGGCAATAATAAAGATGTTATTATTATAATTCTTGTTCATGATAAAGTTTATATTCCATGCTAGAATTGTATTAAGCAGAAACTTTAATACTTGTGTGGTTTATGAACAACACCATGTCCCTAGTGCACCTCTATGGACTAGCTCATTGATCAATGATGGTTAAGGTTTCCTAACCATAGACATGAGTTGTCAATTGATGATGAGATCATATCATTGGAGAATGATATGATGGACAGACCCAAACTAAGCGAAGCAATTAGATCGTATCATCGTGTTCATCTTTGCGAAGCTTTTCCTATGTCAAATATTGTATTCCTTAGACCATGAGATAATACAACTCCCTGGTATCGGAAGAAAGCTTTGAGGTCATCAAACGTCATCCTATGAGAGGGTGATCATAAAGGTGTCTCTCAGGTGATCGGAAAGTATCTGTTGGGTTGTATGTATCGAGATGGGATTTGTCCCTCCCAAGTCGGAGAGATATGCTTGGGCCCTTTCGTGTCGATATCAACACGCTTGCAAGCATGTGGTTAAGGAGTTAATCACAAAGTGATATCGGATTACGGAGCGAGTAAAGTACTTCTGTGAGCGAGATTGAACTAGGTATGGCCGAAGCGATCGAATCTCGGGCATGTAAAATATCGAGGCGAAGGAATATATATGGGATTGATTGAATCCTGGCATCGTGGTTCATCCGATATGATCATCGATGAATGTGTGGGAGTCAATATGGGTGCCCGGACCCGCTGTTGATTATTGATAGAAGATCATACGCATATTCTCGAACCAGCGGTCACACATAACGTGTCTCGGCTAGGATAGATTGGATAATTGGTTTATGAGTTTTTGTTGAGTCTCGGATGGGATCCGGGACATCACGAGAGGTTCGGAGTGGTCAGGAGAATAAGATTCATATAAAGCGGTGCGTTTTTGGAGTTGAATTGTTCGGGTTAATCGATATTGTCGGAAGCTTCTAGAACCTTCGGAAGGGACCAACGTGGCCCCACCTTCCGGAAGGGGCATGGGCCTATGAGGGAGTGTCCTGCGCATTGGGCCAGGGCACAAACCCCATAGGGCCCAGCCGATTCTATAGGGTTTAAATCGTTTAAACTAGGGATAGAATTTCTAGAAGGAGGGAGAGTCCTTGCCCCCCACTCCTCCCTCCCTTGGCCGCCGGCCCAAGGCTTGGAGGAGGGGCAAGGGCTGGCCGCCCCCCCCTCTATAAATAGAGGGCTGGTGCGCCCCTACCCACACACACCTTGCCTCCAATCCTAGTTGCCTTGCTACCCTCCTCTCTCCCTCCCGACTGTTAGTAGGCGAAGCCCTGCTGCAGAAACTCTCCACCATATACACCACGCCGTCGTGTTGTAGATCCAATCCGTCTCTCCACCATACTTGTTGGTCCGAGGAAGGAGGAGACATCGAGGTGCTGCACGTGTGCATCTCACGGAGGCACCGCCACTTGTGGTGCTAGATCAGATCGGATCGCGAGGAGGAGAAGCGAGTACGACTACATCACCCACGTTCCGAGCGTTCATTGTCTTGAATCTTCAAGGGTATGAAGATCTAATACAATCTCTCGTTGATTGCATCTCCTAGATTAGATCTTGGCTTTCCCTCTGTTAGCATCCGTAGAAAATTTTGATTTACTATGCCTTGAAACCCTTGATGGTATCGAGCTAGATCTATGCGTAGATGTGTTTCACGAGTAGAATGCAACACGGTTGTTGCGGTTGATGTTTTCTGTTGCAAGCCTCTTGTTTGTGTTCTTCTTATGGCGGGATAGTGAGATTGAAGCGGTCGAGGCCAACCTTCTGACGTCGTTAGCGAGGACTCCGCACTTGGCGTGTGGCTTGTACCACACATGCGGCTGGTGGATGTCGGTTTCTCTCACTATAGTTGTCATAGGATTAACACGGAGTTTGGCAACCATAATATCACCGTTGTGGCTTTCCGTAGGTAAGAATCATTCTTAGCATCTACTCCCATAAGCCACGTAAAACATGCAACAACAAAGTAGATCGTTTAACTTGTTTTTGCGAGTGTTTTACGTGATATGGTATGGCCCAAGATGTGATGTGTATATTGTCACGATGATCATGTTTTGTAATGTTTCACGACTTGCATGTCGATGAGTACACAACCGGCGAGCCATATGGTTGTCTTTATAATTGTGTATGACCTGTGAGTCAACTTCTTATCGCCATGTAATAGCTTTACTTTATCGCTAAGTAGTTAGCAATAGTTGTAGTTGCTATTCGTGGTGGAGACAATCATGGTGGAGTGATGGAGATCATGCGGAGCGCACAAGATGGAGATCATTCTTGCGAAGATTGGCTATACCATGTCACATAAAGTTATATGCATGTGATGTTTATCCTTTTATGTATCTTATTATGCTTAGATCATGACGGTAGCATTATAAGATGATTCCTCACTTAAAGATCAAGATAAAACTGTGTTCTCCCCAAGTATGCACCGTTGCGAAAGTTCGTCGTGTCCAAGCATCACGTGATGATCGGGTGCTATAGACTCTACGCTCACATACAACGGGTGCAAGCCAGTTTTGCACACGCGGAAATACTTGGGTCTAGCTTGACGAGCCTAGAATGTACAGACATGGCCTCGGAACACAAGAACCGAAAGGTTAAGCATGAGTCATATGAATGATATGATCGACATTTGGTGTCCACCATTGAAACCACATCTCTTCTCGTGATGATCGGATTAGGTGTGGTGAATTTGGATCGTGTTCACTAAACAACTTGAGGGATGTTGAATTTAGTGGGAGTTGATCTAGTAATTTGATTAAGTTGAACTATTTACCATGAACATAGTCTAAATTGTACTTGCAAATACTGTAGATCACATGGCCAAGTCCAACTTCAACTTCAACGTTTTTGCTGAGAAGGAAAAGCTTAGAAACAATGGGTCTAACTTCACCAATTGGTTCCGCAATCTAAGAATCATTCATGCGTGGACAAAGGACTATGTCCTTGGGAAGCGTTAGGTGACCTCCTGCTGCAAGCTGGTGATGAGAAAGCTTTATCGATCGGCAAAGATGATTATGGTGTGATTAAGAGCACCATGTTGTTTGCTATGGAACCGAACTTCAAAATCGTTTTGAAACCTATCCGGGCCCTTTGAGATTCTCGAGGCTGAAAACCATGTTTGGACTCAAGGCCGTTACGAGATATGAGATCTCGAGAAGTTCTTTAAGCGCAAGATGGAGGAAGGAGTTAGTTAGTGAGCACGCCATAAAGATGTCGGGCTACACTCAGCATGTGAACAACTGGAATGCACGATTCGGAGGAGCTCAAGATTGACAGGTTCTGCAATCACTCCTCCCGGCTACAAAAGTTTTGTAGTGACTCACAATCAGATTGGTTCCTTGATCGATCACCGAGCTCTTCAAAAGCTGAAGGCAGGAAGTGGACATCAAAAGGATAATCATGTGTTGATGGTCAACAAGCCCTCCTTTAAGAAAGGTAAGGAGCAAAGAAGCCCTTCAAGAAGGCGGCGGCATAATGCTCTGCTGAGAAGAAGCTCAAGTCGGTCCTAAGCGGACCTTTGAGTGCTTCTATTGCAAGGACAAGGGTCCTTTGGGGCATACTGTCCGAAGTACTTAGCGGACAAGAAGGTGGCACCATCAAAGGTATATTTGATATACATGTTATTGATGTTTTCCTTACTAGCCCTCGTTGTAGTGCACAGGTATTTGATCGGTTCGATTGCTAATATTTGTAACTCGAAGCAGAGCTACGGAATAGGCGGCTTGCGAGGATGAGGTGACGATCTTGGCGTTAACAGCGGATCAAGAGTTGATGTGATGGCCGTCGGCACGCTCTCCTAGTTTTACCTTGGGATTAGTTTTAAACCTTAATAAATGTTATTATGCTGCGTTGAGCATGAACATTATTTCGGATCGTGTTTATTGCAAGGCGGTTATTCATTTAAATCGGAGAATAATGGTTGTTCTATTTATATGAGTAACATCTTTTATGGTCATGCACCTCTTGTGAATGGTTTATTTCTTCTAAATCTCGAAAGGGATGAAACACATCCATAACATTGAGGCTAAGAGATGCAAAGTAGATAGTGATAATACTATTTATTTGTGGCACTGTCGTCTAGGTCATATTGGTGTAAAGCGCATGAAGAAACTCCATTCTGATGGACTTTTGGAGTCTCTTGATTTTGAATCATTTGACACATGCGAACCATGCCTCATGGGCAAGATGATCAAAACCCCGTTCTCCGGTATGATGGAGCGAGCAACGGACTTGTTGGAAATCATACATACCGATGTATTCGGACCGATGAGTGTTTCGACGCGCGGTGGATATCGCTATTTACTCACTTTTACCGATGAATTAATTAGATATGGGTATATCTATTTAATGAAACATAAATCTGAAACGTTTGAAAAGTTCAAGGAATTTCAGAGTGAAGTGGAGAACCATCGTAACAGAAAGATTAAATTTCTATGATCCGATCGTGGAGGTGAATATTTGAGTTATGATTTTCTCACGCATCCTAAAGCAAGTGGAATCGTTTCACAACTCACGCCACCCGGAACACCACAGCGCAATGGTGTGTCTGAACGCCGGAATCGAACCCTATTAGATATGGTCTGATCAATGATGTCTCTTACTGATTTGCCGTTATCATTTTGGGGTTATGCATTAGAAACCGCTGCATTCACTTTAAATAGGGCTCCATCTAAATCCGTTGAGACGACACCGTATGAACTGTGGTTTGGTGCTAAACCTAAGTTGTCATTTCTTAAAGTTTGGGGATGCGAAGCTTACGTCAAGAAGTTGATGCGGACAAGCTCGAACCCAAAGCGGAGAAATCGTCTTCATAGGATACCCTAAGGAAACTATTGGGTATACCTTCTATCCGAGAACCGAAGGCAAAGTGTTTATGCAAAGAGCGGTTCCTTTCTTGAGAAGGAGTTTCTCTCGAAAGAAGTGAGTGGGAGGAAAGTAGAGCTTGCGAGGTTATTGAAACTTCTCTTGAATTGGAGAGTAGCGCACCTGAAATTGTTCGGTGCCGCTTTGCACCAACAATAGAGGAAGCTAATGACAAGGATCATGAAGCTTGGACGATGTTGCTCTTGAGCGTCGCAGGGTCGATAAGGTCGCGTGCCCCTCACAGTGGTATGGCAACCCTGTCTTGACTGTCTTGCTAGTAGAAGACAGTGAACCTATGAACTATGAGGAAGCGATGATGAGCCCAGACTCTAAGAAATGGCTGGAAGCCATGAAATCCGAATTGGGATCCATGAGCGAAAACCAAGTATGGAATTTGGTGGACCCTCCTAGCGACCGAAAGGCCGTTGAGTGCAAATGGATTTTCAAGAAGAAAACGGACGCGGAAGGTAATGTTACCGTCTATAAAGCACGGCTTGTCGCAAAAGGTTTTCGACAAGTTCAAGGTGTTGACTACGATGAGACTTTCTCTCCCGTAGCGATGTTTAAGTCCATTCGGATTTTATTAGCAATTTCTGCGTTTCATGATTATGAAATATGGCAGATGGATGTCAAGACTGCGTTCCTCAATGGCAACATTGATGAAGAATTGTATATGATGCAACCCGAAGGTTTTGTCGATCCTAAGGATGCTGATAAAGTGTGCAAACTTCAGCGTTCCATTTATGGACTGAAGCAAGCATCTCGGAGTTGGAACCTTCGTTTTGATCAAGTGATCAAGAGCTTTGGATTTGTTCATTGCTGAAGCTTGCATCTACAAGAAAGTGAGTGGGAGCTCGGTGACGTTTCTGGTACTATATGTGGATGACATATTGATTATTGGAAATGACATCAACATGCTTAACGATGTGAAGAGTTATTTGAACAAATGTTTTTCAATGAAAGACCTAGGTGAAGATGCTTATATATTGGGCATCAAAATCTATAGAGATAGACAAAGACGCCTGATAGCTTTAAGCGGAGTACATATCTAGAAAAAGTTACGAAAAGGTTCGAATGGATAAGGCAAAGAAAGGTTCGGTGCCTATGTTGTCGGGGTAAGATATTGAGCAAGGCTCGGTGTCCTTCTGATGTAAATGATAGGGAAGCTATGAGCAAAGTGCCTTATGCCTCGGCCATAGGTTCCATCATGTATGCCATGTTGTGTACTAGACCGAATGTGTCCAATGCTCTTAGTTTGACGAGCAGATATCAAAGTGATCCAGGAGTGGAACACTGGAAAATCATGAAGAACATCCTAAAGTACCTAAATAGGACTAAAGAAATGTTCTTAGTCTATGGGGGTGATGAGCAGCTTGTCGTAAAAAGTTACGTCGATGCTAGTTTTGACACCGACAAGGATGATTCCAAATCTCAGACAGGATACGTTTATATTTTGAATGGAGGAGTTGTGAGATGGAGAAGCTGCAAGCAAAGCGTGATCGCGGGATCTACAGTGGAAGCGGAATACATGGCTGCTGCAGAAGCGTCAAGTGAAGGAGTTTGGATCAGAAACTTCATCACTGAACTTGGCGTGGTTCCAAGTGCATTGGACCCACTGGAGATATTGTGTGACAACCCTGGTGCCATAGCACTTGCTAAGGAACCAAGATATCATCCAAAGACCAAGCATATCAACCGCAAGTTTCATATAATCCGAGATTATATTGCAGATGGAGATCTGAAGATTAGCAAAGTACATACAGATCTGAATGTCGCAGATCCATTGACTAAACCTCTTCCACGTGTAAAACATGATCAGCACCTCAGTGCCATGGGTGTGAGATTGTTGCCAAATGTAAACTAGATTATTGACTCTAGTGCAAGTGGGAGACTATTGGAATTATGCCCTAGAGGCAATAATAAAGATGTTATTATTATAATTCTTGTTCATGATAAAGTTTATATTCCATGCTAGAATTGTATCAAGCGGAAACTTTAATACTTGTGTGGTTTGTGAACAACACCGTGTCCCTAGTGCGCCTCTATGGACTAGCTCATTGATCAATGATGGTTAAGGTTTCCTAAACAAAGACATGAGTTGTCAATTGATGATGAGATCATATCATTGGAGAATGATATGATGGACAGACCCAAACTAAGCGAAGCAATTAGATCGTATCATCGTGTTCATCTTTGCGAAGCTTTTCCTATGTCAAATATTGTATTCCTTAGACCATGAGATAATACAACTCCCTGGTATCGGAAGAAAGCTTTGAGGTCATCAAACGTCATCCTATGAGAGGGTGATCATAATGGTGTCTCTCAGGTGATCGGAAAGTATCTGTTGGGTTATATGTATCGAGATGGGATTTGTCCCTCCCAAGTCGGAGAGATATGCTTCGGGCCCACTCGGTAATCGATATCAACACGCTTGCAAGCATGTGGTTAAGGAGTTAATCACAAAGTGATATCGGATTACGGAATGAGTAAAGTACTTCGTGAGCGAGATTGAACTAGGTATGATGCAAGCGATCGAATCTCGGGCATGTAAAATATCGCGAGAAGAGGAATATATATATGGGGTTGATTGAATCACGGCATCGTGGTTCATCCGATATGATCATCGATGAATGTGTGGGAGTCAATATGGGTGCCCGACCCGCTGTTGATTATTGATAGAAGATCATGCGCATATTCTCGAACCCAGGTCACACATAACGTGTCTCGATGCTAGGATAGATTGGATAATTGGTTTATGAGTTTTTGTTGGTCTCGGATGGGATCCGGGACATCACGAGAGGTTCGGAGTGGTCGGAGAATAAGATTCATATAAAAGATGCAGTTTTGGAGTTGAATTGTTCGGGTTAATCGGTATTGTCTGGAAGCTTCTAGAACCTTCGGAAGGGACCAACGTGGCCCCACCTTAGGGGAGGGCATGGGCCTATGAGGGAGTGTCCTGGCGCATTGGGCCAGGGCACAAGGCCCCATAGGGCCCAGCCGATTCTATAGGGTTTAAATCGTTTAAACTAGGGATAGAATTTCTAGAAGGAGGAGAGTCCTTGCCCTCCTCCCTTGGCCCGCGCCCAAGGCTTGGAGGAGGGAGGGCAGGCGCCCCCTCTATAAATAGAGGGCTGGTGCGCCCCTCCCCACACACACCTTGCCTCCAATCCTAGTTGCCTTGCTACCCTCCTCTCTCCCTCCCGACTGTTAGTAGGCGAAGCCCTGCTGCAGAAACTCTCCACCATATACACCACGCCGTCGTGTTGTAGATCCAATCCGTCTCTCCACCATACTTGCTGGTCCGAGGAAGGAGGAGACGTCGAGGTGTTGCACGTGTGCATCTCACGGAGGCACCGCCACTTGTGGTGCTAGATCGGATCGGATCGCGAGGAGGAGAAGCGAGTGCGACTACATCACCCACGTTCCGACGAACGTTCCGCTGTGCGAATCTTCAAGGGTATGAAGATCTAATCCAATCTCTCTCGTTGATTGCATCTCCTAGATTAGATCTTGGCTTTCCCTCTGTTCGCATCCGTAGAAAATTTTGATTTACTATGCCGCGAAACCCTTCACTTTTTCGCCCATGCGGCTGATGAACCTGCTCAATGCCGCGATTTGCCCGGCGATTTGTTGGACGCCCTTGAGGTTCTTCGGCTTCTCCATGTCCATTATGGCCCGGATTTTCTTTGGATTCGCTTCAATCCCCCGCTGGGAGATAAAGTAGCCTAGCAGCTGACCAGATGGGACGCCGAAGGCGCATTTTTCTGGGTTTAACTTGATCTTGTATCGATCAAGGTTATCGAACGTCTCGCGGAGATCGTCGATGATCATCTTGGCCTCCCTTGTTTTGATGACTATGTCGTCGACATAGACTTGGATGTTGCGGCCGATCTGGTCCTTCAGTCATGCCTACATGCATCGTTGGTACGTGGCACCTGCGTTCTTCAGCCCGAAGGGCATTGTGTTGTAGCAAAACACTCCGAACGGCGTGAGGAACGCTGTTTTTTCCTGATCTTCAACCTTCAATCGAATCTGGTTATAGCCTGAGTAGGCATCGAGGAAGGAGAGTTTTTCGCATCCTGTAGTCGAATCGATGATCTGATCGATCCGAGGGAGAGGGAAGTGATCCTTCGGGCAGTGCTTGTTCAGCGATGTGAAGTCCACGCACATCCGCAGGATGTCCGTGTCCTTTTTGGGGACCATCACGGTGTTGGCGTGCCACTCGCTTTCCTTGATCTCCCTGATGAAGTTTGGGTCGAGCAGTCTGTTGACTTTGACTCCGATTGCTTCGGCCCATGGTACGGACAATCGTCAGATGGACTGCTTGACGAGCTTGGCGTCTGGAAAGACATTGAGTGCATGCTCGGCGAATTCCCTAGGAACTCCTGGCATGTCGCGAGACACTGGTAATTTCAGCTCACGGAGGAATTGACGGCGCTTTCCTATCTTGGCTGGTCGTTGGCGATCAGCGCCGTCTTGGAGGCATCCGTCGGGTGGACCTACACCTTCTTTGTGTTGACGATGGAGTCGAAGGACATATCTGGTGCATTCTGTCATGCGACTGGGGGTGCCCCGTTGTCCGTCACCTCGCGGAGCCTTACGAGCTCCTCCTGCATGCCGAATAATTGGGAGATTCTGTTGAAGTCCATGTCGCAGTGGTCCAATCGGGTGAAGCTCCCGTGGACCGTGATGACTCCCTTGGGTCCTGGCATCTTGAGTAGTACGTACGCATAGTGTGGTACTGCCAGTAATCGTGCGAATGCTACACGCCCAAGGATGGCGTGGTATTGTGATGGCCAGTCCACCACTTCGAACTCGAGCCGCTCGCATCGGAAGTTGTCGGGTTGGCCGAAGATGACGTCGAGCCATATTTTTCCTAGGGGGAATATGACCTTCCCTAGGACGATGTCGTGGAACGTTGTGTCGGATTGTTCCAGGCTGCACAGCGGGATCCGCATTGCTGCTAAAGTACTGGCGAACATCAGATTGATGCCGCTGCCGCCGTCCATGAAGATGCGGCTCATGTCGAATCCTCCGATCTGCGCCTCCAGCACCAGGGCAGCATGACCTGGGCGAGGGACTTGGCAAGGGTGATTCGAACGGCTGAACGTGATGCAGGACATCGATCCACTGAGGTACTCAGGGATGGCGGGTGGAGCGATCACAGCCAGGTTGATCTGACGGGTGATTTTCTTCTGCACCCTATTCGTTGGGCGTCCTTTTTGGATCATCAGTGATCCTTTGGGCGGGGGATACCCGTGCCCACCGTTGTTCTGCGTAGGTGCGATTGGGTGGTTTGGAGGTCCCGCAGGTGGTGGTGGAGGAGCTCCATGTGCGATCTCGCCTGGTGCGGGTGCGTTCCCATATCCAGGGTTCGGGGCTTGCTGCCTCATCTAAGCCATGCTCTCGCTGAGTTTCTGAAACTCGCGGCAGTCTTTGAGCATGTGGCTTGCCTTCTTCTTGCCATCCTACTTATCGATGTAAAAGTGGATGGTGCATGGACCCAACAGTTTGTGGCATCCCGCAAAAACCACTACTAGAAAATCGCGTTGAATTCGTGCATTGCATCGTCATCATCATGCATTGTTTGCATAAAACTATTTTCGCAAAGCCCGTTTTGTTTTCCTAAAACGCCCCGTCTTTTATTCAAACGCCAAACACCGGGTCTCCGGACTATTTTGTTTGGTCCGCTGTCGGTTTGTTAAAAACGCTGGTTGAAATAAATAAAAATTATATTATTTTAGTGGGGCAGTCGAACGGGCCGGATCGACCCGAACGACCACCCCAGAAATATTAATCGGTCCTACCTAAATCCTAAGGCTACCAGATAATCTACCCACACCCCTTTGGCCACCTCACCCGGCCAACCCCGTCACGCCACCTCACCCTCACCCTCATCCTCACCCAACCAGCCGCCGCCACTTGGCACACTCCCTCTCTCCCTCACTCCCCCACCCCCCCACCCAAACACACCCCACTGCACGCCCACGCACCCCTGCCACTTCCACTCAACCGCCCAAACCCACCACGCCAGCCCACAGGCCCCAATCGACCCCACCAACCGCAGCCACTGGACCCAGTCCACCTCGCCTGCCAGCGGGACCCACACACGGTCCCACCCGGCCCTTTGCTCCCTCCCCAGGTCCTCCTTCCCCGAGCAGCCCACCCCCGTCGCATCCTTTCTCCCCCCGACCCCAACCTCCCTCCGCAGGACCCCCACCTTCCACACTGCGTCCCTCCGGCGACCTGCCTCGCGCACCCTCTGCCTTCGCCGCCCTCCCTCTGCGCCTCCTCTCCATTGGCGGCCTGCGCCTGTCGCCTCCGCCTCCGGACACCGCACCCTGCCGCCCCAGCGGTTCCGCCGCCCGCCAGCGACACCCTCATCCGCCGCTACCCCTGCAACCGCCGCCCTTGGACACCTCTTCTCCGTGTCACCGCCCACCTCTTGGCTCGCTTCGCCCGGCCAGCGCCTCCTTCGCCCTCCTCGCCGCATCTCCGTCGGGCCCGCCTCCGCCGCGTTCGCCGCGGGCAGGCCCGCCTCGAAGATCCTCCAGCCGCCGCCCAAGACCCTCTGCGCGCCGCCCTCGGCTCGCCAACCCGTCGCGACGCCATTGCCGTCCCGGCGTCCCCGACCTGACCGCGTCGCCTTCCTCTCCCAGCCTCTCCCCGTCGTCTCCCCGCCGTGCCAAGCTCGCCGTCGCCGGCGCTCAAGACCCCCGCAGCCCTCCCCCTCGACGTCGTTCTACGCGAGGCCGCCAACGTCGGGCGCCCGGACCCCGAGCGCAGCCCCGCCGCTGCATGTCGTGGCATCCACGCTCACGTAACTGGCGGTCTCGGCCGTGGCGATCGCCTCATGAGCGTCCCTACCGACCAAGGTGGACTTCAAGTGGCGTCCTTTCGAGCAGCTGCCAGGACGGGGAAGCTTGAGTACCAAGTCCGATCCAACCACCTACGCCGCATCCCAAGATCTTCGCCGGAAACCACAAGACCGGCACGATTCGAGACCCGAAGGTCTATCCAAGGCCACCGGCGCCGGATCCTCAAGACCTTCTTCCCGTGTCACGGCGTTGAAGACCCGAACCCGATGAACCACGATCACTTGAACAACAAGGCCTTCGGTGGAACCGACAAGATCTTCTCCTCGGGACAGGAGCTCCGAACGCCAAGGTCGTCGGTACGGAAACGACAGGGATTCTCCCTCGGACACCAAGGTCTAACCCTCGGACTCGGAGACCGCGTTGATGTTGAACCAAGATCCCCATCGCACAAGATCGTCACCAAGACCGGCCATGTGGAGATCCGAAGACCGATCCCGGAGTCCGAACCTCGATCCCGTCGAACCCTGGACCCTGAGACCGAACCCCGGAACCCCCGGAACTCCAAGACCATCGAGAACCCTCAATGTGTGAACCCCTTCCCGAAAACCCTATTTTATAATATAATAACAACTTGGTGCATGTTAATTGATCATCTTGCATGCATAATTGTCATGTGGTTTGGGGGCCTTATGCCGATTAACCTAATTAAATATGGGGCCCATATGCGGGCAAATCTAGCCTTATATTGGCCTCATTTAAATCTTGTGTAGCGAACCGGTGCTATCTTTTGCCATGCTAAAACCACATTTAAATTGCGGGGTAGCTAAAACAACATGAACCACCTTATTAATTGTCGGGACCCCGGTTCCACTTAACATGACCTAATTGCATCTCACCTTGCCATGCCATGCATCATACATGCATCATGCCGATCTTCTGCCGTTGTATTAAATATTGCATCTGGTGTTTCTTCTAGTGTTTTGCTTCTTCGCGGATAAGGCCGTTGAGTTGTTGCGAGTGTCGACCCGATCTTCGGATGAACCTTCGACAATGTTTTCAGGCGAGCATCTCCCCCTTTCTACCTATCTTACTTTTTATAGTCTTTATTCCCTCCTGTTGATCTGTTGCTATCTGTGTTGCGATGCTTTAGTTTTCGTACCCGTGATATACCGTGCAGCCCTATATTGCCTTGGACACATCCTATTACCTGTTGTTTGGTAGATAGTTGGACTTGCGCGTCGTAGTCGCTTGCTCTAGTGCTGTTGCGTGTCGTCAAGTGCCACAGTTGTTGATGTATTGCCGCATGTTGTTGTTGGAGATGATCCTAGTATTACTTATCGTTCACTTTAAATTTCATGTTTAACAACTAAAATTGAATTAAGCAGAGGCATCGGTGGGTGATAGATAACATTTGGTTTCCGAACGCCCACTTGTGTCCCGTAGGACCCCGAGTACTTGATACATGTTCCTTGATTTATCGCGCTATCCACATCCGGAGGTATATGGGACCCCGAGCGAGCTTGATTCAGTCTTATTTCTTGGGGCCACAAACTAGTTTGAGGTTTTATTTACGATCTGTACTTATGCCATGCTACTTATGTATTTAAATTGTGCGAGGAGCACCTTTGTCTTTATTTAGGATCGTAGCGCGATTCATGGTGTCGACAAGCCCAGCCACACTTTCGGGTTCCCGATCGTTCTGGCCGTCCCCACAACCTTAAGTCCGTCTCGGGCCGGGCCGTTGCGGATTCTACTTAAGGGTGGCCCCTGAAATATTTACGAATCTGTGATTGTTCGGTCGTGAAAGCCTCGTTGGGTTTTGTTTTGGTTTTCGAGGTTGATCGGCGTGTGTTGCTATTGGTGCACCCGGCGGGTAAAACTTTTAAAGCCGTGTCCGCGGATATGGGCGACTTGGACGATATCTCGACCATAGACAAGCATAACTAAAGTTTATTGCTATAAATTTGACTTTATAATGACTAGTAATCAGCTTCACTATAACGGAATGGCTAAATAATCGCCCACCATTACTTGTTTGGAGTGTAAACTGCGACCATTGTATCGACTAGTAAGTATTGCAACTTCTAGCGAAATGGCTGAATAAAAGTACCAACAACTTTTGGGTTTTGGGTTTATCTCATGCTATACATGTCGACTAGTAAGTGTTGCCACGAGCGGAATGGTTAACCAAATGAACCCTTGCTTATTTTATCGGGATGATTATCTATACACGACTAGTAATTGCACGATCAGAATAAATAAATGCCAGCGGTGTGAGTTCCTCGGTTGACTTCCTCGTTTGGTCTCGAGGAAATGCGGGATGGGTTTGCTTGATGGTAACCTCGGGTTGGTCCCGAATAGGTCTTTCTTACCCTCTCGATAACCGGTTGTATCGAGTCTCTATAGGTTGTTCGATTGCATCTTTGCGCTGCGATCCACCATACCTATGTGGCGAGGACCGCTGAATTCTAGTCTCCGTGTCTTGGCCTCGATCTTGACGCTCCTCTTTTTCCTTTGCCCTTTCGGCACCCTTTTGTTTAAGAAGGTTTTGAGATCGGCGCGTTAGCGAGGTTACCCTTCCGGCTTGGCACAGGGGGTTATGGGCGCCATTGGTTATTCTTGAGGCTCTTAGCCCCATTTGCATCTTGTCCGGTATCACGGACGCTCTATCATTCAAGGTGATTTGGATCTTTGTATATTATATATGTATTCTTGACTCATTGAGTCATTGTTGTATATATATACATTACATGGGTCCCATCGAGGACTGTTGTGTAATGTTATTACTTCGTTTTCCACCCTTGCGAAAGTGCTGGTGGGCACCTTTGAATCGTTTCTATGCGGGTTTGGCGGGTTTCGCTAAAACTTGCATAGGTCCGATTCTGAGGGTGTTACAGAGTGGTATCAGAGCCCAGCAGTTGCGATACCCCACAAGTCCAGCCTGTAGGATAACCTAGCTAACGGCCGAAGTAGAGTGTCAAAAATATTTTGAAAAAAAACCGGTTGGATAGTTCTGGCTAGGTCTGATTTTACTCCTTACCCCTCTGCTATTCTCCTCTTACCTCTACGTGTTTTGAATCTGCTCCCTTCTCTCTCTTCGAGTCCAGGATTTCTCGTGGTTGGGTTTCCGTCGTACCTTCAGGGTTTCGCTTTCTCCCTTTTGTAACGGAGGCGCTACGATCATCAATCTGCAACTTGTCTGTTGTACCCTTCATCCAATCTTTTGTTCTTGAGCTCTTTATCCATATGTGTTCCTTGGCTGGATATCCGTGTCGTTGAAAAACATATGAGAAGGACGAGCATTGGTGAAGTTGGAGTATACCTTGAGCATGTGTTGTTCATGCCAATGGAACCACCGCGAAACCTAATCATTGTGTTTTTCATACGATTTCTGTGGTATCTTCCGGTGTTTTCCGACGCGACGACATCCTCTACGCCAGATCCGATGCAGAGTCTGCATCCCTCCTTTGTTTCCGAACCTCTCTTGTCGAGATCTTCAGTCTGATTCCGAGAATGGGTGCACGCTTTTCCACTGATTGTGCTGAGTAATAGTTTGGGTGCGTGATGGATTGGCCCCCATGCCGACTACCCTTCTATTCGCTTTTGTACATTGAAGTGGATGAGAATGCATCGGTTCCCCTTTCCACCGAAGTTAGAGGTGGCTTTATTTGTTGATGCCTCTACCTTCGAACTTTTGTTTCCGGAGTGTTTCCCTCGACGATCAAGGACAACGACCTCTTGTTAGTGGTGTCGCAAGGATCTACACGAAGCGCGAAGATGCAGATCACCGACCTTCCTTCCGGTACCATGAGGCGGATCTCGAGGGCGAGATCCATTGTTAGTGGTGTCGAATTGTGGCATCCCGCAAAAACCACTACTAGAAAATCGCGTTGAATTCGTGCATTGCATCGTCATCATCATGCATTGTTTGCATAAAACTATTTTCGCAAAGCCCGTTTTGTTTTCCTAAAACGCCCCGTCTTTTATTCAAACGCCAAACACCGGGTCTCCGGACTATTTTGTTTGGTCCGCTGTCGGTTTGTTAAAAACGCTGGTTGAAATAAATAAAAATTATATTATTTTAGTGGGGCAGTCGAACGGGCCGGATCGACCCGAACGACCACCCCAGAAATATTAATCGGTCCTACCTAAATCCTAAGGCTACCAGATAATCTACCCACACCCCTTTGGCCACCTCACCCGGCCAACCCCGTCACGCCACCTCACCCTCACCCTCATCCTCACCCAACCAGCCGCCGCCACTTGGCACACTCCCTCTCTCCCTCACTCCCCAACCCCACCACACAAACACACCCCACCCCACACTGCACCCACGCACGCAGCACCCCTGCCACTTCCACTCAACCGCCCCAGTCAAACCCCACCACGCCCATACAGGCCCCAATCGACCCCGCTTGGCCATGCAGCCACTGGACCCGATCCCCCCCTCCTGCCCGGGACCCACACGGTCCCACCTGACCTTTGCTCCCTCCCAGTCCTCCTTCCCGAGCAACCCCCCGTCGCATCCTTCCCCCGACCCCAACCTCCTCATGGACCCCCCACCTTCCACGCGTCCCCCTCCGCGACCTACGCCTCGCCCGCCTCTGCGCTTCGCCGCCCTCCGCCTCTGCGCCTCCTCTCCTTGGCCAGCGCCTGTCGCCTCCGCCCCGACCACCGCACCCCTTCGCGCCCTGACAGCGGTTCCGCCGCCCGGCCCGCGCGACACCCCTCATCCGCCGCCTACACTGCGGCAACCGCGCCGACACCACCTCTTCTCGCGTCACCACCGCCCACCTCTTCGGCTCGCTTGCCAGCGCCTCCTTCCGCGCTCTCTCGCCGCATCTCCGTCGGGCCCGCCTCCGCCCAGCGTTCCCTTGCGGAAGGCCCGCCTCGAGCTCCTCGCGCCCGCCGCCCAAGACCCTCTGCGCCGCCGCCCTCGGCTCGTCTCTGCCAACCCCGTCGCAGCATCGGCCCCGCGCCGTCCCCGAGCGTCCCCGACCTGACCGCGTCGCCTTCCTCTCCCAGCCTCTCCCCGTCGTCTCCCCGCCGTGCCAAGCTCGCCGTCGCCGTATCAAGACCCGCAGCCTCCTCGGCGTCGTTCTCTGGCCGCCAACGTCGGCGCCGGACGGCGCGGCCCGCGGCGCATGTCGTGGCATCCACGCTCACGTAACTGGCGGTCTCGGCCGTGGCGATCGCCTCATGAGCGTCCCTACCGACCAAGGTGGACTTCAAGTGGCGTCCTTCGAGCATTGCCGGGGCGAAGCTTGAGTACCAAGTCGATCCAACCACCTCGCGCATCCCAAGATCTTGGCCGAAACCACAAGACCGACACGATTCGAGACCCGAAGGTCTATCCAAGGCCACCGGCGCCGGATCCTCAAGACCTTCTTCCCGTATGCGACGTTGAAGACCCGAACCCCGATGAACCACGATCCCCACTTCAGAACAACAAGGCCTTCGAGGTGGAACCGACAAGATCTTCTCCTCGGGACACCGGGAGCTCCCCTGAACGCCAAGGTCGTCGGTACGGAAACGACAGGGATTCTCCCTCGGACGCCAAGGTCTAACCCTCGGACTCGGAGACCGCGTTGATGTTGAACCAAGATCCCCATCGCACAAGATCGTCACCAAGACCGGCCATGTGGAGATCCGAAGACCGATCCCGGAGTCCGAACCTCGATCCCGTCGAACCCTGGACCCTGAGACCGAACCCCGGAACCCCCGGAACTCCAAGACCGTCGAGAACCCTCAATGTGTGAACCCCTTCCCGAAAACCCTATTTTATAATATAATAACAACTTGTTGCATGTTAATTGATCATCTTGCATGCATAATTGTCATGTGGTTTGGGGGCCTTATGCCGATCCACCTCATAATTAAATATGGGGCCCATATGCGGGCAAATCTAGTCTCATATCGGCCTCATTTAAATTTGTGTAGCAAACCGGTGCTATCTTTTGCCATGCTAAAACCACATTTAAATTGCGGGGTAGCTAAAACAACATGAACCACCTTATTAATTGTCGGAACCCCGGTTCCACTTAACATGACCTAACTGCATCGCATCTTTGCTATGCCATACATCATACATGCATCATGCCGCTCTTTTGCCGTAGTATTAAATATTGCATCCGGTGTTTCTTCTAGTGTTTTGGTTCTTCGCGGATAAGGCTGTTGCGTTGATGCGAGTACCGACCCGATCTTCGGATGAACCTTCGACAATGTTTTCAGGCGAGCATCTCCCCCTTTCTACCTATCTTACTTTTTATAGTCTTTATTCCCTCCTGTTGATCTGTTGCTATCTGTGTTGCGATGCTTTATTTTTCGTACCCGTGATATACCGTGCAGCCCTATATTGCCTTGGACACATCCTATTACCTGTTGTTTGGTAGATAGTTGGACTTGCGCGTCGTAGTCGCTTGCTCTAGTGCTGTTGCGTGTCGTCAAGTGCCACAGTTGTTGATGTATTGCCGCATGTTGTTGTTGGAGATGATCCTAGTATTACTTATCGTTCACTTTAAATTTCCTGTTTAACAACTAAAATTGAATTAAGCAGAGGCATCGGTGGGTGATAGATAACATTTGGTTTCCGAACGCCCACTTATGTCCCGTAGGACCCCGAGTACTTGATACCTGTTCCTTGATTTATCGCGCTATCCACATCCGGGAGGTATATGGGACCCCAGGCGAGCTTGATTGGTCTTATTTCTTGGGCCACAAACTAGTTTGAGGTTTTATTTACGATCTGTACTTATGCCATGCTACTTATGTATTTAAATTGTGCGAGGAGCACACTGTCTTGTTAGGATCGTGCACGATTCATGGTGTCGACAAGCCCAGCCACACTTCGGGTTCCCGATCGTTCACGGCCGTCCCCACAATCTTAAGTCCGTCTCGGGCCGGCCGTTGCGGATTCTACTTAAGGTGGCCCCTGAAATATTTCTGAATCTGTGATTGTTCGATCGTGAAAGCCTCGTTGGGTTTTGTTTTGGTTTTCGAGGTTGATCGAGCATGTGTTGCTATTGGTGCACCCGGCGGGTAAAACTTTACGAAAGCCGTGTCATGGATATGGACGACTTGGAGACCGATATCTCGACCATAGACAAGCATAACTAAAGTTTATTGCTATAAATTTGACTTTATAATGACTAGTAATCAGCTTCACTATAACGGAATGGCTAAATATCTGCCCACCATTACTTGTTTGGAGTGTAAACTTGCGACCATTGTATCGACTAGTAAGTATTGCAACTTCTAGCGAAATGGCTGAATAAAAGTACCAACAAGCTGCTGGGTTTTGGGTTTATCTCATGCTATCGATGGGGATACCAATCGGGTATACCCACAAGCGGATTGCCGGTGGATCGAGCAGTGAAGCCAAGCCATGGTCGACTTCATGTCTGACTGGCGCCGCAGTGGACCGGACAAGCGGCGTCGTGGAGGCCCAAACGGCGACTCAATACAAAGCCCATTAGTGCACTTGTAAACCCTAGGTGGCTGCATATATAAAGCCACCAGGGGCACCCCACGGGGTATCTTCGCCCACAATAGATTAGATCTAGTCTCTCCCTCTGCCTACGACGGCTCCCATGTAAACCAATCTATGATCATATACTGGATTGATAGCAGGACGTAGCGATCCTCCACCGAGGGGACGTGAACCTGGGTACATCGTGTGCCAATCTCGCTCCCGGATTCTCCTACGTCGCCTTGCTCCCTCTACGTAAGCTACCCCCAGTAGCATATGCCGTACAATACCACGACAGTTGGCGCCCACCGTGGGGCAAGCGGCGCTTGGAGGGTGATAATCCGGGCGAGACCCTTCATCGTCAATGGCAGCCAGATTACGTCTGGATGACTCGTCTACATCATGCACGCCGAGTTTCTTCGTAAAAAATCTCCACCGCCATGGACGATCTCGTCAGAACACCCCAGTCGTCATCACTCCGTTGGCCGGGATCGCAAAACGGTGTCTTTCTCGCCACTCGCCGCGCTCGGGAACTCGGCGCTCGTCGGTCGCTCGACCTCGCCGCTCGCCGCGCTCGGGGACTCGGCGCCCGTCGGTCGCTCGGCCTCGCCGCTCGCCGCGCTTCGAGACTCAGCGCTCTCCAGCGAGACTCGCGCTTCGCGGTCGCTCGACCTCGTCACTCTCCGCGCTCGGGGACTCGGCGCCCGTCGGTCGCTCGGCCTCGACGCTCGCCGGTCGCTCGACCTCGCCACTTGCCGTGCTACCCTCGGGGGCTCGGCGCTCGCCGGTCGCCCGACCTCGCCACTCGCCACGCTCGGCAGCCATCGCGAGGTCGTCCTCGCGTTATCGCCTATCGCGAACTCACCCAGCGCGGACTCGCCTGCCACGGGGTCGCCGTAGCGACCTCGTCCTCACGGCCCCGCCATCTACGACTTCGCCATAGCGCGACCTCCGTCCGCCGCGTCGACCCCGTGTCCGCCGCGTCGACATCGCCATAGCGCGACCTCCGTCCGCCGCGTCGACCCCGTGTCCGCCGCGTCGACATCGCCATAGCGCGACCTCCGTCCGCCGCGTCGACCCCGTGTCCGCCGCGTCGACATCGCCATAGCGCGACCTCCGTCCGCCGCGTCGACATCGCCATAGCGCGATCTCCGCTCGCCGCGTCGACCCCGTGTCCGCCGCGTCGACATCGCCATAGCGCGACCTCCGTCCGCCGCGTCGACATCGCCATAGCGCGACCTCCGTCCGCCATGACGACCCCGTGTCCGCCGCGTCGACATCGCCATAGCGCGACCTCTGTCCGCCGCGTCGACTCCTTCCGGCTACGTCGAATGCGTACGCCGCGCTTACTAAGGGACCTTCATCGTCCGAGTCGCCAGAGAGGGTCGCATGCCACGCTGCATGGACTCACCACTGGGTGTCTCTTCCCCCCGGGAAAAATCTATTCTCCTTTGTCAACCTTTGAAAGAGCGACTCGCAATGGCCAAGTAGTGCGAACGAGGACTCTCAAACCGAGCCTCGGATCGTCCACAAAAAACGCTAACCGAGAGCCATCATTGGAGTCGCCTTGCTCGACTGGCCTCCCGGGCCAAGACAAATGGTAGTGCTACACAAACAGCACCCTGTCCTCCTCAACCTTAGACAGTGCGACTCGCGGCCGTCTACCGGGCGAGGACTCGTGAACCGAGCCTCGGATCGTCGGGAAAAACGCCAAGTCGAGAGCCATCTTTGGAGTCGCCATGCTGGCCCCCAGAGACAAGGCGAGACTCGCTAACAAAACAGCGCAATCAACATCGCCAGCGGACTCGCAATCGCCAGCGGACTTGCCACACTCGGGACTCTCCTCGCGGACTCGCAATCGCCAGCGAATCTCCATGCTCGAGACTCTCCCTCGTGGACTTCGCAATCGCCAGCGGACTTCGCAATCGCCAGCGGACTTCGCAATCGCCAGCAGACTTCGCCACGCCGGAGACTCTCCCTCGCGGACTCGCAATCGCCAGCGGACTTCGCCACGCTCGAGACTCTCCCTCGCGGACTCGCAATCATCGCGGACTTCGCCACGCTCGAGACTCTCCCTCGCGAACTTCGCCCGCGCTGAGACTCTCCCTCGCGGACTCGCAATCATCAGCGGACTCGCGCTCGAGACTCTCCCTCGCGGACTCGCAATCGCCGCCCGACTTCGCCGCTCGGGACTCTCCCGCGGACTCGCAATCATCGACTTCGCCGCGCTCGGGACTCGGCGCCCGCGGTCGCTCGACCTCGCCACTCGCGCTTTCGGGGACTCGTCGCCCGCGGTCGCTCGACCTCGCCACTTTCGCGCTCGGGACTCGGCGCCCGCCGTCGCTTGACCTCGCCACTCGCCGCGCTCTAGGACTAGGCGCTCGTCGGTCGCTCGACCTCGCCACTCGCCGCGCTCGGGGACTCGGCGCCCGCCGGTCGCTCGACCTCGCCACTCGCCGCGATCGGGGACTCGTCGCCCGCCGGTCGCTCGACCTCGCCACTCGTCGTGCTCGGCGGCAACCACTACTATTTTGAGAATATATATCTCTAAAGAGCCTCAAGTCGCCTCTACAAGCCAACTCGAGCCTCGGGGACTACTCCTAGGCATGCTGCGTGTACGCGTGGTTCCGCGACCGTGGCTCGCCCTCGTCGACTTTCCACCATGGACTCGCCCTCGCGTACTCAACACGCTAGGGAACTCTCCACCGCTGATTCGCCCTCGCGTACTCAACGCGCTCGGGGACTCGTCATCGCGGAAACGCCCTCGCGTACTCAACACGCTCGAGGAATCGCCACCGCGGACTCGCCCTCGCGTACTCAACACGCTCGGGAACTCTCCACCGCGGATTCTCCCTCGCGTACTCAACGCGCTCGGGGACTCGCCACCATGGATTCTCCCTCGCGTACTCAACGCGCTCGGGGACTCGCCACCATGGACTCGCCCTCGCGTGCTCAACGCCCTCAGGGCCTCGGCGTGCTACAGACAGCGCCACTCGCCGGTCGCTTGACCTCGCCACTCGCCACGCTCGGGGACTCGGAACGCTCCATGTTCGGGGACTCGCTGTAACTAGCGGCTTCACCGACACCCTGCGTCTTTCGCCAACTGGCCATCACCGACTGGCTCACGCCGACTGCCTCCCGCTTCACGGTTCTTTCCTCTGTTCAGGAGCTCATCGCCGATTCGCCATGACCCATCGTCAAGACTCTCCGCGCCATGCCTCCCGCTTCACGGTCCTAGGCATGCTGCGTGTACGCGTGGTTCCGCGACCGTGGCTCGCCCTCGTCGACTTTCCACCATGGACTCGCCCTCGCGTACTCAACACGCTAGGGAACTCTCCACCGCGGATTCGCCCTCGCGTACTCAACGCGCTCGGGGACTCGTCATCGCGGAAACGCCCTCGCGTACTCAACACGCTCGAGGACTCGCCACCGCGGACTCGCCCTCGCGTACTCAACACGCTCGGGAACTCTCCACCGCGGATTCTCCCTCGCGTACTCAACGCGCTCGGGGACTCGCCACCATGGATTCTCCCTCGCGTACTCAACGCGCTCGGGACTCGCCACCATGGACTCGCCCTCGCGTGCTCAACGCCCTCGGGGCCTCGGCGTGCTACAGACAGCGCCACTCGCTGGTCGCTTGACCTCGCCACGCTCGGGGACTCGGAACGCTCCATGTTCGGGGACTCGCTGTAACTAGCGGCTTCACCGACACCCTGCGTCTTTCGCCCCAGCCATCACCGACTGGCTCACGCCGACTGCCTCCCGCTTCATGGTTCTTTCCTCTGTTCAGGAACTCATCGCCGATTCGCCATGACCCATCGTCAAGACTCTCCGCGCCATGCCTCAAGCCCACGTCGAATCAACAACGCGCTCGGGGACTACTGATGGGGGGATACCAATCGGGGTATACCCACAGCGGATTCGCCGGTGGATCGAGCCGTGAAGCCAAGCCAGCGGGTTGACTTCATGTCTGGCGTGGCGCAGTGGACCCGGACAAGCGCCATTGGAGCCCAAGACGGCGACTCCAATACAAAGCCCATTAGTGCACTTGTAAACCCTAGGTGGCTGCATATATAAAGCCACCAGGGGCACCCCACGGGGTATCTTCGCCCACAATAGATTAGATCTAGTCTCTCCCTCTGCCTACGACGGCTCCCATGTAAACCAATCTATGATCATATACTGGATTGATAGCAGGACGTAGCGATCCTCCACCGAGGGGACGTGAACCTGGGTACATCGTGTGCCAATCTCGCTCCCGGATTCTCCTACGTCGCCTTGCTCCCTCTACGTAAGCTACCCCCAGTAGCATATGCCGTACAATACCACGACACTATCTGTATCTGACTAGTAAGTGTTGCCACCAGAACGGAATGGTTAACCAAAATGAACCACTGCTTATTTTATCAGGATGATTATCTATACCTGACTAGTAATTGCTGCAACGATCACTGAATAAATAAATCTGCCAACGGTGTGAGTTCGTCGGTTGACTTCCTCGTTTGGTCTCGAGGGGGAAATGCCAGGATGGGTTTGCTTGATGGTAACCTCAGGTTGGTCCCGAAGAGGTCTTTCTTACCCCTCTCTGATAACCGCCAGTTGTATCGAGTCTCTATAGGTTGTTCAGTGCATCTTTGCCGCGCTCGATCCACCATACCTATGTGGCGAGACGAATTCTAGTCTCCGTGTCTTGGCCTCGATCGGCGCTCCTCTTTCCTTTGCCCTTTGTCGGCACCCTTTTGTTTAAGCAGGTTTTGAGATCGGCCGTTAGCGGTTACCCTTTCGGCTTGGCACAGGCGGTTATGGACGCCATTGGTTATTCTTCAGGGCTCTTAGCCCCATTTGCATCTTGTCCGTAGACGGACGCTCTATCATTTTCAAGGTGATTTGGATCTTTGTATATTATATCTGTCTTCTTGACTCATTGAGTCGCTGTTGTATATATATTTGTTCTGTGGGTCCCATCGAGGACTGTTGTGTAATGTTATTACTTCGTTTTCCACCCGCACGAAAGTGCCTGGTGGGCACCTTTGAATCGTTTCTATGCGGGTTTGGCGGGTTTTCGCTAAAACTTGCATAGGTCCGATTCTGAGGGTGTTACACAGTTTATCGAATGCTGAGGGTCCATCGTCACGGCCACGGCGTTGCCATGACTGCGTTGGGCGTCCTCCGTCACGGAAGTTGCTTCCACGGTATCCGCCATTGTTGCGGTTGCCGTCGCTGTGGCGGTCGACGTAGCCTGCCGTGACCATGTAGGGTCCATCGCGATCGTCGTAGACGCGTGATCTTCTCTTGCTACGGTGCTCGCGTCGCCGGCCGTAGTCGTCTTCATCCTCCGAGTGCGCTCGATGGACAGAGTCCTCGCCATCAGCCCACCTTTTGGCGATGTCCATTAGGTGGTCGAGTGTCTTGGGCTTGACGCGCCCAAGTTCTTCTTTGAAGTCCTGGCGTTTGACGCCGTCCTCGAAGGCGTCGATAACTCTCTCCTTGGAGATATGTGACGTGGATTCTTGGTGTTGGACCAGCGCAGTATGTACGAGCGAATGGATTCGCCCGTTGGTTGGGTGCAGGACCGCAGCTCCTCGATCGAGGCAGGCCTCTTGCTGGTGCCCTTGAAGTTTTGGACGAAACTGTACGCCATCTTCTCCCAGCTTCGGATGGATCCCAAGGATAGGCTGCTGAGCCAGATCCGGGTTGCACCTGTCAGCTGCAGCTGAAGGCATTGCATGGCAGTTTCCTTGTTTCCGTCGTGTAGCTTGACGGACGATATGTGGTCACTGAGCCACGCCTTGGGGTCCTGTGTACCATCGAACTTCGGAGTGTCCGAAGGAAGCTTGAAGTTTCGCGGCATCCGCGTCCGCCGAACGGATCTGCTGAAGCATCGGGCTCCGCAGAGTTCTCCTTCATCATCGTCATCTTCGGATTCGGATGAGCATACGCGCTTAGCGTGCGCTTTGTCGATTTTGGGCTGGGTTAGCTCGTTTCGAGCGTCATAGTCGCGGCTGCGACGGCGCGAGCTCTTGTGCCTTCGAGGAAGGTCGTGCTCTTCGTCCTCGGATGAGGGTGTGGGGCTGCGGTTGAACCTGACTGCAGCCTTCTTCTTTGGCTCCGTATGAGCTTCTCCGTGGAGCGCGGCTCCAACGAGTCTGAGTCCGGTGAGCGCGGACTTGTGCATGGCCCTTTTCGGGTCCTCCTCCGGAGGTGGATGGGATGCGAGGTACGCGGTAGCTGCCATGATCGCAGCTTGAGACGTCTTCGGGATGACGTTGCCGTCGGCATCCATCTCCATGAAGGACGCGTTGAGGGCTCTAATCACCTCGCGGCGTGCCTTGGGATCCATCTTCTCTGTGCGAGAACGGTGTTTGTTGCCATGGTTTCCATGCGAGCTGGAGCCGATGCCCACGGCGGAGAGCGCAGCTCGCCGTGCACTGGACTCCGAGGCTGCTTGCTTGCGTTTGTCAAGCACCTCTTGCATCCTCACTTGCTTCTTGTGCTCCTCGATGAGGAACATCTGGTATGCCATCAGCAGGTCCCGTGAGGCGTCTGCTGGCAGGATCTTGTTGCCTGCTACGGCTTCGCGTGCTTGAGCCCATCCCTCCTCGCTGAGGTGGATGACCCGATCAGTGTTGTCCCCATTGGGTGGGGGGGACTGACTTCTTCTGTTTCCACCGTTTCTACCCTGCGGGTTGGGTGGTGGGTTGTGCTCCTGATCCACGTCACTCTGGATGACCGCGGCACACTGGTAGCGCTTGTAGATCGGATCGCTGCTGCCGCAGCTTTCGGATCCATAACCTTAGGTCCCTTCATCCGATGGTGGATCGCACAGATCTGAGTTACGGCTGCTGCTGTCATAGGACTCATCTTTCGATGGTGATGTGCGTAGCACGAGGTGTGGAGCCCATGAAGCAGGCCTGATCGACGGCAGGGGCACCCGCTTCGGGAGGCGGAGAGTTCCGATCTGCCCCAGCTGGAACCGGAAGCTCCCGAACAGGATCTTGAGTCCGTCGCCAACGGGCTCGAAGTCCTTCAAGGTGGCCGGCGAGTGGGCGGTGAAGTCGAAGGCGCCGAAGAGTAGATGACTCTCCGTCGCTGCAGAATTGTAGATCGATTTGGTTGGGACCGTCATGATCACACAATCAGCGCCCCCAGTTCCCACAGACGGTGCCAATTGACGAGGTTTAATCTCGTCAATGCCCATTTTTATGGACTTGGGTTTTGGAGAAGATGGGGATGCTGGAGATCGCAGAACGGTTAGCAAACAAGCAACACAGGGACACGAGGTTTACCAGTTCGGGCCCGGAGAAAACCCTACTCCCTTATGCGCTCACGATTATAGTAGAACCGAAGGTTACAGGGGTGCGCAAATGCAATCTGGCGTGGAGGTGTGTATGTGTGGTATGCGAGAGATTGTAAGAGACCTCCTCATCGTGCCCTCCTGGCCTTTATATAGAGGTAGGCAGGTCCCAGGCACAGATCGAGTCGGTTACAGGTTTTAGGGTTTGCCCTTTTGAATTTTCTATCTACTCTAGTCTTGCTCACCAAGGATCCGAAGGCGTCATGGGCCCTAGCAACCCAAAAGTCTTCATGGACCGGCGTATATTTGTCGTGGACCTTTCTTGGACTGGACCAGGTATGCTAAGGTCGTGTACCCGTAGGGTATAACCATGTCACAGAAGGATGTATTAGATCTGTCCATGCATGGTCCTCTGGTGGAGGAGTTAAAGGGGTTACTACAAAGCTTCGATGAAGCTTCGGTGCGACATATTAATAGAACATCAAATGGTGTTGCTCATGAGTTGGCGAAATTAGGCTGTGAGAATAAGTTCTGCAAGGCGTGGCTTGGTGGTCCACCGGAGTATATCAGTGAAAAACTTGTACTGGATATGACTACGTCTTAAGAGCATCTCCACTCAAGTTCCCAGAACGCCGATCTTAAGGCGAAAATTAGGTTCGGACACCGAAAACTCGTCCAGTCGGGTCCTAGGAACCTCTTTTCGTCCGAATTTGGGCCAACTTTGGTCCGGACTTCCCAGGCCATTCCCAGGATCCCGGAAACGCCCTGGGAACGCCGGATGAAGCGAATGGCGAAAAAAACAGCCGGCGAGTGGACCCGTCCAGTCAACATATATTCGCCCATATTTCCATAGTTCGTCCATATTCGCCCAAAGTTCGTCCATATTCGCCCAAAGTTCGCCCGTATACGTTCAAAGTTTGTCCATATCGACCATATTCGCCCAAAGTTTGCCCATATTCGCCCGTATACGTCCAAAGTTCGTCCATATCGACCATATTCGCCCAAAACCGCTTATATTCGCCCATATTCGCTCAAAGTTCGCCCATATCGACCATATTCGCTCAAAATTCGCCCATATTCGCCCAAAACCACTTATATTCGCCCGTATTTGCCCAAAGTTTGCCCGTATTCGCCCAAGTTCGCCTAAAACCGCCTATATTCTCCAAAAGTTTGCCGAAATTTGTTGAATTTTAGCCAAACGCGGGAACTCCTAGAAACACGAGTGGAAAACTCGGCGTTCCCAGACCGAAAACTAGTTTCGTCCGGACCAAAATACGTCTGGATTTCGGTCTAAAAACGCCCAACGAATGGGATGCTCTCATAACGTCGCAACGTGGCTTTTTAAAAAAAAATCCATATACCTAGAAAAGGAGAAACAAAAATGTTAAAACTAAATACTCACGAGGCATATCAAGATTCTCCAAACGCTCAATTTAAAGATTAAGATTACCATATGTAACTACCTTCACAAAAATTTACCAAGCAGTTTCAAATCAAAGAGAATTGTCTTGTAGTGTGTCTTGTAGGTGGCGGAGGGAGCACGCAAACCATGATTCTGGTCAACAAGAAACAAGGCTGACGCGATCTTCGTGGGCCCAGCCTGCAGACCACTCCCACCCCATCCCTCCTGCAAAGCAACCAGGCTTTACAAAGGAAGCTCCGCCAGCCTCCTTCCCTCCTTTTCGTTTTTTTTCCTTCTCCCCCAAACTCGTATCAGAGCAGAGAGAGAGGAGAAACGGCGGGCATGGCTGGACAGGTGAGCGAGAAGGAGCTAGGGACCGTCCTCATGCAGGCCATGCAATCCCAGAAGAACCTCCGCCCCCAGCGCGACCGCCTCCTGCAGCTCCGCCGCCGCCTGGAGCAGCTCAGCGTCAGCCCCAGCGACGCCGACCACGCAGACAAGATCAAGCAGCTCGCCAGCGACCTCTTCAAGGTCTACTTCATCGGCATCGAGTACGGCTCCCGCACGCTCGGCACCTGCCTCATGCTGGCGGCCAAGGCCGGCGCGCGCCTCGCCCTCAGCCTCGCCTTCGCCGCCTTGCCCGACGAGCGGCTCCACGACGCCCTGCTCGCGCAGCGGCTCCCCGCGCGCCCGACCACCCAGACCGAGGCCTTCTCCCGCGTCGAGGCGACCTTCAACGCCGTCAAGGTCGTCCAGGACCACCACGTCCCGCGCTGCATCGAGCACCTCGTCGGCCAGCGCCCGCCCACCGTCGTCGATGCCTACAACGAGAACCCCAAGAAGACCGACCGTTCGGACTCGGACCCCGCCCCGGCCACCGTCGTGGACCTGGCCAAGGCGCGCGACTTCCTCGACCGCGCCTGCACCCTCGCGGACCTCGCCGTCAAGCACATCGACCTCGCCGTCGTCGCCCTCTCCAGGTTCCTGGACCCCAAGGAGGTCGCCAGCCTCTCCGAGTTCACCGACAGTGTCGCCTACATCTCTGAGGTACCTAGACTACTCATTGCTCGCTCTGCTACTACCAGATCTCTCCCTGTAAATATTTGCATGAATCGATCCATTCATTTTGCTACTTCGCTTCATCACTGCAGGACGGACCTTATCCATCATCAGACTGAGTGGTGATTCACCGTCATGCTGCTAATTCACCTCATCGGCCGAGGATGTCAGGCGATGAAGCCCTTGCATTGTTGATCAAAGCCGTTTAATTTACCTATGATTTCTGTTCTGCAACCTTATAATTTCAGTGCTGTTCCCGTTCGGTTAGATCGATCTCTGCTACTACTATCTAGCAAGTTCAAGTTATGGACAGCCGTGGTTATCTTAGCTTCATTCTGGGTAATGTAACAATGTACCTGCATCTATCTATCGGTCTGGGCGATCGACTGTTTTAATCCTCTTCTGTGATGTCATTTGCTCTGATCTTTTTCTGTGATTTCTATTCATAGCATGGATCTTCAGTTTGGTCAAATCTTTTTCTTCATTGCTCTGTTTGTGATCAATGATGATAACCGAGAAACTCGCCAAGTGCATGCCACAAATAATTGATTATTGGTCTGGTTTGGCTGTTTGTCCTGAAACAAACTTGTCTTTGAGCAGGACAACTACGTACATGAGCGAGCAGAACACTTCCCAAATTGTTCACCGATTCAATCGAGGCTGTCAACCGATGAAGGGGGTGGGATCCAAACCCAGCGCTCGTCAGTCGTTTAGTTTACTTAAGCTTTCTGTTTTGCAACGTTATTAATCCACAGTTCGGTCAGACTAATCTCATGGTATCTACCTAGTTTAACTTTTGGATGACCGTGGCAATATTTTAGCTTCATTAGTGATGTAATGTACCTGTAACTATCTTTTTTGATAAAGAAAATATATTAATATAACGAATATACCAATTAGACCTAACCTCTGCATTAAGAAAAATACCGCCACGGTGATCAAACAATCACAACTACAAACCTTGGGTTTTCATCTTGAAAATTGAGATTTGGTAGGAGTCCACACAAAATGAAAAACTCCGGTGCTACCACCCCCTCTTGCCGAGGCTCCTACAGCAATTCACGATCATCGCCACAAGGGACCTTGAAGCCACAATCTACACGATGCCGCGACATCGCCGACAACTCATCGCTAAGGTCTACATCGGCGTGGTTTTCATCAACAATGTATACATACGCCGCCGCTACATCATCCACAAGGATGGACGCGCGTCCTCTGACAGTACTATTGCAAGAGGCGCCATGGCACACCGACCTGCACGGTTCTGGAAAAAACATTATGTACCCGGTCGGTTTTCATCAATCCTAGAAACCTAGTGGTCTCACCGACTACGTCCTTGACATCCGTAAGATGCCCGCAACGGTACCCCTCAAGGGGAAAAAACGTTGCCCCGACGATACCTCTCAAGGTGCATAACGTTAGCCCTGACGGTACCTTGTGAACTCACAAGGTACAAAGCATCATCGATTGCAAGTCTGTCAAATATATTACCCGTCTCTAAGGTGCTTGAAGCGCCTAAATAATACGTGTCTCTAGTTATAGAGGCAGTCGGAATTCTTGCCCTCCTCAATACAGTTTTAGAGGCGGTTTGTATTTATAACTGGCTAAGGAGGAAAATACATTGGAGACAGCCTCTATTTGTAACCGCCTCCAGGACTTTTAGAGACATTTATAAAATTATGGCCATCTGAGGTGTCTATGCAGAGCCGGTCATTTTTGTTACGCGGTTAACCAGCTCTATAGACCATATCTAATGCATGAGATTGTACTAGTGTGTGTTCCGAATTTTGTTCTGTAAATGTAGAGATTGTAAACACACAACTTGTGAAACAACCACAAATTTATTTTGCAGCTTTTAGAAACTTGTAAATTTGAATTTTAAAGAGCGGTATCATGGTATCACGTAAGGTGTGGTATCACTAGATATATTTACCCATAAAATTCTTGTGTAAAATTCAATATTGCCCTGACTTTGCATATTAATCTGGATCAGCCACTCGCAATTAGACACTCTCAGAAATTACGGATTTGTAAACAAAATGTGAAAAAATACGCTTTTGTTTATGGCTAAGAACTAGGAGTACCCTATATTTCTTCTCACTAGTGATTACTCAAGTTTAGCATGTGAAGAACATTGCGTCAACATATTTGCCAACTTGTAAAGCACAACATTTTATACCAAATTAAGTCGGCAGAGCAGCAAAAGAACAAAAACAAATTCTCAAAATATCCGCGAGGTATGCTTTTTTGTTTAATCAAGGTTTTTTTTTCTTTCGAGTGGCATCATTTTTTTTCTTGAATGCTGATTAACATTAGGCGGGATGGCAATCGGTTGCCATTTCTTCAACGCTGGCTAAGATTATAGAAGGATTTACAGTACGATCTAGAAGAGGGTTACCCTCCCTCGTGCGGTCATGCTGCTCAGGAGACAAGTTCGTTTCTAGGCAAACAGTATGAATATTCAATCTAATGTGTGGCACGCAGTTCATGAGTTTCTTGCTGGTGACCATCACATGGAAAAATAATGCTGCGGAACACACAATACTACCAATCTGGAGACGCATTGCGACCGATAGTGACCATAGCTAGGATTTGAACAAATAACATCACAGAACATGATCAAAACACGACATTCTCCAATATCACAGTTCAGAAATGGGCTGCTGCAATTCAATCGTCCACAAGTACAGATAGATGCAGGGCACATCATTACATTAGGTTACCCAGAATCAAGCAAAAGACAGCCACGGCCTTGCAGAAATAAATCAAGATTTACGGATGCAGCAGGGATTAATCTAGCCGAACAGAACTGAAGTTATATGGTTGCAATGTTGCATCAACTAAAAATGACAGGGTATATTGAACGGATGATGAGCGCTCGCTCGGCTTGGATCAACAATGCAAATGGATCCCACACCACCCCTTCCCATCAATCTCTTGACAGTCTTGATCGATCATATCGTGGTGGTCTGAAGAAAATGATTCTGCAGTGAAGTGAACAAATTTAGTTAATGCAGTCAATTCAGAGATAGTACGCATCGATGGACAGATCTCGTAGCAGCAAAGTTAGGTACGTAGTGGCACTGTACGGACGAACCTCAACGATGTATGCTTCGGTATCGGTGAACTCGATTTTTTTTACATATATAACAGCTTACGAATCTGCATCGCCAAAAATACCCGTTGTCAACAACATTTGTCACAAATACCCTGACGGAAGGCGAAAAAAGCGCCACGTCGTACCTCCAGCCAGGAACTGTGGCGGCGCAAATATTCCGCCCTAATGACTGGCGAAAAGTGTATCCCGCCTGTGGAGGTGGCCGGAGAAGCTGGGATCACGTCGGAGCCCAGCGTCGCTTTATGTTGGCTCAATCAGTATTTAATTTATGTTTAATCGTCCCGATTAATTAGTATTTAATTTATGTATCTGGTGACCCTCTTTCTCCTTGTTGACCGGTTCGGTTTCATCTATCCCTTCAATTGATCGTCCCGTGTGAAATATTTAATATTTGGCCAATGCATGCGACGAGAGGATTGATTGGACTCTTAACTTGCCATGCAAACGGTTGGTTGTTTCCTTCCCGCATTAAACATATGGTATTATAGGAGTTTAGCACGCACGAATAATAGGATGATTGGCTCCAAAGTGGGGCCCAGCTCCTCCCGCCAACTGCAAAGGCGGGATACTCTTTCCGCCAGTCAACATGACGGAATATTTGTGCCACGGGAGGTAACACGTGGTGCTTTTTTCACCTCCCGCCAGGGTATTATTGATAAATACTATTGAAAGCGGCTATTTTTGGCTATGCAGATTCGCAGGTAGGCATATTTGTAAAAAAATCGTGAACTCGGAGATACTGGCGACCTCCTTGGGGTCGAGGAAGCTGGAGAGGACGGCGACGGCGAGGTCGATGTGGTCGACCGCCAGGCTCGCGAGGGTGCAGGCACGGTCGAGGTAAGTGCGCGCCTTGTCATGGTCGTTGTTGCTTCTGGCCGCCACCCGAGGGGGCTCGCCTCTGGCCGGGGCAGGGTCCGAGTTCTTGGTGTCGTTCTCGGCGGTGGCGGCGTCGGCCCGGTTGCCCTCGTGCTTGGTGGCGGCGTCGACCCGGTTGTCCTTGTGCTTGCTGGTGACGAGGGGTGGCCGGATGCCGAAGAGGTCCTCGATGCAGGTCGGGAGGTGGTGCTCCTTGCACAGCTTCAGGGCGAAGAAGGCGGCCTCGACGCGGGGGAAGGCCTCCGTGAGTGCGGTCGGCCGCGCGGGGAGGCGCTGCGCCACGAGCGCGTCGAAGAGCTGCTCGTCGGGCAAGGCGGCGAAGGCGGGGTGGAGGGGGAGGCGGGCGCCGCTGCTGGCCGCCATCTCGAGGCAGGTGGCGAGGGGTCGCGCGGTGGTATCGAGGCCGACGTAGTAGATCGCGGAGAGTTCGGAGGCGAGGTCGCAGTGCTTGATGGTGACGGCGACGTCCATCGCCATGGCGGCGAGCTCGTTGAGCGTGGCGGCGAAGGTGGGGCTGATGTGCTCGACGTCAAGCGCGTACTCCCTCATCCCGGCCGCCATGTCGTCGTCGCCGGGGCGCAGCTGCTGCTGGAGCCGGCGCCGGAGCTGCAGGAGGCGGTCGCGCTGGGGCCGGAGGTTCTTGGCGGCGAGCATGGCCTGCATGAGGACGCTCCCTAGCTCCTCCTTGCTCATCATCTCCCCAGCCATGGCCGCCGCCTCTTCGAGCGAAGGGAAGGGGAGGTGGTTGAGATGCGACGCAAAATGGAACCGGAGAGGACACGGCCGGTGGCAGCGAGCGCCGTCGCCGTGTACGTAAAAGGCTGCTGGCTTTGCAGCTCTGCAGGCTGGGCCCACGCTGACCGCCTCGCCCTTGTTATCTTTTGACCGGGGTCATGCGTTGCGTGCCCCCTCCGCCACCTAGGGCTTGTTTGATTCATAGGATAGGAAAAGTATAGGAATAGGAAAACCATAGGATTAATATGTCATGCCAATGTAAATTCTATAGAAAGAGGGATCTTGTTTGATGTGGCAAAGGAATTTTTCCATGAGGTGTGACCTAATGTTGTTTTCCTATAGGAATTGCACTACAAGATTCCTATAGGATTAATTCCTATAGGATATGTTCCTATGAATCAAAAACTAACATAGGAAAAATTCCCATAGGATTCAAATTCTACACAATTCCTATGCAATTCCTATAAATCAAACAAGCCCCTACTGTGTCACTATAAGACAACTATTTGAATTTTGAAAATGCTGGATAAAAGTAAAAATTACCATCTACTGTTCACTGTAAAATTACGCTTTAGAATATGTTTGCTCCGCAGACTAAAACCCCAACGTTCACTAAAGTCTCCCAATAGTTTCGTTTTTGCAATAAAAATCCAGCTCTATTCTAGATATTCACAAGAAGTACAAGAAATCTAATTACATCGAGACCATTGTACTACTTCGACCAATATCGTCTCCATAGCAAGCCATTGTCACCCCGCTATCGTTGACGACAGCCAGGAAGTCTTCATGGACATGCCCCTAACGAGAAATGCCTCGAAGCCGAAATCATCGTCATTAAAATATTCAATAGATTTGAATCTTCTGAAAGAGATCCACCTCTCCATGGGAGCAGCGACCAAACGATTTCCCGTCCTCCCCAACACAACCGGCGAGATCATCGCCGACGAGGTGGACAAGGAGAAAGGTATACCCTATTCTTGTCCCGCATAGCGCCATCATAGCCATCATAGTGTCATTGTCGGTTGACCAATCTCTACCTTTAGGGACCTTATTATGGCGACGAGCGGAGGTCAGAGGTCCCCGCCCTTTCCCGCTGCCGGAGCAGTAAGCAAGGGAGACGGAGACACGTCAATTTCTGATCGAAGACGACGAAGAAGACGGGGCAGATGGAGATAGCGGCTAGGTGGATCCATAGGCAGCCTCCTCTTTTTCTTTCGGTAGATGTAAGTAACTGAAACTGAGCGTTGGTGCAAATAGCTTCTGCATTATGCTTTTCTCTCCATTGTTTCTTCTCACTGAAACTGAGCGTTGGTCAAAAAGAATTATACTCTACGTGATCATAAAATTTGAATCAAGTTTAGCAAACATTTCAACGATTCTTTCTTATTATATGACTAAATTTGATTTTTTGGGTAACCTATTTTAGGATGCTACCCACTTGCACATAATATGCTGGCCATTGGTAAGGAGTGGGTCATTTCCACAATTAGGCTATCTCCATAACACCTTCTGGTCCTTCGGGTCATTTCCTCCTATTTTCTATTTGATTTGTACCAGCAACGCCTCTTGCTTGACCTTCGCCATGGTTCATGCCGAAGATTGGGGTTATTGCAATTCCACTTGGAAGAGCAGCATTAAAAAATCCTCAAAATAGTTGAGGTATTGTAACACATTGGCCTCTTTAGACCAGCCGCCGCTATCATTTCTGGCAGCGTAATAGGATCCCTAGACTAAACTCATATAACAATACTAGTATGTTCTGCGCATTTTGTCCTCGCTCTTGCGCATCCGGTACCCACTTTCCGATCGGTCACACGTCCTCAAATTTCTCTAGGCCAAACACGCTTAATCTTAGAGTTCTTTTTGGATAAGCTTTCGAACAAAAGTTGCAACTTATTGGTATGGATATACTATCAACCTTATTAAGCCATGCACCAGGGTCTCACATACACTCACCCTTAGAAGGTCGACGCCTCAGTCGATCA
The DNA here is from genome assembly GCA_030063025.1 of Avena longiglumis. Taxonomy (NCBI): domain Eukaryota; kingdom Viridiplantae; phylum Streptophyta; class Magnoliopsida; order Poales; family Poaceae; genus Avena; species Avena longiglumis. Next base: position 537,493,208 of record CP125973.1, read on the forward strand.
ACCACAAGCCAGAAACATCCCCTCTTCGCACACGTTTGTGCGTTCAGTGCCAGCACATGTGTCAATGCCATGTTCTCTCTGGGCCACACACGTCATGCTCCACATGTTCGCCACTGACCCGCACACGCATGTGTAACCATGAAGATCGAATTTGATACCACTTGTAACACCCTAGCCTCTCTGGACCAGCGGTTATCACTTCTAGCAGTTTAATAGGGTCTCTATACTAACCCCACAGACCAACACGAGTCTTTTCTGCGAATTTTATCCTTACTCGTGCACACCCGATACCCACTTCTTGGTCGGTCACGCATCCTCAAATTGCTCTAGGCCAAGCACGCTTAACCTTAGAGTTCTTTTTGGATGAGCTTTCGGAAAAGAAGTTACAACTTGTTGGTATGGGTATACTATCAATCATATTAAGCCACGCGTCAGGTATCACAGGTATGCTATTTTCTTTGGATTGAAATCTTTTTTCACGTTTTTATGGGGATTAACAACCTGTCGGAATGACACCCTTCGTAGTTTCTTCAAACGATTTAAACCATCCTAGCATTTACGGTATGATTGAGAGGAGTGTTCCCCTCCCTCGTGCATTTGTGCTACTGGTGAGGCAAGTTAAAGTTTGTTTTCTTGGCAGAAAAAAGACCCAAATTCAATCTAATATATGACTAATCGACTACTAGAAAGAAGTGACAAGGACGACGCAACATTTCCTTCTGCTTTGACCCAATTGATGACTTTGTCAAACTCCACTTGTTCAATTTTGAGTAGTGCGCTCTTCAGCTTGGCAGCATCAATGCATTAAGTTTAGCAAACATTTCAGTTAAAACTGTTGAAATGTAAGAAAGAATTACTCCAATTGATCATAAAATTTGAATTAATTTTAGCAAATATTTCAATGATTCTTTCTTACATGACTAAATTTGATTTTTTGGGGGGTTTTAACCTATTTTTGGATGTTACCCACTTGCACATAACATGCTGGCCATTGGTAGGGAGTGGGTCATTTGCACAACTGGGCTTTCCCCACAACACCTTTAGCTCCTGTCAGCAATTTACTCTTATTTTCTGTTTGATTTGTACCAGAAATGCCTCTTGCTTGACCTTCACCATGGTTCAACATTCTATTGCAAAGAAAGAAATTTGCATGGCGAAAGATTGGGGTTATTGCAATTCCACTTGGAAGAGAAGCATAAAAATATCCTCAAAATAGTTGAGGTATGCTATTTTCTTTGGATTGAAATAGATTTTTCACTTTTTATGGGGATTAACAACCTTTCGGAATGACACCCTTTTTAGTTTCTTCAAACGTTTTAAACCATCCTAGCATTTAGGGTACGATCGAGAGGAGTGTTCCCGTCCTTCATGCAGTTGTGCTACTGGTGAGGCAAGTTTGTTTCTATAGGCAAAAAAAGACCCAAATTCAATCTAATATATGCCGCGTGCAGTTCATGGTGACCATCATCGATCAACAACACAAGAATATTGCACGCACATTTTTCCCAAACTGGATGATTATTATGATAGATCTTAGATAGCTACCTAGGATGAGAACAAATAACATCACAGAACATGATTAAAGCAATGGCATTTGCTACGATTCAATCATCCAAAAAGACAGATGCAGGTACACCTTACATTTCATTACCTGGAATCAAGCTAAGATGGCCATGGCCGTCTAGAAATTCCTAGATGCCTAGATGCATAAATCTAATCCCTAATTGAGGTGGCTTTTTGCAACATGGTGGTTTTTTAAAACCCTAGTACCAATTGTGGTGACTTTTTGCAATTCTCTCCTCCTGTACTAAACATGTTTCCCTCTGTCTCAAAATAAGTGATTTCACTTTGTCTAAAAAGTATAAATCTAATCTCAAAACATGGCTAGATATCTAGACAAAGTTAAGTCACTTATTTTATTACGGAGGGAGTAATTCAATGCGAAGGGACGAACAGGAAAAACAATAGTAGCTCCCCATGCAGTCTCAACATCAGCTCCTTGTGCCACAGAATTGGATTGCGTATGCGCTGTTGAGTGACGACGGATATTCGGTGTAGGCGTTGTACTTGTACCGCTATTGTGCGCCATTGTATGAGTGTTGCGGTATATGGTGGGTATTCGAAGGAGGTCGCATTGGGAAGAGAGGATGCCATGTGGCTCGATGCGAGTTCCCCTTTCTTTACTTCCGATCGACGAGGTAATCACGTGGGCCAATGGGAACAAAAAATAGCATGGGTAATCCGAGAGGGTGTCCCGGGGGTCCAAAATGCTTGATTTGCAATTTTGCATCTATAATAGGAAGACCGGATGTAATTTATCTTCCGTTTTATATAAAAAAAAAGCATTGTTTTTCTGCAGCATGAGACATCAGTTGTACCAGAGGAGGGCTCGTAACTTAATGGTACATTAAGCATAGCTAGGTTCGGGAGTATCCATGTCGTGAAAATTCACTCTCTCGTACTTCAATGTGAAGGAGACCATCTCACAAGTTTGGAACAAAAGGAACCATAGTTATGACTCGTGCTGCCAAAAAAACAATGCACTTTCACGAAACGAAAGATAAATTGCATCCGGCCACTCTCCCCATTATAGCTAGATGCAGATCTAGAACAAGCATTTGTGACCCCCTGGGGCGATCGACCTCTCATCCTATCCACCCTAGTGACCTTTTTCACATTGGCCCACGCGTGATTACTTGGTCACAAGGAAATCAAGAGAGGGGAACTCACATCGAGCCACACGACACATCCTCTCTTCCCAACACGGCCTCCTTAGAATACCCACCATCTACCGTCAGAGCGTACACTCATACAATGGCGCACAACCACAGCACGACATGTACATCGGATAGCCGTCGTTGCACAACATCGCAATCCAATTCTGTGGCGGGAGGAGCTGATGCTGAGACATCAGTTGGGCGCTCAGGTCGCACCATGTTGTAGTCGCTTTGCACCGCTATCATCAGTGCCATCTGCCACCTTATTGTGGTTGCCTCACCATCGTAGGTTGCACGTCAACAAGCTGAAACTGGACGAAACAGCCCTATGTGCCATGCTAGTCGACCTCGTCAACGTTGTATGTATAGTAGTCGGAGAGTACTTGTCCATTGACAACAAGCTCCCCCTGCGACGCCACCTTATGCAAGAGGGCATGGCTAGTTGTTCTAGCCTACGCGATCGGTGGCGCTTGCCATTCTCGCTGCTCTAGCGCATGCAAATGGGGGCCCAATGCTCATGAATTCCGCCATCCGAGCCTTCGTGTGTGGAGGGTCATCCATCGCCTTGCTGCTATTGCTGTGTTTCTGTGACGGGGCAGTCCAATAATTTTGAATGGCAAAGTCAATGATATATACCATCATTGAATTAGGGTCATTCGATGCGCAATGCACTATGGCATGTCCAGGAATCAGAGGCACTTTTCTTATAGGCACTTTTTCAAACTGCCTCTAATTGTATCTATTGAGGCACTTTGAAAAATAGTGCCTCCAAATATGAATTTTTAGTGGCAGTTTTAAAAGTGTCACTAATAGTTTATCCTTTTGAGGCACTATTGATAGTGCCTCTAATGTTTTGAAAAATAGAGGCAGTCCAGGTGCCTCTATGCTAAACTATCGATGCACTTTGACCTGTGACTCAAAAAAACATAACTTTTAGAGGCATTTTCTGTGATAATGCCACTAAAAGTATATCAACTGAGGCACAATTAAAAGTGCCACAATTGGTTACCATTTAGAGGCACTAAATTATGCCTCTAAATAGTGACCAACTGTGGCACTATTTGGTGTGCCTCCAATGTACAATTTTTTGAGGCACACATGATAATGCCTCTAATAGTTGTCTCAAAATGATTATCTATATAAGACACTTTTATGTATGCCTCAAAATAGTCATCCATTTGAGGCACTCTCAGGGTGCCTCAAAATAGTACTTCTGACTACAAGTTTTGGCTCGTCTCGTGATCGATATTTTTACGTGCAGCGTTTCGCTTTACACCACCAAAGCAGACAGTAGTGGCAGTCACACCAAGTTCCTGCTGCTAATCACCAAGCAGTTCACAAAACTACATTTGCTAGCTACCTAGCTAGCTAGGCCTTCGCAATCATTCGTTCTCATGGTTGAGTTTAGTTTACGGCGGTGCTATACGTACGACGATGTGCCTACGATTTCTTTACGATTCTAAGTGGCAGCTAGCTATCTGTTCCTCGCGCGGGGCGAGCGAGCTGTTTGGGTTGGCGTTTGGGCTGGGCTTTGAATCGGACCGGCTCTTCTGGTGCTAGGCCCCACCTAGATAACTACTTATTTTTTCACCTTTTACTCACTCTCTTTGCTCACGGTTTGGATGGAGTATTCTAGCAAGCCATCGGCCACGGCTATGTCGTGTAAGTACATCTCTAATCGATCCTTAGTGTTTAGAAGAGTAAAAATATGAGATAGTTGCATCCCTAAAAAGGTTAGAGGAGTAAAAATTATAAGAATCAGCTCCAAAAGGCGGTAGAGGAGTAAATATAAGAGTCGTTGACGGCGCCAGAACATAATTTCGGCCTTGTCCTCCTGTCTCCCTCCTGACGGTTCCCGCCCTTGGTCGTTCGTGCCTGCGTGCCCGTCCACCTTCTCGTCGACGCCGATGTCACAGACTCTGGCTACCGCAATCGACGCGCAACTCAATTCTGCACCCTTGCCAGCCATCCCAGATGGCTCCGACGGCGCGCCGCCACCGCAATCAAGCATCTCCATCGAGCTCGCATGAAGAAAAAGGTTGGGGCCAAACAATGTCGTCTGGCCCGTCACCACAACTGTGAGGGCCGATGGCAAGCGCGTAGCGGCTCCAAAGGCGGCTCCTCGTCCTCTACTAGCTCCTGTGTTCGGTCGGCGGCAGAGCAAGCCAACTCCGGTGAAAATGGCGTTTGCCGAGGTGGTGGGAGGAAGAAAGCCGTGACAACGATTCCTAAGGTAGCACCAACTCCAGCATCTTGGAGGGCCTCTCTGGCGAGCCCTCCCCGAGCCCCTCCCCCCCTCCCTCCCCCCGCGTCCGACCGGCGCTGCTGCCAATCCTTCAAGGTTTTGGAGGTGGTGATGGAGTTGGCCGAGGAGGTGGAGATGAGTTCTTCGGAGATGATGATGGTTGAGTTTTCCTAGATGGTCAACAACATATGAGATGATACATCGGTAGTTTTTTTATCAAACAAGCTCCAAGAAAAAGGTGAGTGGAAGCTAGCTTCGTGAGATTTTGGTCGTGCACAAATTTTTTTTTGACTATTCGTGCACATATTTTGGCGGGGTTAAAAAAAGCATAGTAGCACGTTTTTTCTTTCTTTTTGAACATAGAGTAGCACGGGTTTGGCTTTGGGCTGGGCTTTGACATGGACAGGAATAATTAGCGCAAAGCTGTAATTATGATTGAAAAGGTAGGAGGCGTCGTACAGTTATCGGACATGTACTGTCGTACGTGAAGCAATTTCGTTTAGTTTATTACCACTATACTACCGATATAGTTCCCATCTCAAGAATACCGGACGCTGGAGTATTTGGCCGACTGACGTACGTACGTTATGGTGCACAGACAGGAAAAATGGCCAGCGTGACACATATAATGAGTAATCATGTGTAGGAGGCCAGGCGGATAAGAAGTTAAGCACCTTATATTCTTGTTGGAGGAAAGGAGAACATGATTAGTAGTATCCGATCGCGTACGAAATTAGCTATAGGAATACCTCGTCATCACAAACATCTAATAATCGATAGTACGAAACTGGCCAAGACACCAGAATTATAGCGCCGGTACTCCATCGTCTCCGTACAACACACCAGATAGATCCATAATGAGCACATGACGGTCTAATTAAACTTTTTTTTTGACAGTTCAATCAAACTGATCATGCATGTAACTACATGTTGATGTCGCTTGGCCATTGTATTTATGGAATACTAATAAGAGTATGATCGAGTTTAAGTAATCCAACATGCCTAATAGACTTTTGTGTTTATTGTTTAGCTCCTACTATACTTAAAATAGAGGATACCTATTGTTTGGTGAGGTTAGCATGCCGACGATGCATGCATAACATATAAAGGATTGTTTGTTGTTTAGCTAAGTTCTAATGATCTTATTAGTGTGATTCTTAGTTGATTCTAATGAGGTATAATTTGCTTAGATCATAGTGTAGTCATCCTAGTGTTAGAATAAATCTGGTTCGGTATCTACCTCTTATTTCTGAATGATTTTATTAAGAAGTACATAGTTGGTTCAATCTTACTTGTATATATAATGCTTATTTTAATAACTTGATCATTTACCTACTCAGATTACTGCGAGTTGAATTTCCTCCATCTTTACTTACTACCTAGAATGGTGGATATTCTTGATGACTCCATGACATTTATATGACCAATAAAATGCTAGGTATATACTTCTTAATAATCATTCAAAAAGGAGGAGATATGCTCAAAGTTATCTTATTGTTTGTCTCTGGTTGTTTTGGAGGCTGTGATCGAAGTGCTTCTCTTAGGAGAACAAGGCTGTGATTGTTTTGGAATTTAATTACAAATACCATTTATTTAACATGATATGTTCCATACATGTGATATTTATTTAACATGAGTGGTGGCTATAGACTTTCAACAAGATAAACGTCTGGTTCATTTTCTGTGATTTTTTTTACTCTGAACCAATTACTTGGTTCTTGGACGGCTATGCTCGGGACATGACTTGAGACAGAACAAAATTGTAGTGATTGCAGAGACCGGATTATGACAAAAGAAACAAATCGAACTAAATCATGATCAAAGTGAATCGTAGCAAGAATCATGGTAATACATGAATTAACACATTTGCATTAATAAAATAATTACAAAAGTCCCCTCTAAATTAATCTTGATTTTTCTATGTTTTTACAAAAAGCTAACCGGGCTGAGCCCACCGTGTCCCACTGGACCAAACCGGCCCATTTTGTCCGGTCCGGCTAGGCTACCCAGACCGGCCTCTCTCTCCTCCTCGTCTCTCTTTCTCTCTGACATACTGAGGTCCTCCCTACCTGCAGCTCGATGCGCCGCCTTGCTTGCCCGGGTCGGCCAACTCCGTCCCCTCCGCCTGCCGTCGAGACCACGGATCGATCTCCTCCGTCGCCCTCCGCGCCTCGTTGCCGCTCTGCTTCCCCGTGCTCGGCTCCGTGAAACCCTAGCCCTCACGGCTTGGGTCGCCGGCGCGATACCAGCGCCTCCGCCATATGAACTCACCATTGACCTCGTGCTGCTGCGAGTGAAGGTGATTATTTCATGTGTAAAGATAAGAAATAGGAGTGGAAAAATTAGTAATGCATGCAGTGAGTATAGCTCTATGTAGATGATATATCCATGGATTGAAATTAAATAAAGGAGCGTGGAGACATGCCGTTGAGTTTAAGACATTATTACTACTCCCTCCGTCCCAAAATAGATGTCTTAGATTTGTTAAAATTTGGATGAACCTATATACTAAATAGTGTCTAGATTCATCCAAATTTTGACAAATCTAAGACATCTATTTTGGGACGGAGGGAGTACTTTACATCGAGCTTCATGGTCGTAGAGCCGTAGAGCAACCAGCCGGAAAAATATAATTGTAATTGTAATAATAAAAACAAAAATAGAATCATAGGCAGAAGCAAACGCGGGCTATGACGCATTGCAAAAGCCAGCCCATCGCACTGCTCGACGGCCCATTTTCAGGTCAGCGCGCTCAGAACCGTGCGATGGAGATCGAAGGTTGCAATTCAACCCGGCCTGAACAAACACACCGAACAGAAACCCTAGCCGCATTTCTCCAGCCCTCCCTGCTCCTTCCGCTCCGACAACGAGAGAGGCGACGGCGTGCTCCGAACCAAGCCGTCCCAGCCGGCCTGCTCGCCGACCCGCGCGTGCATCGGTAGCACGATGCATGGCGCTTCGTCGAGGTCGCCGGACCGCGTCGTGCGTGTGGCCGCGGCCGTTGGGTGTGCGTTGCAAGCCCGCGAGGGCGCGCCGACCATGAGGACGAGGCGGCGGCGGCGCGAGCCACGGATGGTAGAGAGGATCAGCTTGTGCGGGCAGGAGGAGATGGAGACCGTCGGTGTCCGCGAGCCCGCTCCGCACAGCAGGCCGGGGCAGTGACCGGGCTCCGTCCTCCGACGCGGTCGCCCAAACACGCCGTCAGTAGGGTTCCGTGCAAGTCCTCGGCTGACCGCGACGCGTCTCTTCTCTTATTGCAGAGCGCACGGTGTCGGGCCTGAAGCGGCGCCTCGATGACGTTATTGCGGCGTCTGACGCGGACACGGCCGAGCTCGAGGCCGCCAAGCGCGCGCGGGAGGCGGCGGAGACGGAGCTGCGCGGGAGCCAGGTGCAGGCCTCCATAGCTGTCGCGACCATCCAGGCACTTGAGGTCTGTCTCTCCTCGCCCCCGAATCGGGAAATTCATCAGCGCCTATTCGCCTGATTTTGGTTTGGCTTGTTTTGGTGCGTGCAGGCGACGACCTCGCATCTCCAGGAGGAGATCACGAAGGTGTGATCTGATCTGGAAGAGCTTAAGGTCAGAAATCTCAAAAATCGCAGCAAATTACGGTCCCCGTCTGTTGCTTTGATATGATGACACACGCTTCTGTTGTTCATGATGCCTAATCTAGTGATCTACCTCTGAATCCACCTTCATGTTCCCTTTACAAATACAGGTTTGATGTATCTAAAGGTGTATGAGATATGCTGCAGATTTTAGGCCCTTTCTTTTCTTTGCAGGTTATTTCGAATATGTACATGATGCGATGACCTATTGCCCATTGCTCTATCATTACTGGTATAGGCTGAAAGAGAATGCGACTAGAGTTTTCATGTGTTACAATAGAGTTACTCAGGATAGGCTTGTATATTTTCCTTTTGGGGTGATGGCTTGCTATAGAGTGGATCGTGGAAACAGGACAAGGAGGTTACCTTTCTGAAACTTCTTCTGGAGAAGCAATTGCTTTGTCAAAATGTGCCTCCAAATAATTTTGCTCGCAACAGGGTTATCGAAGGGCTCAATAGAACATGTTATACTGAATTGTCTTTGGCTAGGGCCTTGCAGGGAGAAGGGGATCTCTTGATGCATCTATCAACCATGGGCTACTGAATTACGAACATGTATGGCAATAATAGCTAGCATTGCCATGATCTAAAATTATGCAATAAATTATCTTAGAATAATTAGTATGGAACATAGTGCGGAACTTTGACATTTGTCTTTTTATCATAAGTTTCCTTCGAAATATTTGGTGATTTTTCTATTCCTTATCTGGTTGCTCTGTCGAGATACCTTAAATGGTGCTAATTTTGTTTTTCCTCGAGATACCAGGAGAGACCTGAGTTTTGTTAGCAGAGTCATCAGGAACCATAATACCACATTTTTTGTCCAATAGAAGTTATGATCATTTCTGCAAATACGTCTTGATCTGTCCTTTTGCCTTGATTCCCTCCCTGTTTATTTTACAATTTTTGTTGTTGAATAATCCCATCATTTTCTGATGTGAATTCAGGCATTGAGGCGAGAAAAAGGTGGATGGGTGACTTTCATATGACTGAACGGAGTGCATGCTCTGACAATCAATGTTCAACGAAGTTCTGGTTTTGTTCAGATAGAGGTTTGTCCCTATAGTCATGTGATTTGTTTGCTCTTCCATTGCCTTTACGATATCTCATTCATGACAGACGGTATATAGGTCATTGCATTGGGATTTTGTAGTAACGGTAGATTTTTTCTTTGCTTGCAAATGTCTCATTCACGACACATGGTACCTCAGGTTAGTTTCAGATGCTTTCCATGATGTTTCAGATGTTAGTTTATTTCCCGCGCTGGCTTTTCCATTTTCTTGATAAGATGTAGGTGTAGGTACTATGTTAAGTGCAAAATACAATACAAATCAGATTGTCGGTTGTTATATCTATGTCCCAGTTGGGTTAATATGCCAGTATACTGGAAAAAATCTTATATAATTTGAGTATTCTCCCATGTATCTTTTAGAAGGACGAGAATGAAAATCAGCCACATATATAGCTGCGTTCGTTCAACACAGTACTCACACACTTCTATTTATAGTCTCACCAAGGCCATATGTTTCTACCGGACTTCATTCCGTCTCGACCCCTCAGTTTGTTATCCCTGAAGCTAGCAATGTTATTCAGGTCCTTTTTAGTCTATTTTCTAACGAAAAATTGTTCTGCCCATCTGCTCTCTCTGCTCCAACAGGTTCGGCCACAGAGTTTCAGTCATGACGCTAAATATTAGTGGGTTAGTCGCTTCACAAAACCCTCGGTTCGGTGAGAGCTAGAATTTCCAGTAAGTTCTCGGTATCAACTAATATTTGACTAGTGTGTATACCGATTTTATACTTCTCCTGATTGAAGCTCCGTTTATCTAACCCATACACTCTTTAGATTTCATGTCTTGCCGCTGTCAAATATCAATGACACCGACTGCGAAATTTAAACAATTTTGACTCAAAAACAGCTCTTATTTACAGAGGCGTCTTTACTCTTTTGGTCTACTTTTCACACCCATTAAGTGTTAGTAGCGGCAAAGTTTAGGTGTTCTGGACGCTTGATTTTTTTTTAGAATGAGCAAGATTATGCAACTGAAACTTGGAGTATCTAGATTTATCCTACAGTAGTGTTCACTTTCGGCTGAAACTTGGAGTATTTGAATGTATTCTACAATAGTGTTTACATTTAGTTGAAACTTGGAGTATTTGAATTTATCCTACAATAGATGTACATGTACTTGGAGTATCTAAATTTATCCGACATGTACGTATCTGAATTTATCCTAGTGGGAGCTTGATGTACTGCTATTTGTTTCACGCTACAGGGAGCTTTTGAAAACAAACTCATGATCTATAATTTAGAAACAAACTTAATATACACGCGTCTTCTTCAGGTGGACTACTATTAAGGTTTGGGACATCATATTGCTCTGATCTTCTCCTCTTCTGTTCTCTGTTCACGTTGAGCTCCTAACCAAGTCTCTCTACCTTGTGTTTCATGGTCAGGTGTCCCCCATGGGAGCCCGCCCATAGCGAGCAGGGTCAGGTGTCCCGTGTCCGACGGGGAGCGGATCAGCAGCGGACTGTGGGGGAGCTGGGAGGACGGGAAAGATTTCAGTTTAGATTTTGAGTTTAGATGCCAAATTTGTACAGTTTTCATTGTATGGGGTACTTATTTTTGCAAAATGAACTTTGTACTACAGCTGCGACAAGTAGTACTGTGATTTGTATTGATGTGATTTGAGTGCAATACCTACTGTAATCAGACTGCTGTGAGCCATTTTAAAAATTTGACTGCTGTAATTTGACTTATGTCGGCCAAATGGCTACTGTAGCTTTACTGTTGTTATCTTTTAGAGGCACTCTCTTCAAATGGTTGATGGTTGGTTTTTAGAGGCACTAGTGATAGTGCCTCAAATGGTTGGCTTTTAGAGGCATTATTGAGAGTGCCTCAAATGGTTGGCTTTGGAGGCACTCTTGATAGTGCCTCAAATGGTTGGCTTTTAGAGGCACTATTGAGAGTGCCTCAAATGGTTGGCTTTAGAGGCACTCTTGATAGTGCCTCAAATTGTTGGCTTTTAGGGCACTATTGAAAGGGCCTCAAATGGTTGGCTTTTAGAGGCACTATTGAAAGTGCCTCAAATGGTTGGCTCTAGAGGCATTCTCAATAGTGCCTCAAATGGTTGGCTTTTAGAGGCACTATTGAAAGTGCCTCAAATAATTAGGATTTTGAGGCATTTTTTAAAACTGCCTCTAATGACTTTTACCTACATGACCGCCCCCGGCGTTTTTTTTAGTGCCTCAAAAAATCAACTGTGGCACTAATTTAGCTATGAGAGGCACTAAAGTGCCTCTAATTGTTGGACGTGCCATAGTGATGTGGGGAGGGAGGGCCATTCCCCCACTCCTCCCCCTCTCTCTAGGGGTGTGCAAAACTGACACCGCAAGAAACCGGTGGCTAGTGATAGCAAAGTCATTTTCTTTCAGGAATCCAAATCCCGTCTCCATCCCTCTGTCCAAAAATACCCTGCATTCCGGGTTTAGTCAAGGTCAAACTCACATATAAAAAAATTACATGCATCTATAATATAACATAAATACCATTAGAATCGCTACAAGATATATTTTTATATTATATATATTCGGTGTTATAGATGTTTATAGTTTTTTATATGTTTTATCAAACTTTACAAAATTTCACTTTGACTAAAGCTAGAATGCAGGGTAATTATTGACAGAGGGAGATGGTTTCAGCTGTTTTTGCCAAACCTTACCTCCCCTCAAGGTAAGGATGTAAGACCAATCTATTAATATGGCGTCCCAATTTTTGACATGCAGAAAAAAAAAGTAATGAGAATAGGAAGGAAGATACCCTCCCGTCTCTTATTCTTAGAGGGGGCTGGCCATTGTTCGGCCCGGCGTTGAGAAAATACATTTTTCAAAATAGGAATGAAACTACGGCCTCTGCATCAATTGATACACACGATCTAATTTATTATAAATCTTGAAATATCAATTATTATAAATATAACAGAATCTCATTCGTTTCTTATGGTATGTCTGTGTTTTTTTTTTGAATGACGGCAGGAGAGCTGCTATATTCATTGCAATAGAGGGTGATATTTTACAAGATTAAGGCAGGCGAAAAGAAAGAGATCGCCTGCCTGTAAAAGGTGTGGGTAACATGGGAAATTCAACCTGGGTCACAAGGTGCCCCTCCGTACTGATCTACTAGAGAGACAGGGGCGCCAACTAATTTCTAAAGGGAGGCTTCTTCTCTGATCTTGTTCATGAGTACGGTGACCGACAGTTCTTCCTTTTGAAAAATTCGTATATTGCGCTCTTTCCATAGCTCCCAACAGATCAGCTGTGCTGACGTGAAGGCCCTCTTTTTTATCGCCTTGGGTTTGTTGCAAATTAACTCAGAAAACCATTGTCGAACGGTAAATTCCTTGTTGGCCCAAGTAATTGGTTGTAGGAGATTAAGTTGTAGAAGTTCAGCACACGCCGTCCAAATTTTTGTACTGTAGATGCATTCAGTGAATAGATGACTGGCTGTTTCAAGATTCCGCCGGCATAGAGGGCAAAAATAGTCGTTCTCCCATTGCCGCGACAGAAGTTTGTCAGCTGTCAGGACTCGACTAGTCATTAATGTCCAGATGAAGAACATGCACCTAGCCGGCGCCCACCCTTTCCATATAAGCTGTTTGAACTCAGTCCTTGCGGACCCAAAGAATTGAAGTTGGTATGCAGATTTTGCCGTGTAGAAGTCGTCCTTGCCGACACACCAAGATATGCTATGTGGATCGCTGGAAAGTTGCACTTCGTCTAGCAACTCGGCTAGGCCAATTAGTTGTACGAGGTGGTTGTCAGTCCAGCGGGTGCGCAGATCCTGCATCCATTTCCCGTTGGCTAGGGCGTCCTGAACACACCGGTTTTTCTTAGCCGAGATTTTATAAATATCCGGGGCTATCTCACATGGCGCTTCACCCCCAAGCCATATGTCGGACCAGAAACTTCTCGTTTGACCGTTTCCGATAGTGATTCGTGTAGCGGCGGAGAAGAGCTGACGATCAGTTTTATTGCATGGAATTGGCATATGAACCCATGGCTTGTGCGGACTCTTCCACTGCTGCCAGAGCCATCGGAGTCTTAGGGCCCTGCCAAAGGAGACAATGCAGTGCACCCCAAGGCCACCCAGGCTTTTTGGTCTGCAAACTTGTTTTCAGCTCACTTTACATTTCCCACCATTGCAGGTCGCTTCCCCAGCCCAGAGCCACGCATTCCGACGCCTGTCAAATTCTTTTCGGACCCAGGCTGGCATCTCGTTGATTGTCATTAGATATACTGCCAGAGAGGTTAGAACGGAGTTCAGCATTTCTAACCGCCTGGCCTTGCTCATCAGCCTTGCTTTCCAGGTGGCAAGATACCTATCAACTTTGTCCAGCAGTAGCTGCCAGTCACCTTTTGTAAGCTTCTTTATAGATAGAAGTAACCCCAGATAGGTCAATGGAAATTGAACAATTTGTACGCCCATTCTTTGCATCATATCCGCAATTGGCAGGCTGTGACATCTAATCGGAGTGACCGAGCTTTTGGTCAGGTTTGTTATCAATCCGGTCGCTTGGCCGAAGGCTCTCAAAATGTTGCAAATGCCAGAGATATCACTCTCTAGGGGTTTGATGAAAAGACCACATCGTCGGCGTAGAGAGAAGCTCTGAATGTGTTGTACTTTCCTTTTAGCGCGCTTAGGATCCCAGCTTCCATGGCTAGCTCAAGAAGGTGGTGCAGCGGCTCCATGGCAAGGTCAAAGAGGAATGGGGAGAGGGAGTCTCCTTGCTTGAGGCCCCGACGGTGCATGATTGTTCGTCCAGGAACCCCATTGATTAAGGGTTTAGAGGTTGCTGATCGGAAGAGCATGGCAATCCAATCACGGAATCTAACCGGGAATCCGCGAGCCTGCAGCATATCAAGTATGTAAGTTCAAGACACTGTGTCGAAGGCCTTGGCTATGTCAAGCTTGAGAAGAAGCATAGGGGTTTTGGTTTTGTGAAATTGCTTTGCCAGGCTTTGGACATAGAGGAAGTTGTCCTGGATGTTTCTCCCAACAATGAATGCGCTTTGGCAAGGAGAGATTAGGGCATCCAGCTTTGGTTGCAACCTGAGCGCAAGAATCTTGGAGACTAGTTTAGGGAATGCATGAATTAGACTGATGGGCATGTAGTGAGTTATCTGAGTGGGCTGCTCATGCTTTGGCAGCAAAGAGTAGAAAGCTGTGTTCAGGTTTTTAAAGGATGGCTCATTGATATCGTGGAACTGACGCATTGATCTCATCAGGTCTTCTTTAATCACTTCCCACGAGATTTTGAAGAAATCGCCTGAGAATCCATCTGGGCCAGGGGCCTTGTCCGAGGCCGTTGAAAAAACAGCGTGCTTGATTTCCTCAAGGGTGAAGGGAGCATCAACTCCTGACAAGTCGGGAGAGGTGAGGTTCAGCTCCGCCCAGTTGAAACGCTTGTTACAATTGATGCACGAGCCTACCATAGAAGTGAGGTGGTTGTTCACCACCTGCTCAATCTCGTTGGGAGCTGTTGCGGTTCCTGAGTCTGACTCAAGTGTATGAATCTTGTTCTTGATCTTGCGGTGAGCCGCACGACTGTGGAAATTTTTTGTGTTTGCGTCACCAAGCTTAAGCCAATTGATCCTTGCACATTGTCTAGCTTTAATCTTGTTGATCACTGAGAGATCGAGAGAGCGAGCCTTAAGACTTGACCTCAGCTCTCGCTCACCCACGGTGAGCTGCCTGTTTTCTTGTGCCGTGTCAAGTCTAAGGACGATCTCCTGGCCCACCAACATCTGCTTCTTGATATCTCCCACATAATGTTTTGCCCAAGAGGACAAGTGCTTTGCTAATCTTCGCAATTTGCAGTCAAGGATCGCAAAGGGGTTCGTTAGGAGACAAGCCTCGTTCCAAGACTGTTCGACAACCTCTCGGTATCCTTACAGGAAGGGCCAGAAACTTTCGAATCTGAACCGAGGATTTGAACGGAATACCAGGTCTTGCACCAGAAACAAAGGGCAATGATCACACATGGACGACGCCTGGGGCAGAAGTTTTGCGGCCGGGAAAGGTCCTCCCACTCAGAGTTGCAAAAGGCACGATCAAGGCGAACGAGGGTAGGATCGTCTTGCTCATTGCTCCAAGTGAAACGACGCCCCACCAGTTTAATTTCCTTTAGGGAGCTCAAGTCAAGCGCAGCTTTGAATTTGGACATCCATCTCCTATTTACTCGTGGTTTATTTTTTGTCCTGAGCATACAAGATCAGATTAAAATCTCCAATGATCATCCAAGGACCATTGATGCTCGTTTGAGTACTAATAATTTCATTTAGGAAGCTTTGTTTTCGCTCATCATCGGATGGTCCGTAGACAGTGGTTAAGGTCCAGGCCTGGTTAGCGCTCTGATCCCAGAACGAGGCAGTGATGGAGAATAGGCCAATGACGACGTTGGTAACTAGCAGGTCATCCCTCCAGAAAAGAAGGACACCCCCCTAGTGCCTGTCGCAGGAAGCTTCGCATGGCCGGGAAGCGCGTGCCCCGCAATCTCAAATCTATCAACATGAGAGAGGCCCTACTTTGGATTCTTGAATGCAAAGGATGGAACATCCAGTACTAATGGCGAGGTCCCGGACAACCGCTCGTCGAGCCTTGTCATTTTGGCCTCTCACATTCCAGCTCAGAATTTTAAGGCGTTGCGACATTACTAGCTAATCGACATTTTCTTGAACATAGCTGAGAGAACAGCCAGAGTGGCACTAGGCGAGACTGAGGGGGAGTCTTGGCTTGCCGACGACAGGTAAGGGCAAGTCTTCTTCCCAGCTAGATGAAGCGTGAAAAAATAACAGAAACAGCTACAGACAAACTTCATGCCCATCAGTCTACAAGCGAGGTACGTCTGTGTTACAAGCGAGGTACGTCTGTGTTACAAGATTACAAGCGAGGTTGATATGTCATTTGCTCCATGTCGTCCCTGAAGTTAAATATTAAGAATTTTCCACCCTCTTGGGCACCAAATTTTTTTTATAACATTGTTAATTCTTGAAGTCCCACCGTTACTTATAAACAATGTATGTTCCCAATGTTCATATCTTTGGAGTCTACGATTGTTTAGTCAACTGACTCGGTTAGACTTAAAAGTTTGTTTAAGCATATATTTTGCTAAATTGCCTTTGATTAATCTTTGGATGAGATTTATGACATCCTTCCATACAATAACATTCTACTTTCGCACCACAACATTTTTTATCTTCTTGTCTTATTTAGTGTGCATCTCTCACATGATCTAGTTGATATACTTATGTCCTGCAACAATCGTTCGGGGAATAACCTTTTTTCATTTATGTCTTATAAATTAGCAACTATTCTGTATGCCTTAATTAGGGAAATTAAAAGACTAACATTGTCCCATACCATGGGTATGTGTGCCTATTGATTGCCGTACCATGGCGACATGCATTTTTGACTTTTCTCGTCCGATCAACAGGGTACGAAACATTGAAGTTTTCTGATTGCTCTCATCGGTTAGTTGCTGAAATGTTGCCAAAGAACTCACTTTGCAACAAATTGAACTTGTATATTTATTTTTTGCATGAATTTTCTTCACTATTGAAAAATCTTGTTGAATCGCCTATGCTGGCTATAGGAGCATGCTCCCCTCGAAACATTTCATAGCTCCACGTCGTCCCATGTGGACGACCACGACAAAACCCTAGTCCCCTCCTTCCCTAACCCCTCCTCTTTCCCCACCTCCGCAGACACGAGCCGTCGGCGGCAGCGATGCTTCTCTCTACCCAAGTGTGGGTCGGCCTGCGCGGGGCAGTCCCGGACGGCGATGTTACGTCGTCGTAGGTCTTCGCATGCGGGATGACGGCATCGAATGGCGGCGAACCTAGGAAGCGTTGCGGTGGGGTTGTACGGGGCAGGGTGACCAGGATGGCAGCGGTTGGTGATGGACCTCCGAGGAAGCTGGGGATCATCGGGTCATATTTGGGTCTCTATGAGCCTGATCTGGGTCGTGTCAGGACTGACCAGAGCGTGTGGTCCTCGCTGCTCCGGTGACAAGCATGCTGCCAGGAGACTCCCTTCGATGTTGTGCGGATGATGTACTGGATCTGGGCCGAGCAGGTCTAGATCTAGTGGCTGATCAGTAAATCCTATATGGGTTTCTGCGAGTTGTGAAATGCACGGCACGGAGGCGTCGTGTCTGCTATGCTCGCCACATTTCTGCTACCCCATGCTACCTAGATTTACACTAGGTGGGCATGTATCTGGTGTAGGCCTCCCCTATTTGTTTCGTTCAGTTAGACATGTGGTGCGGTTTGCACATTGGTGGCTGTTTTTACTTGTATATAGGTTATGATAGTATTTTTTGACTGCTATATGCACATTTGTCTCAATACCATTCCACTGAAAATTTTCATTTTTTTCGTCTTTCTTGTCTCTAGTTTGGTGGATGCGGCGCCCCCTTGATGCCTCCCAGACTACAAGATGTTTCCCTCAAGGGGATGACCACCATGTTGTTAGTGACTTGTGATAGCCATTGGGCAGGTCAACTACCTTAACCATTTAAAACTGTGTGAGCATGGTCTTGAACTTGGGACTTTTTGGCTCTGATACCGTGCTGAATTGATGCACTAGCCATCTGAATCAAAAGTTTGAACTGATGGAAAGAGCTAAACTATATATTTATATTCTTAGCAGTTATAACATCTCCGGTGAAGCCACGAACAACCACCACTATAAGCTCGTCCCGTGCATCGTCGTGATCCTCCTTTCATCAATTGTGACCGTGTTATCCTGGGGGCTCACAGGAGACTGCGGGTGTGAGGTCACAAAATAAGTGACTTTATTTTGTCTAGATAAAGATAACGTATGGATCTAGTCACAAAACATGTTTAGATGCATAGGTATCTAGATAAAGTTAGTCACTTATTTAGGACGGAGATGTATTTAGGATAACCATTTTTGTCGTTCCTTCAACGACTGACTAAAACTATACTCTCTTCGTCCTAAAATAAGTGACTTGGACGTGACTTGGATGTCCCAAAATAAGTGACTTGGACGTGACTTGGATGTCCCAAAATAAGTGACTTGGACGTGACTTGGATGTCCCAAAATAAGTGACTTGTCCAAGTCACTTAAAGTCACTTATTTTGAAACGGAGGGAGTAATAGGATTTACATTACGATCTAGAGGAGTGTTCCCCTTCCTCGTGCAGTCATGCTGCTCAGGAGAGAAGTTTGTTTCTGGGCAAAGAAAGATCCACGTTCAATCAAATATGTGGCATGCAGTTCATGAGTTTCTTGCTGACCATCACATGGATCAAAACAAAAATACTGCAGAGAACAGATTGTACTGCTAAAGAGGGGATTGATTTTGATTAGATTTCTATCCTAGGATGAAATGAAAATAAGTAACATCACAAGGCTTGATCAAAACATGACATCCCCGACCCGATATCAAAGTTCAGATATAGGGAGGTCAAAGAAAGTTCAGATATAGGGAGGTCAAAGAAAGTTCAGATATGGGCTGCTGCAATTCGATCGTCTATAAGTACAGATAGAACCAGGTACACCATTACATTGCGTTACCTAGAATCACGCTAAGATAGCCACGGTCTTCGACCCAGAAATTGAACTAGCTAGGTAGCATCAGATTAATCTAGCCGAACGGAACTGAAGTTAAAACATTGCATCAACTAGAAAAGATGGTATATTAAACCGATAAGAGCTCGGCTTCGACGATCAACAATGCCATCAGGGATCACTTGATCAGGTGAAGCACGTCGGTGAATCATCACTCAGAATGAATGCAGACGGTCCGTCCTACGGTGAGGCGAGCAAAATGAATTGCATATTGGTTAGATCATGAAGGGATCGGTTCATGCAAATACACGTCAGATCTAGTACTGGTAGCAAACTGAGTCGGTAGTGCAGGTACCTCACAGATTCAGCGTCGGCGGCTCTGTCGGTTTAGTCGGAGAGGCTGGCCACCTCCTTGGGGTCGAGGAAGCTGGAGAAGACGGCGACGGCGTGGTCGATGTGGTCGACGGCGAGGCTCCAGAGGGCGCACGCGCGGTCGAGGTTGGTGAGCGCCTTGTCGTGGTCCATGCTGCCTCTGATCGACGACAGACAGGGCTCGCCGGTGGCGGCGGCGTCCGGGGTAGGGTCCGAGAGGTCGGTCTCGGCGAGGCGCTCGGTGGCGGCGCCGACCGGGTCTTCGTTCGAGGGCTCGCCGACGAGAGCGGGTGGCTGGATGGCGCCACCGGTGAGGTGCTCGACGCAGCGCGGGAGGTGGTGCTCTCGGGACAGCTTGAGGGCGAAGAAGGCGGCCTAGACGCGGTCGAGGGCCTCCGTCAGGGTGGCCGGGCGCGCGGCGGGGAGCTGCTGCGCGACGAGCGCGTCGTAGAGCTCCTCGTCGGGCATGGCGGAGAAAGCGGGGTCGAGGGCGAGGCGGGCGCCGCTCTCGGCCGCCAGATGGACTAGGCAGGCGTGGATGGCGCGGGCGCCGGCCCTGACGGCGGCGAAGTAGACCTCGATGATCTCGGGGGCGAGGTCGACGTGCTTGATGGTGTCGGCGAAGTCCATTCGCATGACGGCGAGGTCGTTGATCCCGGCCGCGACGGCAGGTCTGAAGTGCTCGACGTCAAGCGCGAGCTCCACGAGCCCGGCCGTGACGTCGTCGTCGCTGGGGCTCGGCTGCCGCTGCAGCCGGCGCCGTCTACGTCGCTGGGGCTCGGCTGCCGCTGCAGCCGGCGCCGGAGCTGCAGGAGGCGGCCGAGCTGGGGCTGGAGGTTCTTCTTGGCGAGCATGGCCTGCGTGAGGACGCTCTCCAGCTCCTCCTTGCTCACCTCTCCAGCCATGGCCGCCGCTTCCTTCTCGCCGAGAGTCAGAGATGAATACGGGAAATGGAGAACAAGACAAAAGCCGAAGAGGGGGAAGCGAAGCAACAAAATGGAACTGGTCCGTCGTCCGTGTCTGTTCTCTACTGGCCACTAGTAATTGAGCACGTCCACATGCACGTTTCATACAATGCTCAAATAAGAAGTAAGCATTTATTATCTTTATCTTCGTCTACAAAGAGATTAAATTTGTGTTAGCTATTTAATCCAGATACATGTCACTGAAGCAAAACTTAGTGATAGCAATGCTTCATACTCTAGGGACAAAATCTTTAGAGGAGGTGTGAGAGTAGGAATATGATGCAGGCTAACACGATAATTTCTCTATTCCTAATACTATTATATTAAAAAATCTATTGGCTACCTGAATAATACATACTTGTATTGTGCAGTTAACACAAAATTGGTTCTTTTCGTCACGGGTACACCAAAAATTTAGAAAACAATAATATCAGAACTTCACCTTCAGGCGATGGGTTCGTGTGCAGGGACGCAAGGATCAGACCCTATCATCGAGCATGAGGACATAACGGGCAGGCTGCAGCGGAGGTGGCACTCACGTGCAGGCCATGTGGAGCGACACCGCCACAAGACAGCTTCTCCTTAACCAGAAAAAGCAAAAACTACCATCAGTGACACATCCAAAATCGCTCAAAAATCTTTGACAACAAGAGAACACCCGAGCAAGGCCCGCAAATCCTTTTTCTTACCTGACTAACACATCCAAAACGCTGACCATAATGCCAAATGGTGCCTAACACTCTTGCTCATGTCTTTTTGAATCAAACTTTGAGAGAAATAATGACAGATGCACAATTAGTGTATGAAACACAAAGATAGAAATTCAATCAACATTGCTAGAAAAATAGGTTGTCAGATAGCCTATTGACTGTTTTTTTACCAAACATCTGTTAGTATACAATGTTTACCCCTGATGCAAAATTCTCATAGTTCTATGTTATTACAGTATTGACATTGATCCAAGAATACCATCTTGTACGAACTGTGATGGTATGTATTCAGTCTATCACTTACATATCGCGATTTGTGCACATCAATTTGAACTACACCATATATATATAGCCAAAATACTGTTTTGTTCAGCAAACAATAATGTAATTTAACCAAACTAAGAGCTCTGATTCCTGAAGGCCCAATCAGTATCTGTGTCGCATGATTGTTCAGCAAAAGTGTGTCAGACGATTGAACCAAATCAATATCCGTTGAATGCAGGTCAATAAGTATAGGGAGAACCGGAACATTAAGAAATTGTGGCGTTAGGTAGGGCGGCCTATCACGCCAGTCAATAATCCTAAATCTAATTCGTACTGCAGGTCAATAATAAACGCATGATGAAGTAGAACCTGAAGAAATTGTCGGCGCACCGGCGTGAAAACGGCCTCTCGTGCGGGGGTGCAGTGTGTCCCGGTGGTGGCCTACGCGTCGTGTGCGTCTGGGGCGGCGGCCTATTATTCGCCGGCAAGGTGCCTTCTTGGGGCTTAAGCGCTGCGTCTGTGCAGCGTTAGCGAGCTTGGCTTGTGGCGGGCAGCGCGTGGCGGGCTTGGCGGGCTGGGGTAGGCGGTGGCGGACTTGCCCGACGGCTGGGTTTGGGCGGCGGCTTGGGATGGGCGTCAGCGGTGGCGGCTTTGCACGGCTGGGTGCGGTGGCGGGGCTTGGACGGCGGCGGC
Organism: Avena longiglumis; assembly: GCA_030063025.1. Classification (NCBI taxonomy): domain Eukaryota; kingdom Viridiplantae; phylum Streptophyta; class Magnoliopsida; order Poales; family Poaceae; genus Avena; species Avena longiglumis. The sequence continues at coordinate 537,515,375 of CP125973.1, forward strand.
TTGGGCTAGGGCGTCGCAGGCGGTGGCGGGGATAGGACGGTGGCTGGGGTAGGAGGTTGCGGGGCTTGCACGGCGGCGCAGCTGGGGCAGCGCCAGGCGGGGGCTACTGGGAGCTGGATCCTCTAACGTAGAGGAGCAAAGTTAGGAAAAACCAAGGAGCAAAGTCAGGGTCCTGTAGCTTAAGTATCCTATTATGTACTATAATTTAATTACTGTAGATAATTACTGTAGACATAAAAAGTTTTAAAAAAAAATTATTACATAATAATTTCGTATGTATACAATTACTTAAAATACATAACAAAAATTCGTATTAGATAAAATAATTTAAGCTATTTTGGTCTTAATCTTAATGTTTGGAAGAAGAGAAGTTAGGATACTGTAGATTCTCTAACTTTGCTCCTCTACGTTAGAGGATCTGGTTCCGGGCTCCTGCGGGGCTGGATGGTTTCGTTTTCTCTCGAAACAGGCTTTCGCCCCGCTTTATAAATAAAGCCACACACGACCAAACCGATACAAGGTGATGAGGAGAACCTCTTACAAAGCAGATCAAAATAAACAAAAAAGGTACAAGAAGGGCAAAACTTGCCACCGGAGCTACTAAGATGAGACCGAGGGGATCGGAGCTCCACGACTACGCCCCCAAGAGGCTAACGACGCAAACGCCGCCGTAGTCGAGACCGCAAGGTCAAAGGTTTTCACCCGGAGCCCTAGCGCGGCGAAGGTAACCACAACGGTGCCCCCAAGAGGGTCACGACATCCGCAGATATCGCCATCGTTGGCGTAGAAAGCGGCGAGCTTTACGGAAAAACCTCCGCACGCCCCATCCTCGGACCGACCATAGACCCGAGTCGGCCTTCACCACACGATCTGGGAGGAGCCGGAACCACCGTCAACTCCAGGAACTCCCTCTGCCTGCTCCTCGCCATCCACATGACCAAAGAACAAGGCCACCACCACCGCCACGTCGCTCGCCGGAGAGTCGCCCGTGCAGTCCACCTTCCAGAGCCGCCGCTCCGGCGTCCATCACCTCACACCCAAGGCAACAAGGCATCACGAGGCCATCGAATCAAACAGGGAGAGCTAACGACAAAACCAGGTCCACGTGGGCGGCAACGGCAACCAAAAGGAGGAGATCCATCCTCCACCGCCTCGACGGCCGCCGACCGGACGTCGCAGTAGTGCCGGTCAGGCCCCAGATCTGGCCAGATCAGGCCCGACTAGCTCCGCCGCCACGCTGCAGCGTCGAGGTCACCGCCGCCACCCTGCAGGTTGGGCGGACACACCGATCGAGGCCCGCTGAGCCCAGATCAGGCCCAAACGGGCCTAGATCTGGGCCAAGCAACCTTGCCATGGCCTCCCCGTCGACCTCCCTGCCGCACGCCTTCGTTGCCACCACTTCCACCGTCGTCGTCGAGGCACCACCGCCCCGCCGCTAAGCCGGGCCGAGGCCACCGCCATCCGCATACCGCCCGCCTAGAGCCTAGGCGCCACCACGCCGCCGCCCGTCACGCCGCCAAGACGAAGCCGAGCGCCGCCAAGCCTCCCGGAAGAGGCAAGCTCGGCCAGGCGGACCCGCGCCACCCCACAGAGAGAGAAGGCCGCGACGACGGCGGCTTTGCCGCCTTTGGCAGCGAGGAGGAGGAGGAGGGAGGGGCCGACGGCAGATTGGGTTCCTCCCGTCGCCTCATGACGCGGGAGGAAGGGTCCAGGAGACCGGATGGTTTCGTTTTGGAACTGCCGGTTTGCTTTGAGCAAGAACGCGAGGCGTGGGGCGGTCGTTTCGGGGTTGTCCGCTAGGTATGATGAGCCCCGATAAAGACGGCGTTAATGTGAATCGTTTGATAATTTCATCGTGTAGACACTGTTTGTTGGATTAGACCCTCTGGATCTTTTAATACTATAGATATAGATAGATGTAAAAGCTGCTGGCTTTGCAGCGGCAGCTGTGCAGGGTGGGCCTCACTCTTGCTCCCTGTTGACTCGGGTCGGGTCCTGCACAAGATCGGTCGCGTGCTCCTTCCGCCAACAAATACTCTAATTCTCTTTTTGAAATTTGAAACTAGCACAGGGCATCATCCTTTAGTAAGTTGAAAAGTTACCACATAATGAATATCATATTTGTTGATAAAAAATAATAGGTTAATAGTTTCCTACCAAGGGGTATAGATCCAGTTCACCTTGTTGAGATACGTGCCAACCCTGTTTAGAAGATGCATTTTCTAGGGATATTGATTAACCTTCTGTAATAAGCTGACAACAACAGTGAGTTACTAGCTCTGCATGCCTAGCACAACAGTACCAACACAGACTAATTAAGGTGGTACCAAACACGGATCCGTGCGCGCGTTTCCATGCGCAGACCATAGGCTAGCAGTCAGGGGTAGCTAGGTGCATCTCGACAAACATCGTGTACCAAAAGCATCGTTTTGTCACATCATTATCTTTCCTATAACTAGACGAAGAGGCAGACAATGACACGTCACTCTCAGCACCGCAGTCCATGTGCCCTCTAATTTCTTATTAATACCACGTCGCTGGTAAACCAATAAATGGTAGGAAGATGACGGTGCAGATCTCAACACACATCGTACGGTAATGGCAAGGGGGGTAGCTATCCCCCTTGGCAGCAAATCCGCACTCAAAATAATATTGTTTCCTGACTATGAAAATGTTTAGGGAAATGAAATATCACAAATGTGAGTAACATCTTTAACATCCTTACTTAATGAAAAGCTCCGTTGACGAACTCTCTCATGGACATAATGTCTGGACATTGTTGGATCGAAAGGTATTCGGTCGTACATACCCATATTATTTCTAGACGTTTGGGTTTAGAGGATGCGCTTTGAGGCTCTGTTGGCTGTTAATATTATGGGGCATGTTCTTGTTGTATGGTGCTGAAGAAGAATGCTATGGATATCGAGATCTGATGACTGACAATGGTGGTTCGAGTCTAGGTGGTGATGAGGAATTGGCTTGCTGACTTGTGGTTGGAGCAGTGGCATGCAAGTGAGGCGACTGCACATGAGAGGTTCACAGTCCTACCAGGGTGAGAACCTAGGGTCTGGCCTTAACTGGTTGTGCCTGGAAATGGTCTTATTGAAGGTATTGTTTTGAGAGCGTGGACTTTCTTTAGGGTAAAAACGTAAGATCTATGATAGGGCGATGATAGTGTTTGTGCAATGTTCCCTTCTTGAAGGCATTATTTTTAGAGAAGCTGGACTTCTGGTGTTGTCTTGATGGTGGTAGTACTGATGTTTCAACAACGAGTCACTGTAGCAGGACTTTTCTTTTTTAGTTGTGTGCATCAGCATGGCTGCTAGGGCAATGCGTTATTGCAGAGACTGGGTGTAATTGGTTCTTGTGATTAATATATGCTCCTTTCCAAAAAAAAAATCTTAGTTATATGTTAAAACACAGATTTTTTTGGTTGTGCCATGTACTATTATATGGCTTGGATGTCATAGTTTCAACTTCTTAATGAATAATCAATTTTCTCTTTTACTTGAGACTTGACATGTGCTCTTCAGTTTACTCCGTCACATCAAATATATCAAATCATACAAACCATGTTTAGGACATTTGTAAAAATTAAATCATACAATCCCACGACCTCAAGAGTTCGCACAGCCTGTGCTCTCCGGCATGGGCCCATGCTACATGTCTTGGATGCGACACAACCTTGGGCACGCGGGAGATCGGGATCACACGAGTATGGATTGGTCCTTCGTCACACATCGATCGGCGGGGGCGATGGCCATAGTCACGGGATGCAACTCTGGCGACCACTGGAGCGGCGACTGCGGGTGACGACGAGTGGACGCCGCACGAACCGGGGGCACATGAGGAAGAGGGTAGTAGTCCTGGAGGACCAAACAACTCATCATGAGTGCGTTGATGGGGGCGGTTTGGCTGTGGAAGGTTGGAGGCAATGGCTAGGATGACGACGAGTGGCGACGTGGATGGGGAAGAACCGGACGACGATGCCGACAATTCCCTACACCCCGATTCGATTCCTTCAGCTAGACAAACAAGGATGACGAGGCAAACCCACTAGAGGTCTCAGATTTGTTTGGGGCATCCTGGAACGGTGACAAGACATGGCGGTGGTGAGCGGCGCTTTGGCCGTTTGAGGGAAGGGCGACAGGGATAGGGGAAGTGTGTGTGTGTGTGTGTGCGTGTGTGTGTGTGTGTGTGTGTGTGTGTGAGAGAGAGAGAGAGAGAGAGAGAGAAGGATACGAGAGAGCTTACCACCTCCTCAGGGGCAGCGTCGCACGAATCGCAACACGAAGTAGCATTTCCGCAAGAATAGATACGAAATGTGGGCCAACATAGTTTGCCGGAGTACAACTATCCATGTTTAAAATGGACGTTTTAGCCTAAGCGCCAGCTACCGAGAAGGGAGAAGGGTCTGACGTGTGAACATTGTTAGGCCTTGTTTACTTCTCTCTCGTATTTTCTTCTCCAGGAGGTTTATGGATGAGAGTGGATCTGATGTTCACCCAAGCCCCTCCATTCACTCAACTACTCTTCACCAAAAAATACATCACTATCATGGACACCTTTAATTTAAGCAAAATAAAAAGATTTGCATAATATCTCGGGATTATCCGGTCCATACCCAGCTTGATAAATAGACTAAATGAATTTTGCGGCATTTAAGATAATTCACTTCGATCCCTCAAATTCACTCGCGATTATACCTATCTTACCGTGTCATAAGAAAGTGCTTTTGTTTAGTTTAAAAAAAGCTTAAGAACCTTCCTTGGTTCTTCCCAAGGCACAAGCTTACATACAGTTCACATCATGTCGGAGAAGGGGTGGGCATAGCAACATGTGCAAAAGATGTAACATGTGCTCAACACTGCCGGAGCAATCTGCACATGTGGTGCACCGGTGCTCTTTCCGTTATCGTAACAGCAAACACTACTCCTAGAGACGTAATCTAACCTATACAAGTCTTAAGAATGGAATCTAACCTATACAAGTCTTAAGAATGGAATATTCTCAAACTTTGGTCTTTACGCGATCCCTTGCCTACTTTCAAGCTGTGATGACGTGCCGTTCCCGTGATACGGCCCCTCGCCGACAGGTGGGACCGGGCGTGCGCTGGCCCCACGTGCCGTCCAGCGTTTCCGGCCTCAACGGCCCAGTATTATCGGAGAAGGAAAAAGATAACCGTGGAACGAAGCATAAATGTGAGAATTTAGCAACCCGCCAAACGGACCATTAAAATCCGAGCGTAACCCTCGATTAATTAACGAAAATTAAGTCCCCACCATTCCTTCCTTTTGCAGTTCCTTCCCAATATCTGGCTATTTAATCCAACCCGAACCCCTCCTCCGTGCCGCCGCCCGCCCGCCCGCCCCGTTGGCACAGTTGCCCTTCTGTCTGTCTGTCATCTCCCCCGTTCGTTGCGAGAGAGCGAGACCCACCCAACCCCACGACGCGAGCGAGACCCACCCACCTGTCTCGGCCGCACGCACGCACGCCTCGAACCTTCCAGAAGCGTGCGGGTTCCGCGACCCCCGGAGGGGAAGGAGAGATGGGCGAGTACTGCGCCGCCGCCGCCGCGGAGGGGGAGACCGCGGTGGTCGTGCCCCCGGCGGCCGCCACAGCGGCCAAGCGCGCGTACGGCGAGTACGACGGCTGCTCCACCAAGCAGGTCTTCGACAACCTCCACGGCAACATCTCGCTCGACCCGGTCAGTTGATTCCTTCCTCCCACCCTTATCCTCTGCTCTGGCCCTGCTCTCAACCTCCATTCGCGTCGCTACCATTGCGGTTGTTGCTGTGTTTGTTTTTATGCTGCTGTTCTGTTGCGTCGGGCGGCGGGATTGGTTGGGAGTTCCGTTTGGGAGAGATGGTATCCGTCGTGGTTTCGGCCGATTGGGATTTCGGGATTCGGCATTGGACCACTCCACGCCTCCTAAGTAGTTGCGCTGTGTGTGCGGTTTTCCCCCAATTTTATTCCCTACCGTTCGGTTTCAGAAATATCGGAGTAATGCGCAGTCTGTGTCGGTTCGGTTACAGGAATCGCGGAATAAGCAGTTTATTCGTTTAAGCCGTGGCCGAAAAAAAAAAGGATTCTCAGCTCACAATGTGTTCGCCCCTCATGTGTTACTACTAGTAGCTATGCCTCTGCATGTTCCATGCTGTTTCGTCAGATTTAAGAATAGGTTTGCTCCTCATGTGTCGGTAGCGATAGCTGTGCATGCGCAGTTTGTTCTTCTTCGGATTTGAGTATTGTTTGTGTTGCCGTGGCGTATCAACTCCGTATTCTGCTACGCATGTGCAAGTTCCGTTTTAAAATTCGACGGAGTTGCTTTCCACCGGAGAATGTTATGCGTCAGGTCAACTTCGAGAGCGACAGACATTACATTACATGGGTAATAAATAATCCCTGATGGGCTTGTTTATTCATTAATCATTAGTGCTTGGGCTCTAAACATGCGGCTTCCAAGTAGTAGAGCTAAATTTAACATGGACCATACTAGTAGTACAGGCTACATGAAAGACCAGCCCAGCTAGCAAAGGGCATTTCTATTCATCCCTATTTTTGGCTTGGACACTTTAGTACTTTATTACTGTACTGCACTGCATTTACTCATGTGTGGTGCAACTGCTGCATATGGCAATTTGTAACGTGCATTCTAATTTGGTTGATGAATTGATTTCGACTAGTTTAGATTTAAGCTACTGGGTCTCTTTTACTTCTACCTTGGATAGTGCATAGTTGAGACTTCATAGTTTGCTGAATTTGAGTACTCAGTACGGAGCATTAGCACATGATTGCCGTAGTATTGGATCCATTTTCAGGATTTTGTACTGCCATCATCTCCTTACTGTTGGCCAATCGGTTTCCATTTTTAGTTTCACTGTGCTGCATCTGTTACAAGTAGGATATTGCACCTGCTATTTCCTAAAAAATTCCCTCGGCTTACTGATCCAGCACCAGCAGCCCAATATATGACTGTTATATATAATCCTTGATTGGCTTGTTTATTTATTCATTAGTGCTTGGGCTCTAAACATGCGGCTTCCAAGTATTACTAATTTAACATGGACCATACTAGTACATGCTACATGAAAGATCTGCCTAGCTAGCAATGCGACTTTCGGCATTTCTATTCATCCCTGTTTTTGGCTTGGACACCTTTAGTACTTTACTGTACTACACTGCATTTACTCCTGTGTGGTGCATATGGCAATTTGTAACTTCCATTCTACATGTGGTTGTTGAATTGATCTGACTAGTTCATATTTAAGCTACTGGGCCCCTTTTACTTCTACCATGGATAGTGCATAGACTCCGTAGTTTGCTGAATTTCAGTACTCAGTACGGAGCATTAGTACATGATTGCAGTAGCACTGGATCCATTTTCGGTAACATTTAACAGGATTTCGTACTGCCATCATCTCTTTGATGTTGGCCAATTGGTTTCCATTTTGAGTTTCACTATGCTGCATCTGTATTGCACCTGCTATTTCCTAAAAAATTCCCTCAGCTTACTGATCCAACACCAGCAGTCCAATATATGACTAAAAATGCCTAGGCTTATTGACCCGGCAGTCCAATAAATGACTCTGTTACTAGGTGTGTGGTTAGTCATCTGTATCTCATCTTCTCGAATGACTAATTTTCTCTAAATTTTTTGTGTACTGAACTTTGAAGCTTTAGATAATTTCCATTGTTCAGATTATCCATTTTCTTTAATAAGAATTACTTTCTCTGATATGCAGTTGGCCTGTGAATTTGTGGATACAGAGGAATTTCAGAGGTGACTTTGGTTTTCCCAAATTATTGCTGCACATTTGCCTATTTAACTTCCTGGATGGCCTAATTAACGATTTCATTTTATTGCATCATGTCAGGTTACGGGATCTGAAACAGCTTGGTGAGTTTCATCCTGCACCTGCGTTCCCATCTTGGAATCTTTGCATTCTATATTGCTGAGAGTGTCAGTTTCTTAATGGAGTCCCATATCTTGTATTTGTCTTGTCCTTGTTAAGAAATTTTAAGGGCTCATTAATGTAGTTTCATCTCGGAGAACTGCGCTGCAGCTATATACTCCCTCCGTCCCAAAATAGATGTCTTAGATATGTCAAAATTTGGATGAACCTATATACTAAATAGTGTCTAGATTCATTCAAATTTTGACAAATCTGAGACATCTATTTTGGGACGGAGGGAGTAGTTTATTGGATCACACTGGCTGTTAGTTGCATAGCCTGCCCACTCTGGATACTAATCATCTAGCCACAGGTTTCATGCCTGTAGTTTATGTTACCTTCACCCGTATCATTGAGCCTATGATTTCAACAATTTCATGATTATTTTTATCATTTGTCCAGTGAACAATGAGAGTGCATTGCTACTTAAATTTTGTTATTCGGCTTTTCGCTTCTTTGTGCTCCATTGTTCACTGTATATGATTTGTATGGACACTTGGATATTCTTAAGTTTTCTTCCTAAAAAGAACATAGCAGTGAGCTTCTTTTATGGGAAATCTGATTCTGATGGAAGTTACATTATGATTTGATGATTTATATTTTGTAACATGCTCTGTATGCTTTTCAGGCCTTACATATCTGGTGTATCCAGGAGCTGTCCACACGCGCTTTGAGCATTCCTTAGGTGTTTATCAGCTAGCTGGGGAGGCTATGAACAATCTTAAAATGAACCAGGTTTGTATCATTATACACAGCTTTACTGATATATACTGCCATGTGACAGTTTATAACTAGCATTGGAGAAGCTTATGCATTTTTTCAATCAACAGGGAAAAGAGCTCGGCATTGACCGCTTTGATGTGCAAACTGTGAAACTTGCAGGTTGGTGTTCTCAGCCATGGCTCCACTAAGTTCTCATATTAATGATCTTTGCAATAATTCGTTTCAGGTCTCTTGCATGATATTGGACATGGCCCCTTCAGTCATTTGTTTGAGCATGAGTTTCTGCCTCGTGTTGATCCAGGAGCAACATCAAAATGGTGATTCTGTTTTCATCTATTCTGTTGATTACTGTTATTTCCTAAATTTTCAGTTGTTCTACATATTTATTTTACTTGCTTTGGCCTACTATGACAGGGTTCAGATTAGATTAATGTTTATATTATGGTTGAACGTCACAGGTTAGAAGGTAGATGATTTGAGATTATTATACTGTTTGTAGTTTCCAGTTTTCTATTTCAAGATATCCATCCTCTTCCCCACTCATTTACGTCGCTTAGTTATGAAGGCTCTGGCTTTTGACAGCTTTTGACCCATTGTTCCTAGGCATTCGTGGGGTCACATGTCTGGGTATATTAACTTAACATGATCATTGATTAAACCGACTTATCTGCATGGCAACATGCCTGTTAATCTGTTAAATCATCTGGAGACTTTGGTTAATGTCTTAATTAAAACCTTTTGATGTGTTGATTCAGGTCCCATGAACATATGTCTGCACTGCTGCTGGACAGTATTGTTGACAAACACGGAATAGATATTGAACCGGATTATCTGAAAATTGTCAAGGTAAGCTGCATTTTACTTACAGCTCCAATGGTAGCGCAGGAGGATGTCTCTCACCGATGTTCAGAGCCTCTATAGGTGCTGGTTTAGTGTGATTCCATATTTCCTGCATATGTAGAGTAGTGTAGTTTTTCATTCCGTTTTTGAAGAAATTTTTACTCTTTTCAGTCTCATATAGAATTAGTTCAATGTGCAATCTGCCTTGTCTATTGAGTACTGTTATAAAAAGTAAAATGAAAAACCTGGGGCAATCAGATATGGAATTCATTTGTCTAGGATATAATATATAGCTTGTAATAGTACAGCACATGTGCTATTCCACGTTACCAAACTCTAACCTTGTTTCTTAAAAATGTTCCCCAGGAAATGATAGTTGCAGGCTCTAAGTTCTCCACGAAAGAAGTATGTATCTTGTTGACTCCTGTCACTGTAATTATTTGTTTGACTGAAAATAGATTGCTTTACTTCAATTGGATGAAATGAAGCTTGTTTCTTCATAGGGTGCTAAGGAGAAGCATTTCCTTTACGACATTGTTGCTAATGGTCGCAATGGTATAGATGTTGACAAGTAAGGCCCTTAATTATAATATTGTACTTCTACATTCATCTATAGGCCTAACACTATCTCTACCATCATCTGGCTATGGCATAAACTAGATTATCTGTGCAGGTTCGACTACATTGACCGCGATAGCAGAGCATGTGGTCTCGGGAGTAATTTCCAGCACTGGAGGTATGTTTTTCCATCATATATGCAAACTTTCTGTTGCCAAATTGCCTCTTTGACCTTGTTGAGAATAGGAACACGAGAATTAGGTCTGCACTGTTGTGACAAATTGAATATCCTCAGTGAAATTAAGGCATTGTTGACATAATTGAAGTCATGATTGATGATTATGAAAGAATATGTTAGATAAACAATTGGCAACATTTACTTATTAACAAGAAACATACATGTGTTCTGTGATCATCGGCACTTGAACAATACTTGACAATTGGCACACATTGGCTAGACGTTATCTCTGATGAGGTCAACACCCCCCTCCCTCTGGTAATAAAATACGGGAAGTAACTGAACAACCTCTTACACACCATTCTCTCACAGTTCTATGTTTCCTTTTTATAAGACGACTATCTTTGTATGTTCTTCTATACATAAAAGGAATGTGTTTTTTCATATATTAGCTAGCTCATGTAGGGCCTTTTAGATCAAATGCCCCTTTTATAACATGGTTCAGTAATTATGGCTGAACTTTCGGAATAATTGTGAAGGTGTGCAGCTCGGGATTTGCCACCAAACTCAAGCTAATTACTATGTCTTGTCCTTTTCTTTTGGAAAATTCATTTGAAGTCTTATAAACTTTCAGTATTACCACGATAATTATCATACCCTGTGTTTCATTGCCATTTTTCTTGCAGGCTTTTACAAGGTATGCGAGTGATAGGTGATGAAATATGCTACCCCGCCAAAGATTGTAGGTCTACTGCATAACAGTCTTTATCTATTCAAATTTAACCATTGCCATTGTTTACTTTTTTCAAGAATATCTAACATGTGACATTACATGCTCCACTTGGAATTACAGATCTGAGCGTCCACAAATTGTTTACTACACGTGCTGATCTGCATCGGACTGTCTATACCCATGCGAAAGTAAAGGTACATATTATTCATACTCTTCCATTTTCCAACTCGAACGCATGATTGGCTTATTTACGTGAAAAAATATCATGGTTAAATCACATAGACCGTTGAAGAGAAAGCACATAAATAAGTATACACAACTGTGTCACATCACACAGGGACTTTCCAGTAAACAATGTTAATTGTTGTCATACTAGGGCATTGAAGAAGATTGTTATTGTAGCTTCCATGAAAAGTTTGTACTAGATGAAGTTCGGTATCTTCTCATGTTGATTCCAGTTAGCTACAAATAATGGTTTTGTTATCGTGATCTCATTTTTGAATATCCTAAAGTTTCACACCAAGTTATACTGCTAAATGTTTATGTACCAAACATCTGTGCTCCTGCATATTGCTTTCTCAAATTTTTATTCCCTGTAGTTGCATCACCAATTATACTGTTTGCTGGTTATACCTCCAAAAGAGGATGCCTGTTATCTCCACTCTCTTCCACATTGGTTTCTTCTCATAAATGGGTCTGTTTCATTAGGCTGTTGAACTGATGCTTGTGGATGCACTTCTTGAAGCTAATGATTACTTGGGAATAGCTTTGCATGCAGAAGATCCAGAGGAATTTTGGAAGGTTTGGTGTTGATTAATGTTTTTATTATTATGTTAATGGCTCTTCTGCTAGTCTTTCCTCTTACTTCCAGCACTCTGGAATTTCCAGTTAGATGACACAATTGTTAAAAGGATTGAGAGTGCTCCAAACGATGAACTGAAGAAAGCAAAAGAAATCATTCAGCGTATTCGCAGAAGAGAGCTCTACAAGGTAGCAACTCTTTCAGTTGTAAATTTGTTTTATTATTTTGTCTCGTCTTTTCTTACATGCTTCTCACAGCTATTATGCTAGAACTGTAGATTTTGTTATAAATTGCTCAATCCGCAACTAAATACATTATAATTGGCAGGTAAAATGCAATTATGTATTAAGTGTTTTGCAAACAACCTTTAGCAGTTTCTGTGTGTTGATTAAAGTATTACAGTACTCTCTCCGACCCATATTAGTTGACTTGGATTTGTCAAAATTTGGATGAACCTATATACTCCCTCCGTTTAAAAATATAAGATGTTTTAAGTTTGTGAAGGAAATGTATCTAGACACCTTTTAGTGTCTAGATTCATTTGAACCTACACACTAAAATATGTCTAGATACATTTGCTTCACTAACCTAAAACATCTTATATTTCCAAACGGAGGGAGTACTAAATAGTGTCTAAATTCATCCAAATCTAGACAATTTTGAGTCAACTAATATGGGTCGGATGGAGTAACATTTTTCTTATTGTGGCCTTTGTATGTGAAGTTGGCAGATATTATATTGACTGGTATAGCTTTTGAACTGTGCCTGTCAAACATAAGGTTTCGTGGAAGACTGGAAGGTGTTTAGTGCCTGCCTACTGCTGGATAACATTGTAGTGACGACTTGCACATATTATTGCTAATATTCTTCTAGGATTTTAGTGGGGGAAGAAGTTGTCAATATCGCACTAGATTAATTATTTACTTAACTTTATAGATTATAAGGTTTGTTTAGTTCTGTACCATACATTACATAATGTGCAACATCTCAGTTTTGTTGTGGTATTGTACTTGTTGACTCAGTTATATTCTTTTGACTTGCAGTTCTGCAACCAATATTCTGTTCCAAAGGATAAACTGGAGCATTTCAAGGATATAACTGCACAGGACGTAGTTTGTTCACAGGTTCATTTCTACTTCATTCATTTGAGTTTGGTGCTTTGACTGAACATCTCGGAACTTATACAAGTTATAACTGTTTTGAATCTTCCCTGTACACTCTAGAAATCTTCCAAGGTGCTGCTGAATGAAGAAGACGTCGCAGTGAGCAACGTTAAGATTGATTTGACGCGTGGGAGGGATAACCCCCTTGAAAGGTTTTTGATGCTTGAACACTTCAGACTGTCTTTGGTTATGCACAGTTTTCCATGTTGTAACCAGTTGTTTTTTTTGTGGCATGCATAACGACCATTCCGCAGTGTCAAGTTCTTCAAGGTAATTCCGACTCCTTTCCCATCTTCGATGCGTATGGTTGTTATGCCTTGACAGTGAAGATGCATCTCCCATGACTCCCACCCTGGTCTAAGTTAGAACTGTTGTCACACCAGGATTCCGGATGCGAAGAGAAGTTTGCGATAACAGATGATCGGGTCAGCCACTTGCTGCCTGCCTGCAACCAAGACAGGATCGTCAGGGTTTATGCCAAAAAACCCGAGCTGGTGAGTGAAGAAAACATACTACTAGAAAGCTACCATCAGATACTAGCACGCACCGGTACCATTGTTCCGTTACGTTGAGTAACCCAAATCTGGGTTGCAGGTTGAAGCGGTGTCTGAAGCCTTCGAGAACCTGCAGCTGAGGATGTATGGCGAGAAGACACAGGTGCACGATACACCCAAGAAGAAGAAGCGCAGCAGATCTGAGTAGACTGCCAGTCGCATACTCCTAGATAGGAGAACACAGCTTTACAAACAGAAATATGGATGGACGAAAACACAAGATATTCAGGTTTTAGCTGGTAATCTGCACAGGGAACACGCTGGTTATTGTACAGGTGATATAGACGAAAAGGAAAGTTTACTTTTGGTCCAGACGCTGACAAAGGATGACTAGCTTAGCTAGCAGGTGCAGGCGGCACGATGCATGTGCAAAGTGTCTTCTGGTTTTTGCATGTACTATACCCCGTATGCCTACCTACCCTATATGTTGATGGATTTTCTCCCAGTTACTGAAATAGTGAATATATATCACATACGTACACAAACATCTTGTCCCGTTGACATGAGAGATTGGCTTCCCTTTGTTTGAAGAAACTTTGCTGATCATCCTGATTATGTTGGTGCTTATCCTCTGACCCTTGTATCAATCACAGTACCACCTCCACGAGTCTATGCTCTGTACACTCGTCTTTGGAACGGAAAAATGTTGTATGCGACAGGGGCACGACCTGTCAAAATTGGTCTTAGTCTGCTTGTTTCGCCTCACCTCACCGATGAAAGCACTTGCAGACAAAAGAGTTGCGACCTCGCTGCCAACGGCCCTCTCTGCCGATTTTTTTTCAAGGATACTTTTTCATCAAGCGGCTAAGATATACAACACGCCGTGAAACAGACGTCCCGAGCGGAACACCACGCTGCCACGAGGGCAGCACACACCCCCTAACCGACTACTCGCGACATCTCCACCTATCTACGGCTCAGCGATCCACGAAAGAGTCGCGACTATCCACAAGCCCGCTCGGATATCTTCGACGACTACTCGCAGCCGAGGAGGCACCTTCAAACGATATCATTTCGGTGGCGCCAGCGTCCAACACACCAGGAGACTCTGTCCGAGATCACGCTCTTGGCCTTTCCGCGCCTCTGCAGCCAAGCCACCAACCCGTGTCATGCTCGGGCAACCACCGGCTCTTGCCCCACCACCCAAGACATGTGCACCACACCTCACGAGCTAGGACACATCCCATGAGGAGGTGGTCAATGGATTCTCCACATCGATCGCAAAATGGACATGCTTGGTCGGGTCTTGCAACCCCCGGCTCAACCTATCGGTCCGGCATCTATTCCTCATACGCCTAGCCAAAGAGTAACCTTGCAACTGGCGGGGCTCGAGGCGTCGGATCTGCAGTGCACACGCCATCGAGGTCCGACCAGCAAACATAGCTGTAGCGAGAATTCGCGTGTAGCGACGGATGGATCGGCTCCACTTGAGGATATCCTGCGTCCCTCTGTCGGTGACTTCCTCCAGCGATCTGCGACTTGAGCAGCTCCGTATGGGCTGCATTAAGGTCGAGGGACATCGTGAAGCCAGGCCCCGCAAGACCCTCGCGTACCCTACGAGTTGCGATTGCCACCGCACCATCGCGAATAAGTGCGGCGCAGCGTCTCGAAGTCTTCCACACGGTAGCCACTTGTCTGTCCAGAAGAGAGTGTTGGCTCCATCTCCAAGCACCGAGGTCGTAGCCGCGTCAAAAAACTGCTTGGCAAGCGCTGGTACCCGAATACTGAGATCGTGCCAGGGCCTGTCCAACTCCACTCGCCTCAACCACAACCATCTTGCCCTGAGTGCAACATTTAGGAGGCGCAAGTTTGGGATGCCCAGCCCCCCCAACTCTTTGGGCATGCATACCCTGTCCCATGCCACTAGACAATGGCCACCATGGACGTCCTTTCTCCCCTTCCAAAGAAATCCACGAATGATCTTCTCAATCGCAGTGATGGTCTCAATCGGAATATCCAGGGACATCATGGCAAAAACAGGAATGGCTGAGAGCGTGGTTTTCACGAGCTCCAGCCGCCCTCCTCTGTTGAGCATAGAGGCCTTCCATGATGGCAACTTGGCGGCCACCTGATCCACAAGTGACTGGAGTTGAGATGCGGATGGTTTACGTAAGGAGAGTGGCAGCCCCAGGTAGCGGAGTGGGAACTGCGTGATAGGGCAACCCAGTTCTCGGGAAACCATATCCCTATCTTCGATCGAACATCAGATCAAGTTGCCGTGCATTTGTCAAAGTTGGTCCGTAGGCCCGATGCCACCCCAAAGTCCTCGATGATCCCAGAGATCACCTGGAAATCCACCACTGACGGTCTCAGGAAAGTGACCACATCATCTGCGTAGATTGAGGTGCGGTGTTGGAATCCCGTTGTCGCGAGTCTAGTGAGGAGGCCCAAACTTTCCGCTTTGACGACCATCAAATGAAAAACCTCCATGATTAGGATGAACAACTGTGGGGAGAGAGGGTCCCCTTGTCGGAGGCCTCACTGCTCGCCACCTTAGAACACAGGCTGTTCATTAGGATGCGCGTGGTGGCCGTAGAAAGAAGGGCGCAGATGCAAGAGAGCAACCGTTCCTCGAAGCCTAGCTTCCTCAGGACCTCCAAAAGGAAAGCCCAATCCACCGTGTCGAACGCCTTGGTGATGTCAAGCTTTAGGAGTACTGTTGGGGTCTTGCTGGTGTGAAGTTTGCGAGCCGTCCCTTGCACCATCATGAAGTTATCATGTAGGCACCGTCCACGCACGAATGCACTTTGGTGAACCCCCACCATCTCCAGGAGGACGGGCGCCACTCTGTTTGCTATTACCTTGGCCACCCATTTGGCGATCCCGTGGATAAGGCTGATCGGCCTATAATCCTGTATCTCCTCCGCGCCTAGCTTCTTGGGCAGCAGTGTGACAAGGGCCCCATTCACCGCTCCAAATCCCCGGCAGTCGCGCCTAGAGAGTGAGTTGAAGGCGTCCATAACATCATCCTTGATAATGCTCCAGCAGGTCACGAAGAAACATGCGGAGAACCCATCCGGCCCTGGGCACTTGTCCAATGGCAATGCCCCTGACGGCTGTCAGCACCTCCTGTTCCGAGAATTCGCCATCAATGTGTTGGAGGTCCCTCGACTGCAGCCCTAGGAAATCTAGGTCAAGCGAGAAAGGGCGATCCCCAGATTCTCCCAGAAGGTTCGCGAAGAAGCTATCCACGGCCTCAGCCTTATCATCATGATCTGAGATCCGAACATTATCTACGAGGAGGTGACTAATGAAGTTCTTCCGCCTTCGGTGGCTCGCATGCGTGTGGAAAAAACGCGTGCATGCATCTCCCTCCCGGAGCCAAAGGATCCGCGACCTCTCAGGCCGTCCTCTAGGGAGGCGAGTCCAAGAGCTTTTTCTTGACAAGGCGAAGCCCGCGTTACTGGCGAGCGCCTACTTTCCATAGCTACATCGAATCGAAGGATCAACTCAGTAGCCAAGAGGATCTGCATCTTGACATTCCCGATGAATCTGGTGCTCCATCCAAACAACTTCTTGGCCACGACTCTCAGCTTAGCATCAAGTCTCTTGAAGGGGTTGGGATCCCAGGGTAGCGAGTTCCACGCCTCTTGAACGACTTCCATGAAGCCGTCCACTTTGGGCCAGAAGGATTGGAACTGGAATCTACGCCCGTGCTGAAGGGTTTCGCGACATAGTAAATCAAAATTTTCTACGGATGCGAACAGAGGGAAAGCCAAGATCTAATCTAGGAGATGCAATCAACGAGAGAGATTGGATTAGATCTTCATACCCTTGAAGATTCGCACAATGAGCGTTAACGGGCGTGGGTGATGTAGTCGTACTCGCTTCTCTCCTCGCGATCCGATCCGATCTAGCACCACAAGTGGCGGTGCCTCCGTGAGATGCACACGCAGCACCTCAACGTCTCCTCCTTCCTCGGACCAGCAAGTATGGTGGAGAGATGGATTGGATCTACAACACGGCGTGGTGTATATGGTGGAGAATTTCTGCAGGCTTCCTACAAGCGATCGGGAGGAGAGAGGAAGGGCCAGGCGGCTAGGGTTGGAGGGAAGGTGTGTTGGGTTTGGTGCGCCCACCCTCTTTATATAGAGGGCGCTAGCCCTCCCAATCCCAAAGGATAAGGAGTGGGGGCATGGACTCTCCTCTTCTAGAAACCCTATCTCTAGTTTAAACGATTTAAACTCTCTAGGATCGGCTGGGCCCTATGGGGCCTTGTGCCCCTGGCCCAATGCGGCCAGGACACTCCCTCATAGGCCCGTGCCCCCTCCCGGAAGGTGAGGCCACGTTGGCCCCTTCCGGAAGGTTCTAGCTTAGCACAATACCGATTAACCTGGAACAATTCAACTCCAAAAACTGCCTTATATGAATCTTATTCTCGGACCATTCCGAACCTCGTGATGTCCCGGATCCCATCCGAGACTCGAACAAAAATTCATAAACCAATTATCCAATCTATCCTAGCGTCGAGATCGTTAAGTGTGTGACCTGCGGGTTCGAGAATATGCGACATGATCTTCTATCAATAATCAGCGGTGCTGGGCACCCATATTGACTCCCACATTCATCGATGATCATATCGGATGAACCACGATGCCGGATTCAATCAATCCCATATATATATTCCCTTCGTCTCGCGATATTTTACTTGCCCGAGATTCGATCGTCTTGCCGTCATACCTAGTTCAATCTCGTTCACGGAAGTACTTTACTGTTCCGTAATCCGATATCACTTTGTGATTAACTCCTTAACCACATGCTTGCAAGCGGTGTTGATATCGATTACGAGTGGGCCCAAGTATATCTCTCCGACTTGGGAGGACAAATTCCATCTCGATACATACAACCCAAGATACTTTCCGATCACACAGAGACACCTTTATGATCACCCTCTCATAGGATGACGTTTGATGACCTCAAATCTTTCTTCCGGTACCAGGGAGTTGCATTATCTCATGGTCTAAGGAATACAATATTTGACATAGGAAAAGCTTCGCAAAGATGAACACGATGAAACGATCTAATTGCTTCGCTTAGTTTGGGTCTGTCCATCATATCATTCTCCCAATGATATGATCTCATTATCAATTGACAACTCATGTCTATGGTTAGGAAACCTTAACCATCATTGATCAATGAGCTAGTCCTTAGAGGCGTACCAGGGACACGGTGTTGTTCACAAACCACACAAGTATTAATGTTTCCGCTTAATACAATTCTAGCATGGAATATAAACTTTATCATGAACAAGAATTATAATAATAACATCTTTATTATTGCCTCTAGGGCATAATTCCTACACGTGCTGCAAGTCTGGCGCAAGGCAGAGTAACAAGGGGCAATGATCAGATGGGCCTGAAGATAGTGCTAATAGGAAGGCGTTCGGGTAACGATCCTCCCAATCCACCATCACAAAGACCCTGTCAAGCTTCTCCAAGGTCGGTTGCGCTCGCTCGTTCGTCCAAGTGAATCTACGCCCGTTGAGGTAGAGTTCCTTGAGCTCCAGGAGGGCTAAAGTGCGTCTGAATCTGGCCATCATGCGGCCATGGAGGGGCCCCTGGTTCTTGTCCTCCGTATTGGTGATGAGGTTAAAGTCACCTGCCACGATCCACGGACCGGTATGAAGGTCCCTAATATCTTGGAGTTCCTGGAGGAACGCCCTCTTGTCGTCATCGCTTTGGGGCCCATAGACACCAGTGAACCACCAACTATGATAAACGTGCAGTAATTGCGTTGTTGGAGTAGTGAGGGTGAGTGACGGAGACCATGCAAGATTGCCAAGCCAGCAGAATCCCACCACGAGTCCCATCTGCTGGTAGGTAGAAGAACTTATCGAAGGAGGGGCCGAGCGTCTCCCTCACCACGCGGTCAGAGATGCCCGCCATCTTGGTCTCCTGCAGACATACCACCGCCGCCCTAGAAGGTGACAAAACTCGCGAAAGCGCAAGACGACAAGCCGGGGAGTTCAAACCACGCGCATTCCAGCTACCAATACAAAAGTCAGGGTCGTCCATTATTACACAGATACTAGGCGAGGCTAGCCACGAGCGAAAGCGAATAAAAAAAAACCTAATCAGATAAGGCACTCCACCGGTGCGTCATCAAGCAAGGGTAGGGCCTCGGGCATCCAGCCGAACAGACGGAGAACCACGTCGATGTGCTGTTGTCGTAGAGGTCTCGCAAAAAGATCCAGCTAGGCGTCCAAGGCTACCTACTACTCCAAGTCCGCTCGGTAGTACGCCAGCAGTAGAGCATGTTTTGAAAAGCGACGTCCCCAGTTTGAATCCGGTTTCCTGTGATAACATGGTTCCGATTTATTTCTTGAAATAGAAACAGGGGGAGATTTGCCTCTGTAGTCTCGACCAGTGGCGAATACAAGTGCAAGCATGGGGGTGCACAGGACACCGGGTAAATTTTGCTTTCTTTGCAAAATAGCAATTTTTCACTATATGTGCAACCCCTAAAAAATATTTTTTGACTGCTTTGGCACCACTGTGCACCCTGGTTGTCGACTCTCTAGCTCCGCCACTGGTCTCGACATTGTTGTGGCATGTGAAAATGGAATTCCGCCATATGCTCAACTCTTTCCACAGTTGTCTCCTCCTCCTATTGTATCCTTCGGTCGACCAATCTCATCTGGGGAGATTTGCCTCTGTAGTCACGACATTGGTTGTGGCCTCCTTGTGAAAATGGTAGAGGTTTGGCTGGATTCAACCTATAAAAGGTTTTAATTGAGTTTTATGACACAAACCGACCTTAGCTCAGTTGGTAGAGCGGAGGACTGTAGTGTATGCAGATTAAATCCTTAGGTCGCTGGTTCGAATCCGGCAGGTCGGAATTCTTTTTTTTAATTTTTTCTTCGAAAAGTACATTTTATTGAGAAGATGGCCTTCCTCGGATTCCAGGGTTTCGGATTCTGAATATACAGGAGGATTGACGATCCAATTTAATTCATTTCGGTACCACAAATCCCAACATTTTTTATCTCCAAGTACAAAATGAATGACTACCATTCTTATTCATCATGTACACAATTCGAGCAAAGGATCCAAGAAAGCTGTCCACAACAAAAGGGAGAGAGCCGCAACACATCCACTGTATATACTCTAGCCGAACACTACGCCAACAAAAATCAAAATAACACAAGCTGGTTCAAATCTTGGCAAGTTCTCAACCATCCCATATCGCAGGCTTCTTTCTACTACAGGTATTGACTGACCGCCACCAGTTTTACTTCTGCGACTCCACAGCCTTCAAGACTTCCTTTCCCATCCGTTTGCATCCAACCAATGTCTGCAACGTAAGAACATTACCACATATAAATTTCAAAAGAAGATGAAACGAGAGATATAAAAAGTAGTGTTTGCTAACAAGTACTCGACAATAAGTGGTCGCAGGTCATACATTCGACATGCCACGAACCAGAGGATCAAACCTTACAGTGCTTGATATTTAGGAAGAGAACTAGAGAATTGCGAATAAATGTGGGTCTAACTATTCGTTTGGCAGAAACATACACGGTAGCTAGTACTCACTGAACTTTCCTTTCAATATAAATGGAGCAGTTCTTAAATGGGGACATGATTTCCATCGATAGTGTTGCATCAGCTACTCTTACCGTTCCAGGAGAATATATATCCCCAGTTCGGAACCCATTGTCCAATGTCTGTGTAACCGCGGCTTCGATCCTCTTTGCAGCATTTTCGATACCAAGGCCATATTTCAATAGCATCGCAGCACTAAGAATTGTAGCTAATGGGTTTGCCTTGTCCTGCACTCAATAAATAGTAGGAGGAAGCAGAATTTCAGCTGGAGTTACAAAATAAAAGCAAATGTAGTACTCCCTCCGGCCCATATTAGTTGACTCCAATTTAGATGTATCTATCACAAAAACTTGTCTAGATACATCCAAATTGAAGTCAACTAATATGGGTCGGAGGGAGTAGTACCAATATGTATGATTATTCTAGTTTCTGCAGACAAAAGATGTTCTGAAAGTTAGAAGCTGTGTTCAACCTGTCCAGCGATGTCAGGAGCAGAGCCATGAATAGGTTCAAATAAACCCGGTCCCTGCAAAGGAAAATAAGATCCATAAGCCCTCCCCTCCAGCATTTTCATCAGAAATTAAGAAAGTTTGCAAGCAATTTAATGTGATATGAAAGAAAACTGGAGGGCCTGTATTACCGATTCACCAACACTAGCAGATGCAAGCATTCCAATGCTTCCTGTGATCATTGATGCTTCGTCCGATAATATGTCACCAAAAATATTGTTTGTCACAATTGTGTCAAACTGTGATCATACAGGGAAATTCAGTAGGTCAGCACCTTCTCATACTGCTTAACTCGCGTGAAATAAATTACATATACAAAGAAAAACACCTGTTTAGGATTCCTAACAAGCTGCATCGCAGCATTATCAACGAACATGTGCGAGAGCTCAACATCAGGAAATTCAGAAGCTATTGCAGTTACCCGCTTCCTCCAAAGCATAGATGCCTACAATAACATTACAGTAAAATGATATATTAGCTATGTGTAAAAACAAAAATCAGAAGTAGTACTCTGAACAGGTTCCCAGCGTCAGCAGAATGATAGGTCATAATCGTTGTATCCAACTAGATGCCCAAAATATTTATACAAACAGAAAATAACATGGCGTTTTAAATATAATTCCATGGATAAGTTGCAATTTCATACAAGTCGGACAAATTCAATACGTGTTTGGGATTCATATAATTAAGTACCTCGAGCACATTGGCTTTGTCCACCGAGCATAGTTTCCCTCCTCTCTTGCGAGCAACCTCAAATGCAACACGTGCAATACGATCAATCTGGGGATAAAATCGTTCAAACAATTAGTTTATTCAATTAAAATGGTATAAAAAATAGTTCTTAAATTGATTACACATATTATTCCCGAAAATACACACTGACATCATAGAGGAAAGATACAGTGAAACAAAACGATGAGCAGATCAATAGGGGGACAGCAAGGACTAACACTCAATCAAGAAATAGTCCATTAAGGGGATGTCTAATATGTCTGATGAACAGTGTAGTCACCTCAGAAACTGAATATATTTCAGTGTTGAAGCCAGTTTCCTCTCCCTTCTCATTGGTACCAAAACCCCTAGGTTTGCCAAAGTAGATCCCTGCCACGCAGAATAATGAAATAGCAGTAGAAAAATTTCAGGTTTCATCACAATGGACCTGGAAATATGTAAATCAGCAAGGAGGGGAACAACTGTAGAGGTTTTATCAAAATTTAGTAAGCAATACCTCCAGTGAGCTCTCTAACAACCATGATATCAACTCCTTCAGCTACCTCTTTCTTCAAAGGAGATGCATCTACTAACTACGAAAGTGTTAGTATACAGGCAGTAAAATTCGAAAGAAACAAGTTCATCCATGCAAAATCATACAGCTATGACTTCATTTTCTAGTATTTTATTGTTTATTAATACCAACTACTACTGTACTGATTATCAGAGAGCAGTAGACATTCTGATCTGATGCCTCCCATACATGACCTTGGATGCAACTTAAGTGCTATTAGTCATACAGCCAACTATAGCTATCCAAAGTATGAAAAGGCAGAGTTGTTGGCGAAAGCATAGTGCTTATGTGAAAACCATTTCTGAAACTAAAGGGACAATATGGATATACCTGCGGAAACACTGTGACTGGCCGCAGATTGGCGAACACACCAAGCCCGGAACGGATATCGAGCAGCCCGGTCTCGGGCTTGAGATGCTTCTCATTGTTATCCCATTTATACCTGCAAAATGTGCAGCATCGCATCCAATTACTGAAATCAATCACAAATGCGCCATCGCCGATTCAAAAAGCCCAAGCAAAATCCAACCCCGTTTACTGAAAGATGGTTTCCTTCCTCACCCTCCTATGGCGCCGAGAAGGATGCCGTCCGAGTCCCGCGCCGCCGCGAGCGTCTCGTCGGGGAGCGGCACCCCGACCGCGTCCAGCGCCGCGCCGCCCATCAGCATCTCCTGGAAGCGGAGCTCGACGCCTGCGGGGAAAGGGCAAGAACGGGTCAACGTTCATCCTGCAAGTTACTCGGAGCTAGGAGCGATGGATGGCGCGGAGTTCAGCTTGCCTTCTTTGGCACCGGCGACGAAGAGGACGTCCTTGGCGACGTCGACCACCTCCGGGCCAATGCCGTCGCCCGGGAGCAGAGTGATGCTGTAGCTGGTCCGGGCCGCCGCAGAGCACCGGAAGGTCACCATCGGACGCCGCGCCGCCGTGCCGGCGCTCCGCCGGCGGGAGTGGCATAGGGTTTTGGGTGGCGTCGCTTGGAGCCGAGTCGTCATCGTGGTGGCCGCGTCGTCTCTTGGGCCTGCACTGGATATAATCCGTCTGTGGAGTTGGGCCCAAGGTCTGTTAGCCTTTGCAGGCCTGTTGCTTTTTTTTTAGGGAAGGCCTGTTGCTACTTGCTAGATAATTTCAGTAACTCCCCTCAAAAAGAAAAGAAAAAAAGCTAATTTCAGTAGCGTGCAAGGCAGGTTCAGAGTAACGCAGAGTAGTGATGAAAAATGTTCACGAGTTCCTTGTGTTACACTAGACCAGAATAATGTTATGGCCACAAACCAGATTGTTAACGCAGAGTAACGATCATCACAATCAGATAACACGAGTAACAAACTAGGGATGCTTTTTTGTTCAAATTATTAAAGAGCTTTCCCGCCCCTGATTTCATTCACATAAAACCACAAGTGCCACAATTTTACAGTATGTTATTAAAGCATGACTAACAACACATTTAAACGCCTGACCTGTAAATCGCAAGTACACATGCGATTTATGATTTACAGGTTTGTGGTCACCGGTGCATATCCATCTTCAAATCCAAACTGTAAGGTATTCAGCGTCATCTCACTGCCCCAACAGAGCGGGGTCGATAAGACAGCCCCCGGACGTACGTCTCCTGAGGCGGCGGCGCCAAGCCAACTCCCTCCCCAGATCTCAGCCGGCGACCGGACTGGTTCTCTCTCTCCCTCCGCTTGCCGCTCCGGCGGCTGGAGGAAGGGGGAACCTTGTTCCTTCGTTTAGTAGTTAGGGTTAGGGTATTTTTATCATGGCGCGCCATTGGGGTGGTGGGAGCGGCCCCCGGACGAATAAATCTGCCTCATCTCTACTCCCACACCGACGCTGATCTTCATGGTTGCGTCTCGGAGGTGATGGCAACGTTTGTTGTTTGGTCTTTCAGATCGACAGCTTGGTCTTCTTGTCATTCTTCAGATCTGGCGAGGTCCGTTTCTCGTTGTGTCGCTGATGCTCGTAGTTATCCGCGATGGCGCTGGCGGTCGGGACGAGGTGATTTCTCTGGAGCAGGGATGTTGGTCCGGAGGTGGTGGATCTGTCTTTCTCCTTCGACTTCGTCGGCAGGAGGCGATGGATCTTGGTCCAAGACAGCACGGGGACGTCCCCCGGTCGACGTGCCACAGCGATATGTGCCTCGCTGTGTGCAGCAGGCCTGTTCATCGACTCACAAAGCCTCGTTGGCGATGGTGCTTTTTTGGATCTTGCAATGGTGGAGGCTCGACGTCTCTTTCGGCATTCGTCTCGGCGGTGCTGGAGGTTGGCGGAAGCCGCTAGATTCGGTGGTTGCAGTAAAATCTAGGGGTCGTTTTGTATTTCTCGATCTCTTAGTCTTTTATCTGCAGTGTTTTTAGGATAATCATTTTATCCCAATCTGTCTTTTAGTGTCCACTTGTGTTGCTTCATGTAACTTGATTTTCAATTAATGAAATATGTGGTTGCTCTAAAAAAAATCCAAACTGTAAAAAATCAAAATCCAAAAATCCCCGGGAAATATGAACGCGCGCGTTGATCATCATATGGCTAGATTACGATTCATCGTTCATTACATAGCAAAATTATACCTAAAAAAGGGGCAGAGCTCGCCGGAAGACACCGCCGTGTCCTCAAATGGCCAAAATCGGACGATCACCTCCATCTCCACGTTGTCGACTCGACCGGATCCGAACGGCTCGTCCGCGACGCGCACCCCGGCGAGGGCCTCCTCCACCGCCGCCCAGGCCGCATCCGTGGTGCAGGGTGGCCATCCAGTCGTCG
This sequence comes from Avena longiglumis, assembly GCA_030063025.1. NCBI lineage: Eukaryota > Viridiplantae > Streptophyta > Magnoliopsida > Poales > Poaceae > Avena > Avena longiglumis. The sequence goes on from CP125973.1 coordinate 537,540,976, forward strand.
GCTCGCGGATCTATGATCGGAGCGACGTGAATCGCTCGCCGGAGTTGTCGAGGGTGAGCGGCGGCGGCATGGGATTAGGGTTTTTTTGTGGCGAAGGAATGCGGGTTTTGACCCGTGTCCGCTCCCTCGACCGGTACTAGTAGGGGTTGGCACAGGCCGTTCACACGGCCCGTGAATTTTGTTAACCGGTGGGTCCTATACGGGCTCTGTTAGCTCGTCCACGTGACCCAGAGCTTGTATAGTCGCCGAAAAAAACCGGGTTTCCCCATTTATAGGCGCTATTAGTCATGCTCTTTAACCTAGATCATCTCCCCCTCTCAAACTACCATTCCAGGACATTCAGCAAACTTATTACAGTCCAGAACTAATCTAAACATAACTCTCCGGCTACCTCTCAAAGTGGGATGCTATCGATTGCTATCCCATAATCGGAGCAACTGAGATCATAGAACATATATTGTAAAAACATACCAAGTCCAAAACCCAATTTTCCTGCAATTTCATTCGATTGTTTACAGGCAAGACGCAGATATATGGCATTACAGCATGACACTACTACATTTTACCCACGGCCTTCCAGAAAATAAACTTAGATAGTACTAGCACCAGACTAATCTGACCAAATTAAACCGAACTTAAATTCACACTAGATAAGTCCCAAAAAATTATGAAGAAGTCATGTAAATTTTGAAACTTAAACATCACAAAATGACCAAGCCGCTGCTATCATTTTAGCGACGTGGATTAAACTGTGGCATATCCAGTTCATCATCTTTGCGCAGAGGTCAATTAAGTTCATACGCAAGATATCTAGAAGCGTGTAATTTTTCGAAACATGGAAATCAAGAGTTCCTAGGTCCAGAGTAGCATAGGGACATCATATACTGTGCCTGATATGCTCCAAGATAAACAGCATGTATGAATTAGGAGGTGACTTTTACGGTACCCGGGTACTCTCAAACGAGAGTTGGGAGTACCAACCAAATCTAACCGTTTATTTGTAAGGGCAACTTAGGTTTTTCGCCTCTCGTTGCAGTTAACGGAACGATGCACCCGTCGTCCTCCGGCAGCGGCCGTCACAAACTCGCAGCCGTAGAACAGAACGCAACACCGCCTCTGTCCTTGCACGACCACCCATCGCAGGCGCCCTAATCATCAATTCAATAAGTTACGGTGCTTTTGGACATGGTTGTAGTTCGTTCCATCACTAGGTTCTGATTGTTGGATCCATTGATTCATGTTAGGCCTATGAAGAACAGATGAAGTACAACGTCGTATAGCTGGTCCATTGATCGTCAGGGAGCCTGTACCTCCCGGCTAATATCAGAAGGTCGAGGCCCCAACCCCTCGACCGCTGCCCTCCGCCAGTCTACTCTGCAAATAATCGCCACCGCCGGTCACATCTTCCCTGGTTCCGAACGGCGGGGAATCCGACCTGGAGCTACCGCGAGAGGAGTATGAACTAGGGTTCGTTCAAATAAAGATTACATTTAGTCGATTGATTTAGACAACCAGGTGGTTGAGATATCCTAACGAGAAATAATTCAGGTTATTCTGATTACTGTTTTACCCTTTGGATGAAGGTACTCCGTGACTTTTTTAGCTGGTACTCCATGAAACTAGTTGTGGAGTACGAAATAATAGTAGTCATCCGATCTAGAAAAATGAACGGCCCCTGTTTATTTTGGGGTACCGTAAGAACTCCCAATTAGGATGCAGTAACCGGACCAGAATGCCCCATGCGGAGCACCATCAACAAGCGATCCTAGTCCGTCCAAAGGGTGGTAAACTGAAATATTTGATCCATCGAGTGCCCTATTGAGAAGTCAATTTTTCAAACCCACTCCAAGTTATGCAAGGCCTGAGAGACACTCCAATGAGTAATTTTCATGAGTTCCTTGCTCCTTGGTGTTACGCCAGGCCAGAACAATGTTATCAGCACGTTGTTAACACTAATAATGTTAATTACTCAGAGTAATGATCATCAAACCAGACCAGAATAATGTTACGCCACTGATGCTGATCACATGATTAACGAACTTGGGGATGTCCTCTGCGAAAAACAAACAAACTGGGGACGTATGCCTTTGCTTTCGATTGCTATCCCATGATCGGAATAACTGATATCACAAAAACATGATGCTAAAAACAAAGCATGTCCAAGATCCCAATTTTTTGCTGCAACTGGATCCGATTGTGCTTACAGGCAAGACGCAGATATGGGTATGGCATTACAGCATGACACTACTATAGTACATTTTTACCCCTGATGAAGCCGCTGATATAGGCATGGCCTTCCAGAAAAATAAACTTAGATAGTACTAGCACCAGACTAATCTGACAAAACTGAACTTAAACTCACAGCATTACCAAAATCCCCAAAAAAAGAAATGAAAAAGTCATGTAAATTTTGAAACTTAAGCATGACCGTCCATAGGTGCTAGGTCCATACTAGCAAAGGGACATCATATATACTGTGCCAGATAAGCTCCAAGATAAACAACATGTACGATCAACAAGCTGGGGATGCACGCATTAGTATGGATCGCTATACCAGGAATTGGAACAAATAACATCACAGAACACAACTGAAAAAAACATAGCATGTCCAAAACTTCCCAATTTTTCTGCAATTCAACTCGATCGTCCACAGAAAAGATGCAGATACGATAGCCACGGCCGTCCAAAATTACAGTATTCCACTACTAAAAAGTAGCAGCAGATTAAACTGAACTTGAATCAGAAAAAGGTTGGAACTTGGATGATGAACTAGAGAGCACAGACAAGATAAACGACTGATGATACGAGCTCGGCTTCGATCAACATTGCAAAGGGATCCCACCCCCCTTCGATCGATCTGCAGAGGCTCGATCAGGTGAGCTGGTTAGACCGAATTGTTATCCGGTGGATAGGGCCCGTCCTGCAGTGAAGTGATCAGAGTGAATGAGGAACAGAAGAAGTAGTAGTACATGGATGGACAGATCTGGTAGCCAGAGAACAGAGTGTGCTTGGAGCAAACCTCGGAGATGTAGGTGTACTCGTCGGCCCATTCGGAGGTTTCGGTGACCTCCTCCGGGTCGAGCCAGCTGGAGATGGCGGCGACGGCGACGTCGGTGTGCTTGACGGCGAGGCCAGCGAGGGAGCAGGCGCGGTGGAGGTAGCTGAGCGCCTGGTCAGGGTCCACGCTGCTGGTCGCCTGTGGGGGCTTGCCAGCGTCGGCGGCGTCGTCTGGGGCCGGTTCGGGGAAGCCGTTCTTGGTGAGGCGCTCGTTGACGCCTTGGACCGTGTCGTCCGAGTAGCCGATGACGCTGCCTAGCGGCTTGGGCTTGGCGAGGGGCGGGCGGACGCCGGAGAGGAGCTCGATGCAGCGCGGGAGGTGGTGCTCCTCGGCCAGCCGGACGGCGTAGAAGGCGGACTCCATGCGGGCGAAGGCGTCGGCCTGGGTGGCCGGGCGCGGGGGCAGCCACTGCGTGAGCAGCACGTCGTAGAGCTGCTCGTCGGGGATGACGGCGAAGGCGGTGATGCTGAAGGAGCTGCGGGCGCCGTGCTCGGCCGTGATATGGAGGCCCGAAGTGAGGTAGCGGGAGCCGGCAGCGAGGCCCTCGAAGCAGACCTTGTGGAGGCCGGAGGAGAGCTCCTGGAGCGCGGCCGCGTCGCCGGGGCTGCGCTGCAGACGGCGCCGGAGCTGCAGGAGGCGGTCGCGCTGGGCCCGGAGGTTCTTCGCGGCAAACATGGCCTGCATGAGGATGCACGCTAGCCCCTCCTTGCCCAGCTGGGGCTGGGGCTGGGCCACCTCTTCCGCCATGGCCGCCGCCTGATCTCCCTGAGTTGAGTTAGGGAAAGAGACAGGAGAAAAAGCTCGGGACTTCTTGGGTCTTGCCGTGTGGCTATGGAAGATGCAGCGAGCGGCAGGCGAATCCTGCCGCCTTTGCAGGCGATGGGTCTGCAGGATGGGCCCACCGGAACCTCCTTTTGACCGGGATATGCACAAGGATGGACCAACCACGAAATCCGCCACCACTACAAGACGAAATGTCACTATATTATAACTCGAAAGTTGATACAACATTTTTTTTCGAAATTCCACGGTCTATTAATAATCATTAACAACACTATACACAATTTTAAAAGTAATAAAAATTACAAATAGATTATTGGACCACCTAGCGACGACTAAAGAAATTAGCACGAGTCGATGGCGCGTCGCCGTCCTCGACCTCCATCACGGTAGCCGAGCAAAATTGTCGTAGTAGAGCTTGTTATAATAGACAGACGGAGAGTTCTCATGCTGAGGCCTCAAATGAGTAACACACTAGAGCAGCAACCATCGCCGAAGATGAGAATCGTAGATTGGAAAAGACTGACCTTAAACAACACCAATGGATACGAAACATGGAAAAATGTTAAGAGATCCGCCCGACACAAGACTCCACGCGCTCTTCGATGGCGCTAGGCGTACGACCGGAGCGAGGATAGAGCATCGAAATGTAGCCGCCGCCTCAACATCCCGAACAAGACACTGAAAAACAACCTAAAAATGAGCTCGTCGCGAGAGCTCTTGGTCCGTCACGCCAATACAGAACGCGCGGGGTACGCCGACGGCTAAAAGCCTAAAATCTCTCGACGTATGCTACGCTGACGACCGCCCTCAATATAGACTTCTCGGCAAAGATCTTTCTCGGCGGAGCACACGGAGACCTTCGGTGTATCTGCCCTCGGCATAGCGACCGTCAGCATAGCCTGCCGACCGGTTGCAAAAATATATATTTTTAATATTTTTCAAAATTTTTCTCAATATTTTTAATCTTTAAATTGTTTGACTCGTGAATATCTCACTTTCAATATTTTTAACACTAATTACACTTAACCTATGATCAAATTGCAGTCTTGGTTAAACTTTTTGGTCGATTATCCACCCTTACTACTCCAGCTTCAGCACGCTTAACTTCCTCGTTCCTTCAAAATTTGTTTCCGCAAAGCAATTTATATATTATTGTCAATACTATGATATCAATCCTATTAACTCTTATATCATCATGTCACATGTTTGTATTTTTTGAAATAACAAACAATTATTTAAGTAAACATAATGAATAAGTAAAATATTATTGAATTCAAATAAACGTATTATGATTTTTTTGTGTTTTTCTATTTAATATGGAATAATTAATATCTTTAAATTTGTAAATCGGAATTCGACAAATAATATGTCAAATTGATCAAAACAAATTAGAGGAATCCAAATATGATACCAATATCAACTTATCACAAACTATATCGTGATTCTAGCCATAATATTGGTTATTTGATCCAAAAGCCACGAAACCTCGAATGAGATAGGTCATTTTGTAAAGGTTTTTTTAAGACATAATCAACATACCAAGTTTGATATTTTTCCTTCTAACTATGTCACATGATATGACACCACGTGAAGGTTTCGCATTGTTTGGATCGGTTTTGAATTTTTGATGTCCGTTTTAAACCATCGTCAAACTTTGTCGAACGACGGGCATGAAGATTTTTAGATCGAGGCTAAGCCTCGATAAACTTGAAGTGGATCTCTGTTTAAATAGCATATTTTGAACCAAAAAATGATTTTTGTAAAAAATCATGAGCATCAGATCATATACTTATAGTTCTTATCTGACCCACTTCCTAACGATTCAGCAGAAATTTGTCTTTTTCACCAAGGATATACGGAAAGGTTTGAGATCCCCCTGTTAGGAAATTATCCATGTAAGATGTTATAGTATTTTGGAAAAATGTGGTGGTAGCATTTTGAATTAACCATTTGGTGGTTGCTTCATAAAACCGTCCATTTTTTGCTTTCGGAAAATGGAATGGATTTTTTGTGCGACGAAAAGGAAAACTTTCTTCTATAACATTGTTCGCCATCCCATGATGCACATGTATGCATAATATGAACATATTATCACAAACTATGCCTTGATTCTATCCATAACATTGGTCATTTGACCCGAAAGTCAGAAAACCTCGAATGAGATAGATCATTTTATAAAGGTTTTTTTGAGACATAATCAATATACCAAGTTTGATATTTTCCTTCTAAATATGTCACATTATATGACACCACGCGAAGGTTTCACATTATTTGGATCGTTTTTGAATTTCTTATGCCTGTTTTAAACTATCGTCAAACTTTGTCGAACGACAGGCATGAATATTCTAGCTTCAGGCTAAGCCTCGCTAAACTTGAAGTGGATCTCTGATGAAATAGCATATTTTGAACCTAAAAATAATTTTTGTAAAAAATCATGAGCATCAGATCATGTACATATAGTTCATATCTGACCCACTTCCTACCAATTCGGCATGAATTTGTCTTTTTCACCAGGGATAGACGGAAAGGTTTGAGATCCCGCTATTAGGACATAGTCCATGTAAGGTGGTATAGTATTTTTGAAAAAATTGTGGTAGCATTTTGAATTAGCCAGTTGGTGTTTGCTTCACAAAACCCTCGGTTTTTTGCATCCGGAAAATGGAAAATAGCTTTTTGGTGCGATGAAAAGGAAAACTTTCTCCTACAACATTGTTCGCCATCCCATGATGCACATGTATGCACAATATGAGCAAATTATCACAAACTATGTCATGATTCTAGCCATAACATTGGTCATTTGACACGAAAGCCAGGAAACCTCTAATGAGATAGGTCATTTTGTGAAGGTTTTTGGGACATAATCAATATACCAAGTTTGATATTTTTCCTTCTAACAATGTCACATAATATGACACCACGCGAATGTTTCGTATTGTTTGGATGTTTCTGAATTTATTATGCCCATTTTAAACTATATATAATGTTTTATATTTCACTTAATGTTTATTTACAAATGTATAATAATTGAGTGTAGATAGTTAGATCTTATTTTTCTGCAATTTTTGATATATTATTTGCATTTTTACAAATTAGAATGATTTAGTTATCATTTTTCAAAGTTTAATGAGGTAAAAGAAAAAATAGCTACGCGGAGGCAATTCTACGCCGATGGCTGTTTGGTGAGGCTAGCCTGAGTACGGTCTACATCGATGGTCCCGACGTTTGGCCGTAGCGCCCGGCCGTCGTTTGAAAATGAGTCTTCTTATATACACGACACTATGCAAAAGATTACTGCACTACATCCAAAACCTCACCCTTCATGGGTGGCAGTCCCGTGTAACAGGCCACAGGATCGTGTGTCGTACATGGATCGTGTACGACGTGTGCGTAGCAGTTCTGTTTGAAAAAAATAGCTATGTTGTTACCGGCAAGGTAGAATATTTGTGACAAGGCACTTGTAGAAGCACAACAATTACATCTAGATGGAAATGGAACCCCTTTGCAGAGAAAAACGCTTTCAAAAAATAAAAGTAAGGACTGCCAATAATGTTGAGAAATAGAGCAATTTACCAAGCGAATTATCCAAAATAAACGCTAGATAAAACATGACTAGAATAATAGGCAATATACTAATCATGCTAAATATCGAATACAAATTAAGGCATATAGTCAAACAAACTGCAAGACATAAAACTTTGGATAGAATCAGAACAAGATTGAGACAGAAGATGTACACGGCAGTAGCAGAAGTGGAACCGCTGGCGTTGGAACCATCGTTGGCCATGTCGTCGAGGAAGAGGGTGCTGATGTCGGGGAAGAAGTCCTCGTCGGGGAAGACGTCGCTATCTGTGAGGGAGTCCGTGACGAAGCCAGTCGCTACCGATAGCGCCCAAAACCTTATCGCCTTCTCCGCATGGGACTCAAGCGGGGTCTCGGAGGCCTACTGTCCCGGCTCGCGGTGCACGTCGCAAGACGGGATGGGGAAGATGGAGATAGCACAATGCTCTGGAACTGGAGGCGCAAGGGATGTGTAGCAGCGTAACTGAGAGGAGGCGCGACCTCTCTCTCTTATAGGCGCAGAGGGGAAGGCGGCAGTCCACCGGACAGCCTCCACTCAATTCGTATTCATTTAACTCGTATTAAAAGTCCATTCAAAGCAAACGTTTCACCTTCTATACATCTGTTCATATACCATTCATGCGTGCCAAAATAAAGCTCGGCTCGGCGAGATTCCCGCAACCCGCGGCGCGCGCGCTGTAGGGGTTCGTAGCATGGAAAACAAAAAATTTCTATCGCATACAAACAAACAAGCCAAGATCTATCTACTAGATTGTAGCAACGAGTCGATGGAATAACTTACCCTCGAAGATTCCAAAGTGTTTAACGAGAGCGGATTCTCGTGGGTGATGTAGTCGTACTCTTTCCGATCTCAAGATCGTGTGGAAAATCCTTCCGGCGCTGCGTTCCGGCAGCGCTTCCGCAGTCGGTCACACGTTCGGTACTCGACGAAGACCTTCCTCTCCCTTGTTCCAAAGAAAATGGAGGTTGTAGCACTCTCCTCGCGATTCCGGCAGCACAACGGCGTGGTACCGGAAGTAGAGGGGAAATCCCGCAGGGCTTCGCCTTAAGCCGGAGCGAGTATGGTGGATTATGAGAGAGGGCTATTAGTGGTCTAGAGATTAGACACACCAATTAGAAGGCTCTAAACCGCAGGCTAAAGCAATTAGAAGCTCTAAACCAAACGGCTCTAAACTTGAGATTAGAGGTATAAACTTGTGTGTCTCAAGGAGGAGCCCTGCCCCTCCTTATATAGGTGGAGGGGCTAGGCGCGCCAGGGAGGGAGGGAGTCCCTCCCCAACTCGGCCTTGGGCGCCGACTTGGAGGAGAGGAACTCCTCCTCCAAGTTGGTTTCAAACTCCTCTTGCTTGTTTCCCACAGTTTCCTGTTTTCCACAGTTTCCTGTTTTAGCCGTTTGACTTTCATGTTTTTGGAACAGCAAGAACACTTAGTACATGATGCAATCATTCAATGACACATTCATGTACCCTCCCCCCCCCCGGAGTGCCGGACAATCCGGACCCTTCTAGAACATTCCCGATGAAAACACCGGAATCATTCCCGAACTCCGAAACGGGACTTTCCTTATATGAATCTTATTCTCCGGACCATTCCGGATCACCTCGTGATATCCCGGATCCCATCCGAGACTCCGAACAACATTCGGTATCTTTCTCATAATACCATAACTACTCAAAAACAACGTCGAATCCTTAAGTGTGTCTCCCTACGGTTCGTGAATTATGCGGACATGATCGAGACACTTCTCCGAACAATAACCAATAGAGGAATCTGGAAATTCATATGGCTCCCACATATTTCTACGATTACTGCGATCGAATGAACCACTTACATACGATACCAATTTCCCTTTGTCTCACGATAGTTTACTTATCCGAGGTTATGATCGCTTCGGTATCTCGCATACCTAGTTCAACCTCGCTTGCCGATAAGTACTCTTTTCTCGTTCCGTGATATGTAATCCCTTGTGACCTAGTCACATGCTTGCAAGCTAATTGGATGACATTCCACCGAGAGGGCCCAGTATATCTATCCGTCATATGGATGGACAAATCCCACTCTTGATCCATGTGTTTCAACCAATACTTTCCGAACACTCAATGCCACCTTTATAGCCACCCGCACGGTGTTGTGTTTTATGTCATCAAAGCATCCATCCACTAAAGGTGATATGCATGATCTCATGGTCGAAGGAATTAGGTTACTATGTATCAGAAAGCATATAGCAATTGAACTATTGAAATGACTTGATCTTTATGCTACGCTTATCAATAGGAGTATGTCCACCATATCATTCTCCTAACGATATGATCTTGTTGTTGATAACATCTCAATGTTCATGATAGGGAAACCACAATCATTTAATCAACCAACAAGCTAGTGAAGTATAGAGGCTATACTAGGGACTTCAAATTAAGTTTACAAATCACACAAGTATCAATGTTTCCTTGTTAATACTATTATAGCATGAATGTAAACATTTATCATAAACACAAAGATATAATAATAACTACATTTATTATTGCCTCTAGGGCATATCTCCAACACGACGCGACGTGACGAGGCGAGGCGAGGCGAGGCGTGGCGTGGCGTGGCGAGGCGAGCGAGGAGGAGGAGGAGCGCGCGTGTGGAACTTTCTCCTTCTCCTTCTCATCCTTTTACCAAGTGGTAGGAGAGCTCACCTTATAAGCTGGTCCAACTTCCACTCAACTAGCAATGTGGGACTAAACATTTGTCCCACCTCTTGTCTTGCATGAATAGGCCACATGGGCCTCTAGAATTTTTCAGGAATTATTGAAATAGAAAATGGGCTAGACTATTTGGGCCAAAATTCCAACAATCCCCCACCATATCCCAGAGGCACATGTAATTTGCCTTTGGTTCCAAAACACTGTTTATATACCGGTACTATAGTGGAGACTGTTAAGTTGAACTTCCACCTAAAATTCTATGCTACACTAGGTTGCGACTTGTACAGTGGACTATGCCTTGAACTGCAAGTTTGCTGCAATCTAGCTTCACACGAAGTCTTGACCGATACTGGGCTACCGTGGGACTTCCCCGCGGGTGGAGCTTATACGTCATACTCCATGACCTTTCATGAGTTTATTAGAGAGCACCCTACTCTCATAGACTGACGCTTTAACAGACTCATATAGGTGTGTTCTTCAAAAGATGTTCTGCAGACAACATCTTTGCTTAGGATAAGCCACTTAGAACACATTAAGATAATAAATCAACCTGCCATGCGAGAATAGGAAAGTATTGCATCTTTATGGAGTGGTGTTTATTAAAGTAGGGATACTTTCCTCTCGGCTAACCTCTGACTTGTTTCCCAATTCTAATTCACGGATCTCCGATCACATAGAGTGGTTTGCCACCGTGGAAAGCTCAAATTGTGGGTCTCATACCCATCTCCTTCGATGCATTTTCTATCACGCGTGATAGACCCTTTGTGAAGGGATCGCCAAGTTTTTAGATGTTTGGATATAATCCAATGCAATAACTCGAGTTTCTCATTTTCTGACAGATTTCAGTCTCCTCTTCACATGTCTTGAGGACTTCATATTATCCTTAGAACTGTTCACCTTAATAATCATAGTTTGATTATCACGGTTCATTGGAATTGCGGGTATAGGTTTTTCAACCACGGTAAGTCCATCAAGAGTTCACGAAGCCACTCGCTTCAACAATGGCGTGTCTAGTCTTGTGAGTTCTGCTTCCATAGTTGACCTCGTTAAGATGGTGCCTTGCAAGACTTCCAAGAAACAGCGCCACCACCAAGTGTGAAAACATATCCACTCGTGGCCTTTATCTCATCAGCATCAGATATCCAATTTGAATCACTATAACCCTCTAGTACCCTCGGATACCCGGTATAGTGTATGCCATAGCTCGCAGTACCTTTTAGATATCGCATAACTCTTTCAAGAGCATGCCAGTGATCATCTCCTGGATTTGAGACAAATCGACTGAGTTTGCTTACAGCTAAGGCGTTGTCAGGTCTCGTGGCACTAGCTAAATACATAAGCGAGCCAATGATTTGAGAGTATCTTAGTTGGTCTCTAGCATTTCCTCGATTCTTTCGAAGCAACAAACTAGGATCATACGGTGTAGGAGAAAAATTGACGTCGCTATACCCGAAACGACTCAAGATCTTTTCCACATAGTGGGACTGAAGCAATGTAATCCCACCATCATCATCTCTCAATAGCTTGATGTTCAGGATGACATCAGCTACTCCCAGATCCTTCATCTCAAAGGAACGAGATAAGAAATCTTTGACCTCCTTAATTGCATTAAGATTGGTTCCGAAAATCAGTATGTCATCAACATACAAACAAAGGATGACTCCTCACCCCACCATGGCGATAGTATACGCACTTGTAAACCGTTTACAACAAAGCTGCGCAGTTAAGGTTTTATCAAATTTTTGTGCCTTGCTTAGGTGCTTGTTTAAGACCATACAAAGACTTGATGAGCTTGCACACTTTTCTTTCTTGACCATTTACTACAAAACCATCTGGTTGATCCATATAAATTTCCTCATCCAACTCTCCATTTAGGAAAGCCGTCTTAACGTCCATTTGATGAACGAGAAGACCGTGTGAGGCACCAGAGAAAGTAGTACTCGAATGGTGGTCAACCTTGCTCTGGTGAGTAAGTTTCAAAGAAGTCTTCACCTTCCTTTTGGGTATAACCCTTGGCCACAAGCCTTGCCTTGTACTTCTCAATAGTACCATCAGGGCCTTAGTTTCTTCTTGAACACCCATTTACATCCTCAGGTTTGCACCCATAAGGACGATCGGTGATCTCCCATGTTTCATTAGCTAAGATGGAATTCATCTCACTATGAACAGCTTCCTTCCAAAGAGTCGATCGGAGATGCATAAGCTTCTAAAATGGAAGTGGGAGTGTCATCCACAAGGTACACAATGAAATCATCACCAAAAGACTTTGCAGTCCTTTGTCTCTTGCTCCTTTTAGGAATTTCATTATCATCCTCCTTAGGACTTTCAGAGTGTTCAATCGGAATGGTAGGTTCAGAGAATATAGCAAATTCCTGATTAGATGAACTAGGTATCTCCGGATTTGATGAGTTAGGTTTATCCTTCATTGGAAAGATATCCTCAAAGAAAGTCGCATCAGTCGACTCCATGATTGTACCGACATGAATGTCAGGTACTTCAGATTTTACTATCAAGAATCTATAACTGTGGCATCCCGCAAAACCACTACTAGAAAATCGCGTTGAATTTGTGCATTGCATCGTCATCATCATGTGTTGGTTGCATAAAACTATTTTTGCAAGCCCGATTTAATTTCCAAACGCCCCATCTTTATTCAAACGCTAAACCCCGGGGCTCCGGAGTATTTTGTTTTGTCGTTATCGGTTTGCAAATGGTCCAATTAACACAAATAAAATTTATAATTATTTTAGTAGGGGCAGTCGAACGGGCCAACCCGACCCGAACGACCGCCCCAGATTTTTAAAACGGTCCACCTCCTAAATCCTAAGTCTACCCAGCTTCCTACCCATCCCAGCCTCCACATCACTCCTACCTATCACGCGCTGCCACCTCAGCTATCCTCTCTTCCCCCCCAATCAAACCCTGCCACTTGGCCAATCTCTCTCCCCTCTCTCACCGCCTCACACCCACACCCCACCCCGGTCTACACGCATAGCACACACGCTACACGACGCTGGACTGGGCCCCACGCCCCCACCAACTGCCTCCCTCCTCCCATGCGCCTCCTCTCCGCTGGCCTCCTCACTGCCCCGAGCCGACTCCCCCTCAGACCCCTGCCCGAGCCTCTCCTCTCTGCTGCCGCCGGGCTCCGCTCCCGCCTCGCCCCCTCTTCGCCTGGCGCTCAGCCTGCTCGCCACACCGCATCCGCCGCCGACCCCCGCTATCCACCGCTCCGCCTCTCGAGCAAGACTGCCTCCTCCCCGCCTCCCGTCGCGAGACCTGCCCGGCCACCACTGCCGCTGGCTGCCATAGCGACACATGCTGGCCGCTTGCCTGCCTCGCATGCCGCTGGCCACACTGCCAGGCCCCTGCCTGCCGCCTGTCTCGCACTCAGGCGCCGGCGAGAGCCAAGGCTGGGAACCACCGCCGCCGGCCCCAAGCTCGCTTCCGCCTCCCTGCCGTCCCTCGCCGCGCCCACGTTCCCCACCCCGCGGCCGCAGCCCCCTCCTTCCCGCCAGGAGCTCCACCCCGCCGTCCCCGTCAAGCTTGTCCTCGCCGTCGCCGTTCCTCCCCCTCGCCTGGCCGCTCCACCGTCCTCATCACCTAGCCGCGCCCGTGTGTCGTTTGGTCAGTGGGCCCCGTGTGCAGAGGCTCTGGCTATGCCTGTGTCGTCCCTTGTTGTTTCTGGGGTTGTTCCTGTGCATGTGCCAATGAAGCAAAGTGAGGTTTTGGAGGGTAGCTTGAGATCCTTCGATTGTTGTGTTTCGATCCCTCGTCGGCCGAGGTCGCCACACGGACTCGAGTACCTCGATGCCCGGATGCGAACAACCGCCAAGATCATCTTCGGAACAACAAGGCCGTTGCAGTGAACTCGACAAGATCTACCACGGACCCGAAGAATGAACCCGTCGAGCACCAAGACCCTCGGAATCGCCAAGTTCTCCTCCACGGGTCCGAAGACCCCGGTACCCGACCCACTCAAGCTCGCCATCCCCGACAAGATCGTCGCAACGACAAGAACGACAGCAACCAGGGCGAGTCCGACACCCCGGACACCGAGTCCGCCGAGACCCCGATGCGACAAGTGCTTCGTCCCGAACACCATGACCGACAACGTGACCCGAAGACCCCGGATGCGCCAAGATCCACCCCGCTATCCGAGAACGCGTCCGTCGAACCCCGAACCCCAGATCGTCGAACCCTGAGACCGACCCCGAACCCCGGACCTCCAAGATCGTCGAGCCCCCTCTAATGTGTGAATCCCTTTTCCGAAACCCTATTTTATAACATAATATAACTTGTCGCATATTAAATTGTCATCTCGCATGCATCTCATTGGTTTGGGGGCCTTATGCCGATTCACCTAATAATTAAATATGGGGCCCATATGCGGGCAAATCTAGCCTTATAGTGGCCTCATTTAAATTGATATAGCGAACCGGTGATATATTTTGGCCATGTTAAACAACACTTAAATTGCGGGGTAGATAAATAACATGAACCAACTAATTAAATGTCGGGACCCCGGTTCCGCCTAATCTGACCTAATTGCATCGAACCTTTGCCATGCCATGTATCATACATGCATCATGCCGATCTTTTGCCTTAGTATTAAATAGTGCATCCGGTGTTTCTTCTAGTGTTTTGCTTCTTCGCGGATAAGGCCGTTGAGTGGATGTGAGCTTCGCCCCGATCTTCGGATGAACCTTTCGACAATGTTTTCAGGCGAGCATCTCCCTCTTTCTACCTATCTTACTTTTATAGTATTTACTTCCCTCCTGTTGATCTATTGCTATCTGTGTTGCGATGCTTTAGTTTCCGTACCTGTGATATTCCCTGCAGCCCTATATTGCCTTGGACACACCCTATTACCTGTTGTTTGGTAGATAGTTGGACTTATGCGTCGTAGTCGCTTGCTCAAGTCTGCTATGTGTCGTCATATGCCACGCTTGATGTATTGCCGCATGTTGATGTTGGAGATGATCCTAGTTTTACTTATTGTTCACTTTACTTTCTGCTTAACAACTAAAATTGAAATAAGCAGAGGCATCGGTGGGTGATAGAAAATATTTGGTTTCGAACGCCCACTTGTGTCCGTAAGACCCAGTACTTGATACATGTTCCTTGATTTATCGCGCTATCCACATCCGGAGGTATATGGGACCCCGAGCGAGCTTGATTCATCTTATTTCTTGGGGCCACAAACTAGTTTGAGGTTTTATTTACGATCTGTACTTATGCCATGTTTCTTTGCTTTATTTACGATTGTGCGAGGAGCACCTTTGTCTGTTAGGATCATGGCACGATTCCGCGGTGTCGACAAGCCCAGCCACACTTCGGGTTCCCGATGTTCACGGCCGTCCCCATAACCTTGAGGCCGTCTCGAGCTTGCTTACTCGCTATGGATTCTACTTAAGGGTGGCCCTGAAATATTTCTGAATCTGTGATTGTTCGATCGTGAAAGCCTCGTTGGGTTTTGATTTGGTTTTTCCGAGGTTGATCGAGCGTGTGTTGCTATTGGTGCACCCCGGCCGGGTAAAACTTTCTGAAAGCCGTGTCCGCGGATATGGACGACTTGGAGCACAGTATCTCGATCATAGACAAGCATAACTAAAGTTTACTGCTATAAATTTGACTTATAATGACTAGTAATCAGCCTCACTATAATGGAATGGCTAATTAATACTGCCCACCATTGCTTGTTTGGTTGTCGCTTGCGACAATTGTATCTGACTAGTAAATATTGCAACTACAACGGAATGGCTGAATAAAAGTACCAACAACTGCTGGGTTTTGGGTTTATATCATGCTATCTGTATCTGATTAGTAACTGCTGCAACTATAACGGAATGGTTAAATAAAAGGGCCCACTGCTTATTTTATCAGGACAATTATCTAAACCTGACTAGTAATTGCTGCAACGATAACCGAATAAGTAAAACTGCCCACGGTGTGAGTTCCTCGGTTGACTTCCTCGTTTGGTCTCGAGGGGGAAACGCCAGGATGGGTTTGTTTGGTGTTAGCTTCAGGTTGGATCCGGATAGGTCATTCTCACCCCCCTTCTGATAACCGCCAGTTGTATCGAGTCTCTATAGGTTGTTTAGTGCATGCTGCCGCTGCCGCTCAGTCCACCATACCTATGTAGGCGAGGACCGCCGAATTCTAGCCTCGCCGTGTACTGGCCTCGATCGACGCTCCTCTTTTCCTTTGCCCTTTGTCGGCACCCTTTGTTTAAGGTTTTGAGATCGACGCCGTTAGCAGGGTTACCCTTCCGGCTTGGCCTGGGCAGGGTTATGGACGCCATTGGTTATTCTTCAGGGCTCTTAGCCCCATTTGTTTCTTGTCCGTAGTCGGACGCTCTACTATTTTCAAGGTGATTTGGATCTTGCATATTATATCTGTATTCTTGACCCTTCGAGTCGCTGTTATATATATCCGTTCTGTGGGTCCCATCGAGGACTGTTGTGTAATGTTATTACTTCGTTTTCCACCCGCACGAAAGTGCCTGGTGGGCACCTTTGAATCGTTTCTATGCGGGTTTGGTGAATTTTGCCCAAACTTGCATAGGTCCGATTCTGAGGGTGTTACAATAACCAATGCTATGAAAAGCATAGCCCAGAAAAACACAATCAATGGTTTTGGGTCCAAGCTTGCGCTTCTTGGGGATTGGTACATTAACCTTTGCCAAACAACCCCAAGTACGTAAGTAAGAGAGTTTTAGTCTTTTCTTCTCCCATTCTTCGAATGGAGTAATTTCTTTGTTCTTTATGGGAACTCGGTTTAGGACATGACACGCGGTCAATAATGCCTCCCCCCACCATTCCTTATAAAGACCCGATGTGTCTAACATGGCGTTAACCAAATCTTTTAGAGTACGGTTCTTTCTTTCGGCTACTCCATTTGACTGGGGTGAATAGGGAGGCGTCCTCTCATGAATTATACCATGTTCCGCACAAAAGGAATCAAACTCGTTGGAAAAATACTCTCCACCACGATCAGACCTAAGCCTCTTAATCTTTCGATCAAGTTGATTTTCTGCCTCAGCTTTATAGTTTTTGAAGAAACTCAAAGCCTCATCTTTTGATTTCAGAAGATACACATGACAATATCTCGTAGAGTCATTGATCAAAGTCATGAAATATTTCTTTCCACCTTTTGTCAACACACCATTCATCTCACAAAGATCAGAATGTATGAGCTCTAGTGGTGTTAAATTTCTCACTTCTGCAGTCGTATGTGACTTACGAGGTTGTTTAGCTTGCACGCAGACTTGGCACTTAGATCCCTTAACAGTTGAGAAATCAGGGATTAAATTCATTTTGGCTAGCCGCGTCATACAACCAAAATTAATATGATAAAGGCAGAGTGCGGACATTTGATTCAAAATTTGTGTAAATATGATTAACAACTTTATTACAAATGTCTGATGAGATAAGGAACAAGCCTCCGCATTCATAGCCTTTACCAATAAAGGTTCCATACTTGAAATTACAAATTTATTGGACTCGAATACAATCTTGTAGCCATCTCGATACGTAAGAGATCCGCTAACAAGATTTTTATTTATTGAGGAACATGATGCACGTTCTTCAGCGCAGTCTTTCCGAAGTGAACTTCAGATCGACCGTACCAACACCATGAGCGAAGCATGCGAGCCGTTCCCCATCGACGGTTTGAGTCCCTCGACCGATATGAAGAAAACATGGAAATATCGAGCAGACATGTACATTAGCACCGTGTCAATCCACCAATCAGAGAATGACATAATGAAAGAACGATGGTAATATACCATACCCAACATCTTTCATCTCAACGTCGCCCATGACAACATTAGCAGTCTTGCTGCTCTTCCCATGCTGGCGCTTGTCAAAGCGGTTGGGACAAGCAGGAGCCCAATGATTAGGATCACCGCACACATGACAAGCACCTTTCCTCTTATCAGTCTTCTTCTTGAAGCTGGTAGACTGTGAGGCCTTGTTCTTTCCATCGAACTTTCCTTTATCATCAAACTTTCCTTTGTTCTTGAACTTGTGAGGCTGGAAGTTCCTTTTGTGTACCAGGTTGGCATTAGAACCTCCCTCGGTACCTCGAGCACGTGTGTCTTTTGCTCTCGCCTTCTCTTCCACATCAAGAGTTCCAATGAGATCCGTCACAGAGAACTCTTGTCTCTTGTGCTTCAGAGAAGTAGCAAAGTTCCTCCATGACTGGGGAAGTTTGGCAATGATGCCTCCGGCAACAAACTTGTCCGGTAACACACAAGTGAAGTGCTCAAGCTCCCTGGCAAGTGACTGTATCTCATGAGCCTGCTCCATAATGGAGCGGTCATCAATCATCTTGTAGTCATAGAATTGTTCCATGACATACAGTTCACTGCCAGCATCAGAGACTCCAAATTTTCTTTCGAGCGCATCCCACATATCTTTGCCATTGCTAAATGACAGATATGAATCGACAATATTGTCGCCAAGGATGCTAATCAAGGCAGCCTTGAAAGTAGTATCAAGTTTTTGGGAACGCTCTTCACGAAAGGGATTAAGTTCCCCTTAGGTGCGCCATAGATGGCGTTATAGCAGCTCATGGTGCGGAACGAACGCTTGCTCTCGACGCCACCGCTTGTAATTCACACCTTCAAACACAGGTGGCTTCATAGAAGCAACAAAGCCACTTGGGGCAAATTGCCTGAAATAAGGTTTTTGGATTGTTGAGAAATAGAGCAATTTACCAAGCGAATTATCCAAAATAAACGCTAGATAAAACATGACTAGAATAATAGGCAATGTACTAATCATGCTAAATAGCGAATACAAATTAAGGCATATAGTCAAACAAACTGCAAGACATAAAACTTTGGATAGAATCAGAACAAGATTGAGACAGAAGATGTACACGGCAGTAGCAGAAGTGGAACCAGTGGCGTTGGAACCATCATTGGCCATGTCGTCGAGAAAGAGGGTGCTGATGTCGGGGAAGAAGTCCTCGTCGGGGAAGACGTCGCTATTTGTGAGGGAGTCCGTGACGAAGCTAGTAGTCGCGCTGATAGCGCTCCCCAAAAACCTTATCGCCCTTCTCCCGTACAGGACTCGAAGCAGCGGGGGTCTCGGAGGCCTACTGTCCCGGCTCGCGGTGCATGCCGCAAGACGGGATGGGGAAGATGGAGATAGCACAGTGCTCTGGAACTGGAGGCGCAAGGGATGTGTAGCAGCGTAACTGAGAGGAGGCGCGACCTCTCTCTCTTATAGGCGCAGAGGGGAAGGCAGACAGTGCAGAAGATGAAGCGAACAGGCGGCAGTCCACCGGACAACCTCCACTCAATTCGTATTCATTTAACTCGTATTAAAAGTCCATTCAAAGCAAACGTTTCACCTTCTGTACATCTGTTCATATACCATTCAAGCGTGCCAAAATAAAGCTCGGCTCGGCGAGAATCCCGCAACCCGCGGCGCGCGCGCGCGCGCGTCGTGGCGTGGCGTGGCGTGGCGAGGCGAGCGAGGAGGAGGAGGAGGAGCGCGCGTGTGGAACTTTCTCCTTCTCCTTCTCATCCTTTTACCAAGTGGTAGGAGAGCTCACCTTATAAGCTGGTCCAACTTCCACTCAACTAGCAATGTGGGACTAAACATTTGTCCCACCTCTTGTCTTGCATGAATGGGCTACATGGGCCTCTAGGATTTTTCAGGAATTATTGAAATAGAAAATGGGCTAGACTATTTGGGCCAAAATTCCAACAATCCCCACTGATCCTGGAGGCACATGTAATTTGCCTTTGGTTCCAAAACACTGTTTATATACTGGGTACTATAGTGGAGACTGTTAAGTTGAACTTCCACCTAGAATTCTATGCTACACTAGGTTGCGACTTGTACAGTGGACTATGCCTTGAACTGCAAGTTTGCTGCAATCTAGCTTCACACGAAGTCTTGACCGATACTGGGCTACTGTGGGACTTCCCCGCGGGTGGAGCTTATACGTCATACTCCATGACCTTTCATAAATTTATTAGAGAGCACCATACTCTAAAAGAATGAGACGTTTTACCAGTCAGACTCATATAGGTGTGTTCTTCAAAAGATGTTTTGCAGGACAACATCTTTGCTTAGGATAAGCCACTTAGAACACATTAAGATAATAAATCAACCTGCCATGCGAATAGGAAAGTATTGCATCTTTATGGAGTGGTGTTTATTAAAGTAGGGATACTTTCCTCTCGCCTAACCAATGACTTGTTTCCCAATTCTAATTCACGGGATCTCCGATCACATAGAGTGGTTTGCCAACGTGGAAAGCTCAAATTGTGGGTCTCATACCCATCTCCTTCGATGCATTTTCTATCACGTTGCGTGATAGACCCTTTGTGAAGGATCGCCAAGTTTTTAGATGTTTGGATATAATCCAATGCAATAACTCCGGAGTTTCTCATTTTCCTGACAGATTTCAGTCTCCTCTTCACATGTCTTGAGGACTTCATATTATCCTTAGAACTGTTCACCTTAATAATCATAGTTTGATTATCACAGTTCATTGGAATTGCGGGTATAGGTTTTTCAACCACAGGTAAGTCCATCAAGAGTTCACGAAGCCACTCTGCTTCAACAGTGGCCGTGTCTAGTGCTGTGAGTTCTGCTTCCATAGTTTACCTTATTAAGATGGTCTGCTTGCAAGACTTCCAAGAAACAGCGCCACCACCAAGTGTGAAAACATATCCACTCGTGGCCTTTATCTCATCAGTATCAGATATCCAATTTGAATCACTATAACCCTCTAGTACCCTCGGATACCCGGTATAGTGTATGCCATAGCTCGCAGTACCTTTTAGATATCGCATAACTCTTTCAAGAGCATGCCAGTGATCATCTCCTGGATTTGAGACAAATCGACTGAGTTTGCTTCTGACAAAGGCGTTGTCGGTCTCGTGGCACTAGCTAAATACATAAGCGAGCCAATGATTTGAGAGTATCTTAGTTGGTCTCTAGCATTTCCTCGATTCTTACAAGCAACACACTAGGATCATACGGTGTAGGAGAAAAATTGATGTCGCTATACCGAAACGACTCAAGATCTTTTCCACATAGTGGGATGAAGCAATGTAATCCCACCATCATCATCTCTCAATAGCTTGATGTTCGGGATGACATCACTACTCCCGATCCTTCATCTCAAAGGAACGAGATAAGAAATCTTTGACCTCCTTAATTGCATTAAGGTTGGTTCCAATCAGATGTCATCAACATACAAACAAAGGATGACTCCCTCACCCCACCACCATGGCGATAGTATACGTCGCCTTTGTTTACAACAAATCCTGCGCAGTTAAGGTTTTATCAAATTTTTCGTACCTTTGCTTAGGTGCTTGTTTAAGACCATACAAAGACTTGATAGCTTGCACACTTTTCTTTCTTGACCATTTACTACAAAACCATCTGGTTGATCCATATAAATTTCCTCATCCAACTCTCCATTTAGGAAAGCCGTCTTAACGTCCATTTGATGAACGAGAAGACCGTGTGAGGCAGCCAGAGAAAGTAGTACTCGAATGGTGGTCAACCTTGCTACATGTGAGTAAGTGTTAAAGAAGTCTTCACCTTCCTTTTGGGTATAACCCTTGGCCACAAGCCTTGCCTTGTACTTCTCAATAGTACCATCAGGCCTTAGTTTCTTCTTGAACACCCATTTACATCCTACAGGTTTGCACCCATAAGGACGATCAATGATCTCCCATGTTTCATTAGCTAAGATGGAATTCATATCACTATGAACAACTTCCTTCCAGTAGTCAGCATCAGGAGATGCATAAACTTCTAAAATGGAAGTGGGAGTGTCATCCACAAGGTACACAATGAAATCATCACCAAAAGACTTTGCAGTCCTTTGTCTCTTGCTCCTTTTAGGAATTTCATTATCATCCTCCTTAGGACTTTCAGAGTGTTCAATCGGAATGGTAGGTTCAGAGAATATAGCAAATTCCTGATTAGATGAACTAGGTATCTCCGGATTTGATGAGTTAGGTTTATCCTTCATTGGAAAGATATCCTCAAAGAAAGTCGCATCAGTCGACTCCATGATTGTACCGACATGAATGTCAGGTACTTCAGATTTTACTATCAAGAATCTATAACCAATGCTATGAAAAGCATAGCCCAGAAAAACACAATCAATGGTTTTGGGTCCAAGCTTGCGCTTCTTGGGGATTGGTACATTAACCTTGCCAAACAACCCCAAATACGTAAGTAAGAGAGTTTTAGTCTTTTCTTCTCCCATTCTTGAATGGAGTAATTTCTTTGTTCTTTATGGGAACTCGGTTTAGGACATGACACATGATCAATAATGCCTCCCCACCATTCCTTAGAAAGACCCGATGTGTCTAACATGGCGTTAACCAAATCTGTTAGAGTACGGTTCTTTCCTTCGGCTACTCCATTTGATTTGGGGTGAGTAGGGCGTCCTCTCATGAATTATACCATGTTCCGCACAAAAGGAATCAAACTCGTTGGAAAAATACTCTCCACCGATCAGACCTAAGCCTCTTAATCTTTCGATCAAGTTGATTTTACGCCTCGGCTTTATAGTTTTGAAGAAACTCAAAGCCTCATCTTTTGATTTCGGAAGATACACATGACAATATCTCGTAGAGTCATCGATCAAAGTCATGAAATATTTCTTTCCACCTTTTGTCAACACCATTCATCTCACAAAGATCGAATGTATGAGCTCTAGTGGTGTTAAATTTCTCACTTCGATCGTATGTGACTTGCGAGGTTGTTTAGCTTGCCTTGAGACTTGGCATTTAGATCCCTTAACAGTTGAGAAATCGGGATTAAATTCATTTTGGCTAGCCGTCATACAACCAAAATTAATATGATAAAGGCGAGTGCGGACATTTGATTCAAAATTTGTGTAAATATGATTAACAACTTTATTACAAATGTCTGACAGAGATAAGCGGAACAAGCCTCCGCATTCATAGCCTTTACCAATAAAGGTTCCATACTTCGAAATTACAAATTTATTGGACTCGAATATAATCTTGTAGCCATCTCGACACAGAAGAGATCCGCTAACAAGATTTTTATTTATTGAGGGAACATGATGCACGTTCTTCAGGCGCACAGTCTTTCCCGAAGTAAACTTCAGATCGACCGTACCAACACCATGAACAGAAGCATGCGAGTCGTTCCCCATCAGCACGGTTTGAGTCCCTCTGACCTAATATGAAGAAAACATGGAAATATCAGAACAGACATGTACTTTAGCACCCGTGTCAATCCACCAATCAGGAGAATGACATAATGAAAGAACAGTAGGTAATATACCATACCCAACATCTTTCATCTCAACGTCGCCCATGACAACATTAGCAGTCTTCTTGCTCTTCCCATCTTGGCGCTTGTCAAAGCGGTTGGGACAAGGAGCCCAATGATTAGGATCACCGCACATGACAAGCACCTTTCCTCTTATCGGTCTTCTTCTTGAAGCTGGTAGACGTGAGGCCTTGTTCTTTCCATCGAACTTTCCTTTATCATCAAACTTTCCTTTGTTCTTGAACTTGTGAGGTGGAAGTTCCTTTTACATGCAGGTTGGCATTAGAACCTCCTCGGTACCTCGAGCACGTGTGTCTTTGCTCTCGCCTTCTCTTCCACATCAAGAGTCCCAATGAGATCCGTCACGGAGAACTCTTGTCTCTTGTGCTTCGGAGAAGTAGCAAAGTTCCTCCATGACTGGGAAGTTTGGCAATGATGCCTCCGCAACAAACTTGTCCGGTAACACACAAGTGAAGTGCTCAAGCTCCACGGCAAGATCGTATCTCATGAGCCTGCTCCACAATGGAGCGGTCATCAATCATCTTGTAGTCATAGAATTGTTCCATGACATACAGTTCCTTCGCCAAAGATCGAGACTCCAAATTTTCTTTTCGGCGCATCCCACATATCTTTGCCATTGCTAAATGATGATATGAATCGACAATATTGTCGCCAAGGATGCTAATCAAGGCAGCCTTGAAAGTAGTATCAAGTTTTTGAACGCCTCTTCACGGCGGGATTAAGTTCCCCTCAGTGCGCCATAGATGGCGTTATAGTAGCTCATGGTGCGAAACGAGCACCGCTCGCACGCCACCGTTTGTAATTCACACCTTCAAACACAGGTGGCTTCATAGAAGCAACAAAGCCACTTGGGGCAAATTGCCTGAAATAAGGTTTTTGGATTGTTGAGAAATAGAGCAATTTACCAAGCGAATTATCCAAAATAAACGCTAGATAAAACATGACTAGAATAATAGGCAATATACTAATCATGCTAAATAGCGAATACAAATTAAGACATATAGTCAAACAAACTGCAAGACATAAAACTTTGGATAGGCGCAAGGGATGTGTAGCAGCGTAACTGAGAGGAGGCGCGACCTCTCTCTCTTATAAGCGCAGAGGGGAAGGCAGACAGTGCAGTCCGGTCGGACACCTCCACTCAATTCGGGGGAAGGCAGACAGTGCAGTCCGGTCGGACAGCCTTCACTCAATTCGTATTCAATTCGTATTCATTTAACTCGTATTAAAAGTCCATTCAAAGCAAACGTTTCACCTTCTGTACATCTGTTCATATACCATTCATGCGTGACAAAATAAAGCTCGGCTCGGCGAGATTCCATAACCCGCAACCAAGAACCCGCTGCGTCGTGGCGAGGCGGCGTGGCGAGGAGGAGGAGCGTGTGGAACTCTCTCCTTCTCATCCTTTTACCAAGTGGTAGGAGAGCTCACCTTATAAGCTGGTCCAACTTCCACTCAACTAGCAATGTGGGACTAAACATTTGTCCCACCTCTTGTCTTGCATGAATGGGCCACATGGGCCTCTAGGATTTTTCAGGAATTATTGAAATAGAAAATGGGCTAGACTATTTGGACCAAAATTCCAACAAATAATTTGTCTATCGAACCATATTCATGCCTCACTTGAACATTTTGCTACCATTCTAAAGAACTTGTTCTATATAGGGGGTATATTTATCAATTCTACTCATTAGAGGATAAAAAGCACAAGATGTTTCTAAAAATATCGATCTAGCATGCCTTTTCGTTTTCTAGTTATTCCACCGAAAATGATTACTCTTGTAATTTTACCTACACTATTTTCATTTTCGTTAAAATTCAACTTGTTTATCTTTTGGATCACGTTTGAAATTTGAGCATTGTCTTTTGCTATCTTTTCTTATCGCGGTTTTCTTTTCCAAACTACGGACCGATGCTGGATTCTTTCATATGCCTTTTTTCTTTTCCCACTAAGGCCATGCACTCTTATCGGGGCAAGGATTTGTTTTTGGCACAAGCTTTTCACATTTTTCTAGGCTTTTGTTAAGTAGGGGCCATAGAAGAAAGTTTAACTTTGGAGAGACACAATGCAAAATTCAAATAAGGAGAACCAACCAAGCAATACATGGTATACCACATACTATTAGCTTCTGATTTCAAGCAGAGGAAAATATTGAGTCATGTTCTATCGAGAAAATTGTCTCTAACATACTTACAAACATAAAAAGAGCCCCCCCTCCCCACACAGACACACACAATATTTCCACACCACCTTTACAAGTACCTAGAGATAAGACCAACAATATTGGGTTCTGGTATTGTATCACTAGCTCGCGAGGACACTATAAGCCAATAAAACAATGTGTTCTAGTCAATGCATTTAGGAAAATATATCAAAACCCCAGGGCAAGCTTTGTGCACGTCGATATATAAAATAGGGGAGTGACCAACACTCTAATATGGGTTCTTGCCATGTAGGTCCCCATCGAAAGAGCACACATACATCATGATACAAGTACTGATGACATTGCTTCTGCTACTCCATCATCTGTAGTTAGGTGTGCACACTTATCATCATATATGGCCATTGTGACGAAAAATATATAAGAACTTTGTGCAAAAACCATCGATAATTTCTGAATACAGAACCTTGGGAAATTAAGAAAAAAACTCAAGACGACCTGTGTACATAACCCGATTTCAAATAATAATAGTAATATGATTTGCTATTTGAAAAAACAAAGATTTTTTGCACAAGTACATATAGATGATACTATCAACTATAAATTTCCATCAAGAAATATGTAACATCTGTAAAAAGACAAATACGTGGACTTATAATGTATTTTTTTTGCTAGTATAGACCATACATTTATGTTATTTGTGCAATGTACAAATTAACATATTTGTCAATGGATAACTTCATACGTCGCTCCCTGCTGCGAGCAGGGCCTAGCTAAGAGCCAATCTTTTGCCGTGCGTGCGAGCGTGAGAGAGAGAGAGAGAGAGAGAGAGAGAGAGAGAGAGAGAGAGAGGTGCACTACCCAATCGTTCTCGCATTATGAAGCTTTGACGAGGAGGGACGCGTAGCCTTATTCATAGTTTGAAAAATGTTGTTCATACTTGAGGTTACGTCTTTTTTAGTTTAAATTTGTGTTTCAGTTATGTTATGGAACTATGGTTCAACATTGTTGTATGCCATGTTTGAACTACATTGTTGTATGTAATGTGCTCTTTCAAATTGGAAGTTGAACTTTGGATGATGTTGTACATACCATGAAAAATGTAGATATAGACATAGGAAATTGTTTGAGAGCCATTTTAGTTAATCTGCTCTAGATGAACACAATTAGGTATTAGCAAAAAATCCCTCTCCTGTCCAAATTTAGGCGCTCTAGCGGAGATTCGCACTAACACACTCCTCAATCTTAACTTTACCCAATTTCTTGGTGTTGGCGTATTTGGGATGCCCGTAATGACACAACGAACAATCTTTTTTGTGCCGGATGCAAAGTGTACCTATGCGAAAATACTCGCCTATATTGACATGATAGTTGAACACTGATACAAGTCAGTCCCCAACAAGAGGCGTGAGTCCAGTACATCGAGGAAATGGTCTCGACCACCGCCTGGGGTGGTCCTTGTTAACACTGATGCGGCGTTTGTTTGCTAATCATCGTCTCATGTCCATGCGAGTAGTCATCCACGACCATGATGGGAGATGCCTCGCGGCGGCCAACAAAACCCTCGTGCATTTTACTGATCTTGAACTTGTGTAGGTCCTAACGCTCCAATGCGCGGTGACCATCACTCGTGACAAGGGTTTTGGTCGGGCTGTCTTTTTCCTCTTATTGCTTGGTACTGGTTGAGCAGATCAATGCTATAGTCCTTGATTTCTCGCCGCTTGGCTCCGTGGTACAAGATATCAAAGTTGTTGGCGGAGAACATTTCTTCAACGACATTCTACCATGCCAAGCGTTCTCTAAATGAAGCAACACACTTACTAGCTAGAGGTTGTGATTTTCTACCCTAGTCTTTCTTTTTTATTCTTTTCCGGAATTTATTTGGGAGACTCTTTGTTTCATGCTAAGTAATCAATGAGGTGTTGTGTTCTGTCAAATAAAAAACTTTAGTTAGACCAGGATAAGATTGCTCCCGTGGTTAATAGCAATTGTATATTTTTAGAAAATCATATAGACATCTTCTCTACCATTTTCGAATTCGGAATTACTACCTACATGACTCCGGTCAAAAGGAGGCAAATAGTGGGCCCACCCTGCGTCTGCAGAGGCAGCGAGATTCGCCTGGCGCTTGCTGCTCTCTCCAGTACCCACACGCCACGTGTCCTCATCCATTTTCTTTCCCCAATCCCCATTGCTAACGAGGGTCCCAAGTCCATTTTTTTTTGTCTTCTCTCCTTCCTCAGAGAGATCAGGCGGCCGCCGCCATGGGGCAAGACTTGGGAAAGGAGGATCTACAGGTCATCCTCATACAGGCCATGTGCGCCGCGAAGAGCGCCCGGACCCAGCTCGACCGCCTCCTGCAGCTACGGCGCCTCCTGCAGCTCCCGCGCCGGCTGCAGCGGAGCCCCGGCGCCGACGACGCGGGCCTGGTCCAGGAGGTCGCCGCCGGCCTCTTCCATGTCTACTTCTGGGGCCTCGAGTACGCCTCCCGCTACGTCGCGTCCTGCTTCATGATCGCCGTCGAGAAGGGCGCCTGCCTCCACGACCTCAACCCCGCCTTCACCGTCATCCCGCAGGAGCAGCTCTACGACGTGCTGCTCGCGCAGCGGCTCCCATCTCGCCCGGCCAACCAGGCCCAGGCCTTCGCCCGCCTCGAGGCCGCCCTCCACGCCCTCAAGCTGGCCGAGGAGCACCACGTTCCGTGCTGCATCGAGCTCCTCGTCGGCGTCCGCCCGCCCAACGTCAGCGGCAAGCCCTCGCCGCCGTTCATCGGCATGGCCGGCTACTCGGACGACCCGGTCGTCGCCGCCCTCAAGCACCTCGCCAAGAACGGCCTCCCCAACCCGGACCTCCTCTCCACCGAGGCCTCCGCGGACACCGCCGCCGCTGACAAGCCCCCTCAGGCTGCCAGCGGCGTGGATCTGGACCAGGCGCTCAGCTACCTCCACCGCGCCTGCTCCCTCACGAGCCTCGCCCTCAAGCACGCCGACGCCGCCGTCGCAGTCTTCTCCAGCTTCTTCGACCCCGAAGAGCTCGCCGACACCGCCGAAACGGTCGACCAATTCATATTCATCCCTGAGGTACCGACACTGCTACTGACTGACTTTGTCCATGGATCATGGATGAACATGTACTCCTCCATCAGAGGATCATGGATGTGCGTACTACTCCATCACATCGAGTAACCAGTCTGAACATCCAATTCGTTGCAGGAGTGACCGTCCGTATCCGTCAGAGTAACCAGCACACTTCTTCTCCACTTGATGGAGCCTGTCAAGTGATTGATGGGTCTGGGAGTTCTTGCATTTGATCCTCGAAGTCGTCAGGAGCTTCACATCAGTCGTTTAATTTATCTATGTTCACTAGTTCATCCTAACTTCTCATAGTTTCAGTGCAATTCGGCCAGGTTAATCATCTGTTATTCTCAGTGGTCAATTTCTGGATAGGCCGTGACTAGTAATCTTAGCTTCATCAGTGGTAATTAATGATGTAGTGTAGTGTTATTCTTGCATGCCAAATTGAGCTCGCATCAGCCCTATGCTCTCTAGTTCATCCAACCTTCTTATAGTTTCAGTTCAGTTCGGACAGGTTAATCCGCTGTTGCTCTCTGTGTTCAATTTGTGGACGGCCGTGACTAGTATCTTAGCTTCACGAGTGGAAATTAATGTTGTAGTGTAATGTCGTACTACCTGCAGCATCTGCTATGGTTTAGCCATCTTCTGCGTGATGTTATCATGTATGCAATCTTGTCCCTGCAAGAGACATGTCTGTAAATTGGTGAGGTGTTCATCCATTTGCCGCATGCCTCCTACCTGCACGATAAATCTTCTGTATTCGTGATCAGTGGAGGAAGAAGAGGACTGCAGGCTGAGCCAATCGAATAGAAGGAGCAACTCTCGCGGGAGCACAAGTTCAGTTCGCCGCGTGCGATAGAAGTTACTTCTCCATTTGTTAATTTGGTGGTCTTCAGAACTAACGATTGCCAAGGAAATTGCAAAAAATACAGGATAGATCGGTTTCCACACACCCACACCGATCAACCCTGTTTCAAAACAATTCGGATCTCCAAACATTCATTGAAGATTTGTTGTCTAAAATCATCTTGAACAACAAGTCATAACAATGTGGAAGCTTTCTGTTAGTAATTGTATTTCAAAATTTGAATTATTCGACAATCAACACAATTCATACATTAGGCATTTTTGCGATGCCAAGAATTAAGAACTACTCTTACATACTGGTAGAACATAACAGCTATGCTTGCTACATCCCAATGCGTTGACAAACAACAAAAACTTGCAAGAAGACATCGTAGTCACATCTCTACATACTCTACATCCTTAGCATACTCCTTAATCCTGATAGCTAAGAACTGCGACGCGCGCGGCAAGACGACCTTGGGAGTGGCTCCGTCCGCTTCTGCTTCTCGATCTACTGCAGTACCAGCTGGGGCTTTCGGATTCCGGCGAGTCGGCGACCGCTGCCTTCTACGGCATCTTCTTCACCTGATCCCTGGCGACGCGCACGTCACGGAAGGGATTGTCCCGCGGGAAGTTGCCGTCGTACATGACCTCGAAGTAGCCGTCCTCTGCATCGGAGACGACGACGGCGCTGAGCCAGATAAAGAGGCGCAGGCCCGTGGGCGTCGTCCCCATCGGCGTCCGCACGCGCACCTTTGTTCCTTCCTGGATGGGCTCGGAGGCCGGTGAGATCGTCGTCGCGGAGGACTTCTCTGTCGTCGCATCGGCGGGCTTGCGCGGCATGGGCAGAAACGACTTCTTGATGCCCCCGCTGGCGTTCATGCCGAACGGGGTGGGTCGGCCCTTCGGGGCAGTGCACCTCCTTGGAGCTTCTTCCAGTTGCACGTAGGCGATCGCAGGCGCGCGCGGCCTCGGCAGGGATGGCTTCGCGATGGTCGCTCCGTCTGGCTTGCGCGGGATCAGCGGCGTGGCCATCTTCTGGATGATTGCTCCGGCTGCTCCCTTGGGGATCATCGACGGAGCAGAGGATTTCTTCATGATTCGTCCGTTCGCCACGGCGGCCAACTTCCTGCGCCGGTCGAGCTCGCGGCGGATCTCGCTCAGGGCTGCGGACGGACGCTTCGACATGAGCGCGGGCATGGCGATGGATTTGGCGAACTGGAAGAGGAGGGAGTCGATGAATTGTGTGGAACTGAGCTGCGGTAGCTAGGGCCGGCTATATTGATCGAGCGCGGACCGAGTTTGTGTCGGGAGCGAAGGAGAAGATCACCGGGACCGAGACGGAGTCGGGAGCGGGGCTGATCAAACGCGGCGATTAGATTTTTGAATATCGGACGGTGATTAATAAGCAGCATCCCATACATGGCGTCTGGTTTGGCCCGAATCCGACACGAGTTAGGAGAGCTCAACCGCCTTCGTCTTGATTTGACACATTGTACTACTTCGTATTCGTAAGTGGATCGGAGGCGCGAAGGAACCACCACGAGAATGATGACGGTGCGCCAAGAACCAGTCCCCTACGCCACCGCGCCGAGACGCCGCCGGCGATGCACTCCGGAAGCGCGCTCGGACGCCGACTGTTCACTTGCCGGCGCCCGTTTCAGCAACGACACAGCAGTAGCAACCAGCTCCACACCGCCTTGGCAGTGTCGAGGCCGACGCCGGCCTGGTGTGCCCACGGACGGACTCGTGGGCGCCCCCTGTCTCCCGCTCGTTCGCGCCACGACGCGGCAGCAGCGGTAGCCGGAGCGGTCACCAAGAAACCGTGCAGGCAGCCGACACCGCCACGCTGCTCATCGGAGTCCATCAAAAGGGGCGATCAGGTGCTCCTCCACTGGACAGCGCCGTTGGTTGCTGTCTCCGGCAGCAAGGACGGGCACCTGCGGGTTGTCTACAGCTACAGCGGCAATCCCTGCCGTACCGTGCGTGTCGCCGCGGCGGACGTACGTCAAGAAAATGCCTTCTGCCGATGGCTCGTCCGACGCTTCCACCGGCTCATCCGCCGTGATCACAGCAGCGTCACACAAACTGTTGCATTTACGGTGTGATTACTAGTGCTTTTACGCTAACTGTTGCATTTTATTCTTTCTTTTCTACTCTTCGCCAAAATTTTATTTCCACTGAATTCCAGCCTTTTTTTTTATGATAGTATCGCTTTGTTGCAAAACCTACCGGGTTTTTTTTTTTTAAAGCAAACGGGCGATGCTTCGCATCACATGAATCAAATTACATCTCTCGATCGGCTAAAACTGTAGTTTACAAAAAAGAACTCTCGGCGAAAATGGCCTCACCTAAAACAACTATCGTTCAGAAATCAGGTTCGCTTAATTCAATTACTGCATGTACATACTATGCAGCAGGCTGTGATAGCAAGACCGAAGTGCATTCAGGTATCGACCAAAGTATTAGAGAGAATGCATTCCATGTTTAATAAACGAAAGACAGCCACAAGTGCAGTCATTTGATTGTACTAGGCAATATGGCGCGGCCACACAAGCCGCGCCCCCGTGGCGACAATATTTTTATTTAAATATTTAATGAGATAGTTTGTCGATGTGAGTTTGAAGGGGCTTAAAGGCAATGAGTAGTATAAGGGTTGGAAAGCAGTCGATAGAATATTTACAACGAATTACATTTCACTATGGGAATAACCAGATAGACCGAGGGCCTTTTTATACGCCGACGATAAAATATCGGGGCCGTCGGCATAGAATAAATAGACCGACGGCAGCCGTTGGCGTAAACAGGACCATCGGTATAGCCTATTAGGCTAATGACAGAGCAACGGCGTCAAGTCTATACCGACGGCAAATTTCACAGCTATGCCGACGGCAAAGCCATCAGCATAGCTATTTTTCTTTTTTTGCCACATTAATCTTAGAAAAATCATAACTAAATCATTTAAATTTAAAAAAATACATATAATATATCAAAATTTGCAGAAAAATAAGATATATCTATATAAACTCAAATATTTATTATTACTCAAAAAATACATAAAAATACAAATACTTTTGTATAACATATTTTTCATTTTCTGAGTGCAAAAAACGGCGTGTTTTGTGAAGCAACCACCAAATGAAAGTTTCAAAATGATAATACCACATTTTTCAAAAATACTAGACCATATTGAATGGACAATTTCCCAACCTGGATATCTCAAACCTTTCCGTTCACCTCTCGTGAAACAGACAAATTCATGTCGAATCGGTAGGAAATGAGTTAGGTTTGAACTACAGGTACATGATATGATGCTCATGATTTTTGTGCAAAAATCATTTTTAGGTTCACAATATGATATTTCATCAGAGATCTAATGCAAGTTTAGTGAGGCTCATCCCTGAGCTAAGAATCTTCAGCCCCCTCGATTTAGAAAGTTTGACGATAGTTTGAAATGGGCATAAAAAATTCAAAAACGATCGAAACAATGCAAAACCTTCGCGTGGTGTCATATTATTTGACATAGTTGCATGGAAAAATATCAAACTTGGTATATTTATTGAGTCTCAAAAAAACCTTCACAAAATGACCTATCTTAATCGAGATTTTCTGGATTTCAGGTCAAATGACCAATGTTATTGCTAGAATCGCGGTATAGTTTATGATAATGTGTCCATATTGTGCACACATGTGTATCATGTGATGGTGAACAATTTTGCAGGAGGCAGTTTTCCTTTTCGTCGCACCGAAAAACCATTTTCTATTTTCCGAGCGCAAAAAACGGGGCGTTTTGTGAAGCAACCACCAAATGACTAATTCAAAATGCGACCACCCCATTTTTCAAAAATATTAGACCACCTTACATGGACAATGTTTCAACCGGGGGAGCTCGAACCTTTCTGTCCACCCCTGGTGAAAAAGACAAATTCCTGCCGAATCGGTAGGAAGTGGGTCCGATTTGAACTACATGTACATTATATTATGCTTATGATTTTTGACAAAAATCATTTTTAGACTCACAACATTATATTTCATTAGAGATCCACTTCAAGTTTTCTTTTTCGTCACATCAATAAGCCATTTTTCTTTTTTTCTGAGTGCAAAAAAGGGTGTTTCACGAATCCTAACATAGTTTCGGTTGTTCTAGTGTTAAGAAGATACGATACATAATTAAATATATGATAGGGATGTCATATTTGGATTCCTCTCATTTTTCTGATCGATTTGGATATATTATTTGTTAAATTAGGATTTACGGATTTGTAGTTGTGAATTATTCAATATTAAATGGAAAAAGGCAAAATAAATAAAATTTGTTTTATTTTAATTTGAATTTAAGATTATTATTACTATTCATTGTTGTTTACTTAAATAAATATTTGAAATTTGAAAAATAAAGGCGTGTGATACCATCCTCTAAGGGTTAATAGGATTGATATGGTAATATTATCAGTAAGGTCTAGTTTCTTGATTACAAGCTTATGTGAAAAGAACAAAAAAGTTAAGCGTGCTGGGGCTAAAGTAGTGCTAGAATGGGAGACCGATGGGAAAGTTTGACCATTAGTATAATTTAACCGGAAATTAATTATACTTAGAGTTAAAAAAATGCTTGTATGATTAATGAGTCAAATAATTAAAAAAATACATGTGAGATTAATAATTCAAAACAAACACAATTTTTTTTGGAAAAAATATTTAAAAAATTTGAAAAAAGATAGGCCGGCGACATTGCCGTCGGCGTAGCTCCAGCCAAACCCTCTAGGCCGACGGCGTAGCTCCAGCCAAACCCTCTAGGCCGACGACATTGTCGTCGGCGTAACTGCTGCCAAGGCAAACGGCCGTCAACCGTGTGATGTGGGCCCCACATCCTTTACGCCGGCGGTATCCTTTACGCCGACGGGCAAACGGGCTACGTCTACGGGGTCGTACGCGGACGGGTCATACGCCAACGACAACCGTCGGCGTAGTCTACGACGGCAATCAGTGGCTACGCCAACGGGGTCTGACCGTCGGCGCCTGGCCTGTTTCAGTGTTTGAATTATAGTTGATTACATCACATAGCTAAACAAAGGAGCAGACTTAATTTACGATACTGTTGGTAACCAGAACTACTTAGCCTGCACGATATATACAAACGGGAATCGTTGATTCTAATCTATTTTTGCACTCCTTCTCTTCCAGTTGTTCCTGTTTTTGATCTTCTGTGGCACAAAGAGGGCGAGGATCGCTGTGATGATGTAGGGAGTGTCTGCGTCGTTTTTTAGACCAGCGTCGTCCTCGCGTAGTGCCTCCAGTGCTTGATAGAAGATAGTAGTGTTGACTCGTTGGTGAAGTAGACGTCGGAGATGCTTTTGGTTGGGCTGCTGTTGGAGGAGGAATTTGAGAGATCATTTGTGGAGGTCGTAGTGTCAATTTCCTCCGGCTAAGCCGACCAATTCATTTCTACTTTGCCAAGCCGATAGGTACTGGTCGTCTTCACCGAGGCTAAGACTGCAAGATCACAACATTTACATGGTTAGCCTATGACGATTAGTGATTTCTCCTACCCCCGACACTTGCGCTTGTCGTCATCTTTTATCCCGCTATTTATCCTGCTACCGTTTCCCATCATTTCTCATTGCGTCCCTCTATAAAACCAGGCATCGATTTATTTCGATGTACCAATGCTTCCTCCTCTCGCTGCCAATCAGTCCTTCAACTGACTAACGATCCATGTTTAAGGGGTCGTCCGATCAAAATCCACAAACTGAAACTCACTCGGATTAGTTCCCAGCTGATTTGTTGGAATAATACCAGAATCGTAGTAAAAAAACACTTCACTATATTGGACATCTCCCCTGACCTAAACAAAAAATATTCAAACTCGTCAAATACTAAGCAACACAATATAATACCGTCTAAAACAATTAGGCTACGGATTTTTTACTACCGGACCAACTGATAAATAAATAATACCGCAAAACCGATATAGATAACTAAAAAATCTAACTAATTCAAATTTGGAGGCTCCATTTCCAAATTTCTAAAATTGTACGGTGATGATTGTCTTGTAGTGGTGGTCGGAGGGAGCACGCCACCCTTGTGCTTGTGCATGACCCCGGGCAAAAGGGAGCAAAAAAGGCGAGGCGGTTCTCATCCATGGGCCCGTCGCCTGCAAAGCTACCACGATTCGCCTGCCGCTGGCTGCTCTTCTCGCAATAGCCACACGCCACGTGTCCCATCCCATCCCACCTCCCTCTCCCCGCCTCCTTCAGAACTCACGACCTCTAGTCAGAGAGATCAATCAGGCGGCGGCGGCCATGGAGGGAGAGGTGGGCAAGAGGGCGCTAGAGTGCATCCTCATGCCGGCCATGCTCGCCGCGAAGAACGTCCGGGCCCAGCGCGACCGCCTCCTGCAGCTCCGCCGCCGGCTCCAGCAGCAGCAGACCAGCCCCGGTCCCGTCTCCGTCCAGGAGGTCGCCGCCGATCTCTTCAAGGTCTGCTCCATGGGCCTCAAGAGCGGCGCCGGCTACCTCAGCAGCTGCCTCCATCTCGCGTACGAAAACGACGCCGACCTCTCCTTCTGCAACCCCGCCCTCGCCTTCATCCCCGACGAGCAGCTCTACGCCGCGCTCTTCGAGCAGCGCTTCCCGCCCCGCCCGCCCGGCAACAGGTCCCAGTCCCAGACCGAGGCCTTCACCCGCGTCGAGCTCGCCTACCACGCCGTTAACCTCGCCATGGGCTACCACGTCCCGCGCTGCGTCGAGTTCCTCGTCGGCGAACGGCCGCCCTCCGGCACCGGCAAGCCCGACGACCGCATGGTCGGGTACTCGGACGACACGGTCGCCGCCGCCACCGACCACATCTTCAGGACCCGCCTCGCCGGCATGGCGCCCCCGGACGCCGACGACGCCGGCGCCAAGGAGCGGATCCCGAGGACACGGCCCAGCCTCTTCGACGGTGAGCGTGACGAAGACGCGGACGACGCTCCTGCCGCCGCGCCCACCTGGAGACCCCCTCAGGTGGCCAGCAGCAAGGACCCGGACCAGGCGCTCACCTACCTCCACCGCGCGTGCTCCCTCGCGAGCCTCGCCGTCAAGCACATCGACGCCGCCGTCGCCGTCATCTGCACCTTCCTCGACCCCAAGGAGGTTGCCGAGATCGCCGAGATGGCCGAAGAAGACGCGTACATCTCTGAGGTACATACACTCTGTACTGACTCCAGTGCTACATACCAGATCTGTTCATGGATGTACTGCCAACAATCTGAAAACTGCCCAAATTCATTCTGTTCTCGCTTCACTATACTGCAGGAAGGACCCTATCCATCAGATGAGTGATCGAAAGGGATTGGAATCCCTTTGCACTGTTGATCGATCCAAGTCCAGCTCGCGTCAGTCGTTTCATCTGTCTATCTTCTCTAGTTCGTCAGAGTTCGAATCTTCTCTAGTTTCAGTTCAGTTGGGTCAGACTGATCAGCTGCTACTATCCAAGCTTAACTTCAGTCTAGTGGCTCCATCAGCCTAATATGCATCTTATCTGTGGACCATCGAATCGAATTGCAGCAAATTTGGGCTTCTGGACATGCTATGTTTTTTCAATCTTCTTATTACGAATTGCAGCACTCTTGATCAGCTCACGAAGCGCAACCTACATCCATGCTGGTGGTATGCTGTTGATTTTTTTCCCTGCATCATGTTATGCATGTAATCCTGTCTCTGTTAGAGGGCACTCACCTGACTCCACGAACTTGCAAAACTGGAAATAAAATGTTCCCAGTTTGTCTTGTTCATGCACTCTTGGTACAAACAAGGTTGTGTAATAATGTGGACGGCAGACCACTAAGAGCATCTCCAGCCATAGTACACGCCAGGCCGTTTTCCAAAACAAATCTAAAGCCAGGTTTGGACGCACCCCTTGATTTGCTAAAATATCTAGATTCAGTGATCCATTAAAAATATTAGATGGAACAAAAGTTCCGTCGAGATCCCTCGAAGTCCAACTTTTTCCTCACATCATATATTCTTCAATGTATCCAACAACATATCAAATCTCCAAATATTTGTCTAACCGCTAATGTTTTAACAGCCGCAAGGGATGTCCGCCTTGAAAGTGAGACCCTAAGATATTTGATCGCAAATTGTTGGCACATCTCTCCCAAACATGGTTTTTAAGGCGTCGCATAGGTGACACTTCAATGTCGAAGTGCCCGGAGATGGCAAGTCGTCGAGCTCGCCTTAGTTCTGTGTCAAAAGTGTCAATTTTCGCGCTGTGAGGCATCCAGATCATCGCCTAGACAGGTAATTTGCCGCTCTGGTTATTTTGGGACGCCATGGTCAGGGTCGAGCGGCAACTATAAGCACGCTAGTGGGAAATCAGAAATTGGACGGGATTGGAGGGAAATTGGGGGCCAGAGAGGGGAACACACTACACCCAGAGAGAGGGATGTGTTGCACCTGAATAGTTTCAAAGGAATTCCCCACCGACGTTGCAGAGCAATCGCATGCTAGACTACAAACTCAAATTGGTGTATACGCAAACATGAGTGAGTGTACAAAGTAAACCAAGAATGAACTATTATTGCTTGGTTTTGGAAGACGGTTGATATGGTTCATACGTGTACACATCACTTTATCCCTTCTACAATCATCACTAAGTAATAAAGCCATGTGTTCTGAAAATAAACAGTTGTTTTTTTGCTGTTCAGAGTAGTGGTGCAAGGCCGGTTCAGAGTAGAGGCCGAGTTTGGTAGGCAGAGTAGTTCTATCCCAGGTGAGCTCAGTCAAGAGCGCTGGCAACAAGATCAACCTCAGGGACCATTGTTCTATCCTCTTTTGTTTTGTCTGTGATCGAAACTAGTTCTGTCCTTTTGTTTGTCATTGCAGCCTCAGATGATCCAAAGATGCAGTGGAACCAAATGCAATTGCTGGAACAGGGTCAGCATGTACTGATGTGCTCCCAGATAATGTAGGGTACAGTTGATGAGTTTCTTGCTGAACTATCTTCATCATGATTAGAGGGCCAAAATACTGTCACGCCATGCAGATTACACCATTAACAAACTGGGGTACCATCGGAGAGAGAGAAAATGGCATCACAGCACAAGACTTAAAAAAACATAGCATTACCAGAATCCCAATTTTGCTGCAATTCGATTCGTTGGTCCATCATAGATAAGATGCAAATATCGGCATTGCAGCATTTATATATATAGTACAACCACATTTTACCCCTGATGAGCCACTGAACTGAAACTAAACTTGGATAGTAGCAGCAGATTAGTCTGACCAAACTGAACTGAAAACTATAGAAGTTGGATGAACTAGAGAGCATAGACAGATGAAACGACTGATGCGAGATGGACTTGGATCAACACTGCAGATGGATTCGGGATTCCACCCCCTTTGGATCACTCATCTGATGGATAGGGTCCTTCCTGCAGT
Organism: Avena longiglumis; assembly: GCA_030063025.1. Lineage (NCBI taxonomy): Eukaryota > Viridiplantae > Streptophyta > Magnoliopsida > Poales > Poaceae > Avena > Avena longiglumis. Next base: position 537,579,903 of record CP125973.1, read on the forward strand.
GAAGAACAGAATGAATTTGGGTATTCAGATTGATGCCAGTACATCCATGAACAGATCTAGTAGCAACAAATTAAAGCCAGTAGAGAGTGTGGGTACCTCAGAGATGTATGCGTCTTCTTCGGCCATCTCGGCGATTTCGGCGACCTCCTTAGGATCGAGGAAGCTGGAGATGACGGCGACGGCGGAGTCGATGTGCTTGACGGCGAGGCTCGCGAGCGAGCCTCGCGAGCACGCGCGGTGGAGGTAGGTGAGCGCCTGGTCCGGGTCCTTGCTGCTGGCCACCTGAGGTGGTGTCCAGGTAGGGGCGGCGGCGGGAGCGTCGTCCGGGTCCTCGTCACGCTCACGGTCGAAGAGGCGGGGCCGGGTCCTGGGGGCGTCGTCGGCGTCCGGGGGCGCCATGCCGGCGAGGCGGGTCTTGAATATGTGGTCGGTGGCGGCGGCGACCGTGTCGTCCGAGTAGCCGACCATGCGGTCGTCGGGCTTGCCGGTGCCGGAGGGCGGCCGTTCGCCGACGAGGAACTCGACGCAGCGCGGGACGTGGTGGCCCATGGCGAGGTTGACGGCGTGGTAGGCGAGCTCGACGCGGGTGAAGGCCTCAGTCTGGGACTGGGACCTGGTGCCGGTCGGGCGGGGCGGGAAGCGCTGCTCGAAGAGCGCGGCGTAGAGCTGCTCGTCGGGGATGAAGGCGAGGGCGGGGTTGCAGAAGGAGAGGTCGGCGTCGTTTTCGTATGCGAGATGGAGGCAGGACGAGAGGTAGCCGGCGCCGTTCTTGAGACCCATGGAGCAGACCTTGAAGAGGTCGGCGGCGACCTCCTGGACGGAGACGGACCCGGGGCTGACCTGCTGCTGCTGGAGCCGGCGGCGGAGCTGCAGGAGGCGGTCGCGCTGGGCCCGGACGTTCGTCGCGGCGAACATGGCCGGCATGAGGATGCACTCTAGCGCCCTCTTGCCCACCTCTCCCTCCATGCCCCCCGCCGCCGCCTGATTGATCTCTCTGGCTAGAGCTCGTGAGTTCCGAAGGAGACGAGGAGAGGGAGGTGGACGGGATTATTGGGATGGGATGGGACACGTGGCGTGTGGCTATTGCGAGAAGAGCAGCAAGCGGCAGGATGAGAACCGCCTCGCCCTTTGCTTGCTTTTGACCGGGGTCATGCAAGGGTGGCGTGCTCCCTCCGCTACCACTACAAGACAATCATCACTCTACAATTTTCGAAATTTGAAAATGCAGCCTCCATTCCGAATTGCAAGAAGTTTGGTAATTTTATGAATCTCACGTGTATAAACGCGTTTCTGTGAGTGCGTACTTGTCTAAGGCCATACACAATGTATGTTTGGTTCAACTAGCACATCTCATTATGGACATGCCGGCACTAAATTCCGAATCCACTAAATTACTTAGGGGCTAATTTACTCTCAAATGTGTCAAACCTACGCGTATACCTAGGTTGTTAATTTGATCCTACCGTAGTTTGTTAATTCCTAATACATCTCTCTAATACCTGTGTATGCTTCGAATATTAGATTTTGTGAACTGCAAGTGTTCACATGGATTGGCTTTGCTTCTTGTTAAAGAGTCGAAAGTTTGAGGTAGTGTTTTATGAACTTGTGAGTTCTCGTGATTTGTTTCTACTGTTATTTGTTCTACATCTTCACTTCCTAGTCTAGTGTCTACTGGTTCTTAGCATGGTTTGTTGATGTTGTTGCTATCATTATTCTCTACTGTGATTTCTTCAATCCATGGTTCTGGTGTACTGTCAGTTTTTCTTTATGTTCCTTATTATACATTGTTCTCTTGCTGTCACTTAGCAACTATTGGATTTGCTTTAAACCTCAAACTTGTGAGGTTCAGGACAAGTTCATGGACTTATATTTTGGATTCTACATCAAAAAAAGTTTTTCTTATGGTAAAACCAACATTTTAACCATGACCCCAATGGTTTTCTCTTTGATGTTTGTCTTGCAGGCTAGAATATTTAGAATAGCAAGATCAAGATAGGAAGTATTTAGATAGGTTTAGTTTAGGTTTCATGTTCTTCTCTTCCTTTGTAGTTTGTAATAGGATGAGATCCTATTTGTAATTTTCCTTTATGAAATCCTCATGTAATAAACCTTGTATCTATTTTATTATGAATGAAGATAAATTTATGAGCATTGTCACATTTTTCTTATATTTTTATGATTTTTATTTATTTTCTTATGTAGCTTTGTATTTCAATTCCACTTTGAATAAGTCAAACGTCAATTTTGAATTCAAATTTGATTCTATTTTGAACTAGAACCTTTATAGTGGAGTGTAAGTGTGTTTAAGTCTATGACTCAAATTTAAATGTTTGTTGAGTTCCTAAAGTTTGGAAATACAAGATTACTTTGAAATTTGAATTCAATCCCTAGTATTGACCTTAGTCAAAATTCAATACTAGAGTCAACTTCAATCACTTATATATTCTTAAAACAAAAGTTTGGACGGGCCCAACCAACCTAGAAACGGTCCCTTAGGGCCCATATGGGTCGAGGGCGGGCTAGCCTGCAATATGGCCCCCGTATTTATAGGCGGTTGGCTAGAACTGGGTGCAGTGGCGACGGTGACCGGCCGGTTGTATTGTGGTTGCGGAATTTATGGGCACGGCCAGACCCTCTTGAGATTGGTGTTTCCCTACAGGGACTTTGCGGGTCCGTTGGACCCGGCCGAACTTAACTAGGACTAGTGTGCCAGCAGCCGCGTTCGGTCGACTACCGCCTTTGGCAGTGGAGGTAGTTCCCTCCCGCAGGTTGTAGTTCTGCTGTCCCCAATTTGATCCACTTATAACCTCTATGCTTTAGACCTCACGGCGTTTCTCTCGGTGAGACGATGAGGGTGGCTTCGTGATCGTGGTGGCATATTCATGGACGATAAATTTGGTGGTGGCGATGCCTCGACCTCGCGCGGATCCTACGCAACGGTTTGCCCGGGGGTTGTAGGGAGGGTTTCGGGATAAGTCCTTGTTGGAACGTCCGACACCGACGCGGTGCCGCCCTCGGGTGGCATTCTTCCTCTATGGAGGGTGTCGGGGCTACTCTTCCCCCATTTCATTCTATGTGCCAGGGAAAATCCTAGGACCGATCTCTGGTCCAGGTAGTAGAGATTGCTTTTCCTCTTGAGGATGTTGCTTGGTGCTTGACAAGTCATTGCAAGAAGCGTGGTGGGACTTCTTCAAAGGGCGCAACGGTTGCGGTTGTGGGTCATCTGCCTATATCTTCATTTTGTTTCTTTGTTTCTTTTAGATGTGTGTTTGCTGTTATCCCAATATTTTCTTTCATTTCAGAACTATCATGATTATATCATGTGGTTGCTATATAAATATTGCATTGTGAAAGCGTATTTCGAGAAAGAGAGCACAACCGTCAGACCGTGCGCGAGCTAGAAAAATGTGAACCAGAGCGGAGGAGGAGGGCTAAATCTTCGACGGGAGCGGGTTCCAGTGGGGTTGCAATGATTTCGTTGAGCAAGAGCTCCTCCGCATCTTCCGTGGCAGTGTCGAACGGCAGCTCCGCCCTTGCCGTTGAGGTCATGCGGGTGCGCCCAAGGGAGCCGCCACTACGTCCCTGCTTTGAGCGGCGCCGGCGTACCTCCTCCTCTGACGGCAGCGGCGGGCGAGCTTGCAAGCCGGAGCTCTTGCCACGACGGGGAGAAGCGCGGCCGCTTCCGCCCAAATCGTGGCTCGATTGGCCGGCCATGGCAAGATGGGGGGTCGACACGGAGGTGGGCGGCAGTGGGCGGAATCAGAGACGGGGGTGGACGGCGGCGAGGGTTTCAGGGCGGGAAGAAAAAAGTGGATGCAGACCGCATCAAGGCGTCCCGCACCGAATATATGCGAGACGGATGAGCCTCAATGCGGGATACTGCAAAAAAACAATTGCGATATCTGAAAATGCTATTTTTTATCCGTGATATCATGTATCGGCCTAAAATTTTACGAGCCGGACGATATGTAGTATCTGGTAGAGATATTCTAATAGTGCGCACGATGTAGGCGTCGCGCCGAGCGTCCAATAGGAGCCGGACCAGGCTTCCAGACGAGAATCAGATCGCATACCGAATCCGTGTCTCTTGGTCCAGATGGAGCACGCGCGGCCTTGCCTCGACCGATCGATCGACGGTATTTAAAGGCGGGCAGACAGCCCGAGCCCGGCCGTATGACTAATAACGAGACGCAGATCGATCACGCATATGGCCGACGTCGAGAACCCCCACGTCGACGGCGGCGCGACGGCGGCGCAGGCGGAGCCCGCCGAGTGCAGCCGGTGGGCGTGCACGTGCGTCCTGTGCTGCGTCGCCCTCGCGCTCCTCTTCGTCTTCCAGTACACGGACGAGTTCTCCCAATCCCGCCGGGGCTCGACGACGACGACGACGGCGCTGGACGTCGCGGCGGCCGTCGCGGGGTTCGCGGTGCTATTCGTCCCGGCGGGATCATCTGCATCGTCTGTCTGCTCGTGATGGAGTGGCATCGCGGCAATCCGGAGCAGCACAGGCTCGTGGATAGCTTGATCCAGGCTGACCGTTGCTTTCTGGTTGAAGCTGCCCATCACTTTTGGCGTACCGTTAATTCACATGTGTTGGCACATGCGTATGCGTAGCTCTGTCTTATACTCTATCCGTTTTAAAATATAAGATGTTTTAGGTTTATAAAAAAAATAATCTAAACTTCTTTTAATATATAGATTCACCATATAGTTAAGTGAACATATATATATTAAAAAAAAATCTAGATAGATTTGTTTTACAAAATTAATCTTATATTTTAAAACGAAGAAAGTATTTCTTCATCGTTTTCGGTGTGAACCGGAATAACATGATCGTGCTCCTAAGTGTATGTTGTTGCGGTCAGTGTATTGTTTTCTGAAATTGATTGTTTGATTTAAGCAGTAATATATACATACTAGCTGAATGCCTGCGTGTTGCTACGGTTTCTTATTTTTCTGTTATCAGATGTGTCTCACATCTAAATAAAAAAATATACATATTATATTAATCCATTTCTATTATTTGTCAGTCAAATTATTTCATCGAGCATAATCATGGTCACGAGTCTTACCCAACTGCGCATGTCACGCCCAGAAAACCTGCCCGACTCGTCGCCCGCGTACCGACCCTTTCCCTTCGCGCGACGCACACCGCCAGACGCGTGATCCCAGCTACGCCTCGCTCTAGCTTGGTCAACCGTCAGCCCCGAACCCACGGACGCGGCTCGCCTGTGCCCGCGGCGTGCGACCATCAGCGCGCCGTGGGTACGTAGCGTGCATAGCGTGACCTCTTCCCCGCGCGCGCTGTATGGCGCACAAAAATAATTCGTAAATGCGATTATATACAGTCGGCAACGCCTTCCTTGAGCAAGCATCTCCACAAGGCTGGCCATGGGTGGGGACTTGGTTCAAATGCGGAAGTGGAGGTGTTACGCTTGGATCTAGCGGCGGCAAAAGCTCATCAGCTCTGCGGTGTCCCGTTTGCCTCCGCACGACCGAAAACTCTGTCGAACCTTAGCTGATTTGTTCATCTTACGGTGCTTTGATCTCTCCGTAGGTGAGATGCTGGCGTCGAACTGCTGGGTGCATAGCTCGAGTCGTCACGTGGTGCCTCCTTTCGTCAGCAAGAAAACCTGTGCCAAATTGTGGTTCGTCGTAAACCATATAGTACAGGAGCTGGAGGGCAGAACGCGGCGAGAGCCCATAATGCTGAGTTCCTACTGTTTGATCGAAATTTTCTTCCAACATGAATATTTAGATTCTTACTTCTTCCATGACCATGACACCTCGATAGTCTGGCCTGATTTATTGCCGATCCAGGCGACAGAGCTAGCTAGCCCCTTTGGCTACGCCGCCTTCCGGCCTTCCCTCCCATGGCCTGTCACCGCCGGCTTTTCCCTCTGGCTGGGAAAATGTCATCGTAGTCAGGGCTGGCGCCGCCGCGTTAAGCTTCACGAGTTTCTTTTGCAGGGAAGCGAATAGAGTATTTCAAAAAGATCCGTACAGTATTAACCATATTTAGATTGTTTTTGAGAATATAAGTAAAACATGATTGGAAAAATCAAACGGAAGTCACGGGATGGAGGCCACGTACCCGCGTCGCCCGTGTCCTGTGCGCCACCAACCCCACCCCCGCATGAACCCCTCTTCCCCGTCGCTCGCTAGCGCCGCCGTCTCTCTCCCTGGTTTCCCTCGTCGGACTCGCTTAGCTTGTCGGCCGTGCGCGCTCTGCCCGGCGACGCCATCGCCGGCCTCCCCTGCAAGCATCTGCCACCGCCCTGAGCGCCGCCGTCCGCCGGATGCCTCTGCCCCGCGAGCAGAGTCTCCGCGCCCTCCCTCTGCGTGCGTGCCTCCCTCGTCCTCGACGCAGGCCGTCAGATGTAGCCGCCGCTCAGGTCCGGCTCGCCGTCGCCGCTTGCGCCGCGCCATTGCTGCAGACCTCCTCAGGACAAGCCGTCGTGTCCAGGAGCTCCGCCTCGCCTCCATCCTATTAATCCTTGAAGGAATCGAGGTTGGATGCCCTGAATCGAGCGAACCGTCTTGATTGTGGCGGGCAGCCGTAGGAGGTCCGGGTAAGATTCGTGTCTGCTCTTTTTATCGGAACAGTGCGAACAGTTTTGGACTCGACGCCTTCGGGAACAAAAGGTCGGATAGAATTTTGGGTACGACGAAAACGTATTTTTGGTGGACGGAAACGTATTTGACTAACCTATCTCAAGGAAAATTAGTAGATACTAGTTGAATGCTCGTGCGTTACTACGACATACTAATTTTATCGATTTTGTCCAAAAAATTCCATTGCGTAATCTAGTTACGCATCATGGGCATCTAAATGCGAGCACTACTCCCTCGTTTCAAAATATAATATGTTTTAGCTTGTGTATCAATTATATCTAAACTACTTTTAGTGTAGGTTTATTCAGGATTAAAGTGAACCTACACACTAAAAACAGTCTAGATACATTTGCTTTACAAACCTAAAACATCCTCCTTCCGGCTCCCACCACAGCCCAGCCCCCGTGTGCGTGCGGCTGGCGAGCTGTGTGTGGCCGATGAGCTGCGATGCCAGGTAAGCCGCGTGCGGCCTTGCCTTGATGTGTGGATGCGGACGGTCGACATCTAGCTGCTGCTGGGGCTCGAGTGATGGCCAAAAATATCAATGATTTATGGCTCGAAATTAACAATAGATGCAAGGAATCGAATCTCCTCTCGTAATTGTAGATTGACGTGAGGAATCGAGCCACCTCGCCGGCCTCGAGCTTCGAGGGCGGCGGCGATGGCGCCGCCGAAGGTGGACGGGAGCAGTTGTGGTATATTTTCGGTGAAGAGAAACATTGATCGCTTTGCAGTTTACTGTAAAAAAGAGTCTCTAAAACTAAATAGATGCGGTACACGGGGACACTAACACGGGGGAACCGCAATTTTTTATGGTTTTGATCACTTTTATGAGATTTGTTCAGGCTATTTTTTGACCGTGTTTAGACCAAACGGTATCTAATAGAAATGCTCTAACGGATGAGATCCGTTTGCATCAGGAGTTGGCTGGTTTTCTGCGATGTGATAGCTAGTTAGCTGGTTTTTATCGCCTGATCTCGGCAGCATGACCGTGCTGTCGGACCAGTTTGCAGCAACAGCGATGGTACCAGCTGTCATATGTTAGGGGTGACCATGTGTGAGAGCAAGCCCAAGCCGAACAACCACGTGTAAGAGCACGGCCTGGTCCGTTTTGATGAAGCCACCGTCAAACCTCTTCAGGGAGTGTGTGAATTTTTCTGACTTCTGCCACTCGACGGCTGCCATATCCGAAGGCTCAACGACGGTAAAAGATGGCAAGAGGTGACCCGGGTCTGATCCGGATTTCTTCTCCAACACGGTCACCAGAAAACGTATAGACAAACGTACGAAAGCGTAAAAAACGAAAACCTCTTCAAGACAAATTATATAGTAGAGATATAGATAGATAGATAGATAGATAGATAGATAGATAGATAGATAGATAGATATCCCAAAGCATACACATACAACCATACACACGACCACACACCGGTGCGTATCTCGTCGATTTTCATTCACATGCATATATATACTTGTCCAGAAGATGCCTCGAGATGGCTATATTATCTTTGTTTGCCCTATTTCTAGCATCCCTCAAAGCTATTATACCTTTCAGAGAAAATTGCACATAACACCAAGGTTTGATGTCATTGTTACACAAAACACAGAGACAAAACACGGATCAAACCCTAGGTTTTGGTCTACTCTGTTACAACCGGCACAAATAGTGGATATAGTGCCTTAAACCGTAATTTACATGTGGGTCCTATATTTCTATATGGTATACCACAATTATATACGGTAAATTGAAAAATAGGAACATAGCGGTAGAAAATATAGATTATGCACATCAAAATATTGGATCATTAATATACTATTGTGTATATCATGGAGTGCATCGACATATAACCATATGAATAAGTACTCAACTTGATATACTCTAGATATACTCTCGAACGGGTCGACCACATAATATACTCTAGATATACTCTACATATGGTTATACTCATATGGTATAGAAATACATGGCTAACATGTTTTAAGGCCCTAATTCATCTATTTGGGCTAGCTGCAACAGGTTAAACCAAAACCTAGGGTTTGCTGCAACTAGTATTTTGTTTCTATGTTTTGTGCAAGAATGACACCAAACAGTGGTGTTATGTGCAATTTTCTCTTGCCTTCTGTGTCCTCTCTCAACCCCCCCCCCCCTCTCCATCAACACCCTTCTTATTTCAGCCACAAAAAACTTTCCATGTGGCATGCCCTTCTCTCCCCTAGAGGTTGTTTAGTTCTTTGCATCACGCTTCTTAAACACCTCCCTTCCTATTTTGTGTGTTGCTTTCTCTTTGCCCCATGTTATTATAGATGCTATCGATAAAAGCCAAAGGTTCACCAAGAGGCAACCTCTTAGCTCAAAGATCATTAAAGTGTTCTTTCATAAGATTAGCTAAACGTTCATTGATTTCAAGATCATGCTTGTCCTTTTTCTTTGGCTAGGAATTCTTTGACCTCGTTGGCCGTGAATCTTTTGCTAGCGCCCTCTTCATCTGAATCAACGATGTAACACTAAAAGTGGTAAAGCCCTTTTGGAAGATTCATTGGCTCTGATAATAATTGAAAGGATAAAGATGTTAACTTAGATATGGGGGCCTACAAAATTTATTTAATTTCTTTGTCAATTTAAATAAATTAAATGGCCTAATATGCAATCTAGGTGGAACAACCTATACGATGACCATGTAAACTTCAAGCTCGATGGCTATCACAAACTAACTAACACTAGTAAAGAGCTCATATAGAATAACCGAGGCACACATAGACGAAGATGTAACCTGGTATTCACTTTCTTAGGAGGGGTTACGTCATTGTTGGAGAGGTGTGGATTACCATGAATTACTCTCAAACGCTTCACCCTTATTCTCCTTGAGCCTCCTCCCACCCAATAGGAGCTTAATCACTAGTAGTAGGCCTTATGATGACCTCCAAAACCTCAAAATAATAATTCATGGAGCGATTCCACAACCCGGATGCTTTCGGACGACCCTATCCGCCTAGGGTTTCCCAACAACCATAGAGTAACAAGAAAAATCGATGAACTCAAGGGGTTCACTTTTAGTTCCGTGGCAGCGTAGATCGAGACCTCCTCTTGCTTTTCCTCAAAGGGATTTAAGTTTGGTTTGGAGAGTAGGAGATCTCCAAGCTTTTAGGTTCTCATTAATGGTGGAGAGAAATAGTGAGAGAGATAATATCGTTTGAGCTACTCAACCTACCCATTGTGGAAGAAGGAGTGGCATTTATGGTAGCTATGAAAATTGTTCATGTTTAAAGAAAATCTAGGTGGTTCGATATCCATGTTTGGCCGACCGTTCTAGAAGAAACATCCGATCGACCAGACCAGGACCGTAACCAATCTGGACACTTTTTGTTATGGTCCAGTTTAGGTCGGGTCCTATTCGGTTCAAACCAGAAGCGTCTAATTCCTACGTCGGTCCGTCTGGATCAATTATAGATGTCCAAAAATGTTTCAAAACATACATTTTGGAGTGGACGTTCCTTCTTCCTCTGATTATGGTGGAGATACTTGGCCCCCATTAAGCTCACCGAGATTAGCCTCTCATTAAGGTGACATGATGGTGGATATGCAATGATGATGATGTCATGGTGATTCAAAGAACAAAACAAAAGGCAAAAACTAATTTGGAATATATTTTTCGGGCATTACACCATGGGATTTATCAATCTACTGCGCATACATGGGAAGTGGGAGCTTTCAGTGGGGTCTGGCAGTGTGGATAGCGACGGGGACGATGCCAGTCCCCATTAAAAGAGTAGCGAGGTTGGTGGACCATGCATGTTCCTCTTCTTTATCGCCGACGCACGGGGCCCATGAGAACTAGTGGAGGACACATGCGGTCGCCCGCATGGTCCGCGTCTCCCAAAACCGAGCCCAAATTTAGGTTGGAAATTATGGGAGCTAGACGGACATATTTGTTTTTTAATCATGCAGAAGAGCTGCATGAATATATTAGAAGTAAGAATAATTATGACTGGCTAAGTTTGCATGTCATGGCTCCTAGGCCTACAAGAAGGGAAACTACTGAAACAACCTAAAAAAAACAACGACTTCACAACCTAAAAGGGAAAACGTGGACGACCCAAGAAGAAGAAGAAGAAGAAGAAGAAGAAGAAGAAGAAGAAGAAGAAGAAGAAGAAGAAGAAGAAGAAGAAGAAGAAGAAGAAGAAGAAGAAGAAGAAGAAGAAGAAGAAGAAGGGATGTTAGGTATTCGGAAGCGTGAAACGACTCGAGCTAGCTAACACCCGGTTCTACTACTTTTTAAGAAAGATGACAGTTTCTTTCCCGCCAAATCGACCAGGTAATTAGCATTACAAGGGAGTCCGGTATGTTTGTGCTTGTACCCTGCAGCCTCCTCCTAGTTGTTCTCCACCATTGTCGTAGAGAATTATCCATGTGAGGCACATATTGATATAGGCCAGCCAAATTCAGGATAGAACCCCAAATGATATTAATGGTGTCATAACCTATAAACAGGTGTCGAGTGTATTCCTTTGCCGTATTGCAAAAAACACATATCGTTGGCCAATCTCTCCACTGTCCATACCCTTCCCTTAATGAACAACCGGATCCCAATTTTGCGTTTGAGAGGGGCACAAGGTTTCCAAATTGCACCAACAACAACACATTGGATCTTTGTTTGAAAATGAGCCTGAAACATGGACGGAAAGATTCGCGGGCATGGTCTGTTTGCGATGCCCCACTGGGTCTTGCACTGTCATCTGGCCGGTCTAACAGAATTGAGCGGTGCTATTCGTCGTCAGCTGGATCATCTTCATTGTCGGTCTGCTCGTGATGGAGTGGCGTCGTGGCAATCTGTAGGAGCACACACTATTAGAAAACTAGCTATAGATGGACAGACAATCTGTGGCGCATGGCTCTAAAAATGCGCCACAAAAGTTATTCTGCGCCACAAAAGTTATTCTGTGGCGCATGGCAATTGGAGATGCGCCACAGAAGTTTGGTGGACCCGCCACCGGGGTTGGGCTCCCTCACTTTCTATGGCGCATATGTCCATATGAAAGTGAGGAACTTCGATGGCGCATATATAGATATGGGGTGTGGCTACACCAAGGTCGGCCTCGTTTTAACAAAAAATAATGTCAATTCAGAGCCCACTAATATTTCTATTTTTGAAATAGAAAAAGCAAATGAGTTTTATCTTTATTCTAAAAATGGATACACTACTCAGCCGCACTTTATCTCACGTATATAATTACGAAATCAAAAAAATTGAAATGTTTTCTAGCTCAAACTTTTTGTACGATTCAAGATCTGTTTTTACCGTTGGGCTTGTCGCGACGAGATCTTCAAAACTAGATCCCATGTTGATATGTTTCGACTATTTTTTTGGAAGATGTAAATTTTTAAAAGTTACATCCGATCAAAGTTACATCCAATTTACAAAAAAAGTTATATCCAAGTTATCAAAAAGTTACATCCAGCAAAAAATTACATCTTAATTAGCAGAAAAAGTTACATCATTCAACAAAGAAGTTAGATCCAAGTTAGCAGAGAGAGTTACATCTAGCAAAAAGTTACATCCTTAAAAAAAGTCATCGAAACATATCAACATGGAATCTTGTTTCGGAGATCTCGTTATGGCTAGTTCAACGATGAAAATAAAATCTAATTTAGATGAACAGTTTGAGCTAGAAAGCATTTTAAATTTTTGGAATTTGTAATTAAATGCACAAGTGGAAGCATGTAGTGGCGTGACGTTTTGGCCAGCACAAGGTAAGTCTCGTAATTAAATGCACAAGTGGAGGCGTGGGATGGTGATCCTGGGGCCGCGAGACGTGACCTTAGTTTGTGCCAGATCAAGGTTAACCTAGAGATAGATTCTACGATAGATATGCGCCACAGAACATGGAAACCCAGATTTCACCCCCCCCCCTCCCAAACGTCTTTTAACTTTTGTAAAATATAAACAAAAATAGTAATAAAAAAAATTAAAAATAATTCCTTTGAGATGTAGTTGTATTTTGGGGTATAGTTGTAGGGGAAATAGAAAAACATGAATTTCGATGTATTTTGCAAAAAAGGTCATGGGACAGTAAAACGGTCATAACTTTTGCATACGATGTCGAAAAAAAAAGTTTAATATACGAAAATGATCGTCTCGAAATTTCCTACTCGATTTCAACGCCGGAGGTCGTTGAACTTTTACAGCTTCCCCAAATTCAAAAAGAGTAAAAAGTTATGGCAGAAAGAAGATTTTTTTCCTGTAAAAAAATAAAAAAGAGGGAGAAACTTCTGTGGCGCATTTCTCACATATGCGCCACAGAAATGTTGGGATCGAATTTTGAATTTCGGTGGTGCCCTTCTCTTCTCTTTTATCCTTCTCCCCTTTACTCCTATCCTCCACTTCTTCTCTTCCTCCCCTTCTTCCTCCACTTCTTCTCTTCCTCACCTTCTTCCTCTCATTCTTATCTTCCTCCTCTTCTTCTCTTCCTTCCCTTCTTCCTCTACTTCTCGTCCTCTCCTCCTCCTTCTCCACTCTCCGGCCAACTCCTCCTACTCCGGCCATGGCCTCCACCACCTCCGGCGACACCTCCTCCAGCGCCTCCTCCCACTCCTTCTCCTACTACTCCTCCTCTTCCACCGACGACCTCCTTATCCTCCTACTACGGCGACCCCTCCTACTCCGGTGACCCCTGCCCTCCTACTCCACCTACATCGGTGGCCTCCTATTCCGGCAACCCTTCCTCTTACTCCTCATACTCCTCCTACACTAGCGGACTCCTACTCTAGCGACCCTCCGCCTCCAGCATCCACCTCCACCATCCACCCACCACCCACCTCCCACTCCGGCCACATCTGGCCGGGTTTTTTTTGAATTTTGAAAAAAAAAACATCAGTGACGCATATTGGCAATATGCGCCACAGAAGTTTGAGATCTGATCCAGAACTTCTGTAGCGCATTTTGGCAATATGCGCCACAGAAGAACTACACTTTAGTGGCGAGATAACAGTGGTGTGTACCATATGCGCCACAGAAGTTCCAAAATGATGCGCCACTGATAGGCCTTTTCCTAGTAGTGGCAGGCTTGTGGATAGCTTGATTCAGGCTGATCGTTGCTTTCTGGTTGAAGTTGGCCAACACTTTTGGCGTTCCGTTATTTCTTCTTCGTTTTCAGTGTGAACTGGAATAGCATGATCATGATGTATATATGTCGTTGTGGTCAGTGTACTGTTTTCTGTAATAATTGATTGATTTGGGAAGCAATATATATCCCAAAGCATACACATACAGCCATGCACACGACCACGCACAGGCGCGGAGGATGCCTTGAGATGGCTATATTATCTTTGTTTGCCCTATTTCTAGCATCCCTCAATCCTATCATGCCTTTCCGAGAAAATTGTACATACCACCAAGGTTTGGTGTCGTTGTTATACAAAACACGGAGACAAAACATGCACCAAACCCCATGTTTTGGTCTAATCTGTTGCAATCGGCCCAAATAGTGGATAAAGTGCCTTAAACCGTAATTTACATGTGGGTCCTATATTTCTGTATGGTATACTACAGTTATACGGCAAAATTAAAAAATGAGAGCATAGCGGTAGAAAATATAGACTATGTACATCAAAATATTGGATCATCAATATACTATTGTGTATATCATAGAGTGCATCGACATATGACCATATGAATTAATACTCACTTTGATATACTCTAGATATACTCTTGAACGGGTGGACCAGGAAATATACTCTAGACATACTCTACATATGGTTATACTCATATACGGTACAAAAATACATAACTAACATGTTTTAAGGCCCTAATTCATCTATTTGGGCTAGCTATAACAGATTAAACCAAAACATGGGGTTAGCTGCAACTAGTGTTGTGTTTCTATGTTTTGTGCAAGAATGACACCAAACCTTGGTGTTATGTGCAATTTTCTCCTGCCTTCCATGTCCTCTCTCAAAATCCCCATCTCCGTCAACACCCTTCTTATTTTAGTCACAAAAACACTTTCCATGTGGCATTCCCTTCTCTCCTCCAGAGGCTATTTAGTTCTACGCATCACGCTTCTTAAACACCTCCCTTCCTATTTTGTGTGTTGTGTTCTCTTTGCCCCATGTTATTATAGAGGCTATCGATAAAATCCAAAGGTTCACCAAGAGGCAACCTCTTAGCTCAAATATCATTAAAGTGTTCTTTCATAAGATTAGCTAAACATTCATTGATTTCAAGGTCATGTTTGTCCTTTTTCTTTGGCTAGGAATTTCTTGACCTCGTTGGCCGTGAATATTTTGCTAGCGCCCTCTTCATCTGAATCAACCATCTAACTCTAAAGGTGATAAAGCCCTTTTGAAAGAGTCATTGGCTCTAATAATAATTGAAAGAATAAAGATGCTAACTTAGATAGGGGTGAATAGGTTCTACAGAATTTATGTAATTGCTTTGTCAATTTAAATAAATTAAATGGCCTAATATGCAATCTAGGTGGAACAACCTATACAATGACCATATAAACTTCAAGCTCGATGGCTATCACAAACTAACTAGCACTAGTAAAGTGCTCATATAGAATAACTAAGGCACACAGAGACAAAGATGTAACCCGGTATTCACTTTCTTAGGAGGGGGTTACATCATTGTTGGAGAGGTGTGGTTTACCATGAATTACTCTCAAACGCTTCACCCTTCTTCTCCTTGAGCCTCCTCCCACCCAATAGGAGCTTAATCACTAGTAGTAGGCCTTATGATGACCTCCAAAACCTCACAAAAAATTCATGGAGCGATTCCATAACCCGGATGCTTTCAAGCAACCCTATCCGCCTAGGGTTTCCCAACAACCATAGAGTAGCAAGCAAAATTGATGAACTCAAGGGGTTCACTTTTAGTTCGGTGGCACCATAGATCGAGACCTCCTCTTGCTTTTTCTCAAAGGGATTTAAGTTTGGTTTGGAGAATGGGAGAGGGGTAATATTGCTTCAGCTAGTCGGAGGTGGTGTTTTGGCTCCCAAGTACAAATGAATCCATTATAAAAAATACATTAAAAATAAAATTTAAAAATTCAGAAAAATTTGAACATAAATTTTGCATGTACATCCGGATATTATATGTCTGTACACAAGTTTCTGGAAAAAACAAACATTTTATGTGGCTTGTGTAAAAATGATAAAAAACATGTTCGTAAATAGACACTTTGGAGCAATGAAATTTGTCTTTTTACATGGGACACCTAGGATGTTCTTTTCACATGTAAACTTGTGTACGAACATATAATGTTCAGATATAAATGCAAATATTTTTTTTAGAAATTTTTAACATTTTAAAATATGTTTTTACATAATGGGTTTCTTTGCACCCGTAAGTCGAATTGGATTTCTACAGCTAGTCAACCTACCCATTAGGGAAGAAGGAGTGGCATTTATGGTCGCTCTAAAAATCGTTTATGTTTAAAGAAAATCTAGGTGGTCTGATATCCAAGTTGAGCCGACCGTTCTAGAACCAGAAACTTCTGATCGACCAGACAAGTGACCGGAACCATTCTGGATAGTCTTTGTTATAGTCCTGTTTAGGTATGGTCCTATTCGGTTCAAACCATAAGCGTCTAATTCCTACGCCGGTCCGCATGGATCAATTCTAGACGCCCAAAAATGTTTCAAAACATACCTTTTGGAGTGGACGTTTCTCCTTCCTCTCATTATGATGGAGATACTTGGCCCCCATTAAGCTCACCATTAAGCTCACCAAGATTACCCTCTCATTAAGGTGACATGATGATGGATATGCAATGATGATGATGTCATGGTGATTCAAAGAACGAAAAAACAGACAAAAAATAATTTGAAATACTCCCTCCGTCCCAAAATAGATGTCTCAAATTTGTTAAAATTGGATGAATCTAGCACTGTTTAGTATATAGATTCATCCAAAATTTGAAAAACCTAAGACATCTATTCTTGAACGGAGGGAGTATATTTTTCGGTCGTTACACCATAGGATTTATCAAGACTGTCTACTGCGCATACATACGAAGTGGAAGCTTCTACTAGGGTCTGGGAGCGTCGATTGCGATGGGGACGACGTTAGTCCCCATTAAAAGAGCAGCGAGGTTGGTGGATCACGCATGTTCCTCTCCTTTATCGCTGACCCACGGGCCCTGCGAGAACTAGTGGAGGACACACGCGGTCGCCCGGACGGTCCGCGTCTCCCCAAAGCGAGCCCAAATTTAGGTTAGAAATTATGGGGGCTAGATAGACTGATTCGGTTTTTTTGAATCATGCAGAAGAGCTGCATGAATATATTAGAAGAAAGAATAGTTAGGACTGGCCAAGTCTGCAAGTCATGACTCTTAGGCCTACAAGAAGGGAAACATGTAGGAAACAACTGAAACAACCTACAGAAACAACGACTTCACAACCTAAAAGGGAAAAGGCAGACGGCCCCAAGAGTGAAGAAAGGATGTTAGGTATCCGGAAGCGTGAAATGACTCGAGCTAGCTAACACCTATTGATTTGCTTCAGTTTTAATTTGCTCGATGATGATCTGGAGCGGTTTTTTAAAGACACGACAATTTCTTTACCACCAAATCGATCAGCTTAAGAGAAACGCAATCGCTTGCAAAACGGATTCCGTACACATAAAGAAAAACGGACTCTGGAAAAAAAAGCATAGCGCACGTTTATCTTTGCGTCGACGCAACTAGAAATCCTAAGATCGACCGGGATTTAGGCCTAACGGCCAAGGAAAAATAGCCTAGCGCTCGCTGTAAGCGACTCCATTGTATGTTACCTTAGATGTGATGTGAATATAATGAATATAAACAAGCAACAATTTCAGTTATCTTATCGTTGAGTATTAATTTTTAAACGCTAATTTGTTCACTCATAAAATGCTCGAGAGATATAGAAACGTCTCATGTACTAAATTGGTGGGTAAAGCTGGATTTCTTTAAATCGATCATTCAAATATTAAACCCACATCAACATAGGTTGACATTGATGGGAATTCTTCGACAAAGGCCTTGGTGTTGCCAGTCTTGGAGGGAGCAGACGATCGAACATGTATCGGAGTCCCAATTCATATCTCAGTGATTTATTCGACCTCCTCTACTTCATCTACTCCCCACCTCCATGGGAGGCAAAGGCCTTCATGGAGTAGGGCGAGGTGGCGATGTCAGAGCATGTCTCATGTGTATCAGTTGGCCTGGTTGAAGCGACAAATAGGGTAAGCAGCCGCGTCGGGCAACATGTAGCGCCATGTTGACTTGTTGAAACTGGCTTGTTTCTGCGACACTCTACCAACAAGAATTTATTATGTGTGTCTTCGTAGCATAAATTTTTTCTTCCGATGCAACGCACGGGCATATTTGCTAGTTGGATCTAATCTATGGAGCGCGTTGCGGAAGTGGTTGAAGAATCTAGGATCGGCACCGTGAAACTAACCGCTCTGATACCATGTGGAAAATATTGATCCCTTGTGGGGGTTTATATAGAGTTACATGGTGTAGGTGGAGACTTGGAATACAAGATGTAGAGTCCTGATATATTTTTAGCCTATACACGTATACGTACTCTAACAATGGCAACAATGGGCTCCTCTAGCGTAACTCGATGTCACGGCACCGCACGACTAGGCGGAAGCGGGGAAGGGGGCCGTGCGCGCGGCAGGGAAAGTAAGAGGACAACAACTCGGATCGAGGCGGAGGGAGGCCGGGCACACACACGGGAGGTTACACGACAAACAACGAGGGGAGGGGGAGGTTGGCATCTTGCGGGTGAAACTTTCACCCGCGACAATTTCTCGAGTTTTGAGGTTAGTTGTTGCCAACTATGAATAGTTTGCGAAAATGTTTGCTCAGTTCCCTAAACTTTAGGAACAAAAACATTTATAGACATGATCTTGGAGCTATTTTTGTAGCAAATGGGGCAATTATAGGTGTTTGAGGTGCTATAAAATTATGACAAGGTGAACATGCTAAACCTTATCGTCCATCGACACATAAACACGCCAACTTATTGTTATGTGTGAACCGGCCAACGAGTACCTGCCATAGTTCACTGTAATGCAAAATAGTTTATGTGTAGGACAACTCGGTTTGCTGCTTAGAATTTGAACTATAACATGTGGATGATAAGAAATGTGATTTTAGCGTGCACGCTATTTCTAATGCAATTTTTCGGTCTATTTCTAATATTGTTGTCTATTCTTTGTATGATACTTCCTCTGTTTCAATGAATAAGGCGCTCTCGTTTTCATGTTTTTTCTCTGACCAAGAGTTACTCTAAATATATAAAAATTATCGGTACCATCTTGGAGGCGTTTTGCGTCGTTACCCTCTTAGGACGTCATCGTAGAGTCCCGATACCTCTCAGTTTTGTTTTTGTCTTTGGTGTCACGTTTTGGTTTTTCCATGTTTTTCTTTTCTTTATTTTGATCTGCTTTGTAAGAGGTTCTCTTCACCATGTTGTATCGGTTCGACCGTTATGGCTTTATTTATAAAACTGAGAGAATAGCCTGTTTTAAGGAGGTACATTGCTCTGAACTATACGCCCTACACCATATCAGGACATATCTCGATGTGTACTTACTAACTTGATCGATTCAATAATAACTTATGAGTTGAAGCGCAATTGCACATGTATTGTGGTGTGGTGAGCACGCATACACACTAACCGATCGATCATCCGGTGCGCATCACCGACACCGACCGGCTATTGCTCGTTAGTCAATTTCACTCATGTGTACCGATGTGATGAAGAATTAATGCAAGCTTTGACAAATGACCCCAACTCAACGCAAAGAACTAGTGGACCGATTCAATGATGACCCCAACTCAACGCAATTGATCAGAGTATTAGAAAACATCATTGAGAAAATGGGACTTTGGCGGGGTGGCGCCGTGTGGTCCACCGATGCACCAAGCGAGCTTGGAGCGGCGCTGCTCGATCCACTCGCAGCCGACGAACCAACGGGTTACCGCCTCCAATTTTCCGGCGTAGAGCGGAGTGTTGTCCACAATCTCCGGAACCAAGGGATGACAACGATGGGCTCCTCTAGCGTAACTCGATGTCGCGGCGCCACACGTCTAGGCAGAAGCTAAGAAGGGGCCGGTGCGTGCGGCAGGGAAAGTAAGAGGGGTTAGCCATGACAAACTACGAGGGGATGGGAGGGGAAGGTTGGCATCTTGCGGGTGAAACTTTCACGCGCGACAGTTTCTCGAGTTTTGGGGTTAGTTGTTGCCAACTATGAATAGTTTGTAAAAATGTTTGCTCAGTTCCCTAAAATTTTGGAACAAAAAACATTTATAGACAGGATCTTGGAGCTATTTCTGTAGCAACCGCGGGCAACTATAGGCGTTGGAGGTGCTATAAAATTATGACAACAAGGTGAACATGCTCAACCTTATTGTTCATCGACATTTAAACACGCCAACTTATTGTTATGTGAACCGGCCAACGTACCTACCATAGTTCACTGTAATGAAAAATAGTTTATGTGTAGGACAACTAGGGTTTGCTGCTTAGAATTTGAACTATAACATGTGGATAATAAGAAATGTGATTCTAGCGTGCAAGAGTGCAATGTTTCGCTCTATTTCTAAAACTGCGGTCTGTTTTTGTACGACACTCCCTCCATTTCAATGAATAAGGTGCTCTCGTTTTTATGTTTTTTCTCTGACCAAGAATAAATATATATAAATTATCGATATAAAATTAGCACCATAAAAAGTATTTTTCAATACGGATCCAGCAATAGTAATCATGTACAATATAATCAAGATATTGTTTCTCAATTTTTCGATCAAAATTTGTTTTAAAATGCCTTATTTATAGGAATGGAGGTAATACTAACTATGATGGATTAAATAACTTATGTGGTGAGCACCCATATACTCTTATCGTCTATTGCCCATCACCGACATTGACTGCATAGTTAATTTCACGTATGTACGGATATGATTAAGATATAATGACAACTTTGATTAATGACTCGAGCACGGGTATACTCAACGCAAAAGCTTGGACCGATTCAATGGCGCCTCGACGTCGTGCTAGCTGATACTACTCCCTCTGTTAGGGATTATAAGGCCTATGGACCATTTTGATAGGATTAAGAAAAGCAATAACTTATCCACTTGATTACTACATCCATCAATAGTTATACATGCATGAGAGAAGAGAAAGAAAAAGAAGACCATGCATTGGATGAGAGATGGTAATAAATGAGAAAGGACTTATAATTTCTAACATTTTAAAAAAGCTCTTAGGCCTTATAATCCCTAACGGAGGGAGTACTAGCTAATACTTCCCCTGTTTCAAACTATAAGATGTTTTAGGTTTGTGAAGAGAATATATATCTAGACTTGTTTTAGTGTGTAGATTTACTTCAAACATGAGTGAACCTATATACAAAAATTAGTCTAGATACATTCTCTTTACAAAGCTAAAACATTTTATATTTTAAAACGGAGGGATGGAACTATAGTGGTGAAATATACCACAGATTGCAGCCGTTAGGGTGGAAAATATAATGGTGAAATCGGATCTTTTTCCTTTGTGTGCTATTTTCATGTACCTTTGCAAACCTTCAAGTAACAAGTATGATGCGACATGTATGTGAAAAAATGATTACCTGGGAGCTGGGTCCTGCGCACATGGCCAGAGTAGATTAGCTACTAGTTGTTCTTGAGCATGAACTAATAAAGTACTATGTGTTCTTGTGATTCACATCTCTGATCTTAAATGGAAAGGGCTTTTTAATGTCCAATTGAACTTTCTGATAGCATTACTGGTTATTCCTGCTCCAAATTTTGTCTTGCTGCAATCCACATTATAGCAATGCTCTAAAGTAACAAATCCAATTGAACTCTGTGAAAGCGGTACTAGCTATTCCTGATCCTTCTTCTGCGTTGCTGCAATCCATATTGTAGCAATCCTATAAAGTAACACATCTGATGTTAGCTGCTTGTTGATAGGTTTGTCATCTTGTTCCCTACAGGTCAAGTAACACTCTGGATGATGAGTGAGTATTAGGTAATAAAGATCAAGAAAGGCTTCAATGTATGGCAGTAATTGAGAACAAGTTCTTGTAATCGACACTAAACAATGATTTTATAAAGGAAGAGCTATGATCTAAGGTACAAAAAATCATAAGTTCATTATCAATGTTACTGAAATATTTCAGCATTATAAATATTTATCTTATCCAATCAGACAATTTTATTTACTTTTCTTTTGGATGTACATCTGAAACTATATGTTGTTCAGCATTAAAAATATTTTTAAAAATTCAACCAGATTATTTATTTATCTAGATGTTATTTGTGTTTTTCAGGTCCTGTCTGGTGCTTGACTTGCATCATTTTGCTTTTTTAACAAGCTATTATGTCTATTAGCTGAATGGTGGTCAAGTTATTGCCTTAGGTCAAGAAATACCGCCTCCATATCCTTGGGTAGAAATAGACATCCTTTTCTTGGGAAGATTTGTCTTCCTTACTATCTGCCAGCTTTTTTTTTAGGACGGCGGACACCTCTTTCCGAAGTGCATGCCTGTCAAAGCTATATATATGGCGATCCCTTCTGTTAGAGGATGTCCGGCTCCAACTAATTGAATGTCAATCTTCAATGGACCTGCAACCTATCATGTACGGGAACTGTCTGAATTCTTGGCTGGTAAACCGAAGGTGCCAGTAGCTGTTCAAGTGGAACTGGAAGCCCACTCGAGAAAATATTACTATCATGTTCAACCTGGATGGCGCCTTTGCTGAGAGAACAATAAAGATGGGCAGCAGCTGTATGTGCAGCAGCTGGATCTCTGAATGTGTGCGTCTTGACATTCCAGGCAAAAACTGAAGCGCTACACCAAGCTATCCTCCTCGCTGATCAAATGGGCATAGGCCGTGCGACTGATCGCATGACTGATCTCTGAATGCCCCAATCTTGCACCGTTGGGTATTATAAGTTCAGGCAAATAAAGTTTCTCTTGAACATTAATTTTATCGAAACAGAGATTGTTCACTGTCCATATTTATGTAAGAAGCCTGCTCACGCTCTGGTGTTGCTAGGGGCTAGCGCTGTCTATGGTCACCATGTCATCTGGACGACAGAGGTGCCTGACTTAGTAGCCGATAACCGGGCAATTTAGCCTCGTCTTAATGGAATACGAGGGGGACATATACACCGGGATGGAGGGAGTAGTACTTCTGCAACCCATAGTCATGTACAAAATGTGATATAGACTCAAGGGTAGATTGTAAATGTATTTCTAAACCTACACACTTGCATAAATGTTGTCTTGGCAACGCAGATCCAGAATTATCGAAATAAACAAGGTTTACAAGCATGAGATGATACTTCTAAGCGCCTGAAGCGGGCAAATTTCCAAGGCGCTGCTAGGAGCATCCTAAGGCGGACGCCTCAGAAACAATGCAGTTATGATCGCTACACCAAAACAAGACCAATGAGCTAGATAAATGGCAGCAACAATGTTAAGAAAAACTGCAATGTTGCAGGATATATATGGCAACAAACTCTGAACCACACGAGCAGCACATCTCTATACTAACAGAAGCAAAATAGAGCCAAAAACAGAACTGGTTAGCTTGATGTGGTTGTAGAGAGCCAATAGAAAGAAAAAATAAATTCCAATACAAAGTATCTACAGACCTAATGAAACGAACTAGCTACAACCAGCTACGAAGAAAAAAAATGTCGATTCAAAGTAACTGACGGCATTTAATACTCCCTCCGTTCCAGGGCGGCTTATATTTTTTTAAAAAAGTCAAGCTACGAAAAGTTTGACCAAACTTTTAGAAAAAAAATAGAACTATGATATTATATAGATATCATATGAAAATATGTTTCATGATGTATTGAAGGGTATGAATTTTGTATTATAAATATTAATATTTTTCTTTAAAAACTTGATCAAACTTTATGTAGTTTGACTTTTGAAAAAAAAAATATAAGCCTTAAGCTCTGGAACAGAGGTAGTATAAAAAACGTACAAAACTCTAACGTCCCGGACTGCCACCCAATTTATCTTGTTTGGAATTTATAGTAACAGAGCTACTAACTAGTAGCATTAGCAAAAGTAGGATGATACAAACACATGTAGACGACATCAATAAGTCAAGGGGAATATATTTGCTCAGTTTCATAAAAGCTGATGCACACGCAGCTCAACATTAGATCGATTTTTATGTACAACAAGAACAAAACAGCACTGTGATCAACATCGGTAAGACAAAACAGCACCGAGATCATGGTAAGCATGGTAGTAGCACATCTGGATGTGCTAGTAGTACTTTTCTTTTCCAGGACAGTCATGTGCTACTTTGGTATTTATCATCGTATTGGAACTCTTTCATGGGCAAATATCAGGATAGAATAGGACCTCTGCATTCCAAAAATCAGGTCGCACCTGACCGGCCAGGAAGCGCCTCTAGTGATGTTAAAACCAATCCAGCAACCTATTTTTGTCATGGACCTGATTGCGTCCCTGAGCAACTTAGTCATGTTGTTCTTAGCAGTAAGCTGTGGCCACTGAACTTACCGTCGAGATTGGGGCATTCTTTCACAATATGATAGCACAATTTTTGTCACATCGATAAGAAACTCGGAGTAACCTTCTCAACATGAAGTGTTCACAAACCAAATACACTGTTTAGCATACGCACATCACTGCAACGATCTAGTATGAAGTACGGACTGATAAGTGCTCGTAAAAGGTGTCTTGCAGCTTGCTGAACACGGCGGAGTAGCTCTCTTCTAGTAGAGCTGGCCACCGAGCACATGGCTGGACTCTTTTCATAGGCCCTGTCACGGCAACTAGACAAGCAGCATCTGTGTACAAACCATAAGAGGGATTATCAGAAGATAGATAGCTCTACTTAAAAGAGCAGAATATCGAGTGAACATTAGTAATGTTGCCAGATGTTGAAAAAGAGTTGCCTTGTAGAATATCATCATAAGCAATCTAACTTAAGCAATCAAAAAATGCAACCTGAGACGTGAACTCACCTGTTGAAAAGTAATGATATATTCATATAAGTGTAACAACCACACTTCTACATACAGCTACACTACGGCCTCAAACTTACTCCATGCATTTTCTAGTCAATAGTCCAGGTCACCGTACCTCTAGTTTTAGCTGAAACCAGTACAAACAAAATTGAAACCTGCAAAGATAAGGGAAACACAGAATTAATTCAAAGAGAAACTGCTGCAGACAAATGGTAATCTTCTGTGGATTTGTACGTGATATGTATATTTTCTTTTCATAAAGGCTTCACTTGTAACATGTGTCTTTAATATAAATATTGTAAAGTGAGACTAACTTTACAAAACTAAGATGATAAATATTTGGCTACCCTATTCATTATGTGACAAGCAACATTGCACATAAGAGGGTTCACAAACAATTACAGAGGGCGGTAGAGTTATGCTACGAGTGACAAAAAAAACGCAAAACCCAGTAGGGGGTTGTGGCATATGTGATGAGCAAGATAGTCAGATGCTAGTTTGTGCAGACTTTGGATGATGACAAGCTCAATCAAAACGGCCTGCATCCACCTATCTGGGTGTTTCCTATCAAAGAGTAGAAAATGGGGGGCCTTCAACTGCAAACATCACTAAAGTGAAACCACTCTATAATACCAATACAGAATCAACTTGGAACTGCTTGTTGTGTAATCGTCACGAACTAATTTTTGCATACGTATTACTTCAATTCATCGTCCAAACTGATGGTATATGTTTTTGGATAATGCAAACCCGTCAGGAACATGTTTCACTCTCTCTCCATCAAATACAGGAGTCTTAGCCTTTCTCCACATACATGCAAATTTTGAACAATTATATTTTCCTGCCTAGTTTGAGATTTTCTTCACTTGTTGGTCTATAATGGCATGAGCGTGTTAACAAATGGAAGAAAACAGAAGTAGCATCTAGAGCACCGACAGTTTAACTCACATCCAGATCCAGGAATCCTGCTAGTATGTTGGATATTAATTTGATCAAGGCGTATGCCGTAGTTAGTCAGTGTGTTCAAGATTTTGTGCACTCTGTTATCAACATCTGCACATCTGATTTCAACCATCTTAAGACAGTCGGATGCAACTGAATGTCCCACTGGTTTGTATATTCCTTCCGTTTCCATTACATATGGAGGTACCTAACATAAAAAAAAATACTAGATCAGTCAGTAAAATCATTGTTGGTGACTTTAATACACGCGTCTATCCATCTTAGAACTATGTACCTTAGAAAGTTGAATAGTAAGCTTCTCCAGAATTGGTGAGTGTTGGAGAAAGCAAATTAACGCATTGTGGTCAGCGGCCAAACACCAGTCATTGAGTAGCAGAGTCTTTAACTTGGTAAATGTAGGGCACCACCTTAAATCCCTGTTGAAAACAATCTAGAGAAGTGCAAAAGATCAGGTTGGATCAAAATAAGGAACATTTTGATTTTTAAAGTACGTTTAAAATGCAACATGAATTTGGAGTTGCGAGCATACCACATCAGAATCAGCCGACAACTCCAAGTATGTAGCTTCGGACAAGCCCTTGAGAAATATGCTGTTGTTGCGGTCACATCGAGCCCCATATTCCGGATCTCCAGGGTCCCCGTAGTAATAATAACAGCCACCACATGCTTCGCTTTCAGCACCACTACAGCCATCAAACCGGTCCTGAGAGCAATGGTCGCTACAGTCATCGCTAAGCATAGCAACTGCCCTTGCTAACCGCGGCAAGCTTCCGAGGAACGGAATCCTCCCCCGGTCGAATCCAATCAATTCGAGCGAAACGAGAGCTGGGAGAGATATCAGAATGCGATAATACTCGGAAGTATAGCAGCTCGCGATGCGCAGATGTTTCAGAGATGGAGACAAGATCTGCTGGACGAAAACATCGCAATCCTCCATGTTCAGGTGGACCAGTGCCGGGCAGCCTGAAAAATCGACAACGCTGTCGTTGACGGCGACACCGATGAGCTCTAATCTGGTGAGGTGCTGGGAAACGAGATGCAGATTGTCAGATAGAGGCGAGGCTTCCTGCTCCTCGACGACACGGACCCGGAGCGCCCGGACTTGGGACACAGCTTGTCAACAACCAGCCTACACCTGTGACTAACAAGAGCTCAGCAAGCAAGGAGAGAAACCAAGAGCGGCCCAAGAGAATCTCCAAGAAGCCCAGTCGGCTTGCAGGCCCTGAATGGGTCGTCTAAGGCCTTGTAACAGGAATAGCGCTCCTTATTTCCTATATGAGACTAGAGAATAGGGCATTTAACGCGCTTGAATCGAATAATCGACGGCGGTGCCGTAGAAAGGACGGCAGTGCCGTGGATCCTAATCTAGCTCGGAGGGTGGAAGGGTGGATCGGGCTAGAATCCTAATTATATCCCTCAATTCCTTGTCAATTCCACCATTGAGTAGCTGGGATCTTACAATTGGTATCTAGAGCCATAAGATCCCCAATCTGGATTTTCCCACACACCACCACGCTACTCGTCTAGCCGCGCGCCGCCGATCAGACGCCATGGACGCGCTGTCGGAGGAATCCAAGGCACTCTACAACATCCTCATGGCAGATACGAAGGAGGAGTACGAGTCCCGCTTCCTCGAGCACAAGAAGGAGATCCTGGACGCTGTCAAGATCTTCGTCGACGACACCGGGAAAAAATTCAGGAGCGTCAACTCCTCCATTGACGCAGTCGCTGCTACTGTTGAGGGCAAGCTCGCTGATACTCGTGAAGTTCTCGGCGCGGAACTGGCGTCTGTCCGCAACACTCTCAGTGCGGAGATCGCGCAGCTCACAACAACCGTGGACCGCGTCATCCGGATGCCGAACTCCGTCATGGAAAGGACGCCGACGCCACACACCAAGGCGCCCGGGGATGACACCGTCGGCCAATTTGGGCACCGCTGGGCACAACAACACCGGGGGACGGCCTGTGCAACACACACGCCTCCTCCGGGAGGAGGTACGGAAATTGCCCCAAAATCCAACCCCATGATTAATTCTTCTTGTGATTTGTCAGTTACTGATGCATCTGCATCTGCCCCGCGCGTGGAATTGCCGCAATTCGATGGCAATAACTCGAAATTGTGGCAACGCCGCTGTGAGGAATATTTTCAGCGTTGGAACACACCCCGCCTTCTTTGGATTTCATATGCTTCTTCACTCTTTGTTGGAGCGGCAGCAACGTGGCTGGAATCGTACGTCCAGGCTTCCCCTCAAGCAGATTGGTCAGAATTTGTGGCAGCGGTTCAAGCACGTTTCACTCGTAATCAGCACCAGCTCCTTTGCCGTAAGCTTTTCCGCATATGTCAAACTGGTACCATAGAGGATTATGTACAACGATTTTCAGAGCTTATGGATCAGATTTCAGCATATGAGTCTCGGCCTGATCCCATTCACTACCTCACACGTTTCTTAGATGGACTTAATCCAGAGGTCAGAGTTTTGGTTGCAATTCAACAACCTAGGGACCTCGATACAGCTTATACCTTGGCACTATTATATGAGGAGCTAGGAGATGGGTTCACGCCTGTGAATATTCAGCATACTCCCATACATACTCCACGTCGTCTGACTCAACATCCTCAGTCACTACCACCCCCACAGCCGCCTGCTAAATGGATATCCAAGTCAGTGGAGGAGAAACGCCTGGCTGAAACTTCTAAAAACAGCCAGGATGATAGGTGGATGAATCTGAAGGCTTACAGGAGATTGAAGGGGCTCTGCTTTTTGTGTGGGGAAAAATGGGGAAAGGAACATCAGTGCAAGAATACTATCCAACTACATGTAGTCCAGGAAATGCTTGAAATGCTCCAACTATCTGAATCTGACAGTGAATATTGTGTTGTGGAAGAAGGCCACACTGAGTCACTCATGCTTCTGTCAGCAGCTGCTTGTGATCAGACACAGAAATCTGCGAAGTCTATGGTGTTACAAGTTCAAATTCAAGGGAAGCAACTATTGTGTTTGGTCGACTCAGGTAGCTCAGCCTGTTTCATTGACTCTGAAAAAGCTCGACTTATCTCTGGCCGATGCCCTTTATTGAAACCATTGCTTGTGAAGGTTGCGGGAGGGGCTGTGCTGCAATGCACTGAACAAATTCCTAACTGTACTTGGTCTTCTAATGGTCATGAATTCACTGATTCATTTTGTATCCTGCCATTGAAAAGTTATGATGGTATAATTGGATTGGACTGGCTAACAAAGAACAGTCCAATGATCACGCATTGGGCTATGAATTGGATAGCAGTTCACAGAGATGGACAGTTTCTCGTGTTGCATGGTGAAGGGGAGATGGAAGTAACTCATGCTATAATTGAACTTCATATTGCTGAAGAAGAAACCAAGTTGGACAAGCCTGAACATCCTCCAGGTATTCAAAATCTATTGGATCAGTTTGCTGTAGTTTTTGAAGAACCTACTGGCCTTCCACCCAGCAGACAATACGACCACCGTATTCCTCTCATTCCAGGAGCTCGGCCTATATCACTCCGCCCTTACAGAGTTGCTCCAGAACTCAAAAATGAAATTGAGCGACAGATTAAAGAGTTACTGACGCAAGGAGTCATCACACCTAGCAACAGTTCTTTTTCATCCCCTGTGATCTTGGTGCGGAAAGGGGACATAACAGAGAAAGCATGGCGTCTCGTTGTCGATTATCGCCATCTGAATGCTCTCACCATTAAGGGCAAATACCCACTTCCGGTGATTGACGAGCTGCTGGACGAGCTCGCTGGAGCGCAATGGTTTTCCAAGCTCGACTTGCGAGCGGGCTACCATCAAATCAAGCTGGCGCCAGGAGAGGAGTATAAGACCGCATTCCAAACGCACAACGGCCACTACGAGTTCAAAGTCATGGCCTTCGGTCTCACTGGCGCTCCGGCCACATTCCAACACGCGATGAATGCTGTTCTGGCGCCATTTCTCCGCAAATTTTCCCTTGTATTCTTTGATGACATCCTCATCTATAGCCCCACTTATGAAACTCATCTGTCTCATGTCAACGCAGTGCTTGAAGTTTTATCAAAAGAAAAATGGCATGTTAAGCTTCCAAAATGTGCATTTGCGCAGAACAAAATTGCTTACCTGGGGCACGTGATTTCGGCCGATGGTGTGGCAACAGATGAATCCAAGATCTCCACAATCAAGAATTGGCCGAAGCCTAATACACTGAAAGAACTCCGTGGATTTCTTGGAATTACAGGATATTATCGGAAGTTCATTCGTCAGTATGCTGTTATCAGCCAGCCACTTACGGCTCTGCTCAAGAAAGGGGCCCTGTTCATCTGGACTGACACTACTGAAACAGCTTTTCAAACTCTGAAAACAGCTCTAATTACAGCCCCTGTCCTGGCCTTGCCTAATTTCCAACTACCTTTCACCGTGGAGACTGATGCTTGTGATGTTGGAATTGGGGCAGTACTCTCCCAGCAAGGGCATCCTGTTGCATATGTTAGCCGTGCTCTAGGCCCGCGCAACAGAGGGTTATCAGTATATGAAAAAGAATACTTGGCGATATTGTTGGCCGTGCAACAATGGAGGTAGTACTTACAGATTGGGGAATTCGTGATTCGCACTGATCACAAGAGCTTGGTTCACTTGACGGATCAACGCCTTCACACCGAGTGGCAGAGGAAAGCACTAACAAAATTGATGGGTCTACAATACAAATTGGTGTATAAGAAGGGGATCCACAATGGGGCAGCGGACGCCTTGTCACGCAAGCCACCCCACAGCTCTCAAATTATGGCCATCACGGCAGCTACTCCAGCTTGGCTCGACCGTGTTGAAGCTAGCTATGCACATGATAGGTATGCTGCTAGTCTCCTGCAGAAATTGTCCATTGACCCTGGTACGGATGCTCAATTCTCCCTCCGTGATGGCATTATTCGCTATCAAGGGCGCATATATGTTGGTCGTGATTTGGAATTGCAACATCAACTTGTTGCTGCTTTTCATGATAGTCCTATGGGAGGGCATTCTGGATTCCCTGTAACATACCGGCGGCTTGTTTCTCTATTCAAGTGGATCGGAATGAAGTCACAGATCCGTGAGTATGTGCGCTCCTGTCTGATTTGCCAACAGGCGAAGCCAGAGCGCACCTTGCCGGCGGGACTATTGCAGCCCCTGCCGGTGCCATCTGAGCCTTGGGAGATGGCTACAATGGACTTCATTGAGGGGCTTCCGCCATCGCGGCAGTTCAATTGTATCTTGGTCGTCGTCGACAAGCTAACCAAATACGCGCACTTCATTCCCTTGAAGCATCCCTACACTGCATCCAAGGTGGCTGAGGTATTTGTGGATAATGTTTACCGCTTGCACGGCTTGCCTGCATCTCTTGTTTCTGATCGCGACCCAATCTTCACGAGCAAGTTTTGGCAGTCAGTATTCCGAGCTACTGGAACTCAGTTGAGGATGAGCACAACTAACCACCCAGAAACTGACGGCCAAACCGAACGGGTTAACCAGTCAATTGAGTGTTTCTTACGCTGTTTCATTAGTGGCCACCCCCATCACTGGTCCAAATGGTTGTCTTTGTGTGAATTTTGGTACAACACCAACTGGCACTCATCCACAGGGAAATCTCCGTTTGAATTGCTCTATGGAAGGCAACCAAGGTATTTTGGAATTACTGCTACTGATCATATAGCTGCACCTGATGTAGAGGATTGGCTTCGTGATCGTACCCTAGTTTTGGCTTCGGTCCGTCAGCATTTGCTACGCATGCAGCAGCGCATGAAGAGCCAGGCGGATAAGCACAGACAGGAGCGTGTATTTGCAGTGGGTGACGAGGTGTTTCTAAAATTACAGCCATATTTGCAATCTTCAGTGGCTAGGCGCTCTAACAACAAACTCAGCTTCAAGTTCTTTGGTCCTTTTATCATCTTGGAGAGAGTTGGGGAAGTTGCATACAAATTGGACTTGCCATCTACCAGCAGAGTCCATCCAGTGTTTCATGTGTCGCAATTGAAACCTTGCCTTCGTCCTGGGCAACAGGTATTGCCTCACTTGCCTTCCCCCAATGATGTAATGCAGTTTCCTGTTCGTGTGTTACAGAGGCGAGTGCGACAACAAGGCCTATGTACCATTGTCCAAGTGCTCGTGCAATGGAGTGGCGCCCCAGAAGAAATGGCCACTTGGGAAGATTTTGAAGCCCTTCGTCAGCAATTTCCCTACTCACCTGCTTGGGGGCAAGCAGGTTTTCAAGAAGGGGGGATTGTCAACAACCAGCCTACACCTGTGACTAACAAGAGCTCAGCAAGCAAGGAGAGAAACCAAGAGCGGCCCAAGAGAATCTCCAAGAAGCCCAGTCGGCTTGCAGGCCCTGAATGGGTCGTCTAAGGCCTTGTAACAGGAATAGCGCTCCTTATTTCCTATATGAGACTAGAGAATAGGGCAGACGAACGCGGCTTGGAACTGAACACTGGACGGCGGTGCCGTAGAAAGGACGGCAGTGCCGTGGATCCTAATCTAGCTCGGAGGGTGGAAGGGTGGATCGGGCTAGAATCCTAATTATATTCCTCAATTCCTTGTCAATTCCACCATTGAGTAGCTGGGATCTTACACAGCTTCCCGGATCCAGCGGCTGGCGTGCTGCTCGCCACCGGGCAATCGCATGAACCCGTCGAGATCAAAGTCGAATTCGCAGGAGTCTAGAGGCGCGCCGAAGTCGCCGCCGGCGCACCACAGGTGCAGCAGGTGGTCGACGAACTGTACGAACCTGTCGGCGCTGCCCCAACCCTTGGCGCCGGTGAAGCGGAGGGCGGGCACGGACCGCCAGACGCGGCGCCAGCGCCGGGCGAGCACGCAGGTCCGGACCACCTCTTGAGCCGGAAGGAAGCGGAGCACCTGGTGGAGGACGTCCTCCGGGAGGGCGCTGATGCGGTCCGACCCGCTCGCCATGGATGAACGCTTCCGTTCTGGGGCGGCGTTCCGTCGAATAGCTGGTGTGCGCCGATGCTCGGGGGCATCAGAAGAACGGCTACAAGAACAGATCCACGGTTTTGGGTTCGAGGCCTGAAAGCAAATCCGGCCAACGGGCCGGCCCGGCACGCGCCAAACGGGCCGGCACGCGGCACGGCCCGCCATGGCCTGTCAAGCCATGTGCCGTGTCAGGCCGGCACACGTGCCTCGCCTGGCGGCCCGAGCCCGGCCTGAGGTACAGCCCGGAAAATTCACTCATCTTTTTGCGCTAATATTGGAATTTTCACTCATCTTTTTGCGCTAATATTGGAATTTTTCGGCCAGCCACTAGCATAGTCATGCCCGTGCACAGGCCGGTGCCGGGCTTTTTAAGCGGGTCTATGTGCCGGCACGTTAAACAACGGCCCGTTGGCTAGGTTTGCCTGAAAGAAACTGCCGCTATTTGGGATAAATATGGCCCAAGTTTTCAATTCCCACACTCATCTTTTTGCGCTAATATTGGAATTTTCACTCATCTTCTTGCGCTAATATTGGAATTTTCACTCATCTTTTTGCGCTAATATTGGAATTTTCTCGACTGTGCCTCAGGCCGCGGCCCAGGCACAGGCCGGTGCCGGGCTTTTAAGCGGGCCTATGTGCCGACACGTTAAACAACGGCCCGCTGGCCAGGTTTGCCTGAAAGAAACTGCCGCTATTTGGAATAAATATGGCCCAAGTTTAATCTTTTGGACGCTATGGGCAGCAAGGTCCATTTTGTTAGGTCATCTCTACCAGGTCCGATCCTGATTATTTTTGAGTTGGGGTCCGGTTTATCCGGCTAACCGTCCAGCAGCGTGCCTTATCTGTTCACGCTTAGCAAATACACCCTCACCAACGCTGGCGCCGGTGTATTTCTAGCATGTTCCCGTCGCCCCGCCACCTCACGTCTTTCTTTCCCGCCTGGCCTGGATGTTTCCCGCCACCTCCAGGTGCACCCATAAAAAAGGTAGGCCAGACAAGATAGCCACAACCAGACCCCCTACCACCGCCACCACAAACCACCATGTATGCCCGTCCGCGTCGTCGCACTGTCCTCCGTGAAAATCCCGACATCCGCGCAGAAGAGCCTGAGCACCAGTTGCCCCTCGTGGTGGCCAAACCCGTCGGAGTTACCGGACGTGATGTCGCCTCCGATTCCAAGGCGTCCATAGATTTACACTATGTGCCGCAACCACGGGTCGCGGTCTATCTACAAACCGCCACAGGACCACCGGCGATCCTTTCACGTGGGAGGTGGCAGAACGCGTAATGCTGCCAGAGTATCGGCGGTGGGACGCGCTCGGGTTGGTCTGTGGCGACCTCTGGGAAGCGGTGCGTGCCAATCCCGACGACGCTTCCCTGAGTGTACGCCTCGCTCAAGCCGAAGAGGAGGTGCAGACGCATCGAGCGATCATCAATTCTCAAGAAGAATGGTGTCTTGTCAACCCATCGCCGCCTCCGCCCCCAGCGCCATAGGCGGCGCATAGTTTTAGGTTGGTGTCCTTGTAAAAATTGCTTTAAGACTTGAATAAAGACTTTCATTGCAAATGGTCGATGCCCACATTCCGAACAAGATACATGGTGAGCCTACTCATCGGAGTCCGAGTGTTAGCAGCGACGGCACATAGTGTGGTCGAAGA
The DNA here is from genome assembly GCA_030063025.1 of Avena longiglumis. Lineage (NCBI taxonomy): Eukaryota > Viridiplantae > Streptophyta > Magnoliopsida > Poales > Poaceae > Avena > Avena longiglumis. The sequence goes on from CP125973.1 coordinate 537,614,102, forward strand.
CGCTGACGGTGAGCATGGCTTCCCCGTCGTACTTGAAGACGACGAAGTTGTCCACTTCGATTTGGTGTCGTCGGGAGAAATCCTCCCAGTCGTTGGCGAGGAACATCTGGTTGATGTGGTCGAATAGCACCTCCATCGGCCACGCGATGGTATTGACACTGGCTGCCCGCAGCATGACCTGCTGGCGCTCTGCGCCGTCGACCAGTGACGCGAATTTGCAGGCGAGGAGCATCATGTCCCGAGTCATGCCTGAGTGGATAGTCATGGCGAACTCGAAGCCGGTGTCGACATAATCGAGCTTGGGAGACGACGACGGTGAGGGGGAGCATGGTGGCGTGCTGCTTTGGTCGCATCCTCCGCGCCTGCCTCGACGTCCACGAGCGGGACCCGGTGGTCGTCCACGAGCGCCTGCCTCGACGTCTCACAAGCCGGAGGAGCCCCCAAAGGCATCCCGACAACCATGACGTGTGGGCGATCTTCTTTGAACAATAGCGTTTGGGACGCATCACTACCTATGACGGTCGTCCCTCTACCGCTGATCAACAATCTCGATGGCCGGATGCAATGGTGGAGCGTACTAGGGCACACGCTTGACTGGGTGATCGAATACATCATCGTCGGGAACAACCCGCGTCTGGATTAAAAGTCTCTAGGCTTGCACTCGATGCCGGAATCGACCTCCTCCTTCCCATCTAGTAGTTCCGTCATTTTTTCTCTCGTTTGTTCAAATATGTGTAAACTTGTTTGACCTATCTGTAAAATTGATGTTAATTTCGTATTTGACAATTATTTCAAGTGTTCCAATTTTTTGTATGGGGGGTAAGACTGGGAGTCACCCCCATACGGGTGAAAAAATGGCCGCGTCGGATGCCGTACGGTGGGTACGAGTGGAGATGCTCTTATAGGATCCATTCATAGAACCACATACATAGAATTTGAAAGTTTAAATATTTAGTAAGAGCATCTGCACCTCTCCACTCGCCACCCCCTAAAGGCCCCTAAGGGTGAAATGAGGGCGCCGGCGCCGAAAACCCCGCCCAGCCCTCCCCCTAAAACCGAAATGGCGTCGGTGCGGCCCAACTAAACATCTGGCGCCCTCAGGCCGAACCCAACCCGAGGGGGGTAAATCGGAGGCATCGACGCAAGTTGAAAAAGTTGGCGGGCCAGCCGTCTCGGCGGGACACCAAAATATTCCCTCCTTTTTCCCTCTCTTTTCCTTCCTAGACGCCCAGTCCCGCCATTTCTCCCCCTCGTCGCCGCCCACTCCCGCCATTTACCCCTCCCACCTCTCCCTTCACGTGCGCCGCCCGTTGTCGCCACCATGTCGTTGAAGAGGTACCAAGATCCCCACGCGTCGACATCCGCAAAGAAAGGGAAGGCCAACAAGCAGCGGTCGGACGGAATGACCAACACTAAGTGGGTGTTCAACATCTAGCGCGGGCAGGTGGAGAACGCTATGCGCCAGCTGAGGGAGAAGAACTCGAGGTTGCATTGGGCGACGAAGGTGCGGGAAGAGCAGGCTCATCTGGCCTCTCTTGCGGTGCAGCGGGCGACGGCAATGGCAGGGATGGCGCCGAGTTATAGTGCCGGCCTCCACATGCTTGGGAGCCAGAGCAGCGTCTCCTCTCTGTCCCCGTCCCCGTCCCCGTCCCCGTCCAGCGTGTCGCCTTCTGGCCAGGCGAACACAGCGCCCGTACCTCACTCATTTCTCGTCGGGCTACAATGACTTCGAACCGCTTGGCTGTTTCGACCCCAACTCCCTCGCGAATGACACCTCACGGTCCCATCGCCACCTCCCTCCTTTCAACGGCGTGCTGCCACAGAGGACTAGATTCACCCAGTTCGCCACAAGAAGCAGCTAGAGAGCCCCCAACTTGTTCGGCGTGCACCACGGCGACTCTATCATGGCCGACATCATCAACGGCAGCTCCGCCCACGTCTTCACGCAAGAAGAAGTCGCTGCATATGAGGGCGAGGAGTAGGACGGCGGCGGCGAGCCTTGGGAGGACGAGTTCTACGCATACACGAAGGTGGCGAAGGCCAAGGATGAGGTGGTGGAGGTGTCAGTGACCATCGCGACCAACCTAAAAGGTAAGAAGAAGGCGGTGGAGGTGGATGGGGATAAAAAGAAGAAAGGAGGCAGCGGTCGCGGCCCCAAGTGGAGCTCGAGAGAGGATGAGTTCCTCGCCGAAGCCTGGAATATCATCAACATCGACACCTTCACCGGCGCCAACCAGAACTCGGACTACTATTGGAAGGGGGTGAAGGCGGCGTATGATGAGTGGTGGATCTTGGATCCCTACTTCAAGTCCTTGTTCCATGACCGCAACGACTCGGGCATGTCTCACCATTGGGCCACGATCCAGCACGCCTGCAACAAGTGGCACGAAGTCATGGATGAGGTGCGTTGCGTCCATGTCAGCGGCACCAACTACGACGATCAAGTAAGCTGCCCCATCGCCACCCGCTCCCGCTCTTTTGAAATTTGTGTCCGATTATTAGTATTGTTCATAGATGCGCGCATGATCGCCACCTACCGCGAGGACAACGACGACAACGAGTTCAAATTCATCCATGTCTTCGCACTGATCGAGGGGTGCGACAAGTGGGAGGATACATAGACCGCTCTCGCCAAGGCCAAGGCCACCGCCTACGAACCCATAGCAGCACCATCGGCGGCCTCGGAGGGTCGACTCGTTGTCCACAACAAGGCCAAGGCAATGAGGGACGCGGCGCCGACCATCGAGAAACTGCGCTCTTCTATCCTAGCCTGCATGGCCGACGCCTTTGTGAGGGCAGAGCATGCCACCAGGTTGGAGGAGATCAACAAAGCAAGGTGGGTGTCGGTCATCGAGCTATAGGACATCAAGATCAGCCTCATCAAGGCCAATGTGGTGGCAAAGAAGAGGACAGAGGACTTGGCGATCTTGATGGTCGACACGAAGGACATGGACGGCGAGGTGAAGGAGTGGTGTGTTGATCACTGTGCCTTGATCCTCTCCGAGAGCCGAGCGGCCGCAACCAGGCCAGCATCCTGACACCGGCTATTCTGACTGCGAACCCGACCCCGATCGGCAAACACGCTAGCACCATTGTTCCGCCGCCAGCAACCCCGGAGGTGCCTCCTACCGCGGTGGATGGTCTCCCCGTTTGATTTTCGTGTTTCTCGCATGTTTATTTTGACCGATGGACTTGTATTCCAGTGATTTGTAGTGATTGCATCGCTTGAACTATGCTATGTCCGGTGGCGGAAAAACTATGTTTAATTTCCGGCGATCTTTTGCCATCTTTATTGAATTATATTAAAATGGACATGTATAAATGCATCTTTGGTGTGGTTAATTTCATTATGACCATCAATGTTTCCTTCTTTTCTCTAAATTTGTAGTAGTTGGTACCAGCTGAACATGGATCAAGTATTTTGAAAATTTGGAACCAATATGTCAATTCCTATTTCCTAGTACACTGCATTCTCTGAGATGTATATGCCAAGTACACAAATGGCTTTGCAAAGGAAGATCTAGTGCAAGCAATACTAGGGGCATTTATGTTGTGCCTTGCGTAAATGTGATTCTTAAGATGGCTCGTACAGAGTTTCTTATGTAGGGAAGTAGCATTTCAGAATTGTAAGTGTGTTTATAGTCCCTAGAAGCAGGCATTTGATTTTTAATATAGGTACTACATTTCAGCTTTGAACAGAATGAAGTTGTGATTCGCAAAAATTAAAAATAAATATTTTTTAGTAGCTGCTCTCCTTTGGTGAAACTATCCTTTTTGCAGAATATTACATTTTGGTTTCAAGTAATATATTTTTGAAAAAAATAAGAGATTCATTTTTTTTGATTCATATAGTTCGCATTTATGAGTTAGCATTTACTCTTAGAGCCATCTTCTTTGCTGGCAAAAATAACAAGCTGCTGAAATCGCCATGTTGCACCTGTTATTTTACTGTTTCTCTTTGTAAGCTACTCAATTCTTGACCTTCCATCTGTATTTGCGGGCTAATATGCTCCAGGCTTCCAGCTATTGAAGTCTCCGGACTATTCCTTATTAGCTTAGCACAAGAGGCCAATATGTTTATTCTTAAGTAAGTTATATACTGTACTTTTGGAAAGATGGTCTTATGCCAAAAGACATAACATTGTTCATTCATATAAATATAGTATCATACTTTCTGTAATACGATTTCATTTCTATTTCTATTTATATGTACGGCTCATGTTCATAACAAGCTTGATCAGCCCCTAGCAAAGTTTCATCAATAAAAGATCGCCTTGTCCAGTCCAATGTCTTTCTTCTGAATTTTTTTGCCTTCCTGAATTCATACTATCTTATCAAGTGCTAAATTTTCTTCACATCATCTAACCCCTGTCATATCTACTGTAGCTCGGGTAGTTATTGATAAAATTGGCAGCTTTTCCCTTCGCGAAAACTCGCAATCTACGCACTGAAAATTCATGCAGCAACGCGGGGTACCTATTTTTAGTTTGTTGAACGGATGGATCAACTCGTGTGGGCGTAGGCTAGCATTTGCTGTAAAAGGATACTGTTTATAGTTAGCACAACTGAGCCCATTGATCCTATGTACCCCATTTGTACCCTCATTGATTTTTTTTTGTACCTCTCATTTACCCTTTGTTCTTTATATGGTTTACACTCTGCAACTGTCGTTGCAAAAGGTGACATATTATATAACTCTTTTATCTATGTAATGTCCCGCTGAAACAGGCGGGGTCATCTAGTTCCCTCTAATAATGGTTGTGCTGCTTGAAAAGAAATTGGTCAAAAGGAAAACTAGGCCAGACATTTTATTAAGAAAGAAGAAGCGAGACAAACTGCCCAGCAAAGGAGCTGGCTGCGTCTGATGGGGAGGCTGGTGCAAGGGACATCATAGGGGTCTCAGAGGCTGGTGCAAGGGACATCATAGGGGTCGAGAATCGGGACACGGTCCCTCAAAAAAATTGTGCTAATATAGCAAAACAAACTTCGTCGGAGACATCATCGGAAACAACTCGCTGATGACCCTCGTCGGAAACCTTGTAGCAAAATGTTTCCAGCAAAGTCAGTTTTGCTGCATTAGCACAATTTTTTTTGCTGCATGATCTCCGGCGAGACGTTCTATTTCTAAAACGAACTTTTTTTTGCTTCGGAAGCAAAAGCGGGGACATATGTAGCAAAAGCGGACCTTTTGCAATAAAAACGAAATTTGGGGCTATTTTAGGGACACGTGTCACGCAGGGGGAGGGGGACGATGGAAACTCCCCGTCGTCCGGGGGATCCAGATCCAGATCATTTTCCTCAAATTTTCAGCACTCCGTTATCTTCAATAGGGATCTAGTTGTTTTTCTTGTTTGGGGGAAGCTATGTACGTAGTTGTTGTTTTCTTGTTTGAGGGAAGCTATGTAGTAGTTGTTGTCGACCTGAAGGAAACTGAATCTAAATTTGCGATCACCCTCAGACATGAGAATACGCTGTGAAGAAACATTTCTTGCGTTTTCCTCTTTCAGTTATCTGCTGCAATCGGTGCTTTATGGGTTCAGCTGTCCATTTTGCACTCAGAGGCACCTTTTCCCACTGGATTGGTGCTCGTACAAACATAGGAACTGTGTTAGATTGCCTTAGAGCATCTCCACTCGTTGGACGAGCTTAAGCTTAAATTTAGCTTCGGATGGATGAAATTTGTGGCCTGAAATTTAGCTTCGGCGACGATGACATGCAGGCCAGCCACACTAGGGTGTGTTTTTTTGTACTCTGGATAAATAAAATGTAAAAACAATTGGGAGGGGTTCCATCTATCAGGAAAAAACATGGCATGGATTACCATCAGAAGCAAATAACATTATGGCGCACACAAACAATCACGTCACATGGTTTACCCACAAACTGATCAACGAACTATGACTGTTGACATTGTTTCATTTGATTAATCAAAGGCTACATATCTTGATCAGAAAAACAATTGTCGAAATGACAAGAGACCTATACCAGCATCAACAAATGGTGATCAGTTTAACAGAATCCTTCTACGACCAAAAAAGCACTAGAGACAACAGGTTAACAGAACAAACAACATTCTGCCAGTACATATATACAAACACACATCTTTTTGGCACGGCCTAATGCTGACTGAGGTGACCAAAATATGCTTTGCGTTGCTCTATTTACCATGTCTATCTTTCCAAACGGCCAGATGATTATTCCAGGGGGGTGCATTCTGAGGGTGGAACCACAACCACTGCTTTGGCCTCCTGCACCTTGTCATTGTTATAACAAGAGCAAGGCAGCCACAACCCCAGCAGCATTTCCTGATATGGATACAATGTCTGCACATGTAAAAAAAATACAGTCATTGCCTTGTTTATACCAACATATATTCGATTTTGTCTGGAAGTAGTGAAAAGGGTTCAGAACATAGTGGAATTACCAATATTTTGCCTATGACCCTAATAATGCTTGGCTAGAAATGAATGGAAGCGCTGCACTTTTGCAGCATCCTTTTTTGAGATGTGCAACTTGTCAGGCACAATTCCACCAGGGGAAAGTCTCCTCCGCTTTCTTAGCCGAAACAAGAAATCTTCAGTGTCAAGGACATACGAGACCTGCATATATAACCTCATGAGATATACTCATATCCCAGTAAAAATTTAACGCATCGAATTCCGAATTATATAAACATACAAACCTTGGAGGTCTTGCAGGATATCTTGCATTCAAGACCATTAGCAACCTGGACACCATCCATGGTCTTCAATGAATCCAAAGCCTCATCATTACTTGAATTTTTCCGCTTATTCCTGGAAGAACAGTATGAGATGATGGATTACAATAGGAGAACTGGAATCAGGAGCTTCAATTTGATTCTTGGGATGGCATGGGTGATACCTTCCAAGGAAGACACCGTCAGACAACATTGTGTCCGACAAACTTGACAAAAAGTCACTGAAGAGATACGAGGAAAAATTTGGATCAATCGATACTGCAGTCACTTCAGGCTTTTCATGACCATATTCCATCAGCTGAACAGACAACCTCGTTGGATCTGAGCACTGTAATTTGGAAGATGAACTGGAATTTATTATTCTACAACATCTAGCAAAATTGCAGTACAAGTGAACCAGTTCATTTGCAAGACAAATTGAACAGCACATTATCTATAATTTATCACGATAGGATGCAAAACAGAATGAGACTTACGCATTCAAATCGATACATGCTCTCATCATGGAGTAGGACACGGGCGTTTTCATGATAAACTAGATCAAAGAACCTCCCAGGAGATCTTGATTTTTCATATAAATAAAGCTGGAGAAGCTTGTTGTCCATTTCATCTGTTGCTATAGCTTGAAGCTGATGCCAGGGAAGTTAAATAATGAATGTTCCAGCCAACCCAGAGTGACATAATAGAGCAGGGGATGAGTCAATTTACCTGCTTGACAACTTTGTATATCAGTTTATCCAAAGTAAAGAGAACATACGACTGAGTACCAATAATAGCACGGCAGTCATCCTCAAACTTGGTATTATCAGAAGAACCATCAAGTAAGTTGTACAGTGCATTCAGGAACCTTCATCAAAAATACAGATCGATTATTATCATGTGTATGGGGAAGATACAGTAGAAGCAACTAAACATTGCAAAAAGCTGCATTACTTTGCATATAGGTCAGGGGGGGTTGTATCCTTAGAGGTTCTCCATTTCTTTTCAGCACTCGCAGAGTTTGTCTTTGCTGAAAGCAATCTTTCATACAACATCTGCAATTGATAAGTTTAGCAAAGGAGGGCAATGCAAGTTACATAGGGTCAAAATTGATGTAAAGTTTACCTGATGCAGCCTGAACAAGACATAAAATGAATCATTCCCATAAAATATATGTGAGGATTTCTCTTCTCGATCATGCAAGGACGTGGGTACATGCTTGGCCAGCGGTTTAACCGAGTACAGAAAGCGTTCTGATAACGGTAATGATATGCCTCCTTCAACATCGTGCGTCTCAGTTGTCCCCTCTGCCTCACCCTCACTTTCTGCCTTCGTATCCTGATCATCATGATCCATATCTTCTTCCTCATCATGATCTTCACGAGAACACTGCTCACCATCACCGGATTCACTTCCTGATGCATCTTCACCAGCCTCCGAAGCATTTTCACTGTCCTCAGTAGACCTTTGAGTGCTTTCCTCACCCTCGTCATCAGCATCGTTCTCGCCAGCTGCCTCGGGTTCTACTTCACCAGGTCGAACCTTGGATGTTCTGCTTGTAGAAGCTTCCTTTGTTTTAGATGCTCCATCTTCAATGGGAACAAAATTGTCCTCTTCAAAATCTCCATTAGGAGATAATTCACCCTCTTCTCTTTCAACTTTCGAAATATTGTGTGATGCAGCACGTTCATTAAATAGGCGCCCTTTATTACCCTCACTGGTGCCTCCACCATTTAAAGATGATCCTGGCCTGCCAGCCTCTCCACCCTGTTGATGAGAATAGAAGCATATGAGCATGCTGTTGGATGCCATCTATAGTGAAAAGATCAACGTGCATTTTGCATTACATGAATGCGTACAACTCAACAGAAGCACAAACATTCCAAGCATTGTCATTAATCGGGCAGCAGACAGGTAAATGTGACAGTAAAACAAATAACAAAAACACCAGAAATAAAGGAAAGGAAAAGGCACATGAATGCGTACAACTCAACAGAAGCACAAACATTCCAAGCATTGTCATTAATCGGGCAGCAGACAGGTAAATGTGACAGTAAAATAAATAACAAAAACACCAGAAATAAAGGAAAGGAAAAAGCACATGGAAGCAGACAACCCTTCAAGAAAATAAACTTTAAAAAAAATCCCAGGCACCAGCAGCCATACCAACTCCAGCACGTTAACTGATGGTAATACTTGACACATTTAACAGAAGCGGAAAGTAAATTGAGATCACAAGACGTTCTATACCTCAATGGATGGTGATACTTGATTGCTAGCCCTGGCACCACCAGCCACACTAACTCCAGCATGTGAACTTCTAGAAGCATTCATTCCTAGCAGACAGGCAAGACAAATCATAAGTATTGGCCAAAAGAGACCTGATCTGGCTATAGATTGCAATAAATACAACATATTGAATTAGCAGAAATGCAAACCTGGTGTAATTTCCGAGTTTCCCTTAATATTGTTATGTTGTCCTGCTGATCTCTCAGTAGGCATGTTCTGGGTACTTACTGCAGACATATCATCTGTGATGAAGGCAGCAGCTTGCACTCTTCCATTTGGTGCAATATTTGATGCATCCTCATCCCTACGAGCAGTTCGATCTGCATCATGGGAACCATTTTGAGAGTCTGCGGCAACTCCTTTACCCAGTCGCACTAATCTAGCCACAGCTGATGGTGCTTGATCCTGTTGCATGCTTTCATCACCATGGCCTTGCTGGGCAGCAACTCCATCTGCAGTAGTATTGTTTTCCGCCAGAGTTGCAATACTAGATTTTGCAATTCCATTCTTGGGTTTAATTAGATCTACATCCATGGTACCGTGGGATCGATGCTGAACACCTAAAATGGGCTCCAGAAAAGTTGTCCACATTTTCATCACTTTGTCTAGTTGGTCTGAGGAGCCGCAGACTTCTCCACATGAGTACTTGACGATCTTATAAAGATCTTCATGGATTTTTGAATCTACATACTCAAATGACATATTGGGAACTATAGGCCGCCTATTTCCAGCAGCAATAGCAATGAGTACATCATCTTCCTTTCTTTTCTTCTCATTAATTTCTTTAATCTCAGTCAATAGAGCTACACAAGCAACAAAAAATATTTAAACAAAATGTGATAACTAGACATAGCTGGAACCATAAAAAACATTTGCAAGCATAAAAAGTGTACATACATTTTACGCTCAGGCTCTTCGAATCTTGCTGCTTGAAATAGAAACTGCGATGATCAAGTGACTTGTGATAATTTTTGGCATAAATTTCAGCCCAAACCTTGTTGAAATCTGAACGGCACCTTGACCATTCCTCCTGCTTTTGTTTTAGCCTAGTCAAGATAACTGGCAGTGCAACACTAGCATTTCTCCGAAGAACGTCCATCACATCCAGGCCATGGTCACCATATAACCGTTCAATGCACCTTAGGTTCAAAGCTGTAAAGCAGTGGTGAATAAACCAAAAGGACAGTCAAGCTCCAGTCAGTTCAAGCTTTGCCAAACAATATTAACATACGCGGAACACAAGTGTATACGTACGAGTTAAATGCTCGTCGATGCGTATCGGGCTTTCTGGTTTTAGCGAATTATCTTGCATTTTTTCTATCAACTCCTCGACACGCTTAGTTGCTGCATTAACTGATTCCAACAGCATATCCAGCTCAAATCTGAAGAAGTTCAGACCAATATGTAACCAGCATGAATAGACGATTACAAAAAGAGTAATTCACATAGAATAACACGAATCATAGACATTCATTAGTCGTAGCCCAATTGCTCTATACTACTATGCTAAAGTGTCTGAACAAATTTACCCCATGGCTCCACCATATGCAACACTTACAGATTTGTGGTACTAGAAACAAATACAAGTGGCTTGAATAACACTGAAAATATGGGTCTCCCAAAGGTTAACTGTGTGCAAGTACTAGAAAGAAATCAAGCCGGCCTACAGGCATATTAAGGTGCTTGCACAGGAAAAAACAACAGTTTGCATTAGGTTATAGGTATATCAAAAGAACAGGCTAATAATCGTAAGAATCGACTAGCAAAATATACGCAAAAAGATTCTCTGCGACTTATTTAGGTTTCGAGAAATATCAGTACTTATCATAATTTCCATCGAGCACTTCAGTGCACATACATCAGCATCACAGGCAATTGTATCACTTCTTTAGTATATATTGAGTGAAGATTTAAAATGATCAACAATCAAACATTGTTCTGAATGGATTGTATATTAACTTTTGAACAAACTAGGAAAAATACAGCCTGCTAACAAAGCTCTTTTCAGAACACAGCCATCCTCTTTAATTCTTTGCTTTTCAGAACGCTATCATCCTCTTTAATTCTTTGCTTTTCAGACATCAAGAAGCTAATTGCCATGTTCACACGAGGATAGGGTGGATCACAATAATGATTATAGCTGAAATGAGCAACCCACGTTTCAACACTACTACATAGTTTGATTACATAAAACATTATTGTGTGCGTGACTTGATAAGCTAATCAAAACATTATTTACTAATGTGAGTGCACAGGTTTTCTGTTACTGTCTGTTTGCAGACCTCTGTAACAACCAAGTCCCAGCTGTCAACACGAAAGACACAAAATGTAAACCAACCAAATGAGAGTTTCTACTTATGCAATGTTCAAGTACATATTATCAATACTAGCCCTGTTATCCACAGGAGCCTCTCTCTAAATCCAAGTACAAACACAAAATAGCATTGAGCATCGATGGTAGGCCTCTAAATCCATTAGTATAAAATATATTCTAAGATTACTCTCATCCAGTGCAAAGCTACATCATATGTCCAGCTAATATGGAATCGCATGTTAATGTCATTTTCTGAGTAACAACTAACAAAAATAAATTGGCACCTGTCATCTTCGCATCTAAATAAACTTTCTTCATACTGATTCTTCCGCATGTGCTTAAAGGAATAGTCCTCACTTCCTGATGTCACGGATACCCAGTGATCATTAAGAACTGAGGCTCCAAGATCAGTCCTGTTGCCTGCCGGAGGCATTGGGTACTGAAAACAGGAATAAACCAATTGTTATATGAAACAACAACATGAAAACAACGGCGCTGCAGATTTTTATCTTACATTTTTAGGTAGAAGGCGGTAACTTGGAGTGCATCGCTGACAATTTGAGAGATCAAGCTCTGAAATTGGTTTGGATAGATACTTGTCTTTGGTAACAGAAGGTTTCTGGCTAGCACCTTCCTTAAGTCTTTCCTTTTCTCTTTCCCTGTCCCGGTCTCTGTTCCTATCCTCCCTCTCATGTTCCTTATCTCTTTCTTTATCCTCAGTTTTAACTAGCCGTCCAGGTTGCTCTTCAATCCAGATAATTAGTGTTAACAAGGAATTTTAAAATGGTATAGAAAAGAGGGATACAAAGTTTGAAGCAAATCACTACATACTTTTGCTGAAGACTCCAGCCAAAAATCCATCTGCACCATGTTGAGAAAAAATCAGACACAAATAATGAAATTGAAATCAGTCACAAGATCCTGCAAGATTAACGTCCAGATACATTAAGTACGCGACATACCTATATTTTCACAATGATCCAAGAATTCATTAAATCCATCCATAAGATCTGGGTAGTGTTGTAGTATATCATTTACCTGGAAATCAGATCGTATATGCAATGTTCACATCTAACTAATTAAAAACAAACAGATAACCAAAAGAGTGAAGCAACTGAAGTTTAAATACTGAAAGCACAACTCCAGCAGAAACCCACCAAGTTCTTCAATTCACTTCTTGTAATAATTTCCTGGCTGTATATGTGAAGACATTTCAAGAACTCCTGGTAAGCGTCATATTCCAGCTTCTCCTTGACTTTCTCACAAAAATGGAACTCCTGTGCGTATACACCTAACATTGCAAGGAAAACTTGTGAATGCAAGTAATAAGCAAGTAGAAAGCACACAAAGTTGTCCAGATATGAATACGAAATTACTAAATTCAACCGTATAAAAGCAACAAGAGAACACATTTGTGCCATTGTTGCTGATTGTCTAGCACGGCCATGAAAAGATTACACTGAAACAGCATTATGCAAGTGATGCATTCAACAGAAGGCATATCTGTAAGGGCACGCATTTTAAGGTCATGGAGAGCATCGAATTTGTATTCTAGTGGTGGTATCAAGAAGCAAAACTGCCACACCGAGCAGAAGTAGTATCTACATATTAATCAATATTTAGAGAAACTTACTCTTTAAAGCATCCTTATTGTCATATGATGAAGCCGAGGCACTGTTTATTCCATGATTCTCTGGGAGACCTCCCTGCTGTGCCTCAGCGCCTGTAGGGTTTGCGCTTGGAAAAGGTTTACGCTTACGCAGTCCAACATCCAGGTCTTTGCTGTCATGTTCAACATCCTTCTCATCTCTCTCATAATCTCTCCTATCTCTTTCTGCCTTCCGTTCCTTGTCCGGACGTCTTCTCTGGCGATCATGCTCCACGTCAGGACGATCCACACTGGTGTCACGGTCAGCATGTGATGGATAAGCCCTAGGCTGAGAAAAGAGATACAAGATGAAGGGTCACCTAACTTTATACAATAATTAGTTCGTGGTTGCCTATATAGATGCACAAAAGAGACAAAATTGATACAGAAATATGATTGATCTCATGTTGACCTCAACCCGATCCCATGGACAGAAAACATTAAAATACCTTGGGTTACCATATTTAGTTAACACGCGTAAAACTAACTGAATTGACTGAGTATTATGCTAGATTTAAGAAGCCACATTCATAAAATATCTAAGCATTTTCACCTACATGAAAGCCATGGATGCACTAGTGCAGGAGCAAAAAAAATTGTGCCCTGCCTTTTTACTTCCTGCATTTACATAGTATATATAGTACATTTGGCAACCGCATCCCCAAAATTCTATAAAATGTTAGAACTAAAAGATAAAAGAACTTTCCCTCGTAATATATGACACTAGTTTCTGCCAACTACGTAACTAGTCGGTAACAAAGCTTACAAAACGACATGTGGTCATTTATACCTTTTCACTCCTACCAACAGGAGGCATTAGAGAGGCTTCCCGCTTAACCAAACCAGCTCTTGGAGCAGTTCCTGCTTGCGGAGACACTGAGGTATCAGGCAAGAAGTGCTGGAATTCTTCAAGCAAATCTTTATGGTCACTGAACAGCACCGCAACCTGCCAAAAACGACACGCTAAACTCAGGACTATAATGGAAGAAGAAACATAAACTAAAACAAAATAAACCGGAAAAAAAAGCCACCTCATGGTAAACGTCTTGGATGGACTTATTGTCCTTGCGGTACATGTTGAGAATGTCCAGGAAAGACTTGTAGACATGCTCATCACGCTGGAACCGACTCTGAAGAAGAGGAAACAATCAGGTCACAGATCGATATGTATATCACAAGCTTTACATGACAGATCAGCCTATGTCTGTCTATGTGCATACCTTTATCTTGTTCACGAAATTGATGGCTTCCACGAAATCAACAGGCTTCTTCTCCTTGTCATCCTGCAGCCTGATTGCAAAGCCCTTGGGCAGGAAGGTGTTGAATCCAAGGATGAGCTCAGGGTACCCGTTAAACAGGGTCTTCACACGGATAATTACTCCGTTGGTATCGATCCTGCATCCAAAAATTGACAGCCATAAATATCAGTGTGTGGCTCCAGGGGAATTTATGGAAAATGGTTATGGATCCGACTAGGAAAGGGACCGACCTCTCGCTCTTGAAGTCGCGCATCACCTCGAGGAACTCCTCGTACTTGGCGCGGTTGTCCTGGAACTTGTCCTTGACGGCCTTGAGGTAGACGAGGGCGTCGTTCGTCGTGAGCTTCTGGCCGGCGGCGGCGGCAGCGGCCGAACCGCCGGAGAGCTGCGCCGGTGCAGCAGCAGCCGCGGCAGCCTGAGGCGGCGGCGGCGCCGGCGCTGGACCCGCCGGAGCCATGGGCTGCGGCTGCCCGTTCCTGCACGAGGGGAGAGGGACGGAGCCGTTAGATCACAGGATAAAACCGTACGAAAAAATTCACTCCGTACCCCCAAAACAAAACACCATTTTTTGACGACCCCGGACTTCAAATTGGAAGGGACGAACACGAATTCGGCGCTGAAAAACCAAGCGAATCCGCAACGAGGCCCCGAATTCCTCCCCTAGACACGAGTTATTCTCCGCTCTCTCGCCGACTCCGTCAAACGACACGAAACCCCTCCCCGCAAGCGAGACAGCGTGCAGAGGATAAGAGGAACGGAGAAAAAAAATAGAAACGAAAAGGGACGAACTGCCTGGAACTCGAACGCGCGACGCGACGGCGAGCGGGGGAGCGAGGGTACTCACGGATCGGATCGAGCGACGGTGGGGCGCTTGAGCTGCTGGGACCCCGCGAGCGCGTCCTCCCTGGAACGCTTCATCCCAGCACCATGCACGGGCCTCCCCTCCTCCTCCACCACCGCCTCCAGGAACCGGCACCGGTTCCTCCTTCGCCGCCTCCCGGACGCCGAACGCCGCAGCCGCCGCCGATCCCCTCGGAGGCTCCTCCGCCGCCGCCGACACCGGATCTGCCCGCTCCAACTCGCACCGGCCTCGAGGCCGCGAGCAGCCTCCTCCGGACGCAGCGCGAGACGGCTGCGAGGGCGAGCGCGCGAGAGCTAATGGCTTTCGAGGGTAAGGGAGGGAGGAAGGCAGGAGACGAGAGAGACGAGGCGGGGGTGCGAGACGAGACGATGGAGAGGAGGAAGGGAACGGCTTAAGAATGGGGGGAAGGCTGGCCGCCTGAGTAAACCTACCGGGGTCGCGGCCGCGGCCTTTCGTGGCCGTGCGATGCAGGATAAGGGCCGCGTGGACGGCGCGGATGGGAGGGGCCGGGGTGAGGGGACGTGCTCGCCGCGGTAATCTCACCACCACCTTGTGCTTGTGCTGTGGGTAAAGTAAACACGAAAACGCGCACGGGGTGGGGTTGCTCCGGGTGCGAGTACCGGCCTGCCTTTGCCTTTGCCTTCGCCTTGGTCTTGGCCACCCGTTCGATTCGGATTTCTTTCGAATCCCAAATTCGATTTGGGTTTTTTTGAATTATTAGGTCTAGCTTATAGAGGTTTGGACTTCGGATTACATTTATGTATACACTGGCTCGAAGGTACGAAACACATGTGTAATTGCGTGTGCGAGATCATCGGGCACCACGCTAACGACGATGTTGTCACGTGTCACTTGGAGAAAGGCAAAGGAAATAGCGGTTCCAGCACGAGACCAGCCTGAACAAAACCCCGCGAGACACTAAACCGTCACCCGCCACGTGTGAGCAAAGTCGTTAGTCGCTACCACGGATTTGCTCGATATTAAATGATGCTTTACTACCTACCGTATTTGTCTCGAATAGGGGAAACAGCGAACGGACGCCCGACTTCGCCGAGCTTATGTTGGCGCGGTTATGGGTGTATCGAGATATATCCGAGTTCACCGAGCATCACGCTTCATGTCGATATTGCTTTTGTCACTTGAAAAAATCCAAAGAATATAGCGGTCATGTCATAAGATATCCAAACAGAACTCTCATTGCCGACAATAAACAAGCTACAACCAAAGTTGTTAATTGTTACCATAAATTTGCTTGATGATAAATTATACTTACTACTCCATCTTATATATATTACTTGTCATTAAAATGGATGTATCTAGCACTAAAACATGTCTAGATACGTCCATTTTACTGACAAATAATATGGATCGGAGGGAGTAACATATTTGTCTCATACAGGGGAAATGACAAGAGCTCATGTAGGCGTGGTATGTTGGTGCATCGGGGTATAACCAAGTTCACCGAGCATCACACTAGCGACGATATTGCTTCTTTCACTCGAGAAAGTTCAAGATAATAGTAGCTTCATCATGAGATGTCCCAACAAAACCTTGGGAGACACTGACCCCCCCCCCCCTAAACCGTTAGTCAACACCACGGATTTGCTTGATGATATATAATACTTACAACTTTTTTGGCCTCAAACACGGGAAGTGACAAGCGGATGCCCAACGTCGGTGATCTCATGTTGGTGTTGTAATGGGTGTATCATATATCCGAATTCATCGGCATCACCCTTGCTAATGAGGATATTGCTTGTGTCACTTGAAAAAATCTAAGAAATAGAAGTTTCACCAAAAGATGCCCGTATGAAACTTCTCGAGACAGTAAACAACTTACTACCATCACGCACTGCCAGAGACGAAGCTAAAAGAAAATGCCAATGGGATCATGTCTATAATTTACCTATTTGTCTAGGGTCATCATTTACAAGTAATCACTAGCTAGTGCAAATTAATGAAGGTTTTTGGGTTTTGCATTGGGGTCAGCTGGCACCAATGCCTCTAAGGCAGCTTCGTCTCTGCGCACTGCACGCGGGAAAAGTCGTTAGATGTTACCATACATTTACTTGATATTAAGTAATACTTACTATCATGTTTGTCTTGATCAGGGATGACAAGCACATGCCAGACATCGGAGAGCTCGGGTTGGCACGTTTATGGGTATATCCAGTTAAATCACATTTTTGGGTATATCCAGTTAAATCACGTTTTGGGGTATATCCAGTTAAATCTGGGTTCACGGAGCATCACACTAGGGACTATATTGCTTATGTTACTTGGAAAAGTACACAAAAATAGAGATTTTATCACGAGATGCCCGAACAAAATATAGAGAGATGGTAAACACTTGACCCCCTCATGTACCGCGCACAGGTAAATTCATTTAAGGGAAAGAGACAAATCATATGTCTGACGTCACCGCAACACAGGTTGGCACGGTCATAGAAGGTAGGGACTAGTCGTCGAACTAGATTCCCTGACATACGTTGGAGAGACATTTAGTCACTGCCAATGTGGGCTCTCAACTAGACCGAAAGTTACCTTATCATATGCTACAGAAACCGCACACGCTGGTCACCTAGTGATGGCAGGCCGTCGTGGAGGACTTTGGGCTATCTAAGTATGGCAGCATTATGGCTCCGGTGAGCTAAGTCTACCATCAACGAGCTCAAAGTGTCAAGGCCACGGTCCCACTAACATATGTTTGTAAAAATGCTAGATGTTTGTGATAACTATATGTTGCATTGCTTATTCAATTTGGCATTTTGCAAGCATGTGTACTTGCCTTCCATTGCATACATATACTCCACCACAAAGCTTGTGTTTATTTATGATTTTGTACACGTGTGTTGTTTCCTCTGTTGCATATGTTGTAATCGGTTCCATCAACTTGTAGTATATCTGGCACAAGTAATTCAAAAGTGTTGCATGAACATGTCTTAAATGTTGCAAGATTTTACACATAATCAGACGGAGAAAAGGTATTACAAGGATATTACATAAATAGGTAAATAAATAATACATGGTGTGCCCCATTTGCTAGTGACTAAAAGTCACCTTATCGCGTGCCACGGAAACCGCACCCCCGGTCACCTAATGACGGCAGACCATCATGGAGGACTTTTGGATAACTGAGTATGGCAGCATTGTGGCTCCGGTGAGCCAGGACTACCACCGACGAACTCGAGGTGTCAAGGTCACGATCCCACAAACATGTGTTTGTAAAAATGTTAGATATTCGTGATAACTATTTGTTGCATTGCTTATTCAATTTGGCATTTTGCAAGAATGTGGCATTCCATTGCATACATATACCCTATCACAAAGCTTGTATTTTCACATTGCACATTTATTTATAATTTTGTACTTGTGTTTTGTTTCCTCCGATTATATGTTGTAATCAGTTCCATCAACTTGTAGTATATGTGACACAAGTCAAAAGTGTTGCATGAACATGTTTTAAATGTCACGACATTTTACACATAATAATGCATAGGACTAAGAAAAGGTATTACAAGGATATTGCATATGTATGGAAAAATATTACATGTTGTTTTAAATGTTGTGCCTCATTTGCTAGTGACTGGAAATAACCTTATTGTGTGCCACAAAAAAGGCACATGTTGGTCACGAGGACTTTGGGATATCTGAGTATGGAAGCATTGTGGCCCTGGTGACGAGCTCGAGGTGTCAAGGTCATGGTCCCACAAACATCTATTTGTAAAATGTTAAATGTTTGTGGTAACTATATGTTCATTGATTATTCAATTTGGCATTTTGCAAGCATGTGTACTTGCATTGCATACATATACCCAACCAAAAAGCTTGTGTGTTCATATTGCACGTTTATTTTAATTTTGTACATGTATTTTATTTTCTTCTATGTATATGTTGTAATCAGTTCCATCAACTTGTAGTATATGCAGCACAAGTAATTCGAAAGTGTTGTGTGAACATGTTTTAAATGGGATCTTTTACACCTAATAATGAAGATGAGAGAGAACAAGTATTACAAGGATATTACATATGTAGGGAAAATTATTACATGTTGTGTTGAAGGCTTAAGGTATGCGCTCTTCCATTTGATTGAGAAAGCAAGTTACTTATATGTTGGTTTTATAGGTCAATCAAAATCCATACAATGGTTGCGTCCAGGAAGGCTCTTTACCCACCTCCTCCCTCTTCTATCTCCATCCCCACTATGGCGCCCTTGCTCTCCCATCGACGATGTCGTCCGACATGGACCTGGGTTGCTGCAGCAAGCTGTACATCGCAGGTGTAGTATTCGTGGTTGTATGCTGATAGTTTGGGCTAGAGCATCGATCTTTATTGGCTAGATCTAGTGCAGCTTGGGGAAATTTCAGCTTGTTGTCGAGCTCCGACGGACGGAGCCGACAGTGAGCATCTCTGTCATAGGATCTTCGTTAGTAAGGCCGAGGTTTAGCACTCTTCGATCTAGGGAGTCGATGTGATGTTATTTCTCTTGTTGTCCGACCATGGAGGCGAGGGGGAGCAACATCAACGTTGGTGTATTTGCAGTGTGGCAGGGGGTTCTTCTTCGTCCTGGCACATCGACATGGTGTCGGGTGCTCATAGACAGTACTTTCTAGTGTGCTTCCAAGGGGAAAGACGTTGGGTTTTGTATTGAAGGCGAGCCCCCTCTTCAATAAGCGTCGTCGCCACTTGTGCAGCGGCTTCACACCCCTGCTTGTCCTCTTGGTTGGTCTTGGCGGTGAGGGAGATAACGATAGGTGTGCATTGGTGCGGCTACGGAGAGGTGGCGCTGATACGCCCAATTTGCATCACCTTTCTTTATCATAATCTACCTCTATTCATTGATATTTGTCTTATTATGAGGTGTTATTTATGGCTTTTCATCTGTTTATGCATGTTGGATGATTCCTGGAGGATGAACTGCCGGAGTCTGGATTCTGATGGAAAAGAAGGCGTTTCGGTGCAATTTCGTGAAGATCAAAAAAATACCAGAAAAATATGGAAACATATTATTTTACCAGAAGATGAAGGGAGCCAGAAGGAGGAGAGAAGAGGGGCCGCAGGGGGCCAATGCCCTTAGGCGCGGGCCCACCCTGGGCCACGCCTAGGGCAGGTGTGGCCCACCTGCCCGACCTCCGACTCTCCCCCTTCGCCTATATATTCCCTACGGAACCCTAAGCCTCGGAGAGCGACCACAGATAGATTTCCGCCGCCTCTGGGGACGGAAAACACAGAGAGAGAAAGATCTCTCCGGCAGACAAATTTCTGTCGGGGAAATTCCTTCCCAGAGAGGGGAGACTGTTGCCATCAACACCATCATCAAGCTAGGCTTCATCGGTATCATCATCATCCACAACATCATCTCCGCCAGCACCATCATCACCACTCCATCCCGTTGTAACATTTGTGTTGGATATTGCTTTAGTTCATTAGGGGAAACCTTCCCGGTGTTAATTACTATTGTAGTTGATGATTGTGAGTGGAACCATTGGATTATTGTTTATGTTCAGATTGTTATCCATTACCATATCATCTTTGATCTTGATCCATATGATGTCTTGTGAGTAGTTCGTTGTGTTCTTGAGGACATGGGAGAAGACATGATGTTAGTAGTGAATCTGTGTTGAGTTATTATTCAATGGTTTAGTATTTAAGTTGTGGTGCTATTCTTCTAGTGGTGTCATATGAACGTCGACTACATGACACTTCACAATTTATGGGCCTAGGGGGGTGCATTGTGTATTTGGCTACTAATTATGGGGTTGCCGGAGTGACAGAAACCTGAACCCGGGTTAGGACACCTTTGCACAAGGGAGCATAGGATCTCAGAGTTTAAGGTTGTGGTTAGATTTATATCTTAATTACTTTCCTGTAGTTACGGATGTTTGCAGGGGTTTAATCACAAGTATGTATTAGTCCAATTAAGGTCGGTATGTTAGCACAGGTTCACCCACACAACACTTATAAACACCAAAGAAGAGTACTCAACTATTTGAAGCGAAAGCACTTGAGAGAATTCCCATGTGTCCTCGAGAACGTTTGGTCCTTATAAGTATTTCCACCGGCTTGTCCTTTGCTAAGAAAGGATTGGGCCACTTGCTCCGTTTGTTCGTTACCTTTGTTACTTGCTCTTTATTTTGTTTCCTTGTCAGAAAACCACTAAAAATCCGTTTGCTAAGTATTCACAGGGATTTCCTGCTCCATACCACTGTTCAGCACCTTCTTCTCCTCGTTGGGATCGACACTCCTATTTATCGAAAGTACTGTGATACACCCCCTATACTTGTGGGTCATCAAGACTATTTTCTGGCGCCGTTGTCGGGGAGTGAAGCGCTATTGAAGAGTGGAACCGGTAAGGGAAACTTTTACTGTGAGTATTGCTTTTGTTACTGCCTGTTACTTTGTTTCCAATATGGATAACCCACTTGGTTTTCTGTTTGGGAAAACTACTACCACTACTAGGGTAGTAGATGAACCACCTCCTGTTGAGATAGATCCTTTTAAGATACCTACAAGTATTGTTGACCGTGTTATAGATAATTATTATTTAGGGAATGGAACTGTCCATCCCGGTGATCACTTGCTTTTTATCCATGAATTGTGCGGGTTGTTTAAGTGTGCAGGTATCACAACTGAACAGGTGAAGAAGAAGTTACTCTCCATATCCTTGAAAAGGAGAGCTAAAGAATGGTATAAGCTGCTGAAGAATGGACAATCCATGGAATGGAAGGAGATGACATCTCTCTTTTACTCTAAATTTTATCCTCCAAATGAAATTCATAAAGATAGAAATCTTATATATAAATTTTGGCCTCTTTATGGAGAGAGAGTAAAACTCAGGCTTGGGGGAGATTGAAGTTACTAATGCTTAAATGTCCTATTCATGAACTCCCTAACAATATTATTCTCAATAACTTTTATGCTAGGCTTTCTCTTTATGATAAAGATTTACTAGATGCTTCTTGTGCTGGATCATTCACACGTATGAAGGAAGAAGCTAAATAGTATTTACTAGACCATATTCAAGAGAACACTGAAGCTTGGGAGAATAACAAAGGAAGAAAGTTAGGTATAAACTATGATTATGAATGCATTAAATCTTTTATGGGAACTGATAGTTTCCGTGATATTAGTAATGAGTTTGGTCTTGATTCCCAAAGTATTGCCAACTATTTTAAATCCTTTGCCTCTTACATAGAAATTCCCAAGAAGAAGTGGAATAAGTACCATGCTCCTTATAAAGATGTTGTTAGCCATGTTCCTTTTAGAAGTACTCAAGTTTGTACTACTAATCATATTGTGCCTGAACCTCATGTTGAGAAAATGCCTTTCCCAGCTAAGGTAAATGATTATTCTATGATTATTAGTGCAAATAACAAAGTTACAATGAAAAGTGAGGAGCCTGGTAAGCAATTGAATGTTGAACCTGTGGTAGCTATTGTGAAAGACACTGACACTAGAAATATAGAGGATGAGCATATTGTCTTTTGTGAAGACGCTTCTAACATTATTTCTCATCATAGTAAGACTAGAAAATCTAGTGTTCATGTGCTTTCTATTAAAATTGGTGATCATTGCTACTATGGTTTATGTGATATTGGTGCTAGTTCTAGTGCTATTCCTTATGAGATTTACAGGGAAATTATGCATGAGATTGGTCCTTGTGAGCTTGAGGACATTGGTGTGGTTATTCACCTTGCTAATAAGGAAACCATTTTCCCCATTGGTATTGTAAGAGATGTGGAGGTTCTTTGTGGTAAGATTAAATATCCTGCTGATTTTCTAGTGCTTAATTTAGCAGCTAGCAAAACTTGTCCTATCATTTTTGGTAGACCTTTCTTGAATACTTGTGGAGCTATTATTGATTGTAAGAAGGAAAAGGTTTTAACTAAGTTTGATGGAGATTCTTATGAGTTTAACTTTTCCAAATTTGCCAAAGCTCCTTGTGGAAATAGCTTGCCTAATAAAGATTTCAGGACGGAACAACTTGCTTCTATTGATCCAGTCTATGACCTTGGACCTCCTTTTGATGATTGTAAGTATGCTCATTCTAATGATAAAGTTGTTTCCAGTGAGAGTTATATTATCAACTTTATTCAAAGTGCTACTGGAAGTTATTTTGAGAGAGGGAAACATGTTTTTATGCATCTCAATGATGTTAAGTTTCCCCATTTTATGTTGAAAGCTTTGAAGTTGCATATGTTTTGTCTTCCTATGCTTGTGGCTTTTTGTTTCAACAATTCGTTTTCTCATGATATTCCCATGCATAGGAAGTGGGTTAGACTTAAATGTGTTGGTTATTTGCTTCTTGATGCTCTCTTTCATTTCAGATATATATATCCTATGTGAGCACCCTTGAAAGTTTCAAGCCTAACTTAAAGGCATTAAAGAAAAGTACTTGTTGGGAGATAAACCAAGAGTTTTGTCGAGTCTTGGAAGTTATTACCTCAGTAATAAACGCTCCTTATCCTTTTGTTTTGGTTTTTGTGTCAATTTCAACTACTTTTTTGAAGTAGAGGAGTTGTGAAAAGTGGTTGTCCTGGAACAGATTTTTATGTTGTATTGTAAAAAATCGTGAGGGAGCTCAGTACTTCGGATGGAGCTGCATTTTTCTGATCTTGTTCTCCAGGCTATTACCCAACTTTCATTAGTTTTGCACCTTTTGATTTGAGCAACAGAAGATTCTCGAAAAATTTAATCTTTACTTGCTGGTCTGTTTTGACAGATTTCTGCCATCATTTGCATTTGCCTCTTACACAAGCTTTTGTTTTGATGGGTTTTCAGTTGAAGTGTGTACCAGAGGTTTATTGTTTTTTCTTACACTAATGTTTTCATTGAATTTGTGCAAGGGTTTTGTATGAAGGAAACTATTAGGGGAAGGAGAAAAGGGATCTACAGAGTTCGTCTTTGAATAGGTAAAAGTGGTGAAAACAGAAGGTTCGTGAAATCTCTATCTTTTTATATTTTTGATGTTTTAATACATAGGGGAAGTTACCAGAAGGAACTGAAGAGGAAACGGATCCCGAGGTGGACAAACCCACCCCAGGCGCGGGCCCAGCCTGGCCACGCCTGGAGGGGGTGTTCCACCCTCGAACTCCGTTATCGCCTCGTTTCTACGTCAAAACCTTCCTTATGCATTGAAACTTCGTAATATATAACCCCCGGATCCCCCGAGGTTCATGCATTGTGTTCTCGTCGTGTTTTCGGTTCGATCTGTTTCTATCAGGAATCTTCTCAAGTTTAGAGCGCCATGGCCTCCGCCAAAGACAAAGGCAGTGGAAGCCCTTCGAACAACTGATGAGTTTTGTGACAAGTACCATGCCTTGAAGTTGAAGGTGGATATACTCCAGGAGGAGAATGACAGGCTTCGTAAGATGCTGGAAAAATTTCTTACCCTAAACAAGAGAACACCACCACCACCGAAGGAGTAATTCATCATCAGGTTTGGCATCCCCTTGGCTTGTTCAAGCTTGGGGGAGTGCCGCGGTATCACCACCATTATCTTTTATATTTTACCTTTTTAGTGGATTTATATATGTGGTAGAGAAGTTATCTTATAGTTTGGTTTGCATGTGGAAGTATCTCTCGTTTAGTTGATTATCTATGTATCTCTTGGTGTGAGTGCCTTTATTGAATATTAATGAGAAGTCTCATCTTTTACTTTTTGCACTTCTTATTTTAGTATGTAATCTCTGTTATACGATGGATCTTTTTGATTAGTATTGACACCACTTTGGGAGCATCAAGTGACTCTAAATTGGTTTTGGAAAACCGAGTTCTGGTCAGCAGCAAAAATTTTTGAGGTTTGAAAGAAAAAAGAGAAAGAAAAAGCTTATAGGTATTTTGTATCATTTGTTTTATTTCTTGCTGGCTCATAAGCTTAGTATTCTTTATTTAAGATCTTTTGTGTTTTCAAGGAAGATTGCATGTTTGGCTTTATTACTTGTATGTTTGCTTGTTTCTTTCAACTTTCTTGCTTGCTACCCAGCCTTGCTAGCCAAAAACCTGTTTTGAGAAGGCATACTTCTCATGTTTCTAAACCCCTTTGAACCAAAAACCTTTGCCATTTGTATCTACCATATCTACCTAGTAGCTATTGCTATTCCAAGCAAATTCTCAAGCTTCATCTATCTTCCGAATTAAAAAGTATTTTGTTATGTGAAAACTAGTTAGTAAAGCTCTCACGAACTTGATGACACACCTTATTTTCTTGCCCCTAATAGACTTGAACCATTGTGGACATCGAAGTTGTA
The DNA here is from genome assembly GCA_030063025.1 of Avena longiglumis. Lineage (NCBI taxonomy): Eukaryota > Viridiplantae > Streptophyta > Magnoliopsida > Poales > Poaceae > Avena > Avena longiglumis. The sequence goes on from CP125973.1 coordinate 537,639,421, forward strand.
TATGCTTGCATCTATACGTTGGAATTATCAGAACCATGCTGTCAAGGGGAACGTTTTCAACATAGCACTTGTACTCTGTACATCGCTCATATCATGCTCTTTTGTCTATGGATGTCAACGGTGTGAAATAAAAGGAGAACTTGTGAGTCCATGGAGTTTGTACTTTGTGTTAGAGAAACGCCCTGGCCGCTAGCCTAAGTCATGCCTAAGCATGGTGGAAACTTGCAACACCACCATAGTGAGCATTCTGTGAAGCATCCTCAATAAAAAACTATACACATAGTAAATAAAAGTTTCCTGAGATGCTCACTGTCTGCTTGCCTTGTCATTTTGGTTATGGGAAAGCTCCCGTACCATGTGCAAGGGGTACCCCGTTGGCGGTTCTCAATGATATGCAAGTACTTACAATGAAAAGAACTTGCTTGGGCCCAAAGTTGATGTAGCATGAGGAGTGGCCCTCATATTCAAGGGACATGAGATTGCCAACTTATATTTCATCAAGCATATACTCCATCCTTGTTCACTTTAACCTTAATCATCTCAAGATGCTTATGATAGGGGCAATGAGGGCTCAAAGCTAGTAAATACCATAATCTTTTGGAAGCTATTTATGACTTGTAATCCCTGCTTCCCTCTATGAAGGGACCTTTCTCCCACTTCCAAGTTGAGTCAGTAAACCTATTTCCTCTCTATCTTAAGCAGCATTTGAGTTGTTGTGTTTCAAGCATTCATATGGTGATTTATTCAATCATGTTCTTTATCTTCCTTGTTTGCACAAAACTCCGATCTATTGAGTATTACTTTGAAAGCCTTCACTTGTGAAAAATCTTTTTGAGCAAAGAGTGCTCCTGTTTTGAAACTTCTACAATAAGTTTTTTATGAAACTGTTTGCCAGGTGTTCTCTGAGCAAGAACAAGTTTGCCAATTCCAATTATGATTTATCTTTATGCATCTCTATTGTGATTGATGTACTTGGTTGCAAGCTAAGTAATATAATGGTGAGTTGCTTTCTTCTATGAGTTGTGCAATGGTAAGTGTGATGTTTCTTGTTCGTATTCTTTTATCGACACTTCACTCCATAAACCTGTGGACATGTTTATTGAGCTCAGTTTTCGCTTGGGGACAAGCGAAGTCTAAGCTTGGGGGAGTTGATACACCCAATTTGCATCACCTTTCTATATCATAATCTACCTCTATTCATTGATATTTGTCTTATTACGAGGTATTACTTATGGCTTTTCATCTGTTTATGCATGTTGGATGATTTCTGGAGGATGAACTACCGGAGTCTGGATTCTGATGGAAAGAAGGCGTTTTGGTGCCAATTCGCGAAGATCAAAAAAATATGGAAACATATTATTTTACCAGAAGATGAAGGAAGCCAGAAGGAGGAGCGAAGAGGGGCCACAGGGGGCCCACACCCCTAGGCGCGGGCCCACCCTGGGCCATTCCTAGGGCAGGTCTGGCCCACCTGCCCGGCCTTCGACTATCCCCCTTTGCCTATATCTTCCCTACGGAACCCTAAGCCTAGGAGAGCGACCACAGATAGATTTCCGCCGCCTCTGGGGGGCAGAAAACACCAAGAGAGAAATATCTCTCTGGCAAACAAATTTCTGCCGGGGAAATTTCTTCCCGGAGAGGGGAGACTGTCGCCATCAACACCATCATCAAGCTAGGCTTCATCGGGATCATCATCATTCACACCATCATCTCCGCCAGCACCATCATCACCACTCCATCCCGCTGTAACAATTGTGTTGGATATTGCTTTAGTTTATTAGGGGGAACCTTCCCGGTGTTAATTACTATTGTAGTTGATGCTTGTGAGTGGAACCATTGGATTATTGTTTATGTTCAGATTGTTATCCATTACCATATCATCTTTGATCTTGATCCATATGATGTCTTGTGAGTAGTTCGTTGTGTTCTTGAGGACATGAGAGAAGTCATGATGTTAGTAGTGAATCTGTGTTGAGTTATTATTCAATGGTTTAGTATTTAAGTTGTGGTGCTATTCTTCTAGTGGTGTCATGTGAACGTCGACTATATGACACTTCATCATTTATGGGCCTAGGGGGATGCATTGTGTATTTGGATACTAATTGTGGGGTTGCTGGAGTGACAGAAACTTGAACCCCGTTAGGACACCTTTGCACAAGGGAGCATAGGATCTCAAAGTTTAAGGCTATGGTTAGATTTATATCTTCATTACTTTTCTGTAGTTACGGGTGTTTGGAGGGGGTTTAATCACAAGTATATATTAGTCCAATTAAGGTCGGTATGTTAGCACAGGTTCACACAGACAACACTTACAAACACCAAAGAAGAGTACTCAGCTATTTGAAGCAAAAGCACTTGACAGAATTCCCATGTGTCCTCGAGAACGTTTGGTCCTTATAAGTATTTCCACCGGCTTGTCCTTTGCTAAGAAAGGATTAGGACACTTGCTTTGTTTGTTTGTTACCTTTGTTACTTGCTCTTTGTTTTGTTGCCTTGTCAGAAAACTACTAAAAATTCGTTTGCTAAGTATTCACAGGGATTTTCTGCTCCATACCACTGTCTAGCACCTTCTGCTCCTCGTTGGGATCAACACTCCTATTTATCGAAAGTACCGCGATACACCCCCTATACTTGTGGATCATCAGGCGCCTTTCACCAGTACTCTCCTTGGTCATAAGAATGGCCCCGCTGCACTTGAGCCGGAATGCTCAAGCTTCTTCGTCCTCCCTAAGTGGGTCATATTCTTTGACCTCGACGCGGTGGTGCACTCTAGTGCTTCTCTAAGTGGCGTCGTCCCGACAGAGGCAAAGACTGTTGCCTCTGGAGGTCATTTGTCATCGACAACAAACCTAGACTTGATTATGTTCGTGCAATTCTTTGTAGGGTGCTTATGGTAAAAAGAAAAGGACTCAGTTGGATTTCCTTTATTTTGTACGGTCCTTTTTGGAAATGTATGCATCCGTCGCCTTCAAAGGGGTCCTTTGAGGCCTTTATCTGTTTAGAAAAAAAATTTGAACAGACGCAGAAGATTTTTTTTTTGAAAAACACAGAATAGTCGCAGACTCACAACACGTAGATGCACTCACCCTTAGGAACGCACACACACAAATTCTAACCGTATGAGCACCTTCGAGAGACCGAGCCGTCGGATCGGGTCGAGAGATTGACGAAGTCACTACGAACGCCTCGTTGTCGACGGGACGTCGCTTCCCATTAAAAAAATGTTCTATCATTTTATACAACATATAGTGTCAAACCTGAAATTTGAACTCAGGTGAATTATGAATACAACCACCCTCCTAATGGTTTGCAAACGCAGAAAAAGTTGAGCTGGGTCTCCCTCCAAATAGATAGTTTACCATGTAACAATGACACATGGGTCTACTGCACAGATTATACAACACGGCACCCAACTAGCGGACCGCTTTTCTCCTGTTTGGACGAGCCGAAGGACGTGAATAGACCTCAGACGTCCGTAGGTACGTACAGGAGCTGATGACCGCTCTCAATCACGTCACTCTGCTTCGACTCGATCTACCGAACCTGGCCATTTGTAGTTAGGTTTTAGTTCCACGAGTGCCATGTCAAAAAAATAAAAATTCCACGAGTGCACCGGCACCGCCCTCGTTGTTCCTAGTGGCGTATATACAGGTGGAGAACGGCGTCCGTTGCTGTGATTTCCTGCCGTGTATGGCGTCTCGCGTCGCAGCTGGCCATATTGTTCGGAGCACCACGAGGTGTAGTATGTTGGAGTAATTTGGAAGCAATTATTAAGAGCTAGATAGACTCTGGTTTAAGGATCTCACTAACCTGCGTACTAGTATTGCCTATGCGTTGCGTGTGCACTTGCGACAAATTTTAAGAAGTTATATTTTTTAATAAAAAAAGTTAAAAGATCTTATATTTTAGAATATAGAGGGAGTAGTTTTCGATGTGTTGTACACGCACGGGTCTGCTGCATGCACCAGATTAGGACGTGTGTATTTGTTTAGACAGCAGCCGTCTGCAATATCTGAGGCCACGTCTGCCGCAGACGGCACTACGTACACCTTGTGCATAGGTCGTCTGTTTGGGTGTCTAAAGGAAGTTAGGAACCCAGCGGCCACCACTCGTAAAACAGATCCGATGGTTAAGGGCATGCACGCTGGATCCATTGAGGAAAGGCTCTAAAAAAAAGAGAACCAAACGAACAATAGTGGAAAGCCGATTGGTTGGGATCGTTTTTTACGGCTTGAACGAGCGCCAAGGACGTGGGCAGACCAGAAACGAGTCCATACACACGAGCTGAGCTGAGCTGATGAGCGGTTCTCAATCACTCTGCCCGGCTCCAGCCAACGATCGATCCCGGCCATTTGGTTCCAAGAGCGCACCGGCATCGCCTCTGTTTCTACTTGTACCACGGGGACAATCGATCGGTCCCAACGGTGTACGTGTACACCGTGTGTGCTTTTGAAAATAATAATAAAAAAAGGACAATCTCAATGTATAGGAGTAAGTGAGTAATAAAGAGTATGCATGCAGAAGAGGAATACAGCCGCCGCAGAGACTCAGCTTATGTCGCGTGAGTTTTTGGTAGATGGTGGCATACATACTGACGACGTAGTGACGACATGTAGGTCGTAGCGCGTACGTAGGACTCGGTAGGAGGTATCTGGCCATGGCCAAAGGCTTGGGGCACGGGCTACCGCAAGATGCTCCACGAGGTGTAGTACTTCGTACCAGTAATTTGGAATAGTTGAGGCTCTCCCTTATTAAGCAGATATATACGTAATGCTGGCTTTGCGTGTGCTTGTGGGCCAGATTAATTAATTAAGAAGGAAAGGCCAAAACACCAAAACGGTGCAGATTGGCTCCATATATGGTGGAAAATCGTATGCCATCTACACCATGCACGCGCGTGCGGTTGGAGGGACAAAGGGTTCCCAAAGACCCCAACAACACACGAACAGCTTTCCGGGCCTCCGGGTCGATGACAGGTACACGTGGGCAGATCTGGGACGTCCATGCGTACATGAGCGGTTCTAGATTGTGGTCCGCGTACGTGTCTGCCTGCGTGTACCACCTCTGGCTCTGCTCCTGCTCGTACCACTCCGGGCCCAATCCTGGTACAAATCCTGTCTTTACCAAATGGAAACAGTATTGTTTATGAAATGGTACACATCCTCTTCCCGATGCCTTAAGCGTGACTTTTCAAACTTTTCGTTTGATTTTCAATTTAGAGCTTTACTAGTTTAATGTCCGTGCTTTGCTACGGACACATTGCGATAAATATATTGATAGTCATCTTTGTTTGACGGATGCATTTAATATTACTCCTTTTTGCCCCACATTGCAAGGAGAGTGTTTTATTCCTCCTCTATGCCGCTCCACTCAGGCACACCCTTACAAAACATCGAAAGAAATAGATATGAACAATTAACAATGTGTGACATTTCAGCTTTTAGAGTAACAAAATCACATGACGCATTACAATTGATTCAAGCGGCTACAATAGTATATAAGACGAATTGAACATCCCCTTAGGACATTGAACCATCATTGCAATTGGTCTCAAATAGAGTACTATTTTCAACAAAATATGTTGCGTAAGTGAGCATCTTCCAACATAGAAGGTAGGTTAAATATCATAAGTGCTAAACAGATAGAATTGATAGTGTCTTACTTCCAAATCTTAAAGATGGACCATCCTCTATACTTGCAATAAATTCTTGGAAAGCACTTCAGAAGAAAAACAAATCAATAATTTCAATATAATCAATACATATAACAAGTAAATAAGTCAAGGAGATTAACTTGAATTGTTTAGTTGTGCTAAGTGTATTCTATGGTTGTGCACGCTCAATTAAATATCTGAAGGTGTATATTTTGGTTAGAGTTGAGCTTCACGACTACAGGGCAGCCTTTGATGGACTTCAGGAAGTCCGACGACATCTTCACCGGCCCATTGCTGCCCGAGACGGCCTTCTCGCTTCTATCGCCGCTGTTGCTCGTCTCTCTTTTAGAGTTTGTCGCCTCCTTGTGCGGGTGAATTCCAACTGCATTGAAAGAAACAAGAGTATTGTGAACAACAATTTGTTATCCAATATTAGACTTCTTTATATTAACAAAATTGTACTTAATAAAGTCACATGGGTGAAGAGTCATACTTCATTTAGTAAAATGAGGTCAATCTTCTATACGTTTTGTTATCCAATGATTTTCCTCTCATGGTTAATCTCATATATTTTCGAATGCGAGAATATTATAACTTGACCAAGTAAAGAAGAAAAAACAGCTATCCAAATGTTTAAAGAGGAAAAGGCTCAATATCAACACGATTTCTTACCATAATATCATATCCAAAGCTCAATACCAACATGATGCCAAAAAAACTAAAGAAGCACCATTGTCTCTTATAGCAGTTTCATAGTGGCAACACGGATCCCTCAAAAACAATAGTGTAAACAAGAGTTAAACTAACAAGTGCCGAAGTGACCAGACAACAAGGAATTGATACAAAAATTACAAACTTGAAAGGTAGATGAAACTATTAGAAAATTTAAGACTAAGGGATCTAACTTGTTCAGAAGATCCCCAATATCATTAGTTAACGAAACATGAATGTGCCTAAATTGATGCGGACATCTTGATGGTACCAAAAGATGTAAAGAGCAACAAAAAGAACATAACGTACCTACAAGGTAACAGTGTAATAAGAAAGATTAGTGCACTTCACTTAAAGTGTGTATTCTGTATGACTACGGTGTGAAATATGAATGCTAACTCAATATCAGACATCATTTGGGGCCGCTAAACTACATCACTCCCAGATGAGGACATGCCGAAGGAAAGACATTCTTATTTTTTTTCCTTTAAACTGAGTTTTGTTTACGTCTGTACCTAGCAATGAAGCGAAACATATGGTACTTCTTTGGGTAGACAAGCGAAAGGGGAACCCTTCATTGCAAGGTACAACATGAACAGGAACACATTTGAGCATACTAAAATGATAATTGAATGAATGGCTAACATTGTACTCAGATAGTGACCACATATTGCGAGAACCCCACTTACCGGTTCATTCTAAAGCATGGTATTAAAGGAAATTCTAAAGCTAAATTTTTTAAGGGATCTCTTGACAACTATTAAACCAAGTGATAATCTAACTTGCGTCGCCTAAAACTAAACCACCATGCTTGCCTTAAATTAAGTACTTGGCAAGTAAGATATGAATATTTGGTTGAAAGTGGAGACAATTCCCTAAATTTATTACTACAAAAGAGCAAGAAATATTTGCATGCCCACTACCTGCTTGTAATCAAACAATTTAAAGGGCTACAAGTAAAGCATGGACTAATTACCCGTGTGCTTGCATCATTCCCTCACTGCACATCCTTGGTCAGGTCGATGATGCACACCACTCACAAATAGAGCCACATGTGTGCTTCCATCACTTTCTCGCTGGCTCCCTGGCCATCTTTGTTCAAGTTGATGCAGCCGTAAGAACTGTTGTCGCTGTAGTCATCTGAGCCGACACTCCAGCATGCCGATCCTACCATTCGTGCACACACCAAGGATGGCAACTCGGGCCGCGCAAAACTTGCAAGATAAAAAGATGTCACCGATAACAAATTTAACACTTCTCCCTAGCATCGAGTAACGTTCATAATTTGAAGAGAGAAAATTAGAGGCCTTTGCAAATTCGCAATTGAAGAAAAAGGTGATCTGTCGAGTGTTGACTCAACAACCTGGAGTCCACAGATGACACATGAGTTCCATTGCAATAGATAAAGTGGACACTTGTAGAGTACAACCCAGAACACCGTTTGGTCAAGTTTTTTTGCTATCCATCTATTACTTACACTCGCTGACGATCGATGCAGTTAATACTACCAGCTAGTACTAAGTATTAACTGACATCAGGAAGTGAGAAGGCTCACACAAGGTCCAATTTCTTTCGACGAGATCGAGCGCCCAGACGGACACGGTGGTGGGATTGGCGAGAAAATTATTCTTCAACGCCTCTGATGCACAGACCCTGGGATTGGCGTGAAGTTATTATTCACTTCCATCCGATGCGCCGGAGGCTTCTAGTCCACGCCGTCGTTCGTCTCCGCGGAGACAAGACAAAAGCGTTGAGGAAGCGCCCGGCCTGCTACTCCTTGGTTCTGGACAGAAAACATAACCGCATGAAGGATTTGTACCTCGGTTCTGTAGGGTTCTATACTTGTACCTGTCTCTGTCACGTACCTTCCGGGAGAATCCAGATAGGAGAGGGCGGTTGGACGGGAAGACCACTTCACCCTAGCTCGTCGGAGGAGGTACCTGCACCGCTGCCTGAGGATTTGGGGAATGGGGCATGGGCGCGCGTGCTAGACTGCTGCAGCGATCTGACACCATGTCGGGCAGGAGGCGCTTCGGAAGGATGGCGTCCTCCTTGGAGGTTATCGGGTTGTTAGTAGCGGTGGGAGGGCGTTTGGGGCGGCGGTGAGATGGAAGGGGTGGCGGCGGGACCCTGTGCTAGGGCATGGGAGGAGGTCGGGAGATGATGATGCGTCGTGGGACTTGAGCTTTTTCGTTTGGGTGATCTGAACTGGTATTCTCCATTTAGGGGTGGCATAAAGTGTAATTAGGTAAGACAAGTAATGAGATGACTCATTGTACCGTCGGATGCAGATCGTACCATCCTAATTGTTTGAATGTTTGATGTCAAAGTATCAAAGTGCGACCTACCAACACCAACTTCTTTTTAATAGTAAAGATTTCTCTCTTGCAAATGTCAACACCAAGTGACCTAGGATATGATCCAATCATTCCACATATCCATGACACATTCATAGACCATTTCTCTTCCGGACCGGTGAACCTTCTAGACCCTTCTAGAACCTCTCCGATGAAATCATCGGAAACTTTTCCGAACTCCGGAATCGGACTTTCCTTATATAAATCTTATTCTCCGGACCACTCCGGATCTCCTCGTGATATCCCGGATCCCATCCGAGACTCCGAATAACATTCGGTATCCCTACTAACATTCCATATCTACTAAACAACATCGAATCCTTAAGTGTGTCTTCCTACGGTTCGTGAATTATGCGGACATGACCAAGACACTTCTTCGATCAATAACCAATAGAGGAATCTGGAAATTCATATGGCTCCCACATATTTTTACGATTACTTTGCGATCGAATAAACCACTTACATATGATACCAATTTCCCTTTGTCTCATGATAGTTTACTTATTCGAGGTTTTGATCGTCGGTATCTCTGCATACCCATTTCAACCTTGTTACCGGTAAGTACTCTTTTCTCGTTCCCGTGATATGTGATCCCTTGTGCCAGTCACAAGCTTGCAAGCTAATTGGATGACATTCCACCGAGAGGGCCCAGAGTATATCTATCCGTAATATGGATGGACAAATCCCACTCTTGATCCATGTGCCTCAACCCATACTTTCCGAACACTCAATGCCACCTTTATAGCCATCCAGTTACAGTGTGGTGTTTGATGTCATCAAAGCATCCTTCCGGTGATGGCGATTAACATGATCTCATGGTCGAAGGAATTAAGTTACTATGTATCAGGAATCTTATAGCAAACAAACTATTGAAATGACTTGATCTTAATGCCACGCTTATCTATAGGAGTATGTCCATCGTACCATTATCCTAATGATATGATCTTGTTATTAATAACATCTCAATGTTCATGATCGAGAAACCACGATCATCTATTAACCAACAAGCTAGTATTATAAAGAGGCTTTACCAGGGACTCTAAATTAGTTTACAAATCATACAAGTATTAATGTTTTCGGTTAATACTATTATAGCATGAATGTAAACATTTATCATAAACACAAAGATATAATAATAACCACTTTTATTATTGCCTATAGGGCATATCTCCAACAGTAGCCGCGCCGAGGACTCCCTCGGCCACCTCGATCTACCGGCCTACTCGCTGAGGCCGCCCTCGCCTCCTCCGGTATGTTGCCGATCTGCGATATAGTGCTTGATCCATCATCAACGTGGCTGGACTGCGTGTAATTTGTGTTCTGCTACTACTGGATTGCTTCTTCCGTCGTTGGCTAGAATCGTGAATGTGAAGTGACAAATCCGTGTCGAGATGAAGCTGTCGTGTTTTGCTACACGCGGCCAACGTTTTAGCTACAGACGGCCAGCGTTTTAGCTACAGAAGGCCATCGTCGTTGCTATCGACAGTTGACGGATTTGCTACGAACGGGGCAGGGAGTTTTCAAGTTGGGGATTTTTTGCTACACCCGCGGGATTGCTACATACATATATATTTTTTGTTCCAACTTTTGCATGTTTTTTGCTATAATACTATAAAAATTTTTCTACAAGATGACCGACGATAGTATCCGGAGAAGTCATTTTGCTAGGTAGCAACTTTTTTGCTGCAAGGTCTCCGGCGATGTCTCCGACGAAGTTTGATTTTTTTGCTACATTTGCTAATATTTTTTGCTACACACATTTTCTGTTTTTGCTATAATAGCACAAATATTTTGCTACAATGTCTCCGCCGAGATCTCCCGGTGAAAGTCTCCAGCGATATCTCCGACGAAGTTGATTTTGCTACACTAGGACTTTTTTTGCTACAAAGTCTCCGGCGAGATCTCCCGGTGAAAGTCTCCGGCGATATCTTCGGGGAAGTTGGTTTTGCTACACTAGGACTTTTTTTTACTATAAAGTCTCCGCCGAGATCTCCCGGTGAAAGTCTCCGGCGCTCCGGCGAAGTTGGTTTTGCTACACTAGGAATTTTTTTTGCTACAAAGTCTTCGACGAGATCTCCCGGTGAAAGTCTCCGGCAGTATCTCCGGCGAAGTTGGTTTTGCTACACTAGGAATTTTTTTTGCTATAAAGTCTCCGACGAGATCTCCCGGTGAAAGTCTCCGACGATATCTTCGATGAAGTTGGTTTTGCTACACTAGGACTTTTTTTGCTACACGGTCTCCGGTGAGGTCTTCGACGAGATCTCCGGCGAGGCCAGACTGTTTTTGTATTTTCTGGACCGAACCGTTTTTGCTACACGTAGCAAAAGCGGGACTATATGTAGCAAAAGCGGGACCGTTTGTAGCAAAAGTGGGTTGAATGGATGGAAATCAGATCTGACGGTCAATCCATCCAGATCGGACGGCTTGGGACATTGGGGATTGAAAGTTTCCATCCCCTGGAGGACGCCTAGCACTGTCCATTGTTTATTTACTCCCTCACTCCATATCAAATTTATTAAAAATTAAATAAATCTAGACACTATTTAGTATATAGATTTATTTAAATTTTTAAAAACCTAAGATATCTATTTTGAGACCGAGGGAGTATATGATCTCGGATGAATAGGATGGATCTCGGTAAGAGGCATTGCCAACGTCCGTCGCTGTGATTTTTGGCGTGGAGGCTCGTAGCTAGCTGGGCAAGGCTTTGGCTTGGACCACGGGCCACCATACGATGATGCTCCTCACGGCACCAGTCGAGTGTGATGAGTTAGTTGCTGAAAAAAAAGTGTGATGAGTTAGCAAGTAAACTCTCCAGCCGCGCTATATGGGCTGCACGCTAAAAAAATCGCCGGTATAAACGCGCAGAGTAAAAAAGTTCCTCCAGTAAACGTTGTAAAACGCGTGGCGCTGTAAATTTTTTTGGGTGCAGGTCGCATTGCACTATCATGAGCGCTATATTTTGGGCTCCTGCTGTAGCGCGTTGTATCGCTCCGCCCGCCTTGAAATTTTCTCCTCTCCCCAACGCCAAATCCTCCCCTCCGCGCGGCCGCCGCCGGAATTCCGGCGATGGACACGCCCTCCGACACCCCTTCGACGCCTCCCTACTCCATTCCACATACCGTCGCCTCCTCCGTCATGGTGACGCCGAATGCCCCAAACCCTAGCGGCGCCGCCAACGCCTGCGGCAGCGCCGCCCGAGCCCTCTTCGTCCCGCCGCGCCACCGGGAGGATTCGTGGCCTCTATGGATCCTTCTATTCCTCCATCAAGCCAAGGTGTCCATTAAGAAGAAGAAGAAGAAGAAGCAAAAGATGACAATGAGTTGGAGAATGTGGAGGAAGTGTGAGATCCTCTCTTGCATTTGTGATATGCAAATGCAATGTTGCACTTTGCGTCCATTTAATATGTTATGCGTGTTTGTTAAACTATGTGATGATATTTAAAGTATGGTAGATCATTTGGTTGATGATTTATTTGAGTATTTGATCTTGTTGCAAGCATAGCGCTGTGTTGAATGTTGTTTCAGCGCGCTGTAGATTGGAGCGCCCGGCGGAGGACCCATTTTTGCAGCCGCGCTCGCGTCTTTAGTGCCTCTGGTGGAGGCAAACGGTGCGCAGCGCGTTCTAAAATTATGCAGCGCGGGCGCAGCAACGTTTAAAAGACCGAAATATAGGGTGCAAAGATACTCTTGGTACTCCTAGTTAAGAACTGCGCACTGCATTTGGGCGGGCGCGTGTGTCAAATTATTGACGAGGAATGAACAAAAACCAAAACAGAATTCGTCAGAAAACGCCCCTCCTGGAACTTACGGCGACTTGTCCTTTTTCAGGTGAATTAATAAATACACTTATTATCTCAAGCAACGTCTTCTGTCAAAAAAAAAAATTTATGCCAATCTCCCTGCAAACTTTCTACGACTTGATAACAAAGGTCCAATTTTTTTAACTAGAGGTTTTGCACTTGAATCCTAGACGAATAGTATCACAACTCACGCGCAAATTTTCGAAATCGCACAAAAAGTTTTTTTTTTCTAGGGGTTTTGCACATCTGAATCCTGCGAGAACATCATTTTTTTTCTCCTTCAGAAATGGCACTTGAGGAATCATGCAGCAACAGCGGCGTGCAGCGTACAGTTTACACAGTTCTGAGGTTAGGTCAAACAAGTACGTGGACTCACCAACAGGCCTCGCGCTCCATGCCACGGCACGGCATCGGCGTGCGCTTCTTCTTTGACTTTGACGAGTTTCGCTCGGTGTCACGGCGAACAGTGCATCAGAGTTTCGTTTTCCTACCCTTTGCTCTTCTGGACATGTCTCTCTGCAGAAATTCAGACAACTGAAGCCGATCTTATTGTCACAACTTGCAGATTAAATATGACTCTCCAAATTCACAATTCAATGGACTCGATGACATGCAGCTGCCTGAAGCTACATCACAGCCTGTCCATAGTAACATACTAACAGGCTAACAGATACAGATAGAGTTGATAGTTCAACTCTAAAATGCAGTATTGTCCCAGCAAGTAAACGGAAGTTCCATCACTCCAGCGCGTAACTGTTTGTCGCACCTGCAGAAGTTTCACCGACGATTTATACATTCATGCTACTCACAGCCTAATCCATCATATATGGTTACAACTTACACAGTTTAGTCTGTAGCACCACTGCCTGTCATTTACATCTCAACCAATTCAATGGCCTACTTCAGCTGCTGTAGCACCACTGCCTGTCCATAGCAACAGGCTTACAGTTTACAGCTACAGAAAAGCTCAAACTCCAGTATTCTCCCAGCATTCAAATGAGATGCTAGTGAAGCCCGATCCACCGCTCCGAGAGCCTGTTCCGGTGCATATTTATCTGTTGCGCGGCTCCGCAAGCTCAGTGACTAAAATTTCTTTCAGATGCCTACCTGACGGCAAATAACACCAATTTCCGGATGTTGCTCTAACTAATATATACACCACACACATAAGTATTCGACAGGTCATTTAATTACATTATTGCGGACAAACGCGGCCACCTGAAGAGCTACTGCATGTATATACTGAGCGCCGGCTCGACTTGAATCATGCCGCCGCCTTCAGTTTCTCGCCGAGCGTCTGCTGGACGAACCACAGCACCGGGTTCCCCAGCGCCGGGATCAGGCTCACCGCGACCAGCGGGACGGCGCACACGAAGACCCAGGGCCAGATGTTGTTTGGCGCCTGCTTCGTGGGCAAGGGGGGTCTGAACTTCTCCAGCTCCTCGCACAGGTCGGGGTGGCCACGGAACAGCAGCTGCAGCTGGAGAGAGGGCAGATGGAGAGGGTTCAGTTGGTGAACTCAGAAATTCTGTTGGGAGGGGGTAAGAGTGGGCATTCATACCGCTCGGTAGGCCTCCAGCTGGGACCCCGGTCTGCCGAGTATGTCGAACAATGACAGATATAACATGTGGTTACGAGCCTGACAAAACAAGAAACTTAGTCATTAAGTGGATGATAAGTAAATGAGAAATTACTGAGTAGACTTTATAATGCCAATTTATACATAAACCAACTAGATAGCTCATCTGGCAATATAGTAGGCATGCTTAAAGTGGTAAGGAAACTACACTTCTGAACTCTGCTGAAATATGGTATAGCTGAGTTCTAGGCAGTGTTACTGGCGGATGTGCTATTAAGATTCTTTCTGTGAACAATATATGGTATGAGATTCTGATGCGGGCACGAAGGACTGATCCGGTAAAATCCAGACTACAACTTTGCCAATAATAATACTATAATTTTGTTCCAAAACATACTAGAATCGCCACATGGGTATGTAATATTGTTCCTTATGATTGTACCATAAACTTTTAGCTGACCTATCCCACAGGACATTCTTAACTCTCTCACCCTCTCATTGCCTTTTTGTATTTTCTAGATCCATAAAAGTTACTTGGAAACAATCGAGTGAGAAGAAGAGAGCTAGCCCTGATTCTAAGTATGGTGTTCGTGACTCAATAGCTATACAAACTGCAGCACCAATAAGGAATTCAAGACCTCACAAGGTGGAGTTCTTGCACGAATAATAACTTAGATTGTTGTGTAAATTAAAAATAAGAAACAATAATTTCTTCGTGTCAGGTAGAAATTTAAGCTGAGTAGTCAATACCACCAGCTAATTTGTTGCTTAGCAAAACAGATAAAGTAATGATCCCAGATAGACATTATTCATAATCACAAGGACACAAAATCATGGTATTGGAGCATACGAGCTTTACCTTCACTTTCCTGACAAATCTGAGGGAATCATCAAACGTCAGTGGCTCGGATTTAGATGTTACAACACCAAAGAACACCGTGACTCTGGACTCTGCCCTAAACCTCTCATCTGCTCTAGACATAGCAACTCCGTTACCCCTGCGATGCATGATAAACCACCAATTACCATGATTGCAGTAAGTCCACAGCAGAAACAAATTTAGATAACAAAGCGGTCTCAACTACAACTCAACAACTGCAGTATAACAAGTAGTAGAAGGCAAAACAACATCAACCACCACGAAACTCCACCTGTAATGCATACAACACTGTTCATGTGGCTATCCAAACCCACCGGACGGACTAGCGTAGAATTTCGGTGCATGCCAACCGGAACTGCCACCAAACTCCAAAAAGATAAGCACCAACAACACACACTTTCCTTGAATGACGTAGGGGCAGTCTGTCTTGGATGGAATAGTGGGCAGTTTAGGTTCAATCTATCGTCGGGGAAGCAAGAATCTATGGACTGAGAATTATACCAGCAGCCAAGAAAGTCCAGCCAGCTAGTACAGGTTTATCATCATCAAGGAAGCCCGAAAAAGTCAAAGAAGAGGGCTAAATTCTTACTATCACGGGCCGGGGGGAGTATGCAAAAACGAATTGCATGAATCATTGCTGAACCTGCAAACAGCGAGAGAATGGAAACTGAAGCCCATGGGGCATGCCATCGCAACCGAACATTTGCTTTTATGTGCAGAGAAATGGAAGTTTCAGGTTCTACAGCCACAGTCCCAAGATCACACCGGACGCACAGTAGGGCATCTGAAATCTGAATAAACGTCGATTGAACTACAGCCTAGGCAGGAAGTAAAAAGAGGAAACAAATCGAATGCAGGTGGATGTCATTCAGCTCGCCGCCCGGAATCCAATTCCCGGAACGAGGCGAGGGGCCGGCCCGGAACCACTCGAACTGCGGGGTCAGCGGGAAGAGCACCTTGAAAATGAATCGGGCCGCGCGCGCAGCGCACCGACAGCTGAAATGGTAAGTATTCAGGGCGGGAAGAAGCAGGGGTCGCACGCACCTCTCGCGCCAATCGATGGGACAAGGATTAGGGTTCGGGGCTGGGGCTGCCCCGTCGCCGAGTTGGACTCCGCCTGCTCGCCGCCGAAGGTCGCGAGCTTGGAATATTCGGCGGGTGGTGGTGTGTTGGGAGGGAGAGGGAGGAGGTGGGGAAAGGGCAAGGGGACGACGACGAAGCGGTGGCGCTGGCGGTGGGGGAGGGATCCCGTCGTCCCCGCCACGCACGTGAGTAAAGTATTCGCGTGACAATGACTGATGGGACCGGTAATTGGTGGACCTCCATGGGGCCATCGTGTCCGTGAACGTGGACAGAGGACGGCCATTAGGCCATGTGTGTCGTCTGATTCCTTATCTGATGGGGTCAACGACGAGCGGGGAACAGATCGTCGCGTGTTCTGGTATGATGATGGGCTATCGAGTTCGTGGGCTCAATCTACGGCATTAGGTCTAGGTAAGGCCGGAATAAAAGGTGGGGACCCAAGTGACGAAACCCGAGCTCCTTCCTCGGCTCCTATTCTTTTCTAGTCTAGGCAGGAAAGCAACGAATGCAGAGATGAGGCCCAACTATTTTTTTCTGCCTTTTATCATATTTTTTAGTTTTTAATAAATCTAATTTTTATAATATAACTACATATCTTTACTACTTATTAATATCTATAAGTACTAATCTATCTCTAATAATAAAGGAAGGAGTGTTTCTTGTAGTATCTATACTTTTTTGGACAACTTTACCCTTTGAGCAGAAAATAAATTACCCATCAATACCACCGGTAAGTGAATCTATACCTAATATATCTCTAATCTATATCTAATCTATATCTATATATATATTATATATATATAATAATAAAGGAAGGAGTGTTTCTTGTAGTACCTACACTTTTTTGGACAGCTTTACCCTTTGAGCAGAAAATAAATTACCCATCAATACCACCGGTAAGTGAATCTATACCTAATATATCTCTAATCTATATCTAATCTATATCTATATATATATATATAATAAAGAAAGAAGTGTTTCTTGTAGTACCTACACTTTTTTGGACAGCTTTACCCTTTGAGCAGAAAATAAATTACCCATCAATACCACCGGTAAGTGAATCTATACCTAATCTATCTCTAATAATAAATTCCTCACCACAAGACGATCGGCCACAACACGATTGAAACAAGCCCGGGTAGATCGATTTACCCTCTGTGAGCGTACGCAAGAAGCATAGCCGGGCAGTTATGGCCGCCGCCCACGGTCGCGTGCGTCGTGGCTCGAGCGGCCTTGGACGATCGACATCGCCTTGTAGCTACCCGACGGCAGCGAGGCAGCACCTCGTAGCCATAGACATGCCTATGAAGACCGAACTGTGTACGGGGGGTGATTGAGCGTGGCCTCGACCGCTTCTTTGATCGCGTGTGTGCATGCACAAATTCGTGAATGAAATTAAGTTTGCTGGGTTGTTTGTCGATTGGTCATGCGGGAATAGCTCAGAAAGTCAGCTCGATTGGCATCTACAGAAAAGAGTCGGCTAGCTGTTTTTGACATACCGATTTTGATAGGAAGATACCAGGCTAATACCGTTTTTTTGAGATGCATCGATTCGGCCCTTGTGGGCATGAGTTCTCGACGTGTTGTCTCGGCGCGGATGTCAAACGGAGCCTCACGTGAGCACAATCTTGGTGCTCGCGTACATCGCTCCTGAACTTGTCCGTACGGATGTATCATATTCATCAAATATGTGTGCTACCTGGATCTGAAAAAGTTTGCATCAAAGAACAAATACATGAGTTTTAAGGTATCCTCAAATTAGTTTTTCTTTGATCTGATTCTTTGATTATGCGGTAAGTTGGATTCTACATCAGGGGATTGCATTGTGTTAGTTGCTTTTCTCTCTTCCGTGCTACTGAACTCCTAATCTATGATCTTCATCTATGAATCTTTGTTACTTGAGCACATCGGACTCGATTCTTTTAGCTATACTTTTTGTTATTCCTTTGATTTGTTTGGGGATCTCATCAGGTCGCCCAAGGGGTAGATGTCAGGCCAAGCGGTCGTGAAGAGAGGTGGTTGGTGGCGCAGAAGCGTGATCAGACCAAGGGCGTGGCCGCCGGAGGAAGAGGTGACTGTACGACTTTTCATTGACCAGGGAGGGCGTAGCGCAAGAGCATGAGTAGAGTGTGGGTCTGGCTGCCGGAGTTGTAGGTCGCACTCCTTCTCAACTCGCTCGTCGGCTACGGTGAGATCAACAAGGTATGTGTGGTTCAGTCCTTTCGGCTCCTTTGCTTCTGAAGTTTTACCTTGATGAATCATGTGCCTTTGTGGTGATTGCATGGTATAGTGATCGGTAGATGATTCGTGGCACTTGGCAGTAGGTGTGCGCTGAGTCGATGCAATCGAAGGTTGTACTATGTTAAACGAGTTCATAATTTTCATGTCGCTATGTCCTCGGGTAGCTAAATGTTTCCCTGATTTTTAAAATTTGTGTGTCGAGTCATGTGTTTTCTAGGATTATATTCTCGTCACCCGATTTCTACAGATGGAGGAGACCCTTTTGGTTGCTTATCCTGAGACCCTTTTGGTTGCTGATCGTGATGCGTAAAAGAAACATGTTGTGAACCACACATTTTTACAAAAAAAATCTTCCTCTTGATGAAAGCCCTGGTGTCTCTGATGTTGGAGCGGCGGATGATCGAGCTGATGACATGCATACATATTCGAAATTAATCTTCTAATATTTTATCTGTCTTTATAATCTTTCTCTACTCCTTGGCCTCAGCTAAAGCAAAGATGTACACAAAGTGGAATGAGACAACTTGGCGGTGCACACCTCTAGAAAATGTGTATGAGTGCCCTCACTTAAGCAGCGGGCAGATGAAACAGTGAGTAGAACACCAGACCATAGAGCGGTGTACATGCTTAAGATGGTTGATTTATACAAGAAGCTGACCTTGACGACTTACTTTGTAGGTCTTTGTAGTATAGATTTTTCTCCCGGTGCAAATCACGGGTATGTTTCCTAGTTATACAAAAGATAGCTTTGTGAAATATGATTAACCATCTTTGAAAAATATCTTATCAATGTTCCTGCAACTTCTAGTTTTTCGCAATTAGAAAAAACATTTCCTATGACACAAATACTTCTTAATGCCTTCCATCCTCTATGAATAGTCATATGTGCTGCATACAATATTCATTACTTCGATAGGTAAAAGTATTTCAAATAGAAACATAACTATTTCCATATATTTCGGCACCAATAAGATCAGGTTCATACATATAAGAAAATTAATTGCCGATTAACTCAATGCAAAGTGTTTTGTGTTCCACAAAGAAAGGTGGTAGACTCTTTTTGGTTTTCTCATTGAAACGGGAAGTTGCTACTCAGATAAATTATATAGGATAGCTCATAAAAGACTTTTACTTGGACATTTTGAAAGACTCAATGTACACACCGTCTATTGGTAAATACATGAAATTGGTAAAAAGACCATAAATTATTAAATAAAAACAAACATGAAATCAAAGGAAACAAAAAATATGCAGAAAACGAGAAAATATTAAATGGTCAAGGAGAACTAAAATGAAATATGAAATGTAAGCGTAAAAAGGATGAGAAATAAGAAATGAAGGATGAACTATAGCTTTTAGTGGTAAGACGAACACATGTGTGGACTGCTCGGCTCCATTTAATGGACAAGATTAAAAAGAACAGAAGAAAAAGTCCTACTTTGGAAATATGCACATCAGACTAATGTTTTTAAATTGTGACATGAACTCCATCCTTTCAAAGGTCTTTTCAATAAACATGTTTTGGTTTGCCGCCCCTCCCAAAATCTCCCTTACTAGTGAATGATGCAGCAACGCAATCCCTCGCCGCCTAGCACGGAGCTTGGATAATTCAATAGCACGCTCACATGGGCGTGTTTAAAATTGTTCTATATGAGGATCTTGCTTTCTCACGCATCACATAAAAATTTTATCCACTTTTTTCAATGTAAAATCAAGAGTCTATAAAGCTTTTAATCCTCAAAATATAATAATAGTTTTATTACTGACACCATTGATCTTACCATGTCAAACATGGTTTCATTATATCTCACGAATACCCCGTACTCCTATGGTGTGTCGGAAAACGCAAGTCTGCTGAACGATTTCTTAAATCTTAGGTGTTTGCTAAACTTGTAACTCAAATATCTTCCTCAACTCAAATATCTTCCTAGCATAGACAATTAATACTTTATCTCCAAAGTTTTTGAATATTTTTCAACTATTTCATACTTCTTCCTTATTAGGTTAATATACACATATATCCACTTAAATTTTCATAAAAAGTATATGAAGTTGAAACATTCACCGCACACGACTACATATAATGGGCTATATACATGAACATGTTAAATGTCCAATAGGTTAGTCGTTCGTTCTTCTTTGGCCTATGAATGGAGTTTTAATTATCTCTAAAAAACTCTTAAAGCGTCAATTGATCAAAATCACAAACTCCAAAAATTCATCAACATGGAGTTTTTTCATGTTTTTTCCAATATAATTTAAACGGTGATGTCACTCATAAATCATCTTTCAATCATTTGTCTCGCGATATTTGAGCACTAGTGTTATGGATGTGATTTCTCCAACTAGACTTAAAAGAGTTCATCTGAAATACGGTAATTAACTGAATAAACATTGTTCTCGCAATACTGGAACAAAATAATAATTATTAAAAAGTATTAATTGTACAAAAGATAGTTTTGTGAAATATGATTCACCATCTTTCAAAATATCTATCAATGTTCTAGCAAATTCTAGTTTTTGTAATTACAAAAAATATTTCGTACGGTAAAAAGACTTCATAAAATATCTTCCATCTACTAACAAAAAAAACTTCCATCTCGTCAAGTAAAATATTCATTCCTTTGGTAGGTAAAAGTACTTCATATGGAAAAAGAACCATTTCTATATATTCTGGCACCCATAAGATCATGTTCACTCATATTAGAAAAATATTTGTCGATTAACTCAATGCAAAGTGTTTTGTGTTCAACAAAGAAAGGTGGTAGACTCCTTTTGGTTTTCTCTTTGAAATGAAAAGTTGCTACTAAGATAAAATATATCAGATGGCTAACAAAAACTATTACTTGGACATTTTGTAAGATGCAAGTACGCACCATCTATTTGTAAATACACGAAATTGGTAAACAACATAATTACTTAAATAAAAACAAACATGAAATTAAAGGAAAACAAAAAAATAAAAATAATTTAAAAGTGGTAAAGGAGAACTAAAATGAAAAATGAAATGTAAGCGTAAAAAGGATGAGAAATAGGAAATGAAGGATGACCTAGAAATGCTAGTGGGAAAGTCAAACAAGGTAGAAGAGATGGCAAGGATATATCTAGCGATACAATGCACTTGGGTGGTACCAGTTTTCCAAGAGATACAAGATTGTTCGTAGTTTGATTTAATAGACAAGATCGAAAAGATCGGAAATAAAATCTTACCTTGGAATATATGCAGATCGAACCTCTTTGTTATTTAAATTGTGACACAAACTTCATCTTCTCAAAACTCTCTCTATTACATAGGTTCGAGTTCGCCCCAAAATCACCCTTACTGGAGCGTGATGTGATGCAGCAATGCAACCCCTCGCCGCCTACCACAAAGCTTAGATCACCTGATAGCACGCTAACATGTGCGCATTCAAATTTGCCTAGGAGGATCTTGCTTTCTCACACATCAAACAAAATATTTTCCTAGTCTCTTCCTTCTCTTTAGTATTTCCATATATGTGTCTTCCCAATTTGTTATTGCAATTTCCATATTTAGGGCGATTGCATATTCATCGAGTTACTTTCGATATGCTCTTTGGCAAACGGAAAGATAATATGAGTCCATTGCTTTTTCTTGTGGACATTTGATTAGTATACAACATTTATCCGAACAAGAATACTTCAAGAATGGGAAAGTAGAGTTTCAGCTTTTCCGTGCTGAGTTTAATATTTTAACCACTCAACAAACTATCATACTTCTATGAAACAACGAATTATTAGAATGAAAATTTCGATCTGGGGCGATGTGAGCGGACGGACGGAAACCTTAAAATATAGATCTTGTCAGGAGTATGTACCATGGTGGGACTTCAACTCGGTTTATGTACGATCCTAGCCATTAAATAAAATCAAATGGTCTAGAGTTCTTGGGAATCTTCCCTTAAAAAAGAGTTCTTGGGAATCGGTACCACCCAAGTGCATTGTAGCACTAGATATGTTCTCAAGGGAGGGTGATGCATGAATTATGTTTGCTTGTCACGTTGTGCGGGGAAGCTCGGATACATACTATTTTTGGTGATGCATGAATAATGGGTTGCCTTAGGAGTGAGGGTGATGTGTGAAGTATTTTTGGTGTCGTATTGAGCAGAAAAGATACACACATGATTTCTCATTTTTCCATAGATTTTAAAAAATCATGCAAGGCAAGTTTTAATGAAAATTGTAGGCTCAATTTGACAATTAAGAAAATAATATACAATTTTTTTGGTGCACTTAAAATTTAGATAGTAAATTAATTCTTACAATCAATATTCTATTATACAGACTTACTTTCATAAATAAAATACATAATCGATCTAATATGCAACCACAATAGCAAGCAGAGCCTAAGATCATTTACGCGATATTAAAAAAAAACATAGTGAGCATGATATATGAAACAATCATTACTTCGTCCCCTTCTTCTTTTTACCTAAAAGATCGAGCACATATTGTGCTAATCCGCTTTTGAACAAAATTACTTGTCATTGGATACATACGGTACATTCTTTGATGAATAATAATCAACATCGATTATGAATGGGAGTTAAACTATAGACATATTAGGGCTTCTCAAGTATCCAAAACTTGGCCAAAACCTGCCGATGACCTAATGCTAGTCTTTTTTTTGTATCACAGCACATGATACATCAGACGTAAAATATATGATGAAAAACGTTCAAATTTTGAACCCTCCTAAGAAATACGGGAGAATAATCAATGGTACCAAGGAACATATGAACCTACTTTGAGAAAAACTAAATAAGTATTTCTATGTTTTGAAAAAGCATGAATAAACTGATACACATAGGTATTACATAGAAACGTTGGTTCTCAATTTTTTTAGCAAAAAAATATTACAACCTGTGTTATCATTTAATTGTCACGGGTTTAAGCAAGGGATAGGCAAAACCTTGCATAAACCCGCGATAATTAAACTGGATAGGAGGGAGTACTATTTCCGTTCTGTGTGAAATCAGGAAGTTAGAAGTCTAGAATGGATTAAAAATGGCCATAAAACTTTATGAAAAATTAGAAGGATAAATTTCTACCCCATAGCTATATACCTGACCTCTTTCTGTATTTTTTTCAAAACTCAGAAGTGTGACCGCCAAATTTAAGGACGGATTGATATCCCGGGTCCGCTGTGTACTGTGCCGCAGCCCTATAGACAGGAGCACAGTCGATGTGTGCCTTGCATTGTACTACTGCTGAAGACGTGATGGGGACCTGACCAAAGCATCTGCATGCCTGCCTTGCTTTGTACTGCATGTTCCTGAAGCGTGTCGTGGCATGCCCAGACAGGTTCATCAGAACGAGTTGACCGACGACACGATTGCTCGGTCTGTGCATCGAGCCGCCCACTTTGGTCACATTTAGGGTTTCTTGTTTTGAGCCGACACACGTCTGCACGTCGTACGTGTTTGGTGTGTGCTCCACAAGTCACAGGTCACCCTTGGATGGCTAGGAACATGCATGGATTTGAAAGGACATGCAGATTATGCTAGTCACGCCAAGATTGTAGTTCAAGGGTTTGTTTGGTTGGGTTTAAATCTAGTTTTTGAAGTTTGACTTATAAATCATAAAAATAGATGTTTTTGAATTTGACTTTTAGCTTTTAACTGGATATAGTAGTACAATGATATAAGCCAAACGCCAAAATGAAAAGCACATATTTAAGTGATTTTATTGCTTATAAGCTAAAAGCAAAAAACCATAAATAAGCACAACCAAACGGCCCCTAAAGCTACATGCAGCTTAGATGAGATGAAGAGATTGTTGCTTGTAGGTTCTTGTTGTAAATGAAAGTTCCTCTAGATTTTTTTTCTTTCGAAATGGGGGATTAGGCCCTCCACAACGTATAGCCAAATCGATGCCCAAAGGCTTTTTCAGGCATCGACTGTCGGTTCCCTACGCTGCTGGGACGGTGCCCGAATTTTTTTCGAGGGAACCGGAGCAGCTAGATGCTCCGATGCCCCAACTAGAAAGCTAATAAAATATCAGGATTTAAGATACTAATTGCAACTGCCGTCAACACCAGCTCTCCTGCACGACGCCGATTTCTGCAGAACTATGGATCATGGCGCCGGTCTCAAACAAGGCGAGTAGCAAGGCGCCGTCGGAGATCGATTCCTACCTCCCACCGACGCTCGGAGGACCGTCTTGATTCGGGCAGCGGGCGGCGGCACTAGGAAGATCCCGATTCGGGCAGCGGGCGGGCGGCTGGGAGCCGCTGGAGGCTGCAACGGAGATGAACGGGCCAGGAATGGAGCTTGCTCCATCTGAACAGCTGGTCATACTTCCTCTGCTTTCAACATCTGAACAACGCCATGGATTTGTGAACAAGCGAAGTAGAGATGGAGGTTGGGTTAATAGAGTTTTTTATCCTAACATGGGTCCCTTTTTTTTCACGGGGATCCACCACACTGTGAGACCGGTGCCACAAAAAATTGTCAAGGCATCGATGCTTTTTTGAGGTCTTGGGCACCGACTACACTGTGGAGGGCCTTACTCAACCTCTCCTTGTATACTATATGCGACAAAGGTCTAATAAAATATCGGCAATATTAAGGGAATCTTGTATTTGAATACTCATTGAACCAGAGAAAATTTCACATGCTATTTCTGTTGCGGAAACAAGCTAGGGTCTTCGGCACAATCAACACATAAACCAACTTAGGTCAATAAACGCATGATGACATGGGGATCCACTAACCAAATGTTACTTCTGTAGCCATGATCTACCTCGATGTCCTTTTGGGCTGGGATCACCTGTGGTACGTGTTGCTTCATGGTTAGCCATGACCAACGGGCCCACCATGGTTGGACGTTAGTGCCGCTCACAATAATGCAAGGTCCCAGATTTAGCAAGTGGTAGGCTTCCTTTCATGCCCCTCTACATTTACATAGTAGTATTCCATACATTTCTACATATAGCCATCTATAAACTTCGCCATTGCAAGCACCCCACGCAGGCAAAGCTCACTCCTCACATAGGTGGTAGCTTCTTCTCCAATGGACACTGCCCCTGCAACCCTGGACCTGTCCTTGACGCTGGCTCCCATGCCACCATCAACGCCAGCTCCGGTACCTCCGTCCTCTCCCTGGGGCACTGCTGCTTCCGGTGGTGGACGTGCCGGCCATGGCGGCGATGGCGATGGCGATGCCCATGGTGGTGGCGAGAGATCGAGGCTGTTCTCCTGCCTCTTCTGCGAGAAGAAGTTCCTCAAGTCGGAGGCGCTAGGGGGCCACCAGAACGCGCACAAGAAGGAGAGGGTCGTCGGCTGGAACGCCCATCTCTACAACTATGAAGCGTATCCGGCGGCGGCCCACGACCCGGCCACGCTGGTCCCGGGGAGCTGGCGGCGCGCGCGTACCATGGCGACGACGACGACGACGACCCTTGACGGCGGCGACAAGCAGATGCAGCAGCAGCAGCTTGATCTTAACCTTAAGCTTTAGCCATCTCGTGTTTCTCTCTTCCTTTGATTTTTCTTCTCCTCCTCAAACTTGTATATATGTGTTTGTTCTCTAGATCGACCTCGTATGTCGTATGGGTATCCAGTGTATATATGTGTGTTGCATTCTAGAGAGAATATTGATTTCTCAAAACTAATTAGCATAATCAATCTTTCTTAGCATCAAAACAAATTCTCAAAAATTAATGAAAAAATCTCGGAAACTTACAGATAAAGGAATGTACTAGATAATGGAAATAAATAAGCATGTCCATGCAAAAATTTGGTATCATATAAAGCCCTTTTGCTTTCATTACCGTGCGCAGTTCTATTGTTTCCACTATGCATTTATGGGCTGATGAAGATGGTATGGTATGTATGGCATCCGTGGCTGCTGGGTGCGGATGAAGCTTAACCAAACCTGTATCCGTAATTTTAGATCTTTCCCGTAATCCACACCCGCATATGGGTATAGATTTTGTCCCATACCCGCACCCTCGAGGGTAAAAAAACCACGGATAATACCCACCCATCAGTTCAAATAACTTAACAAGTCATCTATTCTATTATATATTAAAAGTAATATAAGAGTGTTTTTTGAGACACCCGATTGATCCACATCACTCAAATTATTTGGACCGTTGGATGATTAAACTACTAAAGCACAACCGTTGGATATATGTAATTGTCTTGAGTCGATAAGGTGGAGTTGTCGTGTATTTCCATGTCACGTGTAGCAATTTGTAGTCAACCAAACCGGCCAAGTCCATATTACGATAAGGCATGTCATGTGTAGCAACTCGTGGTCACAACTAAACCGGTCAAGTACATAATCTCACAAATTGTACACACAACCATTGATCGGTTCAGCTCAATTCTTTTTTGAGGTTGCATCTTCCGATCCTTGATGTGTGAGCGCCCTCTAACGCCATACATGCATCCATCCATCCATCCATCCATGTCGCAGCTAAACCCTCTTTGCCACATGCCACCGCCTCATCTCACATTGCCCTAGCGCCATGGTCTCTTCAAGCAGCCCCCAGCGATCAACCTAGGAGCCCCGCGGTAAGCAAGATGTTGCACAAGAACTACTCGATGTGGCTTGTCCGAGTTCCGACACCAATCCGTGGAGCTCTCCTTGCCGGACTACGTGCTCCACCTGAAACGCTGGCTATCGAACCAACAGATGAAGCCACAAGGCCAACAAGACCACAAAGACGGTGCCTAATGCCGAGTACGACCCCTGGATTTCCCAAGAACAAATCTTCCTCATATATCTTCTCCATGCTCTCCATTTAGTTTCGTCATCATGTCATCAAATTGAGCATGCTGCGGGAGTTTGGCAGGCGGTGAAGGAGATATTCATCTCTAAAAGATAAAAGTCAAGCCAATGTCACGAACCTTACATCGGCATTCCTTACCACGGTGCAAGAAATCCTAGACGATCTTGATGTTGCAAGGTGCCCTATCTCAGGGTTGTTACATCTACCTATGTAAATAAACGCATCACTTACGGTATATCTTCAAAAATTTATCTAGACAATTCATAATCTTCTAATACACGAAATTCCTACACCATGTAGAAAAGGGCTATGGTTCAATAATCAAATGACATCAACATTTGCGTTGAATGACAGTTGAGTGCACCAAGTTGGTTATTGGTTGGGATTCCGGTTACCGAATTGTAACCAGAGTCCCCGGGCAACCACGGCAAATGGTCATACCGAGCATAAAATCCCAATAAAATTGAAATTTTAAGGAGGACTATCATTAAATGGACATTTAAGGAATTTGAATTCAAATTTTGGTTTTACATTCTTCTGATAACTGGTCGGGGTTTTCCGTTAAACCATGTCAATCAGAGATCTTGACCCCCCTCCTGCCGCCAAAACCTTGATTGAGTGTACATGTTATGTAAGTGCATGGGTATACAAAATACAAAAGTAATCAAATGAGATCTACATTCATGTTGAATAAAAACATACAAAGAGATACAAACATTCCAAAACTCGAATTGCTAAACAACTACGTGGAAGGCTATGATATCATACTATTTGAATAACTACAAACACATGATTATCATTTTTTATTTGGAGAACATGGGTCATATGGTTAGATCTTGGCACATTGATTATATTTAAAATATAGATAGTAACATATCATTATACATAACCTAGAAACTATCAATTTGATCTGTTATACATTACAAATAGACTAGAAACTACATATATACTAGAAATTTCTAAGATACATGAAAGCACACGCCAATCTGATGGATCTTTTTTAATAATTAATATATATCCTTATCACAACCCTTATGCCATTATAATTGTAACTAAAAAGATTATGAACTTCCTAGATATTCTCGGAGAAACGCAAGCATCATGTTGTCAATCTTATGGTGTACTTTATTTTTATACACAACTATTTTTTTTGAATAAGTCAGCATTAAAAAGAGAAATTCCATTAGGTATTCGTAATTGTCATGAGATAGGCAACAACTTACAATCTTGGGACTCTAATGAAGAAAGTCATATCCATGGATTATTATGCTATATGTAAGCATATAATAACCAACCGATTTTTGTTGAACACAATATTCGCTCACTTTGTTCAAATCAAATTCATAGATTTTGTAGGTCTGGCAAAGTATCATAACTAACGTATCTATGTAATAAAAATCGCCCGATCATTGCCTGGTGGATCCTAATTACTAGAGAAATAATGCGCTCATATAATGGAAAATTATACACAACTATAAAAACGCAATGCATTGTGTGGATACATATATTGACACATATAGCCTTTATATCAATTTTATACATAAACAACTAGCGTGGCACTCTTATGGACATCAACTGAGGAGTACCAAGGGAGTACTTGAGATGTAATGCTTTACAAAGCGGAAGGCTTTAAAATGAAAATGTGTGCATCAATTTATGGATAGGTCGGGGTAAGACCCTTTTCACAAGACTTGAAAATGAACATGTAACTATTTGTACACTTTTTTGGTCTTTTCACAGAGATGATGTGCAAAAAGTTATATACATATGAGCAAACTTATACATCTTACATTACCAATAGGAAAGAACGAGATGTATCGGATTATTTTCAACATATTTATGACATAATTTTGTTGTTAGGTGAATTAAGTAATACACTTTAAGTTTCATCTCCACATCGCAAATCTTGGCACCGATTCTTTATTTAGAGGTCAAAAAAATAGTACATTTATATTACTATAAATTGTTTGAGTGTATAGTGTTTATTTTGTATAATTAGACATATTTAGAATATTTTCCATGTATTTTGTATGATTTAGTCAGCATAATAGCACAGATCATTCAATTACACCAAAAATCGATAATTGAGTAAGAGGCTCAAACTATGTCATCCAAGACGTGTTTCCATTTTACATGGAACCACTAATCCATTTTGAGTGTACATAAACAATGAATTGAATATCGAGACAACATGCAAAGGTTTCAAAACATAGATAAAAAATACTATCATAATAGATGGAATTATAGAAACTTGGAGTCATACTTCTCTAAATTTAAGTAACAACATACAAACATGTAAAGTTATCCACTGAAAATAAAAAAGTTACTAGAATAGTGTTCATTTTGTATCTATCTTAATTTTAGGATCATATTAATATGCAAAAAATGTAAAAGTTTTACCATGGAGACTGTGTTGAAGTCTACAAGGTTTCACCTTTTGTAACTGTATAAGTAACTTTGAGTAAGAAACAAACACCAAGCTTGCATATGTGATAATTTATTTACCATAACATTTTTGTATTCCTAGATTCCTCTTATTTCTTATCACAAAATGTGATATAGAATAATATGAATAACTCTGCAAATATAGATTTATTTCAGTTCCCTTACATGTATAAAAAATTATGCCCTCGCGTTTGCGAGGGCCACCATGCTAGTTGTAATAACACAACAGATAAATTAAGCGGTCGACAATGGAATTAATATGATTTTGGGAATTACATGATTTTCTAGGCAGCCAAGGGCGGTGTGTAATTAGTTTTGGAAAAAAAATACTATGATACTAATGTCCCATATGCACTGTACTAATATATGGCGGGTAGTTGGGTATGTGGGTGCAGGTTTTGCTTAACATACCAGCACCCGCGATACCCAACAGGTAAATAAATTTACCCATTTGCTTACCCATAGGTAAAGATTTACTACCATACCCTTACGCTAATGGGTAAAAACCCGCGGGATAAGCGGGTAGCGGGTACCCATTGGTATGTCTACTTACGGAACATTATGCCCGACTTCGCTAAGTTGATGAAGTTGTGATTGCATAATTTTGCTTTCAAACTTTCCTTTTCTACATTGGAGGACATATCGGGTCCAATATTGACCATATATATGGGGGTTGATATATTGGTCCATATCGCCTGGTATGTGCGAAAATGATATTTACGAAATGATATGTTATATCTATATTTGTAGATCAGCAATATCCACATATTGTTCTAATCACCTTTATTTGAGAGTTAACTCTCCCAGACTATCTGTGATCAAGGACGAAAAAAAATCGATCATGACATGGTTCGATGTTGAAGGAAGGAATGCGGTTTCATGTTACTCGTATTAAGATTTAAGAGTGAGCAAAAGTCTCCTCGGCGGTGGCGCGCCCTGAGGATTCCCCTTCGCGCGGAGGTGGGGCCTCTCCTGGGCGGCGCAGGGAGGGGTTCAGCGATGGCAGATCGACCTCCTCGGCGGGAGGAGGTGTCGCGGGGCGCAGCGGCGGCAGCGACTGAGCAGGAGGAGGAGGAGGCTCGGGACGCGGCGTCTCTCTGCGGTGGTGCCATGCAGGCTGGCAGGGTGTCGTGGCCTAGCCCTCTCCCCGACGAGCTCGAGCGGTTCTCCTCGCGCGCTGGCTGCATGTGCTCATCGGCACTGATGGTCGGCCTGCTCGATCCGTTCTCCGGAAACCGGCCGAAGGTGTGGGGATCGCCGTGTCGGATCTAATAAAGGAGGTGGTCCTTTGGTTTCTTTCGCACGATGAAGAAGGTCTGCTTCATGTCTGTCCTCTTTGATCTTGTCTGGAGTGGCGGGTTCCGGAAGGCTACGTCGGCGAACTCCCATGGGCGTATCATGCCTGGAGATTGCTGGATCGGAAGGTATTCGGTCGTGCGCACCTTGTTTTTTTGGCCGTTTGGTTTCAGCGAGAGCGTTGCGAAGCTCTGTTGTTTGTTCCGACCAAGTGCCATTCTTAGAGCCATGGTGAAGTCAGATGCGGAGAATGTCAGAAAAGAGGAAATATGAGGATAACGATGCTGATTTTACTTCTTGTGGCGACGGAGATCTGGCTGCGTGATCTGGGACTCATTGCAGCGACTGTTGGTGCGGAAAGACAACACAGGGGTAGTTCCAAGTCTTACCTTGCAGGATGAAAATCCAAGGTCTGGCCTTAACTGGTTGTGCCTGGCAATGACCTTGTTGAAGGCATTGCTTTGTGAGCGAGGACTTCTTTCAGGGCGAAAACCTATGATCTTTGATTGGGCAACGATGGCGCTTGGGCACTGTTTCCTTCTTGAAGGCGTTGTTATTGGAGTGGAGGACTACTGGTGTTGTTCTGATGGTGTCAGTGCCGTTGCTTTAAGGATTAGTTCTCTGTAGCGAGACTTTTATTTTTTGTAATCCTTTTTTCTTTTTCTGGGTTGTATGCATCCGTAGGATCGCTAGGGCATGCGTTGTTGGAAAAGCTGGATGTAATTGGTATCCCTGTGATATTAATATATCCTCTTTTCCAAAAAAAATGAACTTGAAACTTTGCAGGTCAACGAAATATAAGAAGTACAATGCATACATATTAGAGCTAAAACGCTATGTAAAATTCTTATTTTAGATCTTTACTGTTAGATGTATATATTTGTATATTATAGTTTCCCCATATATTAGGGGGCTTTCTGCATATTTGCACCTATACCGGTATTATATATTGTGGCCTTTGGCCCCCAAATGAATACAAGTTGCCTATTCCTAACATGGTATCAGAGCCATGTTAGCCCCGTTCTCTTTCTCGCAACTTCGTCGGCCGCCACCGCCTGTTGTCGTCGGCCTTGCCGTCATCGTCGCCGCCGGTTGCCGCCCGTTTTGCCCGTTTTCAGATCTGGATCGATTTGGGTGTGCCTGATCTGGATTTGCCTGACCCGATCGAGATCCAAATTGTCATCCATCTAGCTCCATGTGCGTCCACTGCTCGACGCCTCTTCATCCCTGGATCGCGTTCACGCGCGCCCATCGCCTCTGCTGCTTCGCTTGCCCTCCCCGTCCGGCCCGGCTCCGCCCATCCTGGCCCCGCCGGCCGTCCGCCGTCGCTCCATGCTCTGTCTGCCGACCGTTTGACGGGACTGCTGCTGTTCTTCGTCGTCCCCGATTGGATCTGAGGGTTGACCTAAAAAAAAGAGATTTCTTCTGCATCGGGCTATGTTGCGATTCCTCGCTGCCCGGTGATCTTCGATGGTGCGAATTATCCTGATTTCGCCGCCTTTATGGGCGTTCACATGCGCGGTCTCCGTCTTTGGGATGTGCTCTCCGGCGAGGTCTCCTGTCCGCCGTGCCCCTGCTCCTGTGGCTCCTCTTCCGCCGACGCTGATTGTTCTTGGTGCTGATGCTTCTCAGGAGGCCAAGGATGCTGCTCAGAGTGCCGATGATAATGCTGTTGCTGCTTATAAACTGAAGTTCAAACAGTACTCTGCTGATCTCGAGACCTATCGCCACGCTCTGACTGCCTACACTCAGTGGGTCGATGAGGATGCTCGTGCTGCTGCTGTTCTCACCTCTAGTGTTCTGCCCCAGTATGCTGCTGAGTTCACGAGTCTCCCTAATGTTGCCGCTCAGTGGGCACATCTTCGTCAGCGCTATCAGCCGTCTGGGGATGCTCTTTACCTGTCCGTGGTTCGTCAGGAGCATGCTCTTCAGCAGGGTGATTCCACTATTGATGAGTTCTATACTCAGAGTGTTGCAATCTGGCGTTAGCTTGATTCTCTCTGTACTGCTGTTTGTGGAACATGCTCGTGCCGCTAGATTGTGCGCTCGGATTTGGATTTTCACCCCATCTATGAGTTTCTGTCTCGGCTCCGCCAGGAGTTCGAGCCCCGGCGTGCTCAGCTGAATGCTCGTGGTCGTGTTCCGCTCTCTGAAGTGTTGTCTGAGCTTCGGGCTAAGGAGACCCGTCTCCGTGGTGCGGGTCTTCTTGCGGTTCCATCTGTGCTTTCTACTCGTGGTCCTCCTATGGCGTCTGCTCCCCCGACCCAGCCGTGGTCCTCTATGCCGCCGCCGATACTTCCCACTCCTCCAGTCGTGGTCGAGTCGACCAGCCTCGGTCGAGTCGCACCAGAAGTCGTGGTCGGTCGCCGTGGTTCTCTTAAATCGCTTCTTCTTGTAACAAGGATGGCCACACTTGGGCCACCTGTTATACACGGGATCCCAGTTTACGTCAGCAGCACCAGATGGCTCGTGGGCAGTCGGTTCCTTCCGGATCTTCAGCAGTTGCTCTCTCCGATCAGGACATTATCAGGAGTCTTCGCGGTCTGCTTGCTGCTACAGGCTCTTCTTCGACAGACACTGCTGGTTCTGTGACTGATTCTTCAGGCACTGCGCGACCACCACCTTCTACACAGTCAGGTACGTCCCCATGGTATCTGGATTCTGGAGCTTCCTTTCATATGACCTCGGAGTCTTCTTTTCTGTCCGCTCTTCGTTCTCTTCCTTCTCATGTCCGTGTTTTCACGGCTGATGGTACCTCTCTTCCTGTTTATAGTTGGTGTACCCTTTCTACTTCTTCTTTTTCTGTTCCTGATATTTCTCATGTCCCTCTTCTTAAGATGAATCATTCTGTTAGCCACCATCGACTACGGTTGTCGCGTCATTCTTGATGCTGATTCTTGTGTTGTTCAGGACCGTCGCACACAGGCCATTGTTGGATCTGGCCCTCGCAGCCATGACTCTTCAGGGCTTTGGGAGTTAGACTGGCTTCGTGTTCCTTCCGCTGCCACTTCAGCTGCCAGTTCTTCTCCGGTCGTCGCCTCTGCTACCATCTCCTTTCAGCACTGGCATCATCGTCTTGGTCACCTTTGTGACTCTCGACTGTCGTCATTAGTTCATCGTGGTCTTCTGGGGTCTGTCTCAGGAGATGGGTCTTTATATTGTCAGGGCTGTAGGTTGGGAAAACAGATTCAGCTTCCCTACCCTACTAGCACGTCTGTATCTCAGCGACCTTTTGATTTAGTTCATTCCGATGTTTGGGGTCCGGCTCCTTTCGCTTCGAAAGGGGGCCATCGCTACTATATTCTATTCATCGATGATTATTCTCGGTACACTTGGGTTGTATTTTATGCGCTCTCGTAGTGAAGTGCTCTCCATATATTAGCGTTTTGCAGCCATGGTCCACACTCAATATTCTACACCCATTCACGTGTTTCGTGCTGATTCTGCTGGTGAGTATATCTCCCAGATGTTGCGTAGTGTTCTTGCTGAACAGGGCACCCTTGCTCAGTTCTCCTGTCCTAGCTCACATGCCCAGAATGGCGTTGCTGAGCGTAAGCATAGCCATCTTCTTGATACCACTCGTGCCATGATGATTGCTTCTTCCCTTCCTTCGCATTTCTGGGCTGAGGCTGTCGCTACGTCGGCTTACCTCATCAATATTCAGTCTTCTGCTGCTCTGCAGGGTGGTATCCCTCTTGAGCGCCTATCTGGACAGTCTCCAGACTACTCCATGCTTCGCTTGTTTGGTTGTGTTTGCTATGTTCTCCTTGCTCCTCACGAACGCACCAAACTGACTGCTCAATCTGTTGAGTGTGTCTTCCTTGGATAAAGTGATGAGCATAAGGGCTATCGCTGTTGGGACCCCGTTGGTCGTCGGATGCGTATCTCTCGTGATGTTACTTTTGATGAGACACGTCCTTTCTATCCTCGTCCCACCGCTGGTACCTACCCGGTGGAAGATATCTCTTTTCTTCTCTTTCCTAACACACCTCCTTCTACTCCTATTGTGTCTTCTTCAGGATCTCCTCCCCCTGATGTCTCTTCTTCGACACCGTCCGCCTCTGCTCCGTCTAATTCTCTTAGTTCTCCTCGTTCTCCGGTGTCTTCCTCTGCTATACCTTCTTCTTCATCGTCGTCTCCTGAGTTGTCTTCCTCTGATGAGATTCCCTCTACTCGTCCTGTTCGTCAGCGTCGTGCCCCCAACCGTTACTCCCAACAAGGTA
Source organism: Avena longiglumis (assembly GCA_030063025.1). Classification (NCBI taxonomy): domain Eukaryota; kingdom Viridiplantae; phylum Streptophyta; class Magnoliopsida; order Poales; family Poaceae; genus Avena; species Avena longiglumis. The sequence continues at coordinate 537,674,449 of CP125973.1, forward strand.
TGGTCTTTCTGTTGCCTCCGAGCCGACTTCTTATCCGGATGCTGAGCATCATCCTGAATGGCAGCTGGCCATGGCTAAGGAGATTGCTGCGCTTGAGCGCACTGGCACTTGGGATCTTGTTTCTCCCCCTCCCGGTGTTCGTCCTATCACGTGTAAGTGGGTCTATAAGATTAAGGCCCGCTCTGATGGATCTCTTGAGCGCTATAAAGCGCGTCTTGTGGCTCGTGGTTTTCAGCAGGAGCATGGTCGTGACTATGATGAGACCTTTGCTCCTATGGCTCATATGACCACTGTGCATACTTTTCTTGTTGTTGCTTCTGTTTGTCACTGGTCTGTGTCCCAGCTTGATGTTCAGAACGCCTTTCTCAATGGTGAGTTGAGTGAGGAGGTTTATATGCAGCCTCCTCCTGGGTATTCTATTCACGAGGGGATGGTTTGTCGTCTTCGACGTTCTCTTTATGGCCTCAAACAAGCCCCTCGTAGCTGGTTTGAGCGCTTTGCTTCTGTAGTGACTGCTGCTGGTTTCTCGCCTAGTGCTCATGATCCAGCGCTGTTTGTTCACACTTCTCCTCGTGGACGCACTCTTCTTCTTCTCTATGTTGATGATATGATCATTACTGGTAATGATTCTGAGTATATCGCCTTTGTTAAGGCTCGTCTTCGTGATCAGTTTCTTATGACTGATCTTGGTCCTCTTCGCTACTTTCTTGGGATTGAGGTTTCCTCCACTTCTGATGGATTTTACATCTCCCAGGAAAAGTATATTCAGGATCTTCTTGCTCGTGCTGCTCTTGGGGATGAGCGCACTATTGAGACCCCTATGGAGCTTAATGTTAAGCTTCAACCTACTGATGGTGATCCTCTTCCTGATCCGACGCGTTATCGTCATCTTGTCGGGAGTCTTGTTTATCTTGTTGTCACTCGTCCTGACATCTCTTATCCTGTTCATATTCTGAGTCAGTTTGTTTCTACTCCTACCACTGTTCACTATAGTCATCTGCTCCGTGTTCTTTGTTATCTTTGTGGTACGATCACTCGTCGCCTTTTCTTTCCGCGTTCCAGCTCCCTCTAGCTCCAGTGCTATTCAGATGCTACGTGGGCGAGTGATCCTTCGGATCGCCGTTCACTCTCTGCTTACTGTGTGTTTCTTGGTGGTTCGCTCATTGCTTGGAAGACGAAGAAACAGACATCGGTTTCCCGTTCGAGTGTTGAGGCTGAGTTGCGTGCTATGGCCTTGTTGACTGCTGAGGTGACCTGGTTACGGTGGTTACTTGCGGATTTTGGGGTCTCTATTACCACACCCACTCTGGTTTTGTCTGACAGTACAGGTGCTATTAGTGTTGCACGCTATCCGGTCAAGCATGAGCTTACCAAGCATATTGGTGTTGATGCTTTCTATACACGTGCTCAGGTGCAGGCTCAGGTTGTTGCGCTTCAGTATGTGCCTTGATTCTGATTGGCGGATTTCTTTACGACAGACTGAGCGCAAAGATGATTTACTCTCCAAACTCGGTGTTGTGGATCCACCATGAGTTTGAGGGGGTGGTTAGATGTATATATTTGTATATTATAGTTTTCCCATATGTTAGGAGGCTTCCTGCATATTTCCACCTGTACCTGTATTATATATTGTGGCCTTGGCCCCAGAGGAATACAAGTTGCCTATTCCTTTCATTTACTTTGGGTTTTGAGCCACACCATGCTCCCATCTCACGTTGCACCTTATAAGCAAACACACACACGAACCAGTACACGTAATCATATAGCAAGATTTTTCTCTAAACATAATGACTGTATTCTAAGATCCCTAAATAAAGTGACCAAAATAAACTCTAGAGCCAATCTTGAGTGTGGTAAAAAGTTGTACCTATTCCAAATCACTCCCTCAAGTTCTACGTTTTTCTTACATCGAATTTCTTTAAGTTTGACACGGTTTACAAAAAATATATGTTAATATCTACAACGTCAAATCTATATAGTACAAAAACGTATTTTGTGATGAATCTACATTGGTGCCGTATTTCTCTATAAATTTGGTTGAACGCAAAGTGATTAAACTCAGAATAAACCTGGAACATCAGTTATTTTGAGATGGTAGAAAGATGCATTTATTTTGGAACGGGTGGAGTATATGTCGCCATGTCAGTATTTTGTCCCTCCGTTTCATATTGCTCTGTATATTTATATTTGGTCAAAGTCAAGCTTTACTTTTTCCAAAAATGGTCACGCTTTATAATGCTTGACCAACTATGCATAATAAAATATCAGTATATATACATACTATCATTAAATATATACCATATGAAAAAATATGGTATTACACTTCTAATAATATTTTTTAATTCCGTAAATAATATTAAATTTATACTATCTAAAATAGACTTCTAATGATATTTTTTTAATTCTGTAAATGTTACTATTTTTTATTATGACTGGTAAAACTTTGCAAAGTTTGGTTTTGATAAAAAATTATACGCGAAACAGAGGGAGTATTGGATTACCAAGACACAAGCTGCTCCGTGTCATCAGGAGTATTGTGCGTCTGTTCCGAATAAGATAAAAACAGCTGTCACGTCTGGACATATATACGACGTACTACTGCGCTTTCACAGGTGCTGCTCTGGGTTTGAATGCATGCAGTTCCCGGCCGGGCCCCATGCATCCCGTGCGATGTGCATCAAATCGCAAGACTTTTCTCCGGCCTCAGATAGTTAGTTTCGAAAAGTAAGGGCTTTTTCTTCTTTGTCATCAAGTCGCTTGACACCGTGCATATGGCCGTATGTTTCGGAGGGGATCTTTCTTGCACGCAGACAAACGATCTTCGCTGTCTGTGTGCACTCGTCGGCCTTTGAATAACAAATATACGTATAAGGGATACTAAGATCATCTAACCCAAAGCCAAAAAGCCTTTATTTGAGGATAAAATTTTGGGGGCTAAGAGACTATCCAGCCGATCCCTAAGCGGACAGTTAGAGGAGAATATTTTTAGTCCCAGCCCTCGGCGGCCCCTAAAAATATAGCCGCCCAGCAGCTGCGCCTCCACCTCTCGCCTCGCAGCGTTGCATCGCCGTCGCCAACCTGTCGTCGACGGCTCCGGCCATCCCCGACCGTCCTACGTCTTCTCTGACCCACCGACAGCCTATTTCGCCAGGATCGAGCGACGCAAGCTCGAGAAAACCCACCGCCGCCCCCGACGGAATGGAGTCACCGCGGCTGGGATTCATCGAGGTACCGCTGTGTTGCAGCTCCTTCCCACCTCTAGCGAGGCTTCTTCCTCCAAGCGTTGGTGCAACTCGTCGGATTTAGGGTTGAAGGACCTCGTGCACGGAACTGCACCGGCATCTACTTCTGCTCCGGCGGTGGCAGCAGCACTTGAACTTGCACCTGCACCAGCTCCGGCACCGGCACCGGCTCGGGTAGCTTCTTAGATACCGGATCTGCCAAGGTGTGTTTCTCAATCTTTTTTTCTTAGTGAAATCTCCTATATTTCTCCGGATGAAGCCAATGCATGTTCATTTAAATTTGTAGCAAGGTGATGAAGAGACAACCACCATGGAGTGAGGATGAGGACAATGATTTATATTTCGCATGGCATCATCAAACACTTGTTCGAGCTAAGTAACCCGCTCAAGCAATTTTGAGAAGAGATCCATGACAACTTCAATAAAAAAAACTAGTGGAGATGTTCGGTCCCTTAACATAGATGATGAATCTGTGGCACAAGCTAGTAATGCGCCATAATCGTGACGACTACTATCGCGTAGAAAATAGTCCGTAGATGGTGGAGAACCCAAACTATGATGGTTCTAGTGATGAGGTAGAAAAACCCAACTTGTCGGGTTTATGGTGATTGTATTAATTTGTATGACTTATGCATTATAAATCTACTTAGGTTATAATTTCTCATGTATTAATGTGTTAAATTTGCAAATTTGGTTGAAAAAAAATCTTTAGTCCTCTAAGTTATTGGGGTTCGAATATTGGGCGCTGAATTTAGAGGAAAAAAATATAGAATTTTAAGCTTTAGGGACCGTTCGGTTTGCAGGTCCAGAAATCGTAGGAACTGAAAACTTCACAGGAATCGGAAAATACGTTAGGCGTAAACCGAAGGAATACAAAACAAAGGAATGGGTAGAGATTTGAGCTTTCGGTGATGCTCTATAGAGACAGAATCTTTTATTGTATTGCAGTAAGATTCTTCAACCATGACACCCGATGATCATTGTTTATTGTGCATAATTGCTCTCCCTCTTCGTATGTGTAACCGAGGACCCACTTATTTAGCAGAATGGCAGAGCTTTGCCTCGGGCCTCTACAAAAACATGAGGTTCTGGTGGATGTTTTATTTCCTGCAAAATGTACAGGTTTCTAAAACTTTTCCAAAGAAACAATATAGACCATTCCTGCAAAACGAACGCTACTGAAGGAAAAAATTCCTAAGGAATGGACAAATTGTTGAGCTAAGCCCAGGACCCGCGTCGCTCCCTCCCCAGGGGCGACCCGGGAGGCGCCTCCCGCCGGCAAGCAGAACCCGCCCTCCTCCTCCTCCCTGTCGCTGCCGGTCGCCTCCACCGGGCAAAGCCCGTGTGGAGCCGGTGGCGGCGGGGTCTGACTTCCTCTGCTACGACGGCGTTCGGGAGTGGGGGAGCTCGCGGCGGCGGCCCGTTTAGCGTGCGGCGGCGCTCGTGTGTCTTCTGGCGGACGAGCGGGGGCGGTGGGCGGCTGCGACAGCGTCCGGGAGGCTCACAGCGACGGCCTGGTCGGCGCTGCCGCAAGGAGTGCGGATGGTGCCCGGGCCCGATCTGGGCCCTGGTGGGGCTAGGCGGGCCGCATCCATGGCGGCCGTCAGGGAAGCCAAGCCGGCGGGCTCGGGCGTGGTTGTGGTCGGGCGCCCTCGACCACGCGGCGGGCGAGGCCGTCTTGCTGCTCTCGCGGTTGGTGCGGCGGTGGTGGCCGGCGGTGCGTGCTTCGCTCACAGGCTGGGGTGGCGGGGCAGCGCTCGTGGGGTGGCCATGGTTAGCGGGCGCGGGCCATGGTGGCCACGAGGATGCCGAGCCGGGCGGGTAGCGGATCCGTCGGGCGGCGCCCGACCAAGCGGCGACAAGGGAGGTCGTTCTGCTGCTTCGGCACTGGCGTCGCCTGATTGCCGGAGCCATGGATGCCGGGGCGGCGGCCTCGGGGACACGGTGGCGTGGGGCTGGTCGGCTGCCAGATTTTGCCTCGACGCGGTGGCGTGGAGGACGCTGATGCAGGGTGCCTCGGCGAGGTGGTCTTGTGGGGGCGGCTTCCAGCTCCGTCGGTGTCTTGGTGGCTGTGGAGGGTCGCCGTGGGTGGCAGGCTGCCTGGGGCGCTGTGCAGGTCCGTGGTGGAGGTGTGCCATGGTTTTTGGACGGCGGTGCGGCGGTGCTGCTTTGGTGGGCGAGGCGCTCGTTTCCGGCGTCTCGCGATCGGTGGCAGGCTGGCGTGAGGAGCTACCCTGCTATGCGAGGAGGCCGGAGCGGAGGCTCCGGAGCGAGGTGGTGCGTTTGCTTGCCCTGGCCGCATGGGTGGTGGGGCAAGCCACCGTTGGCGTGGGCGTCGTCTCTTGCCGGTGGCCGTGCTTGTCGAGCGGCATGGGTTGTCCTTGTGACTCTCCATTGGAGGTTGTGGTCGCAGGTCTCCGGACGAAAGTCTTGCCCGACTTGGTCGGTGCCGACATCGGCGGCGCCCGTGGGCGTCGTTTTCCCTCTTGAGGGCGTTGTCGTGGAGACCCGACCCCCTCCGTTCCTCACTCCGGGGTGAAAACCCAGATTGGATGACGGCGGCGTCTCCTGGACGTCGTCATCTCTGTGGAGGCGTCATTTTCTCGGAATGTAGGAAGCTTTTATCGGTGTTGCTTGTGCTACCGGTTGTGTCGATGTCTTCGGGTCCTGTCGGCGTTCGAGTGCTGCTGGCGAGTTTGCTGCGGCCTGCCTCTCGCTATGAAGCCTGAGAGGCCTAGCCGTTTCCTTCGGCTCTGACTTCCTCTTCGGGGACGTGGACCAGGCTCTTCGTTGCGCCCGCTGTTGCCGTTGTGCTGGTGTCTGTCGGCGGTGCTCCAGACCTAGTCGAGCTAGGTTGTGTGGCCTTGTCTTGGTTTTGCCGGTTTTTCCTAAAAAACTGTGCCGCTTGGGGTATTTTCTGGTCCGGTTCCCCTTTAACCGGACCCGTGTGTTTATACGTCTGTATCGGGTTTTGGCCGGTTTCCCTTCCAAACCGGCCAATTCTCTTCTTCTAATAGAAAAGGCAGAGCTCTTGCCGGTTGCTCTAAAAAAAAAAATTCCTAAGGACTTGAAACCTGTAAAATTCCTACGCTTTTCCTGTGAACCGGAGGCTTAGGGAGACTTTTTGTCCTCTAACCTTTTGGCTTTTGGTTAGAGATGCTCTAAGTTTTTGAATTTGCAACTTGTCAAAAAAAAAAAGATCTCAAATCCAAAATGGACGAGCCAGATGCGGGGAGTCGTGGTTGGTGCGACTGGATGATGACTCTCACTGCAAGTCCAAAAGTGTCCAACAGTCAATCCGAGTTGTGTCGCCGGCCGGGTATACGATGTCAGTAATGCACATCCACCGTACTAGCATATGGCATTGGCACAAGACTAAAATTATGTACTCCAAGATACAAGATCTCACTTAAACCAACCGTGCCCGCAAATCCTTTCGCATCGATCCTTCAAAATGAGCACCACAAATGCTAGTCTAGGTGGCAACAAAGGACCAGCTTATTCTACGAGCAACTACAATTCACATTCTTCTACGAAAAATACGAATATATTTCATTTACATGGTAATGTATAGACGAACAGCTTTACTAAGCAACTTACATAGGTACGTATGCACATATATATACAGGATGTCGTCGTTCGAGCAGCACGCAAGAGGTAGAGAGCATCTTCGTCGTCCAGGCTCATGTCCCTGAAGAAATAAGCACCGAGCTCGTCCACCCCAAGGACCTGAATCTTGTACCCTGCCCCTGGGAAAGAAGGCGTCGAAAGTTAAAGCCCATGACGAGGCCAGGGCTGTCCCGGTGCAGCGCCTTTGCTCCCGACAGCACCTCCGTGATGCCGATCCTTCATGCACGTACGCACGTACGCAGCCAGACACAAACTGAGTCACAACTTCAATGTACCGGACTGAACTGATCAGTGCACACAAGTGGCTTTGGTCTGGTCTCTGGACTATGGAGATAGAGTTGGAGCGAGCCATATGTATGCTAGGCGCGGAAGTACCATCGGCAGGGATTGCTAGGACATGGAACCCCGAGTAGGATATTTGTTATATTCATGCAGTAGAATCTTGTATAAAGATATTAGTAGATATTAACATAGGCAGAATTGCATCGGGATATACTTTAATAGTTCTAAGTGGCCCACTTATTCAATAGGTGGATGCAAATTTTTTCATCCTTCTTAATTATGTTATGTTTAGATGACGACAAAATTAGTTCAGCCATACTAGTGAAAACGCGGGCTTTTGTTGATCCCGAAAATGGGCTTTAACACCGGTTCTTCTACGAACCGGTGTTAAAGGGGGGGCCGTACCAGCGTGGCCTCTGCGGCATTAAAGGAGCCCCCCCTTTAACACCGGTTCGTGCCACGAACCGGTGTTAAAGGTCTTTCCACTGGTCAAGATACCTCCTTTAACACCGGTTCGTGGCACGAACCGTGTTAAAGGGGGCTATAAGACACCACCCCACACACACCCCACTCTTCCATTCTTTCACATTTTGGAGCCTAGCAAGAGGGTGTGAAGAGTGCTAGTTTGTGTTTTTTTCATATGCACTAGAGGTGTTCGGTGAAATGCCCGAGAGCTCAAAATAAGCTTTCTTGTTGCTCTTTCCGTCTCGAGGTCGGCAACTATAGTTTCATGTGTCATTGATGTACTATATATATAAATGGTCATCTTCCTATTATTTTTTGATATATACTACATATTAATGCAGATGAATCGGCAATGGATGTACGGTGACCGCCGCACTTCCGAGTACATTACGGGCCTCCAAAATTTCATCGTTGTGGCTAATGCAAACCGTGGTCACAATGGTTTTATGTGCTGTCCGTGTGTTCACTGTCAGAACAAGAAAGACTACTCAAATACCAGAACCATTCACGCCCACCTGCTTCGATCCGGTTTCATGCCCAGCTATAATTGTTGGACCAAGCACGGAGAAAAAGGGGTTGTGATGGAAGACAACGAAGAAGAAGAGGATGATGAAAACTATCATAATATGTATCCGGAATATGATGATAATGCAACGGAGGTAGATAATGAAGATCAAGAGGGATCAGATGGGCCCGCTGATGACGATCTTGGTCGGGCCATTACTGATGCAAAGGAAGAATGTGAAACTGAAAAGGAGAAGGAGAAGCTGGAGCAGATGTTAAAGGATCACAAAACATTGTTGTATCCAACTTGCGAAGATGGCCACAAAAAGCTAGGTGCCACACTGGATTTGCTGCAATGGAAGGCAGAGAACGGTGTGACTGACAGCATTTTCAAAGTTGTTGGTAAAAATGAAGAATCTTCTTCCAAGAAATAATGAGTTGCCCGACAGTACATACCAAGCAAAGAAGGTTGTCTGCCCTCTAGGATTAGACGTGCAGAAGATACATGCCTGCATTAATGACTGCATCCTCTACCGCGGTGAGAAGTACGAGAATTTGGATGCATGCCCGGTATGCACTGCACTGCGGTATAAGATCAGACGAGACGATCCTGGCGATGTTGAGGGCGAGGCCCCTAGGAAGAAGGTTCCCGCCAAGGTTATGTGGTATGCTCCTATAATACCACGGTTAAAACGTCTCTTCAGAAATAAAGAGCATGCCAAGTTGTTGCGATGGCACATGGAAGACCGTAAGAAAGACGCGATGTTGAGACACCCCGCTGATGGGTCACAGTGGAGAAAAGTCGAGCGAGAGTACCCGGACTTTGCACGTGACGCAAGGAACTTAAGGTTTGGTCTAAGTACAGACGGCATGAATCCTTTTGGTGAGCAGAGCTGCACAAAGACACTGGCATGTGACCCTATGTATCTATAACCTTCCTCCTTGGTTGTGTATGAAGAGGAAGTTCATTATGATGCCAGTGCTCATCCAAGGCCCGAGGCAACCCGCAACGACATTGATGTGTACCTAAGGCCATTAGTTGAAGAACTTTTACAGCTGTGGGCCAAACCAGGTGTACGTATGTGGGATGAGCACAAAGGGGAGCCATTTGACCTACGAACATTGCTTTTCGTAACCATCAATGATTGCCTGCTCTTAGGAACATTTCAGGCGCACAAACAAGGGATACAATGCATGCACACACTGTTTAGATGATACTGAAAGTGTATATTTGGATAAATGTAAGAAGGTTGTGTACCTAGGGTATCGCCGATTTCTTAGAACGCATCCAAGAAGAAAGAAAGGCAAGCATTTCAAACGTCTGCGTAGAACCCGGAGGAAGCCCGTCCTCCGTGCCGGTGAGGAGGTATTTGGTATGGTCAAGGACCTAGAAGTAATCTTTGGAAAAGGTCCTGGCAGTCTATCTGTTCCGAATGACGATGCCGGACACGCGCCCATGTGGAAGAAGCAATCTATATTTTGGGACCTACCCTATTGGAAAGTCTTAGAGGTCCGCTCTTCAATCGACGTGATGCACGTGACGAAGAATGTTTGCGTGAACCTGCTAGGCTTTCTAGGAGTGTATGGGAAGACAAAAGATACACCGGAAGCACGACAGACCAGAACGTCAAGGCCTCAAGAGCCTATGCATCCCGAGAACGAGAAGGGTAAACGATGCCACTTAACTCCCGCCTACGCTCTTACCAAAGCAGAGAAGGAAATCTTTTTGAATGTCCGAAAAGATCAAGGTCCCGTCGGCTTCTCGTCGAATATAAAGGGAATAATAAATATGGCGAGAAAAAATTCCAAAACCTGAAGTCTCATGATCGCCACGTGATTATGACACAATTGCTTCCGATTGCATTGAGGGGCTTCTACCGAAAATGTTCGAGTACCCATTGTGAAGCTATGTGCATTCCTCAATGCAATATCTCGAAGGTAATGGATCCGTAAAGCCTACGGGGTTACAAGCAGATGTGGCCCAATGTCTTGTCACTTTGAGTTGGTGTTCCCACCATCCTTCTTCAATATTATGACGCATCTCTGGTTCACCTAGTAGAAGAGATTGCCATTCTCGGTCCCAGATTTCTACACAATATGTTCCCTTTGAGAGGTACATGGGAGTCTTAAAGAAATATGTTCATAACCGTGCTAGGCCGAAGGAAGCATCTCCAAGGGCTATGTAACAGAGGAGGTCATTGAGTTACGTGTTGATTTTATTCCTGACCTTAAGGCGATTGGTGTTCCGTAATCACGACATGAGGGAGACTGCGTGGAAAAGGCACCCTAGGATGTAAAGCAATGATATGTAGGGACGGGAATTCTCTCAATCAAGCACACTACACGGTTTTACAAAGATCTATCTTGGTTGCCCCGTATATCAATGAACACAAGAATTTAATACGCCTCAAACACCCGGGGCAGTCTGATGAATGGATTATAAGTGAACACATGGCGAGTTTTGGCGGCGTTCTGCATAGACGTCTCACGAATAACACCACTATTGGGGATCAGCTGTACTTGTTGGCCAGGACACCGTCTTCGACTGTATGTACTTTCCAAGGGTACGAGATAAATGGGAATACATTTTACACGATAGGCCAAGATAAAAAGAGCACCAACCAAAATAGTGGTGTCCGCTTCGATGCAGCAGAAGACAATGGGCAAAAGACCACGTATTATGGGTTCATAGAGGAGATATGGGAACTTGACTATGGACCTAATTTTAAGGTCCCCTTGTTTCGATGCAAATGGGTCAAGCTAACAGGAGGAGGGGTTGAGGTAGACAAGAAGTACGGAATGACAACGGTGGATCTCAACAATCTTATGAAGAACTTAGACGAACCATTCGTCCTAGCCAATGATGTGGCTCAGGTTTTCTATGTGAAGGACATGTCCTCCAGACCAAAAAAAGAAAAAATATGCAAACGAATACATCATATGATGAGCCAAAGCCACATAGTTCTTTCAGGAAAAGAAACATCGTGGGAATCGAGGACAAGATGACATGTCGGAAGATTATAATAAGTTTGATGAAATTCCCTTCACAAAGGCAAACTGACCCAAGCATTCCGTTAAGTAAAGAAGATGCTCCATGGTTACGACTGAAGCGATCATAAGGAAGGGCATATGCCAAGAAGTTCATGCTCATATTATGTAACTCTAGTTCATGTTTTTAATACATGTCTTGAGTGTTAGTCATGTTTTGTGGATGGACCGGGAGTATGAGAAGAAGTTGTCCCGAATCGTACTTACCATTAAGATCTGATCTCCAAACGTGCGCGGTCACATATTAGGGAGTGCCTCTATGACCAGTTTCTCGGAGATGCCGGAGGACTGGGCTCCGTCGGCATCTCCCTGAAACTGGCCGTAGTGGTGTCCCTGCTCTCGAAAACCATCTTGCAGCTTTGTAACTTGTCTAACTAGATCAATACACCAGGGAGCTAACTAATTTCACATATTAGGGAGTGCCTCTATGACCAGTTTCTCGGAGATGCCGGAGGACTGGCCCGTCGGCATCTCCTCGAAATCGCCAGTGGTGTCCCCGCCAAACCGGCCGGAGGACTGGACTCACAAGGATGCCTATTTATAGTACAAGCAGCTCGACATAGTGTTGACACTTACAAAATAATGTCGACACTCACCCTATTATTAGTCGGTTGGTGTCTCCAACCGGGACTAAGGTTCATCTTTAGTCCCGGTTGGTGACACCATCCGGACAAGGTACACGCCACGACATAATGTCGACATGCACTCACCTCTATTATTAGTCTTGACTCGTGTTTTGTCGGTTGGTGTCTCCAACCGGGACTAAGAATTCATCTTTAGTCCCGGTTGGTCTCCAACCGGACTAAAGGTTCATCCCGCCATTTTTCCCGCCATTTTTCTTCCCGCCATTTTTCTTCCCGCCATTTTTCTTCCCTTGCTTCTTCCCGCCATTTTTCTTCCCGCCATTTTTCTTCCCGCCATTCTTCCCTCCGCTTCTTCCCGCTAGTTCACTATATATATATGTAGGTTGGCCTCCATTGTCATTGCACATCTCTAGACTCATATCTGCAACCTCATCACTCTTTCCCATGGCTTCCACCGTAGCACTAACCCCAGGGAGGCGGAGGCGCTATCTCGAACTACCCCCTCGCCCGCCACTGTGTCCCCGTCGGCCGGATCTTTGGCCGGAGGTGTGCCGTTCCTCCTGTCCCTCTAGGTGTGGCGCCGGATGGCCATCACGAACCACTACTACTTGAGCTCACGCCGAGCAATGGAGGAATCCCGGATGGCATCCCGACTATTTCTCTACTTGGGAAGCCTTCTTCGTGGATCGGCATGAGAGGGCGCCGCCAGCACGAGGACGGCCCACCTCCTCCTAACTTCAACGAGGCCGTCGGCTATGGTGGCGCGGTCGGACTCTCCGAGCGTCATGGCCTATGACACCGCCACGACTCTAACCCCGTCTGCGCTACCCTCAAGTCCAGCCCACGCTACCCTCAAGTCCAGCCAGCATTCTCCAGAGGTTCAATTACGGTGACCCCGACGACGACAAATATGACGCAAGTACGGCGACTACGATGTGGCGTAGTATTACAGTGTAGGCAGAGCATGACTAAATCACTCCAACATTCCGAAACAAGTTCTACCGATTGTTACTTAATCCGCCATGTATCTTGATTTTGTTCTTTTATGTATCTTAATTTTCAGTTCGACCGATTGTTACTTAATCTGGCCATGTATCTTAATTTTAGTTCTTTTATATATCTTAAAAAGCACCTTTAATGCATGAAATAAGTGTTTATTTATTTTAGAAAATTTCATGTAAAGTAAATATAAAAATCATTTACATGAATGGATAGATATTATTTTTATGAAAATTATGATATATTATTCATATTTTCTGAGTTGAAATGAAAAAGATATGAATTTTCTAAATTCATATCATATTTTTGAATTAAAAAGCCCTTTAATGCATGAAATAAGTGTTTATTTATTTTAAAAATTTCATGTCAAGTAAATATAAAAATCATTTACATGAATGGATAGATATTATTTTTCGAAAATTATGATATATTATTCATATTTTCTCGAGTTGAAATGAAAAAGATATGAATTTTCTAAATTCATATCATATTTTTGAATTAAAAAGCCCTTTAATGCATGAAATAAGTGTTTATTTATTTTAAAAATTTCATGTAAAGTAAATATAAAATTATTTACATGAATGGATAGATATTATTTTTCTGAAAATTATGATATATTATTCATATTTTGAATTAAAAAGCCCTCAATTAAAAAGCCCTCAATTAAAAAAGCCCTGAATTAAAAAGCCTCGATTAATGCCCCTTTAACACCGTTCCAGCCACGAACCGGTGTTAAAGGGGTAATAATGCCATGGAAAACACTTCTTTAACACGGTTAGTGGTAAGGCCACAAGATTACCCCTTTAACACCGGTTCGTGGCTGGAACCGTGTTAAAGGGGCACATAAATGCGCTGTGAACGCCTCTTTAACACGGTTCCACCACGAACCGGTGTTAAAGAGGTATTTATTTCACCTCCTCCCTTATTCCTCCCATCGCACGCGACCAGATCGATCGAAGCCGCCCGACGACGCGCCTGCCGACGCCGACGCTGCCGCCACACGCGCCGCTGACGCCCGCGCCGCGCCGAGGTTCGCCTCCGACCCCGCTCCGCCGACGTCGCCGCCTCTCCGACCTCGCCGAGCTGCGACCCGCCGCTCGCCGCATCCACCACCGCCCGCGACCGCCTGACCGCTCCATCGTCCGCCTTCACGACCCCGCCCGAGCTTTCAAGGAGCTCCGCCTCTCCGCCGCCTCGGCAAGCCGCCCGACCCGCCTCAGCATGACGACCTCCTTCCCCAGAGAACCCCTGCCGCGCCCGCCTCACCGCTGAGCCCTGCCCCGTCTGCGCCAGCCTCAGCTCTCTCCTCCGCCGCTGGCCGTGCGCGCCGCCACGCTGCCCCGCCTGCCTCCGCCTCGCGCCAGCCGGCATCGCTAAGCTCAGGCCGCCGCCTCGCCCGAGCAAGGGTCCGCTGCCGCCCGCCCCGACCCGCGACCTCCTGCGCCGTCCCGCTCGCCTCGCCGTGTTCGCACGCCCATGACGGCCGTCGCGCGACCCTCTCCGTCGCTCTGCGAGTCCTCGCCACCTCCGGCCGAGCCCTATCTGGCGCTGCTCGCGACCTGCCTCGTCCTCGGCCTCATGCGACCTTGCCTCCGAAACCCAACTAGAGGACAACCCACCAAGATCGACTTTCCAACGCCAAGGCTGATTCTATAGGACCCCACAAGACCACGGCGCGAGACGCCAAGACCGTACCGAAGTTGTCCAAGAAGCTCCGACAAGAACTCCATCACGGAACATCTAGCACTCGGCAGGACCCGCCTCAACCGACCTGCCCCTCTCCTTCCCTGCCCGCGAAGGCCGCCATGTCCGCGATCAACTGCCGTCTGCCATGGCCGTGCCCCTTGTTCCGCGCCTCCTCCCACTCCTTGGCGGAGCTTGGGCCAACCAATTGGGGGCAAATGGGCCAAGGAGACACTTTGGGCCACTATTGGGGGGCAAATGGGCCAAATATCGTTATTTTACCCAAAATTTGTCAAATATGAAGGGATATTAGGAAAAAAATTCTTGGGCTGGGGCGGCCCCTCGAATCGTGTGCATAGCTCATTGGGTCCAGGCCCGCCTTCCTTGGTCGTGCCCTTTTGGCAGAGCCCGCTGCCCCGCCATGGCGGCGCGCTCTCTCTGGAACCGCCCGGCCTCGCGACTCCTAAGATCTAGGCCTTAATCCTTGCACATGTGAATTAGAAGCATGTGGAGTAAAATAAAATAGCTTATAGCAAAGATATTATAATAGGCCACGCCTAAACCCTAATCGACCACCTCGCTCTCTTCCCTCAGGCGTGCAGCCGCCGCCGCTTGAGCTCATAGGCCACGCCTAAACGCCGCTAGCACCGCCGCCCGACGAGACCGCCGCATCCGCCTCGCCGCCGCCTCGCCCACACCACCTCGCCGCCGCCATCCCATGGGATATAAGTAAGGGCATGTTTGATTCAAAGGATTTGTATAGGAAATTTGTAGGATTAAATCCTATAGGAAATTTAGGATTAAATCCTATAGGAAATCCTATAGGAAATTATGCATGTTTGATTCAAAGGATTTGTATTGTATGTGTATTGTATATGCATGTGTATATTTTGTGCCACGCCGACCACCACCGCCACCATTATGCCGCCGACCACGACCTCCTATGTCCTCGCCGAGCCTACACACGCGCCGAGGTGTGTCGCCCATGTTAGGTAGACCATCACGTCGTCTGGTTCGAACGCACACCCCCACGCACCCCCCGCCTCGCCTAGCGCCGCCACCTCGTTGTCAATATAGCATTATAATAACCATGCTATGTTAATCAACTTTGATGACAAGTTAATTAGAAGAAGTAAATGTACCCTCTCATATGAGTCCGGGTTTCTCCGAATTAGGGTTTGAAATGACCAAGCATGTATTAGGGTTACATTTCAATACTTTTAACCTGTCATATCATCGTCCTTGCTTGAGCATTTCAATAGATGTATTACGATATTTCGTGATAATATTATTGTTTTAGAAACTATGGATCCACTTAGTAGAAACCTTGAAGAAGAAGAAATAATGGAGAACATTATTGATGAGGACACCTCACAATATCTCGAACTTGGAGGGACATGACGACGACAGCTCAAGTACTAGTCATGGAGAAGATGAAGACTCGTGAACGCAATTTAATGGTTACAAAGTCCGCGAGGTATATGCATTGATTAAGCCTCAAATTTGAACTCCACCAACAATCTTCTTCTACATGTATTAATTAACGCTTCTTTCTTCTTTTAGCCCTCGATCGACCAGCCAAAGAACCATCTTCTTCTACGAAAAGAGCAAGCGAGGCGCGAGCGGTTGAAAGATCGTGCAAAGTTCACGATCAAGCAATCCGTGTTGATGGCAGGCCGATGGAGCCCAAGAAGGCCGCAGACAAATTTATACGTCAGTCGAGTTCTTGTTAGGGACCAAATCCCAATCACAATTGAAAATTGGAATAAGCCAAAGAAGGGCGGTACCTTTGTCGATGAGATCCAAAGAAACGCTTTGAATTCGTTGTTGGTAAATTTCACCTTCCGCCAGAGGAGGATGAAAACAACCGTATAGAGAACAAGGTCAAAGAGTGGACTCTAAAGAAGATGGCTGATGCTTTCAAGAATCTGGAAGACAAAATTGAACAAATTTGTCAAAGTCAAGAGACTCCAAATTTCAAGACGATATTATGCGAAGATAAGACCTCACGCCCGAATTTAAGACATATAAAGAAAGTGCTATAGCTAAAAAGAGGTCGAAACCAATACGCTTAATGCCCTCAAGAAGGAATATCACCAGAGGACGGGTCGTGGCTACATATCTCAGAGGCCTAAGTGGGAGGAAGCTGAGAGGGCCTGGCGAGAGGGACCACACCCTGCATGGGTGGGACCTACGTGCAAAGACTTGGTTCTACGGAATCGGGCAAGGTTGGACCCGTAAACAGGATTGTGTATCTTCCCAACCATCCTTGCCAAACCCACATCGAACTCATCACGGCATACGAGGAAACATCCGCCGACCTTCCATCCCGACAGAGAGAATGACCAGCTCACACGCCATCGGTAAAAAGAACACTACGGACATGCACGAGGCACAGGGGTATGACGTGGAAGGATGGGTTTGCCGAATCGAGCGACTCTTACAGATGGCGCGCGTAAAAGAAAAAGAGCATGATCGGATGACACAGATAGAACATGCACTTGCGGCGCAGACGCAAGTGAATGCACATGAGCCATCAAGCTACCGCCCATCTCAGCGCATGAAGAGCCTGCATTGAAGCTGCCCGCTGCCTGCATCGGAAAAGCGTGTGGCTTCCACGGAGAACGCAGCCAACGCTTGAAATGACGGGTCCTCGATACCCCGTGATGAGATCACGGAGAGCGAACACGCTGAGCTGCATGTGAGATTAATGGGCTTATCCATTAAGGTGGTATCGGCTATGCCTTACCTCCTGAATGGTGGAACTTACCACCGCCGACCGATTCCAGATGGCTATGCTATTGTCGGGTGGATGAGGTTGTGAAGGAATATGAGGAAGCACAGCTTGACCATGCTACGGTGAAGGGAAACTCAACTCAAATTTGCGTGAAAACAACCATTCTTTGGAAGAAGGAACACATTGTGCTTCCAAATTGAGGTCACTGCACCCCCGCCTGCCTCCAGCTGTCAGCAGCCCGAGCCGCTCAGCCATCTCTGCTGCAGCCATCTCCGCCCGTCACCCATCTCTGCGGCAGCCATCTCCGGCCGTCACCATCTCTCTGGCAGCCATCTCCGCCGTCACCATCTCTCAAGCGGCAGCCATCTCCTACCGTCACCATCTCCGTGCTTCAGCCATCTCTCAACAGAAGCGGAAGAGCACCACGAGGAGCATCAGTAATCGCCACAAAGAAAACCGCAGGAAACCGTACGCCAAAGAGTTCAAAAAACTACTCCCGCAGCCTTCCTCCAAGCCATTGCCGGTTTTACCGTGGAATCGCAGCGACGAGGAGACCAATAGGATCTCGGAGAACAGGTCAAGAAATTCTTTGCACCTAGACGGGCCGAGCCAAAGGAGAAAATAGATCCGGTGGTGGAGAAGTTTTACAAAAATCTTTTGAAACCTGAAACCCCACTTGTGCCGGACTACGAGCGCCAGATTTTGAAGGCGGATGCAAGGCGCCGAGGGAGACTGAAAGTAGCACGTGAGGCACCCCACAAACAGTTCCCATGCTCGGAGAGCAGAAAACCAATCATGCGCCCGCCCAAATGTTTGACAACGGGACGCTCCTCCCGTAGATGATTACGAGGCAGAGCTACAAAGAAAGGCCAATGAGATGGGGATGACTTACATTGCATACTTGAACATCATGGGAGACAACTTGCCCAAATGCGATGTCAACCCCATACAGCCATGGAAGTATGGGAAGAATCTAGTCAAGAAAGAGGAGCTCAAAATCTACCAACAAAGATGCGAAAATTGCACAAGTGGTACCTTCATTTCTGCAAGACGAGAAAAGAAGAATGGATCACCAAGCGCATATAAGAGATGAGATTTTCTTGCGGAGACGACGCGATCGACTTCAACATTCAAGACTTGCATTTTCTATTCAATCGAAGGAACTCGACAAAGCTGCCATCAGCCTTTATTGTGTGTAAGTACTATTTCGTAATTTTTATCTCAACTCATTCACTTCATTAATTGCATGTATATATATATGCTCACCATATATGTATATACTATTATGCAGGAAAAAGGTTATGGAATGCGTGAAAGGAGGCTTTTGACATTGGGTTCGTTGACCCAAATAGAGTTCATGAAGAAGTGGTAAGAGAAAACCCGCAAAAGAAGATTACTTGCTAAAGTCTTTATCGAGACAACAAACCAAAAGGGAAATACTATTGCCTTACAACTTCTCGTGAGTATCGTTATCTCTCTTGTACACATTCTGCTTCGCTTACTCGATGTTAAGTGTAACTGATGATGAGTTATGCGTGCAGGTTCCACTTTATTCGCTAGTCATTCAACCCGACTCAGAAAAGTCCTTGTCATGGACTCGTTAAAAAGAAAAAGAGCTATGGGCAAACTTTAGAGAGATGCTCCAGAGGTAATTTCAATCATATTATCGCACTAGATCGGCAACTTCGTGACAATAAGTAATTAATTACTCCTTTATCCATTTTCTTTGTCGGACAGGGTTTGAAAATGTTCACGGCAGGGCCGTGGGTGAATGGTCAAGAACTAAAATTTGTAGACCAAAATGTAAGTAATACTAGCTAGCTTCCAATTCCATTATATCATGCTTTATTGATTATTATTTTGATTGAACTCTCTATTCTCGTAAAGTGCGCATCAAGGACACGGCAATAACTTATGTGGGTACTATGTTTGCGAATTCATTCAACACGATATGCGATGTGCCAAGCCGCACTAGAACAACTTAGAGTAAGTAAACAAAGTCCACAACATTATTTTATTACCATCAATTGTGTTGAGTTTTATTCTTATATATATATTGACGGTCCATTCTTCATATATATTCAGATCGAACGGATGCGGGACCAACTCCTACCATTTGAACGCATACGAGCCATTCAAGAGGAATTGGCGGGTTCATACTTGATGAGGTCGCACGCTGGAGAACTCTTTAGATATCCACCTCCCATGATGTAGATGTATGTGCCGATGTATGTGCCGATGGCGATGTATGTGCCGATGGCGATGTTTGTGTATAATAATAGTTGCTTAATTATTCATGTACTCGTATGTACCGATGACGATTTATAAGTATACGGCTCCCGATCGATTTCCCCTCGCTCCCAAGTAAATACGCCTTAACGGGCAGAGAATGCATGGCAGATTTAGGCTGCCAGCAGAGTTCGCCGCCGGCAGAAAACCTAAATCTCTGCCAAGAATTTAACACCGCCCGATACGAACCGGTGTTAAAGGGGCCTGGCTGCGCAGCCCCACGTGCGCCACCCTTTAACACCGGTTCGTATAGGAACCGGTGTTAAAGGGCCCCCCCCTCTAACACCGAACCCTCAACAGCGGTTGTGGAACCGCTGTTAGAGGGTCCTCCAAACCGGTGTTAGAGGGGTACGTGCGCATATCTCTCAAACTAGAAATATGGAAAAATCTAATTTGATGCAAAACAGAGTTCCAATTTAACCTTCACATGATTATAATGATAGACATTTGAGTTTTACAACCGTAACGTCATGTTTAACACTACCAACATACTTATTTGGTTCATCTCGATAGTTACAAAAAAAGATGGTCAAAACTTTATAGGAAGTGTTAATGATTCTTTAATATTAGGTGACAATAAGTTGATAGGAAGTAAATGTGTTTAATATAAATTTTTAAAGATTATTTATTCTGATTCGTTTTGGACCCACTAAATTATTAAATTTTATGTGATAGTTTTCTTCCATGCGCTTAACGTGTTTGATATACTCACATATGCGGACAAACATGACTCTAGAACGCGGATTCTTGCTCTTAGTACATATCACCTAACTATAGATGTTCATCTAAACAAGATGTGAGTGACACTTATTTTTTCCATTCCGATGAAGACTAGGATGCAACTCACTATAAAACCAATTTAGTTGTATGATGAACTATCCACCAATTTCATTAATAGTTGCAATTGGATTAAATACCCCATATGCATGTAATTTGCATTAATCTACACAAGTGATGATGTAACTTAGTCAATGATGCATTGAAATTCTATATTCGGATTCTTTGCATTTTTCTGTTTTTTTCATACAACTATTTTTCATTTGGAGTTACGGCTTCAAAGTTATGAATTATGTAAGTTTGTGTAATATGAGGCAAAACTTTAAAGTATTCAACACAGAAAACAAAGTTCATATTTGAACAATTGTTAGCAAGTTTCATGTTAAAAATATTTCCATTTGAGTTTGTGTTGAAAAGTTATGAAAGTTTCCAAATCCAGGGACTAATATAAAGGAAAAGCATCCAGGGCCTCTACGGATTAAGCAGTATAAACATAAAGGCTTCTTTGCAAGACTGTGGTACAGAGGCATACGTGTAATTAATAGCTTAAGCTGTAGGCGCATATAGGTAATTAACAACATAAAAGACATGAGCCTAAGTGCAAAATATACACATATCTGGATCTGACGAGGTGTTTTCCACCGCGAGGCTAGCTAGCCAAAGGGGTGACAGGTGAGGCCGGTAACACGTCTTGATCCATGCTGGCGAAGCTGGGACTCCAGTCAACCGCAACGGCCGATGACTGAGTGGTGGAGGAGGGCGTTGGGGGATTCACAAAGTAGATCAGAAGAATCTCCCCGTTGCGCTAGTCTAGGAAGTAGAGGCGTTGCCCGGTCTTGGTCACCGTAGCATGCTCGACAACGAGGTGTAGTGGCATCGCAAAGGGGGTTAACACCGAGGGACAAGTGTGAGAGAGATCTAGACCGTGAAGACGTCAGTGGTGTGTGCTATCTCACCTGGATGGTGTAGGAAGCGACGAAGAGGAAAAAGAAGGTTGGTGGAAGCTGAAATTGTCGAAGATATGCATGCAGTTGAAGTTGGGGAATTAAGACGACCGTGTCTATGATCTCCTAGGCCTCGGGATGATTGAATAATCTAGGAAGGACGACGACGTCGAGGAAAAGCTCCTGGTGGCATCTGCTGGGCTCGGGGTGGCCAGAGACGACATCGTGACAGTGGAGAAGAAGTGAAGCCTCAGGGTGGTCTAGGATAATAAGAAAGGTTAGGGTTGCTGGGGGGGGGGGGTAAGAAAGAGCGTCTATATGTTGTGGAGGGTGTCTTGATTTTTCTTGCGGAGCGAATGTCGAGGTAGGGGTGGCTCAACAGTGTCTTGTTCTCCAACATGCAGAAGACGACATGTGAGGTGGAAGAACAATGCGGGCTACTACTAGGCATCATATTGGCGCTGATGGCACTATCCCTCGGGCGGGCCAGAAGTATGGGCAAGTGAGACGTCCAAAACATATCTACTTTCTCGAACACTTTGCTATTGTTTCTCCTCTAAACTTATGTTATTTGGATACAACTAACACGGACTGACGCTGTTTTCAGCAGAATTATATTGGTGTCTTGTTTTTGTGTAGAAAATCAACTATCTGGAAAAATCTTGGAAAATATGCCAAAAATTATATTTCACCAGAAGACCCGCGGAGCCAAAAGACGAGATGGAGAGGGGGCCTAGGGGGCCCACTGAAGGGAATATGCCCTGAGAGGCAATAATAAATTGTTTATTATGTGTATTCCAAGTATATGATAGATGTTTATTTTGCATGCTATAATTGTATTAATACGGAAACGTTAATACATGTGTGTTTAATAAACAAACAGAAAGTTCCTAGTTAAGCCTCTCTCATAAACTAGCTCGTTGATTAACAAGATGATCAAGGTTTCCTGATCATGGACATTGGATGTTGTTAATAACGGGATCACAACATTAGTGTAATGATGTGATGAACATTCATCCGAAGTATAGCATTACGATCAAATTCATTGAGTTTATATTGCTATAACAACTTACGAAGTGATCCTAATCCTTAGACCATGAGATCATGTCAATCACTAACACCGGAAGAGTTTCTTGATAACATCAAACGTCACACCGTAATGTGGTGATTATAAAGATGGGTTCAACTAATAAAGTGTTATGTTGAGGCTCATGGATCGAGAGTGGAATTTGTTCATCCCGATGACGGATAGATATACTGGGCCCTCTCGGTGATATCACATTGATTAGCTTGCAAGCAAGTGATTTGATCACTAGAATGTTATATCACGGAACGAGAAAAGAGTGCATGTCGTAACGAGATCAAACTAGGTATGGAGATACCGATGATCGAATCTCGGACATGTAATATATCGTGAGACAAAGGGATTAAGATACTAGCGTAAAGGTTCCGACGATCACAAGAAAGTCATCGTTGAATGTGTGGAGTCGATGGGTCTCCGATCCCGCTTCGATTATTGATCCGAGAGGGTCTCGATCATGTCCGCATTATTCACGAACCGTAGGGTGACACACTTAAGAGACACCGACATCCAATTGGAGCAAAAGTTTCATGCCGAAAGAATAAACAAGCGCAGGAATTTATTTCACTAGATACCAAACAAAGTTTTCGGGTGAAATTGCATAAAGTGGTTATGCATGTGAAATAGAATTCTAGCAAGGTTATTTGTGAATGTTTGTCATTAAAGTAATTGACAAAATTCTGAATAAAATAAAAGAGTTTTATTTAAAGAGAGTTTGCATTAAATTTGGTGGAAATTTAATGGGATCTTTGAGTGGGATTTTGAGTGGAGGAATTTGGAGGAGTTTTGTGAGTGGAGTGTCCACCCACATGAAGAGGGAGGCAAGGGGCAGCCCCATGCGCCGGCCACCCCTTGGGGTCCCCCTCCTATAAAAGGAGCCCCTCCTCTCACTTCTCACTCACACCTCCTCGTGAAGGATCTCTCTCCCTCTAGAATTTATTCCCCATGGTCTCGACTAGCGAGATACATGTTCCCAGTGGCTATTCGGCAAGAAAGAGTTGTGCTTCCGCTGCATCACTGGAGCGAGGAGGAGGAGGTTGCTCGGTGCCTCGAACGTGTGTGCGAGCACGGATGCGTTGCTGGTTTGCGGTGCTAGGACTTCCTCTCGATCTTGAGATCAGCAAGAGATCGTCTACATCAACCACGATTTTGGACTCGTTAAGCTTTGTCGGTCTTCAAGGGTATGTTCTCACGGATGTACATCCGCGTTGTTTGTATCTAGTATAAATAGATCTTGGTATATAGTTCACATCGAGGAAAATTTTTGTTTTCTATGTGCGAACCCTTCAAAGGGTATCGAGCCGGATCTATGCGTAGATACTTTACACGGTAGTACACATATGAGTATGTGGGCGATGATGATCATGTTGTTGCTCCTTTCTTGTGATTTTGGATATTGGTGGCATAGTGGGATGAAGCGGCCCGACAAACTTTACATGTCCTCGCACATGAGACCTGTTCCACGCTTGACATGCAACTAGTTTGCATAAGTGGCTAGCGGGTGTCTGCTCTCCTACTATAGTCAATATCTATTTTGCAAGCGAGTTGTCAACAATTTGATTATCCTCGTTGGTTCATGTTCGTAGGTAAGAACGGTTCTATCTCGAAAGCCCTCAGCCACGTAAAACTTGCAATGGATAAATTAGAGGCGTCTAGTTTAGATTGTTGCTGGGCTAGTGTTATGATATGGTAGTGTTGTAAGTAGAAGTATGAGATGATACTCTTACAACACACATAGCGTGTAAAATCCATAGACTGTGGATTTACACATATAGGTATGATAGTGATCATACCACGATGCACATGATAGAGATCATTTGCGGGAACCATATAATCTCACTAATAAACATATGATGTTTGATTACATCTTATATTGCTTATTTAGCGCTTTGTTAAGCATAATAAGATGTTGCCTCATTTAAATATCAAGATAAGAATGTGTTCTTCCTTTAGTATGCACCGATTATGTTTTCGTCGCTCCAAGACATCACGTGATGATCGGGTGTACTTGGATCCTCGACCATACTTCGGGTGTAAAACAGTTACACACGCAAATACTAAGGTTCTAACTTGGCGAGCCTAGCATGTATGACATGGCCTCTAACACGCAGACCGAAAGGTTAAGCATGAATCATATAGTTGATATGATGCCCATTTGATGCTCGCCTTTGAAGCTATACCGACTCACGTGATGATCGGACTTGGTGTAGTGGATTTGGTTCATGTAATCACCAAAAGGACACGAGGGATGTCGCTTTTGAGTGGGAGTTCATTCGTAATATAGATTAGTTGAACTCAATCTATCATACACTTAGTCTAAACTTTACAAATTCTGTTGTAGATGGCACCACCTGCTTTTAATTTCAATGCGTTCATGGAGAAAGAGAAACTAGCAACGAACGGTAGCAACTTTACCGAATGGGCCATGAATTTGAGGATTCTCCTCTCTGCACAAAAGCAATATGTGCTAGAAGCGCCGTTAGGCCCCCACCTTTGACGATGCCCCGACGAGGAGAAGAATGTCTATCCGACTCGTCAGAGGACCACAACTTAGTTCATTGCGGCATTTTGTATGGGCTAGAGCCGAACTTCAAAGCGTTTCAAAACGGCAATGCTTTTGATACAATGGGTGAGTTGAAAATGATTTTGACACACATGTCGCTGTAGAGAGCTACAATGCTTGTAAAAGTTCTTTAGCTGCATGATGGAAGAGAACACTCCGTTAGTGAGCATGTACTCAAGATGTCGTTACGCCGATAAGCTTGTGTACTTGGGAATAACGATTCCCATTGACTTAGGCATCCATCGTGTTCTCAGTCTCTACCACCTAGCTATAAGAGCTTCGTGATGAACTATAATATGCAAGGCATGAAGAAGTCTCTCCCGAGCTTCACAATGCTTAAAACCGCAGTATGGAGATCAAAAGGAATATCAAGTGTTGATGATCAATAGGAACACTGGTTTCAAGAAAGACAAGAAGGAAAACGGAAGGAAGTAAGGGCGGCAAGCCTGTCGCTACCGAAAAGAAACCCCGAGTTGGACCTAAGTCCGATGAAAAGTGCTATTATTGTAAGGGGACCATCGAAGCGCAGAATCGCCCCAAGTATCCGCGACAAGAAGGCCGGCAAGGCAAACAAAGGTATATATGATATACATGTTATTGATGTGTACTTGACTAGTGCTCGCAGAGCACCGGGTATTTGATACCGTTCGGTTGCTAATATTTGTAACTCGAATCGTGGGTCGAACAAGCGACCTCTAGCAAGGGTGAGGTCAAGATGCGTGTCGGCAATGGATCAAACGTTGATGTGATCGCCGTCGAACGCTACCTCTCCACTTACCGTCGGGATTAGTCATAAACTTAAATAAATGTTATCCGGTGCTGCACCGAGCATGAACATTGTATCCGGATCATGTTTGATGCAAAGTGGTTATTCATTTAAGTCCGAGAACAATGGTTGTTCCATTTATATGAATGAAATCTTTTATGGTCATGCACCGATGATGAATGGTTTATTTCGTTAGATCTCGATGATAATGTTACACATATTCATAATGTTGATGCTAAAAGGATTAAACTTGATGATGATATATCCGATATATGTGGCAGCTGCTCTAGGTCATATTGGCATTAAACGCATGAAGAAGCTCCATTCGGATGGACTTTTGGAATCACTTGATTATGAATCATTTGATACATGTGAGCCATGCCTTATGGCCAAGATGACTAGAACGCCGCTTTTCCGGTTCAATGGAGCAGGCATGATTTATTGGAAATCATACATTCGATGTATGTGGTCCAATGAGTGTGTTTGCTGAGGTGGATATCGTTATTTTGTTACTTTCACGGATGATTTGAGTAGATACGGTTATATCTACTTAATGAAACACAAGTCCGAAACCTTTGAAAAGTTCAAGGAATTTCGAATGAAGTGGAAAATCATCGTAATAGAAAGAACAAATTTCTGATCCCGACCGTGGAGGTGAGTATCTAAGTTACGAGTTTAGCACTCACATGAAAGAGTGTGGAATTGTTTCACAACTCACACTGCGAACACCACAATGAAATGGTGTGTCGGAACGTCGTAATCATACTTTGTTAGATATGGTTCGATCTATGATGTCTCTGACGGACTTGCCGTTGTCATTTTGGGGTTATGCACTAGAAACTGCTGCATTCACTTTAAATCGGGCACCATCTAAATCCGTTGAAACGACACCGTATGAATTGTGGTTTGGAAACAAACCTAAGTCATTTCTTAAAGTTTGGGGATGCGATGTTTATGTGAAGAAACTTCAACGGATAAACTCGAACCCAAAGCGGAAAAATGCGTCTTCATAGGATACCCTAAAGAAACTATTGGGTATTCCTTCTATCACAGATCCGAGGGCAAGGTTTTTGTTGCCAGAATGGATCCTTTCTAGAGAAAGAGTTTCTCGCGAAAGGTGTGAGTAGTCGGAAGGTAGAACTCAAGAGGTTGTGGAACCTTCTCTTCAAAGTATGGCGAGTAGCGCAGCGCGGAAGTTGTTCGGAGTTGGCTCCACATTGAAGAGGAACTAATGATAATGATCATGAAACTCCGAAGAGAGTACTACCGAACCTCGCAGTCAAACAGACGCGTGCAGCTCTCCGAGCTATACGGAAATCCTGTCACAAATTTCATGGTTGATGAAAATAATGACCTGCGACGTATGAAGAAGCGATGATGAGCCCGGTTCCAACAAATGGTTAGAAGCCATGAAATCCGAGATGGAATCCATGTATGAAAATCAAGTTTGGAACTTGGTGGAATTACCTCACGACCGAAAGGCCGTGGAGAACAAATGGATTTTCAAAAGGAAAGCGTCTTGATGGTAATGTGACCATCTATAAAGCTCGACTTGTCGCAAAGGGTTTCGACAAATTCAAGGAGTTGACTACGATGAGACTTTCTCTCCGTAGCGATGCTAAAGTCGATTAGGATTATGTTAGCAATTGCTGCATATTTCGATTATGAAATATGGCGGATGGATGTCAAACCGCGTTTCTCAATGGTAATATTGAAGAAGAGTTGTATATGATACAACCAAAGGGTTTTGTCGATCCTAAGGATGCTAACAAGGTGTGCAAGCTTCAGCGATCCATCTATGGATTGAAGCAAGCATCACGGTTGGAATCTCCGCTTTGATGAGGTGATCAAAGAGTTTGGATTTGTCCAAACTTATGGAGAAGCTTGTATTTACAAGAAAGTGAGTGGGAGCAATGTGGCATTTCGATATTATATGTGGATGACATATTATTGATCGGAAATGATATAGAACTTTAAACAGTGTTAAAAGTTATCTAAACAACAAATTTTCAATGAAGGACCTAGGTGAGCGTCATACATATTAGGCATAAAGATCTATAGAGATAGATCTAGGCGCCTAATAGGGCTATCATAAAGTACATACCTTGATAAGATTTTAAAGAAGTTTAAAATGGACGGAAGTAAGAAGGGTTCTTACCTATGTTGCAAGGCAAGACATTGAGTAAGACTCAAAGTCCGGCTTGGCGGAAGAAAGAGATAATGGACAAAGTCCCTATGCTTGACCATAGGCTCTATAATGTACGCCATGCTATGTACAAGACGGATGTGGCACACGCTATTAGTTTGACTAGTAGGTACCAATCGGATCCAGTTCGGAACATTTGGATAGCGGTCAAGAATATCCTTAAGTACTTAAGAAGAACTAAGGATATGTTTCTTGTATCTGAGGTGAAGAAGAGCTCGTCGCTAAGTGTTATGTCGACGCTAGTTTTGACACCGATCCGGATGACTCTAAGTCTCAATCGGATACGTATTTCTCATGAATGGCGGGCGGTTAGTTGGAGGAGCTCCAAACAACTGTGGTAGCGGGATCAACAACGGAGGCGAATATGTTCTTTGCTTGAGCGGCTCGAAGCGCTTTGGATGAAGGAGTTCATATCCGAACTAGGAGTTGTGGCAGCGTTGGACCCAATGGTGATCTATTGTGACAACAATGGTGCCATTGCCAATGCCAAAGAGCCAAGGTCTCACAAGCATTCCAAGCATATTAAGCGCGGTTTCACTCCATCCATGAGCATGTCAAGGATGGAGATATAAAGATTTAGAAGTACATACGGATCTCAATGTAGCAGATCCGTTGACTAAAACTCTCCTAGAGCAAAACATGATCAACACGAGAACTCAATGGGTGTTAGATATATCACTATGTAACTAGATTATTGTCTCTAGTGCAAGTGGGAGGCGAAGGAATATGCCCCGAGAGGCAATAATAAATTGTTTATTATGTGTATTCCAAGTATATGATAGATGTTTATTTTGCATGCTATAATTGTATTAATACGGAAGCGTTAATACATGTGTGTTTAATAAACAAGCAGAAAGTTCCTAGTTAAGCCTCTCTCATAAACTAGCTCGTTGATTAACAAGATGATCAAGGTTTCACGATCATGGACATTGGATGTTGTTAATAGGGATCACAACATTAGTGTAATGATGTGATGAACATTCATCCAAGTATAGCATTACGATCAAAGTCATTGAGTTTATATTGCTATAACAACTTACAGTGATCCTAATCCTTAGACCATGAGATCATGTCAATCACTAACAGGAAGAGTTTCTTGATAACATCAAACGTCACACCGTAACAGGGTGATTATAAAGATGGGTTCGAACTAATAAAGTGTTATGTTGAGGCTCATGGATCGAGAGTGGAATTTGTTCATCCCGATGACGGATAGATATACTCGGGCCTCTCGGTGATATCACATTGATTAGCTTGCAAGCAAGTGATTTGATCACTAGAATGTTATATCACGAGAAAAGAGTGCATGTCAGAACGAGATCAAACTAGGTATGGAGATACCGATGATCGAATCTCGGACATGTAATATATCGTGAGACAAAGGGATTAAGATACTAGCGTAAAAGGTTCCGACGATCACAAGAAAGTCATCGTTGAATGTGTGGAGTTAGTATGGGTCTCCGATCCCGCTTCGATTATTGATCCGAGAGGGTCTCGATCATGTCCGCATTATTCACAAACCGTAGGGTGACACACTTAAGAGACACCGACATCCAATTGGAGCAAAAGTTTCATGCCGAAAGAATAAACAAGCAGGAATTTATTTCACTAGATACCAAACAGTTTTCGGGTGAAATTGCAAAAAGTGGTTATGCATGTGAAATAGAATTCTAGCAAGGTTATTTGTGAATGTTTGTCATTAAAGTAATTGACAAAATTCTGAATAAAATAAAAGAGTTTTATTTAAAGAGAGTTTGCATTAAATTTGGTGGAAATTTAATGGGATCTTTGAGTGGGATTTTGAGTGGAGGAATTTGGAGGAGTTTTGTGAGTGGAGTGTCGACCCACATGAAGAGGGAGGGCAGCAGCCCCATGCGCCGGCCACCCCCTTGGGGTTCCCCCCCCTCCTCCTATAAAAGGAGCCCCTCCTCTCACTTCTCACTCACACCTCCTCGTGAAGGATCTCTCTCCCCCTCTAGAATTTATTCCCCATGGTCTCGGACTAGCGAGATACATGTTCCCGGTGGCTATTCGGAAAGAAAGAGTTGTGCTTCCGCTGCATCGCTGGAGCAAGGAGGCGGAGGTTGCTCGGTGCCTCGAACGTGTGTGCGAGCACGGATGCGCTGCTGATTTGCGGCGCTAGGACTTCCTCTCGATCTTGAGATCGGCAAGAGATCGTCTACATCAACCACGAGTTTGGACTCGTTAAACTTTGTCGGTCTTCAAGGGTATGTTCTCTACGGATGTACATCCGCCCGTTGTTTGTATCTAGTATAAATAGATCTTGGTATATAGTTCACATCGTAGGAAACTTTTTGTTTTCTATGCTGCGAACCCTTCACCCACACCCACCCAGGCGCGGGCCCACCACTGTTCGCGCCTGGAGGGGGTGCAGCCACCCCAGGCACCGCCTCGGCCTCCCTTTGCACCTATAAGTTGCCTTTCGACCTAAAAACTGAGGGGGGGGGTCGATAGTTTTCCAGAAAGAGTTCCGCTACTCCTTCGCCACCAGAAACCAAGATTTGAATCCAGAAACTCCGTTCTGGCATCCTGCCGGGACGGGGTATTTGGATAGGATCATCGCCATCGTCATCACCAACGCATCTCCATCAACCACCGATGTTTCCCTCATCCATGAGTGAGTAATCCCCCGCTGTAGGCTTGGGGATGGTAGGGTTTGGATGAGTTCTATCATGTAATCAAATATGATTGTTAAGGCATAGTGCCTAGTATCTCTTATGCTATTTGACTTTGTTGTAACTTGTTGTGCTTAATGCTTGTCACTAGGGACCGAGTGCCATGATCTCAGATCTGAAATTATTATTGAATCATTATGATAGTATTATTTGTGATCTTATCTGCAAGTTGTGTACACATATCATTGTCCGGATCCAAAGGCCCCAAAGTGACAATAATTGGGATAACCGGAGGGGATGGCTGTGGTGTGAGGATCACATGTGTTCACGGAGTGTTAATGTTTTGCTCCGGTGCTTTATTAAAAGGAGCACCTTAATTGCCAGTAGTTCCCTAGAGGCCCCGCTGCCACGGGCTGGCTGGACAGAAGATGTTGTACAAGTTCTCATTACGAGCACGTATGAATATATTTGGAGCACATTGCTAGGATTGTTTAGTACTTGGATGCTTGTTATTATTTATCTGCAATGACCTAGATCTTGAAGTTACATGTTTACACTCGTCCATGCAACGTCCGTCCATCCATCCCTATGCCTACCGCACTCGAATCCTCATCATTGCTATCTTTATTGCTATGTTTCACCTTTGTTGTTATTCTTGTTGTTGCTTTGCTGTTGCTACTACCAAACTGTTGCTATTGATAAACTTCTATGAGCAAGAACTATTTCCAGGTGCAGCTGAACTGACAACTCGGTTGTTAAGGCTTGCAAGTATTCTTTAGTCCCCTTGTGTCGAATCAATAAATTGGGTAATACTACCCGCAAAGACTATTGCGATCCCCTACACTTGTGTATCATCAAGACTATTTTCTGGTGCCATTGCCGGGGAGCATAGCTTTATTTGTAAGTTCACTTGGATCTATTATTGTTCACTGCTACTCCTTTCATCATGGGGAAGTCTCGTGATGGAAAGTTCCCTATTTTACCATCCACTACAAGAAGAGGTACAGTCCTAAACACCTCTGCTGCTCTTGATTCACCGTATGTTATAAGTAAGCTTGTCACACCACCACCACATACACATGCTACACACACTGCTACTCTTTTGAATCAAACGCTTTTGATACTCATGATGTTACTTCTACTGTGCTTGATGCGAGTGCTTCATTAGGTCCTTTTCTAGATGCTACTATGGCTAGTCTAGGAAATACCGAAACACCTAGTGAAGACACTATTACACCTTTTAGCTCACCTGCTAGTGAGAGTTATGATATTAATGATGGTTACATTGAGATCACTGATGATTTTGTTGAAGAGTGCCGAAACACACATGGTAC
This sequence comes from Avena longiglumis, assembly GCA_030063025.1. Lineage (NCBI taxonomy): Eukaryota > Viridiplantae > Streptophyta > Magnoliopsida > Poales > Poaceae > Avena > Avena longiglumis. The sequence goes on from CP125973.1 coordinate 537,706,219, forward strand.
TAGTGCTATTAAGAGTCTCCTTGCTAGATGCACCATTATTCCTAAGTTGTCCTCTGATCCTAAGTTTGCCACTTCTCCCATAGATATTAAAGATAAAGATTATGATTTCTCTATTGATTTGTCTTATTTAGATATTGCTGAGAAAGAACCTTTCCGTGGGACTGAAAATGAGAGTGTTGTGGCTCATATGAATGAGCTTTATACTATGAGTGCTTTATTCTCTAATGATTTTAAGATGCGCAAGTACTTTGTTGCTAAGATCTTCCTTTTTTCACTAAAAGGAGAAGCTAGGGCTTGGTTTAATACATTACCTCCTGGTTCCATTGATAGCCCTGGTTGCTTGATTGCTTCTTTCTTTTAGAAATATTTTCCTCCCAGTGCTAGACATGCTGCTTTGCAGAGAATTTTTTATTTTAAACAGGGAGAAGAAGAGAAATTGCCTGAGTCATGGACAAGGTTCTGTGCCTTGATTCATGCTTATACTAGATGTCCATTACCTAAGAATGAGTTTCTTGATATTTATTATAATGGACTAATTGATGATTCTAGGACCTACCTAGATAGCTTTGCTGATTGTGTTTTCAGGAAAAGAACTCCTACAGATGCTGAAGAATTAATGGCAAAAATAAGCAAGAATTATGATGATTGGACTTCAACTGAGCTGAATAAACCAGAGCCTATTACTCCTGAACCAGATATTCCTGAACCAATTCCAACACCAACACCAAAGAATAGAGGAATTATTGCATTAAATGATGAAGTGATGAAGGAAGCTAAGAAGTGTCTTAAGGAGAAAGGTATTAGAGCTGAAGATGTAAAGAATCTACCTCCTACAGAAGAATTATGTAAGCCAATTCCCCACTCATCTACTATTGAGGTACACTCTCTCCAACGCTTTGATGAAGGTGATATTCCCTATAGTAAGCCTCCTGATCAATGCTTAAAGGAACTTGACATTTTTATTGTTAAACAAGGTAATTTTAATAAACATGTTTAGAATCATTTATTGGAAAACTCTAGAGCTATCAATGAGTTGAAAGATATTGTGGAAAGAGCTTCTAATAATATTAAAATGCTTTGTAAACACTTTCAAATGGTTCAAACCCAACTTGATCAACTTGCTAAGGTACAAAAGGATATGCTAGTTAATTCCTTAGGAGATAAACATGCTTATGGAATTAGAACTAGGAGTGGTATGGCTACTGTAACATCCCAACATTAGAGCCTAGAAATAAGCTGAACCTAGATGTGTGCATTGCATTCATGCATAGAAAATCTGAATAATTTTTGCGCTTTTGAACAAAACTTGTCAAAGTGATTGAAGCTTCTCTTAACTTGATGGAATAAGGAGTAGATCATAAAGTTGACTGTGATAAGTTTCAAAATGACCTTTGCTAACACCTTATTTTGGGTAAGGGAGATTTGATCTAAGGGTAGATCAAATGTAATAAAATTTAAACCCTGATACATTATGATTTATATTTCATCCTTAGGTGATCATATTATAGTATTCATTATAATCACTCATAAGTACCAAGTTGAGGATATAACATAGAGAATAAGAATTTAACAACTATGTCTTAATCTCATCTGCACATACCATGAGTATCATGGTAATACCTAACCCTACTTCTTAAGTAAGATTGAGTAGGAAAGAAACTAAGTTTAGATCATTCACCATATATCGTTCTTTCCATATCAATCCTTACCATCTCTATTTAGTTATATTTCAATATCTATTATTTATCAATGTTGAGAAATAAACTATTGATTCACCCATTCTCAGTCTATCAAACTCTTGATCATAACACAGTTTACAATTAAGTGTCTATAAAGAAACAACTAAGAAGAGGTAAATAGTGATGCTAGTTTTAGAAATCATCTATAGGATGGGAATGATTGAAGAGAATCCAATCCATAGGATAATTGATGGATCTAAATCACTCCTAAATAAATAAAAGAATTATTTATATCATCTAATTATATGGTGGTTAAGAAGATTACAAGGATAAACCCTGAAGATAGTTACCAGTAGTAATTCCATTAGACCAAGTGGGCATAATCCATGAATAACAGCCTTAATCCAATTAAAGATACTAAGAAAATAATTCCAATACAATTGTACGGTTGTATTGCTAAAGCCTTGATTAGCCAATTGGAAAGCTAACTAAAAATGATTAAAGGATTATAATGATCATACTTGCTCACCAAGATTAGATACTTATATCTAGTATAAGTGACATTGGTGGGTAGAACAAGATTGAAACCCTAGCATAGGTAAGTTATCCTAGAGTAGTTATTAAAGGTCACATTAAGATAATGTGAGGTTAAATTAGGAGTATTAGGGTAAAGGGAATGTAGGATAGTATGATTAAATTAAAGCTAGTATGGCATGGAGTTATGGAAGTAATGTTATCCATCTTAAAGGATAGTAAGCTTTAAAGAAAGGTAGATGGATGATTAAGGAAGATTGTGAGTGGAGTTTGGAAGAACTACTTGTGGGATTAAAGATTATCAACAGAAGAGTAGTGGATATAACCAAGAATGGATAGGAGGAAACTATAAAAGCTTCAATGTCAAGCTCATTGGATTCATCCATTAGTTTAGAAGAATAAAAGGTGAATAAGAACATTCTTATGAAATAAAGCCCATCATGTTAATCATGATGATGGATAGGAAGAAGTAGTATATCTAGGAAAGGAATTCCTTAAATTAGAAATTAAGGATTGTGAATAATGGAAAATAGACATTCCTGGTAAACTCTCAACTCTAAATCTTAAACCAAACATAATATCCATTTCAGGTTATTGACCCATCATCTTATATCTATATCACTTTATAAGAATATTTTCCTATAGCAAATCACATAAGTATATCCCTGTTAATTCCAATCAACATAACTATATGTACTTAGGAATATCCTTACCAATTCCTTTATGAAACATCCTAAATATAACTTTCTATTTTAAAAGGATGATTTCATCAAATATCACAAACAAAAGCCAACATGATTAGTTATTAGATCTTTACTCACAGTAACATGGGAATATAAGTAAATCAAGCACCCTAAAATTCTTTGTTTATCATAATAGAATATATACATTGCCATTTTGCAAGTTAATGGAAGTAGTAATAACCATATTAATTTCTTTGATATTTTATACATCAAATAATAAAATAGGATCATTTTACATATAAAAATTTCTACTCAAAATATGAGCCAACTAGAGTTAAGTTTTATAAACAAATAAGAATATATCATTTGATAAATCCATGGTTAAAAGTGGAAAGATAAATAATAAGAAAAGCTTCTACAAAATATTAAAAGGGGTTCATGTAGAGAAAATAAAAGAAATATAAAAAACATTATATAATAAAAGTTCACAAATGATACTAAATATATTTCAGTATTACTACAATTATCCAGCAAATAAATTCTACAAAGAAAAGTTCAAAATTAAGATTTTATACAAATCTGAAAAGGAAAACAGAAATTAGAAAAAAATGGAAAACAAATAAAAAACAAGACCTCATCGTGGCCCAACTTCTACCTGCTTACCTGTTGCCCTGTGCAGCCCATAAAGGCCCAATAACCGGCCCAGATCATTCTCTCCTGTGATTGACAAGTGGGGCCAAGGAAGGACTGCAGGTTGAGAGGAAAGAAACGCCAGGGGGTTATCCGCAAAACAACACGTCGTCGTCTTCCTCCAGCTAGAAGCACTTCGGTGGCGAGGCCGAGGCCGTCTGCTGTCGTCCTTGCACCAAGATCAACGCCGTCGTCGCCAGGAGAGGATAAGGAGGCCACCGCGACGTCCCTGCTCGTCCTCATTCCCATTTTCCCCCTCTGAAACCCTCTCTACCTCGTTTCCCCAACCATGCCGAGAACCCTATCTCGAAGGTGAGCCGGAGCTGGCGATTCCGTGCTCGCCTCGGCCAGATAAGACCACGACGGATGATGCCGTGCTCTTCTCATTCGATTGCCCCAACTTGCACCTGCGAAGGAGGCGTGAATCGACCCAATCACAACCTCGGTTCCCGATGTTGTTCGTCGACCTCACCATCGTCTCCGACCGCGCCTCGCCAAATCAAGCACACCATCGCGTTCCTGGTGAGTCACTAAGTCTCCTAGCATGCGTCGATGCCTTGTTTGCTTCCTAGATCCATGCCACCGTAATCACCCGCAAGCACCGCCACATAAGCTCGTTGTCGTTTTCCCTCCGATGACCAAAAACCAGCGGCGCCACCACTATCTTACTCGCCTTGCTGCTCTGGTTCGAACAAGCCCATGCACACCCGTTCACTCGCACACTACTGCTCTCCTCGCCGTCGTCTGCCATGCCACCAGCGAGGTGACGTCAGGGTGAGATCACCCTGGCCACGTCAATGTGTTTGACCAGTCTTTGTCTCGTGTGGTTGATGACACACGGCCTTGGGCCCATATGTCATTGTCTGGGGGTAGCAAACCAGTCAGTAACAAATACATTCTTTAACATGTGCGCTGAGGTGGCCATAGGTCCAATGGTCAGTGACTTAGGCTAGCTGTGGGGGCGGTGTAAAAAGTTATTTCCTGTTTAAGCAATAAATAAAATGTTATAAATTCAATTAATAATATTCCAGAAATCAAATAAATGATTAAATCTTGTTTAATTAATAACTTTTGATTTAAAATTCAGAAAAATGTGTATAATATATGAGAATTTGTAGAAAAAAAATCTACAACTTAAACTTATTATCAAATATTAATTTGATGATTATTTAAACAATTATGGTTTAATAAGAATTTTAAAATAAATCAAACTTAGATAATTCATATTCCAATAATGGTAAATATTAGAAATATGAATAAAATACCAAAAAGCTTAGAAAAATAAAGACTATAATTTAAAACTATAATCATGCATTATAATTTTATTTACTTAAATATTTATTATTTATTAAGTATTTTTAAAGTGTTAAATCTATTAAAAGTCATATCTTAATATTTATAAATCACAAAAACAAATATAATATACCAAAATGATCACAAAAAGAATATCTACATGTTAAAAATATAATATTCCACTTTTGAGTTAATTAAAAATTCAAATATTTTAATAACCCAAATTTAAACTTATTTACTTAATTAATAATTCATATAAGGATAAATAAAATTTGTTAATATTCCTAAAATAAGTCAATTAAGTCTAATAAATAGTATTAATTTTAAATGTTAATAATATGAAGCCATAATGGTTTAAAACATTATTAATACCTTTTTATTAAATTATCTTCAACCTTAAGTGAAGATTACATTCTAAAAGGATTCCTATTCATAATAAAAAACCTTAAAGAACAATTTGTAAATAAATCGAATCCTTTCTATCTACTTTAACCACCAGATTACAAAAACTACCACCACACTATAGTAAATCCATAAGTAGTTAAGTAATATTATACCTTGGTTTATAAACTATAACCACTCATCTATAAAAAGGTAAATGATATTACTCCATTATAAACTCAATAAACCACTACACCAAGTAAAAGTATAACCATTCTTAAGTAACCTTAAGGAAACATTACCAGGTACACAAGATACAAATATCTTAAGCATTATACTTTCAAACTATCTTTGTTTTAAAGTTAACTTTAGTCTACAAGAATCTAAATATAACACTATAAGCATTATTATATGTTTTATAGTTAACTTTGGTCTGAACTAGTTAAGTGGTAAAGCATCTCAAGCCAAAACAATTCAAGCAAACACAAATAACATCGACCACCACTAACTAACCACAAAGATTGTTTAAACCTTAGAAAAGGAATCTTTTCTTCAAAAGTTATTCGTTTTGCCACTTCAGACAATATATGACAAATAATCAAGATCACATTACTTCATACTTCACCCGTATACCTAGGAGCAATAACACTTAAGCTATTTATAAGTGACTCTGCTTATAAAGTAAAGTTTGGAGATAAACTATTAAAGTGTAAACAATTTTCAATATCATTTCATAGATATATATTTTATTGCTGCATAAATATGTGCTGTTCACACACACTCACAAGCCCTAATAAGAAGCACAAGTATTAAACTCATCTAGAAGTACAAACACATTTCAAAGACATCATTTCCAGTATCCAAACCCTAGAACAACGTTATCCCCAGGATTCGCGTTTATAACGTGCATCACATTACTTATGCATAAAAGCATCTTGCTTCTTTAAACATTAGTCCTTACCGGACCAATGATGCTGATTTCAGATTTTGGATCTTATACTGACTCGAAGACCGTGAGTGCATAATCTTGCAATCACAAAAGGCAAGTTCACACTTGCTCCTGTCCTTTGTTAATTTTCTGTAAAGTATTTTACAAATCCAGTTTTGTCACCACTTGCATTTGAAAAAGATCATAAAACACAATTTTCGATAATAATGTGAGCTATTGGTTACTGATCCAGGGTGATCAGCTAATATATTAAATCTGACAGTTGGAATACCACTGTTCAGAACTATATCACCTAGGACTTAACAACCAATATCGCCAGTGAATCTTGTGCCGCATATTATGCGTTGACCATGAGATTTGGAATGGGACAGAGAAGTCAGTTGTATCTTCTTCCTCTTGCATGAAGCTGGATGTGCAGGTCGTGGCTGTTGTCCTCGAAGCGTGCATATTAATTGGTAATTCGTAGAAGATATGCAACATATGGGTGGGAACCCTCAACGTCCCACGATAGTTCTGGCATCTAACGGTTTGTACAAACCATTTCCGTAATCCAACATGTGGGCATGGTGTACACCAAGGAGGCATGCGAGGTCCCGAAGGGGGCAGTGATTGGCTTGGATCATCTTCTGGGCCCCACATCATGGAATTGTGTACGGGAATAAGCTGCCCGGTTGTGCAACAAAGAGTTGATCTCTCATGGGTAAAGTAACGCACCTCTGCAGAGTGTAAGAACTATAACTTGTTACTCCCTATTCCGGGAAGGAGCTGCGAATGCGGCGGGAAAGGAACTCCATGAAAGTTCTAGTAAACCCGTGAAGGCTGACGAACATAGCTTTTCAGAATAAAAGCAACCTTTGAAGAAATGTTTATGAAAACTTGCATGGCCTACGACCTTTGGTCTGTGGCTGTAGTTATAGTGCATCAAACACTCCTTTTCTAGTGAATTTGCTGAGTACGCTCGTACTCAAAGTATCTTCTTAACCCTTTCTAGATTCTGAAGCCGTAATAGACAACATCCACAATAAGTTATGCTCCAGGACTCGTCATCCAAAACCAAAGCTCTTCAATGAGTCAAGGAAGTCAACATATACATCAACTCAAGTGAAGATGGAATTACTGATTAGATAGAAATATAATCTCTAGTCAAGAACATAATTCTGTAGAGTATTGCAATAGCAGCAATGCCAACCCTTTAGTTAAAATACTAGTCTTAATAGTATACTAGTTATTGCATTGTTCATCTTTGATTCTTCTCCGTAAGAAGTTCTTTCTCTCTCACTTTAACCTAGAGTGTTCTCTAGATCTTGTGTAAAGAGTGAGTTGTAACCTTTAGCCATGTATTGGACCCACTGTGTTTCCTTGTGCCGTTCTGAGGGATGTAATACTAGTGAATGGTGTTTCATTGGTGTTATGTCCATGACTATAGTATACTACATCATGCAGTGGTATGATGGGTCACCGCAGCTACTCAAGATCCTTTATATCCTGAAGGACACCCTAAAATAATTGAGCAGGATTCCCAACAAGTAGATAGTGGTAGTCCTCATAAGAGAAAGAAAAAGAAACATAAGATAGTTGAGGAACCACTTGAACCTGCTGTAGATCCTAATAGTATATCTGTCTCTGATGCTGAAACTGAGAATGGTAATGATAAAAATGATGCTCCTGATAATGAGGAAGTTGGGGAAGAACCTGAGAAGCACACTAAGAATACTAGGTACACAAAGGAATATTGTATTGATAATAAACATGGTAAAGAAAGAGAACCTTTGGGTGCAGAAACCCATGCCTTTTCCAGGTAAGAAACACAAGTCAAAGGAGGAAGAACACTACAACAAGTTTTGTGAGTGGATGAATCCTTTATTCTTCTAAATTCCTTTGACTGATGCTATTAAGTTGCCTCCTTATTCAAAGTATATGAAGGATATTGTCTCTAATAAAAGGAAGATTCCTAATGAGGAGATTTCTACTTTACTTGCTAATTACTCCTTCAATGGTAAGGTTCCAAAGAAACTTGGTGATCCAGGTATACCAACTATTCCTTGCTCTATTAATAATAATTATGTTAAAACTGCTTTATGTGATTTGGGAGCTGGAGTTACTGTTATGTCTTTTTCTCTCTACAAGAGACTCCAGCTAGAAAAGTTGATACCAACTAATATATCTTTGCAAATGGCTGATAAGTCAACTACTATTCCTGTTGGTATATGTGAGGATGTTCCTATTCAAGTAGCTCATAATTGCATGGTTTTAACTGATTTTGTTGTGCTTGAAATTCCTGAAGATGATAATATATATATTATTCTTGGGAGACCTTTTCTTAATACTGCAGGTGCTATCATCAATTGTAATCAAGGAAAAGTAACATTCAGTATTAATGACAAAGAGCACACTGTCTTTTTACCCAAGAAGGTTGCCAAAAGCTATTGCCTAAACTCCATTGAAAATATTGAGAGTATCAAGGTTGGATAAATATATTGTCCCATTCCACAAGAAAATTTTGAAACTATTATGATTGGGACCATTGCTATAAAGCTTGAGGTAACATAATCACTTGGTGGAATACAAAGTTTTGCTTCATATAAGATTATTTTGGTAACAAGACTTGATCAACCTTGTTAACAAAAGGATTTTAATGAACAAAATAATGTTTTCACTGTGGTTATTTCTTTCTTTCTTTTTTACTTTTCTCCTTCCTAGTCTTTGATTTAGCTTTAGTTTTGCTAGTTGTTTGCTTGTTTGAGTTTCTTATAGCTCCTGTAGGTTGGCTTTTGGTTTGCTTTTGCTTCTTCTGAAAAAACTGTTTTTGCGAGAAAATCAATTTTCATACCCTAAAAATTGGCCAAAAATAAAGTTTCCCGAAAAATCCCAGAAAATTCAAAATAAAATTTTCTTCGAAAAAAGGGGCAGAGAGGTACCCGAAGTGACCCAGGGGGCCACCGCAGGGACCCACACCCATGGTAGGCGCGGCCTACCAGGAGGTGGAGCCTGGGGGGGGTCTGTGAAGGGAATATGCCCTGAGAGGCAATAATAAAATGTTTATTATGTGTATTCCAAGTATATGATAGATGTTTATTTTGCATGCTATAATTGTATTAATACGGAAACGTTAATACATGTGTGTTTAATAAAAAAACATAAAGTTCCTAGTTATGCCTCTCTCATAAACTAGTTCGTTGATTAACAAGACGATCACGGTTTCCTGATCATAGACATTGGATGTTGTTAATAACGAGATCACAACATTAGTGTAATGGTGTGATGAACATTCATCCGAAGTATAGCATTACGATCAAATTCATTGAGTTTATATTGCTATAAACAAACTACGAAGTAGTCCTAATCCTTAGACCATGAGATCATGCCAATCACTAACACCGGAAGAGTTTCTTGTTGACATCAAACGTCACTCCGTAACTAGGTGATTATAAAGATGGCTTCAAAGATACTAAAATGTTATGTTGAGAATCATGGATCAAGAGTGGAATTTGTTCCTCCCGATGACGGATAGATATGCTCTGGGCCCTCTCGGTGATATCACATTGGTTAGCTTGCAAGCAAGTGATTTGATCACTAGAATGTTATATCACGGGAACGAGAAAAGAGTGCATGTCAGTAACAAGATCAAACTAGGTATGGAGATACCGATGATCGAATCTCGGACATGTAATATATCGTGAAACAAAGGGATTAAGATACAAGCGTAAAAGGTTCTGACGATCACAGGAAAAGTCATCATTGAATGTGTGGGAGTCAGTATGGATCTCCAGGTCCCGCTACTGATTATTGATCGGAGAAGGGTCTCGATCATGTCCGCATTATTCACGAACCGTAGGGTGACACACTTAAGGGACACTGGCATCCAGTTGGAGCAAATGTTTTATTCCGAAAGAATAAACAAGCGCAGGAATTTATTTCACTAGATACCGAAACAGGCTTTCGGGTGAAATTGCATAAAGTGGTTATGCATGTGAAATGGAATTCTAGCAAGGGGTTATTTTTGAATGTTTGTCATTAAAGTAATTGACAAAATTCTGAATAAAATAAAAGAGTTTTATTTAATGAGAGTTTGCATTAAATTTGGTGGAAATTTGAGTGGACTTTTGAGTGGAGGGAATTTAAAGGAATTTTGAGAGTGGAGTGTCCACCCACATGAAGAGGGGAGGACAAGGGGGCAGCCCCCATGCGCCGGCCACCCCCTTGGGGTTCCCCCTCCTCCTATAAAAGGAGCCCCTCCTCTCACTTGTCTCTCACACCTCCTCGTGAAGGATCTCTCTCTCCCTCTAGAATTTATCCCCCATGGTCTCGGACTAGCGAGATACATGTTCCCGGTGGCTATTCGGCAAGAAAGGGTTGTGCTTCCGCTGCATCGTTGGAGCGAGGAGGCGGAGGTTGCCCGGTGTCTTGTACGTGTGTGCGAGCACGGATGCGCTGCTACTTTGCGGCGCTAGGACTTCCTCTAGATCTTGAGATCGGCAAGAGATCGTCTACATCAACCACGAGTTGAACTCGTTAAGCTTTGTCGGTCTTCAAGGGTATGTTCTCTACGGATATACATCCGCCCGTTGTTTGTATCTAGTAGATAGATCTTGGTACATAGTTCCGATCGTAGGAATTTTTTTGTTTTCTATGCTGCGAACCCTACATTGGTATCAGAGCCGGATCTATGCGTAGATACTTTACACGGGTATTACACATATGAGTATGTGGGCGATTATGATCATGTTGTTGCTCCTTTGTTGTAATTTTGGATATTGGTGGCATAGTGGGATGAAGAGGCCCGGAAAAACTTTACATGTCCTCGCACATGAGACCTATTCCACGCTTGACATGCAACTAGTTTGCATAAGTGGCTAGCGGGTGTCTGTCTCTCCTACTATAGTTAATATCTATTTTGCAACGAATTGTCAACAATTTGTTTATCCTCGTTGTGGTTCATGTTCGTAGGTAAGAACGGTTCTATCTCGAAAGCCCTAAGCCACGTTAAACTTGCAATGGATAAATTAGAGGCGTCTAGTTTAGATTGTTGCTGGGCTAGTGTTATGATATGGTAGTGTTGTAAGTAGAAGTATGAGATGATACTCTTACAACACACATAGCGTGTAATCTCCATAGACCTTGGACTTACACATATAGCTATGATAGTAATCATACCACGGTGCACATGATAGAGATCATATGCGGGAACCATATCATTTCACTAATAAACATGTGATGTTTGATAGCATCTTATATTGCTTGTTTAGCGCTTTGTTAGCATAATAAGATGATCCCTCTTTTAAATATCAATATAAGAATGTGTTCTTCCTTTAGTATGCACCGATTATGTTTTCATCGCCCAAGACATCACGTGATGATCGGGTGTTCTTGGATCCACGACCATATTTCGGTGTAAACAGTTACACACGAATACTAAGGTTCTAACTTTTAGCCTAGCATGTATAAACATGGCCTCTAACACGGACCGAAAGGTTAAGCATGAGTCATATAGTTGATATGATGCCCATTTGATGCTCGCCTTTGAAGCTACACCGACTCACGTGATGATCGGACTTGGTGTAGTGGATTTGGTTCATGTAATCACCAAAAAGGCACGAGGGATGTCGTTTTTGAGTGGGAGTTCATTCGTAATATGGATTAGTTGAACTCAATCTATCATACACTTAGTCTAAACTTTACAAATTCTGTTGTAGATGGCACCACCTGCTTTTAATTTCAATGTGTTCATGTAGAAAGAGAAACTTGCAACGAACGGTAGCAACTTTACTGAATGGGCCATGAATTTGAGGATTCTCCTCTCTGCTGCACAAAAGCAATATGTGCTAGAAGCGCCGTTAGGCCCCCCACCTTTAGATGATGCCCTGACGAGGAGAAGAATGTCTATGAGACTCGTCAGGAGGACCACAACTTAGTTCATTGCGGCATATTGTATGGGCTAGAGCCGGAACTTCGAAAGCGTTTCGAAAATGGCAATGCTTTTGATACAATGGGTGAGTTGAAAATGATTTTTGACACACATGCTGCTGTAGAGAGCTACAATGCTTCAGAAAAGTTCTTTAGCTGCATGATGGAAGAGCACAACTCCGTTAGTGAGCATGTACTCAAGATGTCGGGTTACGCCGATAAGCTTGTGTCCTTGGGAATATCGATTCCCATTGACTTAGGCATCCATCGTGTTCTGCAGTCTCTGCCACCTAGCTATAAGATCTTCGTGATGAACTGTAATATGCAAGGAATGAAGAAGTCTCTCCCGAGCTTCACAATGCTTAAAGCTGCAGTGGAGATCAAAAGGAACATCAAGTGTTGATGATCAATAGGAACACCGGTTTCAAGAAAGACAAGAAGGAAAACAAAGGAAGTAAGGCGGGCAAGCCTGTTGCCGCTCGAAAAGAAACCCGAGTTGGACCTAAGTCCGATACCGAGTGCTACTATTGTAAGGGGATCGCCATCGGGCGAATCGCCCAAGTATTTGGCAGACAAGAAAGCCGGCAAGGCAAACAAAGGTATATATGATATACATGTTATTGATGTGTACTTGACTAGTGCTCGCAGTAGCACCTGGGTATTTGATACCGGTTCAGTTGCTAATATTTGTAACTCGAATCAGGGGCTGCGGAACAAGCGGCCGCTAGCAAGGGGTGAGGTCAAGATGCGTGTCGGCAATGGATCAAGCGTTGATGTGATCGCCGTCGGAACGCTACCTCTCCACTTGCCGTCGGGATTAGTTATAAACTTGAATAATTGTTATCTGGTGCCTGCACTAAGCATGAACATTGTATCTGGATCGTGTTTGATGCGAAGTGGTTATTCATTTAAATTCGAGAACAATGGTTGTTCCATTTATATGGATGAAATCTTTTATGGTCATGCACCGATGATGAATGGTTTATTTCTTTTGGATCTCGATAATAATGGTACACATATTCATAATGTTGATGCTAAAAGGATTAAACTAAATGATGATATATCCGCATATATGTGGCACTGCCGTCTAGGTCATATTGGCGTTAAACGCATGAAGAAGCTCCATTCGGATGGACTTTTGGAATCACTTGATTATGAATCATTTGATACATGTGAGCCATGTCTTATGGGCAAGATGACTAGAACGCGTTTTCGGTTCAATGGAGCAGGCGATAGATTTATTGGAAATCATACATTCGATGTATGCGGTCCAATGAGTGTGTCGAGGTGGATATCGTTATTTTGTTACTTTCACAGATGATTTGAGTAGATACGGTTATATCTACTTGATGAAACACAAGTCCGAAACCTTTGAAAAGTTCAAGGAATTTGAATGAAGTGGAAAATCATCGTAATAGAAAGATCAAATTTCTACGGTCCGACCGTGGAGGTGAGTATCTAAGTTACTGAGTTTAGCACTCACATGAAAGAGTGTGGAATTGTTTCACAACTCACACTGCGGAACACCACAGCTAAATGGTGTGTCGGAACGTCAGAATCGTACTTTATTAGATATGGTTCGATCTATGATGTCTCCGCAGGACTTTCCGTTGTCATTTTGGGGCTATGCACTAGAAAGCTGCTGCATTCACTTTAAATCGGGCACCATCTAAATCCGTTGAAAAGACACCGTATGAATTGTGGTTTGGAAACAAACCTAAGCATCATTTCTTAAAGTTTGGGGATGCGATGTTTATGTGAAGAAACTTCAACGGATAAACTCGAACCCAAAGCGTAAAAATCGTCTTCATTGGATACCCTAAGGAAACTATTGGGTATTCCTTCTATCACGAATCCGAGGGCAAGGTTTTTGTTGCTAAGAATGGATCCTTTCTAGAGAAAGAGTTTCGCGAAAGGTGTGAGTAAGCGAAGGTAGAACTCGAAGAGGTTATTGAACCTTCTCTTCAAAGTATGGCGAGTAGCGCGAAGACCGGAAGTTGTTCCGGAGTTGGCTCCACATTGAAGAGGAACTAATGATAATGATCATGAAACTCCGAAGAGAGTACTACCGAACCTCGCATGTCAAACAGACGTGCGGCTCCCGAGTCAGACGGAAATCTGTCATGAATTTCATGGTTGATGAAAATGATGACCCCGCAACGTATGAAGAAGCGATGATGAGCCCAGATTCCAACAAATGGTTAGAAGCCATGAAATCGAGATGGAATCCATGTATGAAAATCAAGTTTGGAACTTGGTGGACTTACCTCACGACCGAAAGGCCGTGGAGAACAAATGGATTTTCAAAGGAAAAGCGTCTTGATGGTAATGTAACCGTCTATAAAGCTCGACTTGTCGCAAAGGGGTTTCGACAAATTCAAGGAGTTGACTATGATGAGACATTCTCTCCAGTAGCGATGCTAAAGTCAGTTAGGATTATGTTAGCAATTGCTGCATATTTCGATTATAAGATATGTCAGATGGATGTCAAAACCGCGTTTCTCAATGGTGATATTGAAGAAGAGTTGTATATGATACAACCAAAGGGTTTTGTCGATCCTAAGGATGCTAACAAGGTGTGCAAGCTTCAGCGATCCATCTATGGATTGAAGCAAGCATCACGAAGTTGGAATCTCCGCTTTGATGAGGTGATCAAAGAGTTTGGATTTGTCCAAACTTATGGAGAAGCTTGTATTTACAAGAAAGTGAGTGGGATCAATGTGGCATTTTTGATATTATATGTGGATGACATATTATTGATCGGAAATGATATAGATCTTTTAAACGGTGTTAAAAGTTATCTAAACAGCAAATTTTCAATGAAGGACCTAGGTGAAGCGTCATACATATTAGGCATGAAGATCTATAGAGATATATCTAGGCGCCTAATAGGGCTATCGCAAAGTACATACCTTGATAAGATTTTAAAGAAGTTTAAAATGGAAAATAGTAAGAAGGGGTTCTTACCTATGACACAAGGCACGACATTGAGTAAGACTCAAAGTCCGGCTTCGGTGGAAGAAAGAGAGATAATGGACAAGGTCCCCTATGCTTCAGCCATAGGCTCTGTAATGTACGCCATGCTATGTACAAGACCGGATGTGGCACATGCTATTAGTTTGACTAGTAGGTACCAATCGGATCCGTGTTCGTAACATCGAAAGCGGTCAAGAATATCCTTAAGTACTTGCGAAGAACTAAGGATATGTTTCTTGTATACGGAGGTGAAGAAGAGCTCGTCGCTAAGTGTTATGTTGACGCTAGCTTTGACACATCCGGATGACTCTAAGTCTCAATCCGGATACGTTTTTCTCATGAATGGCGGAGCGGTTAGTTGGAGGAGCTCCAAACAACCTGTGGTGGCGGGATCAACAACGGAGGCCGAATATGTTGCTGCTTCAGAAGCGGCTCAGGAAGTAGTTTGGATGAAGGAGTTCATATCCGAACTAGGTTTGGTTGCAAACGCGTTGGACCCAATGGTGATTTATTGTGACAACAATGGTGCCATTGCCAATGCCAAAGAGCCAAGGTCTCACAAGCATTCCAAGCATATTAAGCGCCGGTTTCACTCCATCCGCGAGCATGTCAAGGATGGAGATATAAAGATTTGTAAAGTACATACAGATCTCAATGTAGCAGATCCGTTGACTAAAACTCTCCCTAGAGCAAAACATGATCTACACCAGAACTCCATGGGTGTTAGATACATCACAATGTAACTAGATTATTGTCTCTAGTGCAAGTGGGAGACTGAAGGGAATATGCCCTGAGAGGCAATAATAAAATGTTTATTATGTGTATTCCAAGTATATGATAGATGTTTATTTTGCATGCTATAATTGTATTAATACGGAAACGTTAGTACATGTGTGTTTAATAAACAAACAGAAAGTTCCTAGTTATGCCTCTCTCATAAACTAGTTCGTTGATTAACAAGATGATCACGGTTTCCTAATCATAGACATTGGATGTTGTTAATAACGAGATCACAACATTAGTGTAATGGTGTGATGAACATTCATTGAAGTATAGCATTACGATCAAAGTCATTGAGTTTATATTGCTATAAACAAACTACGAAGTAGTCCTAATCCTTAGACCATGAGATCATGCCAATCACTAACACCGGAAGAGTTTCTTGTTGACATCAAACGTCACTCCGTGAATCGGGTGATTATAAAGATGGCTTCAAATCTACTAAAGTGTTATGTTGAGAATCATGGATCAAGAGTGGAATTTGTTCATCCCGATGACGGATAGATATGCTCTGGGCCCTCTCGGTGATATCACATTGGTTAGCTTGCAAGCAAGTGATTTGATCACTAGAATGTTATATCACGGGAACGAGAAAAGAGTGCATGTCAGTAACGAGATCAAACTAGGTATGGAGATACCGATGATCGAATCTCGGACATGTAATATATCGTGAAACAAAGGGATTAAGATACAAGCGTAAAAGGTTCCGACGATCACAGGAAAAGTCATTGTTGAATGTGTGGGAGTCAGTATGGATCTCCAGGTCCCGCTATTGATTATTGATCGGAGAAGGGTCTCGATCATGTCCGCATTATTCGTGAACCGTAGGGTGACACACTTAAGGGACACTAGCATCCAGTTGGAGCAAATGTTTTATTCCGAAAGAATAAACAAGCGCAGGAATTTATTTCACTAGTTACCGAAACAGGCTTTCGGGTGAAATTGCATAAAGTGGTTATGCATGTGAAATGGAATTCTAGCAAGGGGTTATTTGTGAATGTTTTTCATTAAAGTAATTGACAAAATTCTGAATAAAATAAAAGAGTTTTATTTAATGAGAGTTTGCATTAAATTTGGTGGAAATTTAATGGAAATTTGAGTGGACTTTTGAGTGGAGGGAATTTAAAGGAATTTTGTGAGTGGAGTGTCCACCCACATGAAGAGGGGAGGGCAAGGGGGCAGCCCCCATGCGCCGGCCACCCCTTGGGGTCCCTCCCCCTCCTCCTATAAAAGGAGCCCCCCTCCTCACTTGTCTCTCACACCTCCTCGTGAAGGGTCTCTCTCCCCCTCTAGAATTTATCCCCCATGGTCTCGGACTAGCGAGATACATGTTCCCGGTGGCTATTCGGCAATAAAGGGCTGTGCTTCTGCTGCATCGCTGGAGCGAGGAGGCGGAGGTTGCCCGGTGTTTTGTACGTGTGTGCGAGCACGGATGCGCTGCTGCTTTGCTGCGCTAGGACTTCCTCTCGATCTTGATATCGGCAAGAGATCTTCTACATCAACCACGAGTTGAACTCGTTAAGATTTGTCGGTCTTCAAGGGTATGTTCTCTACGGATATACATCCGCCCGTTGTTTGTATCTAGTAGATAGATCTTGGTACATAGTTCCCATCGTAGGAAAATTATTGTTTTCTATGCTGCCAACCCTACAGTCTGGCCCACCTGGGCGCCTATAGGCTGCCTCCTCAAAGCCACCTTCTTTCTCTCTCCCGAAAAACACCGGAAAACTTGCTCAAGCTCTAGTTCTTGCTGTTCTTCCTCGCGATTTTAGATCTCCTTGTTCAGCCCATCTCAAGTGCTGATTTTTGGAGGGATTGCTCCTTGGTATGTGCCTCCTCCACTTGTCCAATTAGATTTGTGATTGGTAGATTGTATCTTGAGTATTTTGCTACTGTAGTTGTCAGGTTGTTTGATCTTTCATGCTTGTTCTATGCTTAGAAAATTTATTTTGATGCATGTGTAGTCCTCTAGCAAGTTCCTATAGTGGTTGCTCATCATTTATCAACTTAGAAATCACTTGGTTTGATGGTTGTCTAAAAATTTCAGCAAGGAAGATGAGTGCTTATCCACTGAACCAATATGACTTGATGGTGCATGAGCCAATGAAGGTTCATCGGGAGGAGGCAGTTTTTCCTTCCATATATCCATGCCACGAATTTATGAGAGCTGCGGGGATCCTCCAAGATTTCCAAACTATGGTTACAAATGCAGGATTGGAACACTTTGTTGAAGGTGAACCATTACAATATGTTAAACTAACCATGGCTTTTGTGCAGGACTTCCGATTCACTTCGTCAATTCTAATCCCATGGTCTATTACAAAATATATAATATATCTGTCGACCTGCCTTTTGCTGATTTTTGTGCAGCAATTAGAGTACCTCAGTGGGGATCTTATGAGAAGATCAAGGAAAGGCCCAAGTCACTTATTGATTTGTATGCTGAGATTTGCCAAGGCTTTGACTTCTCAAAGGAAAGTGGTAAAATTCGGAACGTTCAGCTCCCAGCTATTAGATACTTTGCCTATTTCATTACCAAGTGTGTTCTTGTTAGAAAGATTGCTAGAAAGTTGTCTTCTTTTGATCTAGCTTTTATTGCAGCTGCTCTGAATAGGAATAGATCTTATAGCCTGGGTGCTCTGATAGATCACCGTATCACCACCAACCGTGAGAAGGGTGGAATTTGTGGGGGTCTCATTGCTTCTAGGTTGCTAGATTTCCATGGTTTAGAGCCTCACTTTTCAGATTATCGGTTTCCCATAGAGAGGCTTGATATTGAATCCATGATTTAGCATGGTTTTGTTTCCTTGGGGGCTAATGTGAGAAGTTTACCGTATGAATTATCGTTTTCCCATCAAGGAAGGAGAAAGGGTAGGACTGAGAAAATAGTTTATTTTCCTGCACCTGTTTTGTTTAATTTTGATAACAGGCAAGGATGGTCGCTTACGAAGGAGGATGTTGGCACATATGTGGCAGAACTCTCCCAGCAAGAGGATAATGTTGAAGAGGATGTCGAAGACAATTCGGTTCAGCCCTCCAACTTGGGAGAGTCTTCATACCAACATCCCTCATTTGATTAGGGCGCGTCATCTTGTTCATTGCAGGCGCCTGACTATGATCATTCCTATGATGACCCACCAGCATGGGGTTACTACCCGCGCTATTGATCCCCACTTAGGCCAAAAGCCTAAGATTGGGGGGAGGTATACCGACATCACACTCATATATATATCATGTTCGGTCGGTTCTTTGTATATCCATTGTTTTTGCTTTCTTTTTGGTTCTTGTTGCTTCTTTCTCAAAAACACAAAAATACCAAAAATATTTCCGTTGTTTCTCTTGGTTTGTTTCTTTGCTTTTTTTCTTTGGTTTCCCTTAAAATAAAAAATCCAAAAAGATTTTGCATTGTTTGCTTTGTTTTGTTTGCTTCTTGTTTGCTTGGTTTTTCTTTGTTTGCTTGTTTCTAAAAAAAATCGAAAACACCAAAAATATTTGTTGTTCTTCTTTGGTTTTGTGCGTTCTTTGCAGGGTTTAGCCGTTCTTAGTGGATTTTGGTTTCATGTTATCATTCCTGTCACACAAGTGAAGAGCAATAATGAAGATTAAGACAACTCGAGGAGTGGTAAGAGGTTGGTAACAAACTCTATTTGTTTCATTTTTGTACATATACTCATCATTGTGAGCGTGCTTAGCCTGTTTGTGTAAGGTGTATGTCATTATGGATGCCTAGTAGTTCTTGCTTGTCTATGATTAGCTCCAGCTTGCTAATAGTTTGTAGCATGTCATATGAATATTTGCTTGCAATGTTTTATTCATACTTTGGTATGATATTGTGGTATCCTCCTCTGACTGTTCATGTGAATCGACTTGGCACATGCTCACGCATGCACATGACTAATCAATAGTCAATAAGCCTCGATGATTTATTTTTCCTCAGAGTTCTTGTATCACTTTCATGCCATAATTAGTCCTATTTTGTTGTAAGCATGATTATGACAGCTATTGCTCTCTCGTTTGTCGCTCCCTTTCTATTGCTAGCCTTCACTTGCACTGAGTATGTGTTCTACCTATGCTTCCAACTCCCCAAAACCAATATTGCCAGCTGTGTCCACCATAACTAACTATTAGCATCATTTGCTATTTCAGTGCATATTCTATATGTCGTGTTTTCTTCCAAAATAAAATGTTTGTCTGTGTTGAGAAAGTTAGTTAGTAAAGCTCTCACGAACTTGATGGCACACTTTATTCTGTGCACTTAATAATCCTGAACCATTGTGACTAGTCCATGAAAGTTATATGCTTGCAAATTATATGCCAGGAGTCAGCAGAACCGCGCTATCACGGGGAACGCTTTCAACACCTTTTAGATATATTCATATCTAGTTGATACTTTGATCTTTTGTTTGCGGATGTCAATGATGAGAAATGAAAGGGGGACTTGTGAGTCCATGAAGTTTGTATTCTGTGTTAGAGAAACGCCTGGGCCGCTAGCCTAAGCCATGCCTAATCATGGTGGAAACTTGCAGCATCACCATAGTGAGTCATCTATGAAGCATCCTCAATAAAAAACTATGCATATAGTAAATAAAAAGATTGCTGAGATACTCATTGTCTGCTTGCCTTGTCATTTTGGTTATGGGAAAGCTCCTGTACCACATGCAAGGGGTACCCCGTTGGTGGTTCTCGATGATATGAAAATACTTACAATGACAAGAACTTGCCTGGTCCCAAAGTTGAGTAGTATGCGGAGTGGCCCTCGCACTCAAGGGACTTGGGATTTTTAGTCTATGGTCTGCCAAGCATATAATTCAGAGTGGACCTCACTTTCACCTTAACCACATAAAGATGCCTATGATAGGGGCAATAAGATCTCAAAGCTAATGAGTACCTAACTTTTAGCATTTGGAAGCCTTTGAAACTTTCCAAAACCGTTTTCACAACCTTGTTGAGTCACCACCTATTCTATGAGCACCTTCTTGAGAGCATAGTTGTCATTCTTGGGTTTGTCTCAAAACTTGTTTAATTATGTCATGACTTTGATGCTTGTATCTCTGATATCTTTATCTCTAGTCTTCATGTGAACTTCAGAGGTGCCTTGGCATTTATATTGTGCTCTCCAAACAGAGGCAAGCGAGATACCACTCTATCATACCTTATTATGAGCATTGCAATGTTGCTTATGTTATGTTTCATGCTACTTATTATTCTTGAGTTGGTTTCTCTTCATAGCTTGCAATAACTATTGAGTAGACTTAGTTGCATGCTTCTTACTATGAATTGTTTAAGAATCTACTCCTGTGTTGAGAATATTTACATCATATGAAGCAATGTGTTCATGAAAGTTCTTTTATCGCACTCAGTTTTCAACTGAATTGCTTGAGGACAAGCAATAAGCTAAGCTTGGGGGGAGTTGATACGTCCAAAACGTATCTACTTTCTCGAACACTTTGCTATTGTTTCTCCTCTAAACTTATGTGATTTGGATACAACTAACGCGGACTGACGCTATTTTCAGCAGAATTACCTTGGTGTCTTGTTTTTGTGCAGAAAATCAACTATCAGGAAAAATCCCGCAAAATATGCCCAAAACTATATTTCACCAGAAGATCCACAGAGCTAGAAGGAGAGACGGAGGGGAGGCCTGGGGGCCCAGACCTACCCCAGGCGCGGGCCTACCACTGGCCGCGCCTGGTGGGGGTGCAGCCTCCCCAGGCAGCTCCTCGGCCTCCCTCTGCGCCTATAAGTTGCATTTCGACCTAATAACCGAGGGGGGTTCGATAGTTTTCCAGAAAGAGTTTCACTCCGCCGCCGCCACCAGAAACCAAGATTCGGATCCAGAAACTCCATTCTGGCACCCTGCCAGGACGGGGGATTTGGAGAGGATCATCGTCATCGTCATCACCAACGCATCTCCATCAACCATCGATGTTTCCCTTATCCATGAGTGAGTAATCCCCGCTGTAGGCTTGGGGATGGTAGGGTTTGGATGAGTTCTATCATGTAATCAAATATGATTGTTAGGGCATAGTGCCTAGTATCTCTTGTGCTATTTGACTTTGTTGCAACTTGTTGTGCTTAATGCTTGTCACTAGGGCCCGAGTGCCATGATCTCAGATCTGAACTTATTATTATATCATTATGATAGTATTGTTTGTGATCTTATCTGCAAGTTGTGTACACATATCATTGTCCGGATCCAAAGGCCCCAAAGTGAAAATAAGTGGGACAACCGGAGGGGATGGCTGTGGTGTGAGGATCACATGTGTTCACGGAGTGTCAATGCTTGTGCTCTATTAAAAGGAGCACCTTAATTGCCAGTAGTTCCCTAGAGGCCCCGCTGCCACGGGCTGGCTGGACAGAAGATGTTGTGCAAGTTCTCATTGCGAGCACGTATGACTATATTTGGAGCACATGCCTAGGATTGTTTAGTACTTGGATACTTGTTATTATTTATCTGCAATGCCCTAGATCTTGAAGTTACATGTTTAGAATCGTCCATGCAATGCCCGTCCATACATCCCTATGCCTACCGCACTCGAATCCTACTATTACCGTTACTGTTGCTATTGCTACTGTTCACTGTTGCTGTTACTGCTGCTGTTGCTACTACCAAACTGTTGCTACTGATAAACTTCTGTGAGCAAGAACTATTTCCAGGTGCAGCTGAACTGACAACTCAGATGTTAAGGCTTGCAAGTATTCTTTGTCTCCCCTTGTGTTGAATCAATAAATTAGGTAATACTACCCGCGAAGACTGTTGCGATCCCCTACACTTGTGGGTCATCAGCAGGCTAAAAGGGTTCCTCCTAGCCCATTTAGGTTTAGAAGTTTATCCTCTTTTTCCTTTTATATTTTAGAATTTTTTTAAGATTTACTTTAAATTAACAATTTGTATAGTTTTAAAGGATTAGATAGAAATAAAACATTCGAACACACCTGAAAATTTGAAATCCAAAATCTACTTGATATTGATAGTTATAAGAGTATATTTTTAGGGAATAATAATTTAAAATAAAAATTTGAAATGATTGATATGAATTTATTTATAGGAAGAAGAGGGAACAATATTTTGCAACATGGTTATTTGAGAGAGAGAGAGAGAGAGAGGAAAATGTCCTGGAGCAAGACAAGCAACAAAATGCAATGCGACACTTTTAACCATATGCAATTTTGTGCAACATAAATAAAAGAGGGTGACATGACATGATGCATGAGAATTATGACATGATGGAAAGGTGATGATGAAATGCAAAAAACAACAAGAAAGATGGTATGTGTTACTTTGGGATGTTACATCCACGGACTTAGACCCCGTCGTATAATATTTTTCTCCATTTTTAGTACATAATATTTTTTTCACTAACACATTTGAATTTTTTTGTATTGGAGGCATACTTCTTAAATTTTCAATTATAATAGCATGGAATATCCATATACACATATTCCTCACTGGATACACCATTTAAATCGTCCTTAGAAGAAAAAGGTATTCTAGCTACAAGGTAACACCTAACCAATAACTTAAAATACGAGATTTGGGGTTATGGGGATTATCTTGCTTAAATTATGGTGTTTTTGTGAAAAAAAACCTCTTTGTTTGTGACATTATGAAACCCTAGTATCCTAGCGGTTGTGATTATGTGATATTTACTCAAATAAGTTAAGTAAACTGACCAGATATGTATCTAGAGCTTCACAAGAAACTAGAAACAAATTCATGTGGGAGAAAAAAGTCTAATTTGGCCATGAACAATATCTGAAATCATGTACTCCCCCCGGTACATAATAAGTCTAATTTCCGCAACACTATTCATAACTAGGTTTGTCTTTTTTTCTTCTCGTGTATACACCGAATTTGGTTTTGACCTTTTTAGGTTGTAGACACATATCTTTTTTAGTGTACACAGTTTTAGAAAATATAATAGCGATATGCAATATCTAATTCAAAATCCAAATGCTTTGTAGCACTAATAGTTGTCTAGGCAGCACATCCTAAGACTTGACTCTTTTATTCAGCCTGTTTTGAGATTTCCGTACTTTACACGTAGAAAAGGAAAAAAGATGATGCATCACTAAGGGAATGTACAATGGTCATCTCCCATTTATCTGCCCTATCGTTGTCCATTGAGGTTCTGACCGAACAAATGGAGGCGGCCAACTTTACAATTGTACCCATGGTGATCATCCATTTTTCCACCCCAAATAATGTCTATTTATCGGTTTTCTAATTTCTCTTCCTATTAAACATACTAGATGATACAAAAGAAACATTAGATAATTTTTGGCACACATATTAATTCAACAACGATTCCATACAAAAGAAAAGATCTAAATCGGAGGCCATCAGATTTAGGCATGACTGAATTGGATATATCTACCTAAAACCGGCATTGCGATTTCTTAAGAAAAGTGGCTAGTGTTTATAGACAATGGAGCAATGTGAATGGCTGACTAGACGATGACCCCATCCGCGAGAGTGGAGACATGTTGGTCTGGTCTATGCAGGAGAGGTATTCAAGGGACGTATATATAGTATCTACGACACGTCATATTTGCCCTCTACTTCTTTTGTCATCGTCACCACAAACACATCGGCCTTCAAAGGGTGTCACCGGTCCGTGATGCTGCGCAGGCTATGCGTGTCTTTAACTCATTGGCTTCCTTACTAATCAAGCACTCTAAGGTCCGTACATAGTTACACTGAATTTAGGATTAGCTCGTCTATATGTTAAGAAAGATTATCTTGTTTGTCGTAAAAGTATTTCCATACTACTTAGCTTCATGGATTAAGAAGCATTTGTTCAATGAGAAAAATGGTGACATCGTGTCTATTCTTATTCGTGTGGTGGACGGACGGCGGTGAAGCATCATCTAGTAACTGCTTGGTTCCGCCATGGCGGAGATATTAGTTCCATGTGTTCCAACTATGCCGTGTGTATGTTGCAGCACGTGGGAAACTATGTTCAGTGTGTATTATTTATTCCCTTTGCTGATCCGTACGCCCCCGCGTACCTATTCCCGTGTGATAGCACACACTAGATGACTAGACTATATTTCCGCGCGGTTTCGCACACGCAAAAAACAGATTGGTAAAAGTAAATGCACAAAAGGAAGAAAAAAAAAGGCAAATGAATCCTACCAAGTTAAAATGTTTGCATTTACCCCCGCAAGAAAAAAAAGTTAAGGAAGAAAAAAAACGCAAATGAATCCTACCAAGTTAAAATGTTTGCATTTACCCCCGCAAGAAAAAAAAAAGTTTTCATTTACTCCCGATTTGTTTCTTCTTAAGAGGCGACCAAGGTTTAGCGATAAGCGTAAATAAAGCCGATTCAGGGGGAAAAAACAATCATCGTTTCTCCGCGAGATTTCCTCACCCTGTCGAGATCCAGCGATGGAAGTGATGGCGCAGGCTGACTACGGTGGCCTGGCGGCGCTCTCTGGCGGGCTCGCTAGGTGTCTGGCCGAGGAGACCGCCTACACCAACCTGGTGTTCTCCCCGCTCTCCATCTACGCCGCGCTAGCCCTCCTCGCCGCCGGCGCCCGGGGCGCCACCCTCGACGAGATCCTCCGCGTGGTCGGCGCGCGGTCGCACGGCGAGCTCCAGGACCTCGTCGCCCGCGCGGCGGGGCGCGCGCTCAGAGACCACTCTGGCTCCGGCGGCCCGCGCGTGGCGTTCGCGTCGGGCGTCTGGAGCGACCTCGCGACGTGCCCGCTGAGCCCAGCCTTCCGCGACGCCGTCGTGGGAGCGTACAAGGCCGAGGCCGGCGCCGTCGACTTCCTCAACGACCCCGAGGCGGCGCGGGGCCAGATCAACGAATGGGTCGCGCGGGCCACGGGCGGTCTGATCGGTTCCGTGCTCGGTCCGGGGTCGATCACGCCGGGCACCCGCGTCGTGCTGGCCAACGCCGTCTACTTCAAGGGCAAGTGGGAGAAGCCCTTCGACGCGAAGCGCACCACGAGGGAGCCTTTCTACCGGCTCGATGGCGGCGCCGTCGGCGACGTGCCCTTCATGCGGAGTTCGGATCCCCAGTTCGTTGCCGTGCACGACGGGTTCAAGGTGCTCAAGCTCCGGTACCAGATGGCACAACCGCAAGGTAATTCAGTCCTTCCGATTATTACCATATTTTCCCAATCCTAATTGCACCTCCCTGTCACACTAAAGCATTCCATTATGCTGACATGTTGACAGGCTATCTGAAGCAAGTGACCTCTGATCGTACCAAGAGTACTACACAGTTCTCGATGTGTATCTTCCTCCCCGATGCCCGCGACGGCTTGCCGACCCTGGTCGACATGATGGCATCCCGGCCTGGCTTCCTGCACGACCACCTGCCCAAGAAGACGATCAATGTCGGCAAGTTCCAAGTGCCCAAGTTCAAGCTGTCCTTCAAGGGCAGCCTCATCACCGTTCTCAAGAAGCTGGGGCTTCAACTGCCGTTCGGTGGTCAAGCCGACCTGTCTGTCATGGTGGAGCGCGATGAATCTGGAGGCTCGCCAATGGTCGTCTTCAATGAGGTGATCCACAAGGCGGTCATCGAGGTGAACGAGCAAGGCACCGAAGCCGCGGCTGTCACCGTGATGCGTGTGAAAGGATGTTCGAGGATGTCGGCGCCGCCACCTCCTCGAGTGGATTTCGTAGCTGACCATCCGTTTGCCTACTTCGTAGTGGAAGAGGCGACCGGCGCAGTTGTCTTCGCGGGGCACGTCCTTGATCCGTCTAGAGATGGATAGGCCGAACGTCTCCAAACTATGTGTTTGATTTGCATCTTGGGTCCGAGTTGGAGAAATAAGAGTTGTTAGCATAAAACTACTACTACTTTAAATGTCAAATTTTCCAAATGGTATCAGTCGACATCCAAGTCACATAAAACTAACACATCGGAAACAAATTTTAGAAATACACTAATCGTGGGTTGATCGTGAATTGACGACGAGTCTGACAACGAATCTGACAGGTGAGACCCACTTGGCGGGGGCTATTTGTTGACGTGGACCAGCCCCACATGTCAGCATAATTTAAAAAATCCAAAAACATTAGAAAAATAAAAAATACGATTTTCCTCTCTCCTCCCATTGACCACCTGAGGCCAGTCCTGTTCGCCGTTGTCGCCACCTGCTCGCCATCGTTGTCGCACCCCTCATGGGTCATGGCCGAGATCCTCCCTTGTCGGCGCGCGGGTAGCCGCGGTAGTGCCCCGTCGCTGTCCCTGCCTACCTAGTCCACCACCGACGCCGCCCCGGCCTGCCCCGTCGCGAGCTCGGCCACGGCGCTCGGCCGTGGCTGCGAGCTCCGTGAGCAAGGGGAGATCAACGCGGAAAGGGCATGCCAGTGGCGGACGCGAGCTCCGCGAGCAGGAGACGCTCGGCCACAGGAACGAGCTATGCTGCAGCAGCGCGTGGGTGGAGCTAGCTAGCGGGAGCAGTGAAAGCGCGGTGGCAGCACAAATGGACTGTGGACGCTGGAAGGCCGCGGTGCGCTGATGGACCGTGGACAGGGAAGAGAAGGGAGTAGGCGGTGATAGGGAGCTTGCCGGAGTACGGCGGCGGGGTGAGCCGGCGGAGGCATTGCTGGTGACGCACAGATGGGATGGGTCAACGTTGTCCCACTTTTTCCCCTTCCTCTTTTATATTTAATTAATTTTATTAATAGGGCTGACAGATGGGGCCGACTTCACCTTAGCAACTTTGACACTTATAAGTGGGTCCCACTATCAGTTTGGGCGCCAATTCGCAATCAAACGCGAATCAATGTATTTTTGCGAAATTTGGTTAAGACGTGGTAGTTTTATACGAGTTGGAGGTTGACTAGTACATTTGGAAAATTTGACACGTAAACTGATAATTTTATGTAAGGCACGAGAGGCATCTTTTATAGTTTTATGTAAGGCGAACGGAACCTATGGAGATTAGTTGCAGCTAGAGGTAGAGATAATGTAACGTACGAGAGGCATCTTTTGTAGCATACATTATAGGATCAGATTGCTAGGCCGACGGCAAAATACCCTCGGCAACGGCAAAACGCATGAGAGGCATCTTTTGTGGTGCAACTGAATTGGCTGTTCGCAGTTTGGATTTGACAATCTTGTAAATTTGTTGATCCCCTCTATAAAGACGTTCTAAAATAAATGTCTCAAATTTATTGAAATTTAGATAAATCTATACATTATTTAGTATATAGATTCATCTAAAATTTAAAAAACTTAAGACAACTATTTTTAGACGGAGTGAGTACTAGACAAAACCACCCGTGCTGCAGCGGTGATTCTAGTTCCCATCCTGGTTGTATACATGAATAAAAATGGAATCTTATTCCACTAATATGAAGGCCAGTTGTACCTAGAAATGTAGGGATTGCAAAGCAAGTTTCAACTAAATGATGCAATTCCGCTCAAAAAAAATCTAAATGATGCAATTTACACAAAAAAATAAGATACGTATATTAATCATTTAATTGGAACCAGTTTTCTTTGCGGAAGGTTTAAAACCTTGCGCTACGGTAGCCGCACAAACCAACGAGTCAAGGAATCTACTCATAAGAATGTGTTTTGTCGACAACGACCACGAGGGAGTGATGGCCAGACATCGCGGGTTTGTAGCCGACGCCTTTTCCATCACGAAATATATCCTCGGAAAAGGTTTTTGTTTTGCTTTATAAATAAAGTATACATATGAAACTTGCCGGGTCAGACAACACAACGTCCAAAGACAATACAACCGCACGAGTTCGAAAAGAAATGAAATGACGGGGCAGCAGCGGACACACGCCTAAAAAAGGAAAAAACAAAAAACAAAAACACATGGAGGCATAGGAAAATCAACTAAACGCAGGTGGCTCGCGTACGTTGCGCCCTCCGGAGAAGTTTCACCACGCTTCTAGCAACGACTCGACAAGCACCAAGCAGGACCTTCAAGAAGGGAAGCCAACGTTGCTGCCCAGACCAGAGAATGGTCCTAGGGTTCCCCCCGACACATAGAGGGAAGTGGTAGGGTAGCCACAACGCCCTTCAAGAAGGACTGGTGCCACCCAAGGACGGCACCGCGTCGGTGTCGGTCGAGCCGACAAGGATTTCTCCCCAAAACCCTATCCACTATCCTTGACCAATCCTTTGCATAGGAGCCCCATGAGGACAAGGCCTCGCCACCACCAAACTTGCCGTCCACGAGCATGCGCCACTCCGGTCATGAAGCCGCCCACATCGTCTCTCTCATGATAAAATCGCGGGGTCTGCATGACAGAAGCAAAAAGTAGGTATAATTGG
Source organism: Avena longiglumis (assembly GCA_030063025.1). Lineage (NCBI taxonomy): Eukaryota > Viridiplantae > Streptophyta > Magnoliopsida > Poales > Poaceae > Avena > Avena longiglumis. The sequence continues at coordinate 537,735,347 of CP125973.1, forward strand.
GGTCAGCAATACCGCAACCGCACGGGAGGGAACTGCCTCCACCGCAGGCGGTAGTCGATCGGCCGTGGCTACGGGCACACCAGTCCCAATTAGGTCCGGCCGGGCCAGTAGGCCTGTAAAGCCCCTCCGGGGACACACCAGTCCCAAAAGGGTCCGACTAGGCCTAGGTGGGCCCATAAAGCTCGCAGCCACGCTGCAACCTGTGGGTCATGGATGACGCCGATCCCGAATCCCCTACCATGCCATGTCTATAGATCGAGTGAAGCTCAGGGGCAACCCGTCAGATCGCCTGAGACCCAGATGGGGCCCTAAGGGCCCGATCGAGGCACGCAGGGCCTGGCCGCCGTTAGCCCTGCCATGAGCTGTGCCGCGCTGCCCCGCCGGCACGGCCGCGCCACCGCCACTGCACTTGCCCGCCGAAGAGGGGTCGTCGTCGCCAGAAACGCACCGCCGCCGGGAGGACATGGCCCCCGAACCCGCCTCCAAGCCGCGTGGAGAGGCTGTCCGCCGCCGCCGGCACCCCGGGGCTGCGCCCGGTGGCTCCTGCCGGCGGCGGCGAAGGGGAGGAGGCTGGAGGGGGAGGGAGGCGCCGGAGAAAGGGAGAGCCCTCCGTCGTCGCCCTCGGGGGGCAAGAATGGCTAGAAAGAGTGATTTTCACACAAGCTGCCAACTCGCCATCACCAAATATATCCACACTGTGATAGAAAAAAAAGGAATGAAAGTGAGCATGCCGATACATCTCACTAGTCATTACCACATATGCATCAACATATGTCTGAATATAGCCATTGGATCCGAATTGGCTTGGGCTTGGGAACTGACCTTGTTTGAAACTTCTGTCCGGCGCCTATGAGTTGTAGTTGGTCGTGTATACGTGTGTGCTTATAGCTCTTCGTGTCCGTGTAGGTTTGGACCGGATTTGGTGTCGATTCATCCTATAGTCCGATGTGGGTCCGTCCTAGCCTGCTGATTGTGTATATACTTACAGAGGCACAGGTCGCGACCTTGTACAAAGCTTGTTGTGTTACAGCGAGGACTTCGAACCATGGGATTACCTTTTCCTCCAACAAGCCACAGGTACGCGAGTATTGCGTGCATATATATATACACTCTAGCTGTGCTCCGATCTCGATCGGTGACTATTTGGGGATACGTTCTGACGATTTTTTATGTCTGAGACAATCTAGGTCAGCAACCCAAGCAGCAGGGATGAACCAGAGGGAGAAAAAAGAACAGGCCATGAGCTATGTGGAGAGGGTGAGGGAGGCGCTGGAGAAGGACGACCCTGCCAAGCACGAGGAGTTCCTCCACGTCTTGGCCGACTTCAAGAACCACGGGAGCGTCGCCGAGGTGGTGTCGAGGGTGACGGCGCTGTTCCGGGATAGCCACCCCGACCTCCTCGCCGGGTTCAACGCCTTCTTGCCGCAGTGGTTCAGGACCCGAGTCAGGGCCGACGAGCTCGCTGCTCGTGTCGTCACTGGCTTGAGCTTGGACGACCTCAACAACGATGATGACCCTATGAGCCAATGACGATGACTTGGTCTTTGATTTCGGGTTATGGACTGGTACTACTACGTTAGTTGGACGGACGATCCTTTTACTTTCCGTGTGCTGCTTCTTCCTCTACGTGTAAATCAATATTTGTCTTGCTTAGTCGATAAATAAAGTCATCGATGGAAAGAACTAGCTCGTGTCTCTAGGACCAGAGTAGTACATCTTCATCTTTTTGTGTTCTTATTCAGATAGGAAAGCTCAAATTAAACCCTGATTGCCAAGCTATAATCAAAATTAAATCCGATTTACGGACAATACATTTGAACAAGCAAAATAATGATCGCATGTTTATCAGTTCAACACAATCTGCCGGCGGCGATGATGGATGGCCGGTGTGGCGCGTCAAAGGTGCAGCGGAAAGCGACAGTAGGCGTAGGGGCTGTCGGGCCGGGCGGGCTAGATCTCAGCCAGCGAGGGCCCAATTTGGGCCTTGTGGGCCACGACCGCCATGTCATAGGCTTCGGCCAGGAGGCTGCCCCCTACTCCCCGGTGGTGGCTGGGGGCTTGATTCGGGCCGGGCGGCCCCGATCTAGTGCTGGTTTGGAAAATCTGGGTAGGGTTTGTGGGGCATGTTGGCAGGAGTCGCATCTCTGTTGCCGAGTTGGGGATCAGGCCGGATTTTCTCATCTATGTCATTGGTCTCATCACGTTTGTGGCTATCACTCTACATGTGGTGCTTATCAGACTGGTGGTGGTCCGGCAGGCCCGACTGAGCATGGTGGCGAAGCGGCTACTGCTTGGCAACGAGGATCCGCGGTAGTGGAGGATCCCCTTGTGGACGGAGGTGTAGGAATAGTGTTGGGGTTGGCAACGTCGGTGACACCCTTGTCCGGGCCAGGGGAGGGTCTGGTTTATCCATGCTGCTGCATCCGATCGGCTACCTCTTCCTGGCGGTAGAGGCAACTTTCTCCCACGTGCTGTTGTACCGCCGACCCTCGCCGAAGTTTTTTCTTTTTGGTCTTACCAGCCTCGCAACATGGGTCACTATGAGACGATGATGGTAACTATAATACCGTTGTGACGTATGCTGGTGCACGGCGAGCTTGGTGGAGCAATATAAAGCGTTGGCGTGTGGTTTTTTGAGGGGCCAGGAGAAATCCTTGTCGTCTTGACACCGATGTGGTAACGCCTCCGGGTGTCACCATCGTTCCTGAAGGGTGTCAGGTGTATCTCTTTTCCACCTCCCGAAGCGTACAGGAGGAAAATGTAGGACAAGTTCGAGCATCAGTAACGTCATCATCGCTTTCCTTCTTGGAGGTTCTGCTTGGTACATGGCGTTTCAGAGTGCTAGGCACATGGTGGTACTCCAGCTCACCACATTGAACGGATGGGGTTGCCGTCCCCCACTGGGTCCCTCTCTCGGTCCCTGTAACTACCTCGGTGAATTACGCTCCTAGCTACAATCCTGGATGAGTGGTAGTGGTTGAAATAGTACGGTGGGACCCCAAAAGCCACTCACTGGTAGTCCTTTCAGACGTCCCAACCACTACCCTCTCAACGGGACCAGACGAAGCGCGAATCGGCAGGCGAAGGGATCAACTACGTACACAAGTGGGTATGTACGCAAGCCACCATACAAGAGTACATCAGAGCCATACCATCTAGAAAGAAAGGAAATATAGCAACGCCATACGGCAAGATTCAAATGACCTAGATAAATCTATATTTTAGGATACTTCCTCATACAACACACATCAGAGTGTCATGCGGAAGCGGCAAAAAAAATCCGAGTACGGATAAGAAGCAAATCGGCATAAGATGCCATAGAAATAAGCACATCCCAACTACAGGTCTGACGGATCCCCGATCCCGGAATCTCTACACCGAACGATCGTTGCCCACATCTTCGGCTTCTTCCACCCAGTATCCGTCCTGTGAAGGTACCTGTCCATCTGAACCAAGAATTTATCGTGTGAGACCCTAAGGGTACTCAGCAAGTCTTAATGCCTCTAAAGGGGACACAACCTGGGGTGACGCAATTGCAGCGAAAGATAAACCCTAGCAGTTCTACAGATAAACGCTAACCATCCGCCTAACCAATGATAGACGGATGTTCGTGAATTAAGTTCAACAGTTATAATAGTAATTTCATCCGATCCATCCTCCTCCCTGCTTACCAACAAGGAAGCGGACGAACAACCCCCCATCCGTTGGCAATTTTATTAACCATTCCATGAGTGTTGCACTATTTACTAGTCAAGTTACTTAGTCAGATTAAAGCGGTACTTTAGTTATGCTTGTCTATGATCAAGAAACTGTGCTCCAAGTCGTGCATATCCGCGGACACGGCTTTCAGAAAGTTTTACCCGGTCGGGGTGCACCAATAGCAACACACGCTCGATCAACCTCGGAAAAACCAAATCAAAACCCAACGAGGCTTTCACGACTGAACAATCACAGGATTCAGAAATATTCCAGGGGGCCACCCCTTAAGTAGATCCCGCAACGGAGATAGCCGACCAGACGGGCTCAAGGTTTGCGCTGGTCAGAAACGATCGGGAACCCGAAAGTGTGGCTGGGCTTGTCGACATCGCGAAAACACTCCGCTTACCTAACAGATAAAGGTGCTCCTCGCACAATTTAAATACAGAAAGTAGCATGGCATAAGTACAGGATCGTAAATAAAACCTCAAACTAGTTTGTGGCCCCAAGAAATAGACGGAATCAAGCTCTGGCTCAGGGGGGTCCCATATACCTCCCGGATGTGGATAGCGCGATAAATCAAGGAACAGGAATCAAGTACTCGGGGTCTTACGGGACACAAGTGAGCAGGAAAAACCAAATAGCAGATGTTGCTCACCGGTGCCACTTTCTTTAGTTATCCCACTACTACTCAGGTTAAGTTGTTTAGGTACCTCATTATCCAACAGACGCTCACATACCCTACACATGCTGTTCTACGACTCGCATGGCTCAAACAACTCCTATAGTAGTGGCTCATGGGATGGAGAAACAAGCTTGGTGGGGTTTAAAAGTAAAGGCTATGCATACTTGGGATTCAATTTAATGCAATCGCGACTCAATGATGCAAGAATAAGATAGAGGCAATAGGTACTGTATGTATGCAAGCATGTGGAAGTGCTTGCCTGTCAACTCAGTTGAAGCGAGGGACGGATCTGGGTAGTGCTCCTGGTTCTCTTGATATAACCCCGCCAAAGGTTCATCCGAGAAAAACCAAACAAACAAGGCCAACATGAATATAGAGCACACGCATATGAATAAGATGCGTCAAGCAAACAATCATGCCATGATGCATGATGCACAATTTACATGGTATTAAGGTAGCATGGCATGGTGAGGTGTGGAGGACAAGTAATAACATTTTAATGGGGTTTTGGAATCACATTTGTTGCCATAACACTTGCTGTACCCTATATTTTTATATGATGCATGCTGCAATTGAAGTCATGGATAGCATAAACAGAAAGGTCTCGTCGAGCTGATCATTTTAGACCTATCATTTGCTAAATTTGGAATTATAAATCAAAAGTTATTGATTATTTAAATTCTAGTGGCAATTAGTGTAATTTGAATAAACTTGGAATTTTAATTGTGCAAAAGGCAATATGGATGGCATATTTGGAATCCTGGCATTTTTCTGATATTCAAACATATATTATTTGTGTGATTTGGAATTACTATGGCAAAGTTATTTGAAACAGATTTCATTTTGAATTTGAATTTATTTGAAAAGATTTGGAATAAAAACAGATGAGCAGAGAACCTCTTGTACCCAGGCAGACCCAGCCGCACTCACTGACGGGTGGGACCAGGCTGACTGGGCACCCACGTGGTCCGAAGGGGGAAGTGGTATCGCGGGTTGAGGGTGGAGAAGCTGGGGTGCCTTTCTGCAAAAAGGCCACGGTCACTTACTGGTGGGGCTCCGAGGTTCGCGGGTTGGAAAAACAAAAGAGGCCGGGGGTTTTGTGCAAAGAGACAAACCGCCACCGCTTTTTCTTCTGAAACGCCATGAGCAGAGGCTGGGAGGCTCGATCCGCGCTTGGCGCAAGCGGCGATGGTCATGAACTGCTAGGAAGGTGGTGCTAGGAAGGTGGTTCGTGTCCGTAGGCGCGACGCGGCGACGCAGAGGACGCGCGCGCACGCGACGCACACAGAGCGCTCGACGCTAGGTCCGGCGTGCACAGAGAGCTACGGCGAGGGCGGAGGTGTCAGGGGGGTTCGGTTGCTCACCGCTGCCTGGCGGCTCGATCTGGTCGGGCGCAGCAGACGACGGGGCAGAGGCCCAGCGTGCTAGGGTTTTCGGTGGCGTGCAGCGGTGGGCAGTCCTTCCTCCCGCTGGCGCGGTCCAGGGCCGCAGAGGCTCCACGGGGCTTCCTCGACACATGGCACCACGCCCGCCTCCTGGGCGAGACGACGAGAGGGAGCCGACGGTGTGGCAAGGCGTGGGGAGATGAGGGGAGAGGGAGGAGGAAGGGAGGCGGCCGGGATGAACTGGGAGAGGCCGAGGGTTGTGGGGTGGATAAGAACGAGGAGGCGAAAGGGGCTTGCGTGGGGAGGGCAGGTCGGCTCGGCCACCTTTTCACCCTCCTTCACGTGATCGCCATGGGGGCTGGGGGCACAGGGAGGCTGCGGTGGGCCTTTGAGGCCAGGAGGCAGGCATGGGTGGGGCTGCTGAGGCAGGGAGGAAAAGAGAGGAGAAGGGGCTTGGTTTGGTGGGAACTTGTGGCCGAGAGAGGAGGAGAGAGCTAGAGGGTCGAGCTAGGGTTAGATAGGAGGGAGAGAGGGACCAGGGTAGCACATGGGAAGGGTGCCAGGTAGGGCCCTCATGGCAGGTAGAGAGAGGGGCCGAGAGAGAGGGGGAGGGGCATGGGCTCGAGCCTAGTGTTTAGGTGAGGGGGTGATCATGCTAGGTAGTAGGGAAGAGGAGGGAGTACTTTGGGTTTTGCTTAGACTAGGTGGGGTTTAGGTTTAGCTAGTATGGGGTTTGGGGTGGCTTAGGGTTTTGTTTAGGGAAGGTAGAGATTCGGGTTTTTGCTTAGCTAGGATGGGGGATGGCATGAGGTAGGTTTAGGGTTAGCTTAGAGAGGGTAAGGATGGAGGGAGGTGGTACTTGCACTTGATCATGCATGCTCCAAACAAGCCTTAACTAGACCAAGGCAAGAAAAAGAGAGAGAGGGAGAGATGATCATGTGATGATGGGGTGTCTCTTGGGTCCATGCATGCTCCAAAAATGACCAAGCAAGAACCAATAGAAAAGGTGGTTTTAGGTTGTGCATGCCACATTAGCACATGTGTGTGCATGGAGCATGGGGATAGAGGTTTAGCTAAAGGGGAGAAGAGAGGGAGATGATTTGATGCAGAAAACTACAAGCCCAAAACAAGATTTAAACCAAGGGGAGGTGACATGCAAACAAAGCTAAAACATTCCCAAAGCCAAGAGAAAGGTGGTACTTGCATGGCCCATGCAACAATATTTGCCATATGGTTATATTGTGAAAACAACATTATTTCATGTGGCTTTAATCCTTGCATTCCCAAAAGGTGGGCAAAGGCCAAGCAAAAGATGATGGGTGGAATCCAACCAACAACATGAGCTAGAGATAACTCAAACAAAATGCCAAGCCCATGTTAATTGGATGGTGGAATAAAAGGTGGTGAAAGAAAAGGTGGTGGAGTCAATAAGAGAGATGCCCTCAACTCAACTTGGGCATTTAACAATATATTAAGAACCAAATACATTATCAAGAGGTAACTACAATTAATCATGCACATGAGATAAGAACCAAACAAGAAAGGGTTTTTATATGATGCTCAAATGCAAGGTGACATGATGACATGAGCATGATATGATGATGATGCAACAATTATATGTTGGAAGTGGCCCTTTTTATTATTATAACATGTAGCATTACAGGTGTTAGACAACTGGGATGCTACAACTCTCCCACTAAACAGAATCTCGCCCGAGATTCTAGGAAGAAGAAGAAGCTACAAAAGAGAAGGATGGTTGGCACGGAGTTCATCTTCACGCCCCATGTGGCTTCATCAATGTAATGGTGTGACCATCGCACCTTGCAAAACTTGATGGACTTGTTGCGTCCCTTCGCTGCGGTCTCAAGGATTTTGGTGGGGTGTTCTTGATAAGACAGATCTTCTTGGAGGTCGATTAGCTCATGATCCACGGTCTTGCCGGGGTCTTTGAAGCACTTCTTGAGCTGAGAGATGTGGAAAACATCATGGACTTTGAGTTTTTCCGGAAGCTCTAGTGCATAAGCAACTTCTCCTCTTCTACCACGTATCTTGAAAGGACCGATGTATCTAGGAGCCAACTTTCCTTTGATACCGAAGCGGTGTGTTCCTCTCATGGGAGTGACACGAAGGTATACGAGATCACCAGGGGCATATACCATATCCGTGTGTTTCCTGTCATAGTTGCTCTTCTGACGACATTGAGCAATCTTCAGGTTCTCCAGAATGATATGCACCTTCTCTTCCGCTTGGGTTACAATGTCAGGGCCAAACCAGATTCTTTCTCCTGCACCTAACCAACCAATCGGAGTTCTGCACTTGCGACCATAGAGAGCCTCAAATGGTGCCATCTTCAGACTTTTCTAGAAGCTGTTATTGTAGGAGAATTCAGCATAAGGAAGACATTCTTCCCACTTCATGCCAAACGAGATGACGCAAGCCCGAAGCATATCCTCCAGAATCTGATTGATTCTTTCCACTTGTCCTTGCGACTGAGGGTGGTAAGCAGTGCTGAAGTTCAACTTTGTTCCCAAAGCTTTTTGGAAACTCTCCCAGAACTTTGAGGTGAAGATGCTCCACGGTGCGAACTGATTTCAAGTGGAACCCCATACAGAGAGACAATTGCATTGATATAGAGCTCACCAACTGAATTCCGTAAATTGTTTCTTTGATCGAAGAAATGAGCCACTTTAGAAAGCCTGTCGATGACAACAAAATTGCATTGTTGCCCTTCGCGACCTTGAAAACCAGTGATGAAGTCCATCTCTACTTTCTCCCATTTCCATTCCGGAGGTTTCAATGGTCAGAAGACCAAATGGTTTCGATGAACAACCTTCACTCTGGCGGACATCACATTCTCGAGACATACTTGGCGCAATATCGTTTCAACCTGTGCCACCAAGATTGTGTTTTCAAGTCCATGTACATCTTTGTGCTGCCAGGCGGAGAGAAAGAACCGAATCATGTGCCTCCTTGAGAACTTGGTCTCTCACACCCGGGTAGTTTGAAACAAACATCCGGTGTTCAAAGAAGAGCGTGCCTTGGTCATCAACGTGGACGGACTCATACTGAAGGTCAATCTTAGAGATGAGCTTTTGGTGCGGATCACCAAGTCGACGAGAGCGAATCTGTTCTTCCAAGAGAGGAGTAGCCGGAAGGTTCGTGAGATGCCCTTTTCCACAATTTCTGTGTTGAGCCGACGGAATTCCTCGCACAAGAGAGGTTGTTGCTCTTCCACCATGAGGTTGTTGACATAAGCTTTTCGGCTAAGCGCATCTGCCATGACATTTGCTTTGCCCGGGGTGTAGTTGATGGTCTCATCAAAGTCATTGATTGCTTCGATCCATCTCCTCTGCCGAAGGTTGAGATCCGTTGGGTGAAGATATACTTCAAACTCTTGTGGTCCGAGAAGATCTCACAACGGTTACCAAGCAAGTAGTGCCTCCATAGCTTCAAAGCAAAGACAACTGCCGCTAGCTCGAGGTCATGTGTGGATAGTTGATCTCATGTCTTCAACTGACGAGAGGCATAAGCAACCACCTTTCTCTTGCATAAGGACCGCACCCAATCCTTGCAAAGAGGCGTCGCAGAATATCCGGAAAGGCTTAGATGTATCCGAGGAACCAAGACTGGCGTGGAAGTGAGCTTCTCTTTGAGTGTCTCAAAACTTTCTTGACAAGGTGAGTCCACAGTACTTCTTGCCTTTCTTGAGGAGATCGGTAAGAGGCTTTGCTATCTTGAGAAGTTCACAAAGCGACGGCAATAGCTAGCCGAGAAAACTCCGCACTTCCTTGACATTAGCAGGAGGAAGCCATTCAACTATTGTCTTCACGGTTTCGGGGTTGATCGCAATGCCCTTGGCAGAGATAACATGACCAAGATAGGTTACTTGCAGCCAAAACTCACACTTTGAGAACTTTGCATACAAGCGGTTCTCACGAAGCTTGTTCAGACACACCGCAGTGTTCTTCATGCTCCTCCTTAGACTTGGAATAAACGAATGTCATCCAGATATACCACAACAAACTTGTCCAGGTACTCCATGAAAACGGAGTTCATCACCTCGAGAAGGTAGCAAAAGCGTTGGTGAGACCGAAGACATGACCGTGTACTCATACAGGCCATAGCGGTGGTGAAAGCTGTTTTGGGCACATCTTCTTTGCGAATTTTGATTTGGTGATAACCACTTCTCAAATCCAGCTTAGAGAACACCACAGCCTGCTAGCTGGTTAAAAGATCATTTATCCGGAGAGGATATTTGTTCTTGATGGTTTTAGCGTTGAGAGCCCGGTAGTCAACACATAGCCTATCGGTTACATCACGCTTCTTCACAAAGATTGTTGGCTACCCCAAGAAGAAGTGTTGTGTTGAATGAAACCCAACTTCTCTTGTTCATCAAGTTGTCGCTTGAGTTCACCAACTCGGAAGGACCCATTTTGTATGGCCTCTTGGAGATAGGAGTTCAGTTCAAGCTCAATCACGAATTCAACCTCGCGATCCGGAGGCATACAGCAACTCTTCAGAAAGACATCCGGGAACTCACAGACCACTGGTACCCTCGAATAGCTTCCATAGCATCATCATTCGAGTTGCCAAGGAAAAAAGAGCGACGGCAGAGTCGAGACTTGGAGAAAAGACTATATGGCCTTGAGGAATCTTCGAGAGACACGGCGTTGCACAATCAATCACAAATGCATTCTTGTCAACCAATCCATGCCCAAGATGACATCAATGTCAGAGTTGCCCAGAAGAATTAAAGAAGCCAAGAATGAAGAACCACCAATCTCAATCTGATTGCCATGACTGATCTTAGAAGCTGCCATCTTCTCTCTAGGAGAAAGGACCATTAACTTCTTTTGAAGAGGAACCAAGACTAACTCATTCTCGTGTGCAAACTTGTGAGACACAAAAGAATGCGATGCACCAGAATCAAAGAGAACTCGTGCAGGGACTGAGTTAACGGATAGCATACCCATTACAACTCCAGGTGCGAGCTCAGCTTGAGAGGCGTTGACGCAGTTGGCGCGAACAACCGCAGACCCGGGCTTAGTGTTGATGTTGAGAGCCCGAGGCGGTGGTGCACGAACCGAAGGAGAGCTTGTTGCAGATCTTGGCGGGGGTGGAGGGAGAGCTTTGTTCTTCATTGGGCAGCTCCAGTTTTGATGTCCAGGATCTCCACACGTGAAGCAGGCACCAGCTGGACGTGGAGCAGAGTAGCCAGGGACTCCGCCAGGCGCTCCAGGGTAATGGTTGTTGTAGCCCCTGGGAGCCGCAGTGGTGAAGTTTGATGGCCTTGGCGCGTAACTTGCAGGTCTTGGTGGAGCCGGGAGCGACGGTGGGGTGTTAGGAACCCAGACACGCAGCTTAGAAGGAGCTGCCATAACTGCAGAGCTTGATGCATCCCTGTTGTGTTTCTTGGACTCCTCAAACATTTGCCTGCTTGCCTCCTCTTGCAAAGGTCTTGTGTCTGTAGTTCAGGAAGGTTGCGGTCTTGCATGCGTGATTGCATACTTGATCGACGCATTGAGCCCTTGCTCAACCTTTTATGCTTCTTCTTGTCATCGATACCTCATCACCACCATAACGGATAGATTCATGAAGTTCTGATATAGGTGTTGGCGTTATCATTTCCACGCTTGAGTTGAGGAAAGCCTCCTTCATCCTTTCCATCACAATCTCGAGAGAAACTGCTCCTTGAAAGCTGCAGTGAACCTCTCCCAAGTAGGCTGGAACCCGGTGCGACTTGCCTTCAAGTAGTTCTCCCACCAAAGAGCTGCATCTCCCTTGAGAAGGTGAGTAGCACACTTGACCCACTCTGCTCGGAACATCAGTCTCGAGCAACCTTGAGATCTCACGCAGCCAATCATCCGCGTCCAGAGGTCGGTCAGAAACATCAAACTGACGAGGGTTGAACTTGAGGAAGCTCTTGATGTCTCCACGCTTGGGAGGTGGAGGAAGTGGAGCAAACTCATTTCTTCTGACACTCTCCTCAAAGCGCTGCTGGTTCTCTTGCATTGCCGCCAAAGCATTAGCTATGTTTGACAGCGCGGAGCCCAGTTCCGGAGGTATGTCCTCCTCAGTCCGGCGTGGTGGAGCCATCCTGTCATTGATATAAAACTCAAGTCAGTACTATAATGGAAGATTATAATAATCCAAAATAGTACCAAGATGGAATTAACCAAGATTAAAGGATACAATTTACTGAGATGATATTAAAATATCAACAAAGTTCATAGCACCTCAAAGATATTAAGCATATCGCATGTAACACCCTCAGAATCGGCCCTATGCAAGTTTGAGCGAAACTCGCCAAACCCGCATAGAAACGATTCGAAGGTGCCCACCAGGCACTTTCGTGCGGGTGGAAAGCAAAGTAATAACATTACACAACAGTCCTCGATGGGACCCACGCAGTATATATATACAACAATGACTCGAGGAGTCAAGAATACGAATATCGGTACAAAGATCCAAATCACCTTGAAAGAGGGAGCGTCCGACTACGGACAAGATGCAAATGGGGCTAAGAGCCACAAGAATAACCAATGGCGTCCATAACCCCTGCCAAGCCGGAAGGTAACCCGCTAACGGCGTCGATCTCAAAACCGCTTAAACAAAAGGGGTGCCGACAAAGGGCAAAGGAAAAGAAGGAGCGTCAAGATCGAGGCCAAGACAGCGAGGCTAGAATTCGGCGGTCCTCGCCTACATAGGTGTGGTGGACTGAGCGGCAGCGGCAGCATGCACTAAACAACCTATAGAGACTCGATACAACTGGCGGATATCATAGAGGGGTGAGAATGACCTATTCGGTTCCAACCTGAAGCGACCACCAAACAAAACCCATCCTGGCGTTCCCCCTCGAGACCAAACGAGGAAGTCAACCGAGGAACGCACACAGTTGGCAGTTTTACTTATTCAGTTATCGTTGCAGCAATTACTAGTCAGGTTTAGATAATCGTCCTGATAAAGTAAGCAGTGGGCACCTTTAGTTAGTCATTCCGTTATAGTGGCAGCACTTACTAGTCAGATTCAATTATCATGAGATAATCCAAAAGCCAGCAGTCGTTGATACTTTTACTTAGCCATTCCGTTGTAGTGAAGCTGATTACTAATCATATCGGAAACAAGTTAATTTAAAACAGTAAACTTTAGTTATAGTTGTCTATGATCAGACACTGTGCTCCAAGTCGTCCATAACCGCGACACGGCTTCGAAAGATTTAACCTGCAGGGTGCACCAAAGTATCCACAGCACTTGACCCTTTTGCGGATCGGTTAACATACACCCATCGGTATGTCGGGGGCCTAAGTCACGACGTTCCTGCACTAAAGCAAGCACCGGGGCCACCCCACTAAGTACACCCGCAACGAAGTCGGCCGGTCTCGAGACGGACTTAGGGTTGCGCCAATGGTCATGTGACAGTATGCCCCCAACGGGACCGCCGATACCGCGTAATCACTCCGCTTCCTAAAAGATGCAGTGTGCGACTCGCACAATTTAAATACGTAAAGTAGCATGGCATAAGTACAGGATAGTAAAACACCTCAAACTAGTTGTGGCCCCAGACAATACTTTGAAATCGGTAATTATCAATGGGGCCCATATCTCCACCGTGGTTAGCGCTCGATCTCGAACAGTGTCAAGAACTCGGGTCCTACGGGACACAAGTGGGCGGTCGGAAACCAAATCTTACCTATCACCCACCGATGCCTCTGCTTAATTCAATTTTAGTTGTTAACAGAAATTAAAGTGAACAATAAGTAAACCATGATCATCTCCAACGTCAACATGCGGCAATTCTCCAACAATGTTGGTACTTGATTACAAGCAAAACACTTGAGCAAGCGACTACGAAACGCGGGTCCAACTATCTACCAAACAACAGGTAATAGGATGTGTCCAAGGCTATATATGGCTGCAAGGGATATCACGGGTACGAAACTAGAGCATCGCAACACAGATAGCAAAGATCAACAAGAGGGAAGTAAATACTGTAAAAGTAAGATGGGTAGAAAGAGGGAGATGCTCGCCTGAAAACATTGCCGAAGGGTTCATCCGAAGATCGGGGCGAAGCTCACATCAACTCAACGGCCTTATCCGCGAAGAAGCAAAACACTAGAAGAAGCACCGAATGCAATATTTAATACACGGCAGAAGATCAGCATGATGCATGCATGATGCATGGCATGGCAAGGTGCGATGCAATTAGGTCAAATTAAGCGGGACCGGGGTCCCGACAATTAATTAGATGGTGCATGTTATTTAGAACCCCCGCAATTTAAATGTTGTTTTAGCAAGACAGAATATATCACCGGTTCGCTACACAAGTTTAAATGAGGCCAATATGAGACTAGATTTGCCCGCATATGGGCCCCATATTTAATTATTAGGTGAGTCGGCATAAGGCCCCCAAACCAATGCTATGCATGCGGGAATGACAATTTAACGTGCAACAAATTGATATGTTATAAAATAGGGTTCGAGGAAAAGGGGTCACACATCAGAGGGGGGCTCGACGATCTTGGGGTTCCGGGTTCGGGGTCAGGGTCCAGGGTTCGACGGGGGTCAGATCTCGGGGTTCAGGGTTCGACGAACTTGACGGGATTGTTTTCGGCGGAAACGTTCTCTCGTTCTCGGTACGGGGTAGATCTTGCGCATCCGGGAGGGAGAACTTGGCGCTCCACGGCGAAGTGCTCGTCGTGTCCGTGACGGAGATCTTGAGGGTCCCTGAACTCGACGAGCTTGGCGTTCAGGGGAGCTTCCGGTGTCCCGAGGAGAAGATCTTGTCGGTCCCACCTCGAAGGCCTTGTTGTCCTGCCGTGGGGATCATGGTCATCGGGGTCCAGTTCTTGGTCATGTTGCCGGTAGCTCTTGGTGGCCAGGGGTCGTCGCTCTGGGAGGTGGATCTTGTCGTATTGGCGTCATCGCCCCTAGTTCCGCGGCGAAGTACTCGGGGTTCCCCTCGGTTGTTGGTGTCGATCTTGTTGTCGCAACTAACTTGAAGGGTTCTGTCCTCAACGGAAACGGTCTCGCGTGGACTTGGTTCTCATCCCGTGTCGGTCGATGGCGTTCGGGTGAAGCACTTGGCGCGTCGGGTTCGGGTTCGGTCTTCGGATTGGAACTTCGGGGTTTCCGGCTCCGAAAAGACGGTCTTGGCGCTCCGCGGTGGAGAACTTGGGGTGTCGATTTGCTTGTCGGTGAAGGACTCGAGCAGCCTGCACGGTCAGGGGCGGTTTACGAGGACGAGGCCTTGGATGCCCTTGGCGGCGAGGAGCTGGAGCCAGCGCGTGAGGCGGGGACGGCGGACGGCGGCGCTCCGAGGCGGCTTCAGCGAGATGCTGACGGTCGACGCTGGACAGACTGGGAGCGAGGGTCGGGGAAGCTCGGCGGAGCTCCGGCTGGCAGCAGGGTACGGCGGACGGCGTACCACAGCTGCTTAGGCTGCACGAGGAAGGCGATGGCCAGGTGGGCGAGCGGCCAGGCGAAGCGGCAGCCTTGAGGACGGGAGCGGTCGCGTCTGGCTCAGAGAGAGTGGAGGTAGGCGGCTTGGGCGGCTCACGGAGTGCAGAGGCGGGCGGAGGAGGAGGCGGGAGGCGGGCAGGCGGGGCGGGGACCAGGCGGCCGGCGGAGAGCCCTGAGGAGGAGGGAGGCTCTGACGGGGAAGGGCGGCCAAAGGCTGCAGAGAGGAGAGGGAGGGCGGAGGCGGACAGGGTGAGCGAGGCGGCAAGGGTGTGGCCGCGGGTCTGGGCACAAAGGGCTGAGGTTGAGAGGTGGTGAGGCGGGCAAGGGGAGCTGTGGAGGCTTGAGCAAAGGGCAGCGGAGAGGAGAGGAGCTGGAGAACGGAGGGAAGAGAAGGAAGAGAGAGCTGCCGGGCTGGGTGGGAGGCTCATGGGAAGAAGGGCAGGGGAAGGCGCTGGGTGGTGGGTCCACGGGCCTGTGGAAGGCTGGGGTTGGTCTGGCAGCGTGGGCCGCGCGGGGTGGGGCCCGGGGGACAGAGGCTGTGGGGAGGGGCGGCTGAGGCGTGCGTGCGTGCGTGTGGGTGCTGGCAGGGAGTGGTGCTGAGAGAGAGAGGTGAGGGAGGAGAGAGAGGGGTGGGGTCTGGGCCAAGTGGCGGCGTGGGATAGGTAGAGGGAGAGGGGTGTGCTGAGGTGGCGTGTGGGGATTGGGCAGGGTGAGGTGGAGGGGTAGGTTGGGTAGCTTTCTGGGTAGCTTTAGGATTTCTAGTTGGACCGATCTGGTTTTTCTGGGGTGGTCGTTCGGGCTAAAACGGCCCGTTCGACTGCCCCGCTAAAATAATTTAATATTTTTATTTGATTAAAACATGTCCTTTGCAAACCATTGCAAGACAAAATAAAATAATCCGGAAAAGCCCGGTTTTGCATTTGAATTAAGATGGGGCGTTGGGAAAACAAAACGGCTTTGCAGACATGGTTTTGGCAAACAATGCATGATGATGACGATGCAATGCACAAATTCAACGCGATTTTCTAGTAGTGGTTTTGCGGGATGCCACATCGCACACGACTGAAAAGGAGTGTGGTACACAAATATATCAAAGAAAAAAATTTTTTCCACAAATTTCGGCATTAAAATACCAATAGATGCGCAAAATTACTTAACGAATCAAGATTAGTGACTCTACCGATTCAATATACAAAAGCGAATGATAAAAGTAGTGGTATGGTCGCGACTCCATCCCGCACTCAAATCATTATTCCGCACATGAACAAGTGGAACACATATCCTAACCCCTTCTTCTCACGACGAAACCTAAAGATTGGTAACTACGGAAACGAACACCCCAAACAAGATAGCGTCGGATACAAAGAGGAAGATAGATTGCGTCGGTTTGCAAAAGCCTGTCGGTATGGAATGTACCAACAGTTGATAACCAAAGGAAGGTAAGATAACAACTTGGATGCAACAGATAGACAAGGGATTACACACACACACAACCTATGGTACTACGGAAAACCCAGAATACGTGAATCCTAGTTTGAACTTTGAGAAGAGGATTGAAAACGTTGCACTTCCTTACCAGAAAAGGGTGGGTGGGAGGGTAAGAAGAAAAGTGGAAGCAGTCCTACTCTCGCGTTTTGCTTTTCCCTAATATACATAACTACCAAAATATTTGCTAGACTGACAACGACCGTTTGGCTGAAACCCTGAAGGTCGGGATGGCTCTGATACCAATTGTAACTACCTCGGTGAATTACGCTCCTAGCTACAAGCCTGGATGAGTGGTAGTGGTTGAAATAGTACGGTGGGGCCCCAAAAGCCACTCACTGGTAGTCCTTTCAGACGTCCCAACCACTACCCTCTCAACGGACTGTCAGGCGTGAATCGGCGTGAAGGATCAACTACGTACACAAGTGGGTATGTGCAAGCCACCATACAAGAGTACATCGAGCCATACCATCTAGAAAGAAAGGAAATATATAGCAACGCATACGGCAAGATTCAAATGACCTAGATAAATCTATATTTTAGGATACTTCCTCATACAACACACAGTGGTGTCATGCGGAAGCGGCAAACAAAATCCGAGTACGGATAAAGCAAATCGGCATAAGATGCCATAGAAATAAGCACATCCCAACTACAGGTCTCACGGATCCCGATCCGGAATCTCTACACCGAGCGATCGTTGCCCACATCTTGGCTTCTTCCACCCGATGTCAAATCCGTGAAGGTACACATCCATGAACCAAGAATTTATCGTGTGAGACCCTAAGGTTTCGGCAAGTCTTAATGCCTCTAAAGGGACACAACACAGGGTGACGCAATTGCGGCGAAAGATAAACCCTAGCAGTTCTACAGATAACGCTAACCATCCGCCTAACCAATGATAGGCGGATGTTCGTGAATTAAGTTCAGATTATAATAGTAATTTCATCCGATCCATCCTCCTCCACTTACCAACAAGGAAGCGGACGAACAACCCCATCCGTTGGCAATTTTATTAACCATTCCATGAGTGTTGCACTATTTACTAGTCAAGTTACTTAGTCGATTAAAGCGGTACTTTAGTTATGCTTGTCTATGATCAAGAAACTGCTCCAAGTCGTCCATATCCGCGGACACGGCTTTGAAAGTTTTACCCGGCGGTGCACCAATAGCAACACACGCTCGATCAACCTCGGAAAAACCAAATCAAAACCCAACGAGGCTTTCACGGTGAACAATCACGATTAGAAATATTCAGGGGCCACCTTAAGTAGATCCATAGCGGAGATAGTGACTCGAGCGGGCTCAAGGTTTGCTCGTGGTAGTAACATCGGGAACCCGAAAGTGTGGCTGGGCTTGTCGATACAGCGAAAACACTCCGCTTACCTAACGATAAAGTGTGCTCCTCGCACAATTTAAATACGAAAGTAGCATGGCATAAGTACAGGATCGTAAATAAAACCTCAAACTAGTTTGTGGCCCCAAGAAATAGACGGAATCAAGCTCGCTCGGGGTCCCATATACCTCCGGATGTGGATAGCGCGATAAATCAAGGAACAGGAATCAAGTACTCGGGGTCTTACGGGACACAAGTGAGCAGGAAAAACCAAATAGCAGATGTTGCTCACGGTGCCACTTTCTTTAGTTATCCCACTACTCGAGTTAAGTTGTTTAGGTACCTCATTATCCAACAGACGCTCACATACCCTACACATCTTTGTTCTCGACTCGCATGGCTCAAACAACTCCTATAGTAGTGGCTCATGGGATGGAGAAACAAGCTTGGTGGGGTTTAAAAGTAAAGGCTATGCATATTTGGGATTCAATTTAATGCAATCGCGACTCAATGATGCAAGAATAAGATAGAGGCAATAGGTACTGTATGTATGCAAGCATGTGGAAGTGCTTGCCTGTCAACTCAGTTGAAGCGAGGGACGGATCTGGGTAGTGCTCCTGGTTCTCTTGATATAACCCCTGCTCAGTGTCTATCCGAGAAAAACCAAACAAACAAGGCCAACATGAATATAGAGCACAAGCATATGAATAAGATGCGTCAAGCAAACAATCATGCCATGATGCATGATGCACAATTTACATGGTATTAAGGTAGCATGGCATGGTGAGGTGTGGAGGACAAGTAATAACATTTTAATGGGGTTTTGGAATCACATTTGTTGCCATAACACTTGCTGTACCCTATATTTTTATATGATGCATGCTGCAATTGAAGTCATGGATAGCATAAACAGAAAGGTCTCGTCGAGCTGATCATTTTAGACCTATCATTTGCTAAATTTGGAATTATAAATCAAAAGTTATTGATTATTTAAATTCTAGTGGCAATTAGTGTAATTTGAATAAACTTGGAATTTTAATTGTGCAAAAGGAAATATGGATGGCATATTTGGAATCCTGGCATTTTTCTGATATTCAAACATATATTATTTGTGTGATTTGGAATTACTATGGCAAAGTTATTTGAAACAGATTTCATTTTGAATTTGAATTTATTTGAAAAGATTTGGAATAAAAACAGATGAGCAGAGAACCTCTTGTACCCAGGCAGACCCAGCCGCACTCACTGACGGGTGGGACCAGGCTGACTGGGCACCCACGTGGTCCGAAGGGGGAAGTGGTATCGCGGGTTGAGGGTGGAGAAGCTGGGGTGCCTTTCTGCAAAAAGGCCACGGTCACTGACTGGTGGGGCTCCGAGGTTCGCGGGTTGGAAAAACAAAAGAGGCCGGGGGTTTTGTGCAAAGAGACAGCCGGCCACTGTTTTTCTTCCTGAAACGCCGCGAGCGACAGAGGCTGGGTGGGGGCTCGATCCCGCGCCGCGTCTTGTGATGGCGAATCATTGCGCTAGGGCTGAGCTGGTGCTAGGAAGGTGGTTCGTGTCGAGTAAGCTGGTGCGTGACGCGCGACGAAGGCCAGCGACGCATGCCTGAGCGTTCGACGCTAGGTCCGGCGTGCACAGAGAGCTACGGCGAGGGCGGAGGTGTCAGGGGGGTTCGGTTGCTCACCGCGGGCTCGGCGGTGGGCTCGGATCTGGTCGGGGCGCAGCAGGACGACGGGGAGGCAGAGGCCCAGCGTGCTAGGGTTTTCGGTGGCGTTCCGGCGTGCAGCGGCGGGGCAGTCCTTCTCCTCCTCGTTGGCGCGGTCCAGGGGCGTCGCAGAGGCTCCACGGGGCTTCCTCGACACCGCAGCACCACGCCCGCCTCCTGGAGCGAAGACGACGAGAGGGAGCCGACGGTGTGGCCGGCGTCGGGGTAGATGAGGGTGGAGAGGGAGGAGGAAGGGGAGGGCGGCTTCGGGATGAATCTGGGGAGAGGCCAGAGGGTTGTGGGGTGGATAAGAACGAGGAGGCGAGGTGGGGGCTTGCGTGGGGGAGGGGCAGGTCGGCTCGGCCACCTTTTCACCCCTCCTTCACGTGATCGCCATGGGGGCCAGGGGGTCGCGCGGCAGGGCTGAGGGAGGCTGCCAGGTGGGGCTGCTGAGGCCAGGGAGGCAGGCAGCTGCGGGGTGGGGCTGCTGAGGCAGGGAGGAAAAGAGGGGAGAAGGGGCTCGGTTTGGTGGGAACTTGTGGCCGAGAGAGGAGGAGAGAGCTAGAGGGTCGAGCTAGGGTTAGATAGGAGGGAGAGAGGGACCAGGGTAGCACATGGGAAGGGTGCCAGGTAGGGCCCTCATGGCAGGTAGAGAGAGGGGCCGAGAGAGAGGGGGAGGGGCATGGGCTCGAGCCTAGTGTTTAGGTGAGGGGGTGATCATGCTAGGTAGTAGGGAAGAGGAGGGAGTACTTTGGGTTTTGCTTAGACTAGGTGGGGTTTAGGTTTAGCTAGTATGGGGTTTGGGGTGGCTTAGGGTTTTGTTTAGGGAAGGTAGAGATTAGGGTTTTTGCTTAGCTAGGATGGGGGATGGCATGAGGTAGGTTTAGGGTTAGCTTAGAGAGGGTAAGGATGGAGGGAGGTGGTACTTGCACTTGATCATGCATGCTCCAAACAAGCCTTAACTAGACCAAGGCAAGAAAAAGAGAGAGAGGAGAGATGATCATGTGATGATGGGGTGTCTCTTGGGTCCATGCATGCTCCAAAAATGACCAAGCAAGAACCAAGAGAAAAGGTGGTTTTAGGTTGTGCATGCCACATTAGCACATGTGTGTGCATGGAGCATGGGGATAGAGGTTTAGCTAAAGGGGAGAAGAGAGGGAGATGATTTGATGCAGAAAACTACAAGCCCAAAACAAGATTTAAACCAAGGGGAGGTGACATGCAAACAAAGCTAAAACATTCCCAAAGCCAAGAGAAAGGTGGTACTTGCATGGCCCATGCAACAATATTTGCCATATGGTTATATTGTGAAAACAACATTATTTCATGTGGCTTTAATCCTTGCATTCCCAAAAGGTGGGCAAAGGCCAAGCAAAAGATGATGGGTGGAATCCAACCAACAACATGAGCTAGAGATAACTCAAACAAAATGCCAAGCCCATGTTAATTGGATGGTGGAATAAAAGGTGGTGAAAGAAAAGGTGGTGGAGTCAATAAGAGAGATGCCCTCAACTCAACTTGGGCATTTTAACAATATATTAAGAACCAAATACATTATCAAGAGGCAACTACAATTAATCATGCACATGAGATAAGAACCAAACAAGAAAGGGTTTTTATATGATGCTCAAATGCAAGGTGACATGATGACATGAGCATGATATGATGATGATGCAACAATTATATGTTGGAAGTGGCCCTTTTTATTATTATAACATGTAGCATTACAGTTGTTAGACAACTGGGATGCTACAGTCCCCTCCACGAGATGACAACACCATGATGAAACTCACATATTCGTCCTAGCCGTTATGTCGTCAACACTGTCAGTTGAGGGCCTGATGCTGATGGCATTGCAGCAGCCAGTCCTGCCGGATCTTCTACGTATACTCCTATGCCATCAAGTCCTCCTCCGCATCCTCTGGTTTAAGAACCATGTACGCGATTACAAAAGGGTATCAGGCATCCGCCAAAGTAATACCGATGACACAATTCGGTATGGAATATTTGCGTCTATGTGAACCACACACACACTTTTGGAGGATCTAGAGTATGGTATTGGCGCAAGGCAATGGAGGAAGAAGATAATGCTCTTATGGAGAACAAGACATGAAATATTGTTCCCCCAAATTCTACAAAAAAGTCTCATTGACTATAAATGGATGTATCATGTCAAGAAAAATATAGATCGCACAATTGTCAGGTACAAGGATGCTTGGTTGCAAAAGGCTTCAAACTAAAATATGGTATTGACATGTACAAGAACGCTTGGTTCCATCCACTATCAGACTTGCTTTGAAAGTTGCTGTCTTTAGTTGCTAGAGTCTGTGGTAGCTAGATATCAAGAACACTTTTTACATGACGTTCTGAAAAGTGGAGGCCTACATGAAACAACTCCTAGGTTTCGAAAATTCACAAACTCATCATTACATATGCAAACTTGATAAAGGTCCTTATGATCTCAAACAAGACCCTCAAGCATGGTATTCTATACTTACTACAAAATTGCAAGAACTTGGTTTTACTCTTTCCTAGGCATACTTTACTTTTTTCTATATAATGAGTCATGCGTTATGATCTTTGTTCTAATCAGATCATGCTCTTTCTGCTATGCACCACGATCTCAATGATGATTTTTCTATCTCAAGGACTTAGGTGATCTACACTTCTTCTTGGGTATAGACGTGAAAAAGGTTAATGGTGGTATGTTAGTTACTCAAGAAAAATATGCTGCTGATCTTTTTGCCAAAGTTGGTATGGCAAAGTGTACATCTTCTCCTATATCTTTATCTTCTACTGAAAAATTACCATTGACCGAGGGATGACCACTTGGTTTTTATGATAGTGACAATAGAGAAGTATTGTAGGTGCTTTACAATACTTGACATTGACATGGGGTTACGTATCTTTCTCAATTAATAAGGTTTGTAAATATCTACGTGTTCCTACCACTAATTGGAATGCAGCCAAAAAAATTTTGAGATATGGTCAGGATAGAGTGAAGGTTGGGCTTACTTTTTAGAAGTCTCCTTCTAATTTACTTAGTGATGTTTCAGATAAAGATTGGACATGCTGTCTTGATGATAGAAAGTCAACATGTGGTTTGCTATATTTCTTGGACCAAAATTGGTCTCATGGCGTGCAAGAAAACAAACTACAATATCAAGAATTCAAGCTAAATACAAGGCCCTGATTAATGCTATAGCTGAGTTAATATGAGCTAAGGCCCTCCTTGGTGAACTTGGCGTTTCACTAAAGAAAAAGTATTGTTTATGTTGCGACAATCTAGGTGCTACCTTTTTGTCAACTAATCATGTTTTTCATGTAAGGACCAAACATATCGAGATTTACTTTTACTTTGTCCAAGAGAGGGTTGCTAATAAACTGCTAGACATCAAATTTATCTCTAGAAAAGATCATGTTACAGATGGTTTTACAAAGACACTCCCAGTCAAAGATCTTGAAGTTATTTAGTAATACATGTGTAACTTTTTCTTATACCCGTATACATAGGATATGGAGTAGTACTCCACTCCTTTAGATATACAAATACCTCTCATGTACTGCTACCGGCGGGGTTTTTCCACCGTCTATATAACATGTACACGAACCCTCCAATGAGGGTATTGTTTCCGCTTAGGATTGACGCAGACGAATCGAAAAGCCATGAAATTGACAAAGAAACGCCCAATGCGCTCATATGAAATTCGACCACGTTTTCACCATGCGCAAGGAAGCAATGTGAAACTCGAAACTTAGAAGTCCAGAAAAAAAGACGAGAATGCAATTTGTTTTGTATAGATATGTACACGCTGGCTTCCAATAGATTCATTTCTCTTTTTGTCTGAATTTTTTGCAGCGACTGAACCTTGTATGTCGGTGAGCACACCGGAATTTCTGATTGTCAAAAAAAGAAGAAGCATAACCTGTCTCTTTACACACGGTGCAACTTCAATTTCTAATCGGTCCGACTCGCATACAACAGCTTCAATTTCTATGTGGAATTGGACAGGGACTTCACGATTCCTAAGCACTCACGTATTTAACTCATCGAACTGGATCACTTGGACCTCGAAATTGTTATAACCACCTTTATAAAGGATCTAGTCTAGATCTTACAGTAGCACTATACTTCACCTTTGTAGATCGAGGACAGAGAGAGAGAGAGGGAGAAAGAGAACCGAGATGAGCTCTACCTGCTCCCTGGCTCGACAGACACGAGCCAGAGGGAATGCCCGAGCTGGTGCCGGAGCTAGAACCTCCGTCATTGGCCATGGGTGGAAAGGGGGTGAGTGTGGCGGCGGTGGAGCTTCCCGTCGGCGCAGCGCTTAGCCTAGATCGGATAGGGTTTGTAGGTGGGGCGGCTAGGGCACGTCTAACCTCGTGAGGCGTGCTGCCGGCCCCCCACCTCTTTATATAGCGCTGGCGACAGGGGCCCACCAACCAGATAAGGTTGGGCGCCCCCGATCAGGGCGCAGTTAGGGGGCGTGCTGGGCCGTTGGGCCCAGTCACGTTGAGATCTATCTAACAGAAATTCCATCGGTCGGTCGGTCGATCGATCTCAACTTTAGGGTTGGTGCCAAATCAGAAAGCCTATCAAAGCTAGAAGCCGACGAACATGGCTAGCATCGAGACGGCGGCAGAGCAATGGTCCAGCCTGCCCAACGATCTCCTTGGCATGGATCAGGGATCAGGGAATAATTTATGTTAAATACAAGGCCCTGATTAATGCTATAGCTGAGTTAATATGAGTTAAGGCTCTCCTTGGTGAACTTGGCGTTTCACTATAGGAAAAACATTGTTTATTTTGCGATAATCTAGGTGCTACCTATTTATCGGCTAATCATATCTTTTTATGTAAGAACTAAACATATTAAGATTTACTTTTACTTTGTTCAAGAGAGCGTTGCTAATAAACTGCTAGACATCATATTTATCTCGATCGGGTTACACATGGTTTCACAAAGGCTCCAGTCAAAGATCTTGAAGTTATTTAGTAGCACACGTGTACCCATACATAGTATATGAAGTAGTAATCCACTCATTTACATATACAAATACCTCTCATGTACTGCCACCGACGGGGCTTTTACATATACACGAACCCTCCAAAATGTAAGACTTTCTAGCGGTTCCATCACACCGCGCGTGAGGGTGTCATGTTTCGTCATTCTGCTATTGGTCTTCTTAGTACAAAATGTCGTCACGTTAAGAAGCAAAACCTGTCTCTTTACGCAGGGTGCAGCTTCAATTTCTAATCGGTCCGACTCGCATACAACAGCTTCAATTTCTATGTGGAACTGGACAGGGACTACTTCACGATTCCTAAGCACTCACGTATTTAACTCATCGGACTGGATCGCTTGGACCTCGAAATTCCATCGGTTGGTCGGTCGATCGATCTCAACTAATTTAGGGTTGGTGCCAAATCACAAAGCCTATCAAATCTAGAAGCCGACGAACATGTCTAGCATCGAGACGGCGGCAGAGCAATGGTCCAGCCTGCCCAACGATCTCCTCGGCATGGTGCATGCCCTGTTGGCCTCCCCAGGCGACCGCGTCTGCTTCGCCGCTGTGTGCGCTTCGTGGCGCGCCTTGGCGTTGACGATCCCACCAAGGCCCGTTCTCCCGTGGCTGATGCTCGACCCTCGCGGCGGCGACAACACGAAACGTGTGTACTGCCCTGAGAGCGATGTGGTCTTGCCAAGTGTGCCGATCCCTAGCGAGGCCGCAGGTGGGTGCCTCATCGGTGCTTACGACGGCGGCTGGGTGGTCTCGTCGCAGGCCCCGCTCGGGATCGTGAACCTCTTCTCAGGTGACAAGGTGGTATACTCGTCGCCCCAGCAAAAAAGTATCATCCGAGGTGCACAACAGAGCTCCGAGAGATCTTGCGGAAGGTCGTCTTCTCCGAGGTGCCCACATCAGGTGGCTGCATCCTCGCCGCCATCACCGATAAGCATGACCTTGCACTCTGCAAGGTTGACTGTCCGGTGGGCGGATGGACCACACCAAGGTTTACTCGGTCTGAACGCCGCCTCGCGGATATCGCTTTCTGCAATGGAAAGCTTTATGGCATCTATCCATATGATGTTTTGATCGCCAAGTTTGAAATTACCCTGAATCAACACGGTGCGCCAGTGGTCACATCTGTCTACCGTATCAACATCGCATACATCCCAAAATACGTTGGTATATTTGAAGAGAACCCCAGGTACATCGTTGAGCTGCGTGGCAGGCTCGTGATGGTTTTCAGGTATCGTCAATGGCCGCATTGGAGAACTTACTTCAAAGTAGTTGAGCTAGTCGATGATGGCGTCGATGGTGATAGATCGGAGGCGACATACAAGTATAGGTGGGTGGAGATGACAAGTTTAGGTGACCACGCCTTGTTCTTGGGGCCAACAGGCTCAAAGGCGGTGCACCTGCCGCCACAAGAAGTCGGACACGGTGCCGTGAAGAGGAACCACATTTATTACTCCTACCAACGGTGCTTCAGGCGAGGTGATGATGAGAACCCCCTTGGTGTCAAGGTTAAGTCGTCCTTAAAGAGCTCCACTGATGAGTGTGACCCTCTATACTACAGAGAGGACGAAAGCGTCAACGGCGGTGTGGATCAGATCACATGCGTAGAATACTTTGTGAAGGATGGCTCTTGTCCTCCCTTATGGATTCTCTCCCTCCAAATATATAGCCAGTTAGGGTTACTTCAATGGATTATACATTTATATATGCCTAGTTTTTTTGTTTTCATTTAACCTGTATCGAGCAATCAGTTCAACAATACGTGGCTGATATATATGTGACATAAATGGAGGTTTACTGGATTTGTACTCTTTAAGACAAGGATCATCGCGAGGTAATTTCTTTGTTCTGTAGTAGTGCATGTGCCGTACGTGGGGCGAGCTTGGTCGAGGTGGAGCGATAGTATCCTGGTTCCTGGATGACACCAGGGTGTCATACAACAGTGACAAAGGTAACTACGCTAAGGATACGTTAGTTCAAACTGGGCATAGGTTTTCCCGAGTGTATTTTCTTAATTTTGCCGAGTATCCAATGTTTGTTTGTGTGTTATGGCACTTTATGGAGTGTGAGCGATGTGTCAAGTGTATTTTTATAGTTTGCCGAATATCCAATGATTGCAAGTGTTTTATGACACTTTGCCGAGTGCGGACGGTTTGCGGAGTATTTTCTTTTATTTTGCCGAGTATTCAATGTTTGCGAGTGCTTTATGGAACTTTGCCAAGTGTATTTTTTATATTGCCAATTATCCAATGTTTGCAGGTGTTTTACGGAACTTTGCCAGGTGTAATTTTTTATTTTGACGAGTATCCGATGTTTGCAAGTATTTTATGGCAGTTTGCCGAGTGTTCTTTTAGGACTTTGTGGATGTTGCTGATTGTCGCTTGTGTGACAGACTCTGGCAAAAAAATTGTTTTCCAAGTGCGGAACATGAACAAATATATACTCAGCTAAAATCATTTTTCCGGTAACGACCCCATTAAATTTTGGACAGTACTACACGTACCTCGGGTGATATTTTCCCAAGATCTTCGGCCTCCTCTGCGCGACATGTGTCCATCTAAGGCCCCCAATCATGCTTCATGTTTTTGCTGCATTGTAGTATGCAATAAAGAACGATTTTGGCAGAAAAGACTATTGCATAAAAAAGTCTGATGAGTCCTCGTCAAAAAAAGTTGTGCTACTATAGCAAAACCAACTTTGGTGGAGACATCGCCTGGACCATCGCCAGAGACATTGTTGCAAAACATTTGTACTACTGTTGCTAAATTACAGAACGATTGTAGCAAATAAATTGTGCTATTGTAGCAAACCATACTTCACCGGAAACATCGTCGGAGACATCGTCTAAGACACCTTAGCAAAACCATTATTCTATTGTTGCAAAAAAACAAAAGTTTTGTAACAAAAAATTCATTCTATTGTAGCATCGTAGCAAAACGCTCTAGCGAGGTTGTATCATCCGCCCATGCAGGTGGTAGAACAGGCTGTCACCAATGGTAGCAACTCGTAACGCCTTAGGTAGCATCTTTGGTGGCTTCTTGTAGCGTTAGGGACATCGCTCGTAGCATTGAAGACGAGAGGTAGCACTACAAAGCAGGGTGAGTGCACTAGCAACATTGCCATGGTTGTAGCGAGCCAGAGGCAGCATGGACCACCAGAGGTCTTGGAGCTGGCCATGGCTACCCGGAGCCGGAGGCAGCAGGGAACACACCTTGAAGAGGACGCACTGTTTGGAGGGGGGGGGAGGTTGGATGCGAGACCAACATCCGCGGAGGGCTTCAACCGTCAGGAAAGATGACCTCGATTTGGCCAAGGAGGTGTTCACAAAAGGGATCCAATGGGAGGACCTTCACATGGAGTACCCCTTATTCCAGCAACTGATTGGCTAGAAAACTCATGCTAACAAGATGAACAATAAGAGAAAAATATACATGGAAGAAAGGGGTGAAGGAGAAAGATGGGCCGGGAAGAGATAAGGTTGGATGGGGCCCTCTGTCTCCTTTTATAGAGGATGTGTGGCGCACATGCGACGTGGAGGTCAATGAGACGCGTAGGCCCCAGGGGAATATGATCGTTTTCTTTTAAATTTTAGCCCTATAGAAATGGAGATGGGAAGGAGCAATGTGTGCCAGAAAAGAACAAAGCGGAGTGGGTAATAATCCCAAGTACAGGGAATTACCATAGCACAATTCAATAATTATTTAAGTGTCGAACCCAAAGAAAGATGAAGGTAGACTATTTATTCTCTAAAGCCTTATAAACCACGTGTATGGTCCTTTATGCAATGCAATACGATAAAAAAATGAAATAATAGTTCTTACTTAACATTACTACAAGAAAAATTTGAACTAGAGATGTTGGAATTAAAGATGCTAAGAAATCTTATGCAAGGAGAACTTACAAAAATAAAAGTAAAAGAAGATATCAAAATGGGGCATATGTTGTTTCATTTTTTTCTTGTCTATAATTAGTGAAGCTCATAGAAATTCTATGTTTCTTCTACATAAGAGCCAGAGTCAGAGTCAGAGTCGTATACACGCCTAGTGTTTGATCAAAATGGAATTTCCGCATAAGCAAGAGAGATATTAAGACATAAATTCTAACAACCGCTGTAAGTTTTAAGATACTCATTAGTTTATCTCCATTAATTAATATTTTTATATCTGTGTTAATCATGATCGAGCACGACTTGTGAAATGGATCGTATGGGCACCTAGAGAGGGGTGAATAGGTGCTACTTAATTTTTAGTTCTTTTTCAATTTTAGGCTTGGCATAGAGTAAATTCTGTAGATATGCAACTACGAGAATTTCTCTATATGCAAACCTAGCTACTAAGCACGTAACGAGAGGAGCGAGGAAACACAGGGATTTGTTTTACCGCAGTTCCTTCCTTGTTAAGAGAAGTACATCTGCGTTGGAAGGATGGACAGTTCTAAGACCATCACGCCACAATAGGCCTCACCCTATTCTCCGATGGATCTCGTCACGAAAGGCCTGATCCACCTTCTCCACTATTGGTACCCTTCGAGACAGGAACCGGTGCCTTTACAACTCTACTGGGGCACACACCCACAACTGAATTGGGGGCTCCCGTAATGACAACAAGCTATCACAAGAACAAGGATTATCAATATTATCAAAAGCAAGGATCTAGATATTTGCAAGAAATACTAGATCGGAGATTCTCCAAATGAATGGAGAGGAGATGAAGCGCTTGATTGCAGTTGTTGAAGATCGAGTCCTCCTCCTTCGATTCTCCAAGGGACGGGGCCTTTGGGTAGATCTAGGTGGAGCTCTCTTGGATGAAGGTTGAAGATCAGATCTTGACTTTTTTGAATGAACCAAGAGGTCTGGCAGGAGGGGGAAGGCTAGCTTAAATACCCCCTGCCCAGATTTGGCCGTTGAAGAAGTTTGGGGGCGAATTATCCGCCCCCTACTAGGGGGCGGACTATCCGCCCTGGGGAAAAACTCCACCCCCAGGATGGAAACTCCGGGGGAAAATCCGCCCCCCATACAGAGAGAGACGCAGGTCTTGACTTGGTGAAAATCCTCGAGGGGCGAATTATTCGGCCCCCTCAAGAGGCGGACTATCCGGCTTGGGGGGAAAATCCGCCCTAGAGCCGGAAAGTCCGGGGGAAACTCCACCCCCTCTCTGGGGGTTGCGCCTTGCCAAACTTGAAGCTGATCCTGGGGGGCGGATTATCCGGCCCCCTTGAGGGGCGGATTCTCTGGCCATGCCAGAAAATCTGGCTGCTACTCCGCCCCCTCTTTGGGGTTGCGCCCTTCTGGGAATGGGGTGGGGCGGATTATCCGCCCTCCAAAAGTAGTTTCTTTTTCCCTTTTCAAGATAGAAATCTGCAGCACTTCAACACACATTAAATAATCCTTGATATTGTTATCTAACACACAAAACACTAGGGATTATGAAATGTTCTTTCAACTTGGAGATCACACTGGCTCATAAAATGCCAAGAGTACTGCTTATTTTTCACCTTACAAGCAATGGAAAGAAAAGTATAGAGCAAATAAGAACAATTAACATATGCATGGATGATTATTTAAATCTTTACTAGGTAAGCCCAAGTCATACAATGTTATAAGTATTTCACCGTATATTATATATACTAACTTTTACAAACTTTCCAGTATATGTATATGTATATTTCGGTGTGAATAATTGAAGGAAACAACTAGGTCACCGTAGTGATGCAATGACCAAAGTAGGAATTTCAAGTCCTAGATTCTTTATATAATCTTAGTACGTACAATACCTTGTCATTAAAACAATGGTATTCTTTTATCTAATTGAAGTATTCTCGTATAGTTTTATAACTACTTTCTATACTCACTCTTTCCTTAATATATATACATGTATTTTTCTAGAGAGTCAAACTCGTAAATGACATAAAAGATGAAAATAAGTTATATATACTTTAAGAGGATATGTGTCATACTGTCATATAGAAGAGTGTAATATGCTAAAACAAAAGAATTGATCGGTACACCACACAAATCTCATTGTCTTTCTATACATTGTCTTTCTATGATGATTGCATTTTTCCAGATTAATCACAATTTCCCCATACATGTGGAACTAGCCCGTCATGTAATAACGTGTTCTTGATCCCTGCAACATTTACACAAGAAAGACGTTAATGACTCCACGGAGCATATGGTCGCCGAACTTACTTTTCCACCTATTAACGACCTAGACAAGGTCAAAACAATCTTTTACAGAGCGATAAAGATCATGTTGAACAAGACAAGAATTGGGTCAAAGTACGATGGGATATGGACATGTTTTCTTCCCAGACAAGGTCACCTGACTGTGTTCAAGTTTTGTTTTATTTCTTCATGTAAGGCAATTATATGACAAAGAATCTATTAATGGTTTGCATTTTGTCAGTTTGAGATGAGGTCTGTTTTAGTGCTTCTCCCTTCCCTAAACTTAAAAGGGTAAATTAGTCTCTTGTCATTTATTAATCTCTAGTCCTATATTAATTAGGCTGGTCACAGTGGGGAGTAACCTAGAGTAGTAACATGCACATATTACTAGTCTAAGTTACTACCTTCATAGTGGAAAATAACTTAGATGTGATCACATGCAATGCCACATTAATTAGGTTGTAGACACACTCTGCCTTGGTATGTGTGATGTTACAGTAACCTATCTAGTTACTCAATCCATCTCTCTCTTCATTAAATCATTGCCACATAAGCAAAAATGCTGACTTAGACTCTTAGTTACTAGTGAAGTTACTCCCACTATGACCAGCCTTATATTCGTCGTCTAGATCCAAACTTAAACATCTATTACTCATGTGTATATCCACATATTCCTTACGAGAATCGACCTAACTACCCGCTGTTTCTTGACATAAGCATCGTGATAGACATAAGTGAGAACAAAGACATGGCCGCCGCAAGATGCGAAGGCAAACATCCGCGCAATTTCCTCTACACACTCCCCCCCCCCCTCTTCAACCTTGCACTGAATTCGTGAGTCGTCACTAGCTCAATTATAAACCATTGCACGTGCAATTAGAGTATCAACTTCGTGTTGATCGATACCTTTGGTGATAACAACGCTCAATATTTATAGGAGACAACTGTCGCTCGCCGCCGTAGTGCCGAGGGCGTGCCATCGCTCGCCGCCGACGAGGATGGAGCCACCATGAATCGTGAGCGAGGAGCACACCATGATATACATATTACATACATATATAGATACGTAGGGCTTTATATAGGCTATATATATGAATTAACTATTTGTTAATAATTTATTAAGGACCATCATGTCCTTAGTTATGAAAGGATACGGAGGGAGTATTGAAGCAGAGGTGATGTAAAATTTGCATTCTGTTTAGGCGCGGACGACGCTGGCATGGATAGAGTGGAAGCTCTATGGACTAGAGATGGGGGCAACGTGGCTTTGGTGGAGACAACAAGCGGCAGGTCAGGTGTGGCAAGGTGAGAGAAAGACGAGAGAGGCACATGAGGAAGTGGAGAAAGAGGGGTAGAGAGGCATGCCTGTGAAGTGGATAAGGAGGCAAGGAAGGTGCACTATAGGAATGGCACGCTACGCCGAGGGCAAAAAATCGTCGGCATAGACCAAAATGCCCTCGACGTATGCTACGCCGACGGCTGTCCTCGGCGTAGCCTCCTCGGCAAAGGTCTCTCTCGGAGGAGGAAATTTTGCCCGTCAGCGTCGCGCTAGCTGTCGGCGTATGCTACGGCGACAGCCTTCCCCTCAGCATAATAACGGCAGGTTGTAAAAAAAATATAAAAAAATCAGATTTTTTTATTTTTTTTTTTAATTTTTTTTTGAATTTTTTCTTAAATTTTTAAAATCTTTGAATTGTTTGAATTATTAATCTGTCACCTGAAACATTTTTAACACTAATTATATTTAATCTTTAATCAAATTATAGTCTTAACTTCTCAGTTCCTTCCAAATCAGTTTCCGCGAAGCAATTTGTACCTGCTTGTTAATACTATTATATCAATCCTATTAAATCTTATATCATTATGTCACATGTTTTTATTTTTTGAAACTACAAACACTTATTTAAGTAAACAACAACGAATAAGTAAAAATATTACTGATTCAAATAAAAATACTATTGAATTCAAATAAAAATATAATAATTTTACTTTTTTGTATTTTTCTATTTAATATGGAATAATTAATATCTTTAAATCCGAAAATCACAAACCACCTTTTTTGCGCTCGGAATTTGATAAATAATATGTCTAAATTGATCAGAAAAATGAAAGGAATCTAAATATGATATCCATATCAACTAATCACAACCCTCCCTTTTTGAATTAGCTATTTGGTGGTTGCTTAAAAAATTCCCCCTATTTTGCGTTCGGAAAATAAAAAATGCCTTTTTGGCGCGAAGAAAGCTAATTTGCATTGGATCTTTGATAAAATAGAATATTGTGAACCTAAAAATGATTTTTGTAAAAAAACATGAGCATCGGATCATGTACTTGTAGTTCATATCTCACCCACTTACTACCGATTCGGCAGGAACAGGGATGGACGAAAATGTTTCGAATCCCCTGTTGGGACATTGTCCATATAAGGTGGTTAGTATTTTTTAAAATATGGTGGTAGCATTTTTAATTATCCATTTGGTGGTTGCTTCACAAAACCGTCTATTTTTTGTGCTCGGAAAATGAAAAATGGCTTTTTTGGTGCGAAGAAAAGGAAAACTTCCTCCTGCAACATTGTTCGCCATCCCATGATGCAAATGTATGCACAATATGAGCATATTATCAAAAAATATGCCTTGATTCTAGCAATAACATTGGTCATTTGACCCGAAAGCCAAAAAACCTCGAATGGGATAGGTCATTTTGTAAAGATTTTTTCAGACATAATCAATATATCAAGTTTGATATTTTTCCTTGTAACTATGTCACATAATATGACACCACGCGAAGGTTTCGCATTGTTTCAATCGTTTTTGAATATTTTATGTCCGTTTTAAACTATCGTTAAACTTTGTCGAACGGCGGGCATGGAAATTCTTAGCTCTGGGACGAGCCTCGCTAAACTTGCATTGGATCTTTCATAAAGTAGCATATTGTGAACCTAAAAATTATTTTTGTAAAAAACACATGAGCATCGGATCATGTACCAGTAGTTCATATATGACCCACTTCCTACTGATTCAACAGGAATTTATGTTTTTCACCAGGGATGGACGGAAAGGTTTTGGATCCCCCGTTGGGACATTGTCCATATAAGGTGGTCTACTATTTTTGTAAAATGTGGTGGTAGCATTTTGAATTAGCCATTTGGTGGCTGCTTCACAAAATCATCCTTTTTTGTGCTTGGAAAATGAAAAATGGCTTTTTGGTGTGACGAAAAGGAAAACTTCCTTCTGCAACAGTGTTCTCCATCCCATGATGCACATGTATGCACAATATGGGCATATTATCACAAACTATGTCTTGATTCTAGCCAAAACATTGGTCATTTGACCCGAAAGCCAAGAAACCTCGAATGGGATAGGTCATTTTTTGAAGGTTTTTTTAGACATAATCAATATACCAGGTTTGATATTTTTCTTGTAACTATGTCACATAATATGACACCATGCGAAGGTTTCGCATTGTTTCAATCATTTTTGAATTTTTGTGCCCGTTTTAAACTATATATAATGTTTTATGTTTCACTTAATTTTTATTTAAAAATGTGTAATATTTGAGTGTAGATAGATACAACTTATTTTTCTGCAAATTTTGATATATTATTTGTATGTTTTCAAATTAGAATGATTTAGTTATGATTTTTCAAAGTTTAATGAGGTAAAAGGAAAAATAGCTACGCCGACGTCGGTGTAGGCAACGCCGAGGGCAACCGTCGGCGTAGCATAGGATACACCGAGAGAAATTCTACGCCGACGGCTGCTTGGCGGGGCTGGCCTAGTCACGGTTTACGCCGACGGCCCCGACGTTTGGCCGTCGGCGTAGCGGCCGATCGACGGCGTACTCGTCCAGTCCTGTAGTGGTGGAGTCGATAGGCTGGTGATAAATTAGATAAGGAGGAGGGCACGTGATGCGTGGAGGACTTAGTCAGTTTAGCCAAGTCCATCCACCGCCTAGGTAGCTCCTATTAGGGCGTAGAAAGGGTGGTCTAGGATCTGAGCGCCGTCCAGGTAGCTTGCCAACACCCAGGCACCACCTAAGTGAAAATACTCAAGCCCGTTCCTGCTCGTCGGTTCCGCCTACCTCTTCATCGCGTTGACACCACCACCGAGGGTCCGAAACTTCTCTTCCTGGCCGCCGCCTCCACGTCTTGATGTTGTCGCATAGGCTCACCGCTGCCCATGCTGGTGACCACCGGCATGAGCGTGCCACCTCCTTCCACCTACGAGGTGTCCAGCTTCATGCACTAACCAACGTAACCAAAAGTCTGAACTGATGAAAAGGACTAGTGCAATTCACTTATACACTTCAACACCCCCTCTCATGTGTGATGGAGAGAATTCAACATGAGCAACCGGAAGAGAGCGACGGCGCGCGAAACTCATGTATGACTCAAGAGGCCTATACGTGAACATATAGGAGGCAATAACAATTTTAGGATAAATTGTGAAAACCAGGACTCAAACTCGAGACCTTATACTCTGATACCATGTCAAGTTTCATGCACTAACCAAGGCAACCCAAAGTCCGAACTAATGGAAAGGAATATAGTGCAATTCACTTATACACTTCGACATCCCCCTCTTACGTGTGACGGGAAGAAGTCAACACTTGTAACTAGAAGGGAGCGATGGCTCGTGAAACTCATATATGACTCAAGCGGCCTATATATACGTGGACACAAGGGGGCAACATCAATTTTAGAATAAATTGCGAAAGTCAGGACTCGAACTTGAAACCTTAGGTTTTAATACCATGTCAAGTTTTATGCACTAACCAACACAACCAAAAGTCCGAACTGATGGAATGGGCTAATGCAATCCACTTATACACTTCAACACACCCTCTCATGTGTGACAGAGAGAAATCAACACGTGCAACCAGAAGAGAGCGACATCGCATGAAACTCATGTATGACTCCGCTGCTCATGCCAGCTAGCGTCGTCGACACAATGAACGTAAGCGACAAGGATATGCTCACCACGGTGCACGCGTTCCATACGTACTTGTATGCGTATGTGTACAAATCCATACACATTCAATTAGGCAATACATGTTTGTACAATGGTAGATATGACTTAACTATTGTTAATCATGAATTCATAATTTGTCTATGTGACCATCATACTCTTTGTTATGAGGTGGAAGTGATGAGTTAAATTGACCATAGATAGTATTTTTTTTCTATAGTAAATCTTCTAGGTCTATATGGTTAGATATATTTGTTGAGAGAAAATTATGATTGATTTGTTGTTTGGAAAGGGGCCGGAGAAATGGGGAAGGCGATGGTGAGGTTTGGGGAGATAGAGCGGGTGCTCCCCGTGCCGCCCTAACACGGGGGGGGGGGGTCGACGTGATCCCGCCATGAACGGGAGCTCGGGTCACAACAGGAGTGTGCGCCATGAGAGCATGACAGAGAGCCATCACTACAAGGAATGTGTTATTCTATGACCTTCTCATAGTGACCGTGTTCAAAATCGTCATAGAGTTATGACGATTTCGCACCAGATGGTCAAAAGCCATTCGGAAGGTTCAAAACCTTACAAAATTATGACGATTTTGCTCAGGATCGTCATATTTTCATTAGCTCAAATCGTCATAATCTGACGAATATAGCCTACGATGTTATTTGAACCTCACTACGACGATTTAAAATCGTCATGATAGGTTAAAATTGATAGCTATACGTCGGCAATGAGGTGTTTTCTGAACGAGCCAATCGAACAGAAAGAGCCTCTCACGATCAGCCTTATCGGACCGATCTGGACCGTTCGATGTCGATCCATACGTGGCTCACCCAAAGAAGCACAACTTACACCTTGTCGTGCCCTTTGCAAACCCTATCTTCACCAACTCTTCTCTAACCTATCCGCACGCCGCCTCCCCCAACACCCGACCCAGATCGGCGGCCACCCCAGATCTCCACCCTGTGCTTCTCTTCCTCGCTGGTGACCAAGCTTCGGTGCCGCTGTCTCCTCCTCCTTCGTGCGAGCCTGTAGTTCAAGTCGGCGCGGTCCACATCATCCTCTTGGTGCATTGTCTCCTCCTTCGTGCGAGCCGACCCCAAGCAGATTGGCTTCTTCCTCCTCGCCGACGAGTCCCTCCTCGAGGCCATCGCCGACTCGCGGGACCGAGCGACGGTGGAGAAGAAGCCCGCGGGCATCTTCAGCTTCATCTTGCTCTCATCCAGCGCGGGCATCAAGGGCGGCAGGAGGATGCCATCATGGCGCCGTCGTCGCCGTCCTTGTTCTCCGGCCAAGGGCGTTAGGCGAAACCCTAGCGGACGGGCGGAGTTGGCGAAACCCTCATGGATCTGGGCGCCTAACCTCCTTCGGTCTTCTGCAGAAGAGGGCGAATCTGGCTGCTCTGGCGTCTCCGGTCGTCGAACTGGTGGGCAACATGGCTACCGATGGCCATCCTGCACCTTCATCACCCTCGGTGCTCTGGTGAGACCCTATCTAGCTCAGGACTTCCTCTGAATCTCTCTCTTCCTCCCCATCACTATCTTCGTCAGATTCTCTATGACTTCTCTTTCGTTGCAGTGTCCCTGAGGAAGGGGTCCGCAGTGGCGGGGGTAGGAAGAAGGGTGGATGCAGAGGAGGAACAGGGGAAGGACACTGTGGGGAGAAGATATCATCCATGTTAGCCGAGCATGAGAGAAGGAAGGGGATCACCTTGACCTCAAACGAGAACAGGTTCGTTCGTGCATCCTGCTTTCTTCGTTTTCTTTCTATTCGCCAGAAATTGCGATGCTGATCTAGAGTATAGGAACTTGATTGGTTGCTAGGAATGTTATTATTGATTGATCTGTGTAGCCTTTAGGTAGTTACCTACTCTAGTGGTACCAGGTTGTGAGTACATAAGTTCTTAGTTGAGCTTCCTATGTGCTCTCACTCTCAGCGTGTACTAGGAGATTAGACTATGTTCAACCTTAGATTTTATTATCCTAACAGATAAGCAAGCAAAGTTGTACTTACATATTTGATTCATTTGCAAATTGCCTTGCCTAGGAGCTAAATTGTCACAAATTATTTGACTGCGGATTCTACTGATCCACTTGTGTACTTGTGGTTAATGTAAAAAAGCAAGGTAAAAGTTATGTTGGAACATTGGGAATCTAGCTACTATCTGTGATTAAGTCATATCGTCTGAAATTGACTGGTTATATAAGGTTCTGCTTTCTACAATGTAAACCTATTGCACATATGCAGTATACTGTCTTCACTTGGGCATACAGTGTAGTAGACTTGGATCTAAGCAGCTTTTTTACCAGGACTTCTGTTAATATGCTTCTTGATTTACAATTGTACTGTCATTTCTCCTTAACTAATGTACTGTTAATATGCTTCTTGATTTACAATTGTATATTTGGGCAATTTCATTTTCACAATAATCACTTATATATGTACTTACATGCCATGGTCACACCGACCTGTTGGGGGCAAGTATATATGGTGGGCTGAACACGGTAGGGAGCTCTTGGGGGGCAGTGGAGAAGAAGACACGGAGCTTCTGGCCGGAGATGGCTGGAGATGGAGCTGCAGGAACTTCTGGAATCGCGCGACAGATGCTGGCCGGAGACAGCTTGAAGACGGCCATAGTGAAGTGTCGGAGGAATATGACTAGAGGGTGGTGTCATAGAGTCGAAGGGCATGAGAAGCTACACATCCGTGACATCCTCTATTCATTCTACATCAGCCAGACCTTATGGTAGGGTACCTACCATTTCATGCTTGTATCCTGGATTCACTATCTCTTTCAGTTGCATTAATGCCTAAAAAACTCTAAATAGTTCCAAAATGGTCCATGGTCCATGGCAAGCAGGTTTTATTGTTTCGGTGTCAAGTGCTTCTAGGTCCAGAATATTTAGGTGTCACATGCTTATAGAAGATACTCCATTGTTAAATATTGTTATTTTCAGTTAAATTGTGGCTAGGAAGTGCTTCTTGCTACATAATGTTTCGATCTTGCTTTTATAGTATCAAATCAAATCATCGCTGCATGACTTATGTGTGCATGTGTTTGACTCACAATAGCTGATGTACATGGAAGTTCTAACTGCTGATGTGCCCATTTCTATTAGCTTAACATTGATGTCAGTTTATAAGCAACTGAATTGGCAAGCATATGCTACTGTATAATTTCCTAGCTTAGTAAACTCATCTTAAGTTCATTGTATACCCAACATACTGTCAAAGTACCAATGCTGCCATGCATATTTGTTACTCACTTGCTAGAGATCTTTATTCTGTTTTTTACATTTCTTGAAGCATGCATTCTCATGGGGTAATTTCATTATTTTTCCTCTGTTTAAGTTTTGGAAAGCTAAAAAGTTCTATTTCAACACTTTAAAACAATATATATATAGTTTTATATTGGAAATAATTGTCTGCACTTTACACTTTCATGTAAACACTGCCGAGTACAACTGTTCCTACATGGTGGAGTCACACGGAATCTCGGCATCCACTGCAGATAGATTCTTGCCGGACACGTCCTCTGTGTCGCTTGGACTGGAGGGCGTCCAGGTATATGCATCTTCATCGGCTGGTGCGTCTGCGTCCTCCATCTTCCTCTTTCTCTAGTGCCCTTTGTGCTTCTTGCTGTAGATGATACCTTCTGACTTGTTTTTGTCTTCTTGTACAACACTAATGGCACTCTATTAATATGTTGTTATATGTGAATTGTATCAGTCATGTGTAACATAGATAATTTATTAGTATGCAGTTTATGCCATATCCACTTGCCTGCTTTAAATATGCCATTGTATATTCATACTGATTTGTATTAATCAGTGTGTAAATACCTATTTGCAGGAATGAGGGATGTGACACAAAAAAGATTCAGAGGGCTGATTTCTTGGTGAGCACATAGGACCTGAAGAAATGACTACTCTGATACTCAACACCAGTATAAAGTGGTTGACTTGGGTTAACTTATTGTTGCCTAGCAGATGTTGCAATTGGTGCTATTTTCTAATAAGTTAATGTAAATACTGAATTGTAATCTTGGATGTGCATTTGTGAGCCTGCTATTTGCTGATAAATTATCTGCATGTTGTGTATTTGCTGAAAATGGTGTATTTTCTTGATGTATTTGGAAACTCTCGTGTATTTTCTCGATTTATTGCATGACTGAAGCAATTCTAGAAATGAAAATGCAAATTCTAGTTAAAAAATAGCAGAAATCTGGACTGGCTGAAATGTATTTGGGCTCTAGAAAGGCTGTGGCCCAAAATATACTGTAACAAATCTGAAATAAATAAGTGGACCGTAAGAAGGCAAGGCCCAAAGGAGACAAACCTAAAAAGGCCAAGGCCTAGCAAATAAAAGGCTAGAATTATTGGGCCAGCCCATTTAGATTACTAAAATGGACTGGGCTGATTTTGATTTAAGACGATTTCATTTCGTCACAATTTTGCCACGTAGGATCGGCCACGTAGGATTTGAGCTGGCCTGGCTAGATGGTCCATGACGATATTGGATCGTCATAGACGTTATGGCGATTCAATATCGTCATAGACGGTTATGACGATTTTACCAAAAACGTCGTTATAGTTCATTTGCGACGCTCAGCTTTCGACGATCTCAAAAATCGTCATAGAATCGTCATAAACAGACTACTATGACGATTTTGTGACGAAAATTGAGGGTCATATATAGCCAGATTCCTTGTAGTGCATCTCCCGCCGACCCCTTTCGCCAGTTCAGGTCGCTATTCGTTTGTTGGTTTAGATACGGTGAGATATATCTGTTGGGATAAAATTATGATTGATTTATTGTCTGGTTTTTGCGTGCTTTTGTTTAAAATTAGTTTCCCTTGTTCTGAAAGAGCGAGCTAACTTCTATCTACAAATATAAAAGGGACAAATAATCATGTTATATGTGGGTGCGCATCCAACTGTCTATTTACTAGGGACTAATTGGATTTCCGTCACATGATATAAATACATAAAGGTATCAGCTTTATCACATAGTGTTGCTTGTCATGACTAGGTCTATCCCAAAAGGCCAAAAACAATATCTTCAATGTCTTGGCGACAAAAATATCTCAAACTTGGCAGGTTGGCATGAAAAACTAACTGATCATAGAAAACAATAGGTTGAGTCATTAGAAAATGCAAGAGCACCTTTATTGGCCAGAAGCGCCCGTCTAAGTTTGCCTTCGAACAGTTATTAATCGTCAAGCGGTATATCAGTGGCTGGAGCTCCCTACAGAAAATAAACGCACGGGCACTGAATAATAGTAATCCACGAGTAACCAACGAATAGATAGATGGTACTCATAGTGCACAAGAATATGCCATTACCCCGAACAGGAATCTCAGTCTTTCCACCTCTTCATCAGACTACAAAAGGCATGTATTTAGCCATGAACATTGAATAAATAAGAACGTTAAAAGCTACTACCTCCGTTCCACAATCTAAGACATTTTAGCAAACTAAAACAACTTACTAAAAAGACTTATATTGTGGAACGGATGGAGTAGCTTGCTAGGAAATAAAAACTTATGCATACGTCTTCGTCAGGGAGCGGATTATGTGACGGAAGATCGCCAAATGGTAGGCCATATGAGCCAGGCACGCGACCAGCAATGTATGCATTACTATCGTTGGGGTGCTTCATAGTAGATCTACAACCGAAGCAGGGACCTATATTTAAAACATGGGAGATCGTCAATTAATAGCCAGATAACCAACCAGGCACAAACACATAATAACACTGTATTTTTTCCTGAAATATAAAAGTATTTTCCCCGAAATTTCACGCCTTCAGAATGTGTATATGTATGTGATTTTGGTTGCAGATTTTTTGGAGTGCTAGAAATGTGTTTTTCGGAATTTTCAAATATAGAGCCATGGAGGTTGGGAGCTGCTCGGGGTTTTCACTATATGCATTCGTTACATATGTCTCTGCATGAACCGGTTCGAAATATTTAAAAAATGTAAAGCTCAATCGTAATGTGCAAGATGAAACAGGGGAAAACAAACAGGCTAATGCATTAATGATCATTTACTAGGGACTAGAAACAAAATCGCCTAACTTATAAGTTCAACTTACTACAAATCACAAAATGTATTCAAACAGTACATAAGTTATGAGAAAGAGTATATATAATACCATTATCAGAAGGTTCCACCATGCAGCAACAGTTCACAGTGAATTCGCCATCTCCGCTCACATGTATGAGTTCAACAAAGAACAGATTATCATTGCAAGTGTCAAAACTATCAGATCCTTTGGTCTTTGCAGTGAAATTCATATGCCAGTATGTCATATCATTTTTTCCCTCCCAAAGTGACGGCCCATCCAGAGTATCTATGGCTTCAAATGCAAGATCCTATAATCAGAATCGTGAATCTGATCAGTGACTGTGATTAATTGTTACATAAATGGGCAAGACGGTGCTTGAGGCAGGGAGAACAGAGAGCCAACCCCAAAAAGATTGTGATGGTCATTGTACTTGTGCACCACAGCTTGGGCCAATTGGTAATTCCCATCACGCATTTTATCAATTGGTTGTCCTTTCAAACGCCTCTTTGTGCCATCGGGATAGTAACGACTGTCTTGTATAAGCCTATCAACTTCAGAAAGCCCAATGCCCCTGCTCAGATTTATAGAAGTCTATATGATTAGCTAACTGTTCCTTCTGAAAAGTGGAAGAATACAGTGTGATCGATGTTATTATCAGACCAACACAGGCTTAGGGTGAATTGGTTTATGTGGAAAACAGGAATCAAACAGCCCAAAATCACCTAAATACACAGCTCATAGTAATAATAACAAACAAAGCAAGAACGGAAAAGAACATAATTCCCAAATAGGAAACTAAATTAATCTAGGCTGGTCCTTTTTTTCAACGAACTAATGCTAACTTAGCGTCATCCGTTCGTTTCCGATTCCTGTGATAATGTTTTGTTCCCTACATCATACAAGCTCTATCATATCTCTGTATTTCAATTGAAGATATGCGAACGAAGCGAGAGAAAAAAATAAATCGATGCAAGTATATATAAACAAGTTCAGAAACATCATACATTGTCAAATCGGTGTGGTCAGTGAGGTAGCGATCAATAGCCTCCTCAGCTTCATCTTTGCTCTGAAACGGTCCACCCACACGAGGAAATGTGTGGAAATATCCACTGACATCTTTGATGGTGCAAAATGTGATTCCCCAATCAAAGTCACGCTCCATCCAGATGGGTGACGAGGAAAGGCAGCGCCCTGACGGCAGCGATACCTCTGCGGTGGTGATGGACGATTCCTCCATTGCTGTAGTGCCGTGCAAATCCCTCTGCAGCGTTTGCGAAGATGTAGGCTCGGCCAAGTGCTCCTCGTTACATCTGAAGTTGAACAAACAAGCAAGCACGTAAGGGCTGGATGAGTAGCGGATGAACACCAATATCTATCCTATATTAATATTAGTAGATGATGCCTTGTGAAAAATCATCACATATATATCTACCATCCTGATAGAACTAATTTTGTTTGTCAGAGGAATAGTAGAAGCGGTCGCGCGGCCAGATTTTCCCCCAATTAACTAGGCAACTCTTAGGTTTTGTGACCATTGAAATCTGGTTAAAGGAAAATACAGGAGCTGTGTACAGCAATGAAACGCGATCATTGGGAGGCGAACGATGGAGGTCATTGGGTTCAGAGGTGCCATGAGGATTAGGGCTCGATCACTCGATGTTTTCTTTCCTCCAAAAGAGAAACGGTATGTACGCAGCCGAACGACAAGAGAATCGGGGATGGATAGTTGGCAGCATATATTACCTACTAGGAGACGAGGAAGATGATACCCTCGGTTCCGCCATGGCTCTACGTACGTGCAGGTGCAGCAACCAACGAAGACGAAGATGCCCTCTTTTATTTACAGTACCTTATTGTTTTGTGATATATGTATTCTGTTCGGGCACGTCTTCACAGTCACGTACGGTGTTATAGTTTGAGGACAAGCCGAACTGATTTGAGGGCAAACCGGGAATATATGCCGACATACGGACATATATAGTCACATAGCACATATAATACTCTGTACAATGTATTCTTATGATCTTTGTTAGTGTGCATTATTCTTGTGGACCAACCGGTTCACACAATTTTCACTATAAGCAATTTGGATAGAGAGTATTTTCTATAATAACTATACATCTCATCACGTTGCCAACCGGCAGCAAAAACAACAAAGTAGAGATATCATAATTTCGATCCTTTTGGTCATCAGCAAACTGCTCTTAAACCATAGATCTAATCAGTAGTAAACTTGGTAGACAAGAAGTCATACGAGTTCCCAACATAGACACCAGATTTTAGCTTAATCAGACACTATTTGCCTGTCTAATTTGTTCCTCTAGCAAAACTACTATGTGCTAAAACT
Source organism: Avena longiglumis (assembly GCA_030063025.1). Lineage (NCBI taxonomy): Eukaryota > Viridiplantae > Streptophyta > Magnoliopsida > Poales > Poaceae > Avena > Avena longiglumis. The sequence goes on from CP125973.1 coordinate 537,779,664, forward strand.
GTAGCAGTCTAAACTGACTAAACCACTTCTGAATCTGATGCTACACTGACCCAAATCTCAAACCAACAAACCAAATCAAAGTACTCAAAGTAAGGGGACAAACTCATCAAGTCTGAAGCCAATCCAAGCACGTTTAAGCTTCCAAATACCAACTTGAAGACACACCGGTAAGATCTCAGAAATCTGGACAGAAAACACCTCTCCTTCTAATTCCTATTTTCTCACAAGGTTGTGGTGCTCTTGTGTGGCCACTCACCCTCTCACTACAGCAGCTACGGTAGTTTGCTTGCTCGCTCTTTCTCTCTAAGTCTTAGTCACTAAGGGTGGCTAGGGTTTTCTTTCTTAACTCCTCTCTCAAGGAGCACCTCAACCATTGGATACGAACCTCGATCAACGGTTGAAACTTGTTGGACTTCACGGACCATAGTTGGGATGCCAATACACCTCAATGTGGAGGGACATGGCCAAACAAACTTCCCCTCTCGACATCATGGAGGATCTTACTGCCTACCGGCAGTCAAGCCGACGAGCCGACAACATAACTCGAATTTTCCTCTTTTCACCACCTTGGTCAGCATACACTAGTGGAGACAGGGCCTCTAGTCCCGGGCCGTAAGGGCCTTTTGTTGGGGATATGCTATATGGGTATCCTAATAGCATGTCTCTTATCCGACTAACCCGGGTGGCCCATAGTCGGTAGCATGGCCTATGGCCTGCTGGCCGGCCCAGTTAGGTGGATCCGGAAGGGAGGCCCATGTCGGATAAAGGAAGGCTACGGTGGGGTCACCAGCGTACTCGGAGCCTTGGAGTACAAGATACATAAGACTAGTGATAGACGGTGTAGGACTGTGTAACCTGTCCGGCTAGGACTTTTCCCTGTAACCCTAGGACCTGACGACTATATAAGTCGGGCCTATGGGACGTTTAGGGTGAAACAATAGATAACTTCAGACAATCTCGCACAGCGAACCTATCTCTGTAACTCGGCGTATTGCCCTTATAGTGATTTATAGCAGGAGTAGGATTCCGCAACCGTCGTGGGATCTGAACCTGGGTAAGCTGTGTTACCTCGTACCCGTCAACCGTCCGCCTTACCCCACGTCTCTAAACACGCACTGTGAGGACCCCTCCATGGCGTACTCGTCGGCAATACCACGACAGTTGGCGCCCACCGTGGGGCAAGAGGCGCTTCAGGCTCTTCAACGGGCGAGGACCAAGATCTTCGTGGGAATCGGCGAAACCGTAGCCATTGGCCGTGTTCTCTTCTCCGGCAACGTTCCGATCGTCTCTCCTGACGAATTCTGGATCCCGGCGAAAACGAACCCTACGCGGTGTTCGATCGTTCCTATCGGAGACATCCACCTCTTCATCGGCGAAACCGACTCGCGCACTAGTTCCCTGGAAGTCGGAGGAGCATCAAGACCCGCACGGACCGCCTACGGGCTGGATACGTTCGCGGAAGGATCAATGTCAGATCTCTCTTCGGAGTTTGCCGACAAAGATCACAAAGCATCAAGGCCCGCACGGACCGCCTACGGGCAGGATACGTCCGCGGAAGGATCGATGTTGGATCTCTCTTCGGATCTTGCCGACAAAGATCGGAAAAATTCAAGACCCACCCAAACCGCCCCTGTGCAGGATATAAAGGTGGAAGATCACTGCAAGTCCTCTGGCTTCGTCCGTGCGTCTGGACAGCAGAGATCCAAGTTCGTCGGCGTGGTTACCATCTTCGATTTAGCGCGATGCGTTCAGAGAGAGGGTGAAAACCCCCGCGACTACCTGGCCAGGTGGCTCCGTATACGAGCCGATCTAGCCAACTACCCCAATGATGACGCTATCTATCACTTTGTGGAAGGACTAGACCATGGCACGCTTCTCCGACATTCTCTAAGACGGCAGCAGGCGTCAGGACGCCTTACCTTTGAAGGCATGGTGAACACCGTCAACAGCTACGCGGAGGTCGAAGCGGCAGCTCAGACAGCGCTGGCGCTCATCGACGGAGCCCCTCCGGTTCAGCCACCGCCACCACCGCCTCCGGCCGTCATCGTCGCACCAGCACCACCACCTCCAGTCATCGTCGAGCCCATGCACCTCCAGCGCCCATCATCAAGGAAGTCCTAGCACCCTCCGACTTTGTCATTGACGCGCTTTATGCTGATTTCAGTGCAGATTTAGAGGAAATAGACTTCAGTCCAGAAGAGCTAGACTCCGCTATGCAGGAGATGGAGGAGGAATACTCGCGCGACTAGCAAGCTAACAACACCGTCATGTATCGAGGGGTGTTCGTCACCATCGGGACGGCGATGGATGAAGAACAACCCGGGCAAGCTCCGCCTACGACGCTGGAAAAGGGGAAGGGGCCACTTATTGCTGCTGACGTTGATCGCGCAAAGGTCATGCCTCCTCCGCCTAACCCAGTGCAGCAGCCGCAGGAACTCGGCACCGGCCCGAGCAACAACAACACCGCAAACTTGCCGCCTCCAGCATCCACGTCGGTAGCAACCCATGTCACTCCAGATGATAGATTGATGTACGGAAATCTCCTCGTCGAGCCACTAACCGTTTCTCATATCCAGAACGTGACTCAGCTTGACAAAAAGCGCCAGCAGCTGCTGGAGGAGGCGCAAGCCATCACAGAGCAAGGCGCTAAACTAGATCGAGATCTGGTCAACGTGCAGAAGTCCATAGAGAAAGCTAGAGCAATGGAGGCCGAGTACAAGACTCTGCTACAGCAGCAGAAGGCTAAGAAAGCTCCGGCTCGTTTCATCAACGGTCCTAGTGTACGACGCAACCTAGGATGGGCTCCCTCGAAGCCGGCACAAGCCAAGCCATACATTAACAGTGAAGGCAAGCAGGTGATGCCCACCCCACTCCTTAACCTCGCCGTCGCCAAGACCCTTCTGGAGCAGGATAGATCGCCTGAGGCAGTAGAACAGGTCTATGACCTAGTGACCAAGGCGGTAAAGCAGCAGGAAAAGGCCACCTCTCAAAGGCTTGAGTCTGACCCAACGCTCTGCCGATCTAGCCAGTACAAACCACCAAGGACAGATCTCCTCAGGATGTCGGGTCACGGACGGGTTCATCAGAACAAAGACGGAGGGATGCGCTCAACAGGAAGGATGCTATCCCCATATCCTCCGACCACGGAGAAAAAGCCCGACCTCGTCGTCCATCGCCACCGCCCCGATCCCCCCGGCGTCAGGAAGATTACAAGACTCACCATCGTACGGATATGCCCCCACCAAAGCAGTGCGGCATCGTCATTCGTGACAACGCGGCACAGACCCGTCATGATGAAGAGCGCCACCAAGGACACAAGAGCAGCTCACACCACGACCCTCCACGTCCGACAAGCAACCGCGATAGGCGTGAGGCGTCGCAGGAGGGTAACAGCAAGAAGGCTAACCCACCGCTACCTCCGCCTCCGTCGCTGCCAAGCAGTCACCATGGCGGAAGAGGCCCGCGTCGTTCACGCAGACTATCCCCTGTTGACAACAAGAAGAAGAACCCAGAGCCATACGACGCATGTTCGCAGATCGATAAGATCCACGAGGCCCGGGAAGGACCATACCTGGGACCACGTTGCTTTGGACCTGCAATACGGTCCGCAACTTACCCCAAAGGTTTCCGGATTGACAAGACCATCAAGCCCTATGACGGCACCGCCAAGCCAGCCACATGGTTGCAGGACTATGGCAATGCTGTGGAGATTGCCGGAGGCAACCCCAACGTTGCCGTCAAGTACCTCCCGCTAATGTTGGCGGGCACGGCCCGTCAATGGATCGACGACTTGCCGGAGAGATCTATCTACAACTGGCTGGATATGCAAGAAGCATTCACCAAGAACTTTGAGGGTACATACAAGCGTCCCTGCACTATGGGCGATCTACAGCGGTGCGTGCAAGAAAAAGACAAGACATCTCGCACCTACCTCTCCCACTGGCTGGATATGAATAATTCCTGCGCAGGAGTGCATGCTCAGACCGCCATGGCCGCCTTCATCGATGGGTTGGAAAGGGGCACATTGCTCCGACATAAGCTAAAGCGCTTGCAGGACAATCATCATCTTGACTTGAATCAGATGATTCAGTTAGCTAGTGAGTTCGCAGCTGCCGACGATGATGCTCGTGGCTCTTTGCCGGCAACGGCCGTTCCAACCCAAGCTCGGAGGAACAGCAGTACAAAGCGGAATACCGCTCCAGAAGAAAAGAAATCTACCGACATGGTCGCTATGACTTTTGCAGGACGAGGAGAAGGCGGAAAACATGGCCAAGGAAGGGGAGCTAGCCGCGGGCAGCAACGAGGAAGTGAAACCACCTCGGCGCCGCTCCACATTCCCCAAACCTACGATGAGTACAAGATATGCCGTGCCTCGTACACCTCGATGCCAACGGCAAGGCCACCCATACCAGTCGACACTGCAAGTTCGTCAACGACCTCAAGGAAGACCCGGAGTCTGGCTACAAGCGAAGTCGGATGAATAGACCGCGAGGTAAGGGCAAGGGGAATAAGAAGGAGGAGGAGTCCAAGGATTCCAGTGACATGGACTAGGACGTTGACCCCAAGCACGCCGCCAAGAGCGACGACAAGGGCAAAAACCCCTTCGCAAAGAAGGCCCCAGTCTACCACACTTTCCTTGGCACCCCCCGTCCGACAACATAAGACCTCTCTAAGGATCCCGATGGCCACTCTCCCCCCAGTTTCTCAGTACCTGTGCTGGTCGGAGGTTCCAATAACTTGGGACAGGACGGACCACCCAGACCTTGTGCCCACGGAGAACCAGTACGCCATGGTCATCAACCCATTGATTGACGGCATGGAGTCCACCAAGTGCATGGTGGATAGTGGAAGCAGCATCAACATCATGTACCTGGATACACTGCAGAAGATGAACTTGACGGAGGCAAACCTAAGGCGGACCAACACCGTTTTCCATGGCGTAGTTCCTGGTCAGGAGGCTCGGTCCCTTGGGTGCATTACACTTTAGGTAGCCTTTGGCGATGTTAATAATTACCGCCAAGAGTGCATGACCTTTGAGGTGGTCCCCTTCAAGAGCATGTACCACGTCATATTTGGCCGCGACATATTCCACACGTTCATGGCCATGCCATGCTTCGTCTACAACAAACTCAAGATACCCGGACCAAACAGCGTCATCACCGTATCTAGAAGCTTTACCAAGGCAAGGGACTGCGAGATAAATGAAGCAGCCGTTGCAGAAGCTGTCCCCTACAGCGAAGAATTCAAAGAGATCCAGAGCAAGGTCAATGACTCAGAGATGCCCGCATCAAAGAAGCAGATCTCCGACTCCGCTCATGCGTTCAAAGCCGCCATCGAAACCAAGCCGGTGGAACTTGTGGTAGGCGATGCCTCCAAGACCGTCGCCATTGGGACGAACCTGGATCCCAAATAGGAAAGCGCGCTCGTCGAGTTCCTCTGTGATAATAGGGACATCTTTGCCTGGCAACCTGCCGACATGAAAGGTGTACCTAGGGAACTTGCTGAGCACAGCCTAAACATAGATCCAAAATGTAAACCAGTGAAACAACCTCTACGACGCTTCGGAGATGAGAAGAGACGCGCCATTGGCAAAGAGATAGCTAGGTTACTTAAGGCTGGGTTTATCCGAGAAGTCCTTCACACCCGATGGGTGGCCAATCCTGTACTTGTCCCCAAAAAGGGAACCAATGAATTAAGAATGTGCGTTGATTACACCGGCTTGAACAAAGCATGTCCCAAAGATCCGTTTGCTTTGCCTCGCATTGACCAAGTCATTGACTCGACGGCTGGCTTGGAACTTTTGTGTTTTCTCGATGCATACTCAGGTTACCACCAGATCAAGATGAGGAAGTCGGACCAATTGGCCACTTCGTTCACTACCCCATACGACACGTTTTGCTATGTCACGATGCCCTTTGGGCTGAAAAACGCAGGTGCTACCTACCAGCGGACAATGCAACGTTGCCTCCACGACCAAATTGGTCGGAACGTTCACGCCTATGTGGACGATATCACGGTGATGTCTAAAAAATCAAACGACTTAATCTTCGACTTAAAAGAAACCTTTGATAATCTCCGAAAATACTACATGATGCTCAACCCTAAGAAGTGCGTCTTCGGGGTTCCAGCCGGCAAATTGTTGGGCTTCATCCTTTCCCAGCGTGGAATTGAGGTCAACCCGGAGAAAATCAAGGCCATCTTAAACATAAACCGTCCGACATGCCTAAAGGACATCCAATGACTAATAGGTTATGTTGTAGATGTTAGTCGGTTCGTCGGCCGACTTGGAGAGAAGGCTTTGCCGCTGTACAAGTTGCTGAAGAAGACGAACAAATTCACGTGGACAGACGAAGCAGATGCAGCACTGAAGCAGCTCAAGGAGATTCTTTCCTCAACGCCCATACTTGCAGCACCCGAGCCTCGTGAGCATCTGTTAATTTACATGGCGGCAACCAACCGGGTTATCAGCATCGTCGTCGTGGTAGAGCGGAAGGAACCATGTTATGAGCACGGAGTTCAACGACCAGTTTACTACATAAGCGAGGTCTTGACGGAGTCCAAGCAACGTTACCCGCACTACCAAAAGATAGCTTATGGATTTTTCCTCGCTTCTCGGAAGCTGAGGCATTACTTTCAGGAGCACCCAATCACAGTGGTGAGCAAGACTCCATTGTCCGACATTATCAATAACAGCGACGCTATAGGAAGGGTCGCGAAGTGGGGCATTGAACTTGCCGCCTTCGAGATCACCTACAAGAGGCGCGACGCTATCAAGTCACAAGCCTTGGCGGATTTTATTGCAGATTGGACGAAGATGCCAGATGCTACTCCGTTGCCAGAACCAGAGTACTGGGTGATGCACTTTGACGGATCAAAGTTGCTCAACAGCTCGGGGGCTGGTGTACTGCTACAGTCACCAACAGGAGACAAGCTACACTACGTTCTGCAGATCCACTTCGAGGTTACAAACAACATGGCGGAGTATGAAGAACTCATTCACGGACTACGTGTAGCCAAAGATATTGGCATCAAGCGCATAGTTTGCCGTGGAGATTTCGACTTGGTTGCCCAGCAGGTGGCTGGCACCTGGAATGCGCGGAACCTTATGATGGCGGCATATCGAGACGAATGGACGAGATAGCCAAGAGTTTCTTGGGCTATGAAGTCAAGTATGTGCCTAGGGAGCAAAACGAGGCGGCTGATCTGCTATCTAAGCTTGGATCAGGGCGCAAGCGAATTCCGCCAGGAGTTTTCCTAGAGCATCTACGCACACCATCCGTGAAGGGCGCCGACATCGACAACCCGGATAGAGCTGACTCTTTCGTCAACATGGTGACAAAGATCCCTCCGGCTTGGACAAAACCGTTCATGGAGTATCTCGAACACAGAACTTTTCCCGACGACAAAGTCGAAAGACGGCAAATAGTACGACGAGCAAAGGGTTATACTATAATCAATGGGCAACTCTATAAAAGGAGCACTACTGGTGTATACTTAAAGTGTGTTTCCGAACTAGAAGGTATGGAAATCCTGCACGAGATCCATCTCGAAGATTGCGGGCATCACGCCGCTCCCCGATCGTTGGTCGCGAAAGTCTTTCGGCAAGGATTCTCTTGGTGACATGAGGCGACAAGCTGGTTGAGACATGCACGGGATGCCAGTATTATGCCCGACAACCACATGTTCCTGCTGAAGAATTGCGAACAATACCAATAACTTGGCCGTTTGCAGTCTAGGGGCTAGACATGGTGGGACCGTTACAGACGGCACCGTGTGGGTTTACGCATCTGCTTGTAGCAGTTGACAAATTCACCAAATGGATATAAGCTAGACCCATTAGAAAGCTTGATGGGGCAACTGCCCTCAGGTTTGTCCGGGATCTAGTGGTGAGATTTGGTCTCCCACATAGCATCATCATCGACAACGGAAGCAACTTGTCACTCGGAGAAGTGGAGGCTTATTGCTGGGACAAAGGCATCCGAGTTGACCTTGCATTTGTGGCACACCCACAATCCAATGGTCAGGTTGACCGAGCCAATGGATTAATTCTGCAGGGAATCAAGCCACGTCTTGAGGCACCGCTACATAGAGCAGCTAGAGTCTGGGCGGAAGAATTGCCATCTGTGTTGTGGAGTTTACGAACTACACCCAACAGATCCACCGGCTACACCCCTTACTTCATGGTATACGGAGCAGAAGCCATCTTACCTTCCGACATCCTCCACGATGCACCAAGAGTTGCCGCCTACGACGAAGATGATGCTGAATAATCCAGACGCCTAGATGTGGACCTTCTCGAGGAGGAGCGCGTTTTGGCATGCCAAAGATCCGCCGTCTACCAGTAGAAGCTACACAGCTACCATAGTCGCCGCGTTCGGCATCGCTCGTTTAAAGAGGGGGATTTGGTGCTCCGACTTAAGCAGAAGAAGTCGCACAAATTATCCCCACCATGGGAAGGACCGTTCATCATAAGCAAGGCGCTGCTCAATGGGTCTTACTACCTTGTTGACAATCGTGAACTAAAGGATAGATCCAACGAGGATCATAAGCGTAAGCGACGTGACTCGGATGATGTCAACCCGGAGCTTGATCGGCCATGGAACATAGCACAACACGTCCTTTTTACACTTAGCATTTTTAATCTAATTGTGTACCTTTTATATGATCAATGAAATAAAGCTCTTTGGTTCACTCATATTTCTGAGTCTTTTACCTCCTTTAGTGTTCATTTTTGGATCATGTAAAATCTTTATGCACAAGTATTGCGTTTTGCACTTGTGAAAATTCCGCCTACGGGCGTTAGCTTAAGTTTTCTGGTCTACACGTTTTTTGTCATATTTATGTGGATTCTGGAGTAGTGAATTTCGGCACTTGTTGTCGGCGATTTTGTGTTCGGGTTAGTGACGGTGCCATTGGGCATCATCACCTAAGCGCATGGTTCCGACAACGAGTCTTCCGACTCACGAAAAGTCAAGCATAAGAACCAGAGTAATGGATAAGCCAACACTTGCTTAAACAATATATACACGTTGGGAATTAGTTCTTAAGTAGCAGGACATAACAACCATTGTTTTCCGCCTTAAGTTACATCGCCAAGTTTTCCGTGCACACACCATAGGTGAAACAAAGATTACAAAGTGTTTTTCATTCTTTGGGCGCAGGAGACTTGGAAGCAGCATCGTCACCATCCGGAGAATCACCCTCAACGCCGGAACTGTGATAAGACTCGGAGGAATCTTGGTTGACGCTGTCGATGGTGTTCCTGCGCACAAAAACATCAACGTCCACCAACTCGGCAACTCTGGTGTCATAACCCGCGAGTGATGACAAGATGGCTTCGTGATCAATCTCCTTGCCGTCATCATCCACGTCAGGGATGCTAGAGGTCACCGTGTCAATGTCGGAATCGTCGTAGTGTGCCTTCACCATTGACAGCACCATCCTTGCGCCAGCCCGTGCACATGAAGCTTTCCAGCTCGTGACACGCTCGGGGGCTCGGTGCAGAATCTCCGAGTAATTTGTCACGGAGTCCGAGGCCTTGATGTATATCTGGAGGGGCTTGGCAATCTCCTTGGCTTGGGCGATGGCGGTTTTGATGAATTTGCCGGCAAGAACCATGCATTCCTTGTCCGAAGGAGGCTAGCGGGTTAAACCCATAGGAGTTGCAAAATTCTGACAAGAAGCGCATGAGTTCAATAGACTCTAAGTATCCAGACTACAGAAATACAAGGCGGAGGATACTTACTAAAGATACTAGCCTTGGCCTGCCAGAGGGTGTCCACCAGGGATTCCTTCTCTTGTTGGAGGAGCTTAAACGCCTCGCTATGGCGATGGTTTTGCTCATCAGGAGCTTGCTTCTGATCCTTTAAGATCGCAAGCTCCTCCTTCAAGCGATTGATTTCCGTGGTGGCGGAATCCTGCAGGGCTTTCACTGAATCCTCGTGCATCTTCAACATCTCTTCCCTCTCCTTCTTAAGGATTTTGTTCTCGCTGTCCAGCTGCTGGATGTGCTTGGAGTGCTCGACAATATCCTTGGCCTTGGCGACATGTTCTGCAAGTCGGAGAAAACAAAGTACACAGTGAGTACTCGGAGATTATGGGCACAAAAATAAGACGGAGATGCGCAAAAAGAAAACAGACTCTTGTTTTTGATGATCTGTTCCTTCAAGATGGCAGTTTTACCCTTTTCGGCTTCAAGATATGTGCGCATCTTCTGGTACTTGTCGTTGGCCATGCCCCTCCGAGCATTCTCATTCTATGGTAGCAAGTATAAAGTTAAACCGTTGTTTGGTCTACTTGGAGCATCTAGTTGGAAACTTTCCACCTAGACGCTCGGGGGCTACAGCGAAAGTTTTTAACTTAGCAATATGCTTAGCTTTTCTTTAAGCATTTAGTCGGAGCTAATTTAGTTCTCAATTAGAGGCTTGGGGGCTACAGGATAAAGTTTTTAACTCAGAATCTGCTTAGCTTTTTTTAAGCATCTAGTCGGAATAAATTCAGTTACAGCTAGAGGCTTGGGGGCTACAGTATTGAAAATTATGAACAATGCGTATGCTACTCTTAAAACATCTAGTCGGAATAGTTTGTTCCATCTAAATGCTTGGGGGCTACAGTGAGAGTTTTTTCTAACTTAGTCACTCTTAGAGCATACAGATGCAAAACCTATGGTTTTCCATCTATATCCTCGAGGGATATAGTGGGATACTCATATGAAATGCAAAAGGCAAAGTAAAAACTTACATGTGCAATAATATTGAGGTTTGTAGCACTCTCGGCTAGAAGCTTGCCGAAGGAAATGCTATTTCCTCGCAAGATATCCGCTTGTCGGAGTAGCTCCTCAAGACCGCATGTCGGAGATGACGGTACTCCTCCAGGAACCAGAGTTGTGTTACTCGGCGTGAGCGCCGGGTAAACTATCTTCGGAAACTCAAAGGGTTTATGGGGAGTAGGGACACCACCTTAGGCAGAGATACCAGCTCCCACCACCGCCTTGCCGCTACCGATGGCATCCTTAGCCGGAGCTTCATCCATTTGTAAAGCAGCGCTCTCCTGCGTCTCCTGCTCGCCGACAACAGCGAGTTCGGTAGAGGCGCCAGAATCCACTTCCATGGCGGAAGGGCCTGGTGCCTCCTGGGCTTGAGAGCTTGTCGGAGCAGAGGAGGGCTTGACGGCAAGAGTAGCAGGAGCGATGGCGGGGGAGGAGTCGCGATGCAGCATGTCCCGGATATTTCTAGAAGCCCCCAAAGTTTTGGAGGACTTCTTGAGGCTGGTCGTGGCTTTCTTCCTGAAACATGCAAAGTGCATAGGTACAGGAACAAGACAGATAAACAGACTATGTCGGAGAATGAGGGGCTTACACTAGGGGGGCGCTTTGGCAAAATCCCGGTGGCTTTCTCTTTTCCGCCTCCAGGGCGGCGGTAGTCTTCTTGGAGTCTCCACCCTCCGTCTTCTTCTTCTTCTTGCCTCCGTCGGCAGCGTCAGAGGTGGAGCCCTTCCGCTTTCGCGCCAATGGGACGTCGTCGTCGGACACGACCGTGACTTCCTTCATCTTTGGATCATAGATTTGGGCAGCCAGGTTGCCCTCATATAGATCACTAAGCTGTTAAGTAAGAAATCATCGTGTTAGATAAGATGGTATTGGCAAGACGGAAAAACTGGAGCAATGTCGTACACGGAAAATAAATATCTACCTTTGGGCACTTGCCGTCTACAAACATGTCATAGGTGATGGTGAAGCCACGCTTCTTATACTTCACCTTGACGATGTCCTTCAGGCGGAGCTTGACGGAGTCGCTCGAGAAGTTATCCACAAAGATCCGGAGGGTATCCCTTCGATCACTGGTATACTCGTGCATATACTTCGCCCGATGCTGCAGAGGTTGGATTCGCGTAATGAACCAGCACATGGCTAGGTCCAAGCCGGTCAAACCCATCTCTACGAACCATTCGATCCGCCTTATTGTGCGAGAAGCGTCAAGGTCGGAGGGAAGGGAGGCATGGGATCTCCATGTGGAAACTTCAGCGGCGGCTCCATCTGCAAAGTCCGCGTACGTCACTTCTCGGCCCGCCAAAGGAATGTCGGGGCCGTAGAAGTACGTCCGCTGTCAATTCTTGCAGGACTCGTGGCCGACGATGTCGGGGAACAGCCGGCCAGGTCGAATCTTGAAGCTTACGGTGCCACAGTTCCTAAACTCCTCCCTACTATGTCCGGCTTCACGTTTGATGGTGAAGAAGTACACGAACAAGTCTAACCTAGGCCTTATCCCTAGGTAACCCTCATAAAGTTCCACGAAGTTTCTAAGCACTAAGATGCTATTGTGGGAGAGGTTGTGGTTCAAGACGGAGAGAAAGAAGTAGGAGATGGGCAAGGAAACACCGCGTACCAGCTGAGCCTTGAGGTACACCTTTTCTCTGACTTGGGGAGAAGGTATCACCTCGCCGGCCGGCGCCGCCCGCCAGGCAAGCCCCTCTGTCGCGGGGAGGTAGCCTTCGACGACCATCTCCTGGATGCCGCGGTCGGTGATGTATGAGCCACGCTAGTCGCCCTTGTGCGAGTCTGGCTCTTCTTCCAGTGATTCCAGCGCCGCCAGATTGTGGTTGCCGCCGATGGTCTCGATCACCGCCGATGCAGGGATGACCAAGCCCTCTGGAGGCACGATGACGGAGCTCGCCGTCTTTGCCGTGGCTTCGCTCGACGCCGCCATTGATGGGGAGGAGCTGCTGCTGGCCATGGGGTGTTGGAAGGGTGCGACTGACGCAGATGGAAGCTAGGGTTTTCGAGGTTTCTCGCGGAGAGCTCGAGGAGGCGTGCGGCTGGAGGAAGAAGACGATGACGCGAGAGAATGAGGTAAAAAGTGGAAAGTGTCCCACGGTTACTATTTATCATACTCTACGTCAATATTCGTGCAGCTAATCGGACGGTTGCCGCATAGACGACGTGTTCGTGAACGTGCGCGGTAATTTCGCCACGTCTCCAACCGCCGTCGCCAACGGTTCGTATCGCTCGCACGGGAAAATCGGATATGATTGCGTTCTCTGCATGTGTGAGTTACGAGGCGTCGCTGACCTAATCCTACGTCACCATAACTGACACGGGTAGATGATCCGTCGCGTCGAAGATTCCGGCATGGACGGATTTAATCCGACTACGGAAGAGTACGATGGAAGATTTAGCATTTCTCTGTCTTACAAATCAAAGACGGAGAAAAACCTTGCAGGGTTCTTTGGGAGGACTACAATATGTTGCTTGATGATTTGCCGACATCCATCTAGACGGAGCATTCCACATGGAGAGGCAAGACGGCGCAAGATCTCGGAGTTCCCCGGGGGCTACTGTTGGGGATATGCTATATGGGTATCCTAATAGTATGTCTCTTATCCGACTAACTCGGGTGGCCCATAGTCGGTAGCATGGCCTATGGCCTGCTGGGCGGCCCAGTTAGGTGGATCCAGAAGGGAGGCCCATTCCGGATAAAGGAACGCTACGGTGGAGTCACCGGCGCACCCGGAGCCTTAGAGTACAAGATACACAAGACTAGTGATAGACGGTGTAGGACTCTGTAACTTGTCCGGCTAGGACTTTTCCCTGTAACCCTAGGACCTAGCGACTATATAAGTCGGGCCTATGGGAGCCTTTAGGGTGAAACAATAGATAACTTCAGACAACCTCGCACAGCGAACCTATCTCTGTAACTCGGCGTATTGCCCTTATAGTGATTTATAGCAGGAGTAGGATTCCGCCACCGTCGTGGGATCTAAACCTGGGTAAGCTGTGTTACCTCGTACCCGCCAACCGTCCGCCTTACCCCATGTCTCTAAACACGCACTGTGAGGAACCCTCCATGGCGTACTTGTTGGAGATATGCCCAAGAGGCAATAATAAAGTGGTTATTATCATATCTTCATACTTATGATAAATGTTTACATACCATGCTATAATTGTATTAATCGGAAACATTAATACTTGTGTGATCTGTAAACATAAAAGAGTCCCTAGTAAAGCCTCTTGTTAAACTAGCTTGTTGGTTAATATAGGATCAAGGTTTCCTGATCATGAACATAGATATGTTATTAACAACAGGGTCATATCATTAGGAGAATGATGTGATGGACATACTCCTATAGTTAAGCGTAGCATAAAGATCAAGTCATTTAATATAGTTCATTTGCTATAAGCTTTCTGATACATAGTAACCTAATTCCTTCGACCATGAGATCATTCTTATCACCATCACCAGAAGGATGCTTTGATGACATCAAACACCACACCGTAACTGGGTGGCTATAAAGGTGGCATTGAGTGTTCGGAAAGTATGGGTTGAGACACATGGATCAAGAGTGGGATTTGTCCATCCATATGACGGATAGATATACTCTGGGCCCTCTTGGTGGAATGTCATCCAATTAGCTTGCAAGCATGTTACTGGCTCACAAGGGATCACATACCATGGGAACGAGAAAAGAGTACTTGTCGGTAAAGAGGTTGAACTAGGTATGCAGAGATACCAACGATCAAAACCTCGGATAAGTAATCTATCGTGAGACAAAGGGAAATTGGTATCGTATGTAAGTGGTTCATTCGATCGCAAAGTAATCGTAGAAATATGTGGGAGCCATATGAATTTCCAGATTCCTCTATTGGTTATTGATCGGAGAAGTGTCTCGATCATGTCCGTATAATTCACGAACCGTAGGGAGACACACTTAAGGATTCAATGTTGTTGAGTAGTTATGGAATGATGAGTAAGAGACCGAATGTTGTTCAAAGTCTCGGATGGGATCCGGGATATCACGAGGAGATCCGGAATGGTCCGGAGAATAAGATTCATATAAGGAAAGTCCTGTTTCGGAGTTGGGGAATGATTCCGGTGTTTTCATCGGGAATGTTCTAGAAGGGTCCGGAAGGTCCAAGACTCAGGAGGAAGGGTACATGAATGTGTCATGACAATGTGTAATGGTTGCATCATGTACTGGGTCACTTGGCTGGGCAAAATAAAGGGAGAAATCAAATCCTAGTTTGAAAGTCAAACGCCAATTTGAAGAAGTCAAACGACAAGTTTGCTTGGTGGAGGGAGAGTAGGAAACCTACTTGGGGAGGAAGTCTACTCCCTCCACCCGCCGGCCAAGGAGGAGGAGTTGGAGGAGGACACCCTCCTCCCAAGCCACACCCTCCCACCTATACAAGGAGGGGCAGGGCTGCCTCTCTCCCACACACCTAAAAACCCTAGCCTCCATGTCGCCGGCCACCTCCAAGCCGCCGCTGCCTAGGGCCTCCTCTAACTCGGCGAGTTTGGGTTTCCTCAAACCCTAGCCGCCGGCCAAGACCTGCCCTTGGTGCCCTCTAAACCCTAGATCACCAATGACTCTCTCATACTCCACCATACTCGCTCCGGGTTAAGGCAAAGCCATGCGAGATCTCCCCTCTACTTCCGGTACCACGCCGTCGTGCTGCCGGAATCGCGAGGAGAGTGCTACAACCTCTGTTGCCTGCTGGAACAAGGGAGAGGAAGGTCTTCATCGAGTATCGAACGTGTGACCGACTACGGGAGCGCTGCCGGAACGCAGCGCCAGAAGGATCGTCTACGCGATCTTGAGATCGGCAAGTGTACGACTACATCACCCACGAGAATCTGCTCTCGTTAACCGCTTTGGATCTTTGAGGGTTAGTATTATATCGACTCGTTGCTACAATCTAGTAGATAGATCTTGGCTTGATCATATATTAGATCTTGATTGTGTGTTCATGCGGTAGAATTTTTTTGTTTTCCATGCTACGAACC
Source organism: Avena longiglumis (assembly GCA_030063025.1). Lineage (NCBI taxonomy): Eukaryota > Viridiplantae > Streptophyta > Magnoliopsida > Poales > Poaceae > Avena > Avena longiglumis. Next base: position 537,795,443 of record CP125973.1, read on the forward strand.
CCTACAGTGGTATTAGAGCCGTGTCTATATGTAGATCTGTTGCACGAGTAGAACACAATGGTCATTATGGGCGGTGGTTCTTTTATTATAAGTTGCTTCTTGTGTACTTTGCATCTTGCGGTATGGTGGGATGAAGCGCCCCGGCCTAACCTTACATGACATTGTTCATGAGACTTGCTCCACGCTCAACATGCAACTTGTATTGCATAAGTGGCTTTGCGGGTGTTTGTCTCTCCCATCATAGTAAAGATTCAATTTACAACGGGCACTTGATAGTTCAAGCATCAACGTTGTGGTTCTTGTTCATAAGCTAGAACGACACTTATTGAAAGCCCCAAACCACGTAAAATATGCAAAGAAAATTAGAGGCGTCTAACTTTGTTTTGCAGGGGTGTGTTGTGATGTGATATGGCCATGATTGTGATTATATATGATGTATGCAATTTTCCTTATTGTAAGTTGGCAACCGGCAGGAGCCATATGGTTGTATTTTAAATTCCGTTAAGACCCGCGTGTCTATTATTCAAAGTAGTTGTAATAGTTGATGCTGGTGGATTACAACCATGAAGCGGTGCCATTGACCTTGACGCCATGCTGGTGATGATGGAGATCATGTTCGTGCTTGAATATGGAGATCGGAAGCACAAGAAGAAAGGCCATATCATATCACATATTATGAATTGCATGTGATGTTAATCCTTTTATGCATCTTGTATTACTTAGTTAACGACGGTAGCATTATAAGATGATCCCTCAAGCACACAACTTCAAGTTTTAAAGTGTTCATCCTTAGTAAGCACCGTTGCTGAAGCTCGTTGTTTCGAAGCATCACGTGATGATCGGGTGTGTTAGATTCTGCGAGTGTATACAACGTGAGCAAGCCATATTTGCTCATGCGAAAGCTAAGGTTTGATCTTGACGAGCCTAGCATGTACAGACATGGTCTTGGAACACGGATCACCGAAAGGTAAAGCATGAGTCATATAGTAGATATGATGAACATGTTGATTGTTCGCCATTGAAGCTACATCAACTCTCGTGATGATCGGTTTTGATGTGGTGGATTTGGTTCGTGTGATCACTACAACAATGCGAGGGATATTGTTTTGAGTGTGATTTCAACAGCAATTTGTTTAAAGTTGAACACTATTTATCATAAATTAAATCAAAGTGAATTTGCATAGTTGTTGTAGTCATTGGCATCCGTTTACCACCTTGCGCTTAGTTATAATTGAGATGATAGAACTATAGAATTTTGGTTAGTTACTTTAAGAACTGGTATCGTATTGTTTTGAAGTGTTAATCTAAAGTTTAAAAGTCCCATTGCAAACTTTCAGTAAGTTTCGATTACTCTGTGAAATTTAATAGTTGGTATTAAATCAAGAGTAACAATTCCAGTTTTAGTATATAAGTATCATGTTTATCTTCATGATTCTTGATATTCAAAGGATTGTCTTAATATCAAGGTTATCTAGGATCTGAAAGAGTTGTTTCAGAAACCATGATGTGTGGAAGATATTGTGATATCTGAAACGAAGTTTTGGTTGCAACATGATAGAGTATAATATGGCAAAAGTCATGTTCTCATATTTGATGAGAATTTGCAAAAGGTTGGAGACACTAGTTGTCCTAAACCTCCAAAAGGTTTTGGAGAGCAACATTATACTCGCGATTCACCGTTATAACCTAAAAGTAGCTTGATCATGGATAATTCCATGATAAGTGTCACATCCCAAGATTTTCCAAATCTTGCTATGTGAAAAATAAATGAATAAAATAAAATTTTGTTGATTTTCAGGGTGAGAAGAAACTTTTTGAATCCAATTGGAAACTTTCAAAACCTATTTGCATCAAATAAAATCTTAAAAGGTTTTAAAAAGTTAAATAAATAATAAAGCTAAAAATATTTGGAAATTATTATTTTGGATATTTTAATAAAAAGATTTGGTTTTCAAAGGAAAAGATAGATTTATAAATAAAGATTATTTTATAAAGCCAAATTAAAACTTGGCCAAGCTTTTGAAATAAAATGTTTTGTTTTGATTAAAAATAGTAAAGGTTTATTTAAATAAAATAATAAGGATTTAATATCCAATTTTATTTAAATAAAAGGTTTTACCATTTTAATTAAAACATCAAAACTTATTAAATTATTTTAAATAAGTTTTCCAAGTATTTTATATTCTCAAATAAAACCTACTGAAGTGTTTTGGTTTTATTTTAGATTTTTCAAAATAAAGATTTTAATAAAACAAATCCTATTTGAGTTAAATGAATAAGGTCTATTCATTTAATTGTTATTGAACCCTAAAATAAAATGTTATTTTATTTTAAAACAAGTTTTCCATTTCCAAATAAAACCTACTGATTTGGTTTTGAAAATATTTGTATTTCAAATGGAGATTTTATTAAATAAATCAAATCCTATTTGATTAAATAACTAAAGGTCCATTTTATTTGATTAATGAATGGATCCTAAAAAGAATAAAAATATTATTTTATTTTGGGATTTGGTTTATGTTGATAAACAGAATCAAAAACTCATTACAAGTGTGGTGATTGTTTGAATTGTTTGAATGTTTGATGGTTTGATTGAATTTCAAAAACAGAAATAGGAATGGAAAAAGAGAAAATCTTTCTGAATAAAAAAAAATTTGCACAAGGTCGACCCAGCCCAGCCGGCCCAACTAACCCAGCAACAGCCCACCTCTCTCCCCAGCGAACCGTTCTTTTCTCACTCAGGAACTTACCCGCACAGAGGATGATGACTGGACCCCACACTCACACTCTCTCTCGCCGACAACCAGGACCCACACATTGTTCATCGTCTCCACCCTGCGACCACTTCCTTCCCCCGTTTCTGCATTGATCTCGCGGGAGTAATTCTCGTCAATGCAGCGAGTAATGTCTGTCATCAATCACGCTCGGTAACTCGCCTGCGTTCCCTCTCTCTTTCCCCTCTCTCGCCCGACCCTCTATGCCTCAGAGCTGTTCCAATTCGGAGCCACATCACCTCTGACTCCGGCGAGCTCCGCGGGAAATTCTGGCCACACCTCGCCGTCCCTCAACTCCCTCTGCACGCGAGCTTGTTCTACATCGCCTGGCGTACCTCCCAGCGTCAACTGCTTGGCCGCGGCCACACCAGACGCTCGGCTTCGTCAACTTCTGAGCACCACCGACGTTGCGACTACTCCGGCGAAACCTCCCTGGTAAGCCATACCGCCCCGAACCCTCTCAATGACACTCCCTTACTCCCCATGCTCGTACTCATCTAATGCTCCCTTCCACTTGCCTCGGCGCGACCTGCAACTCCGTCCCCGACAACCTCCAGAGGCACCCGCCGCTCGCAGCAACTCCGGCGAGAAATTATCACTACCCTCGTACGCCCCCTGCTTCCCCGAGAGCACGTTGAGCATCAACATTGTTCAGCGAACCAGGTGAGCACCCTCTCCCTCCTTCTCGCTTCCTGTAACGCCGGCGACGCCACTGTCAAGCCGCCGCCGCTTGTGCGTCGAGTCCGGGCCGCTTTGGTCGGGCCTTTGAGCCGTTAGATCCAGATCGGAGCGATAGGATAGTTCACTTAAGCGAAAGGGTATGCGATGATCTGAGCCGCACATGCCCCTTTTAATCCCGTGGTCTGTATCGCTCGATCCACACGAATCGGTACCGCCCAATAAGAAACAGCCACGTGGCCTGTAGTTGATTTAAAAGACAGATTTGATCTATTAGATTTCCAATTTTGTAAATTGCACAACATTTAAACCACACGTCCAAATTTTGCAAACTTTATATTATTGGAATCAGCAAGACAAGCCCTAGCCAACCATGCCTTTTTTTTTTAGCAAAAAGCTTCTGGAAAAATGGTTGTTTTTACAGAAACATTTGTATGCTTGTTTAGATTATAAAAATTGTTCTAAAATGTTTTTGGGGATAAAATCTTTGGAAAATGGTGTGATTTGAACCTACTAACATTAGGAAACACTTTGTGGATTCAAAAATGAATTTGGTGAAAAAAAATAATGATTCTTTGATTTAAAACCATTTCTAGTCAAATAGAAATGTGCTTTATTTATTAAAATTGATTTTGAAGGAAAAATTTTGGGAAATGTTTTGTTTTAAAATCTCTGACCCCAAACACCAAGTTTTTTGATTTGAAAATGTATTTGGTAAACCCTATAGATTAATGCCTTAGTAAAAATATTTCTACACCACATAAAATGATACTTTGTTTTGAAAATGGTTTAGGAAATGAAACCTTTTGCAAATGACTTTGCCGCTTTACAAAATGACCATTAGGTGTTTTCAAATGTTTATAACCCAATAGGAACCACTTTTTCAAACAAAACAAAGCTTGGCATGCTTGCATGCATTACTTTGACTTTGCTATTTTATGTGTTGTTTTGCTTGATTGGTAGATTGAGTTTGTGCCTTGCTTGATTGAATTGTAGTGGCTTGAAGAGTGTGATTGTTGCAAGGACAAGGAGTGAACCTATAACCTACCAAAAAGGCAAGTGATGCTTCATACTTTTGTCCCATTACTTTCACTATGCATTAGTGATTTTCTCTAAGTAAAACTTGCATGGAAATTTTGCTAAGTATAAGCCTTACTATAGGAAAACCTAGTAGATGAAACCTTAGTAGAAATCTTCCTAAGTTAAGATTCCTATTACTATCATGCTTAGCTTAACTAATAGAAAACAAGGGTGGAAATATATTCATACTATGGAAAATTTCTAAGTCTGAGGACTTATGTTTTTCTTAATAAAACAACTAAGTCAATGAATCACCTGGGTGGAATGGGACTTGATTGGTGGTTTTTGGTTGAGTGGTTCACAAGGCCCATGTTTATGGTTGACCTTGTGTATCTCACTTGTGGATGTCCACCCAGGAACAAAGAGATTTGAGATGTCAAATGTTGAGAAGCTTCAAGTGCAGCCACTTGGCATTATGGGCTTTGCCTAGATCATATAGGTTGCAAGAACTTAGCCATATGGACAGATGGTGGTAGAATTTGATAGGTTGGAGCACGCCCATTTTGGTCTAAGGGAAAGCTTCTGAAAGATCTTGTCTTGGGAAACCAATTCTTGTGGGGAAAGTGCACCACCTCTGCAGAGTGTAAAATCTAAGTACTTAGCCATGTCCCTGGTAAAGGACAATTTGAGCATCAAGACATGGAAGCAATCAAGAATCTCATCATTCAAATTTCTAAGTTAAAACTTGTGGGTTGAACAAGGGTTAAAGGATCTTCAATCTATTATTGAGAAAAATGTTTTTGTCAAGCAAATACCTAGCGTTTTCAAATGTTAAGGAAAAATATATTTTGAGCAATGCAAGCCTCAACTCCACTTAGCCAAATGCATATAGATGATAGACTCCACTATATCACCATAGTATCACTTGCCAATACAATTCAAATGTATTGACCCTTGTGGCTGTAACTTGTTATGTTGCAGGTTTGATTGTTTTTAGTGAAGATTGATTGATTAGGATTACAAAGTCTACAACCAACATGTCTGCCTGTGGCACTTTGAAGATGAAGGACTCCATGCTTATAGATTTCTGCTGCAATGTAATGTAATAGCCAAATGAGCTATGTAAGATGTAATAAAATTATGTTATTCCTGGTTATAAAGTTATATTATGACCATTGTTTCTTGATATTACAGCTTAACTGTGGATGCTAGCTATTGATCTAGGGACTAGCATTGTAAACACAGGGGACTCCACCTTATATTGTTTAAAGGTTGGGACACTCCCTCTACAGATGGTATCAGAGCATTGTGTTGCCTGTAGGATTTGTAAACCTAGGATTGGACAAAAACCCTTAGAAAAATAGTAGTTGTATTTGTTCCAAAACTTATTTACAAACAATCTTGTAAACTCTTTCCTCAACCATTTTGTTTTCAACTCTACATCTCATCTACTTCAACTTGATGGAAAAACCTACCCCATGACCAAAGACTACACCATGTGCAAAGGACTTCATCAACTCTAATGACTTCAACATCTTCAACTCTAATGACTTCAACATCTTCAACTCTAATGACTTCAACTTCTTCAACTCTAATGACTTCAACATCTTCAGCATATTCACCAAGGATTTCCAACTTGGATACCACTAAGGACTACAAGTGAGACAAGGAAATCTTGCTCAAGATTTGGAGACTAAGGAAACACAATTAGAAGGAACCATCATCACCTTTGAAGTTTTGAGACCAAGAGTTTTTCTCAAGGAAACCATGATCTCATGCAAAGAAGAATCAACCAAGAAGGATGGAAAGATCACAAGTGAACCATATAGATGGACCACCATATTTTAGTTAAGTCAAACACACCAACTTATGTGGTGTAACAAAATTATTTTTGTTTGCCTAAAAATATGCTTGAAACTTGTTATTGAATGGAATGTTTGTTTGTGATTGCTTACACATTGCTTGAGTGAATTGTGATGTGTGTGATTAGAACACTTACTTAGAAAATCTTTTGCCTATTATAATCCCAATCCAATCCAAACAGATGACTTCTCCAAGAAACTCCAACATCAAGGATGGTGACAACAACAACAACCAAGAGGACAACATAAGAGAACTTATAGAAACCCAAAACAAGTTGAGCCAAGAGACAACTCAGCTTTTAGCCAACAACAATGGACTAGACCCAGCCATACAAAGGATTTTGAAACTTCAATCCCAATTGTTGCAAGGATTGGTTACTCAAGTTATCAACATGAGAGAAAACTTTTCCCAAAGAGCTAATGACAACAAGGATGACAAAGATGCTATTTTAGAAGGAACCCAAGCTAGTAATACTTGTGGATACAAGGATCATGCATCCAAGGAGCATGAAGATCAATGCCCCAAGAAGAGAGAAAGATCTCCCACCTATGAAGAACATGAACTAGAAGAACTCCTAGCTTTGGAGAGACCCAAAAAGAAGAAGAAGAAGAAGAAATGCCCCAACCCTAACAAGGAGGATATTACTCAAGTGCAATGTTACAATTGCAAAGAGATGGGACACTATGCCAATGAATGCCCAGAAAATAAGAAGAACCAAGGAAACAAACAAGAAGAATTGTTTCCCAAGGAAAAGAAAGATATCAGCCAAGTGATGTGTTTCAAATTCAAGGAACTAGGCCACTATGTAAACAATTGTCCAGAAAAGAAGAAGAAGAAGTTAAACAAGCCTATGAAGGATCTCAACCTTGGCCCATGAGTCAAGTGTGGAAACAAAGGACACTATGCAGAAGGTTACCTAGAGAAGTTTTCCCCGGGATCCCAAGAAGACAATATGTAATTTTTGTTTGAAAATATTTTTAAGGGTGGTAGTACCCTAGTTGTTTTGAGCCTACTTGTAACCCTAGCCTCCCCAAATCTCGGGACGAGATTTATTTTAAGGGTGGTAGACTGTCACATCCCAAGATTTTCCAAATCTTGCTATGTGAAAAATAAATGAATAAAATAAAACTTTGTTGATTTTCAGGGTAAGAAGAAACTTTTTGAATCCAATTGGAAACTTTCAAAACCTATTTGGATCAAATAAAATCTTAAAAGGTTTTAATAAGTTAAATAAACAATAAAGCTAAAAATATTTGGAAATTACTATTTTGGATCTTTTAATAAAAAGATTTGGTTTTCAAAGGAAAAGATAGATTTATAAATAAAGATTATTTTATAAAGCCAAATTAAAACTTGGCCAAGCTTTTGAAATAAAATGTTTTGTTTTGATTAAAAATAGTAAAGGTTTATTTAAATAAAATAATAAGGATTTAATATCCAATTTTATTTAAATAAAAGGTTTTACCATTTTAATTAAAACATCAAGACTTATTAAATTATTTTAAATAAGTTTTCCAAGTATTTTATATTCTCAAATAAAACCTACTAAAGTGTTTTGGTTTTATTTTAGATTTTTCAAAATAAAGATTTTAATAAAACAAATCCTATTTGAGTTAAATGAATAAGGTCTATTCATTTAATTGTTATTGAACCCTAAAATAAAATGTTATTTTATTTTAAAACAAGTTTTCCATTTCCAAATAAAACCTAATGATTTGGTTTTGAAAATATTTGGATTTCAAATGGAGATTTTATTAAATAAATCAAACCCTATTTGATTAAATAACTAAAGGTCCATTTTATTTCATTAATGAATGGATCCTAAAAAGAATAAAAATATTATTTTATTTTGGGATTTGGTTTATGTTGATAAACAGAATCAAAAACTCATTACAAGTGTGGTGATTGTTTGAATTGTTTGAATGTTTGATGGTTTGATTGAATTTCAAAAACAGAAATAGGAATGGAAAAAGAGAAAATCTTTCTGAATAAAAAAAAATTTGCACAAGGTCGACCCAGCCCAGCCGGCCCAACTAACCCAGCAACAGCCCACCTCTCTCCCTAGCGAACCGTTCTTTTCTCACTCAGGAACTGACCCGCACAGAGGATGACGACTGGACCCCACACTCACACTCTCTCTCTCGCTGACAACCAGGACCCACACACTGTTCATCGTCTCCACCCTGCGACCACTTCCTTCCCCCGTTTCTGCATTGATCTCATGGAGTAATTGCCAATACAATCGGAGTAATGTCATCATCAATAACGCTCGTTAACTCGCATGCGTTCCCTCTCTCTTTCCCCTCTCTCGCCCGACCCTCTATGCCTCAGAGCTGTTCTAATTCGTAGCCACATCACCTCTGACTCCGGCGAGCTCCGCGGGAAATTCTGGCCACACCTCGCTGCCCCTCAACTCCCTCTGCACGCGAGCTTGTTCTACATCGCCTGGCGTACCTCCCAGCGTCAACTGCTTGGCCGTGGCCACACCAGACGCTCGGCTTCGTCAACTTCTGAGCACCACCGACGTCGTGACTACTCCGGCGAAACCTCCCTGGTAAGCCAGACCGCCCCGAACCCTCTCAATGACACTCCCTTACTCCCCATGCTCATACGCATCTAATGCTCCCTTCCACTTGCCTCGGCGCGACCTGCAACTCCGTCCCCGACAACCTCCAGAGGCACCCACCGCTCGCAGCAACTTCGGCGAGAAATTATCACTACCCTCGTACGCCCCCTGCTTCCCCGAGAGCACGTTGAGCATCAACATCATTCAGCAAACCAGGTGAGCACCCTCTCCCTCCTTCTCGCTTCCTGTAACGCCGGCGACGCCACTGTCAAGCCGCCGCCGCGCATCAGAGTCCAGCGCCGCCAGTTTCTGGTCGGGGCACTAAGAGCCGTTAGATCCAGATCGGAGCGATATGATAGTTCACTTAAGCGAAAGGGTATGCGATGATCTGAGCCGCACATGCCCCTTTTAATCCTGTGGTCTGTATCGCTCGATCCACATGAATCGGTACCGCCCAATAAGAAACACCCACGTGGCCTGTAGTTGATTTAAAAGACAGATTTGATCTATTAGATTTCCAATTTTGTAAATTGCACAACTTTTAAACCACACGTCCAAATTTTGCAAACTTTATATCATTGGAATCAGCAAGACAATCCCTAGCCAACCATGCCTTTTGTTTAGCAAAAAGCTTCTGAAAAAATGGTTGTTTTTATAGAAACATTTGTATGCTTGTTTAGATTATAAAAATTGTTCTAAAATGTTTTTGGGGATAAAATCTTTGGAAAATGGTGTGATTTGAACCTACTAACATTAGGAAACACTTTGTGGATTCAAAAATGAATTTGGTGAAACAAAATAATGATTCTTTGATTTAAAACCATTTCTAGTCAAATAGAAATGTGGTTTATTTATTAAAAATGATTTTGAAGGAAAAAATTTGGGAAATGTTTTGTTTTAAACTCTCTGACCCCAAACACCAAGTTTTGTGATTTGAAAATGTATTTTGTAAACCCTATAGATTAATGCCTCAGTAAAAATATTTCTACACCACATAAAATGATACTTTGTTTTGAAAATGGTTTAGGAAATGAAACCTTTTGCAAATGACTTTGCCGCTTTACAAAATGACCATTAGGTGTTTTCAAATGTTTATAACCCATTAGGAACCACTTTTTCAAACAAAACAAAGCTTGGCATGCTTGCATGCATTACTTTGACTTTGCTATTTTATGTGTTGTTTTGCTTGATTGGTAGATTGAGTTTGTGCCTTGCTTGATTGAATTGTAGTGGCTTGAATAGTGTGATTGTTGCAAGGACAAGGAGTGAACCTATACCCTACCAAAAAGGCAAGTGATGCTTCATACTTTTGTCCGATTACTTTCACTATGCATTAGTGATTTTCTCTAAGTAAAACTTGCATGGAAATTTTGCTAAGTATAAGACTTACTATAGGAAAACCTAGTAGATGAAACCTTAGTAGAAATCTTCCTAAGTTAAGATTCCTATTACTATCATGCTTAGCTTAGCTAATAGAAAACAAGTGTGGAAATATATTCATACTATGGAAAATTTCTAAGTCTGAGGACTTATGTTTTTATTAATAAAACAACTAAGTCAATGAATCACCTGGGTGGAATGGGACTTGATTGGTGGTTTTTGGTTGAGTGGTTCACAAGGCCCATGTTTATGGTTGACCTTGTATATCTCACTTGTGGATGGCCACCCAGGAACAAAGAGATTTGAGATGTCAAATGTTGAGAAGCTTCAAGTGCAGCCACTTGGCATTATGGGCTTTGCCTAGATCATATAGGTTGCAAGAACTTAGCCATATGGACAGATGGTGGTAGAATTTGATAGGTTGGAGCACGTCCATTTTGGTCTAAGGGAAAGCTTCTGAAAGATCTTGTCTTGGGAAACCAATTCTTGTGGGGAAAGTGCACCACCTCTGCAGAGTGTAAAATCTAAGTACTTAGCCATGTCCCTGGTAAAGGACAATTTGAGCATCAAGACATGGAAGCAATCAAGAATCTCATCATTCAAATTTCTAAGTTAAAACTTGTGGGTTGAACAAGGGTTAAAGGATCTTCAATCTATTATTGAGAAAAATGTTTTTGTCAAGCAAATACCTAGCGTTTTCAAATGTTAAGGAAAAATCTATTTTGAGCAATGCAAGCCTCAACTCCACTTAGCCAAATGCATATAGATGATAGACTCCACTATATCACCATAGTATCACTTGCCAATACAATTCAAATGTATTGATCCTTGTGGCTATAACTTGTTATGTTGCAGGTTTGATTGTTTTTAGTGAAGATTGATTGATTAGGATTACAAAGTCTACAACCAACATGTCTGCCTGTGGCACTTTGAAGATGAAGGACTCCATGCTTATAGATTTCTGCTGCAATGTAATGTAATAGCCAAATGAGCTATGTAAGATGTAATAAAATTATGTTATTCCTGGTTATAAAGTTATATTATGACCATTGTTTCTTGATATTACATCTTAACTGTGGATGCTAGCTATTGATCTAGGGACTAGCATTGTAAACACAGGGGACTCCACCTTATATTGTTTAAAGGTTGGGACACTCCCTCTACAATAAGGGTGAATATTTGATGTAGGAAAAATGTTTACTACACCAAGAGATTACTAAAGAAAAGAATTTGAAAGAACACCAAATATTTGATGATGGAAATCTACTTCAAAGTGCAAGTGCAAAGACATTGGTATTTAACTATACACTCTTTGGACTATGTGTCATGTGTATGGATCCACTATTGATGTTGATAGATTCTTTCAAATAGAAAAAGAAATACTGAAAGAGAATCTCATAAATATATGGCAGAAAAGAAAAGACTAGAATTGTTCAGTTTAGGTATATAAAGGATATACGTGTTATGGCTATATTCTTTGCTTGTTAAATAATGTGGTTCTTAAGTATTTGATACTGAATTTGTTGGTGTGAATCGTCATACGAAACAACACAATTCATGAACTACAATGGCCTAAGTAACTAGCAAAAGAATATGTGATGATGTTCATCGAGAACAAATAAAGGGTTATTATGCTGCTCGTTAAAAGCTTGCCTTCAAGATTTGTTTTATCAGGTATTATGAGAACAAAAGGGTTGTTCAAATAATTGCCATAATCCATAAAAGATGGATGATTTACAAATCTCGTTGGAGAAATCGCATCCATAAAACTAGTGCTAAAAATGTCGAAAGACAAATTGATTAAAAGATCACTTAGGAAGTGACATCGCTGTTTAAATTATATTGGAAAGAAAACATGAAGAAACTCCATGTGGATGGAATTTTGGAGTCTTTTGATTTTGATCAAATGATGCTTGTGAAACTTTCCTAGAGATAATTAAAACTTTGTTCATAGGCCAAAAGGGAACGAATGACTTGCTTATTGGAACTTGTACATATTGTTGTATGAAGTCCATTATGTGTAGTCAATAGCGATGGATTACAACTTCATATGCTTCCTCCGAAAATTTGAGTGAATATATGAATATTTACTTAATAAGGATGAAGTATGAAACATTTGAAAAGTTCAAAGATATTTAAGATGAAGTGCAAAATCATTGTAAAAAGAATATAAATAGTTTATGATAAGATCATAAAGGAAGATATTTGAGTTACAAGTTTAGCATAATACCTAAGATTTAAGGAATCGTTCCGTGGATTTGCATTTCCCGAAACACCATAAGAGTATGGAGCGTTCGAGATATGTGATTAAACCTTGTTTGACATGGTAAGATCAAAGGTGTAATTCATAAAACTGTCATTCTATTTTAAAAATTAAAAGCTTTAGAGACTACTGTTTTTCCACTGAAAAGAGCTCCATCATAATCCGTTGAATTGACACCATATAAAGTTATGGTTTGGGATAAAATCCAAGTTGTCCTTTCTTAAACATTGGTATGCTATGCATAAGAAATATGTTTGCAACCAAAGTCGGATGAACTTGTCTTTGTATGTTATTTCGAATAACTGTTCCTCCATAACATCGGAGACAAAAATGTTTGTCGCTTAAAACGTCAAGTTCCTTAGAGAAGGAATTTTTCGTGAAAAGTTAAGTGGGAGGACAATATAACTTTGATAAGGTTAAAAGAACCTTATCTATATGTGCAAAGTTGCGCAGCACCAAAAAGTGTTCCCGAGGTAGCAACAATGCTCATGGCTCACGTGCCTCAAAGTTTGTGGTCACGGAGATCTAAGTTCCTATTGAAACAAGTAGGTCGGGTAAACAATCAAATACCAAGATTTGAGAGTTAAATCATTATTTGACAATAATGATCCGACTACATGCAAATAAGCGATGATGGGCCCTGACTCCGTCAAATGGCTTGAAGCCATAAAATCCATGATAGTTCCATATACGAGAGATCAAGCTTTGAACTTGAAAGACCCTCTAGAAAGGTACAAGACCTTACAGTCGTATTTGGATCTATAAAGAAATAGACATGGATGTTTCACATCTATGAAATAGTCGACATGTTGGGAAAGAGTTCACAACAATGTTCAAAGGTTGACTATGACAAGATCTGATCTTTCATAGCGATATTTAGTCTAGACGGATTGATGTAGCAACCACGACATATAATTTTGTTATGTGTTGAATAAACAAAACAAGTTCTTCTAATAGAATTGTTACCAAGGACGTGTGCATGACACGGTCCAAAGGGTTTTGTTAATTCAAAGGATGCTAAAAGCATATGCAAACTTCAATGGTTGAAGTAAGCATCACGGAGTTGGAATCTTCACTATGATGAAACTGTTAAAAGAGTTTAATTTCATCGGAGATAATGAAGATGCTTGCATTTGCAAGAAATTAAGTGGGAGCGCTAAGACATGTTTTAATACATTATGTGGAAGACATATTGTTGATTGGAAATGATGTATCTTTTTATTAACACAAGATAAGAATTTCATCTCGATGAAAGGCTTAGGCAGAACCCGAATATTTGGCATCAAAGTATATATGGATAAATTTTGATGCCAATGTGGTTGTGCCAGAAGTACATAGATGAGATATTGAATGAGTTCAATATAGAAACTACAAGAAAGGTTCTTGTTACACAGGAAGGATTGAATAAATATTTAATTATTTTTATACTTGATAGATAAAATCACAAAGAGTATTTTATCAATCATGCTGTGATGTGTACAAATCCAGATATGTCCTATGCTCTAAATGTTATGAGCGTATACCAGAATGATTCATAAGATTATAGTAAAGATATCCTTATGATCTTGTGAAAGAAATAAGAATATATTATTTTGTAGAAGTGACAAATAGATGGTTAGTTCATTGTAAATGAATTACATTGATACTAGTTTTGTCACAAAGTACAAATTAAGTTTATCTCAATCTAAACTAAGGGTGGCACAATATGATGGAAAGTAAGTTCCATAATGGATTTGGATGAGTTCCAAAGTTAAGACATTGTGACAGATACTACAACAAAAGGGCTAAGTATATAACTCTATTATAGCAGCAAAAGAGGGCATTTGTGTCAAGTAGTTTGTTATCAAACTAGGTGTAGTTCACAGCAGGGATAATCCTATGAAGATATATTGTACGACAATATTATCAACATGTTTTAACCCCAAAGAACTAAAGGTCACACCAAAGGACCAAATTTGTACAAAGCCATCTCATTAGAGAATGAGTGATGCGTAGAGACGCAAAGACATGCAATTACACACAGACCTGGAAGTGTCAGATCCGGAGATCAGTTGACCACTAGCAAACGTGTACATACAACACCGGAAAGCCATAGGTGTTGAATACACAAAGGTTTGAAACTAGATTATTGACTCTAGTGCAATTGGGAGACTGTTGGAGATATGCCCAAGAGGCAATAATAAAGTGGTTATTATCATATCTTCATACTTATGATAAATGTTTACATACCATGCTATAATTGTATTAATAGGAAACATTAATACTTGTGTGATTTGTAAACATAAAAGAGTCCCTAGTAAAGCCTCTTGTTAAACTAGCTTGTTGGTTAATATATGATCATGGTTTTCTGATCATGAACATAGAGATGTTATTAACAACAGGGTCATATCGTTAGGAGAATGATGTGATGGACATACTCCTATAGTTAAGCGTAGCATAAAGATCAAGTCATTTAATATAGTTCATTTTCTATAAGCTTTCTGATACATAGTAACCTAATTCCTTCGACCATGAGATCATGCTTATCACCATCACCGGAAGGATGCTTTGATGACATCAAACACCACACCGTAACTGGGTGGCTATAAAGGTGGCATTGAGTGTTCGGAAAGTATGGGTTGAGACACATGGATCAAGAGTGGGATTTGTCCATCCATATGACGGATAGATATACTCTGGGCCCTCTCGGTGGAATGTCATCCAATTAGCTTGCAAGCATGTGAATGGCTCACAAGGGATCACATACCACGGTAACAAGAAAAGAGTACTTGTCGGTAACGAGGTTGAACTAGGTATGCAGAGATACCGACGATCAAAACCTCGGATAAGTAAACTATCGTGAGGCAAAGGGAATTGTTATCGTATGTAAGTGGTTTATTCGATCGCAAAGTAATCATAGAAATATGTGGGAGCCATATGAATTTCCAGATTCCTCTATTGGTTATTGATCGGAGAAGTGTCTCGATCATGTCCGCATAATTCACGAACCGTAGGGAGACACACTTAAGGATTCGATGTTGTTGAGTAGTTATGGAATGATGAGTAAGAGACCGAATGTTGTTCGGAGTCCCGGATGGGATCCGGGATATCATGAGGAGATCCGAAATGGTCCGAAGAATAAGATTCATATAAGGAAAGTCATGTTTCGGAGTTGGGGAATGATTCCGGTGTTTTCATCGGGAATGTTCTAGAAAGGTCCAGAAGGTCCGGCACTCTGGAGGGAAAGGGTACATGAATGTGTCATGACAATGTGTAATGGTTGCATCATGTACTAGGTCACTTGGCTGGGCAAAATAAAGGGAGAAATCAAATCCTAGTTTGAAAGTCAAACGCCAATTTGAAAAAGTCAAACGGCAAGTTTTCTTGGTGGAGTGAGAGTAGGAAACCTTCTTGGGGAGGAAGTCTGTAAGATCCCTCCTTTGTAAAGGAAAAGGATCCCTGTGATTTCAATGCTAGTCCCTGGATCATTGCTAGCATCCATAGTTTAAGATGAAGTACACAGATACAAAGGTCATTTATTACATCCATTCCAGAGATAAACATAGTCTTTACAACTCAAGGCCACAGGCCTAATACAAGAGTTTGAATGAGTAAATAACATAAGTCTTCATCTTCATGTGCCATAGGCAAACATGTTGAGTGTAGACTCATGACACCTAATCCTCATCAGAGTAACCTGCAACATCACAAGTTCTGACCCGGTGGTCAATACTTTGGAATAGTATTGGCAAGTGATACCTTAGTAAATTTTAAGTGGACTATATTACTATATGCATTTTTGGCTAAGTGTAGCTTGTCTTGCTTTGCTCAAAATAGGTTTTTCCTATTAGTTGAAATCACTAAGTTTTTCTTTGTCAAAACTTTCCCAAGAAACCATCAATAGACATTGAGGTCCTTCACCCTTGTTCACCCACAAGTTTTTACTTAGAAGTTGGAGTGATGAGATTCTTGATAGCTTCCATGCCTTGATGCTCAAGTTGTCCATTGCCATGGACTTGGCTAAGTACTTAGATTTTTCCATCTGCAGAGGTTGTGCACTTTCCCCACCAGACTTGGTTTCCCAAGACAGGACCTTTCAGAAGCCTTTCCTTAGACCAAATGGACGCGCTCCAACCTATCATTACCACTACCACCAACTTTCCAAATGGCTAAGTTCTAGCAACCTATGTGATCCAGGCAGAGCCCATATTGCCAAGTGGCTGCACTAGAAGCTTCTCAACACTTGGCCTCTAAAATCCCTTTGTTCCTGGGTGGTAATCCACAAGTGTGATACACAAGGTAAACCATAGCCATGGGCCTTGTGTAACCACTCAACCGAAAACCACCAAGCAATTACCATTCCACCCAGGTGATTCATTGACTTAGTTGTTTTATTAAGAAAAACATAAGTCCAAAGACTTAGAAATATTTTCACTATAGCATGTATATTTTACCAACCCTTGTTTGCTACTATCTAGGCTAAGCATGGCATAGATAGTAACTTAACTTAGAAATTTCCTAGCAATTCTACAACTACTTAGGATTTCCTAACATGGCATTTGGCAAAATAGTAACATGCAAGACTTAGCAAAAAATTTCTAATGCTTGTATAAAAATATAGGGATAGACATATTCATGAAGTACCACTTGCCTTGGTAGTTGGGAGAGTAGCACTCTTCACAATCACAAACACTAGCACCAAAGTCTACACAAAGAATGGTAGCACAAAATTACACACAATTCATATACAAACATAAATATATGCATGCATGCAAAATGCTAAGTGATGATTTTTTAAAACCCAACCAAGCAAGTGCATAGTACTGAATCATAAACAAGTCAAAAACTTGCTAAACCAAGTTTATTTGACACTGAAACAAATTCCTAAACAATTCATATAAACAAAATAGTCCTAAACAAGTTTCTGCAAACAAAGTCATTTTAACAGAAGCTAAACACTAAACACATTACATAAACAGAAAGGGCATGTTCTCCTGATTCCAACGGTATAAAATTTATCAAATTCTAACGTGTGGATCAAAAGTTACAAGAAAATCAAATTTGGATACAAATCTGATTTCAAATTCTGTTTTAATTCAAACCCTAGCCACACGTCTCAATCTTACTGGCGCGTACCGGTTCGCATTGGATCACGCACGCGAGCCGTAGGATCTAAGTGGCGATGCACGGTTCAGATCAAAACGTAACGCTTCGCTAAGTGGTTCTATCGCACGCGTTGGATCCAGATCCAACGGCTCTTGATCAAACGACCATGGTCTGGCGGCGCGCGGCGACGGCGAGCGGTGGAGTGCTCTGTCTGTGGCGGTGCCGGCGTTCTAGGTCGCCCGGGGAGGAAAGAGTGTGCTTACCAGAACCGCAGGGTCGAGGCGAAGCTCAACGTGGAGGTGGCTTGGCAAGGGGCGCACGGCAGCGGCTGCTCGAGCTCGTCGGAGTCGTGCACGGTGTCGGGAGGTTGCAGACGATGTAGTTGCCGAGGTTTCGCGTCGCCCTAGCACGAACCAGATGGATTAGGAGACGCACAAAACAGTGGCGAACATCCTCGTATGCAAGAGGGGGCAAGGGGCACGCTCTACTTACTGTAATTGGTCGCCGGAGTTGAGCGGCGGCTCGGTGATTCTTGGCATGAACGGGCGGCTTCCGGGTCACGGCAGCAAGCGAAGAGTATCGAGATGCGAGATCACGCTGGGCACGATAGTTTGAACCAGAGAAAGGCGGTCAAGCTCACGGAATCGATCGCCGGAGGTCGGTGCTGCGGGGTTTGAGGTCGAATCTGTAGCTGGTGGCGGAGTGAGCGAGAAAGTGGGGAAATGACCGCGCGGCGAGGGTTTAAGTAGCCAGAAGCGGGGCGAGGATTGGCGCTGAATCGATGGAATTTAAGCGAGGTTAATCGCGTCACTTCCGCAGTGGTAACGGTGAGCGTGTGCGCGAGAATTTTGGGAAGACGGCGACGTGGAGAGGCCCTCGTCGTGAGCGAGCAGAGGGAGTGGGTGCAGGTGTCAGCGACTTGCTGGGTGTGTCCGCACGTGCGAGAGAGAGAGGGGAGCCGGGTGGGCTAGCTGGGCCGGTTTTGCTGTTGGGCTAGAATAGGAGCGCCTGGCCTTTTTCTTTTTCTCTAATCCTTTTGTATTTCTGAATTGATTTTCAGGAATGGTTTTCAAATGATTTCAAAAGCTATTTGAATTCAAATCTTTTTGGGATTTTTGTAGTGTGCAACAGTCACAAAACTTGGCATAAAACCATGTGGTCACTTTGAGTTGGCTTGGTCATTTTTGGAAAAACAAAATAACAGGGACAATGCACTTGGTTTGCAAATGTTTGAAAATGGTTTTTGGAAGCCATTTCTATTTTGTAAAACTTTGTTCAAATTCCACACTCAAACCAATCAATAAGGGAAGCAAACAAACCTGGTTTAAAACATTCAAGCTCTCAAATGAGGATGAGCATTTGATTTTAAGTTTGCTCACATAAAATGATAGCACTATGCGCTTCTGTTTTCTGAAATGAGTTTGAAATTGATCTCAATTCTATATGCATGCATGAATGATATGCAATCTCTGAAATCATGATTTTAGGGACGTTACAAATCTAACCCCCTTAAGGTGAATCTCGCCCTCGAGATTCGGATTGGCTAGCAAATAGGTGAGGGTGGTCTTTCTGAAGATCATCTTCTCTTTCCCATGTTGCTTCCTCTTCGGAATGATGATTCCACTGCACTTTGCAGAACTTGATAGTCTTAGTCCTTGTGACTCTTTCTGCAGTCTCAAGGATCTTGATAGGTTTCTCTTCATAGGTGAGATCACTTTCTAGTTGAACTTCCTCCAAAGGTATAGTATCCTTCAAAGAAGTTTCTTCCATTTCTGGATGACATTTCTTAAGCTGACTCACATGAAACACATTATGGGCAGCTGATAGAGATTCTGGCAGTTCTATTTCGTAGGAAAATTTTCCTTTGCGACTCAGAATCTTGAATGGCCCAACATATCTTGGTGCCAATTTTCCTTTGACTCCGAATCTTTTCACTCCGCGAAGTGGTGACACTCTAAGATAGGCTCTATCACCAACTTCGTAGGTGACTTCTCTACGCTTAGGATCCGCGTAGCTTTTCTGTCGGGACTGTGCAATCTTCAACCTGTCCTTAACCATCTTGACCTTCTCTTCGGCTTCTTTGATAAGATCTGGCCCGAATAAACTTCTTTCTCCCACACCATTCCATAACAATGGGGTGGTACATTTTCTTCCGTAGAGAAACTCAAACGTGCCATCTCAATGCTGGCTTGACAGCTGTTTTTATAAGAAAATTCTGCATAAGGCAGACTTTCATCCCAACTGGCTCCATAGTCTAGGGCACATGCCCTCCACATGTCTTCAAGAATTTGATTAGTTCTTTCTGTTTGTCCATCGGTTTGAGGATGAAAAGTAGTACTGAATTCCAACCTCGTTCCCAATGACTCATGTAGCTGTCTCAAAAAATGGGAAGTGAATTGGGTTCCCCTATCAGACACAATACTCTTGGGCACTCCATATAGACATACAATTCTACTCATGTAGATTTTGGCTAACTTAGCACTTGTATAGGTTGTCTTCACGGGTATGAAATTAGCCACTTCAGTTAGGCAATCCACTACTACCCATATGGAATCATATCCTGACCTGGTCCTTGGTAATCCGGTAATGAAATCCATACCAATCTTGTCCCACTTCCAATCAGGAATAGGTAGTGGTTGAAGCAAACCTGCTGGTTTTTGATGCTCCGCTTTCACTCTACTACACACATCACACAAAGCAATATGTTCGGCGATGTCCTTCTTGAGATTATTCCACCAAAATCTTTCTTTCATGTCCATGTACATTTTGGTGTTACCCGGATGAATGGAATACGGAGAGTTATGTGCTTCTTGCAAAATCAGTTTCCGCAGTTCCGGATCTTGTGGAACACAGATACGTTTCCCATGCCATAAAGTACCCTGTTCGTCTTCATGGAATCCTTTGGCTTTTCCCAAGCTAATCTTTCCTTTAACCTCTTCAATTTCTTTATCAATCTTCTGGGCTTCTTTGATCTTGTCCAACAAAGTGGGTTGAACATCCAAAGACATGAGATGTCCTTCAGGCGCAATCTCCAATCTGAGTTTTCTAAATTGGGTACACAGATCATATGGCAATTCTCCTTTGGTAAGGCCATTCACAAAAACCTTACGGCTTAGAGCATCTGCTACAACATTTGCTTTACCGGGATGGTATTGCAAACTTAGGTCGTAGTCTTTGATAAGTTCTAGCCATCTTCTTTGTCTCATATTAATTTCCTTCTGGGTGAAGATATACTTCAAACTTTTGTGATCCGTAAACACTTCACAACGCTTTCCCAAAAGATAGTGTCTCCATGTTTTGAGTGCATGGACGACAGAGGCTAACTCTAAATCATGAGTAGGATAGTTTACTTCATGAGTTTTGAGTTGTATCGAGGCATAAGCCACAACTTTACCGTCTTGCATAAGTACTGCACCCAAACCTTGATGAGATGCATCACAATATACTTGGAAATCCTTTTCCAAGTCTGGCAGACACAAGACTAGTGCTGTCACAAGTCTCTTCTTCAATTCCTGAAAGCTGAGTTCACAACCTTCAGACCAAGCAAACTTCTTGTCTTTCTTTAACAATTCAGTCATGGGCTTAGCTACCTTTGAGAAATTCTCAATGAACCTTCTGTAGTAACCTGCTAAGCCAAGGAAACTACGAACTTCTTTCACGGACTTGGGAGATTCCCATCCAGTCACAGCTGAAACCTTAGCAGGATCAACTGCTACACCATCCTTCGTCATAACATGACCAAGAAAACCAACTTCCTCTAACCATAACTCACACTTGCTAAATTTGGCATAAAGCATATGCTCCCGTAACTTCTCAAGTATCAAAAGCAAGTGTCCTTCATGTTCTTCTTTGCTCTTGGAGTAGACTAAGATGTCATCAATGAAAACGACAACAAACTTGTCAAGAAATTCCATGAACACCTTGTTCATCATATTCATGAAGTATGCTGGAGTATTGGTCAAACCGAAAGGCATTACGGTATACTCATACAATCCATACCTTGTGGTGAACGCTGTTTTAGGTATGTCTTGTTCTCTTATCTTGAGTTGAAAATATCCTGACCTTAGATCAATCTTTGAGAACACACATGCTCCTTCAAGCTGATCAAACAAGTCATTGATTCTAGACAAAGGATATTTGTTCTTGATAGTTACCTCGTTGAGGGAACGGTAATCTATGCATAACCTTTGACTTCTATCTTTCTTCTCCACAAACAAGACTGGGGCTCCCCAAGATGAAGAACTTGGTTGAATAAATCCTTTCTGCAACTGTTCTCCAAGTTGCTTCTTGAGTTCTTTCAGTTCATCAACTGACATTTTATACGGTATCTTTGTTATTGGTCCAGACCCTGGTACCAAATCTATCAGAAACTCCACATCTCTATCAGGTGGCATTCCCGGCAATTCTTCCGGAAACACATCCTGATACTCACTCACAATTGGCACACTGTCCATGCTACCCCCTTAAGAGAATTTAGCTTACTTCCTTTGGATTCAAAGTTGGACTTGAATTTAATTCTTTTTCTTTCCGGGGTTGTGAGTGCAACAGTACGATTGACACAATCTAGTACTCCTTCATACTTAGCCATCCAATCCATTCCCAATATTATGTCCAGTCCTTGGGAATCTAGGATTATCAGACTCACCGGAAACTTATGTTTTCCAAATTCTATTACTAGATCCCGGGATCCAAGACTTACTATCATATCTCCACCCGGAGAACTAACTTTTATTGGACACCCAATGTTTTCAGTTGGAAACCCATTTCTATCAACAAATGCTTTTGATATGAATGAATGCGATGCTCCAGTATAAAAAGGAACAAATGCTAGAATAGAATTGAGTCTGAACTTACCAGCAACAGCATCAGGCTCCTCATAGACCTCCTCCACACTGATGTGGTTCACCTGTCCTTTCTGGAAAGGATTGGGCTTGACAGGTCCTTCAACTTTCTTTTCAGGGCACTCATTTGCGTAATGCCCCATCTTCTTGCATTTGAAGCATTCAACCTGACTGATGTCTCTCTTAACAGGCTGACTCCCACTTCCACTTCCATTACCACTATGGTGGCTCTTATGTCCACTCTTGTGGTTCTTGTACTTGTCATTGTCATGACTGCGATGATGTGTTGTCATGACGGTTGTGGTTGTGGTGCTTGCTGAATTTCCCATGCTTGTGGGATCCTGAGCTTACACTTTCATCATAATGAGATCGTTTGTGAGACGATCCCGAGCTGTGTTTGTCAGAGTGCTTCCTCTTTCTACTCTCAACTTGTTTCATTTTGTTCTCCAAAATAGCAGCCTTGTCACAGAGCGACTGATAAGTGGGAACATATGCCACAGCCAATTGCAGATTCAGCTCATCATTCAAGCCTTCCAGAAATTTTTCCTTTATCTTGGCATCTGTGTCAACTTCATCCGGTGCATAACGCGCCAGATTGTTGAACTCTTCAATGTATTCAGCCACGCTACGGTGGCGTATTTGATGTGGAACTCTTTCTTTTTCAGGCTCATCACTCCTGATGAGATATGAGCAGTGCGAAAGCCATCCTCAAAGATAGCCCATGTCACTTCATCTATGGGAGTGGTGATCTGGAAGTTGTCACACCAAGTGGCGGCTGGCCCTTCCAGCAGATGTGCTGCAAATCTGACCTTTTCATCATCTGTACAGCCCATGGTTACTAAGTCCTTGTTCACAGAACGTAGCCAATCGTTGGCCACCATGGGACCAGTCGTCCCCGAGAACTTAGCTGGCCTCAATCTCAAGAACCTGGTGAGCATATCAAAGCCCGGAGGGTTGTTGTTGTTATTGTTGTTGTTGTTGTTGTTGTTGTTGTTATTGTTTTGGTTCTGGATGAATGTTGTCATCATCTGCATCAGTTGTGTTTGAGCAGTCATCATTTGTTGCATTTCTAGAGTGATGTTGTTGTTGTTGGGGTTGGGGTTTGCACGACGGGGAGGCATCTGTGGTTTGTTCAAATAGAGATAAGAATGAGATACCCATAGATGCTTTCATGCACATTACATCACATAAACAAACACAAAGCATGCAACACAAGATAAAGGTTCAACAACAAAATAACAAGTTCACAAAGTAAAACACACAAGTAGCAAGCCATCCACATGTCGGATGGTCCAATAACAAGTTCTCAAATAACAAGTATGATAATAAAAGATAAACGAGTAGTCAAGTCTACTCATCGGCATCAATCTCCTCCTCGACAAAGGTAAGACCTGTGTTCTCCATCGTGGCCTTGTTCTCCTTGATGGTAGTGGTCAAGGACTCTATCTTGGCCTTGAGAGCCCTCTTCTCGGAATGGAGCCTCTCGATCACTGACTGCTGCTGCTCTAGCTCGAAGTCCTTGGACTACAGTTCTTCAGTCATGTCCCGGATCTTCTTGTTCCTATCCTGGACACGCTTCTCCTGACTCTTGAACTTCCTGTCCTAGGTCTCGAACTTCGCCTCCATTTCCTTGACTATCTCGTCCTGCTGTGCGAAGGGCTTCTCCTTCTCGCGAAGCTGCACCTGGAGCTCATCGTTGTTGAGCATGACATTGGTCCTGTCTGTGTCCACGTTCCTAATGAGAGACTCTAAGTCCTGGAGGTATAGGCGTATCGGCTCTGCTGCATCCCTCGAATCGTCCTCGAAGTCGATGGACTCTCCATCCTCATCACATATTCCGAAGACGTGAAAGTGGGTGCCTCTAACCTATCGGGAGTGTCGTCCTAGCAGACGTCCTATCAGATCCTGCATCACTACCTCAAGGCCTCTCTCCCTATCATCGTGCATAAGCTTGAAGACGATGGCCTCCGTAGTAGGCTCTGTCTGGCGTCCGGGCTGGTTCACTTTGAAGCCCCAGAGGTCCTTCCTCTCGAACTTGGTGAGGGGATGCACCATGATGGTGGTAAGAGGGAGATTGAGCAAGGTGGTAAGCTCAACGATACAAGGACCAAAGCGGGTAACCTGGAACTCCTCAACAGTGCTGATGGTAATAGGCATCTATTTATAAGATAGAAAAGTTAGAACAACACAATTCAAGATAAAACAAAGATTCAAAACATCACATACATAACCTTGGAAAGCAAAACACACAAGTCATGCATACATGAATGTCACATCCCAAGATTTTCCAAATCTTGTAATGTGAAAAATAAATGAATAAAATAAAACTTTGTTTGATTTCAGAGTGGGAAGAAACTTTTTGAATCCAACTGGAAATCTTCAAACCAATTTAGATCAAATAAATCCTAAAGATATTTAAAAAGGTAAAATATTTGATAAAGGAAAAATAAAAATATTTGGACTTCACTATTTTGGATCTTTTAAATAAAAAGATTTGGTTTCCAAAAGAAAAGGTAAATAAAGGTTATTTTATAAAGCCAAATTAAACCTTGGCCAAGCTTTTGAAATAAAACATTTTGTTTCAATAAAAATTGGTAAAGGTTTATTTAAAATGAATTAATAAGGATTTATTATCCAAGTTTTATAAATAGAGGTTTTACTATTTTAATTACCCATCAAAACTTATTTACTTAATTCAAATAAGTTTTCTAAGTATTTTATATTCTCAAATAAAACCTACTGGTTTGGTTTTGAAAATAATTAGATTTCAAAAGGAGTATTTAAATAAAACAAATTCTATTTGATTTAATAACAATGGTTTATTTATTTAATTAATAATGGACCCTAAGATAAATTTATTATTTTGGTTTTGGAATTTTGGTTTATGTTACTGAACAGAACCAAATTCAAAGTTGTTTAGTGTGGTGATTGTTTGAATTGATTTGAGTTTTGTTTAGTTGTTTGAATTTCAAAACAGAAATTAGAAATAGAAAAAGAAAAAGGTTTTAGGAAGAAAAAATGGAATCTGGACTCAGCCCAGTCGATAGGGCCCACTAAGCCCAACAAGACCCAACCCAGCTTCTCTCTCTCACTCGCAGAAAACGCTTCACACTCGCTCACTGACCCGCAGAGTGAATGACTGGTAGACCCTCCCCTCAATCCCTTTCCCACTGACCAGCCGACCCCACTCTCCTGTTCATCGTCCTCACCCCGCGCTAATTCCTCCTCGCCGTTTCCTGCCTTAACGCCGGCGATCAAATTCGCAATAACCATGACCATTACTCCCCCTGCGACCACGTCCTATTAATCGCCTCTCCTCCCTCTCCATTTTCCCTCTGTCGCCATAACCAACACGCCACCAGGCTGCCTCGAATCAGCCTTGCACTGACGCTGCTCCGACGAGCCTCCACCTCCAATTCCGGTCGAGCCTCGCCACCTCCTGCCTCCCCAAGCACACATGCCCACTCACCACCCCCAGGAGCTCCTGCCAGTACCCTCCGTTCAACCGCGGGCGCCCCAGAAAGCCGACTTCGACAAGCTCTGAGCGCCGCCGCGTCTGTCTTCTACTCCGGCGAGTTCCCCAGGTAGAATCCAACCGCCCCTCTTCTTCTTGATCATGCGAGCATCTTCGCCTTGGTCTTGCGCACCTGACCATGCCTTTGTTTGGCTCCTCGTCATCGACAACGCCGTCCTCGACGACACCTGAGCAAGACCGACGCCGACGACGTCTCCGACGAGCAATCGCCACCGTTCGCGTGCGCCCCCTGCCACGTCGACCACACGTTGAGCACCACCTCGACCTCGCGAACACGGTGAGCCAACTCCCTCCCTCTCTCGCTTCCTGCTTCACCGGCACCGCCATCACCTGAACGTCGCCGCCGCTCGCCGTTGACCTTGCGCCGCCAGTTCTTGGCTAGTGGATAGGAGCCGTCCGATTTAGATCGAATAGATGCGATTAGACCACTTAAGAGCGAAAGGGTACGCAGCCAGTGCCGTGCGATTCAACTTGATCAAACGGCCAGCAGCACGTGATCCGCCCGAACCGGTACCAGCGAATAGCGTTGCGACGCGTGGCCAGGCTTTCGATTTAAAAACAGATTGAAAATAGATTTGAATTGCAAATTAAAACTCTTGTAACTTTTGATCCACACGTCCAAAAATTACAAACTTTATACCGTTGGAATCAGTGTAACAAGCCCTAGCCAACCATGCAATTTGTTTAGTAAATAGTATCTGTTAGATTGTTTGTTTTTACAGAAACATTTGTATGCATGTTTAGATTAGAAAATTGTTAAAAAATGTTTTTAGGATTAAAACCTTTGCAAATTAGTTTGTGGTGAACTTACTGACCCTAGGAACCAATCCTTGGAGTTAAAAATGAACTTGGTGAAATTTAGGATGGATTAATTGGTTTAGCCCATTTCTAGCCAAATAAAAATAATGGTTTTGTGATGGAAATGTTTTTGGAGTAAAAAAAACTTTGGGAAAATGTTTTAGATCAAACCTACTGACCCTAAACACCAAGTTTTCAGAAACAACAACTTATTTGGTGAACAACCTAGAGTTGTTGCTTTGATAAAAATATTTTTCACCACATAAAATAATGAATGGATTTAAAAATGGTTTATAGATAAAACCCTTTTGCAAATGACTTTGCCACTTTGGAAAATGACTACCTTGAACCTTACAAAGTTTAGAAGCCTAGTGGAGACCACCTTTGCAAATAGAACCATCTCTTGCATGCTTACATGCATGACTTAGATCTCATTGCTTTATGTGTGTGAATTGTTTGATTGAGTATTGGTTTGGAATGCTAGTTGATATGGTGTTTGCTTGATTGATTTGTAGTGAAGTTAGAAAAGTGTGAGACTAGCAAGATCAAGGAGTGAACCAACATTCCCTACCAAAAAGGCAAGTTACACTATCATCTAAAGTCCTACTATTTTCATTATACTTAGTGGATTTGGAAAACATGCATGAAAAGAATTTTATACTTATGCTATGCTAAATCCTAATAGGATTCCCTATACATTCCTTAGTGAAAACAATGTAGTTGTTACATGCTTAGCCATGCTTTATTTTGAAAAGAGATACATGTTGAGATTTTTACGAAGTTGAGAAAAGGACTTGTGTTTTCTATAATAAAACAAGGACTTAATGAACCACCTGGGTGGCCAAGGATACTTTGAGTTTTGGAGAAGGTGGCAACAAAAGGAACCATGTCTATGGCAATCTCTGTGTGTCGTGCTCCAAAGGAAACCACCCAGGAAACTTAGAGATTGAACATGTTTCTCCAATTGTGGCTTTCGTGTGCAACCACATGCTATTTATGGCTCTGGCTTAGTAAACTACATTGGGAAGACCCATGCATTGTCTTTAGTTTACTGGACATGAGGACCTGGAATCCTACATGGGTGCTGAAGACAAGCTACCAATGGTGCATGGGAGGACCCTCTGGAAAGACTTCGTCACATTCTCAATCTGCCGGTACTCCATCTTGGTGAGCACTAATCCAGTGGCCACTGGTGGCAAAAAGATGGGATTGTGACATGTGGGTAAAGTGTACTCTTTCTGCAGAAGATAATAAAATCTAAGTACTTAGCCGTGTCCCCGGTTATGGACAATACTGAGCAACTAAAGTTTGAAGCTATGGGAAATCTCGACATTCTAATTTCTAAAAGAAAACTTTTAAAGACTTGATGCACTTGGGGTTACCAAGGAGCTCAAGAGATTTTGACAAAACTTGATGCACTTGGGGTTACCAAGGAGCTCAAGGGATTTTTGACAAGGACTTGAACACTTGGGGATTTTACCAAGGAGATCAAGGAATTTTGAAAAGGAGATTTGACAAAGGACCAAAACCATTTTGAAAAGATAGGATAAAATTTTGCTTCTGCAAATGAGCCTTAAACCCTACCTAGCAAAAATGCATGTAGTGATAGAATCCACATATATTCCAAATAGTAGTGAAACTTGCCAATACAATTCAAATGTATTGACCCTTGTGGCTGTAACTTGTAATGTTGCAGGTTTGATTGATTTTAGTGAAGATTGATTTTAGTGAAGATTGATTGATTAGGATTACAAAGTCTACAACCAGCATGCCTGCCTGTGGCACTTTGAAGATGAAGGACCCCATGACTATAGTTATTCCGCTGCAATGTATTGTAATAGCCAAATGAGCTGTGTAAGATGTAATAAAATTATGTTATTCCTGGTTATAAAGTTATATTATGACATTTGTTTCTTGATATTACATCTTAACTGTGGATGCTAGCTATTGATCCAGGGACTAGCATTGTTGGGGGGGTGACCCCGGGTAGGTCAAAGACGGGGAAAGACAGAGGTACGATCCCCTGGGTTTTCGAAGTTCTGATCTAAGTCGGCGAATCATGAAGAAGTCGGCCATACCTGAGGCGAGAGACACGTATATGTATATTAAGATATTACTGTGCCGAGATATCATGTGAGTCGGCCGGATTAGCTGAGTATTCTTGATGCGGGTAAAGGACAATCCGAGCTATGCTGGAGGGCCGAATGATATGAGGCTTGCAGGAGAAGGAGGAGCTCAAGTCAAACCCTAGTTGCAAGCTAGGGAGAATCTAGCAGGCCAAGCGCCGGACAAAGGACAGAGCGATGAGAGGCAGGAGGAGGTCACGGAGGTGACAGCCTAGAAGACCGAAAGCACATGAGGGGCCCTCAAACCTTGCCGTTAGAGGGGCGACAGGAAAGGGGCGAACTACTATTGGGACAAGCATATTCCTCGAATATGCTTGCCATGCCAGCCCTAAAGGAACCCAGGGCTCTCTTTATAAGGAGAGGCTTGGACTCAGAGAGGGGGATCGATGAGAGTTAGAGCCGTTAGGCTGGTAAAGTTCTTCTCTTCTCCTCAGACAGCTCAAGGAGCACTTGTAGTCCAAGGAAGAAGAAAGAAAGACCTTTGCCTTAATCTTCTGTGTGTAGAATCAACTACATCTTCCCTCCCCAGATCCCTCTAGCATCCATTGGCCCCATACTTTAGCCTACCCATGGAATCTGCCGTGAGACCACCACGACAGTTGGCGCCCACCGTGGGGCCAGCAGCGGTGCTAGCTGGAGTTATGATCCGGACGGGAAACTTCATCGGCATGGGCGAGCACGTTGTTTCTGGCTTGGTCCAGAGATTTGGTCTCTGCGACTATGTCAGCGACAATGCAGGGAGCTTCAAGGGGAAAGCTCCCCCGCGTAATGGTGTCTTCATCAGCCTGGGCGAGCACAAGGTTTACGTCGGCGTCGACATCACCGACATTTATCCTCACCAAGTTGTTGTTGCAGGAGAGCCACCTCTTAATGCAGCAAGTCCGGCCCGCCCAGCACGCCCCGCAGCGTTGAGGTGATGGTCGCTGCCGGAGCGCAAGCTGGAGCAGCAGTAGCCGGGTCAAGCAGAGAACCCGCCACAGGCGTACAAGGCGCACCCAGGCAGATCGCGCCACAACCCACCGAGGTAATCCCGCGAGTGACCAACCCGACCGAGCTGCAGGACACCACCCCAAAGGCACCAAGAGTAAGAGGGCCACCTCTGGAAAGGCCAGAGAACATTCTTCAGGCGACCATAGAAAACTTGACTACACCTGTAGCGCCGATACTTGATCCGGCAAATGCTCAGGCAGAGTTAGAAGAAACCAGGCAAAAGGTGCTGGTAGAGGCCAAGAAAGTATCGGCCTTGCGGGAGTCCTTGAACAGGACCCTGAGAGAATATGCCAAAGCTAATAAGCTTGATATCGCACCCGAGCGGGTGGACGAATTAAGATTAAGGGGGAAGAACCTCATGGATGATATTAACAAAGAGCATGAAGCTCATAGGGCGGAATCAGGTGACTTGGGTTGGCCGAGGTACAGTACCCCGGTGAAGAACTTGAGAGCGGCAAACGCCGCAGCATTGGAATTAGAGGGGTTGACCGGGGAAGCCCGGCAGAAACAGCAAGAAAGAGTGAATGAGCTGGTGCGCATCGCAAACCAGCAAAACGAAGAAATACTCAGATCAAAACTCGGCGAGGCCAGGGGCCTCGCGGATGGTTCACTCGGCAGGGGCAGCGCCTGCCTTATCCGCGGCAGCAGCATCTTCAACCGGAAATAATGCACGAAGGGACAAAGCGGTAACCTCAGGAAAGAGGAACACGCAAATTGTTCCATATGATCCGGCAATGGCTGGAAAGGCAAATGAGAACCGAGGCAATGCAAGACGAGGTAACAGTGGGGAGAGGAACCACGGACGTGTGGAAAAAGACAGCGGAAGCCGAGGCAATGGAGATCTCGGAAGAAGAGAACCCGCGAGAGGTAATCATGAAAACGAGACCCCTGCCGAAGTAAGGAGAGAGTTGCCGCTCAACCCACAACCAAGGCATGAACCTCGGCAGGAAAGAGAAGCGAGGCCAGCTCGCCACAATCAAGTGAATGAAAGGTACAATGATGGTTATTCCGAGATGGAATATGCGATCCATGGTGGAAATAACCACTATGGGATGCAGGACAGGATTCTGTACAGAGATTTGCCATCAAATGATGCAAGAGTGAAGCTGGACCGGCTATACCGGTCCGAGTTGTTGGAAGAATAGGGTCCACCAGGTCCGACATGTTTTGGACCACGGATCATGGGCGAACCACCCGTGCCGAACTTTCAGCTAGCGAGGCACAAAACATACAATGGGAGTACCAAGCCACAAGACTGGTTGATTGACTATGCCACTGCTGTGAAGATAGCGAGTGGGAACTTAAGATGGGCAGTACGGTATGTCCCACAAATGTTGGAAGGACCAGCTAGGGTATGGCTGAATAATCTACCAAAGGCAAAGATCAATCGTTGGTTAGATTTTGAAGAAATGTTCGTCAAAGAACTTTACCAAAGACATACAAGAGGCCAAACAGACGCCAAGCTAGCCATGTGCAAGCAGAGGCCGAATGAAACAGATAGAGAGTTTTTAACTCGATGGTGCAACCTGAGAAACTCATGTGAAGGGGTTATAGAATCGCAAGCAATAGCTTGGTTCGCGCAAGGCTGCCGTTATGGCAGCGTGTTGTGGCAATGTCTGCAAAGAGATATGCCGACCACACTGGCAGAAACTATCAGAATAGCAGACTCCTATGCATTAGGGGACCCAACGCAACCAGAATTAATGTCGGCGGATTCGCGAGCAATAGGACCATTATGCAAGAGATTTGGCCGGGTCATCCAGGCGTAGTGATTTCAGAGGAAGAAGAAGAGAGGAAAGGCCGGATTATAGATATAATTCGGCCCAAGTGGAAGCAAGATAAGATCAGCCGAGTCACGAGCAACTCAATGGCGTAAGAATGGGCCTCAAAGGTGGACACCAAAGAATGAAGGAAAAATTGGACCCCGGACACAAAAGAAGCAAAAGGCGAGAGGCCGAAATACACATTCGAATCCATGTTAGATCAGCCGTGCAAATTTCACACGTCAAACCCATCCAGGCCAGCCAATCATACGACCCGCCAATGTGCATGGATGAAAAATGCAATGGGAAACCCCGTAGGCATTCAGGCAACGCCCCATCAAATACATCAACAACATCAACCACAATTGACTGGAGCAAATGCACAGCAACTGATGTTACCGCCTCCTCCCCCGAGGTACGATAACTCGGATCGGAGGGATGCAGTACATCAAGTAATGAACCAAGTCCAGGATGGAAGGACAAATCCAGCAAATACTGGATGTAATGATTATAGAGAACATGATGGGGATACGCCTACTGGGGTATACTCAGCAGGACGTTTCCGACTGGCCCCAGGGCTGGCGAGTGGGCCTGCAGAACGGCGAGTGGATTGAAGCCCAGCAAGGTACCGAGCGATCGAAGTCAAGGCCCA
Source organism: Avena longiglumis (assembly GCA_030063025.1). Classification (NCBI taxonomy): domain Eukaryota; kingdom Viridiplantae; phylum Streptophyta; class Magnoliopsida; order Poales; family Poaceae; genus Avena; species Avena longiglumis. The sequence goes on from CP125973.1 coordinate 537,827,777, forward strand.
AAGTAGTAGATAGGCCTAGTCGGATTAGGTTAAACGACTCAAGTCGTAATCAATCGGTTGGGATATGTAAACCCTAGGGGAGGTGAGCCTATATAAACCTTCCTATGGGGGGAGTAGAGACACGTTCCCTCATACACCTAAGCGACTCGCCGCCTAGCAGCCGAGCTCGCCCATTGTAACACCTCCCTAATACAATCTAGCAGGAGTAGGTCTTTACCCTCCGGGGGGCCGAACCTGGGTAAACCCTGTGTCTTTGCCCTCATCTCGCACCGCAGATGGCTGGCCGCCCTTGCCCCTCGTTCTACTACTCGCTGCCGATTGCAGCATCTGCCGTGACCATTCCCACGACAGTGGCGCCCACCGTGGGGCCTGGCCGGTTTGGCCGGTGTTCTGCGGCGAGATCCAATCTGCCCATCAACGAGACGGTCGCCACCGGCCGCATGATAGCGATCGGCGAGATGCTCCAGATCTTGCCGAGCAGCTACGTCCCGGCGGCGCGACCCGTCACGCACAGCGTGATCCTGCCTATCGGCATGATCAGTCTCTTCGCCGGCCTCACCGACGCCATCGTCTCGAGGACTCGGCCGCATCCGCGAAGTCGCCGCCACGCCGATCGGCTCTCCGAGAGCCAGTTCGCACGATCCACCGCCTTGCCTCCGAGTACAACTCGACCACAGAACGTGGCCGGAATTCAACGCCGCGAAGATGCGGCCCTCACCGACGACGCCGACTCGGCGACCCCCGCCACTCACCGGATCCATCGCCGCGCCTCATCCGCGGGCTCCATCGCCTGTGTCTCCAACGGGAGACTTCGAGGACCCTCCATCCTGGAATCTTCGACCGACTCGGGTCGGAGAACTCCGCCGACCTCCGCGAAGGAGCCGCCGCCACGCGGCTTACATGGCCACCGCACCGATCCGCCGGAGGATCCTTTCTCCACCCCAATCCTCCTAACGCCACGGCAACGGAGGTCGAGGAACTCCGCTGAAATCGGGCGGAGGCGGTACGAGCGAGCGGCCGAAGCGAAAATTCCGCCTCGAGCAGGTGACGGCAGAGCTGTCACGCTACCACCAGCAGCGGATCAGGTCACGTTGAACCCCACCGCTCAAGGGCGTGCCCGAACTTCGACGATTTAAACGACCGGCCAAGATAGCCGAGCGATCGCGAGAACGCGCCACCAGAGGAAGCGCCCGCCCCGCCAGATCGACGATGGGTGCCCCACCACCCAACCGCACCCTCCTGTGGACCAGCCGGATAGTTGTATCCTCACGGAGCGAGACGCGAACGCCTCCCACCGTTCTCCACCCCGATGGACAACCTTGTGGCAGCCGAGCAGCACCGATAGCATCACGGCCACCGCGATGGCGTCTTTACGATCCAAGACGTCAAGGCCACCTTGCGAAGGCCGTGGAGCGTAAAAGAGCGGGCGCCGACCGCAAGGTCGAGTATACTCGCGTTCCTCGGGAAGCAGAGCGGCCTCCAGCGGCCGCCCAGCGGCGGCAAACACCCTCAACTGCCCGCCACCAGAGCCACTGCAGCTCCAACACCGACCCGCGAACGCGGCACTCTCCACAAACGATCCCCGGCCGGCGACCAACTTCGTCGCTTCTAACGGACAACCCATCGACGCCCGCACCCACATCATCAACAACCAAAGCTGGCGCGCACGCCAGCCCGACGACTTGCGGCACACCCTAACTAATCGCCGCGATGGCGAGCCTATGGGATCGCTCAGTCGACTTGGGCCTAAGTGCTTCGGACCAATGATCCGAGGCGAGAAGTACCCACCAAACTTCAAGGCGCCAAAGGAGATAGAAAAATACGACTCCTCGTACGACCCCGCAGTCTGGCTCGACACATACCTCATGGCAATGGGGATCGCGGGTCACACTGACCTACTCGCCGCCCGTTACCTCCCACTGATGATGGAGGGGACGTGCAGGCAGTGGATCAACACTCTCCCCCAGGACAGTATCGACTCCTGGGAGGAAATGCGCGACGCCTTCGTCAGGCACTTCGAGTGCTCCTACACCCGCGCCACCACCATTGAGGACCTGGAACGATGCGTCCAGGGACCCCGTGAGTCGACCCGCAACTGGGTCCAACGGTGGCAAGAGCTTTGGTACAACGCGGTCGGCATCCACCCGGACACCGCAATCCATTGCTTCAAGACCTCGTGCCGCTACGAGCCTCTAGTCGCCAAGCTCAAGCGACACTCCCGCACACTCGACAACATCCCTGACCTCCTCGAGATCGCCAAACGGTACGCCGAGGAAGATCCAAACCAGGAAACTGACGACGAGTCAGGAGGGCAACGCCGCACGGGCGGCAACGACAGCGGACGCCGAACCGACCTACGCTACAGCGGCACCCGCCTCACTGGCAAGCGCCGCAGCGACGGGCGAGTCGACTTCGTCGCCAACGCTGGGCACGCACAGCGCGAGCCCAAGAGCTACCGCCGCGACGGAGGGCAACGGCGCGACGGCGGCAATTACAAGAACAAGCCAAGGTTCGATCCCGCGGCCCTCCTTAACCAACCATGTGCGTTCCATAGCAGGGAAGGGAAGCCCGCAACACACACCACCGCCGACTGCCACACCCTCAGGGAAATCGAGAAGGCACGGCAAGCGCGGGAGGACACCGACAACGACCCGCCAAACGGCGGAAAATTCGGCAAAGTAGCCGGCTCGCTCCACACCTTCACAGGCTTCAACACGAAGCGCGAGAAGAAGGTCATCGCCCGCGCCGCCGCCAATGCGGTGGCCCAAACAGACGCCCCCGCCTCGAACTGGTCGTAACAGTCCATCACCTGGAGCCGGCAAGACCACTCGCCATGCATCGAGTACCCAGGACGAGTCGCCTTGGTGGTCAAGCCCAAGGTTGGCGACTACTGGCTCCCCAAGACACTGATGGACGGCGGCAGCTCCATCAACATCCTCTACCTCGACACCTTCAGGCGGTTGCGGCTCCCGCAGTCGATGGTCGAGACAACACACACCACGTTCCACGGCATCGTCCCCGGTCGGAAGGCGTATCCGATCGGCAAAGTCACGCTGCCAGTCACTTTCGGTACTCCGGCAAACTTCCGCACCGAGCGGATCGTCTTCGAGCTGGTGCCCTTCGACAGCCCTTACCACTGCGTCCTGGGGCGCCAGGCGTTCGCTAAATTCATGGCGGCACCCCACTACGCGTACAACGCGATGAAGCTCCCCGGGCCGTGCGGCGTCATCACCATCAACGGCGACCCCGACATGGCCGCCGAATGCGAAGCCAAAGGAGCCGAACTCGCCGACGCCGTCATCGCGGCAGAGACTAATCACGCCGACGAGCTCGCCAAATACGCGAGCGGGGTCAACAATGACGACCCCACAATACTCAAGAAGCCCAACTCAGAGGGCGCAAACACCTCAACCTTTGAGGCCACGACAAGACACGCACTGCCGAGCTGGTCCCAGCGACTCCAACGACCGGGTGACGATCGGGACAGGCATGAGCCCAACATAGGAAGGCGCGCCATCGAGTTCCTCCGTGAGAACAGGGACATCTTCGCATGGAAACCTCCGACATGCCCGGTGTCCCTAGGGAGCTCGCTGAGCACAAGCTAAACGCCGACCCCAAAGTGCGACTGTCAAGCCGCCGACCCTTCAATGAAGAACGCCGTCGAGCAATCGCCGAGGAAGTGCAGCGTTTACCGCCGCTTCATCCGCCAATCAAATACTCCAAGTGGCTGGCAAACCCAGTCCTGGTCGAGAAGAAAACGGGACTGGAGAATGTGTATCGACTACACAAACCTGAACAGCGCCTGCCCAAAGGAGCAGTTCGTCCTCCCGCGGATCGATCAGATAATCGATTCAACCGCGGGTTCGGAGTCGCTATGTTTCCTCGACGCCTACTCCGGGTACAACCAGATCAAAATGGCAGTCGAAGACGAGGAGAAGACGGCGTTCATCACGCCACTCGGAGCCTTCTGCTACACCGCCATGACCTTCGGCCTCAAGAACGCCGGGGCAACCTACCAGCGGTGCATGCAAGAATGCCTCGCGAGCCAAATTGGCCGCAACATCCACGTCTACATCGACGACGTGGTCGTGAAATCCGCTCGCCAAGGCGACCTACTCGCCGACCTGGCAGAAACCTTCGCCAATCTGCGAAGGTACAAGATAAAGCTCAACCCAGGCAAGTGCACCTTCGTACCACGGACAACTACTGGGGTACGTCGTCTCCAAACGAGGGATCGAGGCGAACCCAACAAAGATCGACACGATCGCCCGGCTCGGCAAACCCGAGTGCCTGCGCGACGTCCAGAAGCTGGCCGGGCGAGTAGCGGCTCTCAGTCGCTTCATCCCCCGCCTGGGCGAAAAGGCGATGCCCCTATACCGCCTGATGCGCAAGAACCCCACCTTCCAGTGGGACAAGGAGGCGGACGACGCGCTCCGCGACCTCAAAAAAGTGCTACTCGCCGCACCACTACTCGCCGCCCCCGCCGACAAAGAACCTATGCTGGTTTACGTCGCGGCGTCCGAGCGTCCGTCTTTGTGATGGTCGTCGAACGACCAGAGGAAGGAAAGGAGCGCCCGGTTCAGCGTCCGGTGTACTACATCAGCGAGGTCCTCACCGAGTCGCGCCAGCGGTACCCACAGTACCAAAAGCTAGTATACGCGGTCTTGGGCTCGCCGCGCCTACCGACTACTTCAGGAGCACCCGGTCACGGTCGCCTCCGCATCGCAAGACACATCATCCGAATCGCGAGGCGGCCGGACGGTCGCCAAGTGGGCCGAGATTGGCGTCCACAACATTAAATACGAGCTGGCGGGCGATTAAGTCCTGTGCACCGCAGACTTCATCGCCGATCGAGGAGGCCCAGAGCTGAGAAGCCGCCGTACCTCCACATCGAGCCTGACTTCGACGGCTCCAAGAACGCGACGGCAGGAGCGGGGATAGTGTTGACTTCACCAAAGGGCGACAAGCTCCGCTACATCCTCCGCCTCGAATTCACGCCCTGCACCAACAACATGGCTGAATACGAGGCCTACTCCCCGGCATTCGAGCCGCCAAGGAGGTGGACGTCAATCGCCTTGATGCTACGGAGATTTCGACCGTCATGGGCAAGTCGCTGCACCGCGACGCCATCTCCCTACCATGGCGGGCGCATCGCCAAGAGGTGGACAAGTTGGGCGGCCACTTCATCGCTACTCGCCGAGTGGATCGACAGCAAAACGAGGAGGCCGACGCCTCTCGCATCGGGTCGGCTAGACTCGCACCACCCGCCGTGTTCCTCGACACAATCTCCAAACCATCAGCCTCCCCGAGGGAGATCGACATCGAGTCCCACTCAACCAGAGGCAGCCTTGGTCGCACTCATCGCCGAGCCGACGATCGACCAAGCCCTACATCGCCTACCCGAAGCCGCACCCAGCAGACGAGACAGACGCCGAATGATCGCCGATGCAAGTCTTACACCATCATCGACGGCGAGCTACACAAGCGCAGCGTCACCGGCGTGTTCCAACGTTGGCCCAACCGCTGAAGGACGCAAAATCCTCCACGACATTCACTCAGTGATCGGCCACCACGCCGCCGCCGCTCGGTCGCCAAGGCTATGCGACACGGCTTCTATCGCCCACCGCACACGCCGACGCTGTCGACATCGCCAGCGATGCGCCGGGTGCCGAATACGCCAATCAAACGCTGCATCGAGCTCGGCGCTCAAAACGATCCCCATCACTTGGCCATTCGCCGTATGGGGCATGGACATGGTGGGCCCCTTCAAGAAAGCCCCCTCCGGCTACACCCACTTGCTAGTCGCCGTCGACAAATTCACCAAGTGGGTGGAGGCCAAACCAGTCCGGAAATGCGACGGGAAGACCGCCACTAAATTCCTACGCAAGCTCATATATCGCTACGGGTTCCCAAATAGTATCATCACAGACAACGGCACAAACTTTGCCAAGGGAGCAATGGCCGAATTCTGCGAAGAGCACCACATCCGGCTCGATCTCGCGTACCGCCCACCCGAATCCAACGCCCAGCGGAACGAGCCAACCAGCATCCTCCACGGCAAGCCGCGACTCAAGTACCACTCGAGCGCACTGGGTGCCGGGTCAAGAGTTGCCCTCTATTATCCGGGGAATCCGCACCTCGGTTAACGATCGACGGATTCACCCCTTCTTCATGGTCTACGGCGCGAAGCGATCATGCCCACCGACCTCGAACACGACTCGCCGCTGGTCGTCCATTATACGGAGGCCGAAACGAGCTGGCCCGCCAAGATGGGCTCGACCAGCTCGACGAAGCACGCGACCTCGCCGTCACGCACCGCCATCTACCAACAAGGACTCCACCACAGCCGACGGGTGAAAACCCGCACCTTCCAGAAGGCGACGGTGTTACGCCTCATCCAGACAATAAGGGCATGCACAAGCTCTCCCTCCGTGGAGGGCCCGTTCGCTATCGGGCGCCATCGGCAACAACGCCTACTACCTCATCGACGTCCGCTGGGACGGCGAGCTCGACGCTCAGCGACCATGGAATGTAAACCTCCGGAAGTTCTACTCCTAGAACCCCACACATGTACTCTCCATCGCTATGAAATAAAGAAAGCTATCGCAAATTGCGCCTACTCTCCATGACTTGTGCCACTCAGACTGTAATAACAGCTGACGCTAAAATGCAGAAGTCAACCTTTGGTACAGCGATCGGCAAGGCTAAGAAAAGTGTAAGAGCACCGAACCACTTCAGGTCTTGCATCGCCCAAAAAACGCCAACCCGAGCCCCATTGGAGTCGCCTAGCTCGACTAGCTTTACGAGCCAAGACAATCGCCTCGCTTCACAGCGACCTTGGTCCTCCGCATCCTCGGCTTAGCGACTCGAACGGCTAAGTACCACGCCGGGACTGAATACCGTCATCGCGATCGGTCGGAAAACGCCAAGTAAGAGAGCATGCCCAGACTCGCCACGCGATGACCCCACGGGCCAGGCAGGAGGACGCGCCACGCCAACGCTAAGTCCTCAACCACCCTCGAGTCGCGCCTAGAACTACCAAGTACCACGCCGGGACTCGCCACCCGACCCGTCCAGACGGTAAAACGGTAAAGCAGAGCACTCAAGGGAGTCGCTTTGATCGGCTCTCCGAGCTCGGGCGAGTCGACCAAATCAATGTAACACATGATAACAACACACACCATATACGAGGTAAACCCCACAAAAGGGCGGACGCGCTCGGGGACTCGTTCAAAATCAATCCAAATCACACAAACGAATAGCAAAATGGATACGACGTCCCATTCAATCGCATACTGCATTGTCTTATGTTACAAAATATGCCGCATGGCAGAACTGCTGCTAACACTTCAAAGGCAAACTACCCTACTCTGCAGGCTTGGATGACGACTCGCCAGCATCATGGCGATTACGGATGAACGCGGTGTACGGGTTTGATGGATACGTTGTCAATTCACCAGCCATCGCCGCGCGAAAAGGCTGCTCGACCTTGAAGTCACGATGCAGCGGCTCGGGGTCGTTCGGCGCGACGACCGTCTCCTGATAGGGAAGGAGATCGCCCATCGCCCAGACACGCTCCGAGTAGATGGCAGCACGCTCCTGCAACTTGAGAACCTCGGACAGATCCACCGCGCCAGTCGATGATGGATACCCACTCGTCACATCGTCAACGTCGAAATCTTCGGGGAAGTGGGCGAGTCCGAGACTCAGTGATGTCGACGCTCCACGCCGAAACGCCGACCGCGTCATGAAATCAACGACCGCGGGCGCCTTCTCCAAATATTCCCACACCTCAACAAGGTCGCTGGGAATAACCTCCGTGGGTGATATTTCTTGAAGGTAGGCGCGGATGCACGTCGCCGCCGACAGTCGACGAAAGCATGCTTACGCACCGCCAAGCGAGCTCGCTTCTTCTTGGCTACCAATAACGACCTGCGAGAAGGAGACAATGATGAGTACGACGGACACCACGTAAACTACAACTAACGAAAGGGAAGATGCACTCACCAAGCAACGGGGCGAGTCCCGTGATGAAGCACAAGCGGCGTGTGGTGGTCGCTCAAGCCCAGCAATAAGGACTTCCGACACCTTGCGATCCTCCTCCGCGGCCGCAATGGCGGCCTTAGCTCGCCCGTCCACCGAGCTCGCTTCTTCTCTCGCCTCCTGCAGTTCGCGCTCGAGGTCGGCGACCCGCTGTTCAGCAGCACCCAGAGCAGATCGCGCCGCCACCAACTCACCAGCAGGGACAAGCTCCTGGCGAGCTTCCTGCCTTCAGCAGCTGAAGCTCTTTGTTCGCCTCTGGATGGTGGCTAGCTCCTTTTCAAGACGCTGTTCGCCAATCGTCCGCCGACTCAAGATGCAGACCCTGCATATCATCAAAAAAGTTAGTAAAAACGAAATTCCTAAGTGCCCACGCGCTAAATTTAGTGCGTGCGCACTCGGGGACTGGTGATCAAGAAAATTCCTAAGTGCCCACCCGCTAAAATTTAGCGCGTGCGCACTCGGGGACTGGATGCAAAAGTAAAAGACGAGAAATTATAAGAATCAAGCCGCTGCACCGACCTGATCCTCGGGATTGAGGTACGGATGGCTGCACCAAGCATGCCATGGGTTGTATCGCCCACGGACGCAGCAAGCTGGCGTGTGACGCTGGTCGATTTCAGCATCGGCGGTCCCCGGAGCGAGGCTCCAAAGGAAGTCGCTTCCTCCGGTCTAGGCAAGGAAACGCCCTCCTTCGTAGACGCGGTTGCTTCCACCGCGGGTCCGGCCGGCGCGACCGCCGTGTCGTCAGAGACAGTGACGATGTCGTCGCCCTTGGCCTTCTTGCTGCCATCCGCTGAGGCGACGACCTCGTCCGCTTTCCTCTTACGGGAAGGATCCTCTTCGCTAGCGGCGGAGGGTACCTGAGCCACGGTCGGGTGGCCCATCTTTTTCACTCCGGTCCTGCACATCAATCGAATCAATAAAGACAATCGAAATAGTTATGAAAAGTAGGGAAGGGTGAACGCACTCACTTGGCGACTGGGATGAAACGTAGCCCTGTACGAAGGCCGGCCGGTTTTTCCAGTTCGGGGCCCAGTTGGCGACTGAGCCCCAGTTCCAGGACGTCGCGTGCCCAAGACACGGACGGCTTCTTCGTCGTTGAGGCCGCGGCTGGCGCCTCTGGGACACCCTCGGCGGGGGCTTCCTCGCGAATTGGAGCCGCTGCGGCCGGAGCCTCCTTGCGGGGTGAGGCCGCCACATTCGGAACCTCCCTGCGAGGCGAAGTTGCCGCAGCCGGAGCCTTCCCTAGCCCAGAGACCGGCGCGAATGGCGGAGGCATCGAGGCCAGCGGCACTCCCACGGTCGGCGTGTCTAGCGCGGTTGTCGCTGGGGGTGCGCCGTCACCGGCCGAGCTGGGAGCATCGGAGCTGCTCGTCGAGTGCGGCGGCGAGGCCATCCTTGACGGCTTCGTTTTCCTCTTCGGGGGGGCCCTCGCTTCCTTTTCCTTCTTCTTCTTCTTCGAAGGAGTGGCCTGGCGGCGCGAGGTGGTTTCTGGGAGCTCGTCGTCGTCATCATGACGCTCGAGGCTTCTGCTCGCTTCGATTTCGCGCTGACGTTGCCCGCGGGTTTTTCGGACCAGCGGGGCGATTTCCTCTTCGGACTCGACCTCGTCGTCCTCGTTGCCCCTCGCGGGTGGCGATTCGCCTACGTCCTGGGCGGATGGCCCCGGGCTCTCATCATCAGAAGGTGGGAGCCACCCTTCCACCACTTGGAATAGCTGCAATGAATACAAAACAGAATCAGAATTACCGCGACTGCATACGCTGCGACTGCGAGCAAGGTAAAGAAATTACCGTTGGAGCCGGACGCTTCGCGGTGTAGGGGGCGACCCCGGCCTGTGCATCCAGGTACACCGCCTGGGTGATCTTCTTCAACGCTGGGAGATAATCCTCCAGCTTCCACTCGTCGAGGCAGGCCTTCGTCGAGTCTCCCCGGCCCGTGTACTGATACATGTAGTGGTCGCGTTGGGCGAGTGGAACGAGCCGTCGCCCAAGCCAGCAATTGTACAAGTTTATCGTCTAAAGGCCCTTCTTTTTCAGACCACGGATGGCCTGGAGCATCTCGTCAACGACCATCCGCTGGTCGTCGGGGAGCTTGCCGACTTGGAGATGGCGGGGCTCGGAACGATTGGCCGAGTACCGCGGGATCGCCACCTCGTCCTCTGGGGTCGCCTCGGCCACGTAGAACCATGACTTCTTCCGCCGCCGCTGCTGGCGGGTAGCATCGGATCGAAGAAAGAAGCCTTGGACTTGAGCTGAACGATCAAGCCGCTGCTAGCATTGGCCGCTGCCTCCTCGCTGATCCGTCCATGGAGCAGATCTTGCCACAAGGGAAAGTAGGGCGGCAGCCCAAGTAGCACTCGCGAACGCCACGAAGATGGCGAGCTGCTCAATCTGTGAGGACCCGATCTGAAGATGGATCCGTAGTAGCGAAGCCGGAAGAACAAAGACGTGGGAAACCCTAGCCCCCGCTCGAGATGACTGGTGAAACAGACGAATTCCCTCTCTCGCGGGTTTGGGGTCGTTTCTCCGGCTGCGGGGATACGCCAACAGCCGGCTCGCAGGATTCCAGCCTCCTCGAAAGAGGCCAGCTGCGCCCTTGTGCACTTGGACCTGCCCCATGGTTCGGTGGAAAGGGCCATAGCCGAGAGGTTGGTTGGAGATCGGAGGATTTCGGGTCGATTGGATCGCGGAGCAAAGGAAGGAAAATGCGCGCACTCGGAAGAAGTGGTGGGCAGTTGGCTCTGCGATTGCCTACCATTCCTCTTATATAGCGGGAGTTACCCGCCAAATCAGGGGGCCGTTACCGCGCGATGATTACGCCGAAAGTTACCGTTGGATTACCCCAACGGCTAGTTTGACCACACCTGACGGTCCAACTCCAGTCATTCGGCTCGCTAGGTCAATCACCACGACCGCGTTCCGCCGACTCGACTCGCCTAAAACGTGACTTGGTTCACCGGATTTTCTTCTTCATACAGGAGCCCGCCGACGATTCGACTGGATGCCTACTCTGAAGCCGTATACTCCGACTGCCAGCAGCCACTTACGCCCAATCGACGACGGCCTCGGGGACTACTGATGGGGATACGCCTACTGGGGTATACTCGTGGGGCGTTCGATGGCCCGGGGCTGGCGAGTGGGCCTGAGCGGCGAGTGGATTGAAGCCCAAAGATGCGGAGCGATTGGAAGTCAAGGCCCAGCGAGTAGATAAGCCAGTCGGATTAGGTTAAACGACTCATCAAGTGTAACGAATCGGTTGAGATATGTAAACCCTAGGGGAGGTGAGCCTATATAAACCTCCCTATGGGGGGAGTAGAGACACGTTCCCTCATACACCTAAGCGACTCGCCGCCTAGCTGCCGAGCTCGCCCATTGTAACACCTCCCTAATACAATCTAGCAGGAGTAGGTCTTTACCCTCCGGGGGGCCGAACCTGGGTAAACCCTGTGTCTTTGCCCTCATCTCGCACCGCTGATGGCTGGCCGCCCTTGCCCCTCGTTCTACTACTCGCTGCCGATTGCAGCGTCTGCCGTGACCATTCCCACGACAGAACATCATCGGTCTTATTGCGTGTTCACAACGGAACAGCAAGACAAGTAGAGTGTGCAGCGCTGGCATATGGAAGTAAATGCAGTTATGCCGAAAGTACCAAGATATGTGCCATGGTCAGATCAGGAGGTAACTTGGAGCATAAAGGATCACCCCAAAATAATGCCGAATCCAGGATCGTATGCACTTGTGTTGGATCCGACATTCGTTGGACCAAGCATCAATGTGAAATTTTCAAAAGTACTCATTGACAATGGAAGCAGTATCAACATCATGTACAAAGATACCATGCATAAACTCGGAGTATCGCAGAACATGCTGCAGTCCACGAGGACCACTTTCCATGGGATAGTGTCGGGACTTTCATGCGAGCCCATCGGTAAAGTCCGAGTGGATGTGTTATTCGGCACGAGAGATAACTGCAGAGCAGAGAACTTAGAATTTGAAGTGGTAGATCTGGAAAGTTGTTATCATGCTCTACTCGGACGGCCTGCACTGGCCAAATTCATGAGCAGCTGTCATGTAAGTTATCTGAAGATGAAGCTACCCGGACCACAAGGAGTAATAACAGTTGCAGGGGATTACAAGAAGTCAATGGAGTGTGCTTCAGCCGGGTCAAATTTGGCCGAATCATTGGTTATAGCAAGAGAAAAGAGAAGGATTCAAGAGGTAGCAGCCCTCGCTCAGTCGGCACAGCTGAACATGCCGGCGCTGGCCAACCCACATGGCAGTGTCTCTTTTTAGCCGACTAAAGAAACAAAGAAATTTCAGATCGATGAGCAACTCCCAAAGCGTACTATTACTATTGGTGCAGGCCTGGACGCTAAATAGGAAAGCGAGCTCACCAACTTCCTCCGTGAGAATCGGGACATATTTGCATGGTCAACTCAGGATCTGCAAGGTGTTCCGAGGGAGTTGGCTGAGCACTCTTTGAACGTGAGGCCAGGAGAAAGGCCGGTGAAGCAACCTCTCCGCGGCTTCGCCGAAGACAGGAGAAAAATAATAGGAGATGAAATAGCTCGGCTCCTCGCGGCCGGGTTCATCATGGAGGTGCTATACCCGGATTGGTTGTCGAATCCGGTGCTAGTAGAAAAGAAGAAAGATGATCCCAATGTAGCCATTGTATGGCGAATGTGTATCGATTACACCAACCTGAACAAGGCGTGTCCAAAAGATTCTTTTCCATTGCCTAGAATAGATCAAGTCATTGATTCGACCGCTGGTTGTGAGTTATTGTCATTTGTAGACGGGTATTCTGGTTTCCACCAGATACTGTTAAATCCGGCCGATCAAATAAAGACCGCGTTTATTACCGTCACGGGCTTATTGTTATCGTACAATGCCATTCGGCTGCGGAATGCAGGCGACATACCGAGATGCATGCAAAAATGTCTACGATCGATAGGAAAAATGTACAAGTATACATAGATGATGTGGTCATCAAAACCAAAGAAAGCAAAACATTACTGGAAGATATACGGCAAACTTTTGCGAACCTGAGAAGGTTCCGAATGAAGCTTAATCCAGAAAAATGTACGTTTGGCGTGCCGGCAGGAAAATTACTCGGTTTTCTTGTTTCTAGCCGAGGTATAGAGGCCAACCCAACAAAGATAAAGGCAGTAGAAAGAATGGAGTTGCCAAAATGTTTAAATGATGTACAAAAATTCACGGGGTGTCTGGCCTCGCTTAGCCGGTTCGTATGTCGGCTAGGAGAGAAGGCGCTACCACTCTATCAGCTGATGAAGAAATCAGATAAATTCATTTGGACTCCACAGGCGGACATCGCATTTCATGAATTGAAAAAGATGTTGGTTACAGCACCCATTTTGGCTTCTCCATTGTCAAAAGAGCCTATGTTACTCTATGTAGCAGCTACCAACAGAGTAGTGAGTACTGTAGTCGTAGTAGAACGACTTGAAGATGGTAAGTCGGTTCAGAGGCCGGTGTACTATTTAAGTGAGGTATTATCCACTTCAAAGCAGAATTACCCACATTATCAGAAGATGGCTTATGGGGTATATATGTCGGCGAAAAAGCTTAAACATTACTTCGAAGAGCATCCCATCAAAATGATCTGTGAGGCACCCATAGCCGACATATTGAGCAACAAAGACGCAAGTGGCCGAATAGCAAAATGGGCAATCGAGTTATCACCATACGCTCTACAATTTGATAGGAGAGATGCAATCAAATCTCAGGCGGTCGCCGACTTTTTCGTGGACTGGGCCGAGGTGCGATGAGCCACCATTGCGGATCCAAATTATTGGACTATGCATTTCGATGGTTCCAAACTAAGGAATGGTTTGGGCGGAATAGTCTTAACCTCGCCTAAAAGAGACCAACTGAAATATGTGTTACAAATACATTTTGCTGCGTCCAACAACGTAGCCGAATATGAAGCACTGGTCCATGGATTGAAAGTAGCAAAAGAAATTGGCATACGCCGAATCTTATGCTATGGAGACTCGGATTTAGTAGTACAGCAAGTCTCAGGCAGTTGGGACGCATTAGATGCTAATATGGCTTTATACAGGTTTCACGTGCAAAAGATCAGTGGATACTTTGAAGGATGTGAATTTCACGACATACCTCGGGCAGAAAATGATGCCGCAGACACATTGTCAAAATTAGGATCAACCCGGCAATCAATTCCTCTGAGTATTGCCCTGGAACACCTCAGGAAACCATCAATAATCCCATCACCAGAATCCGAATCTATCTTTATCCCGGCAAATTCCGCAGAAGATAACGCGCCGATGGAAGTAGATCAGCAATATAACTCGGAACCCCCCAAGAGGAGGACAGCCGAGGTAAGCGCAATCATGGGAAAAGCCGAGATAGGTATGTCGGCAGAAAACATGGAAATAGACAGTGAGATCACACCAGAAAAAGTCACACCGTTATGGGCGCAACCCATATTTTCTTACCTAAAAGACTCGATGTTGCCGAGTAATGAGGTATTAGCTAGACAAACTGTAAGGAGAGCAAAAGCTTATACAATCATAAACAATGAGCTATATAAAAGGAGCGTCACAAATGTGTTGCAGAAGTGTGTGAGTTCGGCAGAAGGTCAGGAGATCCTCCTAGATATACACCAAGGAGAATGTGGGCACCATGCCTCATCTCGTGCCTTAGTAGCCAAAGCATTCAGGCATGGATTTTATTGGCCGACGGCATTGAAAGAAGCAAAAGAATTAGTTAAGAAATGCAATGGATGTCAGAGATACGCAACCAAAATACACATGCCATCGGCTGAGTTAAAAACAATACCCATCACTTGGCCATTTTCTGTATGGGGTTTAGATATGGTGGGACCATTTAAGCCGGCACGAGGAGGAATGACCCACATGTTGGTTATGGTGGACAAGTTCACAAAATGGATTGAAGTGAAACCAATAAAAAAGTGCGATGGGTCCACAGCAGTGAAATTTCTCAAGGATATTATCTTAAGATATGGGTATCCGCACAGTATTATTACAGATAATGGCACAAACTTTGCAGAAGGAGCTTTCGCCAGATTTTGCCGAGAGAAGCACATAAGACTAGATATTGCCTCTGTGGCTCACCCAGCATCCAATGGGCAAGTGGAAAGGTCTAATGGACTGGTGCTATCAGGAATAAAACCACGACTTGTCGAACCATTGCAAAGGTCGGCAGGATGTTGGATTGAGGAACTCCCAGCCGTACTATGGAGCCTCAGGACTACTCCAAATAGATCAACAGGTTATACACCATTCTTCCTGGTATACGGGGCAGAGGCCGTACTTCCAGCCGACATAATATATGACTCGCCAAGAGTTACTCAGTATACAACCTCGGAGATAAACGAGATAGCTCGGCAAGATGCTGTAGACCTGCTAGAAGAAGCCAGAGAATTGACATTGTCACGATCAGCTATTTATCAGCAGAACCTGCGACGATATCACAGCAAGAAGGTGAATCCAACAGTATTCAAAGAAGGAGATTTAGTCCTCCGACTGGTGCAACGTACGGCCGGCATGCACAAGTTGTCACCTCCATGGGAGGGACCATTCATTGTGAACAAAGCGTTGCACAACGACGCCTATTATCTAGTCGACGCTCAGTCCCCCGGAGAGAACAAGGCAGACAAAGCTGGCGAAGAAACAAAACGTCCATGGAATGTAGCTTTACTTCGACCATTTTACTCTTAGCATTGTATCTCAAGGTCAAGATCCAATGATGTATTGAACCTCGGCACCCAGAGCAGTGACTCGGGGACTGCCATATGTTATCTCAATTTCATGTTATGTATTTGAACCTCGGCGCCCAGAGCAGTGACTCGGGGACTGCCGTATGTTATCTCAATTTCATGTTATGTATTTGAACCTCGGCGCCCAGAGCAGTGACTCGGGGACTGCCATATGTTATCTCAATTTCATGTTATGTATTTGAACCTCGGCGCCCAGAGCAGTGACTCGGGGACTGTCATATGTTATCTCAATTTCATGTTATATATTTGAACCTCGGCGCCCAGAGCAGTGACTCGGGGACTGCCGTATGTTATCTCAATTTCATGTTATGTATTTAAACCTCGGCACCCAGAGCAGTGACTCGGGAAATGCCATATATTATTTTCATTTCATATTAAATATTTGAACCTCGGCATCCAAAGCAGCGACTCGGGGACTGCCACATGCTGCTTCAGTTTTATGTTGAGCGCACCCGTATTAGTTTTATATTATTTCTGAAATTTGGTTTACATATTGAAGTTCGGCGCGATAAACAATGATTCAGGGATTGCCATATATTCTCCCAAGGTAGTAGTCAACCGCCGTTCAGAACACCACTCATGAAAAAACGAAGGCAAGGATAAATCCTAAAATCAGGAAATCGCAGGCCACCAAAGCAAGAATTCGGACAAACACCAACTTAACCAAATGGTAACAACTACAAGCGTATATGTCACAGCGGTACACCGTAAAAGAAATTCAAGTCATACAGAGAGCGGACAAATGTTTAGCGTACATCATACGCCCGGCATGCCAGGGATAAGAAATAACTCAAGCGTTGTTCGCAGGGGAGGCAGCGACTTGGTCAAGCGCTGGGCACTCCGACGTAGAAGGAACTTCAACCGAGGTTGCCTCACCCTCCGTAGACCCAGGTGCAACTTCAGCGGAAGCTCGAGGCTGCTCAGGAGCATCCGTCTGTGCAGTTGAGTGCCCAGTACCTTTGGAGGAGGACCGCGCATCGCCGCCGCTATCCGAGCTTGTTTCAGATGTGGCCGAATTATCCTCACCCTCTCCTTGCTCAGCCGAATTGTCATCCGAGGCATCTTCAACTATGACCTCCTCATCCAGGTTTGGAAGAAAACTCGGCCCTTCATTCCAGGTATGTACATCGGCATACTCGACGAGTTGGAAGGCGCGAGCTTGCCGAAGAGAGACGAAAGTGGGGTCTTCAACCCAGCGAGAACCAGTGCGCAGATTTCTCAGGATGTCTAGAGAGATGTCTTCGTACCATGACATGATGACAGTAAGGGCCATATCAGCGCCAGCGCGCCCGGCTGATTCCCTCCAGAGACTCAGTTGCTTCTCAGATGCCATGAGTCTTTTTACTAGTAATTCGACCTCGTTAATATCAGGAGTACCAGATGTATTCGGCTGTAACTACCTCGGTGAATTACGCTCCTAGATACAAGCCTGGATGAGTGGTAGTGGTTGGAATAGTACGGTGGGGCCCCAAAAGCCACTCACTGGTAGTCCTTTCAGACGTCCCAACCACTACCCTCTCAACGGGACCTGTCAGGCGGGCGTGTCGGTGAAGGGATCAACTACGTACACAAGTGGGTATGTACGCAAGCCACCATACAAGAGTACATCGAGCCATACCATCTAGAAAGAAAGGAAATATAGCAACGCCATACCAAGAAGATTCAAATGACCTAGATAGATCTATATTTTGGATACTTCCTCATACAACACATCGAGTATCATGCGGGCGGCAAACAAAATCCAGTATGGATAAGAAGCAAATCGGCATAAGATGCCATAGAAATAAGCACATCACAACTACAGGTCTCACGGATCCCGTTCCGGAATCTCTACACCGAGCGATCGTTGCCCACATCTTGGCTTCTTCCACCCAAAGATCTCCGTGAAGGTACCTGTTCATCTGAATCAAGAATTTATCGTGTGAGACCCTAAGGGTACTCAGCAAGTCTTAATGCCTCTAAAGGGGACACAACCTGGGGTGACGCAATTGCAGCGAAAGATAAACCCTAGCAGTTCTTACAGATAAACGCTAACCATCCGCCTAACCAATGATAGACGGATGTCCGTGAATTAAGAACAACAGTTATAATGGTAATCTCATCCGATCCATCCTCCTCCCTGCTTACCAACAAGGAAGCGGACGAACAACCCCCCCATCCGTTGGCAATTTTATTAACCATTCCATGAGTGTTACACTATTTACTAGTCAAGTTACTTAGTCAGATTAAGCGGTACTTTAGTTATGCTTGTCTATGATCAAGAAACTGTGCTCCAAGTCGTCCATATCCGCGGACACGACTTTCAGAAAGTTTTACTCGGCCGGGGTGCACCAATAGCAACACACGCTCGATCAACCTCGGAAAAACCAAATCAAAACCCAACGAGGCTTTCACGACTGAACAATCACAGGATTCATAAATATTTCAGGGGGCCACCCTTAAGTAGATCCCGCAACGGAGATAGCTGACTCCGAGACGGGCTCAAGGTTTGCGTCATGGTAAGCATCGGGAACCCGAAAGTGTGGCTGGGCTTGTCGATACATGAAAACACTCCGCTTACCTAAATGACAGTGTGCTCCTCGCACAATTTAAATACGTAAAGTAGCATGGCATAAGTACAGGATCGTAAATAAAACCTCAAACTAGTTTGTGGCCCCAAGAAATAAGCGGAATCAAGCTCGCTCGGGGGTCCCATATACCTCCCGGATGTGGATAGCGATAAATCAAGGAACAGGAATCAAGTACTCGGGGTCTTACGGGACACAAGTGAGCAGGAAAAACCAAATAGCAGATGTTGATCACGGTGCCACTTTCTTTAGTTATCCCACTACTACTCAGGTTAAGTTGTTTAGGTACCTCATTATTCAACAGACTCTCACATACCCTACACATGCTGTTCTACGACTCGCATGGCTCAAACAACTCCTATAGTAGTGGCTCATGGGATGGAGGAACAAGCTTGGTGGGGTTTAAAATTAAAGGCTATGCATACTTGGGATTCAATTTAATGCAATCGCGACTCAATGATGCAAGAATAAGATAGAGGCAATAGGTACTGTATGTATGCAAGCATGTGGAAGTGCTTGCCTGTTAACTCAGTTGATGCGAGGGACGGATCTGGGTAGTGCTCTTGGTCCTCTCGATATAACCCCTGCTCAGTGTCTATCCGAGAAAAACCAAACAAACAAGGCCAACATGAATATAGAGCACAAGCATATGAATAAGATGCGTCAAGCAAACAATCATGCCATGATGAATGATGCACAATTTACATGGCAAGAAGGTAGCATGGCATGGTGAGGTGTGGAAAACAAGTAGCAACATTTTAGTGGGGTTTTTGGTTCACATTTGTTGCCATAACACTTGCTGTACCCTATATTTTTATATGATGCATGCTGCAATTGAAGTCATGGATAGCATAAACAGAAAGGTCTCGTCGAGCTGATCATTTTAGACCTATCATTTGCTAAATTTGGAAATATAAATCAAAAGTTATTGATTATTTAAATTCTAGTGGCAATTGGCGTAATTTAAATAAACTTGGAATTTTAATTGTGCAAAAGGCAAATTGGATGTCATATTTGAAATCCTGGCATTTTTCTGGTTCAGAAACATATATTGTTTATATTATTTGGACTAATATATGAAAAGTTGTTTGAATCTGAAATTTATTTGAATTTTAAATACTCAGAAAAGATTTGAATAAATAAACAGACCCAGACAAAATTTTTTTACACCCAACCTATTCTAGCCCTGGTCACTGACAGATGGGGACAGGCGCAATTGGACCCACATGCCAGCGGCTAGGAGGGGGAAGGACCGCGGGTTGATACTCGAAATCTCCAGGAGCCTTTTTATAAAACTGAGGATCGACATAGGGGCTACAGCGTCATGAGTTGCTAAAAAGGTTTGGGGAGGGGTTCTGTGCAAAATTGCCACGCGTACTGTACTTCTCCTAGCTCTGCCTCTGACGAAAAAAAACAGAGAAAACGCGCGGCGAGGCGGGGTCGAACCAGGACTGTGGGGTGTGAGCGGCAACCACTGGGCTGGGCTAGGTTGGTTGACAGGATTGAGCTGGGCTGCTAGAAGGGGCTATGTGCGTCATGGGGGCGGACAGACACCAGAGCGGCCTTGAGAGCGCGACACAATGATCTGCTCGAGCAGGGCAAGGCGGCACGACGAGGTTGTCAGGAGGTAGGTAGGCTCACCGTGAGGTCGTTGGAGGGCTTGGATCGGGAGGCGGGAGCAGGCGACGTGCAGGCGCACCAGGAGCTAGGGTTTCGGGGGCGGCGCCGTCGGTGTCCAGCGGGGCTGGCCTTCTCCTCGTCGTCCGCGAGTACAGGGCGTTGCAGGGGAGCGGCCTCGGCCTTGCAGACACGCTCCTGCTCACCTACGCCTCCTGGATCTCTGGAGACGGAGGGGGCGACGGTGGTGGCCGACGTCGGCGGTTGAAGGTGTGAAGGAGAAAGGCGGCGGGGCCTGCAGGGATGGATCTGGGAGGCTAGGAGGGAAGGGAGGATAAGAACGCCGAGGCAGGTAGATGGCGTGGGGAGGAGGGAGGTGGCGCTTTTGCACCCTCCCTCACATGCTTGGGCGGCCACGGCAGGGCAGGGGCAGGCGTGCTCGGGCTGGCCTGCTGCCAGGTGGGGCCAGGGAGGTGCAGGTGGGCCAGGGGAGCTCGAGGGCAGGTCGGGTTACAGAGGGGCCCATAGGCAGGGAGAGGGAAGAGAGGAAAGAAGTGAGAGGGAGAGGGCCGGCTCGATCTAGGTTAGGTGAGGGGGGGTGTGCTAGGGCATGGTGAGCATGTGGGTATGCAAGATAGGTCTAGGGGTGGTAGCTAGAGTGGAGAGGGAGAGGGGTGCTTAGGGTTTGGTTAGCTAGGGTTTAGCTAGGATGGTTAAGGCATGGTGGTCATGCTAGGTAGGTTTTAGAGGGGTGGCTTAGGGTTTAGGTTTAAGAGAGGGGTAGATTTTAGGGTTTAGCTAAGATGAGGTAGATAGATGGAGGAAGGTGGTACTTTAGTTAATCAAGCATGCTTCAATTACCAACACACAAGATCAAGAAAAAGAGAAAGGAGGGAAGATAGGGGGAGATGATCATGATGATGGGGTGGTTCTTATGCTTACACATGATCACATGTGTATGCATGGAAAAGGGGATAGGGGTTTAGCTAAGGGAGATAGAGATAGATGATATGGTGAAGGAAAAACTACAAGCCAACAAAGATTTGAACAAAGGAAAAAAAATGATCCACTTAGAATTCAAGCAAAATCCAAATACTAGAAAAGGTGGCACTTGCATGGCCCATGCAAAATAATTAATGCCAATTTATCCTTGTGAAAACAATAATATTAACATGGCATTATTCATATGCATTTCCAAAAGGTGGGCAAGGCCAAGCAAAGATTATGGGTGGATTCCAACCAACCAACATGAGCTAGAGATAAATCAACAAAATGCCAAGCTCAGATTAGTTGGGTGGTGGAATTATAGGTGGTGAAAGAAAAGGTGGTGGAGTCAATAAGAGAGATGCCCTCAACTCAACTTGGGCATTTAACAATATATCAAGAACCAAATACAATATCAAGAGGCAACTACAATTAATCATGCACATGAGATAAGAACCAAACAATAAAGGGTTTTATATGATGCTCAAATGCAAGGTGACATGATGACATGAGCATGATATGATGATGATGCAACAATTATATGTTGGAAGTGGCCCTTTTTATTGTCATAACATGTAGCATTACAGGTGTTAGACAACTGGGATGCTACAACTCTCCCCCACTAAACAGGAATCTCGCCCCGAGATTCTAGGAAGAAGAAGAAGAAGATACAAAGAGAGAAGGATGGTTGGCACGAAGTTCATCTTCACGCTCCCATGTGACCTCATCAACAGAATGGTGTGACCACTGCACCTTGCAGAACTTGATGGACTTGTTGCGAGTCCTTCGTTCTGCGGTCTCAAGGATTTTGGTGGGGTGTTCTTGATAAGACAGATCTTCTTGGAGGTCGATTAGCTCATGATCCACGGTCTTGCCGGGGTCTTTGAAGCACTTCTTGAGCTGAGAGATGTGGAAAACATCATGGACTTTGAGTTTTTCCGGAAGCTCCAGTGCATAAGCAACTTCTCCTCTTCTACCACGTATCTTGAAAGGACCGATGTATCTAGGAGCCAACTTTCCTTTGATACCGAAGCGGTGTGTTCCTCTCATGGGAGTGACACGAAGGTAGACGAGATCGCCCGGGGCATATACCATATCCGTGTGCTTCCTGTCATAGTTGCTCTTCTGACGACTCTGAGCAATCTTCAGGTTCTCCAGAATGATATGCACCTTCTCCTCTGCTTGTGTTACAATGTCAGGGACAAACCAGATTCTTTCTCCTGCACCTGACCAACCAATCGGAGTTCTGCACTTGCGTCCATAGAGAGCCTCGAATGGTGCCATCTTCAGACTCTTCTAGAAGCTATTGTTGTAGGAGAATTCAGCATATGGAAGGCATTCCTCCCACTTCATGCCAAACGAGATGACGCAAGCCCGAAGCATATCCTCCAGAATCTGATTGATTCTTTCCACTTGTCCTTGCGACTGAGGGTGGTAGCAGTCTTTGAAGTTCAACTTTGTTCCCAAAGCTTTTGGAAACTCTCCGAACTTTGAGGTGAAGATGCTCCCAGTGCGAACTGATTTCAAGTGGAACCCCATACAGAGACAATTCATTGATATAGAGCTCAGCCAACTGAATTCCAGAAATTGTTTCCTTGACTGGGAAGAAATGAGCCACTTTAGAAAGCCCGTCGATGACAACAAAAATTGCATTGTTGCCCTTCTGCGACCTTGGAAAGCCAGTGATGAAGTCCATCTCTACTTTCTCCCATTTCCATTCGGAGGTTTTAATGGCTGTAGAAGACCAAATGGTTTCGATGGACAGCCTTGACTCTGCGCAGACATCACATTCGAGACATACTTGGCACAATACCTTCAACCTGTGCCACCAAGATTGTGTTTTCAAGTCCATGTACATCTTTGTCTGCCGGGCTGGATAGAAAGAACCGAATCATGTGCCTCCTTGAGAACTTGGTCTCTCAGACCCGGGTAGTTTGGAACAAACATCCGGTGTTCAAAGAAGAGCGTGCCTTGATCATCCACGTGGAAGGACTCATACTTCGGAAGGTCAAGCTTAGAGATGAGCTTTTTGGTGTGCGGATCACCAAGCTGACGAGAGCGAATCTGTTCTTCCAAGCGAGGAGTAGCCAGAAGGTTCAGGAGATGCCCTTGTTCCACAATTTCCAGTTGGTGGCGGAATTCCTCGCACAAGAGAGGTTGCTGTTCTTCTACCATGAGGTTGTTGACATAAGCTTTACGGCTAAGCGCATCTGCCATGACATTTGCTTTGCCTGGAGTGTAGTTGATGGTCACATCAAAGTCATTGATTGCTTCGATCCATCTCCTCTGCCGAAGGTTGAGATCCGGTTGAGTGAAGATATACTTCAAACTCTTGTGGTCGAGAAGATCTCACACGGTTACCAAGAAAGTAGTGCCTCCATAGCTTCAAAGCAAAGACAATCGCTGCTAGCTCGAGGTCATGTGTGGGATAGTTGATCTCATGCGTCTTCAATCGACGAGGCATAAGCTACCACTGTCTCTCTTGCATAAGGACCGCACAATCCTTGCAAAGAGGCGCAGAATATCTGGAAAGGCTTAGATGTATCCGGAGGAACCAAGATGGCGTGGAAGTGAGCTTCTCTTTGAGTGTCTCAAAACTTTCTTGGCAAGCGAGTCCACAGTACTTCTT
Organism: Avena longiglumis; assembly: GCA_030063025.1. Lineage (NCBI taxonomy): Eukaryota > Viridiplantae > Streptophyta > Magnoliopsida > Poales > Poaceae > Avena > Avena longiglumis. Next base: position 537,851,399 of record CP125973.1, read on the forward strand.
GCCTTTCTTGAGGAGATCGGTGAAGGCTTTGCTATCTTTGAGAAGTTCTGAACAAAGCGACGGCAATAGCTAGCCAAGCCGAGAAAACTCCGCACTTCCTTGACATTAGCAGGAGGTAGCAATTCAACTATTGTCTTCACGGTTTCCGGGTTGACTGCAATGCCCTTGGCAGAGATAACATGACCCAGGTATGTTACTTCAGGCAGCCAAAACTCACACTTTGAGAACTTTGCATACAAGCGGTTCTCACGGAACTTGTTTAAGACACACCGCAGGTGCTCTTCATGCTCCTCCTTGGACTTGGAATAGACCAGAATGTCATCCAGATATACCACGACAAACTTATCAAGGTACTCCATGAAAACGGAGTTCATCAGCCTCGAGAAGGTAGCAGGTGCGTTGGTGAGACCGAAAGACATGACCGTGTACTCATACAGGCCATAGCGGGTGGTGAAAGCTGTTTTGGGCACGTCTTCCTTGCGAATTTTGATTTGGTGATAACCACTTCTCAAGTCCAGCTTAGAGAACACCACAGCTCCTGCTAGCTGATCAAATAGATCATTTATCCGCGGGAGAGGATATTTGTTCTTGATAGTTTTAGCGTTGAGAGCCCGGTAGTCAACACATAGCCTATCGGTTCTGTCACGCTTCTTCACAAAGATTGTTGGGCTACCCCAAGAAGAAGTGCTGTGTTGAATTAAACCCAACTTTTCTTGTTCATCAAGTTGTCGTTTGAGTTCAGCCAACTCAGAAGGACCCATTTTATATGGCCTCTTGGAGATAGGAGCCGTTCCAGGTTCAAGCTCAATCACGAATTCAACCTCGCGATCCGGAGGCATACCCGGCAACTCTTGGGAAAGACATCGGGAACTCACGGACCCTCGGTACCCTCTGAATAGCTTCCATAGCATCATCATTCAGAGTCGCCAAGGAATAGAGCTGGACAGCAGGAGTCAGACTTGGAGAAAAGACTATATGGCCTTCAGGAATCTTCAGAGACACTGAGCGTTCAGCACAATCAATCACAGCTGCATTTGCTGTCAACCAATCCATGCCCAAAATGACATCAATGTCAGAGTTGCCCGGAAGAATTAAAGAAGCCAAGAATGAAGAACCACCAATCTCAATCTGATTGCCATGACTGATCTTAGAAGCTGCCATCTTCTCTCCAGGAGAAAGGACCATTAACTTCTTTTGAAGAGGGACCAAGTCTAACTCATTCTCATTTGCAAACTTGTGACACAAAGAATGCGATGCACCAGAATCAAAGAGAACTCGTGCAGGGACTGAGTTAACGGATAGCATACCCATTACAACTCCAGGTGCGAGCTCAGCTTGAGAGGCGTTGACGCAGTTGGCGCGAACAACCGCAGACCCGGGCTTAGTGTTGATGTTGAGAGCCCCCGGTGGTGCACGAACCGAAGGAGAGCTTGTTGCAGATCTTGGCGGGGGTGGAGGGAGAGCTTTGTTCTTCATTGGGCAGTTCCAGTTGGGATGTCCATGATCTCCACATGTGAAACAAGCACCGTGTGGACGTGGAGCAGAGTAGCCAGGGACTCCGCCAGCGCCTGTGGTAATGGTTGTTCTAGCCCACAGGAGCCGATGGTGAAGTTTGGTGGCCTTGGCGCGTAATTCAGGTCTTGGTGGAGCCGGAGCGACGGTGGGGTGTTAGGAAGGAACACGCCGCTTAGAAGGAGCTGCCATAGCTGCAGAGCTTGATGCATCCTGTTGTGTTTCTTGGACTCCTCAAACATTTGCACGCTTGCCTCCTCTTGCAGTCTTGTGTCAGTAGTTCAGTGAAGGTTGCCGGTCTTGCATGTGTGATTGCATACTTGATCGACGCATTGAGCCCTTGCCTGAACCTTTTCTGCTTCTTCTTGTCATCAGATACCTCATCACCACCATAGCGAGATAGATTCATGAAGTTCCTGATGTAGGTGTTGACGTTATCATTTCCCTGCTTCAGGTTGAGGAAAGCCTCCTTCATCCTTTCCATCACAATCTCTGAGAGAAACTGCTCTTTGAAAGCTGCAGTGAACCTCTCCCAAGTAGGCTGGAACCCAGTGCAGCTTGCCTTCAAGTAGTTCTCCCACCAAAGAGCTGCATCTCCCTTGAGAAGGTGGGTAGCAGACTTGACCCACTCCAGCTGCGGAACATCAGCAGTCTCGAGCAACCTTGAGATCTCACGCAGCCAATCATCCGCGTCCAGAGGTCGGTCAGAAACATCAAACTGACGAGGGTTGAACTTGAGGAAGCTCTTGATGTCTCCACGCTTGGGAGGTGGAGGAAGTGGAGCAAACTCATTCCTTCTGACGCTCTCCTCAAAGCGCTGCTGGTTCTCTTGCATTGCCGCCAAAGCATTTGCAATGTTTGACAGCGCGGAGCCCAGTTCCGGAGGTATGTCCTCCTCAGTCCGGCGTGGGGGAGCCATCCTGTCATTGATATAAAACTCAAGTCAGTACTATAATGGAGAATGATAATAATCCAAAATAGTACCAAGATTGAATTAACCAAGATTAAAGGATACAATTTACTGAGATGATATTAAAATATCAACAAAGTTCATAGCACCTAAAAGATATTGAGCATATCGCACACGACTGAAAAGGAGTGTGGTACACAAATATATCAAAGAAAATTTTTCCACAAATTTCGGCATTAGAATACCAATAGATGCGCAAAATTACTTAACGAATCAAGATTAGTGACTCTACCGATTCAATATACAAAAGCGAATGATAAAAGTAGTGGTATGGTCGCGACTCCATCCCGCACTCAAATCATTACTCCGCACATGAACAAGTGGAACACATATCCTAACCCCTTCTTCTCACGACGAAACCTAAGATTGGTAACTACGGAAACGAACACCCCAAACAAGATAGCGTCGGATACAAAGAGGAAGATAGATCGCGTCGGTTTACAAAAGCCTGTCGGTATGGAATGTACCAACAGTTGATAACCAAAAGCAGCTAAGATAACAACTTGGATGCAACAGATAGACAAGGGATTACACACACACATACACACCCTATGGTACTACGGAAACCCAGAACACGTGAATCCTAGTTTGAACTTTGAGAAGAGAATTGAAAACGTTGCACTTCCTTACCAGAAAAGGGTGGGTGGGAGGTAAGAAGAAAAATGGAAGCAGTCCTACTCTCGTTTTGTTTTCCCTAATATACATAACTACCAAAATATTTGCTAGATCGACAACGACCGTTTGGCTGAAACCACGAAGGTCGAGATGGCTCGATACCAATTGTAACTACCTCGTGAATTACGCTCCTAGATACAAGCCTGGATGAGTGGTAGTGGTTGGAATAGTATGCGGTGGGGCCCCAAAAGCCACTCCGGTAGTCCTTTCAGACGTCCCAACCACTACCCTCTCAACGGGACCAGACGGGCGTGAATCGGCGGCGAAGGATCAACTACGTACACAAGTGGGTATGTACGCAAGCCACCATACAAGAGTACATCAGAGCCATACCATCTAGAAAGAAAGGAAATATAGCAACGCCATACGGCAAGATTCAAATGACCTAGATAGATCTATATTTTTGGATACTTCCTCATACAACACACATCAGAGTATCATGCGGAAGCGGCAAACAAAATCCGAGTACGGATAAGAAGCAAATCGGCATAAGATGCCATAGAAATAAGCACATCCCAACTACAGGTCTCACGGATACCCGTTCCCGGAATCTCTACACCGAACGATCGTTGCCCACATCTTCGGCTTCTTCCACCCAGTATCCGTCCTGTGAAGGTACCTGTTCATCTGAATCAAGAATTTATCATGTGAGACCCTAAGGGTACTCAGCAAGTCTTAATGCCTCTAAAGGGGACACAACCTGGGGTGACGCAATTGCAGCGAAAGATAAACCCTAGCAGTTCTTACAGATAAACACTAACCATCCGCCTAACCAATGATAGACGGATGTCCGTGAATTAAGAACAACAGTTATAATGGTAATCTCATCCGATCCATCCTCCTCCCTGCTTACCAACAAGGAAGCGGACGAACAACCCCCCCATCCGTTGGCAATTTTATTAACCATTCCATGAGTGTTACACTATTTACTAGTCAAGTTACTTAGTCAGATTAAGCGGTACTTTAGTTATGCTTGTCTATGATCAAGAAACTGTGCTCCAAGTCGTCCATATCCATGACACGGCTTTGAAAGTTTTACCGGACGGGTGCACCAATAGCAACACACGCCGATCAACCTTGAAAAACCAAATCAAAACCCAACGAGGCTTTCACGGTGAACAATCACAGGATTGAAATATTTGAGGACCCTTAAGTAGATCCATAACGGAGATAGCGACTCGAGACGGCTCAAGGTTTTGCGTCTGGTATGAAAACATCGGGAACCCGAAAGTGTGGCTGGGCTTGTCGATACCGCGAAAACACTCCGCTTACCTAAACAGTACAGTGTGCTCCTCGCACAATTTAAATACAGAAAGTAGCATGGCATAAGTACAGGATCGTAAATAAAACCTCAAACTAGTTTGTGGCCCCAAGAAATAGACGGAATCAAGCTCTGGCTCAGGGGGGTCCCATATACCTCCCGGATGTGGATAGCGCGATAAATCAAGGAACAGGAATCAAGTACTCGGGGTCTTACGGGACACAAGTGAGCAGGAAAAACCAAATAGCAGATGTTGCTCACCGGTGCCACTTTCTTTAGTTATCCCACTACTACTCAGGTTAAGTTGTTTAGGTACCTCATTATTCAACAGACTCTCACATACCCTACACATGCTGTTCTACGACTCGCATGGCTCAAACAACTCCTATAGTAGTGGCTCATGGGATGGAGGAACAAGCTTGGTGGGGTTTAAAATTAAAGGCTATGCATACTTGGGATTCAATTTAATGCAATCGCGACTCAATGATGCAAGAATAAGATAGAGGCAATAGGTACTGTATGTATGCAAGCATGTGGAAGTGCTTGCCTGTTAACTCAGTTGAAGCGAGGGACGGATCTGGGTAGTGCTCCTGGTCCTCTTGATATAACCCCTGCTCAGTGTCTATCCGAGAAAAACCAAACAAACAAGGCCAACATGAATATAGAGCACAAGCATATGAATAAGATGCGTCAAGCAAACAATCATGCCATGATGAATGATGCACAATTTACATGGCAAGAAGGTAGCATGGCATGGTGAGGTGTGGAAAACAAGTAGCAACATTTTAGTGGGGTTTTTGGTTCACATTTGTTGCCATAACACTTGCTGTACCCTATATTTTTATATGATGCATGCTGCAATTGAAGTCATGGATAGCATAAACAGAAAGGTCTCGTCGAGCTGATCATTTTAGACCTATCATTTGCTAAATTTGGAAATATAAATCAAAAGTTATTGATTATTTAAATTCTAGTGGCAATTGGCGTAATTTAAATAAACTTGGAATTTTAATTGTGCAAAAGGCAAATTGGATGTCATATTTGAAATCCTGGCATTTTCTGGTTCAGAAACATATATTGTTTATATTATTTGGACTAATATATGAAAAGTTGTTTGAATCTGAAATTTATTTGAATTTTAAATACTCAGAAAAGATTTGAATAAATAAATGCACCTGCATAAATTTTTTTACCCAACCTATTCTAGCCCTGGTCACCGATGGGATGGGCAAAGCAATTGGACCCACATGCCAGCGGCTAGGAGGGGGAAGGACCGCGGGTTGATACTCGAAATCTCCAGGAGCCTTTTTATAAAACTGTGAGATCGACATAGGGGCTGGCATCGCATGGGTTGCTAAAAAGGTTTGGGGAGGGGTTCTGTGCAAACTGCCACGCGTACTGTACTTCTCCTAGCTCTGCCTCTGACGAAGAAAAAAGACAGAGAAAACGCGCGGCGAGGCGGGGTCGAACCAGGGACCAGGGGTGCGCGCGCGGAGGCGGCAACCACTGGGCTGGGCTAGGTTGGTTGACAGGATTGAGCTGGGCTGCTAGAAGGGGCTATGCGCGTCGCGGGGCGGACAGACACCAGAGAGCGGCGACGCACAGAGAGCGCTCGACACAATGATCTGCTCGAACAGGGCAAGACGGCGACGACGAGGTTGTCTGGGGGGTAGGTAGGCTCACCGTGAGGTCGTTGGAGGGCTTGGATCGGGGCGGGGAGCAGCCGTGCGACGGTGTAGCAGGCGCACCAGGAGCTAGGGTTTCGGGGGCGGCGCCGTCGGTGTCCAGCGGGGCTGGCCTTCTCCTCCTCGTCCATGTACAGGCGTTGAGGAGGCGGCCTCGGCCTGCAGACACGCTCACCTCACGCCTCTGGATCTCCGAGAGGAGGAGGCGGCAGTGGTGGCCCGGCGTCGGCGGTTGAAGGTGTGAAGGGAGAAAGGCGGCGGGGCCTGGGGATGGATCTGGGAGAGGCTAGGAGGGGAAGGGGGAGGATAAGAACGCCAGGGGGGCAGGTAGATGGCGTGGGAGGGGAGGTGGCTTCGGCCTCTTTTTGCACCTCCCTCACGTGCATGGGCGGCCACGGCAGCGAGGCAGGCGTGCTGGGCGGCCTGTGGGGTGGGGCCAGGGAGGTGCAGGTGGGCCAGGGGAGCTCGAGGGCAGGTCGGGTTACAGAGGGGCCCATAGGCAGGGAGAGGGAAGAGAGGAAAGAAGTGAGAGGGAGAGGGCCGGCTCGATCTAGGTTAGGTGAGGGGGGGTGTGCTAGGGCATGGTGACCATGTGGGTATGCAAGATAGGTCTAGGGATGGTAGCTAGAGTGGAGAGGGAGAGGGGTGCTTAGGGTTTGGTTAGCTAGGGTTTAGCTAGGATGGTTAAGGCATGGTGGTCATGCTAGGTAGGTTTTAGAGGGGGCTTAGGGTTTAGGTTTAAGAGAGGGTAGATTTTAGGGTTTAGCTAAGATGAGGTAGATAGATGGAGGAAGGTGGTACTTTAGTTAATCAAGCATGCTTCAATTACCAACACACAAGATCAAGAAAAGAGAAAGGAGGGAAGATAGGGGAGATGATCATGATGATGGTGGTTCTTATGCTTACACATGATCACATGTGTATGCATGGAAAAGGGGATAGGGGTTTAGCTAAGGGAGATAGAGATAGATGATATGGTGAAGGAAAAACTACAAGCCAACAAAGATTTGAACAAAGGAAAAAAAAATGATCCACTTAGAATTCAAGCAAAATCCAAATACTAGAAAAGGTGGCACTTGCATGGCCCATGCAAAATAATTAATGCCAATTTATCCTTGTGAAAACAATAATATTAACATGGCATTATTCATATGCATTTCCAAAAGGTGGGCAAGGCCAAGCAAAGATTATGGGTGGATTCCAACCAACCAACATGAGCTAGAGATAAATCAACAAAATGCCAAGCTCAGATTAGTTGGGTGGTGGAATTATAGGTGGTGAAAGAAAAGGTGGTGGAGTCAATAAGAGAGATGCCCTCAACTCAACTTGGGCATTTAACAATATATCAAGAACCAAATACAATATCAAGAGGCAACTACAATTAATCATGCACATGAGATAAGAACCAAACAATAAAGGGTTTTATATGATGCTCAAATGCAAGGTGACATGATGACATGAGCATGATATGATGATGATGCAACAATTATATGTTGGAAGTGGCCCTTTTTATTGTCATAACATGTAGCATTACAGGTGTTAGACAACTGGGATGCTACATCGGCCAAAGAACGTGGTAAGCTCGGATGGCTGCTTTCACCAAGTCCCGACCCATAATTTTCATTGGGCCAACTGCAGCACCAACAGCAACCAGGAAATCCTCCATTGAATACTCCGATTCAGCGGCAACAGAAACACCTCGGCGCACACGAGCTGCAAGAACCGCTTTAGAACTCACAGGTTTGGCTTCGGGAAAATGATCTGCGCAAAGCATGAATGTGTCAGGTGGCAGCGGGAACAAAAAAGAAAAATATAATTCGGCTGTGCTAAGTAGCTTACGATGAATGTAACTCATCATTATCTGAAGGTCTTTGGCCCAATCGACCTTGCTCTTCTCAAAACGAGCAATTTCCTTGCTCAACCCCTGGGTTTTCAGTTCGGCAACCTCGAGGAGTTCTTTGTTCTTCTGCAGCTCCAAAGCCAGCCGATTCTTCTCCTCGGAAAATTCTTGGTCGACCTTTTCTAGTTCGGATTTCTGAGAGAGCTTAAGGGTATCCACCTCGGCTCATGAGCGAGCTATTTCATCATCTTTTTCTTGTAATTGCGCCGAATGAATAGCGTTTTGCTCTAAAAAATGCAGCATCACGTCAGGCATGGGCATGCAATCTTGGTGCGACACTGCAAAGGTTTGCAACTCGGCTTTACCAGAGCCAAACGCAATAAGGAAGCTTAGCACACATGTTAAAAATGAAAAGGTGTAAGATAAAAGGGAAACTAACCTTCAAAGCTCTTGACCTTCTTCTCAAGGCGAATGTTGAGGTTATTAATGTTACCTGTTCACCAAGAAAGTAAGTCGGCATCTCGCGGACGAATAAATAAGAACGTTGAAAATAACGAAAAGGAACTATCGACGTACCAGCCTTCTTTACCACTGGAAGGATTTTCTCATACTTTTCTTCCATCTTGCGGTGCGAAAAAAGCAACCTCTGGAATTCGGCAGTTCGCCGGTCATGTGCAACCTAAGCAATGGGGCAAAACGATAAATAGATATTCAAAGCTAAATCAGATCCGAATCAAGCAAAACTTAATTCGGATCTAAGTGGCGGGATATTCAAAGCTAAATCAGATCCGAATCAAGGTGGCTAGATATTCAAAGCTAAAGCAGATCCGAATCAAGCAAAACTTAACTCGGATCTAAGTGGCGGGATATTCAAAGCTAAATCAGATCCGAATCAAGCAAAACTTGATTCCGATCTAGGTGGCTAGATATTCAAAGCTAAAGCAGATCCGAATCAAGCAAAACTTAACTCGGATCTAGGTGGCTAGATATTCAAAGCCAAAGCAGATCCGAATCAAGCAAAACTTAACTCGGATCTAGGTGGCTAGATATTCAAAGCTAAAGCAGATCCGAATCAAGCAAAACTTAACTCGGATCTAGATGGCCGGATATTCGAACCCTAGAAATAAACTTAAATTAAGTCGAAGATCGTTAAACTTCCAAGCATATAACAAGTTATTTCCTTGCAAGTTTCGGGGACTAGAGCATATAGTAACATCTGGGGACTAATCTAAAACTCAGAGAAACAGCAATTACCTCATTCATCTTGTTAGTGTCAAGGATGAACTTGGCAGCGTGGTCGAAACGGCCGCTGATGTCGGAAAGCTGAAAGGGCTGGTTGATGGGATTACCCTCAAACTGATCAGCAGCATTCCAATTATTGGCGTACTCCACCAGTGCACTGAGGCTGTTCCCACTAGCTGTCCGAGTTAAGACCTTACCCCGAACATGTTCTCAGAACCATCGCGTCATAGACTCTTATGAAGAGCAAGCTGGGTGCTAGCAACGGAGGCTTTGGTAGGCGCAGTTCCCTTGCGCAGCATGTCGGCGATACTAGGCTGAGAAGAGCCGACAAGACCCTTCTGGGAAGAGGAAGCCTTGGTGGCAACAGCTTTTCTCGCCTTAGAAGAGGCATCAGCAGGAAGTGACACCTCGGTAGTGGGGACGGCGTCTTCAGGAGCAGCAGGAGTCACTGTCGCAGAAGGCGCCGGGATAACGACCTCTTAGGCCGGGGCTGGAGTGTTGTAAAGCTGGGCAGTAGAGGCTCGATGTGGCTGGGGCACACAGAGGGGGCAACGGGTTCCATGGAGATCTCGGAGGGCCGATTGGAATCACGGTCAACAAAAGGAGTTTCAATTACGTCACGACAAGGAGGCGACGGATTCGGAGCTGGAGGAGAGGCAGCACGAACAGGACTGGGAATCCTGGTATCATCGACGGGCGGAGGAGACGGATGTCGAATCAGGCGGCTAGTCATGCTAGGACCGACGGGCTTAACTGAAAGCGGAGCACTGCAAAGATAAGAAAGAAAAAAGAATGTCGATAAAAATGAAGAGAGAAACAAGAAATACGGAAGGAACTTATGCCGGCAACCCAGTGGCATAATCTTGCGCTGGGAGGATTGAGCGGATTTCTTCGTTCGTTCTTGGGACTGCTCGAGGCACTAGCAAGAGCCCCACGTTTCCCGAGGTAACAGGGGTCGAGAAGCAATAGGCTCGGCGTCGTGAACTGACCGGCCGGATTATCTGGGAAAGTAGAAGCCGGAAATGCATAAGAAATAGGCATTGCGGCAACTACCTCAAGAATTTGGACCTCGTCCGAATCACCTTCCTCCTCGTGCACCAAAGTCTTGCCACGAGCTCGAGCCGGGTCAGGATCCGACTTAGGGACGAACTCCTCGGAGTCCGGCTCGCCAGTATCCGGGGTGCTCCGGTCCGCGGGCCACGGAAGCAACAAAACTTCGGTGTCCTCATTCTTCTGCTCTGCGAACCTCTGCAAGACGAGGAAAAAGAAAGTTAGCGGAATCCGTTACGAAGACAATGGAATAGCAGAGCGTTATTGATTAAGCTTACCTCGGGAGGTGGATGATCGCGGGTGAACGGTTTCAATCCCCAACCCCAATCCTCAGGCATCTCCGTCTTAAAGATAGCTCGGACGCGCTTATAGATAAGGTAATTGTCTAGCTCCACGGTCGAGACTCGGTTAGGGTCAAGGGGACCACTCATGTAGCACAGCTTGTGAGTCCGCTTCTGGAATGGGCAGATCCGGCTACTAATAAAAGTAGCCATCAGGTCTTCGCCGCATAACCCGGGGCGGATCAGCTCCTTAAGCCGAATCTCAAAAGCCTCGGCCAAGGCATGAGTTTTCCTCGGGTTGTAGAGCCAGTTCACTTTAGAAGGCGGACCAATTGAGAAAGCAGGGAGCCGAATCTTGTCCTCTATCCCTCTGTTCTTGACGTAAAAGAAGGATTTGTGCCACTTCTTGCATGACTCTAACCCGGTGACACGAGGAAATACGGATTTCCTCCGAGGTGTAATGGACGCTGCCCCACATTGAGTAAGCGATTTCTCGGAAGGGTGCAGAGATTTGTCAGGGACTACATTGGAACGAATCTGTAAGAACTTCGACCAGACGTGCACTGACGTCCACAGGCCGAAGTATCCCTCCTAAGCGGAGATAAAAACAGAAAGAGAAGCAATGGCGTTCGCAGGAAGATGATGCGGCTGAAGGCCGAAGTAGTCGAGAAACTCTCTAGCAAAATCACTAAGAGGGAGACCGAAGCCACGCGCAGTGCGACATAAAAACCACATACTCGCCCTCCCTAACATCCGGAGAGGACTCGCTGCCGGGTAAGCGACAGGAGACCTCGGCGGGAATCCTCCGAGTTCGGATAAGCCACTCAATCTCACGGCGTGTAACAGAAGAGCCTTGCCACGAGCCTCGCTCGGGCCAGAGCGTCATCATCCTCTACCAGGCGCCGCTAAACGAACTAGACATGGGTTCGCCGGAAGATCGCCGGAAGAAGAGCTGGCGGAGGAAAGTTTGGAGCTGCAAGGCCCCGTCGTGACTTTGCACGGGAACAGTGGCGAAGGAGCAGAGGAACCGCCGCACGAGCACGAGATCGAAACGGATAAATCTAGGGTAAAACCCAGGCAATGCGGCCGGAAAAGACTCACCGGTGACGGTGCCAAAGCTGGTGGCCGCGGTGCGAGCGAGCAATCTGCGGAGTCCTCACCGACGGAGCTCGATGGCGCGCGAGCTGCGAGAAGGAGCGCAAGCGAGAGGAAGGAGGAGGACAGAGACGAACGAGAAGGGGAAAAGTAAATTCCCAGACACCGTGCCCCTCTTTATAGTCGATCCACGAACAAGGTAGTGGGATCGTGGGTGTAGCAGTTGACCGTGTAGATCGTGTGTGCGGCACGAATGCACGACGATAAGTGGAGCCGCACCAACGGCCACACAGGAACGAAGAAGGTTGCGATCCCCAGGAAGCGGCACGAGGCGTCGCGGCGGCGGCAGTGCAGAGTTAATCGTGATGTCAAGAAATACGTAGAGGAACCAAAAACTAGAAGAACAATGATGGGAGTGACACGAGGACAAGGCGACTGAGAAGGAACGACGGTACCTCGGACGAGAAAAAGATAACTCGGAAACAAAACTGAAAAATGTGATGAAGCTGATACGACCCGGCCGAAGTTATCGACAGGGCCACACCAGCTTCGGGGACTAATGTAGGGGGGGTGACCCCGGGTAGGTCAAAGACGGGGAAAGACAGAGGTACGATCCCCGTCTGGTTTCCGAGTTACAGTCTAAGTCGGCCGAATCATGAAGAAGTCGGCCGACATACGGAGGCGAGAGACCCGTATATGTATATTAAGATATTACCTAGCCGAGATACTGCGTGAGTCGGCCGGATTAGCCTGAGTATTCTTGATGCAGGTAAAGGACAATCCGAGCTATGCAGGGGAGGGCCGAATGATATGAGGCTTGCAGGAGAAGGAGGAGCCTGAAGTCAAACCCTAGTTGCAAGCTAGGGAGAATCTAAGCAGTGCCAAGCGCTACGGACAAAGGCGCAGAGCGACAGAGAGGCAGGAGGAGGTCACGGAGGTGACAGTCCAGAAGACCGAGGCGCACAGGAGGGTCCCTCTGGAACCTTGTCGTCGTTAGAGGGGCGACAGGGAAAGGGGGGCGCCGAACTACTATATTGGGACAAGCATATTCCTCGAATATGCTTGCCACGCCAGCCTTAAAGGAACCCAGGGCTCTCTTTATAAGGAGAGGCTTGGACTCAGAGAGGGGGATCGATGAGAGTTAGAGCCGTTAGGCTGGTAAAGTTCTTCTCTTCTCCCTATATACAGCTCAAGGAGCACTTGTAGTCCAAGGAAGAAGAAAGAAAGACCTTTGCCTTAATCTTCTGTGTGTAGAATCAACTACATCTTCCCTCCCCAGATCCCTCTAGCATCCATTGGCCCCATACTTTAGCCTACCCATGGCATCTGCCATGAGACCACCACGACAAGCATTATAAACACAGGGGACTCCACCTTATATTGTTTAAAGGTTGGGACACTCCCTTTACAATGAAACCATTACATCAACCAAGGTCAATCTTATTTTAAAGCAACATTTTGGAAAATAGGGTGATAGGTGGTGGTCCAACTAACGAAGTACATTTACAATCCTATCTCATTGGATCTGTTGGCTAACACAATGTTTCTAGAAGCAATCAACCTATCTTGCTCACATGATTCCATCACTAAGTCTATAATATCTCCTCTTAAGGTTTGGTTGGTAGCTTCCAACTCTTGGGTATGTTCCTTCTCTTTCTTTAAGTCTTTTTGTAGGTTGAGCATTCTGCACTTAACTCTAGCACCAAGTTCTTTGATGGTCCTCCAAGCTGCATCTCTTGCTGACTCAAAGAATGTGGTGTGCACTACAGTGTTGGTGTACATGCAGAATCCTTTTTCCTGATGGTTGTCTTCCTTGTTTTTATACAAGTGAAGTTGCACCCACCAGTGTTCCACTCCTTCATCCATCACTGGAAAACCCTTGTACACAGCTGCACCTTGTATCTCTAATGCAACCATGAGGTCCTTGAGAGCCTTGGGGAATTCTGTCTCACACTCCAAAGTCATTGTCATGAGTGGTCCTTTCCTTACGGCTTCGTTGATGGAGTTCATCTACAAATAGAGATGAGAGAGAAGATTAGAAAAGTTTAGGAGAAGAATAGACAAGTGTAGAAGTAGTTGAAAAATTTTCCTTAGTGGTTTCCAATTCTAGGGTCATAATCCTACAGGCAACACAGTGCTCTTATACCATCAGTAAGATCCCTCCTTTGTAAAGGAAAAGGATCCCTATGATTGCAATGCTAGTCCCTGGATCATTGCTAGCATCCACAGTTTAAGATGAAGTACACAGATACAAAGGTCATTTATTACATCCATTCCAGAGATAAACATAGTCTTTACAACTCAAGGCCACAGGCCTAATACAAGAGTTTGAATGAGTAAATAACATAAGTCTTCATCTTCATGTGCCACAGGCAAACATGTTGATTGTAGACTCATGACACCTAATCCTCATCAGAGTAACCTGCAACATCACAAGTTACAGCCACAGTGGGTCAATACTTTGGAATAGTATTGGCAAGTGATACCTTAGTAAATTTTAAGTGGACTATATTACTATATGCATTTTTGTCTAAGTGTAGCTTGTCTTGCTTTGCTCAAAATAGGTTTTTCCTATTAGTTGAAATCACTAAGTTTTTCTTTGTCAAAACTTTCCCAAGAAACCATCAATAGACATTGAGGTCCTTCACCCTTGTTCACCCACAAGTTTTTACTTAGAAGTTGGAGTGATGAGATTCTTGATAGCTTCCATGCCTTGATGCTCAAGTTGTCCATTGCCATAGACTTGGCTAAGTACTTAGATTTTTCCATCTGCAGAGGTTGTGCACTTTCCCCACCAGACTTGGTTTCCCAAGATAGGACCTTTCAGAAGCCTTTCCTTAGACCAAATGGACGCGCTCCAACCTATCATTCCCACTACCACCAACTGTCCAAATGGCTAAGTTCTAGCAACCTATGTGATCCAGGCAGAGCCCATATTGCCAAGTGGTCGCACTAGAAGCTTCTCAACACTTGGACTCTAAAATCCCTTTGTTCCTGGGTGGCAATCCACAAGTGTGATACACAAGGTAAACCATATCCATGGGCCTTGTGTAACCACTCAACCAAAAACCACCAAGCAATTACCATTCCACCCAGGTGATTCATTGACTTAGTTGTTTTATTAAGAAAAACATAAGTCCAAAGACTTAGAAATATTTTCACTATAGCATGTATATTTTACCAACCCTTGTTTGCTACTATCTAGGCTAAGCATGGCATAGATAGTAACTTAACTAAGAAATTTCCTAGCAATTCTACAACTACTTAGGATTTCCCAACATGGCATTTGGCAAAATAGTAACATCCAAGACTTAGCAAAAAAATTCTAATGCTTGTATAAAAATATAGGGATAGACATATTCATGAAGTACCACTTGCCTTAGTAGTTGGGAGAGTAGCACTCTTCACAATCACAATCACTAGCACCAAAGTCTACACAAAGAATGGTAGCACAAAATTACACACAATTCATATACAAACATAAATATATGCATGCATGCAAAATGCTAAGTGATGATTTTTTTAAAACCCAACCAAGCAAGTGCATAGTACTGAATCATAAACAAGTCAAAAACTTGCTAAACCAAGTTTATTTGACACTAAAACAAATTCCTAAACAATTCATATAAACAAAATAGTCCTAAACAAGTTTCTGCAAACAAAGTCATTTTAATAGAAGCTAAACACTAAACACATTGCATAAACAGAAAGGGCTTGTTCTCCTGATTCCAACGGTATAAAATTTGTCAAATTCTAACGTGTGGATCAAAACTTACAAGCAAATCAAATTTGGATACAAATCTGATTTCAAATTCTGTTTTAATTCAAACCCTAGCCACGCGTCTTAATCTTACTGGCGCGTACCGGTTCGTGTTGGATCACGCACGCGATCCGTAGGATCTAAGTGGCGATGCACGGTTCAGATCAAAACGTAACGCTTCGCTAAGTGGTTCTATCCCACGCGTTGGATCCAGATCCAACGGCTCTTGATCAAACGACCAAGGTCTGGCGGCGCGCGGCAACGGCGAGCGGTGGAGCGCTCTGTCCGTGGAGGTGCCGGCGTTCTAGGTCGCCCGGGGAGGAAAGAGTGTGCTTACCAGAACCGCAGGGCCGAGGCGAAGATCAACGTGGAGGTGGCTTGGCAAGGGGCGCACGGCAGGGGCTGCTGGAGCTCGTCGGTCGTGCGGCGTCGAGGTTGCGATGTAGTTGCCGAGGTTTCGCGTCGCCCTAGCACGAACCAGATGGATTAGGAGACGCGCAAAATAGTGGCGAACATCCTCGTATGCAAGAGGGGGCAAGGGGCACGCTCTGCTTACCGTAATTGGTCGCCGGAGTTGAGCGGCGGCTCGGTCGGTTGCGGGCACGAACGGGGACGGCGTCCTGGGTCACGAGCAGGCAAGCGAAGAGTATCAGGAGATGGACGAGATCACGCTGGGCACGATAGTTTGAACCATAGAAAGGGGGGCAGTTGAAGCTCACCTGAATCAGTCGCCGGAGGTCGTCGGTGCTGCGGGGTTTCGAGGTCGAATGCGTGCAGCCTGGTGGCGGAGTGAGCGAGGAAAGTGGGGGGAAATGACCGCGGCGACGAGGGGTTTAAGTAGCCAGAAGCGGGGCGAGGATTGCGCGCTGAATCAATGGAATTTAAGCGAGTTTAATCGCGGCGTCACTACACGGTGGTAACGGCGGAGCGGTGTCTACGCGCGAGAATTTGGGGAAGACGGCGCTGACGTGGAGAGGGCCCGCTCGTCAGGGAACAGAACAGAGGGGAGTGGGGTCTGGGTGTCAGTGACTTGCTGGGTGTGTCCACGCGTGCGAGAGAGAGAGATGGGAGCCGGGTGGGCTAGCTGGGCCGGTTTTGCTGTTGGGCTAGAATAGGAGCGCATGGCCTCTTTCTTTTTCTTTAATCCTTTTCTATTTCTGAATTGATTTTCAGGAATGGTTTTCAAATGATTTCAAAAGCTATTTGAATTCAAATCTCTTTGGGATTTTTGTAGTGTGCAACAGTCACAAAACTTGGCATAAAACCATGTGGTCACTTTGAGTTGGCTTGGTCGTTTTTGGAAAAACAAAATAACAGGGACAATGCACTTGGTTTGCAAATGTTTGAAAATGGTTTTTGGAAGCCATTTCTATTTTGTAAAACTTTGTTCAAATTCCACACTCAAACCAATCAAAAAGGGAAGCAAACAAACCTGGTTTAAAACATTCAAGCTCTCAAATGAGGATGATCATTTGATTTAAGTTTGCTCACATAAAATGATAGCACTATGTGCTTCTGTTTTCTGAAATGAGTTTGAAATTGATCTCAATTCTATATGCATGCATGAATGATATGCAATCTTTGAAATCATGATTTTAGGGATGTTACAAAGTCTACTCCCTCCACTCGCCGGCCAAGGAGGAGGAGTTCGAGGAGGACTCCCTCCTCCCAAGCCGCACCCTCCCACCTATAAAAGGAGGGGCAGGGATGCCCCTCTCCCACACACCTGAAAACCCTAGCCTCCAAGTTGCCGGCCACCTCCAAGCCGCCGCCTAGGGCCTCCTCTAACTCGGCGAGTTAGGGTTTCCCCAAACCCTAGCGGCCGGCCAAGACCTCCCCTTGGTGCCCTCTAAACCCTAGATCACCAAGGACTCTCTCATACTCCACCATACTCGCTCCGGCTTAAGGCGAAGCCCTGTGAGATCTCCCCTCTACTTCCGGTACCACGCCGTCGGGCTGCCGGAATCGCGAGGAGAGTGCTACAACCTCCGCTGCCTGCTGGAACAAGGGAGAGGAAGGTCTTCATCGAGTACCAAACGTGTGACCGACTGCGGGAGCGCTGCCGGAACGCAGCGCCGGAAGGATCGTCTACGCGATCTTGAGATCGGCAAGTGTACGACTACATCACCCACGAGAATCTGCTCTCGTTAACCGCTTTGGATCTTCGAGGGTTAGTATTCTATCGACTCGTTGCTACAATCTAGTAGATAGATCTTGGCTTGATCATAGATTAGATCTTGATTGTGTGTTCATGCGGTAGAATTTTTTTTTCCATGCTACGAACCCCTACAGTACTCGTCGGCAATACCACGACACCTTTAGTCCCGGTTTTTGAACCGGGACTAATCAAGCGGGACTAGAGGCCCAACACTAGTCCCGACCCAGTTTCCAGCCAGGACTAGTGGGTGTCCACGTGGCTGCCTATAACACCCTCAGAATCGGCCCTATGCAAGTTTTAGCGAAACCCGCCAAACCCGCATAGAAACGATTCAAAGGTGCCCACCAGGCACTTTCGTGCGGGTGGAAAACGAAGTAATAACATTACACAACAGTCCTCGATGGGACCCACAGAACAGATATATATACAGCAGCGACTCAAAGAGTCAAGGATACAGATATACCATACAAAGATTCAAATCACCTGTAAAACGATACAACGTCCGGCTACGGACAAGATGCAAATGGGGCTAAGAGCCCTGAAGAATAACCAATGGCGTCCATAACCCTGCCCAGGCCAAGCCGGAAGGGTAACCCTGCTAACGGCGTCGAGCTCAAAACCTGCTTAAACAAAAGGGGTGCCGACAGAGGGCAAAGGAAAAAGAGGAGCGTCAGTACTGAGGCCAGTACACGGCGAGACTAGAATTCGGCGGTCCTCGCCTACATAGGTATGGTGGACTGAAGCGGCAGCGGCAGCATGCGCTAAACAACCTATAGAGACTCGATACAGCTGGCGGCAATCAGAGAGGGGTAAGAAGGACCTATTCGGTACCAACCTGATGCTACCACCAAACAAACCCATCCTGGTGTTTCCCCCTCGAGACCAAATGAGGAAGTCAACCGAGCAACTCACACAGTTGGCAGTTTTATTTATTCAGTTATCATTGCAGCAATTCCTAGTCAGGTTTAGATATTCATCCTGATAAAGTAAGCAGTGGGAATTTTTAGTTAACCATTCCGTTATAGTGGCAACACTTACTAGTCAGATACAATTAGCATGAGATGTCCCAAAAACCCAGCAGTTGTTGGTACTTTTACTTAGCCATACCGTTGTAGTTGCATTAATTACTAGTCAGGTACAATGGTCGCAAGCGACACTCCAAACAAGCAATTGTGGGCAGTATTATTTAGCCATTCCATTATAGTGAAGATGATTACTAGTCATGATAAAGTCAAATTTATAGTACTACTTTAGTTATGCTTGTCTATGGTCGAGATACTGTGCTCCAAGTCGTCCATAACCGCGGACACGGCTTTCAGAAAGTTTTACCCGGCCGGGGTGCACCAATAGCAACACACGCTCGATCAACCTCGGAAAAACCAAATCAAAACCCAACGAGGCTTTCACGACAAAGCAATCACAGGATTCAGAAATATTTCAGGGCCACCCTTGAGTCTTACCAAGCAGTAAGCTAGCTTGAGACGGACCCGAGGTTTGTGGGGCGGTAAGTTGATCGGGAACCCAAAATGGGCTTGTCGATACAGCGTAAGCGGGTCACAATTCCTAAACGATGACAGGTGCTCCTCGCACAATTGTAAATACGAAGTAGCATGGCATAAGTACAGGATAGTAAATAAAACCTCGAACTAGTTTGTGGCCCCAAGAAATAAGATGAATCAAGCTCTGGCTCAGGGGGGTCCCATATACCTCCCGGATGTGGATAGCGCGATAAATCAAGGAACAGGTATCAAGTACTCTGGGTCCTACGGAACACAAGTGGGCGTTCGGAAACCAAATGTTATCTATCACCCACCGATGCCTCTGCTTACTTCAATTTTAGTTGTTAAACAGGAATTAAAGTGAACGGTAAGTAAAGCTGTGATCATCTCCCACATGAACATGCGGCAATACATCAACAACTGTGGCACTGGACGACACGCAACAGCACTTGAGCAAGCGACTACGACGCGCAAGTCCAACTATCTACCAAACAACAGGTATTAGGATGTGTCCAAGGCAATATAAGGCTGCAAGGGATATCACGGGTACGAAAAACTAGAGCATCGCAACACGGATAGCAATAGATCAACAGGAGGGAATAAATACTATAAAAGTAAGATAGGTAGAAAGGGGAATATGCTCGCCTGAAAAACATTGTCGAAGGTTCAACCGAAGATCGGGGCGACACTCGCATCAACTCAACGGCCTTATCCGCGAAGAAGCAAAACACTAGAAGAACACCGGGTGCAATATTTAATACTACGGCGAAAGATCGGGCATGATGCATGTATGATGTATGACATGGCAAAGGTGCGATGCGATTAGATCATATTAAGTGGAACCGGGGTCCCGACAATTAATTAAACGGTTCAAGTTATTTATCTACCCCGCAAATTAAATGTTGTCTTAACATGGCAGAAGATAGTACCGGTTCGCTACACAAATTTAAATGAGGCCAATATGAGACTAGATTTGCCCGCATATGGGCCCCATATTTAATTATAAGGTGAATCAATAATATATCCCCGAATGACAAAATATGTATGCAAGGATGAACAATTTAATATGCACAAGTTGTATGTTATTTATACAAAATAGGAGTTTGGGGTCTTACGATTCAGATCGGAGAGGCAAATTAATGGTCTTCGAATAATAGTTAAAATAGCAAAAGTATATACCATCGTGGAAATAATCCAGCGCTACCATCCTGTGGTTGAAGTAGCCGAAGTTATAGAAGTAGCGGACATCGGGAAGATCGTCTTGGTGAAAAGAAGACCCATAAGACGGTGGCGTATCTACTCACATCGGATAAAAGAAATATGAGGCCATAATTCTTATGGACAATTTGTCAAACACTTGGCAGGCAGCATCCATATACGGAGGCAGCAAAATTGGGCTAGGATAGCCCGATGACCAGGAAGAAATGAAAGCAATCAAGTAACCAACAGATTGTCTCTGCTGACGCAAGAACCTGCAAGCAAACCGACGATCGTCGATTAGGCGTGATATAAAACAGAGGCAGCGACCGCGCAGAAGGGAGTCGAGAAGACAGTCGCAGATGCAGATGTCCTGCGGGCGCAACAAGGAGAGCCAGGTGACGCGGGTCCCTTACCTAAGAAACATGGTCAGCGGTAGAGCCGCCATGCGCGTGTTGGCGCTTGCACTGGAGTGATGTGATGGCCAGCTGCACAAATCCAGGACGGTCGGCTAATTAGCGAGTGGCGCGTGGAGCTGCTCTGCTGCTGGGTGGCTCTAGGTAGAACGAAGGGGCAAGGTGGCTGTGTTGGTCGGGTGTGCATGCACACACGCGCGGGTGCCGATCTGCCGCCGCACGGTGAGCAAGCAGGCAGGTGTGCGACAGGAACAAGAGAAGCAGCCTAGCTAGCTTGCAGCGATGGAGACAGGAGCCTCTCCTGGCAGAGAAAAGAATCAAAATCAAGTGCTAGCTAGATCGACCGAGGACCAAGGCGCATGTACTTGACAAGGAAACAAGGATTAGGAAGAAAATAAGCATGGTCAACGTGAGGGGGAAAAGAGGAATTTAGATCTGGATGTTAGGGAATTTGGTTCTGATTTGGGACCTAGGGTTAGGAGAGGAAGAAGAAGGGGAATAGAGTATTTATATAGTCTAGAGTAGACTAGATGGGACTAGTTTTGGGCCAAAGCTTTGAACGTTTTGGGCCTTATTTTATTTGTAAAATAAGAAAACCTTTTGCGATCTTATAAGGAATGAAAATATTATTTGCTTTAATTTAAAAGAATAAAAATGAGAGACGGGTCTAATAAAACCACGTGAATATTTTAGTAAAACAAAATAAGGGTTTGATAAAATAATTTTAGGACAAAATAATAAAATGCTACATGATGACATGATGATGCACAAATTAGAAATAACAGGCGATTTTCTAATAGTTATTTTACCCGGGGTGCTACAATTCGACACCACTAACAATGGATCTCGCCCTCGAGATCCGCCTCATGATACCGGAAGGAAGGTCGGCGATCTGTGTCTTCTCGCTTCGTGTAGATCCTCGCGACACCACTAACAAGAGGCCGTTGTTCGTGATCGTCGAGAGAACACTCCGGGAGCAAAAGGTCGAAGGTAGAGGTATCGACAAATAAAGCCACCTCTAACTTCGATGGAAAGAGGGAACCGATGCATTCTCATCCACTTCAATGTACAAAAGCGAATAGAAGGGGTAGTCGGCATGGGGCGATCCATCACGCACCCAAACTATTACTCGCACAATCGTGAAAGAGTGCAACCATTCTGAATCGGTCAAGATCTCAACAATCGAGGTTCGGAACAAGGGAGGGATGCAGACTCTGCATCGGATCTGGCGTAGAGGATGTCGTCGCGTCGGAAAACACCGGAAGGCACAAACAAGGAACAAGGAATTGGTACCACAGACGAAGGATTCCTCGGATAGCATGAAGACCCGATGTAGCAACACCGTTAACAAAGGAGGAAGCGAAACCCTGAAGGTACGACGGAAACCCAACCACGAGAATTCCTGGACTCGAAGAAAGAGAAGAGAGCGGATTCAAAACGCGTAGAGGTAAGAGGAGAATAGCAGAGGGGTAAGGAGTAAAATCAGACCTAATCAGAACTATCCAACCGATTTTGCAAAAAAAATAGTTTTGACACTCTACTTCGGCCGTTAGCTAGGTTATCCTCATTTGGACTTTGTGGTATCGCAAGCCGAGCTCGATACCACTGTAACACCCTCGAATCGACCCTATGCAAGTTTTAGCGAAACCCGCCAAACCCGCATAGAAACGATTCAAAGGTGCCCACCAGCACTTTCGCGGGTGGAAAGCGGTAATAACATTACACAACAGTCCTCGATGGGACCCACGTAGCAGATATATATACAAAGCCGACTCAAAGAGTCAAGGATACAGATATACCATACAAAGATTCAAATCACCAGAAAGCGATACAACGTCCGCCACGGACAAGATGCAAATGGGGCTAAGAGCCACAAGAATAACCAATGGCGTCCATAACCCCTGTGCCAAGCGGAAGGGTAACCACGCTAACGTCGAGCTCAAAACACCTTAAACAAAGGGGTGCCGACGAGGGCAAAGGAAAAGAGGAGGCGTCGATCGAGGCCAAGACAGCGAGACTAGAATTCGGCGGTCCTCGCCTACATAGGTATGGTGGACTGAAGCGGCAGCGGCAGCATGCGCTAAACAACCTATAGAGACTCGATACAGCTGGCGGCAATCAGAGAGGGGTAAGAAGGACCTATTCGGTACCAACCTGATGCTACCACCAAACAAACCCATCCCGGTGTTTCCCCCTCGAGACCAAACGAGGAAGTCAACCGAGGAACTCACACAGTTGGCAGTTTTATTTATTCAGTTATCATTGCAGCAATTCCTAGTCAGGTTTAGATATTCATCCTGATAAAGTAAGCAGTGGGCACTTTTAGTTAACCATTCCGTTATAGTGGCAACACTTACTAGTTAGATACAATTAGCATGAGATGTCCCAAAAACCCAGCAGTTGTTGGTACTTTTACTTAGCCATACCGTTGTAGTTGCATTAATTACTAGTCAGGTACAATGGTCGCAAGCGACACTCCAAACAAGCAATTGTGGGCAGTATTATTTAGCCATTCCATTATAGTGAAGCTGATTACTAGTCATGATAAAGTCAAATTTATAGTACTACTTTAGTTATGCTTGTCTATGGTCGAGATACTGTGCTCCAAGTCGTCCATAACCGCGGACACGGCTTTCAGAAAGTTTTACCCGGCCGGGGTGCACCAATAGCAACACACGCTCGATCAACCTCGGAAAAACCAAATCAAAACCCAACGAGGCTTTCACGACAAAGCAATCACAGGATTCAGAAATATTTCAGGGGGCCACCCCTTGGAGTCTTACCCGCAACGAAGTAAGCTAGCTTCGAGACGGACCCGAGGTTTGTGGGGCCGGCAAGATGAATCGGGAACCCAAAACTGGGCTTGTCGATACCGCGTAAACGGGTCACAATTCCTAAACAGTACAGTGTGCTCCTCGCACAATTGTAAATACAGAAGTAGCATGGCATAAATACAGGATAGTAAATAAAACCTCGAACTAGTTTGTGGCCCCAAGAAATAAGACTGAATCAAGCTCTGGCTCAGGGGGGTCTCATATACCTCCCGGATGTGGATAGCGCGATAAATCAAGGAACAGGTATCAAGTACTCGGGGTCCTACGGGACACAAGTGGGCGTTCGGAAACCAAATGTTATCTATCACCCACCGATGCCTCTGCTTACTTCAATTTTAGTTGTTAAACAGGAATTAAAGTGAACGGTAAGTAAAGCTATGATCATCTCCAACATGAACATGCGGCAATACATCAACAACTGTGGCACTGGACGACACGCAACAGCACTTGAGCAAGCGACTACGACGCGCAAGTCCAACTATCTACCAAACAACAGGTATTAGGATGTGTCCAAGGCAATATAAGGCTGCAAGGGATATCACGGGTACGAAAAACTAGAGCATCGCAACACGGATAGCAATAGATCAACAGGAGGGAATAAATACTATAAAATTAAGATAGGTAGAAAGGGGAAGATGCTCGCCTGAAAAACATTGTCGAAGGTTCAACCGAAGATCGGGGCGACACTCGCATCAACTCAACGGCCTTATCCGCGAAGAAGCAAAACACTAGAAGAACACCGGGTGCAATATTTAATACTACGGCGAAAGATCGGGCATGATGCATGTATGATGTATGACATGGCAAAGGTGCGATGCGATTAGGTCATATTAAGTGGAACCGGGGTCCCGACAATTAATTAAACGGTTCAAGTTATTTATCTACCCCGCAAATTAAATGTTGTCTTAACATGGCAGAAGATAGTACCGGTTCGCTACACAAATTTAAATGAGGCCAATATGAGACTAGATTTTCCCGCATATGTGCCCCATATTTAATTATAAGGTGAATCGACAATATATCCCCGAATGACAAAATATGTATGCAAGGATGAACAATTTAATATGCACAAGTTGTATGTCATTTATACAAAATAGGAGTTTGGGGTCTTACGATTCAGATCGGAGAGGCAAATTAATGGTCTTCGAATAATAGTTAAAATAGCAAAAGTATATACCATCGTGGAAATAATCCAGCGCTACCATCCTGTGGTTGAAGTAGCCGAAGTTATAGAAGTAGCGGACATCGGGAAGATCGTCTTGGTGAAAAGAAGACCCATAAGACGGTGGCGTATCTATTCACATCAGATAAAAGAAATATGAGGCCATAATTCTTATGGACAATTTGTCAAACACTTGGCAGGCAGCATCCATATACGGAGGCAGCAAAATTGGGCTAGGATAGCCCGATGACCAGGAAGAAATGAAAGCAATCAAGTAACCAACAGATTGTCTCTGCTGACGCAAGAACCTGCAAGCAAACCGACGATCGTCGATTAGGCGTGATATAAAACAGAGGCAGCGACCGCGCAGAAGGGAGTCGAGAAGACAGTCGCAGATGCAGATGTCCTGCGGGCGCAACAAGGAGAGCCAGGTGACGCGGGTCCCTTACCTAAGAAACATGGTCAGCGGTAGAGCCGCCATGCGCGTGTTGGCGCTTGCACTGGAGTGATGTGATGGCCAGCTGCACAAATCCAGGACGGTCGGCTAATTAGCGAGTGGCGCGTGGAGCTGCTCTGCTGCTGGGTGGCTCTAGGTAGAACGAAGGGGCAAGGTGGCTGTGTTGGTCGGGTGTGCATGCACACACGCGCGGGTGCCGATCTGCCGCCGCACGGTGAGCAAGCAGGCAGGTGTGCGACAGGAACAAGAGAAGCAGCCTAGCTAGCTTGCAGCGATGGAGACAGGAGCCTCTCCTGGCAGAGAAAAGAATCAAAATCAAGTGCTAGCTAGATCGACCGAGGACCAAGGCGCATGTACTTGACAAGGAAACAAGGATTAGGAAGAAAATAAGCATGGTCAACGTGAGGGGGAAAAGAGGAATTTAGATCTGGATGTTAGGGAATTTGGTTCTGATTTGGGACCTAGGGTTAGGAGAGGAAGAAGAAGGGGAATAGAGTATTTATATAGTCTAGAGTAGACTAGATGGGATAGTTTGGTAGAAACTTTAGACACGTTTTTGGGCCTTATTTTATTTGTAAAATAAGAAAACCTTTTGCGATCTTATAAGGAATGAAAATATTATTTGCTTTAATTTAAAAGAATAAAAATGAGAGACGGGTCTAATAAAACCACGTGAATATTTTAGTAAAACAAAATAAGGGTTTGATAAAATAATTTTAGGACAAAATAATAAAATGCTACATAATGACATGATGATGCACAAATTAGAAATAACAGGCGATTTTCTAATAGTTATTTTACCCGGGGTGCTACAATTCGACACCACTAACAATGGATCTCGCCCTCGAGATCCGCCTCATGATACCGGAAGGAAGGTCGGCGATCTGTGTCTTCTCGCTTCGTGTAGATCCTCGCGACACCACTAACAAGAGGCCGTTGTTCGTGATCGTCGAGAGAACACTCCGGGAGCAAAAGGTCGAAGGTAGAGGTATCGACAAATAAAGCCACCCCTAACTTCGATAGAAAGAGGGAACCGATGCATTCTCATCCACTTCAATGTACAAAAGAGAATAGAAGGGGTAGTCGGCATGGGGGCCAGTCCATCACGCACCCAAACTATTACTCTGCACAATCAGTAGAAAGAGTGCAACCATTCTCGGAATCAGACTGAAGATCTCAACAATCGAGGTTCGGAACAAGGGAGGGATGCAGACTCTGCATCGGATCTGGCGTAGAGGATGTCGTCGCGTCGGAAAACACCGGAAGGCACAAACAAGGAACAAGGAATTGGTACCACAGACGAAGGATTCCTTGGATAGCATGAAGACCCGATTTAGCAACACCGTTAACAAAGGAGGAAGCGAAACCCTGAAGGTACGACGGAAACCCAACCACGAGAATTCCTGGACTCGAAGAAAGATAAGAGAGCGGATTCAAAACGCGTAGAGGTAAGAGGAGAATAGCAGAGGGGTAAGGAGTAAAATCAGACCTAATCAGAACTATCCAACCGATTTTGCAAAAATAGTTTTGACACTCTACTTCGGCCGTTAGCTAGGTTATCCTACAGGCTAGACTTGTGTGGTATCGCAACTGCTGAGCTCTGATACCACTCTGTAACACCCTCAGAATCGGCCCTATGCAAGTTTTAGCGAAACCCGCCAAACCCGCATAGAAACGATTCAAAGGTGCCCACCAGGCACTTTCGTGCGGGTGGAAAGCGAAGTAATAACATTACACAACAGTCCTCGATGGGACCCTGAGCAGATATATATACTGACTCAAAGAGTCAAGGATACGAATATACCATACAAAGATTCAAATCACCTGTAAAACGATACAACGTCCGGCTACGGACAAGATGCAAATGGGGCTAAGAGCCCTGAAGAATAAACAATGGCGTCCATAACCCTGCCTGTGCCAAGGAAGGGTAACCACTAACGGCGTCGAGCTCAAAACCTTAAACAAAAGGGGTGCCGACAGAGGGCAAAGGAAAAAGAGGCGTCGATCGAGGCCAAGACGGCGAGACTAGAATTGGCGGTCCTCGCCTACATAGGTATGGTGGATCAAGCGGCGGCAGCATGCGCTAAACAACCTATAGAGACTCGATACAGCTGGCGGCAATCAGAGAGGGGTAAGAAGGACCTATTCGGTACCAACCTGATGCTACCACCAAACAAACCCATCCCGGTGTTTCCCCCTCGAGACCAAACGAGGAAGTCAACCGAGGAACTCACACAGTTGGCAGTTTTATTTATTCAGTTATCATTGCAGCAATTCCTAGTCAGGTTTAGATATTCATCCTGATAAAGTAAGCAGTGGGCACTTTTAGTTAACCATTCCGTTATAGTGGCAACACTTTCTAGTCAGATACAATTAGCATGAGATGTCCCAAAAACCCAGCAGTTGTTGGTACTTTTACTTAGCCATACCGTTGTAGCTGCATTAATTACTAGTCAGGTACAATGGTCGCAAGCGACACTCCAAACAAGCAATTGTGGGCAGTATTATTTAGCCATTCCATTATAGTGAAGCTGATTACTAGTCATGATAAAGTCAAATTTATAGTACTACTTTAGTTATGCTTGTCTATGGTCGAGATACTGTGCTCCAAGTCGTCCATAACCGCGACACCTTGAGAAAGTTTTACCCGGCCGGGGTGCACCAATAGCAACACACGCTTGATCAACCTCGGAAAAACCAAATCAAAACCCAACGAGGCTTTCACGACAAAGCAATCACAGGATTCAGAAATATTTCAGGGGGCCACCCCTTGGAGTCTTACCCGCAACAAAGTAAGCTAGCTTCGAGACGGACCCGAGGTTTGTGGGGCCGGCTGTAGGCGACTGGGAACCCAAAATGGGCTTGTCGATACCGCGTAAACGGGTCACAATTCCTAAACAGTACAGTGTGCTCCTCGCACAATTGTAAATACAGAAGTAGCATGGCATAAGTACAGGATAGTAAATAAAACCTCGAACTAGTTTGTGGCCCCAAGAAATAAGATGAATCAAGCTCTGGCTCAGGGGGGTCCCATATACCTCCCGGATGTGGATAGCGCGATAAATCAAGGAACAGGTATCAAGTACTCTGGGTCCTACGGAACACAAGTGGGCGTTCGGAAACCAAATGTTATCTATCACCCACCGATGCCTCTGCTTACTTCAATTTTAGTTGTTAAACAGGAATTAAAGTGAACGGTAAGTAAAGCTGTGATCATCTCCCACATGAACATGCGGCAATACATCAACAAGCGTGGCCTTTGGGCGACGCAACAAGACTTGAGCAAGCGACTACGACGCGCAAGTCCAACTATCTACCAAACAACAGGTATTAGGATGTGTCCAAGGCAATATAAGGCTGCAAGGGATATCACGGGTACGAAAAACTAGAGCATCGCAACACGGATAGCAATAGATCAACATGAGGGAATAAATACTATAAAAGTAAGATAGGTAGAAAGGGGAATATGCTCGCCTGAAAAACATTGTCGAAGGTTCAACCGAAGATCGGGGCGACACTCGCATCAACTCAACGGCCTTATCCGCGAAGAAGCAAAACACTAGAAGAACACCGGGTGCAATATTTAATACTACGGCGAAAGATCGGGCATGATGCATGTATGATGTATGACATGGCAAAGGTGCGATGCGATTAGATCATATTAAGTGGAACCGGGGTCCCGACAATTAATTAAACGGTTCAAGTTATTTATCTACCCCGCAAATTAAATGTTGTCTTAACATGGCAGAAGATAGTACCGGTTCGCTACACAAATTTAAATGAGGCCAATATGAGACTAGATTTGCCCGCATATGGGCCCCATATTTAATTATAAGTTGAATCGACAATATATCCCCGAATGACAAAATATGTATGCAAGGATGAACAATTTAATATGCACAAGTTGTATGTTATTTATACAAAATAGGAGTTTGGGGTCTTACGATTCAGATCGGAGAGGCAAATTAATGGTCTTCGAATAATAGTTAAAATAGCAAAAGTATATACCATCGTGGAAATAATCCAGCGCTACCATCCTGTGGTTGAAGTAGCCGAAGTTATAGAAGTAGCGGACATCGGGAAGATCGTCTTGGTGAAAAGAAGACCCATAAGACGGTGGCGTATCTACTCACATCGGATAAAAGAAATATGAGGCCATAATTCTTATGGACAATTTGTCAAACACTTGGCGCAAAGCATCCATATACGGAGGCAGCAAAATTGGGCTAGGATAGCCCGATGACCAGGAAGAAATGAAAGCAATCAAGTAACCAGATTGTCTCTGCGGCAAGAACACGCAAGCAAACCGATCGTCGATTAGGCGTGATATAAAAGCAGGCAGCGACCGCGAAGAAGTCGAGAAGACAGTCGCAGCAGATGTCTGCGGGCGCAACAAGGAGAGCCAGGTGACGCGGGTCCCTTACCTAAGAAACATGGTCAGCGGTAGAGCCGCCATGCGTGTTGGCGCTTACCTTGGAGTGATGTGATGGCCAGCTGCACAAATCCAGGACGGTCGGCTAATTAGCGAGTGGCGCGTGGAGCTGCTTTCTGCTGGGTGGCTCTAGGTAGAAACGAAGGGGCAAGGTGGCTGTGTTGGTCGGTGTGCATGCACACACGCTGGTGCCGATCTGCCGCCGCACGGTGAAAGCAGGCAGGTGTGCGACAGGAACAAGAGAAGCAGCCTAGCTAGCTTGCAGCGATGGAGACAGGAGCCTCTCCTGGCAGAGAAAAGAATCAAAATCAAGTGCTAGCTAGATCGACCGAGGACCAAGGCGCATGTACTTGACAAGGAAACAAGGATTAGGAAGAAAATAAGCATGGTCAACGTGAGGGGGAAAAGAGGAATTTAGATCTGGATGTTAGGGAATTTGGTTCTGATTTGGGACCTAGGGTTAGGAGAGGAAGAAGAAGGGGAATAGAGTATTTATATAGTCTAGAGTAGACTAGATGGGACTAGTTTTGGGCCAAAGCTTTAGACACGTTTTTGGGCCTTATTTTATTTGTAAAATAAGAAAACCTTTTGCGATCTTATAAGGAATGAAAATATTATTTGCTTTAATTTAAAAGAATAAAAATGAGAGACGGGTCTAATAAAACCACGTGAATATTTTAGTAAAACAAAATAAGGGTTTGATAAAATAATTTTAGGACAAAATAATAAAATGCTACATAATGACATGATGATGCACAAATTAGAAATAACAGGCGATTTTCTAATAGTTATTTTACCCGGGGTGCTACACTGCCCATGCGCGCTCAGGGTGCACCCCCACTAGTCCCGGTTGGTGTTATGGACCGGGACTAGTGGGTCTCTGCCGCGGCAGAGATTTCATTTTTTTATTGTTTTATTTACTTATTTTTCATTTCAACATATAGTTTTTGAATATTTCTACTCCACCACATATCGTACACATTCGTGCATATATAAGATAACTTGTATTACGATATCAAGATACAAATATATACAATTTACATAGTTACACGGAGATCACAAAATCTTGGGAACTAGAGCACGTCTGTTCGATTACATGGAGATCAGTAGCGCCTATTCACACTAAATTCTCCGGCATCGTCTATGATCGCTTTGACAATAAATCCCGCTAGCTCCTCCGCATTTGCTAGTACCCGTTGCATTGGTAGTAGTTGATCCCGTATTCTTTGAAACTATATATAAGAAAAAGGAGATCAATATGAATATCAATCATGATAACAAAATGTGACAGCAATAAAATGATGGTGTGAATGCATTGCTTACATCGACTCTATAATCATTGTGTTCGGTGGTAAACGTGCGAATGAACTCGCATACGTAGAATCCACATAGATTCGACCCCTGTGGCTGCCTCGCGCACTTTACAAGAATAGAATTCAATCAAAATAATAATCTAGCATCATTATTGTATTGAACTAGAAGTAAAGAGATGCGTGGACATATCACGTGCTACTTACCGAGACCGCCCTAAACGTCAGCTTCTCACTAAATACACGGTAACCTCACGCTTGAACTGGATCCAAACCATGCCCGACGAAGAAAATGAATGAATGAGTTATTCATTACCTGACATCTTAGGAAATCAACGAAAGAGACCGATATAGCGCGAAACTTACTTCTGTAGCATGTCCTGCATGCTGCGGAAATCTTCCAGGTTTCTCTGTGATGGGTTCATGACATCAACTCTTCCCTTATGAAGCTAAATCTCTAGCAGAACCCAGTGGAAGCTGAAAACGTTTATATATACATCCGTAACTCATCAGTTACACTTATTATCGACTAATCAAAAGTGAATGTGTACAATAGAGTAAGACCCTCACCTGAAATTGTAAGGAAACGGTATGTGGTCGGAGAAATTTTGCTCCATTAGAAACCTTAGAAGGTTTTCCTCCGTCTCCTCGGGGTTATCCGTTAGCGTGGTTATATGCACTTTATCTAGGTCAATGAACCCAATATTGTATATTCTTTTTTCTTTTATATTCCAGGATCTGCATTCTGCATAATAAGGATAATCACATGTTCCGAACTAAACAACTGGAAACTGAACATGTAGACAATGAATTCAACAAATTACATACAGTAGCAGCTGAGGATGGATTTGTCCAGGGCGTCGAGATGGTATAACTGGAACAGTTCTGAAAACTAAATATGTACCTCTTCGGGTCTGAAGTAGTACTCAGGTGGGACTTTGGCTACGATCATTATTCTCCCCTGCTTCATGACCGCCGAGTACCATTGATGGAGATTCCGCATTTGTGTTGGCAGTTCTCTCAACGTCTCTTTGCTGACCAAATCCTCACCCGCGACATATTTAGGGGCTAGTGGCATCTTGGGTAGATGGTCGAGTTGGGGGCCTAACAGTTCATCAAGAGTAATTTCCATGATGGCCGCCAACTCCGCATCTATTAACATATCTACTTGTTGTTGTGTGAGGAGTGGAACGTTTTGTGCAACCACCTTTAGGGGTGCGATCGTTTGTTTTGCCTGTTGTCCGAGAAGGGGAACGTCTGATTTTTTACTGATTGCAGTTTTAGTCCCGCTTGCACCTGTGCTTGCTGATTTTTTACCGCTTGCACTTGATTTGCTTGATTTGCTCTTCGCCACTTCTTTCTGAAGTGTGCGTAGATAGTCATCTGGCTTATGGTGCAACTCATATTGCGATGGTGTGTTTATAAAATCAAGTGCATATGCCTTTTGTTTCTCGGTGTATACTGGAGCGGGCTCGGGTTTCTTCTTCTCAAAATGCGCCGCCACTTCGGCCTTTGATATCGCTGCAGATTCTGCATCAGTATGATCGTAAGGTCTGATGGGAAGATTCTGGTGAGGCACTGTTGGGAGGGGCGAAATTTTCTGTTTTGGGATGCGACGTCCTTTAGTACTCACTGACGGAGCACGCTTCCGCTTACTGTCCTTAGCGGGCGGCGAAGACTACTAAGCCTGCAGCGGAGATCGAGATGGACTCGGGATGTGGTGGTCGTAGTCATCATGGGGTGGGCTTCTTGGAGGTGATGGAGGTGGAGGTGAAGGAGACCTGCGACGACTCGGAGGCGGTAGTGTTATCCTTAGAGCCGAGCCTGGAAACCATATGTTGTTCTTTTCCCAGAGAATGATCCCACCAAGTACTTATCCCAGTGTGATCTCACCTTCAGGTCCAGGGATGTCAAGCTCCATTGACTCCCACTCCTTTACGATTTGATCCACCCCGACTTTAGCATAGCCAGGTGGAATCTCACGGCCATGCCAACGTGCGTCAGGCGGACAAGGCAAATCTGATCCGACCGCCACCTTCACAGATATGTTCTTCAATTTTTTATGGAGCTCACAAGGTATCTACTCCTTAATTCCATCCACGGGGTAGCCGAGACCGCCATCTGTAGTATAGGATGCATCGTTAGACGGGACCTCCGATTCAGCGACGTTGCTTCTCCGCTGAGATGGGTTGGCGGTAATATCGAGTGGAGGATCTTGTTGCAAGCGCGCTATTCCTGTAAGTTCGTCGATCTGCTGCTGCTTGTCAAGTCTTCCTAGCAGCTGCTTGAACTTCTCTGCCTCCTCCTCCCGTCTTTGCTTTGCTCTTGCTCGGCTTCTATAAGTACCTTGGTTCTTAGGAAACCTAGTCTCCCACGTGAAACTCCCGTCAAGGCCTTGGACTCGTCCTATATGTTCGCGATTCCCGAGGACCAAGGTCAGCAAGTCATTCTCTCTATCGGGATGAAACTGTTTTATTCCATCTTTAATATCTTTGGCCACTTTTAGCCATGCAGTCCTCGTTACCTTTATCCTGTCACTACAAACAAGGTCCCCTGTAAGTTCGTCATATGTACTCCCATGCCCAAGGAACCAATTTCTTGCCCTCAAATCCCATTCTTCGCGAATTGGTTCTGGAATGATCCCTTTATTATGAAGCTCTTTCTCTTTTGCATCCCACTTAGGCATGGCAGCCGCGTAGCCCCCTAGCCCCAAGTTATGGTGATATTTCTTCTTCACAACATTTATCTTGTTTTTTCTGACTTTTCCTCTACAACTCCTAACTTCCTATACATCACAAATGCATCCCAGTAAGGTTGCTGCTTCACTAGATAACCTTCGAATAATAGGGTTTTCTTGTCCTTCTGATATTGTTGCCATAATGACTTCTTCCAGTTCTTGAATAGTTCGGCCATCTTCTTTAGTGCGAACTGCTTGACTTTCTTTCTCATTTCAGCAGTCTCGTCCTCAGTGTCACATTCTGGCAGCTTGAAATGTTCCATTAGGTCATTAAAAAGTTCATCTTTGAACCTATCATCGATATACACATCACTCCATTCCGCCTCTTTGGGCTTATTCCACTCCTGGACAGTAATCGGGGTGCGATCTCTAGCAACAACTCCGCATTGTTGTACAAATAGTTGTTTTGTTTTCTTTGGTTCCAATGGTTTGCCGTCTCCTGAAACCTCTGTAATTTCGTAAACAGTACCAGGGGCAACTTTTTGGCTGGGCCACGCTTGGTTTTCTTGCTCTATGTAGAGGCCTAAGATAAGAAACATTCGTCAACATTATATATATACAACTAGGTACATCTAGTGACGATCATCGGACATCATATATATATATACCTCGTCGGTCTACGTTACGCATCCATGGGCTTCTTCCTCTTGTCTGTTGGTCTCCTCTCCCTTACCGGATGAGTTCATATACCTCGAGGGAGATCCCTCATCGGCATCGTGAATCATATCCTCGAGCAAGTGTTCCGAATCTAGGTCTCTGCGGACTGGGGGACTAGGTGGATCCATAGTTCCTGCAAAATGCACACAATATTTATTTGAACTTATAAAAAATTAAAACCTAAACCCCTAAACCCGGAGGTGCGGTGGGCGGTGGCCACGGGATAGGCGGGCGACTAAGCGGCTTCCCGCGAGAACCACCACCCTAACCCTAACTCCGGTCACCACCCTAAACCCTAAACCTGGAGGTGCGGTGGCGGTGGCTGGTGATGGTCGCCGCGGGAGAGGCGAGCGACTAAGCGGTTTCCCGCGAGAACTAAGTGGGAGAGGCGAGCGACAAAGAGGGTCTTACAATAAAAATATTATATTACACTATTATATTACAATATTAAACCCTATAATAAACATAACTTACAATATTAAACTATAATCCTAAACTATACATTAAACTAAAAAATCCTAAACTATACATTAAGTACTAATACTAATCCTAAACCTATACTAATCCTAAGTACTAATACTAATCCTAACCCTATACTAATCCTAAGTACTAATACTAAGTAGTAATACTAAAATCCTAATCCTAAGTACTAATCCTAACCCTATACATTAAGTACTTTCCTAACTACTAATACTAATCCTAACCTAAGTATTAATACTAATACTAACCCTATAATCCTAAAATATACTAATAATAACCCTATAACAATAAGTACTTACCTATATTGATGACGAGGCTGAGAGGGGCCGGCGCATGTGGCGTGTATGGGCGGTGGGCGATGGTGGTGGGGGAGTTGGCGGGTGGAGGAGGTGGGGTGCCATGGGCATCGCCAAAGATGGGGCAGAGAGAGGCGGCGAGCGGGCGCGGGGAGGCCGACGTGGAGGGTGGAGGCACGGAGCGGGCGGAGGTGCGGTGGCGGCGTCGATAAAAAATCCGGCAGCCTGGCGATGCTCTGTTCGTCTGACCTCCAAATCTCCCGATGCGTGGAACGCACCGGGGGAGAAGGGTCCTTTTTATACCTAACACCCTCTAGTCCGGCGTGGCACCGTAGGACTAGAGACCCCTTTAGTCCTACCGTGCCACGACCGACTAGAGGGGCGTTTTTTTTTTGCAAGGCAGACCTTTAGTCTCGGTTGGTAAACTGGGCCGGGACTAAAGGACCAAATTTGCGCGCGCGTGTGCTTTTTTCAAATTTTCAAAAATATCATTTAAAACATTTAAATTATACTTTTTTGCATACTCGTGAATTTGACAAAACTTTCAACATGAAAAGTTCTTGAATTTGAATAATTAATCCAAATCCATTTTCTGTTTTATCAAATAATTATTTTAAATAGTCAAATTATTAACCATTTTGCCATTATATATTGTAAAATGCATTAACTATTATTTTTTGCATGTTTTTGAATTTAACAAAACTTTCAACATGAAAAGTTCTTGAATTTGAATAATTAATCCAAATCCATTTTATGTTTTATAAAATAATTATTTTAAATAGTCAAATTATTAACCATTTTGCCATTATCAATTTAAAAATGCATTAACTATTATTTTTACATATTTTTGAATTTGACAAAACTTTCAACATGAAAAGGTTTTGAATTTGAATAATTAGTCCAAATCCATTTTCTGTTTTATCAAATAATTATTTTAAATAGTCAAACTATTAACCATTTTGCCATTATCAATTTAAAAATGCATTAACTATTTTTTTTGCATATTTTTGAATCTCACTAAACTTTCAACATGAAAAGTTCTTGAATTTGAATAATTAATCCAAATCCATTTTCTGTTTTATCAAATAATTATTTTAAATAGTCAAACTATTAACCATTTTTCCATTATCAATTTAAAAATGCATTAACTATTATTTTTTTGCATATTTTTAATCTCACTAAACTTTCAACATGAAAAGTTCTTGAATTTGAATAAATAATCCAAATCCATTTTTTGAATAAGCTTTAGTCCAGGTTGTATCCACTAATAAGGACTAAAGATTTTTCCCGCCATTTCTCACCGCTTCCCGCCAAGTTTTTCCGCGCCCTTTCCTCTGAACCGAGCTTTTAGTCCCGGTTGTAGCCACTGACAGGGACTAAAGATATTTCTCGCCATTTACCACCGCATCCTGCCATGTTTTACCACCCTTTCCATCTATATATAGGCCGACCGCTCCATGGTTATGCACACATCCACACCTTCCTCTCTCATAGATATGGACAGTGCCTACTGGGCCATTCTGACCCTCGAGGAGACGGAGGCGCTGTGCGCCTCAAGCTACCCTTGCCCACCAGGCTACCGGCCGCCCATCGGCTGGATGCTGAGTGTTGGAGGTGTTCCTGTCCCTCCCGTGCCTCAAGGCTTCGCCCGGCAGGCAGCCATCACGAACCACTTCTACCACGAGCTCACACCGGAGCAGCGGATGGATCCCCAGTGGGCTCCCGACAACTACGACACCTGGAATGCCTTCTTCGCTAACCGGCAGGAAAGGGAGCTCGCCAGGTACGATGGTGATGGCCCGCCCCCGGTGAACCACAATGAAGCCGACCGCTGTCTGTGGTGGGCAAACCGTACTATCATAGGAGTGATGCGCTACATCGCCGGGGGATACCATCCTCGCCTATGGTGCCCACAAGTCCACCCGCCCGCCGTGAATCCGAGGCTGGAGTGGCAGGTGCCCCCGGTATATGCCATGGATGGGCTCAGGATCCCCGAAGTGGTAGGTGACGATGACAATGATGATGACGATGACTAAGAAGACCCTGAAGTTGTATACTATAGGACTAGGCATGATTATGAATAAAGGGGCGGCTTTAGTCCTAAGTGTTAGCTAGTCCCGATTTGTCCTGATTTTTAATATTAATAAATGTATTGAGTGTTAGTCCCGGTTTGTGGCTGGACCAGGACTAAAGGGGGCATTTAGTCCCGATTCCGTAGTCTCGGTTTTTAAATATTAATAAATGTTTTGAGTGTTAGTCTCGTTTTATTGTTGGACCGGGACTAAAGGGGGACCTTTAGTTCCGATTCTTACTTACCATGAAGATTTGATCTCCAAACATGTACGGTCACATATTAGGGAGTGCCTCTCTGACCAGTTTCTTGGAGATGCCGGAGGATTTTTGATGGGGATATGCCCAGCAGACGCTGACCGGCCCAGAACTGGCGAGTGGGCCAAGAAGACGGCGGATTGAAGCCCAGCAAGGAACCAAGCGATTGGAAGTCAAGGCCCAAAGTAGTAGATAGGCCCCGGATTAGGTTAAACGAGTACCAAGCTTTAATCGAATCGGTTGAGATATGTAAACCCTAGGGAGGTGAGCCTATATAAACCTCCCATAGGGCGAGTAGAGATACGTTCCATCACACCAAGCGACTCGCCTGGCAGCCGAGCTCGCCCATTGTACCACCTCCATAATACAATTTAGGGAGTAGGTATTCACCTCCGGGCCGAACACGGTAAAACCCCGTGTCTTTGCCCTCATCTCGCACCGCAGATGGCTGGCCGCCCTTGCCCCTCGTTCTACTACTCGCTGCCGATTGCAGCATCTGCCGTGACCATTCCCACGACAATTGGGCTCCGGCGGCATCTCCCTAAAACTGGACATAGTGGTGTCCCTGCTCTCAAAGACCATCTTGCAGCTTGTAACTTCTCTAACTAGATCAATATGCCTGGGAGCTAATCTAATTTCACATATTAGGGAGTGCCTCTATGACCAGTTTCTTGGAGATGCCAGAGGATTGGGCTCCGGCGGCATCTCCCTGAAACTGGCCGTAGTGGTGTCCCTGCTCTCGAAGACCATCTTGCAGCTTGTAACTTCTCTAACTAGATCAATATGCCTGGGAGCTAACCTAATTTCATATATTAGGGAGTGCCTCTATGACCAGTTTCTTGGAGATGCCGGAGGACTGGGATCCAGCGACATCTCCCTGAAACTAGCCGTAGTGGTGTCCCTGCTCACGAAAACCATCGATCTTGGAGATGCCTCAACCTGGCTGGAGGACTGGCCTATTTATAGTACAAGCAGCTCGGCATAGTGTCGACACTCACGACATAATGTCGACACTCACCCCTATTATTAGCGCTCACTCGTCTTTTGTCCCGGTTGCTGTCTCCAACCGGGACTAAAGGTTCATCCAACCGGGACTAAAGGTTCAATCCCTATTATTAGTGCTACCTGGCCCAGCCTGCCGCAATCCCTTCAGTCGCGGTTGGTTTCTCCAACTGGGACTAAAGGTACAACCCCTATTATTGGTGCTGCCTGGCCCAGCCTGCCCTGCCCCTTCCCTCTATTTATAGTGCGGCCATCATGGCCATGGATAATCTTCATCATTTAACAATATGATTACATAAAAGGTTTAATATATCACACCAACATCCCTATCTAGTGTTGTTGTTTTCTTCTGCACCGTAGCCATGGAGAATCTTCATCATTTAACATGAGGTTTGGGTCAGTTTTCACTTTGAAGGGCGGGATTTCATGAAACTTATTATAATCTTCTGACATATCTGTCTTGTCATCCACTCCCACGATGTTTCTTTTCCCTGAAGGAACTATGTGGTGCTTTGTCTCATCGGATGATGTATTCTTTTGTTGATTTCTTTTTCTCGGTTTCGTAGACATGTCCTTTACATAGAAAACCTGGGCCACATCGTTGGCTAGGACGAATGGTTCGTCCATGTACGCAAGATTGCTGAGATCCACTGTTGTCATGCCATACTTTTCGTCTACATGTACCCCTCGTCCTGTCATCTTGACCCATTTGCACCGAAACAAAGGGACCTTAAAAGTAGGTCCATACTCAAGTTCCCATATCTCCTCTATGTACCCATAATATGTGTCCTTCTGCCCATTTTCATCTATTGCATCAAAGCGGACACCACTGTTTTGGTTGGTGCTCTTTTTATCTTGGGAGATCGTGTAAAATGTATTACCATTTATCTCGTACCCTTGGAAAGTACATATAGTTGAAGATGGTAACCGTGCCAACAACTACAGCTGGTCTTCAACAGTGTTGTTATTCATGAGATGCTTCTGCAACCAACTGCCGAAAGTGTCCTCGTGTTCCACTTTAATCGAGGAGTCAGGCATCCTCGGGTTTTCCGAGCATACAATAATCTTTGTCCACCAAGGTGGAATTGTGTAGAATTGTGTAGTGTGCATTATTTAAAGAATCTTTGTCCATACATACCATTGTTTTCCTTCCTAGTGTGCCTTTTCCAGTCAGCCTCCCCTCATACCGAGATTCAGGAACACCAATCGGCTTAAGGTCAGGAAGAAAGTCAACACAAAACTTAATTACCTCCTTTGTTCCATAGCCCTTGTAGATGCTTCCTTCTGGCCTATCACAATTATGAACATATTTCTTTAAGACTCCCATGAACTTTTCGAAGGGGAACATATTGTGTTGAAACGCAGGACCGAGAATTCTAATCTCTTCGACTAAGTGAAGTAGGAGGTGTGTCATAATATTGAAGAAATATGGAGGGTACAACAACTCGAAGCTGACCAGGCATTGGACCACATCAATTTGTAACCCTGATAGACTTTCTAGATCGATTACCTTCTGAGAAATTGCATTGAGGAATGCACATACCTTCACAATGGCCAACCGAACATTTTCCGGAAGAATCCATCTCAATGCAACCGGAAGCAACTGCGACATAAGCACATGGCAGTCATGGGACTTTAGGTTTTGGAATTTTTCTCTTTCATATTTACTATTCCCTTTATGTTAGATGAGAAGCCATGCAGGATCTTGATATTGAAAAGGACTTCAGAAAAGATTTTCTTCTCTTCCTTGGTAAGAGCGTAGCTGGCAGGCCCTTGAAACTGCCTCGGATGCTTGCCGTCTCGTCCTTTATGACGCTGATGGTCCTCCCGTTCTTCCGGTGTATCTTTTGACTTCCCATACAAGCCCAAGAAGCTGAGAATATTCACGCAAAGATTCTTCGTCAGGTGCATAACGTCGATTGCAGAGCAGACCTCATGGACTTCCCAATAGGGTAGCTCCCAAAATATAGATTTCTTCTTCCACATGGGTGCGCGTCCGTCGGCGTCTTCAGGAACAGTTTGTCCTCCGGGACCCTTTCCAAATATTACATTTAAATCCTTGACCATACCAAATACATCAGCACCAGTACGAGGGGCAGGCTTCTTCCGGTGATCTGCCTCGCCATCGAAATGCTTCTCTTTTTTCCTTAAGGGGTGTCTGGGCGGAAGAAAATGACGATTGTACCGGTACACATTCTTCCTAGATTTTATCCAGATATATACTTTCAGTCTCATCTAAACAGTGTGTGCATGCATTATATCCCTTGTTCGTCTGTCCTGAGATGTTACTAAGAGCAGGCCAAACATTGATGGTTACGAACAGCAACGCTCGTAGGTCGAATGGCTCCTGTTTGTGCTCATCCCACACATGTAAACCTGGTTCGGCCCACAACTGTAAAAGTTCATCAACTAATGGCCTTAGGTACACATCAATGTTGTTGCCGGGTTGCTTCGGGCCTTGGATGAGCACTGGCATCATAATGAACTTCGGCTTCATGCATAACCAAGGAAGAAGGTTGTAGATACATAGAGTGACGGGCCAGGTGCTATGACTGCAGATCTGCTCCCCAAAAGGATTCATGCCATCTGTACTTAGACCAAACCATAAGTTTCTTGCTTCACCAGCAAAGTCCGGGAAGTCTCTCTCGATTTTTCTCCACTATCGACCATCAGCGGGGTGCCTCAACATCCCGTATTTCTTACGTTCTTTCATGTGCCACCGCAACAACTTGGCATGCTCTTTGTTTCTGAACAAGCGTTTAAATCGTGGTATTATAGGAGCATACCACATCACCTTGGCAGGAACCCTCTTCCTGGGTGGCTCGCCATCAACATCACCAGCGTCATCTTTTCTGATCGTATACCGCAATGCAGTGCATACCGGTCATTTATCCAAATTCTAGTACTTCTCACCGCGGTAGAGGATGCAGTCATTAGGGCATGCATGTATCTTCTGCACATCTAATCCTAGAGGGCAGACGATCTTCTTTGCTTCGTATGTCCTGGCGGGAAATTTGTTATTTCTTGGAAGCAACCTCTTCATGAGTACCAGCAAATTCTCAAATCCCGAGTCAGTCACACCGGTCTCTGCCTTCCACTTCAGCAATTCCAGTGTGCTACCCAGCTTCTTGTGGCCATCTTCACAAGTTGGGTACAACAATTTTTTGTGGTCCTGTAACATCTGCTCAAACTGCAACCTCTCCTTTTCTGTGCCGCAGTCTCGCTTTGCATCAGAAATGACCCGACCAAGATCATCAGCGGACCGGTCTGGTTCTCGTTCTTCACCTCCTTCGTCTTCATTGTCTTCCATTGCGGTATCAGCGTATTCAGGGAACATAGATCGGTAGTTTTCATCATCGTTCTCTTCTTCATCGTTGTCTTCCATCACAACCCCTCTTTCTCCGTGTTTGGTCCAAACATTATAGCCGGACATAAAACCAGACCGAAGCAGGTGGCTCTGAATGACTCTTGCGGAAGTGTGAGCCTTCTCATTCCTACGGTCAACACATGGACAACACATAAAACCATCATGTCGCTTGTTCTCCTCGGCCATAACTCGAAAAGAACACACGCCTTCCACTACAACAGGACATAGCTTTGGTAACACATTCTTGTGTTACCACAGGTCCAAAACAGTGTTACTAGGCCATATAGTAACATGTTCTGTGATGTGTTCCATTAGGCCGTGTTACTAAGTGGTCTCCCATGTCACACATCATAATTGTTACCATATGTGTAAAATTGTGTTACAGTTCACATTGTAGTAACATGTATATTATGTGTTACTTTGTGCGTCGGTAACACATTTTTTTAACAATAGTAACACCAGTAGTAACATATTTTCTTAGATGTAAAACATTGTTGGTAACATATTTTTACAACTACAGTAACATAACTAGTAACAAATTCTTTATCTTTAAGATACAATTGGTAACATAATATTCCAACCTTGTAACACTAGAGTTTATAGTTATCAACTACTCTAGTAACACATCTCATACCCATAGTAACACCATAAGTAACACTACTACATTAATATTGTATCAACATTAATGTATATGTATTATTATAATTAGAAAATTAGGTAATCAATTTAAGAGATATACATTAAATCAAATCATGTGAACCATTCATTAATTATTTATATTACGATGCACCATCAAAAAGATGGCAAACAGACGCACATCACATCCATAAATCTAATCTATATCAAGATAATTATTACCAATATACAAGTGTAGAATACATATGTATTATTATAAATAAATAACAATATTATTGGTGCAACGATACAATATCCATATCAATTTGATTGAATAAAACATAATTGTCAAGAAGACTACACCATAGCATGTGCATCAATTCGACCAAAGAATAATATCACGTGAATAATATTACATTTTTCAACGTAGAAGATATTACATTTTCAGCTTAAACTATAATAATTGCTATGGAAAATCTTCAAAATTTATTTGCTTCTTGATCCAACCGGTGTATTCAGCTGAAACTCAATTGTCCTTTATTCTCTGCTACAACTCAGTCGTCCTTCTTTCGAATCTGTAGAAAAAAATGATAACTTAGAGTTACAAACATGTACACCCATATAATTCTATATGAAAAAACAAAATAACTTACAAATGCCCACGGCCAAGCAATTAAGAATCCTTTAGAAAAAGAATCACCAATTGTTTTGCAATCGCCTACTTCCCTTACCAACTCTTCATTTTGTATAATAGGTTCATCTATGCGCACGAGTGCAAATTCGGTACCTAACTCTATGCCACCGGCCTTAGTGGCTGGATTAGTATTTCGGATAGTAGCATACGCAATATTCCGCTTGTTTGGACATGTTAAAGTCATTAGAACTACTCTGAAACCATCCTGCATTATGATCAATATTACTTAGTTGCTTAAGCGTGAGCTGCAGGAAGCTCTCTCAGGCCTCCTGCCGTGCGCCTTGTCCGTTTACGTCGCTGCTTGTGGGCCTTGGGTACATTCAGTTTGTCAGCGTGGGTCTTCGATCTCCGAGTCTTCGGCTCCACCTCTTGCTCTCGTGGTGCTCGGGGAGAGTTAGGGTTCCGTCGCCGCCTTTGTCCCTGCCCCCGCCACTCCTCCAGCCGCTCACCCCGCCGCTCCTCCAGATGCTCACCCCGCCGTCGCTGCTCATCCCGCTTCCCGCTTCCTCCCTTGCGGGGAGACAACGCTCAAGTTTTCTTAACGCGTATATTCCAGATGCATTCTTCAGGATGCTCTCGCGTCCGCTCCACCTCACCATATCGAGCACTATTTCCGGCGACCACGGGTATATAGCTCCTGGTGAGCAGCGACACATGACGCCGGAGGACAAGTGCGGGGTTCGTGGGCATGCAGAGCAGCAGCGGCCGACCACACTTCCGGTGGAACAAGTGCGGGGTTCCCACTCCCGAGTCATCTTCTCCTCCACCTACTTTTTGCTTCTTTTTTGCCTGCTAATTTTGGTGGTTTGTCTTATCCAGATGTGTTTGTAGGCTGTGGAGAGACTCTGCATCTTAATGACTCCAGCATCTACTCGTGCATCGGCGATGTCAGTCACGATCG
This sequence comes from Avena longiglumis, assembly GCA_030063025.1. Lineage (NCBI taxonomy): Eukaryota > Viridiplantae > Streptophyta > Magnoliopsida > Poales > Poaceae > Avena > Avena longiglumis. Next base: position 537,895,312 of record CP125973.1, read on the forward strand.
GAGGTTTCGGGTGCGATTTATGTCTTTCCTATTTAATCTTAACCGCATCTAGAAAGTATACATGATGTGTTCTTGAATAATTTTGTCTGCTTACCTCTTTGATCTCTTTTTCCACGGATGGGAGCAGATCGGACCCGGCGACGCTGTGGCCTCCCGACGCCGGCATGTCTCTTTCGTGTGAGCCAGAGCTAGCCTGTTGTGAGTTGTGTTCTGCCGCTGCTGCCATGGTCTCGATTCAGCTTTAAATAAAGCTAATGTTGAGCTACCTTTGAATGCATAAAAAAATATTTCGGCTTGAAGAAACCAATAAACATTGCCGCTCGAAACTTCAAACTTTGTAAGATGAATCCTTTGACTATATGATCTTTAGGCAAGTTCTACTCTTATCATGTCAGCATTTTTTGTTTATTTCATATTTGAACTGTCCTTGGTAAATATGTTTGTTTACTTTTGAATTGGATCAGCATAGTGTCTACCAGAAACAAATCTTTTGCCATCCATGCCATATTATTCCGACTAAGTTGTCATATTACTCTCAGTATGACGCCATTTCCAATGCTCACCTCATTTTATCACAATGTATTTGACTATTTTCATTGGATCTGATGCATCTGCTATAAATTCCAAGAAACTAATGCTGCAATAGAATCTCTCTTTCCCCTGCAGGCGAGCACATGTAGCATCGCTTTGGTCAGATGGAGCAGCTCGACTGAGGTGGGAAAACAAGAAGCCGGAGCTGTAGGCGATCGGCGCATCTAGCGGGAGCAAGAAATGACGAGAAGGCTGCATCGACCAAAAATACAAGGTAGCCTCTAATACTTACGACTGCATTCGGCCCTCCACCTCTATTTTTCGCAGCCGGCTATGTTCCTGGTCTAGATGACGTGGCCTTATTTGTAGTACCATGTGGTTGTGTTCATTAACCTAACTAAGAGTAGCAGAAAACTCCATTAAGGTCGTTTGGAAGTGAGGCCAACAGAAATCATGTCGCTAGATTTATGAACATCAATCTTAAGTAGGTTTCACAATTAATATTTCAGAAAGCCAACATGCCAACTAATATTTCCTTGCTTATTGCTTCTTTACTTCAACTAGCAGCTTCAAATAATTATGCTTATTGCTTTTTGCTGAACAGTGCGTGTGGAGGTCGTCGGGGCGGGGTCTGCATCTCATAGGTAAGCATCTCGAAATAGGCTCGGTTCAGTTTCAGTTATGTCTATATTTAGGAGAATATATGTATCTTTCGCGTTGACAAGAGACTATACACCGGCTGAAGCCCTTAGCCTGGTCGCTGCTACAGAAGAGCACAGTTTTGTATCATGAATTTTTGATAGCTTTGTCTTCCAATGTATAGAAGTTTGGTGCCTCTTACTTGCATATCAATCAGCTAAACTATGATACGTTTTGGGTATTGTAGGATGTCTGGTGAGCAAGCATTAAAAGGTATGTTGGTTCCCTTGAGATTCAACTATAGCTGGCATCGAGAAAGTAAATAAGAGTTGTTTGAGTATCTATAGTGTTCTACCGTCTATATTAAACTGAGACGTATACTGATATGCCAGCTAGGTTTTTTTAGTTGGTAGCAGTAATCTAACCGTGCTTACACTGAATTTGCACCACTGAAATACGCAGATGAATCTTGCACGAAACCTGTTGTCGCGTTGTATAGATGCTTATACATCAGGTGCATGTAGTCTGCTAACAGTTTGGTGTCTCTTATTTGCAGATCGATCAGCTAAACTATGTGATGCTCTGGGTTTTGTAGAACGTTTGGCGAACAAGCATTAAGAGGTATGTTGGTGCCCTCGAGATTCAACTACAGCTAGCATCAAAAAAGTAAATAAGAGTTGTTTGCCTATTTATAGTGTTGTACTGTCTATATTAAAGTGAGACGTATACTAATATGCCAGCTAGATTAGTTGGTAGCAGTAATATATGTGTGCTTACAAACTGAATTTGCACCTCTGAAATACACAGGCCACAAAGCAGGTGAATCTTGCACGAAATTTGGCCTGTTGTCGCCTTTGTATCTAAAGAAAGACGTTAAGATTGATAGTTCTCGCCAATAATGATGGACTTCCCTTAGTAAGAATAGAAGCAAAAACTGTAATGTTCTATGTAAATCAATTATATTTGTGCAAGTGATTTTGTGCAAAAGTAAGTATTAGAGGCTACCTTGCTCATTTGTTGGCTCCTTGTTTGGCAAAGAATTGTTTATAGCTGAGCTAGGTTGCCGAAACAGCTACAATCGCAATAGCCAAATGTTGTTTTACTCGCTGTAGCTTTGAGGAATGTGACAAAAAATCGCACTCTTTCGACTTTTGCGGTTCATTATATTATCTATAAGCTTAAGCGTGGTCATATGCAAGAGTAGTGAGGCCATCTGCCGATTAGTATGACTGACATGTAGGCCATTGCAACATTTGTACATCCTACATTGGCAAACCCAGGCCCACACCCGAAAGGAAAAAAGAATCTCCACGTAGGCACGTAGGGTGTTATATGTTGATCCAAATTCTACAAAGTATAGGCCAACTTCTGACGAGTGGAGCGAGGCCCGTCGTACGGATCGTCGAAGACCTAGGTTTCCACCGATATATAAACCCCTTGTAAGCCGCCGGTTGGGAGAGTTGCATCTGTGAAATCCCCGGCGTTTGTAAACACTCCTCGATATAGTGAAGTTTCGCTGGCTGGCGCCCGTGGTTTTTTCCTCTCTTTGTTGGAGAGGTTTTCCACGTTAAATCTGTGTCTCCTTGCTGTGTTTTTCGTTTTCGTTCTTCGTTATCTTCTTGTCGCGATTGTAACAAGTGGTATCGAGCCCAGTGTTCTAATCTAGGGTTTGCGACATGTCGTCATTGAAGTTCGATCTACCATACTGGACTACACCACAAGATTCTCCTTGTGGCGGTGAAGATGGGCGATTCTCGCCCAAACTTGATCTGGATGAAGCCTGGATGGATTCGGTGAAAAGGATGCTAAGACCTGGTCCGTGAAGAGAAGCGGAAGGACCGTAAGGCTTTGTCTTTGATTCAACTTCATCTGTCCAATAATATTTTGCGAAGTACTGGAGATGAAATCTGCTGCTGCCCTATGGGTAAAACTGAAACGATCGCATGTCAAAGGATCTAACCAAGAAGATGCATGTGAAGATGAAGTTGTTCTCGCATAGATTGCAGGAAGGTGGATCGGTAATGAATCACTTATCTCTTTTAGAGATTATTTCGATTTGCAATCTATGGAAGTAAAATATGATGATGAGGATCTAGCCCTATTACTCTTATGCTCGTTGCCTAGTTCTTATACACACTTTCGTGATACAATGTTGTTGAGCCGTGAGAAGATAACCCTTGATGAAGTGCAAGATGCCCTCAAACAGAGGGAAAAGATGAAATCTATGGTGCAGGCAGATGGGGCGTCCTCCAAGGCTGAAGCTCTGCAGGTTCGTGGCAGGACCGAGCAGAGATTTAACAACCATGGCAACCGAGATAAGAGCAAAGACGGCAGAGGTCGTTCGAAGTCCAAGGAAAGGACAAGTTCTGCGGTATTGTAAGAAATCTAATCATGTTATTGATGATTCTTTGGAAGCTGCAGAATAAGGAGAAAAGGAACGGTACTTACCAACCGAAAGATAAGGATCAAGGCAATGGTAAGGCTGTTGTTTCGATAGTTCGATGGTGAATGCTTAGCTTTTTGCTGCTTGTGCTTCTCGTGATGATGAATGGATACTTGATCTGCATGTTCGTTTCATATTTCTGTAACAAAGATTGGTTCATTCATATGAGTCTGTGCATCGGAGATTTTGTGCGTGGGGAATGACAACCCATGCCATATCGTTGGTGTTGGATCTGTAAGATTAGGACACATGATGGCGTGACACGACGTTGAGTGAGGTGAAGCACATACCAAGCATGGCCAGAAATTTGATCTCCCGAGTACCATGGACGTTGATGGATACAAGTATGCCGGTGGGCATCGAGTTCGAAGGTATCAAAAGGTTCTCTTATTCACATGATAGGTGATATGAATTCTGCTAAATTATATGTTCTTAGAGGTAGCACTTTGCCTGGTATTGCTGCTGCTGTTACTTCTAATGATTCTGATGATTGTGGTAAAACACATTTGTGGCATATGCGTCTTGGACATATGAGCGAACAAGGCATGGCAGAGTTGGTCAAGAGAGAGCTGATTGATGGTTGCAACTTGAGTAAGTTTGAGTTCTGTGAGCACTGCATCTTTGGTAAGCATAAAAGAGTTAAATTCAATGCTTCCGTTCATACCACCAAAGGCATATTAGATTATGTGCATGCTGATGTATGGGTCCGTCCCGTAAGACTTCTATTGGTGGTGCTAATTACATGCTTACTATTATTGATGATTACTCAAGAAAAGTGTGGCCTTATTTTTTGAAGCATAAATCTGATGTTTTTGATGCTTTTAAGAAGTGGAAAGTTATGGTTGAAAAACATCGAGAAGAAGGTAAAGGTACTACGTCTTGACAATGGTATGGAATTACATTCTAATGAGTTTGAGGAGTTTTGCAAGAACGATGGCATGATCGGACATCACACCATCCCATATACTCCTCGCAGAATGGCGTGGCGTAACGCATGAACAGAACCATCATCTCGAGGGCTCGTTGTATGTTGTCTAATGCAGGTATGCATAGGCGTTTACGGTGAAGCAGCCAACACAACAGTGTTACCTCATCAACAGGTCACCTTCTATTCCACTTGAGAAGAAAACTCCTATTGAGGTATGGTCGTTCACTGCGATTATTCACAGTTGAGAGTTTTTGGTTGCCTTATGCCCATGTTGATAATGGAAAGTTAGAGCCTAGAGCTGTCAAGTGCATATTCCTTGGTTATGGTTCAGAGTTAAGGCATATAAACTATGGAACCCTGAAACAAAAAGGATTTTGTTGAGTAGGAACGTTGTTTTCAATGAATCCGTTATGTATCATGACAGCTTGCCATCGATCCCTCTCCGCTATTGGAGAGGAGGGAGTTCGTGCAGGTGGAGCACTGCAGAGAAAACTGTTGATAATAATCTTGTTGTTGATGATACTCATGAGGAAAATATTGATGATGATGTTGTTCAAGACTCACCTCTTTGGCAACAGCCACAGGAATCTATTGCTTGCCGATAGACCAAGACGTAACATAGTTCCACCTTGTCGTTTAATTGAAGAGTGTAATCTTGTACATTATGCTTTGAGTTGTCTTTGAATGGTGGAGAACGATTCGAACCTGCTACATATAATGAAGCCATTGCATCCGTTGATCGCGAGAAGTGGGTATCTGCTATGCAAGAAGAGATGCAATCGCTTGAGAAAAATGGCACATGGGATGTTGTGCTTGCCTAAACAAAAGAAGGCGGTCCTGCAAGTGGATCTTCAAGAAAAGGAAGGTCTATCTTCCAAAGAGCCTTCAAGGTACAAGGCAAGGTTAGTAGCAAAAGGGTTCACCAGATTCGGTATTGATTACAATGATGTGTTCTCCCAGTTGTGAAGCATAGTTCCATTCGTACTTTCTTTAGTATTGTGGCTATGCGTGATCTTGAGCTTGAGCGGTTAGATGTCAAGACGCTTTTACGCATGGAGAGCTTGATGAGGAAATATACATGGACCAACGTAAGGGTTCATAGTGCACAGTAAAGAGGATTTTGTGTGCAAATTAAAGAAGTCTCTTTATGGCTTAAAGCAATCTCCAAGACAGTGGTATAAAAGGTTTGATTCATTTATGATCTCACATGGTTTTGAGAGGTCTAAATATGATAGTTGTGTTTATATCAAGTTTGTTGATGGGTCACCTATATACTTGCTGCTATATGTTGATGATATGTTAATTGCTGCCAAGGGCATGAAAGAAATCACTACTTTGAAGGCACACCTAAGTAGTGAGTTTGAGATGAAGGATCTTGGTGTTGCTAAGAAGATCTTAGGTATGGAAATTACCGAGATAGAAAATCTGGTTTGTTATTTCTTAGTCACAAAGTTACATTAAGAAAGTTCTTCATCGCTTTAATATGGATGGTGCCAACTCGTTAGTACTCCTATTGCTCCTCACTTTAAATTGTCGGTTTCTCAATGTCCTACTACTTGATGAAGAGTTTGAGTACATGTCAAAGGTGCCGATTCTAGTCTGTTGGTTCTTTGATGTATGCCATGGTTTGTTCTCGTCCCGATTTATCATATGCTATGAGTTTGATAAGTAGATACATGGCTAATCTGGTAAAGAACATTGGAAGGCTGTTCAGTGGGTTTTGGTACCTTCTTGGCACTTCCAATGCTTGTTTGAAGTTTGGCGGGACCAGTGAGGGACTCGTTGGCTATGTGGATTCAGATTTTGCGCCGATTTGGATAAGAGAAGATCCCTCACAGGTTATGTGTTTAATGTTGGAGGTTGTCTGTTATGGAAGGCTACATTGCATTTGTTGTTGCACAATCTACTGAAGCTGAATACATGGCTATTGCTGAAGCTTGCAAAGAATCTGTTTGGTTGAAAGGTTTGTTTGTCGAGCTTTGTGGAGATGATTCTTGCATTAATTTGTTTTGTGACAGTCAAAGTGCCATATACCTTACAAAAGATCGGATGTTCCATGAGAGAACTAAGCACATTGATGTCAAGTACCATTTTGTTAGAGACATTGTTGCTCAAGGTAAATTAAAGGTATGCAAGATCAGACTCATGATAATCCTCGCCGATATGATGACTAAACTGTTTACATTGCTAAGTTTGAGCTTTGCTCGAACTTAGTTGGTTTAACTTGATTAGCCCAAGTGGCTATTGGCGCCGAAAGTATTTGCTTTGTTTGTTCAGGAAGATGGTTGTTGTTGATGCTACAAGGAGGAATTTGTCTCAAGGTGGAGTTTGTTATACGTTGATCCAAATTCTATAAAGTATAGGCCAACTTCTGACGAGTGGAGCGAGGCCCGTCGTACGGATCGTCGAAGACCTAGGTTTCCACCGATATATAAACCCCTTATAAGCCGCCGGTTGGGAGGGTTGCATCTGTGAAATCCCCGGCGTTTGTAAACACTCCTCGATATAGTGAAGTTTCGCTGGCTGGCGCCCGTGGTTTTTTCCTCTCTTTGTTGGAGAGGTTTTCCACGTTAAATCTGTGTCTCCTTGCTGTGTTTTTCGTTTTCGTTCTTCGTTATCTTCTTGTCGCGATTGTAACATAGGGAGCTCAGTAGAGAGGAGAAAGAACCGTGAGCGGCAACCTGCTTTCTAGGGTTCCCGGCCAGCCGCCGCCTAGATTCGACCAGCACCGCTGCTCCAACGCCTCCCAAATTCTCCCCCACATGCTCTCTCCCTTCTGGCTGCGCACACCCAAGAACCAGCACGTCGGATATAGTTGCCCCATCATTGCCGCCTCCAAAGTATAGTTATGTGATGGGCATGAATGCATGGCGGGCAGGGTGATGACGACGAGGACGTGAAGCTCGTGGCAGCCTGCACCAAAATATCCTCCACCCATCTCTCCTCCTCATCCTGTCCCCGGTTTACCACTAGGAGCTTTGATGGAAAAACGGATGAATTTTTTTAATCCATCATAGATTATGTTTGTTTGCAGATAAGTGCAATTTTCCATGGCCTCATCTGAACTGCATACATAAATTTTACAACAATTGTAGGTTGCACTTTTTTATGTTCTACTAAGAATGTGCTAGCATTAAAACCTATAGCTCTGCAAAAATATTATCTTCATTAAATAATGCATATGAAGGATTTGGTTTGTGTGTTGGTACTGTAATTTTGTGATTAATTTTTAACTCCATGACAAATCGAAGGTCAAAGGTGAGCTTGTGCTATTTATTTCGTAATATCATGGTTAAGAATCGTCTTAGATTCATTCGTATGCACTTTTTTGTCCATCCATACCTTGGTGAGCTTGCCAGCCACCCTCCTCAGCTTAGGCCGTGAGTTTACAATCTACTGTAGCCTAATTTATTTTCTCAATACTTGCTTACTGCTTCAGATTGAAATCATCCTTCTATGGCAGATCCATTGAAGATTATATATATGTATGTTTTAGTAATTTTCGTGCATAATACAATCTTAGGCTAATCTATATACATTGCTCTTTGATTTTGTAGATGCCCAGAATCAAGATTCAAAGTTTAGAGCTATCTAAAATCATAACTAAATTTTAGAGTGTATTCAAATACTTGCTCTTGTTGCATCTCATTAGTTTTTCTACCTTATGATGCTTTTTGTATTGTGATTTAAATATATAAAATATCCCCTCTCATATTTTATGTTACAATATCTCTTCTTGATATTCGGTATCGATGATGTCATATTAAGACAAGTGGCTTTGTAGATTATGGTGACTTCATAGGTTTGCTCTAAATAGTCAACTTGGGCCAATCCATGAAACTTTTTTCCCTGTTTTGTTATTGCTTTCTTGATACTAAGTTATAGATGCCCTGATTTATATTCCAAATAATTTTTTAGTTGTTGATGTCCCTACTATGTTATCATTTACATAAATGTAGTACATCCATGAGTGTAGCTGAAGCTAAATCTTGGTTGGTCCATCGGTGAAGATCCACCTTTTTCTCCTAAAAAATTAGATTGGGTATTCCACTTCTGGTCTTCCTTAAATTACTGCATATACATTGTTATACGATCTTTCCATGGAGTTACGTTTTTACTTAAATTGGTTTGTATGTTCTCTTGGCCCATCTTTACATTTTTACTTATTTACATTTTATTTCTTCCTTACTTTGCCCATGTTTGTTGTTACCTAATGCATCCTTATTCTTTGAATGTGTTGTTGGTTTGTGCCCCTTTTTTCTGCAGGTTGTGTTTTGGGGCTGGTGGTGGTTGCCGCGTTTGTTTTGTTCTTTGGTTGCTACGTTGGGCTATTTATTGCTTCCCTAAGGTGTGCAGTTTTTCTGTTTAGGTTATTTTGTTGTCTTTTGTTTCACTGATTACAGTGGCTAGCATAGTTTAGTTTCTTGGCTATGCGCCTGCGCGTGATGAGCGACCGATCTGGTGGGTCACGGCTATGAGTCAGGAAACGTCGCGGTATGGTATGTTTGCTTGCTTAGGAGTGAGAGTGCTAAGTCATTGATCCATGGAGGTTGGTAGAGATCGGTTCTAGGGAATCTGTGGCTACTCTGGTTATGTGATGCGTCTAGAAAGCAGGACTGTATGATTGTATCCGTCTGTTTTGTTTGTTCCTTTGTTGTATTTTTCCCTACTTTTGTGTTCTACTCCAATCTTTATCTTTGCCTACTGTTTTTGTCACAACATTTCTTAACCTTTTTGCTAGCTATGGGTCCCAGGTTGGCATCAATATGGATATTCCTTTGATTGTCGCTCTGGATGGCAACTTTTTATCTTTCTTTGTCATTGCACGATTTTTTTTGCATCTAAAATTTTCATGTTTAAATGGGAAATTGATATTTTTTCGGATTGACCATCATGTGTAGATAGTATGAAAGGAATTTTGAAAGACTAATTTTAGAGTGTATGCCTAGAGGTAGAGGAGTAGTACATGACTAAATGTTTGATTTGTGTATATGCAGTAGCATCGTTTACAGCATCGGATAAAAGTTAGGTTAGGTTCAAGTCTATTTACCCAGGTAGAGTAAGAAAATAATTTGCAGTTGTTTGTGTAACAATTGAGAGTTTAGGAGACAAGTTAAGAATGGTTTTTACTAAAAACAAGTGTAGCCCTCTGAATATTCGGTAAGAGATGTAGAGGGAGAAGTACAAAATCAGTTCTTATTCACTATTATTGTTTATCAAATTTGAATATATATAGATGTTTTCATGCTAGCAGGCCAAAAGTTTTGATAGGTACAGAGGCACCACATGGGTTATAGTTGACGCATGCGTTCTGCTATCTCACCTCATACTTGATGCATGTGTTCTACTAGCTGAACCGATGTACTCAAAGATCAAAGAGCACATGCATATATCTACGTATTGTCTTAACAAGTCCGTTGTTGCTTGGTTGTCTGAAGAAGCCTATCTCTGAAATTGTAATGAACACTTATCCTGAACTTAGGACTATTTGGTAAATGATCTCTACAAAAGCCTTACTGCTTGGTTGTCTGAATAAGGAAATAATTGTAGTCCTGTTATTGTTAGGCCAAGGAGTAGAGCTGCACATGAGTTTTTCTTTTTGGTCAAATACCCGACCACACTTGAGGGTCTTTTATCTTTTTTTCATCGGTGTTGATCCTGGTCCTTTGAAATGTTACTATGGTTTGCTGAACGAAAAGTGGTATGATGCACTATGGCAAGAGGGTTTACTGTGCAGAAGGAAAAACACAGCTGCAAGAGTTCATCGTTAACATCATATAGACGATACACTTAAAAAAAATCATATATATGATGTCCTTTTTGTGTAGCATATACGTGTTGATTGCGTCATGTAGCAGGAGTTTTCAGCTTTCTATGGGGTGGTTTTTTATGACATAACAGATTTGTTTCAGTTTTTCAAGGTTCGATGCATGTTGGGATTATTGTTTCTGATCGTTTGTAGGTCATGGAGTGTAGTGTGTTGTTATCTGGATTTTTAGGGCTCTCGGAATAGCTAATACAGTTTAAGCTAATCATAATTGTCTTGCTCACTAACATGCTGTCTTTTTTTCCTCCAATTGTTTCTTGCAATTAGTATCTTCTAAACGATTAGGGGTAGCCTTTGCAGCAGGGAGGCACGCCCTCTGTGTTGTTATTTCGTCTAGGTTACATGCATATGTTCTTATGCTATGGTGTGATGTTATGCAGGTTGGTGGGATTTGTGCAGACGATTGAGCTTATTAGGGAGAAGGGTGACGTCTAGAGATGGATCCGCTATTGAGATGGTTTTCTTTGGCGGCGTGTCTTGGGATTTGATCACAAAGCTGCTGACATTCTGTTCATAAAAAATTCACTATGTTCTCTATGTGTGCCAAAATATTGGGTTTAGTATAAATTATGTTGTTGATGTGAATGTGTCATGATATTCTTTCTGGTAGTATGAAATTTGTTTTCAGGTCATTAAGTTTTATCATGTAAGGTCTTGATGCGCCAATGGAGTCCTCTCTTTGTCTATTCTACTGGTTTTCCTTTTACTTCTCTTGTGGTTTAATCTGCTCCTATGTAAAATTGAGTGACATTAAGACAAAATGTTGTAAAATGTAAGTTTATTACCGGGAGCAGTGACACTGAAAAAAATTGGGAATCCTACATGCAGGACATGATGTGTCAGCGAGATGCCGGTGGCGCGGCGAAGCGCGCTATTCACCTAGTTAGTATTTAACGACAAAGATAATATCATTTTCATGAACAATATGCCAAAGTATACACATGGTCATATTTAAGTAAGGTTCTTATGAACGTTAACTCTGTTAGGAATACACATACATGCACTGGGAATTTTTAAGAGTAAATAACAACAATGCGTAATCCACTAATTAACATGCAACACTACTAGCCCATGCTAAACTCCTGCAAGTATACTAGTTTTTTAAGAGAAACTATGTCTCATTTTTACTACTTGCTGATATCAATGTGTAAGTCAGAAATCCATACTAACAATCAGTTAACTCAATACGAACACAACATGTTCTTAATGCATGCAAAATCTAGGATATCTACTAGACTACTACACCTAATATATTAGATAGCACATATTAAAGTACAACATGTGTGCAGGTTTGTTCCACTTATATTTTGAATAGTACCAGAAACAACATGCTAATTTACCAGAGGTATTACAGATCAGATCCTATTCTATTCGGTACTGCTCCATAGGGGTGGATTTTTTTACTGTAATACGGTACGATTCTTCAGAACCAGGACACACGATGATCATTTTTTACTATGCAAATTTCTCTCCCTCGTTATGCATGTAACCGAGGGCCCACTAATTTACCAAAATGGCAGATTTTGCCTCGGGCCTTCAGAAACCTGAGGTTCCGGTGGATGTTTCGTTTCCTGCAAAACATGCGAGCTTCCAAAACTTTCCTAAGGAAACGCTGAGACCATTCCTTCAAAACGAACGGTAGAAAAGGAAATGTTTCCTAAGAAAATGAAACTTGTAAGGGCCCGTTCGGAATACGGGGTAAGAAACATGCAGAAATAGTAGAATCATAGGATTAGGAAAGGTACGCCACTCCAAAACTTTGGAATCTGAAACCATAGGAAACTCTAGGGGCATATGTGTTTGGGCGAGCGATGGATAAACACAGGAAACAAGATGTAGTAACAACAAATTTTAGGCTTTTTAATGCAGCTACTATAACGTTGGCAGTGTTTAATATATTATTGTACTTTATTTGCCCAGAAGCGACACTAGGCTTCTCATGGCCCATTGTATAGTATTTTTTATCATTGGCTAACTTCGTCTCGCCTTCGGGCATCCGCGTGAAAATGAGATCAGACTGGATGTGAGAATTCCTACAAAATCAAGTACAAAACGTAGGAACAAGAACCTTTCCTTAGGAGTTGCTGGTGAAGTTTCCTTCATTCCGAACAGATGCAAAGGAAAACAATCCATAGGAAATAAAAACTCCAGAATTCCTTTGCTATTCCTTCATACCGAACGGGGCCTAAAATTCCTATATTTCACTTGTGAACCAAACAGGGCCTAATGTTCCTTCTTAACATAGTAATATAGATTACAAACTAAAGTGGCCCTCGAGAAAATAAATGAAGTTGCTTACATGATCTCAGGGAGCTACCAACGGGTATAAATTTGTAACACTAAAGGGCCCATCATATCTCCAAACTAACTGTGCACTCCTGTACACTTAGACCAATGATGAAACTAAGAAAACTTACTGTATCATCAAACAATGAGTTCTATTTTAATGTCAATCGAGCATAGATTACCGTAAAGAAGTAAATAAACTATAGCAGATATTTACCTTGAGTGAAGAAGTTATCCTTCTTTTTGAGGGAGCTGATTGTGGGTGTTTACTTCTCGTTCCATGCCGGTTAGAAGATCCATCTAGTTGATTTGTTGTTACAGTCACCTGTAGACAAGAATAGTACATGGAATGAAATTCATATGCTGGAGCTAGAGAAAGCATAAGCTTAAAAACTCAAAAGCACACAATATTACCTCTGGCACAGAATCAATAACAGGGCCAAGTGCAGATGATGATTTTTGTTGAATTAGTAATTGATTGACATTATCATGCTCTCCATCCTGGTTAGGTGACACAACAATGTTAAGTGAGTAGCCATATTATATCTACTTTGTGACATGAGTAAGAGCAGTCATAACCTTTTCATGTGAAAGCGATAAATTATTATCCTCAGACATGTCATGTTGCATAGACGAGTGCATAGACGAGCGCGCTTCAATAGGTCCATCGCATTGTACTCTCTACAAACTAAAATATTAATACGATGGTTTCAAGTGACAAGCAATGATATAGTTGCACCATGTGTTGACATTACCTTTCTTTTACCAGGTAGTATTGGTGATCGAGAAACAACATTATTGTTTGATTGAAGATTTTCCTACAGCACTAGCAAACCTGAGTAAAATATTGGTAGAAATTCATATAGAAGAAGGAGAGAAGGAATCCATTTACCTCTTCTAATCCAATATTCCCATAGCCTTCTCTGTTATTCCTATCTTCAAGCCTTTTTATATGTTCTTTCATCTTTGTTATTTCCTCTCTAAGATCATCTTCACCATCACATGGTGATCCATCAGTTGTAGTCATATTGATGTTCTTGAGATACCGTGGTGTCCGACCATAGACTTGCTTTGGGGTTGGAAGTAAACCCATGCCATGCACCTGTCCATTCTTTTCATCCCCTAACACTTCCTGCAAGGCATCACCTTCCCATGCAACTCTTCCATTTGCACTATGTGCCAACTCTGGTCGTTGAGCTATTATTTCCTCTAATCTAGCCTATAAGAAAATAATCACGCATATGGTACTTGTTAGATTGAATTTGTAAGTTTCCCCCCCCCCCCCCCCCCCCAAAAAAACTTAGATGCATATTAATTGCCTACCAGACGGTTATTTTTATCTTTATTGTTAGCATTATCCTTCTTCTTGTGAGTTGCTAAGTAAACCGTTGATCGATGTGGCCGTTTCTTTTCAGGATCTGCTTGTCTCTACAAAACAGAAAGAACACTGATATGACAGCTGGCATAGAGAAAAAACTTCACAAATTAGGATAACTCACAATATCTTCACTCCAGCGAGCATAACTCTTAGTCCCAGCATTATGTGAATTCTTCACAAGGGAATGACTAATTATGTTCTTCTCAGTTATGGCCTATTATGATGGAATTATATATAAATGCGACTTTTAAGTAATCCCAAGAACTCAGTTTTAAATGTCGAAACATAAAAGTATAGTACCTCATTCATTAACTTTCCTTTCTTTGAGTTCCAGAATTTCACAAGTCCACGCCATTGATCTTTGTCCACATCATCATCTGTACAGAGCTTATATAAAGCCTTCCTCCTGATGTCCGGATTTTTTTCAATGGCTGGGTTGAATATAGCCTTTTTCAAACTAGATTTAAATTTCCTCTAGTCTCTTCCAATTGATTTTAGTATCCATTTTTCACATGATTTAGGATATACAAACTTTGTCTGAAATACGAAATAAAGAGTAAATGTAAATAAACCTGTATAGAGCTTTTAGATGAAAATAGAAGCACAACAAATAGCAAATTGTGAAGTACCTGTACACACTGCAATATTGTTTCCTCACGCCTATTCTTCTTGAGATCACACCAATCATTTATGTTTAGTGGGCAAAGTCCTCCGATTCTAGCTATCGTGCCTAGAAACTTCCCCAAGATTGCACCTTCTTCTCCTATAGGTTGGCTTTCTTCATTGCATTTTACAACTATTCTTTGCCGTGGTGGCATGTTCCAAACAATTGGCAAGCTTGTTCTCTTCCGCTTGACTACTTCCGTGCGTACTACAATTGTTTTAAGAAAAGCATGAATTAAGTTACACCCACTATTAGATAATTAGCATATACAGAATTAATTAATAGAAGTACAAAATTTTAATTGGTCATTACATTGTTTATGAACCCGATCATCTTCATCTTCCAATGCTTGTGATTCAGCACCTGGTGCGATATATTGCTCGCCATTGTTGAAGTCCTCATCTTCATCATTTTGTTGGTCGGTGATCTGAATCACATTCAACCTTTTTGACCTACGTAATTGTTCTGCAAAACAACCAATAAATCATCTATTAAAATAATAATGACAACAGATACATATATTGAATAATCAAGTCTGAATTATAGTTCAGGTTCAGTAAGGGACATACTGTGCGAACTTTTCGCAGTAAGTTTCTCTGCCAGTTCAGAAGAGACACCACCATCCTGTAGGAGAACACTCTCATTGGGATGGTCATATGGCGCAATATCATCGGTAGCCTTCTCCTTAGACACATATAGGTGGGCAGTTTTCTCAATCTCAGGGTCAGACAACATTTTTATCACAGCACTTTGATCTTCGATCTGAACAAAGTAGTTGTTGCCTTGCGGGTCTTTTTTTACATAGTATAGGAAGTCAATTGTATCCAAGCCAACTTCCTCGATCATTAAGATGAAATCATAATGCGAGACATGACGCCTCATCATAGATCTTTGTAGAATATGGGCCTCTTGATTTTCATCTTCATAGTGTAGGTATATGGTCAACATGTCCATCACCATCCTACATATATATAAATAAAAATATCAATCAGACCTTCCTTTAGACTAGATGGTGCATTAACTTATCAAAAACTGTATAGTGGTGAGCTACTACTATCATAGATAGGCAGATTTCTCAGTCTAAGGCCAGCTACCACTTTCTTGTTGCAATAGAAGTGTCAGATCTAGTTTACTCTATCTTCTAAACAATATACATGCTTGGTTCTATCAAAGACTTAACAGGAAATTGACATGTTTTATATCTCAGTAAAATAAGATGTAGAATCTTCTGCTGGTGGTTATCCTGGCCATGGCCAGTCGGCTTTCGGCTTCGTCATGTCACCCTATCCGCATCAGGAGAGTCGAGACTATGGTCATGCCCTCGTGAGGAGGAGGGAGTCAATAAGATCAAAGTGGGATACGGATGTCTCAGATGATTCTTCATGGTCCAGAGAAGTTCGTTTGGGTTAGTATACGCGGTCTTCAAACCCTAATTAATGCAGTGGACAAAGATGATTGATATTATGCCACGATCAGTGAGTCTTTTATCTACCTACATGCATGCCCATTTTCCCTTTCATTCTGACCTCACTCGGACCTATCAACGCATGCAGAGGTAAATATTTCGCAAGATGTGTGATTGGAGTTTTTCCGTCTTACACATATCACTACAGGACGCGCGCGCAAAGCCGTCGGCGTAGGCTAAAATGCCCTCGGCGTATGCTACGCCGACGGCTGCCCTCGGCGTAGCCTCCTCGGCAAAGGGCTCCCTCGGCGGAGCACATAGAGGCCGTCGGCGTATCAAAATGCCGTCGGCGTATGCTACGCCGAGGGCAATGCCCTCGGCGTAGCGGCCGTCGGCATAGCTTGTCGACAGGTTGCAAAAATATTTTTTTTTAAATTATTTAATTTTTTTCTCAATTTTTGAATCTTTGAATTGTTTGACTCGTTGATCTCTCACTTTAAACATTTTTAACACTAATTACACTTAATATTTAATTAAATTGCAGTCTTGGTCGAACTTCTCGGAAGGTCACCCATCCTAATACTACTCCAGCTCCAGCACGCTTAACTTCCTCGTTCCTTCAGAATCTGTTTCCGCAAAGTAGTTCATACATTGTTGTCAATACTATGATATCAATCCTATTAACCCTTATATCAACATGTCACATGTTTTTATTTTTTAAAATTACAAACAATTATTTAAATAAACATTAATGAATAATTAAAAATATTATTGAATTCAAATAAAAATATAATAAATTTTACTTTTTTGTATTTTTCTATTTATTATGGAATAATTAATATCTTTAAATCTATAAATCGGAATTTAACAAATAATATGTCTAAATTGATCAAAAAATGAGAGGAATCCAAATATGATATTTATATCAACTAATCACAAACCTTCCGTTTTTGAATTATCTATTTGGTGGTTGCTTTAGAAAATTCCCTTTTTGCGCTCGGATAATGAAAAATGGCTTTTTGGTGCGATGAAAAGGAAAACTTGCTAGAATCTTTGATAAAATAGTATATTGTGAACCTAAAAATGATTTTTGTAAAAAAAACATGAGCATCGTATCATGTACATGTAGTTCATATCTGACCCACTTCCTGCCGATTCGGCAGGAATTTGTCTTTTTCACCAAAGGTGGATGGAAAGGTTTCGGAACCCCCTGTTGGGACATTGTCCATATAAGGTGGTATAGTATTTTAGTAAAATGTGGTGGTAGCATTTTGAATTAGCCATTTGGTGGATGATTCACAAAATCGTCCATTTTTTATGCTCGGAAAATAGGAAATGGATTTTTGGTACGACGAAAAGGAAAACTTCCTCCTGCAACATTGTTCGCCATCCCATGATGCATGTGTATGCATAATATGAGCACATTATCACAAACTATGCCTTGATTCTAGCCATATAACATTGGTCATTTGACCCGAAGGCCAAGAAACCTCGAATGAGATAGGTCATTTTGTGAAAGTTTTTTTGACACATAATCAATATATCAACTTTAATATTTTTAATTATAACTATGTCACATAATATGACACCATGCGAAGGTTTTGCATTGTTTCGATCGTTTTTGAATTTTTTATGCCCGTTTTAAACTATCGTCAAACTTTGTCGAACGGCGGGCATGAAGATTCTTATATCGGGGCCGAGCCTTGCTAAACTTGCATTGGATCTTTGATAAAATAGCATATTATGAACCTAAAAATGATTTTTATAAAAAAATATGAGCATCGGATCATGTACCTGTAGGGTTCGCAACATAGAAAACAAAAAATTTCCTACGATGTGAACTATATACCAAGATCTATTTATACTAGATACAAACAACGGGCGGATGTATATCCGTAGAGAACATACCCTTGAAGACCGACAAAGCTTAACGAGTTCAACTCGTGGTTGATGTAGACGATCTCTTGCCGATCTCAAGATCGAGAGGAAGTCCTAGCGCCAAAATCAGCAGCAAGATCCGTGCTCGCACACACGTTCGAGGCACCGAGCAACCTCCGCCTCCTCGCTCAGCGATGCAGCGGAAGCACAACTCTTTCTTGCCGAATAGCCACGGGAACATGTATCTCGCTAGTCCGAGACCATGGGGATAAATTCTAGAGGGAGAGAGATCCTTCACGAGGAGGTGTGAGTGAGAAGTGAGGAGGGCTCCTTTTATAGGGAGGGGCAGCCCAAGGGGCATGGCCGCCATGGAGGGTGCCCCACCTCTCCCTCATTCATGTGGGTGGACACTCCACTCACAAAATGGCCCTTCAAATTTCTCCACTCAAAAACCCACTCAAAAATCCCATTAAATTTCCACCAAATTTAATGCAAACTCTCATTAAATAAAACTCTTTTATTTTATTCAGAATTTTGTCAATTACTTTAATGACAAACATTCACAAATAACCCCTTGCTAGAATTCTATTTCACATGCATAACCACTTTATGCAATTTCACCCGAAAACCTGTTTCGGTATCTAGTGAAATAAATTCCTGCGCTTGTTTATTCTTTCGGCATGAAACATTTGCTCCAATTGGATGTCGGTGTCTCTTAAGTGTGTCACCCTACGGTTCGTGAATAATGCGGACATGATCGAGACCCCTCGCAGATCAATAATCAGAAGCGGGATCTGGAGACCCATACTGACTCCCACACATTCAACGATGACTTTCTTGTGATCGTCGAAACCTTTTACGCTAGTATCTTAATCCCTTTGTCTCACGATATATTACATGTCCGAGATTCGATCATCGGTATCTCCATACCTAGTTTGATCTCTGTACCGACATGCACTCTTTTCTCGTTCCTGTGATATAACATTCTAGTGATCAAATCACTTGCTTGCAAGCTAATCAATGTGATATCACCGAGAGGGCCCAGAGTATATCTATCCGTCATCGGGATGAACAAATTCCACTCTCGATCCATGAGCCTCAACATAACACTTTATTAGTTCTGAATCCATCTTTATAATCACCACATTACGGTGTGTGACGTTTGATGTTATCAAGAAACTCTTCCGGCGTTAGTGATTGACATGATCTCATGGTCTAAGGATTAGGATCACCGTAAGTTGCTATAGCAATATAAACTCAATGACTTTGATCGTAATGCTATACTTGGATGAATGTTCATCACATCATTACACTAATGTTGTGATCCGTTATTAACAACATCCAATGTCCATGATCGGAAACCTTGATCATCTTGTTAATCAACGAGCTAGTTTATGAGAGAGGCTTAACTAGGAACTTTATGTTTGTTTATTAAACACACATGTATTAACGTTCCGTATTAATACAATTATAGCATGCAAAATAAACATCTATCATATACTTGGAATACACATAATAAACAATTTATTATTGCCTCTCGGGCATATTCCTTGATCTCCCACTTGCACTAGAGACAATAATCTAGTTACATAGTGATATATCTAACACCCATTGAGTTCGGTGTTGATCATGTTTTGCTCTAGGGAGAGTTTTAGTCAACGGATCTTCTACATTGAGATCCGTATGTACTTCTAAATCTTTATATCTCCATCCTTGACATGCTCGCGGATGGAGTGAAACCGCGCTTAATATGCTTGGAATGCTTGTGAGACCTTGGCTCTTTGGCATTGGCAATGGCACCATTGTTGTCACAATAGATCACCATTGGGTCCAACGCGTTTGCCACAACTCCTAGTTCGGATATGAACTCCTTCATCAAACGCTTCTTCGAGCCGCTTAGCGACAACATATTCGGCCTCCGTTGTTGATCCCGCTACCACAGGTTGTTTGGAGCTCCTCCAACTAACGCTACGCCATTCATGAGAAATACGTATCCGGATTGAGACTTAGAGTCATCCGGATCGGTGTCAAAGCTAAGCGTCGACATAACACTTAGCGACGAGCTCTTCTTCACCTCCGTATACAAGAAACATATCCTTAGTTCTTCTTAAGTACTTAAGGATATTCTTGACCGCTATCCATGTTCGAACACGGATCCGATTGGTACCTACTAGTCAAACTAATAGCGTGTGCCACATCCGGTCTTGTACATAGCATGGCGTACATTATAGAGCCTATGGTCTGAAGCATAGGGACTTTGTCCATTATCTCTCTTTCTTCATGAAGCGGACTTTGAGTCTTACTCAATGTCTTGCCTTGCAACATAGGTAAGAACCCTTCTTACTTCCGTCCATTTTAAACTTCTTTAAAATCTTATCAAGGTATGTACTGCGATAGCCCTATTAGGCGCCTAGATCTATCTCTATAGATCTTTATGCCTAATATGTATGACGCTTCACCTAGGTCCTTCATTGAAAATTTGCTGTTTAGATAACTTTTAACACTGTTTAAAAGTTCTATATCATTTCCGATCAATAATATGTCATCCACATATAATATCATAAATGCCACATTGCTCCCACTCACTTTCTTGTAAATACAAGCTTCTCCATAAGTTTGGACAAATCCAAACTCTTTGATCAACTCATCAAAGCGGAGATTCCAACTTCGCGATGCTTGCTTCAATCCATAGATGGATCGCTGAAGCTTGCACACCTTGTTAGCATCCTTAGGATCGACAAAACCCTTTGGTTGTATCATATACAACTCTTCTTCAATATTACCATTGAGAAACGCGGTTTTGACATCCATCTGCCATATTTCATAATCGAAATATGCAGCAATTGCTAACATAATCCTAACTGACTTTAGCATCGCTAAGGGAGAAAAAGTCTCATCGTAGTCAACTCCTTGAATTTGTCGAAACCCCTTTGCGACAAGTCGAGCTTTATAGACGGTCACATTACCATCGACGAGTTTTCCTTTTGAAAATCCATTTGTTCTCCACGGCCTTTCGTGAGGTAATCCACCAAGTTCCAAACTTGATTTTCATACATGGATTCCATCTCGGATTTCATGGCTTCTAACCATTTGTTGGAATCCGGGCTCATCATCGCTTCTTCATACGTCGCAGGGTCATTATTTTCATCAACCATGAAATTTATGACAGGATTTCCGTATAGCTCGGGAGCTGCACGCGTCCTGTTTGACCTGCGAGGTTCGGTAGTACTCTCTTTCGGAGTTTCATGATCATTATCATTAGTTCCCTCTTCAACAGGTGGAGCCAACTCCGGAACAACTTCCGTTGCGCTACTCGCCATACTTTGAAGAGAAGGTTCAATAACCTCTTCGAGTTCTACCTTCCGACTACTCACACCTTCGCGAAACTCTTTCTCTAGAAAGGATCCATTCTTGGCAACAAAAACCTTGCCCTCGGATCTGTGATAGAAGGAATACCCAATAGTTTCTTTAGGGTATCCTATGAAGACGCATTTTTCCGCTTTGGGTTCGAGTTTATCCGGTTGAAGTTTCTTCACATAAACATCACATCCCCAAACTTTAAGAAATGTAGGTTTGTTTCCAAACCACAATTCATACGGTGTCTTTTCAACGGATTTATATGGTGCCCGATTTAAAGTGAATGCAGCAGTTTCTAGTGCATAACCCCAAAATGACAACGGCAAGTCCGTCGGAGACATCATAGATCGAACCATATCTAATAAAGTACGATTCGACGTTCGACACACCATTTCATTTGTGGTGTTCGGCAGTGTGAGTTGTGAAACAATTCCACACTCTTTCATGTGAGTGCTAAACTCGTAACTTAGATACTCACCTCCACGGTCGGCCGTAGAAATTTGATCTTTCTATTACGATGATTTTCCACTTCATTCGAAATTCCTTGAACTTTTCAAAGGTTTCAGACTTGTATCATCAAGTAGATATAACCATATCTACTCAAATCATCCGTGAAAGTAACAAAATAATGATATCCACCTCGTGAAACACACTCATTGGACCACATACATCGAATGTATGATTTCCAATAAATCATCTGTTCCATTGAACCGGAAAACGGCGTTCTAGTCATCTTGCCCATAAGGCATGGCTCACATGTATCAAATGATTCATAATCAAGTGATTCCAAAAGTCCATCTGAATGGAGTTTCTTCATGCGTTTAATGCCAATATGACCTAGACGGCAATGCCACATATATGCGGATATATCATCATTAAGTTTAATCCTTTTAGCATCAACATTATGAATATGTGTAACATTATCATTGAGATCTAACAGAAATAAACCATTCATCATCGGTGCATGACCATAAAAGATTTCATTCATATAAATGGAACAACCATTGTTCTCAGATTTAAATGAATAACCACTTTGCATCAAACATGATCCAGATACAATGTTCATGCTCGGTGCGGCACCGGATAACATTTATTTAAGTTTATGACTAATCCCGACGGTAAGTGGAGAGGCAGCGTTCGACGGCGATCACATCAACGTTTGATCCATTGCCGACACGCATCTTGACCTCACCCTTGCTAGCGGTCGCTTGTTCCACCCACGATTCGAGTTACAAATATTAGCAAGCCGGTATCAAATACCGGTGCTACTGCGAGCACTAGTCAAGTACACATCAATAACATGTATATCATATATACCTTTGTTTGCCTTGGCCTTCTTGTATGCGCGGATACTTGGGCGATTCGCTTCGATGGCAGTCCCTTACAATAGTAGCACTCGATCGGACTTAGGTCCAACTCGGGGTTTCTTTTGGTGCGGCAGGCTTGCCGCCCTTACTTCCTTCCGTTTTCCCTTCTTGTCTTTCTTGAAACCGGTGTTCCTATTGATCATCAACACTTGATGTTCCTTTTGATCTCCACTTCAGGTTTTAAGCATTGTGAAGCTCGGGAGACTTCTTCATGCCTTGCATATTATAGTTCATCACGAAGCTCTTATAGCTAGGTGGCGAGCTGCAGAACACGATGGATGCCTAAGTCAATGGGAATCGTTATTCCTAAGGACACAAGCTTATCGGCGTAACCGACATCTTGAGTACATGCTCACTAACAATGTGCTCTTCCATCATCTGTGAAAGAACTTTTACGAGCATTGTAGCTCTCTACAAGCATGTGTCGAAAATCATTTTCAACTCACCCATTGTATCAAATGCATTGCCGTTTTGGCGCTTTGAAGTTCGCTCTAGCCCATACAATATGCCGCAATGAACTAAGTTGTGGTCCTCCGACGAGTCGATAGACATTCTTCTCCTCGTCGGGGCATCATCAAAGGTGGGGGCCTAACGGCGCTTCTAGCACATATTGCTTTTGTGCAGAGAGGAGAATCCTCAAATTCATGGCCCATTCAGTAAAGTTGCTACCGTTCGTTGCTAGTTTCTCTTTCTCCATGAACGCATTGAAATTAAAAGCGGTGGTGCCATCTACAACAGAATTTGTAAAGTTTAGACTAAGTGTATGATAGATTGAGTTCAACTAATCTATATTACGAATGAACTCCCACTCAAAAGCGACATCCTCGTGTCCTTTTGGTGATTACATGAACCAAATCCACTACACCAAGTCCGATCATCACGTGAGTCGGTATAGCTTCAAAGCGAGCATCAAATGGGCATCATATCAACTATATGACTCATGCTTAACCTTTCGGTACGTGTTCCGAGGCCATGTGCATACATGCTAGGCTCGCCAAGTTAGAACCTTAGTATTTGCGTGTGTAACTGTTTTACACCGAAATATGGTCGTGGATCCAAGAACACCCGATCATCACGTGATGTCTTGGAGCGCGAAAACATAATCGGTGCATACTAAAGGAGAACACATTTTATCTTGATATTTAAATGAGGGATCATCTTATTATGCTTAACAAAGCGCTAAACAAGCAATATAAGATGTAATCAAACATCATATGTTTATTAGTGAAATTATATGGTTCCCGCAGATGATCTCTATCATGTGCATCGTGGTATGATCACTATCATACCTATATGTGTAAATCCAAAGTCTATGGATTTTACGCTATGTGTTGTAAGAGTATCATCTCATACTTCTACTTACAACACTACCATATCATAACATTAGCCCAACAACAATCTAAACTAGACGCCTCTAATTTATCCATTGCAAGTTTTACGTGGCTTAGGGCTTTCGAGATAGAACCGTTCTTACCTACGAACATGAACCACAACGAGGATAATCAAATTGTTGACAACTCGCTTGCAAAATAGATATTGACTATAGTAGGAGAGACAGACACCCGCTAGCCACTTATGCAAACTAGTTGCATGTCAAGCGTGGAACAGGTCTCATGTGCGAGGACATGTAAAGTTTGTCCGGGCAGCTTCATCCCACTATGCCACCAATATCCAAAATCACAACAAAGGAGCAACAACATGATCATTATCGCCCACATACTCATATGTGTACTACCCGTGTAAAGTATCTACGCATAGATCCGGCTCTGATACCACTGTAGGGTTCGCAACATAGAAAACAAAAAATTTCCTACGATGTGAACTATATACCAAGATCTATTTATACTAGATACAAACAACGGGCGGATGTATATCCGTAGAGAACATACCCTTGAAGACCGACAAAGCTTAACGAGTTCAACTCGTGGTTGATGTAGACGATCTCTTGCCGATCTCAAGATCGAGAGGAAGTCCTAGCGCCGCAATCAGCGCATCCGTGCTCGCACACGTTCGAGGCACCGAGCAACCTCCGCCTCCTCGCTCCAGCGATGCAGCGGAAGCACAACTCTTTCTTGCCGAATAGCCACCGGGAACATGTATCTCGCTAGTCCGAGACCATGGGGGATAAATTCTAGAGGGGGAGAGAGATCCTTCACGAGGAGGTGTGAGTGAGAAGTGAGAGGAGGGGCTCCTTTTATAGGGGAGGGGGGGCAGCCCAAGGGGTCATGGCCGCCGGCCATGGAGGGTGCCCCCACCTCTCCCTCATTCATGTGGGTGGACACTCCACTCACAAAATGGCCCTTCAAATTTCTCCACTCAAAACCCACTCAAAAATCCCATTAAATTTCCACCAAATTTAATGCAAGCTCTCATTAAATAAAACTCTTTTATTTTATTCAGAATTTTGTCAATTACTTTAATGACAAACATTCACAAATAACCCCTTGCTAGAATTCTATTTCACATGCATAACCACTTTATGCAATTTCACCCGAAAACCTGTTTCGGTATCTAGTGAAATAAATTCCTGCGCTTGTTTATTCTTTCGGCATGAAACATTTGCTCCAATTGGATGTCGGTGTCTCTTAAGTGTGTCACCCTACGGTTCGTGAATAATGCGTACATGATCGAGACCCCTCGGATCAATAATCGAGCGGGATCCGGAGACCCATACCGACTCCCACACATTCAACGATGACTTTCTTGTGATCGCTCGGAACCTTTACGCTAGTATCTTAATCCCTTTGTCTCACGATATATTACATGTCCGAGATTCGATCATCGGTATCTCCATACCTAGTTTGATCTCGTTCGACATGCACTCTTTTCTCGTTCTCGTGATATAACATTCTAGTGATCAAATCACTTGCTTGCAAGCTAATCAATGTGATATCACCGAGAGGGCCTGAGTATATCTATCCGTCATCGGGATGAACAAATTCCACTCTCGATCCATGAGCCTCAACATAACACTTTATTAGTTCTGAATCCATCTTTATAATCACCACATTACGGTGTGACGTTTGATGTTATCAAGAAACTCTTCGGCGTTAGTGATTGACATGATCTCATGGTCTAAGGATTAGGATCACTTAAGTTGTTATAGCAATATAAACTCAATGACTTTGATCGTAATGCTATACTTGGATGAATGTTCATCATCATTACACTAATGTTGTGATCCTTATTAACAACATCCAATGTCCATGATCGAAACCTTGATCATCTTGTTAATCAACGAGCTAGTTTATGAGAGAGGCTTAACTAGGAACTTTCATTGTTTGTTTATTAAACACACATGTATTAACGTTTCGTATTAATACAATTATAGCATGCAAAATAAACATCTATCATATACTTGGAATACACATAATAAACAATTTATTATTGCCTCTCGGGCATATTCCTTGATCTCCCACTTGCACTAGAGACAATAATCTAGTTACATAGTGATATATCTAACACCCATTGAGTTACGGTGTTGATCATGTTTTGCTCTAGGGAGAGTTTTAGTCAACGGATCTGCTACATTGAGATCCGTATGTACTTCTAAATCTTTATATCTCCATCCTTGACATGCTCATGGATGGAGTGAAACCGCGCTTAATATGCTTGGAATGCTTGTGAGACCTTGGCTCTTTGGCATTGGCAATGGCACCATTGTTGTCACAATAGATCACCATTGGGTCCAACGTTTGCCACAACTCCTAGTTCGGATATGAACTCCTTCATCCAAACTGCTTCGATCCGCTTCCGAGCAACATATTCGCCTCCGTTGTTGATCCCGCTACCACAGGTTGTTTGGAGCTCCTCCAACTAACGCTCCGCCATTCATGAGAAATACGTATCCGGATTGAGACTTAGAGTCATCCGGATCGGTGTCAAAGCTAGCGTCGACATAACACTTAGCGACGAGCTCTTCTTCACCTCCGTATACAAGAAACATATCCTTAGTTCTTCTTAAGTACTTAAGGATATTCTTGACTGCTATCCATGTTCAAACTCGGATCCGATTGGTACCTACTAGTCAAACTAATAGCGTGTGCCACATCCGGTCTTGTACATAGCATGGCGTACATTATAGAGCCTATGGCTGAAGCATAGGGACTTTGTCCATTATCTCTCTTTCTTCCGAAGCGGACTTTGAGTCTTACTCAATGTCTTGCCTTGCAACATAGGTAAGAACCCCTTCTTACTTCCGTCCATTTTAAACTTCTTTAAAATCTTATCAAGGTATGTACTTTGCGATAGCCCTATTAGGCGCCTAGATCTATCTCTATAGATCTTTATGCCTAATATGTATGACGCTTCACCTAGGTCCTTCATTGAAAATTTGCTGTTTAGATAACTTTTAACACTGTTTAAAAGTTCTATATCATTTCCGATCAATAATATGTCATCCACATATAATATCAGAAATGCCACATTGCTCCCACTCACTTTCTTGTAAATACAAGCTTCTCCATAAGTTTGGACAAATCCAAACTCTTTGATCACCTCATCAAAGCGGAGATTCCAACTTCGCGATGCTTGCTTCAATCCATAGATCGTCATCCCATGGCTAATTCAAAATGGGAAATGGCTTTTTGGTGCGACGAAAAGGAAAACTTCCTCCTGCAAGATTGTTCGTCATCCCATGATGCATGTGTATGCACAATATGGGCACATTATCATAAACTATGCCTTGATTCTAGCCATAACATTGGTCATTTGACCCGAAAGCCAAGAAACCTCGAATGAGATAGGTCATTTTGTGAAGGATTTTTTGAGACATAATCAATATATCAAGTTTAATATTTTTACCTATAACTATGTCACATAATATAACACCACGCGAAGGTTTCGCATTGTTTCGATCGTTTTTGAATTTTTTATGCCCGTTTTAAACTATCGTCAAACTTTGTCGAAAGACGGGCATGAAGATTCTTAGCTCGGGGCCGAGCCTCGCTAAACTTGCATTGGATCTTTGATAAAATAGCATATTATGAACCTAAAAATGATTTTTGTAAAAAAACATGAGCATCGGATCATGTACCTGTAGTTCATATCTGACCCACTTCCTACCGATTCGGCAGGAATTTGTCTTTTTTACCAGAGGTGGACGGAAAGGTTTTGGATTCCCCTGTTGGGACATTTTCTATATAAGTTGGTATAGTATTTTTGTAAAATATGGTGGTACCATTTTGAATTAGCCATTTGGTGGTTGCTTCACAAAATCGTCCGTTTTTTGTGCTCGGAAAATGGGAAATGGCTTTTTGGTGCGACGAAAAGGAAAACTTCCTCCTGCAACATTGTTCGCCATCCCATGATGCACGTGTATGCACAATATGAGCACATTATCACAAACTATGCCTTGATTCTAGCCATAACATTGGTCATTTGACCCGAAAGCCAAGAAACCTCGAATGAGATAGGTCATTTTATGAAGGTTTTTTTGACACATAATCAATATATCAAGTTTAATATTTTTAATTATAACTATGTCACATAATATGACACCACGTGAAGGTTTTGCATTGTTTCGATCGTCTTTGAATTTTTATGCCTGTTTTAAACTATCGTCAAACTTTGTCGAACGGCGGGCATGAAGATTCTTTGCTCGGGGCCGAGCCTCGCTAAACTTGTATTGGATCTTTGATAAAATAGCATATTATGAACCTAAAAATGATTTTTGTAAAAAAACATGAGCATCGGATCATGTACATGTAGTTCATATCTGACCCACTTCCTGCCGATTCGGCAGGAATTTGTCTTTTTCACCAGAGGTGGACGGAAAGGTTTCGGATTCCCCTGTTGGGACATTGTCTATATAAGTTGGTATAGTATTTTTGTAAAATTTGGTGGTACCATTTTGAATTAGCCATTTGGTGGTTGCTTCACAAAATTGTCCGTTTTTTGTGCTCGGAAAATGGGAAATGGCTTTTTGGTGCGACGAAAAGGAAAACTTCCTCCTACAACATTGTTCGCCATCCCATGATGCATGTGTATGCATAATATGGGCATATTATCATAAATTATGCCTTGATTCTAGCCATAACATTGGTCATTTGACCCGAAAGCCAAGAAACCTCGAATGAGATAGGTCATTTTGTGAAGGTTTTTTTGACACATAATCAATATATCAAGTTTAATATTTTTAATTATAACTATGTCACATAATATGACACCACGCGAAGGTTTTGCATTGTTTCGATCGTCTTTGAATTTTTTATGCCCGTTTTAAACTATCGTCAAACTTTGTCGAACGGCGGGCATGAAGATTCTTAGCTCGGGGCCGAGCCTCGCTAAACTTGCATTGGATCTTTGATAAAATAGCATATTATGAACCTAAAAATGATTTTTGTAAAAAAACATGAGCATCGGAGCATGTACACAGTTCATATTCGACCACTTCCCGATTCGGCAGAATTTATCTTTTCACCAGAGAGGTGGACGGAAAGGTTTCGAATTCCCCTGTTGGGACATTGTCTATATAAGTTGGTATAGTATTTTTGTAAAATGTGGTGGTACCATTTTGAATTAGCCATTTGGTGGTTGCTTCACAAAATTGTCCGTTTTTTATGCTCGGAAAATGGGAAATAGATTTTTGGTGCGACGAAAAGGAAAACTTCTTCCTACAACATTGTTCGCCATCCCATGATGCGTGTGTATGCATAATATGGGCATATTATCATAAACTATGCCTTGATTCTAGCCATAACATTGGTCATTTGACCCGAAAGCCAAGAAACCTCGAATGAGATAGGTCATTTTGTGAAGGTTTTTTTGGGACATAATCAATATATCAAGTTTAATATTTTACTTATAACTATGTCACATAATATAACACCACACGAAGATTTCGCATTGTTTCGATCGTTTTTGAATTTTTATGCCCGTTTTAAACTATCATCAAACTTTGTCGAACGACGGGCATGAAGATTCTTAGCTCGGGGCCGAGCCTCGCTAAACTTGCATTGGATCTTTGATAAAATAGCATATTATAAACCTAAAAATGATTTTTGTAAAAAAACATGAGCATCGGATCATGTACCTGTAGTTCATATCTGACTCACTTCCTGCCGATTCGGCAGGAATTTGTCTTTTTCAGCAGAGGTGGACGGAAAGGTTTCGAATTCCCCTGTTGGGACATTGTATATATAAGGTGGTATAGTATTTTTGTAAAATATGGTGGTACCATTTTGAATTAGCCATTTGGTGGTTGCTTCACAAAATCGTCTGTTTTTTGTGCTCGGAAAATGGGAAATGGCTTTTTGGTGCGATGAAAAGGAAAACTTCCTCCTGCAACATTGTTCTCCATCCCATGATGCATGTGTATGCATAATATGGGCACATTATCACAAACTATGCCTTGATTCTAGCCATAACATTGGTCATTTGACCCGAAAGCCAAGAAACCTCGAATGAGATAGGTCATTTTGTGAAGGTTTCTTTGAGACATAATCAATATACCAAGTTTGATATTTTTCTTTCTAACTATGTCACATAATATAACACCACACGAAGGTTTCGCATTGTTTCGATCATTTTTGAATTTTTTATGCCCGTTTTAAACTATATATAATGTTTTATGTTTTACTTAATTTTTATTTACAAATGTGTAATATTTGAGTGTAGATAGATAAGTCTTATTTTTCTGCAAATTTTGATATATTATTTGTATTTTTCCGAATTAGAATGATTTAGTTATGATTTTTCAAAGTTTAATGAGATAAAATAAAAAATAGCTACGCCGAGGGCAGCTGTCGGCGTATGCTACGCCGAGGGCAGCCGTCGGCGTAGCATAGGATATGCCGAGGGCAATTCTACGCCGACGGCTGCTTGGCGGAGCTGGCCTAGACGATGGCTACGCCGACGGCCCAGATGTTTGGCCGTCGGCGTAGCTTCCCATTCCTGTAGTGTATATTGCAGCCGTGGACAATTTCTCCAAGATTTTCTTTCATTATTGAGTTGTTCTCCAATTTGTTTACAGCTGATACTGTAAAATGACCAGCAGGCCATGCAATAAGAAGATAAAATTAAGCATCTGTAGTACCGATCTTCCCATGAAGAATTCCACTTTACAGGTTTGAAGACAGTTTTTTAATTCCCATGTGTTACCCTTCCACAATGAAATGAATTATTGTTTGAGACAGTTTTTTATTCCATTTGGCTTAAAAAGCATTTGGGCAGGGCAGAGAAGGTAGAAGCTTATGCCTACCTATAAACTATTTGTCTTTAAAACTCAAAGAGTAGCATTAGCAGTAAGTGGATAATATTCGGCGGTTGCATACTTTGACCCAAGTTATTCGATCCAATATATATTTACTATTTACACATTGTTTTTAGATTTTATTTTCTTACTAAATTTTTCATATGTTTTCTTTTCTCAGAAATAACAATCACCACATGATCCCGCAGCAAAGCGCAGGGTATCATCTAGTTGGTAACAGCGCTAGCAAATGTAATTCCAGTAAAAATCAATCAGGACCCAAGATACACTATATGGTTTTATCACCAGTGACATTGTGGTACTAATCTCTGTATCAATTGTCATACTACGGGGATGTTATGCTTAGAATTTGCTGGGACTCAAGTCACAGTTATAGTTTGTTCTGTCATTTATAGAGCTATATGTTGGGCAGTAGTGAATGTTTTCTAAGTGTGAGCTAGTATACTCCCTTCAATCTAGCAACCAGTGAAAAGATTGTATTTACAGAGCTATATTGTATACTCCCTTCGATGTAGCAACAAGGAATAGCTGGTGGGATGACCTGGACGGCGGAGAACAGCAGGAGGGGCCTGGGCGACCGAGAACAGCAGGGTGTGTGGCCTATGCGACGAAGAACAACAGGAGGGGCCTGGGCGACCGAGAACAGTGGGATGGCCAGGGCGACGGAGAATACCAGAAGGGGCTGGGGCGATGGAGAACAGCGGGCGGACCTGGGCAATGGAGAACAGCTGATGAAAGTACAACAAAAAATTTCTAGATGAATAAATCCATATCTACATTCAAGCATATTTTGTAATCTGGCATTTGAAAGCAACATATGTGCAAAGTAAAAGGAAATGATTAGTTGCTCAATCTTGTTATGGGCTTATGGCAATTAGGCAAAAAAAACATTACAAGGTTAGATATGAAGGTACGTGTACCTGACCGGATCATACTAATATAGATTGCTAGGCTTCCTGCTAGTGTGCACATAGGATGGTAGGATTTACAAGTCCAATTACTCAATGGACCCGTTTGTTTCATGCCAGCAAGATATACTTGATCCCAGATTTTAAAGTTTAATTGCGGCAGGGATTCCTTCAAGGTTCAATCTTTTTCTTAATTTTTATATATCTTGTTATTCCAAAGCCTAGAATTCATGTATCTTTTTACATCTACTTTTGTTAGATTATAAAACAGGAAATAGTTCTACAACATGAGATCAGGGTATCAAGGTGTCGAGATTAAAAAATGTGGTGCTGTTTGTGAGGTCATTTAATCGACGATATGCACACTATATGTATTCTTAGGACATGAGTTCAGTTTATTATATATATGCAACCTTTACATTGCAATTACCAAAGATCTTAGAAGAAACATGAGATCAGTTTATTCTTAGAAGAAACAGGGGCCTCCAATTTCAATTTGGACCAAAAGAGGGTGCTGGTGTACGCTATGTACGTTGCAATTACCAAAGATCTTACAAATCAACCTCAAGCATCAAACAGATTGAGCACTCGGTGGCTAGCGGATTACCTTGTGGTGCAGGGTCTTGCCGAGAAGATGTGATGGCCGACGGGGAGCAGCGGGCGGGTGGCCGATGCGCGGTGATGCTAGGGCGATAGAGGGGAATGGAGATCCCGATGCTGGGCTGCTTGGTGGGGGAGAGGGGGACTGTGGAGGTTTCGGTGGTGCGGTGATGGGGGCGGCAGTGGTAGGGGACGGCGGCGCGGTGGTGGGACAGTGATAGGGGCGGGGTGGTGGTAGGAGGCTGATGGGGGCGGCGCGGTAGTAGGAGGCTGATGGGGGGCGGCGCGGTGGTGGGAGTGCGACGGGGGCGGCGCGTCGGTGGGAGGGTGACGAGGGCAGATGAGCTAATTGCGGTGAAGACTGTTTGACGAAGGCAAATTAATATATAAGAGTTATTAATGGAGGGAAAAGAGTGTATTAGCAGGAACAACTAAAATTTTCCCTCCGTCAGCCCGAAAAAAAACCAGATTGACGAGGCAAACGATTTTTTTTAGAAAAGAGGCAAACGGTTTTATGTTTTATGAAAAGAATCTTGAATTTATTGATCAAACTAGCAAAGCAGCTACTCCTAAAAAAATATAAAATACACTCAGGAAAATTCAAGAAGCATCCGGATGCATTTCGATATGCAATTTACAAATTGACAGAGAATAGTTTGAGAAAGAAATAATTTTGAGAAGTGTGCTAGAGAAAGATATTTTTGTCGTGCCCAAGGCACACATCGCCAGCTCCATCTTGATCCCCAACCCATCACGTGTCGGCCTCTCCACCAGGGGGATCAGTGCAATTTATCCAACGGGGGACAGCAAAGCCCTTCGAATCCTTGTTGCCTCCTAGATCAAGGTGTGAGTGCCCTAAATAAGAACAACATTTGTGTCACTTGTTGCCACCCTCCTCCTCCTGCAATATCAAGGTCATTGCCATATCGATGCGACATCTTTCTCTTCTTCCAACAAGGAGATGCAGAAAAAATCCGCCAAATTTCCTCCTGAGCAACATCAAGTGTCGTTAGCTTTGTCAAAGAGGCCTTGCTCCGCCAGCACGGCATTTTCGACGAGAAGCATCGAAGAGCATTACAAGACCGAGATTGCACCAGACTTCACAAACCTCGACCATAAGCTCTTTCATAGGGACAACAATGAGCACTTGCACGGAGAGGAAGTGCACTTACATCATCGAAGGGTGTTGTTCAACCGAGATCACGATAGTGTCCCGAAGCTTAGCATAAGGGTAGCCAAACCTTCATGGCAAGTATGTGACTCATGGTTTATGTGTCCGTGCATCGTCATCGAATCATGTCGTCATGTGTTTATTTAGTACTTTAGAGCCCATAGGGAGAAGGAGGATGATCACCACACAGACGAGCCCCACTACCGGAGGCCAGGACGAGAAACGTGTTGATGCAGAGGACACCGCGTTAGATCCCTCCCCCCCCCCCCCCCCCCCGATGCAACACTCGACCGTGCACTTCCCGCACTCACACCGTGGCCGACAAGGGGGCCACCGCATGCATCACAAGATCTCCGTCAAAGACACATTATTGGGGGAGACGCTGGATCTCTCTGACGTCACTTCCTCCGACCATAGGAGCACCATGGTGATTAAGAAGAATTGATGATCGCTCATTGTGCCCGCACCTCCTCTTCAGCTCGGTCTAGGCGGACACGCAGGGAAGCATCTTCAGGATTGGCCAGCACCGCGCTCGGCCGGAGAGGCCGGACCCCCTCTCCAAATCGACCGGGGTCCGACCCAAACGAACAGAAACAGGTCGTTTGGAGTAACTGTATGGGTCGGCCTGGTGAAGATGCCCTAACTACTGGAACTCTACATCTTGTCCAACTCCGGCCGACTAATCCAGCATAGAGGATGAAGGAAGGGCTCCGACGACAACAGTGGACTCTCAAAGGGGGAGAACGAGAATGAGAGGGTGATCAGCTAAGAGAGTACCACGAGTTCCTCCGGTATGATGACAATATGTGAAATTGGAAAAGAAATAAAATACTTCCTCCGACCCATATTAGTTGACTTGGATTTGTGTAGATTTGATTGTATCGAGCACTAAAACATGTCTAGATACATCCGAATTTAGAGAAATACAAGTTAACTAATATGGGTCGGAGGGGGTATTTATATTATAAAAAAAAATCATGTGAAGGAAAAATAAGAGAGTATTTATATTATGCAAAAAAAATCATGTGAAGGAAAAATAAAATAAAAATATAAAAAAGACAAATGGTATGTGTAGTCGAAGACAAGAAGAGTTATAATGCTAGGTAGATCTAAACCAAGTGAACTACCAAGAGATATGTGTTAAATTTACTCAAAGCAGTATAATAACTGAATGACCGCACGCCGCCTCTGCGTCTTTACCTTAGAAATCTCTCGAAAAGAAAGGTCCCCAAATCTCGCCTCGTCTCTATACACGGACACCGCCAGGACCCCCGATTCCACGAGCTGCCGGCGCCACGGCGCCAACAACCGTTGATGTCGTCGGTCGCTTCCCGCCCACCGGTCGTGGCTGCTATCCGCCGACCGGCGCTGCCCGTTGGTCTTCGCATCTCATCCCGCGTCGCTGCAGACGAAGAGGACCCGACCCCATTGCCTGCTCGTCCCCGTCGAGGCGCCGACCCTCGTTTGCTTGCTGTTCCGCATTAACCGTCGCTTCTTCCGGTCCAACGTCGACCTGACCCAGCTCTCCAGGACGGCATCTACGGCTCGTCGCCGAGCAATCAGGCAAGGTAAGTAACCAATCAATAGCTCAAATTATCTATGAAATTGTTGATTTTGTTAGGCTGTTAGGTAATTGTAGACATATAGATGGCTTAAACTGATATTGTAACTGACGATTCTGTAAGTGTAGAGTGTAGAAGAATTTATTATTTTATGATGCTATTAGCTGAATCACTGAATTTCTTTGAGGTTGATGAAACCGATTAGAACGTTGTTGTCGTTTCTAGATAAATGATTGGTTAGTGCATGAATTAGACTAGCTCTGTTTTGCACAGTAGTATCGAATAGACGCGTGCCCTAATATATTAATTTCAGTATTAATGCTCAATTTGCATCAAGCTAGTAAAGGATTTTTCTCAATTGGCCTTGAATATATATTTTGTATTTTGGGTGTGCCATTTACTTTGCTGAGAATATGAGGGAAAAGATTAGGCATAGTACATATGTTCCCTTTGTGCACTTCACTTCTTCTCTAAAGCTATATGAGCTGATGTCCTGCTGTTCCTGTTAATAAAAATACGTTTATTTCTTGGAGTTTCCTTTTCCTAGACATTGCATGTTGTGTTCCTGCTATATTTCAAACTATCATATGCATGATACTATTGTAGCTAGCTCTCCTGAGTTCCTGTCCACTTTGTAGAGTTAACCATTTGTACTGGATCATACATGTGTGTACCTGAAAAATATGAACTTAATGCAAATTATAAGTAGACCATGTTCTAATATAAAGCATAAGTTAACAATAAATGTTGCAAATACATTTTATATATATATTGAATTTAACTTGACCCCTGCTGAAATGCTTCACTGACTCTTAATTTCCATGAAGTTTTGGTGAAGATTACAAGGATTTTTCTATATCGACGGATGGAGCTATGTGTTGCTTTGAGAGCCTCAAGCCCCCCTCCTTGTTTCTTGTTGGTGCTTGCACGTCCTCTACATGTTGTTGCTACCTGGTGAGCTCCCTCTCTTCCTCCTCCATCTTTTCTTGCTACAATTAGTATCTTTTCTTCTCCATATGTTCAGGTACATGGTTTATGAGAGTTGCAATTACATATTAAGTGTAGATGATAGACATATTTTGGCAGTGTAGATGGAATTGTTTCTGTAGCTGAACATGACAACAAGTTAGTGAGCCATACTCCCTGTGGTTCAGATATCATTTGCTAATCCCTGAGGTTCTTGTTTCTGTAACATGTGAAACTGAACATTTGTGGCACATGAGAACCTTGGCACTAGCCTATGGTCTCCTGCTACTCCAATCTTGACATTTTGGAGTATTTGTATACTATTGTAACTTGGGGAGCACTGAATCTACTTGCATTACAGTACTATGCTAGTGTAACTTGGAAGTTTTCTTAAAGTGAATTTGTTTCTTTCAAATACTCCAGCTGTACTAACCATACTGGACCATGAAGTGAATTTGTTTCTTAAAGTGAATTTACAGAATTACAGTATGAAGTGTAATTGTTTGGTTCCCCACCTCTCTCTTACAACTGTAATAAAATTTTCAGTAACTAAGGCAGTGCATATAGAATCACTATTGGTAATCTGTAGCTTACTGGAATATACTGAAAGTGTCTGTCACATTCTTGTGTGTTTACATTCAGTACTGTATATAAAGATTCAATTGGCAATATATTTGTGTGTTCACGTTCAGTACTCTAAATATTGTACTCCATGATGAATATTTTCACGAATACTTTCTTGCAAGATGAGTAAATGACTTTTTGACTGTAGTTTGCACAAGAAATACTCAAGGTCAGAGCATGTATTCCAAGAAGTATATATACTGAAGGTTTGCACATTAAACCATCATACAGGCTGCTCATTACAGTTATTTCAGTGGGCATGATATCTGGCGATAGGTTACAGACTACAGACTCCTGAGCCGTATAACTGAACCATGATATCAGATTCGATGTTTTCTCACAGCGGTCTGTAGCAGAAATGTATGTTTCTTTTAGGGGCCTTCGTTTTCTTATTGCCACAGAGTAGACACTTAAATGATTAGGCTGTTACCTTGCATGAACATCAGATTATCTATGCCATTTTGCATATATATTGTAAGTGCTAGGAGTATTGGCATATACGAATAGCAAACACAGTTTGCTGTCATTTTCTTACTTTGCATTTGCTGCAAGCTGGTCTTATCTCTTTAGATCAAGACCATTATATTCCTTTCTTCACAAACAGATTAGTTTTTCTTAATGAACACCATTTTACAGTTAACTTCAGCACTACTCAAC
This sequence comes from Avena longiglumis, assembly GCA_030063025.1. Classification (NCBI taxonomy): domain Eukaryota; kingdom Viridiplantae; phylum Streptophyta; class Magnoliopsida; order Poales; family Poaceae; genus Avena; species Avena longiglumis. The sequence continues at coordinate 537,932,715 of CP125973.1, forward strand.
AGTTTTTCTTTACTCAGCTTTTATTAACTCCATGTTAATACAACTCCATGTTATTTGCATGCTTGCAGCAGTAATGAATAGCTAACCGAACTTGTAATGATGTCGTGGGTATTCAATTGTTGCAGGGCAGGAGGAGAATAGCAGAATCACAACAATCTGGGCCATGTCATACCGTGTCAGAGGAGAAGAGCAGAATCCCAGCGAAGTGCAGGTCCTGCAGGCTATGTGTCGTGCCGTGCCAGAGGAGGAGCAGAATCCCAGCGAAGTGCAGGTCCTGCAGGCTATGTGTTGTAGTGGTTATCTGGTACTTGTAGGTGGACGCGTGCGCCGTGAGCTTCATGTATGACAGACTATTTGTCGAAGAATAATTTTATTAGATTTAACATTATAGACTGAACATGTTACCGTTTGAAGTGGATGTTATGATTTACGTGGGACATTTGTTTGGTGTCGAAACCTGGATATCTGATTCAATTCTCGTGAACCATCCTATGTGCGTCTCCTGTGGCTTGCATCTGGGCGCTAGCTGTCTAGCCGTCCTGTTTTATGTTTTTGTTAATTTAAGGAAGTATTTGTTTTGGAATCATCATTATTTGAATTTGAGGCACCATCTACACATTATTGTTTACTGTCGGCACAAAGAGGTCACAACCTCTTGGGCTATACCAATGAAAGAAATGATGATATACGTTATGGTGACAGTAAGATTTGCTTACCTTTTCTATTTTTATTTTATTTTCTTGTACTTTGATATTACAATATGCAACCATAAATGATCCTGAATTATTTGAGGCAAATTCTTATTATTATTTAATATATTGTTTTAGTTTTTTGGAAGATATTTGGGTTGTAGCTCTTTCTTATAGCGATGGGCTCTTGTTAAAAATATATCGATGGGCTTAAACTCTTATGAAGCTCATATTATCTTTCTCCATTTTCCTCTCTTTTAGTGTCCAAACTATTTAGTTCAGTTAGCTTTTGGGCCACTATGTTTTGTTGGTGGAGGAAAAACAATGCACATTTCTTCCTTCACTAGGTCTCGCGTGTTGCTCGTGATTATCTAAATACGATGAAATATCGGATCCCTTTTAATATCGAATTTTTATTTGTCCTGCAACTAGGCTCAATTCGAAGAACACTGGACTAGCATGTCAGTTAGTAAAAACTAGAAAAAAACATGATAATGGTGATTTATTAATACCATTTATTTTAAATTCTTCTCCTTTTCTCTTGTCAAACCTGTAACACTAGTTGGAACATATGACTATCTGTTACCACAATTATATTCAGTAACACGTTTGGAGCAACACAAAATGTTATGTGACTAAGGTACTACCCTTGTAACACGTTTTCAGACCTTACCTACTACGTGTTACTACTCATCTTTGTAACACAAATGATGTGTTACTCGAATTTTACTTATAACACGTTTTTCCATGTGTTACATGATTGTGTTACCAAAACACTGTTGTGTTGTAGTGTTCTCTGAAAGCGGCAGAGCGTCGGTCACCGTACATCCATGAATGGATCATCTGTATCATACAAATATATGTCAAACGCAATCACTATGCTAAAATTAGTACTGCACGACAGTCTTAACGAGAAAATAGTTGCTAACCTTTTATTACACTTGGAAACAAAGATGAGAAAACTTAAGTGTGGCTCGGGCACCTCATATCATGTCTGTCTTGTGTGACCTAAACTTGCATCGCTCTAATGTACATTTTACCGAACACCTCTAGTGCATATGTATGAACAAGAAAAAAATATCACAACAACACTCTCTTCCACCAGGAAAAAAACGGTTGAGAGGGGGAGGGGGCTGTGCATATATATAGGGCCAAACTACTAGTCCTGGTTGGAGATACAACCAGGACTAAAGGGGGTGCCCCCAGCGAGCGGCAGGGCCAGGTCCCTTTAATCCCGGTTTTAGCCTCAAACCGGGACTAATGGGGTCTAACGGGCCGGGACATATGGTTCTGGGTGGCTCGGGCCGTCCGGCCAGGGAGATTAGTCCCGTCCCCAGCCACAGCCGGGACTAATGGACTGGACAAAAGGCATGTTTTCTACTAGTGATATCAGCCATATTGTCATCTATGTCCACCTTATCAATTTGCATTTGATTGGAATTCAACATATCTCTAATCCAATGATAGTGTGCATCAATATGCTTCGACCCCGAATGAAAACCTGCATTCTTAATTAATTGAATGGAACTTTGGTTGCACAAAATAGCACATACTTGTCTTGGTCAAAACCAAGCTCACAAACCAATCGTTTCAGCCATAATAGCTATTTGCTCGCCTTAGTTACTGCGATGAACTCGGCCTCAGTTGTGTCCAGCGCCACACACTTTTTACAACCTACTTTTCCTGTTGGGGATATGCATTATGGGTATTACCATAACATGATCTTATTCCGGCTAACCCGGGTGGCCACAAATGGTAACATGGCCTATGGCCTACTAGACGGCCGAGTTAGAGGAATCCAGACGAGAGGCTCATACCATATAATAGGGAGGCTACGGTACCGATATAGATGAAGCCGGAACCTTGGAGTACAAGACACGAAGACTAGCTAATATTAGTGTAGGACTCTATAACCTTTCATGTATGAACTTTAATTACCTTGTAACTCTAAGTTCAGCAACATTTATAATCCGGACCTACAGGATTCTTTTGGGCACAAGAAATTCTTAGAACACAAGCTTGCATAGAGAACCCTATAATCTCTGTAACTAGGCATATTTGTCTTATAGTGATTGAAAGTAGGAGTAGGATCCCGCCATTCTCATGGGGTCTAAACCTAGGTAAGATGTGTTACCTCATACCCGCCAACTCGCCGCCTGCACCCCCGATACTCTAAGCATGTTGTGAGGAGCCCCTATGGCGTACCATCATCAATACCACGACAGCTCGCCCTCAATGGATACTCAAATAACCTGAAATGGTCTTCCCTCCATCGACATCTCCAGTCAAGTCCGAATCTGAATACGCAATCAGTATGATCTCACTACAACCAAATCAGAGCTTCATATTAGTGCTTCCACGAAAATACGTCAAAATCCACTTCATGACTTTCCAATGTGTTGTTCTTGCATTGGACATAAATCTTCTCGCATTGCTAACCACTTGAGCAAAGTCGGATCGTGTGGACGTCATAGCAAACATCAAACCCCAACAGCTGAAGTATACGAAACTTTTTGTATTTTCTTTTCCATCTCTTTAATGGAGGAACAGTGCTTTTTACTCAGCCTCAAATGAGTTGCAAGTGGACAGTTCACATCCTTGTAGGGAATGGGGATCCGTCAAGCAGCACTGTATGTCATACAGAGCCAACTAGAATTTCTTTTTTATGGTTTTGGACCCTTCTAAATACCTTACAACCGTTTAGTTTGAAATGGTTATAGATCTATGACCAAAAAACTCATGGTTGTTAAAAAAGTCGCTATTGGACACATTTTCTGTAGTGAGGCGACAGCGTCGGAGATGGCTGCATCCTCATCAGGGCGGCTGATTATATAGATCAAGAAATAAGCGCATTATATATAGATCGTCCAACCATAATTGTGATATGATTGACATTACAGGCTAAAAGATACGGCCGGCGACATGACATTTCACTTCCATTCGTGTGTTCCAAACAAAATGTTGCGGGTCGTTGGTTCAGAAAACTCATGGAAAAAACATGCCAAAAATACTGTTTATTACAAGCCGTGATAAATGATGACTCCCTACAGCAAGCAAGATGAATGATCGAATAATCGAGGTGATACATGAATAAAATCGACGGACATGGTTGGTGGAATGGATCTCTCTAACATTTCATTTTCACCACGCTAGTGATAGCAAAATCGCAGCCATGGCGGTGTGCAGGACGATCCCCCATTTCACGTACTGGCGGCCGCTCCCACTCTGCATCAAGAACATATTCAGTTGACATCAGTTGATCTTTGATTGGTTCATTCGTTTTGTCGGTAAGAAAGGGAAAAAGTTGATCGAGACGCGTTACCAGATCGTTGGCGGAGGGTGCGGGGCCGGACACGTCCTCCACGGTGGGCTCTGGCGCGACGGGCGCCGGCGGGCTGAGCGGCTCCGGCGCGGGGGCGGGCGCCTTCTTCTTGCCGCTCTGCTTCTTCCTCTTGTGCTTGTTCTTGCTCGACGGGGCCTTGGCCGGAGGCAGCACGGCGGGCGCTAAAGCTGCGGGCGGAGTGGCTGCCACCGGGGGAAGTACCGCCGGCGCTTGGGCTGGGGCGGCAACCGGAGGCAACGTTGCTGGTGGGGGCGTCACAGGAGGAGGTGCCGCCACCGGCGGGGGAGTGACAGGCGGCGGCGTGACCGGTGGGGGAGTGACAGGCGGCGGCGTGACAACCGGAGGCGGCGACACTGGCGCGACGGCCGGTGGAGGCTTGACCGGGGCGACAGCAGGAGGCGGCTTGGCGGGCGCGACCGCTGGAGGCGGCTTGACCGGCGCAACAGCTGGAGGTGGCTTAGCCGGCGCAACGGGGGTGGTGGTGGGAGCGGGCGCCGCCGGCACTGGAACGGGAGGGGCCTGTGCTGGCGCTGTCGGAACTGGTACGGGAATGGGGGTTGCCGGCGCCGCTGTAGGCGACGTCTGCGCCGAGGCAGCTGCCAGGAGGGCCGCGAGCACCAGGAGGCGGCGCCATGGCTGAAGCTGTTGCGGCGCCATGATGGCCGCTGTTGCTCGACGTGCACGAACTCTGCTATGCGATCTCTGGCGCTGATGCTCCTGCGAGTGCTCGGTGGTGCTGCTGTGTGCCGGATCTGAGTAGTCGAGTATATATGCGTAGGCGATCGATCGCGTGCTATGCATGGTGTACGTTGGTTGGGTCGTCGATCGTGGATGGCTTGGGAGTGAAGGGAGCCGGGGCCGGGTGGGTGCGCCCGACGCGACTGCGAAGAAAGGGGACGCGGCAACCAACCCCTGTGCAGATTGCCTCACATTCCTTTTCTTCCTTGTATATATGGCCAACCATGAAAACAAGTGTTACTTTTTCCAACTCCCTCTACTTGGCATTCGCTTGTTCTTCCCATAATAGAAGATTGTCGGTTGCGGTTACATGCTGCGATTTTTAAAATAAGCAAAACGATTTCCATTATCATACGGAGATCAGCAGGCAAGGTGCATCCACTCCCTTCCATTCAAAGAATTATCCATACACTTTTGTTTTATGATTTCTATGTTTTCTATTGGGAGTGCCTACATCTCAGGCGCCTGAGAACTTCTTTTGTCTAAGTCGCTGATGTTATCCTAATATTTCTGCTAAAATCTCAGTTGCAACCTACTTGCAACTCATAATATTTATATTAATTTTTAGTTGCAACTCATTAAATTCTCGGTTACACCCTAGTTGCAACTCATGTGTAACTTTCACTTAATTTGCACGAACACAAGATAAATCAAAAGAGACGACTGAGACCTAAGAAATTCTCATGCGTCTGAGAACTAGCAAAACCGTTTTTTATTTGCATTCATACCAAAATCTTGTGTTTTATTTATATTCTTGCGTCCAGCCGCACGAGTGTTTTTGGGCAAACACAATACATAAGCAGACACTCGCAACACGTACCCGTTATGAGTATCTCCGAAAGGCTGAACCGATGGATTGAGTCTTAAGATCGACAAACGTCCTTAATCTCGTCTCTGCATCAAGAGATCACATATGGAATCACACGTGGTTCAACAGAAGCTATTTTCCATGTAATCATTGATCAAAATCAATTATGTTTATATGTGGCCAAACTAAATCAGCCAGCTGTCGATTGGCGATGTGGTGATGTGAAATGTGATCGATCAAATAGATGAATGGTCCCTGTGGCGCTGTGGCCTGTGGCAGATCTCCCAGCCGATGGCAATGGCCCGATGGAGTGAAGGGGATAGTGACAAGATGCCAGATGCCAGCTGCTCTCCTTTAATTTCCGAGTTATTTCTTGCATTTCACGGTTAGCGCTTCGCAGTCTAGAAGAAAATATAGAGTTGTTGATCAAAAGATGCTGGGAGAAAAATGTGTTGTTGGTTGTTACACGCATAGGTTGCATAAACGTGGACGTTTTCCAGCTCATTGAGTCTCTTAAGGTTCTTATGGTTTGGTGAAAGTAAAGGTGACATGCCACCTGACACGGCTATAAACAATCGTCTCCATCGATCTCTCCATCTCTCGCTTCATCTGCACGGAGAAGCTAACCAGCACACACGCACGCACGGAGAGAACATAGTATCACTAAATGATCAACTAAATGATATGACCTTAATTCTAGTGATGGTTTTGAGTACAGTACGTGCACGTTCGATGTTATGATGCATTCGACTCGGTCGATCTAGTTAATTAATTAATTAGCAGATAGCTCAACTTCTCAAATGTTTATATAGAAGAACATATACATGATATGAAACGCAAAGAAAATCCCAAGTTGGCATGCATGATACACCTTATGATACTAGCACTAGGACCAGCCTAAGTAATGATGATTAGTGGGTCTAGCGGCCGGTAACATGTTAATAGTCGAGTGGTCTAGTGGGAAAGCGCTAGCCGTCGGTCACCCAATCTGGGGGATGGTCGAGCGCCTCTTCAACCGTTGGATCAACATAAAATGTGCGGTTTGCTTTGTTCGTCGATGATACCATAATCCCATTCAAGTAGAAACATTCGTCTACTTTTGTAACATCATCTCACCATTTTTATACAAAGGCGTCAAACCCGTGCAATAAAAAAGTTGCAGCATTTCAAAATACCAATGCATTCCTCTACTATTGTAACATCGCTGCACCATTTTTGTACAAAGGTGTCAAACCCGTGCAATAAAGAGTGCAGCATTTCAAAATACTAATGCATGAAAAAGTGGATATGCAGTAAATCTTCAATGGAAGCAACAAAAACCTATTGGTCATGGCTACAGATGGCACCCGCCGCTGTTGGGTGCAGATTTTTTTCCCATACCCTCACCCGCCTAGGGTAAAAAAACCCGCGGGTAATACCCACCCGTCTGTCCAAACAACTTAACAAGGCATTGTAATAACACAAAATATAAAAAATGATAGCATATATCTTCATTCATTCACAGTTTTAGCAAGCAAGCAAATATAAATTAAATAATGAAAAGACATAGCCAAACACATGATATATGTTAAGAAAGCAAGTTACAACCAAATATAAGTTGCATAGGAAGTATATAGTTCAAACAAGAATACTAGATTAACTGGAAATTAAGCGGTGGGCAATGAAATTAATGTGATTTCAGGAATTTCTAGGCAACCGAGGATGGATTGTATTTAGTTTTAGGAATTTATTTTAGAAAAAAAATGCTATGATAATAATTGCCCACATGTCATGTACTAATATATGGCGGGTAGGTGGGTATGTGGGTGCGGGTTTTTCCTTACCATACCCGCACCTGTAATACCCAACGGGTAAAGAATTTTTCTCATTTGCTTACCCATGGATAAAGATTTTTTACCATACCCTTACCCTAATGGGTAAAAACCCGCAGGATAAATGGGTAGCGGGTACCCATTGCCATCCGTAGTCATGGCGAACCCAATGAGAAAAGGTAAAAAAAAAGTTTATGTGGCATGGGAGGACCATGTTTGTAGCACCTCGCGCAAACATATGCAACCTCTATAGCCTTTTTCCAAATTCTTCTCTATATTGAGCTTAGCATCACAAATCTAAAGGTCCACCTTATGCGGACTCCCATTGTGGTTTCAAGTTGAAGGAGGGAGGAGCTTATGGTTGCCGAGTCATGTGGGGGATGATCTTGGGCCAACGGGCTATGAGAGCATCTCCAGCGGTGCTACCAATATCCCTCCCAGTAGGGCTATTGGGGCACCAAACATAAAATGGGCTCCTAGCCACCCTCCCAAATGATGGCGACACTGGCACGGTCTAAACTGTCTGGAACCATATATGAGACGCATGGATCAACATGCATGGGAGTTCAAACATTGCCACACATGATACATATAGGTGGTAACCACACGACATCGACCTAGCCATTCGCCATGTCCTACCTTGTCGCACCACTCCAAACCCCCACTGAACCACCACCGATGCCTATTTTAATGCTGAAAGTTCAATTTTTCTATCTAGTAACGATGCACAAGCCTCCTGACTTTTAGATGCCACTCTAGCCGTTTGTCCACCACTACTACCATTCGTCCACTGATGACTGCAAGTGCACTATTCATATGTAGCTAGTTTCGTAGTAAGAGTATCAAACCACAGAGAGCTATTGGTAGAGGTCTTTATGCCGCTCGTTACTATCCACTAGAGAGTACATGTAAGTTCTCTAAATCCAAGCATGGGGTATAAGGGTATTTGTGATTGAGTACAAAAGTGAACAAGAACAGAGTAAATAACTAAAGTAACCAAGAGCATGGGAGTGTGAATGTGGGATCTGCACTATGACTAAAGAGTTCCTAGGGAGTATTGGATCCATCCACTACAAGAATCTGGACGGTCCATGACGATCTGATATCATCATGGATCATGGGCAGAACGTCGTAGATCACCATCTACGACGAATTTTGCAACGAAAAAGAATGTCATGAACCTCACGTCATAATAGAATCTGTGACGTTTTATGCGTAAAAACGTCGCGGCCATCCGTGGCGTTCCTTCAATTTCATCGCGCAAAACGGGACCGACCCGGCCCAGGACCAACCGGTCGTGACGTTTTTTTCGTCATGGTCCATGATACGTGGCATATGGCGTCGCGGACGCCCGTTAGCGTCGTCAGCTGACGTCACACTGACAGTCGGTGACGTCATCACTATCCTGACGTTTGTTATTCATCATGGCTTGATTCCGTTAAAGCCGGTTGATGATGTCATTCATTCCGTTTTTGGCATCATCTAGTATGTTCTTTACGTCACTTGAGCCGTGACGAATTTATTTTTGTCATGGCATGAATTTGGCCTAGTACGAGGAAACGTGGGCCTTCTCAAGAGGGACACGTCCCAAGAGCGACACGAGGACCAATGAGATCTGGACGTGTATCTTAAACACATGACGGGTTTTTTGTCAGGCCAGAATAGACGATGTCATCGTTTTCCCTGACGTTTCTGTTTCGTAAAGGACATTGACCGTTGAAATCGAGGCACGTCGGCGTCTATCCGCGACGGAAGTATTTTCGTCAAGTAAACAACCATGACGTTTTCGTTTACGTCGGGATATGTGTTGGCGTCACCCCTAAATTAAGCGGTCCAGATGAAATGACAGAAATTTCACACCACAGACGACAGATGATAGAAATTCCAAGACAAATGTTTCAAATTGCATTAAATCCACATACATCACTTATATCCTTATATAAGTTTTCACATGTTAAACAGAAGTTTATTCGCCAAAAGCCTAACAAGCTTTCACTCACAAGTTTTCACATATTGACCACCAGTTCACTTACCTACGCAACAGAGCTACTACGAATTGGTGAAATACTGCACTTCCACGGTTTGTGAAGTTCACAAGTGCTTTCCACGCTTCTTCCTCTACTTATTTCTCCTTTAGCGATGCTGCAATTCCAGTTAATAATAATATCATGCTAGTGGTGTATCCTACATCCTCGAGAAAGTTTTAGCCCTATTGAGTTCAGCCACGATTTCACACAACCTTGCTACTTGCTTTCTTTTTACTCGTTTTAGTTACTTTACTACAAACAATCAAAAACCTTTCAAACACCCTTTACTTGAGATCAAAGGCGGCTTATAAGTATACTTTGGTAGATAATGACGAGGGGCATAAAGACCTTTACCAATAGCTCGATGTGGGTTCGATATCTTTACTTCTAAACTAGCTATAATTTATTTGTGCACTTGCAGTCATTAATGGGATGTGTGAACAAGGCTTCATCGTGGGAGCCGCGGGGATTTTAAGTCGGAGATCTACTTCCGCACTCCCAACGGGATCGTGGAGCCAGAGGTCATCATCGTACACCGTATGTGTACGAAACCACGAGGAGCGACACTTGGGGCACCTTGGATGTCTCGTGAGCCGGTCGGCTACATGATGATGGAGTAAGTGGTGACCTAAGAGGAGCTTCACGACCTTGAGGTCGGCTATGATCATGAATACTTCAACCACGTTGCCCTCGGGTCCAATCATAGTACAATGTATACGACTATATATCTGGATTAGCAACCTATATATGTACTAACAAGTGTTTCTACAGGTTTAGTGTAGGCACTAAGGCACTTGATATGGCCGAGGAATGTAGCATGGCTACTAAAAAAGGTATAATGACGTATATCTTAGAGAAGAGTCTGGAATTGTTTGACGCAACGTGTCCATATATTGCCGTGTTTAACAAAAAAGGAAAATTGAAGTCCATCTACTGCAATACGTAAAAAGGGTACATATTTTTGTCTTAGTTCATACTATCAAGCAGGTCAGGCTTTGGTCGTACGAAGAACTCACTGTCCATTCACCGTTTGTAGTGGTACCATGAAAACAAGGACTATGACATCTATCCGCAACATCCATGATCCACTAAACTTCTTCGATCACTCCTCCATTGGCGGTCCAGCCAACAACAACTCTGACACTACAGGAAAGGCTCACTACGCCCATAGTCGGTCACACGTTCGGTACTCAATAAAGACCTTCCTCTTCCTTGTTCCAGCAGGCAACATGTTGAAGATATGCCCTAGAGGCAATAATAAAAGTGGTTATTATTATATCTTTGTGTTTATGATAAATGTTTACATTCATGATATAACAGTATTAACCGGAAATATTAATACTTGTGTGATTTGTAAACTAAATTAGAGTCCCTGGTAAAGCCTCTTTATAATATTAGCTTGTTGGTTAATCAATTATCGTGGTTTCTCGATCATGAACATTGAGATGTTGTTAACAACAAGGTCATACATTAGGAGAATGCTATGATAGACATACTCCTATAGATAAGCGTAGCATAAAGATCAAGTCATTTCAATAGTTCGTTTGCTATAAGCTTTCTGATACATAGTAACCTAATTCCTTCGACCATGAGATCATGCTAATCACCATCACCGGAAGGATGCTTTGATGACATCAAATACCACACCGTAACTGGGTGGCTATAAAGGTGGCATTGAGTATTCGGAAAGTATGTGTTGAGGCACATGGATTAAGAGTGAGATTTGTCCATCCATATGACGGATAGATATACTCTGGACCCTCTCGGTGGAATGTCATCAAGAGTGGAAACATTCCGATGTTTTCATCGGAGAGGTTCTAGAAGGTTCTAGAAGTTTTACCGGTCCGGAAGGAGAATGGTCCATGAATATGTCATGGATAAGTGGAATGATTAGATCATATCCTGGGTCACTTGGTGTGGTCATTTGTGAGAGATAATTAAATCTCTAAATTGAAAGTCAAACGGGAGGTTTGAAAAGTCAAACTGGAACAATAGTTTCCTAGTGGAAGTAGGAAAGAGTCCTTCCAACTTGGGTTTGGAAGTGGATTCAAACTCACCCCTCCCAAGGCCGCCCCCCTCTCATAAATAGAGGGGGAGGGCTGCCCCAAAGCCCCAAGCCTAGCCCCTCTCAACTCGAGCCGTGCCGCCGCCGCTGCCCCACCGTCGCGTTGTCGCCGCTCGCCGCCTTGTGCCGCCGCCGGCCCGTCGCCGTCACCCTAGCCGCCGCCGACACCTCCTTCTCCCGGTCTTCTAAACCCTAGACCACCGGGAAACTCTAGATCCACCATAACTCGCATTGGCTTAGGCGAAGCCCTGCGGGATCTTCCCTCTACTTCCGACACCATGCCGTCATGCTGCCGGAATCGCGAGGGAGAACTACAACCTCCGTTGCCTGCTGGAACAAGGGAGAGGAATGTCTATATCGAGTACCGAACGTGTGACCGACTGCGGATGCGCTGCCAGAACACAGCGCCGGAAGGATCGTCTACGCGATCTTGAGATCGAAAGTGTATGACTACATCACCCACGAGAATCTGCTCTCGTTAACCGCTTTGGAATCTTCGAGGGTGAGTGCTTCTATCTACTCGTTGCTACAATCTAGTAGATAGATCTTGGCTTGTTTGTGTGCATGCAGTAGAATTTTTTGTTTTCCATGCGACGAACCCTACACAATGGAGGTTGCAGCTCTCTCCTCGTGATTCTGGCAGCACGACAGCGTGGTGTCGGAAGTAGAGGGGAGATCCTGCAGGGCTTCGCCTAAGCCGAAGCGAGTATTGTGGAGTAGAAGAGGGCCTCGGCTATCTAGGGTTTAGAGGTAGGTGAGGTGAGGTGGTGGCCTGCGGCTAGGGATAGGGATTTTCCCTAGTCGGCAACTTGGATAAGCCCTAGGTGGCGGCTTGAGAGGTGGTGGCGCCTTGCTAGGGTTTGTTCTGAGCCCTACCCCTCCTTTTATAGGTGGGGAGGCGGCAAGGGGGAGGTAATCCTCCCCCAAATCCACTTTATGTGGCCGGAGGTAATGAGAGGGAGGAATCCTCCCTTAGGTAGGATTGCTTCCCTCTCTCTCCACTTGGAAACCAAAGTCCCACTTTGACTTTTTCAAACTGCCTTATTTTGACTTTCAAACTAGAGTTTGATTTCTCTCTTCCAAGTGTCCAGCCAAGTAACCTAGGACATGATGCAACCATTCCACTTTGTCATGACACATCCATCTACCCTTCCCCTTCTAGAACGGTGAACCTTCTAGACCCTTCTAGAACATTCCGGTGAAAACATCAAAAATATTCCCGAACTCCGGAATTGGACTTTCCTTATATGAATCTTATTCTCCGGACCCTTCCGTATCTCCTCGTGATATCCCATATCCCATCCGAGACTCCTAACTACATTCGGTCTCTCTACCCCCTTTCCCTATCTACTAAATAACATCGAATCCTTAAGTGTGTCTCCCTACGGTTCGTGAATTATGCAGACATGACCAAGACTCTTCTCCGGTCAATAACCAATAGAGGAATCTAGAAATTCATATGGCTCCCACATATTTCTATGATTACTTCGTGATCAAATGAACCATTTGCATACGATACCAATTTCCCTTTGTCTCGATACTTTTCTTATCCGAGGTCTGATCGTCTGTATCTCTGCATACCTAGTTCAACCTTGTTACTGATAAGTACTCTTTACTCGTTCCTGTGATATGTGATTCCTTGTGAGCTAGTCACATGCTTGCAAACTAATTGTATGACATTCCACCGATAGGGCCAAGAGTATATCTATTCGTCATATGCATGGACAAATCCCACTCTTTATTCATGTGCCTCAACACATACTTTCCAAACACTCAATGCCACCTTTATAACCTGCAACACCCTCAGAATCGGACCTATGCAAGTTTTAGCGAAACCCGCCAAACCCGCATAGAAACGATTCAAAGGTGCCCACCAGGCACTTTCGTGCGGGTGGAAAACGAAGTAATAACATTACACAACAGTCCTCGATGGGACCCACAGAACAGATATATATATATATACAGAGGCGACTCAATGAGTCAAGAATACAGATATAATATACAAAGATCCAAATCACCTTGAAAACGATAGAGCGTCCAGCTACGGACAAGATGCAAATGGGGCTAAGAGCCCTGAAGAATAACCAATGGCGTCCATAACCCTGCCCAGGCCAAGCCGGAAGGGTAACCCTGCTAACGACGTCGATCTCAAACCTGCTTAAACAAAAGGGGTGCCGACAAAGGGCAAAGGACAAAGAAGGAGCGTCAGTACTGAGGCCAGTACACGGCGAGGCTAGATTTCGGCGGTCCTCGCCTACATAGGTATGGTGGACTGAGGCGGCAGCGGCAGCATGCACGAAACAACCTATAGAGACTCGATACAACTGGCGGTTATCAGAGAGGGGTGAGAATGACCTATCCGGGTCCAACCTGAGGCTAACACCAAACAAACCCATCCTGGTGTTTCCCCCTCGAGACCAACGAGGAAGTCAACCGAGGAACTCACACCGTTGGCAGTTTTATTTATTCAGTTATCATTGTAGCAATTACTAGTCAGGTTTAGATAATCATCCTGATAAAGTAGGCAGTGGGCACTTTTAGTTGACCATTCCGTGATAGTGGCAACAATTACTAGTCAGGTACATTTATCATGAGATAACCCATAACCCAGCAGTTGTTGGCACTTTTATACAGCCATTCCGTTGTAGTTGCAAGATTTACTAGTCGGGTACAATTGTCGCAAGCGACAACCAAACAAGCAATTGTGGGCAGCATTAATTAGCCATTCCATTATAGTGAAGCTGATTACTAGTCATTATAAGGTCAAATTTATAGCAATAAACTTTAGTTATGCTTGTCTATGATCGAGATACTGTGCTCCAAGTCGTCCATATCCGCGGACACGGCTTTCAGAAAGTTTGACCCGGCCGGGGTGCACCAATAGCAACACACGCTCGATCAACCTCGGAAAAACCAAATCAAAACCCAACGAGGCTTTCACGACTGAACAATCACAGGATTCAGAATTATTTCAGGGGGCCACCCCTTAAGTAGATCCCGCAACGAAGCCAGCTAACTCCGAGACGGGCTCAAGGTTTGGGTATACGGTGAAACGATCGGGAACCGAAAGTGTGGCTGGGCTTGTCGACACATGGAATCGTGTCCCGATCCTAACAAGCAAAGGTGCAGACTCGCACAATTTAAATACAGAAAAGTAGCATGGCATAAGTACAGATCGTAAATAAAACCTCAAACTAGTTTGTGGCCCCAAGAAATAAGAATCAAGCAAGCTCGTGGGGTCCCATATACCTCCGGATGTGGATAGCGCGATAAATCAAGGAACAGTATCAAGTACTCGGGGTCTTACGGACACAAGTGGGTGTTCGAAACCAAATATTTTCTATCACCCACCGATGCCTCCGCTTATTTCAGTTTTAGTTGTTAAACAGGAATTAAAGTGACGATAAGTAAAACTAGAATCATCTCCAACATCAACATGCGGCAATACATCGAATCGTGGCATATGACGACACATCAGACTTGAGCAAGCAACTACGACGCAAGTCCAACTATCTACCAAACAACGGTAATAGGGTGTGTCCAAGGCAATATAGGGCTGCACGGGATATCACAGTGCGAAACTAAAGCATCGCAAATACGATAGCAATAGATCAACAGGAGGGAGTAAATACTATAAAAGTAAGATAGGTAGAAAGGGAGATGCTACTTTGAAAACATTGTCGAAGGTTCAACCGAAGATCGGGGCGATGCTCACATCAACTCAACGGCCTTATCCGCGAAGAAGCAAAACACTAGAATAAACACCGGATGCGATATTTAATAAAACGGTAGAAGACCGGCATGATGCATGCATGATGGATGACATGGCAAAGGTGCGATGCAATTAGGGCAATATTAAGTGGAACCGGGGTTCCGACAATTAATTATATGGTTCAAGTTATTTAGAACCCCCGCAATTAAATGTTGTTTTAACATGGCAAGAGATAATACGGTTTCTCTACACAAGTTTAAATGAGGCCAATATAAGGCTAGATTTGCCCGCATATGGGACCCATATTTAATTATTAGGTGGATCGGCATAAGGCCCCCAAACCAATGATATGCATGCGAGAATGACAATTTAATATGCGACAAGTTGTATTATGTTATGAAATAGGGTTCGAGGAAAGAGGGGTCACACATAGGGTTCTCGACGGTCTTGGTGTTCCGGGGTCGGGGTCGGTCTCAGGGTTCAGGGTTCGACGGATTCGGTCTCACGGGAACGTTCTCGGAAGGGGTAGATCTTGGTGCATCCGGGGTCTTTGGGTCATGTCGACGGTCATGGCGTTCAGGGGGAGGTTCTCGGTGTCCGTGAGGTAGACCTTGGCGATTCCGAGGTTCTTGGTGTTCGACAGGGTTCGGGCGCGCCGGGATCGGTCTTCGAATCCGGTAGTAGACCTTGTCAGTGGACAACCTTGTTGGCCGGGGTCGAAGAACTTGGCGTGCGACGTCGTCGACATCGGTGCAGGAAGGAGGTCTTGTCGTGCCGGGTCGGTGATCTTGGCGTCCGGGACGGCGATCTTGGTTGGGGGCTTCGGATCCGGGAAGGAGCTCCTGGGGGTCCGGTGTCAGCGATTCTCGGAGTAGTCCTTCATGTAGGATCCAAACGCCGGACTTGGTGTCTCATGCGGCAACGGAGATCTTCAGATGGCGCGGTTCTCGAGCGTCAGATGGTCTCGTGGGCGAACTTGGCAAGCCGGTCTTTGGACGCGAACTCGATCAGACAAGACTGATTAAACTACACTACCGACAGGTCCCAAGAGGGCATTTTACCAAACACCTTGCGGGACAGATACCGCTGGGCAGAGGAGGACCGAGCGGCGCTGCAGGTCGACAAACTTGGGGGAAGGACGGCGGAGCCACACAGGCGCGAGCAGCGGCCGGCGAGGGAAGTTCGAGGCCGAGCTTGGCCGAGGACGGGCGGGCGGGTCAAGGGCGGAGGGCGTCTCGACTTGGGGCGGCATGAGACGGGCGGCCGACGACTGGCCGAGGCGTGCAGCGGGGAGGGAGCGGGCTAGGGAGGAGGCCGGAGAGGGCTCGGGCGACGGTGGGCTTGGAGCAGGCAGTCCGCGAGGTCGAGCGGGCGGGCGCTGCGAACGCCGCGGCATGGCCGCGGAGGCCTGGGCGAGCGCCGGGAGCGGAGGTCGGCGCGAGCTCGGGGCGGGTGAGCGCGTTGGGGTGCGAGGAAGGTGGGGAGGGCGAGGCGCTGGGCCGCAGGGGGGACGGCCGGGCGGCGGAGGAGTTGCTCTGGCGGCGGCTCGGAGGAGAGGCCGTCGCCGGGAAGCGGGGAAGTGGGGGTGGTCAGGCGGGCGGAGGAGCTGGCGTGGGAGGCGCTGCTCTGGCTGCCAGAGCGGGGCGAGGCGGCGGAGGAGGGGGGCGGCCGGGCGCGGACGCAAGGGGAGAGGAGCGGGGCGACTCAGGCGGCGGAGGTCCACGCGAGGCAGGGCGCCGGGGAGAGCAGAGCCTCGGGAGGCGGGGCGGCTCTCGGGCCAGGGATGGGGGTCGGGGCAGCGAGCTGGGGTCGAAGTGGGAGGAGAGGGGGTTGGGAGGACGCTGGTGGCCACCAGGGTGTGGGACCGCGGGGTGGAGGTGGGATCTGGGGAAGGCAGGGAGTGGGGTAGGTGGGTTGACCAGGGGGAGGGGAGAGGCTGACAAGGTGGGGCCCGGGGAGGTGGGTCCACGCGGCTGAGAGGAGAGAGAGGGTGGGTGAGGGTGGATTGGGTGAAAAAGGGAGGGGGGGCTGGATAGGTGAGGTGGCAGGTGGGTATGTTTGGGGTGAGAGGGGGAGGGGGCAGCCTGGGATTGGTGGGTAGGAATAGATTGGGTGGGACTAGGATTTAGAGGGAGCTGTTTTCAAGAGTGTGTTTGTTTGGTCGCGTTTAAATTAAAAATAAGGCCATTTTGTAAACGGTTTTTAGACAAATAAAATCTCCGAGGCGATCGGGGTTTTGTGTTTGAAAATAATAGGGATTTTGTACAATTCAAAACTAGGCTTTTCAAATAATGCAGTCAAACAATGCATGAAGATTACGATGCAATGCACAAATTCAACGCGATTTTCTAGTAGTGGTTTTGCGGGATGCCACATAACCACCCAGTTAAAAAGTGGTGTTTGATGTCATCAAATCATCCATCCGGTGATGGTGATTAACATGATCTCATGGTCAAAGGATTTAGGTTACCATGTATCTGAAAGCTTATAGCAAACGAACTATTGAAATGACTTGATCTTTATGCTACGCTTAGCTATAGGAGTATGTCCATCACACCATTCTCCTAATGATATGATCTTATTATTAATTAACATCTCAATGTTCATGATCAGGAAACCATGATCATCTATCAACCAACAAGCTAGTATTACAAACAGGCTTTACTAGGGACTCTAACAAGTTTACAAATCACACAAGTATTAATGTTTCCGGTTAATACAATTATAGCATGAATGTAAACATTTATCATAAACACAAATATATAATAATAACTACTTTTATTATTGCCTCTTGGGCATATCTCCAACAGTTTTCCACTTGCACTAGATTCAATAATCTAGATTACACGGTAATATACCGAACACCCATGGCGGTTTGGTGCTGGTCATGTTTTGCCCTCGGGAGAGGTTTAGTCAACGGATCCCCCACATTCAGATATGTGTGTATTTTGCAAATATTTATGTCACCATCTTGGATATGCTCTCGAATTGCGTGAAAATGCAGCTTGATATGCTTCAACTTCTTGTGTGACCTTGGCTCTTGCGCATTGGCTATGGCATCCATGTTATCACAGTAGATAGACATTGGGTTCGGCGCACTGGGAACCACACCAAGCTCTGTAATGAAATCCTTCATCCATATCGCCTCTTTTGAAGCCTCCAAAGCAGCTATGTATTTCGATTCAGTTGAAGATCTCGCCACAACGCTTTGCTTTGCACTCCTCCAGCTCACTGCTGCACCACTTAATGTAAATACGTATCTAGATTGAGATTTAGAATCATCTGGATCAGTTTTCCAACTAGCATCGGTGTAACCATTAACAACGAGTTGTTCATCACCTCCATAAGAAAGAACCATATCCTTCTCGAAATAGGCTTTCGCCCCGCTTTATAGATAAAGCAACCGTCCAACACAACAAGCATCCAAGAGTCACAAGCAAGTACAACACGAATGCTGGGGCCACAACACAAACCGACCCCACAAAGAACAAAGGGAAAGGCGGCTACGAGGGGAGGGGCCATCATGTCCGCCGAAAAGGACGCCGAGGTGGAGCGCCGGCCTAGGGGAGGAGGCGCTGGCGCCTCCAAGAGCCGACGGAGGAAGGCCCAGCCGAGCCTTGTCCCGCTGCCTACACAACGGTACCAGGCTGCAGAGAAGCCAAAAACGGAAAACCGAGTCGAGAGGCTCGCTAGGGAGAATCTTTTCAATGACCATCTTGTTCAATGTTCCATAGGGACCATGCCAACGCCGCAAACACCAGCCAGACAGGCGCCGCCCTTCCCAGGCCGGTTTGCGTGCGAGTCCAGAAATTCACCAAGATCATGGGCCCGTCCGGCCCAAAGCCTCTCGTGAAGTTCCAGAAACCGGGCATGGATGTGAACAATATGTGGGTGCCTGTTTCAGGATCCCGATAGTGGACATAACCCATCCCCCGGCCCCTGTCTCTTGGTCACCTCCACCCCCGAAGGGAGCCTATCGCGAAGGAGTTGCCACACAAAGATTTTTATCTTTAGTGGGAGGGGGGCCTTCCACAGGGGCTTGGTCCAGGGGAGAACCGTGCGGCCAAAGAGGGCCCGATAGGCCGACCCAACCGAGAAGGAGCCTGAGGGGGTGAGGGTCCAAGAAACCCTATCGGGTTCGCTCGTGGAGGTTGGAAGTTCCGCCTAAGTTCCTCCATGCTTGATTTCCGGATGAAGGTACGGAACGAATGTTCCATGTACCTTCCAGCGCGGCGGAGGCTACACGAAGCGTTGGATCGAAACAAATGGCGAAAAGGCTCGGGTACACCTCGCGAAGCGGACGTTCCTTGAGTCAGGAATCCAGCCAGAAGATGGTCCCCTCCCCATTCCCAATGGACACCGAGACCCCAAGCCTGAGCGCGTTTGGTCTCTGGATGGACCGCCGTAATCGGAGCCGTCGAGGCGGTCGCACCCTAGAAGAGGGCGGCCGCGCAGGTATTTGGCCTCAATGAGCTTGAGCCAGAGGCCTCCTTCGTTGCGGAGGATGCGCCAGAACCATCTAAGCATCATGGCTTTATTGAACTGGCGGGATGCGAGAATACCTATGCCCCCAAAATCCTTGGGGGCGCAAATGTCAACCCACTTGACCATGTGGTATTTCTGGCGACCCATGGGGTCTTGCCAGAAGAACCTCGACAGCTCCTTGTCGAAGGCCCCGTGCACCCCCTCGGGGAGGAGATACATGCCCATCATATACATGGGCAGGCTAGACAGGCAGGAGTCGATCAGGACGGACTTGCTGCCTTTGGAAGTGAATCTCCCACACCAGGGTTCGGACCTAGCGCGCACCCTGTCCAGGAGCGGGTCCAGGTCCCTGATCAGGATCCTGGTATCGCGGACTGGCATCCCCAGGTAAGTTATGGGGAAGGAGGTCAGCCGACAATTAAAGTTGTCAGCTATCCTCTGCTGCTCGTCCTGGGAGAAGCCTAGTGCGATAATCTCACTCTTGTCGAAGTTGATGCGGAGGCCAGACATCTCCTGGAAGCAAAGCAGGAGGAACTTGAGGTTCGCAATGTCCAATGTTGAGCCTTCAATCATGATCATTGTGTCATCGGCGTACTGGAGCTGAGTGATACCCCCTCCAGGGATAAGGTGGCCCACCACTCCAGAGATGTGACCAGCCGCCTTGGCTTTGTCAAGCATCTCCGCGAGGGTGTCAACCGCCGCGTTGAAGAGGAGTGGGGACAGGGGGTCGCCCTGACGAACCCCACACGCCGGGAGGAAGTAAGGTCCAATCTCACCGTTGATGTTAATCGCGTTACTCCCGGTCATAACAAATTGCATCACCCAGGTGATCAAGCGGTCGTCAAATCCTCGTCTAATGAGGACCTGTCTGAGGAACCGCCAGTCCAGACGATCATAGGCCTTCTGGAAGTCTAGCTTCAAGAAGATGCCCTTCAGACGTCTGGACTTGATCTCATGGATGATCTCATGGAGCGCTAAAATCCCATCATGTATCAGTCTGCCCTTGAGGAAGGCGAATTGATATTGATGGGTGAGGCGCCCAAGACCGAGCTAGGCGTGACGCGCAAACTTTCGCGAAAAGCCGTTGAATAACATTTAGGACTGTGATGGGCCGGAATTGGCGGATGTCCGAGGCCCCTATCACTTTAGGGATCAAGGTGATCACCCCATTCAACCGTCCCCATCACGAGAGTCCTCGTGAAGAATTCGAACATGGGCATAATGACCGGTGGAGTTCCTCCGTAAAGTCTGGAAGAAGACAATGGGGAGGCCATCAGGGCCCGGGGCGGAGTTGGCCTTCATGGCCTTCAGCGCCCGCTCAACCTCCGCTGGTAGGAACGGGAGTGTGAGCTCCGCGTTCTCGTCGGCAGTGACCCTGGCCCTCATCGGCCAAAAGTACGCTGCCAACGCGACCCCCGTGGGGGGACCTACCGAGAAGAGCTCCTTGTAAAAGGAGTAGATATGGGAGGTGAGCGCCCCTGCCTCCTCGAGGAGGCTATCCCCGTCCCAAAGGAAAGGGATCAAGCATTTCCTACGGCGACCATTGGCCACCGCATGGAAGTATGCCGTGTTCGCATCCCCCTGGAGGAGCCAGTTTTGATGGCTGCGCTGCCGCCAAAACAGCTCCTCGCCCTGGTATATCTTGACCAGCGAGGTCTCTAAGGCATAGCGGTGGGACCACTCGTCCACGGATAATCCCACCGCGTCTGCCGCCAGGTCTAGGGACCGGATCTCGTCCAACAGCGCCCCCTTCTGGAGCCTCGTTGCTGCGCCCAGATTGGCCCCCCAGCCCCTCATGAACTGTCGTGTAGTTTTAGCACAGTGGTGCCACACGTCCACAGCATTAAAACGTCTGGGAGGGTTAGCTGCCGCTGTTAACCACCTGGCCTGAACCGCCTCCACGAAACCCGGCTGGTGGAGCCAGAAGTTCTCGAAGTGGAAGCGGTTCAAGCGAGGTGGCGAGCTCCCCCCAGTCGATAGGAGGAGAGGGGTGTGGTCCGAGCCTATCCTGGTGAGCGCCCGAAGGGAACAGAGAGGGAAGGCTACCTCCCAGTCAACCGAAACCAGCACACGGTCGAGGACACTTCTGACGGGATCCACCCTGTTGTTCGTCCACGTGAACCGGGCACCCACTCGCGTGATCTCTCTAAGAGCGAGATCAGCGATACAGTCGTTAAACATCCGCATGCGCGGGATGTCCACGTTGTGGGTGCTCTTGTCCGCGTGGGAGCGGATCAGGTTGAAGTCACCCGCGACCACCACCGGGATGGAGCAGCGCTCGACTTTGGCTTTCAGTTCCTCCAGGAAGGCAGGGGAACGACGATGATCCGCGGGGCCATAGACGATAACGACCTCCCAACGGAGGCTGGATCGTCTATGGGTGAGGGCCATGCTCACAAAGAATTCCCCACGGTCCATATCATCCACCTCAAAGGTATCCTCCTTGACACCAAGAAGGATGCCCCCAGAGTGACCCGACGCTGGTAGCCAGTTCCAAGCGAATTTGTGCCGTGACAAGCCTTGGAGTTCCGAGATCTGGAAGTCTTGTTTGATCGTCTCTTGGAAGCCTACAATGTCAACATTTTCTTGGCGCATGTAGTCCTTTATTTGGCGCTATGACCATCACTACTAAACCCCTAATGTTCCAAATGAGAGCGGTGATAGCTGGCCAACTCATTGGATAACATTCTGGGGTTTGGTCCCTTAGGGGACGGATCGGCCCCATCATGGGCGGAGGTCTGAGCCCGGTCTCGGCCTCCCGAGTGATCCTCCTCTAGGGGATCTCCGGTGGCGGCCGTGAGGCGCTGCTTGGGAGAACCCACCTCCCGAACCGGATCGATGTCCCAGTTCTGGCGGTGTCGAGGTTTCCGTGTCAAGGCAGTGTGCATGAGGATCCTCGTAAATCTCCCTAGCTCTAATCGCCTCAATATGCTCAAGTCTCGGGCCCCGTTCCCCATGGAAAACCACGCCACTGTCTGCAGCCACTTGGGCGAGGTGCTCAAGTGGAAAGTCATCTAACACCGAGAACCTGGAGCCTGACGAGGAAGGGAGGGAAGGAGGTGGAGGGGCTCGAGACGACTGCATCAAGGTTGCGGCCCTCCGGGACGCCAGCCGAGACACCGTGGGCACCACCCCCGGGCTCTCCGCCCTGACACGCGCCAACCGAGCATTGTGGCGCGACGGGGGCACAGGCGGGAGGGCGGGCTGGCGCGCTTGGGGCCATGATCGGTGATGGGGAAGACCGCTGCCGGCTCGTCAGGGTGAGGTGCCGGGGTCGCGGGAACCAACGCAGGAGATCCCCGAGGTGGGGCTGGAGTGGACCCCGGGGAGAGCGCGTAGCAGAGGACGCCGGGGGAGCGAGGGGATGAGGGGGCAGTGACCACCATCCCCACGCTCGCGGAATCGGGGTCAGACTCCATCAAAGACTCCTCCTGTGTCATGCCGAGGGCCTCCAAGGTGAGCGAGTCCATAGCCATGTGACCAGGGGAGCCCTCGGCCAGACCGAAGTTGGATCCGTACTGAGCGATCTGGAGGGTGGAGGGGCTCTGAGAGGCTGGCCCCGAGGCATCCGTGGGTCGCACTGAGCAGCGGAGGTCGTGCCCGTTGGAGGGGGAGCCGGGGGAGAGGGGGCTGGGGTCCGAGACTCCCCTCCCAGCTCATCATCGTCAGAGTCCTCCCCTAATGAGCTCCCACCTCCAGAGGAGGGCTCGCCTGCGGGAGGGACCGAGGGTGGGCGAGGGAGTCCGTCGGCGGCCTGGTCCTCCTCCAGCTCAACCGTCAGGATCCTCCCCTCCATGCCAAAGTAGAAGGGTGGGAGGGGCCCTGGTAGAAGAGCTGGGTCAGGGCAGAGCACCTGCATGCGGATCGGGCCCGATCCCACGCGAGAGGCCTCATCCACCATCACCAGCTTGCCCACTGCCTGCGAGACGAGCTCGATGATGGGAAGCGTCCGCACGCGGGCCTCCTCAGGGAAGCCGAGGATCCGAACCCACACCGCCGAGAGGGTTGAGGACGTCGCAGGGTGGGCGGTCGAGGGCTCGATGGAGATCTGAACCCCTGGTCGGGAGGGTGAGAGCCGTCTGCAGCGCCGATGGAGAGAATCTCGGCCGATGGGAAGGTCACCAATCGGGACGGGAGATCTCACGGGCGCTCCAAGCATGACCCGACATCATCTGACGGAGCTCCTCCTGAATGAACTCCGCCGAGATCACCACCGAGTCTGGGAGTTCCTGTCCCGCAATCACCGTTACCAATGCCAGGTTCTTGGGCACCGTCATCGCCACCCCTCCAATGTCGATGTAGAACCCCCGCAATGGAGTGCGCGAGGTACTCCAGCCGGGAGGCCGGCTTGGGAGGGCCGAGGGGGGCGGTGGCGGTCACGTCGCCGTGGTACTCTTCTTCTTCTTCTTCTTCTTCTTACTCTTCTTCTTTTTCTTCTTCGCCGGCTCCGCGGGCCCCGGTGACTTGTCACGCTGGGGCGAGCGAGGGCGGGGGACCTCCCTGTCTCTCCGCCAGTCGGCGCTGCCCCGTCTGTAACGCCGCGAGGGCCCGCCTGTCGGAGTCGCTGCTCCGCGCGCCGACCATCCGGGGATGGCGCCCTGTTGGGACCCTCCCGTCCCATGTGCTCGTGACGGCCAGACGGGCGCTGCCCCCCGCGCGGGGACGTCCGCTCCTGTCCCTGGGAGCGACGGGGGGAGGTAGCGCGGCGCGGGGAGAGAGGGTAGGCGACCGGCCGGTAGGCCGGAGCGCCTAGCTCGGCGGGGAGAGCGACGGCCGGGAGCGTGACGGGCCGGGGGGAGGGAGGGGGTCGCTATGGGATACCGCCCGAGTACGCCATGAGGCGGCGCAAGACCGCCAGAGCTACGGAGGCCGGCGGGGCGAGGGCGCTGGAGGTTGCAGGCGAGGAGGTTGGGAGTGGCGGGCGGACGCGACAAGAGGTGAGAGGACCTGCACTGTGAGGGACGCCTAATTGGCAGGTCTCGACCCAGAGCCCCGAGCCGCCTGTGGCCCATCCGGCTCGTAGTCGGCCAGCCGGACATCTTGGGCCCGCCAGCCTGAATCGAAGGGCGGCGATGGGCCCAATCCAACCACAGCCCACCTGAGGCGCGTGGAGCAGGGACTGGGGCGTCCGAGGGGCGCCACGGCCGAGGTTAGCCGGGCCGGCCGCGAGGGGAGGCCAGGCGACCCTGAACCCTCCGACGCGCCACAAGACCAAACGCCCGCCTGCCAGACGCCAAGGCCGCCGGAGCGCATCCTGAGGGGCCGAGCCACCCGCGAGGGGATGGGCGGCGGCCGCCGACACTGGTGGCGGACATGGCGAGCCACCCCGTAAACTCTGCCGGTGTCGGGAAGCCGGGGAGCAACGCCGAGTCAGCCGCCGCCGCCTCCTCTTCCTCCTCGACTGCCGGCGACGTCAGCCAATGCGACCCCGGATGTCGCCAAGCCGGGCGTTGGAGGGCGACGGGGATTCCGGCTAGCCTCCTCGGCCCGGGCAGGCGCCGTGACCATGACTCTTTTCTCCTCCGCCTCCACAACCACGACCGAAAGAACCATATCCTTAGTTCTTCTCAATTACTTAAGGATGTTTTTGACCGTTGTCCAATGATCCACCCCTGGATCACTTTGATATCTGCTAGTCAAACTAATAGCATATGCAATGTCGGATCTAGTACATAGCAAGGCATAAATGATAGATCCTATGGCTGAGGCATAGGGAGTCTTACTCATCCTCTCTCTATCTTCTGCCATAGAGGGACTTTGAGTTTTACTCAAGGTTGTATTGGGCAACTTGGGCAAGAACCCTTTCTTGCTATCTTCCATTCCAAACTTCTTTAGAACTTTGTCCAAATATGTACTCTGTGAAAGCGATATTAGGCGTCTTGATCTATCTCTATAAATCTTTATGCCTAATATGTAAGCAGCTTCGCCTAGATCCTTCATTGAAAAACTATTATTCAAATAATCTTTGACACTTTTAAGAAGGTCTAAATCATTTCCAATCAACAATATGTCGTCCACATATAGTACTAGGAATTCTACAGAGCTCCTACTCACTTTCTTGTAAATACAAGCTTCTCCATAAGTTTGTACAAAACCAAAAGTTTTGATCACCTTATCAAAACGTTGATTCCAACTTCGGGATGCTTGCTTAAATCCATAAATTGACCGTTGAAGTTTGCATACCTTGTTAGCATCTTTAGGATCGACAAAACCTTTGGGTTGTACCATATACAACTCTTCATCAATGTCTTCATTGAGGAACGCCGTTTTGACATCCATCTGCCATATCTCATAATCATAATATGAAGCGATTACTAACAATATCCTCACAGACTTTAGCTTCGCTACCGGTGACAAAGTCTCATCGTGGTCAACTCCTTAAATTTGTCGAAACCCTTTTGCGACAAGTCGAGCTTTATAGACGGTTATATTACCATCAGCATTTGTTTTATTCTTGAAAATCCATTTTTTCTCGACAGCCTTCCGGCCATCCGGTAAGTCCACCAAAGTCCATACTTACTTTTCATACATGGATCCAATCTCGGATTTCATGGCTTCTTGCCATTTATTGGAATCTGGGCTCATCATCGCTTCCTCATATGTCGCAGGGTCGTCGGTGTTGTCCACCAACATGACACTCATAACGGGATCATACCAATAGGGAGTGGTACGAGTCCTCGTCGACTTGCGAGGTTCTGTAGTAACTTCGACTGAAGTTTCATGATCACCATCATTAGCTTCCTCTCCTATTGATGTAGGCGCCACAGGAACTACTTCCGGTGTTGCGCTACTCTCAAATCCGAGAGAACGTTCAACAACCTCGTTGAGTTATACTTTCCTTCAAGTCACTTCTTTCGAGAGAAACTCCTTCTCTAGAAAGGATCCATTCTTGGCAACAAAGATTTTGCCCTCGGATCTATGATAGAAGGTATACCCAATAGTTTTCTTCGGGTATCCTATGAAGATGCATTTTTCCACTTTGGGTTCAAACTTGTCGGGTTGTAACTTATTTACATACGCTCTGCAACCCCAAACTTTAAGGAACGACAATTTAGGTTCCTTTACAAACCATAATTCATACGGTGTTGTTTCAACGGATTTAGATGGTGTCCTATTTAAAGTGATTGTGGTTGTTTCTAATGCATAACCCCAAAATGATAAGGGTGAATCTGTAAGTGAAATCATAGAACAAACCATATCTAAGAGAGTTCGATTACGACGTTCAGACACACCATTATGTTGTGGTGTTCCCGGCAGTGTCAGCTGTGAAAGTATTCCGCATTTATTTAAATGCTCGCCAAACTCGTAACTTAGATATTCACCTCCATGATCAGATCGTAGAAATTTAATCTTCTTGTTACGTTGATTCTCTACTTCACTTTGAAATTCCTTAAATTTCTCAAAAGTTTCGGACTTATGTTTCATGAAATATATATACCCATATCTACTAAAGTCATTCGTAAAAGTAAAAACATAACGATAACCACCACGCGATGCTACACTCATTGGGCCACACACATCGGTATGTATGATTTACAATAAGTTCGTAGCTCGCTCACTCCATCATACCAGAAAATGGAGTCTTAGTCATTTTCCCATCAGACATGCTTTGCATATTTCAAGTGATTCAAAATCAAGTGATTCAAGAAGTCCATCAGAATGGAGTTTCTTCATATGCTTCACTCCAATGTGACCAAGACGATAGTACCACATGTATGTAGAATTATCATTCAATTTCAAACGTTTAGCTTCTATATTATGAACATGTGTATCACTACAATCGAGATTCAATAAGAATAGACCATCTATCAAAGGTGCATGGACATAAAATATATTACTCATATAAATCGAACAACCATTATTCTCAGACTTAAACAATTAACCTTCTCGCAATAAACATGATCCGGATATAATGTTCATGCTCAACGCAGGCACCAAATAACAATTATTTAAGTATAAAACTAATCCCGATGGTAGATGAAGAGGTAGCATGCCAAACGCGATCACATCAACCTTTGATCCATTTCCAACGCGCATCGTCACCTCGTTCTTCGCTAGTCTCTGTTTATTTTGCAGCACATGTTTCGAGTTACAAATATGAGCAACCGAACCAGTATCAAATACTTAGGCACTACTATGATTACTAGCAAGATACACATCAATAACATGTATATCAGATATACCTTTCTTCTTGATGTTGCCGTTCTTCAGATCCGCCAAGTACTTGGGGGCAATTCCTCTTCCAATGACCACACTCTTTGCAATAAAAGCACTCTGCACAGGGCTAGGGCCAGCTCGGGTCGTCTTCTCAAGTGTAGCAACATATTTTCCATCCTTTTTGAAGTTACCCTTGATCTCACCTTTTGCCTTTATGTCTACTTCTGTAGCCAACAAAATGGCAGCAAGTTCGGTGAGCGATCCAATCGCACCACTTATCTTGTAATTCAGCACAAACTCTTTGTAACTGGATGGTATCAACTGCACAATTCTATCCATCACAAGATCAACTAGGATAACATATCCAAGTGACTTGAGACGTTGAACATCGTTCATCATCATCATGACCTGATCTTTCATAGAGTTGTGTTCCTCCATCTTAACACTAAAGAACTCGCTAGAGATCATATATCTCTCAGCATGTATTTGGCCCTCAAACATGGCTTTGAGTTCCTTCACCATGGCAGCAGTGCTGCTAAGTTCCAAGCGTTCTTGGAGTTGAGGCTCCATCGACATGAGGATCACATATTCCACAAGATTGTAGTCATTAAGCTTCATGTCATACACATTGCGCTCATCCCAAGACAGAGTTTTTGCAGGTGGGTCACCTAGCGGTGCATCCAGCACATAGGTTAAATTTGCAGCATCGAGGACAATCCTCATGTTACAGAACCATTCCGTGAAGTTGCTTCCATTGTGTTTTAGTTTTTATTTCTCTAGGAACGTATTAAAAATGATGATAGGGGCTGCCATTGATCTACAACATATTTGCAATAGTTTATACTAATTTTATGATAAATTGAGTTCTAATTAATACTTAAATTAATCTAGGTGAACTCCCACTCAAAACAATATCCCTCACATTGTTTTAGTGATCACGCGGACCAAATCCATTACATCAAGTCTGATCATCATGAGAGATGATGTACTTTCAAAGGCGAACAATCAACATGTTCATCATATCTACTATATGACTCATGCTTTACCTTCATCAATATTAACCTTAGTTTATGCATGAGAAAATATGGCCTTCTCCCATTGTATGCACACGTTGAATCTAGCACACCTGATCATCACATGGTGCTTCGAAACAATGAGTCTTGGTAACGGTGCTAACTAAGGCTGAACACTTTATTACTTGATATTTTGTGAGACGGGTCGTCTTATAATGCTACCTTCGGGATCTAAGCAATCCAAGATGCATAAAAGGATTAACATCACATGCAATTCATAATATGTGATATGATATGGCCTTTCTTCTTGTGTTTCCGATCTCTATCTTCAAGAATGAACATGATCTCCATCAACATAGGCGTGGCGTCAAGGTCAATGTCACCTCTCCATGGTTTTCGTCCACCAGCATCAACTATTACAACTACTTTGAATAATAGACACACACGTCTTAAAGAAATTAAAAGACAACCATAAGGCTCCTGTCGATTGCTGACTTACAATAAGGATCATTGCAGACATCATATATAATCACAATGATGACCATATCACATCACAGCACACCCCTGCAAAACAAAGTTAGACGCCTTTAATTTTATTTGCATATTTTACGACTTTCAATAAGTACCGTTCCAACCTACGAATAAGAACCACAACGTTAATGCATGAACTATCAAGTGCCCGTTGTAAATTGAATCTTCACTATGATGACAGACACCCGCAAAGCCACTTATGCAATACAAGTTGCATGTCGAGCGTGGAGCAAGTCAAATGAATGATGTTATGTAAGGCTAGCCCGGGCCGCTTCATCCTACCATCCCGCAAGATGCAAAGTACACAAGAAGCAATTGATAATAAAAGCACCACTGCCCACAATGACCATTGTGTTATACTCGTGCAAAGAATCTACATGTAGACACGACTATGATACCACTATAGGGGTTCGTAGCATGGAAAACAAAAAAATTCTACCTCATGAACACATACAAGACAAAATCTATCTACTAGATTGTAGCAACGAGTCGATGGAGTACTCACCCTCGAAGATTCCAAAGCGGTTAACGAGAGCATATTCTCGTGGGTGATGTAGTCGTTCACTTGCCGATCTCAAGATCGCATAGACGATCCTTCTGGCGCCGCGTTTTGGTAGCGTTCCTGCAGTCGGTCACACATTTGGTACTCGATGAAGATCTTCCTCTCGCTTGTTCCAGCAGGTAGCAGAGGTTGTAGCTCTCTCCTCGCGATTCCGGTAGCACGACGGCGTGGTGTCGGAAGTAGAGGGGAGATCCCGCAGGGCTTCGCCTAATCCAGAGCGAGTATGGTGGAGTAGAAGAGGGACTCGGCGATCTAGGGTTTAGAGGGCGCTGAGGGGAGTTGGTGGCCGGTGACTAGGGCTAGGGCTTTTCCCTAGTTGGCGACTTGGAGAAGCCCTAGGCGGCGGCTTGAGAGGTGGTGGCGCCTTGCTAGGGTTTTTTGTGAGGGGTAGGGGATGCCCTACCCCTCCTTTTATAGGTGGGAAGGCGGCAAGGGGGAGGTAATACTCCCCCAACTCCACTTCATGTGGCCGGCGACAAGGAGAGGGAGGAATCCTCCCTTAGGTAGGATTCCTTCCCTCCCTCCACTTGGAAACCAAAGTCCCACTTTGACTTTTTCAAACTGTCTTATTTTGACTTTCAAACTAGAGTTTGATTTCTCTATTCCAAGTGTCCAGCCAAGTGACCTAGGACATGATGCAACCATTCCACTTTTTCATCACACATCCATGTACCTTCTAGATTCCGGATAGGTGAACCTTCTAGAACCTTTTAGAACATTCCGGTGAAAACACCGAAACCATTCCCGAACTCCGGAATTGGACTTTCCTTATGTGAATCTTATTCTCTGGACCATTCCGGATCTCCTCGTGATATCCCGGATCCCATCCGAGACTCGGAACAACATTCGGTCTCTTTACTCACTTTCCATATCTACTAAACAACATTGAATCCTTAAGTGTGTATCTCTACGGTTCGTGAATTATACAGACATGACCGAGAATCTTCGCCGATCAATAACCAATAGAGGAATCTAGAAATTCATATGGCTCCCACATATTTCTATGATTACTTTATGATCGAATGAACCATTTACATACGATACCAATTTTCCTTTGTCTCGCGATACTTTACTTATTCGAGGTCTGATCGTTGGTATCTCTGCATACCTGGTTCAACCTTGTTACCGATAAGTACTCTTTACTTGTTCCTGTGATATGTGATACCTTGTGAGCCAGTCACATGCTTGCAAGATAATTGGATGACATTCCACCGAGAGGGTCTAGAGTATATCTATCCGTCATATGGATGGAAAAATCTTACTTTTGATCCATATGCCTTAACACATACTGTCCAAACACTCAATGCCACCTTTATAACCACTCAGTTATGAAGTGGTGTTTGATGTCATCAAAGCATCCATCTGGTGATGGTGATTAACATGATCTTATGGTCGAAGGATTTAGGTTACTATGTATCTAAAATCTTATAGCAAACGGACTATTAAAATGAATTGAAATTTATGCTACGCTTAACTATAGGAGTATGTCCATCACAGAATTATCCTAATGATATGATCAACATCTCAATGTTCATGATCAGGAAACCAGGAAACCATGATCATCTATCAACCAACAAGCTAGTATTATAAAGAGGCTTTACTAGGAACTCTAACAAGTTGACAAATCAAACAAGTATTAATGTTTCCGGTTAATACAATTATAGCATGAATGTAAACATTTATTATAAACATAAAGATATAATAATAACTACTTTTATTATTACATCTTGGACATATCTCCAACAATAGAGAGGTTTGGGTTCCTCATGGAACGTAAAAATGAGATATATCTTTAATATTTTTTTTGTAGTTGTGCATTATATGTGTATGTTGTTTTTTTATATCTCACATTTATGCTTTAGCATCGGTTCCGGACGATTCGCGTCGTTATTCTATGTGGGTGGCGGGATACACGAAGATTCGCGTGGTTATTTTAAAATCACCAAGTTATTTATAAATTACATCTATATTAAAATTATAGTGGGAAATAAATTAATCAATTATCTGAATTTTATACTTTGGAGAAAAAAGGAAAAGTAAACGACCTAGGCCAATGCCGCCGGCATATACTTGGTGCCCTAGCTAGGCCGACGACCTGGCCGTCGGCGTATCCACGCGCCTAACGTCATCGACCGCGCCCGCCAGGTGGGCCGTTTGGCAGGGCCACGTGGCCTCTTATGCCGATGGCACCCGTTACGCTGACGGTCACCGTCAGCAGGTTGAACGGCTACGCCGACGGTTCTTCTACGCCGACGGTGGCCGTCGGGGGTTTTGTCCCTACCCCGACGGGGTTTATACGCCGACGGCCACCCGGCCCGGCCGACGAGCCCGCGCAGCTGCGCCGACGGGACCGATCTTTCGCCGTTGGCTTACAGGAAAGCCGTCAGCATTTCTTGTTATTCATGTAGTGTGACATCAACCGCAATAGCGAGCCACCTGCACAGCTGGACAATGCCACCGTCTTCTACCGGTTGCCACAAGCAAGCATGAAACAGTGAAGACACCGATCAAAAAGACGAAGCAAACGCTGACTTTCCATACATCACCAGAGCAATCCTTGCCCTCGCAGGGCTGCTGAAGATCAAGGATAGGAATAGGTTAGAATCATCATCGCCTAGTTTAGAGTAAGCAGACCTGCTCCTCTGTTTTAGAATTTTTTACATTTGCCATATTTTTAATCTGAAATTTGCATATTCACCGTATGACCACCACATGTCAGTGACACAGAAAATGACAAATATATAAAGTGTAAAAAAAAGTATGGCAAATGTGCAAATCCCCTAAAAAAATTATCTCCACAAACGCGACATAGCGTGTCGCCGCGCCACGTTTCCTAGTACTTAATTAGGTCCATCAAATGTAGTTACTTTGGCCATTGAATCCCCATGTTGATTCCCAATATATAGATAATCGTTCACTAAAAAAAGGAATAAGTCCAAAACGAACCTTAATGTCATAGTCAAAAGCTAAATCAAAACTTCAACTCTTAATCCCTAAAATTGGCACACCGAGCTCTCTGATCCCGGTCTATTTTAGACCTTAAGGCCGTTTGAGTTCCAATTTTGCTGACGTGGCCGGTTGGACCCGGGATTGTTGACTTGGCCACTACAGCTGCTGCTTCAGGTCGTCCTCTGCTGCGATGTGTGATGTGCTGCTCTGCTTCGCCAGATCGTGCGCGCCGCCGTGCAGTCCTTGCCACGGCACGGGAAAAGCTACAGCTGTTTCCCTGACGGAGTCCCTCGCACATGGCCTTCCCGCCGTGTCGTCCTCCCGCTGGTCCCATCCTGGCGCTAGCTCCATGCTGCTCCTCCATGGCGCGCCGGTTGACGATTTCCATGCAGCTTTTTTTTTTTTTTTTGAAACGGAGGCAAAAGCTTTGCCCCATCTATTAAGAAGAATGTGTCTAATTTTTTTAGGAAAAACGGGCGAAAACCTACAATAACATGCCAAGTTCACCCATACACCACAGCACAGAGACAACACCCATAGCATAATAGAAGAGACAACACCCACAGCCAAATAAATGACTTAGAGAGCCATGTGAACGAAGCACCAAGCACAACCCTCCTACATCGCACCGACAATGGACATACTAGGAAAAAGGTGCATCCATCAAGCAACTACAGATGCAATTCCTATAGCACCCCTCTTTTGCTTGATTTCTTCTTCCCAAAGACCGATCTTGGCCTAGAACCACCTCTCATGGACTTAACCTTACATCCAATCGATTTGTCGGTTCCAGGATAGGCAGCGACCAAAGTAGCGAGAAAATCGCAAATCTCTCTAGCGACAACATCTCCAGGCACAGGAGTCACCACTCCTGACTTAGCAACCCCATCACCTGTGGAAACCATAAGCCTCCCAGACTCAGGCGAGAGAGGGACTGCAACATCGACATCACCACTCTCCTCGAAGTCAAGCTCCTCAGCCATGATCAAACCCATGTCCTCACACTCAGAGGCAGCCGACACAACAGGCTTCGACAACGGACCACGAGGAGAGAAACAACAGTAGAGTTGCTCTTCCTCAACCATAAACGATTTCTGCTCGGAGGAATCAAGCACAGTCGAATCATGCGCTTCAGCGTGCACTAGACCATCAGAAGGGCATGGCTCCATCGGCTCCAGAGAACCAGCACCACGCACCAACAACTTGAGAGCTGCCACATCTTCACGAAGGGGGCGACACACCTCCTCGATGCGAACGTCAACCAGCTGAAGGAGCTCCAAGCGCATCAAGGCGACCTGGGACTGGAAGAGAGAGTCCATGCAGCTTCTGACATATCAACACAGCGCGCGGTCATGCCAAGACCGCTGTGGAAATCTCACTCTCCTAGATTGATTTGCTGATGTTAGCGTCCATGCCAGCCATGCGCTCACATCCCAACAATAAGAAGAAAGCCCACTCCATCCCAAAAGCCCGGACTAAAGGGAGGAAAGAATCTCTCCCTTATAAGATGGGTGTGGCCTCCTCCCGTAGACGAGGTGGGACTAAACCAAGCAGCCTCCACCGATCAACAGAAGGGTCCTCACATCCCATCCCCCTGAGAAGCCCGTCAGGAAGGCATGGCGATGCTGGCTCTGATACCAGATGTTAGCATCCATTTGACTAGCCCAGCACTCGACCCACATTTTGGACGTTCATGCGCTTACAACCCAACAATAAGAAGAGAGCCCAACAATAAAAAAATAAAGCATGTATAACACTGAAAAAATTAGTCACTGACGTACTGAACCTTTGAACCCCATGCAAACTAAACCTGTCCATTGCAACTCTCTCCTCTAAATCAAAGTTCTAGACAAAGAAGCGGCGGATGCCAGGAGCTTGGAGAACATCACTGCTCCGACGCTCCGTCTTGTCAGGGGTGGTTAGCTCGCCGAGATGGACGCCTCATGAAATATCTCCAGTGACTGATGTGGAAACCAACGTGGAGACTTGCTGCGCGGACGGGGAACAGGTGTTTCCAGGCGTATCTTACGCCATTGTTGATTGGCCCGCTCCCTTACCATGGATGTGAGACCCTGGCACATGGATCAATAGGATTGATAGAAAAACCATACCACCAAGTTGTAACTTCTTTTCCGAAAGCTCATCTGAAAAGAACTCTGAGGTTAAGCATGTTTGGCCTATTTAAGGATCTCTAGAGCAATTTGAGAATGGGTGACCGACCGGGAAGTGGGTACCGGACGCGCACGAGTAAGGACACAGTGCGTAGAAAAGACTATTGTTGGACTGCGGGGTTAGTCTAGAGATCCTATTGAGCTATCAGGAGTGACAGCCGTCGGTCTGGAGAGATCGGGGGTGTTACAAGTGGTATCAGAGCCGATCCTCGCGGTTACATGGGTGTGTGCGGGTCAGTGACGGACATGTGTAGCATGGAGCGTATGGCCTAGAGTGGACACGGCATGGCAATGTGTCTGCACTGGACGCACGGACATGTACCAAGATGGGACGTTTCCTTCCTTGTGGTTGATCGACGAGGACGTCGATCTTCTAAGAGTGGGTGTATGTGAGACCCTGGCGCATGGCTCAATATGATTAATAGGAAACCCATACCAACAAGTTGCAACTTCTTTTTCGGAAGCTCATCTGAAAAGAACTCTGAGGTTAAGCGTGTTTGGCGTAGAACAATTTGAGGATGGGTACCGACTGGAAAGTGGGTACCGGGTGCGCACGAGTGAGGACAAAGTACGCAGAAAAGACTATTGTTGGTCTATGAGGTTAGTCTAGAGATCCTATTAAACTGCCAGGAGTGTCAGCCGTCGGTCCGGAGAGACCGGGGGTGTTACAATGGAGAACGCTCCCGGAGTTGCGCGCCAATGTGGATGCCGAGCTCTCCTATGAGGATATAAGATGAATATGACATGCGGGACCATGTAGTCTGTGAGACAACAAGTATTCCCGGTCAGAATTTTGTTTTTTCCGGTGTGCCAAACAGGCCTAGGGTCTGAAATAGACCGGGATTCACAAGTTTAGAGTGCCAATTTCCAGATTCAAAGTTCAGGGTTTGATTTAGATTCTGACTACAACTTCAAGATTTATTTTAGAATTTTTCCCTAAAAGATACTAGAGGAGGTGATTTGCGCGCGCGGGTAGGTCACGTCCCGATGCCACATGACAGCACGACTGTGGATTTCTTACTTGATGGGTCCAACAGTTCATGGAACGTCGATGTGGTGCGTTCTGTTTTTGAGGAGGAAGTGGGAAATCAAATCCTGCAGATTCCGGTAAGTCGGGTATTCTGGAGGGGAAGACTTTATTTCTTGGCCCTTCACTAAGTTGGGTATACTCCATTCGCTCTGCTTATAACTTTGCAAGATCTGAACAATTCTTTTTGGAGCAGAGCATAGCGAGTAGAGGTACAAGTTCTGCTACTGAACAAGATGCCACGCTTTGGAAAAAGCTTTTGGCAACAAAAGCTCCTGGCAAGATGAAAATAAATGTGTGGCGTTTTGCACATGACTGCTTGCCGACCGGTGTCCAGTTGTGCAGGCGACATATTCCTGCTTCGGAGGCGTGTGTCTACCGCAAGCACGAGGAAACAGCTGAACACGTTTTCCTTTTCTGTCAGTTTGCTAATGAAGTCTGGCAGGAGCTCAAGCCGACATATGGTATCAATCTGCGACGGCAATTTTTTACCTGCACCAACACCTGGGTATTTGATTTTTTGTCCAGATTGACTGAACGGGAATGCATGATTATGATGGTGACTATTTGGCATTTGTGGCTAGCTCGGAATGTGGCAAGAAATGATGAGCCGATGAGACATCCATATACTGTTGTCCAACAGATCAAGGCATATGTTTATATGATTGAGTTGCACTTGTATATTGATCCGAATCCTTCTACTAGACGTGAGCCCAATTCTTCTAGAGCACGTTGGGCACCGCCGCCAGAAGGGATGATCCGTGTTAATGTTGATGCAGCTCTTTTCGTATCCTCTCGTGATATGTGAACGGGCGTCGTAATCAGGGACCATAATGGTGAGTGTTTGCTTGCTTGCAGCGAACTCTATGATGAGGTTACGTCGCCAGAAATTGCTGAAGCGTTGGCTTGTCGCCGTGCAGTTTCCCTTGCTGCTGAGGAAGGTTTTGACAAGGTCGTGGTCGTCTCGGACTGCCTCTCATTGGTCCAGCGTCTACTTTCTACGGAACTTGGTGGGTGTGGTGATCGAGGATATTGAACATTCTTGTTCCAATTTCACTGATATCTCCTTCAAGCATGCTCTTCGACATTGTAATGAAGCGGCACATGTTTTGGCTCGCTCTGCGGAGCGCTTTGTTTCTTCTGTTTTTAGAAATTCTGCCCGGGAGTGTATCCGGAAGATTCTTTGTAATGATTCAATGTGATCAATAAAGTGCCGTTTTCTCAACAAAAAAAAAGAATTAGGAAACCTCCTCCATCCACGTTTCGTTTCCGTCTCATCCTCCTTTTAGGACACGCAAGTTGTCTATCTGCTGGACTCCTGTATGTGAAATAATACAGTACGTCAGGCGAAACCTTCTCCATCCCGTCGGAGAAGGCTACGATTTGGGTTGTCATCATTCAAACAACCTTTTAATTTCCTTCAATTATTTGGGTTATTACTCGTCGACACAAGTTGCCTCTTACGTAGTACGTCGCCCGGCCTTGAGATCGATCGGGTCGTCATGAAGCTCAACAGGGTTCGCCGCCGCCGCCGTGATGTAAGTCGATTCTTGACTAAAACTCATCCTAGCTTGGAGTAGTATCGTAGTACTATGTCATAACCGAAGACTAATTAAATTCCACCATGCATGTCTTGGACCGCGCGCATATGCATGCAGCTGCTGAAGATCGACCGGCTAATCAAGCTGCCCAACGACGTGCTGCTCAACATCCTGGAGAGGGTGGGCACGCTGGACGCCATCAGAGCCTGCGTCGTCTCCAAGCGGACGCAGAACCTCCCCGCCATGCTCTCGCAGATCGTCATAGTCCTCGGCGCATGGGAGCTGCACCGACACAACGGCGTCGTGGTCGAGGTGATGGACAAGATCCTCGCGACGAGGTCGCCGCAGATCCCCATCCGCAAGCTGAAGCTCAGGTTCATCATGAGGGGCAACGATCATCTCAGGATCGGCAGGTCCGTAGCCCTCGCCATGGCGTCGCAGGAGATGGACGCGGCCGAGTTCGAGGTCATGACCAAGCGGTACTTCACACCTGGCAATCATCCAGATCCCGTCTACTTTGCGAAACAGTTCAACGCTTTTATCGGCGAGTGTCCGGACGCATTTGCCGGCCTCACGCGGCTGCATCTGCAGAACCTGAGGTTTGGCAACGGATCCAACGTAGTAGCCAAGATCCTAAGCACTTGCAAGCGGCTGGAGTCGTTGCGTCTCTTCCGGTGCGACGCGGGAGAAGGTTCGGTGCTGCGTGTAGTAGAACACGCCCGACTCGTCGAGCTTGAGATCGAGTTTGGGCAATCCTTGAGGGTGGAGCTCAATTGTCTGCCCAAGCTCCAAAGGATCAGCTATAATAATTGGTTCTATGCTACTTACCCTTTGGATCTGGGTTTCGTCCCACAACTCTCCAAGCTAGCTCTCTCGTGCGCATATGGTATCATGAACACGGCAATAGCTCTCAACTTAAGCCAGTTGCTTGTTAATGTGCCATCAATAGAAAGTCTACATCTGGATTTTCAAAGTAAAAAGGTACTCACACCAATCATCTTTGCGATATACTCTTCGTTGTTTGATTGTTATACGTGACTTAGTAAATAAGTGTCACACCGAAGGATGTAATTTATGCATGGCTCACACTCACTACTAATTAACTTGCTCTTTTCTCCTAGATTTGGATTCGACCAGAATGCCCAAAGTTGCTTACACCTTTGCTCGGTAAATTACGGCTTGTGAATCTGGACAATCTTTCCGAAGAATGTGACTTCACATGGACTATGTTCTTTCTTGAAGCCGCACCATCCCTACAGGACCTATGCATCACAGTATGGAATCATAATTGTCAGGCAAAGTCACAAAAAAGTCACCCTGAGAAAACTATTTTCAAATGGGAACCATCTGGCGCTGATTTCAAGCACAAGAATCTGGACAACCTAACAATCCACGGCTTCCAATCCGAAGAAAACTTCATGAGATATGTTAGACGCATCATGGAAGTTGCGGTGAACATCAAGGATGTATCTCTACATGAAAAAAAGGTTTGCAAGGTTTGCATTGACAGATTGGATCATCCCAAGGTTCCGTCGTCAACATATCCACAAACCATCGAGGAGAAGGATTCGGTGAGGAAGCAAATTATAGAGAAGTTGGTGACAGCTTATCCTACTATGATTCACTTCCAGCCCTCTTGCTATTATACACCTCGAGAGTCTATGTAAATGATTCATGGCATCGCCGTCATCTCTCTATTCCTTCATATAAACTCTCCATACGTGGTTAACAGGAGGTGTTCCCGTACTCAAAACATGCTCTATTCATCTCAAAGTAGATGTCGGAAATTTTTATATATTTCTTTATATACCAAATAGTGTCTAGCGATGTCGTTTGCAGGCGCTATGGTCCGGATAACCTAGCATTTCTTCCGATCTCTCTAAGGGTCCTAGAAGCATCTGGAGCTCAGGAAGAAGACGTGATGATCAAGGCAGAAGCCCAAGGTGTAACCGACATAGTCGTAGATTTATCTTTTGAACTGTAATCTGACCAGTATTGGACTCTAGGACTTGGCCTCTCATATAAATGTTGGGAGGAGCCAACGGGGAGGGTACCGTAACACTGTCAGAGTAATCCGCCATAAGCTAGATCACATGTGGCAATCCAACGATTTTGCACTCTCCATCAATAATGGTCAGACAAGCAGGAGTAGGGTTTCCTCTATGAGGGTCTAAACCTGGGTAAATCTCGCCTTTCTTGTTTGGCAGATAAGCCGACGAAATCTCTCCTTTTTCCTAAAACCCAAGTCCATGACTATGGGCATTGCCGAGGTTACCCCTCGTCAACAAGAACAACAGAATCGCCAATAGAAGCAACATACTAGATGACGGCTGGCACCCACCACGGCCAACCATAGAAGAAGAGCCACAAGCACCAACCGAACGAGCCAACCCACCATGAGCAGAACTACTCAGAACACCAGGAAACCCACCAAAACGATAAGAATCATGCCCCCGACCAAGCCCACGCCCATGAGCATGCCCATGACCACACCCGTGACCAACTGACAAACAGCCACCACGACCATGACCACGCCCCATGGAGCCACCATCATCACAAGCTCCCACCGCGAGACCACGGGACGATGACGCCACCATCATACAGGCAGAAACTCACGGACCACGAGGAAGAGACAGCGATAGACAACAATAGAACAACAACACACATGAAAAATGAGGACAAAAGGCAAAAGAATGCAAGTGAAAGGCAAAGAAGCGAAACAGTAGACAAAGCACACATGTCAAAGGGAGAAGCAAGGAAAGTCACAAGAAAACAAAAGACCAATCAACATAAATATAACACGTCGACCACGCCCACATGTCATAGCGTAGACATGACACACGCACGGGCCACACGCCCACGAAACCACAAACCACATATGCAAGAGCTATACATATACACCAAAAACCTCAATCGCACAACGCGAGCATGCATAATCCTCGCAAAAGACACGTGCAAGGAAATAACACACGCAACCAATACCCCAACACGGCAGCAAGAAAACACAAAGAACGCAAACCAAAAGCGCAACAAGGAGAACACAACCCAAGCCACACATCATAACCAAAAAAATCAGAACCAAAGCCAAAAATCGGAGGAAATGGAGAAGAAACCATCTATTCTTGGTTAACATGTTTAGTCGTTCCTTTAAAAAAACAAGTTTAGTCGTTAGAAGGAGATATTTTTATCATCTTTTACTTGCATGAATCCGTATTCATTGATGGTGCTAATGAGTCGTTTTTGTTCACCATATCCAGTGGAAAATTATTCTTCCATTTTGTGTGAGTTATGTTGCACATGAACTTTGTGAGATAAAAGAAAATTTTAAAAAGGCACCAGCCAAGTATTAATTGGGCATGAGATTTTGAATCGAGTGATTTTGCATGATCATGTCACTGTTTCTTTTTTAAAATGGAGAAATTTAATATACTTTTTATAAATGGCCGTTTTATTACTTAATAGTAAGTTTACACCCGGCCTCTACATATATATTAGGATGCACATAGCCGATCAACCACACAACTCGAGTCCAAAGCAAAAGTATCAGAATTATAAATAATGGTAAAAAAGCGAAGTCCTCCAAACACGCTATGGCGGATCTATCCGTAAATCACGCTCCATCCATGTCGGGAGAAGATATCCCTCGTCGTGTCCTCCAATCGCATACAACCCTTCACAAACAAGTCGCAGAACTTTATACGTTGGAGAGTAGTCCATGATTGAAGGATAGTCGTGTTTTGATAGATAACCTGCAGGGGAGAAGACACAATATTATTAAAAATCTTGTCATTTCCACATAGCCAAAGCGATCAAATAATGGCAAGCTCTCTCACCCTAAATAAAGTCCCATATTTATCCTCACCCATTCAGCCAGTTGCCAAATACGTTGAGTACCGAACATGGAGGAGATAAACCAAGGGCAATTTGGATGATTGACCATATAGCACGAGCAAATTAACATTGGAAGAATAAATGACGTATTGTCTCATTATGGTGACAAAAAATGTATTGTATACTTGCATGCCAATTCCTCCTAACAAGATTATCTTTTGTAAGAATGACCCCTTTGCGGAGATACCAAGCAAAAATCTCCGTTTTAAGGGGTATTTTTATCTTCCAAATATTACTATTATCATCGACTGAAATATCAGGTTGGATCAAAGCTCTATACATGGAATCAATCGAAAAATTTCCACTCTGTAGTAATTTCGATTTAAATTCGTCCACACCCTCTGACAGTTGTGTCATGGCTAATCTTAATAAAATATTGTTTCAAGACACTAGTGTAGGGCCTATGAGACTTCTTCTGAAAGACACATTTAGGAGGATTATTATCCATTACCGTGGAAAGTGTATCCCCTTTGTGCCTAACGATTGAGTATAGAGCTGGATATTGTTCACGAAGAAAAGTTTTGCCAAGCCATTTATCTTTCCAAAACCCAATCTGTGATCCATCTTTAATATTGGAAGCACCAAACCAGAAGAAGTGTTTTTTGGTTGCCATTAGTCCAATCCAAAAGTGTGAATCCCCAGGTTTCCAAACCTCTTGAGACACAGCTTTTGAGCCAACATACTTCCTCCATAAAATGGTTTGCCAAACTCCTTCTTCTGTAATAAATTTAAAAAGCCATTTTACCTAGGAGTGCGATATTTTTTACTTGAAAATCATGTATGCCCAGTCCACATTATTTTTGGGTCGGCAAACCACATTCCATCTGGCCAGTCGATATTTCTTGTTCTCACTATCCCCTTGCCAAAAGAATCTTGGGCGGAAATAATCAACTTTTGGCAAGACACCTTTTGGTGGCTGGGAAAACGAGATCATATACAGTACCATATTTATGAGTACTGAATTAGTGAGTACAAGTATTCCACCAAGAGATAACAATTTACCTTTCCATCTATTCAGACGTTTCTGAAGTTTTTCTTCAATGAGTTTCCATTCAGCAATCGTGAGACACCGATAATAGATCGGTATTCCTAGATAATTGATTGGAAATTGCCCCTAGCCACAGCCGAAAAGTTCGGCATATAGGTAGACATCGTTTTTAGCCTCGCCAAAACAATACAAATCACTCTTATGAAAGTTAATTTTCAATCTAGAGAGTTGCTAAATGATGATAATATTAATTTCAGATTCTTAGCTTTCTCCAGGTCATGCTCCATAAATAATACTCCCTTCGTTCCTTAGAATAAGGCCTATAAATTTAGTCAAAAGTCAAACATTGCAAAGTTTGACTAAATTTTTAGAAAAAACTATCAACCTCTATAGGGTCAAATCAATATTATTAGATACATTATAAAATATATTTTCGTACTGCTATCTATTATCATAGTTATTGATAGTTTTTCTTATAGACTTGGTCAAACTTTGCACTCTTTAACTTTTGACTAAATTTATAGGCCTTATTCTAAGGAACGGAGGTAGTATTGTATCATCATCATATTGAAGAATAGAGATTTCACCATCAACCATATGTGGAACTAATCCTTCAATTTGGCCATCAGCCTTAGCTCTCTCAATAAGGATAGCCAACATGTCAGTC
This sequence comes from Avena longiglumis, assembly GCA_030063025.1. Taxonomy (NCBI): domain Eukaryota; kingdom Viridiplantae; phylum Streptophyta; class Magnoliopsida; order Poales; family Poaceae; genus Avena; species Avena longiglumis. Next base: position 537,975,890 of record CP125973.1, read on the forward strand.
ACTGTGTTAAATAGTATAGGCGATAATGGCCCTTGCCTTATACAGTGTTATCGTTGACATTTATGGCAAAAATTTCTCCAGACACAAAAGACTGGATGAGAGCATGTCACTCCTCCGAAAAGCCTTTCATACGGATTGTTTGCTGAAGAAAAGACCAATTAACTTTATCGTAGGCTTTCTCAAAATCAATCTTGAACAACACCCCATTTAGTCAATCTTGGATCTTTTCATGCAGGATTACTACACTATCTAGGATGTTTTTTCTTTGCATGAAAGCAGTTTGAGAAGGGCGTACAACATAATCAGCTACCGAGTTTAGTCTAATCGTAGCAACTTTTGTGAAAATTTTAAAACTAACGTTAAGAAGGCAGATTGGACAATACTATTGTATACGTTCTGCATTATTAATCTTAGGTAATAAATTATGTTTTCAAAATTAAGTTTAAAAAGGTGTAGTTGACGAGATTGCAAAAACTCGAACAATTGCATCAGGTCTCCCTAGATAACCTTCCAGAATTTCTGATAAAATTTCGCTGGAATGCCATCAGTTCCTAGAAAAAATTGACATATAAGAAACCAAACAAGCTTGCAAAGTACCGGCACAACATGTACCAAATAGGGTGGTGATACACCCAATTTGCATCACCTTTCTATATCATAATTTACCTTTATTCATTGATATTTGTCTTATTATGAGGTATTACTTATGGCTTTTCATCTGTTTATGCATGTTGGATGATTCATGGAGGATGGACTGCCGGAGTCTGGATTCTGATGGAAAAGAAGGTGTTCCAGTGCAATTTAGCGAAGATCAGAAAAATATGGAAACATATTATTTTACCAGAAGACGAAGGAAGTCAGAAGGAGGGACAAATGGGCCTCAGGGGGCCCACACCCCCTAGGCGCGGGCCCACCTGACCCGCGCCAAGGGAAGCTGTGGCCCACCTGCCCGGCCTCCGACTCCGCCCCTTCGCCTATATCTTCCCTATGGAACCCTAATACCAGGGGAGCGACCACAGATAGATTTCCGCCGCCTCTGGGGGGCGAAAAACACCGAGAGAGAAAGATCTCTCCGGCAGAGAGATTTCTGCCGGGGGAATTCCTTCCCGAAGAGGGGACACCGTCGCCATCAACACCGTCATCAAGCTAGGCTTCATCGGGATCATCATCATCATCATCCACACCATCACCTCCACCAGCACCATCATCACCACTCTGTCCCGCTGTAACAATTGTGTTGGATATTGCTTTAGTTCTTAGGGGAACTTTCCTGGTGTTGATTACTATTATAGTTGATGCTTGTGAGTGGAACCATTGGATTATTGTTTATGTTTAGATTTTTATCCATTATCATATCATCTTTGATCTTGATCCATATGATGTCTTGTGAGTAATTCGTTTAGTTCTTGAGGACATGGGAGAAGTCATGTTGTTATTAGTGGATATGTGTTGAGTTATTATTCAATGGTTTAGTATTTAAGTTGTGGTTCTATTCTTCTAATGGTGTCATGTGAACATCGACTACATGACACTTCACGATTTATGGGCCTAGGGGAATGCATTTTGTATTTGGCTACTAATCTTGGGGTTGCCGGAGTGACAGAAACCTGAACCCCCGTTAGGACACCTTTGCACGAGGGAGTGTAGGATCTCAGAGTTTAAGGCTGTGGTTAGATTTATATCTTAATTACTTTCCTGTAGTTACGGATGTTTGCAGGGGGTTTAATCGCACGTATGTATTAGTCCTAGGAAGAGCGGTATGTTAGCATAGGTTCACCCACACAACACTTACAAACACCAAAGAAGAGTACTCAGCTATTTGAAGCGAAAGCACTTGACAGAATTCCCATGTGTCCTCGAGAACGTTTGGTCCTTATAAGTATTTCCACCGGCTTGTCCTTTGCTAAGAAAGGATTGGGCCACTTGCTCCGCTTTTTCATTTCATATCATTCTTTGTTTTGTTGCTTTGTCACAAAACCACTAAAATCTATTTGCTAAGTATTCACGGATTTCCTGCTCCATACCACTGCTCAAAGACCTTCGCCTCGTTGGGATCGACACTCCTATTTATCGTAAGTACTACGATACACCCCCTATACTTGTGGGTCATCAAGACTATTTTCTGGCACTGTTTCCGGGGAGTGAAGCGCTATTGAAGAGTGAAACTGGTAAAAGAAACTTTTACTATGAGTATTGCTTTTGTTACTGCTTGTTACTTTGTTTCCAATGTGGATAACCCACTTGGTTTTCTATTTGGGAAAACTACTACCGCTGCTAGGGTAGTAGATGAACCACCACCTGTTGAGATAGATCCTTTTAAGATACCTACAAGTATTGTTAATCGTGTTATGGATAATTATTATTTTGGGAATGGAACTATCCATCCCGGTGATCACTTGCTTTTTATCCATGAACTATGCAGGTTGTTTAAGTGTGCAGGTATCACAACTGAACAGGTTAAGAAGAAGTTACTCTCCATATCCTTGAAAGGGAGAGTTGAGGCATGGTATAAGCTGCTAAAGAATGGACAATCCATGGAATGGGAGGAGATGTCATCTCTCTTTTACTCTAAATTTTATCCTCCCAGTGAAATACATAAGGATAGAAGTCTTATATATAACTTTTGGCCTCTTGATGGAGAGAGTACAGCTCAAGATTGGGGGAGATTGAAGCTACTAATGCTTAAATGTCCTATTCATGATCTCCCTAATAATATTATTCTCAATAACTTTTATGCTAGGCTTTCTCTTCATGATAAAGATTTACTAGATGCTTCTTGTGCTAGATCATTCACAAGTATGAAGGAAGAAGCTAAATGGGATCTCTTAGACCATATTCAAGATAATAATGATGCTTGGGAGAATGACAAAGGAAGAAAGTCAGGTATAAACTATGATTATGAATGCATTATGGGAACTGACAGCTTCCTATTAGCAATGAGTTTGGTATTGATTCCCAAAGTATTGCTAGCTATTTTAAGGCTTTTGCCTCTTACATTGAAATTCCGAAGAAGAAGTGGAATAAGTACCATGATCCTTATAAAGATGTTGTTAATCATGCTCCAGTTAGAAGTACTCAAGTTTGCACTACTAATCATATTGTGCCTGAACCCCATGTTGAGAAAATGCCTTTCCCAGCTAAGTTAAAGGAGTATTCTATGATTATTAGTGCAAATAACAAGGGTACAATGGAAACTGTGGAGCCTGGTAAGCATTTGAGTGATGAACCTGTGGTAGCTATTGTGAAAGACAATGTCACTAGAAATATAAAGGATGGACATATTGTCTTCTGTGAAGACGCTTCTAATATTGTCTCTCATCCTAGTAAGGCTAGAAAAGATAGTGTTCCTATGCTTTCTGTTAAAATTGGTGATCATTGCTACTATGGTTTATGTCATATTGGTGCTAGTTCTAGTGCTATTCCTTATGAACTTTATAGGGAAATTATGCATGAGATTGGTCCTTGTGAGATTGAGGACATTGATATGGTTATTCACCTAGCTAATAAGGAAACCATTTACCCCATTGGCATTGTAAGAGATGTGGAGGTTTTTTGTGGTAAGATTAAGTATCCTGCTGATTTTCTAATGCTTAATTCAGTAGCTAGCAAAACTTGTCCTATCATTTTTGGTAGACCTTCCTTGAATACTTGTGGAGCTATTATTGATTGTAAGAAGGCAAAAGTTTTAACTAAGTTTGATGGAGATTCTTATGAGTTTAACTTTTCCAAATTTGCTAAAGCTCCTTGTGAAAATAGCTTGCCTAATAAAGATTTCAGGATGGAACAACTTGCTTCAAATGATCCAGTCTATGACCTTGGACCTCTTTTTGGTGACTGCAAGCATGCTTATTCTGACGATAAAGTTGTCTCCAGTGACAGTTATAATGTCAACTTTTTTCAAAATGCCACTGGAAATTATTTTGAGAGAGGGAAACATGGTTTTATGCATCTCAATGATGTTAAGTTTCCTCGTTTTATGTTGAAAAAGTTGAAGTTGCATCTGTTTTGTCTTCCTATGCTAGTGGCTTTTTGTTTCAACAATTCGTTTTCCCATGATACCCCCATGCATAGGAAGTGGGTTAGACTCAAGTGTGTTGGTTATTTGTTTCTTGATGCTCTATTTCCCTCCATATATATATATGTCCTATGTGAGCATCTTTGGAAGTTTCAAGCCTAACTTAAAGGCATTAAAGAAAATTACTTGTTGGGAGATAACCCAAGAGTTTTGTCGAGTCTTGGAAGTTATTACCTCTGTAATAACCGCTCCTTATCCTTTTTGTTTTGGTTTTTGTGTCAAGTTCAACTACTTTTGTGAAGTAGAGGAGTTGTGAAAAGTGGATATCCTGGGGTAGATTTTTGTGCTGTATTATAAAAATTTGTGAGGGAGCTCAGTACTTCGGATGGAGATGCATTTTTCTGAGCTTGTTCTCCAAGATGTTACCTAACTTTCATCAGTTCTGCACTTTTTGATTTGAGCAACAGAAGGTCTTCAAAAAAATCAATCTTTAACTGCTGGTCTGTTTTGACAGATTTCTGCCATCATTTGCATTTGTCTCATACAAAAGCTTTTGTTTTGATGGGTTTTCAGTTGAAATGTTTACCAAAGGTTTATTGTTTTTGATTACACTAATGTTTTCATTGAATTTTTGCAAAAGTTTTGTATGAAGGAAATTCGCTGGAGAAAGAGAGAAGGAATCTATAGAGTTCGTCTTTGAATAGGTAAAAGTGGTGAAAACAGAAGGTTTGTGAAACCCCAATCTTTTTATATTTTTGATGTTTTAATACATAAGGGAAATTGCGAGACGAAACTGAAGAGGAAACAGAGCCCTGGGTGGACAAACCTACCCCAGGCGCGGGCCGCGCCTGGAGGAGGTTTGCCACCCTCGAACTCCATCTCCGCTTTGTTTCCGTGTCAAAATTTTCCTGATGCATTGAATCTTCGTAATATATAACCCCCCGGATCCCCCGAGGTTCTTGCTTCGTGTTCTTGTTGTGTTTTCGTTTCGATCTATTTCTGTCAGGAAATCTTCTCAAGTTTAGAGCACCATGGCCTCCGCCAACAACAAAGGCAAGAAGCCCGAGGAAGAAGAACCTCAAGTTTCCAAGGAGGAGGAGATCCCGGAAGGATATGAAGGTGACATGGAGGAGGACAGGCAACTAGACACCCGCACTACCATCGCAAGCATTGGTTTGGTGGCACTACCGACCAAGCTTAAGAAGACAACACGAATGTCTACAGGAGGGAAACCTCCACGTCTCTTCTATAATCCACAGCCATCTCCTCCACGTAACAAGAGACCCTTCCATACACTTATACATGAATATCAATATCAACATGTGCCTAAAGGAAATTTGCCTTCGGTTTGGTATATGCGTCGTTCTAACAATGCAGAGAAGGATCATGCTAGGGATGAAGAGTAGGGAAAGAACAACAAGAACTGGGATTCTCGGACTGACATGATCATGAACCGTCTAGAGCAAAACTCAGTGCTAATCCGTACTCTTACTTTTGAGTTCGAGGAACTAAGGAATTTGATTGAGGAGCTTATCAAGAGAACACCACCACCAAGGGAGTAAATCATCATCAGGTTTGGCATCCCCTTGGCTTGTTCCAAGCTTGGGGGAGTGTCGCGGTATCACCACCACTATCTATTATCTTTTACCTTTTTAGTGGATTCATATCTGTGGTAGAGAGGTTATCTTATAGTTTGGTTTGCATGTGGAAGTATCTCTCCTTTAGTTGATTATCTATGTATCCCTTGGTGTGAGTGCCTTTATTGAATATTAATGAGAAGTCTCATCTTTTAATTTTTGCACTTATTATTTTAGTTTGCAATCTCTATTATATGATGGATCTTGTTGATCAGTATTGGCACCACTCTGGCATCATCAAGTGGATCTAAATTGGTTTTGGAAAGCCGAGTTCTGGTCAGTAGCATTACTATGAAAGAGAAAAAAGAAAGAAAAAGCTTACATGTATTTGGTATCATTTGTTTTCTTGTTGGCTCATAAGCTTAGTATTCTTTATTTAAGATTCTTTGTGTTTACAAGGAAGATTGCATGTTTGGATTTATTACTTGTATGTTTGCTTGTTTCTTTCAACTCTCTTGCTTGCTACCCAGCCTTTCTAGCCAAAAACCTGTTTTGAGAAGGCATACTTCTCATATTTCCAAAATCCTTTGAACAAAAAAAACCTTTGCCATTTGTGTCCACTATATCTACCTAGTAGTTGTTGCTATTCCTAGAAAATTCTCAAGATTCATCTACCTTTCAAATTAAAAAGTATTTTGTTATGTGAAAACTAGTTAGTAAAGCTCTAACGAAATTGATGGCACACTTTATTTACTTGCCCCTAATAAACATGAACCATTGTGAACATCGAAGTTGTATATGCTTGCATCTATATGTTGGACTTAGCAGAACCGTGCTATCACGGGGAACGTTTTCAACATTGCACTTGTACTTTGTACTTAGTTGATATCATGCTCTTTTGTCTATGGATGTCAACAATGTGAAATAAAGAGGGAAATTGTAAGTCCATGGAGTTTGTATTCTGTGTTAGAGAAACGCATGGGCCGCTAGACTAATCCATGCTTAATCATGGTGGAACTTGCAGCATCACCATAGTGAGTCATCTATGAAGAATCCTCAATAAAAAGCTATGCATATGGTAAATAAAAAGATTGTTGAGATGCTCATTGTCTGCTTGCCTTGTCGTTATGGTTATGGGAAAGCTCATGTGCCATGTGCAAGGGGTACCCCGTTGGCGGTTCTCAATGATATGGAAATACTTACAATGACAAGAACTTACCTGGACCCAAAGTTGAATATGCATGAGGAGTGGCCCTCATATTCAAGGGACATGAGATTGCCAACCTATATTTCGTCAAGCATATACTCCATATTTGTTCACTTTAACCTGAATCATCTCAAGATGCTTATGATAGGGGCAATGAGGGCTCAAAGATAGTAAGTACCATAATCTTTTGGAAGCTCTTTATGACTTGTAATCCCTGCTACCCTCTAAGAAGGGACCTTTCTCCTGGTTACTAGTTGAGTCAGTAAACCTATATCCTCTCTGTCTCCAGCAATCTTTTGAGTTGTTGTGTTTCAAGCATTCATATGGTAATTTATTCAATCATGATTTTCATCTTCCTTGTTTGCACAAAACTCTTATCTATTGAGTATTACTTTAAAAGCCTTCACTTGTGAAAAACCTTTTTGAGCAAAGATTGCTCCTGTTTTGAAACCTCTACAAAAAAGCCTTTGTGAAACTATTTGCCAGGTGTTCTCTGACCAAGAACAAGTTTACCAATTCTAATTATGATTTATCTTTATGCATCTCTATTGTGACTGTTGTACTTGGCTGCAAGCTAAGTTATATAATGGTGAGTTGTTTTCTTCTATGAGTTGTGCAATGGTAAGTGTGATGCTTCTTGTTCTATCGACACTTCACTCCATAAACCTATGGACATGTTTATTGAGCTCAGTATTCGCTTGGGGACAAGTGAAGTCTAAGCTTGGGGGAGTTGATACGCGCAAATTTCCATCACCTTTCTATATCATAATTTACATCTATTCATTGATATTTGTATTATTATGAGGTATTACTTATGGCTTTTCATCTGTTTATGCATGTTGGATGATTCCTGGAGGATGGACTGCCGGAGTGGATTCTGATGGAAAATAAGGTGTTTCGGTGCAATTTCGTGAAGATCAGAAAAATCTGGAAACATATTATTTTACCAGAAGACGAAGGAAGCCAGAAGGAGGGACGGAGATGGGCCTCAGGGGGCCCACACCCCTAGGCGCGGGCCCACCTAACCCCGCGCCTAGGGCAGGTGTGGCCCACCTTCCTGGCCTCCGACTCCGCCCCTTCGCCTATATCTTCCCTAACGGAACCCTAATACTAGGGGAGTGACCACAGATAGATTTCCGCCGCCTCTGGGGGAGGAAAACATCGAGAGAGAAAGATCTCTTTGGAACATATTTTTGTCGGGGGAATTCCTTTCCGGAGAGGGGAGACCGTCGCCACCAACACCGTCATCAAGCTAGGCTTCATCGGGATCATCATCATCCACACCATCATCTCCACCAGCACCATCATCACCACTCCGTCCCGCTGTAACAATTGTGTTGTATATTGATTTAGTTATTAGGGGAAACTTTCCCGGTGTTGATTACTACTATAGTTGATGCTTGTGAGTGGAACCATTGGATTGTTGTTTATGTTCAAATTGTTATTGATGTCTACACACTTCTATTCTTGTAGACAGTTGTTGGGCCTCCAAGTGCAGAGTTTTGTAGAACAGCAGCAAGTTTCCCTTAAGTGGATTACCCAAGGTTTATCGAACTCAGGGAGGAATTTCTCAAAGGTATCCCTCTCAAGCAACCCTGCAATTAAGATACAAGAAGTCTCTTGTGTCCCCAACACACACAATATAGGTGCACTAGTTCGGCGAAGAGATAGTGAAATACAAGTGGTAACGGTGCTAGAAAATAGCTTGACTGTGAGGTAAAGACTGAAGGCAACAAGGAGGAAGCAAGAAAACATGCAACAGATCTAGATGCAAACGGTGTTTCAATGCTTAGAAACAAGGCCTAGCGATCATACTTTCACTAGTGAACACTCTCTCATATAAATATCCTCTCTTCATGATACTACTCTTAACTACTCTCCGGTTGGACACTCTAATCCATTGTAGGGCCTTTGTTGGGGATATGCTATATGGGTATCCTCATAGCATATCTCCTATCCGGATAACCCGGGTGGCCCACAGTTGGTAGCATGGACCATGGCCTGCTAGGCGGCCCAGTTAGACGGATCTAGAAGGGAGGCCCATGCCGGATAAAGGAAGGCTACGGTTGGAGTCACCCACGTACCCGGAGCCTTGGAGTGCAAGATACACAAGACTAGTAATAGACGGTGTAGGACTCTGTAACTTGTCCGTCTAGGACTTTTCCCTGTAACCCTAGGACCTGGCGACTATATAAGTCGGGCCTATGGGAGCCTTTAGGGCACAACTTCACATAACCTCGCACAGCGAACCTATCTCTTTAACTCGGCGTATTGCCATTATAGTGATTTATAGCAGGAGTAGGATTCCACCACCGTTGTGGGATCTGAACCTGGGTAAGCTGTGTTACCTCGTACCCGTCAACCGTCCGCCTTCCCCCACGTCTCTAAACATGCACTATGAGGACCCCTCCATGGCGTACTCGTCGGCAATACCACGATAGTTAGCGCCCACCGTAGGGCAAGAGGCGCTTCAGCGGGAGAGGACCAAGATCTTCACGGGAATCGGTGAAACCGTAGCCATCGGTCGTGTTCTCTTCTCCGGCAACGTTCCGATCGTTCCTCCCGACGAGTTATGGATCCTCGCGAAAACGAACCCTACGCGGTTCTCGATCATTCCTGTTGGAGACATCCACCTCTTCATTGGCGAAACCGACTCGGGCACTAGTTCCCTGGGAGTCGGAGGAGCGTCAAGGCCCGCGCGGACCGCCTACGGGCAGGATACGTTCGTGGAAGGATCGATGTCGGATCTCTCTTTGGAGTTTGCCGGTAAATATCGGAAAAATTCAAGGCCCACCCAAACCGCCCCTATGCAGGATATAAAGGTGGAAGATCACTGCAAGTCCGCCGGCTCCGCCCGTGCGTCTGGACAACAGAGATCCAAGTTCGTCGGCGTGGTTACCATCTTCGACCTAGCGCGCTGCGTTCAGAGAGAAGGTGAACACCGTCAACAACTACGCGGAGGCTGACACAGCGGCTCAGACAGCGCTTTCGCTCGCTGACGGAGCCCCTCCGATTCAGCCACCGCCACCATCGCCTCCGGCCGCCATCGTCACAGCAGCGCTGCCGCCTCCAATCATCGTCGATGTCGTTGCACCTCCACCGCCCGTCATCGAGGAAGTCCTGGCACCCTTCGACTCTGTTATTGACGTGCTTTATGCTGACTTCAATGCAGATTCAGAGGAGATAGATTTCAGTCCAAAAGAGCTAGACTCTGCCATGCAGGAGATGGAGGAGGAATACACGCGCGACGAGAAATCCAACAACATCGTTGTATCTCGAGAGGTGTTCGTCGCCATTGAGACGGCGATGGATGAAGATCAACCCCGACGAGATCCGCCTATAGCGCTGGACAAGGGGAAGGGGCCACTTATTGCTGCTGACAATGATCGCGCAAAGGTCATGCCCCCTCCGCCTAACTGAGTGCAACAGCCACAGGAACTCGGCACCGGCCCGAGAAACAACAATTCCACAAACTTGCCGCCTCCGGCATCTACGTCTGCAGCAGCCCAAGTTACTCCAGCTGATAGAGTGATGTACGGCAACCTCCTCGTCGAGCCACTGACCGTTGCTCATATCCAGAACGTGACTCAGCTTGACGAGAAGCGCCAGCAGCTGCTGGAGGAAGCGCAGGCCATCATGGAGCAAGGCGCTAACCTAGATCGAGATCTGGTCAACACGTAGAAGTCCATAGAGAAATCTAGAGCAATGGAGGCCGAGTACAAGACTCTGCTGCAGCAGCAGAAGGCCAAGAAAGCTCCGGCTCGCGTCATCAATGATCCTGGTGTACGGCGAAACTTAGGATGGGCTCCCCCGAAGCCGTCATAGGACAAGCCATACATTGACAGTGAAGGCAAGCAGGTGATGCCCACCCCACTCCTTAACCTCGCCGTCACCAAGACCCTTCTGGAGAAGGATAGATCACCCGAGGTAGTGGAACAGGTCTATGACCTAGTGGCCAAGGCGGTAAAGCAGCAGGAAAAGGCCACCTCTCAGAGGCTTGAGTCCGACCCAGCGCTTTGCCTGTCTAGCCACCACAAGCCGCCAAGGTACAGATCTCCTCTTGATGTCGGGTCCTAGACAGGTTCGTCAGAACGAAGACGGAGGGATGCGCGCAATAGGAAGGATGCTATACCCATATCCTCTGACCACGGAGAAAAGGCCCGACCTCATCGCCCATCGCCATCGCCCCGGTCCCCCCGACATCGCGAAGATCACAAGGCTCACCATCATACGGATATGCCCCCACCAAAGCAGTGTGGCATCGTCATCCACGACAATGCGGAGCAGACCCGTCATAACGGAAAGCGCAACCAAGGACACAGGAGCAGGTCACACCATGACCCTCCACGTCCGACAAGCAACCATGTAAGGCGTGAGGCGTCGCAGGAGGGTAACAGCAAGAAGGCTAACCCACCGCCACCTCCGCCTCCATCGCCACCAAGTAGTCACCATGAAGGAGGAGGCCCGCGTCGTTCACGCAGACCATCCCCTATTGACAAGAAGAAAAAGAGAACCCGGGGCCATACGATGCACGTTCACGGAACGATAAGATCCACGAGGCCCGGGAAGGACCATACCTGGGACCACGTTGCTTTGGACCTGCAATACGTTCCGCAACTTACCCCAAAGGCTTCCGGATTGACAAGATCATCAAGCCCTATGACTGCACCGCCAAGCCAGCCACATGGTTGCAGGACTACGGCAACGCGGTGGAGATTGCCGGAGGCAACCCCAACGTCGCCATCAAGTACCTCCCGTTAATGTTGGCGGGCACGGCCGTCAATGGATCGACGACTTGCTGGAGAAATCCATCTACAATTGGTTGGACATGCAAGAAGCGTTCACCAAGAAATTTGAGGGTACATACAAGCGTCCCTACACTGTTGGCAATCTACAGCGGTGCGTGCAAGAGAAAGCCGAGACATCTCGCGCCTACCTCTCCCGCTGGCTGGACATGAAGAATTCCTACGCAGGAGTGCACGCTCAGACCGCCATGGCCGCCTTCATTGACGGGTTGGAAAGGGGCACGTTGCTCCGACATAAGCTGAAGCGCTTGCAGGACAATCACCAGCTTGACTTGAACCAGATGATTTAGTTGGCTAGTGAGTTCAAGCTGCCGACGACGATGCTCACGGCTCCTTGCCGGCAACAGCCATTCCAACTCAAGCTCGGAGGAACAGCAGTACAAAGAGGAAAACCGCTCCAGAATAAAAGCAACCTACCGAAATGTTCGCTATGACTTTTGCAGGACGGGGTGACGGCGGACAACGTGGACGAGGAAGGGGAGCTGGCCGTGGGCAGCAACGAGGAAGTGAAACTACCTCGGCATCGCTCCGCGTTCCCCAAACCTACGAGGAGTACCGCGATATGCCGTGACTCGTACACCTCGACATCAATGGCAAGGCCGCCCACACCAATCGACACTACAAGTTCGTCAACGACCTCAAGGAATACCCGGAGTCCGGCTACAAGCGAAGTGGGAAGAACAGACATCGAGGCAAGGGCAAGGGAAAGAAGACGAAGGAGTCCAAGGATTCAAGTGAAATGGATGAGGACGTTGACCCCAAGCACGCCGCCAAGAGCGACGACAAGGGAAAGAACCCCTTCTCAAAGAAGGTGCCAGTCTACCACACTTTCCTTGGCACCCCCACTGTCCGACAATAGAAGACCTCTCTTAGGATCCTGATGGCTACTCTACCCCCAGTTCCCCAGTACCTGCACTGGTCGGTGGTTCCAATCACTTGGGACAGGATGGACCACCCAGACCTTATTCCTACGGAGAACCAGTACGCCATGGTCATCAACCCCCTGATTGACGGCGTGGAGTTCACCAAGTGTATGGTGGATAGTGGAAGCAGCGTCAACATCATGTACCTGGATACACTGCAGAAGATGAACTTGAAGGAGGCAAACCTAAGGCGGACCAACACCATCTTCCACAGTGTAGTTCTTGGTCGGGAGGGTCGGTCCCTTGGGTGCATTACACTTCAGGTTGCCTTTGGTGATGTCAATAATTACCGCCAAGAGCGCATGGCATTCGAGGTGGTCCCCTTCAAGAGCGTGTACCACATCATATTCGGCCGCGACATATTCCACACTTTCATGTCCAAGCCATGCTTCGTCTACAACAAACTCAAGATACCCGGACCAAACGGTGTCATCACCGTATCCAGAAGCTTTACCAAGGCAAGGGACTGCGAGATCAACGAAGCAGCCGTTGCGGAAGCTGTCCTCTACAGCGAAGAATTCAAAGAGATCCAGAGCAAGGTCGATGACTCAGAGATGCCCGCGTCGAAGAAGCAGATCTCCAATTCCGCTCCTGCATTCAAGGCCTCCATCGAGACCAAGCTGGTGGAACTTGTGGTAGGCGATGCCTCCAAGACCACCGCCATTGGGACAAACCTGGATCCCAAATAGGAAAGCGCGCTCGTCGAGTTCCTCCATGAGAATAGGGACATCTTTGTCTGGCAACCTGCCGACATGAAAGGTGTACCTAGGAAACTTGCCGAGCACAGCTTAAACATTGACCCAAAATCCAAACCAGTGAAACAACCTCTACGGCGCTTTGGAGATGAGAAGAGACGCGCCATTGTGAAAGAGATAGCTAGGTTACTTAAGGCTAGTTTTATCCGAGAAGTCCTTCACACCCAATGGGTGGCCAATCATGTACTTGTCCCCAAAAAGGGAACCAATGAATTAAGAATGTGCGTTGATTACACCGGCTTGAACAAAGCATGTCCCAAAGATCCGTTTGCTTTGCCTCGCATTGACCAAGTCATTGACTCGATGGCTGGCTTGGAACTTTTGTGTTTTCTCGATGCATACTCAGGATACCACCGGATCAAGATGAGGAAGTCGGACCAATTGGACACTTCGTTCACTACCCCATACAACACGTTTTGCTATGTTACGATGCCCTTTGGGCTGAAAAACGCGTGTGCTACGTACCAGCAAACAATGCAACATTGCCTTCACGACCAAATCGGTCGGAACGTTCACGCTTATGTGGACGATATTGCGGTAATGTCTAAAAAGTCAAATGACTTAATCTTCGACTTATAAGAAACCTTTGATAAACTCAGGAAATACAACATGATGCTTAACCCTAAGAAGTGCGTCTTTGGGGTACCAGCTGGCAAATTATTGGGTTTCATCGCTTCCCAGCACGGAATCGAGGTCAACCCGGATAAAATCAAGGCCATCTTAAACATAAACCATCCGACATGCCTAAAGGACATTCAACGACTAACAGGTTGTGTTGCAGCAGTTAATCGGTTCATCAGCCGACTTGGAGAGAAGGCTCTGTCGCTATACAAGTTGCTGAAGAAGGCGGACAAATTCACGTGGACGGACGAGGCAGATGTAACATTGAAGCAGCTCAAGGATACTCTTTCCTCAGCGCCTATCCTGGCAGCGCCCAAGCCTGGCGAGCCCCTGTTAATTTAAATGGCGGCAACCAACTGGGTAATCAGCATCGTCATCGTGGTAGAGCAGAAGGAACCAGACTATGAGTACGGAGTTCAGCGACCAGTTTACTATGTAAGCGAGGTCCTGATGGAGTCCAAGCAGCGTTACCCGCACTACCAGAAGATAGCTTATGGAGTATTCCTTGATTCTCGGAAGCTGAGGCATTACTTTCAGGAGCACCCAATCACAGTGGTGAGCAAGACTCCATTGTCCGACATAATCAACAACAACGACGCTACAGGAAGGGTCGCGAAGTGGGGAATTGAACTTGCCGCTTTCGAGATCACTTACAAGAGACGCGACGCTATCAAGTCACAAGCCTTGGCGTATTTTGTTGCAGATTGGACGGAGATGCCAGATGCTACTCCGTTGCTGGAACCAGAGTACTGGGTGATGCACTTTGACGGATCAAAGCTGCTCAACGGCTCGGGGGCTGGTGTATTCCTACAGTCACCAACAGGAGACAAGCTACACTACGTTCTGCAGATCCACTTCGAGGCTACAAAAAACATGGCGGAGTATGAAGCACTCATTCACGGACTACGTGTAGCCAAGGATATTGGCATCAAGTGCATAGTTTGCTGTGGAGATTCCGACTTGGTTGCCCATCAGCTGGTTGGCACCTGGAATGCGCGGAACCCTATGATGGCGGCATATCGAGACGAAGTGGACGAGATATCAAAGAGCTTCTTGGGCTACGAAGTCAAGTATGTACCTAGGGAGCAAAACGAGGCGGCTGATCTGCTATCTAAGCTTGGATCAGGTCGCAAGCGAATCCCGCCAGGAGTTTTCTTAGAGCATCTACGCACACCATCCGTGAAGGGAGACGACATCGACAACCCGGACAGAGCTGACTCTTTTGTCAACATGGTGACAAAGGTCCCTCTGTCTTGGACAAAACCGTTCATGGAATATCTCGAACACGGAACATTGCCCGACAACGAGGTCGAAAGACGGCAAATAATACGAAGAGCAAAGGGTTATACCATAATCAATGGGCAACTCTAAAAAAGGAGCACTACTGGTGTATACCTAAAGTGTGTTTCCCAGCTAGAAGGTATGGAAATCCTACGCGAAATCCATCTCGGAGATTGCGGGCATCACGCTGCTCCTCGATCGTTGGTCGCGAAAGCCTTCCGGCAAGGATTCTACTGGCTGACCGCGAAGGCGGACGCCGACAGGCTAGTTGAGACATGCATAGGATGCCAATATTATGCCCGACAACCACATGTTCCTGCTGAAGAATTGCGAACAATACCAATAACTTGGCCGTTTGCAGTCTGGGGGCTAGACATGGTGGGACCGTTACAGACGGCACCATGTGGGTTTACGCATCTGCTAGTAGTAGTTGATAAATTCACTAAATGGATAGAAGCTAAACCCATTAGAAAGCTTGATGGGTCAACTGCCCTCAGGTTTGTCCGGATTTAGTGGTGAGATTTGGTATCCCACATAGAATTATCACCGAAAATGGCAGCAACTTGTCACTAAGAGAAGTGGAGGCTTACTGTTGGGAGAAAGGCATTCGACTTGACGTTGCATCTATGGTGCATCCACAATCCAATGGTCAGGTTGAGCGAGCCAATGGATTAATTCTGCAGGGAATCAAGCCACGCCTTGAGGCACCGCTACATAGAGCATCTGGAGCTTGGGCGGAGGAATTACCATCTGTGTTATGGAGTTTACGAACTACACCCAACAGATCCACCGGCTACACCCCTTACTTCATGGTATATGGAGCAGAAGCTATCCTACCTTCCGACATACTTCACGATGCACCAAGAGTCGCCGCATACGACGAAGATGAAGCTGAAGAATCCAGACGCCTAGATGTGTACCTTATCGAGGAGGAGCGTGTTTTGGCATGCCAGAGATCCGCCATCTACCAGCAGAAGCTACGCAGCTACCATATTCGCCGTGTTCGGCATCGCTCGTTTAAAGAGGGGGATTTGGTGCTCTGACTTATGCAGAAGAAGTCACACAAATTATCCCCGCCATGGTAAGGACCGTTCATCATAAGCAAGGCACTAATCAATGGGTCTTACTACCTCGTTGACAATCATGAACTGAAGGATAGACCCAACAAGGATCATAAGCGTAAGTGACGTAACCCGGATGATGACTACCCGGAGGTTGATCGGCCATGGAACATAGCACAGCTACGTCCTTTTTTACACTTAGAATTTTTATCTAATTGTGTACCTCTTATATGATCAATGAAATAAAGCTCTCTGGTTCACTCATATTTCTGAGTCTTTTACCTCCTTTAGTGTTCATTTTTAGATCATGTAAAACCTTTATACACAAGTTTTGCGATTGCACTTGTGAAAATTCCGCCTACGGGCGTTAGCTTAAGTTTTCTGGTCTACATGTTCTTTGTCGTTTTTATGTGGATTCTAGAGTAGTGACTTTTGGCACTTATTGTCGGCGATTTTGTGCTTAGGTTATTGACGGTGCCATTTGGCATCATCACCTAGGCGCATGTTTCCGACAACGAGTCTTCCGACTCACGAAAAGTCAAGCATAAGAACCAAAGTAATGGATAAGCCAGCACTTGCTTAAAAAATATATACATGCTGGAAACTAGTTCTTGAGTAGCAGGAAATAACAAGCATTGTTTTCCACCTTAAGATTACATAAATAGGTTTTTTCCGCATATGAACCAAAGGTGAAACAAATATTACAAAGTTGTTCTTCATTCCTTTGGCGCAGGTGACTTGGAAGCAGCGCCATCACCAGCAGGAGAACCACCCTCGAAGTCGGCGGTGTGAAGAGACTCAGAGGAGCTTTGGTCGTTGCCATCAATGGTATTCCTAGGCACGAAGACATTGATGTCAACCAACTCGGTGACTCTGGTGTCATAACCCGCGAGTGACGACAAAATGGACTCATGATTAATTGCTTTGCCATCGTCATCTACGTCGGGAATGCCAGAGGTCACCGTGTCGATGTCGGCATCTTCGTAGTGTGCCTTCACCATTGACAGCGCCATCCTTGCACATCCCGTGCACATGAAGCTTTCCAGCTTGTGATACGCTCGGGGGCTCGGCGCAGAATCTCCGAGTACTTCGCCATTGAGTCCGACGCCTTGGTATTAATTTGAAGGGGCTTGGCGATCTCTTTGGCTTGCGTGATGGCGGTTTTGATGAAGTTGCCGACAAGAAACATGCATTCCTTGGCCGGAGGAGGCGAACGAGTCAAACCCATAGGAGCTTCAAGTTCCGACAATGAGCGCACGAGTTCAAAAATTCAAAGTATCTAGACTACAGAAATCCAAGACGGAGAAAACTTACTGAAGATGCTGGCCTCAGCCTGCCAGAGGATGTCCGCCAAGGATTCTTTCTCTTTTTGGAGGATCTTATACGCCTCATGATGGCGTTGATTCTGCTCATCGGCAGCTAGCTTCTGATCTCTTAAGATCGAGATCTCCTCCTTCAAGCGATTGATATCCTCGGTGGTAGAGTCCTGCAGGGCCTCCATTGACTCCTCATGCATTTTCAGCATGTCTTTCCTCTCCTCCTTAAGGATTTTGTTCTCGCTATCCAGCTGCTGAATATGCTTGGATTTCTCGACAATATCCTTGGCCTTGGCAACATATTATGCAAGCCAGAGAAATCAAAGTACATAGTGAGTACTCGGAGAATATAGGCACAAAACCAAGTCGGAATGCGAAAAAGAAAACAGACGCTTGCTCTTGGTGATATGTTCCTTCAAGAAGGCAGTTTTACCCTTTTCAGCTTCCAAGTCTGTGCGCATCTTCTGGTACTTGTCATTGGCCATGCCTCTCCGAGCATTCTCGTTCTGTGGAAACAAGGAAAAAATTAAAACGTTGTTCGGTCTACTTAGAGCATCTAGCCGGAAAATTTTCCACCTAGACGCTCGGGGGCTACAGCGAGAGTTTTTTGACTTAACAATATGCTTAGCTTTCCTTTAAAGCATCTAGTCGAAACTAATTCAGTTACAACTAGAGGCTTGGGGGCTACAGTGTAAAGTTTTAAACTGGGATATATGCTTAGATTTTTTAAGCATCTAGTCGGAACTAATTTAGTTACAACTAGAGTCTTGGGGGCTATAGTATTGAAATTTACAAACACTACGTATGCTACTCTTAAAGCATCTAGCCGAAATAATTCATTCTACCTAAATGCTTGGGGGATACAGTGAGAAGTTTTCTACTTTAGTTACTCTTAGAGCATCTAGATGCAAAGACCTATGGTTTTATGTCTACATCCTCGGGGGCTACAGTGGGATACTCATATGAAATGCAAAAGGCAATTAAAACTTACAAGTGCAATGATCTTGAGGTTTGTAGCGCTCTCGGCCAGCAGCTTGCCAAAGGATATGCTGTTTCCTCGCAAGATGTCTTCTTGTCGGAGGAGCTCCTCAAGACCGCACGTCGGAGATGTCGGCGCCGCACCAGGAACCAGAGCAGTGCTACATGGAGTAAGTGTCGGGTAGACTATCTTCGGGAACTCTATGGATTTCTGGGGGGTGAGGTTGCCGCCTTCGACAGAAATACCTGCTTCCACCATCGCCTTACCGCCACCAATGGCATCCTTAGCCGGAGCTTCAGCCATTTGGTGGGCAGCACTCTCCTGCGTCGCCTGCTCGCCGACAACAGCAACCTCGGTAGAGGCACCTGGGTCCACTTCCATGGCGGAAGGGCCAGATGCCTCCTTAGCTTGTGAGCTTGTTGGGGCAGACGAAGGATTGACGGAGGGAGTGGCAGGGGCGATGGCGGGAGATGATGGGTTTCGCGGCATAGTAAATCAAAATTTTCTACGGAGCGAACAGAGGGAAAGCCACGATCTAATCTAGGAGATGCAAACAACGAGAGAGATTGGATTAGATCTTCATACCCTTGAAGATTCGCATACAGCGAACGTTAAATCGGAATGTGGGTGATGTAGTCGTACTCGCTTCTCCTCCTCGCGATCCGATCCGATCTAGCACCACAAGTGGCGGTGCCTCCGTGAGATGCACACGCAGCACCTCGGCGTCTCCTCCTTCCTCGGACCAGCGAGTATGGTGGAGAGATAGATTGGATATACAACACGGCGTGGTGTATCCGGTGGAGAATTTCTCTGCCGGGCTTCGCCTACAAACAATGGGAGGAGAGAGGAAGGTAGCAAGGCTGCTAGGGCTTGGAGGAAGGTGTGTGTGTGGGGAGGGGCGCACCACCTCTATATAGAGGGGGCGCCAGCCCTGCCCCTCCTCCAAGCCTATCTCTAGTTTAAACAATTTAAACTCTCCCTTATCTAGAAATCCTATCTCTAGTTTAAACGATTTAAACTCTCCCTTATCTAGAAATTCTATCCCAGATTTAAACGAGTCAAATCTCTCTAGAATCGGCTGGGCCCTTGGGGCCTTGTGCCCTGGCCCAATGCGCCAGGACACTCCCTCATAGGCCCATGCCCCTCCCGAAGGTGGGGCCACGTTGGTCCCCTTCCGCAAGGTTCTAGAAGCTTCCGCACAATACCGATTAACCCGGAACAATTCAACTCCAAAAACTGCACCGCCTTTATATGAATCTTATTCTCCGGACCATTTCGAACCTCTCGTGATATCCCGATCCCATCCGAGACTCGAACAAAAATTCATAAACCAATTATCCAATCTATCCTAGCGTCGAAATACGTTATGTGTGACCTGCGGGTTCGAGAATATGCGGACATGATCTTCTATCAATAATCAACAGGGGTCTGGGAACCCATATTGACTCCACACATTCATCGATGATCATATCGGATGAACCACGATGCCAGGATTCAATCAATCCCATATATATATTCCCTTCGTCTCGCGATATTTTACTTGCCCGAGATTCGATCGCTTGCATCCATACCTAGTTCAATCTCATTCACAGCAAGTACTTTACTCGTTCCGTAATCCGATATCACTTTGTGATTAACTCCTTAACCACATGCTTGCAAGCGGTGTTGATATCGATTACCGAGTGGGCCCGAAGTATATCTCTCCGACTTGGGAGGGACAAATTCCATCTCGATACATACAACCCAACAGATACTTTCCGATCACCTGAGGGACACCTTTATGATCACCCTCTCATAGGATGACGTTTGATGACCTCAAATCTTTCTTCCGATACCAGGGATTTGCATTATCTCATGGTCTAAGGAATACAATATTTGACATAGGAAAAGCTTCGCAAAGACAAACACGATGACACGATCTAATTGCTCTGCTTTGTTTGGGTCTATCCACCATATCATTCTCCCAATGATATGATCTCATTATCAATTGACAACTCATGTCTATGGTTAGGAAACCTTAACCATCATTGATCAATGAGCTAGTCCATAGAGGCGTACTAGGGACACGGTGTTGTTTACAGACCACACAAGTATTAAAGTTTCCGCTTAATACAATTCTAGCATGGAACATAAACTTTATCATGAACAAGAATTATAATAATAACATCTTTATTATTGCCTCTAGGGCATAATTCCAACAGTCTCCCACTTGCACTAGAGTCAATAATCTAGTTTACATCTAGCAACAATCTCACACCCATGGCACTGAGGTGTTGATCATGTTTTACACGTGGAAGAGGTTTAGTCAATGGATCTGCGACATTCAGATCCGTATGTACTTTGCTAATCTTTAGATCTCCATCTGCTATATAATCTCGGATTATATGAAACTTGCGGTTGATATGCTTGGTCTTTGGATGATATCTTGGTTCCTTAGCGAGTGCTATGGCGCCAGTGTTGTCACAATCTCCAGTGGGTCCAATGCACTTGGAGCCACGCCAAGCTCAGTGATGAATTTTCTGATCCAAACTCCTTCACTTGACGCTTCTGCAGCCGCCATGTATTCCGCTTCTCATCAGAGATCCAGCGATCACGCTTTGCTTGCAGCTTCTCCACTCACAGCTCCTCCATTCAAAATATAAACGTATCCCGTGCGAGATTTAGAATCATCCTTGTCGGTGTCGAAACTAGCATCGACGTAACCTTTACGACAAGCTGTTCATCACCCCATAGACTAAGAACATTTCTTTAGTTCTATTTAGGTACTTTAGGATGTTCTTCACGGCTGTCCAAAGGTTCCACTCGGATCACTTTGATATCTTTCGTCAAACTAAGAGCATTGGACACATCCGTCTAGTACACAAGATGGCATACATGATGGAACCTATGGCCGAGGCATAAGGCACTTTGCTCATAGCTTCCTATCATTTACCGTAGTGGACACGAGCCTTGCTCAATATCTTACGACAACATAGGCACTGAACCTTTCTTTGCCTTATCCAGTCTGAACTTTTTCGAACTTTGTCTAGGTATGTACTGCTAAATCGCTATCAGCTTAAAGTCTTTGTCTATCTCTATAGATCTTGATTCCCAATATATAAGCAGCTTCACGTGTCTTTCATTGAAAAACACTTGTTCAAATAACTCTTCACATCGTTAAGCATGTTGATGTCATTTCCGATAATCAATATGTCATCCACATACGATGCGAGAAACGTCACCAAGCTCCCACTCACTTTCTTGTAGATGCAAGCTTGAGCAATTTGGAACAAATCCAAAGCTCTTGATCACTTGATCAAAACGAAGGTTCCATCTCCGAGATGCTTGCTTCAGTCCATAAATGGAACGCTGAAGTTTGCATACTTTACTAGCATCCTTAGGATCGACAAAACCCTCGGGTTGCATCATATACAACTCTTCATCAATGTTGCCATTGAGGAAAGTAATCTTGACATCCATCTGCCATATTTCATAATCATGAAACGCAGCAATTGCTAATAAAATCCGAATGGACTTAAACATCGCTACGGGAGAGAAAGTCTCATCGTAGTCAACACCTTGAACTTGTCGAAAACCTTTTGCGACAAGCCGTGCTTTATAGACGGTAACATTACCATCCGCGTCCGTCTTCTTCTTGAATATCCATTTGCACTCAACGGCCTTTCGGTTGCTAGGAGGATCCACCAAAGTCCATACTTGGTTTTCGCTCATGAATCCCAATTGGATTTCATGGCTTCAGCCATTTCTCGTAGTCAGGCTCATCATCGCTTCCTCATAGTTCGTAGGTTCACATCTTCTACCAACAAGACAGTCAAGACAGGTTGTCGTACCACTCGGGAGGGCACGCGACCTTGTCGACTGCGACGTTCGATGTGACATCGTCCGAAGCTTCATGATCCTTGTCATTAGCTTCCTCTATTGTTGGTGCAGGCGGCACTGGAACAATTTCAGGTGCTGCGCTACTCTCCAATTCAAGAGAAGGTTCAATAACCTCGTCTAGCTCTACTTTCCTCCCACTCACTTCTTTCGAGAGAAACTCCTTCTCAAGAAAGGAACCGTTCTTCGCGACAAACACTTTGCCTTCGGTTCTGTGATAGAAGGTATACCCAATAGTTTCCTTAGGGTATCCTATGAAGACGCATTTCTCCGCTTTGGGTTCGAGCTTGTCCGGCATCAACTTCTTGACGTAAGCTTCGCATCCCCAAACTTTAAGAAACGACAACTTAGGTTTAGCACCAAACCACAGTTCATACGGTGTCGTCTCAACGGATTTAGATGGAGCCCTATTTAAAGTGAATGCAGCGGTTTCTAATGCATAACCCCAAAATGATAACGGCAAATCAGTAAGAGACATCATCGATCGGACCATATCTAATAGGGTTCGATTCGGCTCAGACACACCATTGCTTGTGGTGTTCCGGGTGGCGTGAGTTGCGAAACAATTCCGCTTGCTTTAAGATGCGTGAGAAAATCATAACTCAAATATTCGCCCCACGATCGGATCGTAGAAACTTAATCTTCGTTATGATGGTTCTCCACTTCATTCTGAAATTCTTTGAACTTTTCAAACGTTTCAGATTTATGTTTCATTAAATAGATATACCCATATCTACTTAAGTCATCGGTAAAAGTGAAATAGCGATATCCACCGCGTCGAAACACTCATCGGTCGCATACATCGGTATGTATGATTTCCAACAAGTCCGTTGCTCGCTCCATCATCCGGAGAACGGGGTTTTGATCATCTTGCCCATGAGGCATGGTTCGCATGTGTCAAATGATTCAAAATCAAGAGACTCCAAAAGTCCATCGAATGGAGTTTCTTCATGCGCTTTACTCCAATATGACCTAGCAGCGATGCCACAAATAAGTAGTATTATCACTATCTACTTTGCATCTCTTAGCCTCAATGTTATGGATGTGTGTTTCATCCCTTTCGAGATTTAGAAGAAATAAACCATTCACAAGAGGTGCATGACCATAAAAGATGTTACTCATATAAATAGAACAACCATTATTCTCCGATTTAAATGAATAACCGTCTTGCAATAAACACGATCCGGAAATGATGTTCATGCTCAACGCAGGCACATAATAACATTTATTAAGGTTTAAAACTAATCACGAAGGTAAAACTAAGGAGGCGTGACGGCCATCACATCAACTCTTGATCCGTTGCAACGCGCGTCACCTCATCCCTCGCAAGCCACCGTCTATTCCGTAGCTCTGTTTGAGTTACAAATATTAGCAACCGAACCGGTCAAATACCCGAGCACTACAACGAGGGCTAGTAAGGAAAACATCAATAACATGTATATCAAATATACCTTTGATGGTGCCGACCTTCTTGTCCGCTAAGTACTTGCCGGACGATTGCGCTTCAGTGACCCTTGTCCTTGCAATAGAAGCACTCGATGTCGGCTTGGGACCAGACTGAGCTTCTTCTCGGCAGGGCATTGCGCTTGCGCCCGCCCTTCTTGAAGGGCTTCTTTGCTCCTTACCTTTCTTAAAGGAGGGCTTGTTGACCATCAACACATGATTATCCTTCTTGATGTCCACTTCCAGCCTTGACTTTGCGAAGAGCTCGGTGATCGTATCGATGGAACCAATCGATTATGAGTCACTACAAAACTTTTGTAGCTGGGAGGAGTGATTGCAGAACCACGTCAATCTTGAGCTCCTCTCGAATCGTGCATTCCGGTTGCTCAAAGCGTTGAGTGTAGCCCGACATCTTTATGGCGTGCTCACTAACGGAACTCCTTCCTCCATCTTGCGATTAAAGAACTTCTCGAGATCTCATATCTCTCGGAATGGGCTTGAGTGCGAAACATGGTTTCGCTCCTCGAGAATCTCAAAGGGCCGGGATAGGTTTCAAAGCGATTTTGAAGCTCTGGTTCCATAGCAAAAACATGGTGCTCTTAATCACACCATAATCATCTTTCTTGTTGATAGACAGCTTTCTCATCGGTAGTAGCGATTGCGCAAGGGTCACCTAACGCTTTACCAAGGACATAGTCCTTTTGTCCTTGACAGAATGATTCTTAGATTGGAACCAATTGGTGAAGTTAGACCCATTGTTTCTAAGCTTTTCCTTCTCAGCAAAAACGTTGAAGTTGAAGTTGGATTTGGCCATGTGATCTACGATTTTGCAAGTACAATTTAGACTATGTTCATGATAAATAGTTCAACTTAATCAAATTACTAGATGAACTCCCACTAAATTCAACATCCCTCAAGTTGTTTAGTGAACACGATCCAAATTAACCACACCTAATCCGATCATCACGAGAAGAGATGTGGTTTCAATGGTGGACAACAAAGTTTCGATCATATCATTCATATGACTCATGCTTAACCTTTCGGTTCTTGTGTTCGAGGCCATGTACATGCTAGGCTTGGCAAGTTAGACCCAAGTACTTTCGCGTCTGCAAAACTGGCTTGCACCCGTTGTATGTGAGCGTAGAGTCTATCGCACCCGATCATCACGTGATGCTTGGACACGACGAACTTTCGCAACGGTGCATACTTGGGAGAACACAGTTTTATCTTGATCTTTAAGTGAGGAATCATCTTATAATGCTACCGTCATGATCTAAGCATAATAAGATACATAAAGGATAAACATCACATGCATATAACTTTA
Source organism: Avena longiglumis (assembly GCA_030063025.1). Classification (NCBI taxonomy): domain Eukaryota; kingdom Viridiplantae; phylum Streptophyta; class Magnoliopsida; order Poales; family Poaceae; genus Avena; species Avena longiglumis. The sequence goes on from CP125973.1 coordinate 538,001,073, forward strand.
TGTGACATGGTATAGCCAATCTTGGCAATGATCTCCATCTTGTGCGTTCGGCATGATCTCCATCACTCCACCATGATTGCCTCCACCACGAATAGCAACTACAACTATTGCTAACTACTTAGCGATAAAGTGAAGCTATTACATGGCGTATAAGAAGTTGACTATGAGTCATACAAAATTATAAAGACAACCATATGGCCCTGCGTTGTGTACTCATCGACATGCAAGTCGTGAAACATTACAAAACATGATCATCGCATACAATATACACATCACATCTTGGGCCATACCATATCACGAAAACACTCCTGCAAAAACAAGTTAGACGCCTCTACTTTGTTGTTGCATGTTTTACGTGGCTTATGGGAGTAGATGCTAAAACGATTCTTACCTACGAAAAGCCACAACGGTGATATTATGGTTGCCAAACTCGGTGTTAATCCCATGACAACTATAGTGAGAAAGACATCCACCAGCCGCATGTGTGGAACAAGCCACACGTCAAGTGCGGAGCGGTCTCATGACGATGTCGCGTAAGGTTGGCCTGGACCGCTTCAATCTCACTATCCCGCGTCATAAGAAGAACACAAACAAGAGGCTTGCAACAGAAAACATCAACGCCCGCAACAACCATGTTGCGTTCTACTCGTGAATCACATCTACGCATAGATCTAGCTCTGATACCACTGATGGGTTTCGCGGCATAGTAAATCAAAATTTTCTACGGAGTGAACAAAGGGAAAGCCAAGATCTAATCTAGGAGATGCAAACAACGAGAGAGATTGGATTAGATATTCATACCCTTGAAGATTACCGCTGAGCGTTAAATCGGGCGTGGGTGATGTAGTCGTACCGCTTCTCCTCCTCGCGATCCGATCCGATCTAGCACCACAAGTGGCGGTGCCTCCGTGAGATGCACGTGCAGCACCTCGGCGTCTCCTCCTTCCTTGGACCAGCGAGTATGGTGGAGAGATAGATTGGATCTACAACACGGCGTGGTGTATATGGTGGAGAATTTCTGCCAGGCTTCGCCTACAAGCAGTCGGGAGGGAGAGGAAGGTAGCAAGGCTGCTAGGGCTTGGAGGAAGGTGTGTGTGTGGGGGAGGCGCACCACCCTCTATATATAGAGGCGGCCGGCCCTGCCCCTCCTCCAAGCCTATCTCTAGTTTAAACAATTTAAACTCTCCCTTAACTAGAAATCCTATCTCTAGTTTAAACGATTTAAACTCTCCCTTATCTAGAAATTCTATCCGAGATTTAAACGAGTCAAATCTCTCTAGAATCGGCTGGGCCCTATGGGGCCTTGTGCCCTGGCCTAATGCGGCCGACACTCCCTCATAGGCCCATGCCCCTCCCGGAAGTTGGGGCCACGTTGGTCCCCTTCCGGAAGGTTCTAGAAGCTCGTGCACAATACCGATTAACTTAACAATTCCGAACTCCAAAAACTGCACTGCCTTATATGAATCTTATTCTCCGGACCATTTTGGAACCTCTCGTGATATCCCGGATCCCATCCGAGACTCCGAACAAAAATTCATAAACCAATTATCCAATCTATCCTAGCGTCGAGATACGTTAAGTGTGTGACCCTGCGGGTACGAGAATATGGAGACATGATCTTCTATCAATAATCAACAGCGGGGTTTTGGCACCCATATTGACTCCCACACATTCATCGATGATCATATCGGATGAACCACGATGCCAGGATTCAATCAATCCCATATATATATTCCCTTCGTCTCGCAATATTTTACTTGCCCGAGATTCGATCGTCGGTACCGTCATACCTAGTTCAATCTCGTTCACGACAAGTACTTTACTCGTTCCGTAATCCGATATCACTTTGTGATTAACTCCTTAACCACATGCTTGCAAGCGGTGTTGATATCGATTACCGAGTGGGCCCGAAGTATATCTCTCCGACTTGGGAGGGACAAATTCCATCTCGATACATACAACCCAACAGATACTTTCCGATCACCTGAGAGACACCTTTATGATCACCCTCTCATAGGATGACGTTTGATGACCTCAAAGCTTTCTTCCGATACCAGGGAGTTGCATTATCTCATGGTCTAAGGAATACAATATTTGACATAGGAAAAGCTTCGCAAAGACGAACACAATGACACGATCTAATTGCTCTGCTTTGTTTGGGTATATCCACCATATCATTCTCCCAATGATATGATCTCATTATGAATTGACAACTCATGTCTATGGTTAGGAAACCTTAACCATCATTGATCAATGAGCTAGTCCATAGAGGCGTACTAGGGACACGGTGTTGTTTACAAACCACACAAGTATTAAAGTTTCCGCTTAATACAATTCTAGCATGGAACATAAACTTTATCATGAACAAGAATTATAATAATAACATATTTATTATTGCCTCTAGGGCATAATTCCAACAGGAGATGCGTCGCGATGCAGCATGTCCTTGATGGTTTTAGAAGCCCCCAATGATTTGGAGGTCTTCTTCAGGCTGGTCGTGGCTTTCTTCCTGAAACATGCAAAGTGCATAAGTACAGGAGGAAGACGGATAAATAGACAATGTCGGAAGAAAAGAAGCTTACACAAGTGGGGGTGCTTTGGCAAAAGGGATCCCGATGGTTTTTATTTTCTCTGCCTCTAGGGCGGTGGTAGTCTTTTTGGAGGCTCCACCCTCCGTCTTCTTCTTCTTGCCTCCGTCGGCAGCATCAGAGCTGGAGCTCTTCCACTTTCGTGCCGCCGGAGCATTGTCATCGGACACGACGATGACTTCCTTCATCTTTGGTCCATAGATTTTGGGAGCCATGTTGTCCTCATCTATGTCGCAAAGTTGTTAAGTGAAGGACCATTGTGTTCGATGAGATGGAAGTTGCTAGACGGATGAACTGGAGTATATGTCATAAACGGAAAATAAACAGTTACCTTTGGGAACTTGCTGTCTACGAATATGTCGTAGGTGATGGCGAAGCCACGCTTCTTGTCCTTCACCTTGACGGTGTCCTTAAGACGGAGCTTCACTGAGTCACTCGAGAAGTTGTCCACAGAGATGCGGAGGCTATCCCTTCTATCGCTGGTATACTCATGCATGAGCTTCGCGCGGTGCTGCAGAGGTTGGATTCGCCTAATGAACCAGCACATGGCTAGGTCCAAGCCGGTCAAACCTGTCTCTACGAGCCATTCAATCTGCATTATGGCACGAGAAGCGTCGAGGTCGGAGGGAAGGGAGGCCTAGGATCTCCATGACGAGGATTCAGTAGGGGCTCCATCTAGGAAGTCCGGGTACGTTACTTCTCGGCCATCCAGAGGGATATCTGGGCCATAGAAGTAAGTACGCTGCCAATTCTTGCAGGACTCGTGGCCGACGATGTCGGGGAACCGCCGGCCAGGACGAATCTTGAAGCTTATGGTGCCACAATTCCTAAGTTCATCCTTGCTAGCTTCGGCTTCGCGCTTGACGGTGAAGAAGTACACGAAGAGATCTAGCCTAGGCCTTATCCCTAAGTAACCCTCACAGAGCACCGCGTAATTGCTGAGCGCTAGGATGCTGTTGGGGGAAAGGTTTTGGGGATGGACTCAATAGTGGTTCAAGACGGAGAGGAAGAAGTTGGAGATGGGCAGGGAGACGCCGCGTACCAGTTGGGCTTTGAGGTACACCTTTTCTCCGGCTTGGGGAGAAGGTGTCACCTCGCTGACCGGCGCCGCCCGCCAAGCGAGCCCCTCCATCGCATGGAGGTAGCCCTCAGCGATCAGCTCCTGGATATCACGATTGGTGATGTCTGAGCTGCGCTAGTCGCCCTTGTGCGAATCAAGCTCCTCCTCCAATGGCTCCGGCACCGCTGGATTATGGTCGCCGCCAGTGGACTCAACCACCGCCGAGACGGGGATGACCAAGCCCTCTGGAGGCACAACGACAGAGTTCGCCGGCTTCGCTCGACGCCTCCATGGAAGGGGAAGTGCTGCTGCTAGCCATGGAGTGATTATGGAGGTGACTGATGCGGATTGAGGCTAGAGTTTTTCGCGAGTTTCGCACGGAGAGCTCGAGGCGCTGGAGGAAGAAGACGATGCGGGGAGAATGAGGTAAAAGTTAAAAATTCCACCACGGTTACTATTTATCATCTCCGGCGTCGAGATTCGTGCATCTTGATCGGACGGTTGTTGCGTAGACAACGTGTTTGCGAACGTGCGCGGAAATTTCGGCACGTCTCCAACCGTCGCCGCCAACGGTTCGTATCGCTCGCGCGGGAAAATCGGACATGATTGTGTTCTTTGCGTATGTGAGTTACGAGGCGTCGCTGACCTAAGCCTACGTAGCCCTAGCTGACATATGCAGATGAGCTGTCACATCAGAAGATTCCGGCATGGATGGATCCAGTCCGGCTACGGAAGAGTACGATGGAAGATTCATCATTTCTCCGACTTACATGTTGAAGACGGAGAAAACCTTGCAGGGTTCTTTGGGAGGACTACAAGATATTGCCTGACGATTTGCCGACATCCATCTAGACGGAGAATTCCACGGGAAGAGGCAAGACTGCGCAAGATCTCGGAGTTCTCCGGGGGCTACTGTTGGGGATATGCTATATGGGTATCCTCATAGCATGTCTCCTATCTGGATAACCTGGGTGGCCCACAGTTGGTAGCATGGCCCATGGCCTGCTGGACGGCCCAGTTAGACGGATCCAGAAGGGAGGCCCATGCTGGATAAAGGAAGGCTACGGTTGGAGTCACCCACGTACCCGGAGCCTTGGAGTGCAAGATACACAAGACTAGTAATAGACGATCTAGGACTCTGTAACCTGTCCGGCTAGGACTTTTCCCTGTAACCCGAGGACCTGGCGACTATATAAGTCGGTCCTATGGGAGCCATTAGGGCGCAACTTCACATAACCTCGCACAGCGAACCTATCTCTGTAACTCGGCGTATTGCCATTATAGTGATTTATAGCAGGAGTAGGATTCCGCCACCGTTGTGGGATCTGAACCTGGGTAAGCTGTGTTACATCGTACCCGTTAACCGTCCGCCTTCCCCCACGTCTCTACACACGCACTGTGAGGACCCCTCCATGGAATACTCGTCGGCAATACCACGACAGCCTTCCCCAATCTAGATAACCCCACACTGTCACCTTGAGCACTAGATGGTTCCAACAAACACCACAATTTCATAGAGACATCCAACTCCAAATATAACTCATCACAAATATTCAATCTAGCCAAAGTGCTACACACGGCATGCACACTGTCACTTTCACACATGTGGGGAAAAGAATAGATCTATTAAAGCACAAAGAGTATTTATGTAGACTCAAACCAAAGTGCCACCATGGAGTGCACGCTGTCACTTTCACACACATGGGGAGAGCAGAGATCTAATGAAGCACTTGAGCAGCAAGGTAGATCTACTTGATTACAAAGCTCATGACCACAAGATCATGCATAGAGAGAGAGAGGAACACATAGCTACCAGTAGAGCCCTTTAGCCCTGAGGAAGAACTACTCCCTCATCATCATGGCAATCAACAACGGTGATGGAGATGGTCGTGGAGATCGATGGAGATGGCTCCGGGGGCACTTCCCCATCCCGACAGGGTACCGGAATAGAGACTTTCTGTCCCCCGAATCTCCCTTTCGGTGGCGGTGGCGTTGTGGAGGTTTTCATGGATTTCTTCTGGATGCCCTAGGGTTTTGGGGTCGGAGGCTTCTTGTAGGCACAGGAATCATGGTCGGTGGGGGTCCAGGGGGCCCACACCCCATGTGTGCGTCTCCAGGGCTTTCCCGCGCCTAGGGGGTGCGACCACCCTGTGGCCCCCCTCCGGCTCTGCTTCGTGGTTCCGTGTTGCTCCGGGAAAAATAATGAATTTGTCTTTTGTCCCGTCCAATTCCGAGAATATTGATTTTGTGCCTTTCTGGAACTAAAAACAGAAGAAAACTGGCAACTGGCACTGTGGCATCTTGTCAATAGGTTAGTTCCAGAAAGTGTATAAAAATACCTCAAAGTGTAGACAAAACATAAGACAAATGATACAAAACAAGCATGGAACATCAAAAATTATAGATACATTTACGACTTGTCAGTTATCCATTATCATATCATCTTTGATCTTGATCTATATTTTGTCTTGTGAGTAGTTCGCTTAGTTCTTGAGGACATGAGAGAAGTCATGTTGTTATTAGTGGATATGTGTTGAGCTATTATTCAATGGTTTAGTATTTAAGTTGTGGTTCTATTCTTCTAGTGGTGTCATGTGAACGTCGACTACATGACACTTCACCATTTATGGGCCTAGGGGAATGCATTGTGTATTTGGCTACTAATCGTGGGGTTGCCGGAGTGACAGAAACCCGAATCCCCGTTAGTACACCTTTGCACAAGGGAGTGTAGGATCTCAGAGTTTAAGGCTGTGGTTAGATTTATATTTTAATTACTTTCCTATATTTACGGATGTTCTGCAGGGGGTTTAACCACAAGTATGTATTAGTCCTAAGAAGGGCGGTATGTTAGCACAGGTTCACCCACACAATACTTACAAACACCAAAGAAGAGTACTCAGCTATTTGAAGCGAAAGCACTTGACAGAATTCCCATGTCTCCTCGAGAACGTCCTTATAAGTATTTCCACCGGCTTGTCCTTTGATAAGAAAGGATTGGGCCACTTGCTCCATCTTGTTCGTTACTTATGTTACTCGCTCTTTATTTTGTTGCTTTGTCAGAAAACCACTAAAAATATGTTTGCTAAGTATTCACAGGGATTTCCTGGTCCATACCACTTTTCAGCACCTTTTGCTCCTCGTTGGAATTGACACTCCTATTTATCCAAAGTATTACGATACAACCCCTATACTTGTGGGCCATCAGGTGACCTTGCTGAAGCGACAAATAGAGGATGCAATACTGAGGCGCGCCATGGACGCTCTAAAATTAGCCTATTGCAGCTGTCACACTTAACTTACTTTATGTGTCTCCACGACGCCGAAATTTCCTCTACCGGTGCAACACATAGGCTTGTTTGCTAGTAAGAAATAAAATAATATAATTTGGGTGAGGTGGAGGAGAGAGAATGTAAGCGGGTTGTAATTAAGAGCCAGGTCTATCACGTGCTCCTAGACACTTTGTGAGAGTGACATGTCGGCCACATATTGATTAAGTATTATAATTTTGTAGCTAACTATTGTATATATTAGCTATATAGCTGGCTATAGATAACATATAACTTCCTTATAGCCAACATCAGGCTATATTATTGAATTTGATCTAAAGCTGTGCATCCGTTAGACATTGGATGATTAAGTGATGATGATAGATGTCGCATGTTAATCGTTAGGAAAGCTCTAACCGTCGGTCACACGATATGGGGAAGCATCGGGCTCCTTCCCAACCATTGGATCAACATTGTCTCACCATTTTTTTACGAAGGTGCCGAAGCCGTGCAAAAAGAAAGTCGAGGCATTTCAAATACCAATGCAGAAAAAATTGGTGTGTAGTAAATCTTTAGTAGAGCAACAAAAACCGACAGGCCACACCAAACTCAATGAGAAAAAGTTAAAAACACTTAGAGCAAGAACAATAGTATAGCCAACCACTGGCTATAAGATAGTGTCATATCATCTATAGTTAACTCAGTAGCCAACATGCACAATCAACATGCACAATCAATAGAAAGTTATACAAATATACTACTTTATTAATACTTGACCACCATTCAATCTCACAAAGTGTTTAGGAGCACGTGATAGAGATAACTTTGCATGAGAGTCCACTCTCCTTCTCTTTTATATTTTCTCTTCTCTCTCCTCCAACTCAGCACAAATATTTAATATCTTATAGCCAACTAATGTCACCCTATTGTACTTGCTCTTATGCAGCATGGGAGGCCGATGTTTGCATCACCTCACAAAAACATATACAACATTAAAACAAGGGGTATTAAGTCAGTATACGTGGTGCGAGTGTAGTGCTAGATACCATCGGATTTATATAGTTGGTGTTGAACGCGAAGAAGCAGAACATAGGCCTGCGAGTCTCAACTTTTATGTGTCGTACGTTCAAACAGGTATGTAAGACGATACCCCTGTCGTATCTTGATGACATAGTTATACCCCACGGATACACAACATCGGCATACCTAGTCCAGTCCAAGAAAGATCCACGACAAGATATGCGTCCTGTGAATATTTCGGGTGGCCCAAGCCCATGATGTCTTCGGATCCTTGGAGAATAAGACTAGAATAGATAGAATTTCAAAGAGAACAAACCCCAAGTCTGTAACCGACTCGACCTACACCCGGGACCTGCCTATCTATATAAAGGCTAGGAGGGCACAGCGAGGAGGGCCTCAACTCACATCATACGCACCTCACTCCAGATCGCATCTGCGCACCCCTGTAACCTTCGATTCCGCCGTAATCAAGAGCAGGCAAGCAGGAGTAGGGTTTTCCCTCCGGGGACCTGAACCTGGGTAAACCTCGTGTCCCCGTGTTGCTTTTCTGTTAACTGTTCCGTGATCTCCAGCATCCCTATCTTCTCCAAAACCCAAGTCCATAACAATGGGCATTGACGAGTCGAACCCTCGTCAATTGGCGCCATCTGTGGGAACTGGGGACGCTGATTGTGCGATCGTGGCAGTCCCATCCGGAGTGATCTACAACTCGTGGGCGATGGATAATCATCTCCTCTTCGGCACCTTCGACTTCACCGCCCACTCGACAGCCACCATGAGGTATTTCGAGCCCGTCGGCGACGGGCTCGAGATTCTGTTCGGGAGCTTCTGCTTCCAGGTGGGGCAGACCGGCACCCTTCGCCTCCCAGAGCGGGTGCCACTACCATCCATCAGGCCCGCTTCGTGGGTCCCACCCATCGGCGCGTTATGCACGTCGACGCTGACAAACGAGTCATATGACAGCAGCTGCAACTCAGATCTGTGCGGCCCTCCCTTAGACGAAGGAACCTACGGTTCCGGATCCGAAGGCTGCGGCAGCAGCGATCCAACCCACGGGTGCTACCAATGCGTCGTGGTCATCCAAAGCAAAGTAGAACCGCCACCAGGTTCGAGTGCGCCTAACCCACCTCCCAACCCACAAGGTGAGAACGGAGGAAACGGGGGAGCTCCATCGCTCAGGACCAACAAAGGCGACGCCAACGCCTACCAGAAGATCAACCTCGGCGAGGAAGGATGGCGCCAAGCACGTGAAGGCGCGACAGGCAACGTTATCCTACCTGTGAATACTTCACGGGACCTGCTGATGGCCTACCACCTCCTCCTCATCGGCGAGCATAACCGGCAGGTGAAACTGCAGGAGGAGTTCGACAAACACAAGCACGCGGCTTTGGAGTCTAGGGCGCGGCGAGCTGCGCTCTCCGCCGCTGGTGGCTCCAGCTCACGCACGGAGCACATGGACACCGCCGCACGTCGTGACGTCACCAGGGCCCTCAACACGTCCTTCATGACGATGGACGTGAACGGCAACGTCATGCCGAAAACACCGCAGGCTGCGATCATGGCGGCCACCGCATACCTCGCGTCGCACGGACCTCCGGTGGGTGATCCGAAAAGCGCCATGCACAAATCTGCGTTGGCTGGTCTCGGACTTTTCGGAGCTGCGCTCCACGAGGAAGCTCCTGTGGAGCCGAAGAAGAAAGCTGCGGTCAAATTCAACCGCAGCCCTACACCCTCATCCGACGAGGACAAGCACGACCTGCCTCGACATTGCCAGATCCCAAGGCGTCGCAGCAGCGACTACGACGCTCGAAACGATCTCACCCAGCGCAAGATCGATAAGGAACGCGCCAAATGTGTGTGTTCAACCGAAACCGACGAGGATGATGACCGAGAGTTGCGTGGAGCCAGATGCTTCAGCAGATCCTTTAGGCGAACATGGATGCCGAAAAAATTCAAGCTCCTCTCGGACACTCCGAAGTTCGACAGCATGCAGGACCCGAAGGCCTGGCTCAGCGACCACCTCTCATCCGTCAAGCTGCATGCCGAAGACAAGAACACCGCCCTACGGTGCCTTGAGCTGCAGCTGACAGGCGTAGCCTGGATTTGGCTCAGCAGCCTATCTTCTGGCTCCATCCGAAGCTGGGAAGAGCTGGCGTACAGCTTCATCGGCAACTTCAAGAGCACCATCAAGAGGCTAGCCACGATCGAAGAACTGCGCGCCTACACTCAACGTACCGGCGAGTCCATTCTCTCGTACATCCTACGATGGTCCCACATAAAGAACTCTGCCGCGCACATCTCCGAGGAAAGGAAAATCGATGCCTTCAAGGATGGTGTCAAGCGCTCGGACTTCGAGGAAGAACTTGGGCGCGTCAAGCCCAAGACACTCGACCATCTCATGGACATCGCCAACAGGTAGGCAGATGGCGTGGATTCCCTCCACCGAACGCATTCTGATGACGAGGACGACTACGGCCGCAGGCGCGAACGCCGCAGCAAACGAAGATCGCGCGTCTACGATGATCGTGCCGGAGTCGACATGGTTGCGGCTGGCTACACCGACCGATGCAACGATGGCAACCTCAGCAGCGGATTCCATGGAGGCAACTTCCACGATGGAGGGCGACCCATAGAACATGGAAGTGTCACAGCCGTGACAACGAGCCCTCAGCATACGACAAGTTGTCTGGTCCTTGCACCATCCACTTCTACATCGACAAGCAAGATGGCAAAACAAAGGCCAGCCACATGCTAAAGGATTGTCGCGAGTTCCAGAAACTAAGCGAGGGTCTCACCCAAATGCGACGCCAGATCATAAACCCTAGATTTGGGCCTACACCTGCACCAGGTGGCATCGCCCACGGAGCTCCTCCACCACAACCCGTTGGACCGTCGAATCCAGCGACCGCACCTGCACCAAATAATGGTATAGGAGGATATCCACCGTCAAAAGGGTCCCTGATGATCCAGAAGGGACGCCCAACCAACAGGGTGCAAAAGAAGATCACCTGCCAAGTGAGCCTGGTGGTTGCATCTCCACCAGCCATCCCTGAGTACCTCAGTGGCTCGGAGTCCTGCATCATGTTCGACCGTTCGGATCACCCACGCCAGATCCCTCGCCCAGGACATGCTGCCCTGGTGCTCGAGGCGTAGATCGGAGGGTTCAAAATGTGTCGCGTCTTCATGGACAGCGGCATCGGCATCAACCTGATGTTCGCCAGCACTCTCGCAGCAATGCGGATCCCGCTGTGCAGCCTGAAACAATCCGACACGACGTTCCACGGCATAGTCCCACGGAAGGGCATATATCCCCTAGGAAAAATATGGCTCGACGTCATCTTCGGCCAACCCGAAAACTTCAGGCGCGAGCAGTTGGAGTTCGAAGTGGTAGACTGGCCATCATAGTACCACGCCATCCTCGGGCGCGTGGCATTCGCAAGATTCCCGGCAATACCGCACTACTCATACCTGCTACTCAAGATGCCAGGGCCCAGGGGCGTCATCACCGTCCAAGGAAGCTTCAGCCAATCTGACCACTGCGATAGAGACTTCAACAGAATCTCCCAGTCGTTCGGTATGCAGGAGGAGCTCATGAGGCTCCGAGAGGTGACAGACAACGGGGCACCCCCAGTCTCTAGGAAAAACGCACCCGATATGTCGTTCGACTCCATGGTTAACACGAAAAAGGTGCAGGTCCACCCGACCGATGCCTCCAAGACGGCGCTGATCGCCAACGACCTCAGTGCCGCATTGGAAAGTGCGCTCGTCGAATTCCTCCGTGAGCGCTGGGAAATCTTCGCCTGGTGTCTTGCGAACATGCCAGGAGTTCACAGGGAATTCGCCGAGCACGCACTCAATGTGTTCCCCGATGCAAAGCCAGTCAAGCAGTCGATCCGACAACTGTCCGAACCAAGAGCTGAAGCTGTTGGAATCGAAGTCAACAGACTGCTCGATGCCAACTTCATCCGAGAAATTAAAGAGAGCGAGTGGCTGCCCAATACGGTGCTGGTCCCCAACAAGGACATGGACATCCTGCGGATGTGCTTAGACTTTACATCGCTCAACAAACACTATCCCAAGGACCACTTCCCTCTATCGCGGATCGATCATATCATCGATTCGACTGCATGATGCGAGAAACTCTCCTTCCTTGACGCCTACTCAGGCTACAATCCGATTCGACTGAAGGTAAAAGACCAGGAGAAAACACCGTTCATAATTATGTTCGGAGTGTTCTGCTACAACACCATGCCCTTCAGGCTGAAGAACACATGCGTCACGTACCAGAGGTGCATGCAGGCGTGTCTGAAAAACCAGATCGGTCGCAATATCCAAGTCTATGTCGACGACATAGTCATCAAGACCAGGGAAGCCAAGACACTGATCGACGATCTCCGCGAGACGTTCGATAACCTTTATCACTACAAGATCAAGCTGAACCCAGAAAAGTGCGCCTTCGGCGTCCCATTTGGCCAACTACTCGGCTACTTCATCTCCCAGCGGGGGATTGAGGCGAATCCAAAGAAAATCAGGGCCATACTGTCCATGGAGAAGCCGAAGAACCTAAAAGGTGTCCAGCAGCTAGATGGACGCATCGCAACGCTGAGCAGATTCATTAGTTCCATGGGCGAAAAGGCCTTACCCTTTTACCAGCTGTTGTGCAAGTCAGACAAGTTCGAGTGGACACCCGAAGCAGATGACGCATTCGAGGACCTCAAGCGGCTGCTCTCCACCTCGCCTGTCCTGGTCACACCAAAGGAGCGAGAGCCTCTACTTCTATACATCGCAGCTATGCACCAGGTGGTAAGCACCGTACTCGTGGTCGAACGACCCGAATATGGCAAGACCCATGGGGTCCAACGCCCAATCTACTACCTCAGCAAGGTACTGACACCAACAAAGCAGAGGTACCCTCACTACCAGAAGCTCGCCTATGGCGTATTCATGACGGCTCGTCGGCTGAGCCACTACTTACAGGAGCACCAGATAATGGTCGTCAACGAGGCGCCACTGTCGAATATCCTGAATAACCCCGAAGCCACAGGACGCGTAGCCCTATGGGGCATTGAGTTGTCTCCTCTAGACATATCTACGAGCGGCGCAAGGCTATCAAATCGTAGGTCCTCCCTGACTTCCTCGTCCACTGGATGGAACTCCAGCTGCCGGACACTCTGGACATAACGAAATCGTGGACGATGCACTTCGACGCCTCCAAGCGTAAGGCTGGAGCAGGACATGGCATCATACTGACATCCCCTCAGGGCGACAAGATGAAATACGTCCTTTGTATGAAATTTCGCGCCTCCAGCAATAAGGCCGAATATGAGGCCCTCATCCACGGCATGAGGATGGCCAAGATCTGCGGCGCAACGCGCCTAGTCATCTATGGTGACTCAAACCTTGTCGTCCAGCATACGATGAACAAGTGTGATGCTCACAGCGCCAACATGATCACATACCGCGTGCTCTACAACTCACTTGAAGGGGACTTTGACGGCTGCAAGCTTCGGCACGTCGGAAGGGAAAGCAACGAGGAAGCTGATAGACTCGCCAACATCGGTTCCACCTGCGCACGGGTGCCACCAGGTGTGTTCCTCGAACAAATCTGTGTACCCTCTGTCAAAAGGATATTCCCCAAGGGATCACCCGAAGAAGCAGAACACTCGGGGGATGGGCCACCCGAAGGACAGGAAGGGCCCGAAAAGCTCGACACCGAGGCCGAGCTAGTTAGCTTGACGCAGGTCATGGCGGTTGAAGAAACGTGGACGCAGCCGTACATTCGATACCTGATTAACAAGGAACTTCCCGATGATCTGAAAGATGCCCGACGCATATCTCGCCGGTCCAAAGCATTCACCCTCCACAATGGCGAGTTATACAAGCGCAGTATTTGGGGTGTACTCCAAAGGTGTGTCACCATCGGTGACGACAAAACCATCCTCCAAGACATCCACGAGGGCATCTGCGGTCATCATGCAGGCAGCCGCGCCCTCGTCGCCAAATCTCTACGAGATGGATTCTACTGGCTAACGGCCATGAACGATTGTAAGGACATCGTCCGAAGGTGCAACGCCTGTCAGAGGTACGCGGACAAGCTGCACAAACCAGGATCAGAGCTAAGGCCCATACCACTGGCCTGGCCCTTCACCCAATGGGGCCTCGACGTGATTGGCAAACTGCCCAAATCTTTGAAAGGAGGCCATGTCTACCTCCTAGTCGCAGTCGACAAGTTCACCAAGTGGATCGAGGCCATGCTCGTCACCAACCAAACTGGCAAAACTGTCGTTAAGTTCTTCGAGTCCATAGTCTACAGGTTTGGTGTGCCACACAGCATCACATCACGGACAACGACTCGAAATTCATCTCAAAGGAGTTCCAAGACTTCTGCGAGGGCCTTGGCATCAACATATCGTACACCTCCGTGGCGCACCTGCAGACCAACATGCATGTCGAAAAGGCCAATGGCCTCATGGGCAACGACTTCAAGAAACGCCTTCTCTTCCCACTCGAACGGTGATGTCTACGCACTTCTATTCTTGTAGACAGTTTTTGGGCCTCCAAGTGCAGAGGTTTGTAGAACAGCAGCAAGTTTCCCTTAAGTGGATTACCCAAGGTTTATCGAACTCAGGGAGGAAGTGGTCAAATGTATTCCCTTTCAAGTGATCCTGCAATCAAGATACAAGAAGTCTCTTGTGTCCCCAACACACCCAATACACTTGTCAGGTGTATAGGTGCACTAGTTCGAAGAAGAGATAGTGAAATACAAGTGGTAACGGTGCCAGAAAAGAGCTTGACGGTGAGGTAAAGACTAAAGGAAACAAGAAGGAAGCAAGCAAACATGCAACATATCTAGTAGCAAACGGTGTTTCAATGTTTAGAAACAAGGCCTAGGGATCATACTTTCACTAGTGAACACTCTCTCATATAAATATCTTCTCTTTATGATACTACTATTAACTACTCTCCGGTTGGACACTCTAATCATCGGAAGGGCTATAACAGCACTCCTCAAAGTCCGCCTTCCCCAATATAGATAACCCCACACAGTCACCTTGAGAACTAGATGGTTCCAACAAACACCACAATTTCATAGAGACATCCAACTCCAAATATAACTCATAACAAATATTCAATCTAGCCAAAGTGCCACACACGGTATGCCCGCTTTCACTTTCACACACGTGGGGAAAAGCATAGATCTATTAAAGAATAAAGAGTATTTATGTAGACTCAAACCTAAGTGCCACCATGGCGTGCACGCTGTCACTTTCACACACATCGGGAGAGCAGATATCTAATGAAGCACTTGAGTAGAAAGGTAGATCTACTTGATTACAAAGATCATGACCACAAGATCATGCATAGAGAGATGAACACATAGCTACAGGTAGAGCCCTTAGCCTAGAAGGAGAACTACTCCCTCCTCATCATGGGAATCAGCAATGGTGATGGACATAGTGGTGGAGATCGACGGAGATGGCTCCGGGGGCACTTCCCCGTCCCGGCAGGGTGCCAGAACAGAGACTTTCTGTCCCCCGAATCTCCTCTTCGGTGGCGGCGACGCTGTGGAGGTTTCCGTGGATTTCTTCCTGATTCTTTAGGGTTTTCCCATCGGAGGCTTCTTATAGACGCAGGAATCAAGGTCGGTGGGGGTCTAGGGGGCCCACACCTCCTCCAGGCGTCCCTAGGGCTTGCCCGCGCCTAGGGGGTTTGGCCACCCTATGGCCCCCTCCGGTTCTGCTTCGTGGTTCCATGTTGCTCCGGGGGAAATAATAACTTTGGCTTTTGTCCCGTCCAATTCCAAGAATATTGATTTTCTGCCTTTCTGGAACCAAAAACAGAAGAAAACAGGAAACTGGCACTATGGCATCTTGTTAATAGGTTAGTTCCAGAAAAGATATAAAAACTCCTCAAAGTGTAGACAAATCAAAGCAAAGTAGATCCTAAACAAGCATGGAGCATCAAAAATTATAGATACGTTTCCGATGTATCAAGCATCCCCAAGCTTAACTCCTTCTCGTCCTCGAGTAGGTAAGCGATAAAAAAAATTGAGGTGACATGCACCATCAAAACCAAGATCAAAACATTTGCAAGTATTCAAAGCTGGGAACAAAGAACTCTAAACATGTGCATGAAAGATGGAGTTCTAACAATAAGACATAGTAACTAAGCATGCAACATGAAAGGCTACAAACAAAGATCATGAATAACATGCATTGAAAAATGTTTGTTTGTTTCACATGAAGAAAACATAACATAGTGGAAATCATCTTGTCCCTCATAGAGTAGCAATATAATGCATAGGACCTTCAAAGTTCACAAGGGTGACTCGAAACAAATAGCACAAGAACAAGTAATATCACAATATGCATCAATCAATAAGCTTTGGAACACTGCATACAGAATGACAACTATGCTCTCTTAATGGTGCCTAAAGGTAGAAGGTGGAGACTGAATAATGGTGGAAGAAGGCCTTTTTGTAAAGGAAGCAGGGATTACAATTTTCAAAAAGAGCTTCCAAAAATTATGGTACTTGTTAGATTTCAGCCCTCATTGCCCCTATCATAAGCATCTTGAAGTGGTTAAGGTTAAAGTGAACAAAGATGGAGTATATGCTTGACGAAGTATAAGTTGGCAATCTCAAGTCCCTTGAATACGAGGGCCACACCTCATGCTACTCAACTTTAGTCACCTGTAAGTTCTTGCCATTGTAAGTATTTGCATATCATTGAGAACCGCCAACGGGGTACCCCTTACACATGGTACATGAGCTATCCCATAACCAAAATGACAAGGCAAGCAGACAATGAGCATCTCAGCAATCTTCTTATTTACCATGGGAATATGGTGCTTTTTTCTATCTTTCCTCTTTTCTCAATGTGTCTATTTTTTTATAAGAAGAATGCTTCATAGATGTCACTATGGTGATTCTGCAAGTTTCCACCATAATTAGGCATGGCTTTGGCTAGCGGCCTAGGCGTTTCTCTAACACAGGATACAAACTCCATGGACTTACAAGTTCCCTCTTTATTTCACACCGGTGACATCCATAGACAAAAGAGCATGATATCAACTAAGTACAAAGTACAAGTGCAATGTTGAAAACGTTCCCCGTGATAGCACGGTTCTACTAATTCCAACGTATAAGTGCAAGCATATACAACATAGATGACACAATGGTTCAAGTTCATTAGGGGCAAGGAATATAAAGTGTGCCATCAAGTTTGTGAGGGCTTTAATCACTAAGTTTTCACATAACAAAAATAGTTTTTAATTGGAAGATAGCTAAAAACAAGAATACACTTGGAATGGTGTAACACACCATGCATAGGATTTTATAGTGGACACTTTGGAATAACTTGGTTTCTTGGGAGTTGGAAGCATGAGTAGAGCTTACTCATACAAGTGGAGGCTAGCAAAACACTGGGAGCAACCAACTAAGAGAGCAATAATGGCCATAATCATGCAGAGCAACAAAGCATTACTAATCAAAGCATAGAGTGGTACTACAGGTCAAGTACTAAATGATCATAGAGGCTAATGGTGACTTGTCATAGTCATAACATGGTGTGAGCATGTGCCAAGTCAACCCAAACAAAGCATCAAAGGATAATAACACAATACTATGCTTTTGTATGCTAAAACAACACATAATTCTTTCAAGGCACACTAAGAAATCCCAATTGTTTGGAACAAGACATGCTACAGCAATAATCACTAAGCATAAGGTCAAGACAACACCTAGCATGTCATGCTAAAGTCTAAGTCACAGTCAAAACAAGCTCCCTTTTCTACCACTATAAAGCATGAAACTTTCTACTCTTTTCCAACACCAAACAACTTATTTGAAATAACTCACAAAGATAATAATCAATAAAGATCAGTGAGCTTGTCTCACAAATCCACAAATAAGAACTAAAAAGTTCTAAGCTGAAAGCACAAGAAAACTAAGGCTGAATGCAGTGCTAGAAAAAGAGAACACTCACAAAACAATAAGAGTGAAAACTAGAGTGTTAATCCTAGTTACAGAGACTCCTCACGAATTTTTTTGGTGGGGGACATAAATCTGTTTCGGGACAGCAACTCCCCAAATCTTACTTCCCTCTCATTAGAGGTCATTCTTGGCACAAAAAGCAAACAAAAAGGATAAGGAGCGGTCATTACTGAAGTAATAACTTCCAAGACTCAAGAAAACTCTTGGGTTATCTCCCAACAAGTACTTTTCTTTAACACCTTTAAGTTAGGCTTGATAGTTTGAGAAGATGCTCACATAAGAAATATGAATTGAAGTAAAAGAGAGCATCAAGTAGCAAATTCAAAACACATTTAAGTCTAACCCACTTCATATGCATCGGAATCTTGTAAAGAAACAAGTCATGAAAGCACAAAGCAACAAGCATAGGAAAGCAAAACAAGTGCAACTTCAAGATTTTCAACATAAAGAGGGGAAACTTAATATTCTAAGATGCATCAAACCATGTTTCCCTCTCTCATAATAAATTTCAGTAGCAACATGAACAAAATTAACAATATAACTATCACAAGAAACATTCTTATCATGAGCCACATGGATATAATAATTATTACTCTCCACATAAGCAAAGGCATTCTTATTAATTATAGTGGGAGCAAATTCAACAAAATAGCTATCACTATTATTCTCATCACCATAATCATCAAATATAGGAGGCATATTGTAATCACAATTAATTTTCTCCTCAATAGTAGGTGGACTCAAAATATCATACTCATCATTGTAATCATCATATATTGGAGGTTTGGTATCATCATAAGCAATACAATAGCTATCTTCCAAAGCTGGGAACTAAAAAGATCATTTTCATCAAAACTAGCTTACCCAAGCTTAGAATTTTCCATAGCAGTAGCAATAATGGTGTCCAAAGAATTCATACTAATAACATTTCTATTAGCATGCAAATAAAGCTCCATAGGTTTTTAATTTTCTCTTCAAACACTTCATGTCCTAACTCAAGATAGATACTATAAAGCTCTCTAATTTTTTGTTGTTTTCCGTTAAGCCTAACTAGTGAAAACAAGAAACAAACAGACAAAATTGTAGAATCTAAAGGAAATAACTTCGAGCACTCACACTGGAGGATGTGAGTACCTTTTACCTTACCTCCCCGGCAACGGCGCCAGAAAATAACTTGATGTCTACGCACTTCTATTCTTGTAGACAGTTGTTAGGCCTCCAAGTGCAGAGGTTTGTAGAACAGCAGCAAGTTTCCCTTAAGTGGATTACCCAAGGTTTATCGAACTCAGGGAGGAAGTGGTCAAAGGTATTTCTTCTCAAGCAATCCTGCAATCAAGATACAAGAAGTCTCTTGTGTACCCAACACACCCAATACACTTGTCAGGTGTATAGGTGCACTAGTTCGGTGAAGAGATAGTGAAATACAAGTGGTAACGGTGCCAGAAAAGAGCTTGACGGTGAGGTAAAGACTAAAGGAAACAAGAAGGAAGCAAGCAAACATGCAACAGATCTAGTAGCAAACGGTGTTTCAATGTTTAGAAACAAGGCCTGTGGATCATACTTTCACTACTGAACACTCTCTCATATAAATATCTTCTCTTTATGATACTACTCTTAACTACTCTCCGGTTGGACACTCTAATCATCGGTAGGGCTATAACAGCACTCCTCAAAGTCCGCCTTCCCCAATCTAGATAACCCCACACTGTCACCTTGAGCACTAGATGGTTCCAACAAACACCACAATTTCATAGAGACATCCAACTCCAAATATAACTCATAACAAATATTCAATCTAGCCAAAGTGCACACACGATATGCCCGCTATCACTTTCACACGCGTGGGGAAAAGCATAGATCTATTAAAGCATAAAGAGTATTTATGTAGACTCAAACCGAAGTGCCACCATGGCGTGCACGTTGTCACTTTCACACACATGGGGAGAGCAGAGATCTAATGAAGCACTTGAGTAGCAAGGTAGATCTACTTGATTACAAAGCTCATGACCACAAGATCATGCATAGAGAGAGATGAACACATAGCTACCGGTAGAGCCCTTAGCCTCGAAGGAGAACTACTCCCTCCTCATCATGAGAATCAGCAATGGTGATGGAGATGGTGGTGGAGATCGATGGAGATGGCTCCGGGGGCACTTCCCCATCCCGGCAGGGTGCTGGAACAGAGACTTTCTGTCCCCTGAATCTCCTCTTCGATGGCGGCGGCGCTGTGGAGGTTTTCCTGGATTTCTTCTGGGTTTTTTAGGGTTTTCCCATTGGAGGCTTCTTATAGACGCAGGAATCAAGGTCGGTGGGGGTCTAGGGGGCCCACACCTCCTCCAAGCGCCCCTAGGGCTTGCTCGCACCTAGGGGTTTGGCCACACTATGGCCCCCCTCCGGCTCTGCTTCGTGGTTCTGTGTTGCTCCGGGGACAATAATAACTTTGGCTTTTGTCCCCACTACTAGGGAAACGGCTATAGGTAATCAGCACATCCGTGTCTCACATGGTTGAAGTGCCCCACGGATAAAACAGGCGTGGCTCACCTGTGGGCAGTGCCCTACTAGTAACTAGAACAACCGTGGCGCACATGACTATAGTGCTCCACAGATATGTGTGGGCCAGGGCCCTATTGGCCGCACGCCAAACATCTGTAGCGCACTATAGTCATGTGCGCCACGGTTGTTAGTGTCAACCGTGGTGCACATGGGGTGGGTGCGCTACGCCCCCCCCTCTGCTGTGAAACGGCCACAAACATCTGTGGCGCACTCTGCCTAGTGCGCCACAGGGAGTAGGAACATATGTGGCGCACATGGCATAGTGCTCCACGGATGTTTCTACTCCCTGTGGCGCACTAGGGCCGTGTGCGCCACGGATGTGTCGATTTTTTTAGGACAGCACTTTATGTGAACATGTGTGACCACATCCACCACCCCACACTTCACTTTCCCCTTCTTCTTCCTCCTTAGATCTAGTCGGGATCTTCTCCTTCCCACCTCAATTTTTCCACCCATTCACCATTTTTAGCATGTAAAACTTGCTTTGGATGTTACATAAGTAATAGAGGAAGGTCTCCGGTCTCTCATGTCCTTCTCCGGTCGACGCGCACACCTCTCCTTTCAATCTTTCTCGCGATCGATATCTCATCTCGGTAAGTGGTCCATGTAAGGATGTGTTCATGTGTATATGGATGATGTGCTCATATGTATGTAGATGATCGATGCTCATGATGTGTGTATGGAGAGGATCTATGGTCATATGTGTGTGTATATGGAGAGTATCGATGATGCTCATGCATGTGTGTATGGAGAGGATAATGATATGTTCATGTGTGTATGGATCGGTCTCTCTCTCTCTCTCTCTCTTGTGTTTGTATGTGAACAAGTTGCCATTTGTTTTGCCAAAATGTTGATTCATTTCCATTTTGGCAAGACTTTGGCATTTCGCAAAGGTCCTAATTTTAGGATAGGTCATGCCGAAATTTTCTATCGACCATTGCATGCATGCATTCATTATGTGGTTCTAATAGACTTCAAAATTGTACCGTGCACACCGTGCAGGCAAAAATGGTCCGCATAATGAGCGAAGGAATTGTGGATAGATTTTTGAAATGTGCGACGACCGACATGATACGAAATAACAAGACAGATATAAGATGTCCATGCAGAAGATGCAAACTCAACTAGGTGATCGACCCAGATTCCGGGAATCTGCAGGCGCACCTGCTCCGCCATGGTTTCATGGATGGATACACTCGTTGGATAAGCGATGACGTAGACGATGGAGACGGTGAAGGTGGCCAACATGACGATGATCATCATCACGGCGAGAACGGGCGAGATGATGAAGAGTCTCCTGGAGATGGTGAAGGTGCGGAAGCAGACCGGGATGATGATGATCTAGATGCCGGAGGAGCAAACGACGATGGAACAATGTCAGGCTGGGTGCGGGACCCTTATGTGCAAGAGCTGCTTCTCAAGCAGACGAGTAACGCCAGGGCTACCACTAGAGATAAAGCCAAGCTTGCGCAACTTGAGAAAGACGCGGTTACTCCATTGTATGAAGGATGCAGGCCCGATGATACCCGGTTGAATGTAACGCTCAAGGCTATGGAGATGAAGGCAAAACACAAATTGAGCGACGCAAGCCGGCGATATGATGGCATTACGGCACGATCGTCTCTCGAGAGGAACACATGTCCAACTAGAATCGAGGATGCCAAGAAAATCGTCTGTCCTCTCGATCTACCGCATGTTAGATATCATGTATGCATCAACGATTGCATCATTTATCGGGGCGAGGACGCGGAGAAAACCACATGTCCGGTGTGCGGCGTGAGTTGATACAAGAAAGGGAAGAAAGCACCTCGAAAAGTGGTATGGTACTTTCCTATCACTCCTCGTCTGCAGCGCTATTTCGCGGACCCTAAGGAAGCGAAGCTCATGCGATGGCATGCGGAAAGGAAGAAGCCAGGAGATGATGATGACCCCGAAAAGGATGAGCTGTTGACGCACCCTTCAGATGCTAGCCAGTGGAAAGCATTGGACCTCGAATTCCCATAATTCGGTGGAGATTCGAGGAACATCAGGCTTGGTGCGAGCAAAGATGGACTCAATCCGTTCGGTAGCCAGAGCAGCACGCACAGCACTTGGCCCATGTTTGTATGGATGTACAACCTCCCTCCATGGTTGTGCATGAAGAAGAAGTACATACAAATGAGTATGCTAATTCAAGGGCTGAAACAACATGGTACCGACATCAATCTGTATCTCGGGCTGTTGAAAGAGGAGCTAGCCATGTTATGGGAATCTGGAGGCAATACTTACGACGCCGTCGCACAAGATTATTTCACTATGAGAGCCGCGTTGGTCACTACGGTGCAATACTATCCAGGTTGCGGGTATATCTCGGGGCAGGTTATCCAAGGATTCTGCGCATGCGTTAGGTGCATGGATAACACAAGCTATCTGCAACTAGAGAAAGATCCAGGGTCATCGAAAACCGTGTTCATGGCGCACCGGAGGTGGCTCGGCAAGAATGATCCATGGAGAAAACGTGGAGACATGTTCGATGGCAAATCAGAGACCCGAGGAATCCCAGAGCGTAGGAGCAGCGAAGAAGTGGAAGAGTTGCTGAAAAACTGGAAAGATTGTCCTAAGCCTGGAAAGAAGCGAAAGAGGCAGCAACAAAACAAGCCGCTGATGAAGGTATGGAAAACAAGGTCTGTTTTCTGGGAGTTGCCATACTGGAAGTTTCTCCGCACGCCTCATAGCCTCGACATCATGCATATCATGAAAAACGTGTGCGAGAGTCCGGTCGCCACCATAATCAACATGCCAGATAGGATGAAAGATGGTCCGAAAGCAAGGCACGACCTGATATGCTTGGGTATCCGAAAGGAGCTTCACGGAGGACGCACTACTCCTGATGATCAGGAAGATGACGATGATCATGAGTCGGAGACGACACAAGGTCGTCGAAAGTGTAAAATGTTCAAGAAGAACGAATATTACTGCCCACCTTCTTGCTTCACTCTAAGCCAGGATGAGATCAAACAGTTTTTCAAGTGCCTTCTAGGAGTCAAATTTCCTTACGGCTATGCGGGCAAGATAAGCAGATACCTAGACGAGGCGAGAGGTTCGATGGCATGAAGTCTCACGACTGTGCCGTGCTAATGACGCAGGTACTTCCGGTCGCACTAAGAGGGATAATGGACGAGCACGTCCGTGAAACGTTATTTGGCCTATGCAAGTTTTTCGACGTCATCTCTAGGAAGTCGATTGGCGTGAATCAGCTCGGGAGGCTACAGGAGGAGATCTTGGTGATACTATGTGAGCTTGAGGTCTACTTCCCACCCGCATTCTTCGACATTATGGTGCATCTGCTGGTCCATGTCGTGGAGGACATCGTACAACTCGGGCCGATGTTCCTCCGCAGCATGATGGTGTTCGAAAGGATGAACGGACACATCAAAGGATACGTTCGCAACAGGTCCCGTCCAGATGGAAGCATAGCCAAGGGCTTTCTGGCTGAAGAGTGCATCTCTTTCTGCACGAATTATCTAGACATCGAGAACCCTATCGGTCTTCCCGTCAACAGGCACCTTGGCAAGCTCGACGGATCTGGTCACCAAGAGGGTCATCGCATACTGCATGCAGACTTCGATTTTTGACGCGCAGACTTTGATCGAGCAAACCTTGTCGCGCTACAGCATTTAGAACTGGTCGATCCTTGGGTACAGAAACACAAAAGTTTAATCGAGAAGAAGTACAGTGACCGGGGCATATAGAGGACGCAGGGAGAAATAATCAAAGAGCACAACTCAGATTTCACACGTTGGTTTAGGCAGATGCTCCTTGATAATCCCCC
This sequence comes from Avena longiglumis, assembly GCA_030063025.1. Classification (NCBI taxonomy): domain Eukaryota; kingdom Viridiplantae; phylum Streptophyta; class Magnoliopsida; order Poales; family Poaceae; genus Avena; species Avena longiglumis. The sequence continues at coordinate 538,025,365 of CP125973.1, forward strand.
ACGATCGCATTCTTCTGACACGGAAAAGATCATATTCACCTTGTCGCAGGGACCGATGCAAAACCTGGTGACCTATCAGGCGTATGATATCAACGGCTACACATTCTACATGGAGGAAAAGGACAACAAGTGTGATTATCAGAACTCAGGCGTAACATCGGAATTCTACACCGATGACAACGTGAAGGAAAGATTCTACGAAAGAATCGAGGAGATCTGGGAGCTCGACTACTGTGGAGAAAAGGTGCTGATGTTCCGTGTCAGATGGGCAAAGAGCGTCGAAAGAGAAGACCGGTATTTCACAACCATGGTTATTCCCGAAGCAGCCAAATCCAAGGCCGCCGGTGCAAACGTGGCCGCGAAAAATGAACCGTGGGTACTGGCTACCAAAGTGGACCAATGTTTTTTCATTACTGACCCGACAAAGCCTAGCCGTGTTGTCGTGAGGAGAGGAAAAAGAAACATCATCGGAATGGATGGAGTCGCCAACGAGCGAGACTTCGACCAGTACGGCGATACAAAGATTGAAGATGACGATGACTACGATGCAGCAACATACATCACAAGAAGAAAAAGGACAACCCTGCCCAAAAAAGGTAGCCTGTTCGAAAGAAGAAACATTAAAGTGAAGGGGCTAAATTATTCAACCGCGACAAAGAAGGGAAAAAAGATTGTAAAACGCTAGCTCAAAAAATATTGTAAAACGCGTGGTCGAAAAAGATTGTAATATTCATGGACAAATTATTATGAAATTTAGTTATACTTTGAATCATATTTGTAACACTTTTATGACATATATCACCACTTTTGGGCATTTTTGGAATATTTAAAAGTATTTTAAAAACAAAACAAAACTTGTATGGCATATATCACCACTTTTGGGCATTTTTTGGAACATTTAAAAGTATTTTTAAAATAAAAATAAAAAAGTGGAGCACCAGGATTCAAACCTGGGTGCTCATAGTTTAGAATAGAGCTAAGGGGCAGAACCAGTGGGATAAGAGAGTACTAGTGTTAACTAGTGGGGTGGCCGCCCTCTTATCTGATAGTCCAACCCACATAGGCGTAACGCACCCTGGCCAAGTGCGCTATCCGTTAGCGCACTTGGCTGTGGCCACGCCTATGTGGGTTGGACTAGTCAACCGCGCGTGCCACGTCCGCCTCTCTCATCCCCGCATCTCACAGACACCGCCACCGCCGCACTGCGCTCTCGATCTGCCACCGCCGCACTGCGCTCTCGATCCGCCACCGCCGTGCTGCGCTCTCGAGGAGGAGGAGGCCCGCGCCGCTGTCGATCCGTGGAGCAGGAGGAGGACCGCGCCGCTTGTGGAGGAGGAGGATCTCGCGCCGCTCGAGGAGGTGGAGGCCTCCGTCGTCCGCCCGTCGTTCGCCCGTCAGAGGTGAGCATCGCCCCTCCCCTGTCTCTCCCTCTCTCCCTCTCTCCCCCTCTGTTCCTCTCTCTCCCTCTCTCTCCCTCTGTCCCTCTCTCTCCCTCTGTATGGTGGCCTCGGACACGCCGGAGTGGATGTCTGAGCTCGCACAGCCTTTCCAGCATGCTTTGTAGACGGTGATGCGCGCGGTAGGGGCAATGCCGACGGCTCTGCCTTTAGCGTAGTCGACATGGATGCACACATGCCGAATCTATCCAACCCAAGTTGGGACTTGGTGGCCGCGTAGTGGACAGGGAAGGAAGGAAGGAAGTTAGGGTTCATGGTCTCCAGCAGTAGCATGATTCATCTCTGTTACCATTACCAGAGACTAGGAGTATGAACTAGTAATTGAATTCTTCAATAACATAATGACAAACTTTCTTGCAGTAACTCACAACTCCCAGGTTCTGTTACCATTACCAGTACAACACAAATAGTAGCATGATGGAATTAGCAACCCACCTGAATGTAGTAATTGCAAAATGTAAGCAATACACTGCTAGCATACATCTCACAAGTACAGCCTTACAGAGCTTTTAGGAACTTGGCAAGTACTATTCCAGAATTTAAATAAAATGAACAGTCATATCAACAAGGCGAGGTATCTAAGCAGTAACATGTGCCTATATCAGGGAACAGCTGGAGGGCACGTATCGGCATCCAAGCAAGGAAAAACTATGTACATTTCAGAACAGATGTCTGATAGGAAGCAAGGAATAAAAAACTAGAATAATAAGATACAATGATTATTGGCATGATACCATTATATCCTCATTTGTTTTAGTAGTGCATATTTAATTTGATCACTTCCCAAGTCCCAACCATGGTAAATAAATCTTCAACTATAACTGACACCATCAGGGTAAAATATATGTGGTATGACTGGATAATTTCCAGGAAGGTTGACTACTGTACACAGCAAAACTTTCAGCATTGTGTGTAGTACTTTTTTAGAACACAGCAGTAAAGTGGTGATTACATTATGCATTTGTATTGGGTGATGAGCACATGCTCACCAGTATTTCTTGAAATCACTGCAAGTTCAAATGGTGTCTGAATCATGGCTGTTGATATGAAAAGTAGTTTCAGTCCACTGTGCATACAAGAATATGTTGGTCATATTCACATATGATATGATGATATCAAGGTTTAGTGTAGCTTGGTTGATAGAAAATTTAGTGTAGCTTGGTTGACAAGGTCAAGAGTAAGCTTGGTTCATAGCTTAGGGTTCAGAGTAAGCTTGGTAGATAGCTTAGGGTTCAGTAGCAAGGGTTGAGTAAGCTTAGGGTTCAGTCATAGCAAGGTTCAGAGTAGCAAGGTTCAGATCAGTAGCAATTTGATTCAACAACTAGCTGAATTAAGGTGCTAATAAACATTTCAATTGGAAACTCTCCCACTGTTTTTCCCAAAAAAAGCTAGATTGGTGCTCAGTGAATCCAGATGATATGAAATGCCCATTGCTTGATGTGGCTGGGCATGTTGATGCATTCTTAACCAATGTGTTTTCTACCTAGATGTTTTTGTGGTGAGTTTTTATGAATCACTCAATGTACTGATTTTTATTGCTTTATACATAAGATAAAAACCTGAACATCTGAACTCCATTGCATTTACAAGGCCATTGCGATGTACTGGTTGTGTTGGCCATTTATGTGCTGGCTGTGTTGGCCAGATTATCCTATGTGACCAGATTATGTGCTGGCTGTGTTGGCCATTTATTGTGTGCTGGTTGTGCTGGCTATGATGGCCATTTATTGTGTGCTAGCTATGCTGGCCATATATATGCAGGTTCTTGTATGAAATGAGTCCCGATTTTTGCCGGGATGTTGATTAACTTCCGTTTCGGCAGAAATCGGGCACTCCTAGTTTAATAAAATTAGCAAAGGTCATGCCGGATTTTTCCGTGCATTTAACCAATTATTTGTTTTTTATTAGTGCAAAGATGTGTGACAACGACGAGGCTGGATGTTCTAAGCGCATCAGCGCTGAAGGAGAACTTAGACCTCCGAATAAACAATTGACATTCTGGGAGGCGACCCAGCGGCTACAAGACGATGAAGAATACCATACTTCGGAGAGCGAGGATGATGAGATGGGAGACACGGAGGATGAAGCCGAAGGAACGGCGGACGATGAAACCACTAATGGCGGCGAGGGCACAGGGAGTGGTAGCAACCCTCCTAAGAAGAAGAAGAAGAAGAAGAAGAAGAAGAAGAAGAAGCCGAAGGACCGGCGCCCGAACACGGTCGGCATGGTCAGGGAGGAAATTACCGAAGTGAGCCCATCAGGGGTTCCTTTGGAGCCCGACCTTGTCGTCAAAGGGTACGGTGGGAAAGTGGCGGCGATCACCCGGACAACCATCTCGATCAACACCGAGAATCTCCGGCATAAAGATAATGGCCACTTGCGCACACTCCTCTTCGAGAAGCTGCACGCAAGATACAAGTTCCCCGCTAAGTATCAGAACAAAAATTATCATGGGAACAAAGTAAACAAATCCGCCCTCACAAAGATGAGAACCGCCCTGGCCAGCTGGAGAACACGGATAAAGAAGAAGATCTATAAAGAAGGCAAAAGTCTCGAGGAGATCTAGAAGATTGACCCGCAGATCACCGAAGATCAGTTCCGGGAGTTCAAGGAGAGGTGTGAATCCGAAAGAGCCCTGGCCAATAGTAATCGGGGAAAGGTGCTGCAGGCGATGAATATAGGTCATCACCATCTCGGATCAGGTGGATACAGAACCGCGGAGGCCAAATGGAATAAGGAGGACGAAGAGTATAGATCCAAGGGGATAGAAAACCCCTTTGCTAAATTCGAACCCGAGCAGGTTCGAAACTTCATCAGGGCCCGTTACCATGTGGACCCAAAAACCAAACAACTCACACCGGATCCTGCGGTGAAGGAATTCGAGGAAATTGTCGTAAGTATAATCTAATTAACGCGGATCAACTTGATTGCAATCTAATCGATGATCTAAATAATTCACTGTTACTTCTTCTGCAGGAGTAGGAAATTGTTGCTATCCGGTTACGAAGAAGCCGTCGTCGGCTGGCCATCTGGCCGGCCTCGGGGGTAAGAATTGGGTGGATCATTTTGGTCCACCGCCGAGGACGGATGTGGCGGCGTCGGGAAGGAGCGAGGAGGAAAACCGCGAGGTTCAAGAACTTAAGGCACAAGTGGCGTCGATCCCGCAGATCGTCCAAGACAACCTGGCAATCACCCTCACGTCCTTCCTGCCTACCTTGGTGGAGTCAATAGCGAACTAGAGTGCGGGTGGTCGAGTAGGGCCGTGCCCGATTCCAAGCATGGTCACCAGCCACTCGAACAACGCGGCGCCGACGAATCAGGCGAACTACGTGTTCGTGACTCCGCCCGCTAGCACCGAGGCGCTGCAAGTGTTGGTGACTCCCCCTGCCATCACCGCGGCGCCAGAGTACATGTTGGTGCCCCCTGCCATCGTCGCGGTGGCACCAGAGCTCCAAGCACCCGTCGGTAGGGAGAATACACCGGCGGCCAGCATCGCGCCATCAAGCAGCCCTTCCGTCTCTTGCACGCCCGTCGCCGTATGCGGTGCGTCGACATTAGCCGATCTCGACGCCATCACGGTAAACAAATTGCTTTAATTACCGCCTTTCATGCCATCTATTACTCTTATGGCATCTCTGATGACGCCGTACATGTTTTCCGCAGACGGATGTTCCTTGCACTCTCTTATGCTACGTGAACAACGAGCTGAGGGATGTTGCCAAGGGTACCATCGTTCAACCCTTGCAGCGCATGTTCCACTCAAGGCCGATGTCAGATAGCGTGCACAAGGTTAAAATTAGTCGGTTGCTAAGGGGCTGCGACGACCTGGAACCTCCCATTCAACCACCAGGAGCGGATGAAGAAGAGCCGTCGTCTCGAACTTGCTTCGCTTATTCTTGCTATGGCCAAAGAGCATGATCCGTTTGGGGACGGCGGGGCCATCACGCCACAGACAACAAGACACCGTCGTGTTGCCGACAAGCGGTGGCAAGGCCCTTACCGCCCTCATCACCTCCACGCGGTGGGTCGGATGATCATGTTGATGATATCCACATGGCGCAGGATCCGCCGAGGACCATTTAAGACCGGAATGATCACTTCTTTAGCACTCGGTTGGCAACGAAGAAGACCTAGCTGGTGGCCCCAGAGAAAGCCACTATCACCAAGCGCCTGCTTGGTTCTCGTGAGACGCCCAACTTGCGCTTTACAGAGCCACCGATACAACCAACCGCCCTTTATTCTAAGCCCGACACACTACATAGGGCGGCCGGTTCTCGATTGTGGTGCGCCCGCTCTCCAAAAGGAAAAAGGGCAGGAAAAGAAAATCTAGCAGCTCGAGCCAGCCGGTGGCGTCAACAATCGAATCCGATCAGGTTTCGGATGGGCCACCAAGACCCGAGGGTATTATGTGGAGGATTCATGTGGCGGTGAGACCACGCTACCTAAGAATTTGCGGAAGCTCGCCTCGGAACTGCAGAGTGTGCATGACGGCGTTCGACGATAGAGACGCTTCTATCGGAGAAAGATCCCTCACCCGGTATTCGTGGTTAAGGTGCCACCAGGCTTGGGCTTTCGACAATGCCTCATGGATCTGTTCTTCCTGCGGTTCGACGACATCTTCAATATGTTCCACCTATACCCACTGCACTATACCATGGTCCGTCTGTTTTCTCTCAGCCTGGCCATGCAGATCATTAGAGAGAACACACCAGGCATCGCTATAGTGGACCCCTACTACATGCGTGACGGCTGCTTGGATTCCCCCGCCGAACGACGTATCATGTCCTCATACCTAAAAAGAATCCTCGTGGCGAACAAGACAAAGGAATACATTCTCGTGCCTTACTTTCCTGATTAAGTCGTTATTCACTCGCCACCGTCGATTGGCTTTATTAGATCATCATCATTCTTTTTCCAACACATTCCATTTGAATTTTTTGCGCAGAGATGAACACTGCACGCTCATCTCCTTATCGCCGAAGCATTCCCATGCCATGTATTTCGACTCGGGGAGTCTAGAAAAAAATAAAAACTACGACAAGATCAAGGAAGTTCTGGATGATGCTCTCACTGGCTTTGCCTCGACGGAAGGCACCACCTTCGTGCGTACGAAGGTCAAGTTCGGCAGGCACGTCTTCAACCACGTAACGGAGTTCCCCTGCGTGAAGCAGCCGGAAAACAGTAAGAAGGAAGCCTACTACGCACTCCATCACATGAGGGCGTTCCTACTTGGCCAGCAGAATTCTACGCTGCCAGATCATCTCAAACAGTGGGCCGAAGCAAAGGCCAAGATCAATGATTCGGATATTAGACAAGAGATGTATCGCATCCAAAGCAGTTGGGGCAATCATCTTCGTGATGTCATGACTGGGGATCTTCTCGAGGAAATATCCCGAATAACCGTGACATAGAAGATCGCCTAGAGATGCAAGGTGACTATAGGAAGTTCATGACGAGACAAGGCGTCCTCCCGTTCCCTAAGCCGAGCCAGAAGGCTTGATGTTGGCCTAGTTGTAGTTATAAACTATAGATGACCTTTGTGTGTGTGTGGACAAGTGTACTTATCTTATTAGGTTTATGAATCGTCGCTTACTTATTTTGCTTATTATTATTATATATCAATCAATGCTTGGTTTTTTTTGCTTACTCTTTGGTCCTTTGCTCAATTTGGTCCTTTTTTTCCTTACTCTTTTTTCGAGAATAATGTCGATGATTGAAATGTCGTGGCACACTATATATGTGAATGTGCTACGATGGGATTGTGAGCCTTGTGATATGCACAAGTCCAGGTCTTGTGCATCCTACTTGGCTCACCGTTCCATCGTAGCATATTCCTGTGTCCAACGACCTATGTATATATATGAGGCATTCTTTTCGAGTTATTTTGTCTTTTTCGAGAATAATGCCGATGATTGAAATGTCGTGGCACACTATATATGTGAATGTGCTATGATGGGATTGTGAGCCTTGTGATATGCACAAGTCCAGATCTTATGCATCCTACTTGGCTCACGGTTCCATCATAGCATATTCCTGTGTCCAACGACCTATGTATATATATGAGGCATTCTTTTCGAGTTATTTTTTGTATTTTTGAAGAATATGACGATGATTGAAATGTCGTGGCACAATATATATGTGAATGTGCTATGACGGGATAGTTAGCCTTGTGATATGCACAAGTCCAGGAATTGTGCATCCTACTTGGTTAACTATTCCGTCATAGCATATTCCTGTGTCCAACGACCTAGCTAGTTATATATGAGGCATTCTTTTCGAGCTACTTTGGTATTTTTCGAGAATAATGCCGATGATTGAAATGTCGTGGCACACTATATATGTGAATGTGCTACGATGGGATTGTACGCCTTGTGCTATGCACAAGTCCAGGTGTTGTGCATCCTACTTGGCGTACGGTTCCATCGTAGCATATTCCTGTGTCCAACGACCTATGTATATATATGAGGCATGCTTTTTGAGTTACTTTGGTCTTTTTCGAGAATAATGCCGATGATTGAAACGCCGTGGCACATTATATGTGAATGTGCTGCGATGGGATTGTTCGCCTTGTGCTATGCACAGGTCCAGGTGTTGTGCATCCTACTTGGCGAACAGTTCCATCGTAGCATATTCCTGTGTCGAACAACCTAGTTATATATGAGGCATGCTTTTTGAGTTTGGTCTTTTTGATTTAGGAGTACTTTCTATAAGTGTATCTTCATATGCGACTTTAATTATATATGTTTTTTTTCTCAATCACCGGTTAATTATTATTGTCAACTTATAAATGACGTGGTACGTCGTGTACAAGGGACGGGTTCCGGAGTCACGATGATTGGGAAGATCGGAGACAGTGTACCGCTTTCGGCAATAGCTACAAAGGGTACAACACTATGGCAGAGGCGGAAGCTAGATACACGCGCTATCTAGCGAGAGTTAGGACAAGGAACCGGATGAAGACCTACACCTTCGTCGCGGCGGTGATCATGCTTATCTTCTTTGGTTATTTATCCCGCGTTTGTGTCTAGCTAGTTTAGATGTCTAGGCGAGCTTCCGAGCTCTAACTTGTTCGATCGACACATGTATTCGCATGTCACCAACTACTACTTTGTAACATGATCGAAACAATGTAACTTAGACTATGTATTCATGTATGACACTTATCTATATGTATTTGTTTCAATCTTGTTTTTCATATTGTGTATTTATATATATAATTGTATATCTTGTATCTGTATCTGTATATCTGCTGTAATATTGTATATAATCTGTATTGTATATAATCTGGCTCGGAAATTAAAAAAACAAAAAACACATCTGTGGCGCACATGATCCACCTTCTGTGGCGCACTACACCTAAAGCGCACTATGGAAGCTTAGTGGCGCACAAGGTAGTGCGCCATGAAGATCCTGGGTAGCGCACCTGCCCAAACTTCGTGGCGCACTAGCGGTGCGCTACGCCTGTCTACACAACCGTGGCGCATCAGAAGCGGCACACATGGCGCCGCTGCTAGTGCGCCATGATGATGTTTCGGTGCGCCACTAAAGGCCATTTTCCTAGTAGTGCCCGGCCCAATTCGAGAATATTGATTTTACGCTTTCCGAACCAAAATGTAAGAAAACAGGCAACGCTTGTGGCATCTTGTTAATAGGTTACTTCCGGAAAAGATATAAAACACCTCAAAGTGTAGACACAAAGAAGCAAAGTAGATACTAAACAAGCATGGAGCATCAAAATTATAGATACGCTCGACGTATCAAACGGCTTATGGAGCCGAGCGAAGAGCTACCCTCCGTCCTCTGGAGCCTACGTACAACACCGAACAGCTCAACTGGCTTCACACCTTTCTTCATGGTGCACGGAGCGGAAGCCGTACTACTTGCCGAGGTATGCCACAAGGCCCCATGGGTCGTCGCCTACAGCAAAGCCGAGTCAACAACCGCACTCGAAAATGTCGTCGACACACTCGACGAGGCACGCGACATCGCTGCGGATCGCTCAGCGGTCTACCAGTAGAGCCTCCGCAACTACCACAGTCGTCGGCTGCGCCCAAGGTCCTTCGTAGAAGGAGACCTCATCCTATGACTAAAGCAAGAGCGGCCGAAGAAGCTCGAGTCACCCTGGGAAGGACCCTACATCGTCACAGAAGTCATCCCAGGCGGCGCCTACCGCCTCATAGACATCGCATCAGGAGTCGAGTACTCCAACCCCTGGAACATCGCATGTCTGCGACACTTCTACCCCTAGATACCTCTTTACTTTCAATAAGGCTACTCAGCCGAACAATGTACCTCCTCGTTACACTATGAATAAAAACTGAGTCCCTTGGCTGAAATTTCTTTTTCTTTGCATTACTTTTCGTTATAATACGCTCGGGGGCTACGCCTCATCTCACGACTGAGAACAATGCATACAACCCGAGTAGCTGACCACGTCAGGCTAACGAAAAGGACATGCATATAACAAAGCACCACGTGCTGCTACATACAAACTTTACAAAGCGCACTACGAGCCCTCTCGAAAAATACAAGTTTTACATCAAGTTTTCTTTACAGGAACTACCTATTTTGGAGAATCACATTCGCCCGATGCTCGAAAAAATCTATTATCTCCTCAGCATGTTGCGCCACAGCAGCATAATGAGGACGCATATCCCAAAGGGTGCCATCAGGCCAAAGGGGTGTCCCAGTTGCCACCTCCGCAAGGTTGACATCACGACGATGCAGTCGAACAAGGGACAATGCGGCCTTCACCCTAGCGACTAGCTGAAGCCGCACCAACTCCTTGACATGGGCCACGTTCCGAAATTTCGCCAGCAAACCCCAAAGGTTGGAAGGTGCCTCATCCAAGGGAAACATGGCGGCCCAAGTGGACGCCAGAGAAATCCTTGCCTGCTTCAGCACCCGAGAAACCTGGTGCACGCGATCTTGCACCATCGCAAGGACGATGGCCCGATCATTGTCCATCCAGAAGAAGCAACCAGCCTACAGGTCCTGTTGCGTCAAGCAATTCATCCAAACGGCAACGTGCTCTTTTTCTTCCTTCGGAACGAGATTCACACTTGCAGAACACACACTAAGCAAAAATGTAGAGCTCCACTTGAAAGAACGGCAGTTACAAAAGACTCACATTGCAGTTGCTCGCTCATCTGCCGAAGTTCTCCCATCAAAAACTCCTCCCTGGCAGTGGCTCCCTCAGCTTTTGACTTCCACACGTCTGCGTGGCCTCGAATGCCAAGGATACCCTTCTCCAGGCTGCGGACACGGTCGCGAAGAAAAACCAGCTGTGACGCATCATCCAAGGATGGACGCGGCTCAGGAGTACCCGGAGTGACAATGGGAACCTCACCCGAAGGACCCTAGAGACAAGCAAATCAAGACATGAACATCACAAACATCTCTGGCAATAGCTCGAGATATAAATTTATATACATCAAAGCCACCTCGTGGCATAAGTTGGGATTGTTCATCAGCAAAGATTACATTACAAAATCAAAAGGGTAAACTATCCTAGCTACAACACTTGGGCCTAGGCACCCCGCATCCGGAGTGGCCTCAGAGCCAGATTGCCTGCTCTTGGACTCCTCCTGTTGCTTTGTTGCATACTCCGCCAGCAGATCAATGAGTTTCGTCCCATAACGCTTACAGCGAGAGGCGAAGAGGGTGAACGCTACCTCTGAGCCATCTACAGCCGTCGGCATCTGAGAGGTTATGTGCGGCAGGTCCAGCTCCGCTCCGGACGCCATCGCCATTGCCAACCCCATGGAGGCGCCGATGCCCTTCTGCTTGCGCTTGTACGCCCTCGGAGCGTCCTCCGAAAGATCATCCTCAAGAGCGTCGACATCCTCAAGAGCAGCGCCCTTGGGGACGACCTCCTTGTAGAAGCGTCGGAGAACTTCTTTGGCCTTCGCCAAGGAGCCAGCAGTAGTGCCACAACAATCTTCGATTGATGTGGTGGCATCGGCCAGAGCATCTCCATGCTCCATCACACCACGATCAAACGTGATGCCTGAAGCATCTAAAGCAAACAAGAAAGACACTCAAATAAGAACAAGGAAAGACTCAGTCGAAAAACAAGAGACCCAAAGAGTCAAGTGAAAACTCACCAGACAAGGCTTTGGTTGCAGCCATGATGGCTTAGTTGATGTGGAGCCTGTTGGGAACCTCAAGACCAAGGTGTGAAGCAGCAAGAAGCAAGTCTTCCCTCAGTAGAGACCGAGGTTATCGAACCAGAAGGATGAAGGAAATATCACACAGGTGTTGCAAGCAACGCGGAGACCTGCACAACACAAACTCAAGACTTTGCCCCAACGAACGTGAGGTTGTCAAGATCACCAGTTTATTGTAACAAAGGATTAAACGTATGGTGTGGAAGGTAATGGTTTGTAGCAAGTAAACAAGTAACAGCGGAAGGTGTATCAATGGTAAAGATTGGACCGGGGTCCATAGTTCACTATAGGTGCTCTCCTTAGATAAACAACATGTCATGAAGGGTAAACAAATTACAGCCGGGCAATTGACAGGAACTGAGCAAGGCATAACAATGCAATTACTAGTCAGAAAGATCCTATGAGATTCTATTGGGCAATACAACAAGATTCATAGACCGCCATCCAACTGCATCTATGACTAGAAGTCCACCTTTAGGTTATCATCCGAACCCCCTCCAGTATTAAGTTGCAAGCATAACCGCTTTAAGCAAAGGGTTTAAGTTAAACAGTCCACATGTTCCATGAACAAGAGACCGTTGTTTTCTCCCTAGTAGCAACAAAGACATCTACAAATCAAGAGATTATTGTCACTTCCCTTGGAAACTAGAGGCATGAACCCACTATCGAGCATAAATACCCCCTCTTGGAGTCACTAGCAACTACTTGGCCAAGATAGCTACTAACAACGGAGAGCATGCAAGATCACAAACAACACAGACATGATAGAATCATAAAGACAAAACCATTAATCAAACCAACATAATAATCTCAATATCCATAGGATCCCCGCAAACACAACATGCATGATTACAAATAGATTAGATCTTGATCATGAACGGAGCTCACAAGATCTATACATGAAAGAACAAAGGAGAAGATACAACCATCTAGCTATTACATGGACACATAGTCCAAGGTGGAACTACTCAGCATCATACCGGAGAGAAGGCCTTCGGGATGATCTCCCCTCCGGCAGGGTGCCGGGAAGATCTTCAGACCCCCCCCCCCCCGATCTAGGGACGATGGTGGCGGCGGCTACAGATGGTTTCGTGGAGATTTGATCGGGTACTTAGGGTTTCTGCTTCGGGGCTTCTTATAGGCGAAGGGGGAGGTCGAGGCGGCGGCCAGGGGCCCCACACCCCTCCTAGGAGCGGGGCAGGGCCCACCCGCTCCTAGGGTGGGTCTGGCCCCCCTGGCTGTCCTCTCCGGCTCCCCTTTAGGCTTATTGTTCCCCACAGAAAGTAATTGACTTTGACTTTTGTCCAATACAATTCTAAGAATATTTCTTTACTAACTTTTATAAAACCAAAAACAGCAGAAAACAGGCATCTGGCACCGTTGCAACTTGTTAGTAGGTTAGTACCAGAAAACATGTAAAAAGCACCTCAAAGTGTAGACAAGCAAAGCAAAGTAGATACTAAACAAGCATGGAGCATCAAAAATTATAGATACGTTTCCGACGTATCAACATCCCCAAGCTTAACTCCTGCTCGTCCTCGAGTAGGTAAGTAATAAAAAGAATAATTTTTTAGGTGACATGCACCCTCACAATAAAGATCCAACCATTTGCAAGCATTGAAAACTAGGATCAAAGAACTCTAAACATGTGCATGAAAGATGGAGTTCTAACAATAGGACATAGTAACTATGCATGCAACATGACAAGCTACAAACAAAGATCATGAATAACATGCATTGAAAAACGTTTGTTTGTTTCACATACAGAAAACACAGCATAGTGGCAATCAGCTTGTCCCTCATAGAGTAGCAATATAGATGCATAGGACACCTTCAAAGTTCACAAGGATGACTAGAAACAAATAGCACAAGAACAAGTAATATCAAAATATGCATCAATTATTAAGCTTTGGAACACTTCACACATAATGGCAACTATGCTCTCTTAATGGTGCCCAAAGGTAGAAGGTGGAGACTCAATAATGGTGGAAGAAAGGCCTTTTTGTAAAGGAAGCAGGAATTACAAGTTTCAAAAAAAGAGCTTCCAAAAAATATGGTACTTGTTTGGTTTCAGCCCTCATTGCCCCTATCATAAGCATCTTGAAGTGGTTAGGGTTAAAGTGGCAAAGATGGAGTATATGCTTGACGAAGTATAAGTTGGCAATCTCAAGTCCCTTGAATACGAGGGCCACACCTCATGCATACTCAACTTTAGGTCCAGGTTCATGAGGGCTTATTAGGGGCAAAGAATATAAAGTGTGCCATCAAGTTCGTGAGGGCTTTAATCACTAAGTTTTCACATAACAAAATAGTTTTTTAATTGGAAGATAGTTGAAAACAAGAATATACTTGGAATGGTGTAACACACCATGCATAGGAGTTTATAGTAGACACTTTGGAATAACTTGGTTTCTTGGAAGTTGGAAGCATGAGTAGAACTTACTCATAAAAGTGGAGGCTAGCAAAAGACTGGAAGCAATCAACTAAGAGAGCATAATGGCCATAATCATGCAGTGCAACAAAGCATACTAATCAAAGCAAAGAGTGGTACTATTAGTCAAGAACTAAATGATCATAGAGGATAATGGTGACTTTTCATAGTCATAACATGGTGTGAGCATGTGCCAAGTCAACCCAAGCAAAACATCAAAGGAGAATACCACAATAATATGCTTTTGCATGCTAAAACAACGCATAATTTCTTCAAGGCACACTAAGCAATCCAAATTGTTTGGATCAAGACATGCTACAACAATAATCACTAAGCATAAGGTCAAAACAACACCTAGCATGTCATGCTAAAGTCTAAGTCATAGTCAATGCAAGCTCCTCTTGCACTTCAAGCAAGAACTTACTACTCCTTTCCAACACCAAGCAACTTATTTGCAAAACAACACAGCGAGAACGGGGGTCCAAACTTCTTTGTTCAAGCAAACTAAACAACCTAATCAAATCAAATGAAAACTAAGACGCTCCAAGAACAACACAACTGTGCATGAAACAATAAAAACGAAGTGTCTAGATAAACCTGAGATTTTTATTGATGAAGAAGGGGATGCCCAAGGCATCCCCAAGCTTTTACGCTTGTACCTCTTGGATATTTCTTGGGGTGACACCATTGTGGCATCCCCAAGCTTGAGCCTTTGTCCATTCTTCATCTCATTGCATCATTCTCTCTTTACACCTGAAATTTTTCCTCCATACAAAACTTCACTCAATCTTCATTAGCAACATTAGTGTATTCAAAAGATATTAGACCTCTGGCAAAGCTTTGGAACAGCAAGGTTTTTCACTAAAAACACACGCTACTGTAGTAACTCCTTAAAAAATCTCAATTCACCAAAAGAGAACTCAAAAAGGAAACAATAAGAAGCAAATGCAAATATTGGCGGAAATCTGTCAAAACAGACCAGCAGGTAGAAACCGATTTTTTTTCGAACGTCTTCTGTTGCTCAAATCAAAAAGTGTTGAACTAACGAAAGTTAGCTAACATACTGGAGGATTTATTCGTAAATTGTGAGCTCAATCCGAGCTACATAGACTCCTCACGAATTTTTTTGGTAGAGGATGTAAATCTGTTTTGAATAGCAACTCTCCAAATCTTACTTCCCTCTCATTAGAGGTCATTCTTGGCACAAAAAGCAAACAAAAAGGATAAGAAGAGGTCATTACTGAAGTAATAACTTTCAAGACTCAAGGAAACTCTTGGTTTATCTCCCAACAAGTACTTTTCTTTAATGCCATTAAGTTAGGCACAAGAAGCAAGAAGAATCAAGTATTTTCAAATGAAGAAGCATTAACATCAAATCTTGCTTTCAAAGGAGGAGCAAAAAGCAACCTCTCTCTCCTCATAGGGAAGTGTCCAATACCTTTCTTGAATGTAAAATGATATTTAATGGTGCCTTCTTTCATATCAATGATAGCACCAACTGTTCTAAGAAAAGGTCTTCCCAAAGTAATAGGGCAAGAAGCATTGTATTTAACATCCAAAACATAGAAATCAATAGGATGGTGGCAAATCAAGCATTTCATAAATCTTCCTAGGCATAATATAGACACTAGAACCAAGATCACATGAAGCTTTGAGATCAAAGTCATTCACTTGCATATTAATAATGGGTTCCCAACTATCTTCTACTTTCCTAGGAATAGAAGCTTTGTGTTTTAGCTTCTCTTCCTTAATTTTCACAAGAGCATCTGTAATATGTTTAGTGAAGGCAACATGCATATCACTAGCATCGGGACTTCTAGCAAGCTTTTGCAAGAACATAATCACTTCAGAAATATTGCAACCATCTATATCAAAGTCAAACTTAGCATCACTAGTAGTAGGCCCAATAGGCTTAGGCATAGTAGGAGGAGGAATAGGGACTACTTGTGGTTTAGTGGTGATGGTGCACACACTATTGTTTCTATCAATTTCAGCTTCCCTTTCCCACCTAGCATGAAGTTGAGCTAACATCCTAACGTTTGCATCAATAGTAACATGTATGGCATGAGCAGTAGCAAAGGTGTTTTCCATAGTTTCAGGTTTAGCAGCCATTTTATTAATCAAAGAGGACTGAGCTTCAGACAAAGAGGATATATTTTTCTCAACAGTTAAAATCTTTGCCTCTATAGTCTTATTGAAAGTGGTTTGTTTACTAATAAAGTCCTTGAGCATGACTTCAAGTTCAGAGGGGGCACTTCTAGCATTAATGTAAGAACTTCCATAGGAATTGCCATTATTAGGAGGATAAGGCCTATAATTGTTGTTGCTACAAAAATTATTCCTATAGGCATTATTGTTGAAATTGTTGTTTCTAATGAAGTTCACATCAACTTTCTATTCTTAAGCAACCAAAGAGGCTAAGGTAACACTATTAGGATCTAGAGGAGCTTTCCCATTAACAAGCATAGCCATAATAACATCAATCTTATCAATCAAAGAGGAAGTTTCCTCAACAGAATTTACTTTCTTACATGTGGAGCTCTCTCATAATGCCATTAGAGTAGTTAACCATCATATTATCAGGGAGCCTTATTGCAGCACCCAAAGTGAGGCCCATAAAAGTACCTCCAGCAGCTAAATCCAACAAATTTTTGAGGAGAAGTTCAAACCTGCATAAAAAGTCTGGATAATCATCCAAGCAGTGAGTCCATGAGTAGGGAAATTCTTAACCAAAGATTTCATTCTTTCCCAAGCTGGAGAAACATGTTCACTATCAAGTTGTTTAAATTTCATATTGTCACTTCTCATAGATATAATCTTAGCAGGAGGATAGTACTTTCCAATAAAATCATCTTTGCACTTAGTCCAAGAATCAATACTATTTTTAGGCAAAGAAAGCAACCATTCTTTGGCTATCCCTCTTAAGGAGAAAGGAAAAATATTGAGCTTAATAATATCTCCATCTACATCCTTATACTTTTGCATCTCACAAAGTTCAACAAATCTATTGAGATGGGTAGCAGGATCATCAGAACCAGCACCGGAAAATTGCTCTCTCATCACAAGATTCAATAACAGGCTTAATTTCATAAAAGGTAGCATCAGGAGCAAGTGGAGCAATAGGAGTGCTTAGGAAATCATTGTTGTTGGTGCTAGTGAAGTCACACAACTTGGTGTTCTCAGCAGAGTTCATTTTGGCAAACGTGGGCAAGCCAAAAATAGCAGCAGCAACTAGAGTAGGAACTAATTTTTTGTGTTTTTGAATAAAGCAAGAAAACCAAACTAGACTAATGTTTTGGGGGGGTTTTGGAAAGAGGCAAACAAAATAAAGAAAAGAAACAAAGCAAACTAAAAAACAAAGTAAAGAGAAAGGAAGTGAAGGACTCCCCTAGTGAAGACGTCCTTAGCCTCCCAGGCAACAGCGCCAGAAAACTTGTTGATGGCTCAGTTGATGTGGAGCCTGTTGTGAACCCCAAGAGCAAGGTGTGAAGCAGAAAGCATCAAGTCTTACCTCAATAGAGACCGAGGTTATCGAACCAGAAGGAGGAAGGAAACGTCACACAGGTGTTGCAAGCAACGCGGAGACCTGCACAACACAAACTCAAGACTTTGCCCCAACGAACAGTGAGGTTGTCAAGCTCACCGGTTTGCTGTAACAAAAGATTAAACGTATGGTGTGGAAGGTAATGGTTTGCAGCAAGTAAACAAGTAACAGTGGAAGATGTATCAATGGTAAATATTGGACCGAGGTCCATAGTTCACTAGAGGTGCTCTCCTTAGATAAACCACATGGCATGAAGGGTAAACAAATTACAGCAGGGCAATTGACAGGAACTGGGCAAGGCATAACAATGCAATTACTAGTCAGAAAGATCCTATGAGATTCGATTGGGCAATACAACAAGATACATAGACCGCCATCCAACTGCATCTATGACTAGAAGTCCACCTTCATGTTATCATCCGAACCCCCGCCATTATTAAGTTGCAAGTAACAGACAACTGCTTTAAGAAAAGTGTGTAAGGTAAATAGTCCACATGTTCCATGAACAAGAGACCGTTGTTTTCTCCCTAGTAGCAACAGCACATCTACAACCGAAGAGATTATTGTCACTTCCCTTGGAAACTAGAGGCATGAACCCACTATCGAGCATAAATACACCCTCTTGGAGTCACTAGCAACTACTTGGCCAAGATAGCTACTAACAACAGAGAGCATGCAAGATCACAAACACCACATACATGATAGAATCATAAAGACAAAACCATTAATCAAACCAACATAATAATCTCAATATCCATTGGATCCCCGCAAACACAACATGCATGATTACAAATAGATTAGATCTTGATCATGAACGGATCTCACAAGATCTATACATGAAAGCACAAAGGAGGAGATACAACCATCTAGCTACTACATGGGCCCATAGTACAAGGTGGAACTACTCACTCATCATACCGGAGAGAAGGCTGCAGGATGATTTCCCCTCCGGCAGGGTGCCGGGAAGAACTTCAGATCCCCCCCTGATCTAGGGACGATGGTGGCGGCGACTACAGACGGTTTCGTGGAGATTTGATCGGGTACTTAGGGTTTCTGCATCGGGGGATTCTTATAGGAGAATGGGGAGGCCAAGGCGGCGGCTAGGGGCCCCACACCCCTCCCAGGCGCGGGGCAGGGCCCACCCGCGCCTAGGGTGGGTTTGACCCCCCTGGCCAGCCTCTGCGCTCCTCCGGACTTCTTGTTCCCCACGAAAAGTAATTGACTTTGACGTTTGTCCCGTCCAATTCCGAGAATATTTCTTTACTAACTTTTCTGAAACCAAAAATAGCAGAAAACAGGCATCTGACACTGTTGCAACTTGTTAGTAGTTTAGTACCAGAAAACTTGTAAAAAGCACCTCAAAGTGTAGACAAGCAAAGCAAAGTAGATACTAAACAAGCATGGAGCATCAAAAATTATAGATACGTTTCCAACGTATCAAGCCATAAGCCTATCCGCCATCTCCTTCTCGCGAGCAGTCGCCACAGAAGTAAGCTGCTCCTCGTGATCCACAGCCTCCTTTCGCAGGCGCTCCTGGGCTTCAGCAGCGTCAGCTACTTCCTTCTGCAGGCGCTCCTTCGCCTCCGCAGCATCTGCAGCTTTCTTCTCCGCTCGACCAAGGCTCTTTTCGAGAGCATCAAGCCGTCGGAGAGCTGCATTGTTTTCATCTTCAAACATCAAGAACCAAATGATCAACAGAAGCAAAGCCCAAAGGGACAGTCAAACTACAAATGATCTACACAGTCACCTTGAGCACTAGATGGTTCCAACAAACACCACAATTTCATAGAGACATCCAACTCCAAATATAACTCATAACAAATATTCAATCTAGCCAAAGTGCCACACACGGTATGCCCGCTTTCACTTTCACACACGTGGGGAAAAGCATAGATCTATTAAAGAATAAAGAGTATTTATGTAGACTCAAACCTAAGTGCCACCATGGCGTGCAAGCTGTCACTTTCACACACATGGGGAGAGCAGAGATCTAATGAAGCACTTGAGTAGAAAGGTAGATCTACTTGATTACAAAGATCATGACCACAAGATCATGCATAGAGAGATGAACACATAGCTACAGGTAGAGCCCTTAGCCTAGAAGGAGAACTACTCCCTCCTCATCATGGGAATCAGCAATGGTGATGGAGATAGTGGTGGAGATCGACAGAGATGGCTCCGGGGGCACTTCCCCGTCCCGGCAGGGTGCCAGAATAGAGACTTTTTGTCCCCCGAATCTCCTCTTTGGTGGCGGCGAAGTTG
The DNA here is from genome assembly GCA_030063025.1 of Avena longiglumis. Taxonomy (NCBI): domain Eukaryota; kingdom Viridiplantae; phylum Streptophyta; class Magnoliopsida; order Poales; family Poaceae; genus Avena; species Avena longiglumis. The sequence goes on from CP125973.1 coordinate 538,045,228, forward strand.
TGGAGGTTTCCGTGGATTTCTTCCTGATTCTTTAGGGTTTTCCCATCGGAGGCTTCTTATAGACGCAAGAATCAAGGTCGGTGGGGGTCTAGGGGGCCCACACCTCCTCCAGGCGTCCCTAGGGCTTGCCCTCGCCTAGGGGGTTTGGCCACCCTATGGCCCCCTCCGGTTCTGCTTCGTGGTTCCATGTTGCTCCGGGGGAAATAATAACTTTGGCTTTTGTCCCGTCCAATTCCAAGAATATTGATTTTCTGCCTTTCTGGAACCAAAAACAGAAAAAAACAGGAAACTGGCACTATGGCATCTTGTTAATAGGTTAGTTCCAGAAAAGATATAAAAACTCCTCAAAGTGTAGACAAATCAAAGCAAAGTAGATACTAAACAAGAGCATCAAAAATTATAGATACGTTTCCGATGTATCAAGCATCCCCAAGCTTAACTCCTTCTCGTCCTCGAGTAGGTAAGTGATAAAAAAAATTGAGGTGACATGCACCATCAAAACCAAGATCAAACCATTTGCAAGTATTCAAAGCTGGGAACAAAGAACTCTAAACATGTGCATGAAAGATGGAGTTCTAACAATAAGACATAGTAACTAAGCATGCAACATGAAAGGCTACAAACAAAGATCATGAATAACATGCATTGAAAAATGTTTGTTTGTTTCACATGAAGAAAACATAGCATAGTGGCAATCAACTTGTCCCTCATAGAGTAGCAATATAATGCATAGGACCTTCAAAGTTCACAAGGGTGACTAGAAACAAATAGCACAAGAACAAGTAATATCACAATATGCATCAATCAATAAGCTTTGGAACACTGCATACAGAATGACAACTATGCTCTCTTAATGGTGCCTAAAGGTATAAGGTGGAGACTGAATAATGGTGGAAGAAGGCCTTTTTGTAAAGGAAGCAGGGATTACAATTTTCAAAAAGAGCTTCCAAAAATTATGGTACTTGTTAGATTTCAGCCCTCATTGCCCCTATCATAAGCATCTTGAAGTGGTTAAGGTTAAAGTGAACAAAGATGGAGTATATGCTTGACGAAGTATAAGTTGGCAATCTCAAGTCCCTTGAATACGAGGGCCACACCTCATGCTACTCAACTTTAGTCACCTATAAGTTCTTGTCATTGTAAGTATTTGCATATCATTGAGAACCGCCAACGGGGTACCCCTTACACATGGTACATGAGCTATCCCATAACCAAAATGACAAGGCAAACAGACAATGAGCATCTCAGCAATCTTCTTATTTACCATGGGAATATGGTGCTTTTTTCTATCTTTCCTCTTTTCTCAATGTGTCTATTTTTTTATAAGAAGAATGCTTCATAGATGTCACTATGGTGATTCTGCAAGTTTCCACCATGATTAGGCATGGCTTTGGCTAGCGGCCCAGGCGTTTCTCTAACACAGGATACAAACTCCATGGACTTACAAGTTCCCTCTTTATTTCACATCGGTGACATCCATAGACAAAAGAGCATGATATCAACTAAGTACAAAGTACAAGTGCAATGTTGAAAACGTTCCCCGTGATAGCACGGTTCTACTAATTCCAACGTATAAGTGCAAGCGTATACAACATAGATGACACAATGGTTCAAGTTCATTAGGGGCAAGGAATATAAAGTGTGCCATCAAGTTTGTGAGGGCTTTAATCACTAAGTTTTCACATAACAAAAATAGTTTTTAATTGGAAGATAGCTAAAAACAATAATACACTTGCAATGGTGTAACACACCATGCATAGGAGTTTATAGTGGACACTTTGGAATAACTTGGTTTCTTGGGAGTTGGAAGCATGATTAGAGCTTACTCATACAAGTGGAGGCTAGCAAAACACTGGGAGCAACCAACTAAGAGAGCAATAATGGCCATAATCATGCAGAGCAACAAAGCATTACTAATCAAAGCATAGAGTGGTACTACAGGTCAAGTACTAAATGATCATAGAGGCTAATGGTGACTTGTCATAGTCATAACATGGTGTGAGCATGTGCCAAGTCAACCCAAACAAAGCATCAAAGGATAATACCACAATACTATGCTTTTGTATGCTAAAACAACGCATAATTCTTTCAAGGCACACTAAGAAATCCCAATTGTTTGGAACAAGACATGCTACAGCAATAATCACTAAGCATAAGGTCAAGACAACACCTAGCATGTCATGCTAAAGTCTAAGTCACAGTCAAAACAAGCTCCCTTTTCTACCACTATAAGCATGAAACTTTCTACTCTTTTCCAACACCAAACAACTTATTTGAAATAACTCACAAAGATAATAATCAATAAAGATCAGTGAGCTTGTCTCACAAATCCACAAATAAGAACTAAAAAGTTCTAAGCTGAAAGCACAAGAAAACTAAGGCTGAATGCAGTGCTAGAAAAAGAGAACACTCACAAAACAATAAGAGTGAAAACTAGAGTGTTAATCCTAGTTACAGAGACTCCTCACGAATTTTTTTGGTGGGGGACAGAAATCTGTTTCGGGACAGCAACTCCCCAAATCTTACTTCCCTCTCATTAGAGGTCATTCTTGGCACAAAAAGCAAACAAAAAGGATAAGGAGCGGTCATTACTGAAGTAATAACTTCCAAGACTCAAGAAAACTCTTGGGTTATCTCCCAACAAGTACTTTTCTTTAACACCTTTAAGTTAGGCTTGATAGTTTGAGAAGATGCTCACATAAGAAATATGAATTGAAGTAAAAGAGAGCATCAAGTAGAAAATTCAAAACACATTTAAGTCTAACCCACTTCCTATACATCGGAATCTTGTAAAGAAACAAGTCATGAAAGCACAAAGCAACAAGCATAGGAAAGCAAAACAAGTGCAACTTCAAGATTTTCAACATAAAGAGGGGAAACTTAATATTCTAAGATGCATAAAACCATGTTTCCCTCTCTCATAATAAATTTCAGTAGCAACATGAACAAAATTAACAATATAACTATCACAAGAAACATTCTTATCATGAGCCACATGGATATAATAATTATTACTCTCCACATAAGCAAAGGCATTCTTATTAATTGTAGTGGGAGCAAATTCAACAAAATAGCTATCACTATTATTCTCATCACCATAATCATCAAATATAGGAGGCATATTGTAATCACAATTAATTTTCTCCTCAATAGTAGGTGGACTCAAAATATCATACTCATCATTGTAATCATCATATATTGGAGGTTTGGTATCATCATAAGCAATACAATAGCTATCTTCCAAATCTGGGAACTAAAAAGATCATTTTCATCAAAACTAGCTTCCCCAAGCTTAGAATTTTCCATAGCAGTAGCAATAATGGTGTCCAAAGAATTCATACTAATAAAATTTCTATTAGCATGCAAAATAAAGCTCCATAGGTTTTTAATTTTCTCTTCAAACACTTCATGTCCTAACTCAAGATAGATACTATAAAGCTCTCTAATTTTTTGTTGTTTTCCGTTAAGCCTAACTAGTCAAAACAAGAAACAAACAGACAAAATTGTACAATCTAAAGGAAATAACTTCGAGCACTCACACCGGAGGATGTGAGTACCTTTTACCTTACCTCCCCGGCAACGGCGCCAGAAAAGAACTTGATGTCTACGCACTTCTATTCTTGTAGACAGTTGTTAGGCCTCCAAGTGCAGAGGTTTGTAGAACAGCAGCAAGTTTCCCTTAAGTGGATTACCCAAGGTTTATCGAACTCAGGGAGGAAGTGGTCAAAGGTATTTCTTCTCAAGCAATCCTGCAATCAAGATACAAGAAGTCTCTTGTGTACCCAACACACCCAATACACTTGTCAGGTGTATAGGTGCACTAGTTCGGTGAAGAGATAGTGAAATACAAGTGGTAACGGTGCCAGAAAAGAGCTTGACGGTGAGGTAAAGACTAAAGGAAACAAGAAGGAAGCAAGCAAACATGCAACAGATCTAGTAGCAAACGGTGTTTCAATGTTTAGAAACAAGGCCTGTGGATCATACTTTCACTACTGAACACTCTCTCATATAAATATCTTCTCTTTATGATACTACTCTTAATTACTCTCCGGTTGGACACTCTAATCATCGGTAGGGCTATAACAGCACTCCTCAAAGTCCGCCTTCCCCAATATAGATAACCCCACACAGTCACCTTGAGCACTAGATGGTTCCAACAAACACCACAATTTCATAGAGACATCCAAATCCAAATATAACTCATAACAAATATTCAATCTAGCCAAAGTGCCACATGGGGTGCACGTTGTCACTTTCACACACATGGGGAGAGCAGAGATCTAATGAAGCACTTGAGTAGCAAGGTAGATCTACTTGATTACAAAGCTCATGACCACAAGATCATGCATAGAGAGAGATGAACACATAGCTACCGGTAGAGACCTTAGCCTCGAAGGAGAACTACTCCCTCCTCATCATGAGAATCAGCAATGGTGATGGAGATGGTGGTGGAGATCGATGGAGATGGCTCCGGGGGCACTTCCCCATCCGGCAGGTGCCGAAGAGACTTTGTCTCTGAATCTCCTCTTCGATGGCGGCGGCGCTGTGGAGGTTTTCGTGGATTTCTTCTGGGTTTTTTAGGGTTTTCCCATTGGAGGCTTCTTATAGACGCAGGAATCAAGGTCGGTGGGGGTCTAGGGGGCCCACACCTCCTCCAAGCGCCCCTAGGGCTTGCCCGCGCCTAGGGGTTTGGCCACACTATGGCCCCCCTCCGGCTCTGATTCGTGGTTCTGTGTTGCTCCGGGGAAAATAATAACATTGGCTTTTGTCCCCACTACTAGGAAAACGGCTATAGATAATCAGCACATCCGTGTCTCACATGGTTGAAGTGCCCCACGGCTAAAACAGGCATGGCTCACCTGTGGGCAGTGCCCTACTAGTAACTAGAACAACCGTGGCGCACATGACTATAGTGCGCCACAGATATGTGTGGGCCAGGGCCCTATTGGCCGCACGCCAAACATCTGTAGCGCACTATAGTCATGTGCGCCACGGTTGTTAGTGTCAACCGTGGCGCACATGGGGTGGGTGCGCTACGCCCCCCCCTCTGCTGTGAAACGGCCACAAACATCTGTGGCAAGATTGCAGGCGCCACGTGTGAGTAGAACATATGTGGCGCACATGGCATAGTGCTCCACGGATGTTTCTACTCCTGGCGCACTAGGCTGCAGCGCCACGGATGTGTCGATTTTTTTAGGACAGCACTTTATGTGAACATGTGTGACCACATCCACCACCCCACACTTCACTTTCCCCTTCTTCTTCCTCCTTAGATCTAGTCGGGATCTTCTCCTTCCCACCTCAATTTTTCCACCCATTCACCATTTTTAGCATGTAAAACTTTCTTTGGATGTTACATAAGCAATAGAGGAAGGTCTCCGGTCTCTCATCTCCTTCTCCGGTCGACGCGCGCACCTCTCCTTTCAATCTTTCTCGCGATCGGTATCTCATCTCGGTAAGTTGTCCATGTAAGGATGTGTTCATGTGTATATGGATGATGTGCTCATATGTATGTAGATGATCGATGCTCATGATGTGTGTATGGAGAGGATCGATGGTCATATTGTGTGTATATGGAGAGTATCGATGATGCTCATGCATGTGTGTATGGAGAGGATAATGATATTTTCATGTGTGTATGGATCGGTCTCTCTCTCTTGTGTTTGTATGTGAACAAGTTGCCATTCGTTTTGCCAAAATGTTGATTCATTTCCATTTTGGCAAGACTTTGGCATTTCGCAAAGGTCCTAATTTTAGGATAGGTCATGCCGAAATTTTCTATCGACCATTGCATGCATGCATTCATTATGTGGTTCTAATAGACTTCAAAATTGTACCGTGCACACCGTGCAGGCAAAAATGGTCCGCATAATGAGCGAAGGAATTGTGGATAGATTTTTGAAATGTGCGACGACCGACATGATACGAAATAACAAGACAGATATAAGATGTCCATGCAGAAGATGCAAACTCAACTAGGTGATCGACCCAGATTCCGGGAATCTGCAGGCGCACCTGCTCCGCCATGGTTTCATGGATGGATACACTCGTTGGATAAGCGATGACGTAGACGATGGAGACGGTGAAGGTGGCCAACATGACGATGATCATCATCATGGCGAGAACGGGCGAGATGATGAAGAGTCTCCTGGAGATGGTGAAGATGCGGAAGCAGACCGGGATGATGATGATCTAGATGCCGGAGGAGCAAACGACGATGGAACAATGTCAGGCTGGGTGCGGGACCCTTATGTGCAAGAGCTGCTTCAAGGCATTTAGTAACGCCAGGGCTACCACTAGAGATAAAGCCAAGCTTGCGCAACTTGAGAAAGACGCGGTTACTCCATTGTATGAAGGATGCAGGCCCGATGATACCCGGTTGAATGTAACGCTCAAGGCTATGGAGATGAAGGCAAAACACAAATTGAGCGACGCAAGCTTCGACGATATGATGGCATTCTGGCACGATCGTCTCCCGGAGGGGAACACATGTCCAACTAGAATCGAGGATGCCAAGAAAATCGTCTGTCCTCTCGATCTACCGCATGTTAGATATCATGTATGCATCAACGATTGCATCATTTATCGGGGCGAGGACGCGGAGAAAACCACATGTCCGGTGTGCGGCGTGAGTTGATACAAGAAAGGGAAGAAAGCACCTCGAAAAGTGGTATGGTACTTTCCTATCACTCCTCGTCTGCAGCGCTATTTCGCGGACCCTAAGGAAGCGAAGCTCATGCGATGGCATGCGGAAAGGAAGAAGCCAGGAGATGATGATGACCCCGAAAAGGATGAGCTGTTGACGCACCCTTCGATGCTAGCTGCTGAAAGCATTGGACCTCGAATTCCCATAATTCGGTGGAGATTCGAGGAACATCAGGCTTGGTGCGAGCAAAGATGGACTCAATCCGTTCGGTAGCCAGAGCAGCACGCACATCACTTGGCCCGTGTTTGTATGGATGTACAACCTCCCTCCATGGTTGTGCATGAAGAAGAAGTACATACAAATGAGTATGCTAATTCAAGGGCTGAAACAACCTGGTACCGACATCAATCTGTATCTCGGGCTGTTGAAAGAGGAGCTAGCCATGTTATGGGAATCTGGAGGCAATACTTACGACGCCGTCGCACAAGATTATTTCACTATGAGAGCCGCGTTGGTCACTACGGTGCAAGACTATCCAGGTTGTGGGTATATCTCGGGGCAGGTTATCCAAGGATTCTGCGCATGCGTTAGGTGCATGGATAACACAAGCCTGCAACTAGAGAAAGATCCAGGGTCATCTAAAACCGTGTTCATGGCGCACCGGAGGTGGCTCGGCAAGAATGATCCATGGAGAAAACGTGGAGACATGTTTGATGGCAAATCAGAGACCCGAGGAATCCCAGAGCGTAGGAGCAGCGAAGAAGTGGAAGAGTTGCTGAAAAACTGGAAAGATTGTCCTAAGCCTGGAAAGAAGCGAAAGAGGCAGCAACAAGACAAGCCGCTAATGAAGGTATGGAAAACAAGGTCTGTTTTCTGGGAGTTGCCATACTGGAAGTTTCTCCGCACGCCTCATAGCCTCGACATCATGCATATCACGAAAAACGCATGTAGAGTCCGGTCGCCACCATAATCAACATGCCGATAGGACGAAAGATGGTCCAAAAGCAAGGCACGACTGATATGCTTGGGTATCCTAAGGAGCTTCACGGAGGACGACTACTCCTCGATGATCGTGAAGATGACGATGATCATGAGTCGGAGCGACTACACAAGGTCGCCGAAAGTGTAAAAAGTTCAAGAAGAACGAATATTACTGCCCACCTTCTTGCTTCACTCTAAGCCAGGATGAGATCAAACAGTTTTTCAAGTGCCTTCTAGGAGTCAAATTTCCTTACGGCTACGCGGGCAAGATAAGCAGATACCTAGACGAGGCGGGCGAGGTTCGATGGCATGAAGTCTCACGACTGTGCCGTGCTAATGACGCAGGTACTTCCGGTCGCACTAAGAGGGATAATGGACGAGCACGTCCGTGAAACGTTATTTGGCCTATGCAAGTTTTTCGACGTCATCTCTAGGAAGTCGATTGGCATGAATCAGCTCGGGGGGCTACAGGAGGAGATCGTGGTGATACTATGTGAGCTTGAGGTCTACTTCCCACCCGCATTCTTCGACATTATGGTGCATCTGCTGGTCCATGTCGTGGAGGACATCGTACAACTCGGGCCGATGTTCCTCCGCAGCATGATGATGTTCGAAAGGATGAACGGACACATCAAAGGATACGTTCGCAACAAGTCCCGTCCAGATGGAAGTATAGCCAAGGGCTTTCTGGCTGAAGAGTGCATCTCTTTCTGCACGAATTATCTAGACATCGAGAACCCTGTTGATCTTCCCATCAACAGGCACCTTGGCAAGCTCGACGGATCTGGTCACCGAGAGGGTCGTCGCATACTGCATGCAGACTTCGATTTTTGACGCGCAGACTTTCATCGAGCAAACCTTGTCGCGCTACAGCATTTAGAACTGGTCGATCCTTGGGTACAGAAGCACAAAAGGTTAATCGAGAAGAAGTACAGTGACCGGGGCATACAGAGGACGCAGGGAGAAATAATCAAAGACCACAACTCAGATTTCACGCGTTGGTTTAGGCAGACGCTCCTTGATAATCCCCCATGATCGCATTCTTCTGACACGGAAAAGATCATATTCACCTTGTCGCAGGGACAGATGCAAAACCTGGTGACCTATCAGGCGTATGATATCAACGGCTACACATTCTACACGGAGGAAAAGGACAACAAGTGTGATTATCAGAACTCAGGCGTAACATCGGAATTCTACACCGATGACAACGTGAAGGAAAGATTCTACGAAAGAATCGAGGAGATCTGGGAGCTCGACTACTGTGGAGAAAAGGTGCCGATGTTCCGTGTCAGATGGGCAAAGAGCGTCGAAAGAGAAGACCGGTATTTCACAACCATGGTTATTCCCGAAGCAGCCAAATCCAAGGCCGCTTGCAAACGCGTGGCGCGAAAAATGAACCGTGGGTACTAGCTACCAAAGTGGACCAATGTTTTTCATTATCGACCGACAAAGCCTAGCCGTGTTGTCGTGAGGAGAGGAAAAGAAACATCATCGGAATGGATGGAGTCGCCAACGAGCAAGACTTGACCAAGACGGCGATCCAAAGATTGAAGATGACGGCGACTACGATGCAAAGAACATACATCACAAGAAGAAAAAGGACAACCCTACCCAAAAAGGTAGCCTGCTCAAAGAAGAAACATTAAAGTGAAGGGGCTAAATTATTCAACCGCGACAAAGAAGGGAAGAAAGATTGTAAAACGCTAGCTCAAAAAATATTGTAAAACGCGTGGTCGAAAAAGATTGTAATATTCATGGACAAATTATTATGAAATTTAGTTATACTTTGAATCATATTTGTAACACTTTTATGACATATATCACCACTTTTGGGCATTTTTGGAATATTTAAAAGTATTTTAAAAACAAAACAAAACTTGTATGGCATATATCACCACTTTTGGGCATTTTTTGGAACATTTAAAAGTATTTTTAAAATAAAAATAAAAAAGTGGAGCACCAGGATTCAAACCTGGGTGCTCATAGTTTAGAATAGAGCTAAGGGGTAGAACCAGTGGGATAAGAGAGTACTAGTGTAAACTAGTGGGGTGGCCGCCCTCTTATCTGATAGTCCAACCCACATAGGCGTAGCGCACCCTGGCCAAGTGCGCTACGGTTATCTGTAGCGCACTTGGCCAGGGTGCGCTATGCCTATGTGGGTTGGACTAGTCAACCGCGCGTGCCACGTCCGCCTCTCTCATCCCCGCATCTCACAGACACCGCCACCGCCGCACTGCGCTCTCGATCCGCCACCGCCGCATTGCGCTCTCGATCCACCATCGCCGCGCTGCGCTCTCGAGGAGGAGGAGGCCCGCGCCGCTATCGATCCGTGGAGGAGGAGGAGGCCCGCGCCTCTTGTGGAGGAGGAGGATCTCGCGCCGCTCGAGGAGGTGGAGGCCGCCGTCGTCCGCCCGTCAGAGGTGAGCGTCGCCCCTCCCCTGTCTCCCCCTCTCTCCCCCTCTGTCCCTCTCTCTCCCTCTCTCTCCCTATGTCCCTCTCTCTCCCTCTGTATGGTGGCCTCGGACACGCCGGAGTGGATGTCTGAGCTCGCACAGCCTTTCCAGCATGCTTTGTAGACGGTGATGCGCGCGTCAGGGGCAATGCCGACGGCTCTGCCTTTAGCGTAGTCGACATGGATGCACACATGCCGAATCTATCCAACCCAAGTTGGGACTTGGTGACCGCGTAGTGGACAGGGAAGGAAGGAAGGAAGTTAGGGTTCATGGTCTCCAGCAGTAGCATGGTTCATCTCTGTTACCATTACCAGAGACTAGGAGTATGAACTAGTAATTGAATTCTTCAATAACATAATGACAAACTTTCTTGCAGTAACTCACAACTCCCAGGTTCTGTTACCATTACCAGTACACCACAAATAGTAGCATGATGGAATTAGCAACCCACTTGAATGTAGTAATTGCAAAATGTAAGCAATACACTGCTAGCATACATCTCACAAGTACAGCCTTACAGAGCTTTTAGGAACTTGGCAAGTACTATTCCAGAATTTAAATAAAATGAACAGTCGTCTCAACAAGGCGAGGTATCTAAGCAGTAACATGTGCCTGTATTAGGGAACAGCTGCAGGGCACGTATCAGCATCCAAGCAAGGAAAAACTATGTACATTTCAGAACAGATGTCTGATAGGAATCAAGGAATAAAAAACTAGAATAATAAGATACAATGATTATTGGCATGATACCATTATATCCTCATTTGTTTTAGTAGTGCATCTTTAATTTGATCATTTCCCAAGTCCCAACCATGGTAAATAAAGCTTCAACTATAACTGACACCATCAGGGTAAAATATATGTGGTATGACTGGATAATTTCCAGGAAGGTTGACTACTGTACACAGCAAAACTTTCAGCATTGTGTGTAGTACTTTTTTTAGAACACAACAGTAAAGTGGTGATTACATTATGCATTTGTATTGGGTGATGAGCACATGCTCACCAGTATTTCTTGAAATCACTGCAAGTTCAAATGGTGTCTGAATCATGGCTGTTGATATGAAAAGTAGTTTCAGTCCACTGTGTCTGTACAAGAATATGTTGGTCATATTCACATATGATATGATGATATCAAGGTTTAGTGTAGCTTGGTTGATAGAAAATTTAGTGTAGCTTGGTTGACAAGGTCAAGAGTAAGCTTGGTTCATAGCTTAGGGTTCAGAGTAAGCTTGGTAGATAGCTTAGGGTTCAGAGTAGCAAGGGTTCAGAGTAAGCTTAGGGTTCACATCAGTAGCAAGGTTCAGAGTAGCAAGGTTCAGATCAGTAGCAATTTGATTCAACAACTAGCTGAATTAAGGTGCTAATAAACATTTCAATTGGAAACTCTCCCACTGTTTTTCCCAAAAAAAGCTAGATTGGTGCCTGGTGAATCCAGATGATAACTGTAAATGCCCATTGCTTGATGTGGCTGGGCATGTTGATGCATTCTTAACCAATGTGTTTTCTACCTAGATGTTTTTGTGGTGAGTTTTTATGAATCACTCAATGTACTGATTTTTATTGATTTATACATAAGATAAAAACCTGAAGATCTGAACTCCATTGCATTTACAAGGCCATTGCGATGTATTGGTTGTGTTGGCCATTTATGTGCTGTGTTGGCCATATTATCCTATGTGACCAGATTATGTGCTGGCTGTGTTGGCCATTTATTGTGTGCTAGTTGTGCTGGCTATGATGGCCATTTATTGTGTGCTAGCTATGCTGGCCATATATATGCAGGTTCTTGTATGAAATGAGTCCCGATTTTTGCCGGGATGTTGATTAACTTCCGTTTCGGCAGAAATCGGGCACTCCTAGTTTAAGAAAATTAGCAAAGGTCATGCCGGATTTTTCCGTGCATTTAACCAATTATTTGTTTTTTATTAGTGCAAAGATGTGTGACAACGACGAGGCTGGATGTTCTAAGCGCATCAGCGCTGAAGGAGAACTCAGACCTCCGAATAAACAATTGACATTCTGGGAGGCGGCCCAGCGGCTACAAGACGATGAAGAATACCATCCTTCGGAGAGCGAGGATGATGAGATGGAAGACGCGGAGGAAAAAGCCGAAGGAACGGCGGACGATGAAACCACTGATGGCGGCGAGGGCACAGGGAGTGGTAGCAACCCTCCTAAGAAGAAGAAGCGAAGGACCGGCGCCCAACACGGCCGCACGGTCAGGAGGAAATTACCAAGTGAGCCCATCAGGGGTTCCTTTGGAGCCCGACCTTGTCGCCAAAGGGTACGGGAAAGTGGCGATCACCCGACAACCATCTCGATCAACACCAAGAATCTCCGGCATAAAGATAATGGCCACTTGCGCACACCTCTTCGAGAAGTGCAGACGCAAGATACAAGTTCCCGCTAAGTATCGTAACACAAATTATCATGGGAACAAGTAAACAAATCCGCCTCATAAAGATGAGCACCACCGCCACCGGAGAACCCGGATAAAGAAGAAGATCTATAAAGAAGGCAAAAGTCTCGAGGAGATCCAAAGATTGACCCGCAGATCACCAAGATCAGCCGGGAGTTCAAGGAGAGGTGTGAATCGAAAGAGCCTGGCCAATAGTAATCGGGAAAGGTGCCGCAGCGATGAATATAGGTCATCACCATCTCGGATCGTGGATCTGAATCATGGAGGCCAAATGGAATAAGGAGGACGAAGAGTATAGATCCAAGGGGATAGAAAACCCCTTTGCTAAATTCGAACCCGAGCAGGTTCGAAACTTCATCAGGGCCCGTTACCATGTGGACCCAAAAACCAAACAACTCACAGCGGATCCTGCGGTGAAGGAATTCGAGGAAATTGTGGTAAGTATAATCTAATTAACGCGGATCAAATTGATTGCAATCTAATCGATGATCTAAATAATTCACTGTTACTTCTTCTGCAGGAGTAGGAAATTGTTGCTATCCGGTTACGAAGAAGCCGTCGTCGGCTGGCCGTCTGGCCGGCCTCGGGGGTAAGAATTGGGTGGATCATTTTGGTCCACCGCCGAGGACGCATGTGGCGGCGTCAGGAAGGAGCGAGGAGGAAAACCGCGAGGTTCAAGAACTTAAGGCACAAGTGGCGTGGATCCCGCAGATCGTCCAAGACAACCTGGCAATCACCCTCACGTCCTTCCTGCCTACCTTGGTGGAGTCAATAGCGAACTAGAGTGTGGGTGGTCGAGTAGGGACGTGCCCGATTCCAAGCATGGTCAGCAGCCACTCGAACAACGCGGCGCCGACGAATCAGGCGAACTACGTGTTCGTGACTCCGCCCGCTAGCACCGAGGCACCGCAAGTGTTGGTGACTCCCCCTGCCATCACCGCGGCGCCGGAGTACATGTTGGTGCCCCCTGCCATCGTCGCGGCGGCACCGGAGCTCCAAGCACCCGTCGGTAGGGAGAATACACCGGCGGCCAGCACCGCGCCATCAAGCATCCCTTCCGTCTCTTGCACGCCCGTCGCCGTATGCGGTGCGTCGACATTAGCCGATCTCGACGCCATCACGGTAAACAAATTGCTTTAATTACCGCCATTCATGCCATCTATTACTCTTATGGCATCTCTGACGACGCCGTACATGTTTTCCGCAGACGGATGTTCCTTGCACTCTCTTATGCTACGTGAACAACGAGCTGAGGGATGTTGCCAAGGGTACCATCGTTCAACCCTTGCAGCGCACGTTCCACTCAAGGCCGATGTCAGATAGCGTGCACAAGGTTAAAATTAGTCGGTTGCTAAGGGGCTGCGACGACCTGGAACCTCTCATTCAACCCCCAGGAGCGGATGAAGAAGAGTCGTCTGTCCTCAGAACTTGCTTCGGCTTATTCTTGCTATGGCCAAAGAGCATGATCCGTTTGGGGACGGCGGGGGCCATCACGCCATAGACAACAAAGACCGCCGTCGTGCGGCGACAAGCGGTGGCAAGGCCCTTACCGCCTCGCCGTCACCTCCACGCGTGGGTCGGATGATCATGTTGATGATATGCACATGGTGCGGATCCGCCGAGGACGCATTTAAGACTGGAATGATCACTTATTTAGCACTCAGTTTGGCAACGAAGAAGACCTAGCTGGTGGCCCCACAGAGAAAGCCACTATCACCAAGCGTCTGTTTGGTTCTCAGGAGACGCCTCCAGCTTGCGCCTTTACAGAGCCAGCTGATACAACCAACCGGCCCTTTATTCTAAGCCCTGACACACTACATAGGGCGGCCGGTGCTCAGATTGCGGTGCCTGCCCGCTCTCCAAAAGGAAAAAAGGGCAGGAAAAGAAAATCTAGCAGCTCGAGCCAGCCGGTGGCGTCAACAACTGTGAATCCGATCAGGTTTCGGGATGGACCACCAAGACCCGAGGGTATTATGTGGAGGATTCATGTGGCGGGTGAGCCCATGCTACCTAAGAATTTGCGGAAGCTCGCCAGTTTGGAACTGCAGAGTGTGCATGAAGGCGTGCTGACGATAGAGAGACGCCTTCTATCGGAGAAAGATCCCTCACACCCGGTATTCGTGGTTAAGGTTCCACCGGGCTTGGGCTTCCTCGACAATGCCCCTATGGATCTGTTCTTCCTGCGGTTCGACGACATCTTCAATATGTTCCACCTATACCCACTGCACTATACCATGGTCCGTCTGTTTTCTCTCAGCCTGTCCATGCAGATCATTAGAGAGAACACACCGGGCATCGCTATAGTGGACCCCTACTAAATGCGTGACGGCTTCTTGGATTCCCCCGCCGAACGACGTATCGTGGCCTCGTACCTAAAAAGAATCCTCGTGGCGAACAAGACAAAGGAATACATTCTCGTGCCTTACTTTCCCGAGTAAGTCGTTATTCACTCGCCACCGTCGATTGGCTTTATTAGATCATCATCATTATTTTTCCAACACATTCCATTTGAATTTTTTGCGCAGAGATGAACACTGCATGCTCATCTCCTTATCGCCGAAGCATTCCCATGCCATGTATTTCGACTCGGGGAGTCTAGAAAAAAATAAAAACTACGACAAGATCAAGGAAGTTCTGGATGATGCTCTCACTGGCTTTGCCTCGACGAAAGGCACCACCTTCGTGCGTACGAAGGTCAAGTTCGGCAGGCACGTCTTCAACCACGTAACGGAGTTCCCCTGCGTGAAGCAGCCGGAAAACAGTAAGAAGGAATCCTACTACACACTCCATCACATGAGGGCGTTCCTACTTGGCCAGCAGAATTCTACGCTGCCAGATCATCTCAAACAGTGGGCCGAAGCAAAGGCCAAGATCAATGATTCGGATATTAGACAAGAGATGTATCGCATCCAGCAGCAGTTTGGGGCAATCATCTTTCGTGATGTCATGACTTCAGGGGGGATCTTCTACGGAGGAAATATCCCGAATAACCGTGACATAGAAGATCGCCTAGAGATGCAGGGTGACTATAGGAAGTTCATGACGAGACAAGGCGTCCTCCTGTTCCGTAAGCCGAGCCATAAGGCTTGATGTTGGCCTAGCTGTAGTTACAAACTATAGATGACCTTTGTGTGTGTGTGGACAAGTGTACTTATCTTATTAGGTTTATGAATCATCGCTTACTTATTTTGCTTATTATTATATATCAATCAATGCTTGGTTTTTTGCTTACTCTTTGGTCCTTTGCTCAATTTGGTCCTTTTTTCCTTACTCTTTTTCGAGAATAATGCCGATGATTGAAATGTCGTGGCACACTATATATGTGAATGTGCTACGATGGGATTGTGAGCCTTGTGATATGCACAAGTCCAGGTCTTGTGCATCCTACTTGGCTCACCGTTCCATCGTAGCATATTCCTGTGTCCAACGACCTATGTATATATATGAGGCATTCTTTTCGAGTTATTTTGTCTTTTTCGAGAATAATGCCGATGATTGAAATGTCGTGGCACACTATATATGTGAATGTGCTATGATGGGATTGTGAGCCTTGTGATATGCACAAGTCCAGGTCTTATGCATCCTACTTGGCTCACGGTTCCGTCATAGCATATTCCTGTGTCCAACGACCTATGTATATATATGAGGCATTCTTTTCGAGTTATTTTTTGTATTTTTGGAGAATATGCCGATGATTGAAATGTCGTGGCACAATATATATGTGAATGTGCTATGACGGGATAGTTAGCCTTGTGATATGCACAAGTCCAGGAATTGTGCATCCTACTTGGCTAACTGTTCCGTCATAGCATATTCCTGTGTCCAACGACCTAGCTAGTTATATATGAGGCATTCTTTTCGAGCTACTTTGGTATTTTTCGAGAATAATGCCGATGATTGAAATGTCGTGGCACACTATATATGTGAATGTGCTACGATGGGATTGTACGCCTTGTGCTATGCACAAGTCCAGGTGTTGTGCATCCTACTTGGCGTACGGTTCCATCGTAGCATATTCCTATGTCCAACGACCTATGTATATATATGAGGCATGCTTTTTGAGTTACTTTGGTCTTTTTCGAGAATAATGCCGATGATTGAAACGTCGTGGCACATTATATGTGAATGTGCTGCGATGGGATTGTTCGCCTTGTGCTATGCACAGGTCCAAGTGTTGTGCATCCTACTTGGCGAGCAGTTCCATCGTAGCATATTCCTGTGTCGAACAACCTAGTTATATATGAGGCATGCTTTTTGATTTTGGTCTTTTTGATTTAGGAGTACTTTCTATAAGTGTATCTTCATATGCGACTTTAATTATATATGTTTTTTTATCAATCGCCGGTTAATTATTATTGTCAACTTATAAATGACGTGGTACGTCGTGTACAAGGGACGGGTTCCCGGAGTCTACGATGATTGGGAAGACTGTCGGAGACAGGTGCACCGTTTCAGCGGCAATAGCTACAAAGGGTACAACACTATGGCGGAGGCGGAAGCTAGATACACGCGCTATCTAGCGGGAGTTAGGACAAGGAACCGGATGAAGACCTACACCTTCGTCGCGGCGGTGATCATTCTTATCTTCTTTGGTTATTTATCCCGCGTTTGTGTCTAGCTAGTTTAGATGTCTAGGCGAGCTTCCGAGCTCTAACTTGTTCGATCGACACATGTATTCGCATGTCACCTGCAGCGCACATGAAGAACTACTACTTTGTAACTTGATCGAAACAATGTAACTTAGACTATGTATTCATGTATGAGACTTATCTATATGTATTTGTTTCAATCTTGTTTTTCATATTGTGTATTTATATATATAATTGTATATCTTGTATCTGTGTGTGTATATCTGCTGTAATATTGTATATAATCTGTATTGTATATAATCTGGCTCGGAAATTAAAAAAACAAAAAACACATCTGTGGCGCACATGATCCACCTTCTGTGGCGCACTACACCTAAAGCGCACTATGGAAGCTTAGTGCCGCACTAGGTAGTGCGCCACAGAAGATCCCAGGGGTAGCGCACCTGCCCAAACTTCTATGGCGCACTAGCAGGTCCGCTACGCCTGTCTCTACACAACCGTGGCGCACAGTGCGCCACGGCTGAGAGATAGCCGTAGCGCAAGGCACGTGGCGCACTGCTAGTGCGCCACAGATGATGTTTCCAGGTGCGCCACTAAAGGCCATTTTCCTAGTAGTGCCCGTCCAATTCCGAGAATATTGATTTTCTGCCTTTCTGGAACCAAAAACAGAAGAAAACAGGCAACTGGCACTGTGGCATCTTGTTAATAGGTTACTTCCAGAAAAGATATAAAAACACCTCAAAGTGTAGACACAGCAAAGCAAAGTAGATACTAAACAAGCATGGAGCATCAAAAATTATAGATACGTTTCCGACGTATCAAACGGCTTGCGGGAGCCGGAGCAGAAGAGCTACCCTCCGTCCTCTGGAGCCTACGTACAACACCGAACAGCTCAACTGGCTTCACACCTTTCTTCATGGTGCACGGAGCGGAAGCCGTACTACTTGCCGAGGTATGCCACAAGGCCCCATGGGTCGTCGCCTACAGCAAAGCCGAGTAAACAACCGCACTCGAAAATGTCGTCGACACACTCGACGAGGCACGCGACATCGCCGCGGATCGCTCAGCGGTCTACCAGTAGAGCCTCCGCAACTACCACAGTCGTCGGTTGCGCCCAAGGTCCTTCGTCGAAGGAGAACTCATCCTATGACTAAAGCAAGAGCGGCCGAAGAAGCTCGAGTCACCCTGGGAAGGACCCTACATCGTCACAGAAGTCATCCCAGGCGGCGCCTACCGCCTCATAGACATCGCATCAGGAGTCGAGTACTCCAACCCCTGGAACATCGCATGTCTGCAACACTTCTACCCCTAGATACCTCTTTACTTTCAATAAGGCTACTCAGCCAAGGCTACTCAGCCGAACAATGTACCTCCTCGTTACACTATGAATAAAAACTGAGTCCCTTGGCTGAAATTTCTTTTTCTTTGCATTACTTTTCGTTATAATACGCTCGGGGGCTACGCCTCACCTCACAACTGAGAACAATGCATACAACCCGAGTAGCTGACCACGTCAGGCTAACGAAAAGGACATGCATATAACAAAGCACCACGTGCTGCTACATACAAACTTTACAAAGCGCACTACGAGCCCTCTCGAAAAATACAAGTTTTACATCAAGTTTTCTTTACAGGAACTACCTATTTTGGAGAATCACATTCGCCCGATGCTCGAACAAATCTATTATCTCCTCAGCATGTTGCGCCACAGCAGCATAATGAGGACGCATATCCCAAAGGGTGCCATCAGGCCGAAGGGGTGTCCCAGTTGCCACCTCCGCAAGGTTAACATCACGACAATGCAGCCGAACAAGGGACAATGCAGCCTTCACCCTAGCGACTAGCTGAAGCCGCACCAACTCCTTGACATGGGCCACGTTCCGAAATTTCGCCAGCAAACCCCAAAGGTTGGAAGGTGCCTCATCCAAGGGAAACATGGCAGCCCAAGTGGACGCCAGAGAAATTCTTGCCTGCTTCAGCACCCGAGAAACCTGGTGCACGCGATCTTGCACCATCGCAAGGATGATGGCCCGATCATGGTCCATCCAGAAGAAGCAACCAGCCTACAGGTCCTGTTGCGTCAAGCAATTCATCCAAACGGCAACGCGCTCTTTTTCTTCCTTCGGAACGAGATTCACACTTGCAGAACACACACTAAGCAAAAATGTAGAGCTCCACTCGAAAGAACAGCAGTTACAAAAGACTCACATTGCAGTTGCTCGCTCATCTGCCGAAGTTCTCCCATCAAAAACTCCTCCCTGGCAGTGGCACCCTCAGCTTTTGACTTCCACACGTCTGCGTGGCCTCGAATGCCAAGGATACCCTTCTCCAGGCTGCGGACACGGTCGCGAAGAAAAACCAGCTGTGACGCATCATCCAAGTATGGACGCGGCTCAGGAGTACCCGGAGTGACAATGGGAACCTCACCTAAAGGACCCTAGAGACAAGCAAATCAAGACATGAACATCACAAACATCTCTGGCAATAGCTCGAGATATAAATTTATATACATCAAAGCCACCTCGTGGCATAAGTTGGGATTGTTCATCAGCAAAGATTACATTACAAAATCAAAAGGGTAAACTATCCTAGCTACAACACTTGGGCCTAGGCACCCCGCATCCGGAGTGGCCTCAGAGCCAGATTGCCTGCTCTTGGCCTCCTCCTGTTGCTTTGCTGCATACTCCGCCAGCAGATCAATGAGTTTCGGCCCATAACGCTTACAGCGAGAGGCGAAGAGGGTGAACGCTACCTCTGAGCCATCTACAGCCGTCGGCATATGAGAGGTTATGTGCGGCAGGTCCAGCTCCGCTCCGGACGCCATCGCCATTGCCAACCCTATGGAGGCGCCGATGCCCTTCTGCTTGCGCTTGTACACCCTCGGAGCATCCTCCGAAAGAGCATCCGCAAGAGCGTCGACATCCTCAAGAGCAGCGCCCTTGGGGACGACCTCCTTGTAGAAGCGTCGGAGAACTTCTTTGGACTTCGCCAAGGAGCCAGCAGTAGTGCCACAACAATCTTCGATTGATGTGGTGGCATCGGCCAGAGCATCTCCATGCTCCATCACACCACGATCAAACGTGATGCCTGAAGCATCTAAAGCAAACAAGAAAGACACTCAAATAAGAACAAGGAAAGACTCAGTCGAAAAACAAGAGACCCAAAGAGTCAAGAGAAAACTCACCAGACAAGGCTTTGGTTGCAGCCATGATGGCTTAGTTGATGTGGAGCCTGTTGGGAACCTCAAGACCAAGGTGTGAAGCAGCAAGAAGCAAGTCTTCCCTCAGTAGAGACCGAGGTTATCGAACCAGAAGGATGAAGGAAATATCACACAGGTGTTGCAAGCAACGCGGAGACCTGCACAACACAAACTCAAGACTTTGCCCCAACGAACAGTGAGGTTGTCAAGATCACCAGTTTATTGTAACAAAGGATTAAACGTATGGTGTGTAAGGTAATGGTTTGTAGCAAGTAAACAAGTAACAGCGGAAGGTGTATCAATGGTAAAGATTGGACCGGGGTCCATAGTTCACTATAGGTGCTCTCCTTAGATAAACAACATGTCATGAAGGGTAAACAAATTACAGCCGGGCAATTGACAGGAACTGAGCAAGGCATAACAATGCAATTACTAGTCAGAAAGATCCTATGAGATTCGATTGGGCAATACAACAAGATTCATAGACCGCCATCCAACTACATCTATGACTAGAAGTCCACCTTCAGGTTATCATCCGAACCCCCTCCAGTATTAAGTTGCAAGCAACAGACAACTGCTTTAAGCAAAGGGTTTAAGTTAAACAGTCCACATGTTCCATGAACAAGAGACCATTGTTTTCTCCCTAGTAGCAACAGCACATCTACAACCGAAGAGATTATTGTCACTTCCCTTGAAAACTAGAGGCATGAACCCACTATCGAGCATAAATACCCCCTCTTGGAGTCACTAGCAACTACTTGGCCAAGATAGCTACTAACAACGGAGAGCATGCAAGATCACAAACAACACAGACATGATAGAATCATAAAGACAAAACCATTAATCAAACCAACATAATAATCTCAATATCCATAGGATCCCCGCAAACACAACATGCATGATTACAAATAGATTAGATCTTGATCATGAACGGAGCTCACAAGATCTATACATGAAAGAACAAAGGAGAAGATACAACCATCTAGCTACTACAAGGACACATAGTCCAAGGTGGAACTACTCAGCATCATACCGGAGAGAAGGCCTTCGGGATGATCTCCCCTCCAGCAGGGTGCCGGGAAGAACTTCAGACCCCCCCCCCCCGACCTAGGGACGATGGTGGCGGCGGCTACAGGTGGTTTCGTGGAGATTTGATCAGGTACTTAGGGTTTCTGCTTCGGGGCTTCTTATAGGCGAAGGGGGAGGTCGAGGCGGCGGCCAGGGGCCCCACACCCCTCCTAGGAACGGGGCAGGGCCCACCCGCTCCTAGGGTGGGTCTGGCCCCCCCTGGCTGTCCTCTCCGGCTCCCCTCTAGGCTTATTGTTCCCCACGGAAAGTAATTGACTTTGACTTTTGTCCCGTACAATTCTAAGAATATTTCTTTACTAACTTTTCTAAAACCAAAAACAATAGAAAACAGGCATCTGGCACCGTTGCAACTTGTTAGTAGGTTAGTACCAGAAAACATGTAAAAAGCACCTCAAAGTGTAGACAAGCAAAGCAAAGTAGATACTAAACAAGCATGGAGCATCAAAAATTATAGATACGTTTCCGACGTATCAACATCCCCAAGCTTAACTCCTGCTCGTCCTCGAGTAGGTAAGTGATAAAAAGAATAATTTTTGAGGTGACATGCACCCTCACAATAAAGATCCAACCATTTGCAAGCATTGAAAACTAGGATCAAAGAACTCTAAACATGTGCATGAAAGATGGAGTTCTAACAATAGGACATAGTAACTATGCATGCAACATGACAAGCTACAAACAAAGATCATGAATAACATGCATTGAAAAATGTTTGTTTGTTTCACATACAGAAAACACAGCATAGTGGCAATCAGCTTGTCCCTCATAGAGTAGCAATATAGATGCATAGGACACCTTCAAAGTTCACAAGGATGACTAGAAACAAATAGCACAAGAACAAGTAATATCAAAATATGCATCAATTATTAAGCTTTGGAACACTCCACACATAATGACAACTATGCTCTCTTAATGGTGCCCAAAGGTAGAAGGTGGAGACTCAATAATGGTGGAAGAAAGGCCTTTTTGTAAAGGAAGCAGGAATTACAAGTTTCAAAAAAAGAGCTTCCAAAAAATATGGTACTTGTTTGGTTTCAGCCCTCATTGCCCCTATCATAAGCATCTTGAAGTGGTTAGGGTTAAAGTGGCAAAGATGGAGTATATGCTTGACGAAGTATAAGTTGGCAATCTCAAGTCCCTTGAATACGAGGGCCACACCTCATGCATACTCAACTTTAGGTCCAGGTTCATGAGGGCTTATTAGGGGCAAAGAATATAAAGTGTGCCATCAAGTTCGTGAGGGCTTTAATCACTAAGTTTTCACATAACAAAATAGTTTTTTAATTGGAAGATAGTTGAAAACAAGAATATACTTGGCATGGTGTAACACACCATGCATAGGAGTTTATAGTAGACACTTTGGAATAACTTGGTTTCTTGGAAGTTGGAAGCATGAGTAGAACTTACTCATAAAAGTGGAGGCTAGCAAAAGACTGGGAGCAATCAACTAAGAGAGCATAATGGCCATAATCATGTAGTGCAACAAAGCATACTAATCAAAGCAAAGAGTGGTACTATTAGTCAAGGACTAAATGATCATAGAGGCTAATGGTGACTTTTCATAGTCATAACATGGTGTGAGCATGTGCCAAGTCAACCCAAGCAAAACATCAAAGGAGAATACCACAATAATATGCTTTTGCATGCTAAAACAACGCATAATTTCTTCAAGGCACACTAAGCAATCCCAATTGTTTGGATCAATACATGCTACAACAATAATCACTAAGCATAAGGTCAAAACAACACCTAGCATGTCATGCTAAAGTCTAAGTCATAGTCAATGCAAGCTCCTCTTGCACTTCAAGCAAGAACTTACTACTCCTTTCCAACACCAAGCAACTTATTTGCAAAACAACACAGCGAGAACGGGGGTCCAAACTTCTTTATTCAAGCAAACTAAACAACCTAATCAAAGAAAATGAAAACTAAGACGCTCCAAGAACAACACAACTGTGCATGAAACAATAAAAACGAAGTGTCTAGATAGACCTGAGATTTTTATTGATGGAGAAGGGGATGCCTTCGGCATCCCCAAGCTTTTACGCTTGTACCTCTTGGATATTTCTTGGGGTGACACAATGGTGGCATCCCCAATCTTGAGCTTTTGTCCATTCTTCATCTCATTGCATCATTCTCTCTTTACACCTGAAATTTTTCCTTCATACAAAACTTCACACAATCTACATTAGCAACATTAGTGTATTCAAAAGATATTAGACCTCTGGCAAAGCTTTGGAACAGCAAGGTTTTTCACTAAAAACACACGCTACTGTAGTAACTCCTTAAAAAATCTCAATTCACCAAAAGAGAACTCAAAAAGGAAACAATAAGAAGCAAATGCAAATATTGGCAGAAATCTGTCAAAACAGACCAGCAGGTAGAAACCGATTTTTTCGAACGTCTTCTGTTGCTCAAATCAAAAAGTGTTGAACTAACGAAAGTTAGCTAACATACTGGGGGATTTATTCGTAAATTGTGAGCTCAATCCGAGCTACATAGACTCCTCACGAATTTTTTTGGTAGAGGACAGAAATCTGTTTCGGAATAGCAACTCTCCAAATCTTACTTCCCTCTCATTAGAGGTCATTCTTGGCACAAAAACCAAACAAAAAGGATAAGAAGAGGTCATTACTGAAGTAATAACTTTCAAGACTCAAGGAAACTCTTGGGTTATCTCCCAACAAGTACTTTTCTTTAATGCCATTAAGTTAGGCACAAGAAGCAAGAAGAATCAAGTATTTTCAAATGAAGAAGCATTAACATCAAATCTTGCTTTCAAAGGAGGAGCAAAAAGCAACCTCTCTCTCCTCATAGGGAAGTGTTCAATACCTTTCTTGAATGTAAAATGATATTTAATGGTGCCTTCTTTCATATCAATGATAGCACCAACTGTTCTAAGAAAAGGTCTTCCCAAAGTAATAGGGCAAGAAGCATTGTATTTAACATCCAAAACATAGAAATCAATAGGATGGTGGCAAATCAAGCATTTCATAAATCTTCCTAGGCATAATATAGACACTAGAACCAAGATCACATGAAGCTTTGAGATCAAAGTCATTCACTTGCATATTAATAATGGGTTCCCAACTATCTTCTACTTTCCTAGGAATAGAAGCTTTGTGTTTTAGCTTCTCTTCCTTAATTTTCACAAGAGCATCTGTAATATGTTTAGTGAAGGAAACATGCATATCACTAGCATCGGGACTTCTAGCAAGCTTTTGCAAGAACATAATCACTTCAGAAATATTGCAACCATCTATATCAAAGTCAAACTTAGCATCACTAGTAGTAGGCCCAATAGGCTTAGGCATAGTAGGAGGAGGAATAGGGACTACTTGTGGTTTAGTGGTGATGGTGCACACACTATTGTTTCTATCAATTTCAGCTTCCCTTTCCCACCTAGCATGAAGTTGAGCTAACAGCCTAACGTTTTCATCAATAGTAACATGTATGGCATGAGCAGTAGCAAAGGTGTTTTCCATAGTTTCAGGTTTAGCAGCCATTTTATTAATCAAAGAGGACTGAGCTTCAGACAAAGAGGATATATTTTTCTCAACAGTTAAAAGCTTTGCCTCTATAGTCTTATTGAAAGTGGTTTGTTTACTAATAAAGTCCTTGAGCATGACTTCAAGTTCAGAGGGGGCACTTCTAGCATTAATTTAAGAACTTCAATAGGAATTGCCATTATTAGGAGGAAAAGGCCTATAATTGTTGTTGCTACAAAAATTATTCCTATAGGCATTATTGTTGAAATTGTTGTTTCTAATGAAGTTCACATCAACTTTCTATTCTTAAGCAACCAAAGAGGCTAAGGTAACACTATTAGGATCTAGAGGAGCTTTCCCATTAACAAGCATAGCCATAATAACATCAATCTTATCAATCAAAGAGGAAGTTTCCTCAACAGAATTTACTTTCTTACATGTGGAGCTCTCTCATAATGCCATTAGAGTAGTTAACCATCATATTATCAGGGAGCCTTGTTGCAGCACCCAAAGTGAGGCCCATAAAAGTACCTCCAGCAGCTAAATCCAACAGATTTTTGAGGAGAAGTTCAAACCTGCATAAAAAGTCTGGATAATCATCCAAGCAGTGAGTCCATGAGTAGGGAAATTCTTAACCAAAGATTTCATTCTTTCCCAAGCTGGAGCAACATGTTCACTATCAAGTTGTTTAAATTTCATACTGTCACTTCTCATAGATATAATCTTAGCAGGAGGATAGTACTTTCCAATAAAATCATCTTTGCACTTAGTCCAAGAATCAATACTATTTTTAGGCAAAGAAAGCAACCATTCTTTGGCTTTCCCTCTTAAGGAGAAAGGAAAAATCTTGAGCTTAATAATATCTCCATCTATATCCTTATACTTTTGCATCTCACAAAGTTCAACAAAGCTATTGAGATGGGTAGCAGGATCATCAGAACCAGCACCGGAAAATTGCTCTCTCATCACAAGATTCAATAAAGCAGGCTTAATTTCATAAAAGGTAGCATCAGGAGCAAGTGGAGCAATAGGAGTGCTTATGAAATCATTGTTGTTGGTGCTAGTGAAGTCACACAACTTGGTGTTCTCAGCAGAGTTCATTTTGGCAAAGGTGGGCAAGCCAAAAACAACAACAGCAGCTAGAGTAGGAACTAATTTTTTGTGTTTTTGAATAAAGCAAGCAAACCAAACTAGACTAATGTTTTGGGGGGGTTTTGGAAAGAGGCAAACAAAATAAAGAAAAGAAACAAAGCAAACTAAAAAACAAAGTAAAGAGATAGGAAGTGAAGGACTCCCCTAGTGAAGACGTCCTTAGCCTCCCAGGCAACAACGCCAGAAAACTTGTTGATGGCTCAGTTGATGTGGAGCCTGTTGCGAACCCCAAGAGCAAGGTGTGAAGCAGAAAGCATCAAGTCTTACCTCAATAGAGACCGAGGTTATCGAACCAAAAGGAGGAAGAAAACGTCACACAGGTGTTGCAAGCAACGCGGAGACCTGCACAACACAAACTCAAGACTTTGCCCCAACGAACAGTGAGGTTGTCAAGCTCACCGGTTTGCTGTAACAAAGGATTAAACGTATGGTGTGGAAGGTAATGGTTTGCAGCAAGTAAACTAGTAACAGTGGAAGATGTATCAATGGTAAATATTGGACCGAGGTCCATAGTTCACTAGAGGTGCTCTCCTTAGATAAACCACATGGCATGAAGGGTAAACAAATTACAGTAGGGCAATTGACAGGAACTGAGCAAGGCATAACAATGCAATTACTAGTCAGAAAGATCCTATGAGATTCGATTGGGCAATACAACAAGATACATAGACCGCCATCCAACTGCATCTATGACTAGAAGTCCACCTTCAGGTTATCATCCGAACCCCCGCCATTATTAAGTTGCAAGTAATGACAAACCGCTTTAAGCAAAGTGTGTAAGGTAAGCAGTCCATGTTCCATGAACAAGAGACCGTTGTTTTCTCCCTAGTAGCAACAGCACATCTACAACCGAAGATATTATTGTCACTTCCCTTGGAAACTAGAGGCATGAACCCACTATCGAGCATAAATACACCCTCTTGGAGTCACTAGCAACTACTTGGCCAAGATAGCTACTAACAACGGAGAGCATGCAAGATCACAAACACCACAGACATGATAGAATCATAAAGACAAAACCATTAATAAAACCAACATAATAATCTCAATATCCATTGGATCCCCGCAAACACAACATGCATGATTACAAATAGATTAGATCTTGATCATGAACGGAGCTCACAAGATCTATACATGAAAGCACAAAGGAGGAGATACAACCATCTAGCTACTACATGGGCCCATAGTACAAGGTGGAACTACTCACTCATCATACCGGAGAGAAGGCTCCAGGATGATCTCCCCTCCGGCAGGGTGCCGGGAAGAACTTCAGATCCCCCCCCCTGATCTAGGGACGATAGTGGCGGCGACTACAGACGGTTTCGTGGAGATTTGATCGGGTACTTAGGGTTTCTGCATCGGGGGATTCTTATAGGAGAATGGGGAGGCCAAGGCGGCGGCTAGGGGCCCCACACCCCTCCCAGGCGCGGGGCAGGGCCCACCCGCGCCTAGGGTGGGTTTGACCCCCCTGGCCAGCCTCTGCGGCTCCCCTCTGGACTTCTTGTTCCCCACGAAAAGTAATTGACTTTGACGTTTGTCCCGTCCAATTCCGAGAATATTTCTTTACTAACTTTTCTGAAACCAAAAATAGCAGAAAACAGGCATCTGACACTGTTGCAACTTGTTAGTAGGTTAGTACCAAAAAACTTGTAAAAAGCACCTCAAAGTGTAGACAAGCAAAGCAAAGTAGATACTAAACAAGCATGGAGCATCAAAAATTATAGATACGTTTCCGACGTATCAAGCCATAAGCCTATCCGCCATCCTCTTCTCGCGAGCAGTCGCCACAGAAGTAAGCTGCTCCTCGTGATCCGCAGCCTCCTTCCGCAGGCGCTCCTGGGCTTCAGCAGCGTCAGCTACTTCCTTCTGCAGGCGCTCCTTCGCCTCCGCAGCATCTGCATCTTTCTTCTCAGCTCGACCAAGGCTCTTTTCGAGAGCATCAAGCCGTCGGAGAGCTGCATTGTTTTCATCTGCAAACATCAAGAACCAAATGATCAACAGAAGCAAAGCCCAAAGGGACAGTCGAACTACAAAAGGGTGAGCAAACTGTGCACCTTGAAGCTGCCGCATGCTGGCCTCCAGCGCCAGGTGCTGTTGGATAAGAAGGTTAGCGTTGTGCACAAAGGGCTACAAAAAAACAGAGGCAATAGATTAAGAAAACATCAGAAAGAGCTGCGGGGCTACGCCCCGCAAGAGGAAATGACCAACAGGTCACCCAAAAAAGGGCTCGGGGGCTCCCCCAAAGAAATAAATCATAAAAAACTTACGTGTTCAGGCAGGGACTCCCAAGTTCCACGTGCGGTCTTCTGAGTCACGACTACCCGAGATTCTCGCTTAGAGAGGTTCAGGGCATCGTCCTCAGAGTTGGCCACCACCTGAGGGGGGAGGAGATGTCAGTTTCGACTCCCCTACAGCCTCCTGAGCGCCCTTACTATGAGGTTCCTCCTAAGAATGGCTGCAAGAGAAAAATCTGATCAAGACAACAACCCACACAGTTGATAGAAAACAATTTAGGTGGAGTCACTTACGAATCAATATCCGACAAATTGAAGATAGGCGTCGCCTTCTCTTTCTTCTTCTTCTTGGCCGGCGGTTGCGGTGCCATCGCTCGAATGGGCATAGCAGGAATAGGTGCGGAAGAAGCACCATCATCCTCGCCATGGAGCTCGAGGAAGGCCGGACCCCTTGGAGTTGGAGGAGTAGATGCATCCGAAGACTCGCTCTAGGAGCGCTTTCGGGTCTTCTCCTCACTCGCATCAGGAGCATCCGGAGTAGGCGACTGAGCTAGGGGAAGCTCAGACTCGGAGTCAACCTCTCGTTGTCTAGCGTCTCCCTAAATTTCTCAGACAGAGGAGGCATGGACCCTGTGATCTGGAGGCGCTGCAAAGCAAAAGGAAAAGAGAAAGAACATAAATAACTGCAGTATAGAGCAAACACCCGCAAAAGCGCTACGCGCACGAACAAGCATCACCTGAGAAACCCCTTTATTGGCGCTAAGAGGAGGGTCAACGATTTCCCCGGAAGGTCCTCACCAGCCTTGAACTTCAGCAGGGTACGAAGGGCCCTATCGAGGTCACCCGAAGATAACTCTTCGGATCAAACCCTCATTGGATCGATGGGGCTAGCATAGAGGAACATCGGGTGCACCCTTGCCTAAAGCGGCTGCACCCGACACTTGAGGAAGGTGCGGATGATGTCGACACCGTTGACCTCCTTGTCTGGCACCAGTTGAAGAGCCTCCACCCGTTGGTAGAGCCTCTCCACCTCTATAGCTTCACCCTCCAAGATGTGGTTCTTCCACGATCTCTTCGGGACGATCTCCTGCTTGGAGTCGAAGGGGGCAAGCCCATATTATTGACCGTCCAGCTTAGCATCGCGGATGTAAAACCACTTCCGGCGCTACTGCTGGATGGACTCGCAAATGGAAAAGGAGAAGAATTGGACGAAAGGACGAACGGAGATGATACATCCGCCAAACGGATAGACTCCGTCGGTGTCGGATTGCCTCTTCACAAAATAGAGCTTCCGGAAGAGGCCAAAGTGTGGCTCGATGCCGAGCTAGCACTCACAAAGGGTTATGAAGCAGGAAACATGGAGAAGAGAATTGGGAGACAGATGGTGTATCTGAATCCCATAGAAAAAAAGGAGTCCACGAAGGAAATCATGGACACGAAGAGAAAGGCCGCGAAGAACGAAGGCAACGAACATCACCCAAAACCCTATGGGTGGGCGGGGGATTACCTCATCGCTAGGAATCTGGATGTCCTCCTTGTCCTGCGGGATTAACCCCGCATCACGCAGCTTGCGCAGATCAATATCGTGCACATCCGTGAGCCTCCACCCGCCCTCGGTGATACGAGCGGCAGCAGCAACCTTCTTGCTGTCGGCGGCGGCGCTCGAGCCATCTCTAGCAGTTTTCTTCTTTGACTTGTCCATTGTGCGGTGTCGAGGGCGGAGGTGCGCGCGAAGAAAAGAAGAAGCAAATGAGCGAAGAACTTCCACTGCGCATGGCGAGAGAGGGAATGCTCGTGGAAATGAAGGCAATGGCGAGAAAGCAAATGGCGAAGGGTAAAATGAGATCACTGCTTAACCACGATATTAAAATACAAAGACAACAAACACGAGCCGTTGATCCAGAAGCCCTAGCGCGCAAGCAAGATCCAACCCTACATGTGTCAGCATAGTAACGAACCGTCGCCAGCATGCCGTCCACTACGTGCGGAAACCGAGGAGGCGCCGTAATTTTTACCACGCCTAAGCGTGACTAGTCAACTTCAGGTCATACAGTGGGACCCACGGTTTTCCTGTCGCATCATCTCTGCCGCTACAGATGGTTGAGATCACCAATTGTCATCACTGACGTCATCAAGACCAATCTAGCAGCTGCTAGAAATCTTCGGCTGACAAACCAAGTACTCACTCGAATCTATGATTCGAGCAACTACTCGAGGCTACTCCTATCAGGAGCGCTGGCCGCGCACCTGTGTCATGATTAAGGTACTGCATCTCTCAACTATCTTCGAGTCCTACGTTGAGTCTACGACTCCACTAAGGAATCGGGGGCTACTCCCATAGGGAGGATTGGTCAAGTATCCGAAAAAATTGTGTTCTTCAAACCTTAAGCTAAAAATAACTGAACTAAAGTCTCTGCTCGAGTGTACGACTCGAACAAACACTCGGGGGCTATTTCCATAGGGAGCAGTGGCCGCGCACCCTATAAATTATTCTACTGCAATCCTTCAGATCAAAATACAACAAAATATTTCTGGCAACCTTGCCCAAACCAACGCTAAGTGAGAAGCATTCTCCTTGGCCACCTGAAACACCTCCGCGGTGATATCATTTCGGATGTTGTGTCTGCGATGCAAGAATAAGAACTACAGAAATTATCTAATGGCATGGTAACGCACCTGACTGCACTCTGCCAGTAAAATACCGTGTCAACAGGTACGTCGGAAAATCCTGACGGACTCCTTAGGTACATCACTTAAAAATCACTAGGATTCGAATCCTATAAGGCCTCAATGGCATGAGTCAAATTACGCCAGCATTTGTACCGGATTCGAGTCCGGGGACTCGAGTCTGAAGAAGATCGTGTTGTTTTGTCCTATGATAGTTAACTGGCCCTGATCCGCGAGGAGAGTCAGACACACGCATCAACAATCCCTATGAACTAAATTATTTTCTCTTACAAACAGGTCCAAATGAAAGATTGAAGAGTCCTCAGCCGAATCTACGATTCGACTAAACACTCGGGGGCTACTGACATGGTTATACCCCACGGATACACAACATCGGCATACCTAGTCCAGCCCATGACAAGACATGCGGCCTGTGGAGATTTCGGGTGGCCCAAGCCCATGATGTCTTCGGATCCTTGGAGAACAAGACTAGAATAGATAGAATTTCAAAGGGAACAAACCCTAAATTTGTAACCGACTCGACCTATGCCCGGGACCTGCCTATCTATATAAAGGCTAGGAGGGCAGAGCGAGGAGGGCCTGAACTCACCTCATACGCACCTCACGTCAGATCGCATCTGTGCACCCCTGTAACCTTCGGTTTCGCCGTAATCAAGAGCAGACAAGCAGGAGTAGGGTTTTCTCTCCAGGGGCCTGAACCTAGGTAAACCTCGTGTCCCCGTGTTGCTTGTCTGTTAACCGTTCCGTGATCTCCAGCATCCCCATATTCTCCAAAACCCAAGTCCATAACAATGGGCATTGACGAGTCGAACCCTCGTCACCTGGGTTTATGAATGAGTGTGCATATGTCGTATCCTGGGTTCATGAACTTTGTTGCGCACATTAAATCATGCCAACATATTGGGAGATGTGCACTGGGTGGTGTGGCTGCTAGACGGGGAGGGAGGCACAATTAGGGTTTGTTTGGTAGACCGGGATAACTCAGATATTCTATGTTTTTTGTTTATTAGGTCGGCTCGGCTTCGTCCGGCACTATCTGTCTCGTGCAAAAATAGCCCCTCATCACTTCCCATATGTGAAGCTGAAATCGAGCTTCGCAACCGGACAGGGCTGAGGCCATCCCGTGACTGCGCTCGAGCCCGATAGGGGTCAAAGCCCGGCACTTCATTCCCCCTGTAGGCAACGAGTCTCGTTCTGTCCTTAGCTCTCGCGACTAAGCCGGCATTGCTCTCCACCGGCAACCAAGTAGGGGCAAGCGGCGCATGGCGGGCCTATTCCTCGACGCGGTGGTCGTCCTGGCGGAGCTTGACGTGGATCTCGACTGGGCGTTCTCCTCTCCCCGCGCCTCCTTCCTACTGTCTCATCGATGACGAGATGCCCCGGCATCCTCTCTAGCACGGACTAGTCTCCAGGCTCCACCATGGCCTCGCCACCACGCTCGGCCACGGCCAGCCAAGCTCCTCCACGGCTAGCCATGACCTCGCCATCATGCTCCTCCAAGCGCTGCCGCCAACACCGCTGCAGGCAGGCCTCGCTACCAAGCTCGCGACGAAGTTTCTGGTTGTCTTGTCGGCGCATGGCGGACGCTGTCTCGCCGGCGGCCGGCGGCGCATGGCTATGGCGGCGTCGGAGCCCAGTCAGCAGGGACTTGATTGCTTTTTGGTTTTGTAATCAGGGACCTGATTGCTTTTTATATTTTTATCTAGGGACCTGATTGCTGTTTATAATAGCTAGCCTAGCTCATGCCATACTGTGGCACCAAACACAACCTCAACTGAGCACAGCTCACCTAACACGACATGCCAAACATCATAATATAAAATCACTTGTATCTAGTCAACGTAGCTAAACTCAGCTTGTGTGAGACGAGATTGCCCGTCCGGACTACCAAAACACCCTTATATGACACACCCAGGTCACGCCCTAATATTTTGCTTTTGCGCGCGCGGGAATAGAAAATTGGTGCACACCGACCGGCCGCACGCGTTGTGCCTGGGATACCAAAGTGACTCCCTGCTTTGCGATACGTACGATACTGCAAGCCTAGCCGGAAGGTACGCACGAGTAGGGGTCACGCGCACGGTATCTATACGACGCAAATTCTAGTGAGAATGGAAGCTCGCGCACGAAATGGCATCCACGAAAGAGTGTACGTCCAACTTTTATGGAATCAAATATTTTTAACATTGACCGTGTTTATATATACAAAAGAGCACTAATAAAATTTATACCACTGAAACACTAGTGAAGAACGAGCCTCTAGTTCCGGTTTCACACGGGCTCTATAGTCCCGGTCAGGGCCGGGCCTTTGGGGGGACGAGCGGGGCAGCCGCCCCGGGTCCAAACACTAGTGGAAACGCGGGCTTTTGTTGATCCCGAAAATGGGCTTTAACACCGGTTCTTCTACGAACCGGTGTTAAAGGGGGGGCCGTACCAGCGTGGCCTCTGCGGCATTAAAGGAGCCCCCCCTTTAACACCGGTTCGTGCCACGAACCGGTGTTAAAGGTCCCTCCACCAGTGGCGTTCACAAGATTTAACACGGTTCGTGGCACGAACCGGTGTTAAAGGGGTGGGGCTATAAGACACCACCCAGCCCACACACCCACTCTTCCATTTTTTCACATTTTGGAGCCTAGCAAGAGGGTGTGAAGAGTGCTAGTTTGTGTTTTTTCATATGCACTAGAGGTGTTGTGAAATGCCCGAGAGCTCAAAATAAGCTTTCTTGTTGCTCTTTCCGTCTCGGTCGAGGTCGGCAACTATAGTTTCATGTGTCATTGATGTACTATATATATAAATGGTCATCTCCCTATTATTTTTTGATATATACTACATATTAATGCAGATGAATCGGCAATGGATGTACGGTGACCGCCGCACTTCCGAGTACATTACGGGCCTCCAAAATTTCATCGTTGTGGCTAATGCAAACCGTGGTCACAATGGTTTTATGTGTTGTCCGTGTGTTCACTGTCAGAACAAGAAAGACTACTCAAATACCAGAACCATTCACGCCCACCTGCTTGTATCTGGTTTCATGCCCAGCTATAATTGTTGGACCAAGCACGGAGAAAAAGGGGTTGTGATGGAAGACAACGAAGAAGAAGAGGATGATGAAAACTATCATAATATGTATCCTGAATATGATGATACTGCAACGGGGGTAGATAATGAAGATCAAGAGTAGATGGGCCCGCTGATGACGATCTTGGTCGGGCCATTACTGATGCAAAGGAAGAATGTGAAACTGAAAAGGAGAAGCTGGAGCAGATGTTAAAGGATCACAAAACATTGTTGTACCCAACTTGCGAAGATGGCCACAAAAGCTAGGTGCCACCTGGATTTGCTGCAATGGAAGGCAGAGAATGGTGTGACTGACGGTAGCATTTTCAAAGTTGTTGGTAAAATGAAGAATCTTCTTCCAAGAAATAATGAGTTGCTGACGGTACATACCAAGCAAAGAAGGTTGTCGCCCTCTAGGATTAGACGTGCGAAGATACATGCCTGCATTAATGACTGCATCCTCTACCGGTGAGAAGTACGAGAATTTGGATGCATGCCGGTATGCACTTTGCCTGCGGTATAAGATCGGACAAGACGATCCTGGCGATGTTGAGGGCGAGGCCCCTAGGAAGAAGGTTCCCGCCAAGGTTATGTGGTATGCTCCTATAATACCACGGTTAAAACGTCTCTTCAGAAATAAAGAGCATGCCAAGTTGTTGCGATGGCACATGGAAGACCGTAAGAAAGACGCGATGTTGAGACACCCCGCTGATGGGTCACAGTGGAGAAAAGTCGAGCGAGAGTACCCGGACTTTGCACGTGACGCAAGGAACTTAAGGTTTGGTCTAAGTACAGACGGCATGAATCCTTTTGGTGAGCAGAGCTGCAGTCACAGCACCTGGCCTGTGACCCTATGTATCTATAACCTTCCTCCTTGGTTGTGTATGAAGAGGAAGTTCATTATGATGCCAGTGCTCATCCAAGGCCCGAGGCAACCCGGCAACGACATTGATGTGTACCTAAGGCCATTAGTTGAAGAACTTTTACAGCTGTGGGCCAAACCAGGTGTACGTATGTGGGATGAGCACAAAGGGGAGCCATTTGACCTACGAGCATTGCTTTTCGTAACCATCAATGATTGGCCTGCTCTTAGTAACATTTCAGGGCAGACAAACAAGGGATACAATGCATGCACACACTGTTTAGATGATACTGAAAGTGTATATTTGGATAAATGTAAGAAGGTTGTGTACCTAGGGTATCGCCGATTTCTTCCGAAACTGCATCAGATCTGAAAGAAAGGCAAGCATTTCAAACGTCTGGCAGAACCCCGGAGGAAGCCTGTCCTCCGTACCGGTGAGGAGGTATTTGGTATGGTCAAGGACCTAGAAGTAATCTTTGGAAAAGGTCCTGGCAGTCTATCTGTTCCGAATGACGATGCCGGACACGCGCCCATGTGGAAGAAGCAATCTATATTTTGGGACCTACCCTATTGGAAAGTCTTAGAGGTCCGCTCTTCAATCGACGTGATGCACGTGACGAAGAATGTTTGCGTGAACCTGCTAGGCTTTCTAGGAGTGTATGGGAAGACAAAAGATACACAGAAGCACGGCAAGACCAGCGCGTCAAGGCCCTCAAGAGCCTATGCATCCACGAGCGAGAAGGGTAAACGATGCCACTTAACTCCCCGCCTACGCTCTTACCAAAGGTAGAAGGAAATCTTTTTGAATGTCGAGCGTATCAAGGTCCCGTCGCTTCTCGTCGAATATAAAGGGAATAATAAATATGGCAGAAAAAATTCCAAAACCTGAAGTCTCATGACGCCACGTGATTATGACAAAATTGCTTCCGATTGCATTGAGGGGGCTTCTACCTGAAAAGGTTCGAGTACACATTGTGAAGCTATGTGCATTCCTCAATGCAATATCTCAGAAGGTAATCGATAGAAAAAGCCTACCAGGGTTACAGACATATGTGGCCCAATGTCTTGTCAGCTTTGAGTTGGTGTTCCCACCATCCTTCTTCAATATTATGACGCATCTCCTGGTTCACCTAGTAGAAGAGATTGCCATTCTCGGTCCTGTATTTCTACACAATATGTTCCCCTTTGAGAGGTACATGGGAGTCTTAAAGAAATATGTTCATAACCGTGCTAGGCAGAAGGAAGCATCTCCAAGGGCTATGTAAGAGGAGGTCATTGAGTTACGTGTTGATTTTATTCCTGACCTTAAAGGCGATTGGTGTTCGAATCACGACATGAGGGGCGACTGCGTGGAAAAGGCACCCTAGGATGTAAAGCAATGATATGTAGGGACGGGCATTCTCTCAATCAAGCACACTACACGGTTTTACAAAGATCTATCTTGGTTGCCCCGTATATCAATGAACACAAGAATTTAATACGCCTCAAACACCCGGGCTCGATGAATGGATTATAAGTGAACACATGGCGAGTTTTGGCGGTGGCAAAGACTTCTCACGAATAACACCACTATTGGGGATCAATTTGTACTTGTTGGCGGGACACCGTCTTCAGTATGTACTTTCCAAGTGCGAGATAAATGGGAATACATTTTACACGATAGGCCAAGATAAAAGAGCACCAACCAAAACAGTGGTGTCCGCTTGATGCAGCAGAAGACAATGGGCAAAAGACCACGTATTATGGGTTCATAGAGGAGATATGGGAACTTGACTATGGACCTAATTTTAAGGTCCCCTTGTTTCGATGCAAATGGGTCAAGCTAACAGGAGGAGGGGTTGAGGTAGACAAGAAGTACGGAATGACAACGGTGGATCTCAACAATCTTATGAAGAACTTAGACGAACCATTCGTCCTAGCCAATGATGTGGCTCGGGTTTTCTATGTGAAGGACATGTCCTCCAGACCAAAAAAAAGAAAAAATATGCAAACGAAGACATCATATGATGAGCCAAAGCGTCACATAGTTCTTTCGGGGAAAAGAAACATCGTGGGAATCGAGGACAAGACAGACATGTCAGAAGATTATAATAAGTTTGATGAAATTCCGCCCTTCACAGTGCAAACTGACCCAAGCATTCCGTTAAGTAAAGAAGATGCTCCATGGTTACGACTGAAGCGATCATAAGGAAGGGCATATGCCAAGAAGTTCATGCTCATATTATGTAACTCTAGTTCATGTTTTTAATACATGTCTTGAGTGTTAGTCATGTTTGTGGATGGACCGGGAGTATGAGAAGAAGTTGTCGAATCGTACTTACCATTAAGATCTGATCTCCAAAGCGTCTGGCGGTCACATATTAGGAGTGCCTCTATGACCAGTTTCTCGGAGATGCCGGAGGCAGGCTCGTCGGCATCTCCACACTGGCCGTAGTGGTGTCCCTGCTCTCGAAAACCATCTTGCAGCTTTGTAACTTGTCTAACTAGATCAATACACCAGGAGCTAACTAATTTCACATATTAGGAGTGCCTCTATGACCGATTTCTCGGAGATGCGGGAGGATCGGGCTCGTCGGCATCTCCCCGAACTGGCCGTAGTGGTGTCCCCGCCTCAAACCGGGCCGGAGGACTGGACTCACAAGGATGCCTATTTATAGTACAAGCTCGACATAGTGTTGACACTTACAAAATAATGTCGACACTCACCCCTATTATTAGTCGGTTGGTGTCTCCAACCGGGACTAAATTCATCTTTAGTCCCGGTTGGTGACACCATCCGGACAAGGTACACGCCACGACATAATGTCGACATGCACTCACCTCTATTATTAGTGACTCGTGTTTTGTCGGTTGGTGTCTCCAACCGGACTAAAGGTTCATCCCGCCATTTTTCCGCCATTTTTCTTCCCGCCATTTTTCTTCCCGCCATTTTTCTTCCCTTGATTCTTCCCGCCATTTTTCTTCCCGCCATTTTTCTTCCCGCCATTCTTCCCTCCAGTTCTTCCCGCTAGTTCACTATATATATATGTAGGGGGTTGGCCTCCATTGTCATTGCACATCTCTAGACTCATATCTGCAACCTCATCACTCTTTCCCATGGCTTCCACCGTAGCACTAACCACCAGGGAGGCGGAGGCGCTTTGCCTCGAACTACCCCCGCCGAACTCTTGTGTCCCGTCGGTTTGGATCTTGGCGTCGGAGGTGTGCAGTTCCTCCTGTCCCTCTAGGTGTGGCGCGGATGGCCATCACGAACCACTACTACTTGAGCTCACGCCGAGCAGCGGAGGAATCCCGGATGGCATCCCGACTATTTCTCTACTTGGGAAGCCTTCTTCGTGGATCGGCATGAGAGGCGCTCGCCGAGCACGAGGAGGGCCCCACCTCCTCCTAACTTCAACGAGGCCGGCCGTCGGCTATGGTGGCGCGGTCGGACTCTCCAGGCGTCATGGCCTATGACATCGCCGCCGACTCTAACCCCGTCTGCGCTACCCTCAAGTCCAGCCCACGCTACCCTCAAGTCCAGCCCACGCGTACTCTCCAGAGGTTCAATTACGGTGACCCGACGGCAGCAGCGATGATGGCAAGGAAATCTGGCGACTACGATGGCGAGTATTACAGGTGTGGCGGGAGCATGACTAAATCACTCCAACATTCGAAACAAGTTGGCCGATTGTTACTTAATCGCCATGTATCTTGATTTTCAGTTCTTTTATGTATCTTAATTTTCAGTTCGATTACCGATTGTTACTTAATCGCCATGTATCTTAATTTTAGTTCTTTTATATATCTTAAAAAGCACCTTTAATGCATGAAATAAGTGTTTATTTATTTTAGAAAATTTCATGTAAAGTAAATATAAAAATCATTTACATGAATGGATAGATATTATTTTTATGAAAATTATGATATATTATTCATATTTTTACGAGTTGAAATGAAAAAGATATGAATTTTCTAAATTCATATCATATTTTTGAATTAAAAAGCCCCTTTAATGCATGAAATAAGTGTTTATTTATTTTAAAAATTTCATGTCAAGTAAATATAAAAATCATTTACATGAATGGATAGATATTATTTTTGAAAATTATGATATATTATTCATATTTTTCGAGTTGAAATGAAAAAGATATGAATTTTCTAAATTCATATCATATTTTTGAATTAAAAAGCCCTTTAATGCATGAAATAAGTGTTTATTTATTTTAAAAATTTCATGTAAAGTAAATATAAAATGATTTACATGAATGGATAGATATTATTTTTCTGAAAATTATGATATATTATTCATATTTTGAATTAAAAAGCCCTCAATTAAAAAGCCCTGAATTAAAAAGCCCCTGAATGTTTCTTTAACACCGGTTCCAAATACGAACCGGTGTTAAAGGGGGTAATATCTGAAAACACTTCTTTAACACGGTTCGTGGTCGAACCGGTGTTAAAAGCACAAGATATTACTCTTTAACACCGGTTCGTGGTCGAACCGTGTTAAAGGGGCAATAAATGCTGAACGCTTTAACACGGTTCCAGCCACGAACCGGTGTTAAAGGGGTATTTATTCACCTCCCTTATTCCTCCCATCGCACGACAGATCGATCGAAGGCCGCCTGACGCCGCTGCCGCCACACCGCGCCTGACAGCTTTGCCGCCACCGCTGCCGCCCGACCCGACGCCGCCCTTCTCCGACCCGCACGGGCTGACTTGGCCCGCCACAGATCCACCACCGCCATGACCCCGCCTTCGCCACGACTTCGCCGAAGCTCGCCTGAGCTCGCGCCTGCTCGCCGTCGCCCGACCCGCCCGCCAACCTCGACCTCCTTCCCCAGAACCTCAGCGCCCGAGCACGCTGCCGTCGCTTGCCTCGCCGGCCAGCTCCCTGGCTCTCCGCCGCTTGCACGCCGCGCCGCCACGTCCTGCCTCGCCGCCTCGCGCCGCAGATCGCCAAGCTCCAGCCGGCCCGCCCAGCGCGCCTGCATGGGTCCGCGCCCCTGCCGTCCCGACGCCCCGACCATGACCTCGCCCGGCGTCGCCCCGCCTCGCCAGCTGCCGCGCCCAGCTGACGGTCGTCGCGCGACCCTCTCCGTCGCTCATGAGTCTCGCCACCTCCGGCCGAGCCCTATCTGGCGCGCTGTCGCATGACCTGCCTGCCTCGGCCTCATGCGACCTTGCCTCCGAAACCCAACTAGAGGACAACCCACCAAGATCGACTTTCCGAACGCGAAGGCTGATTCTATAGGACCACAAGACCACGGCGCGAGACGCCAAGACCGTACCCAGTCGAAGTTGTCCGAAGAAGCTCCGACAAGAACTCCATCACGGAACATCTAGCACTCCGACAGGGACCCGCCTCAACCGACCTGCCCTCTCCTTCCTCGCCTGCAGGAAGCCGCCATGTCCGCGACCGTCGACTGCCGCCTGTGGCCGCCCCTTGTTCCGCGCCTCTCCCACTCCTTGGGCGGAGCTTGGGCCAACCAATTGGGGGCAAATGGGCCAAGGAGACACTTTGGGCCACTATTGGGGGCAAATGGGCCAAATATCGTTATTTTACCCAAAATTTGTCAAATATGAAGGGATATTAGGAAAAAATTCTTGCTGGGGGCGGCCCCGAATCAGGTGCATAGCTCACTGTCCCAGGCCCGCCTTCCTTGGTCGTGCCTTTGGCAGGAGCTCATTGCCTGCCATGGCGCTGGGCGCCTCCTCGAACGCCTCCGGGCCTTGCGACTCCTAAGATCTAGGCCTTAATCCTTGCACATGTGAATTAGAAGCATGTGGAGTAAAATAAAATAGCTTATAGCAAAGATATTATAATAGGCCACGCCTAAACCCTAATCGACCACCTCGCTCTCTTCCCGTGCAGAGCGTCTACTCGCCGCCTGGAGCTCATAGGCCACGCCTAACGCCGCTTAGCACCGCCTCGACGAGACCGCCGATCCAGGTTCCGCCGCCTCGCCCACACCACCCTCGCTGCCATCCCGCTGGATATAAGTAAGGGCATGTTTGATTCAAAGGATTTGTATAGGAAATTTGTAGGATTAAATCCTATAGGAAATTTAGGATTAAATCCTATAGGAAATCCTATAGGAAATTATGCATGTTTGATTCAAAGGATTTGTATTGTATGTGTATTGTATATGCATGTGTATATTTTGTGCCACGACGACCACCGCCACCATTATGCCGTCGACCACGACCTCCTATGTCCTCATTGAGCCTACACGCCGAGGGTGTGTCGCCCATGTTAGGTAGACCATCACGTCGTCTGGTTCGAACGCACACCCCCACGCACCCGCCCCGCCTCGCCTAGCCGCCACCTCTCGTGTCAATATAGCATTATAATAACCATGCTATGTTAATCAACTTTGATGACAAGTTAATTAGAAGAAGTAAATGTACCCTCTCATATGAGTCCGGGTTTCTCCGAATTAGGGTTTGAAATGACCAAGCATGTATTAGGGTTACATTTCAATACTTTTAACTGTCATATCATCGTCCTTGCTTGAGCATTTCAATAGATGTATTACTGATATTTACGTGATAATATTATTGTTTTAGAAACTATGGATCCACTTAGTAGAAACCTTGAAGAAGAAGAAATAATGGAGAACATTATTGATGAGGACACCTCACAATATCTGAACTTGGAGGGACATGACGACGGCTCAAGTACTAGTCATGGAGAAGATGAAGACTCCGTGAACGCAATTTAATGGTTACAAAGTCCGCGAGGTATATGCATTGATTAAGCCTCGGTGAACTCCACCAACAATCTTCTTCTACATGTATTAATTAACGCTTCTTTCTTCTTTTTAGCCCTCCGGATCGACCAGCCAGCAACCATCTTCTTCTACGAAAAAGAGCAAGCGAGGCGCGAGTTGAAAGATCGTGCAAAGTTCACGATCGAAGCGATCCGTGTTGATGGCAGCCGATGGAGCCCAAGAAGGCCGCAGACAAATTTATACGTCAGTGGAGTTCTTGTTAGGGACCAAATCCCAATCACAATTGAAAATTGGAATAAGCCAAAGAAGGGCGACGTACCTTTGTCGATGATCCAAAGAAACGCTTTGAATTCGTTGTTGGTAAATTTCACCCTTCCGCCAGAGGAGGATGAAAACAACCCGTTATAGAGAACAAGGTCAAAGAGTGGACTCTAAAGAAGATGGCTGATGCTTTCAAGAATCGGAAGACAAAATTGAACAAATTTGTCAAAGTGGCGAGACTCAAATTTCAAGACGATATTATGCGAAGATAAGACCTCACCGCCCGAATTTAAGACATATAAAGAAAGTGCTATAGCTAAAAGAGGTCGAAACCAATACGCTTAATGCCCTCAAGAAGGAATATCACCGAGGACGGGTCGGTGGCTACATATCTCGAGGCCTAAGTGGGAGGAAGCTGAGAGGCCTCGGCGAGAGAGGACCACACCCCTGCAGATGGGTGGGACCTACGTGCAAAGACTTGGTTCTACGGAATCGGGGCAAGGTTGGACCTAAACAGGATTGTGTATCTTCCCAACCATCCTTGCCAAACCCCACCGAACTCATCACGGCATACGAGGAAACATCCGCCGACCTTCCATCCCGACAGAGAGAATGACCAGCACACGCCGCCATCGGTAAAAAGAACACTCGGACATGCACGAGGCATGGGGGTATGACGTGGAAGGATGGGTTTGCCGACCGAGCGACTCTTACAGATGGCGCGCAGAAAAGAAAAGAGCGCATGATCGGATGACACAGATAGAACATGCACTTGCGGGCTGCAGACGCAAGTGAATGCACAATGAGCCATCAAGCTACCGCCCATCTCAGCGCATGAAGAGCCTGCATTGGAAGCTGCCAGCGCCTGGACTCTGAAAAGCAGGTGGCTTCCACGGAGAACGGCAGCCAACGCTTGAAATGACGGGTCCTCGATACCCGTTGATGAGATCACGGAGAGCGAACACGCTGAGCTGCATGTGAGATTAATGGGCTTATCCATTAAGGTGGTCATCGGCTATGCCTTACCTCCGTAGCTGGTGGAACTTACCACCGCCGACCGATTCCAGATGGCTATGCTATTGTCGGGTGGATGAGGTTGTGAAGGAATATGAGGAAGCACAGCTTGACCATGCTACGTGAAGGAAACTCAACTCAAATTTGCAGTGAAAACAACCATTCTTTGGAAGAAGGAACACATTGTGCTTCCAAATTGAGGTCACTGCACCCCGCTGCCTCCGCAGTCCGTAGCCTGAGCCGCTTCACCATCTCCTCGGCAGCCATCTCCGCCCGTCAGCCATCTCCTGCTGGCAGCCATCTCCGCCTACCATCTCTCTCGCGGCAGCCATCTCCGCCGTCGGCCATCTCTCAAGGCAGCCATCTCCGCCCGTCGGCCATCTCCGGTTTCAGCCATCTCCTCAACAGAAGCGGAAGAGCACTGCCACGAGGAGCATCGAGTGCCGCCACAAAGAAATCCGCAGGAAACCGACGCCAAAGAGTTCAAAAACTACGCCCCGCAGCCTTCCGCCAAGCCATTGCCGGTTTTACCGTGGAATCGCAGCGACGAGGAGACCAATAGGATCTCGGAGAACAGGTCAAGAAATTCTTTGCACCTAGATGGGCCGAGCCAAAGGAGAAAATAGATCCGACAGTGGTGGAGAAGTTTTACAAAAATCTTTTGAAACCTGAAACCCCACTTGTGCCGGACTACGAGCTCCAGAATTTGAAGGCGAATGCAAGGCGCCGTGGGGACTGAAAGTAGCGATCGTGAGGCACCCCACAAACAGTTCCCATGCTCGGAGAGCAGGAAAACCAATCATGCGCCCGCTCCAAATGTT
This sequence comes from Avena longiglumis, assembly GCA_030063025.1. Classification (NCBI taxonomy): domain Eukaryota; kingdom Viridiplantae; phylum Streptophyta; class Magnoliopsida; order Poales; family Poaceae; genus Avena; species Avena longiglumis. Next base: position 538,088,906 of record CP125973.1, read on the forward strand.
TGACAACGGGACGCTCCTCCGTAGATGATTACGAGGCGAGCTACAAAGAAAGGCCAATGAGATGGGGATGACTTACATTGCATACTTGAACATCATGGGAGACAACTTGCCCAAATGCGATGTCAACCCCATACAGCCATGGAAGTATGGGAAGAATCTAGTCAAGAAAGAGGAGCTCAAAAATCTACCAACAAAGATGAAAATTGCACAAGTGGTACCTTCATTTCTGCAAGACGAGAAAAGAAGAATGGATCACGCATATAAGAGATGAGATTTTCTTGTGCGGAGACGACGCGATCGACTTCAACATTCAAGACTTGCATTTTCTATTCAATCAAGGAACTCGACAAAGCTGCCATCAGCCTTTATTGTGTGTAAGTACTATTTCGTAATTTTATCTCAACTCATTCACTTCATTAATTGCATGTATATATATATGCTCACCATATATGTATATACTATTATGCAGGAAAAAGGTTATGGAATGCGAAAGGAGGCCCTTTTGACATTGGGTTCGTTGACCCAAATAGAGTTCATGAAGAAGTGGTAAGAGAAAACCCGGCAAGCAGAAGATTACTTGCTAAAGTCTTTCTTGAGACAACAAACCAAAAGGGAAATACTATTGCCTTACAACTTCTCGTGAGTATACCCTCTCTCTTGTACACATTCATTTGCTTACTCGATGTTAAGTGTAATCGATGATGAGTTATGCGTCGCAGTTCCACTTTATTCGCTAGTCATTCAACCCGACTCAGAAAAGTCCTTGTCATGGACTCGTTACGAAAAGAAAAAGAGCTATGGGCAAACTTTAGAGAGATGCTCCGAGGTAATTTCAATCATATTATCGCACTAGATCGGCAACTTCGTGACAATAAGTAATTAATTACTCCTTTATCCATTTTCTTTGTCGGACAGGGTTTGGAAAATGTTCACGGGCAGGGCCGTGGGTGAATGGTCGAAGAACTAAAATTTGTAGACCAAAATGTAAGTAATACTAGCTAGCTTCCAATTCCATTATATCATGCTTTATTGATTATTATTTTGATTGAACTCTCTATTCTCGTAAAGCGCGCATCAAGGACACGGCAATAACTTATGTGGGTACTATGTTTGCGAATTCATTCAACACGATATGTCTTGACAAGCCAAGCACTAGAACAACTTAGAGTAAGTAAACAAAGTCCACAACATTATTTTATTACCATCAATTGTGTTGAGTTTTATTCTTATATATATATTGACGGTCCATTCTTCATATATATTCAGATCGAACGGATGCGGGACCAACTCCTACCATTTGAACGCATACGAGCCATTCAAGAGGAATTGGCGGGGTTCATACTTGATGAGGTCGTCACGCCTGGCGGAGAACTCTTTAGATATCCACCTCCGGCGATGTAGATGTATGTGCCGATGTATGTGCCGATGGCGATGTATGTGCTGATGGCGATGTTTGTGTATAATAATAGTTGCTTAATTATTCATGTACTCGTATGTACCGATGACGATTTATAAGTATACGGCTCCCGATCGATTTCCCCTCGCTCTCCCTCCGTAAATACGCCCGAGCAGGCGGGGCGATGGCGAGATTTAGCCGTTTTCTGCATGGCAGAGTTCTGCCGCGGCAGAAAAACTAAATCTTCGCCACAGCAGAACTCTTTAACACCGGTTCGGTCTGAACCGGTGTTAAAGGAACTGAGGCCTGCAGCCCCACGTCGCCACCCTTTAACACCGGTTCGTATAGGAACCGGTTAAAACCCCTAACACCGAACCCTCAACAGCGGTTGTGGAACCGCTGTTAGAGGGTCCTCCAAACCGGTGTTAGAGGGGTACGTGTGCACTAGTGAAAAAAAATTAGGGGCCCTAAAAATTATAAGCCTAGTATAAATATAAAAAAATATTTTTTATTGGACTTCTGGACAACGCTCGACTCCCAGTGGCCGGTCCTAGACGTTCAACAAAGTCGCAGGAAACTGCTCGCTAGCACGCGAGCGTTTCATAGTACGGTTTCGCTAAAGAAAATCGGTAGTGGGCTAGGCATATAGCTTCGGGTGTTGTCAATCCCAGCATTCACTCGAAAAGGTATCGGCAGATACATACGAGACGGGTTCTTTTGAACACACCAACACATGTCTCTTTCCTTTATTTTTTATTTTTCTTACATAAGTTCCATTACGTATTTTCTTTCTATTTCATTCCCTTTCATCATTTTTCATGTTTTTTCTTTGGTATATTTCTTTCATGCCTTTTCCTTTCAATTTTATTTTTTCTTTACCTTCTATCATGTTTAAATTAGATTTATATTTTTTATGACTTTGTTCCTCATGTCTCTAAACATTGTTTCGCTTATTCTAAAAAAAATTATCTCTTGCAATTTTTCTTCTAGACTAAAATTGTGTTTCAGCGGTAATCGTGATTGTTTTCTCATGTTTCTAAACTTTTTCCCGTTTAAGTTCCATTGTAATTTTTGGACTTTGCTTCTAGAAATTTTCGGAGGAAATTTTAAGATATCATGTAAACATTGTTATTTCTATATGAATATTATAGTTGGAGTGTACTTATAATATTTATTTTTCATCATCTCATGTATGCAAAAAAAAATTATAGTAAAGGGCCTAAAATTTTAGTTTCGCCCCGGGCCCCCGAAATCTCAGGACCGGCCCTGGTCCCGGTTGTGCAGCGAGGACTATAGAATTGGGACTGGTCATACCCTTTAGTCACGGGTCACTTACGAAACGGGACTAAAGTCGCATCACGTCACCAGGGTGGAGAGCGGGGGTGAAGAATCTTTAGTCCCGGTTTGTGCTACGAACCGGGACTACACGAGCTCTACCGCTGGTAAAAAAGACAAATATCTGCCGAACCGGTAGGAAGTGGTCCAGTTTGAACTACAGGTACATGATCTAATGCTCATAATTAAAAAAATCATTTATAGACTCGCAATTTGATGTTTCTTCGGAGATCCAATGCAAGTTTAAACTTGGTATATTGATTGCATCTCAAAAACCACCAAAGGCAAAATTCAGAATACATCATATGAGAGGCGTGGCTTCTCCACAAGCGGGCTATCCGGCGCCGCCGGATTTCCGGTGCTCGCCGACCTAGAAGCTCAACGCACGGCGGCGTAACCGTGCCGCCGGTGTTGGAAGGCCACGGATGGCTCGACGACATGGACGAGGAGGAGCTGCAGCACCCCGACAACACGGTGTTCTGGGACGAGTACTTTCGTGAGCGCTAGCTAGCCTACGAGGGCGGAGGCCCGGCGCCGGCACGCAACAACGCTGTAGGTCGGCGTCCCTGGTGGAGTGCGCCCGGTCGCACCCTTTCCGCCGTCATCGATCATATCTTGGCCGACAACAACCCGCGACTAGGGTATCCGCCGTGCTCGCCTCCGTCCTTCTCGCGGCGTCGGGGGATCTCAAGCTCCTGGATGCCGAGGAGGATGGCCAGCGCATCCTCCTCCTCGTTGGTGTTGACTGAGCGCTCATCCGGCTCGGCACCTACCAACTCCACCCTGCTGGTCTACACAGCGCCGCTCTGCCAGTGAAGCCAGAGCTTGAGTCTCCGTTGTGCTTGTGTGCGCTCGTCATCAGCGCTCCATCGCCGACGCGCGGCCATCTTTGCTTTGTCAGGCCGAAGAAGAAACTCGACATAGGTGGGGCGCTGCGCATGCCAAAGAAAGAGCCGACGGAGTGGGCCTCGACGGATGCCGAGGAAGACTTCCTCCTCAAGAAGGCGTCGCTCAACGACGTCCCGCCAAGGCGCCAATGATGGCCCCGCCCTTTGCGTCTGGTTCATGTCGGGACCGAGAGAGGGCGATTTCCTAATCGCTATCAAGTGAGAAGTCATATTTCTCTTCACACGGCACATACCAATATGTTGGGTTCCACAAGTCCAACGGCATCTACTTAGTGAAATTTACTGCTTTTACTTCTTCTATTTCTTGGCTAGCCATGCGAGAGTTTCGATCATTGCCACTGGAACTATTTTCTAAGGAACTTGGCTTAGCCAGCAATCGATCGATTCCTTGAGTCCATTGTTGGCCTGTTGGGCTAGAAGAAGGCCCCAAGTTTTATTGTGCTCCACAGGCTCAATGTCGAATTCTAAACAGTTTTAATTTTTTTAGTACCACACCGCTGGAGGAAAAGAAAACGGAGCAGCTTATATACAGGTCCATGGACATTGTTGTCACCATGTGGTGTACGTGGTGAGCAACTAAAAAATTATTTAATCAAGAATAGATGATTAGCATTCATGTTTGTACTGTTAACTCTACACATGACACATGCTGCTTTAACACTCCGACATGGAGTGCTTGCAATTTTTTTTGTAACTTTGTGGATTTGTTGAAAGGTATCTAGTTATGGATGTTGGTGGCTAGACCGGTGAAAGTCAGTGTAGACGGCAACGCCTTTTTTAAAAAAAAATATGGACAATAAGAAAAATATGTTAAAAATTATAAAAACATTTTATAACCCATAAAATTATATATTTTTTTGCGAAAAAATATTTTTTATAACCCATAAAATTATATATAGATCTATATTGGCCCAACTCTTTTAACTTGGGAATACTATTCACACAAACGAGACAATAGTAATGAATGAATTTATCTATTTTTTTGTCTCTCTAAGTGTAGATGGAATTTTGAGCTACATCGTTACATGGATTTTGCGGCAATTGTGCATAGGAGTGGGTCTATGCATGCACATACCACCGAGGCCAGCACTAGATCTACCATGTTTGATCCATGGAATTTGTTATTTATGAAAACTTACGACATGTCACATCAATATGGATCAAAGGTAACTGTATTCTGCACCGTGAAAAAATAATAGTATGTGTTTGTTCGAAAATTATTTGAAAATATTTATAGGTTACAAAAATATTGCTCGGGGAAATATTCTTGCTAGTTAGCCGGTGTATGCAATTATGCGTAATCTCATTATTCTCCTCTCCACTCCCGTTCTCACAATAGGGTCGATGGTGGCAGGGAGCGAGAGTCGGTGTCATCGTCTTCATCTCCATAAGCATCGTTCAACGTCGAATACCCTGTGATGCAACTTAACATCAATGGCCAACTAGTTGGACAAGGAACATTGTCCTTAGAACTGAGAGGCCTATGTGGAATACCCCACCTCCTCGTAGAACTCCCAGAACAAGTTGACACCAGTCTTTATCCGGATAAGCACCGCCATCCATCTCGATTAGTTGTCAGTCATCAAGAGGGGGCAATGGGAAGCCGCGCTCGAGAGCCTTCATCCACCTCCAACTTTGCTATGCACTTGAACGTCGACCTCGACGATAGGGTCAAACCAACGCTGGCGGCCGATCGCACCATAGCAAGGGGACTACTGCGAATCACGCGTCTCTCATTGCCCGCAAGAAAGTGAATATGCTTCTCTAATAAATATGCCTAGGCGGTTAGGACTAAGTGGCTACGAGTATTTGCATGGTAATAATAAGGCGCGTCACCGTAGATTCAAAGCGCAACAAGTCAATTGTAAGAAGACAACTACTTAGCGGAGGTGCGGAGAGAGGTAAAATTGCAAAAAAAAGATGAGCGATTCTAGGGTGCTGAAAATTTACCGTGAGTTGGTTTTTTTTAATACGTTTTGGGACGAAGACGTTTCACAAAATAATACTATTCCTCTGCCTCTTGAGTTATGCTCGTGATCAAGTTCAAATCTATATTTGAAGGATGTGCTTTTGCGTTTATTATTTCATCTGTGATCTAAATTTCTAACAAATTAATGCAAAGAAAATCGCATGCACATAGACATTGTTGAATATATAAGCAAATTATCATAAAGTTTAATCTGAAATAAACAATAATAAAGCATGAATATAATTGCAGGAATTAACATAATCATATATACTAGCAGAAAAGACGAACATATCACATCTAAACAGATCACATCTATTTCAAAAGCTATTACAAAAATCTGTAACAAAGACTGAAATAGCTAAGAGCATATTGCATACAGTGCTGCAGGAGGATCCACATTTACGTTCATATTCGTGCTCGCGCTCAGGTTGGCGTTGACACCGGCGTCCTTAACCATGTCGTCGATGTAGAGGCTTCTAATATACGGGAAGAAGTCCTCATCGGTGAAAGAGTGGTCGGTCGATGTGATGTCGTCAGTAGTCGCGCAAAAACGCTTCCAAAAACTTGATCGCCCCTCACCCATACAGATTTACTAGAGGCGGTGGTTGGTGGTTCTGGAGGCTTACTTTTCCATTGTCCGTGCACACCGAAAGAGAGGATGGAGAAGATGTTCCAGACCAAATTTATGGCAGCACATGAAGGTGAAAATGGTTAATGCTAGTGCAAGTGAAAGTGGAACAGCCAAACTTCCGAAAGCTAGGATACTACCTAACACATAAGAAATCTTGGTTAGTTATATACAATAGTTCACTCTCATTTTTAAATTACCAGCATACATTGGTATAAATATGCATCTCATATCGTTTCTTTTGTAAAAACCTCATTCATATTGATAGTGGCTAGAACTGATCAGTCAGTTATCTATGAGAAATAGAGCTGGACACTTAAAATATATATGTAAAGAAATTGGAATATGGAAAGGAAAGTATGTAATATCTTAGGAAGTGGATTGATTTACCTCCGTTTAATCTTAAAAAGGGTTCCATATATAATCTTCCGTGCAAAAATTATAGAAAAAAAATTAGAGGCTGAACACTTCACTGTTGCAGGCAGACATAACATTGTAGATCATCGGTGGCACTGCAGACTTCTATACCAGAGGCAGGCGAGCTAGAAAAAGAGTCACCAAAGGAGGTTGTGTCGAACGGTGATACAACAAAAATAATCCAGGAGTCAGCATCCAACAGATCACGTTATGCAACCCTGGCCAACAAAGTGAATGGCTTACTTTCAAAGGGATGGATTTAGTCGTTAATAACATTAGAAGAAAGCATAACACTATCACAGTTATAAGCTAGCTAATTTTGACCGTACTGAACCATGCACTTCTTAGCTGTTTAGCTGCTAGAATGACTTCTTTTGCAGGGATAACAATATGGGAGCCTTCTTGCAATTAGAAGTTAGAGATCATACCTGACAGCGTTGGATAAAGGGCAATGGAATGGATCAGTGGCATTATCTTTATTAAATCTTCATTCGTTGTCACTCCTAGAGACCTCTATCTGAAGACCAAATAAATTCGTACAGCAAGACACCCAGATTCCATGAAATAAGACCAAAGAAATTCGTACAGCAAGACACGTAGATTTCATAAAATTCTACAGCAAGCGGTTTCATAGGAACAAAGCTGAAGTTCTCATTTTAGATAGGAACGTAACAAAGAAACATTGAATCAACCAAACACAAACACACCTCGAGTTTGCGCTTCTAGCGGAGGGCATGACTGAGATCTCTGGCAATGTGGCAGAGCTATGACGTGGGGCAGGGCGGCCCTCTCCGGCACACCTCCGCCGCACTGTGTTTGGCCTACTTTAGAGACAGAGAAGGTTGGGTGGCAGCCACTGCATGCCGGTATGTTGATGAAGAAAAAGACGCCCGCTGCGCCTTCCACCATCCTCTTCTCGTCGGAGCTGAACACTGCCGCCCTTGCGGCATGGGCGGATGCTCTCTCCATGGAGGGCGTTTGGCACTGCATAGGGGACCTAAGCTGTTGTGCGCGCCCCATCGTCCCCGTGGTTAGCAACTGCATAGGGTCTCTGGCGTGCTCCTCGGCACCATGCCCCGCGATCTGTTGCTGTCTAGCGCATCGACCCACCGACATTGTTGCCCCATCCTGCAGCGGCTGGCGTGGTCAAAAGCAGGCATCCATAGAGAAATCTGGAGGGTGCCAGCGTTAGGAAGGGGAAGGTCTGGAGCAGCGTGGTGCCACTGCTGGCGCCGATGGGCTAGAAGGAGGAGCACCTCCTCCCGTAGAGATTGATCCTCCTCTCGTCGGCGGTTGGTTGGAGGAGAGGAAACAGGAGAGATAAGGGAAGAGGGCACGCGACTCTACGAGAAATCACCGTTGGTTGGGGAAAAAAAAAGACGGACCATCGCTTTGACCAAATCGTCTAGAAGACACGGGATAAACAGGAAAAATTGCACTGTGGATGTGCTTACTGTAGATGTGCGGATCTACAGTGCCTAGGGCTGATCTGACATCCCTAAATCAACGCTGAACTGCATCACTTTTATATATGTAGTGATTTCTTGGCTCGCCATGCGAGAGTTTCGATCATTGCCACTGAAACTTTTTTTTAAGGAACTTGGCTTAGCCAGCAATCGATCAATTCCTTGAGTCCATTGTTGGCCTGTTGGGCTAGAAGAAGGCCCCAATTTTTATTGTTCTCCACAGGCTCAATGCCGTATTCTGAACAAGTTTAAATTTTTTTAGTACCACACCGCTGGAGGAAAAGAAAACGGAGCAGCTTATATACAGGTCCATGGACATTGTTGTCACCATGTGGTGTACGTGGTGAGCAACTAAAAAATTATTTAATCAAGAATAGATGATTAGCATTCATGTTCGTACTGTTAACTCTACACATGACATGCTGCTTAAACACTCCGACATGGAGTGCTTGCAATTTTTTTGCTGCTTTGTGGATTTGTTGAAACGTATATCTAGTATAATGGATGTTGGTGGCTAGAACGGTGAAAATCAGTGTAGACGGAAACGCCTTTTTTAAAACAAAAATGAGGACAATTATAAAAATATGTTAAAAATTATAAAAACATTTTATAACCCATAAAATATAATTCGAAAAAATATATATTTTTATAACCCATAAAATTATATAGATCTATATTGTCCCAACTCTTGTAACTTGGGAATACTATTCACACAAAGGAGACAATAGTAATGAACGAATTTATCTATTTTTTGTCTCTCTAAGTGTAGATAGAATTTTGAGCTACATCGTTACATGGGTTTTGCGGCAATTGTGCATAGGAGTGGGTCTATGCATGCACATACCACCGAGGCCAGCACTAGCTCTTCCACGTTTGATCCATGGAATTTGTTATTTATGAAAACTTACGACATGTCACATCAACATGGATCAGAGGTAACTGTATTCTGCACTGTGAAAAAATAATAGTATGTTTTTGTTCGAAAATTATTTGGAAATATTTATAGGTTACAAAAATATTGCTCGGGGAAATATTCTTGCTAGTTAGACGGTGTATGCAATTATGCATGATCTCACTCTACTTTCCACTCCCCTTCTCTCCCAATACGGTCGATGGTGGCAGGGAACGAGAGTCGATGTCGTTGTCTTCACCTCCGTAAGCATCCTACACACGTCGAATTATGCAACTTAACATCAATGCCCAACTTGCTAGACAATGAACATTGTGCTTAGAACCAAGAGGCCTATGTGGAATACCCCACCTCCTCGTAGAACTCCCAGAACAAGTTGACACCGGTCTTTATCCGGATAAGCACCGCCATCCATCTCGATTAGTTGTTAGTCATCAAGAGGGGGCAATGGGAAGCCGCGCTCGAGAGCCTTCATCCACCTCCAACTTTGTTATGCACTTGAACGTCGACCTCGACGATAGGGTCAAACCAACGCTGGCGGCCAATCGCACCATAGCAAGGGGACTACTGTGAATCACGCGTCTCTCATTGTTCCCAAAATAATACAATTGCCCGCAAGAAAGTGAATATGCTTCTCTAATAAATATGCCTAGGCGGTTAGGACTAAGTGGCTACGAGTATTTGCGTGGTAATAATAAGGTGTGTCACCATAGATTCAAAGCGCAACAAGTCAATTGTAAGAAGATAACTACTTAGCAGAGGTGCGGAGAGAGGTAAATTTGCAAAGAAAAGATGTGCGATTCTAGGGTGCTGAAATTTTTTACCGTGAGTTAGGTTTTTTTTAATACGTTTTGGGACGAAGCCGTTTCACAAAATAATACTATTCCTCTGCCTCTTTAGTTATGCTCGTGATCAAGTTCAAATCTATATTTGAAGGATGTGCTTTTTGCGTTTATTATTTCATCTGTGATCTAAATTTCTAACAAATTAATGCAAAGAAAATCGCATGCACATAGACATTGTTGAATATATAAGCAAATTATCATAAAGTTTAATCTGAAATAAACAATAATAAAGCATGAATATAATTACAGGAATTAACCTAATCATATATACTAGCAGAAAAGACGAACATATCACATCTAAACAGATCATATCTATTTCAAAAGCTATTACAAAAAACTGTAACAAAGACTGAAATAGATAAGAGCATATTGCATACGGTGCTGCAGGAGGATCCACATTTACGTTCATATTCGTGCTCGCGTTCAGGTTGGCGTTGACACCAGCGTCCTTAACCATGTCGTCGATGTAGAGGCTTCTAATGTACGGGAAGAAGTCCTCATCGGTGAAAGAGTGGTCGGTCGATGTGATGTCGTCAGTAGTCGCGCAAAAACGCTTCCAAAAACTTGATCGTCCCTCACCCATACAGATTTACGAGAGGCGGTGGTTGGTGGTTCTGGAGGCCTGCTGTTCCATTGTCCGTGCACACCGAAAGAGAGAATGAAGAAGATGTCCCGGACCAAATTTATGCATGAGCTGTTTATATAGCGCCAATCGGGTAAGGCGTGGTACGCAGCCCATGTCCAAGTTAATAACCGCCCATGATCCGAAATGACCGGAAGCTAAGGCTGCATGTGTTAGACCCCGGATGATGATGATTAGTTGGTCTATCTACTAGTCACGTGTTAATTGATTACAGCTCGAGTGATTCTTTTCTCTAGAACTCGCTGAAACCTATGGCGTTCAAGGAGACAGATGAATCCTTCGAGCGCGTGTTTATTTTTTCTTCTGAGAACGTTGCGTGTTTGCAAGGAGGACGTTGCGTGTTTTTATCTGTCGTTTTGTTGGCCTGTTGGGCTAGAAGACGGCCCGAGATTATGGTACACCGTAGGCTCAAACTCTGGATACTGTACACCCTTAATTCCTCTTTTTTAGTACCACATCGCTTGAGTAATAGAAATTGGAGCAGCTTATATGCAGGTTCACGGACGTTGCTGTCACCACGTGGTGTATGTGGTTAGCAATTAAAAAACCTGATATATAATCAAGCTTTGAACACATGCATGCATGTGGCAGTCAACTGATGTTACTGTCTACATTGCATGCTTCACACTTCGACATGGAGTGCTAGCATTTTTATTTTTGCTTCCGATGTTTTCGGTTGTTAGGATGGATTTCAAAGGAAAAATAAAATACCATAACACACAACTGGCACGCTAACACACAACTGGCACGCTATTCCCTTGTTTTGGACATGCGTTCAGTCAGATTTTTGTGTGCTTCCACTATGAACATAATTTCTAGTTACTAAGAATGAAAATCGAAAATCATCTTGAGTAAACGTTATGAAATGATGTGCATATGAATAACAAAATTAACAATGTACCATATCATAACAACAAAGTACTAATGAAACAATAATACATCTCGAATAATCCAATTAATGCAACAATAATATTAGATAATATCACTAATACATCTTGAATAATCTAGTTAATGAAACAATACTATCATATACTATCACTAGTATATCTCGCTCAATCAAACTGGACGTCGACTCCCGGGTCCTAAGCCGCGGTCGTTGAACACCCAAAGGGAAGAGACCATCACAGGAGCATAGCTCAAGTGAGATCCCTAAAGAAACTGCCTGATATTGGAGAATCTGGCGTCCAACGCAACCATATAGCGACGAACGTGCTCGTCCTCCTCCCTGACACGACTCTGTACCACCTCCTCGGGGCCGGCTCCCTCTACACCAATAGTGGACCACGTGACGGACACCAAAGAAGCTCCGGGTCGACGAAGAGACCTGGATTCCTCACCAAGATACGCGTCCCGGAGGGTAGCACCTCCCAATGCCAGCCCGACGGAGCCTAGTCTCGGACATGCCCGGCGGAGCCTAGTCCTCCGTCGTTGTCGTCGAGTCTTCGACGGCGATGCGGGATGGGCATATCCTAAAATAGGGATTTGTACTACATTATATACTAAATTATAACTGACCCCAAAGTGACAAAATTCCCTTCATTTTCCATCTCGCTTATTTACACAAGGATGCAAGTCATGGATTTGTAAGCACAACAATCGATCTTCAGTTTCATAACAGTACACAATGCATTTTGCAAATCCAGTGATCGATGTGAATCCATATCTACCTAATGAGAGTAACAATATAACATTATCATAGGCGTTTTTCATTGTAGCAAGTGGATAGAAAACAGATACATTCCATATTGCAGAGACATATCCAAGTAAACTAACAATCCTTGCAACTTTGTTTTGTATTGCTATAATTGTTATTTTGTTAAAACTATATATTAATTATAATTGCTTTTACTAATAAACCTAAGCTCTAAAATCTAAAATAATAATTCTAAACCTAATAAAACTAATTAAAATCTAAACTAATAAACCTAAACTCTAAAATCAAAACTAATAAAATGAATAAAACCTAAACTAAACAATATCTAATTAAACTAAAAAACAAGAAAAAAATCGACGAAGCACACTTACTCCGGTGAGGGACGGCGTGGGGACGGGCGGCACAGGGACGGGGATGGGCCACGCAGGGATGCATTTGAGCAATGGGACCCAAGGGCAGCGGCAGTGCAGCATGAAGGAATCTATGGAGGCGATAAGAATCACCTCAGAATCGACCCTATGCAAGTTTCAGCTTCCGCCAAAACCCGCATAGAAACGATTCAAAGGTGCCACCAGGCACTTTCGCGGTGGAAAACGAAGTAATAACATTACACAACAGTCCTCGATGGGACCCACAGAACAGATATATATACAACAGCGACTCAATGAGTCAAGAATACAGATATACAGAACAAAGATCCAAATCACCTTGAAAACGATAGAGTGTCCAGCTACAGGCAAGATGCAAATGGGGCTAAGAGCCCTAAAGAATAACCAATGGCATCCATAACCCTGCCCAGGCCAAGCCGGAAGGGTAATCCTGCTAACGACGTCGATCCCAAAACCTGCTTAAACAAAAGGGGTGCCGACAAAGGGCAAAGGGAAAAGAGAGAGCGGTCAGTACTGAGGCCAGTACACGGCGAGGCTAGAATTCGGCGGTCCTCGCCTACATAGGTATGGTGGACTGAGCGGCAGCGGCAGCATGCACTAAACAACCTATAGAGACTCGATACAACTGTCGGCCATCAGAAAGGGGATAAGAAAGACCTATCCGGAACCAGCCTGATTCTAACACCAAACAAACCCATCCTGATGTTTCCCCCTCGAGACCAAACGAGGAAGTCAACCGAGGAACTCACACATTTGGCAGTTTTATTTATTCAGTTATCGTTGCAGCAATTACTAGTCAAGTATAGATAATCATCCTGATAAAATAAGCAATGGGCAGTTTTAGTTAACCATTTCGTTGTAGTTGCGTCACTTACTAGTCAGATACAATTAGCATGAGATATCCCAAAACCTAGCAGTTGTTGGTACTTTTATTTAGCCATTCCGTTGTAGTTGCAATACTTACTAGTCAGATACAATGGTCGCAAGTGACAACCCAAACAAGCAATTGTTGGCAGTTTTATTTAGCCATTCCATTATAGTGAATCTGATTACTAGTCATTATAAAGTCAAATTTATAGCACTACTTTAGTTATAGTTGGCTATGATCGAGATACTGTGCTCCAAGTCGTCCATAACCGCGGACACGGCTTTTAGAGAGTTTTACCCTGCAGGGGTGCACAAATAGCAACACACACTCGATCAACCTCGGAAAAACCAAATCAAAACCCAACGAGGCCTTCACGACAAAGCAATCACCAGATTCAGAAATATTTCAGGGGGCCACCCCATTAAGCTACCCGCAACGAAGTTAGCTGACTCCGAGACGGACTCAAGGTTTGCGTCAATGGCTGTAAACGACTAGGAACCCGAAAATGTGACTGGGCTTGTCGATACCGCGAAAACACTCCGCTTACCTAAACAGTACAGGTGCTCCTCGCACAATCGTAAATAAAGCAGTAAAACATGGCATAAGTACAGGATAGTAAATAAAACCTCAAACTAGTTTGTGGCCCTAGGAAATAAGAATGAATCAAGCTCTGGCTCAGGGGGGTCCCATAATCCTCCCGGATGTGGATAGCGCGAATATTCAAGGAACAGGTATCAAGTACTCGGGGTCCTACGGGACACAAGTGGACGATTAACAACCAAATAACATCTATTGCCCACCTGTGCCTCTGCTTACTTACTTCAATTTTAGTTGTTAAATAGTAATTAAAGTCTTGATCAACTCCAACAACAAACACACGACAATACTCCAACAACTGTGGTACTTGGCGACACGCAACAGCACTTGAGCAAGCGACTACGACGCGCAAGTCCAACTATCTACCAAACAACACGTAATAGGATGTATCCAAGGCAATATAAGGCTGCAAGGGATACCACGGGTACGAAAACTAGAGCAACGCAACACAGATAGCAATAGATCAACAGGAGGGAATAAATACTATAAAAGTAAGATAGGTAGAAAGGAGGAGGTGCTACTTTGAAAACATTGCGAAGGTTCATCCAAAGATCGGGTCGACATCAGATCAGCTCATCGGCCTTATCCGCGAAGAAGCAAAACGCTAGAATAAACACCGGATGCACTATTTAATACTACGGCAAAAGATCGGGCATGATGCATGTATGATGTATGACATGGCAAGATGCGATGCAATTAGGTCATATTAAGCGGAACCGGGGTCCCGACACTTATTGAATGGTTCATGTTGTTTAGCTACCCCACAATTTAAATGTTGGGTTAACAGGGCGAAACATGGCATCGGTTCGCTACACACATTTAAATGGGACTAATATGAGACTAGATTTGCCCGCATATGGGCCCCATATTTAATTATATGGTGAATCGGCATAAGGCCCCCAAACCACACAATTATGCATGCGAGTATGACAATTTAATGTGCATCAATTTGTTATTACATTTATAAAATAGGGCTCGAGAAAAGGGGTCACACATTAGGGTTCGGCGATCTTGGTTCCGGGGGTTCGGGGTTCGACAGGGTTCAGGGTTCGACGGGATCGGATACAAGATGGATAACTTGTCGTGACGGGGAACTTGGGTCCAAGCGGCCGATCTTGCCGTCGCGCAGATCTTGTCAGGTCCGTGCCATCAAGTCGGTCTTGGCATCCGGGATGAAGAACTTGGCGTATCCGCGGCGAAGTGCTTGTCGTTCCGGTGACGATCTTGGCGGTCTTCGGATCAGGGCGACGAGGCTTTGGGTCCGGGAAGAAGATCACGACGATCCATGAAGAAGAGCATGGCGTCCAGGAAGACGGACTTGGCGTTCCGGGCATCTCCGGGTCCGGAATGGCCTTCAGTCCGAGGGTCGGCGTACATAATGTTCCGATCTCGATGTTGACGATGGACTTGGTTCTGGTTCAGACTTCAGGTGGCACCGAGCAATCTTCATACGAACATCACATCCATGACATGAGCGGTACCACCATTCCCTCGTCGCCAGATGTACCTCAGTATTTTACATCCACCACACAACTAGCAGCGACGGGGAGCCAGCAGGATAGTGGCCTCGATGTCCAGATTCTTGCAACTTGACCACAACAAGAGACATACACGAGCAGGGACTCCGTAGGCCCACATGGGCAGACCAACACGGAACGATGCGGTGTATGCGCCAACGAGATGAAAAGCTGAGGCACGAACAGCGGTACTGGCCGTAGGCGGAAGATGGCGGGAGCGGCGACGCTGGGGAAGGGGCGAGCTCGGCGAGGACGCTGCGTTCTCGAGAGACCGACGACGCTCGCAGGGAGTCGACGGCGAGACAGCGGTCAGGCGCGAGCCGGGTGCTGGAGGTCGGCGGATGAGGAGGGAGGCGCCGGAGACGCGGGCTCGGGCGGCGCTCGAGGTTGGAGGCAGGGCCGGGCTCGCAGACGGTCGGCGGGTCCCATGGCGCGGCCGAGCCCGTGGCGGCGAGGACGGGACGCGAGGAGGCGAGCGCTGCGGTTGCAGGGGACGGCGGGAAGCCGCGGGCGGCGAGGGTTTTGACGCGGGCCGGCGAGTTGCGGAGGAGGGCAGAGCCGGGAGAGGCGGGCGGCGCTGGGCCGGGCGAGGTGAGGCGGCAGCGGCGCCATGTGGTTGGAGCAGAAGAAGGCGGAGAGGAGCCTGGGGAGGAGAGGGAGGCCGGAGGTGGTTGGGCGGCTCCCTAGCAGCGGAGGAGGGAGGACGCGGACCAGGCGAGGTGGGGGTCGGGGTTGCATAAGCGGGGCGCGGTGGTGGGGAGGACGGCGGCTCGCCGGAGCGGGGAGGTCGTCGGGGAGAGGAGGGAGACGAGGGAGAGAGAGGAGCAAGCGGGGGTCTGGGAGAGGAGGTAGTGGTGGGGCCAGGCGGGGTCGGCGCGTGGGGTGGTGGGCGGGTGTGGAGGCGGGTCAGTGTGGGTGGGTGGCGTGTGGGGTTGGGGTGGACCGCTGGCAGGAGAGAGAGGGGGGAGTGGGCTGTGTGTAGGTGCTGTGTGCGTGTGAGGGGCTGCTCGCTGCAGGTGGGGCCAGGGCAGCTGGTGGATTGATGAGGTGGCTGAGCCTAGGATGAGGTGGAGGGGACGGTGAGGTGGAGGGGGGGATTGGTGGGTAGCCTAGGTTTGGGTAGACTAGGGATTTGACAGGCTGTTTTGCACTGGGTGTGGCCAACTGGGTCGGATCGGCCCGGTTCGGCTGCCCCCTAAAATAATATAACTTTTATTTAATTTGAAATAAACTTTTGTAAATAGTTTTTAGACAAACAAAATATCCGGAAGCATCCGGGGGTTTAATTTGAAATAGAAGGAGGGCTAGTTTCAGAAAACAATAGTCTTTCGCAACATAGTTTCAAGTAAAAATAATAATATGCATGATGATGTCATGATGATGCAATGCACAAAAACAACGCGATTTTCTAGTAGTGGTTTTGCGGGATACCACAATTCGACACCACTAACAATGGATCTCGCCCTCGAGATCCGCCTCATGGTACCGGAAGGAAGACGGCGATCTGACCCTTCGCGCTTCGTGTAGATCCTCACGACACCACTAACAAGAGGTCGTTGTCCGTGATCATCGAGAGAACACTCCGGGAACAAAAGGTCGAAGGTAGAGGTATCAACAAATAAAGCCACCTCTAGCTTCCGTGGACGGAGTAAAATTGTTGGATCCACTGATTCGATGTACAAGAGCGAATGATAAGAGTAGTCGGATGGTGATCAGTCCATCGCGCACCCAAACCATTACTCGGCACACGAATAGGCGGATTATGCAACCAACTCTCGGAATTCAGATTATAGATCTCGACAAGCGAGGTTCAGAAACAAAGGAGCGATGCAGACTCTGCATCGGATCTGGCGTAGATGATGTCGTCGCGTCGGAAAACACCGGAAGGCACGAGAAGGAATAAAGAGAAGTCCACCAGACGAAGGGTTCCTCGGATAGCATGAAGACCAGATGTAGCAACACCGTCACGAAAGGAGGAAGCGAAACCCTGAAGGTACGATGGAACCCAACCACGAGAAATCCTGGACTCGAAGAGAGAGAAGAGAGCGGATTCAAAACACGCAGAGGTGAGAGGAGAGCAGCAGAGGGGTAAGGAGTAAAATTAGACCTAATCAGAACTATCCAACCGATTTTGCAAAAATAGTTTTGACACTCGACTTCGGCCGTTAGCTAGGTTATCCTACATTTGGACTTGTGGGGTATCACAACCGAGCTCGATACCACTCAGAACACCCTCGAATCGACCTATGCAAGTTTCAGGCTTCGCCAAACCCGCATAGAAACGATTCAAAGGTGCCCACCAGCACTTTCTGCGGGTGGAAAACGGTAATAACATTACACAACAGTCCTCGATGGGACCCACGAGAGATATATATACAAATGACTCAATGAGTCAAGAATACAGATATCTGAACAAAGATCCAAATCACCTTGAAAACGATAGAGTGTCCAGCCACGGACAAGATTCAAATGGGGCTAAGAGCCTCGAAGAATAACCAATGGCGCCATAACCACGAGCCAAGCCGGAAGGGTAACCGCTAACGCATTTACGACGATCCCAAAACCCGCTTAAACAAAAGGGTGCGACAAAGGGCAAAGGAAAAGAGAGAGCGGTCAAGATCGAGGCCAAGACACGGGCGAGCTAGAATTCAGCGGTCCTCGCCTACATAGGTATGGTGGATCGGCGTGGCAAAGATGCACTAAACAACCTATAGAGACTCGATACAACTGTCGGCCATCAGAAAGGGGATAAGAAAGACCTATCCGGAACCAGCCTGATTCTAACACCAAACAAACCCATCCTGGTGTTTCCCCCTCGAGACCAAACGAGGAAGTCAACTGAGGAACTCACACCGTTGACAGTTTTATTTATTCAGTTATCGTTGCAGCAATTACTAGTCAAGTATAGATAATCATCCTGATAAAATAAGCAATGGGCAGTTTTAGTTAACCATTTCGTTGTAGTTGCGTCACTTACTAGTCAGATACAATTAGCATGAGATATCCCAAAACCCAGCAGTTGTTGGTACTCTTATTTAGCCATTCCGTTGTAGTTGCAATACTTACTAGTCAGATACAATGGTCGCAAGCGACAACCCAAACAAGCAATTGTTGGCAGTTTTATTTAGCCATTCCATTATAGTGAATCTGATTACTAGTCATTATAAAGTCAAATTTATAGCACTACTTTAGTTATAGTTGGCTATGATCGAGATACTATGCTCCAAGTCGTCCATAACCGCGGACACGGCTTTCAGAAATTTTTACCCTACAGGGGTGCACAAATAGCAACACACACTCGATCAACCTCGGAAAAACCAAATCAAAACCCAATGAGGCCTTCACGACAAAGCAATCACCAGATTCAGAAATATTTCAGGGGGCCACTCCATTAAGCTACCATAGAACGGTTAGTGACTCGAGACGGACTCAAGGTTTGCGTCAATGGCGTAAACGATGGGAACCCGAAAATGTGACGGGCTTGTCGACATCACAAACACTCCGCTTACCTAAACAGTACAGGTGCTCCTCGCACAATCGTAAATAAAGCAGTTAAGCATGGCATAAGTACAGGATAGTAAATAAAACCTCAAACTAGTTTGTGGCCCCAAGAAATAAGAATGAATCAAGCTCTGGCTCAGGGGGGTCCCATAATCCTACCGGATGTGGATAGCGCGAATATTCAAGGAACAGGTATCAAGTACTCGGGGTCCTACGGGACACAAGTGGACGGTTAACAACCAAATAACATCTATTGCCCACCTGTGCCTCTGCTTACTTACTTCAATTTTAGTTGTTAAACAGTAATTAAAGTCTTGATCAACTCCAACAACAAACACACGACAATACTCCAACAACTGTGGTACTTGGCGACACGCAACAGCGCTTGAGCAAGCGACTACGACGCGCAAGTCCAACTATCTACCAAACAACACGTAATAGGATGTGTCCAAGGCAATATAAGGCTGCAAGGGATACCACGGGTACGAAAACTAGAGCAACGCAACACAGATAGCAATAGATCAACAGGAGGGAATAAATACTATAAAAGTAAGATAGGTAGAAAGGAGGAGGTGCTCGCCTGAAAACATTGCCGAAGGTTCATCCAAAGATCGGGTCGACACTCGCATCAGCTCATCGGCCTTATCCGCGAAGAAGCAAAACGCTAGAATAAACACCGGATGCACTATTTAATACTACGGCAAAAGATCGGGCATGATGCATGTATGATGTATGACATGGCAAGATGCGATGCAATTAGGTCATATTAAGCGGAACCGGGGTCCCGACACTTATTGAATGGTTCATGTTGTTTAGCTACCCCACAATTTAAATGTTGGGTTAACAGGGCGAAACATGGCATCGGTTCGCTACACACATTTAAATGGGACCAATATGAGACTAGATTTGCCCGCATATGGGCCCCATATTTAATTATATGGTGAATCGGCATAAGGCCCCCAAACCACACAATTATGCATGCGAGTATGACAATTTAATGTGCATCAATTTGTTATTACATTTATAAAATAGGGCTCGAGAAAAGGGGTCACACATTAGGGTTCGGTGATCTTGGTTCCGGGGGTTCGGGGTTCGACAGGGTTCAGGGTTCGACGGGATCGGATACAAGATGGATAACTTGTCGTGACGGGGAACTTGGGTCCAAGCGGCCGATCTTGCCGTCGCGCAGATCTTGTCAGGTCCGCGCCATCAAGTCGGTCTTGGCGTCCGGGATGAAGAACTTGGCGTATCCGCGGCGAAGTGCTTGTCGTTCCGGTGACGATCTTGGCGGTCTTCGGATCAGGGCGACGAGGCTTTGGGTCCGGGAAGAAGATCACGACGATCCATGAAGAAGAGCATGGCGTCCAGGAAGACGGACTTGGCGTTCCGGGCATCTCCGGGTCCGGAATGGCCTTCAGTCCGAGGGTCGGCGTACATAATGTTCCGATCTCGATGTTGACGATGGACTTGGTTTTGGTTCAGACTTCAGGTGGCACCGAGAAATCTTCATACGAACATCACATCCATGACATGAGCGGTACCACCATTCCCTCGTCGCCAGATGTACCTCAGTATTTTACATCCACCACACAACTAGCAGCGACGGGGAGCCAGCAGGATAGTGGCCTCGATGTCCAGATTCTTGCAACTTGACCACAACAAGAGATATACACGAGCAGGGACTCCGTAGGCCCACATGGGCAGACCAACACGGAACGATGCGGTGTATGCGCCAACGAGATGAAAAAACTGAGGCACGAACAGCGGTACTGGCCAAAGGCGGAAGATGGCGGGAGCGGCGACGCTGGGGAAGGGGCGAGCTCAGCGAGGACGCTGCGTTCTCGAGAGGCCGACGACGCTCGTAGGGAGTCGACGGCGAGAACGCGGTCAGGCGCGAGCCGGGTGCTGGAGGCCGGCGGATGAGGAGGGAGGCGCCGTAGACGCGGGCTCGGGCGCCGCTCGAGGTTGGAGGCGGGGCCGGGCTCGCAGACGGTCGGCGGGTCTCATGGCGGCCGAGCTTCGATGGCGGGCGAGGACGGGACGCGAGGGAGGCGACGGCAGCTTGCAGAGGGGACCAGGGAAACCATGGCCGGCGCGGCGAGGTAGGCTGAGGGGCCTGGCGGCAAGCGTGGAGGAGGGGCAGAGCCGGGAGAGGCGGGCAGCGGGCCGGGCGAGGTGAGGCGATTGGCGTGGCGCCATGGTGGTTGGAGCAGGGGCGCGGCGGAGAGGAGCCTGGGGAGGAGAGGGAGGCCGGAGGTGGTTGGGCGGCTCCCTAGCAGCGGAGGAGGGAGGACGCGGACCAGGCGAGGTGGGGGCCGGGGTTGCGGAAGCGGGGCGCGGTGGTGGGGAGGACGGCGGCTCGCCGGAGCGGGGAGGTCGTCGGGGAGAGGAGGGAGACGAGGGAGAGAGAGGAGCGAGCGGGGGTCTGGGAGAGGAGGTAGTGGTGGGGCCAGGCGGGGTCGGCGCGTGGGTTGGTGGGCGGGGTGTGCGGGACGGAAGCGGGTCAGGGTCGGTGGGGTGGGTGGCGCGTGTGTGGGGTTGGGGTGGGACCGGTTGGCAGGGAGAGAGAGAGGGGGGAGTGGGCTGTGTGTAGGTGCTGTGTGCGTGTGAGGGGCTGCTCGCTGCAGGTGGGGCCAGGGCAGCTGGTGGATTGATGAGGTGGCTGAGCCTAGGATGAGGTGGAGGGGACGGTGAGGTGGAGGGGGGGATTGGTGGGTAGCCTAGGTTTGGGTAGACTAGGGATTTGACAGGCTGTTTTGCATTGGGGGTGGCCAACTGGGTCGGATCGGCCCGGTTCGGCTGCCCCCTAAAATAATATAACTTTTATTTAATTTGCAATAAACTTTTGTAAATAGTTTTTAGACAAACAAAATATCCGGAAGCATCCGGGGGTTTAATTTGAAATAGAAGGAGGGCTAGTTTCAGAAAACAATAGTCTTTCGCAACATAGTTTCAAGTAAAAAAAATAATATGCATGATGATGTCATGATGATGCAATGCACAAAAACAACGCGATTTTCTAGTAGTGGTTTTGCGGGATGCCACAGGCACGGGGCGTGTGGCAGCGACGGGGACGGCGAGAGCTCCACAGAGGCAACCTAGCGGCGTTGTCAGAGATGTTTTGGACGTCTGGTTCGTGGTTCGGACCGGGAGGCGGAGGGGTAGGATATTTATATCCTGGACCTATAGTTCGGGTTGGATCCACCAATCGGGACTAAAGGGTGGTCCCTAGTCCCGGTTGGTGTCTCCAACCGGGACAAGAGGTGTCTTCGGCCGCAGCGTTTCGCGTGCGCGCCACAACCCTTTAGTCCCGGATCGAGGCTCGATCCGGGACTAAAGGTATATTTTGTAATTTTTTTAAAATGAACAAAATTAGTAAATATTATAAAACCAATATCTATCATTCTATAATGAAGGAAATTATGTATTATATATCAAAATTTCTAGAAAAAGATCTATAATTTAAATCTATTACCATACTCTGTTATACAACTAATTTTTTTGCATTTTTTGACTTAAATATGCATTAAATCATATATTTTGCATACTTTTGAATCTGATAAAACTTTCAACATAAAAAGTGTTTGAATTTGATTGACTAATCCAAAACCATCTTATGTCTTCTAAAATAGTTACTCTAACAATTAAAACTAGTAGTTGGGACTAAAGATATTTCAGGGGACTTTAGTCCCGGTTTGAGCTACTAACCGGAACTAATGATATTTTCCGTCATTCTCAGAGCCGTCAAGCCACGCGTCATGCTTTCCCGCCATTTCCCTCCGCTTACCGCCATGTTTTTCTCCCTTTTCCTCTATATCTAGGTCGGCTGCCATGGTCATCCACACCTTCTCCTCTAAGAACAATGGACACTGCATACTGAGACATTCTGACTCTCGAGGAGACCAAGGCGCTTTGGACCTCCAGCTACCCATGCCCGCCGGGCTATCGGCTGCCCGCCGAATGGATGCTGAGTGCTAGAGGGGTTACTATACCTCCTGTGCCACAAGGTTCTGCCCGCCAGGCGGCCATCACGAACCACTTCTACCTCGAGCTCACGCAGAAGCAGCGGATGAATCCCCATTAGGATCCCGATAACTACGACACCTGAAATACCTTTTTCGCTAACCTATCTTTATGCCTTCCATTTTGACCATAGATTAAAACAGGAATATTTTGAAACGGACATAATAAATTCAAAAACGGTCAGAACAATGTAAATCTTTCCCATGGTGTCATATTATGTGACATAGTTGAAAGAAAAATACCAAACTTGGTAGAATGTATCAAAAAAAACTTCACAAAATGACCTATCGTGTATAAGATTTCGTAGCTTTCGGGTCAAATGACCAATGTTATGGCTAGAATCAGAACATAGTTTGTGATAATATGTCCATATTGTGCATGCACGTGCATCATGAGATGTCCAACAATGTTGCAGGAGGAAATTTTACTTTTTGTTGCACGGAAAAGCTATTTTCCATTTTTTGACCACTAAAAATAGGGGGTTTAGTGAAGCAACCACCAAAATGCTCATTCAAAATATTATCACCCCGCTTTTCAAAAATAGTAGACCACCTTACATGGAAAATGTCCCAACCAAGAGATCTCAAACCTTTCCGTCCACCCCTAGTGAAAAAGATAAATATCTACCGAACCGGTAGGAAGTCGGTCCGGTTTGAACTACATGTCAATGATCTAATGCTCATGATTTTTTCAAAAAAATCATTTTTAGACTCACGATGTGATGTTTCTTTAGATCTCCAATGCAATTTTAAACTTGGTATATTAATTGCATTTCAAAAACCACCAAAGTAAAAATTCAGAATACATCATATGGGAGGTGTGGCTTCTCCACAAGCGGGCTACCTGGCGCCGCCAGATTTCCGGTGCTCGCCGACCTAGATGCTCAGCATGGGGCGGCGTAACTGTGCCGCCAGTGTCGGAAGGCCGCGAATGGCTCGACGAGATCCAGATGGTCCTTGTCGACATGGACGAGGAGCTGCAACACCCCGACAACACGGTGTTATGGGACGAGTACTTCCGTGAGAGATAGCTGGCCTACGACGAGGGCAGAGGCCCGGCGCCGGCGCTCAACAACGTTGTAGGTCGGCGTCCATGGTGGAGTGCGCCCGGCCGCACCCTCTCCACCGTCATCGATCATATCTCGGCCCTCAACAACCCGCGACTAGGGTATCCGCCGCGCTCGCTTCTGTCCTTCTCATGGCATCGGGGGAGCTCAAGCTCTTGGATGCCGAGGAGGATGGCCAGCGCATTATCCTCCTCGTTGGTGTTGGCCGAGCACTCATCCGTGCTTACCGATTGCACCCTGCTGGTCTACACAGCGTCGCTCCGGCCAGTGAAGCTAGAGCCTGAGTCTCCGCTGCGCTCTCATGCGCTCGTCATCAGCGCTCCATCGCCGACATGAGGCCATCTTCGCCTTGTTAGGCCGAAGAAGGAGCTCGACATAGGTGGGCCACTGCGCATGCCAAAGAGAGAGCCGATGGATTGGGCCTCGACGAATGCTGATGAATACTTCCTCCTCAAGAAGGCCATGAAGGCGTCGCTTGTAACACCCTCAGAATCGGACCTATGCAAGTTTCAGCGATTCCCGCCAAACCCGCATAGAAACGATTCAAAGGTGCCCACCAGGCACTTTCGTGCGGGTGGAAAACGAAGTAATAACATTACACAACAGTCCTCGATGGGACCCACAGAACAGATATATATATATATACAACACGACTCCATGAGTCAAGAATACAGATATACGGTACAAAGATCCAAATCACCTTGAAAAGATGGGGCGTCCGACTACGGACAAGATGCAAATGGGGCTAAGAGCCCTGAAGATTAACCAATGGCGTCCATAACCCTGCCCAGGCCAAGCCGGAAGGGTAACCCTGCTAACGACGTCGATCTCAAAACCTGCTTAAACAAAAGGGGTGCCGGCAAAGGGCAAAGGAAAAAGAGGAGCGTCTGTACTGAGGCCAGTACACGGCGAGACTAGAATTCGGCGGTCCTCGCCTTCATAGGTATGGTGGACTGAAGCGGCAGCGGCAGCATGCACTAAACAACCTATAGAGACTCGAAACAACTGGCGGTTATCAAAGAGGGGTAAGAAGGACCTATTCGGAACCAACCTGATGCTACCATCAAACAAACCCATCCTGGCGTTTCCCCCTCGAGACCAATCGAGGAAGTCAACCGAGGAACTCACACCGTTGGCAGTTTTACTTATTCGGTTATCGTTGCGGCAATTACTAGTCAAGTATAGATAATCATCCTGATAAAATAAACAGTGGCCACTTTTAGTTAATCATTCCGTTGTAGTTGCAACACTTACTAATCAGATACAATTAGCCCGAGATAACCCAAAAACCCAGCAGTTGTTGGTACTTTTATTCAGCCATTCCGTTGTAGTTGCCATAATTACTAGTCAGGTACAATGGTCGCAAGCGACAATCCAAACAAGCAATTGTGGGCAGTATTATTTAGCCATTCCATTATAGTGAAGCTGATTACTAGTCATTATAAAGTCAAATTTATAGCAATAAACTTTAGTTATGCTTGTCTATGATCGAGATACTGTGCTCCAAGTCGTCCATAACCGCGGACATGGCTTTCAGAAAGTTTTAACCCGGCCGGGGTGCACAAAACGCAACACACACACGATCAACCTCGGAAAAACCAAATCAAAACCCAACGAGGTCTTCACGACAGAGCAATCACAAGATTCAGAAATATTTCAGGGGGCCACCCCTTAAAGTAGATCCAGAACGGTTAGTCGACTTGAGACGGCCTCAAGGTTTGGGGCCAGAACGACTGGGAACCCGAAAGTGTGATCGGGCTTGTAAACGGGTCACAATTCCTAATAAAGATGTGCTCCTCGCACAAACGTAAATGAACGTAGCATGGCATAAGCAGGATAGTAAATAAAACCTCAAACTAGTTTATGGGCCCAAGAAATAAGACGGAATCAAGCTCGCTAAGGGGCCCATACTCCCATATGTGGATAGCGATAAATCAAGGAACAGGTATCAAGTACTCGGGGTCCTACGGGACACAAGTGGGCGTTCGGAAACCAAATATTATCTATCACCCACCGATGCCTCTGCTTACTTCAATTTTAGTTGTTAAACAGGAATTAAAGTGAACAATAAGTAAAACTATGATCATCTCCAATAGCAACATGCGGCAATACATCAACAACTGTGGCATATGACGACACAACAAAGACTTGAGTGGCGACTACGACACGCTGGCCCAACTAACTACCACACAATGTAATAGGATGTGTCCAAGGCAATATATGGCTGCAAGGGATATCACGAAAACTAGAGCATCGCAACACGAGATAGCAATAGATCAACAGGAGGAATAAATACTATAAAAGTAAGATAGGTAGAAAGGGAGATGCTACTTTGAAAACATTGCCGAAGGTTCAACCGAAGATCGGGCGAAGCTCACATCAACTCAACGGCCTTATCCGCGAAGAACCAAAACACTAGAAGAAACACCGGATGCAATATTTAATACAACGGCAGAAGATCGGCATGATGCATGTATGATGCATGGCATGGCAAAGGTGCAGTGCGATTAGGCAAGATTAAGCGGAACCGGGGGTCCCGACATTTAATTAGGTGGTTCATGTTATTTAGAAACCCCGCATTTTAAATGTTGTTTAACATGTCAAAAGATAATACGGGTTCGCTACACAAGTTTAAATGAGGCCAATATAAGGCTAGATTTGCCCGCATATGGGCCCCATATTTAATTATGAGGTGAATCGGCATAAGGCCCCCAAACCACATGATCATGCATGCAAGATGAATGATTTAATGTGCAACAAGTTGTTGTTATATTATAAAATAAGGTTTCGGGAAGGGTTCACACATTAGGGTTTGGCAGATCTTGGGGTTCCGGGGTTCGGGGTTCGGTCTCAGGGCTCGACGGATCTGGGGTTCGAGGCTCGACGGAAGCGTTCTCGGATATCGGAGGTAGGTCTTGGCGCATTCGCGATGGTCAGGCCAAGCTGTCGGTCCTATCGTTCGGGCTGAAACACTTGTCGCATCGGGGTCTCGGTGTCCGGGGTGAAGTACTTGACGTTCTCGAGGGAGTACTTGTCGCACATGTGGTCTTCGGGCTCCCTGTCGATGATCTTGTCGTCGAGAAGAACTTGTCGGGTTCGCGTATCGGGTCGGTTCTGGCATCCGGGGTGAAGTTCTTGGCGTGGCGCCGGGTACGGAATCGGTCTTCGGGTTCCCGAGAAGTCGATCTTGGCGTTCCATGACGACGTCCTTGGTCCGCGGTCATCGGTCCCCTCTCGAAGATCTTGGGGTTTGTGGCTCCACTTTGGTTCGGTGTCGATCTTGGCGGTCACTTGCACACGTGGCCGTCCTTGTCGAGGGGCGGTCTTGGACGCGCGGCGGAGGGGTCTCGCGGCCACGCACGGCGACGGCGCCGGACGAGCTCGGGGCCGCGGCAGGAGGACATGGGGCTCGGCTCGAGGAGGGTGACGGGGTCGGGTCTGCTCACGGCCAACGACGGCGAGGCAGAGGCGCCGGGGCAGGCTCGGGGTTGGTGGCGCCCTGGGGAGGACGGGCCGGCGAGCGGCGGCGCATGCGGAAACCGGCGAGGCGGAGGGAGGTTGGCGGCTTGGGGCGGCGATGGCGAGGCGCGGCTGGCGGCCACCGGCCGGAGCGGACGCCCGTGAGGCGGGACAGAGGTCCGGCCCGGCTGACGGCAGCGAGGTTCTGGCGGCGCTTGGCGGGACGGAAGTAGCACGGCGGGCGGCGGGCGGGCGAGGGAGGTCCCTGGGGCGGTAGGGACGCGGCGCCGGGCGAGCAGGGTAGGGAGGCCGACGAAGCAGTGACGCGGCGGTGCAGGCGACGGGGCCGAGGCTGCCTGGAGCCTGGGAGGCAGGGGACGAGGCAGAGAGAGAGGCGCGAGAGCGAGGGGTTGGAAGGAGCGAGGCGAGCGAGGCGAGGGGAGGGAGGGCGGGCGGCTGGCGGTGGGAGGAGCGGCGGGAGATGGAGGTCAGGGAGGGTGGTCGCGTGGGAAGGAGAGGAGAGAAGAAGAGGAGGTGCGGGGGGGCCACGGGCCCAAGGCTGTGGAGGGGTGGGGTTGGCTGGCCGGTCAGGCGTGTGTGGAGCGTGTGAGCAGGCTGAGAGGGTGGGGCAGGGTTAGGTGGGGCCGGTGGAGGGAGTGGGGAGAGAGAGAGGAGCCAGGGGCTGCTGAGGTGGCAGTTCCTGGTTGGGTAGAGGGGGAGAAAGGGTGAAGTGTCAGGAGGGGGTTGGTTGGGATGAGGTGGAGGGGGTGTGGGTAGGTTAGGCTGGGTAGCTTTAGGATTTAGGTGTACCGGTTGGTTGGACCGATTTAAAAATCCTGGGGTGGTCGTTCGGGTCATTCGGCCCGTTCGACTGCCCCGCTCAAAATAATTTACTAGTTTTATTTGATTGCGACGAACTTTGTAAATAGTTTTGGACAAACAAAATATCCGGCAGCATCCGGGGTTTTGCGTTTGAATTAAGACGGGCGTTTAGAAAACATGAACCGTTTTATCCGCAAATAATTTTATGCAAGCAAATGCAAGATGATGACGATGCTCAAATGCAATGTGGCATGATGACATGAGCATGCGGTCATGATGATGCAATGCACAAAAACACGCGATTTTCTAGTAGTGGTTTTGCGGGATGCCACATCGCTCAACGCCGTCCCACCAATGACGGCCCCGCCGTGTGCGTCTGGTTCATGTCGGGACCGAGAGAAGGGGATTTCCTAATCGCTAGCAAGTCAGAAGTCATATTTCTCTTCACACGGCTAGGGAATGGATAGGGAAGAGGAAGCCGACACTAATCCCACCTGTCGCCGTCTACCGGCACCAATCCCCTTCCGCCGCCGTCCACCGGCGCTGATTTCCCCCTCATCGGGTCGACCTTGGGTTCCTAGGAGGACGGGGGCTAGGGAGAGGACGGTTGGAAGGAAGGGGAGAAGAGGATGGAAGGAAGGCAAGAGAGGCAGGCGGGGAGGAGCTTACCAGCGGGAGGCGGCGCCGCCGTCGGTGGACCTGTCGTGGTCGAGGTCCTGCGATGGGTCGGGAGTCTCTCCTCACGAACAGGTACGCGGGGTGCTCTTTACACGCGCATTAGGTAGGCTGTGAAATTTCTATTCGTTTCCTGGGAATGATTCCGAGCGTAGTCCAAATGGTGGAAACAACTCCCGATTTCCAGATTCTCTGATCCCGAGGTTCAATTCATACATCCGAACACAACGTTAGTGAAATTTACTGCTTTTACTTCTATTTCTTGGCTCGCCATGCGAGAGTTTCGATCATAGACACTGGAACATTTTTTTTTGAAGGAACTTGGATTAGCCAGCAAACAATCGATTCCTTGAGTCCTTTGTTGGCCTGTTGGGCTTGAAGAAGGCCCCAAGTTTTATTGTGCTCCACAGGCTCAATGTCGGATTCTGAACAGGTTAAATTTTTTTAGTACCACACCGCTGGAGGAAAAGAAAACGGAGCAGCTTATATACAGGTCCATGGACATTGTTGTCACCATGTGGTGTACGTGGTGAGCAACTAAAAAATTATTTAATCAAGAATAGATAAATAGCATTCATGTTCGTACTGTTAACTCTACACATGACATGTAGCTTTAACACTCCGACATGGAGTGCTTGCAATTTTTTTTTAGCTTTGTGGCACTAGGAAGCTACGCGTCCAGCCCCGCTAAGTAACCGTCGGCATAGAATTGCCTCGACGGCGTAGCTATTTTTTTTACCTCATTCTAATTCAGAAAAATACAAATAATATATCAAAAAAAATTAAGCTACGCCGACGGGCAAAAATACCTGCGCCGACGAGAGAGCTTTGCCGAGAAGGCTACACCGAGGGCAGCCGTCGGCGTAGCGTACGCCGAGGGCATTTTGGCCTATGCTGACGGCTTTTTGCCTTCGGCGTAGCATGCCGTTCATGTAGTGTGTATTTGTTGAAATGTATATAGTAAAGGATGTTGGTGGCTAGACTGGTGAAAATCAGTGGCAGCGCCTTTTTTAGAACAAAAATGTGGACAATAAGAAAAATATGTTAAAAATTATAAAACATTTTATAACCCATAAATTTTTATATTTTTTGCAAAAGAAAAATTATAACCCATAAAATTATATAGATCTATATTGGCCCAGCTCTTTTAACTTGGGAACACTATGCACACAAAGGAGACAATAGTAATGAACGAATTTATCTATTTTTTGTCTCTCTAAGTGTAGATAGAATTTTGAGCTACATCGTTACATGGATTTTGCGGCAATTGTGCATAGGAGTGGGTCTATCATCTATGCATGCACATACCACCGAGGCCAGCACTAGCTCTTCCACGTTTGATCCATGAAATTTGTTATTTATGAAAACTTACGACATGTCACATCAACATGGATCAGAGGTAACTGTATTCTGCACTGTGAAAAAAATAATACTTCCTCCGATGCATATTACTTGTCGTTGAAATGGATGTATCTAGCACTAAAACATGTCTAGATATATCCATTTTAGTGACAAGTAATATGAATGGGAGGAAGTAGTATGTTTTTGTTCGAAAATGATTTGGCAAAGGCGAATGTTGCGTGCTTTTATCTTTCGTTTTGTTGGCCTGTTGGGCTAGAAGACTGCCCGAGATTATGGTACACCGTTGGCTCAAACTCTGGATACTGTACACCCTTAATTCCTCTTTTTTAGTACCACCTCGTTTGAGGAATAGAAATTGGAGCAGCTTATATGCAGGTTCACGGGCAATGCTGTCAGCACGTGGTGTACGTGGTTAGCAATTAAAAAACCTGATATATAATCAAGCTTTGAACAAATGCATGCATGTGGCAGTCAACTGATGTTATTGTCTACATTGCATGCTTCACACTTCGACATGGAGTGCTAGCATTTTTATTTTTGCTTCCGATGTTTCGGTTGTTAGGATGGATTTCAAAGGAAAAATAAAACAGGGATCGGAAGCTCCTAACTGTTTCTACACTTTATTCCATGCCTAGATACCCGAAGACCGGTTGTATAGATTTCATACCATAACGCACAACTGACATCGATCGTATCTTGGCCCACAGGGATCGGAAGCCCGGAGCCGGCGCGCAACAAACGCTGTAGGTCGGCGTCCCTGTTGGAGTGCGCCCAGCTGCACCCTCACCGCTATCATCTTGGCCCACAACAACCCGCGACTAGGGTATCCGCCGCGCTCGCCTCCGTCCTTCTTACAGCGCCGGGGGAGCTCAAGCTCCTAGATGCCGAGGAGGATGGCTAGCGCATCCTCCTCCTTGTTGGTGTCGACCGAGCGCTCATTCGGCTCGACGCCTACCGACTCCACCCTGCTGGTCTACACAGCGCTGCTACGGCCAGTGAAGCCAGAGCCCGAGTCTCCGCTGCGCTCGCGTGCGCTCGTCATCAGCGCTCCATCGCCGACGCGCGGCCATCTTCGCCTTGTCAGGCCGAAGAAGGAGCTCGACATAGGTGGGCCGCTGCGCATGCCAAAGAAAGAGCCGACGGAGTGGGCCTCGACGGATGTCGGGGAAGACTTCCTTCTCAAGAAGGCCATGAAGGCGTCGCTCAACGACGTCCCGCCAATGATGGCCCCGCCGTTTGCGTCTGGTTCATGTCGGGACCAAGAGAGGGCGATTTCCTAATCGTTAGCAAGTCACAAGTCATATTTCTCTTCACACGGCACACACCAATATGTTGGGTTCCACAAGTCCAAATGCATCTACTTAGTGAAATTTACTGCTTTTACTTCTTCTACTAGGAAAGTAAGCGTGGTGATACGTCGCGCCTGTGTCATTGAATTATCTCTGTAAATGGAATGCTGCGACGTGGATGTGAGTTTGGACAGGTTTGTAGACGCTGTTGGAGATATGCCCTGGAGGCAATAATAAAAGTAGTTATTATTATATTTTTGTGTTTATGATAAATGTTTACATTCATGCTATAATAGTATTAACCGGAAACATTAATACTTGTGTGATTTGTAAACTAAATTAGAGTCCCTGGTAAAGCCTCTTTATAATACTAACTTGTTGGTTAATCAATTATCGTGGTTTCTCGATCATGAACATTGAGATGTTGTTAACAACAAGGTCATATCATTAGGAGAATGGTATGATGGACATACTCCTATAGATAAGCGTAGCATAAAGATCAAGTCATTTCAAATAGTTCGTTTGCTATAAGCTTTCTGATACATAGTAACCTAATTCCTTCGACCATGAGATCATGCTAATCACCGGAAGGATGCTTTGATGACATCAAACACCACACCGTGACTGGGTGGCTATAAAGGTGGCATTGAGTGTTCGGAAAGTATGGGTTGAGGCACATGGATCAAGAGTGAGATTTGTCCATCCATATGACGGATAGATATACTCTGGGCCTTCTCGGTGGAATGTCATCCAATTAGCTTGCAAGCATGTGACTGGCTCACAAGGGATCACATATCACGGGAACAAGAAAAGAGTACTTATCAGTAACGAGGCTGAACTAGGTATGCAGAGATACCGACGATAAAACCTCGGATAAGTAAACTATCGCGAGACAAAGGGAAATTAGTATCGTATGTAAGTGGTTCATTTGATCGCAAAGTAATTGTAGAAATATGTGGGAGCCATATGAATTTCCAGAATCCTCTATGTGTTATTGATCGGAAAAGCGTCTCAGTCATGTCCGCATAATTCACGAACCGTAGGGAGACACACTTAAGGATTCGATGTTATTTGGTAGATATGGAATGTAAGTAGGGAGACCAAATGTTGTTCGGAGTCTCGAATAGGATCCGGAATATCACTAGGAGATCCGGAATTGTCCGGAGTTCGGGAATGATTTCGATGTTTCCATCGGAGAGATTCTAGAAGGTTCTAGAAGTTTCGCCAGACCGGAAGAGGATGGTACATGAATGTGTCATGCGTAAGTGGAATGATTGGATCATATCCTAGGTCACTTGGTTTGGGCATCTGTGAGAGAGAATTAAAGCTCTAAATTGGAAGTCAAACGGGAGGTTTGAAAAGTCAAACTGGAACAATGGTTTCCTGGTGGAAGAAGGAAAGAGTCCTTCCAGCTTGGGTTTGGAAGTGGATTCAAACTCCCCTCTCTCAGGGCTGCCCCCCCTCTCATAAATAGAGGGGGATGGCTGCCCCAAACAGACAAGCCCTAGCCCTCCCCACACCCGTGCACCGCCGCCGCCGCCGCCTCGCGCCGTCGCCGCCACCCTAGCCGTCGCCGACACCTCCTCCTCCTCCCGGTCTTCTAAACCCTATATTACCGGGAAACCCTAGATCCACCATAACTCGCACCGGTTTAGGCGAAGCCCTGCGGGATCTTCCCTCTACTTCCGACACCACGCCGTCATGCTGCCGGAATCACGAAGGGAGAACTACAACCTCTGTTGCCTGCTGGAACAAGGGAGAGGAAGGTCTTCATCGAGTACCGAACGTGTGAACAACTGCGAAAACGCTGCCGGAACGCGGCACCGGAAGGATCGTCTACGCAATCTTGAGATCGGCAAGTGTACGACTACATCACCCACGAGAATCTGCTCTCGTTAACCACTTTGGAATCTTCGAGGGTGAGTGCTTATATCGACTCGTTGCTACAATCTAGTAGATAGATCTTGGCTTGTTTGTGTGCATGCGGTAGAAATTTTTGTTTCCCGTACTACGAACCCCTAGAGACGCTTGCAAACATCAAGTAGCTGAACTTTAAATAGTATCATTTGAAAATTTGAGAATATATGCATCTATAAAAGTAGACAATACATGTAGATGTGATTACATAATTTGTGGGGCATCTCATTGGCCTGCATATTTATAGTGGATGTGCTGCTAATGCACATAGATGATAATATGATATCATGAATGGTGGTACAGATAAGTGGACAATATGTATATATATATATATATATATATATATATATATATATATATATCAGGGCGATTCATCGGTTAAGCAATAACTTGTTGCATTTTCAATGCTTTAGTACATGACTACAGTGTTACATCCAACGAAGAAAATCAGAAAGTGCGACTAAAAGTAGAAAGTCCCTGTTAAGGTTGGCCCTTGTTGTGGCCACATGACTGCATGAGACATCTCCCTTGTTGTTTGAAATGAAGATTGTGATATATGGATTTAAAAACTTGATGCTAGATCAGCATCTGGCATCTATACCATACTTAGATACTTGCACACTAGTAAGTAACAGAGAAAGGCATCAGGATAATGGCACTATGTATCTTTAGTGGCCTTTTGTCTAGACACAATAGAATGATCAATAACCCGGTATAAGGATCTTACTTAAATATAAGTATAAGTACTCTGATTTTCTACAATGAGGTAGTGCAATGTGGGTTTCTCCAATCTGGAACACAAAGGCACTGTAAAATTAATTAGCTATTGTTTAAGAAAATGATACAACCATCACAGGTTCATCGATGAACTAAGATGGAGGTTACAAATGAGTTTCTAGAATATATAGACCATACCTAGATTTGGACTTGCCACGACGATTTTTCTGAACGCGCTAGAACCCATAGGGAATTTTAAGTAAAATCAATAGGAAAACACATCAGATCATGAAATAAAATATCTTTAATGAGATCTGACATGAACACTAAAAAGGCATCAATATTATAAGTGTGTTCTAAGATATATCTATCCGGGTCTTCTACCCGCAATGGCAAGCAAAAAAGCATATGTGTATCTTGGTCATATAAAGCTCATGGCAGTCATATAACTATAAGCTTTGCTATCCTTAGTGGTTTTATAAGGTAGTATCATTTTCTAACTAAAAGAAGAACAATGCATCCTTGAAATGTATCAATACGGCCAATGGTAAAAGAATCAGAATTAATCTGAATTTTTTTGCCTATGCTACTTCTATTTTGCATGATATAAGTATTGGCCTACAAATTAATGACATGAGCATGGGGAATTGAAGACAATAAGATTAGCTTGTTAACTCAGAAAACAATACCGCCAAAGTAAAGCGATGCATGCCCGAAATCTTAGATCACAATTTTGTTTTTTTTCTCCTTTGCGATACTTTACGCATCACCTGGAAGTATATGTTATCCATTCATCACTTTCCTATTTTACTTCAGTTTCAACAAATTGCAGTGAACTGCACGTAATCACTAATTGAAACACCCTGGACAAAGGCAGCAAACAATAGCCATGAAAGCACAATTTGGGAAAGAAGTCCACAATGTCTACT
Source organism: Avena longiglumis (assembly GCA_030063025.1). Taxonomy (NCBI): domain Eukaryota; kingdom Viridiplantae; phylum Streptophyta; class Magnoliopsida; order Poales; family Poaceae; genus Avena; species Avena longiglumis. The sequence continues at coordinate 538,124,208 of CP125973.1, forward strand.
CACCCAAATTCTTGTGCATAGTGCCTGAAAGAAGACTTGTACCTCAACCATTCAACATGTTTATTTATCCTCCTCCCGAGATATTTTCTCATTTATTTTTGTTGGACTTAAGCATACTTTTATACAGTGTATCAATTAGATCCAGCAACTCCATAGTAGCATCCTTTTAAATAGTAGCGGAGAACTGTGGGTATAAAGATGTGATCTGCTTCCTGGCCATAACATTAGCTCTAATGGACCAAGTCGTGGCTTGATCCAGTTGATGACATAGTTTATACTGGCAGAGATTTTTGAAGTAAGAATAATGTGGTAACGTTATATTTAAATAAGAGATTTCTTACGATAAGAATAATGTGACAGCATTATTTGTGGAACTTGTATTAATATATGTTACTTGTTTAGATTTGTATCAATCATTTTCTTATATCCACCAATATTTAGAATTTATAAACCACTTGAAAGCTTACGCACAATTTAGCATGAGATGTTACTTCTCTTATTTGCATTTTCTCAATAGGCAGAATAAGAAGAGAAAGAAAGAAAGCTAGCAAGTCGCGTGATGAAATGTATCTAGAATATTTATACAATAAATCTTGGTGGCAGTAAGATGAACAATGCAAAATTGATCTAGAGTCAAACATGCCAGCGCATGAAGGTGAAAATGGTTAATGCTGGTGCAAGTGAAAGTGGAACAGCCAAACTTCCGGAAGCTAGGATACTACCTAACACATAAGAAATCTTGGTTAGTTATATACAATAGTTCACTCTCATTTTTAAATTACCAGCATAGGTATAAATATGCATCTCATATCGTTTCTTTTATAAACCTCATTCATATTGATAGTGGCTAGAACTGATCAGTCAGTTATCTATGAGAAATAGAGCTGGACACTTGAAATATATATGTAAAGAAATTGGAATATGGAAAGGAAAGTACGTAATATCTTAGGAAGTGGATTGATTTACCTCGGTTTAATGTTAAAAAGGGTTCCATATATAATCTTCCGTGCAAAAATTATAGAGAAAAATTTAGAGGCTGAACACTTCACTGCTGCAGGCAGACATAACATTGTAGATCATGGTGGCACTGCAGACTTCTATACCAGAGGCAGGCGAGCTGGAAAAAGAGTCACCAAAGGAGGTTGTGTCGAACGGTGATACAACAAAAATAATCCAGGAGTCAGCATCCAACAGATCACGTTATGCAACCCTGGCCAACAAAGTGAATGGCTTACTTCAAGAAGGGATGTATTTAGTCGTTAATAACATTAGAAGAAAGCATAACACTATCACAGTTATAAGCTAGATAATTTTGATCGTACTGAACCATGCACTTCTTAGCTGTTTAGCTGCTAGAACGACTTCTTTTGCATGGATAACAATATGGGAGCCTTCTTGCAATTAGAAGTTAGAGATCATACCTGACAGCGTTGGATAAAGGGTAATGGAATAGATCAGTGGCATTATCTTTATTAAATCGTCATTCATTGTCACTCTCCTAGAGACCTGTGTCTGAAGACCAAAGAAATTCGTACAGCAAGACACGCAGATTACATGAAATAAGACCAAAGAAATTCGTACAGCAAGACACGCAGATTCCATGAAATTCTGCAGCAAGCGGTTTCATAGGAACAAAACTGAAGTTCTCATTTTAGATAGGAACGTAACAAAGAAACATTGAATCAACCAAACACAAACACACCTAGAGTGTGCGCTTCTAGCGGAGGGCATGGCTGAGATCTCTGGCAATGTGGCAGAGCTATGACGCGGGGCAGGGAGGCCCTCTCCGGCACACCTCCGCCGCACTGTGTTTGGCCTACTTTAGAGACAGAGAAGGTTGGGTGGCAGCCACTGCATGCCGGCATGTAGATGAAGAAAAAGACGCTCGCTGCGCCTTCCACCATCCTCTTCTCGTCGGAGCTGAACACTGCCGCCCTTGCGGCATGGGCGGATGCTCTCTCCATGGAGGGCGTTTGGCACTGCATAGGGGACCTAAGCTGTCGTGCGCGCCCCATCGTCCCCGTGGTTAGCAACCGCATAGGGTCTCTAGCGTGCTCCTCGGCACCATGCCCCGCGATCTGTTGCTGTCTAGCGCATCGACCCCCCGACATTGTTGCCCCATCCTGCAGCGGCTGGCGTGGTCAAAAGCAGGCAGCCATAGAGAAATCAGAAGGGTGCCGGCATTAGGAAGGGGAAGGTCTGGAGCAGCGTGGTGCCACTGCTGGCGCCGGTGGGCTAGAAGGAGGAGCACCTCCTCCCATAGAGATTGATCCTCCTCTCGTCGTCGGTTGGTTGGAGGAGAGTAAACGGGAGAGATAAGGGAAGAGGGCACGTGACTCTTCGAGAAATCACCGGTGGTTGGGGAAAAAAAGAGAAGACGGACCACCGCTTTGACCAAATCGTCTAGAAGACACGGGATAAACGGGAAAAATTGCACTGTGGATGTGCTTACTGTAGATGTGCGGATCTACTGCCTAAGGCTGATCTGGCAGTCCTAAATCAACGCTGAACTGCATCACTTTCATATATGTAGTGAAAGTTTGGAAGGCTTGGGCCCCTCCCAAGGTCAAGTTCTTCGCATGGCTTGCAACTCAAAATAGGATTTGGACTGCGGATAGATTGGAGAAGAGGGGGTGGCAAAATTGTGGCTTGTGCCCTCTTTGCAAGCAAACCATCGAAACGGTTAATCATCTTTTTGTATCTAGTCGGTATACCATACGGGTTTGGAACCTCACGAAGAGTTGGATAGGCATAAATGACATTGAACCTCAACAATGGCAAGGTGCGAGCCTCTCAATCAAGACTTGGTGGAGCATGATAACGGATGGAGTAATCCCCAACCGGAAAGCGTTGGCTTCCCTAACCTTACTTATCACGTGGGAGTTATGAACGAGAGGAACGCAAGGGTCTTCCGCAACAAGCACGCACCGCCTTTTGTTGTGTTAAATAGAATTAAGAATGAGGTTCTCTTGTGGGTTATTGCGGGCGCCAAACATTTGGGCGAAATAATGCCGGGAGAGTAGGTTTATTGTAATATTCACCTTTCTTTTCTTTGCTATGTTCGTCAAACTCTTTCTTAATTAATAGATTGGGTTGTTAGGATGGATTTCAAAGGAAAAATAAAATACCATAACACACAACTGGCACGCTATTCCCTTGTTTTGGACATGTGTTCAGTCAGATTTTTGTGTGCTTCCACTATGAACATAATTTCTAGTTACTAAGAATGAAAATCGAAAATCGAAACACTCTGCCTGGGGAGTAGGGTTGCAGGACCGAAACTCAAAGAAATTGATGCCTAAGTAATGAGAAAATGACTTGTCACTATAAAGCTAGACTTTGTTCCAGGATCGGGTCGAGCAAACAGGGATCGGAAGCTCCTAGCTGTTTCTACACTTTATTCCATGCCTAGATACCCAAAGACCGGTTGTATAGATTTGTCTGAAAATCATTTTCCAATACTACTTATCTAGTTTGTGCGATATATTATGTAGAAATTAGTAAGCAAAGCTGAATATTGAAGAACTCTTATATATATTCAAATACATGATATTTTGGATATACCTCTGGTCAGACACTTCTTAATTTTGACTATGCATATAAAATTTCATTGTTAAGATGGGAAATTTAACTATTTATGCATAGATTCTCTTAAAACTAGGAAAATTATATTTTATACATATATTCAACATAAATAATGATGAAAATTATTTATTGAAGATAATATCAATGTTGAATATAGACCATTTAAATGTCCATTACATCGTGTATTTGTCACTCCCCTGGGTCCCTCCAGATCAAAAAATACATGGTGTTTTGGATGTCTTTAATCAGACTTTTGAACATTGTACAAATATTAACTTTTTTATGATTGGAAATTTAAAAATCACATATTTATAGACTATCTTAGGCCACAAGCTTGGCCCAGCTGCTCTCGAGCACAAGTTTGTCTCGAGATGGTTCATCCTCAAGATGAGGATTTCTTTGCACCGGTGTGGTGGAGTCCACTGCCTGGAGTGTCCCAAGTGGTTTGATCCCCGACGACATCAGAAACGGCTGCATCCAGTGGCATGGCAGTGGAGCCCAAGGAATCGGTCGCGTTTTGCAGGCCAGCGCGATTTCTTCTAGGATGTGATTTGTTATTATCAAGATCATGTGATGCGGGACCAAGACCGGAGTATCCTGATATATAATCAAGCTTTGAACACACGCATGCATGTGGCAGTCATCTGCTGCAATGTATACATACACATTGCATGCTTAACACTTCGACATGGAGTGCTAGCATTTTTATTTTTGTGTCCACGATTTTTGTTTGAGAGAAAAAAGGCATTGCCATCCCTCTTGTATATTGGAGGACATTCTCACTTGTTCCGACGTTTCTGTTGCTAGGATGGATTTCAAAGGAAAAAATAAAATGCCATGCATAGATCTACAGAAAAATATCTTGACTTTGACTTTAGCAGGGACTTTTAATCTCCAAATAATTTTCTAAAAAAGGATTAGTGATCCCGTACCTTGTACAAATGCCCTGCAGGTCAGACCATTATATTGGTGCCTCCGATGTTAGATTCAATGGCATCCCAAAGGGAATTTCTGACTATCAGTATCACTCTGCCACAAGCTTGATCTCAGGCTGCATGACCAAGATTATATAAAATAATATAAATTTATAAAATACAAAAATAATATTATTAAAATTGACTTAGTATATACTTTTATATTATATAAATTTTATATCATACAAATTTATATTATTTTGTATAATCTTATCAAACTTTGTATAGTTTGACAAGCACGCAAAATTATGCGCAACCTAATATGGGATGGAGGGAGTATTTCTTGGCTCACCATGCAAAAGTTTCGATCATTGCCACTGGAGCATTTTTTTGAAGGAACTTTTCATAGCCAGCCAACGACCTAATCCTTTAGACTTGAGTGATAACGATTTTTTATCTAGGACCCTTGCAGCTTCCTGTACGGGCAGGGCCAATGCTGAGAGTTCCTTTGTTGGCCTGCTGGGCTACAAGAAGGCTCCAAGTTGGGTCAAAGTTTTACTGTGCCCCGCAGGCTCATTGTCAAGTTGTCTCTTACTCTGTTTTTAGTACCACATCGCTTGAGAAAAAGAAAGCGGAGCAGGTTATATACAGGTTCATGGACACAGTTGTCACCACGTGGTGTACGTGGTGAGCAACTAAAAAAATATTTATTCAAGCATAGTTGATTAGCATTCATGTTTGTACTGTTTTAACACTCCGACATGGAGTGCTTGCACTTTTTTAAATAGGGGGATTTTGACTTAGAATAGATTTAACCCTCCTCAGCGGCACCTTTTTTTTCAAGCAATAAACGTGGACAATAAGAAAATTATGTTAAAAATTATCAAACATTTTACGACACACAAAATTATAGCTCTAAACTGGACCAACTCTAGGATAACAAAACAAATGAGCATGGATTTATCTTTTTTTCTTTTGTAACTTGGAAATACTATTCACACAAAGGAGACAATAGTAATAAACGTGTTTTTTGCCTCTCTAAGTATTGGTGGAATTTTGAGCTAAATGGTTTTCATGGATTTTGCGATAATTGTGCATAGGAGTGGGTCTATGCATGCACATACCACCGAGGCCAGCACTAGCTCTTCCACATTTGATCCATGGAATTTCTGATTTTTATGAGAACTTACACATGCCACATCATATTACATGGATCAACGGTAACTGTATTATGCACTGTGAAAAAATAGCAGTATGTTTTTTCGGAATTCATTTGGAAATATTCATAGGTTACACAATTATTGCTCGGGAAAATATTGTTGCTACTTAACTAGTGTGTGCATGCACGATCTCGTCCTCCTTTGCACTCCGCTTCCCTGGTATGGCCAATGGTTGTTGTCATATTGATAAGGCATGGTAAAAAGAGGGGTATGACTAGGATGTCCGGGACGGGGATCACGTAAGTTTATGTAGGTTTAGATCCGACTGCGGTGGTTGAATCCTACTCTTCCTGTTAATCCACTATAATTGGCAAAACCGAAGGTTACAGAGGGTCAAAGATAGGTTCTCCTATGCAAGTTGTGCAATGGCAGGAGGAGCGATTGTAGAGGCGCTGAAAATCTCATGGGGAGTTTGGTTTTTTTCCCGCTTATACTTTTTTAGATGAAGCCGTTTCGCAAAATAAAAATAGTTTTATTCCTGTTTTGTTAAGCCCGTGATCAAGTTCAACTGTTCAAATCTATATTTCAATGATATGCTTTATGTATTTAATATTTTCTATGTGATCTAAATGTCCAAAAAATTAATGCAAAAAAATCGCATGCGCATAGACACATGTGCGTGTCTCGGTGTCCATGATACGATCGGTTGATGCACAATATCCACCGAATGCATGGAATGGTATGTTCAACAAGATTGCCTTAAAAATATGCAATATTCACTAAAATTATTTAAAAATACGAATTTTCACAAAATACTGATAAATATCGGCCAATATTTCGTATATTGGTTTGTGCTGGTAAATCCAGGCCGATATATTCTGTATACCCCGTGAGATACCAGCCAAGAAAAAAAATCTGAAGAGACAACAACCAAACAAAGTGCATGTGAGAAGTTGGTGTCAGGCTACGCTAGAACAAGTTCTACTAAGATGGATTTTGTCCGGCTACGGTAATAGAGGGACGAAGACGACGATACTGTCTTGGTCTTGTGCTAGTGTTCGTAGTTATCACCAGATGGTGAAAGTGAACTATTTGTAATTTTATTATTTATAATACTCTCTATACTAATACTGTTGATGATAGATCAGTAAAATTTGAAAAAAAAATATACATGTCGGATCTCGGATGATAATGATTAGTTGGTGCTAGCAGCTCAAGGGATTTTGTTAACTCGCAATGTCCAGTGCGGGCAAGGCCGATATTGGATGTTTTTCATCTTTCTTTTTGTAGGCCTGTTGGGCTAGAAGACGGCCCCAAATCTGGATGTTGTACACTACCTCTTTCTTTTAGTACCACATCGCTTGAGGAACAGAAGTTGCAGCAGCTTATATACGGGTTCACGGACGTTGTTGCCACCACGTGGTGTACGTGGTTAGCAATTAAAAACCTGATATATAATCAAGCTTTGAACACACGCATGCTTGTGGCAGTCATCTGTACACATTGCATGCTTATCACTTCGACATGGAGTGCTAGCTTTTTATTTTTTTCTACGGGGAAAAAGACCAGCCTACGACTTAAAAAAGACATGCCATCTACACTGATTTTCACCACTTCAGCTTGTGACACCCGTCTAGTCCATCTATCTACAATTAGATGGCGCATATGTTTTTTGAGATTCAACTTTTGACCATTATTTTGGTGTAACAGTTATTTGATGTAACAGTTATACCGCTGGATTGTATTCAAATAAAGTTTGCAATAACATGATTTTATATAACAGTTCTGTTATCGGCCAATAACATGTTTTGGCAAATCTACGCATAAATACTCAGATTTCCTATCTTAATAATTGAAAACTATTTGCATAGTCTAATAAGTTAAAAAAGTGTCTGACTAGAGTGCAGTTTTCTTTTGTTGGCCTCTCGGATTTTCACTTTTCATTTTAGTACTACATCGATTCGAGTAACATAAATCAGAGTAGCCGACTTCCGGACAATGTTGGCACCTCGTGGCATACGGGCCGGGGTTAGCAACCAAAAATTGATGAACAATCAAAGCTTTGTTTCACACTCATGCATGTTGCGGTCTTATACGGACCGTGGTCAGGTCGTTTGCTTGGCTTACGACATGTTTGTTATTAGCACTTTGACATGGAGTGCTTGCTATTTATTTTTTTGTAAGTTCGTCGATTATTTAGATATCAGATTGAGAGAGAGAAAAGGTGGTTTTTCTGTGACGACGGGGCTCAATGTTGCTCTGATGCCTCTTTCCACAATCGGCGAGATGAAGTTGTAAGCCAAGGGTGCAACATGACGCTGCGGAAGGGCGGCGAGTGAGGCCTAGATGTTGGCGCCAGATCTAGTCATGCGCACCCATATCTATGTGTGGAGATGATGTTGGTTCAGCGAAGCCTTAGCGGCGACTCCGTGCCAAGTCGGTTCGATGCAAAAATAGAAGCCTGTTAATTTGCTCTTATCAATAGTACCACACGGCTTTGCTTGGTTAGATTAGATGGTTGCCACCGCGCGGCACACGTGATAAGCAACCTCAAACTTTGATATATGATGGTATTTACATCCTGCATTGCATACACACTCTGACATGGTGGGAACTAGGAGTGGGCATATTAACATAGGACCCCGAAACACCCGAAACCTAGTCCGAATGGACCGAAACCGATTTTCTAATCAACAATTCGGTCATCAATCCATTATAAAAAAACATAAATTACTTCAAACTTTGATGTATGATGGTATTTACATCCTGCATTGCGTACACACTCTGACATGGTGTGAACTAGGAGTGGGCATATTAACAGAAGACTGAACAACCGAACCGAAACATCCAAAACCGAGCCTGAATAGATCGAAACCGATTTTCTAATCAACAATTCGGTCATCAATCCATTATAAAAAACATAAATTAGTTCAGTATAAGTTCGGTACCGTGGCCTGGTTACCATTAGATAAATTTAGTTTAAAAAGTGTTGGTTTGATTAGATAAAGAGAGCGTGTCATGTTAATGGACTTGAACACGGCCCAGCACCACACCAAGATAGCTTCCATGTTTCCCAGGTTGGTTTGCGTTTTCTAATAGTACCACACGGCTTGGTTAGTAGAGGCCTGACCTGCTTATAAGTTGTGTCCGAGAGTATGTCGCTAGTAGAAAAAGAGTTAGTCCCGGTTGCGAACCGGTTCGAGCGGATACGGTGGCAGGAGGCATGCGTCCCCCTTGGTAAGGGGGTCATGTGTAAAGATTGGGCGTTAGCCACGTGACGTGGCACACACCTTTAGTCTCGATTCCTCCCTCTATAAATACGACCCCAGCCCTCTGCCTCCCCTATGTTTTTTCTTGGTAAGAGGTCAGAACAAAAATATAGAAGGTGTCCGAGACGCACTTGAGCTTTCTCCTCTTTATTTCCGTCGATCAAGGTTTGTTTTTTCTTGGTAAGAGGTCAGAACAAAAATATAGAAGGTGTCCGAGACGCACTTGAGCTTTCTCCTCTTTATTTCCCTCGATCAAGGTTAGCAATCTTATCTTTTCTCTGTCATTGATACAATGCATGTGTCGATGTGAATTGGTCATTTCACTATTTATGATGTCCTGTTTTTGATAAAAATTACTTATATGATGCAGATAAACGGTCGAGAATGGATGTACGGTGACCGGCGTGTACCCAGGTACATGAAAGGCGTGGATAAATTTATCGATATGGCTACGGCAAACAAAGAGAATGGTTTTATACGTTGTCCATGTGTTCAATGTCGGAACAACAAGGAGTACTCTTCCTCGAAGATCATTCGCGGCCACCTGATTATGAAAGGTTTCATGCCCAACTATAATTGCTGGACCAAGCACGGGGAAAGAGGGGTTATGATGGAAGACGGTGAAGAAGAAGATGATGATAACAACTATCATCATATGTTTCCTGAATACAGTGATACTGCAATGGAAGACAATGAAGAGGAAGGAGGTGAAGAACGGGCATCAGATGAGCCCGCTGATGAACTTGGTAGGGTCATTTCTGATGCAAAGCGAGACTATGAAACAGAAAATGAGAAGTTGAAGTTAGAGGGCATGTTAGAAGATCACAAGAAATTGTTGTACCCAAATTGTAAAGATGGCAACACAAAGCTCGGTATCACACTGAAATTGCTGCGATGGAAGGCAGCGTGTGGTCTAACTGACTCCTCATTTGAAAAGATGCTGAAAATAATGAAGCCGAAGTTTCAAAAACATAACGAACTTCTCGAGAGTACCTACGAAGCAAAGAAGACTCTCTGTCCTCTAGGATTAGATGTGCAAAAGATACATGCATGCATTAATAACTGCATCCTCTACCGCGGTAAGGAGTATGAGAATTTAGATAAATGCCCGGTATGCAATGCATTGCGGTATAATATCAGACGAGATGACCCTGGTGATGTTGAGAGAGCCCCTCCGGAAGAGGGTTCCTGCTAAGGTTATGTGGTATGCTCTTATAATACCAAGGTTGAAATGCATGTTCAGAAACAAAGAGCATGCCAGGTTGTTGCAATGGCACAAAGAAGACCGTAAGAAAGACGGGAAGTTGAGACACCCTGCTGATGGGTCACAGTGGAGAAAATTTGAGAGAGACTTCCCGGACTTTGCAGGTGACGCAAGGAAATTATGGTTTGGTCTAAGTACGGATGGCATGAATCCTTTTGGGGAGAGCTGCGATCCTGACACGGCCCGTGACTCTATGTATCTACAACCTTCCTCCTTGGTTGTGCATGAAGCGTAAGTGCATTATGATGCCAGTGCTCATCCAAGGCCCGAAGCAACCGGGCAACGACATTGATGTATACCTTAGGCCATTAGTTGAAGAACTCTTACAGCTGTGGGGAAAACCAGGTGTACATGCGTGGGATGAAAACAAACAGGAGCCATTTGATGTACGAGGGTTGCTTTTTGTAACCATCAATGATTGGCCTGCTCTTAGTAACCTTTCAGGACAGACAAACAAGGGATATAAGGCATGCACGCACTGTTTAGATAAGACTGAAGGTACATATTTGCATAAATGCAAGAAGGTTGTGTACCTGGCGAATCGACGATTTCTTCCGACCAATCATCCCGTAAGAAAGAAAGGCAAGCATTTCAAAGGTGAGGCAGATCATCGGAAGAAGCCTGAACTCCCTGCTGGTGATGATGTATTTGGTATGGTCAAGGACATAGAAGTAATCTTTGGAAAGGGTCCCGGCGGTCAATCAGTTCCGAACGACGTCGCTACATGACACGCACCCATGTGGAAGAAGAAATCTATATTTTGGGAGCTGCCATATTGGAAAGTACAATGTGTCCGCTCTTCAATCGACGTGATGCACATGACGAAGAATCTTTGCGTGAACCTGCTAGGATTCCTAGGCGTGTATGGGAAGACAAAAGATACACCAGAAGCACGGGAGGACCAACAAATTGTGAAAGATCCAAAGAAAATGCATACACAGAACAAGACGGATAAAGGGCGTCACTTAAGTCGTGCCAGCTATGCTCTTACCAAAGCAGAGAAGGAAATATTTTTTGAAGTCCTTTAAAGTATCAAGGTGCCGTCTGGCTTCTCATCTAATATAAAGGGGATAATAAATATGGAAGAGAAAAAGTTCCAAAACCTGAAGTCTCATGATTTTCACGTGATTATGACGCAGTTGCTTCCGATTGCATTGAGGGGGCTTCTACCAGAAAATGTTCGAGTACCCATTGTGAAGCTATGTGCATTCCTCAATGCAATATCTTATAAGGTAATCAATCCAGATATTCTGCCAAGGTTACAGAAGGATGTGGTACAATGTCTTGTTAGTTTTGAGTTGGTGTTCCCACCATCCTTCTTCAATATTATGAAGCATCTCCTGGTTCACCTAGTGGAAGAGATTGCCATTCTCGGTCCTGTATTTCTGCACAATATGTTCCCCTTTGAGAGGTTCATGGGAGTCTTAAAGAAATATTTTCATAACCGTGCTAGACCAGAAGGAAGCATCTCAAGGGATATGGAACAGAGGAGGTCATTGAGTTTTGTGTTGACTTTATTCCTTACCTTAAGCCGATTGGTGTTTCTGACTCGCGGCATGAGGGAAGATTAAGTGGAAAAGGCACGCTGGGAAAGAAAGCAATGTTATGTAGGGACGGGGATTCTTTCACTAAAGCAAACTACACAGTTCTACATAATTCCACCTTGGCTGCTCCGTATATCGAGGAACACAAGAATATCGTACGCTCCAAAAACCCGGGGAAGCCTGAATCATGGATTACAGTTGAACACATGAAGTCTTTCGGTGGTTGGATGCGGACACATCTCTTGAATGACACCACTGTTGGAGATCAGCTATACTTGTTGGCCGCGTCACCATCTTCTACTATATTGAATTTCCAAGGGTACGAAATAAATGGGAACACATTCTACACGATCGCCCAAGATAAAAAGAGCACCAACCAAAATAGTGGTGTCCGCTTTGATGCAACAGACGAGAATGGACAAAAGGACACATACTATGGTTACATAGAGGAGATATGGGAACTAGACTATGGAGTCTCTTTTAAGGTCCCTTTGTTTCGCTGCAAATGGGTCAACCTGAATGGGGAAGGGGTAAAGATAAACCAGTTGTACAGAATGAGAACAGTGGATCTCAACAATCTTGGTTATAGAGATGAACCATTCGTCCTAGCCAATGATGTGTCTCAAGTTTTCTATGTGAAGGACATGTCCTTCAGACCAAAAAAAAAGAAAAAAATATGCAAATGAATACATCATATGATGAGCCAAAGCGTCACATAGTTCTTTCGGGGAAAAGAAACATTGTGGGAATCGAGGACAAGACAGACATGTCAGAAGATTATAATAAGTTTGATGAAATTCCGCCCTTCACAGTAAAAACTGACCCAAGCATTCCGTTAAGCAAAGAAGAGTCTCCATGGTTACGTCTGGAGCGATCATAAGGAAGGACATATGCCAAGAAGTTCATGCTCATATTGTGTAACTCTAGTTCATGTCTGGCCGGGATATCTTATGATGTTTGCAATTTTCCAAGTTTAATAAATGTATTGAGTGTTAGTCCCGGTTTGTGGCTTGACCGGGACTATATATAGGGGGGGGGGGCCTTTAGTCACGGTTTTGTAGTCTCGGTTTTTAATATTAATAAATGTCTTGAGCGTTAGTCCTGTTTTGTGGCTGGACCGGGACTAAAGGGGGCCTTTAGTCCCGATTCGTAGAATGACTTTCCCGAACTATGAAGAAGTTGTCCCGATTCGTACTTACCATTAAGATCTGATCTCCAAACGCGCGTGGTCACATATTAGGGAGTGCCTCTATGGCTAGTTTCTTGGAGATGCCGGAGGACTGGGATCCAGTGGCATCTCCCTGAAACTGGTCATAGTGGTGTCCCTGCTCTCGCACACCATCTTGAAGCTTGTAACTTCTCTAAATAGATCAATACACCTGGGAGCTAACTAATTTCACATATTAGGGAGTGCCTCTATGACCAGTTTCTTGGAGATGTCGGAGGACTGGGGTCCGGCGGCATCTCCCTGAAACTGGTCGTAGTGGTGTCCCTGCTCTCGAAAACAATATTCGAGATGCCTCAATCTGGCTGGAGGACTGGACTCACAAGGATGCATATTTATAGTACAAGCAGCTTGACATAGTGTCGACACTTACAACATAATGTCGACACTCACCCCTATTATTAGTGCTGACTCGTGTTTTATCCCGGTTGGTGACTCCAACCGGGACTAAAGGTTCATCTTTAGTCCCGGTTGGTGACACCATCCGGGACAAGGTACACGCCGCACGACATAATGTCGACACTCACCCCTATCATTAGTGCTGCCTGGCCCAGCCTGCCGAAATCCCTCCAACCGGGACTAAAGATGAACCTATCAATGTTGTTATGCCCATATTATGCATGCATGTGGACATTTTTTTGACACAAATACAGTGGGGAAGGCCCCCACTGTGTCATTTTTATATATTAGAATAAATCAAAACTGTACAAGATGAGAGCATGTGAATGCTCCCAGAAGTAGTATCAGCTATCTATTACAAAGTATCTAACCAATCAGTCATGCCTTGGATGAGACTGGGCTTAACCCTATGTATGATCTCCACTACAGATGCTTTATATATGGCATAGCATTGCTCACTACTTTTCTCAGCATGTTCAAATATGATCTGATTTCTAAGTGACCAAATGCTCCAACATCCTGCAATCATAGCTATTTGTAATACTGGTTTGTGGATCTGTTTTTTGCATCAATGATTATGTCAATAGTTCCAAGATCCATGTTCCATTCCTCTCCTAGGCTCCACCAGAAGTTCCTGCTAAACTCACATTCGAAGAACAGATGGTCCACTGTCTCCCTGATGTTTTCCTCACATAGTACACATGTGTAATCCTCAAGTTGGAAATTTTTCCTTTGTAGTAGATCTCGGGTGTTTAGTCTGTCCTGCAGAAGAAGCCAGAAGAAGAACTTGTGTTTTGGTAAGCAGGGTGTTTTCCAAATCCACTTGAATGGTGTGGGGGCATCAGGTGCTCTAATGATATGCTCATACACCTTCTTGTAGAAAATTTTCTGTCTCCCCAGGGAAAGCACCATATGTCATGTGTGCCAGTGTTCCTTGGGCTGCTGATCATGTTTTTAAGCTCCATAAGTTGATCATTGGCAATCAGGGACAGGGGGAGCTGGAATAAATTATATTCATCTTGAGTCATGGTGTTGGATGCAGAGTTGAGGCATACTCTATCATTTTTAGCAAATGAGAAAAGTTCAGGGAATTTGAATCTGAGTGGGGTTGATCCTTTCCATTTGTCATACCAGAGCATAATACTTATGCCATTTCCAGCAACCGTAGTGTTCATTTCCTTGAAATTAGGGAGGAAGGTGTAGCACCCCGGGTAAACCCTAATTAAAATATCGCATGTTGTCATCTATTTTGTGCACCATCATTGCATCATGCATATTTTTGCACTAAACTATTATCAAAAGCCCTATTTGTTTTCTACAAATGCCTCTCTCTCTCTCTTTATTCAAATGCGAAACCTCAGTCTTTTTCGGATCTTATATTTTCCTAAAACTATGTTTTAGAATATTGGTTTTATAAAAATAATAAAATATGTTTTTAATCTGGGAGGCAGTCCAGCCGGCCGGCCCAAAAGCCCAACCGGCCAGACCACCTACTACCCCATATAAATTCCTAAGCCTAACCCTAGAACCACCCCTATCCCCACCCCAATCTCCCTCACCCGCCGCTGCCACACCCTGGCAAACGGTCAACCACCTCGCCAATCCCATCACCAAACCCACCCCACCTCCCCGATCCCGGTTCCCTGGCCCCACCACTTCCCACGAACCCCGCTCGTCCCCAACTTCTCCTGGCCCTCGCGAGCGACGCGCCCGTCCTTCCCCGCCTCTATCCCGTCCCGCACGCCACCTCCTCCCTCATCTCCGATCGGCGCCACCGCCAGGCCTCTGCCGCCATCTTCCTCTTCCCCCCCAGCGACCCCGCTCCCGTCCTTTCCACCTCGCGACCGTCCTCGCCAGGAGCTCTGCGGGTCCCCATCTTCCCGGCCGCCGTCTCCTCTGCGAGCCGCTCCAGGCGCCTGGCCGCCTCGGCGCGTCTCTGCCCTACCTCTTCACCGCGACCCTTGCGCTGCACCCGTCTTTGGATCCCGCCGTTCATCGGTGTTCATCCGCGAGGCCGAGCCGAGCCGCCGCCCTTCCTCGTCCCCTGCAGGAGCGCCTCCCGTCGTTCCTTGGCGTCCGGCCGCCGCCGCTGCGGGCACTCCTCGTTGTTCCTCTCCTCACCGACAGCGCCTCATCATCCCCGACGCCTTCCTCGTCGGCTCGCGTCGCCGGAGCCTCCCAAGGCCACCGCTCTGCCTCTGTCCCGCCGGGGCCACCCCAATGCGTTCGAGCTGGTTCCTCTGGTTGCAGTTGAACGACCTTGCGTGAGCCCCTGGTGGCCTGGTCGCCTTTTTCTCCTGCCGAGACGGGACTGCTAGTGATGTACATCCGTGGAGCTCTGGATGTGCAGTAGTAGTGGTGGTTGACGTAGTGGTGTGATGTTGCATCGTTGAAGGCCGTATGGGGATGTATGTGCAGAGTTGGTGGTGAACTATGATGATGGTGATGCCACCCAAGCGATCAATCCTCGAGAGTGCTATTCCCTTTGGCTCGTCAAGCTCTCCTTCCCGGAGGCGTAGAAACAAGATCGTCAACATGGACTCGAAGACCCGGATTCCGAAGCCCGTTCCTGGATTCGAAGCCCAGATCCCGGCATCGAGACCGATCCACCGAACCAACGGAACCAAGATCTTCGACCCCTAATATGTGTGACCCTCTTTTCGAGACCTTATTTTTATAAATGAAAGATATATCTTGTTGCGTATGTATTGAGCATCCTTGCATACATATTGTGGGTTGGGGGTATGTTGTCGAATCATCTAATAATAAATATTGCGCCTATATATGGACAAATCTTGTCTTATATTGGTCTCATTTAAATTTGTGTAGCAAACCGTGACATATTTTGCCTTGATAAGACAACATTTAAATTGCAGGGTATCTAGACAACATGAACCACCTAATTAAATGTCGGGACCCCGGTTCCGCTTAATATTGCCTAATTGCATCGCACCTTTTCCATGTCATACATCAGACATGCATCATGCCGATCTTTTGCCGTAGTAATAAATAGTGCATCCGGTGTTTCTTCTAGTGTCTTGGATCTTCGCGGATAAGGCCGTTGAGTTGATGCGAGTGTCGATCCGATCTTCGGATGAACCTTCGAAAATGTTTTCAGGCGAGCAATCTCCCCCTTTCTACCTATCTTAATTTTATAGTATTTATTCCCTCATGTTGATCTATTGCTATCTGTGTTGCGATGCTCTAGTTTTCGTACCCGTGATAAGCAAATGTACCTTGATCAGCAGAACATTTTTTTCTCCTTGGTTTAACTATGGTCCAGTTGTGATCTTGTTCGGCGTACCAAAGTTTTTCCTCTCGTTGCCAGTTGGGTCCACCATTGCTCCATAGATCGAAATAACAAACAAAATCATCGGATTTGAATGATCTCATTTTGACAATGAGGAGCTCCACTTCTTTGGAGCAAACATCGAAAATGAAAGTACGATCCCGAAGGGGCACGCCCAAAAGAGATGACCATCGAGAAGCCAGATGTGGGAGAGATCGGATGAACAGTGGTAGAGAACATGTTACTAACCTTAGTCGCAAAAGCCTGCCCATGTGATCGATCCATGTTGACAAATATGGGTGGTAGATCCATGAAAGGATATGTGTAGGTTTAGAGGTATGAGGAGTAGGATGGTCGGAGTGGAAATTGAAATCTATGGCCGGAGATGTGGGATCGCCGGCGTGAGGTCACGGGTGGGGTGGGTTGGGGGTGGAGGAGGCCATTGGGTTGTTCTCATATGCATGTGGACATTGGTATGGAGAACAATGTTGCAGGAGGAGGTTTTCCTTTTCGTCACACGGAAAAGCCATTTTCCATTTTCCGAGCGCAAAAAACGAGTCGTTTTGTGAAGTAACCACCAAAATGCTGTTTCAGAATGCTACCGTCCCATTTTTCTAAAATACTAGACCACCTTACATGGACTATCTCCCAACCGGGAGATCTCAAACCTTTTCGTCCATCCCGGGTAAAAAGGACAAATGTCTGCCGAATCGGGAGGAAGTGGGTCCGGTTTGTACTATAGGTACATGATCTAACGCCCGTGATTTTTTGAAAATATCGTTTTTAGACTCGCAATATGTGGTTTCTTCAGAGATCCAATGCAAGTTCTAACGATGCTCGTCCCCTATCTTCATGCACGCTGGTTCGACAATAGTTAGAAATTCAAAAAAATCAAAACGGGCATAAGAAATTCAAAAAAAAATCCGAACAATGAAAATCCTTCGCGTGGTGTCATATTATGTGACATAGTTGAAAGGAAAAATAACAGACTTGGTATATTGATCATGTCTCGTAAAAACCTTCACAAAATGACCTATCATGTTCGAGGTTTCATGGCTTTCGGTCCAAATGACCGATGTTATGTGCTGAATCACGGCATAGTTTATGATGATGTGCCCATATTATGCATGCATGTGGACAATGGTATGGAGAACAATGTTGCAGGAGGAAGTTTTCCTTTTCGTAGCATAAAAAAGCCATTTTCCATTTTCCGAGCAAAAAAAACGGGTAGTTTTGTGAAGTAACCACCAAAATGCTGTTTGAGAATGCTACCATCCCATTTTTCTAAAATACTAGACCACCTTACATGGACTATATACCAACCGGGACATCTCAAACCTTTTCGTACATTCCGTGTAAAAAGGACAAATGTCTGCCTTATCGGTAGGAAGTGGGTCCGGTTTGTACTACAGTTACATGATCTAACGCCCGTGATTTTTTGAAAAATCATTTTTAGACTCTCAATATGTGGTTTATTCAGAGATCCAATGCAAGTTCTAACGATGCTCGTCCCCTATCTTCATGCACGCCGGTTCGACCATAGTTACAAATTCAAAAAATTCAAAACGGACATAAGAAATTCAAAAAAAATCCGAACAATGAAAATCTTTCGCATGGTGTCATATTATGTGACATAGTTGAAAGGAAAAATACCAGACTTGGTATATTGATCATGTATCAAAAAAACCTTCACAAAATGACCTATCATGTTCGAGGTTTCATGGCTTTCGGTCCAAATGACCAATGTTATGTGCTGAATCACGACATAGTTAGTGATGATGTGCCCATATTATGCATGCATGTGGACATTGGTATGGAGAACAATGTTGCAGGAGGAAATTTTCCTTTTCGTCGCACGGAAAAGCCCTTTTCCATTTTCTGAGCGCAAAAAACGGGTCGTTTTGTGAAGTAACCACCAAAATGCTGTTTCAGAATGCTACCGTCCCATTTTTCTAAAATACTAGACCACCTTACATGGACTATCTCCCAACTGGAACATCTCAAACCTTTTTGTCCATCCCGGGTAAAAAGGACAAATGTCTGCCGAATCGGTAGGAAGTGGGTCCGGTTTGTACTATAGGTACATGATCTAACGCCCGTGATTTTTTGAAAAAATCATTTTTAGACTCGCAATATGTGGATTCTTCAGAGATCCAATGCAATTTCTAAATGAGCCAAATTTTTCCTACAATTTCTTCCCGCCATTTTTCTTTCCGCCATTTTTCTTCCCGCCATTTTTTCCCGCCATTTCTTCCTGTCATTTTTCTTCCCGCCATTTTTCCCCGCCAGTTCTTCCCGCCATTTCTCCCCGCCAGTTTTTCCCGCCAGTTTTTCCCTCCAGTTATCTTCCCTTCAGTCGGCTGGATGCTGAGTGCCGGAGGCGTGCCGGTTCCTCCTGTCCCTCTAGGTGTGGCGCGTCAGATGGCCATCAAGAACCACTACTACTTCGAGCTCACGCCGGAGCAGCGGAGGAATCTCAGATGGCATCCCGACTATTTCCCGACTTGGGAAGCCTTCTTCGTCGATCGGCGTGAGAGGGCGCTCGCCAGGCACGAGGAGGACGGCCCACCTTCCCCGAACTTCAACGAGGCCATTGTCGGTGGTGGTGGCCGGACTCTCCAGAGCATCATGGCCTACGACACGGCCGCCGACTCTAACCCCCGCCTGCGTTACCCTCAAGTCCAACCCACTTGTACTCAGCCTTCAAGGTTCAACTACGGCGACCCCGACGACGACAACAACGACGGCCGCGACGAGTACGACGACTACATTGGCGAGTATTACAGGTGTAGGCAGGAGCATGACTGAATCACTCCAACATTGCAAAACAAATTCGGCCGATTGTGGCTTAATCTGGCCATGTATCTTAATTTTCAGTTCTTCTATGTAACTTAGTGTTAGTTGCGTTATGTTCTTTAATTTCAGTTTTATTCTAATATAAGTTAATTCATTTTTAATTTTAAATGGTTCAGATTTTAAATGGTTAAATTAATTATTTTTAAAACAGAAATTTGTTTTGAATTAGTTATTCAAATCCAAACACTTTTTATGTTTAAAGTTTTTCTAAATTCCAAATTAATATTCGAAAATATAAGTTAATTCATTTTTAATTTTAAATGGTTACATTAATTATTTTTAAAAATAGAAAATAGTTTTGAATTAGTTATTCAAATCCAAACACTTTTTATGTTTAAAGTTTTTCTAAATTCCAAATTAATATTCAAAAAATATAAGTTAATTCATTTTTAATTTTAAATGGTTACATTAATTATTTTTCAAAACAGAAAATGGTTTTGAATTAGTTATTCAAATCCAAACACTTTTTATGTTTAAAGTTTTTCTAAATTCCAAATTAATATTGAAAAAATATAAGTTAATTCATTTTTAATTTTAAATGGTTCATAGTTTAAATGGTTACATTAATTATTTTTTAAAACGAAAAATGGTTTTGAATTAGTTATTCAAATTCAAACACTTTTTATGTTTAAAGATTTTCTAAATTCCAAAGTAATTATTATTTAAAAAACATTACAAATTTAAACTCCAAAATAAAAAATAAGGCGGGAACACAGAGAAAATTCCTGAATTTTTTTTAAAACAGGGTCATACATCCCGGTTGGAGCCACCAACCGGGAATAAAGACCCCTGCGCGCGCCCCTTGGGCTGATGAAAAAAAGGTGGAGTATACGTCCCGGTTGGTGGCTCCAACCGGGACTTATGAACCTTTAGTCCCGGTTGGTGGCGTATGGCCTCTTCCTTTATAAACGACACACGCCCGTTCCTCTCCTTCCCCTCCATTCTCTACAACCCCCGACGCGCACACAGATCTGGGAGACGCCGCCGCCGCCCCGATCCCCACGTCGCTTGCCTTGCTGCCCGCTGTTGCTGCTGCGCCCGCCTCTGCTCGCGCTAGCCGCGCCTCGTCTCCGCCTCCGCTTGCGCGTTCAGCGCTGCCACTGCACTGCGTCTCCAGCCGCCGTGTCCAGCACCGCCCGCCGCCTCTCCCTCCTCCCCGACCACCACAGCGCATCCGTCTTTGTCCATCGTCACGCGCTCCGGCCGCCTCCGTCGACCTCCGTCTCTGCCCGCGTCGTCTCCAGTCATCTCCGTCGACCTTCGTCTCCGGCCACTTCGTCTCCTGCCGCCTCCGTCGACCTCCTTCTCCGGCCGCGTCGTCTCCGGCCGCCTCCCTCTCCTTCCCAACCGCCACAGCGCCGCCTGCGCCGACCGCCGCCGGTACCGTGCACACCCGAGAGGGCCGCGCGCCCCTTCCCTTTTAGGTTTTTTTTTGATAAATCCTTCCCTTTTAGGTGTGTATATATATATGCATGTATGTAGATTGATCATATAAAATTTGTGCAAATTTGTAAAATTCGTATAAAATTGAATATTGATCATAAAAATACATGTGATATATCCCTGGATTCAGAATAATGTGTAGAATATTATCATGCAATAAAATTTGTACTTTGACCAATGTATATTATCTGAATATTTAAATCTATTATATGGTAAATAATTCATAGGAAAATATCCACAACTCCAAAATTGGCAAATTTGGTGTCTATGGATTCAAAAAATTGTAATCTATGTCACTGTAGCATTTGTTGATTTTATTACAATACAAAATAATTACCTATTATTAAATCTACCAACCGGGACAAAAGGCCCTTCGTTTATAACTAACGCGCCACCTCTTCTTCTTCACCAACTCACTTCTCTGCTTCTCACTGACGCGCGCACACGAACCGCCCCCGACACCGGCAGGCTGCCCGAGCTCGCCGCCACCCGCGCGTCCCGTCCGCCACCACCGCCGCCTCCGTCCGCGCGTGCCCCGGCTACTTTTCCCCCCTCGCGCGTGACCTCAATCGCCTGGATCGGAAGCTCCGGCCGTCGTCTATCTCTGTCGATTCCGACGTCTCCCGAGATCGCTCGGCCTTGCCACCAACTCTGTCGTGTTCCTGGTGAGCTTTTGATCCTCACGTTGCCCTCTGTTCTCTCCCTCTCCTCCTGTACTGTTCTCCCCGCGTGTGCCCGCCGCCGCCGCCTCTCGATCTCGACGGAGGCGTGTAGGGGTTCATAGCATGGAAAACAAAAAATTCTATCGCATGCACACAAACAAGCCAAGATCTATCTACTAGATTGTAGCAACGAGTCGATAGAAGCACTCACCCTCGAAGATTCCAAAGCGGTTAACGAGAGCAGATTCTCGTGGGTGATGTAGTCGTACACTTGCCGATCTCAAGATCGCGTAGACGATCCTTCCGGAGCTGCGTTCCGTCAGTGCTTCCGCAGTCGGTCACACGTTCGGTACTCGATGAAGACCTTCCTTTCCCTTGTTCCAGCAGGCAGTGGAGGTTGTAGTTCTCTCCTCCTGATTCCGACAGCACGACGGCGTGGTTTCGGAAGTAGGGGAAAGATTCTGCAGGGCTTCGCCTAAGCCGGTGGGAGTTATGGTGGATTAGGGTTTCTCGGAGATCTAGGTTTTATATGACCGGGAGGAGGAGGTGTCGGCAGCGGCTAGGGCGGTGGTGATGAACCGGCGGCGGCGCGACGGTGCGGGGAGGCGGCGTGGCGGCGGCGACGAGCGGCGTCGGCGTCGGCGCGGCGGCGGCGGCTCATGTGCAGGGAGAGGGGCTAGGGTTTGTGTGCTTTGGGGCATTCCTTCCCCTCTATTTATGAGAGGGGCAGCCTTGGGAGGGGTGGGTTTGAATCCAAACCCAAACCCAAGTTGGATTGATAGAAGGACTTGTTTCTTCTCCCACTAGGAAACCATTGTTCCAGTTTGACTTTTCAAACTCCCGTTTGACTTTCAATTTAGAGCTTTAATTCTCTCTTGAAAATGCACACACCAAGTGACCTAGGATATGATCCAATCATTCCACTTACCCATGACACATTCATGGACCATTCTCCTTCCGGACCGATGAACCTTCTAGACCCTTCTAGAACCTCTCCGATGAAAACATCGGAAACTTTCCCGAACTCCGAAATAGGACTTTCCTTATATGAATCTTATTCTCTGGACCATTCCGGATCTCCTCGTGATATTCTGGATCCCATCCGAGACTCCGAACAACATTCGGTATCCCTACTAACATTCCATATCTACTAAACAACATCGAATCCTTAAGTGTGTCTCCCTACGGTTCGTGAATTATGCGGGCATGACCAAGACACTTCTCCGATCAATAACCAATAGAGGAATCTGGAAATTCATATGGCTCCCACATATTTCTACGATTACTTTGCGATCGAATGAACCACTTACATATGATACCAATTTCCCTTTGTCTCACGATAGTTTACTTATCCGAAGTTTTGATCGTCGGTATCTCTGCATACCTAGTTCAACCTCGTTACCGATAAGTACTCTTTTCTCGTTCCCGTGATATGTGATCCTTTGTGAGCCAGTCACATGCTTGCAAGATAATTGGATGACATTCCACCGAGAGGGCCCAGAGTATATCTATCCGTCATATGGATGGACAAATCCCACTCTTGATCCATGTGCCTCAACCCATACTTTTCGAACACTCAATGCCACCTCTATAGCCACCCAGTTACGGTGTGGTGTTTGATGTCATCAAAGCATCCTTCCGGTGATGGTGATTAACATGATCTCATGGTCGAAGGAATTAGGTTACTATGTATCAGAAAGCTTATAGCAAACGAACTATTGAAATGACTTGATCTTAATGCTACACTTATATATAGGAGTGTGTCCATCATACCATTCTCCTAATGATATGATCTTGTTATTAATAACATCTCAATGTTCATGATCGAGAAACCGGGATCATCTATTAATCAACAAGCTAGTATTATAAAGAGGCTTTACCAGGGACTCTAATTTAGTTTACAAATCACACAAGTATTAATGTTTCTGGTTAATAATATTATAGCATGAATGTAAACATTTATCATAAACACAAAGATATAATAATAACCACTTTTATTATTGCCTCTAGGGCATATATCCAATAGTCTCCCACTTGCACTAGAGTCAACTAATCCAGATTACATGGTAATATACCGAACGCCCATGGAGGTTTGGTGCTGGTCATGTTTTGCCCTCGGGAGAGGTTTAGTCAACGGATCCTCCACATTCAGATCTGTGTGTACTTTGCAAATATTTATGTCACCATCTTGGACATGCTCTCGAATAGCGTGAAAATGTAGCTTGATGTGCTTCAGCTTCTTGTGTGACCTTGGTTCTTGCGCATTGGCTATGGCGCCCATGTTATCACAGTAGATAGACATTGGGTCTAGCGGACTTGGAACCACACCGAGCTCTGTAATGAACTCTTTCATCCATATCTCCTCTTGTGAAGCCTTCGAAGAAGCTATGTATTTCGATTCAGTTGAAGATCTCGCCACAACACTTTGCTTTGCACTCCTCCAGCTAACTGCTGCACCATTCAAAGTAATTACGTATCCAGATTGAGATTTAGAATCATCTGGATTGGTGTTCTAACTAGCATCGGTGTAACCATTAACAACGAGTTGTTCATCACCTCCATAAGAAAGAACCATATCCTTAGTTCTTCTCAAGTACTTAAGGATGTTTTTGACCGCTGTCCAATGATCCACTCCTGGATCACTTTGATATCTGCTAGTCAAACTAACATCATATGCAATGTCGGGTCTAGTACATAGCATGGCATACATTAGAGATCCTATGGCTGAGGCATAGGGAGTCTTACTCATCCTTTCTCTATCTTACGCGTTGGGACTTTGAGTTTTACTCAAGGTCGTATTGGGCAACATGGGCAAGAACCCTTTCTTGCTATCTTCCATTCCAAACCTCTTTAGAACTTTGTCCAAATATGTACTCTGTGACAATGATATTAGGCGTCTCGATCTATATCTATAAATCTTTATGCCTAATATGTAAGCTGCTTTGCCAAGATCTTTTATTGAAAAACTATTATTCAAATAATCCTTGACACTATTAAGAAGGTCTACATCATTCCCAATCAACAATATGTCATCTACATATAGTATTAAGAATTCTACAGAGCTCCCACTCACTTTCTTGTAAATACAAGCTTCTCCATAAATTTTTATAAAACCAAAACTTTTGATTACCTTATCAAAATGTTGATTCCAACTTCGGGATGCTTGCTTCAATCCATATATGGACCTTTGAAATTTGCATACCTTGTTAGCATCTTTAGGATCGACAAAACCTTTGGGTTGCATCATATACAACTCTTCATCAATGTCTCCATTGAGGAACGCCGTTTTGACATCCATCTGCCATATCTCATAATCATAATATGCAGCCATTGCTAACATAATCCTCACAGACTTTAGCTTCGCTACTGGTGAGAAAGTCTCATTGTAGTCAACTCCTTGAATTTGTCGAAACCCTTTTGCGACAAGTCGAGCTTTATAGACAGTAACATTACCATCATCATATGTTTTCTTCTTGAATATCCATTTGTTCTCGACAGCCTCATGGCCATCCGGTAAGTCCAACAAAGTCCATACTTGGTTTTAGTGCATGGATCCAATCTCGGATTTCGTGGCTTCTTGCCATTTATTGGAATCTAGGCTCATCATCGCTTCCTCATATGTCGCGGGGTCATCGGTGTTATCCACCAACATGACACTCATTACGGGATCATACCAATCAGGAGTGGTACGAGTTCTCGTTGACCTGCGAGGTTCCGTACTAACTCCAACCGAAGTTTCATGATCAACATCATTAGCTTCCTATCTTATTGGTGCAGGCACCACAGGAACTACTTCCGGTGCTGTGCTACTCGCAAGTTCGAGAGAAGGTTCAACAACCTCGTCGAGTTCTACTTTCCTTCCAGTCACTTCTTTCGAGAGAAACTCCTTCTCTAGAAAGGATCCATTCTTGGCAACAAAGATTTTTCCCTCGGATCTATGATAGAAGGTATACCCAATACTTTCCTTCGGGTATCCTATGAAGACGCATTTTTCCGCTTTGGGTTCAAGCTTGTCAGGCTGTAACTTCTTTATATAAGCTTCGCAACCCCAAACTTTAAGGAACGACAATTTAGGTTTCTTCCCAAACCATAATTCATACGGTGTCGTTTCAACGGATTTAGATGGTGCCCTATTTAAAGTGAATGCGGTTGTTTCTAATGCATAACCCCAAAACGATATCGGTAAATCTGCAAGTGACATCATAGAACGAACCATATCTAAGAGAGTTCGATTACGACCTTCGGACACACCATTACGTTGTGGTGTTCCCGGCGGTGTCAATTGTGAAAGTATTCCGCATTTAAATCTGCAAATGCTCGCCAAACTCGTAACTTAGATATTCACCTCCACGATCAGATCGTAGAAATTTAATCTTCTTGTTACGTTGATTCTCTACCTCACTTTGAAATTCCTTAAACTTCTCGAAAGTTTAGGACTTATGTTTCATGAAATAGATATACCCATATCTACTCAAGTCATCTGTGAAGGTAAGAACATAACGATAAACACCGCTCGATGCTACACTCATTGGGCCACACACATCGGTATGTATGATTTCCAATAAGTCCGTAGCTCGCTCCATCATACCAGAAAATAGAGTCTTAGTCATTTTACCCATCAGACATGCTTCACATCTTTCAAGTGATTCAAAATCAAGTGATTCAAGAAGTCCATCGGAATAGAGTTTCTTCATACGCTTCACTCCAATATGACCAAGACGACAGTGCCACATATAGGTCGAGTTATCGCTCAATTTCAAACGTTTAGCTTCAATGTTATTAATGTGTGTATTTCCACAATCGAGATTCAATAAGAATAGACCATCTATCAAAGGTGCATGTGCATAAAATATATTACTCACATAAATCAAACAACCATTATTCTCGGACTTAAACAAGTAACCATCTCGCAATAAACATGATCCAGATATAATGTTCATGCTCAATGCAGGCACCAAATAACAATTATTTAAGTATAAAACTAATCCCGGTGGTAGATGAAGAGGTAGCGTGCTGACCGCGATCACATCAACCTTTGATCCATTTCCAACGCGCATCATCACCTCGTTCTTCGCTAGCTTCCGTTTAGTCTGCAGTACCTGTTTCGAGTTATAAATATGAGCAACCGAACCAAGATTCAAATACCCGTGCACTACTATTTAGTACTAGTGAGATACACATCAATAACATGTATATCGGATATACCTTTCTTCTTGATGTTGCCATTCATCAAATCCGCCAAATACTTTGGGCAATTCTGCCTCCAGTGACCTTCTCCCTTGCAGTAAAAGCACTCAGTATCAGGCTTAGGC
This sequence comes from Avena longiglumis, assembly GCA_030063025.1. Taxonomy (NCBI): domain Eukaryota; kingdom Viridiplantae; phylum Streptophyta; class Magnoliopsida; order Poales; family Poaceae; genus Avena; species Avena longiglumis. Next base: position 538,151,130 of record CP125973.1, read on the forward strand.
CTAGCCTTCGTCTTCTTTGCCGGCGCGATAACTTTCTTACCGCCCTTCTTGAAGTTTCCCTTTTTCTTAGGCTTGCCTTGCTTCTTGAATTTGGTGGCCTTATTGACCAACAACACTTGGTTCTCTTTCTTGATCTCCACTTCTGCAGACTTCAACATGGAGAATAGTTCTGGCAGCGACTTTTCCATGTTTTGCATATTGTAGTTCATCACAAAGTTCTTGTAACTTGGTGGTAGTGATTGGATGACACGGTGAATCCCCAAAGCATTAGGAATCACTATAACCAAGCTTTGAAGCTTACTTGTGTGCCCAGACATCTTAAGCACGTGCTCACTGACGGAGATGCCCTCTTCCATCTTGTAGTTAAAGAACTTTTCAGAAGCCTCATAACTCTCAACTGCCGCGTGAGCCTCAAATATCATTTTGAGTTCACGAACAATATCATGTGGGTCATGGTTCTCAAACCTTTTCTGAAGCTCCGATTCCAAACCATACAAGATAGCACACTGAACTGTGGAGTACTGATTCTTCTGAGCGAGGAAAACATTCTTTACCTCATCGGTTGCATTAGTTGCAGGGGGGTCACCTAGCGGTGCATCCAGCACATAGGTCAAATTACCAGCATTGAGGACAATCCTCAAATTGTGGAACCAATCCGCGAAGTTGCTTTCATTGTTTTTCAATTTTTCTTTCTCTAGGAATGCATTAAAATTGATGGTAGGGGCCACCATTGATCTACAACATATTTGCAATAGTTTAGACTAAGTTTATGACAAATTGAGTTCTAATTAATAGTTAAATTAATCTAGGTGAACTCCCACTCAAAACAATATCCCTCAAATTGTTTTAGTGATCACACAAACCAAATCCACCACATCAAAATCGATCATCATGAGAGTTGATGTAGCTTAGATGGCGAACAATCAACATGTTCATCATATATACTATATGACTAATGCTTTACCTTTCGGTGATCCGTGTTCCGAGACCATGTCTGTACATGCTAGGCTCGTCAAGATCAAACCTTAGCTTCCGCATGAGCAAATCTGGCTTGGTCACGTTGTATACACTCGCAGAATCTAACACGCCCGATCATCACGTGGTGCTTCGAAACAACGAGCTTTAGCAACAGTGCTTACTAAGGATGAACACTTTAAAACTTGAAATTTTGTGCTTGAGGGATCATCTTATAATGCTACCGTCACAAACTAAGCAATACAAGATACATAAAGGATTAACATCACATGCAATTCATAATATGTGATATGATATGGCCTTTCTTCTTGTGCTTCTGATCTCCATCTTCAAGAACGAACATGATCTCCATCATCACCGGTATGGCGTCAAGGTCAATGGTGTCGTTTCATGGTTGTCTTCCACCAGCTTCAACTATTACAACTACTTTGAATAGACACGCAGGTCTTAACAGAATTTAAAAGACAACCATATGGCTTCTGCCGGTTGCCAACTTACAATAAGGAACATTGCATACATCATATATAATCACAATCATGGCCATATCACATCACAGCACACCCCTACAAAACAAAGTTAGACGCCTCTAATTTTCTTTGCATATTTTACGTGGTTTGGGGCTTTCAATAAGTGTCGTTCTAACTTACGACAAGAACCACAACGTTGATGTTTGAACTATCAAGTGCCTGTTGTAAATTGAATATATACTATAATGGGAGAGACAGACACCCGCAAAGGCACTTATGCAATACAAGTTGCATGTTGAGCGTGGAGCAAGTCTCATGAACGATGTCATGTAAGGTTAGCCCGGGCCGCTTCATCCCATCATACCGCAAGATAGATGCAAAGTACACAAAAAACAATTGATAATAAAAGCACCACCGCCCACAATGACCATTGTGTTCTACTCATGCAACAGATCTACATATAAACCTGGCTCTGATACCGCTGTAGGGGTTCGTAGCATGGAAAACAAAAAATATCTACCGCATGCACACAAACAAGCCAAGATCTATCTACTAGATTGTAGCAACGAGTCGATAGAAGCACTCACCCTCGAAGATTCCAAAGCGGTTAACGAGAGCAGATTCTTGTGGGTGATGTAGTCGTACACTTGCCGATCTCAAGATCGCGTAGACGATCCTTCCGACGCGTTTGGCGGCGCTTCATGATCGGTCACACGTTAAATTACGATGAAGACCTTCCTCTCCCTTGTCCCAGCAGGCAGCGGAGGTTGTAGTTCTCCCCTCGCGATTCCGGTAGCACGACGACATGGTGTCGGAAGTAGAGGAAAGATTCCGCAGGGCTTCGCCTAAGCCGGTGCGAGTTATGGTCGATTAGGGTTTCCCAGAGATCTAGGGTTTAGATGACTGGGAGGAGGAGGTGTCGGCGGCTAGGGCGGCGGCGACAAACCAAGGGTGGCGCTTGAGGCGGCGTCGGCGTTAGTCTTGTGGCAAGGCTGCGTCTCGTGTGCGAGGAGAGGGGCTAGGGCTTGTGTTCTTTGGGGCAGCCCTCCCCTATATTTATGAGAGGGAGGCAGCCTTGGGAGGGGTGGGTTTGAATCCAAACCCAAACCCAAGTTGGATGGAGAGAAGTACTTGTTTCTTCTCCCACTAGAAAACCATTGTTCCAGTTTGACTTTTCGAACTCCCGTTTGACTTTCAATTTAGAGCTTTAATTCTCTCTTGCAAATGCACACACCAAGTGACCTAGGATATGATCCAATCATTCCACTTACCCATGACACATTCATGGACCATTCTCCTTCCGGACCGGTGAACCTTCTAGACCCTTCTAGAACCTCTCCGATGAAAACATCGGAAACTTTCCCGAACTCCGAAATAGGACTTTCCTTATATGAATCTTATTCTCCGGACCATTTCAGATCTCCTCGTGATATCCCGGATCCCATCCGAGACTCCGAACAACATTCGGTATCCCTACTAACATTCCATATCTACTAAACAACATCGAATCCTTAAGTGTGTCTCCCTACGGTTCGTGAATTATGCGGACATGACCAAGACACTTCTCTGATCAATAACCAATAGAGGAATCTGGAAATTCATATGGCTCCCACATATTTCTATGATTACTTTGCGATCGAATGAACCACTTACATACGATACCAGTTTCCCTTTATCTCACGATATCCAAAGTTTTGATCGTCGGTATCTCTGCATACCTAGTTCAACCTCGTTACCGATAAGTACTCTTTTCTTGTTCCCGTGATATGTGATCCCTTGTGAGCCAGTCACATGCTTTCAAGCTAATTGGATGACATTCCACCGAGAGGGCCCAGAGTATATCTATCCATCATATGGATGGACAAATCCCACTCTTGATCCATGTGCCTCAACCCATACTTTCCGAACACTCAATGCCACCTTTATAGCCACCCAGTTACAGTGTGGTGTTTGATGTCATCAAAGCATCCTTCCGGTGATGGTGATTAACATGATCTCATGGTCAAAGGAATTAGGTTACTATGTATTAGAAAGCTTATAGCAAACGAACTATTGAAATGACTTGATCTTAATGCTACACTTATCTATAGGAGTATGTCCATCATACCATTCTCCTAATGATATGATCTTGTTATTAATAACATCTCAATGTTCATGATCGAGAAACCACGATCATTTATTAATCAATAAGCTAGTATTATAAAGAGGCTTTACCAGGGACTCTAATTTAGTTTACAAATCACACAAGTATTAATGTTTCCGGTTAATACTATTATAGCATGAATGTAAACATTTATCATAAACACAAAGATATAATAATAACCACTTTTATTATTGCCTCTAGGGCATATCTCCAACAAGGCTACGCTCCGGTGACCAAGAAGGAGTGGCGCCGCCACTATCTTGCTCCCTGCAACGCCCTCTCTCTAACGCGCCCATCCGCGCGTCCAGGCATGCACTGGATCGATGGATCCATGCTCAACCTGTGAGCATCACCATTGATGACATCAGCATGATGTCATGTTGGTGTCATATTTCTCTTTTATTTTCTTTTATTTATTTCTGTAATTAATAAAATGTATGACAGGTGGGCCCTGCCTGTCAGGATTTTAATCTTTTCTGTAAATGTTTTCTGAAATTAATAAAAGTCTGACATGTGGGCCCAAGTTGTAAATTATTTTAAATATTCCAAAATTATTTAAAATGAATTAAAACTCGAGAAATTCATAACTAATTCATTTTAAATCAGAAAAATACAAATAATATACCAAAATGTTCAGAAAAATGAAACCTATCTAACTTAGCTATAATCATACATTGTTAACCAACTTTTATGGCAAGTTTAATTAGAAGAACCAATTGAACCCCATAGGTGATTCTGATGATCCCCCTGTTTTAGGGTTTGCGCATTGTATTATGCCATGTATTGATTCCCGCCTTTCTTTTCGGTATTGGTTCTTCGCGATAGGATCCGAGCCCGATGGTTTCTCCGAATTAGGGTTTCTGATATTGTAAATTCATTTTTATTATTGTGTATGTATATATTAGGGTTTCTCTGAATTAGGGTTTATATCTCTCAACACCGTACCTAACATTCTCCCTTAGCCGCTTTGACTTATCCATTTTTCCACCTATGCAGAAATATGGACCCACATGAAAAAAACGAAGAAAAGGAAGAGTAGATCCAAGGTGTGATCCGCGGGGAAGAAAATTTAGATGTATCGACGTTTCTGAACAACTCCGGTGAGGGTGATCCTCTTTTTGCCAGAAGAGACGACTTGTTTGAGGTTGAAGGTGATGCCTTCCGCGAGGGAGAAGGCGATGCCTTGTGTGATCGAAAATACGACCGCTCCGGCGAGGTGCATGTAATATAATTAATTCATTAATTAATCATCTGCTATCTATATAGAAATAGTAACGACGATCTTTCTTCTTTTAGTCTCCGGATCGAAGAAATCTACTAAAAAGAGCGGACGAGGCCCAACCAAAAAGTTGGAAGACCATGAGAGGTTTAGGATCGAAGATATCGGTGAAGACGGCTAACCGATTGCTCCCGAAGTTGTCGCAAACAAATTTGTGGCACAATGCAGAGTAATCGTTAGGGACTTCATCCCGATCATCGTTCGGAATTGGAATAGGCCTGCTGATGCGGAAGAAGAGGGAACGTCTTTATTTCTCCCTACCGTGCCCAAAGATTTACTGTGGAAGAGGCTCATGGTTAATTTCAAACTACGGAAGATAGAGCTGGATCTAAATGCGGAGGATCCATTTGAGCACGCCTTAGAACATGCGCGAGCCATGGAGGCTAAGGTCAGTGTTTCACCAACTGGAAGAAAATATTACACCTTGACTATGTCGTGAAAGAGAAGACTCCGGATTTCAAGAAGATTCAGTTTGAGAAGATAAAACAATTCTGGGCTGAGTTTGTGAATTACAAGACATCAGAAAAAGCTAAGAAAATGTCTGCAACGAATAAGCTGAATGCTGCTAACAATAAGTATCACCATACTATGGGGCAAGGTGGCTATAGGGCTGGCATTCCTAAGTGGGGGAAACTTGAGGATGAACTGTGTGCTAAAAAGATCATCCTAGAGACAGACGATTGGATCGAACGTGCAAGGAATTGGTTTTACGGGCATGGGGCACGTTGGACTCGGAAGGGATGTGTATATATAACATACGACATAAAGAAGACCCCTTGCCAATCGAGAAGATGAGAAAAGCAGTAAAGGTTGTTAAAGATGGGGACTTCATTCCCGATAGAGAGAATGATGAGCTCACACTCGCCCTTGAAAATAAGGAACATGATGGACGAACACGAGGCACAAGCGGCTCCAAACCATGGAGGACTGGGTTTCCCGAAGAGAGGAAGAAATATCCTGATAGAAGCCGTCAGAGGAGAAAGGACAAGGCGGAAGTTGAAGCAGATATTCAAGAAGAGCGAATACGTATAATTGAAGAACGAATAAAGCAACAACAAGATGAAATTAACGCACTTAAAGAGCAAAGTACTACCGGCCCATCTCAGCAGCACATGGTGGTAGAACCTGCATTCGATGCTACCGGCCTATCAAATAATCGAAAAAGCACTATGGCTTCCACCGAGGTCCCGGGTGATGACAATGATGATAACGATGGTGCACCGATGATGGCTCCTGTTGGCTACCCAATGGATGATATCACATAGATGACACACTGCGAGCTACATGTCAAAGTTGTGAATATATCAATGAAGGTGGCGGTCGGCTATGCCTTACCAATTGGACCCACACCAACTTACCACTGTCGTCCGGTTCCATAGGGCTACGCTGTTGTCGGGGTGGATGAAATCATGCCCACCTTTAAAGTTTTGAAGATTGACTACCCTGCAGGTGAAGGGGATGTGACTGAACTGGGAGAAGCAATAAACATCACCATTCTATGGCCAAAGGAATGTACCGTGCTTCGAAATCACACGCCAAGGCCATCTTTGCCGCCGCCTCACCCGTCTCCAGCGAGGTCATCGCCGCCGCGGCAGCCGTCTTCGTCGCCTCACCCGTCTCCGTAGCCTCACCAATCTCCGGCGCAGCCATCGCCGCGGCAGCCATCGCCGGCTCCTCAGGATAAAAAGCGTAAGCGTACCACCACTACTCTGTGTCGTGGTAAGCGATCGTCGAAACGTAAACAAGAGCCTCTTCCAAAAGTACCAAAGGTTCCTCCCAAGAGAGCTTATGAATGTACTGAAGAGGAGACTACGGCTATCGTTGATGCGGAAATGACAACGTTTTTCGCTAAGCTGAGGCGGCCGAAAGAGCCAGAGTTCCCCAGCACCAAAGAATAAAAAGACAAAGTGTTGAAAATGCTAAAGTCTCTTCATCAACCCGAACCAAAGCTGTCATCAGACTATGAGCATTCTATTCTCAAGTCACATGCGACACAAAAAGCCTCGAAGAGCAGTACTGATGCAAGCGAGAAATCTGTTGCCCAGCTCGGAGAACACGAAAAACAGTCTTGCGCCCCTCTCAAGGTGATTTCCCAAACCAATGTGGGGTCGATCAAATATGGGGCCGAAGAGCAGTATGATCTAGAGGTAGTTACTGTCTGGAGAAGCCGCTGCTCAAGGTATGAGTATTGCCCAGTACTTATCCCAGTTAGAGTACTTACCCGTGAGTGAAGTAGCATACAAATACCAGTATGGCAAACCTCTCGTCAAACCTGAGGAGGTAAATAATCTTCCAACAAAAATGCGAAGATTGCATAACTGGTACATGCATGCCACAAAGGCCGGGGCTAACTGGATAGTGCTGAGGATTACAAAAAAACATTATGGGAAAGAAATAGATGACATGATATCCATTGAATTTGATGAACTATTTCAATTATTCAATCAAGACGCCTTGGAAAAATCGATCATCAGTGCCTATTGTCTGTAAGTACTAATTCTGTAATTAATTTAGCCTCTAGCTATTTTATCTCGTTTATTGCATGTATATAATCATACTATAATATGCAGAATGAAGATTCTCGAATGCAGCAGAGAACAAATCTATGACATTGGGTTCATTGACCCATATTAGGTTCATCAAGCTAATCTCAAAACAAACCCCCAGGATACGGAGGATAATATCCTACGCGCGTTAAGGTTTTAAGAAACCAGAAGAGAAATACTATTTCCTTACAACTTCGAGTGAGTGTTATTGTCTTGTATACACTTTCTATTTTGCTTACTCGATGTTAATTATATAATTGATTAGTTATGCATGCGCAACTTCCACTATATTCTGTTAATCATTCAACTTGACAAAGGGCGTGTACTAGTCATGGACTCGAAACATAAACCCCTTGAGCAGTGGAAGGACATGCAGATGCTTCTCCAGCGGTAATTCTAATCATTACGAAACTATATCGGCAACGTTCATGAATTTTATGATATCAAGTAATTAATAACTTCTTTTATTCGTTTTCTTTGCCGGACAACGCTTGGAAACAGTTCACCAAAAAGGCTAGGGGTGTTTAGAAAGAGGAGCTTATATTTCAACCACTAGATGTAAGCACCACTAGCTATATCCGCGCATCTCTTTGATTCTAGTTTTGATACCGTTATTATCATGCTTGATTATTTTTTTGATTGAACTCTGTTCTCGTAAAGTGCCTGACGCAGGGACCAGGGAACAATTTATGTGGATATTATGTTTGCGAGTTCATCTGTTAGACGTGCTGTGATAAGAGTAGAAATTTAGAGCAACTCCACGTACGTAAACAATTTCTATAGTTTTTAATTACCATCAAATTGTGTGATGTTTCATTCATATAGGTTGACTCCTTTTTAAATCAGATCGAACGTCTACAAGACGGTCTTCTGCCAAAGGATCGCGTACGAGCAATTCAGGAGGAATTGGCGGGATTCTTGAATGCAGAAGTCCTAAACCCAAAAGGAGAATACTATTCGGGTGTGTATAAACAATAGGGATTGTACAAAGAGCTTATTTTGTATATAGTGCATGAACTCGATCCGTGTATCGAATGTAATATGTTCGACACTTGGATCTATATTGTCATGATGATCTTGTGTAATATAATGGTTCCTTCATTGATGAGTGCAAAACACTAAATAAACAATAAAACAACATAAATGAATTCTCTGCCGCAGCACAAAAAGTGGCCAAAATGCTGCCGCGGCAACAAAAGTTGTCAAAATGAATTCTCTGCCACAGCAGAGAAATGTGTCAAATCTCTGCCGCGACAGAGGGATATTTGTCCCGGTTCGTGTTACGAACCGGGACGGATGCTTCTCCCCCCTCGTCCTCTGCCGTAGCCATGTGTCCGCCCTTTTGTCCCGGTTGGTGGGGCAACCGGGACTAAATGTTAGAGCTTTAGTCCCGATTGCCCTGTCCCGGTTGGGGAACCGGGACTAAAGCCCCTTACCAACCGGGACACATGGGGCTGTTTCCACTAGTGTGTTGTCACCGCCTGGCAGGGGCGGTCAGCAATCTCAAACCTTTATATATGATGATATTTACATCATTGCATAAGGACTCCGACATGGGTTGTACAGCTTTTTGATGATCAAGCTCCACCGACTTCAATAGCTCTTCCCCAGTGGCAATGAGACAAACCCTCTTGCGCCCCGCGGTGTTTGTCCATGTTGCCTTGCTCGGCAAAGCTTCCACAGGATGTATCTATATTTTAATTTCATTGGTAGTGGTTTTTAGAACCCCGAAGGTGCACCCTACAACATTTTCAAGCACATAACATCTGTGTTTTACAAACAACAAAAACTATGAATTTGAAACTTTGCAAATCAGCGGTACATTAGAACCACGATATATGTTTGCAAAAAACATTGGACTTTTTTCCATTAACCGTACAAACTTAACATGATAGAGTTTATTCGTTTGGTCCTCATCTTAGAATTTCACGGTGCACCGGAAAATATGGAATTTTAAATAATCATTATAGTTCTTCCTTTTGTTGACCCGCGAAGTTTCAAGTTTATATTTCTTGTCATTTAGGAGAAACAAAAAGGGGCAAATTACGTGCGGATGTCGACATAAACAAAAATGGCCGGGATAAAGGGTGGGCCTACCATGGTGCTGAACTCCCATTCATGGAAACATTGTATTTGTATTATGGATAAAATTACATAGAGGTTGAAATGGATCCAGTTGTTACTAATGGCCCCAATGTTATTGCTTGATGGAAACAAAATTGAATCAAATCGAATCATCTTTATTTAATACGCATGAAACATTTATGTAGCCCATGGAAGAAAATTTAGTTCTAATAGGAGTCAGTTCTCTTGTTATATCTAAACAATTTTAGTTATACTAGAAGAAAATCAATTGAAACACATGTTTGTTGCGTCACAAAATATGTATATACATATATGTAACAAAGTTTTTCAGATAGAAATGAAATAAATTGCGGTATACAAATTTCTCTATTTAAGAGGCCACTTTCTCACGCCTTGCACCCTCTAGAATTTCATACTAGTTAAAACTATGCTACAAAACCCTAGTTTACAAACCATGCTTATGATAACTTTTTAAACGTGTGCACTAGAACCCTCTATCATGATATATAGATTAAGATTGTGACAGAATGACACTCACACAAATACACACACACACACACTCATTAATACTTCTAAGTGGCAGAAATTATTCCATAAATGAATGCGAGTTTATCATGTTTAATGTTTTGTTTATATTTAGAAATATTCGCTTCAAAAGGTTTTGTAATTTTTTTTTGTGAGTAAAAGGTTTTGTAATTAAAATTTATAATAGACATGATTCCACTAAAAAGGAACTATTCTACTTTATCCTTTATGTGTGTTCAATGGTAGATATTTGAGTTGTATACTAATGGTTAACTTCGAGTTTGATTTAACATTATCAACACGGTTATGTTGTTCATGTTGAAAAATATAACACAAAAGTAGTAGTCGATCAAAGCTGTATGCTAAATGATGTAATTAAGTCATAGTGATCATGACTTGTAATTGAATAAAAGAGTTTAGTATAAATAGCTATTGGAATTTATCATGTTTGTTATGAAATCATCATACATCCCGTACCGTATCGTTTAGGATCAAATATGCATTTTGTGTGTTTTTCAATAATTTATCATGTTACTTATAAATATTATATGGCGTGCCTGGAGCTCAGGCAACTGAGATTTAGTTTAATCTCAGTCGCCTGACGTCAGTAGCAAACAATTGTCAAGTGTATCAGGTGTAAAATCTGTAGTAATATATCATCATACAAATTTAGAGTAGTTAAAGTGACCTAATGATTAAAAAATTAACAATTACGAAGGCTTACGATCGTGTGACTTACGGAAATATAAAAAATCCTTCTCATAGTCAATAAGAAAATCCTCCTCGAAGAATGTTGAAGTTTGCGTCTTTGAAGTGTCTTGGTGTGCTCGTTTTGGCACCATGACTATCAGGCTTGTTAATCCACTCATCCATGTGCATGCCTCATTCATCATCTCGTGTTAGCTTGCTCCTTTCTTCCATGGAGTACTGCTACGTCTGTTGACGTAGTCTGACTTGATAATGTCCATCTAGAGTTTAGAGTGATGACGCAGGATGACATGGATATAGGTACAACGATCAGGCCTGTTAATGCACTCGTCCAGATGTATGTCTATGCAGGACATGGATGTAGGTATGACGATGTCTCCGCGTGGAAACACAGAAAAGCAAGAAAGAAACAGAAAAGAAAAAAATCAGAAAATAAAAAAGAGAAAAAAAAACACAGAAAAAATCGTTTTCTTTCCGATTCTGACCATGTTGTGTTAATGGACTCGAGCAGAACACGGGCCAGCACCACACCACGATAGCTTCCATATTTCCCAGGTTGGTTTGCGTTTTATAATAGTACCACAAGGCTTGCTTAGGAGAGACCTGACCTGCTTATAAGCTGCGTCCGAGAGAAGGTTGTCACCGCCTGGAAGGGGCGGTCAGCAATCTCAAACTTTGATATATGATGAATATTTAGTTCCTGCATTGCATACGCACTCCGACATGGGGTGTCCAGATTTTTTATGATCATGCCACACGCTACACACTTTTCAAGCACATAACATCTGTGATTTACTTTTACACAATAAAAGGAACTTATCATTTTTTTAATCTTCCAAACAACAAAAACTATGAATTTGAAACTTTATAGATCAATGGTACATTAGAATCACGATACTATATGTTTGCAAAAACCATTAATTTTTTTCCATTGACCGTACAAAGTTAACATGATAGAGTTTATTCGGTTGGTCCTCATCTTAGAATTTCACGGCACCGGAAAATCTGGACTTTTAAATCATTATAGTTTTTCCTTTTGTTGAACCGCGAAGTTTCAAGTTTATATGTCTTGTCATTTAGGAGAAACAAAAAGGGGAAAATTACATGCGGATGTTGACATAAACAAAAATGGCCTGGATAAAGGGTGGGCCTACCATTGTGCTGAAAAATAGATTCACATTGATGGAAACATTGTATTTGTATTATGGATAAAATTACATAGAGGTTGAAATGGATCTAGTTGTTACTAATGGCCCTAATGTTATTACTTGATGGAAACAAATTTGGATCAAATCGAATCATCTTTATTTAATAAGCATGAAACATTTATGTAGCCCATAGAAGAAAATTTAGTTCTAATAGGAGTCGATTCTCTTGTTATATCTAAACAATTTTAGTTATACCAGAAGAAAATCAATTGAAACACATGTTTGTTGCATCAGAAAAAGTATGTATATACATATATGTAACAAAGTTTTTTCAAGATAGAAATGAAATAAATTGCGGTATAAAAATTTCTCTATTTAAGAGGCCACTTTCTCACGCCATGCACCCTCTAGAATTTCGTACTAGTTAAAACTATGCTACAAAACCCTAGTTTACAAACCATGCTTATGATAACTTTTTAAACTTGTGCAGTAGAATCCTCTATCATGATATATATATATATATATATATATATATATATATATATATATATAGAAACCCTATTCAGCACCCAGGGTGCAGAATTGCTATTCTGCATCCAACATATTTTTATGTTGTTAGATTGAAAAAATTATGTTTTGTATATGAATAATTATGTTCATATATTTACCATAACCAAAAATTTCAACACAAAAATAAAGTTTATGAGTCATTATAGTGTAAAAACACCAAAAAATACGTATTTTACATCATAATTTTATATGGCAAGTATATAAAAAAATTATGTCATTTCTAAATTTTATTATGTTTTTCTTAACTTACAGAGTAAGAAAAAAATTACGTGACGTAAAAATAATATACAGTTCTAAAGATAGAGGGTGGATGTAGAATAACTATTCTACACCCTGGGTGTCAAATAGCGCGACCCTATATATATATATATATATGTATGTATGTATGTATATATAGATTAAGATAGTGACAGACTGACACTCACACAAATACACACACTCATTAATACTTCTAAGTGGCAGAAATTATTCCATAAATGGATGTGAGTTTATCATGGTTAATGTTTTGTTTCTATTTAGAAATATTCGCTTCAAAAGGTTTTGTAATTAAAATTTATAATAGACATGATTCCACTAAAAAAGAACTATTCCATTTTAGCCTTTATGTGTGTTCAATGGTAGATATTTGAGTTGTATGCTAATGGTTAACTTCGAGGTTAATTTAACAGTATCAACACGGTTATGTTGTTCATGTTGACAAACACAACACAAAAGTAGTAGTCGATCAAAACTGTATGCTAAATGATGTAATTAAGTCATAGTGACAATGACTTGAATTAAATAAAAGAGTTTAGTATAAATAGATATTGGACTTTATTTTTAATCTCTTTGGACTGACCAAGTAATCGTCGAAGCGGTAGCCAGTTTATAGTTTGTCAGGAAATCACCATATATACATCCCGTATCGTATCGTTTAGGATCAAAATATGCCTTTTGTGTGTTTCTAAATAATTTGTCATGTTACTTATAAATATTATATGGCGTGCCTGGAGTTCAGGCGACTGCGATTGTCACCTGATGTCACCAACAAACAGCTGCCAAGTGTATCCGGTGTAAGATTTGTATTAACATGTCATGAAAATTTAGAGTAGTTAAAGTGACCTAATAATTAAGAATTTTAACAATTACGAAGGCTTACGACGTGTGACTATTATGCAAATATAAAAAATACTCCTCACGGTTAATAAGGAAATCCTCTTTAGTGAATGTTGAAGTTTGCGTCTTGAAGTGTCTTGGCATGCTCGTTGGTATCATGACTACCAGGCTCGTTAATGCACTCGTCCATGTGCATGCCTCATTCATCATCTGGTGTTAGCTTGCTCCTTTCTTCCATGGAGTACTGCTACGTGTGTTGACGTAGTCGACTTGATAATGTTCGTCTAGAGTTCAGAGTGACAACACAGGACGATATGGATATAGGTACAACGATCAGGCCTGTTCATGCACTCGTCCAGGTGTATGTCTGATGCAGGACAGGAATGTAGGTATGACCATGTCTCCGAACACGCCGACAAGATGTCCACCTTCTTCCGCCAGCGCGTGGAAGCACAAAAAAGCAAGAAAGAAACAGAAAATAAAAAATCAGAAAATAAAAAGAGAACAGAAACACAGAAAAAAATCGGTTTCTATCCAATTATGACCATGTTGTGTTAATGGACTCGAGCAGAACACGGCCCAGCACCACATCACGATAGCTTCCATATATCTCAGGTTGGTTTGCGTTTTATAATAGTACCACACGGCTTGCTTAGTAGAGGCCTGACCTGCTTATAAGCTGCGTCCGAGAGAAGGTTGTCACCACCTGGAAATGGCTGTCAGCAATCTCAAACCTCTTGGCAATGAGACAAACCCTCTTGCATCCTTGCGGTGTTTGTCGACGTTGTCTTGCTCGGCAAAGCTTCCGATATATGTTTGCAAAAACCATTGGATTTTTTTCATTGACCGTACAAACTTAACATGATAGAGTTTATTCGTTTGGTCGTCATCCTCTTAGAATTTGACGGTGCAGCGGAAAATCTGGAATTTTAAATCATTTGTCGACGTTTTCTTGCTCGGCAAAGCTTCCGATATATGTTTCCAAAAACCATTGGATTTTTTTCATTGACCGTACAAACTTAACATGATAGAGTTTATTCCTTTGGTCCTCATCTTAGAATTTCACGGTGCAGCGGAAAATCTGGAATTTTAAATCATTATAGCTCTTCCTTTTGTTGACCCGCGAAGTTTCAAGTTTATATTTCTTGTCATATTGGAGAAACAAAAAGGGGGAAATTACGTGCGGGTGTTGACATAAACAAAAATGGCCTGGATAAAGGGTGGGCCTACCATTGTGCTGAACAATAGCTTCCCATTCATGGAAACATTGTATTTGTATTATGGATAAAATTACATAGAGATTGAAATGGATCTAGTTGTTACTAATGGCCCCAATGTTATTACTTGTTGGAATTTTTTTTGAATCAAATCGAATCATCTTTATTTATACAAATGAAACATTTATATAAACCATGGAAGCAAGTTTAGTTCTACTAGGAGTCAGTTTTCTTGTTATATCTAAAAAAAAATTAGTTATACCAGAAGAAAATCAATCAAAACACATGTTTGTTGCGTCAGAAAATATATGTATATACATATATGTAACAAAGTGTTTTTAGATTGAAACGAAATAAATTTTGGTATAGCTATTTCTCTATTTTTTCCAGGAGCTATTTCTCTATTTAAGAGGCCACTTACTCACGCCTCAGACACCTGAATTTCATACAAGTTAAAACTATGCTACAGAATCCTAGTTTATAAACCTTTCTTATGATAACTTTTCAAACTTGTGATGTAGAACCATCTATCATGATATATCTAGATTAAGATAGTGACAGACCGACAGCCATACAAATACAAACACTCACTAATACTTCTAAGTGGTAGAAATTATTCCATAAATGGATTCGAGTTTATCCTGTTTTATGTTTTGTTTATATTTAGAAATATTCACTTCAAAAGGTTTTGTAGTTAAAATTTAGAATAGACATGATTCCACTAAAGAAGAACTATTCTACTTTAGCCTTTATGTGTGTTTAATGGTAGATATTTGATTTGTATAATAATGGTTAACTTCGAGTTTTAACACTATCAAGACGATTATTTTTTTCATGTTGAAAAATACAACACAAAAAGTAGTAGTCAAAGTATATGCTAAATGATTTAGTTAAGTCATAGTTACAATGACTTTTAATTAAATAAAAGTGTATAGTATAAATATCTATTAGGAATTTATTTTTAATCTCTTTGGAGTCACCAAATAATCGGAACTGGAGGGGTAGCAAGTTTACATTTTTTTAGAAATTTTCATACGTCGCACACCGGATTGTTTAGGGGTCTCTAGCAACAATAACTGTCTCCAACACTACGATTCAATGATTGTTTTTATCAGATAATGCATTTTTTTGTTTCTGTATAATTTGTCTTGTTTACTTATAAATATTATATCATTGATGTACTATCATAGGGTGTCGTAGATGTATGTCCATCATGTCGACAGGTATAGCGGCGACGATGGAGTGTTGACGAAGATGATGATGAAGACCACGTCGATGTAGGCCTTGATGATGATGTGTTGGTGATATATCGACATGCGTGATGTAGACCGTCTCTTGAAGACATCCCTTGCGATGTCGATGCCTTGCTATCGGTGAGAAGCCGTCAAAGTAGTGTTCCACACCGGTATGCATGTGGTTGATGTCGGTTCTCGTAGATGTTCTTGACGATGATCTTGGCTCTTAGCCGGAAGTAGTCATACAACCTGATGTCGTGTTTAGCTTGTTGTAGATCTAGAAGAAGTGTAGATGTCGGTGCAGATCTGCCATTGATGAGCTGATGATGTTGATGGTGCTGTCACGAGGCAAGGAAGGTTGCCCTCCTGTGGTATATGCAGAGCAAATCAGTCTTGGCGTTTTGGCATGTTTGAGTTGGCAGCCGCGAGAGTGGTTGATGCCTTGAATTGCATTGTCTAGGATACTTGATTACTTTGATGCCAATTGGGATGTGTTGTAGCATCTTGTCTGATAGCACATGGTTGCATGGACTCAATTCCTGTGTGCATTTGGTAATTTGCATTGATTTTTGGCCCAGTCGGGCATGGCTGAAGGTGGCAATGCTAGGAATAAACAACCTTTGGGACACTTTGTGCATTCTGTTTGGTACCCTGCCTGAGGGGTGGTTGCATGAGTTGGGCTACTATGTCCAGGTAGTTTGGTTGTGTGTGCAATACTATTTTGCACCATCGCATGCTAACTACTCTTGTTTAGTTACCTATTGGAGACCGGCTACAATCACCTTCTTTTCCCTTGTGGTGATCTTATCACGAAGAAAGTAGCATTGCATACAAAAACAAAGAACTCATGCATAAGAATAGGAACATCAAAGAAAGGACAACTAGAACAACATAAGAAGAACATTAGGAACAACATGGCCAGAACAACTGGAAGAACACAATCATATGACCACCAGTATACCATCACATGAGGGGTTACTATATATCACCTCATTAGATGTTTTTAGGATATAGTTACAACAACAATGCAAGTACAAGTCATGCATCACATATTTCCTTGATCTTCTTTAGATTATCCTCATTAGCCTCATTAGCTTTGGGTATATGCAATATGATGTATTAAACCTTCTTTGTTTCCTCCTTCAAAACATGTATTTCCTCATCCTATTTCTTCTGCTTGGCTTTCATCTCCTCTTCTTGGGATTTTTGCACCTTCTTTAGTGTATCCACTTCATTATGCAATGCTTCTATATGCTTGATCTTCTCCACTGATTCCTCCTCATCCCTAGGAGTGGTTCCCCTAATCCTGGACAAGTTCTCCTCCGGCAAATTTTTCGCAGTTTCTTCCATGAATTTATTGACATAGACTAGTAGACTTAAGTATTTCTTCTCAATATTGTTCTTCTCATCAGCCAGATTCTTCACTAACTTTGCATTCTCAATCCTTTCATCGATTCTTTCACTGGTGTTGTCATCATACATGCCCTAGAGTCGACCTAATGCATATGGTTCTGCCCATTCGAACCAAGCCACAAACCCACAGCTCGCGACTTCGCATACATATGAGCTCAAATCTAGTGGATGAACTAGTAAAGGGTATATCAAAAGCTAAGAACTTACATTCTAATCTTGGCACAAATAGAATCCGCGGTTAGTGTTGCTTCCTTCAAAGGCAACACACTTGACAGGATGAAGCTTGTGGACATGGCACACCTTGGAGCAATCTACTACTATGCCGTAGAATGTGGGATCTTCGATGCAGTCAGGAGCATAGTCCTGATACGTCGGAAACGTATCTATAATTTTTTATGTTCCATGCTTGTTTAGTATCTACTTTTCTTTGCTTTGTCTACACTTTGAGGTGTTTTTATATGTTTTTGTGCACTAACCTATTAACAAGATGCCACAGTGCCAGTTGCCTGTTTTCTTATGTTTTTGGTTCCAGAAAAGGCAGAAAATCAATATTCTCGGAATTGGACGGGACAAAAGCCAAAGTCAATATTTTACCGTGGGAAGCACGGAGCCTGAATACGAGACAGAAGGGAGCCACCAGGGGGGCACACCCCTGGCCGCACGGCTGGGCCCAGCCCGCGCCTGGGGGGTGCGGCCACCCTGGCTGCCCCCCTGCCTCGCCTGTTCGCCTATAAAGACCCTCCATTACATAAACCCTAAGTACCCGATCAATATTCCACGAAATCTTCTGTAGCCTCCGCCATCGTCGTCCCTAGATCGGGGGGATCTGAAGCTCTTCCCGGCACCCTGCCGGAGAGGAGATCATCCTGGAGGCCTTCTTCTTCATCATGCCAGCCTCCGGTATGAAGTGTGAGTAGTTCCACCTTGGACTACGGGTCCATGTAGTAGCTAGATATTTGTATCTCCTCCTTTGTGCTACCATGTTTAGTTCTTGTGAGCTCCGTTTATGATCAAGATCATCTATTTGTAATCATGCATGTTGTGTTTGCGGGGATCCGATGGATATTGAGATTACTATGTTAGATTGATTAATGGTTTTGTCTTATTGATTCTATCATGTATGTGTTGTTTGAGATCTTGCATGCTCTTCGTTTCTAGTAGCTATCTAGGCCAAGTAGATGCTAGTGATTCCAAGAGGGGGTATTTATGCTCGATAGTGGGTTCATGCCTCTATTTAATCTAAGGGAAGTGACAGAAATCTCTAAGGTTGTAGATGTGTTGTTTCCACTAGGGAGAAAACAACGGTCTCTTGTTCATGGAACAAGTGGATTGTTTACCTTACACACTTTGCTTAAAGCAGTTATCTATTGCTTGCAACTTAATACTGGAGGGGGTTCGGATGATAACCTGAAGGTGGATTACTGATGTCTACTCACTTCTATTCTTGTAGATAGTTGTTGGTCCTCCAAGTGCAGAGGTTTCTAGAACAGCAACAAGTTTCCCTTAAGTGGATTACCCAAGGTTTATCGAACGCAGGGAGGAAGTGGTCAAAGGTATCCCTCTCAAGCAACCCTGCAATCAAGATACAAGAAGTCTCTTGTGTCCCCAACACACCCAATACACTTTTCAGGTGTATAGGTGCACTAGTCCGGCGAAGAGATAGTGAAATACAAGTGGTAATGGTGCCAGAAAATAGCTTGACGGTGAGGTAAGCACTAAAGGCAAAAAGACGGAAGCAAGCAAACATGCAATAGATCTAGTAGCAAACGGTGTTTCAATGCTTAGAAACAAGGCCTAGGGATCATACTTTCACTAGTGAACACTCTCTCATATAAATATCCTCTCTTCATGATACTACTCTCCAGTTGGACACTCTAATCATCAGTAGGGCTATAACAACACTCCTCAAAGTCCGCCTTCCCTAATCTAGATAACCCCACACTATCACCTTGAGCGCTAGATGGTTCCAACAAACACCACAATTTCATAGAGACATCCAACTCCAAATATAACTCATAACAAATATTCAATCTAGCCAAAGTGCCACACATGGTATGCACGCTGTCACTTTCACACACGTGGGGAAAATCATAGATCTATTAAAGCACAAAGAGTATTTATGTAGACTCAAACCTAAGTGCCACCACGGTATGCACGCTGTCACTTTCACACACATGGGGAGAGAAGAGATCTATTGAAGCACTTGAGTAGAAAGGTAGATCTACTATATTACAAAGCTCATGACCACAACAAGATCATGCATAGAGAGAGAGAGATGAACACATAGCTACCGGTAGAGCCCTTAGCCTCGAGGAAGAACTACTCCCTCCTCATCATGGGAATCAGCAACGATGATGGAGATGGTGGTGGAGATCAATGGAGATGGCTCTGGGGGCACTTCCCCGTCCTGGCAGGGTGTCAGAGCAGAGACTTTCTGTCCCCCGAATCTCCCCTTTCGTGGCGGCGGCACTGTGGAACTTTTTGTGGCTTTCTGGTTGATTCTTTAGGGTTTCTGGGTCGGAGGCTTCTTATAGGTGAAGGAGGCAAGGTCGATGGAGGGCCAGGGGCCCACACCCCCTGTGGACGCTGACATGGTTATACCCTATGGGTACATGACCTTAGCATACCTGGTCCAGCCCAAGGAAGTCCTACGAGAATATACACGGCCCATGAAGACTTTCGGGTGGTCCAAGCCCATGATGTCTTCGGATCCTTGGAGAGCAAGACTAGATTAGATAGAATATTCAAAGGAGCAAACCCTAAAACCTGTAACCGACTCGGTCTGTGCCCGGTACCTACCTACTTCTATATAAAGGCTAGGACGGCACGATGAGGAGGGCACTTCATACCACCGCATACACACCTCCACGCGAGATTGCATCTGCGCACCCCTATAACTTTCGGTTCCGCCGTAATCAAGAGCAGACAAGCAGGAGTAGGGTTTTTCCTCCGGGGGCCTGAACCTGGGTAAACCTCGTGTCCCGCGTTGCTTGTCTGTTACCGTTCCGTGATCTCCAGCATTCCCGTCTTCTCCAAAACCCAAGCTCATAACAATGGGCATTGACGAGATCAAACCTCGTCAATTGGCGCCGTTTGTGGGAACTGGGGGCGCTGATTGTGCGATCGTGACGGTCCCAACCAAAGCGATCTACAACTCCTCGGCAACGGAGAGCCATCTCCTCTTCGGCGATTTCGACTTCACCGCCCACTCATCAGCTACTCTGAAGGACTTCGAGCCCGTTGGCGACGGGCTCGAGATCCTGTTCGGGAGCTTCTGCTTCCAGGTGGGGCAGACCGGCACTCTCCGTCTCCCAGAGTGGGTGCCCCTGCCATCGATCAAGCCCGCTTCATGGGCTCCGCATCCCGTTTTACGCACATCGCCGTCGACAGATGATTCCTATGATAGCAGCAGCTGCAACTCAGATCTGTGCGATCCACCATCGGAGGAAGGGACCTACGATTCCGGATCTGAAAGCTGCGGCAGTAGCAATCCGATCTACAAGCGCTACCAATGTGCCGCAGTCATCCAGAGCGACGTGGATCAGGAACACAACCCGCCACCCAACCCGCATGGTAGAAACGACGAGAACAGGAGCCCAGGGTGGGCCCGCGCCCACCTAGGGTGTGGCCACCCTGGTTTCGTCCTCCGTCTCGTCTTCGATTTTACGTATCGCTTCTGGAAAATATGAACTTTGGCTTTTGTCCCGTCCAATTCTGAGAATATTCATTTTTTAGCTTTCTGAAACAAAAAAAACAGCAGAAAATAGGCAACTGGCACCGTGGCATCTTGTCAATAGGTTAGTTCCAGAAAGTGTATAAAAATACCTCAAAGTGTAGACAAAACATAGAAAAGTGGATACTAAACAAGCATGAAACATCAAAAATTATAGATACGTTTCCGACGTATCAAGCATCCCCAAGCTTAACTCCTGCTCGTCCTCGAGTAGGTAAGTGATAAAAAAGAATAATTTTTGAGGTGACATGAACCATCACAATCAAGATCAAACCATTTGCAAGCATTGAAAGCTGGGATCAAAGAACTCTAAACATGTTCATGAAAGATGGAGTTCTAACAATAGGACATAGCAACTATTGTTGCAACATGAAAGGATACAAACAAAGATCATGAATAGCATGCGTTGAAAAACGTTTGTTTGTTTCACATACAGAAAACATGGCATAGTGACATTCAGCTTGTCCCTCATGGATTAGCAAAACAAAAATGCATGACACCTTAAAAGTTCATAAGGGTGACTAGATACAAATAGTTCAAGAGCAAGTAGTATCAACATTATGAATCAATCAATAAGTTTTGGGACAATGCACATAGAACTAAGAATGGAAACTATGCTCTCAAAATTGGTGCCTATGAATATAAGGTGGAGACTCAATACAATAGTGGAAGAAAGGCCCTTCATAGGGGAAGCAGGGATTTCAAATTTCAAAAAGAGCTTCTAAAAATTATGGTACTTGTTAGCTTTCAGCCCTCATTGCCCCTATCATAAGCATCTTGAAGTGATTAAGTTTAAAGTGAACAAACTATGGAGTATATGCTTGACAAAGTATAAGTTGGCAATCTCATGTCCCTTGAATACGAGGGCCACACCTCATGCTACTCAACTTCAGTCACCTGTAAGTTCTTGTCATAGTAAGTACATGTGTATCATAGAGAACCTCCAATGGGGTACCCCTTGCACATGGTACAGGAGCTATCCCATAACCAAAATGACAAGGCAAGCAGACAATGAGCATCTCAGCGATCTTTTTATTTACTATGTGCATATATTTTTATTGAGAATGCTTCACAGATAGCTCATTATGGTGATGCTGCAAGTTTCCACCATGATTAAGCATGGCTTAGGCTAGCGGCCCAGGCGTTTCTCTAACACAAAATACATAACTCCATTGACTTACAAGATCCCTCTTTATTTCACACTGGCAACATCCATAGACAAAAGAGCATGATATCAGCTATGTACAAAGTACAAGTGCAATGTTGAAAACGTTCCCCATGACAGCATGGTTCTGCTAATTCCAACGTATAAGTGCAAGCATATACAATATAGATGACACAATGGTTCAAGTTTATTAGGGGCAAGAAATATAAAGTGTGCCATCAAGTTTGTGAGGGCTTTAATCACTAAGTTTTCACATAACAAAATAGTTTTTAATTAGAAGATTGCTGAAAACAAGAATATACTTGGAATGGTGTGTTACACGATGCATAGAAGTTTATAGTGGACACTTTGGAATAACTTGGTTTCTTGGTAGTTGGAAGCATGAGTACTCATACAAGTGGAGGCTAGCAAAATACTGGGAGCAACCAACTAAGAGAGCATAATGGCCATAATCATGCAAATCAACAAAGCATTACTAATCAAAGCATAAAGTGGTACTAAAAGTCAAGGACTAGATGATCATAGAGGCTATGGTGACTTGTTCATAGTGATAACATGGTGTGAGCATGCGCCAAGTCAACCCAAGCAAAGTATCAAAGGAGAATACCACAATACTATGCTTTTGCATGCTAAAACAATGCATAATTTCTTCAAGGCACACTAAGCAATCCCAATTGTTTGGAACAATACATGCTACAGAAATAATCACTAAGCATAAGGTCAAAACAACACCTAGCATGTCATGCAAAAGTCTAAGTCACAGTCAATGCAAGCTCCTCTTGCACTTTCAAGCAGGAACTTCCTACTCCTTTCCAACACCAAGCAACTTATTTGAAACAACACAACGAGAATGGGGGTCCAGACTACTCAAGCAAACTAAACAACTAAGCAAAGAAAACGAAAACTAAGACGCTCTAAGAACAACACAACTTTGCAAGAAATAATAAAAATCGAAGTGTCTAGACAGACCTAAGCTTTTTATTGATGAAGAAGGGGATGCCTTGGGCATCCACAAGATTTGACGCTTGTACCTCTTGGATATTTCTTGGGCTGACACCATGGTAACATCCCCAAGCTTGAGCTTTTGTCCATTCTTCATCTCATTACATCATTCTCTCTCTATACTGAAAATTTTTCCTTCATAAAAAACTTCACACAATCTTCATTAGCAACATTAGTTTATTCAAAAGATATTAGACCTCTGGAAAAGCTTTGGAGCAGCAAAAAATTTCACTAAAACACAAGCTACTATAGCAAATCCTTCAAAAATCTCAATTCCCCAAAAGAGAACTCAAAAAGGAATCAATAAGAAGCAAATGCAAATAATGGCAAAATCTATCAAAATAGACCATCAGGTAGAAATCGATTTATTCAAAAATCTTCTGTTGCTCAAATCAAAAAGTGTTGAACTAATGAAAGTTAGCTAACATACTGGGGGATTTATTCGTAAAATATCATCTCAGTCTGAGTTACAAATAATCCTCACGAATTTTTATAGTGGAGGACAGAAATCTGTTTCGGGACAACAACTCCCCAAATCTTACTTCCCTCTCATTAGAGGTCATTCTTAGCACAAAAAGCAAACAAAAAGGATAAGGAGAGGTCATTACTGAAGTAATAGCTTCCAATACTCAAGAAAACTCTTGGGTTATCTCCCAACAAGTACTTTTCTTTAACGCCTTTAGGTTAGGCTTGATAATTTTTGAAGATGCTCACATAAGAAATATGAATTGAAGCAAAAGAGAGCATCAAGAAGAAAATTCAAAAAACATTTAAGTCTAACCCACTTCCTATGCATAGGAATCTTGTAAATAAACAAGTCATGAAAGCACAAATCAACAAGCATAGGAAAGAAAAACAAGTGGAACTTCAAAATTTTCAACATAAAGAGGGGAAACTTAATATTTTTGAGATGCATAAGACCATGTTTCCCTCTCTCATAATAACTTTCAGTAGCATCATGAATGAAATTAACAATATAACTATCACATAAAGCATTCTTATCATGAGCCACATGCATAAAATGATTATTACTCTCCACATAAGCATAGTCACTCTTATTAATTGTAGTGGGAGCAAATTCAACAAAATAGCTATCATTAGTGTTCTCATAACCATAATCATCAAATATAGGAGGCATATTGTAATCACAATTAACTTTCTCCTCAATAGTAGTTGGACTGAAAATATCATATTGATCATTGTAATCATCATAAATTGGAGGTTTGGTATCATCATAAAGAATAGAATAGCTATCTTCCAAAGCTAGGGAACTAAACAAATCATTTTCATCAAAACTAGCTTCCCCAAGCTTAGAATTTTCCATAGCATTAGAAATAATGGTGTTCAAAGAATTCATACTAATAACATAGCTATTAGCATGCAAATAAATCTCCATAGGTTTTTTAATTTTCTCTTCAAACACTTCATGTCCTTAATCAAGATAAATACTATAAAGCTCTCTAATTTTTTTGTTGTTTTCCATTAAGCCTAACTAGTGAAAACAAGAAACAAAAAGACAAAATTGCAGAATCTAAAGGAAATAACTTCGAGCACTCACACCGGAGGATGTGAGTACCTTTTACCTTACCTCCCCGGCAACGGCGACAAAAAATAGCTTGATGTCTACTCACTTCTATTCTTGTAGACAGTTGTTGGGCCTCCAAGTGCAGAGGTTTGTAGAACAGCAGCAAGTTTCTCTTAAGTGGATTACCCAAGGTTTATCGAACTCAGGGAGGAAGTGGTAAAAGGTATCCCTCTCAAGCAACCCTGCAATCAAGATACAAGAAGTCTCTTGTGTTCCAACCACACCCAATACACTTGTCAGGTGTATAGGTGCACTAGTTCGGCGAAGAGATAGTGAAATACAAGTGGTAACGGTGCCAGAAAATAGCTTGACGGTGAGGTAAGCACTAAAGGCAAAAAGACGAAAGCAAGCAAACATGCAACAGATCTAGTATCAAACGGTGTTTCAATGCTTAGAAACAAGGCCTAGGGATCATACTTTCACTTGTGAACACTCTATCATATAAATATCCTCTCTTCATGATACTACTCTTAACTACTCTCCGGTTGGACACTCTAATCATAGGTAGGGCTATAACATCACTCCTCAAAGTCCGCCTTCCCCAATCTATATAACCCCACACTGTCACCTTGAGCGCTAGATGGTTCCAACAAACACCACAGTTTCATAGAGACATCCAACTCCAAATATAACTCATAACAAATATTCAATCTAGCCAAAGTGCCACACACGGTATGCACATTGTCACTTTCACACACGTGGGGAAAAGCATAGATCTATTAAAGCACAAAGATTATTTATGTAGACTCAAACCTAAGTGCCACCACAATATGCACGCTGTCACTTTCACACACATGGGGAGAGCAGAGATCTATTGAAGCACTTGAGTAGCAAGGTAGATCTACTAGATTACAAAGCTCATGACCACAACAAGATCATCCATAGAGAGAGATGAACACATAGCTACCGGTAGATCCCTTAGCCTCGAGGAAGAACTACTCCCTCCTCATCATGGGAATCAGCAACGGTGATGGAGATGGTGGTGGAGATCGATGGAGATGGCTCCAGGGCACTTCCCCGTCCCGGCAGGGTGCCAGAATAGAGACTTTTTGTCCCCCGAATCTCCCCTTCGGCGGTGGCGGCGCTGCGAAACTTTTCATGGCTTTCTGGTTGATTCTTTAGGGTTTCTGTAACATCCCAGCATTAGAGATTATAAATAAGCTGGACTTAGATGTGTGCATTGCATTCATGCATAGAAAATCCGGATAATTTTCGCGCTTTTGACCAAAACTTGTCAAAGTGATTGAAGCTTCTCTCAACTTGATGGAATTGAAGTAGATCATCAAGTTGACTGCGATAAGTTTCAATATGACCTTTGCTAAAACCTTATTTTGGGTAAACATGATTTGGTCTAAGGATAGATCAAATATAATAAAATTAAACCATAATACATTGTTTAAAGATTAATATTGATCTTTAGGAGATCATATCCTAGTATTCATTACCATTCCTCATGAATACCAAGTTATAAATATAACTTAAGCAAAAGGAATGTAACAACTAAATCTTAATCTCATCTACTTATACCATGCGTATCATGGTAATACCTAACATTAACTCGTTAGTGAGATTGAGTAGGAAGGAAACCAAGTCAAGATCATTCACCATATATCTTCCTTCCCATATCAATCCTTATCATCTCTATTGAATCTTATTCTAATATTTGTTGTTCATCAATGTTGAGTAATCAACTATTGATTCACCAATTCTTAGCCTATCAATTCTTGATCTATCAACTCTTGTCCTTATTATAGCATTCACTTAAATCCTTTATATAAAGAAGTAAGAAGAGGTAAGTGGTAATGCTAGTTCTAGGTATCATCTATAGGATGGGAGTGCTGGAAGAGAATAAGATCCATATGATAATTGATGGAGTTAACTCACTCCTGAATGGATATAAGAGTTATTTGAAATAAAGATATATGTGGTAACAAAGAAGATTATAAGGATAGAAGAGTGAATGCTTATATCATGTATAACTGATATTGGTGGATAGAACATAATTAAACCCTAGTCTAGATATATTATCCTAGATTAGTCATTGAAAGTCATATTAATATAATGTGAGGTTCGAGTATTAGATACTGGAGTCAAATAGAGACAAGATAGTATGATTAAGATGATGTTAGAGCAACATTGGATTAAAGAAGTAGTATTTTCCTCTTTGGAAATACTAAGCACTTGAGGTGAAGTAGGATTTGATTTATA
Source organism: Avena longiglumis (assembly GCA_030063025.1). Lineage (NCBI taxonomy): Eukaryota > Viridiplantae > Streptophyta > Magnoliopsida > Poales > Poaceae > Avena > Avena longiglumis. The sequence goes on from CP125973.1 coordinate 538,178,229, forward strand.
CATCTACTGGAGTAATATTAGTGATGGATGATTAAGGAAGAGTATGAATGGAGTTAGAAGTAACCACTTGTTGGATTGGAGGTTATCAGCAGTAGAGTAGTTGATATAACCAAGTATGGATATGAGAAGATTATGAAAGCTTTAATATCAAGCTCGTTGGTTTTATAAATGGATTTAGAAGAATAAAAGGTGGATAAGAATATTTCTGTAAAGCAAAGCTCATCATGTTAGCACATGATGATGGATATAAATAAGTAGTATATCTAGGAAAGGAATTCCTTAATTAGAAGTCCAGGATTGTGAAGTATGGAAGATAGGAATTCTGGATAAAACCTAAACCCTAAATCTATGACCTAACATAATATCCATTTCATATGATTGATCCATCATCATTTTTTCCACTATTGCTCATAGTAATATTTCCTATAGCAAGTCACTTAAGAACATCTTTGTCATTCCTAACTACCATAATTAAATGTGCTTAGGAGTTATCTTTATCAAATCCTTTTCATAAGACATTCCAGAAAATAACTTTCTATTTTAAAAGGTGATATCATTAAAGATCACAAACATAAAGACAATATGTTTAACCATTAATCTTTATTCACATCCACAAAAGAATATAAGTATATTAAGAACCCTGAACCTTAGGGTAAGCATTTACAATTCACACCCTAACACTTATGCTAGTTATAATAAAATATAAACCTTATTATTCCCTAGACCTATGGGAGTAATATTAACCAGATAATTTCGTTTGTTTACCATACATCAAATAATAATATATGATCATTATATAAAAACTTCTTTCCAAACTATAAGCTAACTAAAATTAAGTTCCATAAACAAATAAGGGAATATCTTAATATAAATCCATGGTTTATTATGAAGAGAAGATTCATCACAAAACTTATTACAGAATATTAGAATGATAAGTACTTATTAAAGAAAATAAAGAAATAATCATATTATACAATAAAAGCTCACAAAATGATACTTAATACATTTAAGTATTGTTACAATTAGCTAGCAGATAAATTTTATAAGAAAAGTTCAAATCAAATATTAAAATACAAATCTAGAAACAAAACAGAAAACACAAAAGAAAAACAAACAAAAAAATAGCTTCTGGCCGCAGCCCATTTCCTCACTTGCTTATCTACCACCCATGGGCACCCCGCAGTAGCCCAGTTTTGGCCCAATAGCGAGCCCAGCTCGTCACCACGGTGACTGACGGGTGGGACACCGATAAGGACTGCGGGTTGAGTTTGAATTTTTTCCAGGGGTTTTCCGCAAAATGTCTATCGTCGCCTTCCCCGCAACGTCATAGGCTGCTGCCTGTCAGCATCGCCGCCATCCGCCGCCGCACCATGACGTCCGGTCGCGCCAAGATCCGCGCCACCGCTCCTGGTCGTCTACAAGTAGCCCTGGACGCCGACGAGAAAACCTAGCACGCCACTCCACTTATCTTTCTTCCTCTCTCGCATGAACACTGAACCCTAGATCGCCGGAGATGACCTTCCCCACCATCTTCGACCTACCCTTGATCCGCGGAGGTGACTATCCGACGCGCCGTGACCTTCTATGTCGTTTGCCCCTACTCACGGAAGCCGGGGAGCCCTATGTCGATCCAATCGACACCCCATTGCCACCGCCAGTCACCGTCGTTCATCGTCAATCGCCGCCACCACAGACTTCCTCCGACCTCGCCGTCGCCACCAATCGCACCAGGGTGACTCCATCATCCTCGTAGGCCATCTTCCTCTCTTGTGCTCTGGTTGCTTATCGCCACACTAGCCTGCAAGCTCCCCCGTCGGCCACCGTCGTGCACCGTGCTCCAGTGACCGTTTTCGAGCGGCGCAGCCACTAGTTGACTCCGCATGGTGCACTGAATCGAATGACACCACTCTCGTGTGCGTGTGTACTCTCAATCAACACAACGACCAACGATATGTAAGATCATCAGTGGATGATGTCAGCATGACATCATGCCGACGTCACCCCAGACATGTCCAACCCCCTGACTTGGTCCACTGCTCGCGTGGCATCTGACGTGGTCCTGACCCCACGGGTCAGTGACCAAGGTAGAGTTAGACTGGGTATAAAAATTAAAATGGTTATTTAGAAAATAATTAAATCCTAGAAATTCAATAACTTTATTTTTGTAATTCATAAAAATATGTATAATATATGAAAATTTTCAGAAAAATATAATCTATAACATTAAACTATTATGAAATATTATTATATTAATTATTTAAATAATTATTATTTAATAAAGATTTTATAAGTAATAAAACTTAGATAATTCATATTTTAATATTGGTAAATATTAAAAATATAAATAAAATACCAAAAGTCTTAAACAAATAAAAACAATACTTTAAAACTATAATCATACATTATTATTTCACTTAAATATGTATTTATTATTTATTAAGTATTTATAAAGTAATAAATATTATAAAAATCATATCTTATTATTTATAAATCACAAAAATAAATGTAATATACCAAAATGATCACAAAAATAATACCTAATGTTAAAAATATGATATTCCACTTTTTAGGTAAATAAACATTTGAACAACTTAATAACTTGAATTTAAACTTATTTCCTTAATTGATAATTCATATAAGGGTAAATAAAAATTGCGAATATTTCTAAAATTAGCCAATTGAGTATAATAAATAGTATTAGTCTTCAATATTGATAATATGAAGTCAAAATGGTTCAACACATTTTAAATGCAATTTTATTGAATTATCATTCATCCATAAGTGTAGATTATTTCTTAAAAAGATTCTTATCCAATATAAAATCTTCATGAATAATTTGTGACTAAATAAAACATTTTATCTTACTTCAACCACAAGTTACAAACATACCAAAACACTATATTGAATCCATAAGTAGTTAAGTAATATTACTTCCTTGTTTACAAACTATAACCACTCATGTATAAAAAGTAAAATGATTCTATTCCATTATAATTTTAGGAAACCACTACTCAAATAGAAGTAATGCCATGCTTAAATAACTTTAAGGAAACATTATGAAGTGAACAAAATACAAATATCATAAGCATTACAACCTAAGTTCATCTATGTTTTTAAAGTTAACTTTAGTCTACAAAGCTTTAAGTATAATGCTAAAAACCTTATTATGTGTTTTATAGTTAACTTTGGTCTGTTATAGTTAAGTCATAAAGCATCTTAGGTCCAAACTATTCAAGCAAGCACAAACAACCTCGACCACATTTGATTAACCACAAATATGGTTTAGACCTTAAAAAAGGGGGAATCTTTTCTTCAAAAGTTATTTGTTTTGCCACTTCAATCAACAAACCTTATAATAATATCTCCAACTCTTAAAAAATTAAATTCAAGGAATTCTCATTATAATCAACAGATGACAATTAATCTCAATCACATTGTTTCAAACTTTACTTGTATACTTAGGATTGTAAACACTTAAGTTCCTTATTAAGGCCATTACCTGTAAAGTAAAATTTAAAGATAAACAATTATAATGTAAGCAATCTTGAGTAACATTTCACGTTGGTGTGTATCTTGTTTTTTTATGTTATTATAATTACATGTTGTTTCACACACTCACAAGCCTTAATAAGAAGCACAGGTGTGAAACTTAACTAAAAGCACAACACATTTCAAAGAAATCATTTCCAGTATCCAAAACCTAAAACAACGTTATCCCCGGGATTCGCGTTTATAAAATGCATCACATTACTTATGCATAAGAGCATCCTACTTCTTTAAACATTAGTCCTTATCGGACCAATGATGTTGATTTCAGATATTGGATCTTATATTGTCTTGAAGACCGTGAGTGCATAACCTTGCAATCACAAAAGGCAAGTTCACACTTGCTCATGTCCTTTGATTATTTTCTATAAAGTATTTTGCAAATCCCGTGTTGTCATCACCTACATTTCAAAAGAGTCAGAAAACACTATTTTTCATAATAGTGTGAACTATTGGTTACTGATCCAGGGTGATCAGCTAATCTATTAAATCTGGCAGTTGGAATACCACTGCTTAGAAATATATCATCTAGGACTTAACAACCAATGTCGCCAGTGATTCTTGTGCCGTATATTACCCATTGACCATGAGATTTGGAATGGGACGGAGAAGTCAGTTGTATCATTTTCCTTCCGTATGGAGGCAATACGACCTTAACGTGACGTTATGATTCCTTGTGCAGATCCAACATATGGGTAGGCACCCTTACGCCCCACACTTTTGGTGTCTAGATTATCTATCAATGGTGTTTAGGGGTATAGTCCATTTAATATGGTACTTGCCCGGGCATCACCAGGTCATAGAGTCTTCGGGAACTAATCAGGGTTTTAGCCTGCCCAAAAGGGGGCTTAACGGAGGTGAGCCGGCCCGAAGGATCGTGCAGACATATGGGGTCGTGGAGAGGGCAGTGATTGGCTTGGATCTTAGGTTGGGCCTCAAACCATGGAAGTTTGAACGGGAACATACTCCCGGTCGTGCAACAAAGCTTAAGATCTCTCACGGGTAAAGTGACGCACCTTTCCAGAGTGTAAGAACTGTAACTTGTTACTCCCTGTTCTGGGAAGGAGCTGCGAACGCGGCGTGAAAGGAACTCCATGAAAGTTCTGGTAAACCCGTGAAGGCTGACGGACATAGCTTTTCAGAATAAAAGCAACCTTTGAAGAAATGTTTACGAAAAATTGCATTGCTTACGACCTATGGTCTGTGGCTATAGATATAGTGCATCAAACACTCCTTTTCTAGTGAACTTGCTAAGTACGCTCGTACTCACGTATGTTATTAACCCTTGCTATATTCTGAAGCTAGTACAGACAACATCTACATCAAGTTGTGCTCCAGGAATCATCATCCAAGGCTAAAGCTCTTCAACGAAGACAAGAAAGTCAACATATACATCAACTCAAGTGACTGATTAGATAGGAATATAATCTCTAGCCATAGAATCTATTTCTTTAGTGTATTGCAATAGCAGCAATGCCAGACCAATAGTTCGGATACTAGTCTTATTAGTATGATAGTTTTTGAGTTGTTATTCCTGATTCTTCTTTGTAAGAAGTTTCTTTCTCTCTCTTTAACCTAGAGTGTTCTTTGGATCTTGTGTAAAGAGTTGAGTTGTAACCTATAGTCATGTCTTGGACCTGCTGTGTTTCTATTGTACCACTTTGAGGGATGTAATACTAGTGAACGGTGTTTCATTGGTGTTATGTCAACAACTATAGTGTACTACATCATGCAGTGGTATGCTGGGTCACCGTAGTTGGTATCAGAGCATATGCTTTGACCTTAGGATTAAAATCCTTTTAGGAAGATCTGTAGGTTGGATAGTGACTATAGGATCCATCTTATCTAAACCAAATATTTATATGACTTGTGATGAGTATCCACTTTTGGATAACCTTGTCACACCTAAGTCAGATTCTTAAGTCATTCTTTATTAGGAGTAATTATTTTATCGTTTCTCATGATAGTGCTATTTAGTGTCTTCCGAAGGAGACATAAACCACCAAGATATTATAGGAAGGTCAATCGGCCACAGTAGATTAGGATCAAGTGTAGAACATCAATTGAAGTACTCTTAATGGTGTAGCCTAACCCTAGAATTCGTGTAAGACACTGGAATCTTATGGTTAGTTGATAACCAAAGACAATATGATGAATATCATCAGGATAAATGTTGATGTAATGAATAGTAATCATGTGGGATTCACTTGAGAATTCTATGTGATGAAGTGAAATTAGGTTAAGAACCAATGATAGTGTAGTGAGAAACTAAGTCATCATGGTTTGATTAGCTCTTAAATCCTGATGAATAGGTAGAACATAACAAGATCATGGTTAGATTAGCTCTTAAATCATGATGAATAGGTAGAACATAACAAGATCATGGTGAGATTAGCTCTGAAACCATGATATAGCTGTAAATATGACAAGTAATTAGTAAACTATCTTGAGGTAGAAGTAAGAAAATAACATGGTAGAACTATGATAAAAGTCATAGGTGCTAGAAATTTCTAATAATCTTTGGTTTAAGCTAGAAAGTATAATCTAATTAGTCATTTCGAGTGATCAGGTGAGGTTATATTACTACTAAAGAAAGGTTGCTTATAGTTAGTCATTCCAAAAGTGAGACAAAAGGTTAGTCAAAACCAAATTGGGACCACTTTGCTTAAGATTATCTTGTTGGAATTGAGCAATCTGGGTAAATATCGAGATAAAGTATAGCTTGACCTTATGTGATCAGTATCAAGATGTAAACCTATATGAGGAGGTGTCATATACTACACAACTAAGCCTGAATTCTAGAGATATTATACTCAACTACTATATTCCGGGCTTAGAATATTGTGTGTTATATGTACCACATTTGGATTTATCTGTTTTTCTTGGATCTTCTTGATTGACTAGATCTGTACATGAAGTTTGAGTTGATGTGCAAATGCATGTTGCAACATCCAGTTACCACTTGATGTTATAGACCTAGATAGGAATGGGAATTCGTGTAAGGGAGTAACGATTTCCAAAGACCAAGATGAAGACTTACATGAAGGATGAAGCAAAATATAAGGAGTATTAGCGCAGTTTGAAGGATAGATCAAGCTCAAGTTATTCTTAGCCAGATATAAGAAGGAAGTCTAGTATATAAAATACTTGGAGCAATAAGGAGTCATGAACTTAGAGTTCACCTAAAATAGGTGATGTTGATAGGAAGTTAATAAAGTAATTGTACCAAGTTCATGGGAAGACTCATGAATAAATGCAAATACGAAGTATCAGACAAAAATGGTATTCAAGCTCTGACAGTTCAGAGAGAATGCCATAAGGATGTTGGAAGCCGTAGGGTAATACCTACAACCTAGGATGATCCGCAGCTGGTATTTGATCCATAGTCGGTATTCTGATCCACAGTTGGTATCTTGTCTGCAGTCGGTGTTGGTCGACATAGTTAACCAGATCATCTTAATGGTTGCATAAAGAGCATAAAACTTGGCCTAAGTTAATTAACACATAAATGAGTATAAAATTTAGGCGATCGTCTTTCGAGGCGCTTCGCTAAGTCAGACCTATCAAAGCGAAAGTGTCCAAATAGTAAGTAAGACAAATAATGCTGAAAGATTCACTTCAGAGATCCACAATTGTGTGGATACACTTTACAATCTTTCATAAGACCCTAACTAAGTAGAGTATAAGATGGATAGAGACCAATATTTTAATTATAAAGCCAATAAATATTAAATAGACAGTTTGAATAATATTAGTAAACCCTAAGGGGGAGAGTAAACATTAGAAATGAAAGTATTATTATCTGAATTCCGAATAAAGGTTGGAGAAAAAGGACTAACCTACAACAACAGCAAGCCTTATTTTCAGAAGGTTAAAAGAAACCATTAATATAAAAGTATTTTCAGAAGTACGTCTTGATGTAAGATTGAAGTTTACTTCAAGATAATAGTGTTTATACCTTAATCTAATTATAAAAGGAAGTTGAAGAACTACTTAAAGTGATAATAAAATCTTATCTAAAGCCTGCTAAGGTAAAAGCTTAAAAGGTGGCAGAATAGAATAATTCCAATAGACTCATTCTAATAAAAACAACTCTTAAATGATACTTAAGAGAGAACAAAGCACATACAATTGGAAAAGTATAGAGGAACAAGAAATTCCAATGGGTATGGACTAAATGAGTTCAAATCCAATCTTGGAAGGATCACCAGTACAACTCATACAGTGATAAATCAAAGATTAGTCTTCTAGCCCCAACTATTGTCTAATAGAGTTTAAAAATCATGTTTTTAGTGAGACTTCCTAGACCCTATATAGAATAATAAGGAAGATTAATGATCAAGTAAAGGAGTTGGATTAGGATACCTAATCAGGATAAGGAACTAAAGAAGAGACCCCAATTTGAGGAGTTCATAATAAGGACATATCCCTAAGGGACAAAAGTAAAAGGAACTTTAGAGTATTGGAGACAACAAGTTGAAGATTGCCAAGAATGATGAGAATTCAAGGAAAATATTTGGATATGGAATACTATAATTATTCCCATTTGAGGTTACAATAGAATTGAGAAATGACGTAACCAACACAAGCCAATTCCTTACTCTAAAACATGAGAGTTTACAAACTTCGGGGACGAAGTTTATTTTAAGAGGGAGAGTCTATAACATCCCAGCATTAGAGCTTACAAATAAGCTGGACTCAGATGTGTGCATTGCATTCATGCATAGAAAATCCGGATAATTTTCGCGCTTTTGACCAAAACTTGTCAAAGTGATTGAAGCTTCTCTCAACTTGATGTAATTGAAGTAGATCATCCAGTTGACTGCGATAAGTTTCAATATGACCTTTGCTAAAACCTTATTTTGGGTAAACATGATTTAATCTAAGGGTAGATCATACATTGTTTAAAGATTAATATTTGATCTTTAGGAGATCATATCCTAGTATTCATTACCATCCCTCATGAATACCAAGTTATAAATATAAATTAAGCAAAAGGAATGTAACAACAAAATCTTAATCTCATCTACTTATACCATGAGTATCATGGTAATACCTAACCTTAACTCTTTAGTGAGATTGAGTAGGAAGGAAACCAAGTCAAGATCATTCACGATATATCTTTCTTCCCATATCAATCCTTATCATCTCTATTGAATCTTATTCTAATATTTGTTGTTCATCAATGTTGAGTAATCAACTATTGATTCACCAATTCTTAGCCTATCAATTCTTGATCTACCAAATCTTGTCCTTATTATAGCATTCACTTAAATCCTTTAGATAAATAAGTAAGAAGAGGTAAGGGGTAATGCTAGTTCTAGGTATCCTATATGGGATGGGAGTGTTGGAAGAGAATAAGATCCATATGATAATTGATGGAGTTAACTCACTCCTGAATGGATAGAAGAGTTATTTGAAATAAAGATATATGTGGTAACAAATAAGATTATAAGGATGAACATTGAAGATAGTTACCAAGGAGTAATCCTATTGGATCAAGTAGGTTTAGTCAAAGAATAATACCTTATACTCAGTAATAGATACAGAGAAGATAATTATAATACAACTGTAAGGTTGTACTGATGATACCTTGATTGGCCAACTGGGAACCTAAGCCATAAATGATCAAAGGATTATAATGATCATGCTCAAGTCACTAAGAGTGAATGCGTATATCATGTATAAGTGACATTGGTGGATAGAACATAATTAAACCCTAGTCTAGATATATTATCCTAGATTAGTCATTACAAGTCATATTAATATAATGTGAGGTTGGAGTATTAATTACTGGAGTCAAATAGATACAAGATCGTATGATTAAGATGATGTTAGAGCAACATTGGATTAAAGAATTATTATTATCCTCTTTGGAAATACTAAGCACTTGAGGTGAAGTAGGATTTGACTTATACATCTACTGGAGTAATATTAGTGATGGATGATTAAGGAAGAGTATGAATGGAGTTAGAAGTAACCACTTGTTGGATTGGAGGTTATCAGAAGTAGAATAGTTTATATAACCAAGTATGGATATGAGAATATTATCAAAGCTTTAATGTCAAGGTCGTTGGATTTATAAATAGATTTAGAAGAATAAAAGGTGGATAAGAATATTTCTGTAAAGCAAAGCTCATCATGTTAGCACATGATGATGGATATAAATAAGTAGTATATCTAGGAAAGGAATTCCTTAATTAGAAGTCCAGGATTGTGAAGTATGGAAGATAGGAATTCTGGATAAAACTTAAACCCTAAATCTATGACCTAACATAATATCCATTTCATATGATTGATCCATCATCATTTTTTCCACAATGGCTCATAGTAATATTTCCTATAGCAAGTCACTTAAGCACATCTTTGTCATTCTTAACTACCATAATTAAATGTGCTTAGGAGTTATCTTTATCAAATCCTTTTCATAAGACATTCCAGATAATAACTTTCTATTTTAAAAAGGTGATATTATTAAAGATCACAAACATAAAGACAATATGTTTAGCCATTAATCTTTATTCACATCCACAAAAGAATATAAGTATATTAAGAACCCTAAACCTTAGGGTAAGCATTTACAATTCACACCCTAACTCTTATGCCAGTTATAATAAAATATAAACCTTATTATTCCCTAGACCTATGGGAGTAATATTAACTAGATAATTTCCTTTGTTTACCATACATCAAATAATAATATATGATCATTATATGAAAACTTCTTTCCAAACTATAAGCTAACTAAAATTAAGTTCCATAAACAAATAAGGTAATATCTTCATATAAATCCATGGTTTATTATGAAGAGAAGATTCATCACAAAACTTATTACAGAATATTTGAAGGATAAGTACTTATATAAAGAAAATAAAGAAATAATCATATTATACAATAAAAGCTCACAAAATGATACTAAATACATTTTAGTATTGTTACAATTAGCTAGCAGATGAATTTTTATAAGAAAAGTTCAAATCAAATATTAAAATACAAATCTAGAAACAAAACAAAAAACAGAAAAGAAAAAACAAACAAAAAAATAGCTTCTAGCCGCATCACATTTCCTCACTTGCTTATCTAGCACCCATGGGCACCCCGCAGTAGCCCAGTTTCGGCCCAACAACGAGCCCAGCTCATCACCATAGTTACTGACGGGTGGGACACCGATAAGGACTGTGGGTGGAGTTTGAATTTTTGCCAGGGGTTTTTCCGCAAAATGTCTGTCGTCGTCTTCCCCGCAACGTCACAAGCTGCTGCCTATCGGCATCGCCGCCGTTTGCCGCCGCGCCAAGATCCGTGCCACCATTCCTGGTCGTCTACAAGTAGCCCTGGACGCCGACGAGAAACCCTAGCACGACACTCCACTTCTCTTTCTTCCTCTATCACATGAACACTGAACCCTATCTCTCCGGATATGACCTTCCCCACCATCTCCGACCTTCCCTTGATCCATGGAGGTGACTATCCGATGTGTCATGACCTTTTCTGTCGTTTGCCCCTACTCACGGAAGCCGGGGAGCCCTCTGTCGATCTAATCGACACCTCATCTCCACCGCCACTCACCGTCGTTCATCATCAATCACCGCCACCACAGACTTCCTTCGACCTCGTCGTCGCCACCAATCGCACCAGGGTGAGTCCATCGCCCTCGTAGGCTATCTTTCTGGATCTCTTGTGCTCTGGTTGCTTCTCGCCACACTAGCCTGCAAGCTCCGTCGTCGGCCACCATGCTCTGGCAGCCACTAGTTGACTCTGCATGGTGCACTGAATCGAACGACACCACTCTCGTGCGTGCGCGTACTCTCAATCAACAGATCGACCAACGATCTGTAAGGTCATTAGTAGATGATGTCAGCATGACATCATGTCGACGTCACCCCAGACATGTCCAACCCCTTGACTTGGTCCACTGCTCGCGTGGCATCTGACGTGGTCCTGACCCCACGGGTCAATGACCAGGGTAGAGTTAGACTCGGTATAAAAATAAAAATGGTTATTTAGAAAATAATTAAATCCTAGAAATTCAATAACTTTAGTTTTGTAATTCAGAAAAATATGTATAATATATGAAAATTTTCAGAAAAATAAAATCTATAACATTAGACTACTATCAAACATTATTATGTTAATAATTTAAATAATTATTATTTAATAATGTTTTTATAAGAAATAAAACTTGGATAATTCATATTTTAATATTGGTAAATATTAAAAATATAAATAAAATACCAAAAATCTTAAAAAAAATAAAAACAATACTTTAAAACTATAATCATACATTATTATTTCACTTAAATAAGTATTTATTATTTATTAAATATTTATAAAGTAATAAACCTTATAAAAATCATAGCTTATTATTTATAAATCACAAAAATAAATGTAATATACCAAAATGATCACAAAAATAATACCTACATGTTAAAAATATGATATTACACTTTTGAGGTAAATAAAAATTTGAAAAACTTAATAACTTGAATTTAAACTTATGTCCTTAATTGATAATTCATATAAGGGTAAATAAAAATTGCTAATATTTCTAAAATTAGCCAATTGAGTCTAATAAATATTATTAGTCTTCAATATTGATAGTATGAAGTCAAAATGGTTCAACACATTTTAAATGCAATTTTATTGAATTATCATTCATCCATAAGTGTAGATTATTTCTTAAAAAGATTCTTATCCAATATAAAATCTTCAAGAATAATTTGTGACTAAATAAAACCTTTTATCTTACTTCAACCACAAGTTATAAACATACCAAAACACTATATTGAATCCATAACTAGTTAAGTAATATTAGTTCCTTGTTTACAAACTATAACCACTCATCTATAAAAAGGAAAATGATTCTATTCCATTATAATGTTAGGAAACCACTACTCAAATAGAAGTAATGCCATGCTTAAATAACTTTAAGGAAACATTATGAAGTGAAAAAAATACAAATATCATAAGCATTACAACCTAAGTTCATCTATGTTTTTAAAGTTAACTTTAGTCTACAAAGCTTTAAGTATAATGCTAAAAACCTTATTATGTGTTTTATAGTTAACTTTAGTCTGTTATAGTTAAGTCATAAAGAATCTCAAGTCCAAACTATTCAAGCAAGCACAAACAACCTCGGCCAAATTTGATTAACCACAAAGATGGTTTAGATCTTAAAAAAAGGGGAATATTTTCTTCAAAAGTTATTCGTTTTGCCACTTCAATCAACAAACCTTATAATAATATCTCCAACTCTTAACAAATTAAATTCAAGGAATTCTCATTATAATCAACAAATGACAATTAATCCCAATCACATTGTTTCAAACTTTACTTGTATACTTAGGATTGTAAACACTTAAGTTCCTTATTAAGGACATTACCTATAAAGTAAAATTTAAAGATAAACAATTATAATGTAAGCAATCTTGAGTAACATTTCACGTCGGTGGAGGTCTAGGGGGCCCACACACCCTGTGGGCGCGGCCTAGGGTGGGCCCGCGCCCACCTAGGGTGTGGCCACCCTGGTTTCCTCCTCCGTCTTGTCTTCGATTTTTTGTATCGCTTCCGGAAAAATATGAACTTTGGCTTTTGTACCGTCCAGTTCCGAGAATATTCATTTTTAGCTTCGAAACCAAAACAGCAAGAAATGCATAACTGGCACTATGGCATCTTGTCAATAGGTTAGTTCCAGAAAGTGTATAAAAATACCTCCAAGTGTAGACAAAACATAACAAAGTGGATACTAAAACAAGCATGGAATATCAAAAATTATAGATACGTTTCCGACGTATCAATTACTAGTCATAGATGCAGTTGGATGGCGGTATATGTATCTTGTTGTATTGCCCAATGGAATCTCATAGGATCATGAATGTCTAGTATTGCATTGTTATGACTTGCTCAGTCCTGCCAACTGCCCTGCTATAATTTGTTTACCCAGCATGCCATGTTTGTTTATCTTAAGGAGAACACCTCTACTGAACTATGGACCCCGTCCCAATCTTTACCATTGATACATCTTCCACTGTTACTATTTACTTTCTGCAAACCACTATTACCTTCCACATCATACAGTTAACCCTTTGTTTTCAGCAAACTGGTGAGATTGACAACCTCACTGTTTGTTGGGGCAAAGTCTTGAGTTTGTGTTGTGCAGGTTTCCAAGTTGCTAGCAACACCTTTGAGTCATTTCCTTCCTACTATTGGTTCGATAACCTTGGTTTCTTACTGAGGGAAAACTTTCTGCTGTGCTCATCACACCTTCCTCTTGGGGTCTCCCAACGAAGCTTCCACACACCATCAAGACTTTCTGGCGCCGTTGCCGGGGAGTCTAAGGACGTCTTCACAAGGGGAGTCCTTCACAACCTTTCTCTTTACTTTGTTGTTGTTTTGCTTAGTTTATTTTGCTTGGTTTTGTTTTCCTCTTTTTATCAAAAACTCCAAAAAAAATAGTTTAGTTTGGTTTGCTTTCTCTTATGAAAAACAGAAAAAAATTAGTTCCTGCTCTAGTTGTTGCTGCTGTTGGCTTGCTCCACTTTTGCCAAAATGAACTCTACTGAGAACACCAAGTTGTGTGACTTCACTAGCACAAACAACAATGATTTCCTAAGTACTTCTATTGCTCCACCTGCTCCTGATGCTACCTTTTATGAAATTAAGCCTGCTTTGTTGAATCTTGTGATGAGAGAGCAATTTTCTGGTGCTAGTTCTGATGATGTTGCTGCCCACCTCAATAACTTTGTTCAACTTTGTGAGATGCAAAAGTGTAAGGATGTAGATGGAGATATTATTAAGATCAAGTTGTTTCCTTTCTCCTTGAGAGGAAAATCTAAAGAATGGTTGTTATCCTTGCCTAGAAATAGTATTGATTCTTGGATTAAGTGCAAAGATGCTTTTATTGGAAAATAATATTCTCCTGCTAAGATTATATCTATGAGAAGTGAAATAATGAAATTTAAACAACTTGATAATGAACATGTTTGTGGCGCCCCGCAAAAACCACTACTAGAAAATCGCGTTGTTTTTGTGCATTGCATCATCATGACCGCATGCTCATGCCACATTGCATTTGAGCATCGTCATCATAATGCATTTGTTTGTCTGAAACTATTTCCGAAAAACATATTTGGTTTTCTAAATACCCCGCCTTTATTTCAAAATCCAAAACCCGGGTCTCCGGATTATTTTGTTTCGTCTACCAATGGATTTCAAAAGCCCCGTTTTAAAATAATAAAATATTTACTTTATTTTTAGGGGCGGCCGTACCGGGCCGATCCGACCCTGTCGGACACCCCCAGTACAAAAACCAGACTACCTAAACCCTTTTCCTACCCAGTCCTATTCTACCCACCCTTCAGCCACCTCACCCCCTCCAATCCCATGGAGACACCTCACCAGCCCCACCCTTTTTCCCTCCACCTCACCCAACACACCACACACACACCACTCAGCCGGCGCGCCACGTCACCCTGGGCCCCACCCCGCCACCGTACAGACGCCACGCACGCGAGGCCGCACCCTCCTGCAGCCTGGCCCACCTCTGGCCCCACCACCCGTCGCCCATCCCCGCTCTCTCCTTCCTCTCTCTGTTCCCCAACCCGCTTCCCCCACCAACCTTCCTCGCCGCCACCAATCGCCTCCCCACCCCTCTGCAAGCCGCGTCTCCGGCCGCCCTCGGCCCCCCCGTTGCAGAGCTCGCCGGCCAAGTTCGTCCTCCGCGAGCGCCTCAACCGCCCGTCGTCCTCGGCTCCAACACGCGACCATGCCCGCCCCGCTTCAGCGTCGTCGACCCCGCGCCTCCTCGTCGCTGACCCGGGCCCCGTTCCCCTCCTACCCGTCGAGGCCGCCGCCGCCGCGGTTCACCCCCGCTTCCTGGAGCCTCCCAGGCGTCCGCGGCCGCCTCTTCTTCCTCCACCGGAGACGCCGCCGCCGGCGTCCCCTCCGCACCGCGTCGGCCCGGTTCTTCAACGCCAAGCTCCAGCGCCGCCGTCGGCCTTCCTCCCTCCCCGCTGTCACATCTCTTCGTCTCCCTCCCCGTTGTCCTTGCCCCGTCGAGCCGTGCTGCCCCAGCTCGATTCCCCACCCGCTGTCTGCATCCTGCGTGTCCTCAAACCGCGCCAAGGCTGCCTCGCCGAGATCCTCCTCGTGCCCTATTGTTCTCTGGCTCGCCCACGCCCGCGTCGTCCCTGCTCCGAGCCGTCGGCCTCCGCCTCCTTCCAGCGCGTAGACGCCGCTGACCGCCCTTGCTGGATGTCCTCTGCAGCGTGTGCGCGCTCGTGTTGGCCCCCTTCATGGTGGTCGGAGCGTTTTGTGTTGTGAGGGTTTGACCCCGTGTGACCAAGGATGACACCGACAAGATCTTCTCGAAGCTGAAACCACAAGATCGTCTTCCCGTAGCCGGAAACCACGAAGACCGATCATGGAACCGAAGGTGTCGAGACCCTGAAAACCGATCCTCCCGGAGTCGGAAGACCGAACCCTGGCGTGCCAAGTTCTTTGACCCGAAGGCCACAGATGCGACAAGTACTTCTTCCCGGACGCCAAGGTCGTCGACACGGATACGCCAAGTACTTCCTCGAGGACACCAAGTTCTTCACCCCGAACGCCAAGACCGACCCGATACGAGGACACGACAAGATCTTCGCGACGACAAGATCGACACCGACCCGGGCGAATCCGATGTGCCCCCGACACCAACCAAGTTCTTCTTCTCGGATGCGACAAGATCGACTTCCGTTGTCCGAGACCGATCTCGTCGAGCCGTTCTCCCGTCGAACCCTGAGACCCGACCCCGAACCCCTCGGAGCCCAAGTTCGCCGAACCCTAACGTGATTCCCTATCCGAGACCCCATTATTTTTATAATATGACATTATCAACTGATGCATATTAAATTGTTCATGCATGCATACTTGTCTGTGGTTTGGGGGCATTATGCCAATTCATCTCATAATTAAATATGGAGTCTATATGCGGGATATCTTTGTTTTATTCCGGACTCCATTTAAATTGGTGTAGCGAACCGGTGCTATCTTTTGCCATGTTAAGACAACATTTAAAATGCAGGGTAGCTAAACAACATGAACCACCTAAATATTTGTCGGGACCCTGGTTCCGCTTAATATTGCCTAAATGCATCGTATCTTAGCCATGCCATACATCATACATGCATCATGCCCGCTCTTCTGTCATAGTATTAAATAGTCCATCCGGTGTTTGTGCTAGTGTTTTGCTTCTTCACGGACTAGGCCGTTGAGTTGATGCGAGTGTCGACCCGATCTTCGGATGAACCTTCGGCAATGTTTTCAGGCGAGCACCTCCCCCTTTCTACCTATATTACTTTTATAGTCTTTATTCCCTCCTGTTGATCTATTGCTATCTGTGTTGCGATGCTCTAGTTTTCGTGCCCGTGATATCCCTTGCAGCCTTATATTGCCTTGGACACATCCTATTACCTGTGGATTGGTAGATAGTTGGACTTGCGCGTCGTAGTCGCTTGCTCAAGTGTTGTTGCGTGTCGTCCAGTACCACAGTTGTTGGAGTATTGCCGCATGTTTAATGTTGGAGATGATCATGGCTTTAATTATTGTTTAATAACTAAAATTGAAAGTAGGTAAATGCAGAGGCACAGGTGGGCAATAGATGTTATTTGGTTGTTAACCGCCCACTAGTGTCCCGTAGGACCCCGAGTTCTTGACACCTGTTCCGAGATCGAGCGCGCTAACCACAGTGGTGTATGGGCACCCCATCGATTTAGTACTGATTCCAAGCATTGCATGGGGGCCACAAGTAGTTTGGGGCTTTATTACTATCCTGTACTTATGCCATGCTTTCGCTTTATTTACGATTGCGAGGAGCACTGTCTTTAGGATTGTGGAGTGTTTTCGCGGTATCGACAAGCCCATCATATTTTCGGTTCCCGATCGTTTGACCATCGACACAAACCACGGGTCCGTTCGAGCCGCCAACTTCGCTATGGTAGCTTAGTGGGGTGTCCCCCCGTGCTTGCTTTGGGTCTGGGAAACGTCGTGTCCGAAACCCCGTCGACATACCGTTGGGTGTATGTTTTGTGATCTTGTACCTACCTGATCCGACAACAAGGGTGTAGGTGCGTGTGGAAACTTTGGTGCACCCCTGCAGGGTTAAATCTTTTCGAGAAGCCGTGTCCGCGGTTATGGACGACTTGGAGCACAGTTCTTGATCATAGACAACCATAACTAAAGTTTACTGTTATAATTTGACTGGTATCCGATATGACTAGTAATCAGCTTCACTACAACGGAATGGCTAAATAAAAGTACCAACAACTGCTGGGTTTGGGATATCTCATGCTAATTGTATCTGACTAGTAAGTGTTGCAACTACAAAGGAATGGTTAACTAAAAGTGCCCACTGCTTATTCTATCAGGATGACTATCTATACCTGACTAGTAATTGATACAACGATAACTGAGTAAATAAAACTGCCAACTGTGTGAGTTCCTCGGTTGACTTCCTCGTTTGGTCTCGAGGGGGAAATACCAGGATGGGTATGTTTGGTGGTAGCATCAGGTTGGTTCCGAATAGGTCTTTCTTATCCCTCTCTGATAGCCTCCAGTTGTATCGAGTCTCTATAGATTGTTTAGTGCATCTTTGCTGCCGCTTGATCCACCATACCTATGTAGGCGAGGACCGCGAATTCTAGCCTCGCTGTCTTGGCCTCAAGATCTGGCCGCTCTCTTTTTCCTTTGCCCTTTACCGGCACCCCTTTTGTTTAAGCAGGTTTTGAGATTGACGTCGTTAGCAGGGTTACCCTTCCGGCTTGGCCTGGGCAGGGTTATGGACGCCATTGGTTATTCTTCAGGGCTCTTAGCCCCATTTGCATCTTGTCCGTAGTCGGACGCTGTATCATTTTCAAGGTGATTTGGATCTTTGTACTGTATATCTGCATTCTTGACTCTTTGAGTCGTTGTTGTATATATCTGTTCTGTGGGTTCCATCGTGGACTATTGTGTAATGGTATTACTTCGTTTTCCACCCGCACGCAAGTGCCTGGTGGGCACCTTTGAATCGTTTCTATGCGGGTTTGGCGGGGATCGCTGAAACTTGCATAGGGCCGATTCTGAGGGTGTTACAATGTTGCTTAAGATTGGGAAAGAATGAAATCTTTGGTTCAGAATTGTCCCACTCATGGACTTACTGCTTGGATGATTATCCACACTTTTTATGCAGGTTTGAACTTCTCTTCAAGAAACCTGTTGGATTCAGCTGCTGGAGGTACCTTTATGACCATTACCTTGGGTGCTGCAACAAAGCTCCTTGATAATATGATGGTTAATTATTTTGAATGGAACACTGAGATACCTCCACATGGTAAGAAGGTAAATTCTGTTAAAGAAATCTCCTCTTTGAGTGATAAGATTGATGTTATCATGGCTATGCTTGTTATGGAAAAGCTCCTTTAGATCCTAATAATGTTCCCTTAGCCTCTTTGGTTGCTCAAGAAGAGCAAGTTGATGTGATCTTGATTAGAAACAACAATTTCAATAACAATGCATATAGGAATAATTTTGGTAGTAACAACAATTATAGGCCTTATCCTCCTAATAATGGCAATACCTATGGAAACTCCTACAACAATACTAGAAGTGCCCCCTCTGAACTCTAAGTCATGCTCTAATACTTTATTAGTAAACAAATCACTTTCAATAAGACTGTGGAGGAAAAACTTTTGAATGTTGAGAAAAATATTTCCTCTTTGTCTGAAGAACAGTCCTCTTTGATTAATAAAATGGTTGCTAAACCTGAAACCTTGGAAAGTACCTTTGCTGCTACTCATGCCATACAAGTTACTATTGATTAAAATGTTAGACTTTTAGCCCAACTGCATGCTAAGTGGGAAAGAGAAGCTAAAATTGCTATAAACAATAGTGTGTGCACTATCACCACCGCCAATATGGATGCCACTAAACCACAAGAAGTCCCTATTCCTCCTACCACAATGCATAAACCCAATGAGCCTACTACTACTGATGCTAAGTTTGATTTTGATCTTGATGGTTGCAATATTTCTGAAGTGATTATGTTCCTACAAAAGCTTGCTAGAAGTACTGATGCTAGTGATATGAATATAGCTTTCACCAAACACATTACAGATGCTCTTATTAAAATTAAGGAAGAGAAGTTGAAACATAAAGCCTCTATTCCTAGGAAAGTAGAAGATAGTTGGGAACCCATTATTAATATGCAAGTGAATGACTTTGATCTCAAAGATTCATGTGACATTGGTTCTAGTGTCTCTATTATGCCTAGAAAGATTTATGAAATGCTTGATTCCTTTGGAAGATTGTTATTTGGATGTCTCACTTAATGATAATGCTAAAAAGAAACTCATGGGGAGTGTTAATGATGTTCTTATTATGGTTAACAATGCTTATGTCCCTGTTGATTTCTTTGTTTTGGATGTTGAATACAATGCTTCTTGTCCTATTACTTTGGGAAGACCTTTTCTTAGAACTGTTGGTGCCATCATTGATATGAAAGAAGGCACCATATATCAATTTCCATTCAAGAAAGGTATTGAACACTTCCCTACAAGGAGAGAGAAGTTGCTTTTTGCTCCTCCTTTGAAGCGCTGCCGACCATAGCCCCCCAACCCTCTCCTGCCACAATGGCCGACCGAGGAGGGGGGCACAACCCACAACACCAAGAACCGCCGCAGCTGGGCCTTATTAGAGGCGAGGCGGGCCCTCCACCGCCACGACGCCGCCATGCCGGCGTCAGGGAAGAAGGGCGTCCCCCAGCGATGAATCTGGCCCCAAGATCCCATCGAAATCCTCCTGGCAAGAAGCCAAACACCAGCAAAAAGCCACAACCTAGACCTAATATCTACAGGGGGCCTCCGGCGTCGATCCTCAGCCTCTCTCCACCGGCAGCGCCAACAAGAGCGACCCAGGGCAGGCGGCGCCTCTTTCAGGAACTATAGCAGAGGGGAGGGGAGGAGATAAGATTGAGTTCACAACCACCCCTCGCCGCCACGGCCGGCCGGAGGAGGGAGAGCGGGCAATTCTCTCCACCGGGCCTCCTTCGGGAACTGTAGCATGTTGGTTATGCCGCAGTTGGAACCACGAGATCGATTTGAAGTTGATTTTGACGGATAGCAGAGTCATTGATAGTAGGGATTTATTTGGATAATTGGATCTATTATAGAAATTGGAATCAAAATTGATAGTATAATATCTAATCTGAAAAACCGATCCGATCGTTAATCGAGACTGGGTGTCGCGCCCCCGAGGAGAAGAGATTGATCTCCCCGAGGTGGCGCGCAATGCGGAAGTGGTAGAGGTTCTAGGATCGACGTCGTGAGCCTAACCAATCTAATACCATGTAAAAATTATGAAACCTAATATTTTGTTGTGTATTGATCTAACTTTCGCGGGGTATAGATGGAGGCACACCAAGGGAGGTAGACTTGGAGTACAAGAAAGCTGTCTAGATTCCTAGTTTATCTCTAACTCCCAGATTTACACATATTCTAACAATCTCGTCGGTGCCATCATCGCTTAGGCTTTGCCCAACATGACCTATGACGGTGGCGGGAGATGGGGATGACGGGTAGGTAAGGTGGCGCCGCGGCTTTGGTCGCCTCCCGTGTCGCCTAACCGCCAGTGGTTTTGTGTAGAGGATGCACAAACCTTTGTAGGCGTCGACCTCGCGTAGTAAGGGCATCTTCACCGGGCCGATCCAAACGGTCTGTTTTTGTCCGTTTGGTCGGCACGCAGTCACTTTTAGGTTGTAGTCTGGCCTATTTGGCTAACCTTGCCCAGTAGGGTGACCCATCTGTCTGTGCTTGGCAAATAGGCCATAGCTGACGTCGGCATTTTTCTAGTGTGTTCCTGCTGCCTAGTCGTCTCTCGCCTATCTTTTCCGCCAGTTTTGGGCGTTTCTCGCCGTGTCCAGGTGTTCCTGCCACCCCGCTGTCACCCGCTTTTTGATTGGCTCGAGCTCGGGCGACGACTGTGGTGAGGGAGAGCGTGGCGGTGTCCTCAGTAACAGAGGATGTGCACGCTGTCTGAGCCAACTTAACTGTTTGCCTAAATTGAATTAATGCACGGATTGGTCGAGCCGAACGCGTCGGTTTGAATGGATCGTGCCGCTAGGAGGCCGCGTATGTCCGCACGTCCGCGTGAACGCGTCCGTTTGGACGCGCTCGGACAGGTGGAGATGCCCTAAGTAGTATGCCACCCTACCTTCTTCCTAGCTTGGCGGTGGTTCATCGGAGAGGTCTAGCTCGTCGATGGCGGCAGATTATGGCTGGCGGCACTCCTCCGAGCGCGGCGCACGCGAGGGTCCAGCCTCCTCTCCCCGCTGCGCCCGTTGCTTGCCCGCGAGTGCCTCGTTGTAGGTGTCACGTATCTTTATGACCACACGGGTTTAGGGTTTAGGGTTTAGGGGGTGGAAGGCGAGGCCATGGAGAGGGTGGTCGCGGTTCGCCGGATTGACGGACGACGAGGAGAGATGGGCGCCAGAGCCGGATTGGCCGTCGGCGAAGGTGTTGGAGGGAGTACGCCTTCTCGTTAAATCATGCGCACCATTTTTAGTTCTCTCCTTATCAATAGTACAACACCGCTTGGCTGATTGACATCACACACGAGGTTAAGCGATCACGCACGTGTGTGCGCAAGCCTAGAGTGAACTCTGCACCACGCAGCTTCATGTTTGGAGCATGCCTGCCCGTGTGCAGCAAGTACTGCTCAAGTGCTGAGCATGTTGGCGTCACCGGCTGGCCAAAGTAACAAGTCCGTGGGATATTCACGCTTTCAACATGTGTGTGAATTTATTGAAGAAGTGTGCATGTTCCATAAATCTGCTAAATGACAGTGCATTTCCACTGGACTTTATCCATCCATGTATCTGTACAAGAACCTATCTTTATCGTTTGAACAATGTACCAATATAGTGGGGCTATAGAAATGATGCAGGTGACGCCTGGATACAATTCAGTTGGTTCTGTCTGTCACTCAGGCTGATCAGCTTCAAATGTGTGGCCACCCTGCAATCTAAACTCAGTGTGCCACTAATTGAATTTGTGCTCGGTCCTTTAGCCTTGGTGAAGACACAATAACTGATGATACAATCCTCTAAGCTTTGAGCACCACAAATGTGTTCTGTACAGATTAAGTAAAATATATCCTCTCTTGTGTCTTATATGTGTGGAACAACTCCATATCTGTCTGATCGGATCTAATAAATATTAGTGCCAATGCCACTAGCTAATCACACCAAAATGTTGCAAGCATCACAGCAAGCTGACGAGCGCGCCGCCGTGCTGCACCTTCCTAGTTACACCCTATCATTAGTACCGCATCGCTCAGCAACAACACAGCTTAGTGGTTCATAAGCTCATTTTCGATCATTTAAGCGCATCGGGTGGTACACGTGCTAAGCTGCCTGAAACAAACGTCAATAGATAATTCTGAAACCATGCAAGTCAAATTTCAGGCATCTAGCCTTGAAGCTTGTCATGGAAATTTCACACAGACATGATGTGCGAGACCACTCTATTTTGTCTACTCCCTCTGCCCGAAAAAGTATATCACATTAGATTCGCATATGTGTAGACAGATTTAGTTTATAGTACATACGCAATGTAGACAAATAGGCTAACATCTTTTTTCGAACAGAGAGAGTACTTTTACGGGTTGCATCTAGCTCGTTATGGCACGAGTGAACTCCTCCAGTCAATTAGGCATTCAACTCCTCCGGTCAATTAGGCATTGAAGAAACTAATAAACAGGATTTTGTTAAAAAGATTAATACTCAACGAATTATTTTCTTAACTACTGCATTGCATTCACCAAGGAATACACACCACTATGGAAATCCGCAATGGATTTCGCCTCGATCTCCATTAATAAAAACCAAAGTTTTACATTACACCACCAGAACGCATCAACCACCTCGGAGTTTTATTCTACCCTAGAGCAACCGGGGAGAAAATCTCACAGAAAAACAGAGAAAAATAAAAGGAACTGAAATAGCTAGCATTCCCTGGAGATAGCTCAGCCTTAGATTTTGTGAGCACTAATCTTAACCACGGCGTCCTGTGTCGAGCTGGCCGAGTCGCGTTCGTGCGTGAATGACGGCCCAGGCGTTGTGCAGTTGCATGCATGCAGTGAGTTCGTTAGCTTACATGGCTAAGTCGTTGTGATCCTTGAGCCGAAGCTGCGCAAGTGGTGGGCGTGGGCGTGAGTGTAGCTAGTGTTTAGTTACTGCATATGGTGGTAGTGGCCGAGTTGCAGGTTGTGTGTGTGCGCGTACCTGTGTAAGCTCGGCTATAAAAAGCCTATCCCATGTACTGATATGAGCCAGCTGAAATAAAAAGAGATTAGGGCGTTGGAGCGCCCGCGGCGGCGTTCGTGCGCCGGCCCGGAAAAATTTGTTGTCTCCACTTCTTCTTCTACCTCCGATCAGCAGCGAGAGAGCGAGCTAGCCAGTGCTAGCGCCAACATGTGGTATCAGAGCCTCAAGCTTCGGGGCCATGGCGAGCGGTGAGTCCGCGGCGAGCACGGCGGAGGCGGAGGCGGCATGCTGTGATGCCGTACGTGCGGCGAGGCGCTGCGTGGTGGCGCGGCGAAAAGGCCTTGGAGCTGCTGCGTGGTGGCGCAGCGGAGGATCACGCACGGGTCTCGCGGATGACCAGGCGGCTCCCGTACGCGAAAACCAGATCGCCCGCGTACGTGCGCGGGATGATCGATGAGGCGCTGCACGGCGGCCGTGGTGCAGCTGCCGGGAAATAGCGTTCTTCGCCGAGGCGTATGTCGCCGATGTGCTTGAGTTCGTGCTCGAGTTCGGTTACATCCTTCCCGCGTTTGTCGCTGGAGTCTGCTCGGCGTGTGTCGCCGGAGCCAGAGACGTCCGGCGTGTGTTGCCGGCGGAGGAGCTCGGCGTTTGTCGCTCGAGGTGAAGGAAGACCGGCGTGTGTGCGCCAGGTCGAGGCCATGACGGTGGTGACCGACGTATGTGCGTCAGGTCGAGTCCGTAGCAGTGTCGTACGTGCGACGAGCATGAAGGCCACGTAGGCAATGCACGGCGGCGCGACGAGAAGGCCGCGGAGGTCCGACATGGTGCGGCGTACAGCGGGTGCGATGCAACGTCCATGGAGCAGCGACCATGGGGCGTGACTGTGCGTAGAGGCGCGTGGTGGCGTCCGGCTGAGGCGTTCATGATGGCGGCGCCGATGACGACCGTGTTAAGATTAGGGGGGAAATTGTGAGCACTAATCTTAACCACGGCGTCCTGTGTCGAGCTGGCCGAGTCGCGTTCGTGCGTGAATGACGGCCCAGGCGTTGTGCAGTTGCATGCATGCAGTGAGTTCGTTAGCTTACATGGCTAAGTCGTTGTGATCCTTGAGCCGAAGCTGCGCAAGTGGTGGGCGTGGGCGTGAGTGTAGCTAGTGTTTAGTTACTGCATATGGTGGTAGTGGCCGAGTTGCAGGTTGTGTGTGTGCGCGTACCTGTGTAAGCTCGGCTATAAAAAGCCTATCCCATGTACTGATATGAGCCAGCTGAAATAAAAAGAGATTAGGGCGTTGGAGCGCCCGCGGCGGCGTTCGTGCGCCGGCCCGGAAAAATTTGTTGTCTCCACTTCTTCTTCTACCTCCGATCAGCAGCGAGAGAGCGAGCTAGCCAGTGCTAGCGCCAACAGATTTTCCCAACACTTCACCCTCCTAGTCTCGCTCGCCATGTTTCCCATCCTCTACTCGCCCTGAATATTTCACTTGCGACTCCCTCGAGCATCCTTATGCCCATTTGCAACTTGTCTGTGGCGTCCTCCTTCACCTGCAGTTTCGACCAAAATTCCAACCAAGAGCAAATACATGTCACAACATCGAAAGGTTCAGTAGGCCATTTATTTTCAAAGCAAGCTGGATTTCTTGTTTTCCAAATCCCACATAACATTGCTGCTAGCTACTCCAAGCATCATCAGCTTTCTTTTTCTGTTACCAAATTGTTTGAGCCAAATATTAATACAGTGCTCAGCATCAGTAAACTAGCATTTCAGACTAGTAGCACAACAGAAAATATTCCATATATTTAGCTAGTTGACAGTGGACGAAGAGATGGTTAATGGTTTCTTTTTGCCTATAGAAAAGGCACGTTTCCACATATCCCCCCGGCAATAAAGTATCCCTAGTAAGAATGCTCTTTCTCAGTATAAGCCAAACAAAGGTTTTGAATCTTGAAGGAAATTTTGACTTCCACATGAATTTGTGTGGAACTGATCCTATATTCTACTTGGCAGCATAGAAATATTTCACACTAAAAATTCTAGAGGAAGATAACATCCAGAGTAATTTATCTTTTTTTATTTTTTAGTGTCACATGGGCACACTATTCCAGAGTAAACTAGCATTTCAACCATCCAGAGTAAATATTTCACACAATTCCATTCCACAAGTTTATCGCCTGTCCTCCTGAAAGTCAATTGAGCTAATCCTTTGGAGAAAACTTCATGCATAGTGATGTGATGATTTAGTGATAATGAATAAATTTTGGGGGAAGGAAGAAGCCAATTTTTCATCTGTGAGACAGTTATCCTCCCAGAATCTTGTTTTTGCCCCATCACCCACTTTAAATTTGCAACAAGACAAGAACATAAGTTTGACTTTCATTAATTCTTCCAAAAATGTGAATCACCATTCCTATGTGCACATTGTGCTAAAGTTGTTTTCTTAAGATATTTATTTGTGAGAAACGTTTGCCACACACCTTCCTCATTGAATAATTTCCACAACCATTTAGATAATATGGAAATATTCATTATTTCCAAATCCAGAATGCTCAAAGCACCTTGATCTTTTGGGAGACACACGGTCTTCCAATTCATAAGATGATACTTCTTTTTATTTCTGTCATCACTCCACAAGAAGCTTGATTCAATTTTCTCCACCCTTTCTTTCATACCCACTGGGATCCAATAGAAGGAGATCATGTACAAGAGTATGTTACATAGGGGTGAATTTTTTTGAGCAACCAGCAGGAGCTCTGCCTTTTCTATTAGAAGAACAGAATTAATCGGTTTTTCAGGGAAACTGACCAAAACCCGATACAGACGTATATACACATGGGTCCGGTTAAAAGTGGAACCTGACAAAAAAGACCCCAAATGGCACATTTTTAAGGAAAAATCGGCAAGAACCACACAAGGTTCAATGGAGCAACATCGAACGACACTAGCACAACAGCAACAGACGGCTTTACAAAAATCCTGGTCCATGTCCCTGGAGAGGAAGTCAGAGCCGAAGGAACGAACTAGGCCTCACAGGCGTCATGGCGAGGGGCAGGCCGCAGGGAACTCGCCAGCGGCACTCGCACGCCGAGAGGGCCCGAAGACGTCGACCCTCCCAGTAGAACCTGACATGGTTATACCCCGCGGGTACATGATCTCAGCATATCTGGTCTAGCCCAAGGAAGGCCCGTGGCAAATATACGCCGGCCCATGAAGACTTTCGGGTGGCCCAGGCCCATGATGCCTTCGGATCCTTGGAGAGCAAGGCTAGAGTAGATAGGAAATTCAAATGGGTAAAACCCTAGAACTTGTAACCGACTAGGTCTATGCCCGAGACCTGCCTAAGTCTATATAAAGGCCAGGAGGGCACGTCCTAGATCTCTCGACTCATACTTTCGCATACACACCTCCACGCCAGATTGCATCTGCGCACCCCTGTAATCACCGGCTCCGCCGTAATCAAGAGCAGACAAGCAGGAGTAGGGTTTTCCCTCCGGGGGCCTGAACCTGGGTAAAACCTCGTGTCCCGTGTTGCTTGTTTGCTAACCATTCCGCGATCTCCAGCATCCCCATCTTCTCCAAAACCCAAGTCCATAACAATGGGCATTGATGAGATCAAACCTTGTCAATTGGCGCCGTATGTGGGAACTGGGGACGCTGATTGTGCGATCATGACGGTCCCAACCCGATCGATCTACAACTCTGCGGCGACGGAGAGTCACCTCCTCTTCGGCGCTTTCGACTTCAACGCCCACTCACCGGCCACCATGAAGGACTTCGAGCCCGTAGGCGACGGACTCGAAATCCTGTTCGGGAGCTTCTGCTTCCAGGTGGAAACTGGCACCCTCCGCCTCCCTGAGTGGGTTCCCCTACCATCAATCAGGCCCGCTTCATGGGCCCCACACCCTGTGCTACGCACAACATCATCAACAGATGATTCCTACGACAGCAGCAGCTACAATTCCGACCTGTGCGATCCGCCATCGGATGAAGGGACCTACGGTTCCAGATCCGAAAGCTGCGACAGCAGCAGGCCAATCTACGAGCGCTACCAATGCCGTAGTCATCCAGGGCAACGTGGACCAGCAGGCGCCCAACCCGCCGCCCAACCCGACACCTAACCCGCCAGATCGAAACGGCGGGAACAGAAGAAGCCAGTCCCCCCACCCGAAGGGTACAACAACGGCCATGCCATCCGCCTTAGCAAAGAAGGATGGGCCTAGGCACGCAACACCGTGGAGGGCAACATAGTCCTGCCTGCAGACTCCTCCCGGAATCTGCTGATGGCCTACCATCTGCTCCTGATCGAGGAGCACAAGAAGCAGGTCAAGATGCAGGAGGTGCTTGACAAACGCAAGCAAGCAGCCTCAGAGTCCAGCGCGCGACGATCCGCGCTCTCTGCCATGGGCATCAACTCTAGATCGAACGGCAACCAAGGCAACAAGCACCACTCTCGGATGGAGAACATGGATCCCAAGGAGCGTCGTGAGGTGACCCGAACCCTCCACACATCCTTCATGAAGATGGACGCTGACGACAACGTCATCCCGAAAACGCCGCAGGCTGCGATCATGGGAGCCACTGCGTACCTCGCGGCCCACCCACCACCGGAGGGGGACCCGAAAAGAGCCATGCACAAGTCCGCACTTACCGGACTCGGACTCGTCGGAGCCGCGCTCCACCAGGAAGCTCCTACGGAGCCGAAGAAGAAAGCTCCGGTCAGGTTCGACCGCAGACCCACCCCTTCATCCGAAGAAGAGGACCATGACCTTCCTCGAAGGAACAAGAGTTCGCGCCACCGCAACCACGATTACGATGCCAGGGACGCGCTCACAGCGCAAAATCGACAAAGCGCGAGCCAAGCGCGCATGCTCGTCTGAATCCGAGATGGACGAAGATGAAGGAGAACTCTGCGGAGCCCGATGCTTCAGCAGATCTGTTCGACGAACAAAGATGCCGTGAAATTTCAAGCTTCCTTCGGATACTCCGAAGTTCGACGGCACACAGGACCCAAAGGCATGGCTCAGCGACCACCTGTCATCCGTCAAATTGCACGGCGGAAACAAGGAAACCGCCATGCAATGCCTTCAGCTGCAGCTGACAGGTGCAGCCCGGATCTGGCTTAGCAGCCTATCTTCAGGGTCCATCCGAAGTTGGGATGAGCTAGCTTACAGCTTCATCAGAAACTTCAAAGGCACCAGCAAGAGGCCCGCCTCAATCGAGGAATTGCGAGCCTGCACCCAATGAACAGGCGAATCCATTCGCTCGTACATACTACGTTGGTCCAACACCAAGAACTTATCAAACCCCGGGCAAGGCTCCCAACACTCCAAAAAAGGACGCCGCCGTCGCCCAATCTAGCTAGCCATATTTGGGTTTTCACCTCGGAATAAGGGACGGAGGGATGCCAGGACTCCACGACAACGCCCCACAAGAGGGAAGACGATGTCCGCGAGCCGATGTTAGCACCGACCAAGTCGGGCAGCTCTTTCGTCCGGAGACCTACGACCACAACCTCCAATGGACAGTCACAAGGACTTCCCATGCCGCCAGACAAGCATGGCCACTGGCAAGGGAAACGACGCCCACGCCAACAGAGGCCATCCCCACCGCCCGCGCGGACAGGGAAAGCATCAACACCACCTTGATCTGGAGCCGCCGCTCCGGCTTCCTCGCATAGCAAGGGAGCACCTCATACCAATCTGCCACCGATCGTGAGACGCCGAAACACCTCACCCACCAAAAAGGCGGCGCTACACCTCCATCCTTAGTCTGTGGCACACCTCCACCATGGACCAGCAATATCGGCCATGGGCACCACGCCACCCACGGTGACCCCCTGCAGCCCCCGTCGCGAACAGAACGGGGCACCGCCACCCACTCCTCACCGCGAACCCAGGGCTGCCGCCACGGCCTTCCTGCACCGGCAAACCGCCAGTACACAGCGCGTGCCACCTTCTACCGCCCACGCGACAAGAGAAATAACCATGACCGCCCCGTGGCAAGTTCCTGGCAGAAGAAACACCACCGCATCGCGGGGTCGCCGCCCCGATGTCCTCAGGCCAGCAGCCGCCGCCGAGGCAGAGCCACGCCACCACGAAGATTCGCTAAGTCGTGGCCCGCCAATTCCACTTGGGCCTAGCACGGGCCCTGGCCACGACCGCCTCCACGCGCAGCACCGAGGTGCGCCGCCCGCCACCAGCCACAACGACGCCGACCACCGCCGAAGAACACAGCCCGCCGCTTCCCCATGCCGCTAAACTGACACACGCCGGAGGAAGATGACGCATGGGCGACTGGCCCCCTCGCAACCGCCGCGGGATCCTCCCAGCCGCCTTTAGCGACAGGGGCCGCCGCCACCGCGGCAACGGCGGAGGAGGGGAGAGGGTGGGTAGGGGCCGACGGCGTGCGGTGGATCCCCCGAGTCGCCCAAGAGGACGACGCGAGGGTCGGGTTGGATGTAAATCTAGTTTGTCTGAGAAGATACCCGTAGAAACCATTAGGGATAAATTAGCAACAGAAATCTCCCCGCAATAGGTAAGTTCTTCCCAAACCAGCAACAAAGCTTGTTGTCCATTTTTTCCCATTGAGGGATTCCATCACTTTTTTTCAATCTTTTCTCACGACGAATTTGGTTACCACGGCGGTCTTCATGGAGGGAAACCATGAGTTCAGGGTAAATGGTAGATTTGTTGCTTTTCTGCCTTCTCTTTTTTTTTGTCTTTCAAGCCACTCAAATATCAGGCAAGAGAATCATGGTATAGTTTCGAAGATCACATCGAAACAGAAAGAATGGTAAGAATGAATTCTGATAGAACTGATGATCGATTTAGTTTAGCCGTGTTAACGAGTTTTCCGACAGAGGGCATCTCTTGAGAAGCGCAAGACCGGTGACCTTTTGAAAAAATTAGAATTTTGAGGACTTTCATGCGCAATTGTAGTGGTTTTATAGAATTCTGTCCATAAGTATATATCACACATAACTTCAAAAAAAAATTAACGTGCAATGTAAGTAATTATTAAATCAAAATAAATACTTAAATGATACTGTAGTGATCTGAAGCTGCATGCAGAGCATATATGTGCTGCTAGCAAAAAGTATTTTAGAGCAGATGGTGGATGTCATCGATACGTTTGGTTTTGTGCTTGACCATCCGGAGCTTGGACGATCGTGCTTCTCGCACCACCTCCACGCCGGTGAGCGTAGTCACGGTGTCGACGGTGTAATGGTCCCCATACCCTCCTAGGACCTCGATGTTGAAGCCTCTGTGGATGCAGAACCTGCCGGCGCCCAGGTACGCGACGCTCTCTCCCTCCAGATGCCAGTCCGGCGGCGGCGGCGGGTCGACATCCACCCACTTATGCCGCAGCGCCGGAGCTGATGACGATCTGTTGTTGATGCAGGAGATGTCGACGGCGCCGAAGTGGTGGCCGCAGATGGCGAACAGGAGGTCCTCGTCGAGCTCGGGGACGTGCAGGGCCCTGGAGTAGAGCGGCAGAGTCCAGTCGCCGACCTTGGTCCACTCGCGGGCGCCTGCAGTGTCGAAACAGTAGGTGCAGCCGGGGAGCTGTGTCCCCCGTTCATGGGACCATCGGTGGAAGGAGACGCAGATGGTGCTTCCGTGGAGCAGGGCGTGGGACTGGAGGGAGAAGGATTCATCGTTGACGTCGAACGGCAGCGGAGGGATCTGGCGCCAGTGCCAGGCGTAGCTGTCGCTATCCAAGAACTGTCTGCAGGGCCGTTCGCCGTAGACGAGGGCCTGGAACTGGAAGTCGTGCACGACGCGGTCAATGACGTAGAGGGCGTCGGGGCAGTCGCGGTTGGGGCGGTCGGGGTCGTCGGCGTCGGCGCGGGAGACGGCGAACGAGACCGGGCAGATCAGCCTGCCGGTTAGGCTGGGCATGATCTGGACGGTTGAGGCGTCGGCATCGTAAAGCGCGGCGCCGCCGGACTCGTCCACGCAAAGGACGTGGCTGTGGTTGAAGGGGAAGAACTTGAGGTTGCAGGCCATGTCCGAGGGCCACGATCCGAACCTGAGTTTAGGCGGGGGCAGACGCAAGAAGCCGCCGTAGTCCTCTTTTTGCGGCGCCGCCTTCTCCTCCTCCGCCGCAGCTTTGATCTGTTGTTGTTCGATCTGACGATGCTGTAGCGCTTGGGCGGTGGAGGGGAAGAAGAGGTGGCGGCTAGCGTCAACGCGGCTAAGCGAAAACCCGCCGGACGTCTCCGTCACGAAGTTCAACAGCCGCCGCGCCTTCTTCATCCTCAACCAAAAGCCTGCGGATGCGAACGTCGTGGTCTATTGCTACCTAGCTAGGTCTAGTCGTAATTGAAGATCTCATCTTTCCCTAATCATATCGATACGATGAATGGATGGGTGCCTTCTTGGGCTGCATATGGCCCATGTGTATATGTACATACACGTGGGGCGCGTTTGTTAGCATGCATAAAACCCATACAGACCCGGCGAAGCAGAAAATTGGCCGTCTGGTTTCCTGTATTGCTGGATGGGCTGCGCTGGCGCGAACCTTAAAGCAGCCCGTAGCCAGGCCCAACGACTACGGTCGATTCTGCCGTTTCCAGCAAACCACCCTAGTCGTATGCCCCACAGATGTAAAACCTGAGCTCCCCGCCACGAGCGCGGCCGAGGACGGCGATGGCGCAAGCTTTTCGGCTGCATCGAAACGCTGGCACGGGAGGTGAGCTTATCTCTCCCGCCGAATCCCGCTATTTCTACCGCCCCTGCCCAACTAGGGAAAAAGCACCCGCCATTTCCCCCCTTCCACCCCAGATCGAGCTTCGGTTCCCGCTCCGTCCGTGCTAGGTAAGTAGCTTCTTCTTCTCCGGTGAGCGACGGTAGCCACGGCGGCGTGAAGGGCACCTCCTCCTCCTCTACGGCTGAGCTATGTCGGCCACCTCCTGCGCTGACGGTAAACATCTCCACTTCCACCTAGGGTTAGCTTAGATCTGCAGAGCTGCTAGGGTTAGGAGCTATAGTTCTTAGCTTCATTTAAGTACATGGTAGATTGTTGTGCAAATAGCAGGTGTAGATTTCAGCCAGATTTGTAGGATTTTCTCGGTAGGGTCTGAAATTTCGGTTGTGTTTGGCTCGATCTTATGGATGAACTATTATTGTTGTTAGATTGATATGAATTTGATGCATATGCTAGTTTCCTCCAGTACAACACCATCTTCTTCGCACCTTGATTCACTTGTTTCATTATTGCGTCCTTGTTGTAGGACTCATACTGCGACCAGTTTAGCCAGGCTTTGATGCCTATTGAGGACTCACAGATCCCCTGTTCTTATGTGGATGACAGCCAACCTCTCCCACATAACCAGGTAGTGTTGTTGATATCACCCACTCTAGGGAGTGGCATCATGTCTGGTGACCCTTCTGTCCAGACCTATGTCGCCTCCATCGAGGCTAAGATCGCGGCTAACATCAAGAAGGCGCAGATGAAGGGGCCCATGAAATGGCTCCCTTATATATCCACCACCGTTCTCAACAAGATGTGCGAGATAGTGAAGAGCGGTGTCCATACTGAGAAGGGGTTCAAGGAGATCCATCTCAATGCGTGCGCCAAAGCTTTGTTCGAACATTGTGGTGCTTGTGTCTCAGGCACTTAGGTGTACAACCACGTGAGGAAGTGGATGGTACGCTGGATCCAAATCAGCAGGCTGGGAGACCTTAGCGGCACGCAATGGAATGAGGACACCTTCACCATTGATGCGTGCACCCAGTGTTGTCGTGGGACACTTCGTTGGAACCCCAAGAGCAAGGTGTGATGAGCACAACATCAAGTTTTCCCTCAGTAGAGACCGAGGTTACAGAACTAGAAGTAGGAAGGAAACATCACACGGTTGTTGCAAACAACGTGGAGACCTGCACAACACAAACTCAAGACTTTTCCCCAACAAATCAGTGAGGTTGTCAAGCTCACCGGTTTGTTGTGACAAAGGATTAACTGTATGGTGCGAAAGGTAATGGTTTGCAGCAAGTAAACAAGTAACAGTGGAAGATGTATCAATGGTAAAGATTGGACCGGGGTCCATAGTTCACTAGAGGTTCTCTCCTTAGATAAACAACATGGCATGAAGGGTAAACAAATTACAGCAGGGCAATTGACAGGAACTGAGCAAGGCATAACAATGCAATACTAGTCAGAAAGATCCTATGAGATTCGATTGGGCAATACAACAATATACATAGACCGCAATCCAAATGCATCTATGACTAGAAGTCCTCCTTCAGGTTATCATCTGAACCCCCTCTAATATTAAGTTGCAAGCAACAGACAACTGCTTTAAGCAAAGTGTGTAAGGTAAACAATCCACTTGTTCCATGAACAAGAGACCGTTGTTTTCTCCCTAGTGGACAACACATCTACAACCGAAGAGATTTATGTCACTTCCCTTGGAAACTAGAGGCATGAACCCACTATCGAGCATAAATACTCCCTCTTGGAGTCACTAGCAACTACTTGGCCAAGATAGCTACTAACAACGGAGAGCATGCAAGATCACAAACAACACAGACATGATAGAATCATAAAGACAAAACCATTAATCAAACTAACATAATAATCTCAATATCCATCGGATCCCCGCAAACACAACATGCATGATTACAAATAGACTAGATCTTGATCATGAACGGAGCTCACAAGATCTATACATGAAAGAAGAAAGGAGGAGGTACAACCATCTAGCTACTACATGGACCCATAGTCCAAGGTGGAACTACTCACACATCATACCGGAGAAGAAGGCCTCTGGGATGATCTCCCCTCCGGCAGGGTGCTAGGAAGAACTTCAGATCCCCCTCGATCTAGGGACGATGGTGGCGGCGTCTACAGACGGTTTCGTGGAGATTTGATTGGGTGCTTAGGGTTTAGGCATCGGGGGCCTCTTATAGGCGAAGGGGGAGGTCGAGGAGGTGGCCAGGGCGCCCACACCCTGCCTAGGCGCGGGCCCACCCTGGCCACGCCTAGGGGGTTGTGGCGGCCCTAGCTCGCCTCTCCGTCTCCCCTCTGGACTTCTTGTTCCCCACGGAAAGTTATTGACTTTGACGTTTGTCCGTCAATTCAAGAATATTTCCTTACTAGCTTTTCTGAAACCAAAAACAGCAGAAAACAGACAACTGACACTGTGGCAGTTTGTTAATAGGTTAGTACCAGAAAACATGTAAAAAGCACCTCAAAGTGTGGACAGATCAACGCAAAATAGATACTAAACAAGCATGGAACATCAAAAATTATAGATACGTTTCCGACGTATCAAGCATCCTCAAGCTTAACTCCTGCTCGTCCTCGAGTAGGTAAGTGATAAAAAGAATAATTTTTGAGGTGACATGCACCGTCACAATAAAGATCTAACCATTTGCAAGCATTGAAAGCTGGGATCAAAGAACTCTAAACATGAACATGAAAGAATGGAGTTCTAACAGTAAGACAGAGCAACTATTGTTGCAACATGACAAGATACAAACAAAGATCATGAGTAACATGCATTGAAAACGTTTGTTTGTTTCACATACAGAAAACATAGCATAGTGGTAAACAGCTTGTCCCCCATAGAGTAGCAAATAGATGCATAGGACACCTTCAAAGTTCACAAGGGTGACTAGAAACAAATAGCACAAGAACAAGTAATATCACAATATGCATCAATCAATAAGCCTAGGGACACTGCACATAGAACTAAGAATGGCAACTATGCTCTCTTAATGGTGCCTAAAGGTAGAAGGTGGAGACTCAATAATAGTGGAAGAAAGGCCTTTTATAAAGGAAGCAGGCATTTCAAGTTTCAAAAAGAGCTTCCAAAAATTATGGTACTTGTTAGCTTTCAGCCATCATTGCCCCTATCATAAGCATCTTGAAGTGATTAAGGTTAAAGTGAACAAACTATGGAGTATATGCTTGACAAAGTATAAGTTGGCAATCTCAAGTCCCTTGAATACGAGGGCCACACCTCATGCTACTCAACTTCAGTCACATGTAAGTTCTTATCATTGTAAGTATTTACATATCATAGAGAACCGCCAACGGGGTACCCGTTGCACATGCTCCAGGAGCTATCCCATAACCAAAATGACAAGGCAAGCAGACAATGATCATCTCAACGATCTTTTTATTTACTATATGCATAGCTTTTTATTGAGGATGCTTCATAGATAGCTCACTATGGTTATGCTGCAAGTTTCCACCATAATTAAGCATGTCTTAGGCTAGCGGCCCAGGCGTTTCTCTAACACAAAATACAAACTCCATGGACTTACAAGTTCCCTCTTTATTTCACACCGGTGACATCCATAGATAAAAGAGCATAATATCAACTGAGTACAAAGTACAAGTGCAATGTTGAAAACGTTCCCCGTGACAGCATGGTTCTGCTAATTCCAACGTATAAGTGCAAGCATATACAACATAGATGACACTATGGTTCAAGTTTATGTAGGGTTCGCATCATAAAAAACAAAAAAATTCCTACGATTGGAACAACTATGTACCAAGATCTATCTACTAGATACAAACAATGGGCGGATGCATATCCGTAGAGAACATACCCTTGAAGACCGACAAAACTTAACGAGTCCAAACTCGTGGTTGATGTAGACGATCTCTTGCCGATCTCAAGATCGAGAGGAAGTCCTTAGCACTAACTTAGCAGCGCATCCGTGCTCGCACACACGTCCGAGGCACCGAGCAACCTCTGCCTCCTCGCTCCAGCGATGCAGCGGAACCACAACTCTTTCTTGCCAAATAGCCACCGGGAACATGTATCTCGCTAGTCCGAGACCATGGGGGATAAATACTAGAGGGGGAGAGAGATCCTTCACGAGGAGGTGTGAGTGAGAGAGAGAGGGGGGGCTCCTTTTATATGGAGAGGGGGCACCCAAGGGTCCATGCGCCCAGCCATGGGGCTGCCCCCTACCCTCCTTTCATTCATTTGGGTGGACACTCCACTCACACAAATGCCTTTTGAATTTCCTCCACTCAAATTCCCATTAAATTTCCACCAAATTTAATGCAAACTCTCATTAAATAGAACTCCTTTTATTTATTCAGAATTTTGTCAATTACTTTAATGACAAACATTCTCATATAACCCCTTGCTAGTATTTTATTTCACATGCAAAAACACTTTCTGCAATTTCACTCGAAAACCCGTTTCGGTATCTAGTGAAATAAATTCTTGCGCTTGTTATTCTTTCCGGCATGAAACTTTTACTCCAAATGGATGTCTGTGTCTCTTAAGTGTGTCACCCTACGGTTCGCGAATAATGCGTACATTATCGAGACCCCTCTCAGATTAATAATTAGAAGCGGGATCTGGAGACCCATACTGACTCCCACACATTCAGCGATGACTTTATTGTGATCGCGAGAACCTTTTACGCTAGTATCTTAATCCCTTTGTTTCGCGATATATTACATGTATGAGATTCGATCATCGGTATCTCCATACCTAGTTTGATCTCGTTACTGACATGCACTCTTTTCTCGATCCTGTGATATAACATTCTAGTGATCAAATTACTTGCTTGCAAGCTAATCAATGTGATATCACCGAGAGGGCCCAGAGCATATCTATCCGTCATCGGGATGAACAAATTATACTCTCGATCCATGGTCCTCAACATAACACTTTAGTAGTTCTGAACCCATCTTTATAATCACCCTGTTATGGTGTGATGTTTGATGTTATCAAGATACTCTTCTGGTGTTAGTGATTGACATGATCTCATGGTTTAAGGATTAGGATCACTTCGTAAGTTGTTATAGCAATATAAACTCAATGACTTTGATCGTAATGTTATACTTCATATGAATGTTCATCACGCCATTCCAATAATGTTGTGACCTCGTTATTAACAACATCCAATGTCCATGATCAGGAAACCTTTGATTATATTGTTAATCAACGAGCTAGTTTATAAGAGAGGCATAACTAGGAACTTACTTTTTTTTATTAAACACACATGTATTAACGTTTCCGTATTAATACAATTATAGCATGCAAAATAAACTTTAAACATAAACAAGGAATACGATAATAACCACTTTATTATTGCCTCTCGGGCATATTCCCTTCAGTCTCCAACTTGCACTAGAGACAATAATCTAGTTTGAAAACTTTGCGTATTGAACACCTATGGCTTTCTGGTGTTCCATATACGCAACTGCAAAACATAATCTACGGATCTGACACTTTCAGGTCCGTGTGTATTTACATGTCTTTGTGTCTCCACGCATCACTCATTCTCCAATGAGATGGCATTGTATAAATTTGGTCTTTTGGTGAGACCTTTAGTTCCTTGGGGTTAAATCATATTGATACTATTGTCGTACAATATATCTTTAGTTTTAGCCCGTTGCGAACCACACCTTAGTTTGATAAAAAACTACTTGACACAAATTCCCTCCTTTGCTGCTACTATAGCAATCACATACTTAGCCTTTTGTTGTAGTATCCATCAGAATGTCTTAACTTTGGAATTCATCCAAATCCATCATGGAATCTCCTTTCCATTATATTATGACACCCATAGTTTAAACTAAGTAAACTTAATTTGTATCTTGTGACAAAACTAGTATCAACGTAACGCTTTACAATGAACTATTTGTAATTGTTTGTCACCTCTACACAAATATACTCTTAGTTCTTCCAAAAGATCATAAGAATATCCTCACTATCATCCAATGATCATTTTATGATTCATTCTGGTATATGCTCATAACACTTAGAGCATAGGACATATTTGGATGTGTACATATCATGGTATGATTAATCAAAACATCCTTGTGATTTCACTCATCAAGTGTCAAAGCACTTGAATCTTGTTACACTTATCAAGTGTCGATACACTTGAATCTTGATTCAATTTATTTCCATGCGACAAGAACCATTTCTTGTCATTTCTATATTGAACTCCTTGAATATCTCATATATGTACGTTTGGCACATCCATATTAGCGTCATAGTCTATCCACTATAGACATTCATGCTAAATATTCGGGTTTTGCCTAAGTCTTTCATCGAAATGAAATTCTTAACCTTTGTCAATAAATGATACATCATTTCTAATCAACAAGATTTCATCCACATAATGTATTAGAAATGTGTCTCAGCGCTCCCACTTAATTTCTTGCAAACGCAAGCATCTTCATTGTATCCTGATGAAAAACTCCTCTAACAGTTTCATCACGGTGAAGATTCCAACTCCGTGATGCTTACTTAAACCATTGAAGTTTGCATGCCCTTTTTAGCATCTTTGAATTAACAAAACCCTTTGAATCGTGTCATGTACACGTTCTAGGTAACCATTCTTTTAGAAGAACTTTGTTTTGTTTATTCATCTACCATATACCAAATTATATGTAGTGGTTGCTACATTAATCCGTCCAGACTAAATATCGCTATGAAAGATCCAATCTTGTCATAGTCAACTCCTTGAACATTGTCGTAAAAACTTTATCGACATGCCGACTATTTCATAGATGTGAAACATCCATGTCTGTTTATTTATAGATCCAAATACGACCGATAGATTTTTACACCTTTCCGAAGGGTCTTCCAAGTTCAAAACTTGATTTCTCATGTATGGAACTATCACGGATTTTATGGCTTCAAGCCATTTGACAGAGCCAGGGCCCATCACTGCTTGTTTGTATGTAGTCGGTTCATCATTGTCAAACAACAATGATTTACTCTCAAATCTTAGCATTTGATTATTTATCCGACCTACTTGGTTCAATAGGAACTTAGACCTCCGTGACCACAACCTTTGAGGCACGTGAGCCATGAGCATTCTGGCTGCCTCCGGAACATTTTCCGGCGCTGCGCAACTCAGCACATTTAGCTAAGGTTCATTAACCTTATCAAAGTTCTATTGTCCTCCCACTTAGCGTTTGCAAAAAATTCCGTTCAAGAAACTTCACATTTCAAGCGACAAACCCTTTTGTCCTCGGTGTTATGGAGGAATATCCAATGGTTATTCGAAATAACCTACAAAGATATGCTCATCCTACTTTGGTTGTAAACATCTTACTTATGCTTAGTATACCAAAATTTAAGAAATGACAATTTGGGTTTTACCCCAAACCATAACTTCCATGGTGTCATTTCAACGGATCAAGATGGAGCTCTTTTCAGTGTAAAAGCGGTAGTCTCTAAAGCTTTTAATCTTCTAAACCATAATGGCAGTTTTATAAATAACACCTTTGATCCAACCATGTCAAACAAGGTTTTATTACAAATATCAAACACTCCATACTCCTATGGTATTTCGGGAGATGTAAATATAGGTGTTTTGCTAAACTTGCAACTCAAATAAATCCCTTTATGATAAAATCATAATTCATTTATTTTCTTGTTACACTTGTAACTCAAAAAAATTCCCTTTATGATAAAATCATAAATCATTTATTTTCCTGTTACAATGACTTTCCACTTTATCTTGAAAGTCTTTGAAACGTTTTCAAATATTTCATACTTCTTTCTCATTAAGTGAATATTCACTCAAATTTTCGGAGAAAGCATATGAAGTTGAAGTCCATCGCTTAAGACTACACATAATAGACTACATACAGCGATATGTATAAATTCCAATAATTTAGTCGTTCGTTCTTCTTTGGCCTTTGAACGAAGTTTTAATTATCCGAGGAAAGTCTCAGAAGCGTCACTTGATAAAATCAAAGACTCCAAAAATCCATGAAAATGGAGTTTCTTCATATTTTATTTCCAATATAATTTAAACGGCGATGTCACTTCGTAAGGGATCTTCCAATCATTTTTCTTGCGACATTTTAGCATTAGTTTTTACGGATGTGATTTCTCCAACTAGATTTGTAAATCATCCATCTTATATGGAATACGGTAATTATTTGAACAATCTTTGTTCTCATAATACATGATTTAAATAACTATTATTTAAAACAAATCTTGAAGGCAAGTTTTGATGTCAACGAGAAATACAAACAACGGTTTGTTTGTTTTCGATGAAAATCATCATATATTCTCTTGCTAGTTACTTAGGCCATTGTGGTTCATGAATTGCGTCGTTCTGTATGAAATTTCATACCAACCAATTTGGTATCCAATACCCAAGAACCACATTGTTTAACAAGCAAAGAATACAACCATAACATGTATATCATCCATATACCTAAACTAGATATTTCCAATCTTTTCTTTTGTGCCAAATATATTTTATAGATTCTCTTTCAGCCTTTCCTTTTCCTTTTTAAAAGAATCTATCAACATCAACAGTGGTGCCATATACATGACACGTAGTCCAAAACATGTATATTCAAATAATAATACCTTTGGACTTGTACTTTGAAGTAGATCACCATCATCAAATGATCGGTGTTCTTTCAAAATCCATTCTTTAGTAATATTTTAGTTTAGTAAATACTTTACATACATATTCTATTCATCCTTATCATGACGACTTTCATGATCAAGTTAATGTAGCTTTTAAGGTGAATCGTGAGTATAACGTCACTTTCCAAAACCCTTTTTGGATGATTAGGATGTCTAGCATCTCCAACCTTCGCAAATTATCATCCAATATAAGAACATACACTATACTCTATCATATTGCAACCAAAACATTGTTTCAGATATCGTTATATCTGCCAGACATGATGGTTTCTGAAACAATTCTTTCAGCTCCTAGATAAACTTGATATTAAAACAGCCAAGAATCATGGAGGCAAACATGATACTTTTGTAACACTCTCGCCTGATAAGGCCGAGTTCATGTGTATAGTGCCAATCCCTGGATCGGTTCACTGGCACACACAGTACAAAGTGATATCAAATATAAATGTGCATCATAAATGCAATGAATATGATCCAGAATTTACATTATATTATAGCGGAAAGCAATTACAAGGTAGATCTCCATCCTTCAAATGTGCCACAGGCGAACAATTGTTGAGTGGAGTCTCGCGACCTATGAACGATCACTCAGATACGATATAACCTGCAACATGAAATGTAGCAGCTCTGAAGGGTCAATACATGAAATATATGGCAAGTAGGCTAAAGTGGTTAACAACAGATCTATCAACTACATGCTTATTTGGTCAAGTGGAGTTCAGGCTCATTTGCATAAAGAAATAGTTTTATCCTAACATTTGTAACAAAGTAGTTTTCCAATAGGATAAATAGGACACTCTGGTTCACTCCCAGGTGCTCCTACCCAATTAAGTTCACCCAACAAGTTTTAAGTAATTGAGAAATAAGGATGAGTGAGAAATATGTCATAGCATCAATATCAGGTCGCTCAAATTGTCCATAACCGGGGACACGGCTAAGTACTTAGTTTAGACACCCTGTAGGGGTTTATACACTTTACCCATGTGACCTGACCAACCCAGCTCGGACCACCACACTCATATTGTGTGATGATAGGGAAAAGTCCAAGACGAGACCATTCGGGAAGAGCTTCCCAAACCCATCCATGCACCGCACCAATCTACACTATTCTACATGTTTGGCTACGTAGGGTTCAAGTCGCCACAACCTACTAAGTCCATCCAACCGCCCATTTTATTATTGGCACATGGTTATACACGTAAGCTATCAAATAAATAAGCCAATCCTTTCTCAGTACCCTAGGCAGCATTCCCCACCATAAATCCACACTCGATGACCCAATCAATGCCATTCCGCCCAGGTGGTTCATTAAAAACATATTGGTTTGTCATTTAGCAAAACATAAGCCTTCCAAAACATATAACTTTTCATGATGTGATTCCCTTTCTCGTCTAAATAGCATAGCTAAGCAATCTACCAATATGATGGCTCATAAACAAGGAATACTAGGGAATAATATGGAACATAGCATAGCATATACACATCAATTCCTACAAATGTAATTCTACAAAACATCTACAATGCATAGGAAAACAGTAGGACATTTATGACCAAGATAGCACCACTTGCC
The DNA here is from genome assembly GCA_030063025.1 of Avena longiglumis. Classification (NCBI taxonomy): domain Eukaryota; kingdom Viridiplantae; phylum Streptophyta; class Magnoliopsida; order Poales; family Poaceae; genus Avena; species Avena longiglumis. Next base: position 538,221,000 of record CP125973.1, read on the forward strand.
TTTGATGCAGATGTAGTCGATTAGATGATCCTCACAATCCTCATAGATATAATGGTTGTACTCGTCATAACCACAATACTTGCAATCATAATAGTTGCAATCCCAGTAGTTGCACTCCTCGCAATCTATCGTTTTAAATAAGGCACAACAACACACCATTCAAAACATTGCAAACATGCAATAGTGCAACAATACAAGAAAACGATGATAAAAAAAATGCATGCATGGCGATTTAATAAGTCACAATGGTTGTATTTAGTGTTTTGAACATTATTAGATTCCATGATGCAAGCAGGAGATCATTTAATGCACTAAAGCATTTATTAATAAAGTTAAATCGATTTAATATGGTTTATCTCACTTTAATTTAACTACTGATGTTTCTGTCGTGTTAAATTGTGAAGTAAAATCTACTGGATAGGTAATTCAATTTAAAGACAGTAGCAATTTGAATCACCTAAAAAGGAGTTATAGATATTTTATTATGATTAAATTACTAATTTAATGGTTTTATAGCTTTCTGTAAGAATTTATATCTTAACAGTACCAAATAATTTGGCACACAATTTCTTTGGATATATATTATCAATACAAAACATTACCAATTGGTTTCACTAATTTTGGAGTTCTGGTTAATTTTATGTGATTTAAAAACTAGTTAAAAGGGTTTAAATCATTTAAATTATTTCCTTTGAAAAAAGTTATATCTAATGCCAGATAAGTGTTCTACATGAACCAGGGATTCCATAGACATATTATTTGTATTTTTATGATCTGTAGATAATTTACTATGATTTATTTACTCCAAAAAGGCCATTAACTCATTTAAATAACTACAGAAAATATGTACTATAAAAGTTGTATATAAAGGCATGTTAATATTCTTCACAATATTCTGAATCCAATGATATATTATTTATAATTTTTAAACATATAAATCTTTTTATATGAATTTTACAAGATCAATACATTTCCTGAATTTTTATTCTGTTTCTGGAATTACTGGGAATATTCACGGAATATACCGCGTGACGTGGACGCTGACGAGGCACGATGTGGCACTGGCATGTCACCACGTGGTGCTGACAAAGGCGGTGACTGGACTGTTGACGCTGCAGAACAAGTGGCGGCTTCTTATTAGCCGGAACCCCTTCGCGAGGTCAAACGAATCTGGGGCGCTGTTGGAGGATCTGATGGCTTCTGATGATCTGGGCATTGGAAGCGGTCAACGGAGACGTGGTCATCAGTGTGGGCGGCGGCGGCGCTCAGGCGGTGGATGGTGCGGTGGTCAACGTAAGGCGCGTGAAGATGGCGATCCCAGAGGTGGTCGCGGCGTCGATCTTTGCTTCCCCGTGTGACAGCAGCGGGCGCTAGAGTCGTGGGATGGCGGTGGTACTCCGGTGACTTCGGGAGATGGTTCCCGTGCTCCTGCGAATAAGGGAAGGGGTGAGAGGATGCAGCGCAGCAAGGGGGTCGAGTAGGAGGAAGAGGGAGAGCGCGCGAGGTCGGGTTCGGCGAATTCCTCCCCGTACTGAAGCTTCCGTGGCAGCGGTGGCAAAGAACTTCGGCTAACAATCCCAACGGCCTGGAGGCGTGGAATTTAGTTTTTCGGAGAGGGAAAAGGCAGAGGACGTCGAGGGATAAATAGGAGGGGATATTGGATGCGGGGAAAGCTCGGATTCAAACGGAATCAACGAAGACAGCGACGGCAGTTCGTCTGCGCGTCGAACTCTTCCGGTGGAGAAGATGACGGACGGGGTCCGCCAGTCAACGGGACAACTGAGATTTGACGTGTGTGATCCACCGGGAAAGAAAAACAAAAAGGACGGGAGGGGATCTGGGCTGCTGCGCTTGCATGCTGGGCCACGCTGCTCTCGCGGGTTGGGCTGAAGCTGGCCGCGCAACTGTTGCTGTTGCGTGCATGTGGGCGGTGGATAGAGCAGAGAAGGAGATGGGTCGGTTGGGCCTGTGCCGGGTCCGGTTGTTAGGTTTAGGTTTCGTTTTTGTTTTCATTTTCTGTTTTTAATATTTCTTTCATAACTTTTGCATAGTGACTCCAAATGAGCTCAAATAAATTTCTGTGGTTTTCCAAAAGTGTCCTCTATCAAGGTATTCCATTTAGGATTTACTCTTGCTCAGGTTTTACTATGGACAAAATCATAGCTTTTAGGTTGTACTTAGAATGGGAAAATCCCATTTAGGGTTTTTGATTTTCTTTTGGGCAATACTATTTTTTTCTTAGGGTTTATATGCAACGATGTTCATGCATGCTTCATGATTTTAATTTTGAAATCTTGCAGACCAATCCTAAAATCCATAATCAATCCATGCCCTTTTTCCTATATGGCTACTTAGGTCAGAACAAAACAACATAAGGTTTTGAATCAAGGTTGGGAGGATTTTCAATTTAGAAAGTTTCTTTTCTTTGAGAATTTTTAACAAAGTCAAACAATCAAACAGGCTTATTTTATTTATTCCACATTCCAAAATTAGGATAATTTTGGGATGTGACAACTTTAGATACTAACACTGGAATTATTACTCTCGATTTAATACTAACTATTAAATTTCACGGAGTAAATAGAGTTTGCTGAAAGTTTGCAATAGGACTTTAAACTTTATATTGACACTCAACACAATACGATACCAGTTCGTAAAGTATATATCCAGAATTCTATAGTTCAAATATCTCAATTACAACTATGCATAAGGTGGTGAACGAATGCCAATGACTACAACAAATTATGCAAATTCACTTTGATTTAATTTATGATAAATTGAGTTCTACTAATCCAAATTAGAAATGAAATCCCACTCAAAAAAGACACCCCTCGTGTCTTTTTGGTGATTACATGAACCAAATACACTACACCAAGTCCGATCATCACGTGAGTCGGTGTAGCTTCAAAGACGAGCATCAAATGAGCATCATATCTTCCATATGACTCATGCTTAACCTTTCGGTCCGTGTTCCGAGGCCATGTATGTACATGCTAGGATCGCTAAGTAAGAACCTTAGTATTCGCGTGTGCAACTGTCTTACACCCGAAATATGATCATGGATCCAAGAACACCTGATCATCACGTGATGTCTTGGAGCGACAAAACATAATCGGTGCATACTTAAGGGAGAACACATTTTTTTATCTTGATATCTAAATGAGGGATCATCTTATTATGCTAATAAAACGTCAAATAAGCAATATAATATGCAATCAAACATCACATGTTAATAAGTGAAATGATATGGTCCTTGCACTTGATCTCCATCATGTGCATCATGGTATGATCGCCATCATACCTCTATGTGTAAGGCCAAGGTCTATGGAACTTACACGTTATTTGTGTTGTAAGAGTATCGACTTATACTTCTACTTACAACATCACCATATCATGACACTAGCCCAGCAACAATCTAAACTAGACGCCTCTAATTTATCCATTGCAAGTTTTATATGGCTTACGGATTTCGAAGATAGAACCGTTCGTACCTACGAACATGAACCACAACGAGGATAACCAAATTGTTGACAACTCGTTGCAAATTAGATATTGACTATAGTAGGAGAGACAGACACCCGCTAGCCACTTATGCAAAACTAGTTGCATGTCAAGCGTGGAACAGGTTTTATGTGCGAGGACATGTAAAGTTTGTCTGGGCCGCTTCATCCCACTATGCCACCAATATCCAAAGTACAACTAAGAAGCAATAAAATGATAATCATCGCCCACATACTCATATGTGTACTACCCGTGGAAAGCATCTACGCATATATCCGGCTCTGATACCACTATAGGGTTTGCAGCATAGAAAACAAAAAAATTCCTACGATGGGAACAACTATGTACCAAGATCTATCTACTAGATACAAACAACGGGCGGATGTATATCTGTAGAGAACATACCCTTGAAGACCGACAAAGATTAACGAGTCCAAACTCGTGGTTGATGTAGACGATCTCTTGCCGATCTCAAGATCGAGTGGAAGTCCTTCGCACCGCAACTTAGCGGCGCATCCGTGCTCACACACACGTCCGAGGCACCGAGCAACCTCCGCCTCCTCGCTCCAGCGATGCAGCGGAAGCACAACTCTTTCTTGCCGAATAGCCACCAGGAACATGTACCTCGCTAGTCCGAGACCATGGGGGATAAATACTAGAGAGGGAGAGAGATTCTTCACGAGGAAGTGTGAGTGAGAGAGAGGGAGGGGGCCTCCTTTTATAGGGAGAGGGGGCACCCAAGGGGCCATGCGCCAGCCATGGGGCTGCCCCCTCCCCTCCTTTCATTCATGTGGGTGGACACTCCACTCACACAAATGCCTTCCAATTTCCTCCACTCAAAAACCCACTTAAATTCCCATTAAATTTTCCACCAAATTTAATGAAAACTCTCATTAAATAAAACTCCTTTTATTTATTCAGAATTTTGTCAATTACTTTAATGAAAAACATTCTCATATAACCCCTTGCTAGTATTTCATTTCACATGCAAACACACTTTCTCCAATTTCACCGGAAAACCGGTTTCGGTATCTAGTGAAATAAATTCTTGCGCTTGTTATTCTTTCCGGCATGAAACTTTTGCTCAAAATGGATGTCCGTGTCTCTTAAGTGTGTGACCCTACGGTTCGCGAATAATGTGGACATGATCGAGACCCCTCTCGGATCAATAATCAGAAGCGGGATCTGGAGACCCATACTAACTCCCACACATTCAGCAATGACTTTCTTGTGATCGCGAGAACCTTTTATGCTAGTATATTAATCCCTTTGTTTCACGATATATTACATGTCCGAGATTCGATCATCGGTATCTCCATACCTAGTTTGATCTCATTACTAACATGAACTCTTTTCTCGATCCCGTGATATAACATTCTAGTGATCAAATCACTTCCTTGCAAGCTAATCAATGTGATATCATCGAGAGGTCCCAGAGCATATCTATCCGTCATCGGGATGAACAAATTCCACTCTCGACCCATGGGCCACAACATAACACTTTAGTAGTTCTGAACCCATCTTTATAATCACCCTGTTATGGTGTGAAGTTTGATGTTATCAAGATACTCTTCCAGTGTTAGTGATTGACATGATCTCATGGTCTAAGGATTAGGATCACTTCGTAAGTTGTTATAGCAATATAAACTCAATGACTTTGATCGTAATGCTATACTTCGGATGAATGTTCATCACACCATTCCAATAATGTTGTGACCTCGTTATTAACAACATCCAATGTCCATGATCAGAAACCTTTGATCATCTTGTTAATCAACGAGCTAGTTTATAAGAGAGGCATAACTAGGAACTTCCTTTTGTTTAGTAAACACACATGTATTAATGTTTCCGTATTAATACAATTATAGCATGCAAAATAAACTTTTATCATAAACAAGGAATACGATAATAACCACTTTATTATTGCCTCTCGGGCATATTCCCTTCAGTTTATTAGGGACAAACAATATAAAGTGTGCCATCAAGTCTATGAGGGCTTTAATCACTAAGTTTTCACATAACAAAATAGTTTTTAATTGGAAGAATAGCTGAAAACAAGAATATACTTGGAATGGTGTAACGCACCATGCATGGGAGTTTATAGTGGACACTTTGGAATAACTTGGTTTTGGGGAGTTGGAAGCATGAGTATAGCTTACTCATACAAGTGGAGGCTAGCAAAAGACTGGGAGGAACCAACTAAGAGAGCAATAGTGGCCATAATCATGCAGAGCGACAAAACATTAATAATCTAAGCATAGAGTGGTACTACAAGTCAAGGACTAAATGATCATAGAGGCTATGGTGACTTGTCATAGTCATAACATGGTGTGATCATGTGCCAACTCAACCCAAACAAACCATCAAAGGAGAATACCACAATACTATGTTTTTGTATGCTAAAACAACACATAATTTCTTCAAGGCACACTAAGAAATCCCAATTGTTTGGAACAAGACATGCTACAGCAATAATCACTAAGCATAAGGTCAAAACATCACCTAGCATGTCATGCTAAAGTCTAAGTCACAGTCATTGCAAGCTCCTCTTGTACTTTCAAGAAGGAACTTCCTACTCCTGTCTAACACCAAGCAATTTATTTGCAACAACACAGCGAGAACGGGGGTCCAAACTACTTTATTCAAGCAAAATAAAAAATCTAAGCAAAGCAAACTAAAACTAAGATGCTCCAAGAACAACACAACTGTGCATGAAACAATAAAAACGAAGTGTCTAGACCGACCTGAGCTTTTTATTGATGAAAAAGGGGATGCCTTGGGCATCCCCAAGCTTTGACGCTTGTACCTATTGGATATTTCTTGGGGTGACACCATGGTGGAATCCCCAAGCTTGACCTTTTGTCCATTCTTCATCTCATTACATCATTCTCTCTCTACACTTGAAATTTTTCCTTCATACAAAACTTCACACAATCTTCATTAGCAACATTAGTTTATTCAAAAGATATTAGACCTTAGGAAAAGCTTTGGAACAGAAAAACTTCTCATTAAAAACACAAGCTACTGTAGTAACTCCTTTCAAAAGCCTAGTTCCCCAAAAGAGAACTCAAAAAGGAATCAATAAGAAGCAAATGCAAATAGTGGTAGAAATGTGTCAAAACAGACCAGCAGGTAGAAACCGATTATTTTGAAAATCTTCTGTTGCTCAAATCAAAAAGTGTTGAACTAACAAAACTGAGCTAACATACTGGGAGATTTATTCGTAAATTATCAGCTCAATCTGAGTTACAGAGAATCCTCACGAATTTTTATGGTGGAGGACATAAATCTGTTTTGGAACAACAACTCCCCAAATCTTACTTCCCTCTCATTAGAGGTCATTCTTGGCACAAAAAGCAAACAAAAAAGGATAAGGAGAGGTCATTACTGAAGTAATAACTTCCAAGACTCAAGTAAACTCTTGGGTTATCTTCCAACAAGTACTTTTCTTTAACGCCTTTAAGTTAGGCACAAGAAGCAAGAAGAAATCAAGTATTTTCAAATGAGGAAGCATTAACATCAATACTTGCAAAGTCTTCAACTATGAAAGGTATCTCATACAAATTGGTTTTGCCGGATCCCTTCTCATCTCTTTTGGTTTACTACTTTCATCAAAAATATTTTCAGGAGTAATCCAATAAAAATTATTTTCAAAGTCTTCATGCATTCCAGAAAGCTTAAAGGGTAAGGGTATCTTAAATTCCTCTCTAGGATTAGTCTTATCAGAAGTACCCACAACATCTACACTTGAGCCTAGCATATTGAAACGCTCAAAGACCTTTTTGGCTTCCCTAGCAACATCATGGAATTCTTTTAGTAAAGTTTCAAGGATGAATTCTCTCTTTTCAGCATTCTTTTCTTCTTTTATTTTTAGGAACAAGAATTGTATGAAGGGGTTAAGGATAACAAACCTAGCCTCCAACATATGAACTAAACAAGCTGCAGCAATCTCATAATTAGGAGCAAGTTCTGCTATAGATTTATCCTAGGGCGAGGCGAGCCAGGGCCGCCACACCCCCTAGGCGTGGCCAGGGGTGGGCCCGCGCCTAGGCAGGGTGTGGGCCCCCTGGCCACCTCCTCGGCCTCCCCCTTTTCCTATAAGAAGCCCCTGATGCCTAAACCCTAAGCACCCAATCAAATGTCCACGAAACCGTATGTAGCCGTCGCCACCATCGTCCCTAGATCAGGGGGATCTGAAGTTCTTCCCGGCACCTTGCCAGAGGGGAGATCATCCCGGAGGCCTTCTTCTCCGGTATGATCCGTGAGTAGTTCCACCTTGGACTATGGGTCCAAGTAGTAGCTAGATGGTTGTATCTCCTCCTTTGTGCTTTCATGTATAGATCTTGTGAGCTCCCTTCATGATCAAGATCTAATCTATTTGTAATCATGCATGTTGTGTTTGCGGGGATCCGATGGATATTGAGATTATTATGTTGGTTTGATTAATAGTTTTGTCTTTATGATTCTATCATGTCTGTGTTTTTTGTGATCTTGCATGATCTCCGTTGTTAGTAGCTATCTTGGCCAAGTAGTTGCTAGTGACTCCAAGAGGGAGTATTTATGCTCGATAGTGGGTTCATGCCTCTAGTTTCCGAGGGAAGTGACAGAAATCTCTTTGGGTGTAGATGTGTTGTTTCCACTAGGGAGAAAACAACAGTCTCTTGTTCATGGAACATGTGGACTGTTTACCTTACACACTTTGCTTAAAGCAGTTGTCTATTGCTTGCAACTTAATACTGGAGGGGGTTCGGATGATAACCTGAAGGTGGACTTCTAGTCATAGATGCATTTGAATGGCGGTCTATGTATCTTGTTGTATTGTCCAATCGAATCTCATAGGATCTTTCTGACTAGTATTGCATTGTTATGCCTTGCTCAGTTCCCGTCAATTGCCTTGTTGTAATTTGTTTACCCTCCATGCCATGTTGTTTATCTAAGGAGAGCACCTCTAGTGAACTATGGACCCCGGTCCAATCTTTACCATTGGTACACCTTCCACTATTACTTGTTTACTTGCTTCAAAGCATTACCTTCCACACCATACGTTTAATCCTTTGTTATAGCAAACCGATGAGCTTGACAACCTCACTGATTCATTGGGGCAAACTCTTGAGTTTGTGTTGTGCATGTCTCCACCTTGTTTGCAACACCTGTGTGACGTTTCCTTCCTCCTTCTGGTTCGATAACCTCGGTCTCAACTGAGGGAAAACTTGCTGCTTGCTCTTCACACCCTGCGCTTGGGGTTACCAACAAAGTGCCACGTAGAGCACCATCAAGTCTTTCTGGCGCCGTTGTCGGGGAGGCTAGGGACGTCTTCACAAGGAGAGTCCTTCACTTCCTTTTTATTTAATTTGTTTCTAGTTTGCTTTGTTTCTTTCTGGTTTTGTTTGCCTCTTTCCAAAAAACACAAAAAAATTAGTTCCTACTCTAGTTGCCACCTTGCTCTAGCTCACCATGTTGCTCCCCAAGTTCGCCCTAAAAGATCTTGCAATAGGTAGTGGCTCCATAGTTGGGAAAGATAATATTGAAGAATTCTTCAATCATGTTAGCAAGCATGAGGATATTGAGGAAAAATCTATAGCTGAACTTGCTCCTAATTATGAGATTGCTGCAGCTTCTTTAGTTCATATGTTGGAGGCTAGGTTTGTTAGCCTTAACCCATTCATACAATTCTTGTTCCTAAAACTAAGAGAAGGAAAGAATGCTGAAAAGAGGGAATTCATCCTTGAAACTTTATTAAATGAATTCTATAATGTTGCTAGGGAATCCAAAAAGGTCTTTGAGCTTTTAAATATGCTAGTCTCAAGTGTAGATGTTGTGGTTATTTCTGAAAAACTAAGATTGGAGAAGAATTTAAGATACACATACCCTTTAAGCTTGTTGGAATGCATGAAGCCTTTGAAAATAATTTTTATTGGATTGCACCTGAAAATCTTTTTGATGAAAGTAGTAGACCGAAGAGGAATGAGAAGGGATCCTCCAAAACCCATTTGGATGAGATACCTTTCATAGTTGAAGACTTTGCTAGTATGGATATTAATGCTTCTTCATTTTAAAATACTTGATTCTTCTTGCTTCTTGTGCCTAACTTAAAGGCCTTAAAGAAAAGTACTTGTTGGGAGATAACCCAAGATTTTCCTTGAGTCTTGGAAGTTATTACTTCAGTAATGACCTCTCCATATCCTTTTTTGTTTTATTTTTATGCCAAGAATGACCTCTAATGAGAGGGAAGTAAGATTTGGGGAGTTGCTGTCCCGAAACAGATTTTTGTCCTCCACCATAAAAATTCGTGAGGAGTCACTGTAACTCAGATTGTGCTGATAATTTATGAATAAATCCCCAGTATGTTATCTAACTTTCGTTAGTTCAACACTTTTTTATTTTAGCAACAGAAGATTTTCGAAAAAATCGGTTTCTGCCTGTTGGTCTGTTTTGAAAGATTTCTGCCATTATTTGCATTTGCTTCTTATTGATTCCTTTTTGAGTTCTCTTTTGGGGAATTGAGATTTTTTAAGGAGTTACTACAGTAGCTTGTGTTTTTAGTGAAAAGTCTTGCTATTCCAAAGCTTTGCCAGAGGTCTAATATCTTTTGAATAAACTAATGTTGCTAATGAAGATTGTGTGAATTTTTGTATGAAGGAAAAATTTCAGTTGTAGAGAGAGAATGATGCAATGATATGAAGAACGGACAAAAGCTCAATCTTGGGGATGCCACCATGGTGTCACCCAAGAAATATCCAAGAGGTACAAGCGTCAAAGCTTGGGGATGCCCAAGGCATCCCCTTCTTCATCAATAAAAAGCTCAGGTCTATCTAGACACTTTGTTTTTATTGTTTCATGCACAGTTGTGTTGTTCTTGGAGCGTCTTAGTTTTCATTTGCTTTGCTTAGTTGTTTAGTTTGCTTGAGTAGTTTGGACCCCCGTTTTCGCTGTTTTGTTACAAATAAGTTGCTTGGTGTTGGAAAGGAGTAGTAAGTTCTTGCTTGTAAGTGCAAGAGGAGCTTGACTGTGACTTAGACTTTATCATGCCATGCTAGGTGTTGTTTTGACCTTATGCTTTGTAGTTATTGCTGTAGCATGGCTTGATCCAAGTCATTGGGATTGCTTAGTGTGCCTTTAAGAAATTATGTGTTGTTTTAGCATGCAAAAGCATAGTATTGTGGTATCCTCCTTTGAGGTTTGTTTGGGTTGACTTGGCACATGCTCAGACCATGTTATGACTCTCACAAGTCACCATTAGCCTCTATGATCATTTAGTCCTTGACTTGTAGTACCACTTTATGCTTTGATTAGTAATGTTTTGTCGCTCTACATGATTATGGCCACTATTGCTCTCTTATTTGGTTGCTCCCAGTCTTTTGCTAGCCTCCACTTGTATGAGTAAGATCTACTCATGCTTCCAACTCCCAAGAAACCAAGTTATTCCAAAGTGTCCACTATAAACTCCTATGCATGGTGTGTTACACCATTCCATGTATATTCTTGTTTTCAACTATATTCCAATTAAAAACTATTTTTTATGTGAAAACTTAGTGATTAAAGCCCTCACAAACTTGATGGCACACTTTATATTCTTTGCCCCTAATAAACTTGAACCATTATGTCGTCTATGGTGTATATGCTTGCACTTATATGTTGGAATTAGCAGAACCATGCTGTCATGGGGAACATTTTCAACATTGCACTTGTACGTTGTACTCAGTTGATATCATGCTCTTTTGTCTATGGATATCACCGGTGTGAAATTAAGAGGGAACTTGTAAGTCCATGGAGTTTTTATTTTGTGTTAGAGAAACGCCTGGGCCGCTAGCCTAAGCCATGCCTAATCATGGTGGAAACTTGCATCATCACCATAGTAAGCTATCTATGAAGCATCCTCAATAAAAAGTTATGCATATAGTAAATAAAAATATTGCTGAGATGCTCATTCTCTGCTTGCCTTGTCATTTTTGTTATTGGAAATCTCATGTACCATGTGCAAGGTATACCATGTCAAGCATATACTCCATAGTTTGTTCACTTTAACCTTAATCACTTCAAGATGCTTATGATAGGGGCAATGAGGGCTAAAAGCTAACAAGTACCATAATTTTTAGAAGCTCTGTTTGAAACTTGAAATCCCTGCTTCCTTTACAAAAAGGCCTTTCTTCCACCACTATTGAGTCTCCACCTTCTACCTTTAGGCACCATTAAGAGAGCATAGTTGCCATTCTTAGTTTTATGTGCAGTGTGATACGTCGGAAACGTATCTATAATTTTTGATGCTCCATGCTTGTTTAGTATCTACTTTGCTTTACTTGTCTACACTTTGAGGTGCTTTTTACATGTTTTCTGGTACTAACCTACTAACAAGTTGCTAGTGCCAGATGCCTGTTTTCTGTTGTTTTTGGTTTCAGAAAAGTATGTAAAGAAATATTCTCAGAATTGGACGGGACAAACGTCAAAGTCAATTACTTTCCGTGGGGAACAAGAAGTCCAGAGGGGAGCCAGAGGGGCTGGCCAGGGGGTCCAGACCCACCCTAGGTGCGGGTGGGCCCTATCCTGTGCCTGGCTAGGGTTTGTGGCCCCTGGACGCCGCCTCGGCCGCCCCCTTCGCCTATAATAAGCCCCTGATACAGAAACCCTGAGGACTCGATCAAAAATCCACGAAACCGTCTGTAGCCGCCGCCACCATCGTCCCTAGATCGGGGGGATCTGAAGTTCTTCTCGGCACCCTGCCGAAGGGGATATCATCCCGGAGGCCTTCTCTCCGGTATGATGCGTGAGTAGTTCCACCTTGGACTATGGGTCCATGTTGTAGCTAGATGGTTGTATCTCCTCCTTTGTGCTTTCATGTATAGATCTTGTGAGCTCCATTCATGATCAAAATCTAATCTATTTGTAATCATGCATGTTGTGTTTGCGGGGATCCGATGGATATTGAGATTATTATGTTGGTTTGATTAATGGTTTAGTCTTTATGATTTTATCATGTCTATGTTGTTTGTGATCTTGCATGCTCTCCGTTGTTAGTAGCTATCTTGGCCAAGTAGTTGCTAGTGACTCCAAGAGGGGGTATTTATGCTCGATAGTGGGTTCGTGCCTCTAGTTTCCAAGGTAAGTGACAATAATCTCTTCGGTTATAGATGTGTTGTTGCTACTAGGGAGAAAACAACGGTCTCTTGTTCATGGAACATGCGGACTGTTTACCTTACACACTTTGCTTAAAGCAGTTGTCTGTTGCTTGCAACTTAATACTAGAGGGGGTTCGGACGATAACCTGAAGGTGGACTTCTATTCATAGATGCAATTGGATGGCGGACTATGTATCTTGTTGTATTGCCCAATTGAATCTCATAGGATCTTTCTGACTAGTAATTGCATTGTTATGCCTTGCTTAGTTCCTGTCAATTGCCCTACTGTAATTTGTTTACCCTTCATGCCATGTTGTTTATCTAAGGAGAGCACCTCTAGTAAACTATGGACCCCGGTCCAATCTTTACCATCAATACATCCTCCACTGTTACTTGTTTACTTGCTGCAAACCATTACCTTCCACACCATATGTTTAATCCTTTGTTACAGCAAATCGGTGAGCTTGACAACCTCACTGATTCGTTGGGGCAAAGTCTTGAGTTTGTGATGTGTAGGTCTCCGTGTTGCTTGCAACACCTGTGTGACGTTTCCTACCTCCTTCTGGTTCGATAACCTCGGTCTCAACTAAGGGAAAACTTGTTGCTTGCTCTTCACACCCTACGCTTGGGGTTACCAATGAAGTGTCGCGTCGAGCATCATCAAGGCTTTTCTGGCGCCGTTGCCGGGGAGGCCAAGGACGTCTTCACAACGGGAGTCCTTCACTTCCTTTCTCTTTACTTTGTTTTTAGTTTGATTTGTTTTTCTTGCTTGGTTTTGTTTGACTCTTTCCAAAAAACCTAAAAAAATTAGTATAGTTTGGTTTGCTTTCTTTATTCAAAAACACAAAAAAAATAGTTCCTGCTCTAGCTGCTGCTGCTGTTTTTGGCTTGCCCACCTTTGCCAAAATGAACTCTGCTGAGAACACCAAGTTGTGTGACTTCACTAGCACCAACAACAATGATTTCCCAAGCACTCATATTGCTCCACCTGCTCATGATGCTACATTTTATGAAATTAAGCCTGCTTTGTTGAATCTTGTAATGAGAGAGCAATTTTCTAGTGCTAGTTCTGATGATCCTGCTGCCCATCTCAATAGATTTGTTGAACTGTGTGAAATGCAAAAATATAAGGATGTATATGGAGATATTATTAAGCTCAAGCTTTTTTCCTTTCTCCTTTAGAGTAAAAGCTAAAGAATGGTTGCTTTCTTTGCCTAAAAATAGTATTGATTCTTGGACTAAGTGTAAAGATGTTTTTATTGGAAAATAATACCCTCCTGCTAAGATTATTGCTATGAGAAGTGATATTATGAAATTTAAACAACTTGATAATGAACATGTTGCTCAAGCTTGGGAAAGAATGAAAACTTTGGTTAAAAATTGTCCCACTCATGGACTTACTGCTTGGATGATTATCCAGACTTTTTATGCAGGTTTGAACTACTCTTCAAGGAACCTGCTGGATTCAGCTGCTGGAGGTACTTTCATGGGCCTCACCTTGGGAGTTGCAACAAGACTCCTTGACAACATGATACTTAACTACTCTGAATGGCATGTTGAGAGAACTCCACATGGTAAGAAGGTAAATTATGTTGAGGAAACTTCCTCTTTGAGTGAAAAGATTGATGTTATTATGGTTATGCTTGTTAATGGGAAAGCTCCTCTGGATCCTAATAGTGTTCCCTTATCCTCTTTGGTTGCTCAAGAAGAGAAAGTTGATGTAAACTTCATTAGAAACAACAATTTCAACAACAATGCCTATAGGAATAATTTTGGTAGCAACAACATTATAGGCCTTATCCTCCTAATAATGGCAATTCCTATGGAAGCTCTTACAATAATGCTAAAAGTGCCCCCTTTGAACTTGAAGTCATGCTCAAGGACTTTATTAGTAAACAAACCACTTTCAATAAGACTATAGAGGAAAGCTTTTAACTGTTGAGAAAAATATATCCTCTTTGTATGAAGCTCAGTCTGCCTTGATTAATAAAATGGCTGCTAAACCTGAAACTATCGAAAACACCTTTGCTACTGCTCATGCCATACAAGTTACTATTGATGAAAATGTTAGGCTGTTAGCTCAACTTCATGCTAAGTGGGAAAGGGAAGATGAAATTGATAGAAACAATAGTGTGTGCACCATCACCACTACACCACAAGTAGTCCCTATTCCTTCTACTATGCCTAAGCCTATTGATCCTACTACTAGTGATGCTAAGTTTGACTTTGATATTGATGGTTGCAATATTTTTGAAGTGATTATGTTCCTAAAAAATCTTGCTAGAAGTCCTGATGCTAGTGATATGCATGTTGCCTTTACTAAACACATTACAGATGCTCTTGTTAAGATTAAGGAAGAGAAGCTAAAACACAAAGCTTCTATTCCTAGGAAAGTAGAAGATAGTTGGGAACCCATTATTAATATGCAAGTGAATGGCTTTGATCTCAAAGCTTCATGTGATCTTGGTTCTAGTATCTCTATTATGCCTAGGAAGATTTATGAAATGCTTGATTTGCCACCATTAGAAGATTGTTATTTAGATGTCCCACTCAATGATAATGCTAAAAAGAAACTCATGGGGAGTATTAATGATGTTCTCATTATGGTTAACATTGCTTATGTCCCTGTGGATTTCTATGTTTTGGATGTTGAATACAATGCTTCTTGTCCTATTACTTTGGGAAGACCTTTTCTTAGAACAGTTGGTGCCATCATTGATATGAAAGAAGGCACCATCAAATATCAATTTCCATTCAAGAAAGGTATTGAACACTTCCCTATGAGGAGAGAGAAGTTGCTTTTTGCTCCTCCTTTGAAAGCAAGATTTGATATTAATGCTTCTTCATTTGAAAATACTTGATTCTTCATGCTTCTTGTGCCTAACTTAAAGACGTTAAAGAAAAGTACTTGTTGGGAGATAACCCAAGAGTTTCCTTGAGTCTTGAAAGTTATTACTTCAGTAATGACCTCTCCTTATCCTTTTTTGTTTGCTTTTTGTGCCAAGAATGACCTCTAATGAGAGGGAAGTAAGATTTGGGGAGTTGCTGTCCCGAAACAGATTTCTGTCCTCCACCAAAAACATTCGTGAGGAGTCTCTTTAACTCGTATTGAGCTCATAATTTACGAATAAATCCCTCAGTATGTTAGCTAACTTTCGTTAGTTAAACACTTTTTGATTTGATCAACAGAAGATGTTCGAAAAAATCAGTTTCTACCTGCTGGTCTGTTTTGACAAATTTCTACCATTATTTGCATTTGCTCCTTATTGATTCCTTTTTGAGTTCTCTTCAGGTAAATTGACCTTTTGAAGTAGTTGCTACAGTAGCTTATGTTTTTACTAAAAATCCTTGCTGTTCCAAAGATTTGCAAGTGGTCTAATATCTTTTGAATACACTAATGTTGCTAATGAAGATTGTGTGAAGTTTTGTATGAAGGAAAAAAAATTAGGTGTAGCGAGAGAATGATGTAATGAGATGAAGAATGGAAAAAATATCAAGCTTGGGGATGCCACCATGGTTTCACCCCAAGAAATATCCAAGAGGTACAAGAGTCCGAGCTTGGGGATGCCCAAGGCATACCCTTCTTCGTCAATAAAAAGCTCAGGTCTGTCTAGACACTTCGTTTTTATTGTTTCATGCACAGTTGTGTTGTTCTTGGAGCGTCTTAGTTTTAGTTTGCTTTGCTTGGGTTGTTTATTTTGCTTGAATAAAGTAGTTTGGACCCCCGTTCTCGCTGTGTTGTTTTGCAAATAAGTTTGCTTGGTGTTGGAAAGGAGTAGTAAGTTCTTGCTTGAAGTGCAAGAGGAGCTTGCATTGACTATGACTTAGACTTTAGCATTACATGCTAGGTGTTTTTTTAACATTATGCTTAGTGATTATTGATGTAGCATGTCTTGTTCCAAACAATTGGGATTAGTTAGTGTGCCTTGAAAAAATTATGTGTTGTTTTAGCATGCAAAAGCATATTATTGTGGTATTCTCCTTTGATGCTTGGCACATGCTTACACCATGTTATGACTATGACAAGTCACCATTAGCCTCTATGATCATTTAGTCCTTGACTTGTAGTACCACTCTTTGCTTTGATTAGTATGCTTTGTTGCATTGCATGATTATGGCCATTATTGCTCTCTTAGTTGGTTGCTCCCAGTCTTTTGCTAGCCTCCACTTGTATGAGTAAGTTATACTCATGCCTCAAACTCCCAAGAAACCAAGTTTTTCCAAAGTTTCCACTATAAACTCCTATGCATGGTGTGTTACAGCATTCCAAGTATATTCTTGTTTTCAACTATCTTCCAATTAAAAACTATTTTGTTATGTGAAAACTTAGTGATTAAATCCCTCATGAACTTGATGGCACACTTTATTCTTTGCCCCTAATAAACTTGAACCATTGTGACAACTTTGTTGTATATGCTTGCACTTATAAGTTGGAATTAGCAGAATCGTGTTGTCACGGGGAACGTTTTCAACATTGCACTTGTACTTTTGTACTCAGTTGATATCATGCTCTTTTGTCTATGGATGTCACCGGTGTGAAATGAAGAGGGAACTTGTAAGTCCATGGAGTTTGTATTCTGTGTTAGAGAAACGCCTGGGCCGCTAGCCTAAGCCATGCCTAATCATGGTGGAAACTTGCAGCATCACCATAGTGAGCTATCTATGAAGCATCCTCAATAAAAAGCTTTGCATATGGTAAATAAAAAGATTATTGAGATGCTCATTGTCTGCTTGCCTTGTCATTTTGGTTATGGGAAAGCTCCTGTACCATGTGCAAGGGATACTCCGTTGACGGTTCTCAATGATATGCAAATACTTACAATGACAAGAACTTGCCTGGGCCCAAAGTTGAGTATCCATGAGGTGTGGCCCTCGTATTCAAGGGACTTGAGATTGCCAACTTATACTTCGTCAAGCATATACTCCAGCTTTGCCACTTTAATCTTAACCACTTCAAGATGCTTATGATAGGGGCAATGCGGGCTGAAAGCTAACAAGTACCATAATTTTTAGAAGCTATTTTTGAAACTTGTAATCCCTGCTTCCTTTATAAAAAAAAGGCCGTTCTTCCACCATTTTTTGAGTCTCCACCTTCTACCTTTAGGAACCATTAAGAGAGCATAGTTGTCATCTTGTGTGCAGTGTTCCAAAGCTTATTAATTGATGCATATTGTGATATTACTTGTTCTTGTGCTATTTGTTTCTAGTCACCCTTGTGAACTTTGAAGGTGTCCTATGCATCTATTTGCTACTCTATGAAGGACAAACTGATTACCACTACACTATGTTTTCTGTATGTGAAACAAACAAATGCTTTTTAATGCATGTTATTTATGATCTTTGTTTATAGCTTGTCATGTTGCATGCATAGTTACTATGTCCTATTGTTAGAACTCCATTCTTTCATGCACATGTTTAGAGTTCTTTGATCCCAGTTTTCAATGCTTGCAAATGGTTGGATCTTTATTGTGAGGGTGCATGTCACCTCAAAAATTATTCTGTTTATCACTTACCTACTCGAGGACGAGCAGGAGTTAAGCTTGGCGATATTGATACGTCAGAAACGTATCTATATTTTTTGATGCTCCATGCTTGTTTAGTATCTACTTTGCTTTACTTGTCTACACTTTAAGGTGATTTTTACATGTTTTCTGGTACTAACCTAGTAACAAGTTGCAGCAGTGCCAGATGCCTGTTTTCTGGTGTTTTTGGTTTCAGAAAAGTTAGTAAAGAAATATTCTCGAAATTGGACGGGACAAACGTCAAACTCAATTACTTTCCGTGGGAAACAAGAAATCTAAAGGGGAGCCAGAGGGGCCGGCTAGGGGGGCCAGACCCACCCTAGGCGCGGGTGGGCCCTAGCCCACGCCTGGCTAGGATTTGTGGCCCCTGGCCGCCGCCTTGGCCTCCCCCTTCTCCTATAAGAAGCCCCCGATGCAGAAACCCTGAGGACCCGATCAAAAATCCACGAAACTGTCTGTATTTGCCGCCACCATCGTCCCTAGATAAGGGGGATCTGAAGTTCTTCCCGGCACCCTACCGGAGGGTAGATCATCCTGGAGGCCTTCTCTCCGGTATGATGCGCGAGTAGTTCCACCTTGGACTATGGGTCCATGTAGTAGCTAGATGGTTGTATCTCCTCCTTTGTGCTTTCATGTATAGATCTTGTGAGCTCCGTTCATTATCAAGATTTAATCTATTTGTAATCATGCATGTTGTGTTTGCGGGGATCCGATGGATATTGAGATTATTATGTTGGTTTGATTAATGGTTTTGTCTTTATGATTCTATCATGTCTATGTTTTTGTGATCTTGCATGCTCTCCGTTGTAGCTATCTTGGACAAGTAGTTGCTAGTGACTCCAAGAGGGGGTATTTATGCTCGATAGTGGGTTCATGCCTCTAGTTTCTAAGGGAAGTGACAATAATCTCTTCGGTTGTAGATGTGCTATTGCTACTAGGGAGAAAACAACGGTCTCTTGTTCATGGAACATGTGGACTATTTACCTTACACACTTTGCTTAAAGCAGTTGTCTGTTGCTTGCAACTTAATACTAGAGGGGGTTTGGACGATAACCTGAAGGTGGAATTCTAGTCATAGATGCAGTTGGATGGCGGTCTATGTATCTTGTTGTATTGCCCAATTGAATCTCATAGGATCTTTCTGACTAGTAATTGCATTGTTATGCCTTGCTCAGTTTCTGTCAATTGCCCTGCTGTAATTTGTTTACCCTTCATGCCATGTTGTTTATCTAAGGAGAGCACCTCTAGTTAACTATGGACCTCGGTCCAATCTTTAACATCAATACATCCTCCACTGATACTTGTTTACTTGCTGCAAACTATTACCTTCCACACCATATGTTTAATCCTTTGTTACAGCAAATCGGTGAGCTTGACAACCTCACTGATTCGTTGGGGCAAGGTCTTGAGTTTGTGATGTGCAGGTCTCCGTGTTGCTTGCAACACCTGTGTGACGTTTCCTTCCTCCTTCTGGTTCGATAACCTTGGTATCAACTGAGGGAAAACTTGCTGCTTGCTCACACCCTACGCTTGGGGTTACCAACGAAGTGCCACGTTGAGCATCATCACAGTGTCCCAAAGCTTATTGATTGATGCATATTGTGATATTACTTGTTCTTGTGCTACTTGTTTCTAGTCACCCTTGTGAAATTTGAAGGTGTCCTATGCATCTATTTGCTACTCTATGGGGGACAAGCTGTTTACCACTATGCTATGTTTTCTGTATGTGAAACAAACAAACGTTTTCAATGCATGTTACTCGTGATCTTTGTTTGTATCTTGTCATGTCGCAACAATAGCTGCTCTGTCTTACTGTTAGAACTCCATTCTTTCATGTTCATGTTTAGAGTTCTTTGATCCCAGCTTTCAATGCTTGCAAATGGTTAGATCTTTATTGTGACGGTGCATGTCACCTCAAAAATTATTCTTTTTATCACTTACCTACTCGAGGACGAGCAGGAGTTAAGCTTGAGGATGCTTGATACGTCGGAAACGTATCTATAATTTTTGATGTTCCATGCTTGTTTAGTATCTACTTTGCGTTGATCTGTCCACACTTTGAGGTGCTTTTTACATGTTTTCTGGTACTAACCTATTAACAAACTGCCACAGTGTCAGTTGTCTGTTTTCTGCTGTTTTTGGTTTCAGAAAAGCTAGTAAGGAAATATTCTTGGAATTGGACGGGACAAACGTCAAAGTCAATAACTTTCCGTGGGGAACAAGAAGTCCAGAGGGGAGACGGAGAGGCGAGCTAGGGCCGCCACAACCCCCTAGGCGTGGCCAGGGTGGGCCCGCGCCTAGGCAGGGTGTGGGCGCCCTGGCCACCTCCTCGACCTCCCCCTTCGCCTATAAGAGGCCCCCGATGCCTAAACCCTAAGCACCCAATCAAATCTCCACGAAACCGTCTGTAGACGCCGCCACCATCGTCCCTAGATCGAGGGGGATCTGAAGTTCTTCCTAGCACCCTGCCGGAGGGGAGATCATCCCAGAGGCCTTCTTCTCCGGTATGATGTGTGAGTAGTTCCACCTTTGACTATGGGTCCATGTAGTAGCTAGATGGTTGTACCTCCTCCTTTCTTCTTTCATGTATAGATCTTGTGAGCTCCGTTCATGATCAAGATCTAGTCTATTTGTAATCATGCATGTTGTGTTTGCGGGGATCCGATGGATATTGAGATTATTATGTTAGTTTGATTAATGGTTTTGTCTTTATGATTCTATCATGTCTGTGTTGTTTGTGATCTTGCATGCTCTCCGTTGTTAGTAGCTATTTTGGCCAAGTAGTTGCTAGTGACTCCAAGAGGGAGTATTTATGCTCGATAGTGGGTTCATGCCTCTAGTTTCCAAGGGAAGTGACATAAATCTCTTCGGTTGTAGATGTGATGTTGCCACTAGGGAGAAAACAACGGTCTCTTGTTCATGGAACATGTGGACTGTTTACCTTATACACTTTGCTTAAAGAAGTTGTCTGTTGCTTGCAAATTAATACTGGAGGGGGTTCGGATGATAACCTGAAGGTGGACTTCTAGTCATAGATGCAGTTGTATGGCGGTCTATGTATCTTGTTGTATTGCCCAATCGAATCTCATAGGATCTTTCTGACTAGTATTGTATTGTTATGCCTTGCTCAGTTCCTGTCAATTTCCCTGTTGTAATTTATTTACCCTTCATGCCATGTTGTTTATCTAAGGAGAGCACCTCTAGTGAACTATGGATCCCGATTAAATCTTTACCATTGATACACCTTCCACTGTTACTTGTTTACTTGCTGCAAACCATTACCTTCCACACCATACGGTTAATCCTTTGTTACAGCAAACTGGTGAGCTTGACAACCTCACTGATTCGTTGGGGCAAAGTCTTGAGTTTGTGTTGTGCAGGTCTCCACGTTGCTTGCAACACCTGTGTGACGTTTCCTTCCTCCTTCTGGTTCGATAACCTCGGTCTCAACTGAGGAAAAACTTGATGCTTGCTCTTCACACCCTGCTCTTGGGGTTACCAACAAAGTGCCACGTCGAGCACCATCAAGAGGCAGGAAACCGGGGGTTTACTCCAAATGGAGACACCGCCAGGATCAAGTTTCAGGTTACTCCGACAACAACCATTAAGGGTTTAACACCAGTGAGGAGGCATTTTGAGGCATACCGCAGGTACATATCTGAGCACAACAATAACAACCTTATTCATGGCAACTACATCAACCAAGGAGAACATCAGCTGGATAATGCAGCCAATTAATAAGAACAACACGTGCAAGTTGCTGTCGGGGAAGAAGAACAACATCTACACATTTCTAGCTATGAAGAACAACAGCATATCCAACATGATAGCCTCAAGGTCTTCATCATCATCATTCTTCTTATGGTGATCGTCAAGTTGATCTTATTCTAAGGTGGTGCATATGATTGGATGTGTTTGTAAGGTGGTAAGCACACCAGATTTTAAATAGGTTAACTATAAGGGCCAGCTTGTGTGCAACCAAACAAGCGTTTGTTTTTTTGCATGCAATGGATCAAAAGTCACTAATGTAGGCAACCAAACATAAAGGGCAAAAATGATCAAACCATACCCAGGTAGCCCATGTAGACTACCAAACGGGCTGCAAAACCAGGCCTCATGCCTGCCTCAGGAGGGCAGTGCTACCTATGACACTGCTGGAGCGGGCCAAGAATCAGATGCAGGCTATCAAACATGTCCGTGATGACTAAATTGGAATCAAGGACTTAGTTTGGACTTTTTTTTGAAAAAATTCCACACATCCATTAATAGGAATCAACAGCAGTACAAAAAGCACCAAAGCAATAAAAATTACAAATAAACCTTTATAACATCTAGCAAAGACTAGAAACACTAACAGGAGCGATCCAGAATTTCACCAAACGTAGGGCCAAGATCGTATTATATGTTAAAATTATGCTAAATTCTCAAAAAATTAGTGCATTTCTACTAATATATAGCTGAAAAAATACTACACCCTAGGCCATGGCCCGGGTTGCCCGGCGGTGAAGATCCATCCCTGACGGGAGCCAAAGATGCGCCACTGTACTTATCTGTAAATCGCCGGAACGAAAAATACACATCACTAATAACTTCATCATGTGTGGCATGCCCATATAAGCACACGCCAGGCCTGTCTTTTGGGAAGAATAGAAACGGGCCCAATTACTAGTTGCGTGCTTATATATACACGAGCATGTCATGTTAATGGACTCGAACAGAACACGGCCCAGCACCACACGACGATAGCTTCCATATCTCCCGGTTTGGTTTGCGTTTTAATAGTACAACACGGCTTGGTTAGGAGAGGCATGACCTGCTTATAAGCTGTGTCCGAGAGAAGGCTGTCACCGCCTGGCAAGGGTGGTTAGCAATCTCAAACTTTGATATATGATGATATTTACATCCTGCATTGCATACGCACTTCGACATAGGCTGTACAGCCTTTTGATGTTAGGTTCCACTCGTTGGCATTCTCAAGATCTGTGTTTTTACGTTGACCTTAAAAACTTAAATTCATAGGGTAGATCCAATTGAAGTGGTACAGGAGACAGGAAGGAGCGAAACCCCATCTTGGGAGGTTTTCTGTTTTTCGTTTAGCCTTTTTTTAGTGCCTTTTTAGGGATGTTAAGGCGACGGCTACGTCCTGAAGTCAGAATAAGGTCTTTCTTGTTATATCCTCGCTCTGGTGGCGCATCTAGCATCGACAGAGCCCCTGTGGATTCATTTGTCAGGCGAATCTCCTGGGATGCTGTCCGTTTTTGTGTTCGTTTATTTATTTTCAGGTCAGTCTCTACCTGTCTACGGTTGTCGTCATTGGCGGTGGTTGGTGCTCTAGTGGGTTGGTCCTTTTTAGCCTTAGCACGACGACTTTCTGTCTATCTACTATAACAAGCTCTACTACGACAAGCTTTGCCCTGCTCCGGTGATGGAGGGGCGAGGATGGCGGCGCGCCTTTAGCTCGCTTTTGTGTTTGTAGTCGTCAGTAGGGGGTCCAATGACCTATTAGTAAATTTTATTAACTTTGGTCCTTTTATACTGTTGTTAATGATAATTAATAGATCGGTGGAATTTCACGCAAAAAACTTAAATTCATAGAGATTATTCGTAAAATCCTCATAAGAGAATTTTAAGGTGCACCAACATATTTGGAATTTTTAGACATGTGTAGTTATTTTATTGCTAACATGCAAAGTTTGAAGTTTATATGTTGTGTCATTCACGATAAACAAAAATGAAAAACAATACATGCAGAACTCAACACAAACACGAATGGCCTGGATAGAGTGTACCTATCTGCTTAACAACAACTTTTCGTTCATGGAAATACTGGATTTTTATTATGAAAAAATATCATACAGTTCAAACCGTAGCCAATCCATAAAGTTCTCCTGCCTTCAATTCAGTGGTACGCCTTTCAAATTTTTAGCCAATAGAAAAGAAATTTAGTAAGTAATAGACTAGGGATAGCCGTCAGAAAAAAGAAATTTTGTCACAATCACTACTTTTCTAGAGAAATCCATGTTTTTTATACGAAACTCAGGAAAGAAGAGAAAAAAGGTGTTCATATTACCCATTCCGTCTCGTCTGGTCTTTTATTGTTTTTTCTGCCATGTCCTTCTAGGCTGTATAAAGAACCGATGTACGGGTGGCGGCTCCTTAGTTCATCTGTCGGGAGAACAAGGCACCCATGCGGTGGGTTCGACTCCCACTGGAAGCATTTTAATACTTGACGCAAATTGATTTCAAGTCCACTAGAAGGAAATTTAGACATTACACTCTGAAACTTTTTTGTATACTCGTTAGAAACAAAATCCTACTTTACAACCATGAGGATGACTGTTGTTAGAATCACGCAGTAGAACCCTCTATTAGGATATTCATAGATTAACATATAGGTGATCAAACGATGCACTACCTCTAATAATCCTAAGTGGCAAAACATACTCTGTAAATGGATGAGAGTTTGCCATGTTTGTACATTTGTTTTGATTTGGAAATAGTTCAACAAAAACCATTTATAATTAAACTTTAAAGAAACATAATTCAAGGCAAAATATTGTTGCACTTTAGTATTTCTGTATTTTTTCTGATAGATATTTGAGTTGTATAATGTTAACTTTGAGTTTGAACACTACGAACATATTTATGTTGTTCATGGTTACAGATAAAATAGAAAAAATTATTCGATCAAAACTTAGATTTTAGTCACAATGAGGTGAAATTTTTTTGTTTATTTTTTCTTTGTTATGGGTTGTATGCATCTAGCTTGGTTAGAGGCCTGGGTCAACTCTCGTGGCATGTATATGCCTATTTAAATTTATTTTACTCTAATAAACTACTAATGCGGACTTTTGGCTCTCGGGTGCTAGACATCCACATACTTGGAAAAATAAAAAAGGGTAAAAAAAACTGAACTTTTTTGAAATCAAAGATGATCAGGTATTGTACTCGTAAAAAAATATTTGGAAAGGAAATGATTCGTATGGTCTTCGGGGCAAAAAAATATGACGAATCAAAGATAAATAGTACCTAATCATAGGGTGTTTCGAGTTTTTTTTTACCTAGGATATGAAATTAATTTCCTAGGGAAATATTTTTATATAAATACAATACCTGGTCATCTTTGAATTAAAAAAAAAATCAAACTTTTTTATCTTTTTAAATTTTTTTAAATTTTTTCAGATATGAGGGTGTGTAGCACCCGGGAGCCACACCGTAATTCTCTTATTGCCTCTTACTTTTATAAGTGGGTAAGCCGTTGGAGAAGCTCTTAGTAAGTTGCAATCAGTGTGGTGAAATAGTCTTCATAAGTTGTGTTCAACTTATAAAGTCTGCTTACGGAGTAGAAAATTGTGCAACTTCAGGTTCGCTCGACCAAAAGATATAACTACTAGAGTACATATCCGCAATTATTTTGCTTTGTTCTTACGTCCGCTCTCAATTACTCCTCGAAACAGGCATCGCTCTCAATTACTTGTAGATACATGCATATATAACTGTACAATACGGTCCCATCCTGTATATTTAGTCCCATTCTCTTATATACCTATGTACGAAAATCAGAAGTAGCAGTAGCTAGCAGGTAGTTGGTCCGAACCCAACGTTGCCACTGGCGGTGTCGACGGTGACCTGTATCCCCTGCTGCTGTATGTTGCCGAGGATGGACAGCCCCGACGCCGACGCCGCGAAGGCCAGGCAGTACACGCCGTCGCCGTCCATGGATACGAGCAGGTTCCTCGCCGGCAGCGTCAGCGCCGTGCCCTCGTCGCGGCCGAAGTAGAGCGCCACGGTCGGCACGCGCACGCTCGCGTACCCGCTCAGGTCGTAGCACGTGTCGAACAGTGACACGCCCGGCGCGCGCGGGAGGCCGCCGCCCACGGCGTCCGTGAACGCGTCGCGCAGCGCGGCGTAGGCGTCGGGAGGGAGCCGCGTCACGGCCGTGCCGGTGTCCATCACCACGCCGCCGCCGCCGTCCTCGGCGAGGCCGAACAGGTCGGAGTCGAGGGGCAGCCGCTCTCCGCCTACGCCGAGCCCCGTGAGGCCGACGTAGTAGAAGCTCGGAGCCTGGGCGTTGCGCAGCAGGGGCACCCACACGGCGCCCACCGGCATGGCGTCGGACCTGCCGAGCACGAGGGAGCCGGTGTTGGCGTCAGGGCCGCGGGAAGCGAGGCAGTAGCTGAAGGCGCCACCGGCCGCGCCACCGAGCTGCCCGACAAGGGACATGGGGCCCCAGCCGAGGCCGAGCAGGCCGGCCGCCCCGATGAAGAGCCCGCGGTTGCGGTGGCCGCAGCCGATGGCCACGCCCTGCACCGGCGTGCTATCCCCGAACGTGAGCGTTTCCATCGCGAGCACGCCCTCGGTGTACGACCCGTCACCGTAGGACACCTCGTAGCGGCACGAGTCGCCGGCGTCGCAGCCGGAGGAGCCGCCCGGCAGCGTCCTGCACACGCCGGAGTCGCAGGGCACGACGGCGAAGGACGTGGACGTGGCGGGGTCGAAGAGCGGGTCGGCCTGCGCGTAGCACTGGGCGCAGGGGCGGCACTGCACCCAGATGACGTCGCTCCCGGAGTCCACCACGAGGTACTGCTCCCTAGGCGGCGACCCCACGCCGACACGGACGAAGTACTCGCCGCTGCCCTCCGAGATGCCGGACACCACCTCCGAGCTAACCTCGGACGTCGGTAGATATGTCGGCGACAGGCGGCGCTGGAGGTATTCTGCTCGGGCGCCGTCCCTTGCCGTGAGCGCGACCAGGGCATGGCGTTGCGATGGGTAGGTCGTGCCGGTGACCGCGTCGCGGTGCAGCAGCTCGAGGGAGGGGCGGCCGTCGTGCCGAGAAGATGATGAGGACCGTGAGGAGGCGGCGACCGTGGTGAAGTTGCCAGGATAGATGTAGTGGAATCGTAGGGAGGATGATGAAGCCGAAGCGCCGGAGGTGATCACGCCGGTGACGGAGACGAAGGCAAAGAGGAGAACCATTGTGGTCGTGGCGCCGTACATGGTTGCGCGCTCGCTTCAAGTGTTTGTGGAAATGGCAAAGCTAGCTTGCAGTGTGAGTGGATTTATCAGTTCCGTTGCAGTGTGTGTCAGTGGCCGGCGTGCATCACTAGCTAGCTAGATCGACGTCGCCAAAGTTCTTCTATGTCTGCCACGACAACAATTCTCTTCTGTTCAAAGTAGGTATATGCTCGTTCTTTCGTGGTCCTTGGGGTTTGGGAGTTGTGGTCTTTTTTGTGACGTTTTGTAGTGCATTATTTATCCCTTTCCTCTAATTAACTAGGGAAATCTCTTCTGTCTAATTATTTTTTCCCTCTAATTTCCATTGCCCGTTGTTGATTCCCCCATTAATCTAGGAGGAGAGTTATTAAGTAAATTTTGCTGGATAATAAAACCATGCGGTTTCCATTCTCTACATTAATTAACCCCTTTAATGTAGGAACTAGTTAATTCCCTGAGTACGAGCGTATGGGCTGGATTAATGTATTTTACTAATCTAAATGAGCAATTAATAGAAAAATATTATTTTACTCTTAGGCTGGTCATAGTGGGGAGTAACTTAGACTAGTAACATGCTCTATAGTGGAGAGTGTCATATGTGTGATAACATAGAAAGCTTTATTAATTGATTTGTAGACTCACTTTGTATTGAGAAGTGTGATGTGATGGTAACATATTATGTTACTCCATTTGCCTCTCTCCTCATTAATTGCTTGCCACATCACTTTTTTTGCCTAGGTGGCATGCATGTTACTACCCATGTTACTCCCACTATGAGCAGCCTTATGAACTTTTGGAGGGGAGGGGGGGGGGGGGAGAACTACACAAAATATTCTCCCATGCAATATATGAGGCATATTGGATGCAGACCATACGGTTTTCCATGCAAGGCGTTTGCGTGTAGAGCATAACCACAGGATGATTACAAGAAGAAAGTTAATCATCATTGTTAGCTTTCCCACCTATGATGTGTTCAAAAGAAAACAAAGAAGTAGTATGATTTGCCTATGAGTGGGATGAGTTAGAAAGTTCAGTTTCCTTTTGGTCACTTTGTAGGCCGTGGAAAGGCATCACCTGATCATGCAAATATTTATATGCAACCACACATGTCACTATGGATACCGTGACGCCAGAGTCGGCCATGAAATTGTCCTTGTAAAATTGTCGAGTGCATTCTGCCGTGGTGGAAAAGAACAAGGCGTGGGGATGGTGTGCGCCCTCACCGGTGCTGGCCACTAGACAATGATTGAGCGGTAGCTAGAGTTAGTTCAAGCGTTGAGCACAAAGTTGGCAGTCCATTTTGACATATTAATTAGTGTATGATTTTCTAATCTTGGTATAGTGGTGCCATTTACAATGCTTCGCCCTTACTCTAATCACTTGCATGCGTGCTTACTGAAAGACGACTACCGAAAAGTAACTCGGTTTGTTAACCTCTATCGGAAGAAATCTAATTAGTTGCCTTGCACTATGTCACTTGAAGTGACTTTTATTTAGGTGTGCGCATGGTTGTTGATAGTTGGTGTACAGGTTCACTCATAGATTTATTTTCTAGTACTTCTTACAACATAAAAATAAACACAAAATAATAAATCTACTAACTCATATGTTACATATATTATTAGTATATGTTAAGAAATGATATAGATCTAAAATAAAAAAATATCATGTTAAAACAAAATATCTTCTACATAGGAAACATCATTTTTAATTCATGAGTGAATGAGGTTTCTGCCATTTCTGAATTATTATATTAATAAGAAATTTTGTAGAATGTACATAATATTTTCTCAAAACATTAAACTACCGTTTAGTCTAAGATATGATGTGGGATAACTATGTGATGACAATGATTCGATTCTCTGTCGTTAACCTCAAATTAGATTTGTTATGGTGGGTAAATAACTACGGTCCATGTAAGCAATGCAACATGTTGTTTAGTAATATTTCTAATGGACATGAAGATAATTTTGCTTAAAGAAGTGAAATAGTTAAAAATACTATCATCCTTAATAATTCACGTAAAAGTTAGAAATTTATTCTACTTTCTTCATTAATAATTCCTTTTAGAGAAACATAGTACTAATGTAGACACTTAATAACATAAACACTCAAGCATATGAGTGCAAACAAAATCTTATCCCTATGAGCACTTCCGAAAGACCGAGCCAGTAGATCTTGATGTTGATGAAATCACTACACACACCTCCCTATCAACGAACATGTCAGATAGATCAAAAAATTATATTACTAGTTAAATCCTGGAATAAATCTTGACAAATATGAGCACCCATGCCAAGTGGCGAAGGACGGAAAAAATATGAGGTATGATGAACTCCAAAAAAAAGTAAATACCAACTCGGTCTTAATGATCTTTGCCTTCGAGAAAGCCCTTTCGACTGTTGTTGTCGTCACCGGCAAAAGAAATGTCATCTCAACAAGGTGATAAATGTTATGAAGCATGACATATCATTCAAATATTAAGATAATCTTCGAAGTTTTTAATTCTCCGCATATGAATAACAAATATTAAGATAATTATCTGCATATGAATAACAAGGTGGATTTATCAATTTTGTGGAAATGACAAAGTTGGCTTGCAGTGTGAGTGGATTTATCAGTTCCATTGCAGTGTCTGTGAGTGGCCGGCGTGCATCACTAGCTAGATCAACGTCGCCAAAGTTCCTCTATGTCTGCCACGACAACAATTCTCTTCTGTTTAAAGTAGGTGCGTTTTACTCCCTCAAAAAAAGGTCCTTGGGGTTTGGTAGTTGTGGTCTTCTTTTTTGTGACGTTTTGTAGTGGATTTAATCCTTTTCCTCTAATTAACTATGAACTCTCTTCTATTTAATTATTATTTTTCAGACGCCTTCTGTTAGTGTGAGGATTCAAATATTTTGCCTCGTTTTAAACAAAATTTAAGTAAGAAGAAACTTACGATCACTTCCCAGTTTTGCTGAACAAGAAGTACATGATACGAGCTACTCTTAATGTACATGGTACAAGCTGCTCTTAAATTTTCGATAAAGAGAGCGTTTTATTACTTAAATTTTAAGTATTACATCTAGTCTTTGCATAATTAAGATGCACACAGCTAAAAAAGTCCATCTATCCAAACAAAGACAATAAAAGGCGAATTGCATATCATAGTGAGAAATTGTAAAACGTCTAAGGTGTTGAAGGAGGGCCGATCCAGAGATTATGCTGTCATTCATGACGGGTAAATAAATCTCACGCCATATCCTCCAGCCGTGTACACATCTCCGTAAAAAGGTGGTACTCTGCATGATGTAGGGTCGACCAAGAACGTAGGATATTGGTACACCAATAGATAACCTGCAAAAGAGAATAATTTATATCATTAAACACGTTATCATTTCTACATAGCCATAGCGACCATATAATGGCAATCGTTCCTACCCTAAATGGTAATTTATACT
Organism: Avena longiglumis; assembly: GCA_030063025.1. NCBI lineage: Eukaryota > Viridiplantae > Streptophyta > Magnoliopsida > Poales > Poaceae > Avena > Avena longiglumis. The sequence goes on from CP125973.1 coordinate 538,251,573, forward strand.
TGTGATCAATACCATGTAACCAATTCTCAAATATGTTGGCAATACTATATGGTGGATACAAGTCTGAAGTTGTTTGGGTAATTGCCGTATAGACCTAGCGAAATTGCATTGGAAAAATAAGTGTTTGATGGTCTCGTTATGATGACAGAACACACATGTAGGATTCTCATGTCAATTCCGCCTAATAAGATTATCTTTTATAAGGATTACCCCTCGACGAAGATATCACGCAAAAAAAAAAATCGGAGGTATCTTCATCTTTCAAATCATCTTATTATCCAACTAGAATGACTGGCTGAACTAGTGTATTGTATAAGGAACTATCAAAGAATGAACCATTCTCACTTAAGTTCCATCGAGTCTAATCTAGTTGGACATCTGCTAAGCGATGCAGCAATACGATCCAAGAGTCTAATCTAGTTCCTAATAAATCTCTCCTGAAAGTCATCGTTTGGGAGAAACGATTCCAACACATTAGCTACTCTTAAATACGAACTACACAAAATATTCTCCCATGCAATATATGGGGCATATTGGATGCAAACCATACAGTATTCCATGCAAAGCGTTTGCGTGTAGAGCATAACCACAACATGATTACAAGAAGAAAGTTAATCATCATTGTTAGCTTTCCCACCTATGATGTGTTCAGAAGAAAACTATGATGTGCCTATGAGTGGGATGAGTTAGAAAGTTCAGTTTCTTTTTGGCCGTGGAGAAGCATCACCTGATCATGCAAATATTTATATGGAAGCATCACTGTTGAGACCATGACACCAGAGTCGGCCACTCGGCCATGAAATTGTCCTTATAAAATTGCTGAGTGCATTTTGCCGTGGTGAAAAAGAATAAGACGTGGCGTGGGGGGATGGTGTGCGCGCTCACCGGTGCTGGCCACTAGACAATGATTGAGTGGTAGCTAGAGTTAGTTCAAGTGTTGAGCGGGCGGTCCATTTTGGGATACTATTAATTAGTGTATGATTTTGTATAGTGGTGCCATTTACAATGTTTTATCCTTACTTTCATCACTTGCATGCGTGCTTACTGAAAGCCGACTACCCAAAAGTGACTCGATTTGTTAACCTCTATCGGAAGAAATCAAATTAGTTGTCTGTGCACTATGTCACTCAAGTGACTTTTAGGTGCATGCATGGTTGTTGTTAGTTGGTGCATGGGTTCACTCATAGAATTTTTTTCTACTACTCTCTCCGATCCATATTAGTTGACTTGGATTTTTTAAAAATTTAGATGAATTTATATATTTCATCCGTCCTAAAATAGATGTCTCAAATTTATTAAAGTTTAGATGAATCTATACACTATTTAGTATATAGATTCATTTAAATTTTAAAAAACCTAAGACATCTATTCTTGGACGGAGGTAGTACTAAACAGTGTCTAGTCATCCAAATCTAAACAAATCTAAGTCAACTAATATGAATCGGAGGGAGTAATTATTAGAACAAGCTTTTTTTGTTTGGATGAATGACATTGGGCTGATTAATGGGCCTGTACCGTGGTACACCAGAGGAAGACTCGATGATGCACCCTAATATTAGTACCACATCGCTCAGCGAGAAAACACCTGAACAATTTATAACCTGACTTTCAACACCTTAGTGCATCGCGTGGTACACGTGATCAGCTATCTCAAATAGGAATACAATGGATAATTGTGAAACGCATGCAAGTCTAAGGGTGTGTTCGGTTCTAGAACGAGAGGGAACGGAACGGAGTGAGTCCATTCCGAGACCATGGGACGGTTCCGACCCTGTGTTCGGTTTGGAAAAAAACGAGGAACGGAATGGTCCCATATTGTGTTCGGTTGGAAGAATTGGGACCGGAACGGAATAGCTATAATGATGCTTAAAATTCTAATAATTTAAACTTAAATTTAACAATTGTAATTAACGGTAGCAAATATTTATTTTTGTCTTAAAATCTTTGCTAAAAGTGCCAAATCATAGAAATCTTTTTTTTTAAATCTTTGCAAAATATACTCAAATTAGAAGACAGCGTGTTTTTGCAAAATTTTATCGCTAATCATCTCAGCTGATCATCATCACAGCCAAAAATCCCCGTTGATTCAGTAACTAATCATCTTAGCTGGATTATTTCACGAATTAGCGAGCCGTTCCGCGCGGTCCGGCCGATTCGGTCGGACGACCTCGTTCCGCATATTAGAGAAATATTCCATTCCGAGGGACTACCTGGTTCCGTTCCTTTCTTTCAACCGAACGCACGATAAGAGAGGGCGTCCACATTGCCTTGAAGCTTGTCATGAAAATGTCACACCGACATGGTGTGTAAGGCATTTCTTTTTTATACTTGTCCCTTTTTTTTATTCGTCTCCCGACCCCTCCCGTGCGGCCACACCAGTCTATGAAGGGCCCCTTTTAGAGCCCCCTTACCCGTCTCCACGCAAAACCTGTGTGGTGTGGCGATGCCCGAGATTCTCGGCTAAAGATCTGGCACATCAGGGACGCTAGCACCATCTCATCAACGGTTGTGTCGTGGCATGGTGGTGTCCAAAGCGCTTGGTGGATTGCGGCGGCAGGTGGCGTATGACAGGGGACGGCGATAGGCGGGTATGATCTAGGTTTGGGCCTAGATGGGTCATGGTGATTGCACCTTCTCCATCTCATCGTCTTCGTTGGTGGCAACGAGCTCTCTGGTGCTAGGATCGTACCAAGAGGACGTACGGGGCATCAGCCCCGGGCACGGCAATGGTGGACTCCTCCTTCGTTTGAGTTGGTCGGACGTCTAGTTTTGTTGTGTACCCTTGATCCGGCATATGACCCGGAGGTGAGTTAGGGAGATGAGGCTGCCAGTGAAAAACGAGCTCCGACTCTGGTCATGGTGGGCGACGATAGCGTCTACATGTCGTTACCTTGTTCAAGGCATCATTGTTGCAGTTGTCGTCTACTCACTCGTGCTACTCTCGGGAACCCAAGATCTGGGTAATCCGGAACGAACGATGGCGACGACTTGGTTCCTTTCTCCCTTATGGGGTATTGTTTCCGGAGCAGCTACTAGATGGAGGAGGCAAGAGCTAGAGGGGTGTTGCATCTACCGCATCAACATCAGCGAGTCTAGTTGTGTGGCACATCGTGGTCTCGGTGAAGAACGCGTGATGATGGACCTGCGCAGGGTGGTCACGTGGTCTGACGTGGTGGTGGCATCGACAACATGCCTAACAAGGTCATTGCTTTGATCCATGTCCTAAAAATGGGTCGGAGGAAGATGTCGGTGGGGATTCTGGAGCGTGTGCACTGGTGTGTCGAGGGTTTGCTGGACCGGTTTATGCTCCTTGCTCGCTGTTTTAGTGAGTGTTTTATTATGTGCATAGGTTTGGGGTAAGGGCGATGGCCCCAATATGGCTACCCTGATCATTAAGGATGTATGTGTTGCGACAATTGTTGTTAATGGATTCGGGTTGATCTATGCCTTTTCTTTATAGGGCTATGTTGAATAATAAATAAATAAAGGCAGTGTGCGTCATTTTGATATTGAGGCATGGGGTTTCATCTCTATTTAAGAAAAACTTGACACTTTTTACATAGCAATAGCAAATTCATAGCACAACTTAAAAATCTGATATGATTGCATCATCCTACCATGATTGCTAGTTTGGACATTGAAAATTTGAAAAGGAATCAGTGAGGATTCGGATCGACCTCTGCTTGGAAACTGAATCCTATCGTAATTGCACCATCCTCGCCTCGACAACTGAATCAATCGTTCTTCGCCTCGCAGTCATTGTGTCGTGTGTCAGCTGGAGTGCTGGTGACCTCAGGTTGGTCATAGTGGGAGTATCATAATACTAGTATCATGCATATGATACTAGTATATGATACTACTGTTGGAGATATGCCCTAGAGGCAATAATAAATGTAGTTATTATTATATCTTTGTGTTTATGATAAATGTTTACATTCATGCTATAATAGTATTAACAAGGAAACATTGATACTTGTGTGATTTGTAAACTTAATTTGAAGTCCCTAGTATAGCCTCTATACTTCACTAGCTTGTTGGTTGATTAATGATTGTGGTTTCCCTATCATGAACATTGAGATGTTATCAACAACAAGATCATATCGTTAGGAGAATGATATGGTGGACATACTCCTATAGATAAGCGTAGCATAAAGATCAAGTCATTTCAATAGTTCAATTGCTATATGCTTTCTGATACATAGTAACGTAATTCCTTCGACCATGAGATCATGCATATCACCTTTACCGGATGGATGCTTTGATGACATCAAACACCACACCATAACTGGGTGGCTATAAAGGTGGCATTGAGTGTTCGGAAAGTATTGGTTGAGACACATGGATCAAGAGTGGGATTTGTCCATCCATATGAGATAGATATACTGGGCCCTCTCGGTGGAATGTCATCCAATTAGCTTGCAAGCATGTGACTGGCTCACAAGGGATCACATATCACGGAACGAGAAAAGAGTACTTATCGTAACGAGGTTGAACTAGGTATGCGGAGATACGCGATCATAACCTCGGATAAGTAAACTATCGTGAGACAAAGGGAAATTGGTATCGTATGTAAGTGGTTCATTCGATCGCAAAGTAATCGTAGAAATATGTGGGAGCCATATGAATTTCCAGATTCCTCTATTGGTTATTGTTCGGAGAAGTGTCTCGATCATGTCCGCATAATTCACGAACCGTAGGGAGACACACTTAAGGATTCGACGTTGTTTGAGTAGTTATGATATTATGAGAAAGAGACCGAATGTTGTTCGGAGCCTCGGATGGGATCCGGGATATCACGAGGTGATCCGGAATGGTCCGGAGAATAAGATTCATATAAGGAAAGTCCCGTTTTGAAGTTCGGGAATGATTCCGGTGTTTTCATCGGAAATGTTCTAGAAGGTTCCAGAATGTCCGGCACTCCGGGGGGAAGGGGTACATGAATGTGTCATTACATATTGGAATGATTGCATCATGTACTAAGTGTTCTTGTTGTTCCAAATAAAGGATTAAATTGAATCCTAAAACTGAAAAGTCAAATGGCCAGTTTGAAAGTCAAACGGCTAAAACAGGAAACTATGAGAAACAAGCAAGAGGAGGTTGAAACCAACTTGGAGGAGGAGTCCCTCCTCTCCAAGCCAGCCACCAAGGCCGACTTGGGAGGGACTCCCTCCCTGGCCGCCCTCCCACTATAAAAGGAGGCGGGGCCTCCTCCTCTAGACACACAAGTTCCTATCCTCTAATCTAAATCCTAGCCCTAGACTCCGGTTTAGAGCCGCTTTGGTTTAGAGCTTCTAATTGCACTAGCCTTGGATTAGAGCCTTCTAATTGGTGTGTCTAAACCCTAGACCACTAATAGCTCTCTCATACTCCACCATACTCGCTCCGCTTAAGGCGAAGCCTGCGGATCTCCCTCTACTTAGGTACCACGCCGTTGTCTGCCGAATCGCGAGAGAGTGCTACAACCTCCATTTCTGCTGGAACAAGGGAGAGGAAGGTATTCGTCGAAAATCCGAACGATGTGACCATTGGAAGAGCGCTGAACGCAGCGCCGGAAGGATCGTCTACACGATCTTGAGATCGGGAAGAGTACGACTACATCACCCACAATAATCCGCTCTCGTTAAACACTTTGGAATCTTCGAGGGTAAGTTATTCCATCGACTCGTTGCTACAATCTAGTAGATAGATCTTGGCTTGTTTTTTTGTATGCGATAGAAAATTTTTGTTTTCCATACTACGAAACCCTACAGTGGTATCAGAGCCGTGTCTATATGTAGATCTGTTGCACGAGTAGAACACAATGGTCATTGTGGGCGTTGATGCTTTTATTGTCGATTGCTTCTTGTGTACTTTGAATCTTGCGGTATGTTGGGATGAAGCGGCCCGGGCTAACCTTACATGACATCGTTCATGAGACTTGCTCCACGCTTGACATGCAACTTGTATTTCATAAGTGGCTTTGCGGGTGCCTGTTTCTCCTAGCATAGTTAAGATCCAATTTACAACGGGTGATCAACAATGCTAGTATCAATGTTGTGGTTCTTGTTCGTAAGTTAGAACGACACTTATTGAAAGCCCCAAACCACGTAAAATATGCAAAGAAAGTAGAGGCGTCTAACTTTGTTTTTGCAGGGGTGTGCAGTGATGTGATATGGCCATGATTGTGATTATATTTGATGTATGCAATGTTCCTTATTGTAAGTTGGCAACCGGCAGGAGCCATATGGTTGTCTTTAATTTATGTTAAGACCCGCGTGTCTATTCAAAGTAGTTGTAATAGTTGAAGCCGGTGGACGACAACCATGGAGAAGCGTCATTGACCTTGATGCAATGCCGGTGATGATGTCGATCATGTTCGTGCTTGAAGATGGAGATCGGAAGCACAAAGAAGAAAGGCCATATCATATCACATATTATTGAATTGCATGTGATGTTAATCCTTTATGCATCTTGTATTGCTTAGTAGACGACGGTAGCATTATAAGATGATCCCTCATGCACATGAATTTCAAGTCATAATGTGTTCACCCTTAGTTAGCACCGTTGCTAAAGCTTGTTGTTTCGAAGCACCACGTGATGATCGGGTGTGTTAGATTCTGCAAGTGTATACAACGTGAGCAAGCCAGATTTGCTCATGCGGAAACTAAGGTTTGATCTTGACGAGCCTAGCATGTACAGACATGGTCTCGGAACACGGATCACCGAAAGGTAAAGCATGAATCATATAGTAGATATGATGAACATGACGATTGTTCGCCATTGAAACTGTATCAACTCTCGTGATGATCGGTGTTGATGTAGTGGATTTGGTTCGTGTGATCACTAAAACAATGTGAGGGATGTTGTTTTGAGTGGGAGTTCACCTAGTTTAATTTCTTAATTAATTTGAACTCAATTTGTCATAAACTTAGTCTAAACTATTGCAAATATGTTGTAGATCAATGGCAGCCCCTACCATCAATTTTAATGCGATCCTAGAGAAAGAAAAGTTGAAAAACAATGGAAGCAACTTCGTGGATTGGTTCCGCAATTTGAGGATTGTCCTCACAGCTGGTAATTTGACCTATGTCGGATGCACATGGGTGACCCACTGCGGTGATGCTCCGATGAAGTAAAGAATGTTTACCTCGCTCGGAAGAATCGGTACTCCATAGTTCAATGTGCTATCTTGTATGGTTTGGAATCGAGCTTGAAAAGGTTTGAAGAGTCAGACCCATATGATATTGTCGAGGATCTCAAATTGATTTTTGAGACTCATGCGGCAATTGAAAGCTATGAGGCTTCTGAAAAGTTCTTTAACTGCAAGATGGAAGAAGGCAGCTCCGTCAGTGAGCATGTGCTTATGATGTCTGGGCACGCAAACAAACTTCAAAGCTTGGGTATAGTGATTCCTAATGCTTTGGGGATTTATTGTGTCCTCCAATCACTACCACCAAGTTACAAGAACTTTGTGATGAACTACAACATGCAGAACATGAACAAGACGTTGCCAGAACTCTTTGCCATGTTGAAATCTGCAGAAGTGGAGATCAAGAAAGAGCACCAAGTGTTGTTGGTCAATAAGACCACCAAATTCAAGAAAGGCAAGTCTAAGCAAAAGGGACACTTCAAGAAGGGTGGTAAGAAAGTTACCACGCCGGCGAAGAAGACCAAAGCTGGACCCAAGCCTGATACTGAGTGCTTTTACTGCAAGGGAGAAGGTCACTGAAAGCGGAATTGCCCAAAGTACTTGGCGGATCTGAAGAACAGCAACATCAAGAAGAAAGGTATATCTGATATACATGTTATTGATGTGTATATCACTAGTACTCGTAGTAGTGCCTGGGTATTTGATACTGGTTCGGTTGCTCATATTTGTAACTCGAAAAGGGTGCTGCAGAATAAACGGAAGCTAGCGAAGAACGAGGTGACGATGCGCGTGGGAAACGGATCAAAGGTTGATGTGATCGCGGTCGGCACGCTACCCCTTCATCTACCATCGAGATTAGTTTTATACTTAAATAATTGTTATTTAGTGCCTGTGTTGAGCATGAACATTATATCGGGATCTTGTTTATTGCGAGACGGTTACTTGTTTAAGTCAGAGAATAATGGTTGTTCGATTTATATGAGTAATATGTTTTATGCACACGCACCTTTGATAGATGGTCTATTCTTATTGAATCTCGATAATGGAAATACACATATCAACAACATTGAGGCTAAACGTTTGAAATCAAGCGATAATTCGACCTATATGTGGCAATCGTCTTGGTCACATTGAGTGAAACGTATGAAGAAACTCCATTCGATGGACTTCTTGAATCACTTGATTTTGAATCACTTGAAAGATGCGAAGCATGTCCGATGGGAAAAATGACTAAGACTCCATTTTACGGTATGATGGAGCGAGCTACGGACTTATTGGAAATCATACATACCGATGTGTGTGGTCCAATGAGTGTAGCATTGCGCGGTGGTTATCGTTATGTTCTTACCTTCACGGATGACTTGAGTAGATATGGGTATATCTATTTCATGAAACATAAATCCGAAACTTTTGAGAAGTTTAAGGAGTTTCAAAGTGAGGTAGAGAATCAACGTAACAAGAAGATTAAATTTCGTTACGATCGTGGAGGTGAATATCTAAGTTACGAGTTTGGCGAGCATTTGAAGAAATGCGGAATACTTTCACGATTGACACCGGGAACACCACAGCGTAATGGTGTGTCCGAACGTCGTAATCGAACTCTCTTAGATATGGTTCGTTCTATGATGTCACTTACAGATTTACCGCTATCATTTTGGGGTTATGCATTAGAAACAGCCGCATTCACTTTAAATAGGGCACCGTCTAAATCCGTTGAAACGACACCGTATGAATTATGGTTTGGGAAGAAACCTAGATTGTCGTTCCTTAAAGTTTGGGGATGCGAAGCCTATGTAAAAAAGTTACAGACGGACAAGCTTGAACCCAAAGCGGAAAAATGCGTCTTCATAGGATACCCGAAGGAAACTATTGGGTATACCTTCTATCATAGATCCGAAGGCAAAATCTTCGTTGCCAAGAATGGATCCTTTCTAGAGAAGGAATTTCTCTCGAAATAAGTGACTGGAAGGAAAGTAGAACTCGACGAGGTTGTCGAACCTTCTTTCGAAATTGCGAGTAGCGCAGCACCGGAAGAAGTTCCTGTGGTGCCTGCACCAATAAGAGAGGAAGCTAATGATGGTGATCATGAAACTTCGGTTGAAGTTACTACAGAGCCTCGGAGGTCAACGAGAACTCGTACGACTCCAGATTGGTATGATCCCGTTATGAGTGTCATGTTGGTGGACAAAAACCGATGACCCCGAGACATATGAGGAAGCGATGATGAGCCCAGATTCCAATAAATGGCAAGAAGCCATGAAATTCGAGATTGGATCCATGTACGAAAACCAAGTATGGACTTTGGTGGACTTACCGGATGGCGGAAGGTATCGAGAACAAATGGATTTTCAAGAAGAAAGCAGATCGATGGTAATGTTCTGTCTATAAAGCTCGACTTGTCGCAAAAGGGTTTCGACAAATTCAAGGAGTTGACTACGATGAGACTTTCTCACCAAGATTAAGCTAAAGTCTGTGAGGATTATGTTAGCAATCGCTGCATATTATGATTATGAGATATGGCGGATGGATGTCAAAACAGCATTCCTCAATGGAGATATTGATGAAGAGTTGTATATGATGCAACCCAAAGGTTTTGTCGATCCTAAAGATGCTAACAAGGTATGCAAACTTCAACGGTCCATCTATGGATTGAAGCAAGCATCCGAAGTTGGAATCAATGTTTTGATAAGGTGATCAAAGTTTTGGTTTTATACAAACTTATGGAGAAGCTTGTATTTACAAGAAAGTGAGTGGGAGCTCAGTAGCATTCTTAATACTATATGTGGATGACATATTGTTGATTGGGAATGATGTAGACCTTCTTAATAGTGTCAAGGAATATTTGAATAATAGTTTTCAATGAAGGATCTTGGCGAAGCACTTACATATTAGGCATAAAGATTTATAGAGATAGATCGAACGCCAAATATCATTGTCACAGTACATATTTGGACAAAGTTCTAAAGAGGTTTGGAATGGAAGAAAGCAAGAAAGGGTTCTTGCCCATGTTGCTCAATACGACCTTGAGTAAAACTCAAAGTCCGACATCGGCGTAAGATAGAGAAAGGATGAGTAAGACTCCTATGCATCAGCCATAGGATCTCTAATGTATGCCATGCTATGTACTAGACCCGACATTGCATATGTCGTTAGTTTAACTAGCGGATATCAAAGTGATCCGAGTGAATCATTGGACATGGGTCAAAAACATCCTTAAGTACTTGAGAAGAACTAAGGATATGGTTCTTTCTTATGGAGGTGATGAACACTCGTTGTTAATGGTTACACCGATGCTAGTTGGAACACGATCCGGATGATTCTAAATCACAACTGGATACGTATTTATTTTGAATGGTGCAAAGCAGTTAGCTGGAGGAGTGCAAAGCAAAGCGTTGTGGCGAGATCTTCAATGAATCGGAATACATGGTCGCCTGGAGGCTTCACAAGAAGCGATATGGATGAAAGAGTTCATTACAGGTGTGTGGTTCCTAGTGCTGGACCCAATCTATCTCATGTGATAACATGGGCGCCATAGCCAATGCGCAAGAACCAAGGTCACACAAGAAGTCAAGCATATCTGCATTTTCACGCTATTCGAGAACATATCCAGGATGGGGATATAAAGATTTGCAAAGTACACAGATCTGAATGTGGCGGATCCGTTGACTAAACCTCTCCCGAGGGCAAACATGACCAACACCAAACGCCATGGGTGTTCGGTATATTACCATGTAATCTAGATTAGATGACTCTAGTGCAAGTGGGAGCTGTTGGAGATATGCCCTAGAGGCAATAATAAATGTAGTTATTATTATATCTTTGTGTTTATGATAAATGTTTACATTCATGCTATAATAGTATTAACAAGGAAACATTGATACTTGTGTGATTTGTAAACTTAATTTGAAGTCCCTAGTATAGCCTCTATACTTCACTAGCTTGTTGGTTGATTAATGATTGTGGTTTCCCTATCATGAACATTGAGATGTTATCAACAACAAGATCATATCGTTAGGAGAATGATATGGTGGACATACTCCTATAGATAAGCGTAGCATAAAGATCAAGTCATTTCAATAGTTCAATTGCTATATGCTTTCGATACATAGTAACCTAATTCCTTCGACCATGAGATCATGCATATCACCTTTACGGATGGATGCTTTGATGACATCAAACACCACACCGTGAATCGGGTGGCTATAAAGGTGGCATTGAGTGTTCGGAAAGTATTGGTTGAGACACATGGATCAAGAGTGGGATTTGTCCATCCATATGACGGATAGATATACTCTAGGCCCTCTCGGTGGAATGTCATCCAATTAGCTTGCAAGCATGTGACTGGCTCACAAGGGATCACATATCACGGGAACGAGAAAAGAGTACTTATCGGTAACGAGGTTGAACTAGGTATTTCAGAGATACCGACGATCATAACCTCGGATAAGTAAACTATCGTGAGACAAAGGGAAATTGGTATCGTATGTAAGTGGTTCATTCGATCGCAAAGTAATCTTAGAAATATGTGGGAGCCATATCAATTTCCAGATTCCTCTATTGGTTATTGTTCGGAGAAGTGTCTCGATCATGTCCGCATAATTCACGAACCGTAGGGAGACACACTTAAGGATTCGACGTTGTTTGAGTAGTTATGGTATTATGAGAAAGAGAACGAATGTTGTTCGGAGCCTCGGATGGGATCCGGGATATCACGAGGTGATCCGGAATGGTCCGGAGAATAAGATTCATATAAGGAAAGTCCCGTTTTGGAGTTCGGGAATGATTCCGGTGTTTTCATCGGGAATGTTCTAGAAGGTTCCGGAATGTCCGGCACTGGGGGAAGGTACATGAATGTGTCATTACATATTGGAATGATTGCATCATGTACTAAGTGTTCTTGCTGTTCCAAATAAAGGATTAAATTGAATCCTAAAACTGAAAAGTCAAATGGCCAGTTTGAAAGTCAAACGGCTAAAACAGGAAACTGTGAGAAACAAGCAAGAGGAGGTTGAAACCAACTTGGAGGAGGAGTCCCTCCTCTCCAAGCCGGCGCGCCACCCAAGGCCGACTTGGGGAGGGACTACCTCCCCTTGGCCGCCCCTCCCACCTATAAAAGGAGGGGCAGGGCCTCCTCCTCTAGACACACAAGTTCCTATCCTCTAATCTAAATCCTAGCCCTAGACTCCGGTTTAGAGATTCTAATTGCATTAGCCTTCGGATTAGAGCCTTCTAATTGGTGTGTCTAAACCCTAGACCACTAATAGCTCTCTCTCATACTCCACCATACTCGCTCCGGCTTAAGGCGAAGCCCTGCGGGATCTCTCCTCTACTTCCGGTATCACGTTGTCAGGAATCGCGAGGAGAGTGCTACAACCTCCGCTGCCTGCTGGAACAAGGGAGAGGAAGGTCTTCGTCGAGTACCGAACGTGTGACCGACTGCGGAAGCGATGCCGGAACGCAGCGCCGGAAGGATCGTCTACACGATCTTGAGATCGGTAAGAGTACGACTACATCACCCACGAGAATCCGCTCTCGTTAATCACTTTGGAATCTTCGAGGGTAAGTTATTCCATCGACTCGTTGCTACAATCTAGTAGATAGATCTTGGCTTGTTTGTTTGTATGCGATAGAAATTTTTTGTTTTCCATGATACGAAACCCTACAACTACTCATGTGCATTGTATCATATAGTAGTATTATAGTAGTATGTCTCATCGTCATAGTGGGAGTATGTCTCTAGTGAAACTATGATTTCATTGTCATAGTAGTATTATAGTAGTATTTTTTTTCTAGTGACACTATTGTAACACCCTCAGAATCGGACCTATGCAAGTTTTAGCAAAATTCGCCAAAACCCGCATAGAAACGATTCAAAGGTGCCCACCAGGCACTTTCGTGCGGGTGGAAAGCAAAGTAATAACATTACACAACAGTCCTCGATGGGACCCACAGAACAGATATATATACAACAGCGACTCAAAGAGTCAAGAATACAAATATACGGTACAAAGATCCAAATCACCTTGAAAACGATGAGGCGTCCGACTACGGACAAGATGCAAATGGGGCTAAGAGCCCTGAAGAATAACCAATGGCGTCCCTAACCCTGCCCAGGCCAAGCCGGAAGGGTAACCCTGCTAACGGCGTCGATCTCAAAACCTGCTTAAACAAAAGGGGTGCCGACAAAGGGCAAAGGGAAAAGAGGCGTCGATCGAGGCCGATGCAGCGAGGCTAGAATTCGGCGGTCCTCGCCTACATAGGTATGGTGGATCTGGCGAAAGATGCACTAAACAACCTATAGAGACTCGATACAACTGGCGGTTATCAGAGGGGGGTAAGAATGACCTATTCGGATCCAACCTGATACTATCATCAAACAAACCCATCCTGGCGTTTTCCCCTCGAGGCCACATCGAGGAAGTCAACCGAGGAACTCACACAGTTGGCAGTTTTACTCATTCAGTTATTGTTGCAGCAATTACTAGTCAGGTATAGATAATCGTCCTGAGAAAATAAGCAGTGGGCCCTTTTAGTTAAACATTCCGTTGTAGTTGCAGCAATTACTAATCGACATCTGATAGCATGATATAAACCCAAAACCCAGCAGTTGTTGGTACTTTTATTCAGCCAATCCGTTGTAGTTGCAATACTTACTAGTCAGATGCAATTGTCGCAAGCGACAACCAAACAAGCAATTGTGGGCAGTATTAATTAGCCATTCCATTATAGTGAAGCTGATTACTAGTCATTATAAGTCAAATTTATAGCAGTAAACTTTAGTTATGCTTGTCTATGATCGAGAATCTTGTGCTCCAAGTCGTCCATATCCGCGGACACGGCTTTGAAAGTTTTACCCGCCGGGTGCACCAATAGCAACACACGCTCGATCAACCTCGGAAAAACCAAATCAAAACCCAACGAGGCTTTCACGGTGAACAATCACAGATTCAGAAATATTTCAGGGGCCACCTTTGAGTAGATCCCATAGAAGTAAGCTAGCCGAGACGGCCTCAAGGTTAGCGCCAATGGTAAGCGATCGGGAACCCAAAAGTGTGGCTGGGCTTGTCGACACCGTAATCACTCCGCCTTCCTAAACAAAGATGCAGTGTGCTATCCGTCGCACAATTTAAATACGTAGTAGCATGGCATAAGTACGGATCGTAAATAAAACCTCAAACTAGTTTGTGGCCCCAAGAAATAAGAATGAATCAAGCTCGCTCGGGGTCCCATATACCTCCCGGATGTGGATAGCGCGATAAATCAAGGAACAGGTATCAAGTACTCGGGGTCTTACGGGACACAAGTGGGCGTTCGGAAACCAAATATTTTCTATCACCCACCGATGCCTTTGCTTATTTCAATTTTAGTTGTTAAACAGAAATTAAAGTGACGATAAGTAAAACTAGAATCATCTCCAACATCAACATGCGGCAATACATCAGCAACTGTGGCATATGACGACACACACATCAGCACTTGAGCGAGCAACTACGACGCGCAAGTCCAACTATCTACCAAACAACAGGTAATAGGGTGTGTCCAAGGCAATATAGGGCTGCACGGTATATCACAGGTACGGAATCTAAAGCATCGCAACACAGGTAGCAATAGACCAACAGGAAGGAGTAAAACACTATAAAAGTAAGATAGGTAGAAAGGGGGAAGATGCTCGCCTGAAAAACATTGTCGAAGGTTCAACCGGAGATCGGGGCGAAGCTCACATCAACTCAACGGCCTTATCCGCGAAGAAGCAAAACACTAGAATAAACACCGGATGCAATATTTAATACAACGGCAGAAGATCGGCATGATGCATGTATGATGGATGCCATGGCAAGGTGCGATGCAATTAGGTCATATTAAGCGGAACCGGGGTCCCGACAATTATTCAGGTGGTTCATGTTATTTAGATACCCCGCATTTTAAATGTTTTTTAGCAAGACAACAGACGGAACCGGTTCGCTACTCATGTTTTAATGAGGCCAATATGAGACTAGATTTGCCCGCATATGGGCCCCATATTTAATTATTAGGTAAATCGGCATAAGGCCCCCAAACCACCTGACAAGATGCATGCAAGATGACAATTAAGTATGCAACAAGTTGTTATGTTATAAAATAGGGTTCGAGGAAAAGGGGTCACACATCAGAGGGGCTCGACGATCTTGGTCCGGGGTTCGGGGTTCGACAGGGTCCAGGGTTCGACGGTTCGGGCTCGGCGGGATCGTTCTCGGAAAGGGGTAGATCTTGGTGCATCCGGGGCCTCCGGGGCATGTTGTCGGTCATGGCGTTCGGGACGGGATACTTGTCGTATCGGAGGTTCTCGGCGGACTCGGTGTCCGGGGTGAAACACTTGGCGTTCCTTGTCTTGTCGGAGGCCTTGTTGCTCTACGGCGAAGAACTTGGCGTCAACGGGGTCCGAGAAGGCGATCTTGACGCGGCACCGGGTTCGGGGTGTCGAGGCTTGGTCTCTAGGGTTCGTGTCGGCGCACTCGGTGTTCCGGGTTGGCGATCCTGGCGTTCCGTGTCGAAGATCTTGTTCGGCCTCTTGTCGTTGGCGTTGTGGTACTTGTTCCGATCCATGGCAATCTTGGGGTTTCTGACGACCGTTGTCGTTGCCGATATCGAGTGGCACCAACGGGGACGATCTTGGCGGTTCACGGCGAGAGGTTCGAGGACGGCGGTCGGCCGGGCGAGGCAAGCACGGGCGAGGCAAGCTGGGCGGCGGCGGGGTCCGACGAGGTTAGCACGGGCCAGACGGGCCTGGCGTATGGCGGCTGGCGAGCTTCTGGCGCGAGCTTCGTCGCCGGCAACGACGGAGCGGCGCTGGCCTTGGCGCTTGAGGCGGCGCAGGCTGGGTGAGGCGGCGGAGGCGTGGTGGTGGCGCTGGCGGGCTTGCGGCAGCGGCAAGCGCAGCGGCAGCGGCGGCGGCATCTTGGCGAAGCGACGGGCGGCGCCAGCGTCGAGCTCGGGCGAGAGGGGCATGAGGCGTGGCCGGCAGTGGAGGCGTGGCGAGCGAAGCGGTGGAGGCAGCGGTGGAGACGGCGGCGAAGCGGGCCGGCGGAGGCGCGAGAAGCGGCAGCGGCCAGGCGGTAACAAGAGCTGTGAGCAGGCGAGGCAGTGGCGGAAAGCTACGGCAGCGGCGGCAGCTGGCCGGCCGGCTCGAGACGGCAGCGGCGCGCTGGGCCTTCGGGGAGGAGGCGGCTGCCGGGCGAGAGAGGTGAGGCGGCAAAGCGGGAGGTTGGGGAGAGAGGAGGAGAAGCGGTTCGGTGGGGTGGGTCCAGCGGTGGGACGGCCGACAGCGTGGGGGGCTGGGGTGGCTTAGCGTGGGGCCCGTGGCGGGAGGCGTGTGGGGGCGTGGGAGGCGTGGGGGCGTGTGGAGGCGCGTGGGGCCGAGGTGGCGTGTGGGCGCGTGGGGCGCGGGTGGGTCAGGCGAGGCGGTGGGAGGAAGGGCGTGGGCAGCAAGGGGCAGACTGGCGGGGAGGGCACAAGGCTGGCGTCATGCGTGTGCTGTGAGGGAGTGGGGAGGGTGCTGGGGACGGTTCCAGGGGCTGACGGTGGTGGGACCCGGTGCCAGGTGTGGGGGTTGGCGGTGGGGATCGGATGTGGGATCGGTGTGCGTGCGTGTGGCTGTGTGGCCAGGGGGTGTTGGGTGGCAGGTTGAGAGTGGGTTGGTGAGGTGGCATCAGCCGATTGGGGGGAAGAGGGGGAGAGGTGAGGTGTCAGGTGGGGATTGGTCCGGGTGAGGTGGCAGGAGGGTGTGGGTAGGTTAGTTGGTGGGTTTAGAAAAAATAAGGGGTGGACCGATTTAAAAACCTGGGGCGGTCGTTCGGGTCGATCTGGCCCGTTCGACTGCTCCGGCCAAAATAAATATAATTTTTATTTGTTTTAAATAACACCATTTGCAAACCGAACGCAACAACAAAAATATTCCGGCGACCCGGGTTTGAATTTGAAAACAAGGTAGGGCGTTTGGAAAACAAATCGGGTTTTGCGAAATACTTTTTGACGAACAACACATGATGATGACGATGCAATGCACAAATTCAACGCGATTTTCTAGTAGTGGTTTTGCGGGATGCCACAATTCGACACCACTAACAAAGGATCTCGCCCTCGAGATCCGCCTCATGGTACCGGAAAGAAGGTCGGCGATCCGCGTCTTCTCGCTTCGTGTAGATCCTCGCGACACCACTAACAAGAGGTCGTTGTCCGTGATCGTCGGGAGAACTCTCCGGATCAAAAAGGTCGAAGGTAGAGGTATCAACAAGTAAGCCACCTTTAGCTCCGATGGATGGAGTAAAACTGCGGGATCCACTGATTCGATGTACAAGAGCGAATGATAAGAGTAGTCGGATGGTGATCAGTCCATCGCGCACCCAAACCATTACCCTGCACACGAATAGGCGGATTATGCAACCAACTCTGAATCGGTCAAGATCTCGACAAGCGAGGTTCGGAAACGGAGTGATGCGGGCTCATCGGATCTGGCGAGATGATGTCGTCGGCGGGAAACACCGGAAAGCACAAACAGAACAAAGAATGGTAACACCGTAGACGAGCGGATTCCTCAAGCAGCATGAACACCGGATGGTAGAACACCGTTATCAAGAAGGAAGCGAAACCCTGAAGGTACGACGGAAACCCAACCACGAGAATTCCCGGACTCGAAGAAAGAGAAGAGAGCGGATTCAAAACACGTCGAGATAAGAGGGATCGTGAGGGTAAGGAGTAAAATCAGACCTAATCGAACTATCCAACTAATTTTTGAAAATAGTTTTGACACTCTACTTGACCGTTAGCTAGGTTATCCTACCGAATTTGGACTTGTGGGTATCGCAACCTTGCTCTGATACCACCCTCGAACCCTCGGACCTATGCAAGTTTTAGCAAAATTCGCCAAAACCCGCAGAAACGATTCAAAGGTGCTCACCAGCACTTCGTGCGGGTGGAAAGCAAAGTAATAACATTACACAACAGTCCTCGATGGGACCCACAGGCAGATATATACAACAATGACTCAAAGAGTCAAGAATACAAATATCGTACAAAGATCCAAATCACCTTGAAAGCGATGAGGCGTCCGACTACGGACAAGATGCAAATGGGGCTAAGAGCCACGAAGAATAACCAATGGCGTCCCTAACCCTGCCAAGGCCGGAAGGGTAACCACGCTATGGCGTCGATCTCAAAACCTTAAACAAAAGGGTGCCGACAAAGGGCAAAGGAAAAGAGGAGTCGATCGAGGCCAAGACACGGCGAGGCTAGAATTGGGTCCTCGCCTACATAGGTATGGTGGTGGCAGCGGCAGCATGCACTAAACAACCTATAGAGACTCGATACAACTGGCGGTTATCAGAGGGGGGTAAGAATGACCTATTCGGATCCAACCTGATACTATCATCAAACAAACCCATCCTGGCGTTTCCCCCTCGAGGCCACATCGAGGAAGTCAACCGAGGAACTCACACAGTTGGCAGTTTTACTCATTCAGTTATTGTTGCAGCAAATACTAGTCAGGTATAGATAATCGTCCTGAGAAAATAAGCAGTGGGCTCTTTTAGTTAAACATTCCGTTGTAGTTGCAGCAATTACTAATCAGATACAGATAGCATGATATAAACCCAAAACCCAGCAGTTGTTGGTACTTTTATTCAGCCAATCCGTTGTAGTTGCAATACTTACTAGTCAGATGCAATTGTCGCAAGCGACAACCAAACAAGCAATTGTGGGCAGTATTAATTAGCCATTCCATTATAGTGAAGCTGATTACTAGTCATTATAAGTCAAATTTATAGCAGTAAACTTTAGTTATGCTTGTCTATGATCGAGATACTGTGCTCCAAGTCGTCCATATCCGCGGACACGGCTTTCAGAAAGTTTTACCCGGCCGGGGTGCACCAATAGCAACACACGCTCGATCAACCTCGGAAAAACCAAATCAAAACCAAACGAGGCTTTCACTCGAACAATCACAGGATTCGAAATATTTCAGGGGCCACCCTTTGAGTAGATCCCGCAACGGTAAGCTAGCTTCGAGGCCTCAAGGTTAGCGCCAATGGTTGTGGCGGGAACCCGAAGTGTGGCTGGGCTTGTCGATCAGCGTAATCACTCCGCCTTCCTAAACAGTAAGGTGTGCTATCGTCGCACAATTTAAATACGTGAAAGTAGCATGGCATAAGTACAGATCGTAAATAAAACCTCAAACTAGTTTGTGGCCCCAAGAAATAAGAATGAATCAAGCTCGCTCGGGGTCCCATATACCTCCGGATGTGGATATAGCGATAAATCAAGGAACAGGTATCAAGTACTCGGGGTCTTACGGGACACAAGTGGGCGTTCGGAAACCAAATATTTTCTATCACCCACCGATGCCTCTGCTTATTTCAATTTTAGTTGTTAAACAGAAATTAAAGTGACGATAAGTAAAACTAGAATCATCTCCAACATCAACATGCGGCAATACATCAGCAACTGTGGCATATGACGACACACATCAGCACTTGAGCAAGCAACTACGACGCGCAAGTCCAACTATCTACCAAACAACAGGTAATAGGGTGTGTCCAAGGCAATATAGGGCTGCACGGTATATCACAGGTACGGAATCTAAAGCATCGCAACACAGGTAGCAATAGACCAACAGGAAGGAGTAAAACACTATAAAAGTAAGATAGGTAGAAAGGGGGAAGATGCTCGCCTGAAAACATTGTTGAAGGGTTCAACCGAAGATCGGGGCGAAGCTCACATCAACTCAACGGCCTTATCCGCGAAGAAGCAAAACACTAGAATAAACACCGGATGCAATATTTAATACAACGGCAGAAGATCGGCATGATGCATGTATGATGGATGCCATGGCAAGGTGCGATGCAATTAGGTCATATTAAGCGGAACCGGGGTCCCGACAATTATTCAGGTGGTTCATGTTATTTAGATACCCCGCATTTTAAATGTTGTTTAGCAAGACAACAGACGGAACCGGTTCGCTACTCATGTTTTAATGAGGCCAATATGAGACTAGATTTGCCCGCATATGGGCCCCATATTTAATTATTAGGTGAATCGGCATAAGGCCCCCAAACCACCTGACAAGATGCATGCAAGATGACAATTAAGTATGCAACAAGTTGTTATGTTATAAAATAGGGTTCGAGGAAAAGGGGTCACACATCAGAGGGGCTCGACGATCTTGGTCCGGGGTTCGGGGTTCGACAGGGTCCAGGGTTCGACGGTTCGGGCTCGGCGGGATCGTTCTCGGAAAGGGGTAGATCTTGGTGCATCCGGGGCCTCCGGGGCATGTTGTCGGTCATGGCGTTCGGGACGGGATACTTGTCGTATCGGAGGTTCTCGGCGGACTCGGTGTCCGGGGTGAAACACTTGGCGTTCCTTGTCTTGTCGGAGGCCTTGTTGCTCTACGGCGAAGAACTTGGCGTCAACGGGGTCCGAGAAGGCGATCTTGACGCGGCACCGGGTTCGGGGTGTCGAGGCTTGGTCTCTGGGGTTCGTGTCGGCGCACTCGGTGTTCCGGGTTGGCGATCCTGGCGTTCCGTGTCGAAGATCTTGTTCGGCCTCTTGTCGTTGGCGTTGTGGTACTTGTTCCGATCCATGGCAATCTTGGGGTTTCTGACGACCATTGTCGTTACCGATCTCGAGTGGCACCAACGGGGTCGATCTTGGCGGTTCACGGCGAGGAGGGTTCCAGGGACGGCGCGGTCGGGCCGGGCCGGGCTCCGGCAGCGAAGACGCGGGCCGGCGAGGCGGGGTCCGACGAGGCTAGCACGGGCCGGAGACGGGCCTCTGGCGCGGCGCTTGGCGGAGCTCGCTGGCTCGTCGCCGGCGACGAGGACGGAATACCGCGCTGGCGCGAGGGCCGGCCGTGGCAGGAGTGAGGCGAGGAGCGTGGTGGTGGCGCCGCGGCTTGCGGGCCGGACGGCGATGGGCGCCGCAGCCTTGGCGGCGGCAAGCGGCGGCGCCTGCGGAGCGAGCTCCGGCGAGAGGCAGCGCGCCGGCGAGGCGTGGCGTGGCGAGAAGCGGTGGAGAGCGGCGAAGGGGTCCGACGAGGCTGAGGCGCGGGCGATCTGGCGGCAGAGCGGGAAGCGGCCAGCGGCGGTGGCTTGCCGGGTGCGAGCAGCGGCAAGCGGAGGCAGTGGCCGAGAAGCTGACAGCAGCTCGAGAGGCAGCGCAGCGTCTTCATGCCGCTTCGAGGTTGGCAAGGCGGCCGGGCGAGGAGAGGTGAGGCAGGCGGGAGGTTGGGGAGAGGAGGAGAAGCAGGGAGGCGGTTCGGTGGGGTGGGTCCCGGTGGGACTGGCCTACCGCGTGGCCGGTGAGGGGTGGCTTGGCGTGGGGCCTGGCGGAGGCGTGTGGGGGCGTGTGAGGCGTGGGCGTGGGCGCGTGGAGGCGCGGGGTGGTGTGGAGGCGCGTGGGAGGCGCGGGTGGGTCCCAGGCGGGCGGTGGGAGGAAGGGGCGTGGGCGCAGGGGCCAGCGGGGAGGCTGCTGTTGGCATGCGTCACGTGTCTTGCGTCTTTGTGAGGGAGTGGGGAGGGTGCTGGGGACGGTTCCAGGGGCTGACGGTGGTGGGACCCGGTGCCAGGTGTGGGGGTTGGCGGTGGGGATCGGATGTGGGGATCGGTGTGCGTGCGTGTGGCTGTGTGGCCAGGGGGTGTTGGGTGGCAGGTTGAGAGTGGGTTGGTGAGGTGGCATCAGCCGATTGGGGGGAAGAGGGGGAGAGGTGAGGTGTCAGGTGGGGATTGGTCCGGGTGAGGTGGTAGGAGGGTGTGGGTAGGTTAGTTGGTGGGTTTAGAAAAAATAAGGGGTGGACCGATTTAAAAACCTGGGGCGGTCGTTCGGGTCGATCTGGCCCGTTCGACTGCTCCGGCCAAAATAAATATAATTTTTATTTGTTTTAAATAACACCATTTGCAAACCGAACGCAACAACAAAAATATTCCGGCGACCCGGGTTTGAATTTGAAAACAAGGTAGGGCGTTTGGAAAACAAATCGGGTTTTGCGAAATACTTTTTGACGAACAACACATGATGATGACGATGCAATGCACAAATTCAACGCGATTTTCTAGTAGTGGTTTTGCGGGATGCCACAACTATGATCTCATCGTCATAGTGGGAGTATGTCTCTAGTGCATTGTATCATGTAGTAGATAGTAGTGGTATATTTATTGATTTGTAAAATCTCTATAAAATATGTATACAAGATTTACTTGCCATTATGATTTTTAGTTTTACGTGATATGATACGGTATCTACCTATAAGACATTCAACAAGATCATCCACTTGGACTGCTCGAGGTGGAAAAGTCGGACCCCGCTCGGGTCGCTCCCGGGCGACCGCGAAGCGGCCACGGGCAAAGCCCGGGCGGCTGGTCCTCTACCCGTTCTTGAGCTCGGCGGACGGAGATCTCCCGGCCGGTGCGTCTCGGCGGGGTGGAAAGGTCCCGCACGGCGGCCAAGGCGGCGCCAGGCGGCCTCACGCCGATGGAGGCGGCGGTCTCGAGCCAGCGGCTGCAGCAGCCGTTCGGCGGCGTGAGGCCGTCACTGCTCACTGCAGTGGTGGTGTGGCGCCCGTGTTGGCGTGGTGGCGGGGTGGTGACGCCGAGCGGCAGAGCGACGCGGCAACGGCGGTTGGACAGTGCACCGCCGGCCCAGATCGGGGCCCTACCGAGCCCATCTGGGCTTGGTTGGGCCCACTGCGCTCGCTGGTCGTTCTCTGGGAGTTGGAGAGGGTGGCTCAGCTGGAGCAGGTTGGTAGCGGCGGCGCAGTCTATCTGTTGCAGCGTGGCGGCGGAGACTTCACGGGCCCGATCCGGGCCCGGCCGGGTCTTTCCAGGCCTGGTGTGTCTCCGCGGCCGCGTCCGGTCGGCAATCGCTTACAGCGATGGAGGGTAGTCCCCCCGGTGACCGTGTCGCTGCCGCACTCCGGTGTCCTACCTGGCTACCTATTCCTCCTCGCAGGTCACACAACGCGCCATGGTACACGGAAGCGAGCTCGTGGATGCCGGGGCGGTGGCCCCGGAAGTTGGACTGCACGGCTGTCTTGGAGGCGGGACGCCGTGGCGGTGGTTATGGCGGGTCTCTTTGGTCCATGAGGATGGCTTGGAGCGGGCATCGGGGATTCCTGGTGGTGACAGCGCCCAGATCGCGTGCTAGAAGCTCAGCTCGGGGATCGGTGGCCCGAGGAACCAAATGCGGCGAGAGTTTTTCCGGGCGAAATCCCTGCGCTTCGGCGCCGTCGACGGCGGTGCCTGTGGGTATCGTGACCCTCCTGAGGGCGTCGTCGTGGCTACCCTTGCCGTATTGGAGCTCCGGGTGAAAACCCTAGACCCTTGTGGTCTCGGCGGCGGCGGCGCTTTTTGCGTCGTTACCTTCTTGGAGGCGGTGTCGTGGAGCTCCGGGTTCTTTAGTCTCGAAGTCTTCGGTGGCAAGCTAGTTGCTTTTTAGGCTTAGTTGTTTTATCTTTGGTCTGCTTGTTGAGGATTTTCTCATCACTTTGTATCAGTTTGGCCGTGTGGCTTTATTTATAAAGCGGGGCGAAAGCCTATTTCGAGATCTACCTATAATACTCTAACCACCTCTCTCTTCATTAATTGTGATGCAACATCAGATTTTTGCCAAGTTGGCATAAATAATACACCTTATGCTACTAGCGCTAGGACAAACCTCACGGAACTGCTGGAGTAGTACGGGAGCCAAACTATTGATGCTATTGGGATAGAAGGTTCAGGGTAGATACTATGGGCCAAGAGAATAGCTGGATTTGTTTGGCTGAATACCCAGGACATTATCTCACGAAGCATTTCAGGAACTTAATCAAATTCAGTTTGTGTCATCTGGTTTAGTCCGTACTGAAAATACCCAGGACAGATGGAGCTATTCTTTGAAACAGTTTTACACAAGGTAGTTTTATAGATCCTGCTTGTCTATTTATCCGGAAGTCGAAGCTTTGGCCAAAACTGAAAATGTTTGCATAGTTGTTAATATCTGTCAGATTAATCACTTGAAACATGTTAAGAGAGAAGACATTTTAGTACTATATTTGAAATGACCTCAGTTATCCTCTGAAATTCTGGTGTAGACGAAACAGTGGACACATGAGGCTTAACTGCGATCCAAACCAGCTGAACCCATCACGTAGCATAATGCTACATCCATGCTAGTAGTGATCAATTAATTAGCGAAGGGCATCTGGAGCAGCAGAGCATAAATCACATGATTGTCTCAACACAAATAAACCAATCACCGCCTAAATAATCAGAAGGAGAAACCCGTCCAGAGCAACATTGCATCCACGGTAAACACGACCTTAAAATCCATCCGCCAAGAGAATACCTGATCAACAAACTTCAATCAATGTCAACTTGTATAATTTCACATAATCCATAACTCCAACATGATACTCAAAACCACGGAGAGGACAAATACAATGCAAAGAGTACTAAACTTTAGCAAGAACACCTCATAATAAATTTATTGGAAACATACAAAATCTTTGCACCCTCAAAGAACTAAACAAGTTTAAAATTGGCAATATTATTTCGGATATGGGGCATAAGTACTCAAGAAATACAGAAAAGTGAACGAAAAAAGTTTAGATATACTCCATCCATTCTAAATTATAACATGTTTTAGTTATTTTTTAGAAGAGTAAAATACGTGGTTAGTCCACGAACTTGTTGATGAAGTTCACTTTGGTTACTGTACTTCGAAAATGACAAATTACAGTCATGGAATACGCACACTGGTTCATTTACTATCATTGGGACTGATGATGTGGTGTATTCGATGACGTGGCTTTGCTTTGACCGGTCTTGAACGGTACACTTTTTTGCAAAAAATCCCTCTTAATACTCCTTTTCCTATGAGGCTGAGACCATGGTCCAAGTGGTTAGCCTGAGACATCTTCTCCTGTCTTCTCCAACACTCCATCCCAAACCTCCAGCTCTTGAGTGGAGGACTGGGGAGTGGGAAAAATCGCGGGGGCAAGGGAGGTGGCGGCCATGGGTGTAGGAGTTGCAGCCTGGGTCGGCAGTAGGGAACCTCGCAGTGCGGGAAATCTAGTGAAAACTCCTCCTTGATCTGTTCTCCAAGCTCGACCGTCACATGGCTCGTGTCATCCCGAGCATCGCCGACTATGGTGTCCGCTCGGATCCCTACATCGTGTACCTATATAGTTCATCATGGGTCGCCTTCACAGAAAACAACACCCTCATTGGAGAGGCTGCCATGAACCATGCCGCCATCAGCCGCGGGACTTCAAGCGCCTCATTGGAATCCATTGGAATCAGGCAAGTAATTTAGTTCCTACTTAATTATTACTCCCTCTGTCCTTTTTTTTTTTTACTTTGCACAATTGACCGAGACTGGCTGGATTCTTTGATTCGTATAGGAATAAGAACAAGATGGTGAAAGAGAGGTAGCCAGTGTTGTACAAGTTCGCCGAATAGTTTGGGATATGTGGCATCTAGGTGGAGACTAAGGAAGGCGTCATGATGATTTTCCTTCCCGAACGTGTGACGTCCACCCCGGGAGTGGTTGTTCCTTGCCCGATCTGGGCGTCGACGCCTGCTGACTCGCACAGCTGCCGCTGCCATTTGCGATTGGGGGAAATCCGGGCTTTGGTTTTGGGGATCAATGTTGTCAAGACAAGCATGGAGCTCTGCCCTCACATGCATCATGCTCCGTGAGGTGGCGGCGGTTGACAGGAGCACCAGGGTCATGGTCCGGCATGGGGAATTAGGTGGGCTAGAGGAGGAAGAAAACAAAGAGGGAAACTTGGGGGGCTTTTTGCAAAAACAAATGCATTACTATAACGCTGGTGGACTGGCAGATGGGTCTACGGTGTGCCACGTCAGCTAATACAGTATTATGTTGTACTCAGCCCTAGTGACCGTAGATGAACGAGTGTGTGTATTCCATGACCATAACTTGGTATTTTCGAAGTATGGTGACCAAAGTGAATCTCGTCGACAAGTTCGTGGACCAATCATGTATTTTACTCTTTTTAGAACACGTATATCAAACCTTTTAGTGTGTAGGTTTGAAGAAAAAATAGTGGACCTACACATCAAAAGTCTTCTAGATACCGTGTATTTTAAAAAAAAAGGCCGAAAATCTTATATTTTGAAACACAAAGAGTATCAATTTTTTCCAAGAAATCCAAAGAACTGGTCTGTCGGGTCCTGTACGCTCGGTTCTCGGTTCTCCACGGCCGTATCAGGGTTCACCTTGGCGACTATTGCACGTCATGGCATCGCTAGTCGCCGAACGCGGCGGCTTGCTCCTCGCCCCTATATCTCCTCGCGTCTTCCCTCGAGATTGAGTTACACGGGCCGACAGACAAACTCAAGATGGGGAGGAGAGGAGGTGGCTGATGGGGCAGAACAGGGCAGGGGCGGTGCACCGCCGGGAAGAAGTAGATGGGTGCGGTGCAGGGGAGATGGAAGAGGATATGTCATTTTTTTACCGGTACAATGGCCTTTTTTTGTAATACTCCATCTGTTTCATAAAATTTGATTTAAATTTGTCTAAATTCGTATGTATACTAACTAAGACAAATATGATGGAATGGTGGGAGAGTATATGAGATCCGGCTTAAGGGTAAAACTATAATTTGGAGTAGTAAAGATTTGTAACGCACTTAGGATTGGAACACATTATGTCAAACCATATTTCCGTTACAAAATACTCCCTCTGTTTAGAAATATAAGATGTTTTAGGTTAGTGAAGCTAATGTATTTAGACATTTTTTAGCGCATAGGTTTAAATAAATCTACACACTAAAAAATGTCTAGATACATTTAGTTCACAAACCTAAAACATCTTATATTTTTAAAGAGTATGTTGCCGTTATTATGAAATTACCACGCAGCCCTCTAACATTATATTATAGAAATATAGCATCTGAATACCGTGCTCGATAGTGGATACTATGAATTTCGGACTCTGTAACCTTGCACTACTCCCCTTTGCCGGTTTTTGCCCTCAGAAATCAAAAGACCCCTATCACCTCTCTCTCCGGCGGTTCCGGCCGAGCACCTCCGCTTCCCCTCACCAAAATTCTGACCAGATTCCTCTCCACCATCCCGTCTCCCGTGCCTTGCAGCCGACGCCTCAACTTTTATCCCTTCCGCCTCCCACGCGCGACGCCGCCACCGCCGTTGCCGATCCTTCCTCGTCGCGTTCCCGCAATCTTTTGGCCGTTGGGGGTTTTGAGGTATGACCCTATTTCCATCGAGCCTCGGTTAGTTTAAATCCCACCCACCGATCTATTTCTGGGCACAAACACGGACTGCCGGGGAGGCGCCCTAGATCCGCCCGCGCATTTGGAGCTGCGGACCCGTGCTTACTGCTGAGATCTTGTTTAGATGCCTACGATTTTCATCGGGAAATTTTGCCTGTAAATGCCTGAGGCTGTTTAATTTTGCTGCGCTGTAGGAAAATTTGTCTGTATATTCCAATTCTCTTCTTCTAATAGAAAAGGCAGTGCTCCTGCTAGTTGCTCCAAAAAAACAAATTGTCTGTATATTCTTAGCTGATGGAAAGCCATCATGTAGACCCCTCCTGTCTTGTCTTTCTGCATAGGATTTATGGATGGAAGTTCCTAAATTTCTTCTGTGGAGTTTTATCATCACAGATGTCCTGAAAAAACTGGGATGCCATCTTGAACTGTTTTTGGACGATGACATGCATTCCTCTGTGTATTTTGTAGAACTGGGTGAACGTTAGCGAGAATTTTTGATTCCTCATCAATCTTCCCAGGACTGGGTTGTACTCGTTGCCCATCATGCAGGTCAGTAATCCCTGATTATTTCTCTATGCGTTGCTTATTCGTGTAACATATCAGCTTACTCTCTCTGTAATATATTTCCTGCTCTATTATTTCTATTGCATATGGTTGGTTTATTCTTGTCTGCTAACTGAACTGATATAGTGCTTAACATGAACTAAAAACATGTGCTACATGTTCTTAATATCGGAGCATTTGTTGTTGGATTTACCTTTTTGTTTTGGTATTGGTGGTTAGCTTCGATTAGTTACTTTAGAGGCTCTGTCCTGCTGTTGTATAATTTGAATTGCACCATTACGCTGGGTCATCTTTTCAATCTGCTTATTTTGAGGAAGTACTGTGAATATCATTATCACTAGATCTCCATGTGTTCTCTTGTCTTCTTTAAGCTTGCTACAGCTTAAAGCACTTTTATATTTTGACTTGAATGATTTTGAGTTCTGACACGATTCATTATTTTAAAGGCTAGCGACAGGTTCAACATAAATTCTCAGCTTGAGCATCTTCAAGCCAAATATGTGGGAACAGGGCATGCTGATCTGACCAGATTGTAAGTATCTCATTTTTTGCATTAAAAATGAAATAGCGCACTAGCTGTTGAGACTTTCTTTTAGTTGGCATGGGATGGTATGGTATTAATCATTCACATTTTCTTGTATTACAGTGAATGGGCCGTGAATATCCAAAGAGACAGCTATGCATCTTATGTTGGACACTATCCAATGTTGTCATATTTTGCCATTGCTGAGAATGAATCAATTGGAAGGGAGCGGTATGAATTTATGCAGGTATGTTAATGGGATTAATTTTAGCTGGTCTACTCAATTTTAGCTGGAAATTGTGTATAACTCAAAAGATGTATAAACATTGCCATAAATTAACTAGTATTGCACTATTGCTATTAAATTACGTTACTTGCTTGCATTAGCCTTTCACCAGCGAGATGCTAGTCTTGCTTTGGTTACTTAGATAGTTTAATTGTGATGGAGCCTTTCTTTGCCTCATAATTTACCCTTTTTTTTTCATGTTCCCGCACCATGTAAGTGTGCCTATATTTTATCACATTGCAAGCTCATTAAATACCACCCCGGTTCTGCAAACTGTAGAAAGAGAGGGTTTCTAAATTTTATAGAATATTTCAGTGATGTGGCAATTTGAGATACTCCCTGTTTACAAATAGATGTGAGATACACATTATGAGAACACAAGTTCTGTCACCATGCCTACAAATAGATGTTGTTTCTGAATGGTCAAAATGCCACAATGCTATTGATAGTATAAGGCTGATCATTATGGCACCCCGCTATTCATCATAAACCCAGTAGTACAGCCTTGATCCTATTGATTATGGCCTGCAGACCATTATTGTCCTCTAGTATTGATCTAAAATCCAGTAGTCCGGCTCCCACACTACTGATTATTAATGGGTCCTACTATTGGTCTCAATACCTGGCCAACATGGTACTGATTTGTTTGCATATTAGTCAAGCATGCATGCGCCTCCGATGCTGGCACGGTTGGGGTCATAATTTTTAAGGCTGAGCGCTGAAGCACCCAACTACTGACCTCAAGCCCAGTAGTGGTGAATTTATGCTACTTTGTAATGGGTTAGCCATCTAGGTCTAGCGCTTTTGGGATAATATTTTATAAGGCGGATCATTTCAGCACCCCACTATTGATCTCTGGCCCAGTACTGCGGCCTCTGCCACTGATTTGAGCATCTAGGACTCAGTCGTGGTGGATCTAAGCTATTCAGTCATTTTTCAGCCGATGCGCCTAGTCTAATGACCACGAGGACTCTAGGTTAGTTCTAGCAAGCAAAAGGATGCATAACTACCACAGAATATATTAAGCTGTATGTAAGAACTTTTTTTGACCATGTTGTACAACACAATGATACCATTCGGCAAAAAACAGAAAATATTCGAAGAGCTTCAGAATAGTGGCAAAGTAAAGTGGGTTAATGAACTAATGGGACCACAGACAAAGATAAGCTCAAAGTAGTGAAGTGTAGGTAGAGAGTTCTTAATTGTGTGATCTGTATATAGCAAAAAGATGGCTAACTGCCATGCCATGTATTAAGCTGTATTTCAGAAAATTTAAGCACTTTATTTGATCATGCTGTATAAAACAATGATTCCATTCAAAAAAAATATTCGCGTGATAAAAACAGTGTAGCATCACGAGAAACACGAGATCGTTTTCATAGTATACATATTTTTGTTGCTTGATTAAAAACATAGTTTTCAACAATCCTAGCCATAGACATATCCCCTCTGTTCCAAAATATAAGACAAAGACAAGCTCAAAGTAGTGAAGTGTGGGCGGAGAGTTCTTAAGCGTGTGATCTGTAAAGAGCAAAAAGATGGCTAACTACCATGCCATGTATTTGTTAGCTAAATCCAGTGCAGCTTGTCAGCTTGGTAGTGTTAAGTTAGTCTGAAAATAAATTCAGTTAGTGTGTGCCTGTACATGCTAGCGTGATAGTAGCCGTTAGTTTCAGTTTGGACTTAGTCTAGATGCTGCTTTGGATGCGTGGGGATGGACACGACTAGTTCATGCAGCTATCTTATAGGGGTGATGGATCTGAGCGGTAGTGGGATGGCACTATCCAGTCAGCTCGGTTACTGATCCTAGTTTTCAGGTTTAGCAGTTGTAAGCAGAGAATAAATAGAAGAGGAGAAACAGAAAACGTTGCCAGTTGAAACGCAACACCAAAACACCTGTGTCAATCGTGTGTGCATCTCTCTCTGTTCTTGCCTAGATCCGTTTGCAGGACTTCAATTGGTATCAGAGCCAACTGGGCATAGCAATGGTGAACACACCACGCGCTCCTCGCAAAGACACACCACCTCCACCACCAGCGGAATCGGTAACCCTCCTCGGCGGCCAATGACGGCCGCTAAGCCGGGTGAGGCGAGCAGCCTGGCGGCAGATCGTGGTACTGGTGGTGCGGGAGGCGGTGGGCGGGCGGCGACACCGATCTCGTTCCCGATGCTCAAGCGGGAAATCGTCAACTGGCGATGGTCATGGAGGTGAACCTCGGTGCGTTGCTCTGACGCCATCGATCTCGGCGACGTTACGGCGCGAGACAAGCGGCGCTTCGCAGGCTTCTGCGCTTCACGGAGATGCACCGCATGCTCATCGGCAAAGCGCCAAAGCGTATGAGAGGCCATCCGCGTTCGACGCGAGGCACCGATCGCGCGCGACACTCGCGTCTTGGCTGCGAACCGAGTTCGAGTCGATCGCGTTCAAGCCCGGCGGATCGAGGACTTGGCATCGCATCTCGAACTGGCATCGAGGCTGCGCTCACCGGCGATCGGTCACGGCACGAGATAGTTGTAAGAAAATTCTTGTCGATTGTACTGGCTGATTTGTGCAGATTGCTTTTCCATGGAGACCATGATGGATCCCTTTCCTCGCGTCGAGGAACGCTCGGCTGAATCGGGCCAGCGGGTTCGGCAACCAGTTGCTCAGCGGAGAAGCGGTGGGAGGCGGAAGCGAGCCGCAATGGCGGCGAAACTCTGGCGATGTGGCGCCAAGAAAGGTGCCAGGCCAAGAAAGGTACGCGGCCGTGGCCGGGCCAGATCGAAAAGTGCCGCTACTGCGGCAAGAAAGGGCACTGGGCCCGTGAGTGCATGAAGAAGCAGCATGACGAGGCGGCGGCTGCCGCCCACCTCACACAGAAGGAGGACGAGCCAGGCCTACACATGCCAACCATCGTCGAGCTCCAGGTTGCCACGGCGACCACCGATCCTTCTTCCCCAGCGCCACCAAGCCCTGCCACACTGCTCACTGGCGAGCAGGTGTTCCTGAACGAGGAGCGCGCCCGCGTCAAGTTCAGAAGATCGGCGGACGACACGGATGCTGCCTGGTACCTCGACACCGGGGCATCCAACCACATGACAGGCTTTGCTCAGCTGGACCGGACCATCTCAGGCAAGGTGCGTTACGGCTCCGTCGTCGACATCCACGGGCGCGGAACTGTCCTGTTCGCCATCGACAGCGAGCGACACCGGCAACTCGTGGACGTGTACTGGATCCCCAGGCTCAAGTCAAACATTGTCAGCATCGGGCAACTCGACGAGAGCGGTTTCCCGACGCACGTCGAGGGTGGCTTCATGACCGTCCACGACAACAACAAGGTCCTCGTCGCCAAGGTGCCGCGTTTGAGGAACCGGCTGTACATCGTCCACCTCAGGGTCGTGCGGCGGTGTGCTTGGCGACACGCCGACGAAGCTCGCATCGCACTCACGCCGCCCGCTGAGCTTTGACAGCTTGGAGAAGATGTCCAGGAACGGCATGGTTCGGGGCATGCCAACCATCCGCCACGCCGTCGAACAAGCGTGAGGCTGCATTGCGAAGCACCGTCGAGCCTCGCCTTCTTCAGTAATGAAATCTGAGCCGGAGCCGGAATTGGTCCATGCCGACCTCTGGCCCGATCACGCCGGCGGCGATTGGCGGCAAGCGCTACTTCTGGCGATGGTCGATGATCACGGCGGTATATGTGTGACATCGAAGGCGAAGGATGAGGCTGCTGCGACAATTGCCGCTTGTGCCGAGGCGGAGAAGGAAGCGGCATTGCCGCGTGCCAGACCGATGGCGAATTCACCACGACAGAGTTCGCGGACTGGTGCTCTGCCCAAGGCATCACGCGTCATCTCACCGCCCCTTACTTGCCTCAGCAGAACGGCGTGGTAGAGAGGCGGAACCAGACCATCGTCGGCGCCACCAGATGCATGCTCAAGGCCATGAATGTCCCAGCGGAGTTCTGGGGCGAGGCAGCCACGGCGGCGGTCTTCATCCTCAATAGGTCCATGACCAAAAGCTTGGAGGGGAAGACGACGTACAAGGGCTGGCACGGGAGCAAGCCTGCTGTCCACTACCTTCGAGTATTCGGCTGCAGGGCGTACGCCAAGGAGACAAGGCCTGGTCTGAAGAAACTCGACGACCGATCTCACCCGATGGTGATGCTCGGGTACGAGCCTGGCAGCAAGGCTTACCGCCTCTTCGACCCGGTGAAGAAGAAGCTCCAGGTCTCTCGCGACGTCATCTTCGATGAAGGAGCAGCCTGGAATTGGGAACGCGCCCGGCCTTTCGTCCCAGCGGTGAGAGCTGGACAATGTCGACGCCGACAGTTGAATTCGAAGAGTTCTCGAATACGCTTCACTGGCGTTGACGAGTCGATCCTGGCGAGCCTCACCTGGGCCATCGTCGTTGGGCCAGCCCACTTCATCAACACCTGGGCAGCCCACCCGCTTCGTCTCGCCACCTGCAGAAGGAGCAGAAACCTCCTCCGCTACATCGCCGGCACGATCAACCACGGCTGCACCTATGTCACTGCAACCGACGGTGCGAGCCTGGTGGGATTCGGTGACACGGACATGGCTGGTGACATCGACGACAGGAAGAGCACTTCTGGCACTCTGTTCTTCTTCGGCAATTCACCAATTTCTTGGCAATGCCAGAAGCAGAGGGTGGTCTCCCTGTCTTCATGCCAGTCAGAGTACATGGCTGCAGCTACTGCTGCCTGCCAGGGTGTCTGGCTCGGGCGTTTACTTGGCGATCTTCTGGGTTGTGATCCTCTCGTCGCCAAGCTGTTCGTGGACAACAAGTCCGCGATTCAACTCTGCAAGAACCCGGTGTTCCATGACAGAAGCAAACACATCGAGGTGCGCTATCACTTCATCAGAGGCTGTGTGAAGATGGGAGTGTTTCTGTCGAGTACATTGGGACTGAAGATCAACTCGCTGACATTTTCACCAAAGCACTTGGGCGTGTTCGGTTCCAGATGCTCCACGAGAAGATCAAGGTAACCAAGATCAACTGAGTAAGCTGCATCTGGTTTAGGGGGAGATTGTTAGCTAAATCCAGTGCAGCTTGTCAGCTTGGTAGTGTTAAGTTAGTCTGAAAATAAATTCAGTTAGTGTGTGCCTGTACATGCTAGCCTGACTGTAGCCGTTAGTTTCAGTTTGGACTTAGTCTAGATGCTGCTTTGGATGCGTGGGGATGGACACAACTAGTTCATGCAGCTATCTTGTAGGGGTGATGGATCTGAGCGGTAGTGGGATGGCACTACCCAGTCAGCTCGGTTACCGATCCTAGTTTTCAGGTTTAGCAGTTGTAAGCAGAGAATAAATAGAAGAGGAGAAACAGAAAACGTTGCCAGTTGAACGCAACACCAAAACACCTGTGTCAATCGTGTGTGCATCTCTCTCTGTTCTTGCCTAGATCCGTTTGCAGGACTTCAGTATTTAAGCCGTATTTCAAAAAAGTTTATGCAATTTATTTGACCATGCTTTATAAAACAATGATTCCATTCAGAAAAAATATTCCCTTGATAAAAGAAGTGTAGTATCACGAGAAACACAAGATCATTTTCATAGTATACATATTTTTGTTGCTTGATTAAAAACATAGTTTTCAACAATCCTAGCCATAGACATACTCCCTCCGTTCCAAAATATAAGACAAAGACAAGCTCAAAGTAGTGAAGTGTGGGCGAAGAGTTCTTAATCGTGTGAACTGTAAAGAGCAAAAAGATGGTTAACTACCATGCCATGTATTTAAGCCGTATTTCAAAAAAGTTTATGCACTTTATTTGACCATGCCGTATAAAACAATGATTCCATTCAGAAAAAATATTATCATGATAAAAGAAGTGTAGTATCATGAGAAACACGGGATCATTTTCATAGTATACGTATTTTTGTTGCTTGATTATGAACATAGTTTTCAACAATCTTAGCCATAGACATACTCCCTCCGTTCCAAAATATAAGATGTATTAGCCTTTTCTTGAAACACATGTATCTAGACGCCTTTTAGTGTGTTGGTTCACTCATTTTGCTTCGAACCTACACACTAAAAGGTGTCTAGATACATGGGTTTAAGAAAAAGCTAAAACATCTTATATTTTGAAACAGACGGAGTAGATCTTAACAAACCCCCAATGCATGACGCACAGCGTGACCATACTAACGTACTTAACCAACACGGTTGATTTCACCTTCCGGTGAATTAGCATCTGACACCTTAGGGAAGAGCAAGATAATCTCTATCTCCTTGCCCTTGGTAGAACTGAAGTCTCAGTAGTCTGTCACCGCCTTTGTCAAACACTCGGCACACTCGGCCTCATTGTGATTGGTGAAGCCAACTTCCAAGGCTTCAAACTTCTCTATCTCCTTCGTGATGACGGCCTTATCAGCCTATGCGGCACCGTCGTCGTGGACCGTTACGAGAGTCCTCGATGGAGCAGTGTTGTGGCATAGGTTTGTCTTGTACTCTTCCACAGTTGAATTCTTGCGTGCATATGCTTATATCCCTACATCAAAGATGAGGTCACCTCGGGCGTGTTTGGTAGGCAAAATCTCCGTTTCCTGCACCCAACACACAGAATAAGCCCGTTTGCTACGCTAGGCGGGGTTCGTTTCTTGCATAGCACGAGTTTTAAAGCAGGGCAAAACTTGGCCCGCTAGGAACGCCCAAGGGTGTGTTTGGTTCGTCGGGCTCAAATTCCTGGTTTTGGGACTTGGCCCGCTAGAGAATAGCGTTTTGTTTGCCTTCCTGCATTTTTGTTTCGTGCAGTTTGGCCTAGTTGTTTGATTGCACGCATTTGTGCTTTAATTCCTGGTTGATGCAATTTGCAGGTGTTTGGTGCTTTGGTTTGCACCTGATCACATGGGTTATGGTCACCCATTTCAAATTGGGTGATCTTACCACTACATTTGACATGAACACACACCTTACACACATCAGGCATAGCACACAGATCACACACAAGATGACATAACTGGTTACTACTTAGCAGGTTAAGGACACCCGCAAGCCAGAATCAGCAGTTTTAGGGTGACTTCTTTTGGGATTATGGAGCTGCTTCTAGGTGGCAAACAGAAGAATCCCAAAAGAAGTCTTCGGCTTAACACCTGCTTATTTCCACCGAGAAGCGATCTCGCGGTGTATTTCGAGAAACTGCCTGACCCTAGATTCTCGAGCTTCTAGCCGAGACAGCCGAAACGGTATGCGGATCCACCCCTCGCGTTCATTTACATTTTACGGCAGAATGCCACTCCACCAGAGAGACACCAAATATGCAAAAGAAAAAAAGAAAAGTCCCATACCCGTCCCCTACCCCCCGCCCTTGGCCGCTCGCACCCTTCCCGCCCGTCCCCTCCCGCATCGAGCCCGATAGGGTTCGACCCGCCGCCACAGCAGCACCATCGCCCGTCCCGCCGGTGTCGGCCCCGCCCCTGGCCGCTCGCAGCCGCGCCCGCCCTCCACCCGTAGCACGGACCCACCCGCTGCCGCTCGCGAATTTCTTTGATCTGCCGCTGCCACTGCACCACCGCCCGTCCCGCGGCGCCGCCCCTGCCCCTGGCCGCCCCCGCCCCTGGACGCTCGCAGCCGCGCCTGCCCTCCACCGGCAGCACGGACCCTCCCCGCTGCTGCTTGCAAATTTGCCGCCGCCGATTGATAGCTCGACAGCTCGATGGTGACCCCGCTGCCCACCATGGACTGCTTCCAGTTTTCCCCACAGTTCTTGCTAGCCTGTAAAAATCTTGGTCCAATTGTTCCTGCTAGTCTGTAGATGTTAATGGTGTGCTATTGGTAATTTTATTTGCAGTTTTGGATATACCAATAGTTCTTGGATAAATGTTGCATTGCTGAAATCTTAATTTCTGTCCAGAATGTTAAGGATTTATCACATACATGTCCATGTACTGAGAGCACTATTTTTCATTCATTTGTAGTTCCATTTTACCTAAAACTAGCATATCGTATGTATCATCACTTAACTACGAGACATATCTAATTTTTATGGTATTACAGACATTTTACAACTCAACAGATCAAATAAGCCAAATTTCCATAAGCCCAAAAGAAGTCTCTAGTAGCTTCTTCCCACCATAGTTTCTCCACAGTTTTCCATAAGCTAGCTTATGCATAAGCAGGAGCCCAAAAGAAGTCGCCCTTACTAACATCCCTGATCAAAAGCACCATCAACAGAACCACCGGGGGTTTAACCCCTAATCATAAGCCATCACATCAGTTCACCATCACAAGATCAGCAACACTAACTAAAACTACATACTTAGCTAACTTAACATAGCAGATCACCAGGCCGTCGTCTAGCCATTGTCAGGGCAGGTGGCAGGTGTACTACCTGGTGTTGGAGGATCTGGCTTTGTAGATTGTCATCTGCACGACGAATGCCTTGAGCTTGAACTCCAGAACATCGTCGCACTGGAGGTCGTACTTGTATAGCCAGTTCTTCCTCAGCGTCACCTGGCCATCGAACCAACCCATTCGTCGCACTAGCGGCAAGCTGACAACAACAGCCTATCTAACAGAAGATGGGGGAGGGAGCCTAATAGGGTTCAGTCTTAAAGCCTAATAGGGTTGATAGTTGGTACATTCTGTGATATAGATATTGGGAACCAAGCTAGCTATCTGATACAATGATTTATCTTCCCCATTCTCTTGTTCTCATAAAAAATGAAGGAAAAAGTTAAATCTGTACCCAGAATTTCTGTGTGAGCCCCTACGCTTATGTTGGAACTGCAATTGGTCTGTTTTATCAGATTCATTTTGTTGCCATCTAATATAGGATGTTTGAAGTTTTCAAGTATCTGAGGTAGTCCCCTTTTCATAGCGTTGTTTGGCCATACTACACTGGTCTGCATTTGCATGTTTGTCCAATTATTTCTGACACACAGTTATATCGACGAGGTATTTACAATATATAAATGATTGAACCGTTGTTTGTGGTGTTGCAGAAAATGCTTCTTCCCTGTGGCCTCCCTCCGGAGAGAGACGAAGACTGAAGCGTTGGCGAGTACTGTAGTGCTACAACCGGCAGGCAACTGCGTGTGATTGTGTTTGAACATCACATCCTGGACATTGTTCAATCGATCGAATCTAAATGAACCAGCACACATGTCGTGATTGGCAGTGCTTTTAAGTTGCTATATGCTTGAGTTGATGATGCTCGGTGGCACGTCGCAGTTGAGCATGAGTACCTCCCAGGAGAGGTGAGTTCACTGCTCGGACACATGTTTGCCCAAAAAAAAAATAGCTATACACCCCATGTAGGAGTGCACTGTGACACGTTGGGATGTCAGGCTTATATCCGGTAAATTTCCATGGAACTTGACATGAAACATGCCCTAGTTTGCGTTCGAGGAAACCGGAGTGCTGAGAGAGCCCGTGGGTCACAGTTTTTAGCTGATGTGTTTGCAACACTGCAACAGCTTTCCGAGCTTGCCGCTCGCCGAAGATGAGAGCCCCAACCCAGCTTATAAACCGCTTCTACCCGTTGCTTGCTAGCGATGTGGTACTAAATAAAACAAACGTGGTACGGTGGAGTTACCCGAACTGAAGCCCAACAGGCCGTCCACCCCGGCCTGCTCTGGCCCAACAACAAGCGGCAGCCCGCTAAGGAGGAACTCGGTACCCTAGTTGCAAGGACACACGCGCAACTTTTTTTCCACGTACTAAAAAAGAAAGTTGCAAGAACACACGCGCTGGTCCGTTCACCCGCCAGAACACGTACGATCATCTGTTCACCTTTTTCCTCCCTGGGCAAATCTGGATCTGGCACTGGATGACTGGAGTACTAATTATCTACCGGCCAACCAAATTAGGTAATCTTATTTGAAACGAAAGACAATCCAGTCAGGGCCTCAAGAAGCGCAGGATGA
Organism: Avena longiglumis; assembly: GCA_030063025.1. Classification (NCBI taxonomy): domain Eukaryota; kingdom Viridiplantae; phylum Streptophyta; class Magnoliopsida; order Poales; family Poaceae; genus Avena; species Avena longiglumis. The sequence goes on from CP125973.1 coordinate 538,290,205, forward strand.
AACCATTTATATGACAAGCCAATGCTTATGTTTGCTCAAGGGCACAGAAGGATCCACGCGTTGTCAAAAAGGGGATCTCCGAGATGAAATCTTATTTATTCAGTCTATGTTATACCTTGAATTAATCAAAGCAAGCAGATAAACCAACCTATTCGGCAGAACAACAAATGTGGTGGCAGCGACATTCACAATTCTAAGAATTCTCAATCAGAAAGTACAGAATATCTGTCTGTGTTTAATTTTTGTGCCAACAGTAAGAAACCGTTCTTCGGTGATGTCGATCGCTGGGTAATTACGAGAAAATTAATTGAGCAAACTACATGCTACTATGTGTTAATATTATGTGAAAATTCCGTACTACGCCTTCATTGACACAAAGGCAAAATGCACCAAGTCTAAACAATCTCTTCCAAGAAAGAAATGCTACGGGTGCACAAGAAACACAAAGAGAGAAATGCTTTGCTGAGCCAAATGGTTTGTGTCTCCTTTCGTTGACAGGATGAGGGTTATCCTTGGAGACCAGTAGATGTGTACAGGAATTTTCGGCTTTGTTTGGTTATCCAATATCAATATGACATGAGAGCTTCAAACTGCTCGCTGGAGATGCAAGCCACATCAGATGCTACGGTGCATGTGGCTAGTGCGTGTTAACTCCCGCCAATTCACGGGATCCGCCCGTGAGCAAGTCAGACCTGACCTTGCTTGGTTGGTGCAACGTGAAACCAGATTGCAAAATAGACAGAAGGTATTCTGTACAAGTGAAACTCATTCAGAGATATAGAGAAGTGGTGCACTGTCCAATTTACATTACTATTGAGATTATAGCAAAGCGGAACTAATTGGCCAGATCAGATCTTCCGTCACGTTTAGAAAACTGGTTCTTTGATTATGTTCGGTTCTTCTCCAATGTCTAGGTCAGCTGGCCATTCTGTATTTTTCTCAACACAGTGATATTTAAAACACTATCATCTTCATAAATGGCCGGCATCTTCCTTAGATTGACCATGCTTTCAATTACCACCATCCTGTCCCGTCCTTTCCCATTTTCGCTCATAAAATATAAAATATATGTTGTCCCTATGTCCATATCCATGACACTCTATTAGAGCTAGCACATTCAACACAGTTATGTCATATCTGCAAAGTGTCCTCTCCAGATTATCTTCCCCACGAAAGTGAAACCTGATCCCCCAAATGTCATCATCTAGGCTACAAAAGATTACAAATGAAACACATTCATTACCTACTTTGGACAGGGTGACAGCCATATCAATGGCACAAAATTAAATGACTAACAGCTGTATCAACACATTCAGCACTATGAAAACGTTGTTCAGATCATGGACATTAAAAAAATTCATGTTCATAGTCACCAACACCTGCATCATAAGTAGATAGAGGGGGGAAATGGGGAGAGAAATAGGGAACTAAAACTTACTTGACTCCACTGAGAGGGGAAGCCCATCGATGGCTTCTCTTCGATGGAAAGGAGATCACTGCACACGCTAGTGCAGCCGCTGACCTTGCCTCCGGGGTCAGCACCGTCGGCGGACGTGAATCAATCGAGCCCGCGCCACCGCGCATCGATCTTGTGCCGCCCACGAATGAGTCAGCACTTCCACCGCTGCCGCTTGTTTTGCTGCCACCATTGCCGCCGCCAGGAGTCGCCGCCATCGCCGTAGGTAGAGAGATAGGGATGAGTGGATGTCGTACACGCGCCACTAACTAAAACCTAACTCGTTAGGACAACTGCTATCCAGGCGCCAAGTGGTGGGTCCCGCTCATGCTATTAACGACCATTAATGACCATTTCGGCCGCCATCTGTAGTAGCCACGTCAGTGCTTAAGATGGGCCAGCCTTGTCAGTTTCTGTGTCATTTCGTGATCAAGCCGAGTTTAGTGCTATTTGAGAAAACTGACTCCAAATATGATAGATTTTTGCTGCGAAAACGTAAAGTGGTAGATTGCCGTAATTTTGCTCCAAAAATTGTACTTTTATGCTAACAACTCCCTCCAGCTAGGGATGGAATCCTTCGGCATGGAGAAGGAGCTCGGGGCTCTCCTTTCCTTTTCGAGGCCGCTAGCGGCGCGGTGGAGGACCTGCGTGCTCCTCTCCTTCCTGAAGTGCATGGCTATCCCCAGGTGGAGTACATGTGCGTGCTCGCGGGCGGAGCAGCCAGACTAGAGTGGGGGTGATGCTCCAGCCTCCTCTCTCACCAGTATCGGTGCCTTCCTACCGCAATTCCTCCCTACCACAAGATCTCTTTTCGAGTGTGCTTAGCTGAGTATCGAAAGCAAGAGAAGGGCAGATTGTCTGCACCCGTCCCCAAACATACACTTCATCGTGTGAAGCAAGCTCCATAGACAAATATTGGACGACATCATGTTCATGAAACAGTTTACAAAATTTAAAGGCTGAAAGCTGACAACAACTTATCATAGAAAAATAGAAAAAGCATAATAAAGATCATTTTGAATCTGTTCTAGAAATTGAATTGGTAATTTACTATTGAGAAGAGATTAACAACTTATCACGTTTACAACTGAAGAAAGATCTCAAGGATATGATCACCAGCAACCACAATAGCAATCTAATAACTCAACTATGAACTTACAGTGAGTACTCCCTCCGATCGATAATAAGTGCCAGTCACACTTATTATGGATCAGAGGGAGTACCATAAATTAGCCAAATGTCTAAACCAAATTTCCTATTTCAAATATCATGCAAAATCTGTTATAAAGTTTGACAACATAACAGTTCTAAATTGGAAAATTGACACAAGAAAAGAGATTATCATCCCTCCCCTATCACGACAGAACCCATTAATCAAAATTTATCCCAAATGAGCCAATATCATACAACCTATCATCACACGTCACACACACATGCATATTGTCACAAGTATGTGTACATTACAATAAAGAAGAAGAACAAAATACTCACATCCAAAATGAAAGGCTAACAGAAAAGATAGACGCAAGCTACCAAGATGCCACCTAACAAGAAAACACATTTAACCACAAGGACATCCAAGACTAAACAAGGGGTTTAACACAATGCTTTCTTTAGCACCTGGAGGCGAATGAAGCATGTGACATCATTGACTTATTGATGATAAATGGTACAAAGTACAATATATACGAAGTCCTTATTACAATGATATATGTGATTCAGTATTATCTCTTGGTTGAATCACAATATTTGTAGCTCGGACTTGTTATTCACTATCAACAAAAAATTGTAAGTTGATCGTTTGGTTTTAGGTTTAGTGGACAGTTTGTATCTCTACAGACTTATTATTTAGCACCAATTTTTTTATGTCAATTGAATATTTGGTTTTGGCTTGATTGGACAGTTTGGTTTATAAGTGGTTAATGGCGGAGCGACGTGGCTGGATGCACTAGTGGAAAAAGGGCCTATAGTCCCGGTTTGCAAGGGTCTTTAGTTCCGGTTTTGCACCCGGGACTGCAAAATCGGGACTAAAGGCCCCTATTTCTAGTCCCGGTTTGTTACAACCCGGGACTAGAGGGCCACCATATGGGCGTTTGTTGCTGCAGGGGGATGAAGGACCTTTAGTCCCGGGTCGTAATACGGCTCTGGACTAAAGATTTTTTTTATTTTTTTTCGATTTTTTTTTTGATTTTTTTCTTAAACTTTTGATTTGTTTGACTCGTAATCATCTCACTTGGAACATTTTTAGCACTAAGTATATTTAATCTTAGGTCAAATTACATTTGTGGTCAAACTTTCCATTCAGTCACCCATCCTAGCACTACTCCACCATCAGCACGCTTAACTTCTCTGTTCCATCCGGATGTCCTTGCGCGAAGCCCTTTTGTACCTTGTTGTCAACACTATCGTATCAATCCTATTAGCCCATATCAATATGCCATACATCTTTATTTATTGAAACTACAAACAACTATTTTAGTAAACAACAATAAATAAGTAATAATAATATTTTAATATAATCAAAGTAAAAAACTAAATAAAATAATATTTCATTCATTTTTTGCCATTATTCATTTAATATGGTATAAATAATATCTTTAAATCTGTAAATCGAAATTCGACAAATAATATATTCATTATTATCAGAAAATGTGAAGAATCAAAATATGGAATAAAAACTTGCTAAATAATAAAAAAATTAAATAACTTTTTTCCCTTTTCAAATTAAAAAAATGTAAAAGAATCAGAAAAATGTGAGGAATCCATTATTTATAATTTTAAAAATCTAAAAATGTGAGTAATCCAAATAAGGCTGTTAAAATCAAACTCAAATTTTTTTCCATACATTTTGATAGGTTGTACATTTTTTTCGACATCGTATGCAAAAGTTATAGCAATTTTAAGTTGCCCGTGTCGCACCCCTTTAGTCTCGGACCGTATCACGACCCGGGACTAAAGGTCCGAAATGACCCGGGACTAGAGTTTTCATACTAGTCCTCATACAAAACCGGTACAAACCGGGGCTAGTGCTCATACTAGTCCCGACCGGTAATAAATCGGGACTAGTGTCAGACTCTAAATGGAACCGAAGCCTCTTTTTCTACTAGTGATGTTGTGGTTTGGTCTCAAACGGCAAGGTCCACGATTAAGTGCTAGTTTGTCTTTAATTTATTTTTGGCCATTTTAATTTGTGAATGTGTTAAAGTTTCTTGTGCATGATATGCTACATTAACATTGTTGTTGCTACCATATAATCTTTATTAATGATTGCCTTTGACATCAAACTTTCTAGTTAGCATAATGTAACATTCCAGCATTAGTGCCTAGAAATAAGCTGAACCCAGATGTGTGCATTGCATTCATGCATAGAAAATCCGAATAATTTTCGCGCTTTTAAAACCGAACTTATCAAATTGAATGAAGCTTCTCTTAACTTGATTGAATTGAAGTAGATAATCAAGTTGACTGCGATAAGTTTCAATTAGACTTTTTCTAAAACCTTATTTTGGGTAAGGGAGATTTGATCTAAGGATAGATCAAATGTAATAAGAGTTAAACCCTGATACAATGTGAATTATACTTGATCATTAGGTGATCATATTATAGTATTCCTTATAATCACACATGAGTACCAAGTTAAAGTATATAACACCAAATGTGAATTTAACAACTATATCTTAATCTCATATGCATATACCATGAGTATCATGGTAATGTTCAACCCTACTTCCTAAGTATGATTGTGTAGGAAGGAAACTAAGTCAAGATCATTCACCATATATTTTTATTTCCATACCAATCCTTGTCATCACTGTTGAGTATATATCCATGTCTGTTGTTCATCAATGTTGAGAAATCAACTATTGATTCACCCATTCTCAACTTAACAAGTACTTGATCATAACACATCTTACAAATAAGCATCTACAAAGAAACAACTTAGGAGAGGTGAATAGTGATGCTAGTTTCAAATGACATTTATTTGATTAGAATTATTGCAAATAATCCAATCAATAGGATAATTGATGGAGTTAAATACCTCCTTGATAGAAAAGAAGATTACAAGGATGAAGTCTGGAGATAGTTGCCAGGAGTAGTCCTATTGGATCAAGTAGGTATAGTTAATGAATTATATCTCTTAATCCAAGAGAGCTAAACAGAAGATAATTATCATACAAATGCAGTGTTGCATGGATGGAAACCTTGATTAGCCAACTAGAAACCTAAATCATAAAGGATCACCAGATTATAATATCAAGCATTATTCACCAAGATTGAGTACTTATGTCATGTATAAATGGTATTGGTGGATAAAACATGATTGAAACCCTAGTAGAGATAAGTTATCCTAGAGTAGTCATTACAAACCACATAAATATGATTTAGGGTTGGAGTGTGAGTTATTGGAGTAAAGTGAATCTAAGATGATATTATTCAATTAAAGCTAGTATAGCATAGAGTTATAGAAGTGGTGTTATTCATTTTAAAGGATTGACAACTTTAGAGAAAAGTAGTTGGAGGCATACAAATAATAAAGATACATTAGTAATGAATGATTAAGAAGATTATGAGTAGAGTGGAAAGGACTATTTGTTGCATCGAAGGTTATCAATAGTAGAGTAGTAGATACAACCAAGCAAGGATATGAGGAAGTTATGGAATACTTGGGTATCAAACTCATTGGATTTATCCATGAGTTTAGAAGGTTAATCAGTGAATGAGTATATTTCTATGAAGTAAAACTCATCATGTTAATCAGGATAATAAATTGGAAAATGTAGTATATCTAGGAAAGGAATTCTTTATTTAAAGATCCAGAGTTATGAATTATGAAAGATAGTAATTCTTGGTAAGCAATCAACTCTAAATCTTAAAACCAAGTAGAATATCTATCTCATGTTATTGATCCATCATCTGATGTCTATAACACTTTATAGAAATATTTCCCTATAGTAAATCACATAAGCACATTCTGTTAATTCCAATCATCATAACTATATGTGCTTCAGTATATCTTTATCAATTCCTTTCTATAAAACATTCTAATTATAACTTTCTATTATAAAAAGGAAATGTCATCAAATATCACAAACAGAAGATAATATGCTTAGTTATTAATTCTTTATGCATATCCATAAAGGAATCTAAGTATGTTAAAAACCCTAAACCCTAGGGTAAATATTCATAATTCAAAACCCTAAACTTCTTTGTTTATCACAATAGAATATATACATTGCCATTTTCCAAATTAAGGGGAGTAGAAATAACCATATCAATGTCTTTTAATTTCATGCATTGAATAATGGTATAGGATCATTATACATATAAAAGTTTATATTCAAACTATGAGCCAATTAGAGTTAAGTTTTTAAACAAATAAGAATATATCATTCAAGAAATCCCTAACTAAAATAGGAGAGAGAAAAATAATAAGAAAAGTTTATATAAAATATTAACAAGGGGTTCATATTGAGTAAATAAAAGAAATACAAAAAGATGATATAATAAAAATTCACAAATGAGACTAAGTATATTTTAGTATTGTTGTAAATATCCAGCAAACAAATCATACAAAGAAAGGTTCAAAATATAAATCAAATTCAAGTCTGAATAAGAAAACAGAAAATAGAAAATAGATAAAACAACAAAAAACACTACCTGGCCGTGGCCCAACAACCCTACACCTATCTAACGCCCCTGTGTAGCCCACAACAGCCCAGTAACCAGCCCAGTTCTTTTCTAGCTGTGACTGACAAGTGGGGTCAGGAGAGGACCACGGGTTGAGTTGAAGAAATCACTAGGGGGTTATCCGCAAAATAGTCATCGTCGTCATCGTCACGCACACAGGAAGCTCGCTGGAGGAGATCGTCGCCGCTCGATGCTGTCGTCGTTGTCAGCCGTGCGCCAAGATACTCGCCGTCGTTCCAGGAAGGGATAAGAAGGCCACCGCAACGCCCTGCCTCAAACCCTATCCCCAATTGCTTCTTATCCTCGCAGATGCAAACGGAACCAAAACCCTAGCTCACCGGAGCCACCCCTCGCCATCGAACCACGTCTCCCCACACCATTCTGAGCAGCCATGGAGAAGCGCCGTCCTCCGTAGATCCTCTGGGTAAAATCTTGCATCAAGGGGAGCACTAGAGCGGGTGAATTTGACCGTTCCCCTTCGCAGCAGTTCGTCGGAATCCTCGTCGGGAAGCTCGTTTCTGACCGCGCCTGTCCTCGCCGACCACTCAATCATCATCAGGGTGAGTTCTTGAACCTTCCAACATCTTTGAATCGCTTGATCTCGTTGTAAATAGCCGTTTCACCGTATGCCACCGTCGGAGCTCGTCGGAGCTGAGGCTCCGATGACCATTTCCGAGCGGCGCCGCCACTCTTAGGTTCAGTAGGTTGCGCTGATTCGAACTAGGTCTATCTCGCTTGCTTGGGCGCAGTAGATCGTCGCCGGCGACCAACCTCTAGCGGCGGTGGTGGTGCTGACGCCATCGTTACATCATGATCGCACCACGTCAGCTAGTTTGACTGGTCGTTGTCCTGCGTGGCAAGTAAAAAGAAGGTCAGTAACAAATGTATTTCTTTAGCTAGTAAGATGAGGTGGACAATGGCCCACTAGTTAGTGACTAGGGCTAGCTCTTGGTACGGTGTAAAAAGTATTTTATGTTGTGAGTTAAATAAAATGTTATAATTCAATTAATAATATTCCAGAAATCTAATAAATGATTAAATCTTGTTTAATTAATAATTTTTGATTTATAATTCAGAAAAATATGTGTAATATATGAAAATTTTCAGAAAAATAAAATCTACAACTTAAAACTATTATCAAATATTATTATGATGATTATTTATATAAATAATATTTAATAAAGGTTTTATAAGTAATAGAACTTTGATAATTCATATTTTTATAATGATAAATGATAATAATATAAATAAAATACCAAAAATCTTAGAAAAATAAGAATTTTGATTTAAAACTATATTCTTGTATTATTGTTTCACTTAATTAAATATTTATTATTTATTAAGTAATTATAAAGTAATAAGAATTATAAAAATCATATCTTATTATTTATAAATCACAAAAATAAATGTAATATACCAAAATGATCACAAAAATAATATCTACATGTTAAAAATCTAATATTCTACTTTTGAGTTAAATAAAAAATAAATATTTTAATAACTCAAATTTAAACTTACTTACTTCATTAATAATTCATATAAAGATAAGTAAAATTTATTGATATTCCTAAAATGAGTAAATTAAGTTTAATAAATAGTATTAGTCTTAAATATTAATAAAATGAAGCTTAAATTGTTTAAAACATTATAAATATATTTTTATTAAATTATCATCAACCTTAAGTAAAGATTGTATTCTGAAAGTATTTCAATTTATAATAAAAACCTTAAAGGACAAATTATGAATACACCAAACCTTTCCGATCTATATTAACTACCAAATTACAAAAACTACCACAACACTATAGAAGGTTCAAAAGTAATTAAGTAATAATGTATCTTGGTTTATAAACTATAACCACCCATCTATAAAAGGTAAATGATACCACTCCATTGTAGAATCAAGAAACCCCTACATCATGTAGGAAGATAACCAATCCTAAGTAACCTAAAGGAAACATTTTAGATACACAAGATACAAATGTTAGAAGTATTGTACTTTCAAAACTATCTATATTTTTAAAGTTAATTTTAGTCTCCAAGAATCTAAATATAACACTATACACATTACTATGTTTTTTTAGTTAACTTGGGTCTGAAGTAGTTAAGTTATAAAAACATCTCAAGACAAACCATTGGAGCAAACAAATAACATCAACCACCACTAATTAACCCCAAAGCTTGTTTAAACCTTAGAAAAGAAACCTTTTCTTCGAAGGTTATTCTTTTTGCCACTTCAAACAAGAACTTTTGTATAACCAATCCTGACTAGTATTTCCTAAGTTTATATATTTTATTGTCACACATGTGTTGGTCACCACCCCTCATAAACTCTAATAGGAGCACAAATATGAAACCTACCCAAAATAACCACACATTCCAAAACAACCATTTTCGGAATCCAAACCCTAGGACAACGTTATCCCCGGGATTTGCGCTTAGAACGTGCATCACATTACTTATGCATAAAAGCATATTGCTTCTTTAAACATTAGTCCTTACGGGACCAATGATGTTGATTTCATATTTTGGATCTTATACTGACCCCGAAGACCGTGAGTGCATAATCTTGCAATCACAAAAGGCAAGTTCACACTTGCTCATGTCCTTTCTTTATTTTCTGTAAAGTATTTTACAAATCCAGTGTTGTCATCACCTGCATTTGAAAAAGGTATGAAAACACTATTTTCAATAATAATGTGAACTATTGGTTACTGATCCAGGGTGATCAGCTAATCTATTAAATCTGACAGTTGGAATACCACTGTTCAGAACTATATCACTTAGGACTTAACAACCAATGTCTCCAGTGATTCTTGCGCAGTATATTACGCGTTGACCATGAGATTTGGAATGGGACGGAGAATTCAGCTGTATATTCTTCCTCTCACATGAAGCCGAATGTGCAGGTCGTGGCTGTTATCCTCGAGCGTGCATATTAATTGGTAATTCATAGAGGATATGCAATATATGGGTGGGAACCCTCATCATCCCACGACAGTTCTGGCATCTAACGGTTTGTACAAACCATTGCCATAATTCATTATGTGGGCATGGTGTACACCAAGGAGGCATGCGAGGTCGCGAAGGGGGCAGTGATTGGCTTGGATCATCTTCTGGGACCCACATCATGGAATTGTGGACAGGAATAAGCTGCCCGGTTGTGCAACAAAGAGTTGATCTATCATGGGTAAAGTAACGCACCTCTGCAGAGTATAAGAACTGTAACTTGTTACTCCCTGTTCCGGGAAGGAGTTGCGAACGCGGCGGGAAAGGAACTCCATGAAAGTTCTGGTAAACCCATGAGGGCTGACGGACATAGCTTTTCAAAATAAAATCAACCTTTGAAGAAATGTTTATGAAAACTTGCATTGCCTACGACCTATGGTCTTTGGCTGTAGTTATAGTGTATCAAACACTCCTTTTCTAGTGAATTTGCTGAGTACGCTCGTACTCAAAGTATCTTCTTAACCCTTGCTAGATTCTAAAGCCATGAAGACGATGTCTACATCAAGTTATGCTCCAGGACTCATCATCCAAAGCTAAAGCTATTCACTAAAGCCAAGGAAGTCAACATATACATTAACTCGAGGGATGACAGAGTTACTAAGTAGATAGGAACCTAATCTCTAGCCCAAGAACCTAATTCTGTAATGCATTGCATTAGTAGCAATGCCAACCTCTTAGCCAGAATACTATACTTAATAGTATACTAGTTCTTGTGTTGTTTATCTTTGATTCTTCTTTGTAAGAAATTCTTCTCCCTTTAACCTAGAGTGTTCTCTGGATCTTATGTAAAGAGTGAGTTGTAACCTTTAGCCATGTATTGGACCCGCTGTGTTTCTGTTGTGCCATTCTGAGGGATGTAATACTAGTGAACGGTGTTTCATTGGTGTTATGTCAATGACTATTGTATAGTACATCATGCAGTGGTATGCTGGGTCACTGCAGTTGGTATCAGAGCATATTCTTTGACCTTAGGTTGGAAACCTAGTAAATGGGTAAAACCTGTAGGACACGCCCTAGCAATAATAAAGAGTTCTCTAGTAATATGAGGGATATTCACTTCAGAATAATCCTGTTATGTTACTAGTGCGATAAATCTTTTATATGATTGCAATTTCCAATCATTACCCAAGAGTTTTAACTCTATGTGACTGATGATAATTTATTATCCACAGTTACACATGGCACCTCGATATCCACCCCGAAATGTTCAAGTAATGAACAGGACGTTGGATGACTACGGAGGGGATTGGACAGAAAATCTCCGAAAACTTCTATGGAGTTTGGAATGTGAATCAAGACTTCTGGTCAAGATTTACACTTACTATGATGGTCATGTATTAGCTAAATACCGTTTCATGATCATGCTACCCAAGAAGTTAGGACTTATGGGAGAAATGCCATCAGGAGAGGCAAGGTGCATGGCATTTGCATATCAGATTGCCGTAGCAACAGCCATAACCATGATCCGAGAACAGAAATAGCAAGCTCTAGAAGGTAGTAATCACACTATTATACCACATGAAAACCTCAAACTCAGAGCATGAGTTAGATCACTCTACCTTAGTCCAAGCTGAACCTATTCTAGCTGTAGAGTATATGGATCATTATCGATCTTTGCTAAACACTTATCATAACACTCACCAAGTCTTAGTTCAGGAGCTGGATACGGTCATTGAGGATTTTACTGATCCTAATAAAGCAATGGCTCGTAGGAAGAAGTTAGATAAAGAAGCTAGGCATCCTAAATACATACCTTCAGGAGAAGTGTTTGAGGAAACTGAGTTTGATGACCCAAACTCAGAAAATTATGCCTATTATCAAAATGACTTTACGCCACCTGAAGACCTATGGACCAAATAAAACTCTGAACAACAGGAATGTAACAAAGTTATTCCAAATAACCCAGAGCCAAACAAGTATGGATGGGGAGTAGAATCTCAAGGTGGAACCATAGGCAATCCTATACCTTGTGATGCATGTATCGGAGAATAGACCAGCTACAACCGTAGAGAGCCTTATGGACCATATGGAGGAAATGCCAATCCAATCAACTTAGAAGAATATTCCGATAGCTACTATACCAATATATATGAATGGATCCAAGAAAAATCTAAGGAACCAACTTACTATGAGGAAGCGTTGCCGGAAAAACCAGACTATTCGATGGAAGATTACGCCAACTCTAGTCATTTTTCAATGACTAATCTCAGTCTCGGTACTTCTAATCAAGAATACGCACCTCCTGGATGCCCTTATGCTCCAGAAGGCAGTCGTAGGACTTCACGTCATCATGGACGGAACTCCAGGAAGCACTAGAGGAAGATGAAAGTAAGAAAGGAACGACATCCCAAGGGATTAGGGCTGGAATAATGTATATAGAGGGTCATGCGTATTGTAGTTTGAAGGGTTCGCCGAAATAAGTGAGGATATATCCACAAGAACAAGCAAGTTCTTGTAAGATAGTTGTGTAAATAGGTATGGAGCAAACCATGGGAACATCTAGTACCTTTGTAAATTATTTAAACCTATGTGGAATACATGGTATATGTTTTGTCTTTATCGACTTTTGGATTTTATTGGGTCTTCTTGATTGACTAGATCTGTACATGAAGTTTAATTAGGTGTGCAAATGCATGATGTAACACCCAGTTATTACTTGATGTTATAGACCTAGATAGCAATGGGAATTCATGTAAGGGAGTGACGATTTTCGAAGATCATAAGGGAGACTAACTTGAAGGATGAAGCATGATATAAGGGGTATTAACACCACTTGGAGGATGGATCAAGCTTAGATCATCATTAGTCCGCAACAAAAAGTGATGAACTTAAAGTTCAATCTAAATAGAGTAATTATACAAGTTCATGGGAGTATCGTGAATAAATGCAAAGAAGTTTTGGAACCAAGATGGTATTTAAATTCTGACTATTCAAAGGGAATGCCATAGGTATGATAGAAATCACAGGGTAATACATACACCCTAGAACGATTCACAGTTGATAAGTTTCTGTAGCTAGTACTTAAACCATAATCGGTGTTCTGATCCGAAAGTTGGTGTTTTGTCACAGTTGGTATATTGGTTAACATAGTTACTCAGATCCTCTTAAAAGTTGCATAAAGAGCATTAAGTTTGGCCTAAGTTAAGTAAAACCTAAGGAAGTATAATTTTTTTAAAAGCGATCGTCTTTCGAAATGCTTTGCAAGGTCAAACTTATCCAAGCGAGAATGTCCAAAAGTAAGTAGACATATAACGCTGAAAGATTTGTTTCGGATATCAACAACTATGTGGATACACTGTATAATATTTCATCAGATCCTAAACCGGTAAATTATAAGCTGAATAGGAACCAACATTCTAGATTAAGAACCAATGGTATCTATGTATGTAACTTAAGACTGTTAGTAAAACCTAAGGGGGAGAGTAGACATTACGAATGAAAGTTGAAGAAGTGCTATAGGTAATAATGAAAGGTTATCCAAAACTTAGTAATGTAAAAGCTTGAAGACGATAAAAGGTTAACCTCAACCGACTAATTCCAGAAGAAACAACTTTTAAATAACCCTTTAGAAGTAATATAGAACACCTAATTAGGCAAATATTGAGGAACAAGAAATTCCAAAGGGTATGGACTAAATGAGTTCAAATCCAATCTAGGAAGCAGTACCAGTATTAACTATTCTATGACAGGAATAGAACTATAGTCTTCTAACCACAAACACAGGCTTATATAAACTTAAAACTTGTTTTTAAGGAGATCTCTATACTATACTCAAAATAGTAATAAAGTTTGATGATTAAATAACAAGAATTGGATTAGAATATCTAATCAGGTTATGGAAAACTCTAATTAATTCCATTCAAGGTCATCATGAAGGGGAGATGTAGTAACCACTACAGAACAATTTCTTACTCCGAAACATGAGAGTTTGCGAACTTCAAGGACGAAGTTTATTTTAAGGGGGAGAGTCTATATAAATCCCAGCATTAGAGCCTAGAAATAAGCTGAACCCAGATGTGTGCATTGCATTCATGCATAGAAAATCTGAATAATTTTTGCGCTTTTAAAACCAAAATTATCAAATTGAATGAAGCTTCTCTTAACTTGATGGAATTGAAGTACATCATAAAGTTGACTGCGATAAGTTTCAATTAGACTTTTGCTAAAACCTTATTTTGGGTAAGGGAGATTTGATCTAAGGATAGATAAAATGTAATAAGAGTTAAACCCTGATATAATGTGAATTATACTTGATCATTAGGTGATCATATTATAGTATTCCTTATAATCACACATGAGTACCAAGTTAAAGTATATAACACCAAATATGAATTTAACAACTATATCTTAATCTCATCAGCATATACCATGAGTATCATGGTAATGTTCAACCCTACTTCCTAAGTAAGATTGGGTAGGAAGGAAACTAAGTCAAGATAATTCACCATATATCTTTATTTCCATACAAATCCTTATCATCTCTGTTGAATATATATCCATGTCTGTTGTTCATCAATGTTGAGAAATCAACTATTGATTCACCCATTCTCAACTTAACAAGTACTTGATCATAACACAGCTTACAAATAAGTATCTACAAAGAAACAACTTAGGAGAGGTGAATAGTGATGCTAGTTTCAAATTACATTTATTTGATAAGAATTATTGCAAAGAATCCAATCAATAGGATAATTGATGGAGTTAAATCCCTCCTTGATAGAAAAGAAGATTACAAGGATGAAGTCTGGAGATAGTTGCCAGGAGTAGTCCTATTGGATCAAGTAGGTATAGTTAATGAATTATATCTCTTAATCCAAGAGAGCTAAACAGAAGATAATTATCATACAAATGCAATGTTGTATGGATGGAAACCTTGATTAGCCAACTGGAAACCTAAACCATAAAGGATCACCAGATTATAATGATCAAGCCTTATTCACCAAGATTGAGTACTTATGTCATGTATAAATGGTATTGGTGGATAAAACATGATTGAAACCCTAGTAGAGATAAGTTATCCTAGAGTAGTCATTACAAACCACATAAATATGAATTAGGGTTGGAGTGTGAGTTATTGGAGTAAAGTGAATCTAAGATGATATTATTCAATTAAAGCTAGTATAGCATAGAGTTATAGAAGTGGTGTTATTCATTTTAAAGGATTGACAACTTTAGAGAAAAGTAGTTGGAGGCATACGAATAATAAAGATACATTAGTAATGAATGATTAAGAAGATTATGAGTAGAGTGGAAATGACTATTTGTTGGATGGAAGGTTATCGACAATAGAGTAGTAGATACAACCAAGCAAGGATATGAGGAAGTTATGGAATACTTGCGTATCAAAATCATTGGATTCATCCATGAGTTTAGAAGGTTAATCAGTGAATGAGAATATTTCTATGAAGTAAAACTCATCATGTTAATCAGGATAATAAATTGGAAAATGTAGTATATCTAGGAAAGGAATTCTTTATTTAAAGATCCAGAGTTATGAATTATGAAAGATAGTAATTCTTGGTAAGCAATCAACTCTAAATCTTAAAACCAAGTAGAATATCTATCTCATGTTATTGATCCATCATCTGATGTCTATAACACTTTATAGAAATATTTCCCTATAGTAAATCACATAAGCACATTCTGTTAATTCCAACCATCATAACTATATGTGCTTCAGTATATCTTTATCAATTCCTTTCTATAAAACATTCTAATTATAACTTTCTATTATAAAAAGAAAATGTCATCAAATATCACAAACAGAATATAATATGCTTAGTTATTAATTCTTTATTCATATCCATAAAGGAATCTAAGTATGTTAAAAACCCTAAACCCTAGGGTAAATATTCATAATTCAAAACCCTAAACTTCTTTGTTTATCAAAATAGAATATATACATTGCCATTTTTCAAATTAATGGGAGTAGAAATAACCATATCAATGTCTTTTATATTTCATGCATTAAATAATGGTATAGGATCATTATACATATAAAAGTTTATATTCAAACTATGAGCCAATTAGAGTTAAGTTTTTAAACAAATAAGAATATATCATTCAAGAAATCCCTAACTAAAATAGGAGAGAAAAAAATAATAAGAAAAGTTTATATATAATATTAACAAGGGGTTCATATTGAGTAAATAAAAGAAATACAAAAAGATGATATAATAAAAATTCACAAATGAGACTAAGTATATTTTAGTATTGTCGTAAATATCCAACAAACAAATCATACAAAGAAAGGTTCAAAATATAAATCAAATTCACGTATGAATAAGAAAACAGAAAATAGATAAAACAATAAAAAAACACTACCTGGTCGTGTCCCAACAACCCTACACCTATCTAACACCCTTGTGTAGCCCACAACAGCCCAGTAACCAGCCCAGTTCTTTTATAGCTGTGACTGACAAGTGGGGTCATGAGAGGACCGCGGGTTGAGTTGAAGAAATCACCAGGGGTTTATCCGCAAAACAGTCATCGTCGTCATCGTCACGCACATAGGACGCTCGCTGACGGAGCTCGTCGTCGCTCGATGCTGCCGTCGTTGTCAGCGTGCGCCAAGATACTCGCTGTCGTTCCAGGAAGGGATAAGAAGGCCACCGCAACGCCCTGCCTCAGACCCTATCCCCAATTCCTCCTTATCCTCGCAGATGCAAACGGAACCGAAACCCTAGCTCACCGGAGCCACCCCTCGCCGTCGAACCACGTCTCTGTACACTATTCTGAGCAGCCATGGAGAAGCGCCGTCCTCCGTAGATCCTATGGGTAAAATCTTGCATCAAGGGGAGCACTAGAGCGGGTGAATATGACCGTTACCCTTCGCAGCAGTTCGTTGGAATCCTCGTCGAGGAGCTCGTTTTCGACCGCGCCTGTCCTCGTCGACCACTCAATCGTCATCAGGGTGAGTTCCTGAACCTTCCAACATCTTTGAATCGCGTGATCTCGTTGTAAATCGCCGTTTCACCATATGCCACCTTCGGCCACCATCGGATCTCGTCAGAGCTAAGGTTCGGATGACCATTTTCGAGCGGCGCCGCCACTCTTAGGTTCAGTAGGTTGTGCTGATTTGAACTAGGTCTATCTCGCTTGCTTGGGCGCAGTAGATCGTCGCCGGCGACCAACCTCTAGCGGCGGTGGTGGTGCTGACGCCATCGTTACGTCATGATCGCACCACGTCAGCTAGTTTGACTGGTCGTTGTCCTGCGTGGCAAGTGAAGTGGCCCAGGGCCCATGTGTCATCGACTGAGAGTAAAAAGAAGGTAAGTAACAAATGTATTTCTTTAGCCAGTAAGCTGAGGTGGACAATGGCCCACTAGTTAGTGACTAGGGCTAGCTCTTGGTACGGTGTAAAAAGTATTTTCTGTTGTGAGTTAAATAAAATGTTATAATTCAATTAATAATATTCGAGAAATCTAATAAATGATTAAATATTGTTTAATTAATAATTTTGGATTTATAATTCATAACAATATGTGTAATATATGAAAATTTTCAGAAAAAAAAATCTACAACTTAAAACTATTATCAAATATTATTATGATGATTATTTAAATAAATAATATTTAATAAAGGTTTTATAAGTAATAAAACTTTGATAATTCATATTTTTATAATGATAAATGATAATAATATAAATAAAATACCAAAAATCTTAGAAAAATAAGAATTTTAATTTAAAACTATAATCTTGTATTATTATTTCACTTAATTAAATATTTATTATTTATTAAGTAATTATAAAGTAATAAGAACTATAAAAATCATATCTTATTATTTATAAATCTCAAAAATAAATGTAATATACCAAAATGATCACAAAAATAATATCTACATGTTAAAAATCTAATATTCTACTTTTGAGTTAAATAAAAAACTAAATATTTTAATAACTCAAATTTAAACTTATTTACTTCATTAATAATTCATATAAAGATAAGTAAAATTTATTGATATTCCTAAAATGAGTAAATTAAGTTTAATAAATAGTATTAGTCTTAAATATTAAAAAAATGAAGCTTAAATGGTTTAAAACATTTTAAATATCTTATTATTAAATTATCATCAACCTTAAGTAAAGATTGTATTCTCAAAGTATTTCAATTTATAATAAAAACCTTAAAGGACAAATTATGAATACACCAAACCTTTCCGATCTATATTAACTACCAAATTACAAAAAATACCACAACACTATAGAAGGTTCAAAAGTAATTAAGTAACAATGTATCTTGGTTTATAAACTATAACCACCCATCTATAGAAGGTAAATGATACCACTCCATTATAGAATCAAGAAACCCCTACATCATGTAGGAAGATAACCAATCCTAAGTAACCTAAAGGAAACATTCCAGATACACAAGATACAAATGTTAGAAGTATTGTACTTTCAAAACTATCTATATTTTTAAAGTTAATTTTAGTCTCCAAGAATCTAAATATAACACTATACACATTACTATGCTTTTTTAGTTAACTTGGGTCTGAAGTAGTTAAGTTATAAAAACATCTCAAGACAAACCATTGGAGCAAACAAATAACATCAACCACCACTAATTAACCCCAAAGCTAGTTTAAACCTTGGAAAAGAAACCTTTCTTCAAAGGTTATTCTTTTTTCCACTTCAAACAAGAACTTTTGTATAACCAATCCTGACTAGTATTTCCTAATTTTATATATTTTATTGTCACACATGTGTTGCTCACCACCCATCATAAACTCTAATAGGAGCACAAATGTGAAACCTACCCAAAAGAACCACACATTCCAAAATAACCATTTTCGGAATCCAAACCCTAGGACAATGTTATCCCCGGGATTTGCGCTTAGAACGTGCATCACATTACTTATGCATAAAAGCATATTGCTTCTTTAAACAGTAGTCCTTACCGGACCAATGATGCTGATTTCAGATTTTGGATCTTATACTGACCCGAAGATCGTGAGTGCATAATCTTGCAATCACAAAAGGCAAGTTCACACTTGCTCATGTCCTTTGTTTATTTTCTGTAAGTGTTGTCATCACCTGCATTTGAAATAGGTCTGAAAACACTATTTTCGATAATAATGTGAACTATTGGTTACTGATCCAGGGTGATCAGCTAATCTATTAAATCTGACAGTTGGAATACCACTTTTCAGAACTATATCACTTAGGACTTAACAACCAATGTCGCCAGTGATTCTTGCGCCGTATATTACGCGTTGACCATGAGATTTGGAATGGGACAAAGAAGTCAGCTGTATCTTCTTCCTCTCGCATGAAGCCAGATGTGTAGGTCGTGGCTGTTATCCTCGTAGCGTGCATATTAATTGGTAATTCGTAGAGGATATGCAGCATGTGGGTGGGAACCCTCATCGTCCCACGATAGTTCTGGCATCTAACGGTTTGTACAAACCATTGCCGTAATTCATTATGTGGCCATGGAGTACACCAAGGAGGCATGCGAGGTCACGAAGGGGGCAGTGATTGGCTTGGATCATCTTCTGGGCCCACATCATGGAATTGTGGACGGGAATAAGCTGCTCGGTTGTGCAACAAAGAGTAGATCTCTCATGGGTAAAGTAACGCACCTCTACAGAGTGTAAGAACTGTAACTTGTTACTCCCTGTTCCGGGAAGGAGCTGCGAACGCGGCGGGAAAGGAACTCCATGAAAGTTCTGGTAAACCCGTGAGGGCTGACGGAAATATATTTTCAAAATAAAAGCAACCTTTGAAGAAATGTTTATGAAAACTTGTATTGCCTACGACCTATGGTCTTTGGCTGTAGTTATAGTGTATCAAACACTCCTTTCCTAGTGAATTTGCTGAGTACACTCGTACTCAAAGTATCTTCTTAACCCTTGCAAGATTCTAAAGCCATGAAGACGATGTCTACATCAAGTTATGCTCCAGGACTCATCATCCAAAGCTAAATCTATTCACTAAAGTCAAGGAAGTCAACATATACATCAACTCGAGGGAAGACGAAGTTACTGATTAGATAGGAACCTAATCTCTAGCCCAAGAACCTAATTCTGTAATGCATTGCATTAGCAGCAATGCCAACCTCTTAGCCAGAATACTAGACTTAATAGTATACTAGTTCTTGCGTTGTTTATCTTTGATTCCGTAAGAAATTCTTCTCTCTTTAACCTAGAGTGTTCTCTGGATCTTATGTAAAGAGTGAGTTGTAACCTTTAGCCATATATTGGACCCGCTGTGTTTCTGTTGTGCCATTCTGAGGGATGTAATACTAGTGAACGGTGTTTCATTGGTTTTATGTTAACGACTATAGTATACTACATCATGAAGTGGTATGCTGGGTCACCGCACATAAATACATTATTAATTGCATGGATTTATTAAATCTCTCTCTATCTATTTATGCCTTAGGTTCCCGCATGATCCGTTCGACGGAATCTGGAAATCTGACTTGGTGAGACCGCTCGAAATGGTCAGAGGGACCAGATGGGTATCGACTGCGAGACCAGGTTTCGTCGGCACACAGGAAGAACCAGCCCAGAGCGTCATGCAGAACCCGTTAGCCATAGGAGGTTCTTGTCCTACTGATTTATAATCGAGCCACCCCCATGGAATTCATGGGTCGCCACATATTTTGTAGAAATAGAAGATCCGATTCCAACTGAAACCACAAACTTCATGATAGAGGTTTCAGATTGGCCAGAATACAGTGGTTTGACCATTGATGTAGTAGGAGATGCTAGAGGTAAATACCGTCTCTATGAGTCAAGGTTTGTTCAAATGCATGATAATTTGACATTGATTAAATTTAGCTTCTTAACTACTATGGACAATTGAATTTTGCATTTTCCTCTTAGACAAATTTTTTCAAATGTGTCTTACATCTTTACTGGGGAGGAGGGCAATTGCCCCCCTACAATATTTGTACCTCTCTTTCTTGAGTACACTAGTACTAAGCCAATTTCTAACGAGGATTATCGGGTATCAAGAAAAATCTTGGTGTGTCCCGTGACCTGATGGCCGTCGGTTATCTTTTGGATTCGTGCCATCACTGAAAACGCATTATGGAACTGTAGGCTTCAAAGTAAGGGGAGGACCGAGATTATACACCATGCAGCTGCGAGGATTGAAGGTTGGAAGGTAATTTGGTGGTTGGTTAGGGTTCCTTCCTATGAATTCAGTTGTGTCTGAGGTACGAGTTTTACCAAATGTTCCTTCCACGAATCATATTGGGTAATTTAATTCTTAAGGTTACAAAATCTACCTATTTTACTAGTCTTTGGAAACAAAAAAACCGTCAACCAGGAAGAGTTCTGTTATGTAGCCGACAAGTGGGGCATTTAAGCCCACTCATCAAGTTCTGCTGGTAAAAAACTTATGTTGTAAGCTTGAGAAGAGTAACATCATGTTGTCCTCTTCTCTGTTGAATATATTCAGTACATTAAACTAACAGTTTTCTAACATACTCCGGCCTTTTCGGACCGGTGACTCTCATCTCTGGCAGCTCAATAGGATTTTTAGATCTCGCCCACATACTATCACTAGTCTTTTCTTCACACTTTGTCCTCACTCGTGCGCACCCGGGAACGACTTCCCAGTCAGTCATCCCCATCCTCAAATTGCTCTAGGCCAAACACGTTTAACCTTAGAGTTATTTTCAGGTGAGCTTTTGGAAAAAAATTCAACTTGTTGGTAGAGTATCCTATCAATCCTATCAAGCCATGTGCGAGGATCTCACATACACCCACCCTTAGAAGATAGAATCCCTCGTCTGTCAACCACAATCCAGGAACATCCCCTCTTGGCACACGTGTGTGCGTCCAAGTGTTGGCACATGTGCCATGCCGTGTCAACTCTAGTACACACGCGCCATACTCCACATGTTCGCGCCACTGATCCGCACATGCCCATGTAACTGCGAGAACCTAGATCTTATACCACTTGTAACACCCCGTCCTCTCCAGACTGGCGGCTATCACCCCTGATAGCTCAATAGGATTTCTAGACTATCCCCACAGACCAACACTAATATTTTCTGCACACTTTGTCCTCACTCGTGCGTACTAGGAACAAGTTCCCAGTCGATCACCCATTCTCTAATTCTCTAGGCCAAGCACACTTAACCTCAAAATTCTTTTTAGATGAGTGACAAGTCCAAAATTGGAGCATATTTAGTATATAAATTATTCATATTGTCACTCATTACATGCCTATTATTTTATTACCTTTTTCTTGTCTTTGACTTGTGTGTAGGTTCTATGAAAAATCATGGATAAAATGAGCCAAGAGGATTCAATATGCAGGAGTTGTAGCCACCAAACTTAGCCATTTGAGGAGAGGAAGAAGTGAATTTTTCCATAAACTCCAAATGACGATCCAAGGCCATGGTGTTGTATCCCTCGTCCATACGAATCCAATGAGCCAAAGATTACCTCAATCGAACTCCGTATGAAGAAACTGCGGCCAAAACACTGTAGAGTCTAGGCGGTGTAACGACCACTCGTACGGGCGCCCGTACCGTACGGCCGAACCACCCTCCGACGACCTTCTTCCGTCAAACAGAACAAGAATTGTTAAGGCCCAATGGTCATATTTCCCCCCCAGCTCCGTCATTTCGTGAAACCGACCTCTAGATGTCTATTTAAAGAGGGGAAAACCCTGGATGAAGGAGGAGATTCCACACACTCCATAGGGATGGAGCCCTGCCACTCCGCCGCCTCCATAGCCGCCGCATACCACTCAAGGGAGAGAGGATACTTGCATCTTGAAGGGCTACGCGTCGATCTTCATCACCATCTTCATCAACAACGTCTCCAACTTCGATCCCCTTTGTTTACTTTATTGTGATCCAATCTCTATTGTGAATTTGCACTTGTATTCAATTGTACCTTCATATTTCATCCATAATATTGCCATGGTGTTGATCCCCTTCATGTATGAGTAGTTTCTTTTTCTTGGGGAGAGATGATGAAACCCTAGTATTATTATGCATTAAAATAAATATGATCTATTACTTATGTCTATTGATATATTGATCTATGATGTGTGTTTGATCTCTTATCTTTATATGGTATGTGAAGTCAGCCACATATCATTTGCCTTCGGGTCTAAAGAATAGGGTAAAACCGACGTGTTTGGAAGCGTGTCCGAAGCTATTGTGACTAGAAGCGCGGCTAGCAACCTGCATGATCGAAGGGGAAACAAAGAGAGATTCACTAAGATAATTACGATATCCACGGGGAGACCCTTAATTGTGGTGGTCTGCATGGTGACTACTTACAGACTTCGCGGTGGTTATTTAGAGATGACTTCATTCTTGGCTCAACAAAGTGTCTTCCTACGAGCCTTGTAGTGAACATCTTATTATGTAACTCTCTCCACACGTATCATGACATAAGAAATAGGTTATCCTAATCATTCATAATTATTTCATGCTAGTGGTGGATGCTACACTCCTTGAGAACCCCTCAACCATATCACACAACACTTCATAGACACTCTCTTGCTTTAGTTTAGTTCTGTTATTTAGTTTGTTCTTGTTTAGTTTAGTACTTATTCAAACACACTCTTTATACACCATTACTTGTAATTAGAGACAACCTACAAGTACTCTCTAATGAATAGTAACAAGGGGTATAAATACCTCTACCACTAGCTCTTGGTGGAATCGATACTCTTATTTCGAAACTAGCTACAATTGATCTGTACACTTGTAGTCATCATGCTATTTTTTGGCGCCGTTTCCGGGGATCTAAGCGCTTTTGGTCTTTGTCCTTAGTTGCTAATTTATTGTTGCTGTACTAAAAGTTGTTAACGAGTTTCAATTTTTTTCTTTTTATTTCTTTTTACTACTTTTACTTATTTTAAAAGAACAAAAAAAAAAAATAACCAAAAACCCATAAAAATTAATAAAACAAAAATTATAAAACCTTTGCTACTAATCATGTCTTCCGAGATTGCTATTTTTGAATAGATGAATCTCACAATGGAGGAGAATAAAGTTGGAACTTTTGGATATTATGTTAAGAGGCAAGACACATTAGAATAATGGTTGGAATGGTTGAAATAATATTCCTCCATGTTATGTTCCTCATACAAATTTGTTTGTGAAATATGTGGATCCATAGATCATATTAATTATCGATGTGAGTGTAGCATTGATACCACATTAGCATCTTACAATAAAAGTAATGTAGGCTTTGTGGATGTGGATAAGGAGGTTTTAGAATATGTGCTTTTTACTGGTTGTTGTGAGTTGCTAGCTCACGTGATAAATATAAATGAAGAAGATAAAGCACTAGATAGAATCTATGGAGTAGTACATCATATATACTCTTATTGTTTTGATAACTTCAGTAGTAAAGCATTATTGATCACTTCTGTTGTGGAAGAGACTAATCTTTTATAGGACTCACAGAAGAAAGAAGAAAATGATGTAAACCGCGGTGAACATGATACTACCGCTGGTATCGGGTTTTTTAAACCTGTATGACCTGTTAGATGGTTGTGAAAAATCATTTTGTAATTCCTATCATGGGATTTGTGATAAAAGTATGGCAGTTGGCCACCTTAGTTTTCAATGTTCCATTATTTTTGAAGAATCCCTAGTATCTTACACTGGAGTTGAAGTCTTAGAGTATTTGGTTTATAAAGGTGTCCACGATCTACTCTCAAAAGATTCAATCATGATAAAGATTAGTTATAGTATGCTTCATATGAAACTTACCAACTTGATACCAATGTTAGAGAAACTCTAGCAGACCCTGTAAAACCGCCCAAACCTTTAAAATTCCGGTGACTTTACAGTTTGTTGCAATTTTGTCGAGCTAGCAGATCCCGTAAAACCACCCGACCTGTAATTTTTTTTATTGTTCCATGAGAACCCACTAGCTTGGTCGTTATATGTAGTGCTCAGTCAGGAGGATACATGTGGAAAACTAATTTCCTCCATCGCCCATGTATACCGACCACCGGTCGTACACGATCACTCCAGCCGCAAAATTCTCTATGATTTGGAAAAATGGGACCTCCATGCTAGGCTCCACCAGCGCGACCACGCCACGGCCAGGCCATGCAGGCGCAGAGAGCTCAACGCGCGGCGTGAGGGGGGCTGACGCAGGGGCGACGCTGGGGGAGGCAGCCGAGCGTCGGGCAGCGCGGGGGGCAGGTGGCAACAATGCACGGGACTATGACGACGGTGCATAGGGTTGTGCCAGGGAGCATCGTGGGGTCTTCTTAGGGGGGTGGGGGCGGCAGCGCGAGGGGTCAGCGGGCGTGGGAGGGGCGACGTTCAGCGTGTGGTTGCGAGGGAGGCGAGTGGGCGGCATTTCCGTGAGTCGTGCTATTCACAGAGGGGTCGAGGAAGAAGAAGACCAGGAAAAGAGAAAGGAAAAAGTGATCCATAGGTGGGCAGGCGTGTTATACGGGTCAGTTTACCGTATCTAGTCTCTTCGGACCATTTTCAGCCTGCAAAAGCAGTTTTCGGTGCCTTGTATACACGTTTTAAGGGTTGGTCTTTTACGGTGTCTGCTTGAGTTGCTCTTACAATCTTATTGCCAAGAACGTCTTAGTGATAATCCACTTGTGTTAGATAGTAAGGCACTGTCTAAAACCGTAGTGCCCAAAGAGTAACCATTTGCAGGAACCACAAGATAAAGAGGAGGAACAACAAAAATATGAGGTTGACAAAGATTGGCACACTACAAATACTAAATTTGTTTATGATGCCTCTCTTTAGTAATTATTCTTATAATGTTAAAACTGATTTTAATTTATCTGTGGAGGCCTTGTGCCTAGACACTCATGAGGAGAGCATTACTAATAATGAACTAGAGATAGAACCTTTCTATGAATCTTTTGATGCTAATATGTAGGGACTTGATTTACTCCCTGTTGCAAATGAAGAATATTATGAAGTGTTCCCCTACAATGGTAACCAAGGTAAAAGTTCAATAATTATATTTCAACCTCTAATCTTCTCATTGCAGCTATATAAGGAGGCATGCCCCCACACTTGGTGTATCCATGCTCGCTTGGAAGAGAGAACTTATTCATCTATATGATGCCGATGCACCGCAAGAGGATACGACTTCGACCGTACTCTACTATGAGATGCTCCAACATTTTAATATAGGTAAGTACCATTACACCTCGAATTGATATCCCCTGGGATCCAGGTGGATGATTTAATGGAGCATCTAAGCCTAGCTATGGCTTTAAAGAAAGCGCTTCCCAGGAGGAAATCCGAAAGTTTTTAGGTGCCTTTCTTAATTTTGTGTCTTGAGTCTAGTTGCATTCATGTTACATTGGCACTTGTATATATGTGAATGATTTCCTATCAGAGTTGTATTGGGACTATTTTCGATAGGTAGAATTATTTATTGCTCTAATCATGTGTTGCACATCTTGGTTAAATCTTTTCATAAAAAATATACGTTTGCTTTGTTTTGGATGCTGAACTAACATTTTAGGT
The DNA here is from genome assembly GCA_030063025.1 of Avena longiglumis. Classification (NCBI taxonomy): domain Eukaryota; kingdom Viridiplantae; phylum Streptophyta; class Magnoliopsida; order Poales; family Poaceae; genus Avena; species Avena longiglumis. Next base: position 538,316,806 of record CP125973.1, read on the forward strand.
CCTTAGTAAAAATTTCGAAGAAAGATAACTTGTTCCGGAACTCACAACGAGCATAACAAGAAATAATATGTGTGGAATCATAGGTACCGCACACCCGTATCGCTCATGCGAAAAATCGGAAGAAGTAGAAAATTTTCCAGAAAAGCTACTTCAAGCTTAACGAGCACCGGTACGGTGGGACGTGTACGTACCGTCCGCCCATACCAACCTCGTTACCAGGCAAAGGAAACATGAAGACGACCCATGGGTTGTAACGACCACTCGTACGGGCGCATCCCGCCCATACAACTCGGTCATACCAACTTTGACGGAAGGCTTCAAAAAAAGAGAGGAGAAGACAAGGTGCACTACGGGTGGAGTCCGTCCGTACCACGTGCCCCTACCAAGTAGAATCACAACACAGTAAGGACAGGGACGGGTATAAAAATGTTATAACCTCTCTAATATTTAATTTTTACAACCTTAGGTCAATGGGTTATCTTATACATGTTTGATGACTGTAAGTGCACAGATCATTTGTAGCTAGTTTCAAAGTTAAGATGTCAATCCCACAGGAAGCCCAAAGGTAAGTGTTTATTGGTGAAGTCTCTGTCACACCCGAACTTCTCACAGGTCTTCGAGTGAATTGACTATAAGCGTTGAAATAAGAATAAATTTTAGATTAAAGGATTGTATTTAAATAAAACTAAAATGTAAAACTTCATAAATAAAAAACATAAAAATAAAGAATGATTTGTTTGTTGTTTTCTGCAGATGACGAAGTAGGCGCGAGGAGTTTCAGTTCATGGTGATAGTGAATGTGCCGGATGGATGAGTGATAAGTGTTGCAATTATAATCTTATAAGTATGTGTGTAGTCGAACAACCCATAATTAGCCAGAACTCCTCTTGGTAGATTTTATCCCAACTTCAATAATCCTACTAGCCTATTTATCACAACCATGGTCAGTCACTAGATGATTAAGGTCCTTCAGGTTGCTTAGCAATTAAGCTCCTTAGATCGGACTAATGCAATAAGTTTGGTGGTTCCTCGTTATCCTCGAGTAAAACTAGTTTCCCATTGATATCCCCGTGTCACTCGGGGGGTCGCCGGTCTGCTAGCAAACAAGATTCTATCTATGTAGAACAAAGCATCATGTTGTCTGGGCCCTTAATTGGACAACATGCATTAAGCATCCCACAAATAGTTAAGCACACATAATATAGTAATTAAAATCAACCACAAACTTAATGGAAATTATATAGGCATATCACATCTCACCAATCCTCTACATCGCCCATGCCCAAGGGAACTTACTCACACATGAGATAAGAAAGCATCATCGATATAATGAAATAAAGGGAGTTATTCTTGATATTACCATGGAGATCCACCATAAGAAATAGAAATAAATCCAACACAATTCAAGATGGGAAGAACAATCTCAAACCCTAGTATTGCAAGGTGGAGATCTCTCTCTCTTAAGTACAAGTAATGGCTATGGAGGTGTGGTGTCTAGGAGATCAAAGATCGGTGAGCGAGACGAAGAACGTATTCCCCTTCTTCTTTGGATCTCTTCTTTCTCCCTTCTGGATGGTATGGCGGATCGGGTGTTCTATTTTCATCCTTGGCCTCTTCATGAAAGTTGTCCCTTTTAATAAGAGGAAGGAGATGGCAGCTATACGGCCAGAACTATACGGCCAGATAAATATTCCCGCCGTATAGTTTCTCGTTAAAGCTTTAGTATCCTCCCCTCGATTGCTTCCAAAAAGAGATTTGCTTGTTTTCGTCTGAATATTATGTTTTTGCTGTTAAATCCCTCTGTTGATGTTCAAAACCTGAAACACATATTAAAATCCAAGTTTTCTTCGCTACCGAAGTATTAGTGTTAGGTAAAGCTAGAAAACCATCAAATCCAAACGAAAACCATCGATAAAAACCATCAAAAATGTGTAGAATCTCACAGCTATCAACTCCCCCAAGCTTAGATGTTGCTCTCCCTCGAGTGAGAAGGAAATGAGAAAGGATAGCGGAGATTCGAAACTGAAATAAAAGAACTTACAAGCTTGAATTGGTGTCAAATTATTTTCTTCATATTTCCTGCAATCTTAAACATGATCATACAAATATTCACAAGATTGCATTGAGTTCACTTCCTAACCACGTATATCTTGCTAGCTAATAAATCATATGCCCGAGCGAGTGTCAAAAGTTTAGATAGGAAAGTGAAACAAATCCTTTTGGTTTCTCTCTTATTGAGAGATGAATTTTTTTTGCTCTTATTACTTTAATCAATTAAGAGTAATCAAGTTTGCACCAAGAACATTTAATTTAAGAACAATTCATCTACTCCCACGTCAAAATTTCAAGACTCTCAAAGCACCTTTTTTCCTTTCCTTGTTTTTCAAAAACTTCAGCTCTTTCATAGAGAAATCATGCCACAGTTTTTAACATGTTAATTGGGGCTGTGTTGCGCACTCGTGACCATGCCAATAGATAGCTGTTGAGCAATAATGGGTCAGAGGAGTACTACAACTTTACTTGGAACGTAAAACCACGAGGAGACTAAATTTTTTACACGTCATAGCATTGCAGCTATAGACGTTTACATAACTCAATAGCTGAAATCAAGTGGTTTCCTATGTTTAGATCGTTTGTTGGCCAGCGGAGTTAATAGTTCCCCATGGAGTACACAGTGTTTGTAGTGGCACGCGTAAAGCAATATACTACTGTAATTATTAGAAAAAGTAGTGGCATAATCTCTACTACTCCGAAGCATCCATTTAATCGGACAATTTCATTCAAGGGTGCTATCGAGTCTATTTACATTAAGCTCAATGGGGTTGAGTAGTTTCTAAAATCAAATCCTTTGGGCTAAACATGGACTCAAGTCATCTCTTGGATGCTTTTTCTTGTTGTAAAAATGTCGGAAATATTTTAACCAAGTTCATTGCTCATTGTTTCAAAGCTAAAATAGGACACTAGCAAAGGAATATAATTTATAAGATAACAAGCTAGGTGGGGAGTGACTCAAGTGCAAGCGAGTAAATAATTGTAGGATCAATTTAAAGTTGCAGGAGAGGTGATTAAAGGAATTTGATACCTCCTCTTGCTTGCTTTGTTCTCGTACTTGATTCGAATCCTCTCTATATTTCCCTATTGCCAAGTCACCTGAAATTGAGCAATCTCCGAGAAACACAAAGAAACAAATTTGCAAATAAAGGTTACGACTAATTTTTGTGTGTTTTTGGTTTAAGGATGCAAGCTGAAAGTAAACATGCAATTCTTGGAAAATAAAATAAATCAAAAGAAGAAATAAAAATATGAATGCAAGTTTGGAGATTTTCAAACCTCCCCCAAGCTTAGGTTGTTGCCATGCTTAGTTGTTGCCGTCGTTCGGCGGAGGTTGCTAATGCTGTTGGTAGTAGTCGGGGAAGTAGGTCATGAAGTTACCAAAGTTGTAAGTTAAGGCACTCACATCTTCACTTACTCCATGCAAAGTCTGGTCAATTTCCCCAATGCGCTGGTTGAGCTGCATAAAATCTTGATAGGGGATGTTGTTGAACCCCTGATTTTGCTGCTGATGGGGCCATTGGTCCCAAGGTTGATCCTCCTGCTGCTGTTGTCCCTCCCAATCAGGGTTGTACTCCTGCTCTTGCTGCTGCTCGTGCTCATCCTGCTGCCCTCCTTCTTCATCTTCCTTGGAGTTAGGGTAGAGCTCCGCCATGATCTCAATCACTTAATTCTTGGTGAGGGTCCAGTGGTCCCTTCCCTGAACCTCGAAGTCTTGCGGGCAAGGAAATTACACTTGATCATCCTGCACAACATCAAGATAACCAAATTGATAGGCTCAGAGCCTCTTGTTATATCGGTAAACACCAAGGAAGCCACAAGCAGTTATATACTTGACATCCATAAGTATGGAGCCATCAACAGGTTGCGCAATGGGAATTGCAATTTCAAGGGCTTCGATTAGGTGGGTTACCATTCCACCGATGCGAATATCACCTTTATTTTTGTTGCTCTGGTGGCGGAGGTGCTGGGGGAATAGAGCTGCAGGAGTAGGGATCTACGGCGCATTAGGGAAGAGTGCCTTGGTGATCATGGCCATGTCTGCATTGGACATCAAGCCGGTATCTTCTCTTCCTAACAAAGTGTTAGAAAGAAACATAGCAAAGTAACAGATGGATGGGTTTTGAATGGTGGACATCTTCTTCTGATAGAAGTCCCTACCATCATTAACATAAACAACCTCCCAAGCATTTGCACTCAAAATGCTATACAAGTTTGTAATAGTTGATTCCCCTTCTTGAGGGAATTGATGGCTCAAATGATGTAGATCTCGTTGGGGAACCCTAAGTGGAAGGTATGATGAGCATCACAACAAGTTTCCCTCAGTTATGAAACCAAGGTTATCGAACCCGTAGGAGAAAAGACCAACTCCCAAGGTGTTGCTAGCAACTTGGAACCTGCACACACAACCACAATACTTTTCCCCAACTTACAGTGAGGTTGTCAATCTCACCGGTTTGCTGAAAACAAAGGATTAAACGTATAGTGTGGAAGAAAGTAATTGCTTTGTAGAAATTACAGAAAGTAAACAATAGGCAGTAGATTGAGTATCAGTGGGAAGGAATGGACCGGGGTCCACAGTTCACTAGAGGTGTTTCTCCACAAGATAAATAACATGTTGGGTGAACAAATTACAGTTGGGAAATTGACAGGATAGAGAAAGCATAACAATGCATATACATGTCATGATGATTGCTATGTGATTTGTTTAGGCACTACAACATAATACATAGATCGTAATCTAACTGCATCTATGACTAATAATCCACCTTCAGGTTATCATCCGAACCCACTCCAGTATTAAGTTGCAAGCAATAGATAATTACATTAAGCAAAGTGTGTAAAGTAAACAATACAATTGCCCTATGGACACAAGATTGTTGTTTTCTCCCTAGTAGCAACAACACATCTACACCCCTAGAAGTTTCTGTCACTCTCCCATATTACTAGAGGCATGAACCTACTATCAAGCATAAATACTCCCTCTTGGAGTTACAAGCATATACTAGAAACAGAAAGCATGCAAGATCACAAACAACATAGACATGATAGAATCAATAATCAATCATGACGTAGTACTCAATATCCATCGGATCCCAACAAACACAACATGTAGGATTACAAATAGATGATCTTGATCATGAACGGAGCTCACAAGATCTAAACATGATAGCACAACAGAGGAGAAACTACCATCTAGATACTGCTATGGACCCATAGTCCAAGGATGAACTACTCACGCATCACACCCGAGGCTAGCATGGTGATGAAGAAGGCCTCGAGGGTGATCTCCCCTCTCCGGCAGGGTGCCGGGAAGAGCTTCGGATCCCTCCCGATCTAGGGACGATGGTGGCGGCGGCTATGGACTTTTTCGTGGATTTCTGATCGGGTCCTTAGGGTTTCTGCCTCGAGGGGCTTATATAGGCGAAGGGGCAAGGTAGGTAGCTGCCCGAGGGGCCCACACCATGCCTAGGCGTGGCCAGGGGTGGGCCCTCCCCTAGGGGTGGTGCGGCCACCTCGTGGCTCTCCTCCGTCTCCGCTTTGGACTCCGTCTTGTGTCGGGAAAAATAGGAACTTCTGCTTTTGTTCCGTCCAATTCCGAGAATATTTCTTCACTAGCTTTTCTGAAACCAAAAATAGCAGAAAACAGGAAACTGGCATTGTGGCATCTTGTTAATAGGTTAGTTCCAGAAAATGTATAAAAATGCCTCAAAGTGTAGACAAAACATAAGATAGTTCATACAAAACAAGCATGGAGCATCAAAAATTATAGATACATTTATGACGTATCAAGCATCCATAAGCCTCACAAAATTGTTGATAGGTAATTTGATATGGCCGTTGGTTAATGGTGAAAATTATCATGCATGCATTACCTTTCTCCTTGTAGTCGTCATAGAAGGAGGCGAGGAACTCATGTGTGAGCCCTTCGTAGGTGTAGTGGCTGGCATTGGCGAGGTTGGAGAGCCCTGCATTTGCACATAGGTAGTAGAAGTCCGCCCTCAACCCTGCTGAGTTGATAAAGCCGTCATCGGCCCATCGTGTGAGCAGCACCTTCTTCTCCAAAACCATGGTGTAATTGTTGTCGAGCTCATCCCGGAGCCCTAGGCCTTCACCGCGTTGGTGCTTGCTCTTGCGAAAAAGGCCACATAGCTTGTTCATCTTGATGCACTGAGAAATTTCAACATAAAACCTTAGGCATATAGTTTCTACATGATATATGAACGATTCTACGTGGAGGAATTCAATCCTAACATGAGAAATTAAAATAAAAAATAAATCAAGATTGAGTTCATCCACTAATTCAATGAGAGGATTTCAACCATGGAATTATGAAAATAAAGTATGGATAGGGAGAGAAACATACCGATCTGTTGATTCTCCCACTCAAACGAACGAAATCCGTGAAGAATTGAGAGTTATTGAGAGGTTTTGAGAGTTTTGGAGAGAGAGTTTGAGATAAATAATGAGAGGGGGAAGAACCCTGGCCTGTCCCGACCCGTTTAAGTGGCCGAGCCAAACTATACGGCGGGAGCTATACAGCCTGGTTAAGTAGCTCTCGTCGTATAGTTGTGGCGGCGGCGAGGGTTAGGGTTTGCCAACACCAGATCACAACTATACGGACACAACTATATGGCCAGACCAAATGGTCCCGCCATATAGTTGGTCGTCAAACCTTCTGTATCCGAACTCCAAGTTTTGAGAATTTTTTTGATAACTATACGGCTGAAATAAATATTCCCGCCGTATAGTTGGTCGTTACAACTACTGGAACATGATTTTTCACACAAATTTTTAGAGATGCACTTTTTTATCCAAACAATATTATTAGTCCAGTTTCTACAAATAAAACTCAAACTTTATTTTTTACTCTAAATCTATGCTTATTCGGTCGGTATTTCTACTACTTTTTTGGCAGCTACATCTTTACAGGAGCTCTTCCGCAAAAATGTCCGTGAAAAAGTTATAGGAATGCGATGAACATTTTAATATCTAACTTTAATTTATTTTATTGATATGATTGGTTGACTCCCATTAAGAATTTTGTTAAGAATGGTTGAATATTTCAACCCCTTCGCTGTTCTTGAATTCTTACCTTTGGTTGCCCTTTATCAAAGACACTTACCACATGAACTCGTTTTGCCGGTGGAACATACCTTTCTCCTGCTTCTAATTTCTTTAGAAATTACCAAATTATTTTAGCATCATAAACATTGAAGATTATTTTCCCTTCAGCATAGTCAATTGACGCTCTAATAAAAGGTCTTCCAAGTATTATGGATAATTTTCCATCCTCTGGCATTTCAAGAATAATAAAGTCAGTGGGAATGATATGCTCATCTATTCTAAGTAGAACATCATCAATCATACCAACAGGTTGTTTACTGGATTTGTCAGCCATCTGTAAAGTGATAGAATTGGGGGAATATTCCCCTAATCCTAACCTTTTATAGAGGGAGTATGGCATTACACTAACTCCTTCACCTAAATCACATAAGGCATTATGAATATTAGTTTTGCCTATTGAACATGAAATAGTTGGTATCCGGGGATCTCCTGACTTAGACAATAGCCTTCCATTGGCAGGGTAGCTAGTTACCATGGTGACGGTTCAGTTATCTCTTTCTTTCTATTAAGAATATCACGTAGAAATTTAGAATAGACAGGTACTTTTATCGTATCCGCAAATGGAATTTCTAGACAAAGATCATTTAATGCTTTTATAAAAGAGTTATAGATTACCTCATCTGGTGCTTTCTTTTTACAGTCTGGATATGGAAGTTTCTTACCTTTATCTTTTACCTTTTATGGAGGATTAGGCTCTTTAGTTGCTTTTTTTGTTGTTTCTTATTTTTCTTCTTTTCTATTGCAACAACTTCATCTTCTTTGCTTATGTCTTCTTCTTCTCTTGGATCAACAGTCTCCACATCAGAGTTATAACTCTCATCCTGTGCATCATTCTTCTACTCCAAGGTTTGATCTTGTGTGTCTTGATCAGTCTCATCTTGAGGATCCACCAATGTATCATCTTCTTGGCTTGCTTTGAGAAAGGCTTTTTCCTTTTGATATTTTCAGCTTCATATTCCAGTGGTCCTAACGGTCCTTTAACATCTGCACCTCTTCTTGTAACAACATTAGTAGAAACATGAATATTTATATCTTCACGAAGAAAAATTTGATAACCAGATGCTATTTGTTCACATTGGGTTTCAATCATACTGAAGTACTTGTTAAATAATTTTATTTCTTGGCCAATTTCCTCATAATTTTCTATAAGTTCGGCCAAAATATTTTTATGTTTTTGAAATTTCTTACGCAAGTTATTATAAGGCTTTGCCTGCCAATATTTGAATTCTTGAAAAACTTTTCTAGTTTCATCCTCTTTAGTAAAAACTTGTAACAAATCTACTTTGTTTTCCTTAACAAGTTCAGAAGGTATACCTTTTTCTTTCATGGTTTTGTGTACTTCAGGCATAAGATCAGAATTTATACGAAGTATTTCTTTTTCTGGCTTAGTGCCAAAATCAGGATTATATAAAAAATCATTCTTAGCCTTAGTAGCCATTAATTCCAAACATGCTTTAACAATTAAAGTATTTATCAATCCTCCTACTGATGAATTTAGCAATTCTCTGCATTGGGTATAAAGACCATGGTAAAATAAGTGGCAAACGGTTGACTCAGAATAGCCATGATTAGGAATAATATTGATCATTCCAAAGAATCTTTCCCATGCTTGTGGGTAATTTTCTCCCACGGACTAAAGCTGCCTATATTCTTTCTAAGTTCTGTTACCTTTGTAAAAGGATTAAACCTGTTTATGAATTTAACAATGAAGTTTTCCCAACATTTAATATAATGGCGAGGGAGAGAATATAATCAGTCTAGAGCTTTACCTTTGAGAGACCAAAGAAATAGTTTTAGACGAGAAAATTCTCTTGGAAAACCTTTTGGTCAAAGTGATGTTATCACATCATCAAACTCTCTAAGATGTCTTCCTGGGTCTTCATCTTCCCTTCCATTGAAAGCTTTTTCCTAGAAAATTTTAATAATTTTGCCGCCAAATCGATATTTCCTAACTCCGAATTAGGAAATTTTATTGATTGTTGAAGAAATGCAGAATTTGGAGACTATATTCTCTGAGAGTCTTCTCAGGTTTCGTGGGAGTTGTCCTATGAATGGCCATGATTTCCATGAAGTCACTTAGGTTTTCAACTTCAACTTTATTCGACCTCAAAAGTTTTTCAATAATTTTCTCGCGCCTTTGAGTATGTACGCGATCAAGATAATCTGGTAGATAAGCCCTACCAGAGCATGTAGACCCTTTGTATCCTAGGGAGACCATATTTTAATAGTAACACCTGAAATGTCAAGAGACAAAACACTTAGCGCTTAGCTCCCCGACAACGGCACCAGAAAATAGCTTGATGGCTACAAGTGCACATATCGTTTGCAGCTAGTTTCAAAGTTAAGATATCGATCCCACATGGAGCCCAAAGGTAAGTATTTATTGGTGAAGTCTCTGTCACACCCGAAGTTGGCATAGGTCTTCGAGTGAATTGACTGCAAGCGTTGAAATAAGAATAGATTTTGGATTAAAGGATTGTATTTAAATAAAACTAAAATGTAAAACTTTAGAAATAAAAAGAATAAAAGTAAAGAACAATTTGTTTGTTGTTTTCTGGAGATGACGAAGTAGGCGCGAGGAGTTTCAGTTCATGGTGATAGTGAATGTGCCGGGTGGATGAGTAATAAGTGTAACAATCATAATCTTATAAGTATGTGTGTATGCGAGCAACCCATATTTAGTCGGAACTCCTCTTGGTAGATTTCATCCCAACTTTAATAATCCTACTAGACTATTTATAACAACCATGGTCAGTCACTAGACGATTAAGATCCTTCAGGTTGCTTAGAAATTAAGCTCCTTGGATCAGTCTAATGCAATAAGTTCGGTGGTTCCTCGTTATCCTTGAGTCAAACTAGTTTCCCATTGATATCCCTGTGTCACTCGGGGTTCGCCGATCTTCTAGCAAACAAGATTCTATCTATGTAGAACAAAGCATCATGTTGTCTAGGACCTTAATTGGACAACAGACATTAAGCATCCCACAGATAGTCAAGCACACATAATATAGTAATTAAAATCAACCACAAACTTAATGGAAATTATATAGGCATATCACATCTCAACAATCCGCTACATCGCCCACGCCTAAGAGAACTTACTCACACATGAGAGAATAAAGCATCATCGATATAATAAAAAGGGAGTTCTTCTTGATATTACCACGGAGATCCACAATAAGAAATAGAAATAAATCCAACATAATTCATGATGGGAAGAACAATCTCAAACCCTAGTCTTGCAAGGTGGAGATCTCTCTCTCTCTCTCTCAAGTACAAGTAATGGCTATGGATGTGTGGTGGCAAGGAGATCGAAGATCGGTGAGCGAGATGAAGAAGGTCTTCCCCTTCTTCTCCGGATCTCTTATTTCTCCCTTATGGATGGGATGGCGGCTCATGTGTTTTGTTTTCATCCTCGGCCTGTTCACGAAAGTTGTCCCTTTTAATAAGACGAAGGATATAATAGCTATACGGCAGGAACTATACGGCCGGAGAAATATTCCCGCCGTATAGTTGCTCGTTAAAGCTTCAGTAAACTCCCCTCGATTGCTTGCAAACAGAGACTTGCTTGTTTTCGTCTGAATATTGTGTTTTTGCCGTTAAATCCCACTATTGATGTTCAGAAGCTAAAGAACATATTAAAAACCAAGTTTTATTCGCTACCGTTGTATTAGCATTAGGAAAAGCTAGAAAACCATCAAATACAAACGAAAACCATCGATAAAAACCATAAAAAATGTGTAGAATCTCACAGCTATCAATGTTCCATTGTACTTCATTTTCTTTTATCTACCTTTGAAACTCCCTAGCCTATAATTCTATATAGTGTTTTATGTTTCTTTTTTTTTCTTTTCACAGTTGGATGAATGAACTCCGTTCATACACAGAATCATTTGTTTTTACTTCGTTCTTTATTTTCGCAGGGACTTGAACCTTGTGTCATGATGTGCATGGTTTGTGCCAACCATGCAAATACTTGCATAAGCCACTTGGTTGTTTCAACTTAACACTTCAACAAGGAAGTATTCATTGAACCAAAGGTCCATGTCCATCAAAAGTGAGGTTATTCGTACCTCAACGGTAAAGTGTGTCACCCTTGATTTGTTCAAGCTTGGGGAGGTAACCACTTCTCACACTCTCTTTTTATAACTGCATTTTGTCTTTTCTTATGGTAATATATTTAAGTTTGGTTCTTGTAAAAGTTCTAGCTTGGGGATGTTACTTCTGCATGTGTAGAGTCTTGTGCAATGTTCTTGTTCGATGAATTTTTTTGCGCAATCATGTATCTCGCTTTTTTTGAATACTTGCTTAGGTAAGATTTGTTTCATAGTTATGTAAGGGATGCACTTTATTTTGTTGGGATTCATAAGAGTTGAGTTAGAGCTTTGATTCACTATGTTAAAATCTTTAACTAGCTTGATAAGAACATTGTGATCCTCTAGAATGCATTGCCATGATTTCTACACTTGAAATGAATAAAAGTATATTTATGAAGCCTCTAATTAATTTCTCGTGTGATGTTTAATTGATTTAAGAGTCTAGCCTTATAGATACTCAGCCCCATAGACTTATTGATAGAGACTTGATGGCACTCTTGAAAGGAGTTGTTTTATTAAAATGAAGTCTAGAGGTAATTGTGAAGCATGACAAAGCTAACCTTGTGGATCAAACCGTGATATTATATTTAAATATTTCTATGTTTCCCATGCACACCTTTGGATGCCAACAACTCCGCTAGCCTTTCAACAATCTATGGTATAACCTTGAATTTTGGCTATGATTTGACGACATGGGTAGCATACGTGTCACCGTATGGGCAAAAGTATTGGTACTCCCGAAGATTAAAAAGTTTTATGTTTTCCATGCGCACCTTTGGATGCCAAAAACTCCGCTGGCCTTTGAACAATCTATGGTATAACCCCGGATTTCGGCAATGAGTGGGCGACATGGGTGGCATATGTGTCACCGTATAGGCAAAAGTATTGGTATTCTCGAAGGTTTTGCAAACCGTTGTTTAAAAGAATCACTCAATGATCCTTGTTGAGAATTATCCTTGAAAGAAGGAAGAAAAAAATTAAGATCCACATAACAAGTCCTTGGCATGGTCTTATTACTACTTTATGAATTTTCTTGAAAGACAATGGATGGAATAAGTAGTGTTTGATAGTCTTTATCTATTTGATATGGGTGTTCTGATGAGACACTCTAATGCTATGCTTCTTATTACATGATCTCTCACTCTTATTTTCTAAAGCCCTTACTTTACAAAAGTGAGGAGATATAAAACATAAAAGGTGCAATAGGAGGATCACATGTTTTCTTTCAAAGCTAGATTCACTTTTGACTTGGAGCATTGTAGTTTTAATTGATCTTTTATGGATTGACATAACTGAGCTTGTGTTTCCTTGTATAGATATGTTCTTTCTTACTTTGAGCTTGCAAGGAAAATAAGGACACAAGACATCGATCTTCTACATCCGATATTATATTCTTGTTTCAATTTTTGTCTCATTTATGTTATCGACTCGTGCCTCATGAACATGATGACCCTGTCCATAAGCCACCTTATTTCTCAGGGACGAGAAATATTCTAGCTTGGGTAAGTTGTTGAGTCCAAAATTAGAGCACATTTAAGTGTATAAATTATTCATATTGTCACTCATTACATGCTACATCTAGCTACAACTATGTCTATTATGTATGATTACTAGTTCTCTTTCATTTTTATATGGACTTTGCACAATTAGTAGTTTAGTAGGATTTTATTACCTTTTTATTGTCTTTGACTTGTATGTAGGTGCTATGAACAATCATGGATAAAAGGAGCCAAGAGGATTCAATATGGAGGAGTTGCAGGCACCAGACTTAGCCATTTGAGGAGAGGAAAAATTGAATTTTTTCCATCAGTTCCAAATGACGATCCAAGGAAATGGTATTGTAGCCCTCGTCCATACAAATCCAACGAGCCAAAGAACACCTGAATTGGAGTCTGTATGAAAAAACTATGAACAAAACATTGCAGAGTCCAGGCGGCATAACGACCACTGGTACGGGCAGAGCCTGCCCGTACCGTACGGCCGTACCACCCTCCAACGGATTCATTTCTTCAAAAGGAACAATAATTGTTAAGGCCCAATGGGCATATTCGCCCCCCAACTCTGTCGGTTCGTGAAACCGACCTCCAGGTGCCTATTTAAAGAGGGGAAAACCCTAGATGAAGGAGGAGAGTCCACACACGCCATAGGGGCGGAGCCCTGCTTCTCCGCCGCCTCCATAGTCACCGCCCACAATATCTACACCACCATAACACTCAAGGGAGATAGGATACTTGCATCTTGAAGGGATACGCGTCGATCTTCATCACCATCTTCATCAACAACGTCTCCAACTTCGATCCTCTTTGTTTACTTTGTTGTGATTCAATCTCCATTGTGGATTTGCACTTCTATTCAATTGTACCTTCATATTTCATCCATACTATTGCCATGGTGTTGATCCCCTTCATGTATGAGTAGTTTCCTTGTTCTTGGGGAGAGATGGTGAAACCCTAGTATTATTATCCATTGAAATAAAGATGATCTATTACTTGTGTCCATTGATTTATTGATCTATGATGTGTGTTTGATCTCTTCTCTTTATATGGTATGTGAAGTCAGTCACATATCATTTTCCTTCGGGTCTAAAGAAGAGGGTAAAACCCTTTGGACGTGTTTGGAAGCGTGCCCGAAGCTATTGTGACTAGAAGCACGGCTAGCAACCTGCACGGTCGAAGGGGAAACAAAAAGAGATTCACTAAGCTAATTACGATATCCACAGGGAGAACCTTAATTGCGGTGGTCTGCATGGTGACTGCTCACAAACTTCGCGGTGGTTATTTAGAGATGACCTCATTCTTGTCTCAACAAAGTGGCTTCTATGAGACTTGTAGTGAATATCTTATTATGGAACTCTCTCCACACGTATAAAACATAAGAAATAGGTTATCCTAATCATTCATAATTATTCCATGCTAGTGGTGGATCCTACACTCCTTGAGAACCCCTCAACCATATCACACAACATTTCATATATATTCTCTTGCTTTAGTTTACTTTTGTTATTTACTTTGTTCTTGTTTACTTTAGTACGTATTCAAACACGGTCTTTATACACCACTAGTAAACGTGCACGTGCAGCGCACGCCTTTTAAATATGACTTGTGTATTTTAAATTCTACTCCGTGTGTCCTTAAGTAGATGGTGTATAAACTTTATCAAAAAGTTAATTTCTTTAACTTTAACCAAATACGTTAAATATTTATAATACTAAATAATTATATTTAAAAAAATCTTCTAATGAGTTGCTTGATACTATTGATTTGCTATTACCGATCGTCATCACACACACACACAATGCCGGCTAAAATCAACAATGCACAAAAGTGTGTTACTATTATTTTCTAAACATTACAGCTCAATCCCTGTTTATAGCAACACTTCAAAAACAGCAATTAAGCAACATTACCCATGTTTTACTCTCTCATAAAGGTCCACATCTTTGTGTGATCAATAAATCTAGCTCCATGGCGAGGATACTTCAAAATGAGTACCGTAATGTCTTCCAGAGATCCATACCATCCAACAATATGCATTATAAACATTTTAAAATAAAGTTCATTTGCAAACTCCGTTTAAATGACCATACCAAATACTCCTATTGAAAAAAACATCACTTCATCATACTGAAAGGGTGTAAATTAAAAACCAAATAACCAAGTGATATACTCCCTCTGTCCTAAAATACCCTGCATTCTGGGTTTAGTCAAAGTCAAACTTTATAAACTTTGTTAGAATATATAGAAAAAACTATAAACATCTATAGCACCGAATGTATATAACGATTCTAATGGTACTTATGTTGTATTATAAGTGTACATGAATTTTTCAATATGTTAGTTTGACCTTGGGATTGCATTGACTATTACACACACCGCTCCCAGTCCCTACTCAGCTTCCTCCCTCTCCACTGTCTCACACGTTACAAGCCACACATCCTCCCTCTCCATAGCCTCCCGCGAGAGGACCCACCCCTATCAGCGTGCTGCTACGGCAAGGACCTCCTGCTCCCCTATCTCCTCTCCCGCAACGCCTGCCCTTCCTCACGGACCTCTTTTCCATTGGATCCTGGGTCGCCGTCACCGCACGCCGTAGTGTGTGCCATTCCTGCCCTGGCGTTGTCCCAAGACGCCGGCACCGCCCTGGGCCTCCTCGATCTCAACACCGACGACAGAGGTAGTGGGGTGCTGCCGCCCCATGTATTCTGCGACAATAAGGAGCGTATTTGCGTCCGCTAGCAGCAGGTACCCCTGCTCAGCATTGTTTGTCAGCGTGGAGGAATAATCTGAGATTCCCATTAGGATAGGTTCAGACATAAGATATGTACACTGATATTACTAACTGCTAGTACTATTTATATTGTATTATAGGTTGTCAGGTATATATATGTGGGCAATAGAGTGTTTTCTGGTGAATTGGCTATCATAATGCTCACATATTACAAGCTCAATGCCACTCCCATGTTTCGATCAAGAATTTGAATGCGTGCATGGTAATTACCTCATTCCTAGGATTGTTATTTTCCTTTTTTGAATTTGTGTTTGGGTGCTAAAATAATTAGGTATCCTATTCCCTTGATAACATGATAAGAAGGATAACCAACCTTTTTCTATGTTCAAAGAACAACTTCACTATTTACAGGCCTAGTTTCCAAGTGATTCTGGTTCTTAAAAGACTATGTGAGCGTTCTTCTAAACTCCATGTTTGATTATTTTAGAAAACTGAAAATATGAGGGTATGTGTTGCTGTTGATCTGGAGTGGATCGGGGCTCTTTGCTGTTAAGAAAATTCAAGAGTGGCAAATGGTATATCATTTCAGGCTACATACTGACGACACAATTGAGCACACAGGCACTGGCACTGGCACACCATATTTATCCGGCTACAGTTTGTGTATATGCAACAAGTTGCTGTTGTAGTGGTAAATTTTTGTGAATGCTACCTTGGCTTTTATAATTATAAACAAATCTGGTTTAGTATTTATTGGCAAGAAATCACATGAATTATCTTCTATATATGAGTTCCGTAACTAAAGTCTGCTGTATAGTCAACTATAACTAATTCGGCGGACGAAAACTTCTGTAACTAACTTAGTAACAAGCCTTTCATCAATCCAGCCCATATAGCGAGGAAACAAGTTGGATCCTTCCTTAAGCAACACTTGGAGATTCCATCCTTCGTTTCATACCGCTTCAAGATTTCTATGGTTGAGGCTAGTCATGTTAGCGAACATGTAGAATTTGGTAACCCTCTTGTTGATCTCCTTGATCTTTTCCTTCATAATATTCTATGCCAGTCCCACATCACTATCAGTAGCTAAGACATCATAAAAAATAAATTGAAGACGGTGTATCAATTAACTAATGAAAGATCATTTGTTTCTGCATTTAGAAGATAAACTATGTGCGATAATTTTCATGAATGAACCGGTCATTGCTCTCTGTTTATCGTATCTCTGTGAAGTATACCATGAGCAAGAAAGCCAACACTGTGATACAACAAATGGGCACTTGAAAGTTTACGAAGTAGAAGCATCCCTATTTTTATTTTATCGAAATCTGCAATTAGAGCAGGAGCAGTATATCACTAACTTTGGTTTTACCTAGTACAGACTTGCCTCTAAGTTTGCTTGTACTGGACTGGAATTACTGGGTACGGCATGATAGCAAAAGTTCCAAAACTAAGTAGCATTGCCCAGCAGCATGGTAGTTCCAAAACTAACTTTATTGCCCAGTAGCATTCTCCATAGTGTGAAAACTTGACAGCAAGAATTTATCATATTCTGATTGGTGCATCATAATTCTTGTGAGTAGTGGTCATGCCATGCAAACCAAAAGAATGGACGTACCAGGTCATACGGCCAGTGTGCTTTCCATTCAGAATAGCAGACGTAGATTCCTTCATATACCAGGCCTAACGCCTCTTTTTTAATATCTCATTCTTTGTTTTGTGCATATCTCTTCCTTTTTATTTGTCTCTTCAAATCTTTTTGATTTGCCGTTTGATCTGCGAGATAAAATCTGTAGGATCTACAAGGTACAAGTAGGTAAGAGTTGGAGATATATTTACCTGTATTTCTGGTGTTTGTTAGGTCCTCGGATGGAGTCCATACCCCATTAGCCTGAGAGGATGTCATATGCAACACAACACTTTGCCTATTCTGTTATCGATTTATTAGAACAATCAGAAACCAAATAACAATGCTACACCAGCAGTTCAGTTTTTTCTTCTCCTTCATGTCCAAAGCTGGACAGTGCATCACTTTGTTTGTCCAAGGGACATATAGCACAAAACTGCATATATATCATCAAGATAATAGTGGTTCTATTGCAGATATAGTAAGGCGCCATATGATGATTTATGTGCATATATGTATTCATTCTGGATTCCATTGGCATCTGTATCATATATGATCATATATAATTGAAAAAGTAGTAGGTGAATGATGTTATTACTTACCTTCTTTTTCGATCAGAGCACACTACAGCTACAGGCACAAGTTAAAAATCGATGCATATACATTACAAGTCCAACACAAATATCTAGTGCAAGTCTAGAATTGTATATTAGGGAAGTATAATTTACAGAAATTCAATGAGTACTAAATTTCGGATAAACCTGTTGGATGCAGGTTGCAAGTCTACTGGTCCAGATCGCCCCGATGGAATTGATGGCATTGTGCCCCTCAGCATGAAGACACCGTCAAGGCCGGATCAAGGGCAGTGCGGCCAAGATAGGATCGTCAGCATTGCGCCCCTGAGCGCGAGGATGCCGTTGAGGTCAAAGCTAGGGCAGTGCGGCTATGACGCGATATTGGAGACAAGCATCGTGACCAGAGGTCAACAGGTGGCACGGCGACAGCGGCATTACCACTGAGGGAGATCACATGGAGGAGATCGTGGATGTAGTTATTGTTTTTTCCGTATGACCAGGTACCGGTTGTTTTGGTAGCTATTGATTTGTTAGTGATTTTATTGGGGCCATTATGCTGAGCAGGGCGGGGGTTTCCCATGCGTCTAAGTGGAGTCCGTCAAACCTATTTGCTAAGTGCACCCAAGAGAAAAATTAGGCTAATAGGAGCCGTTAGATTGTGTTGACTGGACCTGATCGCGTGGTTGTAGTTAGTATGTGTATATGTGATGGGGTGCCTGTAGATAAATTCATGTTTGCTTCTTTATAAGTAGTAGAGATGACCAGGTACCGGTTGTTTTGGTAGCTATTGATTTGTTAGCGATTTTATTGGGGCCATTATGCTGAGCGGGGCGGGGGTTTCCCATGCGTCTAAGTGGAGTCCGTCAAACCTATTTGCAAGTGCACCCAAGAGAAAAATTAGGCTAATAGGAGCCGTTAGATTGTGTTGACTGGACCTGATCGCGTGGTTGTAGTTAGTATGTGTATATGTGATGGGGTGCCTGTAGATAAATTCATGTTTGCTTCTTTATAATTAGTAGAGATTACTTGGAATTAGAGACAACCTACAAGTACTCTATAGTGAATAGTAACGAGTGGCATAAAGACCTCTATCAATAGCTCTTCGTGGGATCGATACTCTTATTTCAAAACTAGCTATAATTGGTCTGTGCACTTGCAGTCATCAATGAGATTCCAAAAAAGAAGTTGCAACTTGTTGGTATGGTTATCCTATAAATCCTATTAAGCCATGAGCTACAATCTCACATAGGTACTACAACAAAAGAGATACATTCAGTTGCAACTATGTTATTAACTAATGTCGCGACTACAATATGCAAAACAGAGTCATTCAATACAATTTCCTACACTCAGTTAAAAAAAGTGATGTGTAGATCTAAATCGTTTAGTGTTGTCATTCAGTACATTGAACTAAAGAGGAAAAACAAAGTCATTCAAGACATTCAACTAGAAAGGCAAACCGAGTCATTCAATACATTAAAATAGAGGCAAAACAGAGTCATTCGGTACATTCACTTATGTCAAGAACTTATGTAATTGCATAGGTAATCCAATTGAATGAAGTACCCAATCTAGCTAATTGTACAGGTAATATAATTAAGATACTACCGGTACATATCTAAGATTAGTTTTTTACCTTACGTAATGCGGGTTTGCTTATCATCGGCGGCCCACGCATCGACACCAGAGCCACTGTCACAGGAGTTAGGAGTTGGAGTCATCCTACTCCTCTTCTACCTCTTCCCCTTCTTCCACTGCATTCTCCTTCTCCGCCTCGTCCTCCTCCTCCTCCTCGTCCACCCCTTCCTATTCCCCCGCTGCATCGCCATTGTGCGGGAGCAGAGATATGGATGTGGTGGCCCAGAGCTATGTCCAGAACACCGCCGCTTTGGGCTTCTAAATCCGGTGCTCGACAGCGGTGATGTGGATGACCCTCGTGATCGGCGCCTCCCGGATCTAGCCATCGACACGCTCACGCTCGAAGGCGGCTCAAGAATTAAGCCACGCAACCTCCATATCTAAATCTGACGAGGACGAGGGAGATGAGACTAGGGAAGCCATCGGTGGGGTCGGAGCTCAGGTGCTCCGACGTTGTAGGATATACTCGCCGCCTGGGAAGCTCCACCGGCCGGCTGTGGAGCAACTAATGCCTCCACGCCGTGCACCGCCATAGTTGGTGGCGGGGACTACACGATTGTGTCGTGGTTAGAGGAGGAGCATGGGTTTGGCATCGCCGAACTCGGGGGCAAGAATGCAGAGCTTAGCTAGTTAAGCTCGTGGAGATCGATGGGAGTGTGCAGCCAGGGTTGAAGAGAGTGACATGAGGAATGGGGAATTTTATAAGTGCTGCCGGGTAGTCTATTAAAATTGGAAACAGACAACTGTGATTCTTTGTTTCTGATGAAGTATTATCGGCAACGGGCTGATAGTATGGCCCGTTACTATAAACAATGGCAACTAGCTATTATTTAGCCGGTGTCGATGAGTATGGGCCATCTGCAACCCAATATTATTAGCGCCCTATGGCCACATGTGAACTTATCTAACGGTTGGTCGCAGCGCCGTCGTTGCCATAGGAGGTGTCCTTAGTTTTTCTCTATACTAATGATAACTCCAACGTCGAGCTGGGCAGAGCAGGAGCTTTGCCGTTGCCACATCCACAGGTGGTTGTTTTTTAACCGTTGTTCATGTATGTCAATTCTCCACAATTCCACATTGTTGCTGCTTACAAGGTTTGGTAATCAAGCAGAAGCTGCTTTCTTCAGTTGAAATGCTTAAGTGGAACACTGCAATCGTATTCAAGAAATATAGCACGAGGAAGTATGAAACACTAAAGCTACTGTCATTAAAAAAGGTTAGTAGTTGGTTGTTTTTTAGCCGTCGTTCATGTATGTCAATTCTCCACAATTCCACATTGTTGCTGCTTTACAAGGTTTGGTAATCAAGCAGAAGCTGCTTTCTTCAGTTGAAATGTTTAAGTGGAACACTGCAATCGTACTCAAGAAATATAGCACGAGGAAGTATGAAACACTAAAGCTACTGTGTTATGGTCGGCATCTCTTATGCCAGAAAGAGGCCCAATAGTGGGCCAAATTAGGGGCTTAGCCCAGTTATTTTATTATATAAAGAGTTGTAATCAGACTTTTACGTTTAAGCAATAATCAATCATATTATTGCCGACTCCCAGAGGAGTCGGCCTTCTCCTGCCTCCGCCGCCGCCAGCCCTAGCCGCCGCCCTCCTCAGCCTCATGACGGCCACTGGCGCCGCCCCTCTCTCCCCCGCTCGCAACACTTCCACCCCTACAACCTACGCCCCCGTTCCGGTAGAACCCTAGCCTCTACCATACTGTCATTAAAAAAGGTTAGTAGGTGGTTGTTTTTTTAGCCGTCGTTCATGTATGTCAATTCTCCACAATGCCACATTGTTGCTGCTTTACAAGGTTTGGTAATCAAGCAGAAGCTGCTTTCTTCAGTTGAAATGCTTAAGCGAAACACTACAATCATACTCAAGAAATATAGCACGAGGAAGTATGAAACACTAAAGGTTAGTAGAAGACTCCATTCCAACAGTTAATTTTTTTAATATGTGTACGAATGTTAAAAAAACAGATTATCGGCTATATACATCTATTAGCGCAAAAAGAACTTTTAATTTGCATAGCTCCATGCGCGGGAACTGGCTAAAAAAATGCCCCCTGACCGCAAAACAAATTATAAACAGGTGCGACATGTTGGTCATGTTTCCCAGGCTGGTCATGTTTCTGTTTATAGAAACAACAGAAAATTCCTCGAAATAGGCTTTCGCCCCGCTTTATAAATAAATCCACATGATCGAACTGATACAAGGTACTGAGGAAACCCTCTTACAAAACATATCACAGATAAAAAAAATCACGAGAAAAATAGGACTCGCCACCAAAGGCAGCAGCAAGACCAGGGGAAAGGAACTCCATGCCTACGCCTCTAAGAGGGTAACGACGCAACGTGCCGCCGCCGGCAAGACCGAAACGATCTAGGGTTTTCACCCGAAGCCTACGCGAGGGATGTACCCACAACGGAGCCCCCAAGAGTGTTACGATACCCGCAGGCATCTCCGCCGTCGACGTAAAACGTGGGGCTTTCGCCCGAAAAAAACCTCTACACACACGCCCACAATTGGTTCGCCCACCACCTCCGAGTTCGATCATCAAAGAACGATTTAGGGGATGCCGGAGCCGAAGCGCCATCACCAACAAGGTCTCCTACTATCCGCTCCTCGCTACCCAAGTGACGAAGGAGCAAGACCAGTACCACCGCCTTGTCGCTTGCCAAAGCCACCCGTGCGGTCCACTGTAACACTACGGTTCTGAAAAGACCGTAGCTTCTATGTGACATGCCAATCCCTGAATCGGTTCATTGACCCACAATAGAATAAAGATGAATAACATAGCAAAATATCCGTGTATCATCAATAACGAAGATCCAGAGTAACATTATTACAATAAAGGGCTTAGCTCTAGGCTAGCTCAGCTTATTCAAGTAGCAACATAAATAAAGTAACTCCTCCATTCACTACAACAGGACAGAGCTTTGGTAACACTGTCTTGTGTTACTACAGGTCCAAAATAGTGTTACTAGCCCATCCAGTAACAGTTTTTGGCATGTATTCCATTAGGCCGTGTTACTAAGTGGGTTACCCGGTCACACATCATAATTGTTACCATATGTCAAATATTTTGTTACGGTTTATACTGTAGTAACATGCATACTGTGTGTTACTAGATGCGCCGGTAACACGTTTCTGTAACTATAGTAACACCGGTAGTAACATATCCTCATAGACGTAGAAAGTAGGTAGTAACATTTCTCTATAACTCAATTAGTAACATAATAACGAAATCTTGTAACAATATAGTTCATAGTCGTCAATTACATTTTTTAATTATAGTAACACCAACAGTAACACTACAATATTAGTACTGCAACATAATAAATGTATTTATTATTATTATTAAACAAGATTTTAGGTCCCAATATATGGAATATACATTTATTTAATAAATCACTCTTGCGATCAGTCCATAATTAATTATGATTATGATGCTCCGCACCATTAAAGTGACAAAAATATTGAAGCACGACACATCCGCTAATTAAATATAACAAGATATTTGTTCCAAATAAAAGAGTGTATGATACATATGCATTATACAATAGATAAAAACCAGTATCATGCGTGCACCAGAATAACATCATACCAAGTTGACTACGGATAACACAAGTGTGACACTAATTACACCCCGACATTTGCATCAATTCAACCAAAGAAAAAGATCTTTAAAATGATATATATTACATTCTCAATCTCTGAATAAAAACTCTAATCATTGCTAAGTAAATCTTCAAACTTTATTATCTTCTTGATCGAGACGGAGTATTCAGCTGCAACTCACTTGTCCTTCTTCCGAATCTGTAAAAGAAAATTTGGAACTTATACTTATATGATTAGGTGTGCACAATATTATTCTAGAAAATGAAAGAAAATTAGCTTACAAAAGCTGAAGGCTAAGCAATACAGAATCCTTTAAAAAAAGCATCGCCAATGGTCTTACAGTCACCTACTTCCTTTACCAACTCTTCATTATCCTTAATAGGTTCATCTATGGCCACACGTAAAACTTCGATACCTAACTCAATACCACCTGCCTTAGTTGTAGGATCCGTACTCTTAATAGTAGCATATGCAACAGTCTGTTTGTTTGGATAGGTTGAAATCTTCAGAACTACTTTTGAACCATCCTACATTATGATCAGTATTAGCATCTGATGGTAATGATGATATAATTTACATGGAAAATATGTCAATGGATACACATGGTCATAACTTTACCTCAAAGGAAGAAGTACGCCTCCTTTTTGTGGGGCGTTTATTTTTAGTGCTCTGCTGGTCTAGTCTTGCAACAAATTCAACTGTCCAGTCCCTCGTTTCCCTCACCTACAAACATACAACAATAACTGAAAGAAAGACTAGAAATAATTAAAACTGAAACCAGGCAAAAGAAAAAGAAACATACCTTCATTGAGATACTTTTACTGAGTGGTCCGTACTACTGTAACAGACTACTTCATCTACCATAAACTCTGTGTAACAGACTACTTCAGCTACCATAAAAATGTTACCTCTAGCACATAGTGAATAACAGGGTCTTGTAGCAACGATGTTTTTTGTTGAATCAGTAATTGATTAGCATTATCATGCTCGCCATCTTGATTCACATTATCATGCTTCCCATCCTGGTTCGGTCACATAGGAGTGTTGAGCAAGAAATTATTTTATATACTATATTTGTGTAATGAGTAAGAGTAGTAATAACCTTTTCGCGTGAAAGCAATAAACTATTATCCCCACTCATGCCATGTTGCATAGATGGGCGTGGTTCAACAGGTCCATCGCATTGCACTCTCTGCAAAAGAAATATTAATACCAAGGTTTGAAATGATAAGCAAAGATATAGCTGTGTAGACGTTACCTTAGTTTTACCATGTAGTATTGGTAACCGAGGAGAAACATTATTGTTTGATTGCAGATTTTCCTACAGGACTAAAAAGTATGAGTAAAATATTGATACAAATGCATACAGTAGGAAGATAAAGGAAATCACTTACCTCTTCTATTGCAGTATTTCCATAGCCTTCTTTGTTATTCCTATCTTCAAGCCTTCTTATCTGTTCTTTCATCCTTGCTACTTCCTCCCTAAGATCATCTTCACCATCACATGGTGATCCATCGCTTGTAGTCATATTGATGTTCTTGAGGTAGCGTTGTGTACGGCCACAGACTTACTTAGGGGTGGGAAGCAAACCCATGCCATGCACCTGTCCAGTCTTTCTTGCCCTAACACTTCCTGCAAGGCATCACCTTCCCATGCGACTCTTCCATTGACATTTTGTGCCAATGCTGGTCGTTGAGCTATTATATTCTCCAATTTATCCTAGAAGAAAAGAATCATGCATATGGTACTTGTTAGATTGAATTTGTAAGTTAGCACCCAAAAAATAATAGATGGATATTAATTGCCTACCAGACGCTCATTTTTCTCTTTATTTTTAGCATTATCCTTCTTCTTGTGAGTTGCTAAGTAAACAGTTGCTCGGTGTGGCCGCTTCTTTTCAGGATCAGCTTGTCTCTACAAGACAGAAAGAACACCGGTATGACAACTGACATAGAAAGAAAACTTCACAAATCACGATAACTCACAATGTCTTCACTCCAGCGAGCATAACTCTTAGTCCCAGCATTATGCGAATTCTTCACAAGAGAACGACTAACTAAGTTCAGTTAGGGCCTGTTATGATGCAATCAAATCATAAGTGTGACACTAAAGTAAGCCCAAGAGTTCAGATTTAAATGTTTAAGCATGAAAGTCCACGCTATTGATCTTTGTCCACATCATCTGGACAGAGCTTATATAAGGCCTTCCTCCTGACCTCCGCCCACACAGGTCTGGCTAGGGGCAGCCGCCGGAGGCTCTCCCCGCCATGGCCCTGCTACCGAAGGAAGCTCCACCGCCAGGGACACCCGGAACCGCCGGATCCAGACCTTCCGAAGAACACCGACGCCGTTGAGCCTTGGGCCCCGACCTTAAGCTCCCGAGGAGGGCAGATCCGCCCGGCCGCCAGGCTTCGCCATGACCGGGCTGGGCGAAGGGGAGAGGCGATGAGGAGGGTGGAAGACGGCCGGAGGAGGAGGCGGCATCCCATCGCCCTCGGGGGGAGGGGGGGGGAGGGGGGCGAGAGACGCGAGACGGGGGTGTCCCTTCTGCATAGAGAAGGTCTTGGCAAGCGTGTCGATAGAAAATATGCTCTCCCTCTTCTACTTTGGTTCTTGGTCAACATGGAGAAGGTCATGGCGAGTGTGTATGGACAAAACAACAGAGCAATTGTATTTGTATTGAAAAGTAAATATCTTGGTAGAAAAATATAATAGGAAAGTACTATACTAACAAAGGAAATTGAAACATAATATTCAGAAAAAAAAAACAGAAATTATGGACATGCAAAAAACGATTTTCGAACTCTGAACTTCAAAGTTTCCACGAGTCGCAACCAGTTGAGCTAGGATGAGCTTTTATGCATGTAACAAGACATCACTTTATTTCTAGAGATTGTGCAGGCGAGCGTCTGCAGGTCTTTCCACGGACGCGTCGACGCCGCTCTTAGTCTTTACTTTTTTTTTCGTTTTTCTTCCCCAAATCTCGTTCTCGTCTCTACCGGGTCTATCCACGGACACCGCCAGTACCGCTGACTCCACGAGCCTCCGCCGCCGCACCGCCAACCACCATTGCTGTCGTCCGTCGCCTCCCACCCCACCGGCCGTCGGTAGTATCGGCCGGTTGCCGTTGCCCGTGCATCTCGGGATCTCGTACCGGGTCGCTGCACGAGGAAGAGAACCTTAGGGCGCGGTCCTCTTTGCCCGCTGTCCCGCATCGACCTTCATCTGCTTCCCATCCCAAGTCAACCTGACTCAATTCTACACAACGGCATCTGCGGCTGATCCCCAAGAAATCAGGCAACGTAAGTCCCCAATCGATGGCTCAGATTCTCTATGACTTGGTTATTAGATAATTGTAGTTAGATGGCTGAACCTGATGTTGTAATTGATGATGCCGTTAGTGTAGAGTGTAGATGAATCGATTAATTGATAGCTCCGTTTCTTAGATAGATGATATATGAGTAGATGAATTATGTTAGCTCCGTTTTGTAGCTGTACTAGTATCAAGTAGATGCCCGTCAGATGATTTGAGAGATTGATTAGTGAGGAGAGTGGCGTTGTAACACCCAAACATGATGAACTCTCAGCTGAATCTGCATGACAAACACCACAAAATTGGTAGCCTGTACATGATGAACATCAAGACTGACACAAAAAAACTTCAGCAATAAAATGAAACCTGTTGTCGTACTAAATTAATCACACATCGCACCCTCTACTGCTGGCTGCCTCTAGCTAGCTAACTCATACAATAGCTGATTCAGGTAGTTGATTGTTCAGCACAAGGAGATAAAAACAACACGACGTCTAACTGCTGCCAGCTGCTTATGCATGCATATTCAGAACCTGAAATCTCAACTCTAGTTTGTGAAGATATATAGCATGCAGCAGAAGTAGGCCCATTCGATGGATTGATGCTATGGTGGTAGACTGGCAGCAGGGGCGGAGCCACGCCCAGGGCAACCTGGGCCATGGCCCTGGGCGCAGCAATTTGTCCAACTTGTTACCTAAAGATTTTTTTTAATTTGGTTAGGAATGTAGCAGTCCATGTTCTCTGCCCATGATGCCCCCAACATGCCAATATGACCGAAACGAGGAGGTAATGGACAGGAAACGAGCAACACATAGATCGGCTCGAATCCTTCTTTCCTGGTTTCCTACACTCATAATGGTAGGAACACACACGCCGCCACACCACTCCCGCAGGCTCGCTGGACGACCAAAACCCGTCCCAGCCGTCGTGTGCTTCTCCCCCTCCCCCCTCCCCCACTACTCTCCTCGGCTGATTTGCTGCTTATCTGCACGAGTGCAACTATCGGCCGTCGTTGCTCAAGCGCTTGGTCTCTTGCACTTGTTTTTATCTACGGGTTTTAACTAACTGACCAACAGTAGGTTAAGTTATTATCCCTACAGATTTACTTCTCCTACTCCGAGTTAGGTAATTTTTGTTCAAATGATCAAATTAACAACTCCAGGTTATACTCGTCTAGTACTACCCTCCGAGCTGGTAATGGACAGGAAGGTTGTTTTGTGGACTGTCTAGAATTGAACTGATTTATTGGTCTCAACATCCAATCAATCAGTAACTCTTCAAACCAAAGCATGTCTAACTTTTAGCAACTACCGAAGGTACTCTCTTTGGACTATATTTGTATTTTCTTTATAGTAATGTTATGTAATTCTTTGAGAAAATTTAACTAATCTTTGTGGTTTCAAATCTTGTTACATAGTGAATCAATGGATTTGAAATCTATAAAGGAGTTACTTCTTTTTCCTAGACCAAGTGACGAGTACTTGGCTGGCATGAATGGTTTTCTTGACTTCGCGTACATGGGAAAGAGTTCTGATGCCAAGATCCGATGCCCATGTGTTAAATGTGTCAATGCATTGTTATTGAAGCGCCAAGACGTGTATGATCACTTAGTTTGTGAAGGCATTTCAGAGGGATATACACTTTGGGGATGCCATGGTGAAACAGCATCATACATCTCTGCTAATAAACATGGTAAAACTGCACCATACATTTCAACTAAGAAACGATCACGGTCATAGTGTGAAGGAACAAAATCTAATATGCACCAGCTTGTCGAAGACGTTTACAGAGATTCTCCAATGCTTGAATCCGAGACCCAAAATCCTTCTGAATCAGGACCAGATCCTGAAACCCAAGCTTACTATGAATTGGTGAGAGATGCAGATGAACCTTTATGTCCAGGGTCTGAACTATCCAGGCTTTCCCTTTTTGTTATCCTCTTCCACATAAAATCAACTAACAAGTGGAGCAATAAATCTTTGAATGATCTGCTACCAATTCTGCAGAAGGCAATTCCTAATGGTAAGAATCTGCCTAGTACATTTTGTGTGGCTAAGAAGATCGTAAGAAAACTTGGGCTTAGTTATGTTAAAATCCATGCATGTGAAAATAACTGTCAGCTTTATCGAAAAGAGAAGGCAAGTGATAACTTCTGTTTAAAGTGTGGAACTTCAAGGTGGAAGAACGTACATGATAAAACTACTCTAACTAACATGAGTGAATTGCTCTTGGAATCTGAAGCTTGCAAAATGTTAGAAAATTTGTACTTAGTTAATTAAGCTTCATGTATGATAGATTTTTTGTTGGGAATAGAGGTTATTTGTTAATATTTGCACACAATTTTGTCTAGGCACCAGCCCATGGCCTCTGTTGCTTGGGGCCTGGCTTCGTCGGTAACACATTCCCAACCACACATATTTATATGTTACTTGGTCAATATACTTGTAACACACCACCTGGAACACATAGTCATATGATACTGCGTTGATATCTCCGTAACACAATTTCGGGTCTTGCATATTAATGTGTGTCACTAGCACACAAATGATGTGTTACTGGAATTTTACCTGTAACATCTATCACTGAGTGTTGCATGATTGTGTTACCAAAACTCTGTTGTGTTGTAGTGATTCTTCAAATTGCCCACAAGTGAACAAGTGCCGAGTGGAGTACCGTGGCCTAAATCGATCACTCAGAATCTGAATATCCTGCAACATGAAACATAGCAGCCCCGAAGGGTCAATACATAGAATGTATGACAAGTAGAGCTATTAAAGGAGACAATAGAGCTAACATCTACATGCATATTTGGCAAGTGGAGCTGTGGCTAGCTTGCATTTGTAAATACCTTTGTCCTACTTTCTTAAACAGTTTTTGATTTTCTTTGAAAAGATCCCAATTAAGTTAACCCATCAGCATTAAAGCAATTATGAAATTAGAATGAGCGAGAAACATGTCATGAACTCAATATCAAGCAACTCAGATGTCCATAACCGGGGACACGACTAATCGATTAGTTTATACACCCTGCAGAGGTTAGTACACTTTACCCATGCGACTTGGCCAGCCCAGCTCGTACCACCACTCTCATATTGGGTGATGATAGGGAGAAGTCCAAGAAGGGACCGTTCGGGAAGTAGCTCCCCAAACCCGACACGCACCGGGGTCTAACCTACCAAAACTCTACATCTCTGGATACGTGGGTTCGAGTTACCACAACCTACTGAGTCTAATCAACCGCTCATTCCATTATTGGCACATGTTTGTACACGTAATCTACAAAATAAAAAAGCCAATCATTTTCTCTTGATACCTGGGTGCCTTTCCGCAATGATACCACCAAAATTTTCAATCCCATCATACTCAGGAGATTCATTGATTAAGTTATTTTCAGTTTTCGCAAACCAACACATTTAGAAACAACCTTCAGTGATGTAACCCAACCCTCGTTCATCATAGCATGGCTAAGCACATCTACCAACGATGGCTCATCTACAGGAAAGCCCTACCACATAATAGGACATAGCATAGCGATAGTAATATCCTACACATGCATCCACAAAATACACAACAATGCATTGAAAATAGTAGGACAACATCATGATCAAAGTAGCATCTACTTGTCTTGGCTGTTGCAGTCGAACGAACAATCCTCACACGAGCAAACGTTGCACTCATCACAATCTACACGATACAATTGCAATCACATAAACAAACCAAACACAACCATATACAAACATAACAATGCAAGATGCATGCATGACAAGTTGAACAATGCTACAATAGCTTTCTATAACCTTATTCAGTATACATACTGTATGCATGCATGGAAAACATTTTAAATGCATTGAAAACAAAACATGCAATTTTAAATGACCAAACAATTGAGCTATAATCCAATTATTAAGCCACTTCTATTGAACAGTTTGTAAAATCTTGGAAAAATAGCTACTATGTAGACAACCTAAAATAGAACCAGTACCAACTGGAATCACTCAAAAAGGATTTATAGAATTTCCTGAGTAATTAAAATACTCCAGTAAGCCTTTTTATAGATTCTGCAAATTCCAGTACTGTAAGTCTTCCTTTTTAATTCACTAAAAGATTCCTCTTGTTCTACTGAATCCAGGGACATCTCATTTGAAATTTTTGGAGTTGTAGAACTTTTACTATAAGTTTATTACTCTAAAAAGGACATTAAACTAATTAATTAATCACAGTAAAATCTTTCTGCAAAAGTATGAAACAATTGTACAGAAATATTCTACGTGAAAAACTGAATCCATCCATATCTTATTTGCAAATTTTGGCCCAGTAGATTATTTTCTATTGATTTTACAAGTTTTCTCTATTTTCTGCCAAAATAAATTGATTTAAAATAAACAGTCAACTGTCTGTTGACTGGTCTACGCTGACTTGGCGCAGCGCTGACCAGTCAACAGTCAACCAGCGGTCCACGGTACATCTGGACCGTCCATCTCAGATCGAAGGGCAGGGGGCGCGTGGAGGAGGGTGGCTCACCAGCGGCGTCCGTCGGCGGGGGGCGGCGTCTCCGACGAGGAACGACGGGGGTTGTGCGGCGTACAGTGTGCGGGGTGAGGCGGCGGAGCTCGTGGGGGCGACGGCGTGGGCCCTCTCGTCCGCGGGTGGCGGTAGTAGGCGGCGGCAATGCTCGAGCTCTAGCGAGCGATTCAACGGCGGACGGTGGGCTGCAGAGGGGGAAAACAGTGCTAGGCGAATCAGTCAAACGAGGGGAACACCACAGGGCCAAAGGGAGAGCGCGGGGCGGTCGAGGTCATCGTCACCAACCTTGTCCAGCGTGCTCGCGGGCAGCGGCAATGGCGGCTAGATGGGGAGGTGGCGGAACGGGCTAGCTCGGGGGCGGGCTAGGGTTCGAGGGGGTGGAAAGGTTGCTGCCTCGAAGGTTTAAGGGATAGGGGGAAAATCCAAACCGAATTCGGCTCAGACGCGCGAAGAATCGGGGCGATTTCGTGTTCGTCGGGGGCTCTCCCGTCGCCCAGGGAGGGATGACAGGCGGCCCCCCCCTGTTAGTGGCCCGAGGTCGTGTACGCCCAAACTAATGCGTAGTCATGCATACTTGACAAATGTCTACTTCCACCTGGCATAATATAGCCTCCTTCTTCTTAGCCATGGCCATATCCCTAGTCATGCATACTTGACAAATGTCTACTTCCACCTGGCAGAATATAGCCTCCTTCTTCTTAGCCATGGCCATATCCCTGAACGGTTTCATCATGACTTTGCATGGCTGGTTCCAGTTCGCCGAAAACATCAGCACCACCTTCAATTTTCAAATACAAATCCAGCCATTTTATTTTACATACCAAAGCTTCAGAAATAACATAGTAGTAATTATTAAATGACATCAGAATTTTAAAAAGGGCTAGGTACTTACCGGATTGGTTTGTGTTGGCGCCAAAGCGGTAGCAACATCGTGAGTCTTACGAATGGTGTAATAAACCCAGTTAGCCGGCGCCGGGCAACCCAAATACTACACACCATATCAGAAAATTACAAGCCAGCAGCTATACGTACTGTCACTTGTTAAAATCAGCATATATATATATATATATATATATATATATATATATATATATATATATATATATATATAGAGAGGCGCTCTTTGACACACAGAGTGTAGAATAGTTATTCTACACCACCCTCTATCTTTAGACCTGTATATTATTTTTACGTCACGTAAATTTTGTATTACCGTAAGTTGAGAAGAACATAATAAAATTTAAAAATGACATAATTTTTCTGTTTACATACCGTAAAAATTAGCATAAAAGACATATTTTTGGTGTTTTTTACACTATAATGACTCAAAAAAATTATTTTTGTGTCAAATTTTTTGGTTGTGGTGATTATATGAACATAATTATTCGTATACAAAACATAATTTTTTAGTCTAACAGCGTAAAATTATGTTATATATATATATATATATATATATATATATATTCAGCACCCAGGGTGCAGAAAAGTTATTTTGCACCCAACATAATTTTACGCTGTTAGACTAAAAAATTATGTTTTGTATACGAATAATTATGTTCATATAATCACCACAACCAAAAAATTTGACACAAAAATAATTTTTTTGAGTCAATAGTGTAAAAAACACCAAAAATATGTCTTTTACGTCGAATTTTTTTACGGTACGTAAACAGAAAAAAATATGTTATTTTTAAATTTTATTATATTCTTCTCAACTTACGAAGTAATACAAAATTTATGTGACGTAAAAATAATATACGGTTCTAAAGATAGAGGGTGGGTATAGAATAACTATTCTACACCCTGGGTGTCAAATAGCGCCACCCTAACGAACAACATGCCGAGAAACCCTAACTTATTTAGTCAACCCTAACTTATTTAGTCTCTCTTCAACTTTCCTTGCTCATTTGAAAAACTAGGTGGAA
Organism: Avena longiglumis; assembly: GCA_030063025.1. NCBI lineage: Eukaryota > Viridiplantae > Streptophyta > Magnoliopsida > Poales > Poaceae > Avena > Avena longiglumis. The sequence goes on from CP125973.1 coordinate 538,349,524, forward strand.
CCGGTTATTGGTTTCTTCCCTCTACCTCATCCCTCCTCGTGCACTTTTGTTTGGTACGTACCATTGCTTTCTCTAATCACAAGCTATTGTTTTACATCGTTATTATGGACCGGTTATTGTTTTACAAAAAAATATGGAGGGATGCACGCGACAAGTAACTCCCTCCCGCCAAAAAAACAAGACACTAAACCACTTAGATGAAAATTTAGGGTTTGCATAGTACCACAAACCTTGACTAGGGTTTGCATACTATGTAGAACTCATTTTAAGCCTTGTTGACTTATCTTTCCATTTTAGATGCTAAAAGTTTCTTTGCCAAACAGCGAGCTAAATTTTTTAGGGTTTTCACGAGCACCTAGGCATTGCATGCATGTACACAAACGCGGTGATGCAAACGCCGTTAGGGACCGTTACTACTTTCAAGAGCCATTCATTACCATCTAAACTAGTAGTGTATGTGATCTCTTTATCCAATGGTCCTATGCCTATGCGCAGCTATGCCCGTGTGTAGCAAATCCGCGTCGATATATATATATATGCACCAGTCATTTTACATATATATATAAGCCTTAGGTATATATATATATATATATATATATATATATATATATATATATATATATTAGGTGTGCATATCTTAGTTATGTGATACATAGGTATGTCTAGTTCAAAGAGAATTTACACGTATCATGCTATACTTGGGCACCAAGGTGTACCAGTCATTTTACCTGAAAACTTGCTGACGCGTGGGCGCTGGAATGACGGGCCGAGCGCACCTCTAAAAAAGGAAGTCTCTGTTGTCACTGTCTTATACGGAATAGAAAAGAAAAACTTTATGCAATTACCGTACCCTCCACTTATCGCTGCGTCAGATTACACTCCCGAGCATACTAACAAAAAAGGAAGTTCCGTGCATTAATTTCCTTTTTTTAGAAATTGGAAATACTATAAGGTTTGAACCACATGTCGGAATTAAGATTCGTTTTCACTTTCGGAACCCTCGCAACGAACACTTCAAAGCTAGATCTCATTTGTATATGTTTCGGCAAAAAAATTTAACGGCAGCTTTTATGTACGACCGACCAACTTTGATTCATGACAAAGCAACTTTTGTGCGATGAGGGAAAACTACATCAGACTCCGATAAGGCAACTTTAGTGCCCTTCTGAGCAACTCTGGTGTCCGTATGAGCAATATTCGTATCTTGACAAATGTGATACCCTTGCGACGAGGCAACTTTGGTGCCCGGCGAGGCAACTTTAAAGCCCGATGAGGCAACTTTTGCCCGGCGAGGCAAATAGATGTCCAATGAGGCAACTTTGGTGCCTGGTGAGGCAACTTTGAAGCCCGTCGAAGCAAGTTTTGGTGCCTAAAGAGGCAACTTTGAAGCCCGGCGAGGCAACTTTTTCCCGGCGAGACAACTTCGGTGCCTGGCGAGGCAACATTGGAGCCCGACGAGGCAACTTTGGTGCCTGGTGAGGCAACTTTGAAGGCCGTCGAGGCAAGTTCGGTGCCTAAAGAGGCAACTTTAAAGCCCGGCGAGGCAACTTTTCCCGGCGAGGCAACTTTGGTGCCCGGCGAGGCAACTTTGAAGCCAGATGAGGCAACTTTTGCCCGGCGAGACAACTTCGGTGCTCGGCGAGGCAACGTTGGAGCCCGACGCGGCAACTTTTTCTCGACGAGGCAACTTTGGTGCCCGGCGAGGCAACTTTGAAGCCAGATGAGGCAACTTTTGCCCGGCGAGACAACTGCGGTGCCCGGCGAGGCAATTTCTGAGCCCGACGAGGCAAAATTTTCCCGGCGTGGCAACTTTGAAGCCCGATGCGGCAATTTTTGCCCGGCGAGGCAAATCAATGCCCGGTGAGGCAACTTTGGTGTCCGGTGAGGCAACTTTAAAGCCCGTCGAGGCAATTTCGGTGTCTAAAGAGGCAACTTTGAAGCCCGACGAGGCAACTTTTTCCTGGCGAGACAACTTCGGTGCCCGACAAGGCAACGTTGGAGCCCGACAAGGCAACTTTTTCTCGGCGAGGAAACTTTGGTGCCCGGCGAGGCAACTTTGAAGCCAGATGAGGCAACTTTTTCCTGGCGAGACAACTTCGGTGCCCGGCGAGGCAATTTTGGAGCCCGGCGAGGCAAAATTTTCCCGGCGAGGCAACTTTGAAGCCCGGAGAGGCAACTTTTGCCCGGCGAGGAAACTTTCGGTGCCTGGTGAGGCCACTTTGGAGCCCGGCGAGGCAACTTCGGTGCACGGCGAGTCAAGTTTGCTTACTGGGGAACAAAAGTTGCTTACTGGGGCACAGAAGTTGTCTCGCCAGGCTCATTAGGAGACTCAAATTTGTCAAGATATAAATACTGCTCAGACGGGCACCAAAGTTAATCAGACTAGCACTAAAGTTGCCTTATCAGGCTCTGATGTAGTTTTCCCATAGCGCATAAAAGTTGCTTTGTCATGAATCAAAGTTGGTCGGTCGCACATGAAAGTTGCCTGTTAAATTTTGTTGCCAAAACATATACAAATGGGATCTAGTTTTGAAGAGTTCGTTGCGAGGGTTCCGAAAATGAAAACGGATCTTAATTCCGACATATGGTTCAAACGTTATAGTATTTTCAATTTCTAGAAAATGGAAATTAATGCACGAAACTTCTTTTTTATTAGTCGCTCGGGGCTGCTATCTGCAGCAGCGGTAGTTGGAGGGACATGCTTGTCAGAGTTGGCAAGATTTTGATTGGAAATTTAATTAGGAAGGACAATTGTCCTTTTTTTCTATCCATACGCGTGTGCGAGTATTGTGGCCCGCCCAACAATCTGACGCCTGGACCCTCGCTAGACGTACCCATATATATATACACACACACATTAGCACGAGTTGTAGCTGAGGCCTCAAGCTACACTAGTAGAAAACGCCCCATTGGTCCCGGTTGGTAAGGGGCATTTGTCCCGGTTACCCAACCGGGAGGGGACAATCGGGACTAAAGCCCCAACCTTTAGTCCCGGTTGCCCCACCAACCGGGACAAATGGGGGTACACGGCGTGGCCAGAGGCGGGGTAGGGGTGGAGAAACGTCCCAGTCAGAATACTAACCGGGACAAATAACCTTCTTCCGCGGCAGAGATTTGGCACATTTCTCTGCCGCGGCAGAGAATTCACTTTGGCATATTTTGTTGCCGCGGCAGCATTTTCGCCACTTTTTGTGCCGTGGCAGAGAATTCATTTAGGTTGTTTTATTGTTTATTTAGTGTTTTGCAATTATCAATGAAGGAACCGTTATATTACACAAGATCATCATGACAATATTACATTCGATACACGGATCGAGTTCATGCACTACATACAAAAGTTGCTCTTTTTACAATCCCTACTGTCTTTACACAGCCGAATAGTATTCCCCTTTTGGGTTTAGGACTTCTGTATCCAAGAATCCCGCCAATTTCTCCTGAATTTCTCGTACGTGATCCTTTGGCAGAAGACTGTCCCGCAGACGTTCGATCTGATTTAAAAAAAGGAGTCGGCCTATATGAATGAAACTAAACACAATTTGATTGTAATTAAAAACTATAGAAATTGTTTACGTACGTAGAGTTGCCCTAAATTTATGCTCTTCTCATCGCACGTCTGCCGGCTGAACTCGCAAACATAGTATCCACATAGATTGTTACCTGATCCCTGTGTCAGGCACTTTACTAGAACATAGTTCAATCAAAATAATAATCAAGCATGCTAATAACTGTATCAAAACTAGAATCAAAGAGATGCGCGGATATAGCTAGTGGTGCTTGCATCTAGTGCTTCAAATGTAAGCTACGCTTTCCAAACACCCCTAGCCTTGTTGGTGAACCGTTTCCAAGCGCTGTCCGGCGAAGAAAACAAATAAAATAAGTTATTAATTACTTGATATCATAAAATTCACGAACGTTGCCGATATAGTGTCGTAATGATTAGAATTACCGCTGGAGAAGCATCTGCATGTCCTTCCACTGCTCAAGGGGTTTATGTTTCGAGTCCATGACTAGTACACGCCCTTTGTCAAGTTGAATGATTAACAAAATATAGTGGAAGCTGCGAAAGCATAACTAATCAATTATATACTTAACATCGAGTAAGCGAAATAGAAAGTGCATAGAAGACAATAACACTCACTTGAAGTTGTAAGAAAAAAGTATTTCCCTTCTGGTTTCTTGAAACCTTAATGCGTGTACTATATTATCCTCCGTATCCTGGGGGCTTGTTTTGAGATTAGCTTCATGAACCCAGTATGGGTCAATGAAGCCAATGTCGTAGATTTTTCCTCTGCTACATTCGAGAATCTTCATTCTGCATATTACAGTATGATTATATGCATGCAATAAACAATGTGAGATAGCTGGAGACTAAATTAATTACAGAATTAGTACTTACAGACAATAGGCACTGATGATCGATTTGTCCAAGGCGTCTTGATTGAATAATTGAAATAGTTCATCAAATTCAATGGATATCATGTCATCCTTTTCTTTCCCATGATGCTTTTTTGTAACCATCTGCACTATCCAGTTAGCCCCGGCCTTTGTGGCATGCATGTACCAGTTATGCAATCTTCGCATTTTTGTTGGAAGATTATTTACCTCCTCAGGTTTGACGAGTGGTTTGTCGTACTGGTATTTGTATGCTACTTCACTCATGGGGAAGTACTCTAACTGGGATAAGTACTGGGCAATACTCATACCTTGAGCAGCGGCAGATTCTCCGTATTGTGCAACTACCTCTGGATCATACTGCTCTTCGGCCCCATATTTGCTCGACCCCACATTGGTTTGGGAAATCACCTTGAGAGGGGCGCAAGACTGTTTTGCTTGTTCTCCGAGCTGGGCAACATATTTCTCGCTTGCATCAGTACTGCTCTTCGAGGCTTTTTGTGCCGCATGTGACTTGAGAATAGAACGCTCATAGTCTGATGACAGCTTTGGCTCGGGTTGATGAAGAGTCTTTAGAATTTTCAACACTTTGGCTTTTTCTTCTTTGGTGCTGGGGAACTCTGGCTCTTTCGGCCGCCTCAGCTTAGTGAAAAACGCTGTCGTTTCCGCATCAACGATCGCCGCAGTCTCCTCTTCAGTATAGTCATAAGCTCTCTTGGGAGGAACCTTTGGTACTTTTGGAAGAGGCTCTTGTTTACGTTTCGGCGATCGCTTACCACGACGCAGAGTAGCGGTACGCTTACGCTTTTATCCTGAGGCGCCGGTGATGGCTCCCGCGGCGATGGCTGCGCCGAAGATTGGTGAGGCGACGAAGACGGCTGCCGCGACGGCGATGACCTCGCTGGAGACGGGTGAGGCGGCGGCGAAGATGGCCTTGGCGTGTGATTTTGAAGCAGGATACATTCCTTCGGCCTTAGAATGGTGACGTTTATTGCGTCTCCCAGTACAGTCACATCCCCTTCACCTGCAGGGTAGTGAAGATCCAAAACTTCAAAGGTGGGCATGGTTTTCATCCACCCCGACAACATCGTAGCCCTCTGGAACCGGACGACAGTGGTAAGTTGGTGTGGGTCCAATTGGTAAGGCATAGCCGACCGCCACCTTCATTGATATGTTCACAACTTTGACATGTAGCTCGCAGTGTGTAATCTCTGTGATATCATCCACTGGGTAGCCAACAGGAGCCATCGTCGGTGCACCATCGTCATCGCCATTGTCATCACCCGGGACCTCGGTGGAAGCCACACTGCTTTTTCAATTATTCGATAGGCCGGTAGCATCGAATGCAGTGTGCTGCTGAGATGGGCCGGTAGTACTTTGCTCTTTAAGTGCGTTAATTTCATCTTGTTGTTGCTTTATTCGTTCTTCAATTATACGCATTCGCTCTTTCTGAATATCTGCTTCAACTTCTGCCCTGTCCTTTCTCCTCTGACGGCTTCTATCAGGATATTTCTTCCTCTCTTCGGGAAACCCAATCCTCCATGGTTGGGAGCCTCTTGTGCCTCGTGTTCGTCCAGCATGTTCCTTATTTTCAACGGCGAGTGTGAGCTCATAATTCTCTCTATCGGGAATGAAGTCCCCATCTTTAACAACCTTTACTGCTTTTCTCATCCTCTCGATTGGCAAGGGGTCTTCTTTATGTCGTATGTTATATATACACATCCCTTCCGAGTCCAACGTGCCCCCATGCCCGTAAAACCAATTCCTTGCACGTTCTACTCAATCATCTGTCTCTCGGGTGATCTTTTTAGCACACAGTTCATTCTCAAGTTTCTCCCACTTAGGAATGCCATCCCTGTAGCCACCTTGCCCCATAGTATGGTGATACTTCTTGTTATCAGCATTCAGCTTATTCGTTGCATACATTTTCTTAGCTTTCTCTGATGTCTTGTAATTTACAAACTTAGCCCAGAATGGTTTTATCTTCTCAAACTGAATCTTCTTAAAATCCGGAGTCTTCTCTTTCATGACATAGTTAAGGTGCAATCTTTTCTTCCAGTTGGTGAAACACTGGGCCATATTCTTCATAGCCCACTCCCTGACCTTAGCCTCCATGGCTCTCCCATGTTCTAAGGCGTCCTCAACTGGATCCTCCGCATTTGGATCCAGCTTTATCTTCGGTAGTTTGAAATTAACCATGAGCCTCTTCCATAGTAAATCTTTGGACTTGTTAGGGACAAACAAACATGTTCCCTCTTCTTTAGAATCAGCAGGCCTATTCCAATTTTGAATGGTGATCAGGATTAAGTCCCTAACGATTACTCCGCATTGTGCCACAAATTTGATTGCGACAACTTCGGGAGCCGTCGGTTTGCCGTCTTCAGCGATATCTTCGATCCTGAACCTCTCATGGTCTTCCAACTTTTTGGTTGGGCCTCGTCCACTCTTTTCAGTAGATTTGTTCGATCCGGAGGGCTAAAAGAAGAAAGATCGTCGTTACTATTTCTATATAGATAGCAGATGATTAATTAATGAATTAATTATATTACATACAACTCGCCAGAGCGGTCGTCTTCTCAATTACATAAGGCATCGCCTTCTCCCTCGCGGAAGGCAACACCTTGAACCTCAAACAAGTCGTCTATTCCGGTAAAAAGAGGATCACCCTCACCGGAGTTGTTTAGAAACGTCGATACATCTAAATTTTCTTCTCTGCGGATCACACCTTGGATCAACTCTTCCTTTTCTTCGTCTCTGACGTGTGGGTCCATATTTTCTGTATAGGTGGAAAAATGGATAAACCCTAATTCAGATAAACCCTAATATATACATACACAATAATAAAAATATATACATACACACTATATATACATACACACTAAAAGTGAAGGGGCGGCTGGAGCGCGTGGCGATGGACGGAGACGGAGGCGCTGTGGCGGTCGGGGAGGAGGGATAGGCCGAATGCTCAAACAAGGATGATGATATGACAAGTTGAATTGCATTGAAATGAAACCCTAAAACTTGCTCGGCAATTTAAACGGGGATCCGAGGGTTGAAAACCCTAACTCGGGAAACTCCGGAAACACATGAGAGGGGTTGATTTAGTTCTCTAATTAAACTTGTCATTAAAGTTTATTAGCAATGCATTATTATAGCTTGAAAAGGTAGAACTTATTTTTCTGAACATTTTGATATATTATTTGTATTTTTCTGACTTATAAATAATAAGATATGAATTTTACAATATTTAATCATTTTCTGGAATTATAAAACAATTTATTACATCAGGCGCGTCGTGTATAAAGCGAAGAACCAATACCGGAAATAAAGGCGGCAATCAATCAACCCTCGGGTTCGGGATGCCCTGGCGAGGAAACACCGGCTAACCCTAGGTGAAACATCGATTCAAATAGGGTCTATGACAACTAATATCATATACAAATACAAAATATGATAATATACATATACATATACATATACAAATACAAAATATGATAATATATAGGACACTCTATCTATCGATAAAAGACCACGGTAGAATTGTATGCATCATGGCAAGAATTGAAATGCTTTCAAAATCATAGGATTATATCATGGTAGGGCTAAGCTTGCCTTTGCCTATTGATAGCCGAAAGCAGAGCTGCAGGATCCTTGTACTTGACTTGATAACAGTTGGTCAAGTATTTGTCTTCGAGCTTCGACGGTGTTGATCTCTGTCTTCGATCTCGATCTCGATATCGTATTCTACGGGGAAGAACCAAACACTGGAAAGAAAGGGAAACAATCAACACATGACATCGATGCAATGCTCAAGCAAGTATGATGATATGACAAGTTGAATTGCATTGAAATTTAACCCTAAAGCATGCTCTATAATTAATCGGGGTTCCGAGGGGTGAAAACCCTAACTCAGAGAAACTCCGGAACACATGAGAGGGGTGGATTTGTTCTTCTAATTAAACTTGTCATTTAAGTTGTTGAACAATGCATGATTATAGCTTAGATAGCTAGGTTTCATTTTTCTAAACATTTTTATATATTATTCATATTTTTCTGACTTATAGATTAAAAATTATTGAATTTATAAGATTATAATTATTTCTGAAATTATTAAAAGATGGTTAAACTTTTTACACCGCAGGCATACCTAGCCACAGTGACTGACAGAGGAGACCCATGGCCACCTCAGCAGACTCGCAAGCAAGAGGGACCGGGGGGGGGGCTGGTTGGTTATTTCTCACCGAGGCAGTATCTAGCCAGAGAGGCTAGCGAGTGGGCCTGGGCCACGCAGGCAACACGTGGACGCCACACGGACGCCACGTCGGCTCGCCGGCCAACGGGCCAGACAGCAATGGTCGGCGCTAGAGGCGGCGGCTGCATGGGCTAGCGCTAGACTCGCGATTGCGTTGAGCCAAAAGCGGCCGCGCCGCTTGATTAGTCACAGAGCATGGCGACGCAGCAGCGGCGGCGGCGCTTGCAGGTCGTCGGCGAGCGGGGATTACAGAGCGAGGGAGAGAGGGAAAATAGTCGGCGAGATCCGCGTGCTCACCCTGGTAAGTGACAGGGAAGCGCGGGGATGTCCTGAACGGCGTGAATGGCGATGGCGGCCGTCGTTGGTGACGGAGAGGACGTGCTCGATTCCGGCGGGAGAGAGCAAGACTGCAAGCGAGCTTCGGTGAGGAGGTTCCTGGCGAGGAGGCGGAGCAGCGGCGGCGGCCGGTAGGGCGTGCAGGGCGGCGGGGCAGCCTGACGGCGTCGCTTCAGTCCCTGTGCGCGAGAAGATTGTGAGATGGGGAAGAAGAAGAGGAGGGGCACCCAGTTATTAACCAAAGGGCCTTTTGTCCCGGTTGGTAGCTCCAACCGGGACTAAAGGGTCATACGTCCCGGTTGGAGCCACCAACCGGGACGTATACTCCAATTTTTTCAGCAAGGGCGCTGAAGAAGTCTTTAGTCCCGGTTGGTGGCTCCAACCAGGACATATGACCCTGTTTTCAATTTTTTCAGAATTTTCTCTCATATCGCTTTATTTTTTATTTTGGGTTTAAATTTGTAATGTTTTTTAAATGATAATTACTTTGGAATTTAGAAAAACTTTAAACATAAAAAGTGTGTGAATTTGAATAATTAATTCAAAACCATTTACTGTTTTTAAAAATAATTAATGTAACCATTTAAACTATGAACCATTTAAAATTAAAAATGAATTAACTTATATTTTTTGAATATTAATTTGGAATTTAGAAAAACTTTAAACATAAAAAGTGTTTGAATTTGAATAACTAATTCAAAACCATTTTCTATTTTTAAAAAATAATTAATGTAACCATTTAAAATATGAACCATTTAAAACTAAAAATGAATTAACTTATATTTTTTGAATATTAATTTGGAATTTAGAAAAACTTTAAACAAAAAAAGTGTTTGAATTGAATAACTAATTCAAAACCATTTTCTTTTTTTAAAAATAATTAATGTAACCATTTAAACTATGAACCATTTAAAAATAAAAATGAATTAACTTATATTTTTGAATATTAATTTGGAATTTAGAAAAACTTTAAACATAAAAAGTGTCTGGATTTGAATAAATAATTCAAACCATTTTCTATTTTTAAAAAATAATTAATGTAACAGTTTAAACTATGAACCGTTTAAAATTAAAAATTAATTAACTTATATTTTTTGAATATTTATTTGGAATTTAGAAAAACTTTAAACATAAAAAGTGTTTGAATTTGAATAACTAATTAAAAACCATTTTCTGTTTTTAAAAATAATTAATGTATCCATTTAAACTATGAACCATTTAAAATTAAAAATGAATTTTATATTTTTTGAATTTTAATTTGGAATTTAGAAAAACTTTAAACATAAAAAGTGTCTGAATTTGAATAAATAATTAAAAACCATTTTCTGTGTTTTAATTTGGATTTGAATTAACTTATATTTTTTAAATATTAATGGGCGGGAAAAAAAGGGCGGGAAAAAAAGGACGGGAAATAATGGGCGGAAAGAAAATTTTATTATGATAGAACTGGAATTAAAGTACATAACGCAACTAACACAAAGTTACATAGAAGAATTGGAGATTAAGATACATGGCCAGATTAAGTCACAATCGGCCAAACTTTTTTTGCAATGTTGGAGTGATTCAGTCATGCTCCTGCCTACACCTGTAATACTCGCCACTGTAGTCGTCGTACTCGCCGCGGCCGTCGTCGGGGTCGCCGTAGTTGAACCTTGAAGGCTGAGTACGAGTGGGCTGGACTTGAGGGTAGCGCAAGCGGGGGATAGAGTCGGCGGCCGTGTCATAGGCCATGACGCTCTGGAGAGTCCGACCGCACCACCACAACTAACGACCGGCCTCGTTGAAGTTCGGAGGAGGTAGGCCATCGTCCTCGTGCCTGGCGAGCGCCCTCTCACGCCGATCCACGAAGAAGGCTTCCCAAGTCGGGAAATAGTCGGGATGCCATCTGGGATTCCTCCGCTGCTCCGGCGTGAACTCGAAGTAATAGTGGTTCGTGATGGCCATCCGACGTGCCACACCTAGAGGGACAGGAGGAACCGACACGCCTCCGGCGCTCAGCATCTAGCCGACAGGGACACAGTAGCCCGGCGGGCAGGGGTAGTTCGAGTCGCAAAGCGCCTCCGCCTCCATGGGAGTTAGTGCTACGGTGGAAGTCATGGGAAAGAGTGATGAGATTGCAGATATGAGTCTAGAGATGTGCAATGAAAATGGAGGCCAACCCTACATATATATAGTGAGAAATGGCAGGAAGATAACTTAAGGGAAGAACTGGCAGGAAGAACTGGTGGGAAGAAATGGCGGGAGAAATGCCGGGAAAAAATGGCGGGAAGAAAAATGGCGGGAAGAAAAATGGCGGGATGAAAAATGGCTCATTTAGAACTTGCATTGGATCTCTGAAGAAACCACATATTGCGAGTCTAAAAATGTTTTTTTTCAAAAAATCACGGGCGATAGATCATGTACCTGTAGTACAAACCGGACCCACTTCCTACCGATTCGGCAGACATTTGTCCCTTTTACCCGGGATGGACGAAAAGGTTTGAGATGTCCCTGTTGGGATATAGTCCATATAAGGTGGTCTAGTATTTTAGGAAAATGGGATGGTAGCATTCTGAAACGGCATTTTGGTGGTTAATTCACAAAACGACCCGTTTTTTGCGCTCGGAAAATAAAAAGGGCTTTTCCATGCGACAAAAAGGAAAACTTCCTCCTGCAACATTGTTCTACATACCAATGTACACACGCATGCATAATATGGGCACAACATCACAAACTATGCCGTGATTCAGCACATAACATCGGTCAGTTGGATCGAAAGCCATGAAACCTCGAACATGATAGGTCATTTTGTGAAGGTTTTTTCGAGACATGATCAATATACCAAGTCTGGTATTTTTCCTTTCAACTATGTCACATAAAATGACACCATGCGAAGGATTTTCATTGTTCGGATTTTTTTTGAATTTATTATGCCCGTTTTGAATTATCTGAATTTCTAACTATGGTCGAACCGGCGTGCATGAAGATAGGGGACGAGCATCGTTAGAACTTGCATTGGATCTCTGAAGAAACCACATATTGCGAGTCTAAAAATGATTTTTTCAAAAAATCACGGGCGATAGATCATGTACCTGTAGTACAAACATGACCCACTTCCTACCGATTCGGCAGACATTTGTCCTTTTTACCCGGGATGGACGAAAAGGTTTGAGATGTCCCAGTTGGGAGATAGTCCATGTAAGGTGGTCTAGTATTTTAGGAAAATGGGACGGTAACATTCTGAAATGGCATTTTGGTGGTTACTTCACAAAACGACCCGTTTTTTGCGCTCGGAAAATGGAAAAGGGATTTTCCGTGCGACAAAAAGGAAAACTTCCTCCTGCAACATTCTTCTCCATACCAATGTCCACACGCATGCATAATATGGGCACAACATCACAAACTATGCCGTGATTCAGCACATAACATCGGTCATTTGGACCGAAAGCCATGAAACCTCGAACATGATAGGTCATTTTGTGAAGGTTTTTTCGAGACATGATCAATATACCAAGTCTGGTATTTTTCCTTTCAACTATGTCACATAATATGACACCACGCGAAGGATTTTCATTTTTCGGATTTTGAATATACTAAAGGTTCATCTTTAGTCCCAGTTGGAGGGTTTTCGGCAGGCTGGGCCAGGCAACACTAATGATAGGGGTGAGTGTCGACATTATGTCGTGCGGCGTGTACCTTGTCCCAGGACTAAAGGTTGGAGACACCAACCGGGACAAAACATGAGTCAGCACTAATAATAGGGGGTGAGTGTCGACATTATTTCGTAAGTGTCGATACTATGCCGAGCTGCTTGTACTATAAATAGGCATCCTTGTGAGTCCAGTCCTCTATCTAGTTTGAGGCATCTCCAAGATGGTTTTCGAGAGCACGGACACCACTACGGCCAGTTTCAGGGAGATGCCGACGGAGCCCAGTCCTCCGGCATCTCCGAGAAACTGGTCATAGAGGCACTCCCTAATATGTGAAATTAGTTAGCTCCTAGGCGTATTGATCTAGTTAGAGAAGTTACAAGCTGCAAGATGGTTTTCGAGAGCAGGGCACCACTACGGCCAGTTTCAGGGAGATGCCGCCGGATCCAAGTCCTCCGGCATCTCCGAGAAACTAGTCATAGAGGCACTCCCTAATATGTGAAATTAGTTAGCTCCAAGCTGTATTGATCTAGTTAGAGAAGTTACAAGCTGCAAGATGGTTTTCGAGAGCTGGGACACCACTACGACCAGTTTCAGGGAGATGCCGCCGGATCCCAGTCCTCCGGCATCTCCAAGAAACTGGTCATAGAGGCACTCCCTAATATGTGACCACGCGCGTTTGGAGACCAGATCTTAATGGTAAGTACGAATCGGGACAACTTCTTCATAGTCCCGGTCCAGCCACAAAACGGGAATAACACTCAAGACATTTATTAATATTAAAAACTGAGACTACAAAACCGGGACTAAAAGCCCCCCTATATATAGTCCCGGTCAAGCCACAAACCGTGAAAGATATCCTTCGGTGAAGCCACAAACCGCGAAAGACATGAACTAGAGTTACATAATATGAGCATGAACTTCTTGGCATATGTCCTTTCTTATGATCGCTTCAGACGTAACCATGGAGCATCTTCTTTACTTAACGGAATGCTTGGAACAGTTTTCACTGTGAAGGGCGGAATTTCATCAAACTTATTATAATCTTTTGACATGTCTGTCTTGTCCTCAATTCCCACGATGTTTCTTTTCCCTAAAAGAACTATGTGACGCTTTGGCTCATCATATGATGTATTCGTTTGCATATTTTTTCTTTTTTTCGGTCTGGAGGACATGTCCTTCACATAGAAAACCTGAGACACATCATTGGCTAGGACGAATGGTTCATCTCTATAACCAAGATTGTTGAGATCCACTATTGTCATTCCGTATAACTGGTCTATCTTTACCCCTTCTCCATTCAGGTTGACCCATTTGCAGCGAAACAAAGGGACCTTAAAAGAGACTCCATAGTCTAGTTCCCATATCTCCTCTATGTAACCATAATATGTGTCCTTTTGTCCATTCTCGTCTATTGCATCAAAGCGGACACCACTATTTTGGTTGGTGCTCTTTTTATCTTGGGCGATCGTGTAGAATGTATTTCCATTTATTTCGTACCCTTGGAAATTCAATACAGTAGAAGATGGTGATGCGACCAAAAAGTATAGCTGATCTCCAACAGTGGTGTCATTCAAGAGATGTGTCCGCATCCAACCACCGAAAGACTTCATGTGTTCATCTGTAATCCATGATTCGGGCTTCCCCGGGTTTTTGGAGCGTACAATATTCTTGTGTTCCTCGATATACAGAGCTTCCAAGGTGGAATTATGTAGAACTGTGTAGTGTGCTTTAGTGAAAGAATCCCCGTCCATATATATCATTGCTTTCTTTCCCAGCGTGCCTTTTCCACTTAGTCTTCCCTCATGCCGCGAGTCAGAAACACCGATCGGCTTAAGGTCAGGAATAAAGTTAACACAAAACTCAATGACCTCCTCTGTTCCATATCCCTTGGATATGCTTCCTTCTAGTCTAGCACGTTTATGAACATATTTCTTTAAGACTCCCATGAACCTCTCAAAGGGGAACATATTGTGCAGAAATAACGGACCGAGAATGGCAATTTCTTCCACTAGGTGAACCAAGAGATGCGTCATAATATTGAAGAAGGATGGTGGGAACACCAATTCAAAACTAACAAGACATTGTACCACATCCTTCTATAACCTTGGCAGAATATCTAGATTGATTACCTTCTGAGATATTGCATTGAGGAATGCACACAACTTCACAATGGGTACTCGAACATTTTCCGGTAGAAGCCCCCTCAATGCAATCGGAAGCAACTGCGTCATAATCACGTGACAGTCATGAGACTTCAGGTTTTGGAACTTTTTCTCTGCCATTTTTTTATCCCCTTTATATTAGATGAGAAGCCCGACGGCACCTTGATACTGTAAAGGACTTCAAAAAAGATTTCCTTCTCTGCTTTGGTAAGAGCATAGTTGACACGACTTAAGTGACGCCATTTATCCGTCTTGTTCTGTGTATGCATGTTCTTTGGGTCTTTCATAATTTGTTGGTCCTCCCGTGCTTCTGGTGTATCTTTTGTCTTCCCATACACGCCTAGGAATCCTAGAAGGTTCACACAAAGATTCTTCGTCACGTGCATCACGTCGATTGAAGAGCGGACACGCAGGACTTTCCAATATGGCAGCTCCCAAAATATAGATTTCTTCTTCCACATGGGTGCGTGTCCTGTAGCGACGTCATTTAGAACCGATTGACTGCCGGGACCCTTTCCAAACATTACTTCTATGTCCTTGACCATACCAAATACATCATCACCAGCAGGGAGTTCAGGCTTCTTCCGGTGATCTGTCTCACCTTTGCTTGCCTTTCTTTCTTACAGGATGATTGGTCGGAAGAAATCGTCGATTCGCCAGGTACACAACCTTCTTGCATTTATGCAAATATGTACCTTCAGTCTTATCTAAACAGTATGTGCATGCCTTATATCCCTTGTTTGTCTGTCCTGAAAGGTTACTAAGAGCAGGCCAATCATTGATGGTTACGAATAACAACCCTCGTAGATCAAATGGATCCAGTTTGTTCTCATCCCACTCACGTACACCTGGTTTTCCCCACAACTGTAAGAGTTCTTCAACTAATGGCCTAAGGTACACATCAATGTCGTTGCCCGGTTGCTTCGGGCCTTGGATGAGCACTGGCATCATAATGAACTTACGCTTCATGCACAACCAAGGAGGCAGGTTGTAGATACATAGAGTCACGGGCCAGGTGCTGTGACTGCAGCTCTGCTCCCCAAAAGGATTCATGCCATCCGTACTTAGACCAAACCATAAGTTCCTTGCGTCACCTGCAAAGTCTGGGAAGTCTCTCTCGATTTTTCTCCACTGTGACCCATCAGCAGGGTGTCTCAACTTCCCGTCTTTCTTACGGTCTTCTTTGTGCCATCGCAACAACCTGGCATGCTCTTTGTTTCTGAACATGCGTTTCAACCTTGGTATTATAGGAGCATACCACATAACCTTAGCAGGAACCCTCTTCCGGAGGGGCTCTCCCTCAACATCACCAGGGTCATCTCGTCTGATTTTATACCGCAATGCATTGCATACCGGGCATTTATCTAAATTCTCATACTCCTTACCGCGGTAGAGGATGCAGTCATTAATGCATGCATGTATCTTTTGCACATCTAATCCTAGAGGACAGAGAGTCTTCTTTGCTTCGTAGGTACTCTCGGGATGTTCGTTATGTTTTGGAAACTTCGGCTTCATTATTTTCAGCATCTTTTCAAATGAGGAGTCAGTTAGACCACACTCTGCCTTCCATCGCAACAATTCCAGTGTGGTACCAAGCTTTGTGCTGCCATCTTCACAATTTGGGTACAACAATTTCTTGTGATCTTCTAACATGCCCTTTAACTTCAACTTCTCATTTTTTGTTTCACAGTCTCGCTTTGCATCAGAAGTGACCCTATCAAGTTCATCAGCCGGCTCATCTGATGCCCGTTCTTCACCTCCTTCCTCTCCATTGTCTTCCATTGCAGTATCACTGTATTCAGGAAACATATGATGATAGTTGTTATCATCATCTTCTTCTTCACCATCTTCCATCATAACCCCTCTTTCCCCGTGCTTGGTCCAGCAATTATAGTTGGGCATGAAACCTTTCATAATCAGGTGGCCGCGAATGATTTTCGAGGAAGAGTACTCCTTGTTGTTCCGACATTGAACACATGGACAACGTATAAAACCATTCTCTTTGTTTGCCGTAGCCACATCGATAAATTTATCCACGCCTTTGATATACCCGGCTACGCGCCGGTCACCGTACATCCATTCCCGACCGTTCATCTGCATCATATAAGTAAGTTTATCAAAAAACAGGACATCACACATAGTAAAATGACCAATTCACATCGACACATGCATTATATCAATGACAGAGAAAAGATAAGATTGCTAACCTCGATCGAGGAAAATAAAGAGGAGAAAGCTCAAGTGCGTCTCGGACACCTTCTATATTTTTTGTTTTATGAGAAATTGAACGGGATCATTCACTCAAACATTTCATCAAACACCTTGAATGCATGCATAGGGGAAAAAAACTAGCACACCCCTCACACCTTCCACCAAGAAAAAACAGAGTGAAGGCAGAGGGCTGGGGCGTTGCATTTATAGAGGGCGAGAGCATACGTCCCGGTTTGTAACACAAACCGGGACTAAAGGTGTGTGCCACGCCACGTGGCTGACGCCCAACCTTTAGTCCCGGTTTGTGTTACAAACCGGGACATATGCCCCCTTACCAACCGGGATGCATGCCTTCGGGCCCCGTGCCCGCTCGAACCGGGACGCGTACCAGCATTAGTCCCGGTTCGTGGCACAACCGGGACTAATGCTCTGAGGGGGCGCGAATGGATGACCTGTTTTCTACTAGTGCTAGGCCGATGTCTGTTTGGATGGGTAGATGTTCGCCGACCAATTTCTTTTTTTTGCAACGTCAGGATCCTATCAAGTATCAAACCTAGATTAGATGCTCATCTGCAACGCGTAATAGAAATTCGATCTTGCCTAGATCAAAAGAGTCGGAGAATATTATGAAGTGGGCATCCTGGAAAGAGAACCAAAGGCAAGTCACCTCTGAAGATTATTATTCCAAACCCACTCTTTAAAAAAGGAAAAGTGATTCCAACTCTACAAATATGCTTTCACACCATTTTATAAATAAAACCACATGGCCAGACGATACGATGTGATGAGAAAAAACTGTTACAAAGCAGATCAGATAATGGAAAAGAATACTAGTCGCACCGGCAAGAGGCACCTAGGACTACCGAAAACAGGTGACACCATGCTTTCTTGGGAAACCACGGGACATCGTTACACCGTCCACATCAAGTTTTCGCAGGAAAGGGCCCCCTTCCCTCTCAGTCTGTTCCATGGAGCGTTGCGCCGATCTTGCTAACTACAACCATGACCGAGGACGATGCCAATGAAGGCCACGGTTAAAAGATGAGATGTGGATGAGACCGCCCCATGCCAGTACGGGAAGAGCTTCAAGACAAGACACAAACTTGCATGTCATTGACAACGATACAGAGCCGAAATGTACCAGGAAACCACGACAACACCCCCAAGAGGGTAGTGACCCAATGTGCCAGCTCGTCGTGGCAATGTGAGGAGCGTCGTTTGAGCTATTTGCCGATCCATATGGACAAGATAACGTTTGACGATCATGTGGTGAAATCTCCTGTGGTGATCATGTTTGCAACATGATCAGTTGTTACATACTAGCAGGCTTAGTTGAGGCTAGTGATCCCAAGAAGTTGAAGACTGGAGCACAAATGATGATGCTGAAGGCTGCCGATCTCACAACAACTAAAGGTGATGCTGCATCTACTAATGGTTGCTAGTAGTAGGCATTGTGTATGGGAAGCACGTAAATAACATATAGTCCAGGCCAGCTCAACAAGAAGAGCAAAATATATATTGTATTGAACACACGTATTCTAGAACAACCAACCAACCAACAAACAAACAAACAAACAAACAAACAAATTAAACAGGTAATGGCACACAAGATTAGCTGGTAACACGCAAAAGCAAGTACATATGCATTTTCAATTGAAAAGAGGCAAATAAGCTTTTGAATTTAATCCTCCGGCGGCATCTGAAGCTTGTCGGCCAAACACTTGGCCCCCTTGAGTGCCAGCATAAGCCAGACAAAAGACAAGAACTCTCCACCTTCACCCAAGCTCTTGGCATGCAGGTAACCCCTACACATACTAGCGGAGTAGCAGAGCATGCCCAACCACACACGGTACATGAGCATCCAACGTGTAGCTTCCTGCATTTCCATCAACTCTTTTGCGAGCATGCATGCGTCTGTAATCTGGGGAACTTGGATAAAATGTTCATCGACCGACTTGTACGGCTCCATGTCCATAATGAACTCTATGTTTTTTTGGCTCAACTTGTCCTTCGACAAATAACGGAAGTTTTTGACTTCCTTCACAGCTTCGGAGATGAGATGGTGCCTGCTGCCAGTCAGAAGCATCTCGGGATTGACATTGAATAGGTGCACCATATAGTTTGATATTGCAACTGCGCAGTCCCTATGAAGCCCTAGTGTTCGGTCCCTCATGTGTTGTTGTTGTTGTCCTTCTTGTTGTTCTTTATCTTCTCCTCCTGATCCTTTCCCTTCTTCACCTCCTTCTTTTGCTTCTCCTTCTTCTTCTTCACCTCCATCATCAACCAAGGTGGCATCGTCAGTGAGACGGTGGATAAGATCGGTTGCAACGTGCCATAGGAGGACGCTACGATCGAATGAGACATTACAGAGGCTTTTTCTTATCTGGATGCCACAATGCTCTTGGAGCTCCTTGCTTAGAGCCCAATTTCTGGTGGTCCTTTTGGAGTTGGAGGAGCCTCCCGGTTCATCAGTGCTATCCTCCTCTGCAATCCGCCCAATGCATCTCATGTTTGTGTCTTGAGTTGAATCAAAGATCCTATAACTGGCGAGGTCTCGGTCTCGTGCATCCACAAGATCTGTAATTACAATCTGTGCGACTTTTTCATACAGTTCACCATGTTGAGGTCTGGTAAAGTAAAAGCGGTAGATTCTGCTGGCACACTTGTATATCCACCAAATGCTCTTGTCACCTTCCGAAAGAGCGACCTCTATGAGATTATAGCTTGGCATCGTCTCGCACACTGCTGCAGCTCTTGTCATGCAGATGATCCTGTATAGCAGATGGCGGATGAACACCGCGAGGACATCCAGTGCAGCGGTGAGGCAGAGGATGATGTATGTTATCTTCACGTCGACGCGCTTGTACGGGTGCTTGTCGCTCCATGCAAACAGCATCAGGGCGGCGATGTGCAGGATCGGGACCGCCAAGAAATGATAAATCAGGTAGAGAGGAGTGACAACCAAAAAAGCTCTGGTGTAGATGAAGGCAAATGCAATGTTCAGCAACCGCGGCAAGGTTTTCTCAGCGACGATCAGAGGTGGTAGAAGGTCTTCCACATGGTGAGCTTTCTTTAGTTCTACCAGCTCATTGACAGAAACTACTAGTGGCATGTCTAAAAGTACCATCAAGACTCTCGCTGCCTCGGTAAAGGCCGTCTGGTGCCGCTGATTTCTCATGCTTCCCTCCTTCCCGCACCAGCATCCTCGTAGATAACCAATGAAACTCTCCTCGAACAAGAAATACTCGTTTATCTGGTCTATCCATTTGGAAGGCTTCCTTGTTCCATTCACCGAGGAAGACACAGCCGCCAGTCTCTTGATCTTGACTCTGTTGAAAGCGAATGGCTTCTCGCTGAAGCTGGCGACCCCGACGATGAAGAGAAGAATCGCGGTTGCCAGCAGCTTCGGGTCGCTGGAGCTGGGCCACGACTTGCAGAAGGCATACAAGGCGACCGCGACCTGGCAGACCAAGGTCACGGTGTGCCTCATCCACATCTCGTTGTCTTCGATCTGGTAGCCCGTCATTTCCTTCTGCCCACCGAGGTGGATGAGGAGGATGGGAGCCCATAGAACCTCCAGGGTGCCGCTCGAATGCTGCAGGTTGCTGCTGGCCCTCGCGTGGCGATTGAAGAGGGTGGCGAGAGCGTAGATGGCCAGTGCATCGCTGGCAATATAAGCCAGCCAGATGCATGTCCTGCACACGCGCGGGATGGTGAACTTGCGCATCGGGGCAGCCAGCAGCAGGAACCACTGGAGGCCCAGGCTGCCCAGGACGAGGATGCGCAGCTGCCAATCCTCCCACCATTGCAGAGCCCTCCAAATATCATGCATCTCCACTCTCCACGCACCCACCTCTCTCTCTCTCTATATCTATCTATCTGTGGTATCCCTATGTGTAATAGACTAATAGCTTACCACAACGAGACTGGCATTGTTAATGCTTGTCAAGGCAAAAAGAACGATAAAGAGAACGATGCGAAAAGATAAAGTCCGCACACGTCATGCCATATGCAGTATGCCCAGAAGCCAGGAATGTGCTTTGCGTGTCACCACAATATATATATATATATTCTACTTAGGTAAGTACTATACCTAGCAACGTCCTCACAAGTTTCGAATGACGTCCCAGCGCCCGCAGCATGCCTTTGCGTGCTATCACAATATTCGCGTTAGCTAGCGATCGATTTGTTTTCTTAGACTTGGTAAAGCTAGCGCTAGCTTATTGCAGAAACCTAATCTCGGTTTGACCATTTGTAGGCTGTAAAAAATCCCGCCATTTGAGCACTAGCAATTGTATAGTATTAGTTGTTACGATACATACATATACGTATAAAGATAAATTAGAACTTTACATCGTCTTATACTCCAATTCTTCACCTATTCCCGTATAGGTCTATTTATAGGATTTCTTTTGTGGTACCCTCAAGAAGTAAGAGCCATTCATTTTTAACCATCCAAAGGCCCACCTCAATTCATACTGGTCAAAAAAACAGGCAATTTGGACGGAAATAACCTACTCCCTCCGACCCATATTAATTGACTTGGATTTGTCAAAATTTGAATGAACCTATATACTAAAT
Source organism: Avena longiglumis (assembly GCA_030063025.1). Lineage (NCBI taxonomy): Eukaryota > Viridiplantae > Streptophyta > Magnoliopsida > Poales > Poaceae > Avena > Avena longiglumis. The sequence continues at coordinate 538,371,090 of CP125973.1, forward strand.
AGTGTCTAAATTCAACGAAATCTAGACAAATGTGAGTCAATTAATATGGGCCGAAGAGAGTATAGAAAAACAAATTCACGAAATGAACTCTGGCGAAAAGAAATCTCCTGAACTAACCCTTTTTGCAATGCCATACACCCTGGCGCCATACCCTGAAGAGAAGCGCCATGCCGCGTGGCGCCTTGCGCCTGCCAGCGTGGCTTGCCCGTGGCCTCGTGGTCCCTGGTCCCGTTAGTGCGGCGCCACACAGTATAGCGCCGCACTGTGTAGTGCAACGCCAGCGCGTGTGGCACCGCACTTTAGGTCTTATACCAGCGCGCAGCCAGGCCCTCCCCGACCCAGGCCTCATTCTCCCCCACACAGGAAGCACGACAGCGACGACGGCTACGGTCCGCCCTCAACCTTCTCCCTCCTAGTGCCCAAATCGAAAGCCTCTCTCCGTGGATTTTGATCCACCCAAGTGCCTTAAGGTATTCTTCCCCTTCTTCTTTGATTTCACCCATTGAATTCTTGTTTTGGCCCATATCTTGCAAACCCTAGGTATTGTTGTTTGGGCTTATAGCTCTCATGCGACGTCTTTACGTGGAATTGGAAGGAACACAACATCTTTGAAAAGAATAGCTCGCATGCGACGCTTGTGAGGCAGCTAATAGCCCAGGGCCACACGGGCCATAAAACGGTCGTTAAGGACACATTTAAATTTGTTCCAAGATTAGGGTTAAGCCAAACCGGTCGGTTGGGACAGCCAGTCAAACCAACCGCTTCCGACCGAGAGCACGCGTCACACTGACTATAGCTTCCCCGACGGCAGCGGCGGACCTCAACCATCGTTCTCGGCGGCAGCGGCAGGGCAATTCATTTAGGCGGCGGCGCTTTCGTTCGACGGCGAAGGTGGTGAGTGTCATTTGAAAGCTAATTCCTCTCCCATTCTTTTCAATTCGAGATCTGAGCGTGTGCATTGATGCTAGATTGTGGAGGCGAGGGTGTGCTGAACGGGGCGAGGGGGAACGAGATGGAGCATGGAGAGGGGAATTATAATCGGTATATTTCGTATCTCTGCACTTAATTTCTCTAAGGTTGAGCTCTTTGTTCGCTTCCGCTAGCTCACAGTGCCCGCCAAAAACAGGGGAGACGATGTTGCACGCCAAACCTTCGAATTTCACATCAATTTCTTTCCCTCTAGGGCTGTTTTAGTTGATGGCAGCACGAAGCTCATTGAGAGAGACACAGTTGTTAAATGGGAGGTGGAATTAGAACATGTTGATCCCTAAGAGATAATAAACATGGGAGAGGAGGCGGTGAGGAAAATGGTGGAAAAAATTGGGGATAGTGTGGTTTGGGGGCCTGAGCAAGAAGTTTCTTTGTTACGATTTGATGTTTGCAAATGTGACTATGTTAGGGTTGAGACAGGGGAACATATAGTTGATGAAATCGATGAGAGAAACGGTTGGACAAGCAAAACTGTTCTGTTTTTAGTAGAACTCATTGATCTGAAACCTGATTCGAGGGTTGGATATGTGGCCTCGAAGCTGGCTCCTCAGATGGTCGAGGATGATTGGGCTACACAAAGGCAAGTAATGCCTATACTTACTGAGTTGGAAGTGTTAATAGTGGAGGATGATGCTAATGCATAAGGGGAGGCTGCAGATGCTAATGCACAAAGGATTGTAACTATTGATTGGAATTCAGTTGAGATACATGACCGGACTGATTTGGTCATTGCACCAATAGAGGACATTGAAATGGAAAAGATTTTTGGCATTCCTATAGATGACAGAGACAAGGAGAAGAAGAGGGATGAAGCTGCAAATGATGGTGACAACCATTTCAGAGATGAAGAGGTAGATATAGATCTAGAGTTGTTGGAAAATGCTGCAGTTCATGTAGATGATGCACATGATGATGAGCTAGTAACATTTTATGACAAATAGGACCCAATTATTGAAGTTGGAAGATTGTTTCCAAGCATGGATGAATTCAGGATGTGTTTCAGGACATATGCAGTCAAACGTGAGTTTTCTACCAAGACTATGTGGACTGATAAAAATAAGTTCTATGCAAAATGCGTAGGTTATGATGGTGGTGCCAAGCCTTTCAAGTGGTATATATCTGCTAGACACCAACCTGATGGAAGGACAATAAGAGTAAATCAAATTCCAAAACCTCATACTTGCATTACAAGTTCTCAAACAGTTACAAAGATGACATCACAATTATGGGTTGCAGAAAAGATCAAGCCCATTTTAGCCACAACACCAAACATCACTGCAAAGAGACTCAAAATAGACTTGGAAAAACAGTACCCCATTAAGCTGAATTATACTACAGTGTGGAAGGCAAAGCAAAGGGCAATGAAAGAGCTATATGGTGATTGGGAAAATACCTTTCGAATGCTTTATAACTTCAAAGCAGAAGTAGAGAAGAGGTCACCTGGAATTGTTGTGGAGATAGATACTGAGGTAACAGATGATGGGAAAGTCTTCTTCTCTAAATTCTTCATGGCTTTATAGCCTTGCATCGATGGCTTCAAAGCAGGGTGTCGTCCATATTTGAGTATAGACTCATCTTTCTTGACTGAAAAGTGGAATGGTCAACTAACAGCATACAATGCTTTAGATGGACACAATTGGATGTTCCCTGTAGCTATTGGCATGTTTCAGTCTAAGACAGAGGCATTATGGACATGGTTAATGATGCAGTTGAAAAGATGCATAGGGCCAGTCTCTCCATTGGCAGTGCACACAGATGCATGTAAAGGTTTAGAAAATGCAGTGAAGATTGTTTTCCCTCATGCTGAGCAGAGGGAGTGCTTCGGCCATATATGGATGAATTTGATCAAAAAATTCAGAGGAGATGATTTTGGACGCATGTGGCCAGCAACAAGATCTTACACGAGACAGACACATTCATATCACCTTGAGAATATTAAGGCGGCATGCTCTGAGGAGGATAGGGTCAAGTTTTGTACATGGTTGGAAACCTAACATTCTCCTTTATGGTACAGGTTAGGTTTTAACACTGCCATCAAATGTGATCATATCAACAATAATTTGGCAGAAAGTTTCAACAACAAAGTGAAGGAGTTAAAAGACTTGCCTGTCCATGACATGGTTGTCTAGATCAGGATCATGATCATGAGGTTGTGGGAATTGAGAAGAAGACTTGGTGATGTTCTTCAAGGAGATAAGTTTCCTGATGTTGTGTAGCAGGTGGTCAACAGGAGCAAAAATCTTGCACATTTGCGTGTTGATAAATCATCATTGTGGGGGTGTTGAAGTCAGAGATACAAAGACTGGCAGGAGGCATGTTGTTGACACTCAATTGCATGAATGCACATGCCTTGAGTGGCAACACACTGGGAAGCCTTGTGAGCATGCCATACTTTTCTTGGCCTCCAAACACAAGCTAAATATGCACCCATATTTGCATGAGTATTATTCTGTAGCAAAATTCAAGGCTGCATATGGAACACCAATTCCAGCACTTACAGATCAGTCTTAGTGGCCTGAAGTGGACATTCAGTTCTCCTTGTGTCCTCCTTTGATGAAAAGAAAGGCGGGCAGACCCAAGCAGAGTAGAATCAAGGCTTGGTTTGAGAAAGGTGGGAGCAACAAGAAGGGAAAGAAAGATGAAAAGAAAGATGCCAAGCCAAAAAGGTCCCAAAAAGGTATCAAGAATAGATGCAAACTCTATGAAGAACTTGGACACCGAGCTGGCTCTACTTAGTGCAGATACACTGCTGAAAAGCCAAAGTATGTTCATCCAGAATCTATCTCATTTCTTGTTGATGATTTTCTCCCCCAGCTAACTTGCTTGTTTTCAGGAGGAAGCGTGGAGAAAAAGTCCCACCTCTTGTTGTTGACGAATGCTGGCCAGTGAAAAGGGAAAGAATCAATGGCCAAAGAAAGAAGAGAACTAACCAGATCATGTTTGGTGCTGCTGAGGTGCAATCTGAACTTGTTTTGGAGGATGATGTGCAAACTATTGAGGCTTTAGGGCACACCGTTTCTGATTTGGAAGCTCTAGTGCAAAATGAGGGGCAAAACGAGAATGTTGTTGAGGCTCTAGTGCAAAATAAGCCTGTTGTTAAGGCTCTGGTGCAAAAGGAGCATGTTGTTGAGGCTCTGGTGTAAAATGAGCCTGTTGTTGAGGCTCTGGTGCAAAGTGACCATGTTGATGAGGCTCTGGTGCAAAGTGACCATGTTGATGAGGCTCTGGTGCCAGATTGTGTTGTTGAGGAGGTGCAGGAGGTGAAGGAGACTCTTGGACATGCTGTGGGAAGGCCAGATGGTAATGGTAAGAAAAAGAAGAGCATAAACCTGTTGTGTGGTGTGAAACTTGTGAAGGAGAAGAAAACGAGGGGTAAGAAGAGCCAAAAGAAATAGACTTTGAATTTGGCACTTGTTGTTGTTGTAAATATTTGTTATTATAATAATTTGGCAGTTGTTGTTGATAATTTGGACAAAATTCAAATATGATGGTAAATTTGAATTTCAACAAATGTAGCTATGTGTATTTTATATGTTTGTATGAGCTTCCAAAATTTTTCTCATATGTAGAGTACAACTCATCCTCACCCTGATCCCTTTTGTGAAGTACAACTCACCCTCACCCAAAATATGGTAGAAATGGGTTCCAAAGCTAGGGTAAACCACCCCATTTCTAAGCAAGTTTTTTTTTGACCATTTCTAAAACCAAGTTTGATATTTTTCCTCACAACTATGTCACATAACATGACACCATGCGAAGGTTTTGTATTTTTTTGATTTTTTTGAATTAGTTATGCACATTTGAATGTCTAGTCAAACTTTTTGAAGAGTTTTCATAAATATTCTTAGCTAGGGGCTGAGGCTCACAAAACTAGCATTGGATCTCTGATAAAATAGCATGTTGTGAACCTAAAAAATGATTTTTACAAAAAATCATCAGCATGAAATCATGTACCTATAGTTCATATCTTACCCACTTCCAACCGATTCGGCAGGATTTGTCTTTTTCACTAGGGATGGAATAAAAGGTTTGAGATACTCAAGTTGGTAAATTGTACATGCTAGGTGGTCTAGTATTTTTTAAAAATAGGATGTTACCATTTTGAAACTTCAATTTGGTGGTTGCTTCACAAATCCCCCCTCTTTCGGCACTCAGAAAATAGAAAATGGATTTTCTGTGCGTCGAAAAGGAAAACTTTGTACTACAACATTGTTAGTCATCCCATTATACACATGCATGCCCAATATGGGCACATTGTCACAAACTATGCCCTGATTCTAGCCATATCATTGGTCATTTGACCCGAAAGCCAGAAAACCTCGGAGGAGATAGGTCATTTTGTGAAGTGTTTTTTGAAATATGATCGATAGACCAAGTTTTATATTTTTTCTCACAACTATGTCACATAACATGACACCATTCGAAGGTTTTGTATTTTTTGATTTTTTTTGGAATTAGTTATGCACATTTGAATGTCTGGTCAAACTTGTGAAAACCCCGTTGACTGCATCCTAAACCCAGCTAACCCTAATGCCGAATGAGGAACGTAGATCTAACCCTAGCGTGACACTGTGGCCGTTCGATAGCGTCTTCTAGAAGGATTTCTCCGGTGGCTCTGGGTGATCCGTGGAAGCGCTTGTTCTGCAACCTGATTGGTTGGCGTCTCTTAGAAGGATTTCGCGGCTAGCTCTTGGTGATCCGTGGGATGGATGATTCTGAAATCTGATTGGCTCGCATCGTTTTTCCATGAATAGATAAGGTACAGCATGTCATACTCCATTGACCGTTGGACCGAGCGTGGCATGCGAGGCCGCTAGGCGGAGCGGGCTGCATCATGCATGCAGCTAATTTTTTTTAAATAATACATTTTTTATTCAATTTCACAAATAATACACAAAATCCAAAAACTGCAAATCTAACGGACCGTCATCCGTTGAAAAGACGAAGGTAGTGGTTCGTCTTTTGAAAAGACGAAGGAGGGGGGTTTTCGTCTTTTGAAAAGATGAAGGGGATGGTTCATCTTTTGAAAAGACGATGGACATGTTCTTCACATGTTGGCTTGGCGTGGTCCGTCGTCTTTTGAACGGACGAACCACCCCTTCGTCTTTTCAAAAGACGAACCACCAACTTCGTCTTTTCAACGGACGGCGGTCCGTTAGATCTGTAATTATTGAATTTCGTGTATTATTTGTGAAATTGACTAAAAAAATGTATTATTTAAAAAAAATAGCTGCATGCATGCCATGCAGCTGCCTCCCACGTCGTATCCTAGCTATTTTGCGTGCAGCCAACCGACGCAGCAGCGCTGCAGCGTATTTACTCCCTCCGTCGCATTAAATAAGTGTACGTCTAACAACTTTCTTCAGTCAAACTTACTCTCCTCTGGTTCATGCGCCATAGAAAAAATCAATATTTATAAACTTCGACTACGTATATAAGAAACAATATCAAAATCTAAAATATGTAATAAATATAAGGTACAGCGTGGCACACTCCATTGACCGTTGGACCGAGCGTGGCATGCGCGGGCGCTGGGCGGGGCGGGCTGCACCATGCCTGCAGCTGCCTCTCGCATCGCAGTCTAGCTATTTTGCGTGCAACCAACCGATGCAGCAGCGCTGCAGCGTATTTACTCCCTCCGTCGCATTAAATTAGTGTATGTCTAACAACTTTCTTTAGTCAAACTTACTCCCCTCCGGTTCATGCGCCATAGAAAAAGTCAATATTTATAAACTTTGACTACATATATAAGAAAAAATATCAAAATCTAAAATATGTAATAAATATAATTAGATTCACCATAACACATATTTTTATATTATATAAAATTGATATTATAAACTGATATTATAAACTTAGTTTCATACTCCCTCTATTCCCTCCAATTGACATCCCTCTGATTACTCCCACCGATTTTTCTTCTCACCCGTTGAGTTTCCATGTGTGAGTTTGTTGCATGCGGTATATAAAAACGAACGAGTTTGCTACATGTTGTGTGACAACTACCTTGGTCCTAGATTCCTGCATTTATTACCGAGTAAATCAAGGCCAAATTCTATTTTCTCTTTTATTTTTCACTGCCAATGAACAACTACCTTGAACGTTTTCTCTCTCTCTTTCCCATTAATGCATGCATGCATGCAGGGGCGGGGGCGACGGTGCAGGGGTCACGTCGCATCCTAGCAATTTTTTTGCACTGGCCGCATTGGTCACGCCCGCTGCCTACATGCAACACAGCGCACGCGGCTGCGCCAACACCGGATTCCCACGCCGCCCTTCACGCCGAGTCCTCAATAAATAGGAAAAACGCCTTTACCTCCGCATCTCATCTTGCCCCTCATCTTCAACCTCGAGCCCGTCCCTTTGCCTCCTCCCAGACCCAAAAAACACTCTGGCGACCATGGCGACCTCCCCCCGCTTCCCTTTGGAATCGGAGGTCAGCGACAAGGACAACCACCCGGACCACAAGCAGGTCTGGGAGCCGAAGGCGCCCACGCGCCCGAGGCGTGGCAAGAAGGGGGCGACACAAAGCCCCGCCCTGCCCCTGGGCCCAAGGCCACTTCGTCCACAACCCCCTCTCCAGCGTCGGCGGCAACCTCCCCGACGACGGCCCCTCCGACGAGTATTGGAAGGCGGTGGAGAAGCAGGAGGCGAAGGAGCTGGCTGCTTATGCCAAGTGGGAGGAGAAGCAGGCCGCGCGCTCCTTGAAGAAAAGGTGGAAACAGGAGGAGGACCGACGGGAGGCCAATCGTTGGGCCTTCCAGGAGGAGCAGCGGCAGCGGGAGCAACGGGAAAGGGCGGCGGCTTGGAGGGAGGCGGCACCGCCCCCACCGCCGATGGAGTAGGGCAGCCTCCCGGTGGCGAGGTTGACCAGCAGCCGGGCTAAACCCACGTAGTAGCTAGGGTTAGGGTTTAGCCCAGGGTTTAGGCGTCGGGCCCTTAGGATTAGTTTCCCTTAGGGTCTATATTGTACCCCTTGTCTTTTATTGTAATGTTATCTATTATGTAATGTTATCTAATATATTATCTATCCCGTGTTTTACTCGTGCAATATTTATAATCTGTTATCACTCGACTTGTGTTTTATTGTATTGTCATTTTAAAAAACACCCAAAACAACAAGTGCATAAAACAAAAGACACAAAAAAAATTTCTCATATAATACTCGTGCAATTTTTATAAAATGAGTGAAATTAGAAAAGCTCAAAAGGAAGAATAAGTTAACGTTATGATGGTTGATTATTTTCAAACAACACATGCAACACATGGTTCATTTTCAAACAACACATTTACATATTTACATAAGTTAAAGGGGCGCCCAAGTTATGTTAGTTAAATAGATGCCCTTGGCCTTCATTTATATATTTACTTCCGCAAAAAATAAAAGATTGCGACCTGAGCACGAGTATCTGTAGATCCACACGTCCTTAGTTAGATTGTAACGTGAGTACCATTTTTTTGCCCAATCTACAATTAGTTACTATTGGGCCTAGATATGACCATTTTGGCCTGGCTAAGTTCTGTTTGGGCTTAGCCTTTTTCAATCACTCCTCATCAATTGTTTTTCTACTTTTCAACCCCTCCCCTCCCCTGCACACTGATAAAACTGAAGGAACACTGACGAAACTGAAGGAACACTAATTTCGAAAATAAAGCAACTCAAAATTTGCCCGAATTTGTGTTGCATTTTATTCAAGCCAAAGACATAGACCATTACATCCATTACAAAGCATCACTCGAACACTGATTGTGATGTCTAATGACTAATGATCAGGAGATAAACTAATCCGAGAGAAATTACACAAAAATAAAAAAAAGGCCATCAGATTGTCCCTCTTCTTCAATTCGATGATTTGCCTTAGCTGCTTGTTCATCTTCTTCAGCTCGGCCTTCACTTCCGCATCCACCGTAGTACCAGCGGAAATGGGGTTGCCAGATCCCAATTGATCCACCACGGATGGGTTTTCGAGCTCCCGGGATGCTACCTCCACCCCAATTCGCTCGATGTACTCATCAAGCCACTCAAAATGCCCACATTTTGGCAGTTCCTGAAATCACAGAGATGAACCCTAAATCCCAAATTCGATGAAATGCATGAAATTTCGAAAGAAAAGCGAGAAATTGGCGCTCAGAACACTCAGATCTCACCTTTCCCGGCTCGGGCTTGTTCTCACACTTCACAAATTCCTGGCCAATGTTGCCGTTCTTGTCGGTGGATGTGACAAGCCGCTTCAGGGGCGCGTTATGGGGGTAATCAGGGCACCTCCTCATCGGCACCGCACCATACCAAGGCCATGAGCGGAGGGAGGTTGAAGCAGAGCTCAACATCCCTCGCAGGCGTTGCGGCACTTGCTCGCCAGAGAAGAAAACGGAAGGGGATGAGATGCTGGAACGGTGGCGGGAGTGCTCGGGTGCGGGGAAGGATCGGGGCCAACGGCTCTCTTCAACAACAGCGTGGGTCCCATGATATGAGGTGGACATCAGGTGAGTTCCGCCGTGATGTGGAGAGGCTGTGGGTCCTACTCTGCTCAGCTGATTCGAATTCGTTGACGGTCTCGTGAGGTTAAGTGGAAGTATCACGCGGGAGCTATTTGCCGCTTCAGAAGTGTCGCATGCGAGCTATTCTTTGCAACGATGTAGTGTTCCTTCCAATTCCACATAAATACGTTGCATGGGAGCTATAAGCCCATTGTTGTTTTGTAAGATGCATGGTAGAATGTTGTTGCATTGGCATATTGGTTGGGCATTTTGTTTATGGTAGCATTTGTATGTATTGAGTATGTTGACCATGGTATTGTTGTTGTGATTATCTTAGGCATGGAAAGAATTGTTCATGTTCCCCATGTAGACAAGGATTATTTTTTGACAGGTAACATATAACCGGACCCGGACGAGCTTGATTTGGTGTTTGAGCATACTCCAACCTATGTTGAGGTCTTGGAGCAATTGAGGATTGAATTGAAATGGATAGACCCAAATTATGTTGTTGAGTTGGAGGGAAGACATAATGTTGGCTTAAGAATGCATGTCCGTTCGAATACCATGCGTATCTTCTCTGATGTGCGTTGGCTTGCATACAAGGAGGTGGTGGCCGAATCACTAGACAAGGCTCTTGAGCTATTTGCCACCAAGAAAGTTGATAGTTCATTGTCTTTGGACTTGAACTGTCATGCCTCCCCATTGCGTACTATGAGTCCTCCACCCGTAGACCAAGATCTATGCCGTGAACCTCCTTTGACCCAAACATTGAGCCCGATTTCAAGACACCAAGACGAAGTGTTGGAAGAGGACAGTGATGGTTGTGGGGTGAAGATGATGATGTTGAAATCCACGACGACAATGTTGGAGATTTGGACAAATATATCACATAAGATGACGATGACCTCCCATATTCTCGAGTCTATGCATCTAACTCGGATGATGATGCTCCCGAAGAAGAAGTTGACGAGGAAGGGTTCACAGCTAGAGAGGCCGAAATCCACGATACCGTAATGGGCAGGGATCATCGGGTGCCTTTGTTTCGTGATCTTAGTCTCGCGGGTGAAGCCACGGTTGATGGTGCCAAGGGCATAGTGCTTGGACCAAGGACAAGTTCTTACCGGGATGGCAATCACGTGAATAATAGCTTTTGCAAAGGATCAAGGTTCAAGACCTTGATGGAATTTAAGCAATGGATAAAGGACTTATCGTTGAAGCATCATCGACCTTACACGGTCGTGCACTCGGACATCAAGAAGCGTTACACGGTAAAGTGCGAGGAGGAAGGATGTCCTTGGATTGTGCATGCAAGACCATTCAAGGGAGGTCCCGAATGGCACATATCTAGTTGTGTATCAACTCACATATGCCGAGGCCCGATGGTGGATGGCAAGGATGCGAAGCATGAGCACCGTCAACTCACCTCCGATTTCCTCGCTTATAGGCTTTCCAATAACATCGCATCATTTCCAATAATGAGCATCAAGATGGTCATGGAGCTTGTGAAAGCCCTCTTTCACTACGAGGTGAAGTACGGGAAGGCATGGAAGGCTAAGCAAGCCGCATTCAAGATGTTCTACGGTGATTGGGAGGAATCTTATAACCGAATCCCAAGGTTATTGGGAGCGATGGCCAATCCTAACCTGGGCATCACTACTAGGAAAACGGCTATAGGTAATCCACACTTCTGTGACGCACTTGCTAGTGGTGCCCCACGGGTAAAATAGCCGTGGCGCACTGCCCACGGGTGCCCTACGGCTAACTGCCGTAAGCGTGGCACACATGAGGGTGGCACGCCACGGCTATGTGTGGTCCAGGGCACATGTGGACGTAGCACACATACCCGTAGCGCACTAGGTCAAGGTGCGCTACGGATGTGAAACTTAGCCGTAGCGCACTCTGACCTAGTGCGCTACGGGCATGTGTGCTGCAGCAGCTGGTCAACTTAGCCGTAGGGCACTATGTCCTAGTGTCCTACGGCTAAGTGGCCTGCACCAAACTCCCCCCTCCCCCCGTGGATCGCCTTTTTAGGCTTTGCAAAAAATAAAAGAAAATGATAAACACTTCAAAAAATAAAATAATTTCATATGTAGATAGGTAATGTGGTATAGTTTGTAGGAAAATTAACAAACAATAATTTCGACTTTTTCTGCAAAAAAAAGTCATGCCACGATAAAATGGCCGTAATTTTTGCATACGATGTCGAAAAAAATGTATAATATACCAAAATGACGAGAACGAGATTTCGCATCTGCTCGCAACGACCATCGTTTAGCGATTATTTAGATTTTCAAAATTCGAAAAGAGTAAAAAGTTACGATCAAAAAACCGTTATTTCCTGCAGAAAAAAAATAGAGGGCAACTTACCCGTAGCGCAGCACCACCTAGTGCGCTACGAGTAAGTTGGGCGGGATTCAAAATTTGAATCCCCACCCCGCCCACCTACCCCTCTTCCCTTCCTCTTCTCCTTTTCATTCTCCTCCCTCCTCCTTTTCCTTCTCTCTTCTCCCCTTCTTTTCCTTCTCTCTTCTCCTTCTCCTCCTCCTTTTCCTTCTCCTCCTTCCCTTGCACTGACGACGGCGACGGTGGCCTTCTCCTCCTCCTTGCTCTGGCATCCTCCTCTCCTTGCAGTGACGATGGCGATGGTGACAGCGACCTTCTCCTCCTCCTTGCAGTCACTACAGCGACGACCTCCTTCTCCTTGCGGCCTCCTCCTCCTTGCAGTCATGATGAGCGACGACGAGCGCCGACGAGCGCCGACGACCGCCGATGACCTCCTTCTCCTTGCGGCGACCTCCTTCCTTCTCCAGCCACACCTCCTACTCCCTCTCTTCCTCGATGCCGGCGAGGAGTAACACGGCCACGGCCTCCCGCACCTCCCTGCGATGGTAGGTCGTGGCCACGAACACCATGCTCCAGCGAGGCGACACGACGGCGGCGATACGGACCCGATTGCTTTTGCAATTCAAAACGAGGGTTTTTTTTTCATTTTTTTTGTTTTTTGAAAACAACATCCGTGGCGCACCTGTAACCCTATCCGTGGCGCACCTAGTAGTGCGCCACGCCTATCCCCATATAACCGTAGCGCTCCAGGGTAGTGTGCTACGGGCACTTTTTAGCCGCAGCGTACGCTTAGTGGCGCACCACTAGTGCGCCACGGATGGGATTTTTAGGTGCGCCACGAACATCCCTTTTCCTAGTAGTGCATGGTTCATATGGTTGAACCTTATGGGAACAAGACAAGGATTGTAAATGGAAAAACCGTTCGAGTTTTTGGCTGTGCATTTTGGGGTTTCGAGCAATGTGTTCGGGCTTTTGAACATTGTAGGCCGGTCATCTCGGTTGATGGCACCTTTATGACCGGACAATTCAAGGGCACTATCTTGATTACAATAGCCAATGATTCCAACAACCGGTTGATTATTTTGGTGTTTTCTTTGGTGGAGGCGGAAAACAATAATAATTGGGAGTGGTTCTTCCATCTTTGGAGAACCAAGATATTAACCCCTCAAAGGGAAATATGTGTCATCTCTGACCGTCATCAAGGAATTCTTAATGCGGTGATGGTTGATATTCTCGGCCATGTTCCATTGCACAATCTTTGGTGCATGAGACACTTTTGTGAAAACTTCTATAGGGCATGCAAGAGCAAGGATTTGTCCAACGATCTACAATATTGTTGCCTCGCTTTCACGGAACGTCGTTTCTCAAACTTGTACAACAAATTTCTAGCCAACAAAGAACTCAATGTAGGTGGTCGAGAGTTTCTCAATAGGAACATTGAACATATGGCAAAGTGGGCACGAGCTTTCGATGACGGTGGTCGGAGGTACGGCCAAATGACAAGCAACATGGCAGAGGCCTTCAACAAGTTGCTAAAATGTGTCCTGTAACATCCCAAAAATCATGAATTGTAAAATCAAGCATTGCATTCATATTGTCATAGCATTTAGGGTTGGTGCAAAAAAATTCAAAGTTTGAAATCAAACAAAACCATTTATATGCCCACTTTAATATTCATATGAGGCATGGTTTTGCTCTTATTTTCAAAGGACCAAGGTTGTTTGTGTAAACATTAGTGTTTGACACACATTTGAGTGCAAGGATCAAACTACAAAAATCTAGAGAAAATTTTAAATCAAACTTATTTGAATTAGGGTTTGAAAATCATTCCTGAAAAATCAAACAGAAAAAGAAAAGGCAAAAAGAAAAAAAGAAAACCGGCGCTGCCCTTTGATCCCAACTCTAGATCAGGCCTAAAATCCCACCCGTGCCATTTTCCCTTCCCTCCCTCTCTCACCCACGCACGCATGCCCTCCCTCGCTGATCAGTGGCCCCAGACGCCATGTCATCATCATCCCTAAACCCCGCACCCCCTGACCCCGTCGTCGCCACCGTTACCTCCATCACTATTGTGATTGAAGTGGGCTTAATTGCCGATCAATGTCGCGCGATTTCCTTACCCCTCGCCGGCTACTTAACCCCCACACCTCCATGATACGTCAGGAACATATCTATAATTTTTTATGTCCATGCTTGTTTAGTATCTACGTTGCTTTGTTTTGTCTTCACTTTGAGGTATTTTTATACACTTTCTGGTACTAACCTATTAACAAGATGCCACAGTGCCAGCTGCCTGTTTTCTTCTGTTTTTGGTTCCAGAAAGGCAGAATATCAATATTCTAGGAATTGGACGAGACAAAAGCCAAAGTCATTATTTTCCCAGACCAACACAGAACCACGAAGCAGAGACTGAGTAGGGCACCAGGGTGGCCACACCCTCCTAGGAGCGGGCAAGCCCTGGTGGCGCCTACAGGGGGTTTGGACCCTTGGCCCCCCACCGACCTTTTCTCCTTCGCCTATAAGAAGCCCCCGGGGAGAAAACCCTAAGTCATACATCATACTTCCAGAAAAAGTTCCACTACGCCGCCACCACCGAAGGGGAGATTCGAGGGACAGAAAGTCTCTGTTCCGGCACCCTGTCGGGACGGGGAAGTGCCCCCGGAGCTATCTCCATCGATCTCCACCACCATCTCCATCACCGTTGCTGATTCCCATGATGAGGAGGGAGTAGTTCTTCCTCGAGGCCAAGGGCTCTACCGGTAGCTATATGTTCATCTCTCTCTCTATGCATGATCTTGTTGTGGTCATGGGCTTTGTAATCTAGTAGATCTACCTTGCTACTCAAGTGCTTGAATAGATCTCTGCTCTCCCCATGTGTGTGAAAGTGATAGAGTGCACGCCATGGTGGCACTTAGGCTTGAGTCTACATAAATACTCATTATGTTTAATAGATCTATGCTTTTCCCCACGTGTTTGAAAGTGACAGCGTGCACGCCGTGTGTGGCACTTAAGCTAGATTACATTTATATTCATGAGTTATATTTTGAGTTGGTTGTCTCTATGAAATTGTGGTGTTTGTTGGGACCATCTAGCGCTCAAGGTGACAGTGTGGGGTTATCTATATTGGGAAAGGCCCTACCGTGGATTAGAGTGTCCAACCGGAGAGTAGTTAAGAGTAGTATCATGAAGAGAGGATATTTATATGAGAGTGTTCACTAGTGAAAGTATGATCCCTAGGCCTTGTTTCTAAACATTTAAACACCATTTTCTACTACATATGTTGCATGTTTGCTTGCTTGCATTAGTTTGCCTTTAGTCTGTTCCTCCATGCCATCAGCTATTTTTTGGCACCGTTACCACTTGTATTTCACTATCTCTTCGCCGAACTCACCTATACACCTAACAAGTGTATTGGGTGTGTTGGGGACACAAGAGACTTCTTGTACCTTAATTGCAGGGTTGCTTGAGAGGGATACCTTTGACCACTTCATCCCTAAGTTCGATAAACCTTGGGTAATCCACTTAAGAAAAACTTGCTTCTTTTCTACAAACCTCTGCACTTGGAGGCCCAACAACTGTCTACAAAAATATTAGTGCATGACATCACTCCACGGTCATTTCCCCCCAACCATCAGCACCAGAGCGCCTCCAGGCTAGACGTATTTGCGCTTGCGTCGCCGCTTCCTGAGCGTCTCCGATGAGATATTCCAGTAAGCACCATCCACTCCGCCCACTCTCGTTCATGCTATCGTGCTTCCTATGATCTTGTGCTTCTTCTCATACCTTTTGTTCATCTGCTCGTGACCCAGAACATCGGCTTCATCGAGCACCATGAGCATCTGACGCCGTCCCTTTCTCCGGCGAGAAATCCTGGTAAGATGCGACCGCCCCTTGGCCTCTCAACCATACTAGCTTGTTCGCCTGAACCTTGCGCATGTCCTGATGCCTCTGGTTTGTGCTAGGGTGGCCTATTTTGTCGCCTCCGGCCCCGTCCGCACGAGCCCGACGCTGCCCGCAACTCCGACGAGCTCCTGCGGCCATAGCAGCTCTCCCCCTTCCGAACCAAGGCCATGTTGAGCTTCCTCGCGACCTTGCGGCGCTGGTAAGAATCACCACAGCCCCTAGCCCCCTCTGGAATCGCCGGAGCACCACCTCCAGTAGCGCCGCCGCCAGTGGCCATTTACGCCGCCCATCCATGGTCGCTTGATCGAGCACCGATGGATCTAGATCTAAAGGCATAGAACAGATTACTTAACGAATCGTTATCGATCAATCTGGCTCGCGCGGTTTCATTTAGATCATGCGGCTCTCGTTGATCGATCCAGCCGAATCAGTATGGACCAATCAGAAGTGCCCACGTGTCTGGATTTTAGATTTAAAACCTGTTTTTGAATCTATTAGAATTACAAACTTGTAAAATTCATATGTTTTGTTCTGTTTATCCAAAAAATGCAAATAAGATATCATTGGATTCAGAAAACTAAATCCTACATCACTGTGGGCTTGAATTTGTATTTTGCTTCAGAAAAAGAGAACTATTTGCAGAACACATTATAGGCTTATTTTTTACTATATAAAATGTTTATAAAATTGTTTTGAGGCAAATTTAAGTTTGTTTAGATTTTAAATAGATGGATTTGTGTTCAGTACTTTTTGGTTAGATTTGTTTAGTGTAGAAATCCATTCCATTGCATTTGCATGCATTCATATATATTTTTGCTTGATTATTTGAATGTGAATTTGGTGCTATTATTTTATGTGTAAATTTTGGTGCTAATGGCGATTGTGAGTGTGAGGATTGTTGCTACTCCCCCAACTACTACCAAGGCAAGTGGTGCTTCATGTATTTTGTCCTATTATTTTGACTATGCACTAGAGATATTTTGAATAGGGCTTGCATGGAATTTTTGCTAAGTAAATATATATGCTATGCCTTGGGAAATCCTATTAGATGTAGTCTTGGTAGAACTTTCATCTAAGTTAAGAAACTTTTTATGTTATTATGCTTAGCCTAGCTAGTAGCAAACAAGGGTGGATTATTCATGCTATGGAAATTTTGCAAAGTCTTTGACTTGTGTTTTGATTAATAAAACAACTAACACCTGGGTTGAATGGTATGATGGTTTGTGTTGAGTAGTTACACAAGGCCCATGTCTATGATTTACCTTGTGTATCACACTTGTGGAAAGCCACCAAGGAACAAAGGGATTTGAGATACTTAGTGTTTAGACGCTTCTAGTGCAACCACATGGCATATGGGCTCTGCCTTGATCATATAGGTTGCAATAACTTAGTCAGATGGACAGATGGTGGTAGGGTGATAGGATGGAACGCGTCCATGGTGGTATAAGGGAAGGCTTCTGAAAGATCTCTTCTCGATGCATGTCGAGTCTTGTGGGGAAAGTGCACCACCTCTCCAGAGGGTAAAACCTAAGCACTTAGTCGTGTCCCCGGCAACGAACAATTTAAGCATTAAGAGATTAAAGCTATCAAGGATCTCGTCATCCCAATTTCTAAGTTAAAAACTTGTGATTGAACAAGGCTTAAAGGTTCAACAATGTCTATTGGTGGTTCCTTGGGAGTTTTGACAAACAAAAACTTAGTGTTTTAAACTGATAAGGAAAATCTATTTTGAGCAAAGAAAGCCTAAGCTACACTTAGCCAAATTCATATAGATGTTAGAAACTACTATTCTACTATGGTATCACTTGCCAATACTATTCCAAATGTATTGACCCACTGTGGCTGTAACTTATTGAAAGAACATTTCTAAATCCCTAGTGTTTTGTGTGTTAGATAACAATACCAAGGATCATTTAATGTGTGTTGAGGTGTTGCAGCTCTATTTGATAATAAAGGGAAAAGAACTCTGCCTGTGGGGGCGGATAATCCACCCCTCCCTTTGCCCAAGCAGGCGCAAGCCCCATAAGGGGGCCGGAATTTTGGCCGGATTTTCCGGCCCCGCCGGATAATCCACCCCTCAAGGGGGCCGGATAATCCTCCCCTCCTGCTCATCGCCAAGGCGCAAGCCCCAGAGAGGGGGCGGAGTTTCCCCCGGAGAATCCGCCCTTGGGGCGGAGTTTTCCCAGGGGGCGGATAATCCGCCCCCAAAGTTGTGCAACGGCCAGATCTGGGGAGGGGGTATTTAAGCCAGCCATCCCCCTCCTGCCAGAACTCTTGATTCATCTCGAAAAAGAACAGATCAGATCTGAAAGCTTCATCCAAGAGTGCTCCACCTAGATCCACCCAAAGGCCCCATCCCTTGGGGAATCGAAGGAGGAGAACTCGATCTTCATCATCAGCAATCAAGCGCTTCATCTCCTCTCCATTCATTTGGAGAACCTCCGATCTAGTATTTCTTGCAAATATCTAGATCCTCGTTTTTGTTTATATTGATAAACCTTGTTCTTGTGGCAGCTTGTTGTCATCTCGGGAGCCCCCAATTCGGTTGTGGGTGTGTGCCCCGATAGTGTTGTAAAAGGCACCGGTTCCCGCCTCGAAGGGATCCAATAGTGGAGAAGGTGGATCAGACCTCTTGTGGCGAGATCCATCGGAGAATAGGGTGAGGCCTATTGTGGCGTGGTGGTCTTAGAACCGCCCACCCTCCAACGCAGATGTACTTCCCTTAACAAGGAAGGAACTGCGGTAAAACAAATCCCTGTGTCTCCGCGTGCTCCACTACGGTTTCCTCGCTCCTCTTTTACGTGCTTAGTAGTTAGGGTTACATATAGGGAAATTCTCGTAGTTGCATATCTAGAGAATTTACTTTGTGACAAGCCTAAAATTGAAAAAGTATTAAAAATTGGTTAGCACCTATTCACCCCCCCTCTAGGTGCCCATACGATCCATTTCAATTGGTATCAGAGCCTCGGCTCTTATTTCAGGCTTAACCGCCTAAGAGAAGTATGGGTTCCAAGGGAGATGGGAGTGATGCTCCGGAGGTAGTCACCATGAACGATCTCAAGACATTGGAAACAACCTTGGTGAGTTCAATGGAGGCTAAGATGGAAGAGATGCGTCAATTGATAATGCGTCTCTCCACATCCGCAGCATCACCTCCATCTAACTCTGAGGATACCACTCCGCAATCCAAGGAAACGGGTAAAACTGTTTCCAATGATAACTAAGTGGTAGGTGATGATACTAGTAAGAGCTCCTCCTCGAAAAAGGATAGCGGTAAGGATGGATAATAGAGGTGATCCACCCAAACTTTCAGCATCTACTTTCTCTCAATGGCAATTTTTGATGAAATCTCATGTGTGCAGTTCCTCCATAGAGTTGTGGAAGATCATCGAAAATGGTCTTCACATTGGAAATCCTAACAATCTCACAAGGAGATAAGTGGTCGATAGCCAACTCAATGCTACAGCTCTACACATGATACAGCTTGGTGTGGGTGACAAAGACATGCCACACATTCAGCATCTTAGCACAGCTAAAGAAGCTTGGGATGCTCTCACCGAGCTCTTCATCGGAAATGAAAGTATGAGAAGGAATATATATGATGCCTTGAGCAATGAAGCTGAAGGATTTTATATGCTGGATGGAGAAGACCACGAGGACATGTATAGGAGGCTCAAGGCAATAGCCACAACCTTCAGAAACCATAGTGCAGCTCATGTTGATGATGCTTGGATCAAGCGCAAGTATGTCAGTGCTCTTATGCCATTTGAGCCCACAGATTTGAAAAGTCTCCAAGGTAGGCATAACTATCACCTCATGTCATCCAATGAGGTAATGCAAGAAATGGTTGCCTTCAAAGTGGCTGCCAAGAATGCCGAAGATGCTCGTGCTCGAGCTATGGGGATGCAAAAGGGGGTCAACATGGCCTTGAAGACTAGTGTGATTGATCATGATGAATATGCGGTAGAAGGTCTGGACTGTCCCGAAGATATAAAAAGGATCCACGGACAATACTTGGCTCTTTATGCAAGAAACTTTTGGAAAGATCCAGCCAAGGCTAAAGCTGAACTAGATCGCAAGAGTGGAGCCTATGGAAGAAAAGAAAATGGTCCCAAGCTGAGAACATGCTTTAATTGTGGTGACCGGCTGCACTTCGTAGATGAGTGTCCATATCAAAGTAGAGAGGATAATGGAGGAAGACTCATTTTCAAGGACAAATCAAAAGCTCCACGTAAGAAACAGTTTGTAAAGAAGAATGCTCCTTTCAAGAAGCAACCAAAGATTGTTCTAGTGGCTCAAGAAGAATATTCATCGGGGAGAGAGGATGAGGACGAGGACGATAGCTCTCAAGAGGTGGCTGCTATATCCACCACATCTACATCAACATCTCTCTTCGACTCTCCGAACGAAAACATCATCAACAAGAATGCTACTTGCCTCATGGCAAGAAGCTCCGAGGTAACTTCTTCTAACTCTTCTTTTCCCAAGGCTATGATAGACATGAATGATCCTGCTAGTCTTAAGGTTAAAGAAGAGATTATTGCTTTGGATTATTTCTATACTAACCTGCAAGGTGAGCACAAAGTTTGTTTTGAGGCTCTTATGGATCAGCTGGCCCAAAACGAAGCACTCCTCGAAGAAAAGGGCAGAATTGAAAGGGAGGATGCAATGGAAATTGCATCCCTAAAAAATGCTCTTGAAGAAGAAGAAGCTCGGATCTCTCTTGAAGAGAGGCTTGAGTCTATGGAAGAGTCACATGAAGAAATTGTGACTAAACTCGTTAAGGAACGTGACAATGATGTCACCAAGGCAAAAAAGTTAAAGAAGGAAAGTATTGACTTTTGGGCTGCTCATGATAGACTCTCCGAGGAATTGGAGAAACTTGACAATGCTCACAAGGCGTTGAAAAACGAGTTCTATATTCTCAATGATTCACATGATCAGCTTCAAAGTCGATTGGCCGAATATGATACTCCTAGCTCGTCCAACTCAACATATAGTAACAAGAAAAATGCTAGTGTGGAAAAAGGAGTGATCAAGGACATCACTACAAAGGACAAAGGTGTGCTTTATGAAGTCCTTGGCAAGCAAAGGTCAAATCATGGTAAATAGGGACTTGGGTATGTCACCAAGTCCAAGAAGAAGAAAACCAAGAAGAACAAGACCAAGAATGTGCAATTAAAGACAAGCACTGCTGAGAAGGTTATCACACAAGACAAGACTAATAATATTGGTTTTGCAGGGTCTCACAATCTGAATTATGAACTCTTTTGTGATGACTATGGCGATGTTTATGCTTATTATGTTGGTCCTTTTGATGAATATATTGCTTGGTCTATTTGGGTCCCAAAGACCCTTGTTACTAACATGAAAGGACCCATTGAAAAATGGGTACCTAAAACCAAGAAGTAATTTTCTTGCAGGGCTATGCTTCCGGTGGGTCGAAATGGGTGTTGGATAGTGGCTGCACTAGTCATATGACCGGAAGCAAGGAGATCATCACGGAGATGCGTCCAAATCTTGATAATATCACAGTCTCCTATGGTGATAAGTCTAAATCTCAGGTATTGGGTCTTGGCAAGGTTGTGGTTGCCCACGATATCTCTCTCGTGGACGTCATGCTTGTTGAGACCCTTGGCTACAATCTTCTTTCTGTTCGTGCCCTTGGCAAGATGGGTTTTGCTGTTTTTATCGATGATGATTTGGTGGTACTCTTATGGAGCAAGTCTCTAAAGGCCGCTTTCGTTGGATACGTCGAAAATGACCTGCATGTGGTGGACTTCTCGGGGAAAACCACTTCGGGTCCGATGTGTCTATTCGGAAAGGCCGACGTGGGCTGGCTATGGCATCGCCGTTTATCCCATGTCAACATGAGAACTTTGCAAAGTCTCCAAAAGGGTGGCCACATACTTGGACTAAAAGACAATGTCTCTTTTGCCAAAGATCGTGTTTGCAGGGCTTGTGTTGAAGGAAAAATGCATGATTCTCCCCACAAGAGGAAGACTATTGTGTCATCAACGAGGATCTTGGAATTACTTCATGTCGATTTATTTGGTCCTTCTTCTCATGCAAGTCTTGGTGGGAAGAAATATTGCTTGGTCATCGTCGATGATTACTCAAGATATACATGGGTATATTTCTTCAAGCTGAAAAGTGAGACTCAACAAACTGTCATCGACTTTGCCAATGAAGTTCAACGTCAACACAATGTTCCCATCTTGTAAATTAGAAGTGACAACGGCACAGAATTCAAGAACTACACTTTAAACGAGTTTCTTAGCGAAGAGGGGATTAGACACCAATATTCCGCTGCGTACACCCCTCAACAAAATGGTGTAGCCGAGAGGAAGAACCGAACTTTGATGGATATGGCAAGATCTATGCTAGCTGAATTCAAGTCTCCTTATAATTTTTGGGCGGAAGCCATATCCACTGCCTATCACTCATCAAACCGGCTCTACCTTCGGAAGATCTTGGACAAGACCCCATATGAAATACTTACCGGTAACAAACCCAACATCTCATACTTCAGGGTATTCGGGTGTAAGTGTTTCTTTCTTATTAAAGGTGTCCGTTTGTCAAAATTTGAATCCAAGGCTTTAGAAGGTATTTTTGTTGGTTACGGTGCCGAATCCCACACTTATAGAGTCTACAACAAGCTCACTGGGATTGTTGTAGAATCTTGTAGTGTGGAGTTCGATGAAAATAACGGCTCCTTTGTAGGGCAAGTTGATGTTTGTGATGCAGATGTTGAAATACCCCAAGATGCCATAAGAAGAATTGTCGTGGGAATTTTCCACCCCATTGAGGAACCCCTTGTGGCGGATCGAGAAGGACAATGCGCCACACATGTGGAGCCCTCATCCACACAAGATCAACAAGCTCCTACTGTTGGAGACAATCCTGCACCAACACCACAATCTGTTGAAGACCATCTGTCCCCTGGACAAGTTGGTAGTCCCAGGCCGGACTATCCGCCCCCTCCAAGGGGCGGACAATCCTCCCCTGGCACTCCAACTCGTTCCAGAGGATCCGAAGGAGAAGTCAACAACTCTGAAGCTCCCAGGCCGGATTCTCCGGCCCCCAGGGGCGGATTATCCTGCCCTGGGTCTCCAACTCCAGTCAGGCTTTCTCAGGAAGATGGTTCTGGTACTTCACCTCCCAGGCCGTATAGTCCGGCCCCTCCATGGGGCGGATTATCCGGGCCTGAAGAAAATTTTCAGCAACAATCTTCTGGCAGTAACGGTGACCAAGATCAAGGGCAGGGCATTAATCAAGACAAGGATACAACTATTGAATCCACTCCTCCTAGAAACAATAAGGACATTGAGGCTCGTCGCAAGGCTCGTGCTGATCGCAACCTTTAACTAAGAGGTCACACTCTTGACAAGGTTGTTGGTGATCTATGACGAAGGGTATCCACTAGAAGATAGCTTGCAAGCTTCTGTGATCATCAAGCTCACATTTCCATGGTTTAACCAAAGAAGGTTTTTGATGCTCTTGAAGACCCCGATTGGGTTGTTGCAATGCATGAAGAATTAAACAACTTCGAACGCAACAAAGTTTGGAAGCTCGTAGAAAATCCAAAGGATTTCCGCAATGTTATCGGCACCAAGTGGATCTTCAAGAACAAACAGGATGAAAATGGCATTGTTGTGAGGAATAAAGCACGACTCGTGGCTCAAGGATTCTCTCAAGTAGAAGGAATTGATTTTGGCGAGACCTACGCTCCTATGGCTCGCCTTGAGTCCATCCGTATCCTTCTTGCATATGCAGCCCATCATAATTTTAAATTACAACAAATGGATGTTAAGAGCGCTTTCCTTAATGGTCCTCTACATGAGTTAGTATACGTCAAGCAGCCCCCGGGGTTTGAGGACCCCAAATTTCCGAACCATGTCTACAAACTCGATAAGGCGCTCTATGGCCTTAAACAAGCCCCACGTGCGTGGTATGAGCACCTTAAAGAGCTTTTGCTAGACCGTGGATTCGAAGTTGGGCAAATCGATCCCACTCTTTTTACTAAGAAGGTTAATGGGGAGCTTTTTGTATGCCAACTTTATGTAGATGACATTATTTTTGGCTCTACTAACCAAGCTTTTAACGATGAATTTTCGAAGCTTATGACCGATGTGGTTTGAGATGTCCATGATGGGTGAGCTCAGGTTCTTTCTTGGATTTGAGATCAAACAACTTAGAGAGGGAACCTTTATTAATCAAGCTAAGTACATCCAAGACATGCTTAAAAGGTTCAAGATGACGGATCTCAATGGCGTTGCTACCCCTATGCAAACAAAGTGTCATCTTGAGCTCAATCCCAAGGGTAAAGACGTGGATCAAAAGGTATACCGATCCATGATCGGCTCTCTCCTTTACCTTTGCGCATCTAGGCCCGATATCGTGTTAAGTGTAGGAGTGTGTGCAAGGTACCAAGCCGCTCCTAAAGAAATCCACTTAGTTGGAGTCAAGCGAATCTTCCGATATTTGGTTTATTCCCCAAATTTTGGGTTATGGTATCCCAAGGGTTCAAGTTTCTCTCTATGTGGTTACACTGATTCAGACTGGGCTGGTGACAAAGATGATAGGAAATCAACCTCTGGTGCATGCCAATTCTTGGGCAGGTCTCTAGTGTGTTGGTCATCAAAGAAACAGAATTGTATTTCACTCTCAACCGCCGAAGTTGAATATGTTGCTGCTGCAAGTGCTTGTACTCAATTGTTATGGATGAGGCAAACTTTAAAGGAATATGGTGTCAATTGTGACAAAGTGCCTCTTTTATGCGACAATGAAAGTGCTATCAAAATTGCTTACAATCCCGTGCAGCATACAAGAACAAAACATATAGATATTCGCAACCACTTTATTCGGGATCATGTTGCTCGTGGAGATATTGCTCTATCCTTTGTGAGCACGAAGAACCAACTTGCTGATATTTTCACGAAGCCTCTTGATGAAGCAAGATTTTGTTATTTGAGGAATGAGCTAAATATCATAGATTCAAGGAACTTGGCTTGACTACCCTTGCACACTCACCTGCTATTATTCATGTATTTGGTTTAGATGCGGGCATATAAATAGGGGGAGTGTGGTCCTAATTGATTGGGCCAACCCTCCCCCCATAATGCCGAAAGCAAGTAAAATCATTTCCCTTAATATCATTTTGTGATATGTGGGTCATCGATGAGCATTGGTTTTGAACTCAAGATACATCTTCGCGGTGTCATGCCATGCGCTCCAACATGGTGGATTCGGCCACCGCCCTCTTCCTCGAGAAGAGTTGGTTTTTCATGGGTCTCGTTGGATTTTCTTGCATATCTCATGTTCTTATGGAAAACACACTCAAATTTGGCTTTTGATTGAGTTGATTCTTGCAAATTTGGGTGTGAATTCTGGGTGTCCAGGGGCGTTAGCATCGCTCTTCTTCCTTTTTGGCGTTTCGATGCCAAAGGGGGAGAAGTAGTTCTATTAGGTCTCGTGGATTTGCAAGGGTCGGGTACAAGCTCTTCGATTTTAGTCGTTTTGTGGTTGTTTGTGTAAGACTATGTCGTACTCCATAGTTTGGTACTATGTTTGGTATTCATGGATTTCTGGATTTATCTATCATGGACCCCATGGAATTCTGAAATTATGGAGCATATTTGATGGCATAATGGATTCATGGGATTATCTATGTATGCCTTGACTATATATTCCGGTGGTATGACATTTTTTTCCCAAACCTTAAAGTAGTGTTCTACCTAGTGTGTGTATTTGTATTCAAATGCAAATCTTAACTATGCACACATCTAGGGGGAGCGTCTTTCATTATTTAAGGTGGCTTTTGCCGGTTTTATTGCAAATCCTAGTATTGTCATCTAACACCAAAAAGGGGGAGATTGAAAGAACATTTCTTAATCCCTAGTGTTTTGTGTGTTAGATAACAATACCAAGGATCATTTAATGTGTGTTGAAGTGTTGCAGCTCTATTTGAGAATAAAGGGAAAAGAACTCTGCCTGTGGGGGCGGATAATCCACCCCCACCAGGGGCGGATAATCCACCCCTCCCTTTGCCTGGCGCAGCCCCGGAAGGCGGAATTTTGGCGGATTTTCCGGCCCGCCGAATAATCCGCCTCAAGGGCGGATAATCCGCCTCCCGCTCATCGCCAAGGCGCAAGCCCGAGAGGCGGAGTTTTCCCGGAGAATCCGCCCTTGGGCGGAGTTTTCAGTGGATAATCCGCCCCAAAGTTGTCTGTGACGGATCTGGGGAGGGTATTTAAGCCATCCCCTCCTACAGAACTCTTGATTCATCTCGAAAAAACAGATCGGATCTGAAGCTTCATCCAAGAGTGCTCCACCTAGATCCACCCAAAGGCCCCATCCCTTGGGGAATCGAAGGAGGAGAACTCGATCTTCATCATCGACAATCAAGTGCTTCATCTCCTCTCCATTCATTTGAGAACCTTCGATCTAGTATTTCTTGCAAATATCTAGATCCTCGCTTTTTGTTTATATTGATAAACCTTGTTCTTGTGGCAGCTTGTTGTCATCTCGGGAGCCCCAATTGTTGTGGGTGTGTGCCCGATAGTGTTGTAAAGGCACCGGTTCCCACCTCGAAGGGATCCAATAGTGGAGAAGGTGGATCAAGCCTCTCGTGGCGAGATCCATCGGAGAATAGGGTGAGGCCTATTGTGGCGTGGTGGTCTTAGAACCGCCCACCCCTCCAACGCAGATGTACTTCCCTTAACAAGGAAGGAACTGCGGTAAAACAAATCCCTGTGTCTCCGCGTGCTCCACTACGGTTTCCTCGCTCCTCTTTTACGTGCTTAGTAGTTAGGGTTACATATAGGGAAATTCTCGTAGTTGCATATCTAGAGAATTTACTTTGTGACAAGCCTAAAATTGAAAAAGTATTAAAAATTGGTTAGCACCTATTCACCCCCCTCTAGGTGCCCATACGATCCATTTCACTTATGATGTTGCAGGTTACTCTTATGGAGATTAGGGTTGTGAGTCTACACTCAACATGCTTGCCTGTGGCACATGAAGATGAAGACTTATAGTTATTTACTTTATGTTATGAACTCTTGTACTATACTTTGTCTATTGAGTTGTAAAAGACTATGTTATCTCTGGAATGACGATGTAATAAACGACCTTTGTATCTGTGTACTGCATCTTAAACTGTGGATGCTAGCATTTGATCCAGGGACTAGCATTGCAATCACAGGGACCTTTACCTTATAAAGGTGGAGTCTTACAAATGGTATCAGGGCACTATGTTGCCTGTAGGATATGACCCTAAGTTGGATTAGACTAAGAAAACCACTAAGGAAAAAATGCAACTCTTTGCAAATTCCACACCTTTCTTTTTCTTCTCGTAAACCTTTTCTAATCTTCTCTCTCATCTCAATTTGTAGATGACCACCATCAACAAAGCCGTCAAGAAGGTACCACTCATGACCATGACTATAGAATGTGAGACGGAGTTTCCCAAAGCACTCAAAACCCTTATGGTTAGTTTGGGGATACATGGTGAGGCAGTGTACAAGGGATTTCCAGTTATGGATGAAGGAGAAGAATATTGGTGGTTGCAACTTCACTTGTACAAAAACAAGGGAGACAACCATAAATAGTCGGGTTCTATATGGGCACCAACTCACAAATGTATACGACATTCTTTGACTCTGTAAGAAATGCAGCTTGGAATGCTATCAAGGATCTTGGTGAAAGACTCAAGTATAGAATGATCAACACCCAAAATGACCTTAAGGAGGAGAAAAAGTATACCCAAGACTTAGAGACCGCCATAAAACGTCTAAGGGAAGATATCATAGACTTAGCATATGAGTGAGAATTGTAACATACTCCTCTAGTTGGACCACCACACTTGTCGTTTTCTCACAAAAATTTGTCTAATTTATGTTTGAACCTTAATGTTTGTGGTAGATCTCTGTATGCCATGGCTTGTATGTTTTATGGTGATTATATGCTTTTGCTTTCATTTTATTGTCTTGTTTTTCTCTTACTTGTGATTGTTCTAATATTTCTCTATCTTATACATTAGATGCCTAGCTTTGTGATCAGCACTGACGAGGAGTTCAATGGAACTCGTTTTGGATCATGTATCGTTCAGTTTACTAGTGTGCTCAACCTTCCACTTCCTAGTATCAAGGCACTTCAGCTCACCAAGTTCAAGAGGAAGGATCTTTGGGGCTTTAGAGTCACACAACCAGGACGCTAGACGGAGCCACTCACGGAGTAGATTACTTTCAAGATGATGCACGATGACATGGAGAAGGGTCTAGATGTAGTAATGCAAGAGCTACTCGGACTCCTCTGCGGACTCCACTCCACCGATCATAGAGGCCTCTACTTCCACCCGTTCGGGGGACGTGACGAGGAGGGAGAGGCATTAGTGTATGAGGGCACTGCTAGAGAGACGAGTGAGCCCGTCGTACCTCTAGGACCTCGAGGGACTTATTAGACACCTCGACACTGATAGGACCAACGTCATGCTTAGAAATGACGAGCTTCAGGTTTAGTTGAGGGAGAAGGACAAGCTCTTCGTGGAGCAGGATGAGATCGTCAGGGAGATGGAGGCCAGATTCGAGAGCCAAGACAAGAAGTTCAAGAATCAGGAGAAAAGAGTCCAGGACAGAAATAAGAAGATTAAGGACATGAAGGCTTAGATAGAGGCCAAGGACTTCGAGCTCGAGACCTAGCAGGGAGTGATTGAGAGGCTGCGCTCATAGAAGAGAAATCGCCGTGCGAAGGTCAAGGCCTTGACCACTAGTGCCGAGGAGTAGAAGACAACCATGGAGACAGCCGGACTTACACTTGTTGACGTGGAGGTCAACATGGAGGAGTAGTGTAGACTAGTTGACTATCTTTTATCTATCATACTTTGATTATTGAGTCGCAATGACCATCCAACATGTGGATGGCTTGCTAGTATGTTTACTTTTTCCAAAACTTGTTGTTTACGTTGTTCAAACTCTTTGTTATCTTATGCTTGATTATTTTTGTGATTGTTTCTATGTGATGTATTATGCATGTTAAGCATCTATGGGTTATATCTCATTCCTTATCCTTATTGAAACCACATATGTCTCCCCGTCGTGCCAATCCCAACCAAAACAACAACAATAACGCCAATCCCGAGATGCAGCAGCTGTTGACAGCTCAAGCATAGTTGATGTAGATGATGACCCAGTTCATGGCATATCAGAATCAAAATAATAATAACAACAACAACAACAACAATAACAACAACAACAATCAGAACAACCCACCTGCATTTGACATGCTTACTAGGTTTTTGAGGTTGAGGCCAGCCAAGTTCTCGGGAACCATGGATCCAATGGTATCCAATGAATGTTTACGTTCCGTGAACAAGGACTTAGTCACTGTGGGCTGCAATAATGAAGAAAAGGTCAGGTTTGCGGCAAATCTGCTCGAAGGACCAGCTGCCACATGGTGGGATAATTTTTAGATCACCACTTCCCTTGAGGATGTGACTTGGGCCATTTTTGAGGATGGATTCCGTACAGCTCATATCTCATCAGGAGTGATGAACTTGAAGAAGAAGGAGTTCCACAATCTGAAACAATGTCACCGTACTGTGGCTGGATACATTGAGGAGTTCAACAATCTGGTGTGCTATGCACCGGATGAGGTTGAAACTGATGCCAAGAGGAAGGAGAAGTTTCTTGAGGGACTTAATGATGAGATGAACCTGCGGCTATCTGTTGCCTATGTCCCAACATATCAATCACTTTGTGACAAGGCCACCATCTTGGAAAGCAAGATGACGCAATTTGAGAGCAGGAAGAGAAAGCATAACTTTGATAAGCACAGCTCAGGATCGTCTCACAAGCGTTCCCATGGTGATGATAGTGGAGGTTCTGGATCCCAGAAGTATGGGAAGTATAACAACCACCACAATAGCAACTGTCACCATGACAATAAGCACCACCACGGACATGACAATGATAAGTATAAGAACCACAAGAGTGGACATAGGAGCCACCATAGTGGGAATGGCAATGGAGGTCAGCCTGCTAAAAGAGATATCATTCAGGTTGAGTGCTTCAAATGTAAGAAAACTGGTCACTATGCCAATGAATGCCTAGAAAATAAAGTTGAAGGAGCCAACAAGCCCAACCCTTTCCAGAAGGGACAAGTGAACCACATCAATGTGGAAGCAATATATGAAGAGTCTGAAGCTGTGGCTGGTAAGTTCAAGCTTAATTCTTTTCCAGCACTTGTTCTTTTTTATACCAGCGCATTGCATTCATTCATATCAAGAGCATTTGTTGCTAAAAATGTACTTCCAACTGAAATTATTGGGTGTCCTATAAAAGTAAGCTCTCCCGGTGGAGAGATGATGGTGAACTTTGGATGTCACGATCTAGTGATAGATTTTGGAAAGTATAAGTTTCTAGTTAGTTTGATAATTCTAGATTCCCAAGGATTGGATGTTATTCTAGGCATGGATTGGATGACTAAGTATGAAGGAGTACTAGATTGTGCCAATCGTACTGTCACACTCACAACCCCGGATAAGAAACGGATTAGGTTCAAGTATAATTTTGAATCTAAAGGGAGTAAGGTAAATTCTCTTAAGGGGGTTAGCATAGACAGTGTGCCAATTGTGAAGGAGTATCCGGATGTGTTTCCAGAAGAATTGCCTGGAATGCCACCAGATAGAGATGTAGAGTTTCTAATTGACTTGCTGCCAGGATCTGGACCAATAGCAAAGAGACCCTACAAGATGTCAGTTGATGAGTTGAAAGAACTCAAGAAACAACTTGGAGAACAGTTGCAGAAAAGATTTATTCAACCAAGTTCTTCGTCTTGGGGTGCACCAGTTTTGTTCGTGGAGAAGAAGGATAGAAGTCAAAGATTGTGCATAGACTATCGTTAACTCAATGAGGTGACTATCAAGAACAAGTACCCATTTCCTAGAATCAACGATCTATTTGATCAGCTAGAAGGAGCCCGTGTGTTCTCAAATATTGATCTCCGATTAGGCTATTTTTAGCTAAAGATTAGAGAGCAAGACATACCTCAGACTGCTTTCACCACTAGGTATGGATTGTATGAGTATACCGTAATGCCATTTGGTTTGACAAATACACCAGCCTATTTCATGAACATGATGAACAATGTGTTCATGGAATTTCTTGACAAGTTTGTTGTCATATTCATCGATGACATTTTGATCTATTCCAAGAGCAAAGAAGAGCATGAAGAACATTTGCGTTTGATACTTGAAAATCTCAGGGAGCACAAGCTGTATGACAAATTCAGCAAGTGTGAATTCTGGTTGAATAAAGTTGGATTTCTCGAACATATTGTGTCGGGAGATGGTATAGTTGTCGATCCCACAAAGGTGTTAGCTGTAAATGAGTGGGAATCTCCCAAGTCAGTTAAAGAAGTTCGCAGTTTCCTAGGCTTTTCAGGATACTATAGAAGGTACATTGATAATTTATCAAAGGTAGCTAAGCCAATGACGAAATTACTTAATAAAGTTAAGAAGTTTGACTCGACTGAAGGTTGTGAAGTCAGTTTCCAGGAATTGAAGAAGAGACTAGTAACAGCACCGGTCTTATGTCTGCCAGGTTTGGAGGAGGATTTCCAAGTCTATTGTGATGCATATCACCATGGATTAGGTGGAGTTTTGATGCAAGAAGGGAAAGTTGTGTCTTATGCCTCGAGACAAGTCAAAACTCATGAAGTGAATTATCCTACTCATGATTTAGAGTTAGCCTCTATTGTCCATGCACTTAAAAGATGGAGACATTATCTTTTGGGAAAACGTTGTGAAGTGTTCATGGATCACAAGAGTTTGAAGTATATCTTCACTTAGAAGGAAATCAATATGAGGCAAAGAAGATGGCTAGAGCTCATCAAGGACTATGACTTGCGTTTGCAATACCATCCTAGTAAATAAAATGTTGTAGAGGATGCTTTAAGCCGTAAGGTTTATGTGAATGTCTTTACTAAGGGAGAATTTCCAGATGATCTGTGTGCCCAATTCAAAGATCTCAGATTGGAGATAGTGCCTGAAGGACATCGCATGTCATTGGATGTTCAACCCACATTGTTGGACAAGATCAGATAAGCCCAAAAGAAGGACAAGGAAATTGAAGAGATCAAAGGTAAAATTAATAAAGGGAAAGCTAAAGTATTCCATGAAGACGAACAGGGTACTTTTTGGTATGGAAAACGTATCTGCATTCCGCAAGATCCGGAGCTTCGGAAACTGATTCTGTAGGAAGCACACAACTCACCATATTCCATTCATCCAGGTAACACCAAAATGTACATGGATGTGAAGGAAAGATTCTGGACTCAAGAAGGAAATCGCAGAACATATTACCTTGTGTGATGTGTGTAGTCGAGTTAAAGAGGAACATCAGAAACCGACAGGGTTATTGCAACCACTACCTATTCTTGATTGGAAGTGGGACAAGATTGGTATGGATTTCATCACCGGACTGCCAAGGATTTGATCTGGATATGATTCCATTTGGGTTGTGGTAGATCGCCTAACTAAAGTGGCTCATTTCATACCCGTGAAGACTACTTATACAAGTGCTAAGTTAGCCAAGATCTATATGAACAGGATTGTATGCCTGCATGGAGTACCTAAGAGTATTGTGTCTGATAGAGGAACTCAATTCACTTCGCATTTTTGGTGACAACTGCATGAGTCATTGGGAACAAGATTAGAGTTCATCACAGCTTTTCACCCCCAGACTGATGGACAGACAGAAAGGACCAATCAGATTTTGTAGGATATGTTGAGGGCATGTGCCCTAGACTGTGGTGCTAGTTGGGATGAAAGTCTGCCTTACGCAGAATTCTCTTACAATAAAAGCTATCAAGCCAGCATTGAGATGGCACCATTTGAATTTCTCTATGGAAGGAAGTGTACTACGCCATTGCTATGGAGTGGTGTTGGTGAAAGAAATTTGTTCGGACCAGAACTGATCAAGGAAGCTGAAGAGAAAGTTAAATTGGTAAAGTACAGATTGAAGATAGCACAGTCCCGACAAAAGAGCTATGCATATCCAAAGCGTAGAGAAGTCACCTATGAGATAGGTGATAGAGCTTATATTAGAGTCTCACCACTTCGTGGTGTGAAGAGATTTGGAGTCAAAGGAAAGTTGGCACCAAGGTATGTTGGACCATTCAAGATTTTGATCCGCAAAGGAGAAGTGGCTTACGAGATTGAATTGCCTGAATCACTGTCAACAGTTCACAATGTGTTTCATGTGAGTCAATTGAAGAAATGCCATCCGGAGATGGAAGAAACTTCTATGAAAGACACTATACCTTTGGAAGAGGTTCATTTGGAGAGTGATCTCACCTATAAGGAGAAACCTATCAAGATTCTTGAGACTGCAGAAAGAGTTACTTGGACTAAGACCATCAAATTCTGCAAAGTTCAGTGGTACCACCATTCCGAAGAAGAAGAAACTTGGGAAAGAGAAGATGACCTTCAGAAAGATCACCCTCACCTATTTGCTAGCCAATCTGAATCTCGTGGGCGAGATTCATCTTACGGGGGTTAGATTTGTAACATCCCAAAAATCATGAATTGTAAAAGCATGCATTGCATTCATATTGTCATAGCATTAGGGTTGGTGCAAAAAAATTCAAAGTTTGAAATCAAACAAAACCATTTATATGCCCACTTTAATATTCATATGAGGCATGGTTTTGCTCTTATTTTCAAAGGACCAAGTTTGTTTGTGTAAACAGTAGTGTTTGACACACATTTGAGTGCAAGGATTACACTACAAAAATCTAGAGAAAAATTGAAATCAAACTTATTTGAATTAGGGTTTGAAAATCATTCCTGAAAAATCAAACAGAAAAAGAAAAGGCAAAAAGAAAAATAAAACCTGCGCTGCCCTTTGAGCCCAGCTCCAGATCAGGCACAAAAGCGCACCCGGACCATTTTCCCTCCCCCTCTCTCTCTCACCCGCGCGCGCATACCATCCCTCGCTGATCAGTGGCCCCAGACGCCACGTCGTCATCATCCCCAAACCCCGCACCCCCGACCCCGTTGTCGCTGTCGTTACCTCCATCACTTCCGTGATTGAAGCGGGCTTAATTGCCGATCAATGTGGTGCTATTTCCTCACCCCTCGCCGGCTACTTAACCCCCACACCTCCACGGTCATTTCCCCCCAACCATCAGCACCAGAGCACCCCCAAGCTTGTCGTATTTGCGCTTGTGTCGCCGCTGCCCGAGCGTCTCCGGTGAGATATTCCGGTGAGAACTGTCCACCCCGCCCCCTCTCGTTCATGCTATCGTGCTTCCTGTGATCTTGCGCTTCTTCTCATACCTTTTGTTCATCTGCTCGTGACCCAGAACGTTGGCTTTGTCGATCACCGTGAGCATCCAACGCCGTCCCCATCTCCGACAAGAAATCCCGATAATATGCGACCACCCCTTGGCCTCTCAACCATACTAGCTTGTTCTCCTTAAGCTTGCGCATGTCCTGATGCCTCTGGTTTGTGCTTGGGTGGCCCAGTTCGTCGCCTCTGTCGCTGTCCGCACAAGCCCAACACTGCCCGCAACTCTAACGAGCTCCAGCGGCCACAGCAGTTCGCCCCCTTCCGAACCAAGGCCACATTGAGCTTCCTCGTGACCTTGCGACGCTGGTAAGCATCACCACAGCCCATAGCCCCTCTGGAATTGCCGGAGCACCACCTCCAGTAGCGTCGCCGCTGCCATTGGCCATTTGCGCCGCCCATCCATGGTCGCTTGATCGAGCACCGTTGGATCTAGATCTAAATGCATAGAACAGATCACTTAACAAATTGTTATCGATCAATCTGGCCCGTCTAATTTCATTTAGATCATGCGGCTCTCGATGATCGATCCAGCCGAATCGGTATGGACCAATCAGAAGCGCCCACGTGTCTGGATTTTAGATTTAAAACCTGTTTTTGAATCTATTAGAATTACAAACTTGTAAAATTCATATCTTTTGTTCTGTTTATCCAAAAAAAATGCAAATAAGATATCATTGGATTCAGAAAAATAAATCCTACATCACTGTGGTGTTGAATTTGTATTTTGCTTCTAGGAAAATAGAATTATTTGCAGAACACATTATAGGCTTATTTTTGACTATATAAAATGTTTATAAAATTGTTTTGAGGCAAATTTAAGTTTTTTTAGATTTTAAATAGATGGCTTTGTGTTCAGTACTTTTTGGTTAGATTTGTTTAGTGTAGAAATTCATTCCATTGCATTTGCATGCATTCATATATATTTTTGCTTGATTATTTGAATGTGAATTTGGTTCTATTGTTTTATGTGTAGATTTTGGTGCTAGTGGTGATTGTGAGTGTGAGGATTTTTGCTACTCCCCCAAATACTACCAAGGAAAGTGGTGCTTCATGTATTTTGTCCTATTATTTTGACTATGCACTAGAGATATTTTGAATAGGGCTTGCATGGAATTTTTGCTAAGTAAATATATTTGTATGCCTTGGGAAATCCTAGTAGATGTAGTCTTGGAAGAACTTTCCTCTAAGTTAAGAAAATTTTTATGTTATCATGATTAGAGTAGCTAGTATAAAAAAAGTGGATTATTCATGCTATGGAAATTTTGCTAAGTCTTTGACTTGTGTTTTGGTTAATAAAACAACTAAGTGAATGAATCACCTGGGTGGAATGGTATGATGGTTTGTGTTGAGTGGTTACACAAGGCCCATGTCTATGGTTTACCTTGTGTATCACACTTGTGGAAAGCCACCCAAGAACAAAGGGATTTGAGATACTTAGTGTTTAGAAGCTTCTAGTGCAACCACATGGCATGTGGGCTCTGCCTTGATCATATAGGTTGCAATAACTTAGCCAGATGGACAGATGGTGGTAGGGTGATAGGATGGAACGCTTCCATGGTGGTCTAAGGGAAGGATTCTAAAATATCTTCTCTCGATGCATGTCGAGTCTTGTGGGGAAAGTGCACCACCTCTCGAGAGGGTAAAACCTAAGTACTTAGTCGTGTCCCCGGCAACGGACAATTTAAGCATCAAGACATTGAATCTATCAAGAATCTCCTCATCTCAATTTCTAAGTTAAAAACTTGTGGTTAAACAAGGGTTAAAGGTTCACAAATGTCTATTGGTGGTTCCTTGGGAGTTTTGACAAACAAAAACTTTGTGTTTTCAACTGATAAGGAAAACCTATTTTGAGCAAAGGAAGCCTAAGCTACACTTAGCCAAATTCATATAGATGTTAGAAACTACTATTATACTATGGTATCACTTGCCAATACTATTCCAAATGTATTGACCCACTATGGCTATAACTTATTGATACGTCGGAAACCTATCTATAATTTTTGATGTTTCCATGCTTGTTAGTATCTACTTTGCTTTGCTTTGTCTACACTTTGAGGTGCTTTTTATATGTTTTCTGGTACTAACCTATTAATAAGTTGCCACAGTGCCAGTTGCCTGATTTCTTCTGTTTTTGGTTTCAGAAAAACTAGTAAAAAATATTCTCGGAATTGGACAAGGCAAACGTCAAAGTCAATAACTTTCCGTGGGGAACAATAAGTCCAGAGGGGAGACAAGGAAGCGTGCCAGGGCGGCCAAACCCCCCTAGGCGCGGCCAGGGGTGGGCCCGCGCCTGGGTAGGGTTTGACCCCCCTGGTTGCCTCCTCGGCCTCTCCCTTCGATTATAAGAAGCCCCCAATGCAGAAACCCTAAGCACCCGATCAAATATCCACGAAACCGTCTGTAGACGCTGCCACCATCGTCCCTAGACCGGGGGATATGAAGTTCTTCCCGGCACTCTGCCAGAGGGGAGATCATCCCGAAGGCCTTCTCTCCGGTAAGATGCGTGAGTCCACCTTGCACTATGGGTCCATGTAGTACCTAGATGGTTGTATCTCCTCCTTTGTTCTTTCATGTATAGATCTTGTGAGCTCCGTTCATGATCAAGATATAATCTATTTGTAATCATGCATGTTATGTTTGCGGGGATCCGATGGATATTGAGATTATTATGTTGGTTTGATTAATGGTTTTGTCTTTATGATTATATCATGTCTGTGTTGTTTGTGATCTTGGATGCTCTCCGTTGTTAGTAGCTATCTTGGCCAAGTAGTTGCTAGTGACTCCAAGAGGGGGTATTTATGCTCGATAGTGGGTTCATGCCTCTAGTTTCCAAGGGAAGTGACAATAATCTCTTCGGTTGTAGAATGTGCTATTGCCACTAGGGAGAAAACAACAGTATCTTGTTTATGGAACATGTGGACTGTTTACCTTACACACTTTGCTTAAAGCAGTTATGTGTTGCTTATAACTTAATACTGGAGGGGGTTCGGATGATAACCTGAAGGTGGACTTCTAGTCATAGATGCAGTTGGATGGAGGTCTATGTATCTTGTTGTATTGCCCAATCGAATCTCATAGGATCTTTCTGACTAGTAATTGCATTGTTATGCCTTGCTCAGTTCCTGTCAATTGCCCTGTTGTAATTTGTTTACCCTTCATGCCATGTTGTTTATCTAAGGAGAGCACCTCTAGTGAACTATGGACCCCGGTCCAATCTTTACCATTGATACATCCTCCACTATTACTTGCTTACTCGCTGCAAACCATTACATTCCACACAATACGTTTAATCCTTTGTTACAGCAAAACGGTAAGCTTGACAACCTCACTGATTCATTGGGGCAAAGTCTTGAGTTTGTGTTGTGTAGATCTCCGCATTGCTTGCAACACCTGTGTGACGTTTCCTTCCTCCTTATGGTTCGATAACCTCAGTCTCTACTGAGATAATACTTGCTACTGTTCTCATCACACCTTGCTCTTGGGGTTTTCAACGAAGTGCTCCACGTCAACACCATCAACAAGTTTTCTAGCGCTGTTGCCGGGGAGGCTAAGGACGTCTTCACTAGGGGAGTCCTTCACTTCCTATCTCTTTACTTTGTTTTTAGTTTGCTTTGTTTATTTTGCTTGGTTTTGTTTTCCTCTTTTCAAAAAAACCCAAAAAAATTAGTCTAGTTTGGTTTGCTTGCTTTATTCAAAAGCACAAAAAAATAGTTCCTGCTCTAACTACTGCTGTTGTTTCTGGCTTGCCCACCTTTGCCAAAATGAACTCTACTGAGAACACCAAGTTGTGTGAATTCACTATCACCAACAACAATGATTTCCTTCGCACACCTATTGCTCCACCTGCTCTTGATGCTACCTTTTATGAAATTAAGCCTGCTTTGTTGAATCTTGTGATGAGAGAGCAATTTTCTAGTGCTAGTTCTGATGATCCTGCTGCCCATCTCAATAGCTTTGTTGAACTTCGTGAGATGCAAAAATATAAGGATGTAGATGGAGATATTATTAAGCTCAAGCTTTTTCCTTTCCCCTTGAGAGGAAAATCTAAAGAATGGTTGCTTTCCTTGCCTAAAAATAGTATTGATTCTTGGACTAAGTGCAAAGATGCTTTTATTGGAAAATACTATTCTCCTGCTAAGATTATATCTATGAGAAGTGACATTATGAAATTTAAACAACTTGATAGTGAACATGTTGCTCCCGCTTGGGAAAGAATGAAGTCTTTGGTTAAGAATTGCCCCACTCATGGACTCACTGCTTGAATGATTATCCAGAATTTTTATGCAGGTTTGAACTTCTCCTAAAGAAATCTGTTGGATTCAGCTGCTGGAGGTACCTTCATGGGCCTCACTTTGGGTGCTGGAGGTACCTTAAAAAAGCTCCTTGATAATATGATGGTTAACTACTCTGAATGGCATGTTGAGAGAGCTCCACATGGTAAGAAGGTAAATTCTCTTGAGGAAGCTTCCTCTTTGAGTGATAAGATTAATGTTATTATGGCTCTGCTTGTTAATGGAAAAGCTCCTTTAGATCCTAATAGTGTTCCCTTAGCCTCTTTGGTTGCTCAAGAAGATCAAGTTGATGTGAACTTCATTAGAAACAACAATTTCAACAACAATGCCTATAGGAATAATTTTGGTGGTAACAACAATTTAGGCCTTATCCTCCTAATAATGGAAATTCCTATGGAAGCTCTTAAAATAATGCTAGAATTGCCCCCTCTGATAGTCATGAACACCATCCCCATCACCACTCAGGGGTGGAATAAGCCAGGAAAGAAAAGGGATCAAGGTGGAGCAAGTTTTGTCGATGACAGAGCCAAAGATTGTCTTTGAAATACACTCATGACCCACGTCACTCTACCAGACTTGGAAACTAATGATCTCACAAAGGTATTGAGGTTGACAGTCAAAAAGTGGGCCCTTAAGAAGATGGGCGAACAATTCAAGGACTGGAAGAAAATATTATACCACAACTATGTCAACAAGAAGCTGACTCCGCCATTCACTAGCGCACTAGAGAAGCAGCAGGATAACTGGGCCGCATTTGTGGAGTACAAGGGCTCAAAAGAAGCTAAGGCAAGGTCGGAAAAGAATCAGAAAAATGCATCCAAAATTAAGTATCACCATCATATGGGGACAGGTGGCTACAAGAGTGACATGCCTAAGTGGGAAAAACCTGAGGCCGACATGCGTGCTAAAGGGGTCAATCTGGCTACAAATAAGTGGCCCGTGAGGTCAAAAAATCATATGACCCTGAAACAGGGGACATTGTCGCAAAGAAATCCATTGTTGCACCCAAGGATGCACTTATTAAAGTGATAGAAGAGGCTCGAGAGGAAAAGTTTGTTCCTGACATAGAGAACAATGAGCTGACAAAGGCCCTCGGGAATCCTGAAAAGGTCGGACGAACACGAGGATTTGGACCATATTTTACATGGAAGATTGGGTTTCACTAGGACATTGACACTTATAGAAGACGATCGAGAAAAACGAACCAACAGAAGGCGGAGGAGGCAGCGCGATTGGAGGCGGTTGAAAAAAGGTACGAGAAATTTCAAGCCATGTTCAAGCTGCATCAGGAGCAGATTAATGAACTTAGATTACTGGCCGACAGTAAGATCCTACATTTGACAGTACGGTGGGCCCATCTCAATGGAGAAGCAGCGTGGCTTCCACAAAGTTACAAGCTAATAATGTGCCACTGATCGAGAATAATGCACCAGTGATAGATGATACGGCCGGTGCAACGATGGTTCGCTACCCCGTGGATGAAGCCGAGGCAAGGACATCTTGTGAGCTACATGTGACATTGAAGAACATTTCCATGAAGGTGGCGCTCGGCTTTGCTTTACCAAGTCGAAGTGAAGGCCCATTTTGCACCAAAAGAACCCGAGACAAAGTTTAAAGTTGATCCAAAATTCAAGCAACACTTCAAGGAATTCCTTGCACAACCACCCAAACATGTGTTACATAGGAATGATAAATATACACACTGTCTTACGAAGACAGTGCAAGAGAAGACATCAAGAAGTAGTGCAAGCGGGAGAAGCTTAAGAGAAGTTCTCCATCTCGGCAAACAGGCAAAACAGTCGATCCCCCCGCTAAAGGTGTTACCCCATCCCGCTCAAAATGCAATAAATATGGAAGAGGCTATTAAATTATCCAAGTAGTGTCAAATGACTATCGAAGAAATTATAGGCGGCGGAGAAATCGCCAAGGCACCAATAGCACGGAAATATGTCTATGGGGAGCCTCTGGTCACCAAAGAGGCATTCGAGCATCTGCCAACAGAAATGCGATTTTTGCATGCCTGGTACTTGAAATTCACAAAGGAAGAGATACAATATCTCTTAGTGAATGTTGGAAATGAGTACTTCCATCCAGACGACATGATCTCTATTGAACTTTGTGAATTATTTCAGTTATTCAACCAAGAAGCTCTCGACAAGTCCATCATCAACTGCCATTGTCTGTAAGTAATTAAGTATCTAGCTCAGCTTGTTCCATTCATTGCATCTAATTATCCTCATTATATCCTTTTGTGTATGCTAATATGCAGAATGAAGATTCAGGAATGTAGAACAAAGAGAATCTATTCCATTGGGTTTTTGGCCCAAACATAGTTAATGGACATACGCTAAGTTCGAATCCCGAGCAAACGGATCTTAACTTTTTAATGTTTTTAAAGGAGCAACATTACACTATGCAAATACTATTTCCTTATAACTACGAGTGAGAGTCTTACTGTCTTATACACATTCACTCTTTGTTTACTCGATGTTAAGTGTAACTAATGAGTATATAAACATGAGCAACGTCCACTGGTTTCTTCTAAACATTGACGTTGACCATGCAAGAGTTAAAATCTCGGACTCGTTAAATAAAATCATAGAAGGTTACCGCATAATGCTTAATATGCTCCAAAGGTAAGTTCAATCATTACCGCATCATGCTTATGTGTCTCTTTCGTTCATTCTCTGAGATGTCAAATAATTAATAACTCATCCATTCATTTATTTCTTTTTTATCGGACAGGGTTTGGAAAAGGTTCACGAATGACGTTAAGGGTGAATGGCGTAAGGAGCTGATTTTTCATTCGATCCCGGTAAGTAGTACGAGAGTTAGGTCCGCGCATCTCTTTAATTCTAATCTCCATACAATTATCATGTTTGATTATTATTTGATTGAATTATAATCTCAAATAGTGTGCGAGACAGCCACATGGGATTAATTTATGTGAATACTACTTATGCGATTTCATTCACAGATGTATGGAGCAGGGCATAGAATTTCTTAAAGTACATAAATAATATATTCATAATTTATTTTATACCATAATTTTTGTTGAGTTCCATTTATAATGATCTACTTCTTTATATATAGTTGGATGCGATGCGGGATAAGCTCCTACCACAGCAACGCCTACTAGCAATTCAAGAGGAATTATCGGGATTTTTGCTCAGAGAGGTCATAAACCTAAAAGGAAAATACAATTTGCGGAGATAATAAAGCATCCATGTAATGTAACGACTTCCATGTAATCAAATAGACGGGCTTTAGTCCCGGTTTTGGTACTCGTTTACCAAGTTGTATATATGTTTGTATGCTCGGGGTAGAAATTATATTGTATATGGATCAACGTGTACAATATGTAGTAGCATAGAATATGTGTATACGAAAACTTGCTTGAAATGAAAACAAAAAATGAAAAATAATTGAACACAAAAAAGAAAACCCTAAAACTCCATCTCTTACCGCGGTAGCCAATTGTGCCAAAATGTTGCCGCGACAGAAAACCTTTAGTCCCGGCTCATGTTACAAACCGGGACTAAAGGTCCTCCAACCCAGCGCACCTCGCAGGCCACATAGAGACCGTCTAGTCCCAGTTCGTAATAGAACTAGGACTAAAGATAAACCTTTAGTCCCGATTCCGTAGTCCCGGATGCACATCCAGGATTACGCTTTTGCTTCAGTGCGCACCCGCGTGGAAACCAAAAGTTGGGGAAAACACATGGACGACTGGGATACGCGCGGACGGTTGTTAGTCGGGGGGCACGATCGTCCTTCCAAAATTTCCGTCCTTGCTTTGTAAAAAAAGAACCGTAGAAGCCCGCGTAGAATCCCGTATGGCCCGTCCACCGGCGCGTATTATACACGTATGCACGTGGGTGCCGAACCGTCAGCGCGTGCCGAACCGTCGGCTTCCTTAAGTATCATAGTTAGTGGTTCCTGTGTGTTCCAACCACTTCGAAAATTCCCCAAATCGTAAGCAAACCCTAGCTAGCCATCTCTCCTCAAATCCTCGATCGCGGCGGCCGTCCATGGAGAAGGGGAAGAAGGTGGCGGCGCCTGTTGACAACGCGGAGAAGGGGAAGCAGCTGGCGGCGGGCGCTGAGCTCGCAGAGAAGGGGAAGCAGGTCGCGGATGCAGTGGGTGGAAAAGGGAGCTACGGCTTCGGTGGGCGCGTCTACGTGCATCCAATGAAGCGGAAGTACGAGACAGAGGCATAGATCAGGCGGAAGAAGAAGAAGAACCTGAAGAACAAGCTGCATCAGGAGAGGAAGGAGAGGGGGGAGAAGATCTACTCGCCTGCCGACGTCCAGACCTTCCGCGAGTCCGTCAGCGATGACTCCGATGAGGTAAGTATAGATCTCGCTCCTACTGTTCTTGCCGCCGAGGTTTTCCTCGTCCTCTTCTTTCTAGGGTTTGTGGTGCTAGTAGTGTTAGATGTGCCTAGCAATGCTAGTTTGTGCCAGGTTAGATGCACCGTAGATTAGCTTCTAATTTACCCATCCCCCCTTTGGCGAAGTTGTGATGGATGTAGGATCGAGTAAGCTTCTGTTTAGGCAGGCTAGGTCGTCGACTGGTTCCTCTTACTTAGTTCATGTTATGACATCTGTAATCTGTGCCTGGTTTACATGCGCCTAGATGCTGTAGCTTATGCTTGGCCTGTGTGCCTGAGTTTTTTGTCTTGAACGATCTGCCAAGTTACAACCTGGCATTTCGTTTGCAATGAAAATGGAATGGGGCTGCTGCCTATTGATTTATCAATTTAGGTAATGTGACCATGCATAGTTCAACTTCATGTTAGGTGTTACTTGCCAAAAAATGTTACATAGTGCAGCAAATGTTAGTTTGTGAATTTGACTATTATAGTTAAGTAAAAGAGACATTGGAATCTGTACCAGGTGCTTGTCAATATACTGTTCTGTAGATTGTATGTGGTGCCATTTACTTTTATTTTAAATTTAGTTCATTAGATCATCTGGTCACTTTACTGAGCTTAATATACACTGTATATGTACACATAGTCAGAGTGTCTGCCTTGGTAATTTGTTAGTCTTTTGAAATGCTTGTGTCACATAGAACATATGGTTCTAGCACATTCATGATAGTTGTTAAATTCAATACTTTTGTTTTGTATTCGTAAAATATTTTTAACATATCAATCATT
This sequence comes from Avena longiglumis, assembly GCA_030063025.1. Classification (NCBI taxonomy): domain Eukaryota; kingdom Viridiplantae; phylum Streptophyta; class Magnoliopsida; order Poales; family Poaceae; genus Avena; species Avena longiglumis. Next base: position 538,414,613 of record CP125973.1, read on the forward strand.
TATGTAGTTGTAGTTCTAGAGTTGGAAACTTATGTGTTTTGTTACAGATGCATAAATTCCTGGTTGTAGTACTGTTAGTAACATTTGTTGTTATCTTGCTTCATTGGTTTATTATTTTTGTTGCACTACTACTTTTAGCAGTTGTTTTCTTATGCTCCACACGTTGGTAGTTAATGTTGATGTGATATAGCTTAAGATTATTACATGTGATACAACATTCTGCTTCATAGGATTATAATGTTTATTGCACTACTGCTTTCAGCACATGGGATGTTCTACTGCAAACATAAGTTGTTATTTAATGCTCCAGTGATACAACTTAAGATTAATAAGTGTGATAGGTCAATCTGCCTCTAAGGCATAATTCTTTGTTGCACTAATGTTTCCAGCGGATGTTTTGTTTTGCTACCCTCATTAGATTTGTATATCATGCTGCTCTGATCTAACTTCATATGTGTGACATATAAACTATTCTGTTATGAATTTTAAATTTTAAAATAAAAACAATTGTCCAAGTTTCTCGTTATTTAATATGTGGCACATATAGTCATATTTCACAGATTTATTATTGTAAGCCTTATTTCATTTCACAAATTTGCACAAGAGTCAGACGATGTTAGGAGTGACGAGGAGGACAGGGACCGCAAGAGCCGTGCTGTGCTAAAGAAGTTCAAGGTTGGGGATATCCAGTACCTTCAGGGCCCAGGGGATTACAAGTGCCCGTGGTGCTTTCGGAAGGATATGCCGAAGGACTACTTGGGCATGCTGCAGCATGCTACCTACTATGGAGCTGGCAGCCAGAAGCATCAGCCGCACCTTAAGGCCAAACACGCCGCTTATGGCGTGTTCCTGCTGAAGCACCTCCCCCGGGCGTAGCTTGTGTCATGCATGTCTGCTAATCTAGTATTTCTGTTTAAACTTTAATTATGTATGTTGTGTTGAACCTGATCCCGTCCTACTATGGTGAACTACTGTGTGAACAATATAATGTTCATGCTTATGATGGTTCTTTCATGTTTAACCTTCTTTGTTCCTGTTAATTTTTAATCCTATGCATAAGTATTGTGGTCGTGTATTTGCGGGAAATAGTAGCATAAAGGGATAACTAGGAAATCTGGGGAATGTATATGTGTTATGGTTTCTTGAGGTAGTTCATAATTGGTTAAAATAAATGTTTAGCTGCATTACATTGACTAAATTTCACATACTTACAAATGGATCTTTTAGTGTGGCATGTATAGTGCATTTTTAGTCAAAGTCTTATGTGAGACTCTAGATGATAATAAGATTTGGCGGTGGTAGCCCTGGTTTATGGAAATGTATTTCACTGCAGGGATAGCGTTTAGGTTTTATAAGAGGAATAAAACTATGAAGGCCGGCCCAATAAGAAACCCAGGTAATGCGGGCTGCCTTCTTATAAGAGAAACAGAAACCCTAACTACTTCTTCACACCGTCTTCCCTGTGGCGCTGCCGCCGATATCCATTTGCCGTCAGGGTTTTCGCCCTCATAGGGATCCTTAGTACCCGCCATGTCTGTTTCAAGGTCGTCCCGCACGTCACATAATCGACACCCTCCGCCCTACATCCCCCTGGTTCCCTACTCCGATTGCGGCGTCGTCGTCAGTAGGCACGTCTTCGGCACCGATGACCATGATGGCTGGGTCTTTTACAAGTGCAAAACTCATAGGGTAAGCATTCATTTGATTTGGTCTGATTTTCATGCAGTCGATGGCGCGCGTAGCTACAATATGAGCAGTGTTCATATAAAATTCAGTGTTGTGATATTCAGTGTTCCTAATTTTACAAACTGAATGCAATTTTTGGCAGTGGGAGTTGAAGCACATGGAGTACTTGTGTGAGAACGGTTTCCTCATTGGTGATGCAGAAATAGATTCTTATGGATGGGCAGAGGAGAGGAGGGAAACTCTGGAGTTAAGTAAAAAATAAAGAGCAGCATTAAATCCTAGGAATGAGGAACTGGTACTGATGAAGTTGGTATCTATGGTTGATCTTCTTAAAGAAGCAGTGCTTCTTCTAAAATTTGTAATAGGGTTGTTAGTTGTCCTTTGTCTATTGCTTATTCAATAGAAATGAAGATCCATGTGTCTTGCTGACGTAATCGTATATCCTCTATGTGTCTCTATTTTATCCGTGTGCTGAACAATTCTTACAGCAAGTGAATGAACCTCTTTGCTGTCTCTGACATATCTGTTTGCTGATATAATGGTATATTCTCTTGCTTGGGCATGCCTTGTTTTACAAACAACATGGTTCTTGGCCATGCACTTCCCACACTGTCTAGCTTCGGTCTAGGGTACTAGAGTGTAACGCGTCTACCCGTTGGGATAGCGGCAGGGCTGTAGGGTTCGCAACATAGAAAACAAAAAATTTCCTACGATGGAAACAACTATGTACCAAGATCTATCTACTAGATACAAGCAACGGGCGGATATACATCCGTAGAGAACATACCCTTGAAGACTGAAAAAGCTTAACGAGTCCAAACTCGTGGTTGATGTAGACGATCTCTTGCCGATCTCAAGATCGAGAGGAAGTCCTAGCGCCGCAAAACAGCAGCGCATCCGTGCTCGCACACACGTATAAGACACCGAGCAACCTCCACCTCCTCGCTCCAGCGATGCAGCGGAAGCACAACTCTTTCTTTTCGAATAGCCACCGGGAACATGTATCTCGCTAGTCCGAGACCATGGGGGATAAACTCTAGAGGGGGAGAGAGATCCTTCACGTGGAGGTGTAATTTGAGAGGAGGAGAGGGGGGCCTTTTATAGGGAGAGGGGGGCACCCCAAGGGGCATGGAGCCAGCCATTGTGGCTGCCCCCACCTCTTACACATTCATATGGGTGGAGCTCCCACTCAAAATTAAAATCCTCCACTCCCATAAAAGAGCCTCCACTCAAAAATCCACTCACATGCATTAAATTTCCACCAAATTTAATGCAATCTCCCATTTAAATAAAACTTTTTATTTATTTATTCAGAATTTTGTTAATTACTTTAATTAACAAAAATTCACATAAAACCCCTTGCTAGTATTCAATTTCACATGAAGAACCAGTTTCATCAATTTCAACTGAAACAGTTTCGGTGTCTAGTGAAATAAATTCCTGCATTTGTTATTCTTTCTGGCATGAAACTTTTGCTCCAATTGGATGTCAGTGTCCATTAAGTGTGCCACCCTACGATTCGCGAATAATGCAGACATGATCGAGACCCTTCTCCGATCAATAATCAGAAGCGGGACCTGGAGATCCATCTGACTCCCACACATTCAACGATGACTTTCCTGTGATCGTCGGAACCTTTTATGCTAGTATCTTAATTCCTTTGTTTAACGATATATTACATGTCCGAGATTCTATCATCGGGATGCCCATACCTAGTTTGATCTTGTTACCGACATGCACTATTTTCTCGTTCCCGTGATATAACATTCTAGTGATCAAATCACTTGCTTGCAAGCTAATCAATGTGATATCACCGAGAGGGCCCAGAGCATATCTATCCGTCATCGGGATGAAAAAATTCCACTCTCGATCCATGGGCCTCAACATAACACTTTACTAGTTTTGAAGCCATCTTTATAATCACCCAGTTACGGTGTGACGTTAGATGTTATCAAGAAACTCTTCCGGTGTTAGTGACTGGCATGATCTCATGGTCTAAGGATTAGGATCACTTCGTAAGTTATTATAGAAATATAAACTCAATGACTTTGATCGTAATGCTATACTTCGGATGAATTTTCATCACATCATTACACTAATGTTGTGACCTCATTATTAACAACATCCACTGTCCATGATCAGGAAACCTTGATCATCTTGTTAATCAACGAGCTAGTTTATAAGAGAGGCATAACTAGGAACTTCCTTTTTTGTTTATTAAACACACATGTATTAACGTTTCCGTATTAATACAATTATAGCATGCAAAATAAACATTTATCATAAATAAGGAATACGATAATAACCACTTTATTATTGCCTCTCGGGCATATTTCCTTCAGGGGCAACTGAGGAATGTCTTCAAACTTGGCACAATGGCTCACAATGACACATCACACACTTATATCACCTCAATGAGCAATGATGGCATGCTTGGGCATGCCTTCGGCTCGGTAGACGGCTAAAATATGGGGTTTTAGGGCGGTTTTGGACAGGTACGGAAGAATCATTAGGCCAAGTGTTCAAGGAGTGTGCTATACTTTTGCACATTGCTCCACCATGCCCCAACAAACACCCACATGCCTTGTTTTACAAACAACAAGGTGCTTGTCCATGCACTTCCCACACTGGCTAGCTTCGGTCTAGGGTACTAGGGTGTAGCGTGTCTACCCGTCGGGATAGCGGCGGGGCAACTGATGAATGTCTTCAAACTTGGCACAATGGCTCACAATGATACACCAAACACTTATATCACCTCAATGATAAATGATGGCAAGCTTGGGCATGCCTTCGGCTCGGTAGACGGCTAAAATCTAGGGTTTTAGGGCGGTTTTGGACAGGTACGGAAGAATCGTCAGGACAAGTGTTGAAGGAGTGTGCTATACTTTTGCACATTGCTCAACCATCCCCCAACAAACACCCACATTCCTTGTTTTACAAACAACATGGTGCTTGGCCATGCACTTCCCACACTAGCCAGCTTCGGTCTAGGGTACTAGGGTGTAACGCGTCTACCCGTCGGGATAGCGGCGGGGCAACTGAGGAATGTCTTCAAACTTGGCACAATGGCTCACAATGAGACATCACACACTTATATCACCTAAATGAGCAATGATGGCATGCTTGGGCATGCCTTTGGCTCGGTAGACGGCTAAAATCTAGGGTTTTAGGGCGGTTTTTGACAAGTACGGAAGAATCGTCAGGCCAAGTATTCAAGGAGTGTGCTATAATTTTGAACATTGTTCCACCATGACCCAACAAATACCCACATGCCTTTTTTTACAAACAACATGGTGCTTGGCCATGCACTTCCCACACTGGTCAGCTTCAGTCTAGGGTACTAGGGTGTAACGTGTCTACCCATCGGGATAGCGACAGGGCACCTGGGGAATGGCTTAAAACTTGGCACAATGGCTCACAATTACACACCACACACTTATATCACCTCAATGAGCAATGATGGCATGCTTGGGCATGCCTTCGGCTCGGTAGACGGCTAAAATCTAGGGTTTTAGGGCGGTTTTGGACAGGTACGGAAGAATCGTCAGGACAATTGTTCAAGGAGTGTGCTATACTTTTGCATATTGCTCCACCATGCCCCAACAAACACCCACATGCCTTGTTTTACAAACAACATGGTGCTTGGCCATGCACTTCCCACACTGGCTAGCTTCGGTCTAGGGTACTAGGGTGTAACGGGGCAACTAAGGAATGGCTTCAAACTTGGCACAATGGCTCACAATGACACAGCACACACTTATATCACATCAATGAGCAATTATGGCATGCTTCGGCATGCCTTCGGCTTGGTAGACGGCTAAAATCTAGGGTTTTAGGGCGGTTTTTGACAGGTACGGAAGAATCGTCAGGCCAAGTGTTCAAGGAGTGTGCTATACTTTTGCACATTTCTCCACCATTCCCCAACAAACACCCACATGCCCTGTTTTACAAACAACATGGTGCTTGGCCATGCACTTCCCACACTGGCCAGCTTCGGTCTAGGGTACTAGGGTGTAACGCGTCTACCCGTCGGGATAGCGGCGGGGCAACTGAGGAATGGCTTAAAACTTGGTACAATGGCTCACAATGACACACCACACACTTATATCACCTCAATGAGCAATGATGGCAAGCTTGGGCATGCATTCGGCTCGGTAGACGGCTAAAATCTAGGGTTTTAGGGCGGTTTTGGACAGGTACGGAAGAATCATCATGCCAAGTGTTCAAGGAGTGTTCTATACTTTTAAACATTGCTCCACCATGCCCCAAAAGACACCCACATGCCTTGTTTTGCAAACAACATGGTTCTTGGCCATGCACTTCCCACACTGGCCAGCTTTGGTCTAGGGTACTAGGGTGTAACGCGTCTACCCGTCGGGATAGCGGCGGGGCAACTGAGGAATGGCTTCAAACTTGGCACAATGGCTTACAATGACACACCACACACTTATATCCCCTCAATGATCAATGATGGCATGCTTAGGCATGCCTTCGGCTCGGTAGACGGCTAAAATCTTGGGTTTTAGGGCGGTTTTGACAGGTATGAAAGAATCATTAGGCCAAGTGTTCAAGGATTGTGCTATACTTTTGCACATTGCTCCACCATGCCCCAACAAACACCCACAACAAAATTGAGTCAAATTTAAAAATGTTGAAAAAATCACATGTCTATAAAACATACCGTTTATGCCTATCTGAGAGAGCCATTTCTAATAAGTCATGGTTTTCAATTTTTTTTAAATATTCTAAAAAATACTCTAATATGTCCGTATTATTAGAAACAGAACCGTATATTGTTTTAATCATTTTCAAACAAATGGTTATATGATTCATATTTAAATTCAAAATTTAAAATATTAATTTGGGCCGGCCCACCAGGAGAATCCTAAGGTAAACTCGGTCGTAACTACATCACTAAACCAGGACTATTTACCTCCTGCACGTACACATTCCCTTAGCGATCTACCCGTCACCTCTTCACATTGCTTCATCTCATCTGAAAACTGGACGGGAGAGAGCTTCGTCAACGAGGGTCGCTAGGAGGTAGTTTCGGAGATCCTCGATCGCCATGGCGCAGGTACATAAAATCGAAGCCCTGTCAACGATCTATATTTAGGTTGAGGAAATTTAGGTTAACTTACTGTGCATGGAGAGCACGGACACACAATAGATCTAAGACGACATAGATCTAAACCTCGCAATTTTTCTTTCGTCGTGAAAAATTCGGATTTATAATTAACCAAATTGTTCGAAAATACAGATCTAAATGTGTACATCATAGATCTAGTCTGAGCTGATGTGTTTTAGCGTCGGTGCAATATAAGTCTCCGGCGGCGCATCTCCTTTTCCACGTAGCCGAATGGGCGGTGTTATCTCATGCGGACTGTGCCCTAGCGTCTGCGATGTTCATGCTGGTGGTAGTTTTGATTTTCAGTTCGTACTATTAGTATCTCTTAACGCGCATGTATACGTTCAGCATTATTCATGGTGTAATATGACATGTGATTTTAATTATTCTTTTATATTCTATCAGGTTCCATTAATCAAAAGGAAGAAAAAGACTGTTTTTTTCAGGGGTAAGAATTTTGTGCCAATTTTATTTTATAAGCAATTCATATATTGGAGGTCGCTAATGTGTGAAAAAATTACAGTAAGGTCCTTTCCTTGAGTTTGGCAATCGTGTGAAGATGACTGATGAAGAATTTGATGAACTTGAGCGACTTGTCGAGGCTCACATGCCAACAGACCCCTTTTATGTATGCACCATCAAAAAATCCAACACGGTGAAAAATAAAGCTAAAATGGTAAACTATTCAGTACATACAAACTTTTCATATTTATTTGTTTGCGTAAATGTGAAATAATTTATATAACTGGTTGTCAAATCTATGTGCAGTACTTTTCAAGAAGCTTCACCATGAAGCATATTGTTACAAAAGTTCAATTGCCAGCAGTTATAAAATCCCATTCCAGAAATGGAAAGGTTGCACACGTTAAGTTGGTGATGAACAACTCAATGGTTAATGGAGTACCTAAAGGGGTGCCATGATTACAGCAAACTGAATGGATATTGTGAGGCGGAATGGTATGAGAGTTAACCAGAAATTCATGTTCTGGTTCCGTCGTGCGGATGATGGTACTATGAAGCTCCTGGTTTACTAAGTGTGAAATCGACCTCAATTTCGTGTTCTTGTTCTATATTATGCTTATGTACTCTCATGTTTGTGGAACACTTATGTAACGACTACGTCTTACTTAGTTCGGTCTACATAAAATTTTTAAGTAATCGTCATTTCATGTTATGTTCGGAATTGTTGATGCTTCATTTTTTGTTTCTCGCCGTCAACACATGTTTTATTTTTGCATCTGGGTTTATCCAAACCTTTCTTTATGTTGGTGATCCTTCAGTGGATTCGTGTGCGCCATACATATCCTTTGCGTTGTACATACTAAAAGTTCTCCAAAGACAGGGGCAAATAGTAAAACCTAAATATGGTAAGACATTAAACAATATAATAAAACACTTAAAAATACGTAAGAACACGTAAAAATAGGAAAAAAGACATTAAAAATTAACAAACCTACAAGCCCAATTAACTACCCACAATGAGGCCCTACGCTAGCAGTTAATCACGGAGGGCGTAGTTATCGGCACTGTCATGTTGGAGATATGCCCTAGAGGCAATAATAAATATAGTTATTATTATATCTTTGTGTTTATGATAAATGTTTACATTCATGCTATAATAGTATTAACAAGGAAACATTAATACTTGTGTGATTTGTAAACTTAAATTGAAAGTCCCTGGTATAGCCTCTATACATCACTAGCTTGTTGGTTGATAAATGATTGTGGTTTCCCTATCATGAACATTGAGATGTTATCAACAACAAGATCATATCGTTAGGAGAATGATATGGTGGACATACTCCTATAGATAAGCGTAGCATAAAGATCAAGTCATTTCAATAGTTCAATTGCTATATGCTTTCTGATACATAGTAACCTAATTCCTTCGACCATGAGATCATGCATATCACCTTTACCGGATGGATGCTTTGATGACATCAAACACCACACCGTAACTGGGTGGCTATAAAGGTGGCATTGAGTGTTCGGAAAATATTGGTTGAGACACATGGATCAAGAGTGGGATTTGTCCATCCATATGACGGATAGATATACTCCAGGCCCTCGGTGGAATGTCATCCAATTAGCTTGCAAGCATGTGACTAGCTCACAAGGGATCACATATCACGGAACGAGAAAAGAGTACTTATCGGTAACGAGGTTGAACTAGGTATGCAGAGATACCGATCATCATAACCTCGGATAAGTAAACTATCGTGAGACAAAGGGAAATTGGTATCGTATGTAAGTGGTTCATTCGATCGCAAAGTAATCGAGAAATATGTGGGAGCCATATGAATTTCCAGATTCCTCTATTGGTTATTGTTCGGAGAAGTGTCTCGATCATGTCCGCATAATTCACGAACCGTAGGGAGACACACTTAAGGATTCGACGTTGTTTGAGTAGTTATGGTATGATGAGAAAGAGACCGAATGTTGTTCGGAGTCTCGGATGGGATCCGGGATATCACGAGGAGATCCGGAATGGTCCGGAGAATAAGATTCATATAAGGAAAGTCTCGTTTCGGAGTTGGGGAATGATTCCGGTGTTTTCATCGGGAATGTTCTAGAAGATTCCAGAATGTCCGGCACTCCGGGGGGGAAGGGTATATGAATGTGTTATATCAAGTTGGTATGATTGCATCATGTACTAAGTGTCTTCGCTGTCCAAAATAAAGGGTTTATTCAAATCCTAGTTTGAAAAGTCAAACGGCTAGTTTGAAAGTCAAACGGCAAGTTTTGGAAAGAGGAGGAGGAGTGGGAAACCGAGTTGGGGAGGGTTTCCCTCCTCCAACCGGCGGCGCACCACCCAAGCCGAGTTGGGGAGGGACTCCCCTCCCTCCCCTTGGCCGGCCGGCCCCTCCACCTATATAAGGAGGGGCAGGGCTCCCTCCTAGACACACAAGTCCCTTGCCCCGAAAACCCTAACACTAGCCGCCGCCGCCCTCCAAGTCGCCGCCGCCTAGGGATCTCCTAGCCGCCGACTTGGGCTGCCCCAAGCCCTAGCCGCCGGCTCTAGCACCTCCTCCTTGGTGTGTCTAAACCCTAGATCGCCGAGGAGCTCTCTCATAATCCACCATAGTCGCTCCGGCTTAAGGTGAAGCCCTGCGAGATCTACCCTCTACTTCCGGTACCACGCCGTTGTGCTGCCGGAATCGCGAGGAGAGTGCTACAACCTCCGCTGCCTGCTGGAACAAGGGAGAGGAAGGTCTTCGTCGAGTACCGAACGTGTGACCGACTGCGGGAGCGCCGTTTAACGCAGCGGAAGGATCGTCTACGCGATCTTCAGATCGAGAAGAGTACGACTACATCACCCACGAGAATCCGCTCTCGTTAAACACTTTGGAATCTTCGAGGGTGAGTTATTCTATCGACTCGTTGCTAAAATCTAGTAGATAGATCTTGGCTTGTTTGGTTGTATGCGGTAGAAAATTTTGTTTTTCATGCTACGAAACCCTACAGTGGTATCAGAGCCGTGTCTATATGTAGATCTGTTGCGCGAGTAGAACACAATGGTCATTGTGGGCGTTGATGCTTTTATTGTCGATTGCTTCTTGTGTACTTTGCATCTTGCGGTATGTTGGGATGAAGCGGCCCGGGCTAACCTTACATGACACCGTTCATTAGACTTGCTCCACGCTTGACATGCAACTTGTATTGCATAAGTGGCTTTGCGGGTGCCTGTTTCTCCTAGCATAGTTAAGATCCAATTTACAACGGGTGATCAACAATACTAGTATCAATGTTGTGGTTCTTGTTCGTAAGTTAGAACGACACTTATTGAAAGCCCCAAAACCACGTAAAATATGCAAAGAAATTAGAGACGTCTAACTTTGTTTTGCAGGGGTGTGATGTGATGTGATATGGCCATGATTGTGATTATATTTGATGTATGCAATGTTCCTTATTGTAAGTTGGCAACCGGCAGGAGCCATATCGTTGTCTTTAATTTATGTTAAGACCCGCATGTCTATTCAAAGTAGTTGTAATAGTTGAAGCCAGTGGACGACAACCATGGAGAAGCGTCATTGACCTTGATGCAATGCCGGTGATGATGGAGATCATGTTCGTGCTAGAAGATGGAGATCGGAAGCACAAAGAAGAAAGGCCATATCATATCACATATTATGAATTGCATGTGATGTTAATCCTTTATGCATCTTGTATTGCTTAGTAGACGACGGTAGCATTATAAGGTGATCCCTCATGCACATGAATTTCAAGTCATAAAGTGTTCACCCTTAGTTAGCACCATTGCTAAAGCTTGTTGTTTCGAAGCACCACGTGATGATCGGGTGTGTTAGATTCTGCAAGTGTATACAACGTGAGCAAGCCAAATTTTCTCATGCGGAAACTAAGGTTTGATATTGACGAGCCTAGCATGTACAGACATGGTCTCGGAACACGGATCACCGAAAGGTAAAGCATGAATCATATAGTAGATATGAAGAACATGTCGATTGTTCTCCATTGAAACTATATCAACTCTCGTGATGATCGGTGTTGATGTAGTGGATTTGGTTCGTGTGATCACGAAAACAATGTGAGGGATATTGTTTTGAGTGGGAGTTCACCTAGATTAATTTTATTATTAATTTGAACTCAATTTGTCATAAACTTAGTCTAAACTATTGCAAATATGTTGTAGATCAATGGCAGCCCCTACCATCAATTTTAATGCGTTCCTAGAGAAAGAAAAGTTGAAAAACAATGGAAGCAACTCATGGATTGGTTCCGCAATTTGAGGATTGTCCTCACCTGGTAATTTGACCTATGTCTTTGGATGCACATTGGGTGACCCACTGCAATCTCTTGCCGATGAAGTAAAGAATGTTTACCTCACTCGGAAGACTCAGTACTCCACAGTTCAGTGTGCTATCTTGTATGGTTTAGAATCGGAGCTTCAGAAAAGGTTTGAGAATTCAGACCCATATGATATTGTCGAGGATCTCAAATTGATCTTTGAGACTCATGCAGCAATTGAAAGCTATGAGGCTTCTGAAAAGTTCTTTAACTGCAAGATGGAAGAGGGCAGCTCCCAAGTGAGCATGTGCTTAAGATGTCTGGGCACGCAAACAAACTTCAAAGCTTGGGTATAGTGATTCCTAATGCTTTGGGGATTTACCGTGTCCTCCAATCACTACCACCAAGTTACAAGAACTTTGTGATGAACTACAACATGCAGAACATGAACAAGACGTTGCCAGAACTCTTTGCCATGTTGAAGTCTGCAGAAGTGGAGATCAAGAAAGAGCACCAAGTGTTGTTGGTCAATAAGACCACCAAATTCAAGAAAGGCAAGTCTAAGCAGAAGGGACACTTCAAGAAGGGTGGTAAGAAAGTTACCACGCCGACGAAGAAGACCAAGGCTGGACCCAAGCCTGATACTGAGTGCTTTTACTGCAAGGGAGAAGGTCACTGGAAGCGGAATTGCCCAAAGTACTTGGCGGATCTGAAGAACAACAACATCAAGAAGAAAGGTATATCTGATATACATGTTATTGATGTGTATCTCACTAGTACTCGTAGTAGTGCCTGGGTATTTGAATCGGGTTCGGTTGCTCATATTTGTAACTCAAAGCGGTCTTTGCAGAATAAACGGAAGCTAGCGAAGAACGAGGTGACGATGCGCGTGGGAAACGGATCAAAGGTTGATGTGATCGCGGTCGGCACGCTACCCCTTCATCTACCATCGGGATTAGTTTTATACTTAAATAATTGTTATTTGGTGCCTGCGTTAAGTATGAACATTATATCGGGATCTTGTTTATTGCGAGACGGTTACTTGTTTAAGTCCGAGAATAATGGTTGTTCGATTTATATAAGTAATATGTTTTATGCACATGCACCTTTGATAGATGGTCTATTCTTATTGAATCTCGATAGTGGAAATACACATATCAACAACATTGAGGCTAAACGTTTGAAATCAAGCGATAATTCGACCTATATGTGGCACTGTCGTCTTAGTCACATTGGAGTGAAACGTATGAAGAAACTCCATTCCGATGGACTTCTTGAATCACTTGATTTCGAATCACTTGAAAGATGCGAAGCATGTCTGATGGGTAAAATGACTAAGACTCCATTTTCTGGTATGATGGAGCGAGCTACAGACTTATTGGAAATCATACATACCGATGTGTGTGGTCCAAGGACTGTAGCATCGCGCGGTGGTTATCGTTATGTCCTTACCTTCACGGATGACTTGAGCAGATATGGGTATATCTATTTCATGAAACATAAGTCTAAAACTTTCGAGAAGTTTAAGGAATTTCAAAGTGAGGTAGAGAATCAACGTAACAAGAAGATTAAATTTCTACGTTCTGATCGTGGAGGTGAATATCTAAGTTACGAGTTTGGCGAGGATTTGAAGAAATGCGGAATACTTTCACAATTGACACCGCCGGGAACACCACAGCGTAATGGTGTGTCCGAACGTCGTAAACGAACTCTCTTAGATTTGGTTCGTTCTATGATGTCACTTACAGATTTACCGCTATCATTTTGGGGTTATGCATTAGAAACAGCCGCATTCACTTTAAATAGGGCACCGTCTAAATCCGTTGAAACGACACCGTATGAATTATGGTTTGGGAAGAAACCTAAATTGTCGTTCCTTAAATTTTGGGGTTGCGAAGCCTATGTAAAGAAGTTACAGTCGGACAAGCTTGAACCCAAAGCGGAAAAATGCGTCTTCATAGGATAACCAAAGGAAACTATTGGGTATACCTTCTATCATAGATCCGAAGGCAAAATCTTCGTTGCCAAGAATGGATCCTTTCTAGAGAAGGAATTTCTCTTGAAAGAAGTGACTGGAAGGAAAGTAGAACTTGACGAGGTTGTCGAACCTTCTCTCGAAATTGCGAGTAGCGCAGCACCGGAAGAAGTTCATGTGGTGCCTGCACCAATTAGAGAGGAAGCTAATGATGATGATCATGAAACTTCGGTTGAAGTTGCTACAGAGCCTCGCAGGTCAACGAGAACTCGTACCACTCCAGATTGGTATGATCCCGTTATGAGTGTCATGTTGGTGGATAACACCGATGACCCCGAGACATATGAGGAAGCGATGATGAGCCCAGATTCCAATAAATGGCAAGAATCCATGAAATCCGAGATTGGATCCATGTACGAAAACCAAGTATGGACTTTGGTGGACTTACCGGATGGCCGGAAGGCTGTCGAGAACAAATGGATTTTCAAGAAGAAAACAGATCTCGATGGTAATGTTCTGTCTATAAAGCTCGACTTGTCGCAAAAGGGTTTCGACAAATTCAAGGAGTTGACTACGATGAGACGTTATCACCAGAAGCTAAAATCTGTGAGGATTATGTTAGCAATCGCTGCATATTATGATTATGAGATATGGCGATGGATGTCAAAAGCATTCCTCAATGGAGACATTGATGAAGAGTTGTATATGATGCAACCCAAAGGTTTTGTCGATCCTAAAGATGCTAACAAGGTATGCAAACTTCAACGGTCCATCTATGGATTGAAGCAAGCATCCCGAAGTTGGAATCAACGTTTGATAAGGTGATCAAAAGTTTTGGTTTTATACAAACTTATGGAGAAGCTTGTATTTACAAGAAAGTGAGTGGGAGCTCTGTAGCATTCTTAATACTATATGTAGATGACATATTGTTGATTGGGAATGATGTAGACCTTCTTAATAGTGTCAAGGAATATTTGAATAATAGTTTTTCAATGAAGGATCTTGGCAAAGCAGCTTACATATTAGGCATAAAGATTTATAGAGATAGATCAAAACGCCAAATATCATTGTCACAAAGTACATATTTGGACAAAGTTCTAAAGAGGTTTGGAATGGAAGATAGCAAGAAAGGGTTCTTGCCCATGTTGCCCAATACGACCTTGAGTAAAACTCAAAGTCCGACATCGGCAGAAGATAGAGAAAGGATGAGTAAGACTCCCTATGCCTCAGCCATAGGATCTCTAATGTATGCCATGCTATGTACTAGACCCGACATTGCATATGCTGTTAGTTTAACTAGCAGATATCAAAGTGATCCAGGAGTGGATCATTAGACAGCGGTCAAAAACATCCTTAAGTACTTGAGAAGAACTAAGGATATGGTTCTTTCTTATGGAGGTGATGAACAGCTCGTTGTTAATGGTTACACCGATGCTAGTTGGAACACCGATCCGGATGATTCTAAATCACAATCTGGATACGTATTTATTTTGAATGGTGCAGCAGTTAGCTGGAGGAGTGCAAAGAAAAGCGTTGTGGCGAGATCTTCAACTGAATCGGAATACATGGCTGCTTCGGAGGCTTCACAAGAAGCGATATGGATGAAAGAGTTCATTACAGAGCTGGGTGTGGTTCCTAGTGCGCTGGACCCAATGTCTATCTACTGTGATAACATGGGCGCCATAGCCAATGCGCAAGAACCAAGGTCACACAAGAAGCTGAAGCACATCAAGCTACGTTTTCATGCTATTAGAGAACATATCCAAGATGGGGATATAAAGATTTGCAAAGTAAACACAGATCTGAATGTGGCGGATCCGTTGACTAAACCTCTCCCGAGGGCAAAACATGACCAGCACCAAACTGCCATGGGTGTTCGGTATATTACCATGTAATCTAGATTAGATGACTCTAGTGCAAGTGGGAGACTGTTGGAGATATGCCCTAGAGGCAATAATAAATATAGTTATTATTATATCTTTGTGTTTATGATAAATTTTTACATTCATGCTATAATAGTATTAACAAGGAAACATTAATACTTGTGTGATTTGTAAACTTAAATTGAAAGTCCCTGGTATAGCCTCTATACATCACTAGCTTGTTGGTTGATAAATGATTGTGGTTTCCCTATCATGAAAATTGAGATGTTATCAACAACAAGATCATATCGTTAGGAGAATGATATGGTGGACATACTCCTATAGATAAGCGTAGCATAAAGATCAAGTCATTTCTATAGTTCAATTGCTATATGCTTTCTGATACATAGTAACCTAATTCCTTCGACCATGAGATCATGCATATCACCTTTACCAGATGGATGCTTTGATGACATCAAACACCACACCGTAACTGGGTGGCTATAAAGGTGGCATTGAGTGTTCGGAAATTATTGGTTGAGACACATGGATCAAGAGTGGGATTTGTCCATCCATATGACGGATAGATATACTCTGGGCCCTCTCGGTGGAATGTCATCCAATTAGCTTGCAAGCATGTGACTAGCTCACAAGGGATCACATATCACGGGAACGAGAAAAGAGTACTTATCGGTAACGAGGTTGAACTAGGTATGCGAGATACAAGCGATCATAACCTCGGATAAGTAAACTATCGTGAGACAAAGGGAAATTGGTATCGTATGTAAGTGGTTCATTCGATCGCAAAGTAATCGTAGAAATATGTGGGAGCCATATGAATTTCCAGATTCCTCTATTGGTTATTGTTCGGAGAAGTGTCTCGATCATGTCCGCATAATTCACGAACCGTAGGGAGACACACTTAAGGATTCAACGTTGTTTGAGTAGTTATGGTATGATGAGAAAGAGACCGAATGTTGTTCGGAGTCTCGGATGGGATCCGGGATATCACGAGGAGATCCGGAATGGTCCGGAGAATAAGATTCATATAAGGAAAGTCTCGTTTCGGAGTTGGGGAATTATTCCGGTGTTTTCATCGGGAATGTTCTAGAAGGTTCCGGAATGTCCGGCACTCCGGGGGGGAAGGGTACATGAATGTGTTATATCAAGTTGGTATTATTGCATCATGTACTAAGTGTCTTCGCTGTCCAAAATAAAGGGTTTATTCAAATCCTAGTTTGAAAAGTCAAACGGCTAGTTGGAAAGTCAAACGGCAAGTTTTGGAAAGAGGAGGAGGAGTGGGAAATCGAGTTGGGGAGGGTTTCCCTCCTCCAACCGGCAGCGCACCACCCAAGCCGAGTTGGGGAGGGACTCCCCTCCCTCCCCTTGGCCGGCTGGCCCCTCCACCTATATAAGGAGGGGCAGGGCTACCTCCTAGACACACAAGTCCCTTGCCCCGAAAACCCTAACCCTAGCCGTCGCCGCCGCCTAGGGATCTCCTAGCCGCCGACTTGGGCTGCCCCAAGCCCTAGCCGCCGTCTCTAGCACCTCCTCCTTGGTGTGTCTAAACCCTAGATCGCCGAGGAGATCTCTTATAATCCACCATACTCGCTCCGGCTTAAGGCGAAGCCCTGCGAGATCTCCCCTCTACTTCCGGTACCACGCCGTTGTGCTGCCGGAATCGCGAGGAGAGTGCTACAACCTCCGCTGCCTGCTGGAACAAGGGAGATGAAGGTCTTCGTCGAGTACCGAACGTGTGACCGACTACGGGAGCGCTGCCGGAACGCAGCGCCGGAAGGATCGTCTACGCGATCTTGAGATCGGGAAGAGTACGACTACATCACCCACGAGAATCCGCTCTCGTTAAACACTTTGGAATCTTCGAGGGTGAGTTATTCTATCGACTCGTTGCTAAAATCTAGTAGATAGATCTTGGCTTGTTTGGTTGTATGCGGTAGAAAATTTTGTTTTCCATGCTACGAAACCCTACATGTCAATCATCCCACAACCCACGAATCAACCTAGGAATAGGCCGACAATCACCGCTGCCTCCATTACGAGCCGCCCTTGTCTCCCCACATTGCCGCCTCCCTTCTCCAGCCCCTCTCGTGTGTCCTCTAGGGATCGATGCCGCCTCTCATCACTTCATCCTCGCAGGACTCCTTTTCGCCGTCTCTCATTGGTGTCTGATACGTTAGAAACGTATCTATAATTTTTGATGATCCATGCTTGTTTAGTATCTACTTTGCTTTACTTGTCTACACTTTGAGGTGCTTTTTACATGTTTTCTGGTACTAACCTATTAACAAGTTGCAACAGTGCCAGATGCATGTTTTCTGTTGTTTTTGGTTTTAGAAAAGTTAGTAAATAAATATTCTCGGACTTGGACGGGACGAATGCCAAAGTCAATTACTTTCCATGGGGAACAAGAAGTCTAGAGGAGAGCCGAAGGGGCTGGCCAGGGGGGCCAGACCCACCCCAGGCGCGGGGTCAAGTGGACCCGCTCCTGGGTAGGGTTTGGCGATCCTGGTCGCCTCCCGGACTCACCCCTTCGCTTATAAGAAGCCTCCGATGCAGAAACTCTCGGTACCCAATCTGAAATCCACGAAACAGTCTGTAGCCACCGCCACCATTGTCCCTAGATCGAGGCGATCTGAAGCTCTTCCCGGAAACCTGCCGGAGGGGAGATCATCTCGGAGGCCTTCTCTCCGGTATGATTTGTGAGTAGTTCCACCTTGGACTATGGGTCCATGTAGTAGCTAGATGGTTGTATCTCCTCCTTGTGCTTTCATGTATAGATCTGGTGAGCTCCATTCATGATCAAGATCTAATCTATTTGTAATCATGCATGTTGTGTTCGCGGGGATCCGATGGATATTGAGATTATTATGTTGGTTTGATTAATGATTTTATCTTTATGATTCTATCATGTCTATGTTTTTTGTGATCTTGCATGCTCTCCGTTGCTAGTGGTTATCTTGGCCAAGTAGTTGCTAGTGACTCCAAGAGGGGGTATTTATGCTCGATAGTGGGTTCATGCCTCTAGTTTCCAAGGGAAGTGACAGAAATATCTTCGGTTGTAGATGTGTTGTTGCTTCTAGGGAGAAAACAGCGGTCTCTTGTTCATGGAACATGTGGACTGTTTACCTTACACACTTTGCTTAAAGCAGTTGTCTGTTGCTTGCAACTTAATACTGGAGGGGGTTCGGATGATAACCTGAAGGTGGACTTCTAGTCATAGATGTAGTTGGATTACGGTCTATGTATAATATTGTATTTCCCAATCAACTTCATAGGATCTTTCTAGCTAGTAATTGCATTGTTTTGCCTCGCTCAGTTCCTGTCAATTACCCCGCTATAATTTGTTTACCCTTCATGCCATGTTGTTTATCTAAGGAGAGCACCTCTAGTGAACTATGGACCCCGGTCCAATCTTTACCATTGATACATCCTCCATTGTTACTTGTTTACTTGCTGCAAACCACTACCTTCCACAATATACGTTTAATCTTTTGTTACAGCAAATCGGTGAGCTTGACAACCTCACTGATTCGTTGGGGCAAAGTCTTGAGTTTGTGTTGTCCATGTCTCCACGTTGTCAGCAACACCTTTCAGACGTTTCTTTCCTCCTTCAGGTTCGATAACCTCGGTCTCTACTGAGGGAAACTTGCTGTTGTGCTCATCACACCTTGCTCTTGGGGTTCCAACGAAGTGTCCCACATCAACACGGGGTGCACACATCAAGATTTTTGGCGCCATTGCCGGGGAGTCTAAGTACGTATTCACTAGGGGAGTCCTTCACTTCCTTTCTCTTTACTTTGTTTTTAGTTTTCTTTGTTTTTTTGTTTGGTTTTGTTTGCCTCTTTTCAAAAAACCCAAAAAAATTAGTCTAGTTTGGTTTGTTTGCTTTATTCAAAAATACAAAAAATTAGTTCTTGCTCTAGTTGCTACCATGTCGGTATCTACCTTTATTTCCCCTATGGTATAAATCTCATATTTTAAGCAGAAAAGTGAAGAAAGTTTTAAGGAAGCTTGGTCTAGAATCTCTACTTTCGAGAGGGAAACTGAGCCTAAGATAAGCCTCAGCTTGGTTATTGATAGTTTATACCATGGTATTGCTCTTCGTTATAGATATGCTCTGGATGCTATGGCTGAGAAAGATTTTTTGCTTTGTACTAACGATGAAGCTTATGATGCTATAAGAAAATTAATCATGATCTATGGTACACCTTGCAAGTCTGATTCCTCTTTCGCAAGTATTTTTTCTAGGTTGAACCATCTTGAGACTAGTATTGCTTCCATGAATAGTTGCTATCACACTCTTAGGGCTTACCATGATTATGTTCCCATAAATTATGAGCCTTCAAATTGGTTTCCCACAATTAAAGTCTCAATAAACGCTACACTTTTTGATGCTCGCTGTGATATCATGTCTGAATTTTCTTTCATGCCTAAAGATATTTTTGATTCCTTGAGTCTTTCGGGGCTTATTGAAGGAGGAGAGGAAATATCTCTTACCAACAATGCCACTATATTGCCCATTGGAATAGCTGAAGGTGTGTTTACAAAAATCTTAGGGAAAATGGTTTCTACTGATTATCTTAATATTGAATGTGTAGGAAAAGGACAAATCACACTTGGAAGGTATCTACTGAAACACCTTGGGGCAGTAATAGACGTGGGAGAAGGCATCATGCACTTTACTCCCCCGGTAAGCAATCATATCTTCCCTAAAAAGAAAAATAAAGGTAAGAAAAGGAGGTACAAGAGGGGCAATTCTTCATTTAAAAATACTTGATTCTTGCTTCTTGTGCCTAACTTAAAGGCATTAAAGAAAAGTACTTGTTGGGAGATAACCCAAGAGTTTCCTTGAGTCTTGGAAGTTATTACTACTTTAATGACCCCTCCTTATCCTTTTTGTTTGCTTTTTGTGCCAATAATGACCTCTAATGAGAGGGAACTAAGATTTGGAGAGTTGTTGTCCCGAAACAGATTTCTGTCATCCACCAAAAAAATTCGTGAGGAGTCTATGTAACTCGGATTGAGATCACACTTTACAAATAAATCCCCCAATATGTTGTCTAACTTTCGTTAGTTTAACACTTTTTGATTTGAGCAACAGAATATGTTCGAAAAAATTCTTTTCTACCTGCTGGTCTGTTTTGACAAATTTCTGTCATTATTTGCATTTGCTTCTTATTGATTCCTTTTTGAGCTCTGTTCAGGTAAATTGAGTTTCTTTGAAGGATTTAATACAGTAGATTGTGTTTTTAGTGAAAAGCCTTGCTGTTCGAAAGCTTTTCCAGCGGTCTAATATCATTTGAATAAGCTAATGTTGCTAATGAAGATTGTGTGAAGTTTTGTATGAAGGAAAAATTTTAGGTGTAGAGAGAGAATGATGCAATGAGATGAAGAATGGACAAAAGCTCAAACTTCGGGATTCCACCATGGTGTCACCCCAAGAAATATACAAGAGGTACAAGCGTCAAAGCTTGGGGATTCCCAATGCATCCCCTTCTTCATCAATAAAAAGCTCAGGTCTGTCTAGACACTTCACTTATATTGTTTCATGCACAGTTGTGTTGTTCTTGGAGCATCTTAGTTTTCGTTTGCTTTTCTTATTTTGTTTGGTTTGCTTTAGTAGTGTGGACCCCCGTTCTCGCTGTGTTGTTTTGCAAATAAGTTTGCTTGGTGTTTGGAAAAGAGTAGTAAGTTCTTGCTTGAAGTGCAAGAGGAGCTTGCATTGATTGTGACTAAGACTTTAGCATGACATGATAGGTGTTGTTTTTGCATTATGCTTAGTGATTATTGCTGTAGAATTTCTTGTTCCAAACAATTGGGATTGCTTAGTGTGCCTTGAAGAAATTATGCGTTGTTTTAGCATGCAAAAGCATAGTATTGTGGTATTCTCCTTTGATGTTTTGCTTTGGTTGACTTGGCACATGCTTACACCATGTTATGACTATGACAAGTCACCATTAGCCTCTATGATCATTTAGTCCTTGACTTGTAGTACCACTCTTTGCTTTGATTAATTTGCTTTGTTGCATTGCATAATTTTGGCCATTATTGCTCTCTTAGTTGGTTGCTCCCAGTATTTTGCTATCCTCCACTTGTATGATAAGTTCTACTCATTCTTCCAACTCCCAAGAAACCAACTTATTCCAAAGTGTCCACTATAAACTCCTATGCATGGTGTGTTACACCATTCCAAGTATATACTTGTTTTCAACTATCTTCCAATTAAAAACTATTTTGTTATGTGAAAACTTAGTGATTAAATCACTCACGAACTTGATGGAACATTTTATTCTTTGCCCCTAATAAACTTGAACCACTGAGATAACTTTGTTGTATATGCTTGTACTTATAAGTTGGGATTAGAAGAACCGTGCTGTCACGGGGAACTTTTTCAACATTGCACTTGTACTTTTTGTACTCCGTTGATATCATGCTCTTTTGTCTATGGATGTTACCAGTGTGAAATGAAGTGGGAACTTGTAAGTCCATGGAGTTTGTATTCTGTGTTAGATAAACGCCTGGGCCGCTAGCCTAAGCCATGCCTAATCATGGTGGAAACTTGCAGCATCACCATAGTGACATCTATGAAGCATTATTCTTATAAAAAAAGAGAGACACATTGATAAAAGAGGAAAGAGATAAAAAAAACCACCATATTCCCATGGTACATAAGAAGAATTGCTGAGATGCTCATTGTCTGCTTGCCTTGTCATTTTGGTTATGGGAAAGCTCTTGTGCCATGTGCAAGGGGTACCCCGTTGGCGGTTCTCAATGATATGCAAATACTTAAAGTGACAAGAACTTGCCTGGGACCTAAGTTGAGTATCCATGAGGTGTAGCCCTCATAGTCAAGGGACTTGAGATTGCCAACTTATACTTTGTCAAGCATATACTCCAGCTTTGCCACTTTAACCTTAACCACTTCAAGATGCTTATGATAGGGGCAATGAGGGCTGAAAGCTAACAAGTACCATAATTTTTGGAAGATCTTTTTGAAACTTGTAATCCCTGCTTCCTTTACAAAAAGGCATTTCTTCCACCATTATTCAGTCTCCACATTCTACCTTTAGGCACCATTAAGAGAGCATAGTTGTCATTCTGTGTGCAATGTTCCAAAGTTTATTAATTGATGCATATTGTGTTATTACTTGTTCATGTGATATCTGTTTCTAGTGACCCTTGTGAACTTTGGAGGTGTCCTATGCATTATATTGCTACTCTATGACGGACAAGCTGATTGCCACTATGCTATGTTTTCTGCATGTGAAACAAACAAACGTTTTTAAATACATATTATTCATGATCTTTGTTTGTAGCTTGCCAAGTTGCATGCATAATTACTATGTCCTACTATTAGAACTTCATCTTTCATGAACATGTTTAGAGTTCTTTGATCCCAGCTTTCAATACTTGCAAATGGTTGGATCTTTATTGTGAGGGTGCATGTTCACCTCAAAAATTATTCCTTTATCACTTACCTACTCGATGACGAGTAGGAGTTAAGCTTGGGGATGCTGATACGTTGGAAACATATCTATAATTTCTGATGCTCCATGCTTGTTTAGTATCTACTTTGCTTTACTTGTCTACACTTTGAGGTGCTTTTTACATGTTTTCTTGTACTAACCTATTAACAAGTTGCAACAGTGCCAGATGCCTGTTTCTGCTGTTTTTGGTTTCAGAAAAGTTAGTAAAGAAATATTCTCAGAATTGGACGGGACGAACGCCAAAGTCAACTACTTTCCGTGGGGAACAAGAAGTCCAGAGGAGAGCCGGAGGGGCTGGCCAGGGGGGCCAGACCCACCCCAGGTGCGGGGTCAGGTGGACCCACGCCTGGGTAGGGTTTGGAGACCCTGGTCGCCTCCCGGACTCAACCCTTCACCTATAAGAAGCCCCCGATGCAGAAACTCTCGGTACCCGATCTGAAATCCACGAAACCGTCTGTAGCCGCTGCCACCATCGTCCCTAGATCGGGGGGATCTGAAGCTCTTCCCGGCACCCTGCCGGAGGGGAGATCATCCCGAAGGCCTTCTCTACGGTATGATTTGTGAGTAGTTCCACCTTGGACTATGGGTCCATGTAGTAGCTAGATGGTTGTATCTCCTCCTTGTACTTTCATGTATTGATCTTGTGAGCTCCGTTCATGATCAAGATCTAATCTATTTGTAATCATGCATGTTGTGTTTACGGGGATCCGATGGATATTGAGATTATTATGTTGGTTTGATTAATGATTTTATCTTGATGATTCTATCATGTCTGTGTTGTTTGTGATCTTGCATGCTCTCCGTTGCTAGTGGTTATCTTGGCCAAGTAGTTGCTAGTGACTCCAAGAGGGAGTATTTATGCTCGATAGTGGGTTCATGCCTATAGTTTCCAAGGGAAGTGACAGAAATCTCTTCGGTTGTAGATGTGTTGTTGCTACTAGGGAGAAATCAACGGTCTCTTGTTCATGGAACATGTGGACAATTTACCTTACACACTTTGTTTAAAGAAATTGTCTGTTGCTTGCAACTTAATACTGGAGTGGGTTCGGATGATAACCTGAAGGTAGACTTCTAGTCATAGATACAGTTGGATTGAGGTCTATGTATAATGTTGTATTTCCCAATCAACTTCATAGGATCTTTCTAGCTAGTAATTGCATTGTTTTGCCTTGCTCAGTTCCTGTTAATTGCCCCGCTGTAATTTGTTTACCCTTCATGCCATGTTGTTTATCTAAGGAGAGCACCTCTAGTGAACTATGGACCCCGGTCCAATCTTTACCATTGATACATCCTCTACTGTTACTTGTTTACTTGCTGCAAACCACTACCTTTCATACCATACGTTTAATCTTTTGTTACAGCAAACCGATGAGCTTGACAACCTCACTGATTCGTTCGGGCAAAGTCTTGAGTTTGTGTTGTGCAGATCTCCACGTTGTCAGCAATACCTTTGAGACGTTTTCTTCCTCCTTCAGGTTTGATAACCTCGGTCTCTATTGAGGGAAACTTGCTGTTGTGCTCATCACACCTTGCTCTTGGGGTTCCAACAAAGTGTCCCACATCAACACGGGGTGCACGCATCAGTCTCAGCCGTCGCCGCCTCTTCTCATCTGTCGTCCCAGGTACTGATTCCATGTCTCATCGATTGTTTGTCGTGCATACAAGATTCTCATATAGGTTTTTGGGAAACTCCTGTAGATTTAGATGGCGAAACATTAACACATTCTCTAAATGATTCGTGCAGCATGGACGATTTAGATGGGGAAATATTTTGTAACTACATAAGATGGGCAGATTTGGTAGCCGGCTTTACAAGCTTGCAACGTGCGAGATTTAGCAGAACTACTTTGCGGGCGATGTTGGACGTGCCAAAAATCACGATGCGGGAAAACTTAATTAGATTCATCATTGAGTTGTTCAATCCATCGACAGGCACCTTCGTCATAAAAGAAGGATCAGGAGAAATAGTAGGATCTTGTAAGGACGTAGAACATATTTATGGTTTACGTAAACAAGGTTATTCTGCATTTAAAATTATGAAGGAAGATGGTCAGACTAATATGCATAACATACCCCCATGTTTTCTCAGCAAGTCAACTGGTAATATAGTGGTAAAAGATTTGATTAATGACATAAAGACTGAGAAGGCATCCGATGACAACTTCGTCCGCAAATCGGTGCTTCTGCTAATTGGTCTTGTCATAGCTCCATCGAGTAGTGTAACTGTACCTAAGAGATTTTACTGTTTAGTGGAAGATGTTCCTCATATTTTTCAGATTAACTGGAATTACTTCACACTCAAGTTTCTCATATATAGTTTGAAGGATATCTTTGTAGGATCTACTATGAGAGGATGGCCCAAAGGAAATCTAGGGCTAACACAGGTATATATGTTAAGTCAACAATCATTAGTTCTTATGTTCAGCTCTCGAAGTGAAAATAAATTTATTTGTTCTATAATTTATTTGCACTTTCTTTACTAGGAGAAGTTAATTAGTCATCGTTGATGATCCTACTTATATTCCCACTGTTTCCATTCGACCACTAATGAGAAAATGGACAGAAGACAAAACAGAAAGGAGATGTTGCTATGATTATAAGAATGGCTGAGGCCTCGGAAACAACGCTGAAGTGATGGTAGTGATCAGTTTAACCATTCTTTTGATATTCCACCATAAATAGCTCGAGTTTGTATTTGTAAGTTGTATAATTTGTTCATTTTTGAAACATGCAGATCCGGCATAATATTGGAGAGCAATATAAGAAAAAGAATGTGCAAAAATCATCAATGAATGGTGAACAGTCAAGTTCAAACAAACGAGTCAGTAACATGGATATGCATTTCGAACATATGATGACGGAATTGAAAAATCACATGGACATGCAGATGGAACTTATACCCCAGAAATGTGCAGAGGTGATACGGTATATATTTTATGTGTTATTTTGTTTTAAAGATAACTATGCTATGCTATGAATGGAAACTCAGTACGTAACATTTTATGTTATGCAGAAGGTTCTAAAATTTTTAAATGCAAATGGTGTCATATACAAACCAACTGAAGCATCACAGTCGGACAAAGGAGGATATGATGAGGATGTAAAATCTGTTCCCAGTGAATCACAATCAGACAAACAATTTATGTATAAATTAGGTAATAAAGAAGCCAAGCTTGATGACATACTGAGAAAAACGACGGCTAATTCTGAAGCAGCCCAGGCGGATGATCCATTTGGTGGTGACAGTTATGTCACACCCTTGAAGGACAAACGTATGCCGACAACTGCTGATGACATGTCAATGAATAACACACCAGACCACCTTCGGAAGATGGATGGTACATAGGAGCATCCATGGGACGTAAATGAAAATACCAAGTCTGTGTCGTCATCGGAGGTACCGTCATACATTTTGGATACTCAGAAGGATACACCAAATGGTGCACAGAGTGGTGTCATGCAGAACGATGCACGCAATGATATGACTTCTACCGCGGGAAAGGAAGATGCAACAAAGTGTGCTAATTCTATTGTAGCGGCAAAAAGGAAATTGACAATGGTCTAGGCAAAAGGAAACGTGTACCCAAGGGTAATAGTAAGTATGGTTCCCCATTATTTGAGCGACAAAACAACCGAAACGTAAATCAAAAAATACGAAAGGTATAATGTTTTATAGATTTCGTTAATTATTTTTATTGAGCAAACAAAATGTTTCAGTGTGGTAACTTGTGTGTTTTCATAAATGTTATGCAGCGATATTATTTGAACAGCATGACATTGGGGAATGTTACACTATGTTAACACCAGATGAAATAGAAGGTGCTTTCAAATATGTTTCAACTTTGGCGAAGATCCCCAAAGAAGCTGTAAAAAGGGCGTACAAAAACTCAGATGAGTCCATCTTGTCTTCAAAATATCTTAACGATGTTCTTATAAAAGAATGGCTTAGTACTGTTGTAAGTAATTCGCTAACCTATTATTGTTATTTTACAACAAAGAAGTATGAACATGCAATCATTGTACGATTATTATTTTTAGATACTTGATGCCTACATTCTAGAGCTGGCTCCCCGTCTTGGCTATGATCGTCACATATGTGGACCATTGAGGTCAATCTATCTTATCAAAGAAGCCATTAAAATATACAAAACAAAAAAAACTTGAAAACTTTTGACGTAGAAGAAGTTCAAAGAGCAGGAAATGTAGGAAGGGTTATGAATGAATATTTTGTGCGTGACAAGGTAAAGAGTGTTTTTTATAAAGTTGATGTTGTTGTTAACTATTTGGAATCCTACATAGGACATGCTAGTGATCTTATTTTGTAGGCATATTTCCGTCTGAATATACGCGGAGAACATTATGTGATAGTTGTAATGTATAACGTCAAGCAGGAGTTCCAAGTCCTTGACCCTATGTACAGTTTAACCTATTCGCATGCAGTTGTGGATGACTGGGTATTATCTACTTTTCTCATCAAAACCTTGTTATCTTTTGGCGTTTCAGTAACTCTAAATCTTTTGTAGAAAGGAAAAATTGCACTAGACATATGGTGGACCAACAAAACTGCACGTAAACAATTTCCTGACATCGATACTTGGCCTATTAAAAAATATGAAATTGGAAAGCAAGATGATGGATAAGTACTTGTGAATCATATCACTTTCTCACTACTGATGTCTTAAATGAATTTTGTTTCGTTGTACCACAGCAACTCATGCGGATTATGGGTATTGCAATATCTAGAGCACTGGGACGGAGATCGTACGACTAAGAACATTGATCAGGTATGTATACTATTCCTTTGTATAGTCGCAAAAATCAACATGATTACAATTTAATTTATGAAATCTTCTATATGGTACTGCAGACAACAATTGAAGAATAAAGAGAACCTACCATTGCAACGATTCTTCTGTCTAGAAGAAACAAGCTAGAGGCTGCGAAAAAGAAAGTCAGATCATTGATTAATAATAGTGTACCCTGAGAATTTACTAGTGTCCTTGTAGGTTTCAATAACTCCTAAATTCATATGAAATTTGTAAAACAGTTTATTGTGTGACTTTATTCAGTGTGACTTTATTTAGTTGTGGGACCTATTGTACAAATATTTGGAACTAGCTACATTGTGGAGCTGTTGCCAAATTTTACACCAATGCCAAATAGTACTTTATCAGAAATTTAGGTATGGCAACGCTGTGGATGCCCTTAATATTTTTTTACCCTGGTGCATGTGCACCCCGTTGGATGCATGCAGCTCCGCCTCTAACATGCCCTCACGCGCGTCGTCTTGGTCAGCTGCGCGCGCATGCAAGCATACATCGTCTGAAACGAGCGCATGATGCATCCATGGTCTAAAAAGAGAGCTGCCTTCTATGTCGATCGACGTGTCCACTGAGCTGCACGCGCATGCATGCATTCACGGGTGAGGACATGCCTAATCAGTAATCTCACGGCCCAACGGTCCAACCACCGCTCCGTTTCTACGTGTATTAATAGTTGGGCCTTTTCCATGCATGCGCCATGCAACGTAGCTAGCCTGTCAACGCTTCGTCGCAGTGTCACGTATTAAAGTTGCGCTGTCATCGTGCACACCTTTTTGTTACGCTGCGAATTCAAATGGGCGTGTCGCTCGGTCGGTCACGCGCCAAACAATTTCACACGGGCGCAGCTTTCCCGTCACGCTCCCGCGGAAACCAGTCAGAGGCTCCTCGATACCGTGCGCCCGTGCCTCCTCGAAAGAATGCGCCTTAAACACGAGGGGAAAACGAAGCGACCATGACGCATCTATTTATATGCCCCTTGACCTCTCCCTCTCTCACTCGTTCGCACCCATCCGAGCCCCGCCACCACTCAAAAAACTGCTAGCCGCCGAGCCCCGCATCAATCAGGCAACCGCTTGTCGCCGCTCGCCGCCCCCAAACCCTCCTCCCCTGCCATGATGTAGTTCAATGGCCCGACGTACCGCCGCCCTGCCACCATGCCGGACCAGGAGTGGTCGCACGGCCGGGTTGTGGAGAACCGCCTCCGCATCTGGGCCATCTCGAGGTGGAGGGGGTCGATGGAGTTGGCCCGCTTCTTCCTTTCCGCCGGCTACCGCCACCTCCATGCCGGCACTCCACCCATGTTCCAGATCGAACAGCAGTACGACGGCGCCAACGGCAACAACAACTTCGGCATAGGCCTCTACGCCACCTTCGGCAACCACTATGACGCATACCACCTCCTTGTCCAAGTGTTCTGGCGTGGATGCGAGTTCATCGTGTTCACGACCTACAATATCTTCACCGACTTCCACGCCATCTTCTCCATCAACAGCAAGGCCCACTCTAAGGAGGATGATGAGGGGTATGATGCCTAAGGAGCGGCCAGGAGGAGCAAGGGAGCGGCCAGGCCGGACGAAGAAGAAGGTGTCGTGTCGTGTCGTGTCTTGTGTGTTTGTGTCGTGTCTTGTCTACTACTATGGTGTCCATGGACTTTCTTTGGTACTATGTAAGGTTGCTAATCATGTTTTATTAATATATGTGCTTATAGTTCGTGAAAAAACACACTTGTGCATACTACTACATCCGTTCACATATACTTCGCATTCTAGCTTTTTCAAAAATTTCAAGTTCGCGTTCTAGACGTTTTGCTAGTTTTTTTCCTAATTAACCCCCATGGCAGTCTCCCGTTGCATTAAATCTGTTCCACAAATTCCTCGTCTCCCTGCACCTGCTCCTCGTGTCGTGGTATTGCCGATGAGTATGCCATGGAGGGGTCCTCACAGTGCGTGTTTAGAGACGTGGGGTAAGGCGGACGGTTGACGCGTACGAGGTAACACAACTTACCCAGGTTCAGATCCCACAACGGTGACGGAATCCTACTCCTGCTATAAATCACTATAAGGGCAATACGCCGAGTTATAGGGATTGGTTCGCTGTGCGAGGTGACTAGAAAGTCTAAGTTATCGTGCCCTAAAGGCTCCCATAGGCCCGACTTATATAGTCGCCAGGTCCTAGGGTTACAGGGAAAATTCCTAGCCGGACAGGTTACAGAGTCCTACACCGTCTATTACTAGTCTTGTGTATCTTGCACTCCAAGGCTCCGCGTACGTTGGTGACTCCACCATAGCCTTCCTTTATCTGGCATGGGCCTCCCTTCTGGATCCATCTAACTGGGCCGCCCAACAGGTCATAGGCCATGCTACTGACTATGGGCCAGCCGGGTTATCCGGATAAGTGACATGCTATGAGGATACCCATATAGCATATCTCCAACAGTAGCCCCCGGAGAACTCCGAGATCTTGTGCCGTCTTGCCTCTTCAGATGAATGTCCCGTCTAGTTGGATGTCGGAAAATCGTCAAGCAATATCTTGTAGTCCTCCCAAAGAACCCTGCAAAGCTTTCTCCGTCTTCAACTTGTAAGCCGGAAAAATGTTGAATCTTCCATCGTACTCTTCCATAGTCGGATTGAATCCGTCTATGTCGGAATCTTCGATGTGACGGCTCATCTGCCCATGTCAGCTAGGACGACGTAGGCTTAGTTCAGCGACGCCTCATAACTCACACATGCAGAGAACGCAATCATATCCGATTTCCCCGCGCGAGCGATATGAACCGTTGGCGGCGACGGTTAGAGACGTGGCAAAATTTCTGCGCACGTTCGCGAACACGTCGTCTACGCGACAACCGTCCGATCAAGCTGCACGAATCTTGACGCCGAGGATGATAAATAGTACCCGTGGGGAAATTTTCACTTTTTACCTCATTCTCCTCGCATCATCTTCTTCCTCCAGCCGCGCGTCTCCTCGAGCTCTCTGCGAGAAAATTCAAAAAAACCCTAGCTCCAAACTGCACCAGTCGCACCCAATCTTCACTCCATGGCTAGCAGCAGCACTTCTCCATCAATGGCGGCGTCGAGCGAAGCCGCGGCGTCGAGCGAAGCCGCGGCGAAGCCGGTGAGCTCCATCGTCGTGCCTCCAGAGGGTTTGGTCATGCCCGCATCAGCGGTGATCGAATCCACCGGCGGCGACCCTAATTTGGAGGCGCTAGAGCCACTGGAGGAGGAGCCAGAATCGCACAAGGGCGAATGGGGCGGCTCGGACATCACCGACCGCGACATCCAAGAGATGGTCGCCGAAGGTTACCTCCCCGCGACGGAGGGACTTTCCTGGCGGGCGGCGCCGGCCGGCGAGGTGACACCTTCTCCCCAAGCCGGAGAAAAGGTGTACCTAAAAGCTGAGCTGGTACACGGCGTTTCTCTGCCTATCTCCAACTTCTTCCTCATCGTCTTAAACCACTATAGGGTCCAGCCTCAGAACCTTTCCCTCAATAGCATCTTAGTGCTTAGCAACTACACGGCACTTTGCGAGGGATATCTAGGGATAAGGCCTAGGTTAGACCTTTTTGTGTACTTCTTCACCGTCAAACATGAAGCCGGACATAGCAGGAAGAGCTTAGGAACTGTGGCACCATAAGCTTCAAGATTCGACCTGGTCGGCGGTTCCCCGACATCGTCGGCCACGAGTCTTGTAAGAATTGGAAACGGACGTACTTCTATGGCCAGACATTCCGCTGGCTGGCCGACAAGTTACGTACCCGGACTTCGTTGACGGATCTGCCGCTGAGGCTCGTCATGGAGATCCCAAGCCTCCCTTCCCTCCGACCTCGACGCTTCTCGGGCCATAAGGCGGATCGAGTGGTTTGTAGAGACAGGTTTGACCGGCTTGGACCTAGCCATGTGCTGGTTCATCAGGCGAATCCAACCTCTGCAGCATCGCGGGAAGCTCATACACGAGTATACCAGCGACAGAAGGGATAGCCTCCGCATCTCCGTGGACAACTTCTCGAGCGACTCCGTCAAGCTCCGCCTTAAGGACGTCGTCAAGGTGAAGGATAAGAAGCGTGGCTTCACCATCACCTAGACATGTTCATAGACGGCAAGTGCCCAAAGGTAGGTTTTTATTTTCCATGTACGACATATACTCCAGTTCTTCCGTCTTGCAAATATCATCTTATCTAACACGGTGATTTCTTACTTAACAGCTTAGCGACATAGATGAGATGTGCATGGCTACTCAAATCTATGATCCAAAGATGAAGGAAGTCACGGTCGTGTCCGACGACGAAGCTCTATTGGCGCGGAAGTGGAAGAGCTCCACCTCTGACGCTGCCGACGGAGGCAAGAAGAAGAAGACGGAGGGTGGAGCCTCCAAAAATACTACCGCCGCCCTGGAGGCAGAAAAGAGAAGAACCACCGGGATTTTTGCCAAAGCACCCCCATTAGTGTAAACATCTCATTCTCCGACATTGTCTACTTATCTGTCTTGTTCCTGTACTCATGCATTTCGCACGTTTCAGGAAGAAAGCCACGACCATCCTCAAGAAGACCTCCAAAACTTTGGGGGCTTCTCGAAATATCAAAGACATGCTGCATCGCGACGCATCCCCTGCCATCGCCCCTACTACTCCTGCCGTCAAGCCCTCGTCTGCCCCGACAAGCTCACAAGCTAAGGAGGCATCTGGCCCTTC
The DNA here is from genome assembly GCA_030063025.1 of Avena longiglumis. Lineage (NCBI taxonomy): Eukaryota > Viridiplantae > Streptophyta > Magnoliopsida > Poales > Poaceae > Avena > Avena longiglumis. The sequence continues at coordinate 538,447,028 of CP125973.1, forward strand.
CGTCATGGAAGTGGACTCAGGTGCTTCTACCGAGGTTGCAGTCGTCGGCGAGCAAGCGTCGCAGGAAAGTACTGCCCAACAAATGGCTGAAGCTCCGGCTAAGGATGCCATCGGTGGTGGAAAGGCGGTGGTGGAAGCTGGTACTTCTGTCGAAGGTGGCGCCCTTGCTCCCCAGAAACCATTTGAGTTTCCAAAGATAGTCTACCCGGCACTTACGCCGAGTAGCACAACTCTGGTTCCTGGAGCAGCACCGACATCTCCGATGTGCGGTCTTGAGGAGTTCCTCCATCAAGCAGACATCTTGCGAGGAAACAACATCTCCTTTGGCAAGCTGCTGGTCGAGAGCGCTACAAACCTCAAGATCATTGCACTTGTAAGTTTTATTTGCTTTTTGCTTTTCATATGAGTATCCCACTGTAGCCCCTGAGGATGTAGACAGAAAACCATAGGTTTTGTATCTATATGCTCTAAGAGTGACTAAGTTAGAAGAAACTCTCACTGTAGCCCCCAAGCATTTAGATGGAATGAAATATTCCGACTAGATGCTTTAAGAGTAGCATACGTAGTGTTTATAAATTTCAATACTGTAGCCCCCAAGCTTCTAATTGAAACTGAACTAGTTTCGACTAGATGCTTAAAGAAAGCTAAGCATAAGTCCGAGTTAAAAACTTTATACTATAGCCCCCAAGCTTCTAATTGAGAACTGAATTAGTTCCTACTAGATGCTTAAAGAAAATCTAAGCATATTTCTAGGTTAAAAACTCTCGCTGTAGCCCCCGAGCGTCTAGGTGGAAAATTTCCGACTAGATGCTCCAAGCAGACTAAACAACGTTTGACTTTGTCCTTTTTTCCACAGAATGAGAATGCTTGGAGGGGTATGGCCAATGACAAGTATCAGAAGATGCGCGCAGATCTTGAAGCCGAAAATGGTAAAACTGCCATCTTGAAGGAACAGATCATCAAAAACAAGAGTCTGTTTTCTTTTTGCGCATTCCGTCTTGGTTTTGTGCCTATATTCTCCGAGTACTTACTGTGTACTGTGCTTTCTCCGACTTGCAGAACATGTTGCCAAGGCTAAGGACATTGTCGAGCAATCCAAGCACATTCATCAGCTGGATAGCGAGAACAAGATCCTTAAAAAGGAGAGAGAAGACATGCTGAAAATGCATGAAGAATCAATGAAGGCCTTGCAGGACTCCGCCACCGAGGAAATCAACCGCTTGAAGGAGGAGATCGCGATCTTGAAAGATCAAAAGCGAGCTGCCGATGAGCACAATCACCGCCATGGCGAGGTGTACAAGCTCCTACAACAAGAGAAACAATCCTTGGCGGACACCCTCTAGAAAGCTGAGGCCAGCATCTTCAGTAAGTTTTCTCCGCCTTTTATTTCTGTAGTCTGGATACATTGAATTGTTGAACTCATGCGCTCCTTTTCGGAATTTGCAGCTCCTATGGGTTTAACCAGATCGCCTCCTCCATCCAAGGAATGCATGGTTTTTGCCGGCAAATTCATCAACACCGCCATCACCCAAGCGAAGGAGATTGCCAAGCCCCTCCAGATAAACATCAAGGCATCGGAATCCGTGGAGAAGTACTCGGAGATTCTGCGCCGAGCCCCCGAGCGTATCACAAGCTGTAAAGCTTCATGTGCACGGGCTGGCGCAAGGATGGCGCTGTCAATGGTGAAAGCACACTATGAAGGTGACGACATCGACACGGTGACCTCTGGTATCCCCGACATAGACGATGACGGCAAAGAGATTGATCATGAAGCCATCTTGTCGTCACTCACGGGTTATGACACCAGAATTGCCGAGTTGGTGGACGTCGACGTCTTCATGCCCATGAACATCATCGACAGCGGCAACCAAGATTCCTCCGAGTCTCACCACAGTGCTGATGTTGAGGGTGATTCTCCGGCTGGTGACGATGCTGCCTCCAAGTCTCCTGCGCCAAAGGAGTGAAAAACAACTTTGTAATATTTGTTTTACCTTTGGTTGTATGCGGAAAAAACTTGTTGATGTAACTTAAGGCGGAAAACAATGGTTGTTTATTTCCTGCTGCTTAAGAACTAGTTTCCAGCATGTATATTTTTTTAAGCAAGTGCTGGCTTATCCATTACTTTGGTTCTTATGCTTGACTTTTCGTGAGTCGGAAGACTCGTTGTCGGAACCATGCGCTTGGGTGATGATGCCCAATGTCACCGTCAATAACCTATGCACAAAATCGCCGACAATAAGTGCCAAAAGTCACTACTCCAGAATCCACATAAAAACAACAAAGATAGTGTAGACCAGAAAACTTAAGCTCACGCCCGTAGGCGGAATTTTCACAAGTGCAATCGCAAAGCTTGTGCATAAAGGTTTTACATGATCCAAAAATGAACACTAAAGGAGGTAAAAGACTCAGAAATATGAGTGAACCAGAGAGCTTTATTTCATTGATCATATAAGAGGTACACAATTAGATAAAAAATGCTAAGTGTAGAAAGGACGTAGCTGTGCTATGTTCCATGGCCGATCAAGCTCTGGGTAATCATCATTCGGGTCACGTCGCTTACGCTTATGATCCTCGTTGGGTATATCCTTTAGTAAGACCCATTGAGTAGCGCCTTGCTTATGATGAACGGTCCTTCCCATGGCGGGGATAGTTTGTGCGACTTCTTCTGCTTAAGTCGGAGCACCAAATCCCCCTTTTCAAACGAGCGATGCCGAACGCGGAGACTATGGTAGCTGCGTAGCTTCTGCTGGTAGATGGCGGATCTTTGGCATGCCAAAATGCGCTCCTCCTCGAGAAGGTCCACATCTAGGCGTCTGGATTCTTCAGCGTCATCCTCGTCGTAGGCGGCAACTCTTGGTGCATCGTGAAGAATGTCGGAAGGTAGGATGGATTCTGCTCCATATACCATGAAATAAGGGGTGTAGCTGGTGGATCTGTTGGGTGTAGTCCGTAAACTCCACAGCATAGATGGTAACTCTTCCGCCCAGGCTCCAGCTGCTCTATGTAGCGGTGCCTCAAGACGTGGCTTGATTCCCTGTAGAATTAATACATTGGCTCGCTCAACCTGACCATTGGATTGTGGGTGTGCCACAGAAGCAAGATCAAGTCGGATGCCTTTCTCCCAACAATATGCCTCCACTTCTCCGAGTGACAAATTGCTGCCATTGTCGATGATAATGCTATGTGGGAGACCAAATCTCACCACTAGATCCCGGACAAACCTGAGGGCAGTTTCCCCATCAAGCTTTCTAATGGGTTTAGCTTCTATCCATTTAGTGAATTTATCAACTGCTACAAGCAAATGCGTAAACCCACAGGGTGTCGTTTGCAACGGTCCCACCATGTCTAGCCCCCAGACTGCAAACGGCCAAGTTATTGGTATTGTTCGTAATTCTTCAGCAGGAACATGTGGTTGTCAGGCATAATACTGGCATCCTGTGCACGTCTCAACCAGCTTGTCGGCGTCCGCCTTTGCGGTCAGCCAGTAGAATCCTTGCCGGAAGGCTTTCACGACCAACGATCGAGGAGTGGCGTGATGCCCGCAATCTCCGAGATGGATTTTGCGTAGGATTTCCATACCTTCTAGCTGGGAAACACACTTTAGGTATACACCAGTAGTGCTCCTTTGTAGAGTTGCCCATTGATTATGGTATAACCCTTTGCTCGTCGTACTATTTGTCGTCTTTCGACTTCGTCGTCAGGCAAAGTTCTGTGTTTGAGATATTCCATGAACGGTTTTGTCCAAGCCGGAGGGACCTTAGTCATCATGTTGACGAAAGAGTCAGCTCTATCCGAGTTGTCGATGTCGGCCCCCTTCACAGATGGTGTGCGCAGATGCTCTAGGAAAACTCCTGGCGAAATTCTTTTGCAACCTGACCCGAGCTTAGACAGCAGATCAGCCGCCTCATTTTGCTCCCTAGGCACATACTTGACTTCGTAGCCCAAGAAGCTTTTGGCTATCTCGTCCACTTCGTCTCGATATGCCGCCATCATAGGGTTCCGCGTATTCCAGGTGCCAGCCACCTGCTGGGCAACCAAGTCGGAATCTTCACAGCAAACTATGCGCTTGATGCCAATATCCTTGGCTACACGCAGTCCATGAATAAGTTCTTCATACTCCGCCATGTTGTTTGTAGCCTCGAAGTGGATCTGCAGAACGTAGTCTAGCTTGTCTCCCGTTGGTGACTGTAGCAATACACCAGCCCCCGAGCCATTGAGAAGCTTTGATCCGTTAAAGTGCATCACCTAGTACTCTGGTTCTGGCAACGGAGTAGCGTCTAGCATCTCCGTCCAATCTGCAACAAAATCCTCCAAGGCTTGTGACTTGATAGCGTCGCGTCTCTTGTCGGTGATCTCGAAGGCGGCGAGTTCAATGCCCCACTTCGCGACCCTTCCTGTAGCGTCGCTGTTATTGATAATGTCGGACAGTGGAGTCTTGCTCACCACTGTGATTAGGTGCTCCTGAAAGTAATGCCTCAGCTTCCTAGAAGCAAGGAATACTCCATAAGCTATCTTTTGGTAGTGCGGGTAACGCTGCTTGGACTCCCTCAAGACCTCGCTCACATAGTAAACTGGTTGTTGCACTCCGTGCTCATAGCCTGGTTCCTTCCGCTCTACCACGACGACGATGCTGATAACCCAGTTGGTTGCCGCCATGTAAATTAACAGGGGCTCTCCAGGCTCGGGTGCTGCAAGGATGGGCACTGAAGAAAGAATCTCCTTGAGATTCTTCAATGCTGCATCTTCTTCGTCTATCCACGTGAATTTGTCCGCCTTCTTCAGCAACTTGTACAGCAACAGAGCCTTCTCTCCAAGTTGGATGACGAACCGACTAACTGTTGCAACACAACATGTTAGTCATTGAATGTCCTTCAGGCATGTCAGACGGTTTATGTTTAAGATGGCCTTGATTTTCTCTGGGTTGACCTTGATTCCACGTTGGGAAACGATGAAGCCCAACAATTTGCCGGTTGGAACCCCGAAGACGCACTTCTTAGGGTTAAGCATCATGTTGTATTTCTGGAGATTATCAAAGGTTTCTTTTAAGTAGGAGATTAAGTCATTTGACTTTTTAGACATCACCGCGATATCGTCCACATAAGCGTGAACGTTCCGACCAATTTGGTCATGGAGGCAACGTTGCATTGTCCGTTGGTAGGTAGCACCTGCATTTTTCAGCCCAAAGGGCATCATGACATAGGAAAACGTGTCGTATGGGGTAGTGAACGAAGTGGCCAATTGGTCTGACTTCCTCATCTTGATCTGGTGGTATCCTGAGTATGCATCGAGAAAACACAAAAGTTCTGAGCCAGCCGTCGAGTCAATGACTTGGTCAATGCGAGGCAAAGCAAACGGATCTTCGGGGCATGCTTTGTTCAAGCTGGTGTAATCAACGCACATTCTTAATTCATTGGTTACCTTTTTGGGGACAAGTACAGGATTGGCCACCCATTGGGTGTGAAGGACTTCTCGGATAAATCTAGCCTTAAGTAACCTAGCTATCTCTTTGCCAATGGCGCGTCTCTTCTCATCTCCAAAGTGTCGTAGAGGTTTTTTCACTGGTTTACATTTTGGATCAATGTTTAAGCTGTGCTCAGCAAGTTCCCTAGGTACACCTTTCATGTCGGCAGGTTGCCAGGCAAAGATGTCCCTATTCTCATGGAGGAACTCGACGAGCGCGCTTTCCTATTTGGGATCCAGGTTCGTCCCAATGGCGGTGACCTTGGAGGCATCGCCTACCACAAGTTCCACCGGCTTGGTCTCGATGGCGGCCTTGAACGCAGGAGCGGAGTCGGAGATCTGCTTCTTCGACGCAGGCATCTCTGAGTCATTGACCTTGCTCTAGATCTCTTTGAATTCTTCGCTGTAGAGGACAGCTTCTGCAACGGCTGCTTCGTTGATCTCGCAGTCCCTTGCCTTGGTAAAGCTTCTGGATACGGTGATGATACCGTTTGGTCCGAATATCTTGAGTTTGTTGTAGACGAAGCATGGCTTGGCCATGAACGTGTGGAATATGTCGTGGCCGAATATGACGTGGTACACGCTCTTGAAGGGGACCACCTCGAAGGTCATGCGCTCTTGGCGGTAATTATTAACATCGCCAAAGGCAACCTGAAGTGTAATGCACCCAAGGGACTGGGCCTCCCGACCAGGAACTACACCGTGGAAGATGGTGTTGGTCCGCCTTAAGTTTGCCTCCGTCAAGTTCATCTTCTGCAGTGTATCTAGGTACATGATGTTGATGCTGCTTCCACTATCCACCATACACTTGGTGAACTCTACACCGTCAATCAAGGGGTTGATGACCATGGCGTACTGGTTCTCCGTGGGTATAAGGTCTGGGTGGTCCGTCCTGTCCCAAGTTATTGGAACCTCCGACCAACGTAGGTACTGGGGAACTGGGGGGAGAGTGGCCATCAGGATCCTCAGGAAAGTATGGTAGACTGGATCCTTCTTTGCGAAGGGGTTCTTGCCCTTGTCGTCGCTCTTGGCGGCGTGCTTGGGATCAACGTCTTCGTCCATGTCACTTGAATCCTTGGACTCCTGCTTCTTCTTCCCCTTGCCCTTGCCTCGCGGTCTATTCTTCCGACTTTGCTTGTAGCCAGACTCCGGGTCTTCCTTGAGGTCGTTGACGAACTTGCCGTGTCGATTGGTATGAGTGGCTTTGCCGTTGGCGTCAAGGTGTACGAGGCACGACATATCGCGGTACTCCTCGTAGGTTTGGGGAACGCGGAGCGGCGCCGAGGTGGTTTCACTTCCTCGTTGCTGCCCACGACCAGCTACCCTTCCTGGGCCATGCTGTCCGCCTTCTCCTCGTCCTGCAAAAGTCATGGCGACCATGTCGGTAGATTGCTTTTCTTCTGGAGCGGTTTTGCGATTTGTATTGCTATTCCTCCGAGCTTGAGTTGGAATGTCTGTTGCCGGCAAGGAGCCACGAGCATCGTCGTCGGCAGCTACGAACTCACTAGCCAACTGAATCATCTGGTTCAGGTCAAGCTGGTGATTGTCCTGCAAGCGCTTCAGCTTATTTCGGAGCAACATGCCTCTTTCCAATCCGTCGATGAAGGAGGCCATGGCGGTCTGGGCGTGCACTCCTGCGTAGGAATTCTTCATACCTATCCAGCGAGAGAGGTAGGCGCGAGATGTCTCGTCTTTCTCTTGCACGCACCGCTATAGATCGCCCACAGTGCAGGGACGCTTGTATGTACCCTCAAAGTTCTTGGTGAATGCTTCTTGCATGTCCAGCCAGTTGTAGATAGATTTCTCCGGCAAGTCGTCGATCCATTCACGGGTCGTGCCCTCCAACATTAACGGGAGGTACTTGACGACGTTGTTGGGGTTGCCTCCGGCAATCTCCACCGCGTTGTCGTAGTCCTGCAACCATGTGGCCGGCTTGGCGATGCCATCATAGGGCTTGATGGTCTTGTCAATCCGGAAACCTTTGGGGTAAGTTTCAGACCGTATTGCAGGTCCAAAGCAACGTGGTCCCCGGTATGGTCCTTCCCAGGCCTCGTGGATCTTATCGATCCGCGAACGTGCATCGTATGCCTCCGGGTTCTTCTTTTGTTGTCAATAGGGGATGGTCTGCACGAACTACGCGGGCCTCCTCCGCCATGGTGACTGCTTGGTGGTGACGGAGGCGGAGGTGGCGGTGGGTTAGCCTTCTTGCTGTTACCATCCTGCGACGCCTCACGCCTGTCACGATCGCTTGTCGGACGCGGAGGGTCGTGGCGTGACCTGCTCTTGTGTCCTTGGTTGCACTCTCCGTCATGACGGGTCTGCTCCGCATTATCGCGGATGACGATGCCGCACTGCTTTGGTGGGGGCATATCCGCACGATGGTGAGTTTTGTAATCTTCGCGATGTCGGGGAGATCGGGGCGGTGGCGACAGGCGACGAGGTCGGGCCTTTTCTCCATGATCGGAGGATATGGGGATAGAATCCTTCCTGTTGCGCGCATCCCTCCGTCTTCGTTCTGATGAACCCGTCTGGGACCCGACATCAAGAGGAGATATGTCCCTTGGCGGCTTGTACTGGCTAGACTGGCAAAGCGCTGGGTCAGACTCGAATCTCTGAGAGGTGGCATTTTCCTGCTGCTTCACCGCCTTGGCCACTAGGTCATAGACATGTTCCACTACCTCAGGCGATCTATCCTGCTCCAGAAGGGTCTTGGCGATGGCGAGGTTAAGGAGTGGGGTGGGCATCACCTGCTTGCCTTCACTGTCAATGTATGGCTTGGCCTGTGCCGGCTTCGAGGGAGCCCATCCTAGATTGCGCCGTACACCAGGATCGTTGATGACGCGAGCCGGAGCTTTCTTAGCCTTCTGCTGCTGCAGTAAAGTCTTGTACTCAGTCAGGATAAAGCGCGTCAATGACAGAGTCGGAGGGTGCCAGGACTTCCTTGATGAAGGGCGGTGGAGGTGCAACGGCCTCGACGATGACTGGAGGTGGTGGTGCTGCTGCAACGATGGCAGCGGGAGGCAGTGGCGGCGGTTGTTGAATCGGAGGTTCTCCGTCTCTGAGCGCAAGCTTCTTCTGGGCTGCCGCGTAGTTGTTGAAAGTGCTCACCATCTCTTCGAGGGTAATGCGTCTTGTTGCCTGCTGCCGTCTTAAAGAATGTCGGAGAAGAGTGTCGCGGTCCAGTCCTTCCACGAAGTGATACAAAGCGTTATCATTGGGGTAGTGGGCTAGATCGGTTCGTATACGGACCCACCTGCCAGGTAATCGCGGGGGTTTTCGCCCTCTCTTTGAACGCAGCGCGCTAGATCGAAGATGGTAACCACGCCGACAAACTTGGATCTCTGCTGTCCAGACGCACGGACGAAGCCAGCGGATTTGCAGTGATCTTCCACCTTTATATCCTGCATAGGGGAGGTTTGGGTGGGCCTTGAATTTTTCCAATCTTTGTCGGCAATCTCCGAGGAGATATCCGACATCGATCCTTCCGCGAACGTATCCTGCCTGTAGGCGGTCCGTGCGGGCCTTGATGCTTTCCGATCTTTGCCATCAAACTCCGAAGATAGATCCTACATCGATCCTTCCGCGAACGTATCCTGCCCGTAGGCGGTCCGTGCGGGTCTTGATGCTCATCCGACTCCCAGGGAACTAGTGCCCGAGTCGGTTTCGTTGATGAAGAGGTGGATGTCTCCGATAGGAACGATTGAACACCGCGTAGGGTTCGTCTTCGCCAGGATCCAGAACTCGTCGGGAGGGACGATCGGAACGTTGCCGGAGAAGAGAACACGGCCGATGGCTACGGTTTCTGATGGGGATATGCCTACCGGGGTATACCCAGTAGGGCGTTTCCCGCTGGCCCAAGCCGTCAGCGAGTGGGCCTGCAAGGCGGCGACTGGATCAAGACTTGGAGTGGACTCAAGCGACTGGAAGATGAAGGCCCAGAAGCGTAGCTAGGCCCAGTCGGACTAGGTCATAGAACCTCCGAATCCTTAACCAATTCGGTTGTAATCTGTAAAACCTAGCGAGGTGAGCCTATATAAACCTCCCTAGGGGACGCATAAGGATACGTTCTATCATACACCCAAGCGACTCGCCGCCTAGTCGTCGATCTCGCCCCATTGTACTCTCACCATAGTACAATCTAGCAGGAGTAGGTCTTTACCCTCCGGGGGGCCGAACGTGGGTAAAACCTTGTGTCTCCGCCCTCATCTCGAACCGCAGATGGCTGGCCGCCCTTGCCCCATGTTCTACTACTCGCTGTCGATTGCAGCATCTGTCGTGGTCATTCCCACGACAGTTTCGCCGATTCCCGCGAAGATCTTGGTCCTCGCCCGCTGAAGAGCCTGAAGCGCCTCTTGCCCCATGGTGGGCGCCAACTGTCGTGGTATTGCCGACGAGTACGTCATGGAGGGGTCCTCACAGTGCGTGTTTAGAGACTTGGGGTAAGGCAGGCGGTTGACAGGTACGAGGTAACACAGCTTACCCAGGTTCAGATCCCACAATGGTGGCGGAATCCTACTTCTGCTATAAATCACTATAAAGGGCAATACGCCGAGTTACAGGGATTGGTTCGCTGTGCAGGGTGACTAGAAAGTCTAAGTTATCGTGCCCTAAAGGCTCCCAAAGGCCCGACTTATATTGTCGCCAGGCCCTAGGGTTATAGGGAAAAGTCCTAGCCGGACAGGTTACAGAGTCCTACACCGTCTATTACTAGTCTTGTGTATCTTGCACTCCAAGGCTCCGGGTATGTTGGTGACTCCACCGTAGTCTTCCTTTATCCGGCATGGGCCTCCCTTCTGGATCCATCTAACTGGGCCGCCCAGCAGGCCATAGGTCATGCTACCGACTATGGGCCACCCGGGTTATCCGGATAAGTGACATGATATGAGGATACCCATATAGCATATCCCCAACACCTCGACATCTTCCCCGCATGGACTAGGCGTGTTGAGCAAGTACAATAGCCTCCCGTGAGCTTTTAGCTGTCTCTTCTCTCCTCTTTCAGTCTTGCATGCTGCATGCAACAGTTTAAACATGCAAGCTGGTTGATTATTTAAGGCTATTTAAATATTTTTTCGAGCCAACCTATTATATGTGAAGACTATAGGTGACATGGACTAATCTTGTAGCCAGCAGCAGGATATGTTATTAACCTTGATCTTATAAGAAAATACATGTCAGCTAAATCCTAGGTGGAAGAGAGAGAAGTGAGAAAAAACAGTGGTACGGGCTCTCCATCTAGCGCCAGCTCTAGCACAGAAAACTGTAGTCTGCTTACAGCCGAGTGAGAAGAGAAGAGCCGGCTGCAAGCATTGAATGCGTTAATCGCTGAGTTTTGCATGCATGCATGCATACAATCCTAGTTGTAAGGGAGAGAAGAGATAAGAGAGGGTGAAGTCGGCGCTTTGTCAGTCGTTGCGGCAGCACAAGAACCAAGTGCATCTCCATTTTTTTCAACGTGAAAGCTGCAAAAACGATGGTATACACCAATAAGTACTTCATCCATAGCGGAGATCATCGCGGCATCCGCATCCGTGATTACTGCCTTTGGCTTCTGATGGCACATTGCTTTCAAGAAAGTACGGAGCAGCCAGGCATATGTTTCTTCGGTCTCGTTTGATAGGATGGCATAGCCAAATACCGTTGTTTTACGGTGATTGTTCAAGCACAACGACATCGCCATAGTCCTGGTAGTCCCGACGTGATTGAGAATCGCACCAGAACAAGTGCTGCAGACGGCCTTCATGTAGCGTGTAATCATAAAAAAACTCAGGGTCCCTCTTCTTTCTCTCCGCCATGATGCCCAAGGTTGTGTTAGCATCACCCTTATAAAGCAACTTTCTTTTCTCCCTTGAGCACATGTTGTACAGATCCTTCCTTGTAAATCCCACACCGGCAAATGAACCACCATAGTTGCTAATCATTGATCGCATGATGATATGCTTCCTAACCCCCATGTTACACTGTGATAATATCTCAGCTCTTTGGGAGTCGTTAATCTTCCTATGGGACCAAAGAAAAGGGACTTCATCTGGTCTCGCTAACACATGATTGTGAGTGTCATCAAAACTCTGAACGATCCAAAGACTAGTTTTTCCATCAAACTTCACCACCATACGTGTCTTATAGTTGCACCTAGTCTCACCTCTGAGCCTATATTTACGGCCTCCAATTGTCAGTAACTTAGTGTTACGTTTCCCTTGCTTGCAACACACAAAGCGCCTTAGACGAACATCTCCATCATCAAACCGCGTCACTTGGTGCTTCCTAATGCCGAACCCATGATCTTTGGCATATCTGTTGTAGAAAGAATAGGCTGCTGATTCACTATCAAATGTCATTTCCATTATCTTGCAGTACAGTTCTCTCTTATCATCAGGATATCCAGTGTCATTGATACATTTATTTGAACTCTCAGTCTGATAACATGGTGCCTGCTACAAATTCAAAACCTTGCCGTTAGAACTATAGTAGTATGCATGTCGGTTCGTTGGTTGCTAGAAAACATCCTATAAATAGTACCTCACTCGTGTCAATGAACATATCAAAATTTGGTTCATCTTCACAATCATCATAATTACCTATCTCCAAGTCTGATTCACCTAAATAGTCATACTCCATACCCGAGACATTTTGTACCTGAAAAAATTAGCAATATTTAGTACACAATTGCATCATCTGGTGCATGACATATAAAATTTTACACCAGAACACATACCTCACTATCGACAAACATGTCCGTTTCTTCATGGTTGTCAATGACACTGTGGAAATCGTCGTCATAGACAATCTAAATAAATCAAGCCATGAGATATCATATATTATTTAATATAACATTTAAATATGAAAGAAGAAGCTAATGTGTCCTCACATCAAACTATTCTTTTCTCCAGCTGTCTTCGGGATGCGTATTGGAGGATATGGAATCATCACCGACATACCTGGTTTGATCCTTTTTCACACTAGATCTAGAGTCCTCCATGTCCTCTATGAGGGATTGCGCCACATTGTTAGAATCACCAATGCTGTGTGTGTCTAACAATTGTGTGTGTCTAACAATTACTAGAGACGAAGCATGATCATGGGATTAACTTACAAGATCGGAAGATGAAGCCAACGATTTGGATTAGAAACCTAGTGGCCGAGCCGCTGGCGTACCTTCTACTTTCGAGGATCTATGGCGGCGGACACAAGGATCTGCAGAGGCGGACGCGAGGATCTGCGGCGGCGCACGTGGGGTAGATCGGCGGCGCCGAGGGGAATCAGATCCACTGGTACGAGCGACCGAGCCAGGTGGCGGAGAAGAGAAAGCTTCAGTTGCGCCCAACAATGGTGCATGCATGGACGTGGGAGCTAATCGCGGTGATTAAGTTTAGGTGGGCCCCACGAGGGGTCGTCTTGTACGGCGTCATCCGTATACAGATACGTACGGCGTCATCCGTATACAGATACCAGACTATACTGGGCTTGGATATGGGTTCCGCCAAGGCCAAAAAAAACTAAGCCAACAAAACGCGCCGGACTAAAATGCCCCTAGCAGTTCAGACCTCCTCTTCAACAAGGGTGCGCACTGAAGCACTCCTCCTAGGACTATAGCCTCTTACGAACCGTGCTAAAGGTCTCTAGCCAGCGCACCTCGTGGGGCCACGTGGAGACCGTCTAGTCCCGGTTCTGAATCGGGACTAAAGGTAGTCCCGGATGCACATCCATGACTATAGCCTCTTATGAACCGGGACTAGATGTCTGCTTTCTACTAGCGAAGAATCGATTATACGTACATAACGATACTCAGTGGGCGATCCATCTCTATTTTTTTCTGTGTCTTCATCATATTCGCAGACTTCCTCTAACATATGATGAATCATTGCTTCATCATATATATGTTGGCCTTGATGGTGGTGTTGAGGTCCTCCACCTTGGCGCCAACGACCCTGCCCTCCTCCCTGCCTTGCTTGATCAGTACGAAGGTCGGCAGCGCCTCCACTCGGAATTGCATCACGGTATCCTGTAAGTACATGTCTACGCGATATTAATTAGTAAACCGCCAGGAGGAGGACTCGTGTACGCCCAAACTAATGCGCAGTCATGCATACTGGCGGAATATAGCCTCCATCTTCTTAGCCATGGCCATATCCCTGAACGGTTTCATCAAGATTTTGCATTGCTGGTTCACAAGAAGAGCAAAATATATATTGTATTGAAAATATAGTCCAATACAGCGGTGAGGCAGAGGATGATGTATGTTATCTTCACGTCGACGCGCTTGTACGGGTGCTTGTTGCTCCATGCAAACAGCATCAGGGCGGCGACGTGCAGGATCGGGACCACCAAGAAATGATAAATCAGGTAGAGAGGAGTGACAACCAAAAAATCTCTAGTGTATACGAAGGCAAATGCAATGTTCAGCAACCACGGCAAGGTTTTCTCAGCAACGATCAGAGGTGGTAGAAGCTCTTCCAGATGGCAAGCTTTCCCTAGTTCTACCAGCTCATTGGCAGAAACTACTAGTGGCATGTCCAAAAGTACCCAGTAGGGCATTTTCCGCTGCCCAAGCCATCAGCGAGTGGGCCTGCAGGGCGGCGACTGGATCAAGACTTCGCGTGGACTCAGGCGACCGAAAGCTGAAGGCCCAGAAGCATAGCTAGGCCCAGTCGGACTAGGTCATAGAACCTCCGAATCCTTAACCAATTCGGTTGTAATCTGTAAACCCTAGGGAGGTAAACGTATATAAACATCCCTAGAGGACGCATAGCGATACGTTCCATCATACAACGAAGCGACTCGCCGCCTAGTCGTCGAGCTCGCCCATTTGTACTCTCACCATAATACAATCTAGCGGGAGTAGGTCTTTACCCTCTGGGGGCCGAAACTGGGTCACTGGTAGAAAACGCCCCATGCATCCCGGTTGGTAAGGGCCATTAGTCCCGGTTGCCCAACCGGGACGGGGCAATCGGGACTAAAGCTCCAACCATTAGTCCCGGTTGCCCCACCAACCGGGACAAATGGGGGCACACGTGGCGGCATCAGAGCGCGAGGGGGGTGGAGCAACACGAACCGGGACTAATAACCTGCTGCCGCGGCAGAGATTTGGCCCATTTCTCTGCCGCGGCAGAGAATTCATTTTGACACATTTTGTTGCCGCGACAGCATTTTCGCCACTTTTTGTGCCGCGGCAGAGAATTCATTTAGGTTGTTTTATTGTTTATTTAGTGTTTTGCACTTATCAATGAAGGAACCTTATATTACACAAGATCATCATGACAACATTACATTCAATACACAGATCGAGTTCATGCACTACATACAAAAGTTGATATTCGATGCTACCGGCCAATTTCTTGAAAGTTGCTATTTTTACAATTCCTATTGTCTATACACAGCCGAGTAGTATTCCCCTTGTGTGTTTAGGACTTCTGCATCCAAGAATCCCGCCAATTCCTCCTGTATTGCTCGTATGCGATCCTTTGGCAGAAGACCGTCCCGTAGACGTTCGATCTTATTTAAAAAAGGAGTCAGCCTATATAAATATGAAACTAAACACAATTTGATTGTAATTAAAAACTATAGAAATTGTTTACGTACGTGGAGTTGCTCTAAATTCCTGCCCTTCTCATCGCACGTCTGCCGGATGAACTCGCATACATAGTATCCACATAGATTGTTACCTGGTCCTGCGTCGGGCACTTTACGACAACGAGTTCAATCAAAATAATAATCAAGCATGATAATAACTGTATCAAAACTAGAATCAAAGAGATGCGCGGATATAGCTAGTGGTGCTTACATCTAGTGGTTGAAATGTAAGCTCCTCTTTCCAAACACCCTAGCCTTCTTGGTGAACCGTTTCCAAGCGATGCCGGCGAGAAAGCGAATAAAATAAGTTATTAAGTACTTGATATCATAAAATTCACGAACGTTGCCGATATAGTGTCGTAATGATTAGAATTACCGCTGGAGAAGTATCTGCATGTCCTTCCACGTCTCAAGGGGTTTATGTTTCGAGTCCATGACTAGTACACGCCCTTTGTCAAGTTGAATGATTAACAGAATATAGTGGTACCTGCGAATGCAAAACTAATCAATTATATACTTAACATCGAGTAAGCGAAATAGAAAGTGTATACAAGACAATAACACTCACTGGAAGTTGTAAGGAAATAGTATTTCCCTTTTGGTTTCTTGAAACCTTAACGTGTGTACTATATTATCCTCCGTAGCCTGGGGGCTTATTTTGAGATTAGCTTCATGAACCCAATATGGGTCAATGAAGCCAATGTCATAGATTTGTCCTATGCTGCATTCGAGAATCTTCATTCTGCATATTAAAGTATGATTATATACATGCAATAAACAAAATATTATAGATGGAGACTAAATTAATTACAGAATTAGTACTTACAGACAATAGGCACTCATGATCGATTTGTCCAAGGCGTCTTGATTGAATAATTGAAATAGTTCATCAAATTCAATGGATATCATGTCATCCTTATCTTTCCCATGATGCTTTTATGTAACCCTCAGCACTATCCAGTTAGCCCCGGCCCTTGTGGCATGCATGTACCATTATGCAATCTTCGCATTTTTGTTGGAAGATTTTTACCTCCTCAGGTTTGACGAGAGGTTTTCCGTCGGTATTGGTATGCTACTTCACTCACGGGAAGAACTCTAATCGGGATAAGTCTTGGGCAATACTCATACCTTGAGCATGCAGCTTCAGACAGTGCAACTACCTCTGGATCATACCGCTTCGCCCCATATTTGCTCGACCCACATTGGTTTGAGAAATCACCTTGAGAGGGGCGCAAGTCTGTTTTGCTTGTTCTCAGCTGGGCAACAGATTTCCGCTTGCATCAAGATCGCTCTTGAGGCTTTTTTTTGCATGTGACTTGAGAATAGAACGCTCATAGTCGATGACAGCTTTGGCTCGAGTTGATGAAGAGTCTTTAGCATTTTCAACACTTTGGCTTTTTCTTCTTTGGTCTTTGGGGAACTCTGGCTCTTTCGCCGCCTTTTAGCGAAAAACGCTGTCGTTCGCATCAACGATCGCCTCCTCTCAAGATACGGTCATAAGCTCTCTTGGGAGGAACCGTTGGTACTTTTGGAAGAGGCTCTTGTTTACGTTTCGGCGATCGCTTACGACGCACAGTAGCGGTACGCTTACGCTTTTTATCCTGAGGCGCCGGCGATGGCTCCCGCGGCGATGGCTGCACCGGAGATTGGTGAGGCGACGGAGGGTGAGGCGACGAAGACGGCCGCATGGCGACGACCTCGCTGGAGACGGGTGAGGCGGCGGCGAAGATGGCCTTGGCGTGTGATTTCGAAGCACGATACAATCCTTCGTCCATAGAATGGTGACATTTTTTGCGTCACCCAGCACAGTCACATCCCCTTCACCAGGAGGGTAGTGAAGATCCAAAACCTCAAAGGTGGGCATGATTTCATCCACGCCGACAACAGCGTAGCCCTCTGGAATCGGACGACTGTGGCAAGTTGGTGTGGGTCCAATTGGTAAGGCATAGCCGACCGCCACCTTCATTGATATGTTCACAACTTTGACATGTAGCTCGCAGTGTGTCATCTCTGTGATATCATCCACTGGGTAGCCAACAGGAGCCATCGTTGGTGCATCATCGGCATCGCCATTGTCATCACCCGGGACCTCGGTGGAAGCCACACTGCTTTTTCGATTATTCGATAGGCCGGTAGCATCGAATGCAGTGTGCTGCTGAGATGGGCCGGTAGTACTTTGCTCTTTAAGTGAGTTAATTTCATCTTGTTGTTGCTTTAATCGTTCTTCAATTAAATGCATTCGCTCTTTCTGAATTTCTGCTTCAACTGTCGCCCTGTCCTTACTCCTCTGACGGCTTCTATCAGGATATTTCTTCCTCTCTTCGGGAAACCCAGTCCTCCATGATTGGGAGCCTATTGTGCCTCGTGTTCGTCCATCATGTTCCTTATTTCCAAGGGAGAGAGTGAGCTCATCATTCTCTCTATCGGGAATGAAGTCCCCATCTTTAACAGCCTTTACTGCTTTTCTCATCCTCTCGATTGGCAAGGGGTCTTCTTTATGTCGTATGTTATATATACACCTCCCTTCCGAGTCCAACGTGCCCCCATGCCCGTAAAACCAATTCCTTGCACGTTCTACCCAATCGTCTATCTCTGGGGTGATATTTTTATCACGCAGTTCCTGCTCAAGTTTCTCCCACTTAGGAATGCCAACCTTGTAGCCACCTTGACCCATAGTATGGTGATACTTCTTCTTAGCGACATTCACTTATTCGTTTACATTTTCTTAGCTTTTTCGATTTCTTGTATTCCACAAACTCATCCCGAATGGTTTTATCTTCTCAAACTGAATATTCTTGAAATCGAGTCTTCTTTTCACGACATAGTCAAGGTGCAATCTTTTCTTCCAGTTGGTGAAACACTGGGCCATCTTCTTCAAAGCCCACTCGACCTTAGCCTCCATGGCTCTCCCATGTTGTAAGGCGTCCTCAATCGGATCCTCCGCATTTGGATCCAGCTCTATCTTCAGTAGTTTGAAATTAACCATGAGCCTCTTCCACAAGAAATCTTTGGCGTGGTTAGGGACAAATAAACATGTTCCTCTTCATCCGCATTAGCAGGCCTATTCCAATTTCTAATGGTGATCGGGATTAAGTCCCTAACGATTACTCCGCATTGTGCCACAAATTTGGTTGCGACAACTTCGGAGTCTGTCATTGCCGTCTGACGACATCTTCGATCTGAACCTCTCATGGTCTTGCAACTTTTGGTTGGGCCTCGTCGCTCTTTTCGAGATTCCTTCGATCCGGAGGGCTAAAAGAAGAAAGATCGCCGTTACTATTTCTATATAGATAGCAGATGATTAATTAATGAATTGATTTATATTACATGCACCTTGCCGAGCGGTCTTCTTCGATTACACAAGGCATCGCCTTCTCCCTCGGGAAGGCAACACCTTCAACCTCAAACAAGTTGTCTACTCCGGTAAAAGAGGATCACCCTCACCGGAGTTGTTGAAACGTTGATACGTCTAAATTATCTTCCCCACGGATCACACCTTGGATCAACTCTTCCTTTTCTTCGTCTCGACGTGTGGGTCCATATTTTACGCATAGGTGGAAAACGAATAAGTCAAAGCGGCTAAAGGAGAAAGTTAAGCATGCGTTGAGAGATATAAACCCTAATTCAGAGAAACCCTAATATATACATACACAATAATAAAAATGAAGAGAAAGGGAAACCGTGTAGTAGATAGGCACATCGTCGAACCCACATGCACCTAAGTTGTTTGAAAATGTGAATCGGGTCTGGGGCTACCCACAGTGACTGACCAGTGGGGCCGAAGACCAATAATACCAAACTAATTAATAAACCTAATAATACCTAACTAATAATAAACCTAATAATCCAAACACCAAAAAGAAAGGGAAACAATCAACACATGGCATCGATGCAATGCTCAAGCAAGTATGATGATATGACAAGTTAATTTGCATTGGAATGTAACCCTAAGAAATGCTCGACGATTTAATCGGGGTTCCGAGGGGTGAAAACCCTAACTCGGAGAAACTCCGGAACACATGAGAGGGGTGGATTTGTTCTTCTAATTAAACTTGTAATTTAAGTTGTTGAACAATGCATGATTATAGCTTAGATAGCTAGGTTTCATTTTCTGAACATTTTGATATATTATTCATATTTTTATGACTTATAGATTAAAAGTTATTGAATTTATAAGATTATAATTATTTCTGAAATTATTAAAAGCTGGTTAAAATTTTTACATGCAGCAAACCTACCCACGTGATCTTGACAGAGGGGCCGGAGCCACCTCGGCCACACAAGCAAAAGTGGCTCCCTGGCTGATGCACGGGTGACGTCACGCCGGCGGTGGCTTGCAGGACGATGATCGGGAACGGCATTAGGGGCGATCTAGGGCGCGTGCGTGCGCGCGTTAGAGAGAGGAGGTTGAGGCGAGCCAAAGAGTAGCGGCGCCGCCTCCAAAAGGTCACCCGAGAGAGAGCACGACGACGGTGAGCGACGGTGGTGGCAGGTGGTCCACGGGAAGGATGAACCAGAGCGAGAGGGGCGAGAGAGAGGGTCCACGAGGACCAGCAGCATACCAGGTGTGCGGTGGTGGTGTCGGGGAGGCGAGGCGAGGTCGGGAGCCGACGAATCGACGGCGGCGATCGTCGGGCTCGAGGGTCGTTGGCGACGATTGGGAGCGAGCGGGGTCGATTCCTTCAGGGAGAAGCCTCGGGGCGACGAGGCGAAGCTTCTGCACGCTTGGGCGAGGGCGGGCGGCACGGGCGCGGGGCAGCTGACGGAGTGCGCGAGAAGAGAAGAGGAGGAGATGGGGAAGAAGAGGGCACCAGTTATAACCAAAGGACCTTTAGTCCCGGTTGGTGGCTCCAACCGGGACTAAAGGGTTATACGTCCCGGTTGGAGCCACCAACCGGGACCTATACTCCAATATTTTCAGCAGCCCAAGCGTTGGCGTGCAGGGGGTCTTTAGTCCCGGTTGGTGGCTCCAACCGGGACATATTCCCCTGTTTTCAAAAAATTTCAGGTATTTTCTCTCTGTTCCCGCCTTATTTTTTATTTTGGGGTTTAAATTTGTATTTTTTTTAAATGATAATTAATTTGGAATTTAGAAAAACTTTAAACATAAGAAGTGTGTGGATTTGAATAAATAATTCAAAAACATATTCTATTTTTAAAAAATAATTAATGTAACCTTTTAAAATGAATTAACTTATATTTTTGAATATTAATTTGGAATTTAGAAAAACTTTAAACATAAAAAGTGTTTGGATTTAAATAAATAATTCAAAAACATTTTCTGTTTTAAAAAATAATTAATGTAACCATTTAAAATATGAACCATTTACAATTAAAAATGAATTAACTTATATTTTTAATATCAATTTGGAATTTAGAAAAACTTTAAACATAAGAAGTGTTTGGATTTGAATAAATAATTCAAAAACATATTCTATTTTTAAAAAATAATTAATGTAACCTTTTAAAATGAATTAACTTATATTTTTGAATATTAATTTGGAATTTAGAAAAACTTTAAACATAAAAAGTGTTTGGATTTGAATAAATAATTCAAAAACATATTCTATTTTTAAAAAATAATTAATGTAACCTTTTAACATGAATTAACTTAAATTTTTGAATATTAATTTGGAATTTAGAAAAACTTTAAACATAAAAAGTGTTTGGATTCAAAAAATCACGGGCGATAGATCATGTACCTGTAGTACAAACCGGACCCACTTCCTACCGATTCGGCAGACATTTGTCCTTTTTACCCGGGATGGACGAAAAGGTTTGAGATTTCCCGGCTGGGAGATAGTCCATGTAAGGTGGTCTAGTATTTATGGAAAATGGGACGGTAGCATTATGAAACGGCATTTTGGTGGTTACTTCACAAAACGACCTGTTTTTTGCGCTCGGAAAATGGAAAAGGGCTTTTCCGTGCGACAAAAAGGAAAACTTCCTCCTGCAACATTGTTCTCCATACCAATGTCCACACACATGCATAATATGGGCACAACATCACAAACTATGCCGTGATTCAGCACATAACATCGGTCATTTGGACCGAAAGCCATGAAACCTCGAACATGATAGGTCATTTTGTGAAGGTTTTTTCGAAACATGATCAATATGGCAGCTCCCAAAATATAGATTTCTTCTTCCACATGGGTGCGTGTCCTGTAGCGACGTCCTTCGGAACTGATTGACCGCCGGGACCCTTTCCAAAGATTACTTCTATGTCCTTGACCATACCAAATACATCATCACCGGTGAGTTCGGCTTCTTAGGTGATCCGCCTCACCTTTGAAATGCTTGCATTTCTTTCTTACGGATGATTGGTCGGAAGAAATCGTCGATTCGCTAGGTACACAACCTTCTTGCATTTATGCAAATATGTACCTTCGGTCTTATCTAAACAGTGGGTGCATGCCTTATATCCTTTGTTTGTCTGTCACGAAGGTTACTAAGAGCGGCCAATCATTGATGGTTCGAATAACAACCCTCGAGATTAAATGGCTCTGTTTGTTCTCATCCCACGCGCACCTGGTTTGCCCCACAACCGTAAGAGTTCTTCAACTAATGGCCTAAGGTACACATCAATGTCGTTGCCGGTTGCTTCGGCCTTGGATGAGCACCGCATCATAATGAACTTACGCTTCATGCACAACCAAGGAGGCAGGTTGTAGATACATAGAGTCACGGGCAGTCTTTGGATCGCAGCTCCCCAAAAGGATTCATGCCATCCGTACTTAGACCAAACCATAAGTTCCTTGCGTCACTGCAAAGTGCGGGAAGTCTCTCTCGATTTTTATCCACTGTGACCCATCGCCAGGTGTCTCAACTCCCGTCTTTCTTACGGTCTTCTTTGTGCCATCGCAACAACTGGCATGCTCTTTGTTTACGAACATGCGTTTCAACCTTGGTATTATAGGAGCATACCACATAACCTTAGCGGAACCCTCTTAGGAGGGCTCTCCTCAACATCACCAGGGTCATCTCGTCGCGATCTTATACCGCAACGTTGCATACCGGGCATTTATCTAAATTCTCATACTCCTTACATGTAGAGGATGCGATCATTAATGCATGCATGTATCTTTTGCACATCTAATCCCGAGGACAGAGAGTCTTCTTTGCTTCGTAGGTACTCTCGGGAAGTTCGTTATGTTTTGGAAACTTGGCTTCATTATTTTCAGCATCTTTTCAAATGAGGAGTTAGACCACACTCGCCTTCCATCGCAATTCCAAAGGTCGATCGAGCTTTGTCTTGCCATCTTCACAATTTCGGTACAACAATTTCTTGTGATCTTCTAACATGCCCTCTAACTTCAACTTCTCATTTTACATTTCAGGTCTCGCTTTGCATCGAAATGACCCTACCAAGTTCATCGGCGGCTCATCGATGCCCGTTCTTCACCTTTTTCCTCTCCATTATCTTCCATTGCGGTATCAGTATTCAGGAAACATATGATGATAGTTGTTATCATCATCTTCTTCTTCACCATCTTCCATCATAACCCCTTTCCCGTGCTTGGTCCAGCAATTATAGTTGGGCATGAAACCTTTCATAATCGGTGGCGAATGATTTTCGAGGAAGAGTACTCCTTGTTGTTCGACATTGAACACATGGACAACATATAAATCCATTCTCTTTGTTTGCCGTAGCCACATCGATAAATTTATCCACGCCTTTGATATACCCACTACCCGCCGTCACCGTACATCCATTCCCGACTGTTCATCGCATCATATAAGTAAGTTTATCAAAAACAGGACATCATAAATAGTGAAATAACCAATTCACACCGACACATGAATTGTATCAATGACCTAGAAAAGATAAGATTGCTAACCTCGATCGAGGGAAATAAAGAGGAGAAAGCTCAAGTGCGTCTCGGACACCTTCTATATTTTTGTTCTATGAGAAATTCACGGGATTTTTCACTCAAACATTTCAACAAACACCTTCAATGCATGCATGAAAAAAACTAGCACACACCCTCACACCTTACACCATTGAAAAAAAGAGTGGAGGCAGAGGGGGCGTTGCATTTATAGAGGGTCTTTAGTCGGTTGAAGCAAGAACCGGGACTAAAGGTGCGTGCCGAGCCACGTGGCTGGCCAAACCTTTAGTCCCGGTTGGTGGCTCCAACCGACGCATCCTTACCAACCGGGACCCATGCCCCCTGGCCCCGTGCCCGCTCCAACCGGGACGCGTGCCAGCATTAGTCCCGGTTGGTGGCGCAACCGGGACTAATGCTCCGAGGGGTCGCGAACGGATGGCCCTTTTTCCTCTAGTGGGTAAATCCTTGTGTCTCCGCCCTCATCTCGCACCGCAGATGGCTGGCCACCCTTGCCCAATGTTCTACTACTCGCTGACGATTGCAGCATGTGTCGTGGTCATTCCCACGACAGTGGCGCCCACCGTAGGGCCTGGCCGGTCAGGCCGGTGTTCTGCGGCGAGATCCAATCTGCCCATCAATGAGTCGATCGCCACAAGACGCATGATCGCGATCGGCGAGATGCTCTAGATCTTGCCGAGCAGCTACGTCCCGGCGGCGCGACCCGTCACGCACAGCGTGATCCTGCCGGTCAGCACGACCAGCCTCTTCGTCGGTCTCACCGACGTCATCACTTCGAAGGACTCGGCTCGCATCCGCAAGTCGCCGCCATGCGACCAGCTCTCTGAGAGCCAGGTCCGCATGATTCACCGTCTCGCCTCCGAGTACGATTCGGCCAGCCTGGGTGGCGGTGTTTTGTTACCTGCCGTGCGCGCGGTTGCGTGTTGCTGCAGCCGCTGACTCCCAGGCTAGCGTAGGAGCAGGCCCCGGGTGGGCTGCTGGGCCCGCGGGCCGGCTGGCTGCACTGCGCTGCTCTTTTTTTTCCTTTTCCTTTTTCCTGGGCATTTTCCTTATCTGACCCAAAGTCTGAAAATGGCAGAACTGTCCAGTTTTTAACCGAATTTTCAGTTTGGCGTAACTTTTGAACCGTAGCTCCAAATGAGGTGATTCAAATTGCTACGGGTTCGTATCGGAACCCTCTACGTATCTGTGCCTTCGAAACAACTAAACTAAGTCCATCCATCATAAGCAAGATATAAACCGAGCACTCATGTGGACATGCAAGTGGGTTTTGACAAAAAGTTTGAAACTGAATTTTTTTGCAATGATGATCATGATGCAATGACATGTATGCTATGCAGTACCAAATCTAAAATTTGGGATGTGACAATACTAATCCCCTTAAGATGAATCTCATCCCCGAGATTCGGCGTGGCTAGCAAATAGGTGTGGGTGGTCCTCTCGGATGTCATCCTCATGTCCCCAAGTGGCTTCCTCTTCGGTGTGGTGGCTCCATTGCACCTTGAAAAACATGATCGTCTTGGCACGGGTAATCCTCTCCGCTGTCTCCAGTATCTTGACCGGCTTCTCCTCATATGTCAAGTCACTCTCCAGCTGAACCTCTTCCAGTGGCACGGTGTCTCTTAACGGTGTATCCACCATCTCCAAATGTCACTTCTTCAACTGGGACACGTGGAACACATCGTGGACGGCGGACAGAGCCTCTGGAAACTCCAACTGATATGAAACCTCTCCTTTGCGTGCTAAGACCCGGTATGGTCCTATAAACCGAGGTGCCAGCTTACCCTTGATTCCAAATCTCTTAATTCCACACAGTGGCGACACTCTGAGGTATGCTCTATCACATATCTCATACACCACTTCCTTGCGCTTGGCGTCAGCGTAGCTCTTATGTCCTGATTATGCTACCTTCAGCCTGTCCCTAATCAAAGCGACCTTCTCCTCGGCATCCTTGATCAAATCAGGTCCAAATAGCTGACGCTCTCCTACTCCATCCCATAGCAATGGTGTCCGGCATATTTTCCCATATAGCACATCAAACGGCGACATCTTGATGCTGGTTTGGTAGCTGTTGTTGTAGGAAAATTCGGCATACGGAAAATTCTCATCCCAACTAGAGCCATGAGCCAAGGCGCAAGCTCTCAACATATCCTCCAAAATCTGATTTACCCTCTCTGTATGTCCATCTGTCTAAGGGTGGAATGTTGTGCTAAACTCCAACCTAGTTTCCAATGACTTGTGCAGCTGGTGCCAAAAGTGCGATGTAAATTGGGTGTCTCTATTTGATACAATTCCCTTGGGAACTCCATGTATGCACACAATCTTTTCCATATAAATCATGGCCAACCTTGCACTCGTGTAGGTTGTCTTAACCGGTATAAAGTGGGTTACCTTGGTCAGATGGCAGACCACTACCCAAATAGAGTCGTATCCCGACCTGGTCCTGGGAAATCCTCTGATAAAATACATTCCCACTCTATCCAACTTCCAATCCGGTACGGGCAATGGCTGTAGCAATCTTGCTGGCTTCTGGTGTTCCGCCTTCACTCGGCTGCATACATCACATAACGCAATATGCTTGGCGATGTCTCCCTTCATGTTGTTCCACCAAAATCTGTCCTTTATATCCATATACATCTTTGTATTGCCCGGATGTATGGAGTATGGCGAGTCATGAGCTTCCTGCAGAATTAGCTTCCTTATATCCGGGTCATTGGGCACACATAAACGATCTCCATACCACAAGGTTCCTTGCTCATCCTCGCAGATTTCTTTTTCTCGATTCTCCTTCATCTCTTCCTTTATCTCCTCTATCTCCTTGTCTCCTACTTGAGCCTTCCTAATCATGTCTGTAGCGTTGGTTGGACTTCCATTGCTGCCAAATATCCTTCTGACACTACCTCCAGTCTAAGCTCCTTGAATTGCTTGCACAAATCCTCGAGCAATTCTCCAACAGTTAATCCATTGGCATAGACATTCTGGCTTAGGGCATCCGCTACCACATTGGCCTTTCCTAGGTGGTATTGCAAATTCATATCATAATCCTTGATAAGCTCCAACCATCTTCTTTGCCTCATGTTCAGCTCCTTCTGTGTAAATATTTACTTCAGACTCTTGTGGTCAGTGTACACATCGCAATGTTTTCCCATTAGGTAGTGCCTCCATACCTTGAGCGCATGCAAAACTGATGCTAATTCCAAGTCGTGTGTGGGGTAATTCCTCTCATGGTGTTTGAGTTGCCGTGAGGCATATGACACCACTCTCCCATCTTGCATCAGCACACATCCAAGTCCCTGTCGAGAAGCATCACAGTACACTTGAAAATCCTTCTGAAGATCAGGTAAACACAGAACAGGTGCGGTCACTAGACGACGCTTCAGTTCCTAAAAGTTAGCTTCACACACATCTGTCCACTCAAACTTCTCCTTCTTCAGAAGTTCCGTCATCGGCTTAGCAATCTTGGATAAATTCTCTATGAACATCCTGTAATATCCAGCAACTCCCAAAAAGCTCCGAATATCGCCCACATTCTTGGGCGCTTCCCACTCAGTCACTGCCATCACTTTTCTTGGATCAACAGCGACCCCTTCTCCTGACACCACGTGTCCAAGAAATCCAACAGTGTTAAGCCAGAATTCACACTTGCTAAATTTGGCATACAACTTATGTTCCCTCAGCTTCATAATGGTCATGAAATATCTTCGATGAACACAACCACGAACTTGTCCAAGTACTCCATAAACACCTTGTTCATCATGGTCATGAAATATGCCGGAGCATTCGTTAGTCCAAAAGACATAACCGTATACTCATATAAACCATACCTAGTGGTGAAAGCAGTTTTTGGTATGTCCTCCCGAATCTTCAATTGGAAATAGCCCGATCGCAGATCAATTTTGCTCAAAACCTTTGCTCCTTCTAGTTGATCAAACAAATCATTTATGTTCGGCAGGGGTTATTTGTTCTTGATGGTCACTTCCTTCAGCGAGCGATAGTCCACCACTAACCTCTTGCTATTGTCCTTCTTTCCACAAACAAAACAGGTTCTCCCCATGACGACGAACTGGCCTGAATAAATCCCTTGTCCAATTGCTCCTTTAGTTGTTTCTTTAATTCCTTCAACTCATCCACATCCATCTTGTACGGTCTCTTTGCTATAGGTCATGTTCCCAGCATCAGATCGATGAGAAACTCCACATCCCTATCAGGTGTCATCCCTGGCAGCTCCTCCGAAAACACGTCGGGGTACTCCTTTATTACTAGCACAGTATCCATGCTAACCCCCTTAAGATAATTCAGCTTACACCTTCCCAGTCGCACCGACGACTTGAACCTAATTCTCTTACCATCCGGGGTTTTGAGCAAAACCGCTCGCTGTGCACAATCTATGTGTCCCTCATGCATACACATCCAATCAATGCCTAGTATTACATCTAAACCTTGTGACTCCAATATTACCAGATGTGCAATAAAGTTGTGTGCTCTAATTCTCACAGTTAAGTCGCGGCATCCCGCGCTAGCTATCATTTCCCCTCCAGGTGAGCTTACTCTAATAGACCCTTTTAGAGACTCCATAGGTAGCTTATACTTATCCACAAATGCCCTTGATATGAATGAATGTGATGCACCAGTATCAAAAAGTATAAGTGCAGGGTGAGTGTTGATTGGAAACTTACCAACCACAATCTCAGGCTCATCTGGGATCTCCTCCACATTCATGTGGTTCACACGTGGCCTTCTGGTTGTTGCCTGGCTTCAGTCCCTTCTTCTCCGGACAGTTGTCTCCATAATGCCCTTTCTGGCCGCACTTGAAACATGTCACCTCACTCAGGTCCTTCTTCACAAAGTTGCGATCACGGTTGCGGTCATGTCCATTGTGTCCTCCAGAATGGTGAGTGTGTCCTCACTTGTGGCTGTGGTGGTTGCTCTTGTGGCTCTCATGGCGATGTCCATCGCTTCCATGGTTGTGGCGGTCATGGCTTCCATGGCGCCCATGGTCACTTCCCCCATGCTTGGAGTATCCATCATAAGAAGTGCGAAACTTGTGGTGAGAGCCAGAGTGGTGGTTGTTGCTCTTTCTCTTGCGGTTTTCAACCTGCTTGTGCTTCCCCTCCAAGATTTTGGCCTTGTCCATAAGCTCCTGGAAAGTGGGACAATAAACCATTAGTAGTTGTACTGAAAGCTCATCACTGAGGCCATCCAAGAACCTATCTCTCCTTTTGGCATCAGTGTCAACATCCTCAGGGGCATAACGCGACAGGTTGTTGAACTCCTCTATATATTCAGCCACAGTGCGGTTGGTTTGGCGCAAGTTGCGAAACTCCTTCCTCTTCAGGCTCAGAACTCCTGAAGAAACGTGGTTGGTCCTGAAACCTTCCTCAAACATGGCCCAAGTCACAGTGTCCAGCGGTTGGGTGATCTGAAAAGTGTCCCACCACGAAGCGGCTGGTCCCTCTAGTAGGTGAGCAGCAAATCTCACCTTCTCAGCATCTGTGCACCCAACAGTTACCAGATCCTTATTCACTAAACGCAACCATTCGAGATCAACCATCGGCTCAGTTGCAGTAGAGAACTTCGCTGGACATAGTCTCAGGAACCTTGTAAGTGCATATCCCTGGGGCTGGTTGTTCCCATTGTTGTTGTTATTGTTGTTCTGTGCTTCCATGAACCGGGTCATCACTTGGGTTAGCTGTGCCTGAGCTGCCATAAACTGCTCCATCTTAGTAGGTTGACGGCATGGAGGCATTTGCGGTTCAGCACAGGTAAGCTTAGAAAGAATCGATTGTGAAAATTAGGATTCTACCCATGCATTATGCTCAAACAACAACAAAACAATCATAGACAATCTCAAGCAAGCAACACGTCAGAAAGCAAGCGATCAAGCAATGTTCCAGGGGTTATACTAGCTGCATATACCTACTGAAATAGTTTTATAAGCGTTGGCAACAGTTATAAACATAAATAGGACAACAAAGCATTAAAACAGGAATCTGCCAGAACTGTCCAGCAGTATTCACGAATTTTTCTACCTGACTTAAACTCGTCAGGAATTTTTGCTGATTTTTCTGTATAGAGTACAGAGAGTTTAGAACCAGACCCTATTTTTTTAGATTCTCCTAGTTACCAATAAAATATGAAAAATTGTACAGTACAGCAGGGTCAGCAGAAAACTACATCAGGAAAAACTCGAATATCAACCAAAACCTTGCCATAACTCATTTATAAAATTCGCACAAATAATCCTGGAACTTTAGAGTACACATAGGAGCAATTAAACGCTTTAAACTAACAGAAACTAAGTTTTACGTTGGTCGAGACCTTAAGATAACGATGTATCCTAACGAGGACTAAATGGTGGACATCTAACTACTTCATGAAGAGGTTGCAGTAGGTCCTTGCATTCATGCGTTGGCGCTTCTGTCCACGAACCATCCATGGTGGTGGTGTATACACTTCTCCTGAATCATCACTTGAAACCTCAAATTCCACCTCTTCTGGATCCTCCTCTTCTTCTTCATCCTCTGCTGCGGCAGCAACAGCTTCATCTCCTCCACCATCGTCGTCTCCATCATCATCATCGTCTTCGTCCTCATCATCATCATTGTTTCCACCGTCATCATCATCATCACCGTTGCCATCATATCCATTGTTGTCATCAGGGGGTGGGTTCAACTGTGCTTGGAGAGCGGCAATTTGGGCTGCCATATCAACAATAGTCTGGTCCCTTTCCTGGACAGTCCCTTGCAGCTGCTCTATGGCTTGATTGTTTTCCTGGACGGTCCCATTTAGCTGTGCTATGGTTGCGTCCCTGCCAATAAGTGCATGGTTCAGAACATCCATAGCTTCATGTAAAGTGTTAATCTCCTGTCCCTGGACCACCAGACCATTGCTGGCAAAATCTGCTATCTCCTTTACCATCATCACTTTCCCAGCTAGGGCTCCATTCTCCCTCTCCATATCCTCTATGTGCCTCCGACTGGACGGCATGTTGTTCCTGTTGCCCGGGGTAACCACTACATTCCCGTTCTCATCACGCCTTCCGTAATCATGGTAAAGTGGGTCTTCTAGCAGCAGGTGTCGAACAAGATGGCACTGGCGTGACAGGGCTTCATGCATGGCCAAGTTTATTCCAAGCTCCCAGTTGCAATACCTCTTGGTGTAAACCAGATGTACATGGTTTGGCAAGGCGGCATCCCTAAAGATGAAAGTGGTGATCTCCCAGGCGTCCTCGCCATATCCATAGGTGTATAGCCTTCTTCCCTTGAACATGGGCAGTGGCAATCCCAATGACTGTGAGAGTTGTGCCAACTATCTTGCAAAGGGCCTTGGTGACTCAATCATAGCATACTCAGTCCTGACTTCTCCCATCTATCAATTAAAAGAGGAAAGTGTGAGAATAGCATATGGTAAAATTTTACGAGAGTGAAAGGCATAAGATGAAAGACAGAGTTAATATAAGCTTCAGTAATTCTATGGCTTCCTAATCCAAACCTAGGTCATGATCCTACAGTCGACACACGGGCTCTGATACCATCTTGTAACACTACGGTTCTGAAAAGACCGTAGCTTCTACGTGCCATGCCAATCCCTGGATCGGTTCATTGGCCCACAATAGAATAAAGATGAATAACATAGCAAAATATCCGTGTATCATAAATAACGAAGATACAGAGTAACATTATTACAATAAAGGGCTTAGCTCTAGGCTAGCTCAGCTTATTAAAGTAGCAACATAAATAAAGTAACCCCTCCATTCTTCAAATTGCTCACAAGTGAACAAGTGCCGAGTGGAGTACCGTGGCCTAAATCGATCACTCAGAATCTGAATATCCTGCAACATGAAACGTAGCAGCCTCGAAGGGTCAATATATGGAATGTATGGCAAGTAGAGCTATTAAAGGAGACAATAGAGCTAACATCTACATGCATATTTGGCAAGTCGAGCTGTGGCTAGCTTGCATTTGTAAATACTTTTCTCCTACTTTCTTAAACAGTTTTTGATTTTCTTTGAAAAGATCCCAATTAAGTTAACCCATCAGCATTAAAGAAATTATGAAATTAGAATGAGCGAGAAACATGCCATGAACTCAATATCAAGCAACTCAGATGTCCATAACCGGGGACACGGCTAATCGATTAGTTTATACACCCTGCAGAGGTTAGTACACTTTACCCATGCGACTTGGCCAACCCAGCTCGTACCACCACTCTCATATTGGATGATGATAGGGAGAAGTCCAAGAAGGGACCGTTCGGGAAGTAACTCCCCAAATCCGACACGCACCGGTCCAACCTACCAAAATTCTACATCTCTGGATACGTGGGTTCGAGTTACCACAACCTACTGAGTCCAACCAACCGCACATTCCATTATTGGCACATGGTTGTACACGTAAGCTATAAAATAAAGAAGCCAATCATTTTATATTGATACTTGGGTGCCTTTCCGCAATGATACCACCAAAATTTTCAATCCCATCACACTCAGGAGATTCATTGATTAAGTTTTTTTTAGTTTTCGCAAACCAACACATTTAGAAACAACCTTTAGTGATGTAACCCAGCCTTCGTTCATCATAGCATGGCTAAGCACATCTACCAACGATGGCTCATCTACAGGAAAGCCCTGCCACATAATAGGACATAGCATAGCGATAGTAATATCCTACACATGCATCTACAAAATACACGACAATGCATTGAAAATAGTAGGACAATATCATGAACAAAGTAGCATCTACTTGTCTTGGCTGTTGCGGTCAAACGAACAATCGTCACACGAGCAAGCATTGCACTCGTCACAATCTACACGATACAATTGCAATCACATAAACAAACCAAACACAACCATATACAAACATAACAATGCAAGATGCATGCATGACAAGTTGAACAATGCTACAGTAGCTTTCTATAACCTTATTCAGTATACATATTGTATGCATGCATGGAAAACATTTTAAATGCATTGGAAACAAAACATGCAATTTTAAATGATCAAACAATTGATCTATAATCCAATTATTAAGCCACTGTTATTGAACAGTTTGTAAAATCTTAGAAAAATAGCTACTGTGTAGGCAACCTAAAATAGAACTAGTACCAACTAGAATCACTCAAAAAGGATTTATAGAATTTCCTGAGTAATTAAAATACTCCAGTAAGCCTTTTTATAGATTCTGCAAATTCCAATACTGTATGTCTTCCTTTTTAATTCACTAAAAGATTCCTCTTGTTCTACTGAATCTAGGGACATCTCATTTGCAATTTTTGGAGTTGTAGAACTTTTACTATGAATTTATTACTCTAAAAAAGACATTAAACTAATTAATTAATCACGGTAAAACCTTGCTGCAAAAGTATGAAACAATTGTACAACAATATTCTACGTGAAAAACTAAATCCATCCATATCTTATTTGCAAATTTTGTCCCAGTACATTATTTTCTATTGATTTTACAAGTTTCCTCTATTTTCCGCCAAAATAAATCGATTTAAAATAAACAGTCAACTGTCTGTTGACTGGTCTACGCTGACGTGGCGCAGCGCTGACCAGTCAGCAGTCAACCAGCGGTCCACGGTCCATCTGGACCGTCCATCTCAGATCGAAGGGCAGGGGGCCCGTGGAGGAGGGTGGATCACCGGCGGCGTCGGTCGGCGAAGGGCGTCTCCGGCGAGCAGCGGGCGTCTGGCGTCGGGCGAGGCAATGAGCTCGTGGGGCCGACGGCGTGGGCCCTCTCGTCCGTGGGCGAAGGCAGTAGGCGGATGGAGGGGCGGCGATGCTCGAGCTCCGGCGAGCGATTCAACGACGGACGGTGGGCTGCAGAGGGGGAAAACGGTGCTAGGCGAATCAGTCAAACGAGGGGAACACCACATGGCCAAAGGGAGAGCGCGGGGCGGTCAAGGTCGTCGTCACTAACCTTGTCTAGCGAGCTCGCGGGCGGCGGCAATGGCGGAGAGATGGGGAGGCGGCGGAACGGGCTAGCTCGGGGCGGGCTAGGGTTCGAGGGGGGTGGAAAGGTTGCTGCCTCGAAGATTTAAGGGATAGGGGAAAAATCCAAACCGAATTCGGCTCAGACACGTGAAGAATCGAGGCGATTTCGTGTTTGTTGGGGGGCTCTCCCGTCACCCAGGGAGGGATGACAGGCGGGGCCCCCTGTCAGTGGCCCCGAGGCAGGGTGGCAGTGTTTTGTTACCTGCCGCGTGCGCGGTTGCGTGTTGCTGCAGCCGCTAGTTGCCAGGCTAGCGCAGGAGCAGGCCCCGGGTGGGCTGCTGGGCCTACGGGCCGGCTGGCTGCGCTGCGCTGTTTTTTTTCCTTTTCTTTTTTCCTGGACATTTTTCTTATCTAAATTCAAAGTCTAAAAATGGCAGAACTGTCCAGTTTTTAACCGAATTTTCAGTTTGGCGTAACTTTTAAATCGTAGCTTTAAATGAGGTGATTCAAATTGCTACGGGTTCGTATCAAAACCCTCTACGTATATGTGCCTTCCAAACAACTAAACTAAGTCCTTCCAGCATAAGCAAGATATAAACCGAGCACTCATGTGTATGTGGCAAGACATGCGAGTGGGTCTTGACAAAAAGTTTGAAACTGAATTTTTTTACAATGATGCTCATGATGCAATGATATATATGCTATGCAGTACCAAATCTAAAATTTGGGATGTGACATTCACCTTCCAAAACAGGCAGCAGAGGGTCTTGGCAGTGTTTACGTCAGCTTGGAGTAGGTCAACGATGACTATGTACACCTCCTCGCATGCGTTGTTGTGGGTATTTTTTTAAATAATACATTTTTAATCAATTTAATGAATAATATATAAAATAAAAAATTCCGAAATCTAGCACTGCATCTGAAACTTGCGTTCCGATTAGAACCTGTCGGAGACTCGTCCACCAACAAGGCTGTCAACGGCTCGGCCTGCAGTCAGAGAACCATATACCGACAGGATTAATCACGACTTGCAAATAGTACGGCAATGTATCCTTGCAGACTACAGTACATGTGCATGTGAGCTAGTATTAGCTAGCTGCGCACGCACTCATCACACACGCCACGACACACGACACGAGAAAGGAACTTCCTGTTTAGAAATATAAGATATTTTAGGTTTTTCAAGAAAATATATTTAGACATCTTTAATGTCAAGATTTATTTTAAACCTATATATTAAAAATTATCTATATACATTAGCTTTACAAATTTAAAACATTTTATATTTCCAAACGGAGGGAGTACTTGCTAGCTGGCGCCTGACCCGAAGATGTGGATCATCCAAGACACATTAGCATGGCGTACTCCTCCTGTTTGAAGCGGAGTTCAAAACAAACTTTGCCTCAGGAGGATAGATGATACGATTCAGGTGAGATCTCATATATATCTAACTTTCTATTCAGTTCAACGTACTGCATAACGATGATGATTAACTAACAGCTGAAATGCTATCAACGATCGAGCTGCATAATGATGATGATTAACCAGCAGCCTGCAAACTTATTACTCTAAACACACTTCGGCCGGCGGCAGCTACCTATAGCTAGCTCGGTCATCCTAACATGTTCTCGTTGGCTGACAGGCCAATCAGCAGGCCCAGAGCTATACTGGTCGGAGTACCAACTTTTTTTTTGAGAAACATTATACAATTAAAGACTCTCACAATACATACATACACCCATCCCTTTGAACGCACACACGCACACCCTACTCCTATGAGCACCTTCGAAAAACTGAGCCGGCGGATCGGGTCTTCAGAATGACGAAGTCAAAATGGCCGCATCGCTGTCGACGGGAACGTCGCCTCCCACTAAAAGAATATTCTGCCTTTTATGCAACACGCAGTGTCAAACCTGAGGTTTGAACTCTGGTGGGCTGGGGGTACAACCACCCTCCTAATCATCCAACCACAGGTTGGTTTGTCGGAGTACCAACCTTGACAAGGAGCGGTTGGGTTTTAACACCCGATTAGTGCTTGTCGGAGCATCGGCCTATGAGGTCGTCCTACATTTCAAAATGATTAATTTTATATACTATTCGTGAAATTGATTTAAAAATATATATATTTTTAAAAAATAGCGTTGTTGTGTGCTATGACAAAATGAAATATGTACTTTGACAAAAAAAAAGCATTTGCACCATTAGATTTCAGGAAGACGAAGTATTGGATATATATTTTTCATTGCGTGGATTATTGGCTATGTATATCTATTAGTCTAAACTCAAATCGCGCTAAAACCGTCGGTTGATAATGCTTTTCTTGTATAAGCTAACTACTTTTGTTAACAAAATTAATTTATGGACTATTAATTCCATTTGTTTGGAGGAGAGCACCATGATCTATATTCTCGTGCAAAAAAAACTTATAATAAAAATGCCTACACACCATGTTGGTGTGCCCCTATAAAAATGCCTACACCCCTAAGTCATAGTTCCGATTCTAAGTGCTTTTGAAACCGCTACCACACCTTGCCAGTTGGTCGATTCTAAGTGCCCGCGAAACAGATTATAAACAGGCCAGTGCGACATCTTGTCCGTAGGCGATGTGGTACTAATAGCATCGGGTCCTCAGTACGTGTATGTTGATACGGCCAGCCCGATAAACTTCCAGCGCCGGGCCAACAAGCAGCAGCCCATCAGCTACGAAGACAGACATCAGCTACAGAAAATCGTCAGCTAAAAGAAACGTTTACGAGGACACACGCGCCGGTCGCCGGAGTGAGCGAGCGTGCGTTGCCGACAGGCTTCATCCGGTCGTCGCCGGAGTGAGCGAGCGTGCGTTGCCATCAGGAGCAGGAAGGCAGCACCCGATCCAGTCGTCGGATGGGATTATCCAAGCGCCGCCGCCGCTTCTTGCCAGGCGCCGCTTCCACAGCTGGGCCTACGACCTCCTAGCACATGGCGCACGACGACCGCAACTACAGAAGGGTCAGTAAATCGACCCTGCCTTCGATTGATTTAGCTCAGATTTAATGGCTGAGTCAGGTAGAAGCTGTCGGTCCACTCCGGCCCCGGCGGCCACCCCCCTTCCCCGATCTCTTCCCAGGCCCCCTCCGCGGCTCTGTTCCCTGACCAACCCTCACCCATGGTCTCCCCACCCCTGTCCCCTTCTGCCTCCGGCGAGCATGGCAGCCCACGTGGCCGCGAAGATAGGTGGCGCGGCGGCAGGGACTCGGGCTCTGAGAGCGAGTCGCCACCGTCGTACCGCGACGCCCTCCGGGGCAAGGCGCCCATGGTGGCTGAGGACGAGCCGCCGCTGGGACAGCAGCTGGCGCCGCCACGGGGACCGCGCTAGGAGGTGCACCCAGAACCGGAATCGGCTGCGGTTGACGCGCTGGATGACTCGGATGACTCGCTCGAGGGCGGCGCGGATGACGGCGCGCCATGGGAGCAGCCCAGGAACAGGCGGGCGCGTGGACGTCGCGCGGGCAGGAAGGTGGCGGCGGCATGGGCAGCGCGGGCAGGTCGCGAGCCTGGGGCCTTCGACGCCTTCGCGGGGGTCTGTCTCCTCTGCGGCAAGCCGGGCACAGGGCGCGCGACTGCACTACGGGACCCGTGTGCATCCGCTGCGGCGAGGTTGGGCACATGTCGCGCGAGTGTTCGCTGCGCACCCCCTCTGACGACGGCGACCAACCGGCGAGTAAGAGGCCGGCCAGCGCGTCTTCGGACCAGGGGCGGCGTCAGAGCGATGCGGAACGCGCTGCTACTGCTGCCCGCGCCCTGGCGACGGTGGGTGCCCGCGCCCAGGGTGCCCAAGGTGCCACGGCGGCTGCGGGTGGGCACGCCAGGGTGCAACTGCTGCGCCCTCGCGCGGGGCACCGGCGGCTTCGCGCGGCGACACAGCGCGACCAGGTGGAGCTTTGGGCAGCGGTCCCAGGGTTCAGGATAGGCGGGTGGTACTCGCCGCCACCGCGGCCCGCTCGCCTCCATCTGGCGGTTCCGGCGCTCTGGCCCCCAGCCAGCGCCAGGGTGGGGCGGCGCCCTCTCGCACGCCCCTGGCTGACGAGCGCTCCGTGGTGGCCCCCCTCCCCTGGCCCCCGCGCGGCAGCGACGTGTTCCGGCGGCGGCCCCGTTGGTGGCGCCTGGAGGGGAGCTCGCCCGCCGCCCGTCGCGTTCGGCATGCATGTTCGCGCGCTCCCCGGAGGTTGACGAGGCCGAACGAGCGCTGCAGTTCGCGCTCGTCGTTGTCTTCGCCGGCGAGCGCTTGGACGCCTCGCCGTCCATGGTGGCGGACGCGATCGGGGGCCTCTTCGGGTTCCCGGCCGAGGTCTTCTCCGTTCACCGCCACGCTGCTGGCACGATGCTCATCTACTTCGCTGCCATGGAGGATCGCGATCGGGTACTGGCTGACCGGACCATGCAATCCCCGTATTTCTGGATGAGGGTGCAGTCGTGGTCGAGAAGGACGAACACCACCGCTGGTAGCCTGGGGGTGCATGTCAACCTCGAGATTGAGGGCGTCCCGGGAAATGCGTGGAGCATGGCGGCGGGCGGAGACGATGCTGGCGCCAAATTCCTGGGTGGAGCGGCTTGATCCGCTCACGCGCTCTCGTGCGGACATGGAGGTTTTCAGGCTTTCGGCATGGTGCCTCGACCCGGCGCTGATCCCGAAAGAGATTGACTTCCACGTCGTCCACATCACGAACTTCACGGATTACCGGCGGCGTCAACCTGCTCCGGGCGGCGATGGCGGCAGTGGGGCGGCGCCTGGCTACCCCACCTCTCGCCGCTACTCCTACGACAGGAGCGCACCTGATGAACTGCCGCATGGCGGCGCTGACGCTGGAGCGGGTGGCGATGCGGGCGGCGGGGCTCGGCCACGTGGGGAGCACGGTGGTGGGTCCCGCCACCACCAATCGGGTGTTGCGGTGGGCCCTGCGGCTGGGGCCGCACCCGCTCCTTCGCGTCGTCGTAGGCGCGGTCGGTCCGGTCGCAAAGCAGACGCCGCGGTCCCCGCTGACGCGTGCGCTGCAAACTCGGTCGGTCGGTCCAAATCACGCCAAGAGATACAGAGGAGGAAAGGTCGTTGCGTGAGGGGAGACCTGTTCAAACTGGGGCTGCCAGTCTTGCTGTGGGCGTGCTGGTGCCGGCGCTGGACGGCTTGTCCCGTAGTCAAAAGCGGCGGGGGCAAAAGGTCGCCACCACAAAGCTTCGCGCCCGGCTGAGGCTGCAAGGCAAGGAGGTCCGCTTTGTCGTTATCGACCGGTGAGGGTGGACCAGGCGGAGAACCCACCCCGATCCTCTCCATCACGGAAGCCTCGCCTTCCCTATCGCTGCCCGCCTCTCCTGTGGCTGTTGGAGGATTTGCCGCCGTGGCGATGGTGGGCCACGCCCTGGAAGGTGGGGTGCTGGCAGACGCACACTCAGACCTGGACGAGATCGCCGTGGCGATGGTGGGCCACGCCCTGGAAGGTGGGATGCTGACAGATGCGCACTCAGACCAGGACGAGATCGACGCGGCCCACCCCCGGGCCCAGCGGCTTCCCCCTTGGCCCATAGCACGCAGACGCGCGCTGGGCTGATGGATATTGCTGTTGGGCTGTCCGGGGCTACCCCACCGCGCGTGCCCACGGGCCGGCCCCTGGCCCACGGGGCGGACGACCTGTGCAGCCCCCTCAAATGCCTTGGTGATTTTAGAAGGCGATGCATGCGGGAGCCAGACTTGTGTTACTGCCGCATCTTCAGCGCAGTCCCCGAGGGAAGCCTCGCCAGCCCACTCTAACGAGCTTGGGATGCCGAGGTGGCTGTTCGATGTGGATGCACAAATGCGTGTACAACCTGAAGGGAATATGCCCTGAGAGGCAATAATAAATTGTTTATTATGTGTATTCCAAGTATATGATAGATGTTTATTTTGCATGCTATAATTGTATTAATACGAAAACGTTAATACATGTGTGTTTAATAAACAAACAGAAAGTTCCTAGTTAAGCCTCTCTCATAAACTAGCTCGTTGATTAACAAGATGATCAAGGTTTCCTGATCATGGACATTGGATGTTGTTAATAACGGGATCACAACATTAGTGTAATGATGTGATGAACATTCATCCGAAGTATAGCATTACGATCAAAGTCATTGAGTTTATATTGCTATAACAACTTACGAAGTGATCCTAATCCTTAGACCATGAGATCATGTCAATCACTAACACCGGAAGAGTTTCTTGATAACATCAAACGTCACACCGTAACAGGGTGATTATAAAGATGGATTCAGAACTAATAAAGTGTTATGTTGAGGCTCATGGATCGAGAGTGGAATTTGTTCATCCCGATGACGGATAGATATACTCTGGGCCCTCTCGGTGATATCACATTGATTAGCTTGCAAGCAAGTGATTTGATCACTAGAATGTTATATCACTAGGTATGGAGATACCGATGATCGAATCTCGGACATGTAATATATCGTGAGACAAAGGGATTAAGATACTAGCGTAAAAGGTTCCGACGATCACAAGAAAGTCATCGTTGAATGTGTGGGAGTCAGTATGGGTCTCCAGATCCCGCTTCTGATTATTGATCTGAGAGGGGTCTCGATCATGTCCGCATTATTAACGAACCGTAGGGTGACACACTTAAGATACTCCTACATCCAATTGGAGCAAATGTTTCATGCCGAAAGAATAAACAAGCGCAGGAATTTATTTCACTAGATACCGAAACAGGTTTTCGGGTGAAATTGCATAAAGTGGTTATGCATGTGAAATAGAATTCTAGCAACGGGTTATTTGTGAATGTTTGTCATTAAAGTAATTGACAAAATTCTGAATAAAATAAAAGAGTTTTATTTAATGAGAGTTTGCATTAAATTTGGTGGAAATTTAATGGGAATTTTGAGTGGACTTTTGAGTGGAGGGAATTTAGAGGAGTTTTGTGAGTGGAGTGTCCACCCACATGAAGAGGGAGGGCAAGGGCAGCCCCATGCAGCCACCCCTTGGGGTTCCCCCTCCTCCTATAAAGGCCCCTCCTCTCACTTCTCACTCACACCTCCTCGTGAAGGATCTCTCTCCCCTCTAGAATTTATCCCCATAGTCTCGGACTAGCGAGATACATGTTCAGTGGCTATTCGGCAAGAAAGAGTTGTGCTTCCGCTGCATCGCTGGGCGAGGCGGAGGTTGCTCGGTGCCTCGAGCGTGTGTGCGAGCGGATCGCTGCTGATTTGCAGCGCTAGGACTTCCTCTCGATCTTGAGATCGGCAAGAGATCGTCTACATCAACCACGAGTTGAACTCGTTAAGCTTTGTCGGTCTTCAAGGGTATGTTCTCTACGGATATACATCCGCCCATTGTTTGTATCTAGTATAAATAGATCTTGGTATATAGTTCACATCGTAGGAAAATTTTTGTTTTCTATGTTGCGAACCCTAAAGTGGTATCAGAGCCGGATCTATGCGTAGATACTTTACACGGGTAGTACACATATGAGTATGTGGGCGATGATGATCATGTTGTTGCTCCTTTGTTGTGATTTTGGATATTGGTGGCATAGTGGGATGAAGCGGCCCGGACAAACTTTACATGTCCTCGCACATGAGACCTGTTCCACGCTTGACATGCAACTAGTTTGCATAAGTGGCTAGCGGTGTCATCTCTCCTACTATAGTCAATATCTATTTTGCAAGCGAGTTGTCAACAATTTGATTATCCTCGTTGTGGTTCATGTTCGTAGGTAAGAACGGTTCTATCTCGAAAGCCTAAGCCACGTAAAACTTGCAATGGATAAAT
Organism: Avena longiglumis; assembly: GCA_030063025.1. NCBI lineage: Eukaryota > Viridiplantae > Streptophyta > Magnoliopsida > Poales > Poaceae > Avena > Avena longiglumis. The sequence continues at coordinate 538,487,631 of CP125973.1, forward strand.
TAGAGGCGTCTAGTTTAGATTGTTCTTTGGGCTAGTGTTATGATATGGTAGTGTTGTAAGTAGAAGTATGAGATGATACTCTTACAACACACATAGCGTAAAATCCATAGGCGTGGATTTACACATATAGGTATGATAGTGATCATACCACGATGCACATGATAGAGATCATCTGCGGGAACCATATAATTTCACTAATAAACATATGATGTTTGATTACATCTTATATTGCTTGTTTAGCGCTTTGTTAAGCATAATAAGATGATCCCTCATTTAAATATCAAGATAAAAATGTGTTCACCCTTTAGTATGCACCGATTATGTTTTCGTCGCTCCAAGACATCACGTGATGATCGGGTGTTCTTGGATCCACGACCATATTTCGGGTGTAAAACAGTTACACACGCAAATACTAAGGTTCTAACTTGGCGAGCCTAGCATGTACAGACATGGCCTCGGAACACGGACCGAAAGGTTAAGCATGAGTCATATAGTTGATATGATGCCCATTTGATGCTCGCCTTTGAAGCTATACCGACTCACGTGATGATCGGACTTGGTGTAGTGGATTTGGTTCATGTAATCACCAAAAGGACACGAGGGATGTCGCTTTTGAGTGGGAGTTCATTCGTAATATAGATTAGTTGAACTCGATCTATCATACACTTAGTCTAAACTTTACAAATTCTGTTGTAGATGGCACCACCTTTTAATTTCAATGCGTTCATGGAGAAGAAACTAGCAACGAGCGGTAGCAACTTTCTTGAATGGGCCATGAATTTGAGGATTCTCCTCTCTGCACAAAAGCAATATGTGATAGAAGCGCGTTAGGCCCCCACCTTGATGATGCCCGGAGGAGAAGAATGTCTATCGACTCGTCGGAGGACCACAACTTAGTTCATTGCGGCATATTGTATGGGCTAGAGCGGAACTTCAAAGCGTTTGAAACGGCAATGCATTTGATACAATGGGTGAGTTGAAAATGATTTTCGACACATCTTTGCTGTGAAACTACAATGCTTGAGAAAAGTTCTTTAGCTGCATGATGGAAGAGCACAGACTCCGTTAGTGAGCATGTACTCAAGATGTCGGGTTCTGCCGATAAGCTTGTGTCCTTGGAATAACGATTCCCATTGACTTAGGCATCCATCGTGTTCTGCGGTCTACGCCACCTAGCTATAAGAGCTTCGTGATGAACTATAATATGCAAGGCATGAAGAAGTCTCTCCCGAGCTTGTCAATGCTTAAAAGCTGAAGTGGAGATCAAAAGGAACATCAAGTGTTGATGATCAATAGGAACACTGGTTTCAAGAAAGACAAGAAGGAAAAGCGGAAGGAAGTAAGGCGGCAAGCTGTTGCAGCGCTGAAAAACCCGAGTTGGACCTAAGTCGATACCAGTGTTACTATTGTAAGGGCAACCCTTTGGGCGCATCGCCCCAAGTATCTGGCGGACAAGAAGGCCGGCAAGGCAAACAAAGGTATATATGATATACATGTTATTGATGTGTACTTGACTAGTGCTCGCAGCACTTTGGGTATTTGATACGGTTCGGTTGCTAATATTTGTAACTTTCGAATCAGGGGCTGCGGAACAAGCGACCGCTAGCAAGGGGTGAGGTCAAGATGCGTGTCGGCAATGGATCAAACGTTGATGTGATCGCCGTCGGAACGCTGCCTCTCCACTTACCGTCGGGATTAGTCATAAACTTAAATAAATGTTATCTGGTGCCTGCCGAGCATGAACATTATGTCTGGATCATGTTTGATGCAAAGTGGTTATTCATTTAAATCGAGAACAATGGTTGTTCCATTTATATGAATGAAATCTTTTATGGTCATGCACCGATGATGAATGGTTTATTTCTGTTAGATCTCAATGATAATGTTACACATATTCATAATGTTGATGCTAAAAGGATTAAACTTAATGATGATATATCCGCATATATGTGGCCTTTGCCGTCTAGGTCATATTGGCATTAAGCATGAAGAAGCTCCATTCGGATGGACTTTTGGAATCACTTGATTATGAATCATTTGATACATGTGAGCCATGCCTTATGGGCAAGATGACTAGAACGCCGTTTTCGGTTCAATGGAGCAGGCGGATTTATTGGAAATCATACATTCTGATGTATGTGGTCCGATGAGTGTGTCGGCGCGAGGTGGATATCGTTATTTTGTTACTTTCACGGATGATTTGAGTACATATGGTTATATCTACTTGATGAAACACAAGTCTGAAACCTTTGAAAAGTTCAAGGAATTTCAGAATGAAGTGGAAAATCATCGTAATAGAAAGATCAAATTTCTACGGTCCGACCGTGGAGGTGAGTATCTAAGTTACGAGTTTAGCACTCACATGAAAGAATGTGGAATTGTTTCACAACTCACACCTGCCGGAACACCACAGCGAAATGGTGTGTCGGAACGTCGTAATCGTACTTTATTAGATATGGTTCGATCTATGATGTCTCTGACGGACTTGCCGTTGTCATTTTGGGGTTATGCACTAGAAACTGCTGGATTCACTTTAAATCGGGCACCATCTAAATCCGTTGAAAAGACACCGTATGAATTGTGGTTTGGAAACAAACCTAAGCATCATTCTTAAAGTTTGGGGTTGCGATGTTTATGTGAAGAAACTTCAACGGATAAACTCGAACCCAAAGCGGAAAAATGCGTCTTCATAGGATACCCTAAAGAAACTATTGGGTATTCCTTCTATCACGAATCCGAGGCAAGGTTTTTGTTGCCAGAATGGATCCTTTCTAGAGAAAGAGTTTCTCGCGAAAGGTGTGAGTAGTCGGAAGGTAGAACTCGAAGAGGTTGTGGAACCTTCTCTTCAAAGTATGGCGAGTAGCGCGGAAGTTGTTCGGAGTTGGCTCCACTGTTGAAGAGGGAACTAATGATAATGATCATGAAACTCAGAAAGAGTACTACCGAACCTCGCGAGGTCAAGCAGACGCGTCAGCTCTCCGAGTTGTACGGAAATCATGTCATAAATTTCATGGTTGATGAAAATAATGACCTGCGACGTATGAAGAAGCGATGATGATCCCGATTCAACAAATGGTTAGAAGCCATGAAATCGAGATGGAATCCATGTATGAAAATCAAGTTTGGAACTTGGTGGAATTACCTCACGGTGAAGGCCGTGGAGAACAAATGGATTTTCAAAGGAAAAGCGATCTTGATGGTAATGTGACCATCTATAAAGCTCGACTTATGCAAAGGGGTTTCGACAAATTCAAGGAGTTGACTACGATGAGACTTTCTCTCCGTAGCGATGCTAAAGTCGATTAGGATTATGTTAGCAATTCTGCATATTTCGATTATGAAATATGGCGGATGGATGTCAAAACCGCGTTTCTCAATGGTAATATTGAAGAAGAGTTGTATATGATACAACCAAAGGGTTTTGTCGATCCTAAGGATGCTAACAAGGTGTGCAAGCTTCAGCGATCCATCTATGGATTGAAGCAAGCATCGAAGTTGGAATCTCCGCTTTGATGAGGTGATCAAAGAGTTTGGATTTGTCCAAACTTATGGAGAAGCTTGTATTTACAAGAAAGTGAGTGGGAGCAATGTGGCATTTCGATATTATATGTGGATGACATATTATTGATCGGAAATGATATAGAACTTTAAGCAGTGTTAAAAGTTATCTAAGCGACAAATTTTCAATGAAGGACCTAGGTGAGCGTCATACATATTAGGCATAAAGATCTATAGAGATAGATCTAGGCGCTAATAGGGCTATCATAAAGTACATACCTTGATAAGATTTTAAAGAAGTTTAAAATGGACGGAAGTAAGAAGGGTTCTTACCTATGTTGCAAGGCAAGACATTGAGTAAGACTCAAAGTCCGGCTTGACGGAAGAAAGAGAGATAATGGACAAAGTCCCTATGCTTGACCATAGGCTCTATAATGTCGCCATGCTATGTACAAGACCGGATGTGGCACACGCTATTAGTTTGACTAGTAGGTACCAATCGGATCGAGTTGAACCTTTGGATAGCGGTCAAGAATATCCTTAAGTACTTAAGAAGAACTAAGGATATGTTTCTTGTATCTGAGGTGAAGAAGAGCTCGTCGCTAAGTGTTATGTCGACGCTAGCTTTGACACCGATCCGGATGACTCTAAGTCTCAATCCGGATCGTATTTCTCATGAATGGCGGGCGGTTAGTTGGAGGAGCTCCAAACAACCTGTGGTAGCGGGATCAACAACGGAGGCGAATATGTTGCTTTGCCGAGCGGCTCGAGGAAGCGATTTGGATGAAGGAGTTCATATCCGAACTAGGAGTTGTGGCAGCGTTGGACCCAATGGTGATCTATTGTGACAACAATGGTGCCATTGCCAATGCCAAAGAGCCAAGGTCTCACAAGCATTCCAAGCATATTAAGCGCGGTTTCACTCCATCCATGAGCATGTCAAGGATGGAGATATAAAGATTTGTAAAGTACATACGGATCTCAATGTAGCAGATCCGTTGACTAAAACTCTCCTAGAGCAAAACATGATCAACACCAGAACTCAATGGGTGTTAGATATATCACTATGTAACTAGATTATTGTCTCTAGTGCAAGTGGGAGGCTGAAGGAATATGCCACGAGAGGCAATAATAAATTGTTTATTATGTGTATTCCAAGTATATGATAGATGTTTATTTTGCATGCTATAATTGTATTAATCTGAAGCGTTAATACATGTGTGTTTAATAAACAAGCAGAAAGTTCCTAGTTAAGCCTCTCTCATAAACTAGCTCGTTGATTAACAAGATGATCAAGGTTTCTGATCATGGACATTGGATGTTGTTAATAACGGGATCACAACATTAGTGTAATGATGTGATGAACATTCATCAAGTATAGCATTACGATCAAAGTCATTGAGTTTATATTGCTATAACAACTTACGAAGTGATCCTAATCCTTAGACCATGAGATCATGTCAATCACTAACACGGAAGAGTTTCTTGATAACATCAAGCGTCACACCGTAACGGGTGATTATAAAGATGGATTCAGAACTAATAAAGTGTTATGTTGAGGCTCATGGATCGAGAGTGGAATTTGTTCATCCGATGGCGGATAGATATACTCTGGGCCCTCTCGGTGATATCACATTGATTAGCTTGCAAGCAAGTGATTTGATCACTAGAATGTTATATCACAGAGCGAGAAAGAGTGCATGTCGATGCGAGATCAAACTAGGTATGGAGATACCGATGATCGAATCTCGGACATGTAATATATCGTGAGACAAAGGGATTAAGATACTAGCGTAAAGGTTCCGACGATCACAAGAAAGTCATCGTTGAATGTGTGGGGAGTCGGTATGGGTCTCGGATCCGCTTCGATTATTGATCGAGAGGGTCTCGATCATGTCCGCATTATTCACGAACCGTAGGGTGACACACTTAAGAGACACCGACATCCAATTGGAGAAAATGTTTCATGCGAAAGAATAAACAAAGCAGGAATTTATTTCACTAGATACGAAACAGGTTTTGGGTGAAATTGCATAAAGTGGTTATGCATGTGAAATAGAATTCTAGCAAGGGGTTATTTGTGAATGTTTGTCATTAAAGTAATTGACAAAATTCTGAATAAAATAAAAGAGTTTTATTTAATGAGAGTTTGCATTAAATTTGGTGGAAATTTAATGGGAATTTTGAGTGGACTTTTGAGTGGAGGAATTTAGAGGAGTTTTGTGAGTGGAGTGTCCACCCACATGAAGAGGGAGGGCAGGGCAGCCCCATGCGCGGCCACCCCTTGGGGTTCCCCCTCCTCCTATAAAAGGCCCTCCTCTCACTTCTCACTCACACCTCCTCGTGAAGGATCTCTCTCCCCCTCTAGAATTTATACCCATGGTCTCGGACTAGCGAGATACATGTTCCCGGTGGCTATTCGGCAAGAAAGAGTTGTGCTTCCGCTGCATCGCTGGAGCGAGGAGGCGGAGGTTGCTCGGTGCCTCGAACGTGTGTGCGAGCACGGATCTTTGCTGATTTGCAGCGCTAGGACTTCCTCTCGATCTTGAGATCGGCAAGAGATCGTCTACATCAACCACGAGTTGAACTCGTTAAGCTTTGTCGGTCTTCAAGGGTATGTTCTCTACGGATATACATCCGCCCGTTGTTTGTATCTAGTATAAATAGATCTTGGTATATAGTTCACATCGTAGGAAAATTTTTGTTTTCTATGTTGCGAACCCTACACAACCAGCTACGATGACACCCCCTCACGCTCCACCCTCACGGATGCCCTCCACCCCGGCCCTGGCCGCGACGCTGCCGCTCCAGGTTTAAAGTCGTCGCCCTGCCGTGCATCCGCTGCTGCGAGTCAAGTTCTTCAGTTGGCTTGCTTGTCAGGACCGTTGTTGGCCTGCTGAGCTCCTGGCATGTCGGGGCCTGGCCCACCCCCACGTTGTCCCCTTTGTGACCAATCGGCTGAGACCATGACCCACCTCATGGTGGTTTTCCCCTTCTCCAGGGAAACCTGGCATGAAGTGCTCTCATGGATCCGATCCACGGCGTCGCCGCCGGATGGGGAGGACGACTTCGTGGACTGGTGGCTACAGGCGTTGAGATCCACCTCCCGGGCGCTGCGAAAAGGGACATCGTCGCTCATCATGCTGACGGCGTGGTGGATCTGGAAGCAGCGGAATGCGGTGGTTTTCGACAACGTGTCGCCGGCACTAGGTAGTCTTCTGTATACGATTCGGTCTGAGGCTAGGGCTTGGGCTGCTGCTGGCGCGATTGGCTTACGGGCCTTGATCCCATGACCCGTAGGTCCGGTGAAGCGAGTTGTCTGGTGTTGGCTCTATTCGCGTGTATATTTTGTACGAACTCTCCTTTTCTATCAATAAATCAAAGCATAAAGCTTTTTGCGTTTTCGTGAAAAAAGATTTAATGGCTGATTATATTCAATGGTGTAAATCGATCTTATTATTACATTATATGTTTTAGAAAATCCTGCCAGGTAAGCTGGCTGATTGGTATCTGCTTAAACATTTTTCGCTTAACTCCGACTGGTGCTAGATCAGTTGGACCTCAGGCTATGTAATGTGTGGCATCCCACAAAACCACTACTAGAAAATCGCATTGTTTTGTGCATTGCATCGTCATCATCATGCATTGTTTGTCTGAAACTATTTCGTAAAGCCTAGTTTTGCTTTGTACAAATACCCCTCTTTATTTCAAATGCAAAACCCCGATCGTATCGGATATTTTATTTACCTAAAAACTATTTGCAAAGTAGCCTTGTTTTAAAATAAACAAAACAAAACAAACACATATTTATAAAACTAATAAAACCTAAACTCTAATTCCTATTCCTACCTAGTCCTAACCTATCCACCAACCATAGCCCGCCACCTCACCCTCTCCCCCAATCCCTACCGACCTGCCACCTCATCAATCCACCCTCTCTTCCCCCTCTTTCTCTCACCACAGCCCCCTCTACCCAACCCCACCGACAACCTGGCCCCACCCTCCTGGCCCACCCTCCTCTCTCTCTCTCCCCCTCTCCCTTCCAACCGGGTCCCACCACGCCTGGGTCCCACCGCCCACCAACTCCCTCCCAGATCTCCTGGCCCGCTCCTGGACCAGTCCACCTCCCAGCGTGGCCCTGCTCCCCAGCCGCGACCTCCCGCCTCACGTTCCCACCTCCCGATCGTCTCCTCGATGCTCCCCGAGCCCGCCTCCCCTGGTGCTCCTCCACCGCGCCAGACCACCCGAGCACCCCATGGCGCCTCGCCTCCACCCCATCTTCGCCCGCCGCCGCCGTCTCTCCTCCGTGCCCCTCTCCGCCGCCCTTGAGCTGCCAGCCGCCAGAGCACTCCTCCCGAGCCTCCCCGCCGCCTCCGGCCCCGCCTCGCCGCCGCCCCTCACCGCCCCTTCTTCTCCCTCCTGCCCCGTTTCCCGGCCCCACCCGCGGGACCCGCCACCCCCCCTCTCCCTGTCTCACCGACCTTCCTCCACCCTCCTGCGCGTGGCATCCCGTGCCAGCAGCTGGCCTTGGCCTCCACCACCTCGCCTCCCCTCGGCGCGCTCCTCCCCTCCGTGTTGCCACGTCTCCGCCTCCGCCCTCCCCTCCTCGCCGGGCCGCCTCGTCCCATCTTGGCCTGCACCGTCTGCCCCGCCTTCTCCTCCACCTCCGGCCCGCCGCCTTCCTTCTCCCTCTCTCCCGCCTCGCCTCCCCCGGCGCCTGCTCCTTCCTCGCGCCGCCTGCCGCCCCTCGCCCCTTGATCCGCTTCGCCTTGCCCGGTCCTCCGTCGCCTCCACACTTTGCCGCGGCCTCGACGCCTTGAGCCGCTCCTCGCCGGCTCCTCATCCCTTGCGCTGACCCTCCGTCTGCCTGCTCCACCGCGTCATTCTCCGCCTCCGTCGTCGTCGGCCCGACCTCGTCCTCGCCGGCCCGGGGCCCCGGCAACAACCGCAGCAACCGTCGGCCGCTGCCGCCGCGGTGCTCCCCTTCCCTCCCGTCGCCAAGCCCGGCCCCGGCGTCTTCCGTCGAGTTCCTTCCGGCGAGCCCCGCCGTCACCGCGTCCCCTTGCCGGTGGCCCCCTCTGCACCGTCCTCCCGAGCCCGCCCACCGTCGGCCTCGCCCGTTCCTGGCACCTGCGTGTGTTGGCCCCGGTTTTGTTAAGAGGGTAACCGTGTGTTGTTGAGTTGTTGCCGCAGTTGAGACCTTTCGGCGAACGAGAACAAGACGTTGCATAGGAGCAACATTGATGTCGACAAGATCTTCCGAAGGCTCCGACAATTAAAACAAGATCGTCATCGAAAGTGGAGCCGCAAAACCCAAGATCATTGAGAGGGGGCCGATGACCTCGGACCAAGAACATCGACATGAAACGCCAAGTGCTTCTTCCGGACCAAAACCATCGGCCAAGTTCCCACCGACAAGAGGCGACAATTTCTACTAAGCGGGCATCGGCGTCAAGATCGCCTTCACGAAACCGCAAGACATCCTTCCGGGATTTGAAGGCGAACCCTCGCCAAGACCTTCTCCTCGAGGCGCCAAGATCTCCAGCGTGAGGCGACAAGACCGACAACATGGCCGAAGACCACGGATGCGACAAGATCTACTCAGATCGAGAACGCCCGAGACCGAACCCCAGATCCGAACCCTGAGACCGACCCCGAACCCCGGAACCCCAAGATCGTCGAACCCTAATGTGTGACCCTAAGTCCCTATTTTTATAAATGATATATCTTGTTGCATATTAAATCGTCATACTCGCATGCATATTTATGTGGTTTGGGGGCCTTATGCCGATTCACCTCATAATTAAATATGGGGCCCATATGCGGGCAAATCTAGTCTTATATTGGCCTCATTTAAATTTGTGTAGCGAACCGGTGCTATCTTTTGTCTTGATAATGCAACATTTAATTTGCGGGGTAGATAAATAACTTGCACCGTTTAATTAAATGCCGGGACCCCGGTTCCGCTTAATATGACCTAATCGCATTGCACCTTTGCCATTGCCATGCATCATACATGCATCATGCCCGATCTTTTGCCGTAGTATTAAATATTGCATCCGGTGTTTATTCTAGTGTTTTGGTTCTTTGCGGATAAGGCCGTTGAGTTGATGCGAGTGTCGACCCGATCTTCGGTTGAACCTTCGGCAATGTTTTCAGGCGAGCATCTCCCCTTTCTACCTATCTTACTTTTATAGTATTTATTCCCTCCTGTTGATCTATTGCTATCTGTGTTGCGATGCTCTAGTTTTCGTACCCGTGATATCCTTTGCAGCCGTATTGCCTTGGACACCTCCTATTACGTTGTTTGGTAGATAGTTGGACTTGCGTGTCGTGATCGCTTGCTCAAGTGCTGCGTGTCGTCAAGTGCCACAGTTGTTGGTGTATTGCCGCATGTTGATGTTGGAGATGATCATAGTTTTACTTATCGTTCACTTTAATTTCTGTTTAATAACTAAAATTGAAGTAAGCGAGGCATCGGTGGGTGATAGAAAATATTTGCTTTCGAGCCCACTTGTGTCCCGTAGGACCCCGAGTACTTGATACTGTTCCTTGATTTATCGCTATCCACATCCGGGAGGTATATGGGACCCCCGAGCGAGCTTGATTGGTCTTATTTCTTGGGGCCACAAACTAGTTTGAGGTTTTATTTACGATCTGTACTTATGCCATGCTATACGTATTACGTTTGCGAGGAGCACCTTTGTCTTGTTTAGGTAAGCGGAGTGTTTTCAGTGTCGACAAGCCAGCCACACTTTCGGGTTCCCGATCGTTTTGACCATTGTCGCAAACCTTGAGTCCGCCGAGTCACTAACCGTTATGGTCTACTCAATGGGGTGGCCCCCTGAAATATTTCTGAATCCTGTGATTGCTTAGTCGTGAAAGCCTCGTTGGGTTTTGATTTGGTTTTTCCGAGGTTGATCGAGCGTGTGTTGCTATTGGTGCACCCCGGCCGGGTAAAACTTTCTAAAAGCCGTGTCCGCGGATATGGACGACTTGGAGCACAGTATCTCGACCATAGACAAGCATAACTAAAGTAGTACTATAAATTTGACTTTATAATGACTAGTAATCAGCTTCACTATAATGGAATGGCTAAATAATACTGCCCACAATTGCTTGTTTGGAGTGTCGCTTGCGACCATTGTACCTGACTTGTAAGTATTGCAACTACAACGGAATGGCTAAATGAAAGTATCAACAACTGCTGGGTTTTGGGTTTATCTCATGCTATCTGTATCTGCTTAGTAATTGTTTCAACTACAACGGAAGGATTAACTAAAAGTGCCCACTGCTTATTTTATCAGGATGATTATCTATACCTGACTAGTAATTGCTGCAACGATAACCGAATAAATAAAATTGCCAACTGTGTGAGTTCCTCGGTTGACTTTCTCGTTTGGTCTCGAGGGGGAAACACCAGGATGGTTATGTTTGGTGTTCGCTTCAGGTTGGATCCGAATAGTTCATTCTTACCCCTCTCTGATAACCGACAGTTGTATCGAGTCTCTATAGGTTGTTTAGTGCATGCTGCTGCTGCCGCTTCAGTCCACCATACCTATGTAGGCGAGGACCGCCGAATTCTAGCCTCGCCGTGTCGGCCTCGATCGACGCTCCTCTTTTTCCTTTGCCTTGTCGGCACCCCTTTTGTTTAAGCAGGTTTGAGATCGGCGTCGTTAGCGGTTACCCTTCCGGCTTGGCACAGGCGGTTATGGACGCCATCGGTTATTCTTCAGGGCTCTTAGCCCCATTTGCATCTTGTCCGTAGTCGGACGCTCTATCGTTTTCAAGGTGATTTGGATCTATGTATATTATATCTGTATTCTTGACTCATGGAGTCGCTGTTATATATATATCTGTTCTGTGGGTCCCATCGTGGACTGTTGTGTAATGTTATTACTTCGTTTCCACCCGCACGAAAGTGCCTGGTGGGCACCTTTGAATCGTTTCTATGCGGGTTTGGCGGGTTTTCGCTAAAACTTGCATAGGTCCGATTCTGAGGGTGTTACAGAGTGGTATCAGAGCCCAGCAGTTGCGATACCCCACAAGTCCAGCCTATAGGATAACCTAGCTAACAGCCGAAGTAGAGTGTCAAAACTATTTTTGCAAAATCGGTTGGATAGTTCTGATTAGGTCTGATTTTTATTCCTTACCCCTCTGCTATTCTCCTCTTACCTCTACGTGTTTTGAATCCGCTCTCGTCTTTTTCTTCGAGTCCAGGATTTCTCGTGGTTGGGTTCCGTCGTACCGTCAAGGTTTCGCTTCCCCCTTTGTTAACGGTGTTCTACCATCCGGTGTTCGTGCTGTCTGGGGAATCCGTCTACTGTGGTACCATTCTTTGTGCCTTGTTTGTGCCTTCCGGTGTTTTTCCGACACGATGACATCATATACGCCAGATCCGATGCAGAGTCTGCATCACTCCTTTGTTCCGAACCTCGATTGTCGAGATCTTCAGTCTGATTCCGAGAGTTGGTTGCATAATCCGCCTATTAGGGTGCCGAGTAATGGTTTGGGTGCGCGATGGACTGATCACCATCCGACTACTCTTATCATTCGCTCATGTACATCGAATCAGTGGATCCAACGATTTTACTCCGTCCACGGAAGTTAGGGGTGGCTTAATTTGTGGATACCTCTACCTTCGACCTTTGGTTCCCGGAGAGTTTCCCTCGACGATCACGGACAACGACCTCCTGTTAGTGGTGTCGCGAGGATCTACACGAAGTGAGAAGATGCAGATCGCCGACCTTCCTTCCGGTACCATGAGGCGGATCTCGAGGGCGAGATCCATTGTTAGTGGTGTCGAATTGTGGCATCCCGCAAAACCACTACTAGAAAATCGCGTTGTTTTGTGCATTGCATCGTCATCATCATGCATTGTTTGTCTGAAACTATTTCGTAAAGCCTAGTTTTGCTTTGTACAAATACCCCTCTTTATTTCAAATGCAAAACCCCGATCGTATCGGATATTTTATTTACCTAAAAACTATTTGCAAAGTAGCCTTGTTTTAAAATAAACAAAACAAAACAAACACATATTTATAAAACTAATAAAACCTAAACTCTAATTCCTATTCCTACCTAGTCCTAACCTACCCACCAACCACAGCCCGCCACCTCACCCTCTCCCCCAATCCCTACCCACCTGCCACCTCATCAATCCACCCTCTCTTCCCCCTCTTTCTCTCACCACAACCCCCTCTACCCAACCCCACCGACAACCTGGCCCCACCCTCCTGGCCCACCCTCCTCTCTCTCTCTCCCCCTCTCCCTTCCAACCGGGTCCCACCACGCCTGGGTCCCACCTGCCCACCAACTCCCACTCCCCAGATCTCCCTGGCCCCACTCCCTGGACAAGGTCCACCCTCCCCGCGTGGCCCCTGCTCTCCCTGGCCCGCGACCCCGCGCCCCACCTCACGTTCCCCACCTCCCGATCGTCTCCCTCGATGCTCCCCCGAGCCCCGCCTCCCCCTGGTGCTCCTCCACCGCGCCAGACCACCCGAGCACCCCATGGCGCCTCGCCTCCACCCCATCTTCGCCCGCCGCCGCCGTCTCTCCTCCGTGCCCCCTCTCAGCCGCCGCCGAGCTGCCGCCCGTGGCGCTCCCCTCCGAGCCTCACCGCCCCTCCTTCTCCCTCCTGCCCTGCTTCCCCACCCATGGGACCCGCCACCCCCCTCTCCCTGTCTCGCCGACCTTCCTCCACCCTCCTCTGCCGCGTGGCATCCCCCGTGCCCGACAGCGCCAGCGCGCCGGCCTCCACCACCTCGCCTCCCCCTCGGCGCCGCTCCTCCCCTCCGCGTTGCCGCGTCTCCGCCTCCGCGCCCGCCGCCCGCCCTCCCTCCGGGAGCCGCCTCGTCCCCGCCTTGACCTCGCACTGCCCGCCCGCCACCGCCTTCTCCTCCACCTCCGGCCGCCGCCCCCTCGCCGGCCTTCCTCCCCTCTCCTCCGTGCCCGCCTCGACTCCCCTCGCCGCCCGCCGCTCTCGCGCTGCCCGCCCGCCGCCTCGCCTGCTTGCCGGTCCTCCTGCCTCCACCGCCGCCGCTGCCTCCACGCCAGCCGCCTCGCCAGCTCCTCCTCCCGCGCCGGCCTCCGTCCTCTGCGCCTGCTCCACCGCGTCATTCTCCGCCTCCGTCGTCGTCGGCCCGACCTCGCCCGCTGCCCGCGGCCCCGCAACAACCAAGAACGCCGCCGCGGTGCTCCCCTTCCCTCCCGTCGCCAAGCCCGGCCCCGGCGTCTTCCGTCGAGTTCCTTCCGGCGAGCCCCGCCATCACCGCGTCCCCTTGCCGGTGGCCCCCTCTGCACCGTCCTCCCGAGCCCGCCCACCGTCGGCCTCGCCCGTTCCTGGCACCTGCGTGTGTTGGCCCCGGTTTTGTTAAGAGGGTAACCGTGTGTTGTTGAGTTGTTGCCTTGATTGAGACCTTTCGTGACGAGAACAAGACGTTGCATAGGAGCAACATTGATGTCGACAAGATCTTCCGAAGGCTCCGACAATTAAAACAAGATCGTCATCGAAAGTGGAGCCGCAAAACCCAAGATCATTGAGAGGGGGCCGATGACCTCGGACCAAGAACATCGACATGAAACGCCAAGTGCTTCTTCCCAGACCCGAAAACCATCGGCCAAGTTCCCACCGACAAGAGACAGACGACAATTTCTACTAAACGGGCATCGAGCGTCAAGATCGCCTTCACGGGAAACCGCAAGACATCCTTCCCGGGATTTGAAGACCGAACCCTCGGCACGCCAAGACCTTCTCCTCGAGACGCCAAGATCTCCGCGTGAGACGACAAGACCGACAACATGGCCCGAAGACCACGGATGCGACAATATCTACTCTGTATCCGAGAACGCCCCGCCGAGACCGAACCCCAGATCCGAACCCTGAGACCGACCCCGAACCCCGGAACCCCAAGATCGTCGAACCCTAATGTGTGACCCTACGTCCCTATTTTTATAAATGATATATCTTATTGCATATTAAATCGTCATACTCGCATGCATATTTATGTGGTTTGGGGGCCTTATGCCGATTCACCTCATAATTAAATATGGGGCCCATATGCGGGCAAATCTAGTCTTATATTAGCCTCATTTAAATTTGTGTAGCGAACCGGTGCTATCTTTTGTCTTGATAATGCAACATTTAATTTGCGGGGTAGATAAATAACTTGCACCGTTTAATTAAATGTCGGGACCCCGGTTCCGCTTAATATGACCTAATCGCATTGCACCTTTGCCATTGCCATGCATCATACATGCATCATGCCCGATCTTTTTCCTTAGTATTAAATATTGCATCCGGTGTTTATTCTAGTGTTTTGGTTCTTCGCGGATAAGGCCGTTGAGTTGATGCGAGTGTCGACCCGATCTTCGGTTGAACCTTCGGCAATGTTTTCAGGCGAGCATCTCCCCTTTCTACCTATCTTACTTTTATAGTATTTATTCCCTCCTGTTGATCTATTGCTATCTGTGTTGCGATGCTCTAGTTTTCGTACCCGTGATATCCTTTGCAGCCGTATATTGCCTTGGACACCTCCTATTACCTGTTGTTTGGTAGATAGTTGGACTTGCGTGTCGTAGTCGCTTGCTCAAGTGCTGTTGCGTGTCGTCAAGTGCCACAGTTGTTGGTGTATTGCCGCATGTTGATGTTGGAGATGATCATAGTTTTACTTATCGTTCACTTTAATTTCTGTTTAATAACTAAAATTGAAGTAAGCAGAGGCATCGGTGGGTGATAGAAAATATTTGGTTTCCGAACGCCCACTTGTGTCCCGTAGGACCCCGAGTACTTGATACCTGTTCCTTGATTTATCGCGCTATCCACATCCGGGAGGTATATGGGACCCCCCTGAGCCAGAGCTTGATTCAGTCTTATTTCTTGGGGCCACAAACTAGTTTGAGGTTTTATTTACGATCCTGTACTTATGCCATGCTACTTCTGTATTTACGTTTGTGCGAGGAGCACACTGTACTGTTTAGGTAAGCGGAGTGTTTTCGCGGTATCGACAAGCCCAGCCACACTTTCGGGTTCCCAGTCGTTTACAGCCATTGTCGCAAACCTTGAGTCCGCCTCGGAGTCAGCTAACTTCGTTGCGGGTCTACTCAATGGGGTGGCCCCCTGAAATATTTCTGAATCCTGTGATTGCTTAGTCGTGAAAGCCTCGTTGGGTTTTGATTTGGTTTTTCCGAGGTTGATCGAGCGTGTGTTGCTATTGGTGCACCCCGGCCGGGTAAAACTTTCTGAAAGCCGTGTCCGCGGATATGGACGACTTGGAGCACAGTATCTCGACCATAGACAAGCATAACTAAAGTAGTACTATAAATTTGACTTTATAATGACTAGTAATCAGCTTCACTATAATGGAATGGCTAAATAATACTGCCCACAATTGCTTGTTTGGAGTGTCGCTTGCGACCATTGTACCTGACTAGTAAGTATTGCAACTACAACGGAATGGCTAAATGAAAGTATCAACAACTGCTGGGTTTTGAGTTTATCTCATGCTATTTGTATCTGCTTAGTAATTGTTTCAACTACAACGGAAGGATTAACTAAAAGTGCCCACTGCTTATTTTATCAGGATGATTATCTATACCTGACTAGTAATTGCTGCAACGATAACCGAATAAATAAAATTGCCAACTGTGTGAGTTCCTCGGTTGACTTTCTTGTTTGGTCTCGAGGGGGAAACAACAGGATGGGTATGTTTGGTGTTCGCTTCAGGTTGGATCCGAATAGGTCATTCTTACCCCTCTCTGATAACCGACAGTTGTATCGAGTCTCTATAGGTTGTTTAGTGCATGCTGCGCTGCCGCTCAGTCCACCATACCTATGTAGGCGAGGACCACCGAATTCTAGCCTCGCCGTGTACTGGCCTCAGTACTGACGCTCCTCTTTTTCCTTTGCCCTTTGTCGGCACCCCTTTGTTTAAGCAGGTTTGAGATCGACGTCGTTAGCAGGGTTACCCTTCCGGCTTGGCCTGGGCAGGGTTATGGACGCCATCGGTTATTCTTCAGGGCTCTTAGCCCCATTTGCATCTTGTCCGTAGTCGGACGCTCTATCGTTTTCAAGGTGATTTGGATCTTTGTATATTATATCTGTATTCTTGACTCATGGAGTCGCTGTTATATATATCTGTTCTGTGGGTCCCATCGTGGACTGTTGTGTAATGTTATTACTTCGTTTCCACCCGCACGAAAGTGCCTGGTGGGCACCTTTGAATCGTTTCTATGCGGGTTTGGCGGGTTTTCGCTAAAACTTGCATAGGTCCGATTCTGAGGGTGTTACATAATGCCCCCAGGCTGGTCGTGTATCTAGCCATGAAAACAACAGAAAATAAGGCCCGAGGTATTTCATGTGTATGATTGATCAGTTATCTCGTAGTCTTGGCTGGAGAGTTTGGAGAGGGCAACCATATGGTCACCGTGGGTTACACTTCATCCTTTGGAGTTAATGTGTCACTCTGCCTGCATGGTTACTTCTCAACAAGTCTGCGAATGGTACAAGTACACACCTGTTATGCCAAGTTTAATAGTTCTTAGGCTTTCCTGTTTTAGTATTCGTGGATTAGAACTCATTGTTGACAACTTCTATAAATTTGGAGGAAGATCTGATAGGCAGCCATGCTATTGTCCGGTCCCCACCGGAGCAGGCAGCCCCCAATTCCGTCGTCGCAGGGGCTCGATCACGCGGGCGATGGCGATCGTCGTGCGAGATGCACAAGTCGGTTGTGGTGGTCATGACGGTGGGCCGCCTCTCCCATAGCTAGGCGTACAACCGCTGAGTCCATGCGCACCTCCGAGTTCATGGCGCACAATGAGGCCGGCTGGCAACCGCAACTACGGAGAAAGGGTCAGTAACCGACTCTCCTCCCTCGATCCCCTCTGTGAATTGCCATGCTGCCTTTGATTGAATTTAGCTCAATGTAATGATTAATTATGTTAAAATTTTATGCTTATGAACATATTTTTCATAAATATGAAACCAATTTTAGTGTTAGTCAGTTAGTGTCTACTCTGCTATTATAAATTTTTAGAAAATTCGCCCGTTCCGTTGTTGATTTATTCTGTGTTCATTTTAGGCGAGCATGGCCGAATCCTAGGTCTGTTTAGTCACTACTAATGTGAATGTCTTTAACCATTTTGCCTGTAATGAAAAACCTGTTCTGCCATGCCATGGACGATAGCTTTGAGTCACATCATCGCAGATGCGCTTCCATTTTTATCCATTCAGCACTAGGAGAGGACCTTACCGTTCATCCTTATTATGTGCGTGTATCTTAGGATCTGACTTTCCATGTTTCATTTTTTCTGTAAACAAAATGCTGGATACTCTTCTTCTGGTGCAGTTGTTTTTAGTCCCTCCCTATTATTACAACATACTTCACATAGGATTGTCTATCAGATCTTTCTCCACATTTACAAAAACAGAACTAATTGGTCAGATCACAAGCTAACATTATTACAACATCCTTCACGTTGGATTGTCTATGGACGTGATTGGTTGCATCACCCCAACCTCAAAGCGCCTTGCAGCCAGGCCTGCAGGATTTGTCTAGGTCCGCATCTATTAATTGACTTCCATTTCTCTTGTACATTACGATGCATGCCTGTAGATTGCCAAGGAATCAAGTAATTGGGAATGATTGGTCATTAGGGGACATCGGTGTCGACCCAAGATGAAAAGTTGATCTGTAATCATCGATGCCAATACACAAAATCTAGAAACCATGGAGGTAACTCATTTTTTATTTCTGGCAAATGTGCAATAAATATTACAATGAACTATCAATTTATCTTTTCTTTATTTTTTCATGAGATAGAAATCTTTGCTTTCTAACACGACAAACCGAAAGTTTCCCTGAACATACAGTGAGAAAAAAAAAGTCACCTCCTACATGCTCAACACTTTAGTCGGTGCTTGGGTTGCCGCCATCATAACAAATGCAGTAGCATATACCGTCGTCCCTGCAGCTTCCGTTAGTGAAGTTTGCAGCGTGGCAAGCAGCGGTGCAGGCGCGGGTAAAATAATTAGAAGGTACTATCGTTTTTTGTTCAAACCGGTCACCCTTGGCAAGGTGACCTCTGTCCCTCCCCACTGAGAAGTCATGGCATTTGTCTTTGAAGGTATGTATTGGTCCGCCGCAATCTTGTGCCTCCACACCTAATTGACCAATCACCAAAATACAAGATGCTCATCAGGTTAATTTGCATTCAAGATAACGGAAATTAACAGTCTTAACAGATGACACTCAAGGATTTAAATAGCATTTCATCAAGAGAAAATATTGGGATAAAAATCATGTAATACAAGTAACTTCATTTGACAGTCCATATAGTACAAGCATTAGGAATAGCAAATCTGAAGGGACTCACAGAATGTTATTAGTAGCAAGGCCATGGCTGTTGCAGCGATCTTAGTCCCCATGGTTATTGCAAGAGAACCAAAAGGAAGTGAATTTTGATGAGTAGGGATGAGTTCAAGATTGTCTATTTATACAGATTGATGAGCAGGGAACGCCAGCCTCAGTTTTTTTGGGTATGGATAACATTATTGGAACTTCTTAATTGTTTTGGGAGAAATTAGTATTCTGGATTAATGCTCATAAATCCCTTCCAAAACTAGGAGTACTTAATTAGTTGAGTACCCATGTGTTGTTACAGAAGAATAAAATAAAATGGGTTGATCAAATGGTTCAGTTTTAAATGAGTTACGAGCACAGTGTTGGCTTTTACTCCAATCGATCAGATGCATGATCTTTGACATGTCATAGGATAGCGCACGGTACTGTTTTATCTTTCTATACATCGACTCACAGCTGAAGCCAATGCTGGGATTCAACTCCAAATAAGATGAAGCTGGCTCATTTTTAAGGCTTCAGCTAGCTTATTTCAGACACACAATCTTGGCTTGAGAATTTGTAGGCTATTAACAATCACGACACTTCTTCTCTCTGTTTAGATGAAGCGGCTACATTTTTTTATGCTTGTAAGCTGTAGTTTTAATAAGTCAGCTAGCTTATTGGAGAAACCCAATGTAGGCTTGACAATTTTTAGAGTGTAAGAAATCATACAACTCGAGCACTTGTAGAATGACGATATATGTAGCAATTGTTAGGAATAGACAAGTTGTATTCCTCTCGGGGCCAAAGGCCACAATATATAGTACAGGTACAGGGCAAATATGCAGGAAGCCCCCTAACATATGGGGGAAATACAATATACAGATATATACATCTAACACCCCCCCTCAAACTCATGGTGGATCCACAACACTGAGTTTGGAGAGTAAGAAATCATGCTGCGCTCTGGTCTGTGCCTTCGTGAAGAAATCCGCCAACTGTAAATCTGAAGGCACATACTGAAGCGCAACAACCTGAGCCTGCACCTGAGCACGTGTATAGAAAGCATCAACACCAATATGCTTGGTAAGCTCATGCTTGACCGGATCACGTGCAACACTAATAGCACCTGTACTGTCAGACAAAACCAGACTGGGTGTGGTAATAGAGACCCCAAAATCCGCAAGTAACCACCGTAACCAGGTCACCTCAGCAGTCAACAAGGCCATAGCACGCAACTCAGCCTCAACACTCGAACGGGAAACCGCTGTCTGTTTCTTCGTCTTCCAAGCAATGAGCGAACCACCAAGAAACACACAGTAAGCAGAAAGTGAACGGCGATCCGAAGGATCACTCGCCCACGTAGCGTCCGAATAGCACTGGAGCTGGAGAGAGCTGGAACGAGGAAAGAAAAGGCGACGAGTGATCGTACCACGAAGATAACGAAGAACACGAAGAAGATGGCTATAGTGAACAGTGGTAGGAGCAGAAACAAACTGACTCAGAATATTAACAGGATAAGAGATGTCAGGACGAGTGACAGCAAGATAAACAAGGCTCCCAACAAGATGACGATAACGCGTCGGATCAGAAAGAGGATCACCATCAGTAAGTTGAAGCTTAACATTAAGCTCCATAGGGGTCTCAACAGTGCGCTCATCCCCAAGAGCAGCACGAGCAAGAAGAGCATGAATATACTTTTCCTGAGAGATGTAAAAGCCATCAGAAGTGGAGGAAACCTCAATCCCAAGAAAGTATCGAAGAGAACCAAGATCAGTCATAAGAAACTGATCACGAAGACGAGCCTTAACAAAGGCTATGTACTCAGGATCATCACCGGTAATGAGCATATCATCAACATAGAGAAGAAGAAGAGTGCGTCCACGAGGAGAAGTGTGAACAAACAACGCTGGATCATGAGCACTAGGGGAGAAACCAGCAGCTGTCACTACAGAAGCAAAGCGCTCAAACCAGGCACGAGGGGCCTGTTTGAGGCCATAAAGAGAACGTCGAAGGCGACAAACCATCCCCTCAGGAACAGAGTACCCAGGAGGAGGCTGCATATAAACCTCCTCACTCAACTCACCATTGAGAAAGGCATTCTGAACATCAAGCTGGGACACAGACCAGTGACGAACAGAAGCAACAGCAAGAAGAGTACGCACAGTGGTCATATGAGCGACAGGAGCAAAAGTCTCATCATAGTCACGACCATGCTCCTGCTGAAAACCACGAGCCACAATACGCGCTTCATAGCGCTCAAGAGATCGATCAAAGCGAGTCTTAATCTTATAGACCCACTTACACGTGATAGGGCGAACACCGGGAGGAGGAGAAACAAGATCCCAGGTGCCAGTGCGCTCAAGCGCAGCAATCTCCTCGGCCATGGCCAGCTGCCATTCAGGATGATGCTCAGCATCCCGATAAGAGGTCGGCTCGGAGGCAACAGAAAGACCATACTGACTAGGAGAGTAACGGTTGGGGGCACGACGCTGACGAACAGGACGAGTAGAGGGAAGATCATCAGAGGAAGACGACGCAGGAGACGACGAGGAAGAAGAGGGAATAGACGAGAAAGACTCCGGAGAACGAGGAGAACTAGGAGGAGAACTAGGAGGAGAAGAGGAGGACGGTGTCGAAGAAGAGACATCAGGGGGAGGAGATCCTGAAGAAGACACAATAGGGATAGAAGGAGGTGTGTCAGGAAAGAGAAGAAAAGAGATATCTTCCACCGGGTAAGTACCAGCGGTGGGACGAGGATAGAAAGGACGCGTCTCATCAAAAGTAACATCACGAGAGATACGCATCCGACGACCAACAGGGTCCCAACAGCGATAGCCCTTATGCTCATCACTGTATCCGAGGAAAACACACTCAACAGACTGAGCGGTCAGTTTGGTGCGTTCGCGAGGAGCAAGTATAACATAGCAAACACAACCAAACAAGCGAAGCATGGAGTAACTGAGACTGTCCAGAGGCGCTCAAGAGGGATACCACCGCAAGGCAGCGAAGGCTGAATATTGATGAGGTAAGCCGAGCGTGGCAGCCTCTCGTAAATGCAGCGGAGAGAAGAAGCAATCATCATAGCGAGTGGTCTCAAGAAGATGGCGATGCTTACGCCGAACGCCATTCTCGGGCATGCGCCGAGCAGGAGAATCGAGCAAGAGTGCCCGCTCAAAGAAGAACACCTCGCAACATCCGGGAGATATACTCACCAGAATCAGACGAAACACACGGATGGGGTAGAATATTGAGTACGAACCATGGCCGCAAAACGCTGATATATGGAGAGCACCTCACTACGAGCGCATAAAATACAACCAAGTGTACCGAGAAAATCATCAATGAATAAAATATAGTAGCGATGGCCCCTTCGAGCGAAAGGAGCGGACCCCAAACATCGGAATGAACTAAATCAAAAGGTCGCTGAGATACGACGCTAGTAGGATAGGGAAGCTGAATCATTTACCCAACACAGTACGACAATGCAAAGACCCATCTCTGAGATGCACCCCAGAAGACCACGATGAACTAATGATGATAGGCGAGAGTCACAGAGGTGACCAAGACGATGATGCCACTGCTGAAAAGAGCTGGTAGTAGAGGCGACAACCGGAGAAGAACTGGCGGAGGAAGTGGCAGCGGAAGGAACGCGAAGCCAGTCTAACTCCCAAAGTCCTGAAGAATCACGGCGGCGAGGGCCAGCTCCAACCAGGGCCTGGGTGCGACGGTCCTGAACAACACAAGAATCAGCATCAAGTATGACGCGACAACCAGAGTCAGTAAGCTGGCTAGCAGAGAACAGATTCATCTTAAGAAGAGGGACATGAGAGATATCAGGAACAAAAAAAGAAGAAGAAGAAAGGGTGCCCCGACTAGAAACAGGGAGAGAGGTACCATCAGCCGTAAAAACACGGACAGGAGAAGGGAGAGAACGAAGAGCGGACAGAGAAGAAGACTCAAATGTCATATGAAAAGAAGCTCCAGAATCCAGATACCACGGAGACGTACCTGACTGTGTAGAAGGTGGTGGTCGACAAAGGTTCAAGAGTCGATCCGTGAACTAGCGGTGCCGTCAAGAAGAGCACAGAGCAACAAGCAGACCGCGAAGACTCCTGATAATTTCCTGATCAGAGAGAGCCACTGCTGAAGACCCGGAAGGAGCCGACTGTCCACGAGCCTGGTGCTGCTGACGTAAACTGGGGTCCCGTGTATAACAGGTGGCCCAAGTGTGACCATCCCTGCAAGAAGAGCAAGGACGAGAGAACCACGGCGACCACGAGCCTCACAGTGCCGACTCGGACCACGAGGCTGCTGGCCGACTGACCACGAATCGGAGGAGTGGGTATGATCGGCGGCGGCGGTACAGGAGACCGTGGCTGAGTCGAGGGAGCAGACGGCAAAGTAGTGCCACGAGTAGCAAGCGCAGATGGAACCGCAAGAAGACCAGCACCACGGAGACGGGTCTCCTCAGCCCGAAGCTCAGACAACACCTCAGAAAGCGGAACACGACCACGAGCATTCAGTGAGCACGCGGGCTCAAACTCTGGCGGCCGAGAGAAACTCATAGATACGGTGAAACTCCAAGTCCGGCGACAATCTGGCAAAGACGAGCATGTGCCACAAACAGCAATACGGAGAGAATCAAGTCGACGCCAGATAGCAGACTCGAGTATAAAACTCATCAATAGTGGAATCCCCATTGAAGAGCATGCTCTGACGAACCACAGACGGTAAAGAGCATCCCAGACGGCTGATAAGCGACGAAGATGGGCCCACCGAGCAAAGTGAGGGAGACTCATGAACTCAGAAGACATCTGGGCAGAACATCGGAGGTGAGAACAAGAAGACGAGCATCCTCATCGACCCAATCGAGTGTAGGCAGAGCGTGGCGATAGGACTCGAGATCAGAGAATATTGCTTGAACTTCAGGTCATAGGCGCAACAAAGAATATCATCAGCCTCGAAAGCATCATTGGCCTCCTGAGAAGCATCAGTAGCAAGCACAATCGGCGTCGGAGGCAGAGGAGCCACAGGAGCAGGGGGGGCACGGCGGACAGGAGACCTCGCCGGAGAGCACACCCCAAAGATGGAGACCGCGCATGTGAACGCGCATAAAGGCAGCGAAATCAGGGTAATTCGCGCCATCAAAGACCACCGGGCAGCGAGGAATCGCAACATAACCCGATGAAGAAGACATCTCGATCTCTCTTTTTTTTAGATCAGATCTAGATCCAGATCTAATTGATCCGGACGAAACAGACGAAAATCGGTCGGCAGCAGGCCAGACGCACTGGCAGAGGAAGCAGCGGCACTGGAGCACACGTCTGGGAGCCCGCGTGGCAGGAGGCAGATGGAGGCCCGCGTGGCAGGCAGGTGGCAGGAGCCCGCGTGGCGGCAGGTGGAGGCCCGCGCGTCTGGGAGGTCCCGCGTCGGGTGCAGGCGGGCGGCTAGGAACCGGGCAGAGGAGGCAGGACCACGTGCGCCCCCGCGTGCGTCTGGGATCCCGCGGCAGGTGGAGGCCCGCGCGTCTGGGAGCACACGTCGGGTGGCAGGCGGGCGTCTGGGAACCTGGCGGAGGGAGCACGCATCTGGGCGGTCGTCTAGGAGGTCCCGCGCGCGTGGGCAAGGAGGTCGCTGCGCGGAGGACGACCAAAAAAAAGAAGCAGAAGATTCGATCCAATCGGATCGGAGAGCAGCAGCGGCCGGACGCGGCGGCGGAGAACCGGGGCGTGCGACGGCTGCGAAAAAAAGGAGGAGAGGAGCGAACCCTAAGGCTCTGATACCATGTTAGGAATAGACAAGTTGTATTCCTCTCGGGGTCAAAGGCCACAATATATAGTACATGTACAGCGCAAATATGCAGGGAGCCCCCTAACATATAGGGAAATACAATATACAGATATATACATCTAACAGCAATGACACTTTTTCCCTCATAATATTCTAGGACCATGTCTGCCTTGGCACTTTAAGTTTTCTAAATGTGACGGAAGATCTTATCTGGCCAATTAGTTCCGCTTTGCTATAATCTCAATAGTAACGTAAATTGGACAGTGCACCACTTCTGTGTACCAGAATGAGTTGTACTTGTACAGAATACCTTCTGTCTATTTTGCAATCCGGTTTCACGTTGCACCAACCAAGCAATGGGGCATGGTCCGTGACATCTGATGTGGCTTGAACCTCCACGTCTCCAGCAAGCAGTTTGAAGCCCTCATGTTATATTGGATAACCAAACCGAGCCCGAAATTCCTGTGCCCATATAGCCTCCAAGATCAACCCCCATCCCGTCGACGAAAGAGGAGTCATGAACCATTTGGTGCTAATTCGCCCAGCAAGCATTTCTCTCTTAAAGACGGACACTGGGGCCTAGCACCCTCCAAGAAAGTCCGAGTACTGGAGAAGAATGTTAGGTTTGAGCAAAGTGGAACTACTTTTTCAGCATGCTGTTCTTTGAAAAGATTGTTTAGACTTGGTGCTCATGCTTCTGTTTCAATGAAGGTGTAGTGTGTAAATTCTCATAATATTAACATGATACCATGTTCTTTGCTCAGTTATCTTTGCTTTAAGCACCCAGAGATCCACATCACCCGAGAACAATCACATGAAGAACATTTTCTTACTGTTGGTATGGAAAATTAAACTGAATTGGCAGACATACAGATTTTCTGTACTTCGTGATTGAGAATTCTTAGAAAGTCGTGTATGTCGGTATCTCCTCATTCGTTGTTCTGCCTAATAAGTTGGTTTATCCGCTTAGTTTGATTAATTCAAGGTGTAACATAGACTGAATTGGTTTTCTTCTCCAAGATCCTCTTTTTGACAATGCGTGGATAAATTTCTCTTCAGGTTAGGCTGGATCCTTGAGCAAACATAAGCATTTGCTTGTCGCGGAGGTTCTCCGCAGAGCTAAGATGCATGTTCCAGCATCCGCGGCAACTTCTTCCAGTGAACTCAACAAGCCGCTATCCGTCTGAATTTTCCTGTGTAAATTTTCTTGTCGACACCATTCTTAGTACTCTGGTGCCAGAATAAAAGATTACATAATACCGTTGATGCTAACAGTTCTGTAGTCCGTTGTGGATAGCAAGCAATGCGACAGCGACAGCTCCCTATCTAGCTTTTGAGCGTATCGCTCCGACGTGTGTGTGTGTTCTGGTAACTGAGACAGAGTTTCGGTCCATAGCGGGCTGCCGCTTGTTGTTGGGCCCGAGCAGGCCGGAGCGGACGGCCTGTCGGGCTTTAGTTCGGGTAACCCCACCATACCGCGTTTTAGTACCACATGGCTATATTCTCAAAAAAAGTAGTACCACATCGCTAGGAAGCAACGAGTAGAAGCGGTTTATAAGCTGTCTTGGGGCTCTTGTCCTCGGCGAGCGGCAAGCTCGGAAAGCTGTTGCAGTGTTGCAAACACATTTGCAAAAAACTGTTCACCCACGGCTCTCTCGGCATTCCGGTTTCCTCGAACGAAAACTAAGGCATGTTTCATGTCAAGTTTCATGGAAATTTACCGGATATAAGCCTGAATCCCAACGTGTTGCAGTGCACTCCTACATGGGGTGTAGAGCTCTTTTTTGCTTTCCAAATGTTTCGGCCCTTGTCTTCTCCCTTGTCTTGGGGCTCTCGTCCTCGGCGAGCGGCAAGCTCGGAAAGCTGTTGCAGTGTTGCATGGAAATTTACCGGATATAAGCCTGACATCCCAACGTGTCACAGTGCACTCCTACATGGGGTGTATAGCTCTTTTTTTTTCAAACGGACATTTTTTTAATCCATCGATCGATCCTTGTGCTACATATAAGCCTCACATCCCACGGCATCACAGCGCACTCCTACATGGTGTGTATAGCTTTTTTTTCAAACAACATTTTTTTTACCATCCATCGCTCAAGTTGTTATCCTACCTGCACTCTGTACTTGTGGTTCTCCGCAACACCGACGATCTCGTCTTTGGTTGCCAGCTGATGCAACCATGCTATTTGATGGCTGTCGACTCTTGGAATGACCAACAACTGCATTTCTATTATGAATCACTTGCCTTACTGTTTCTATCCATTAACAACACCAGTGGCCACAAATGTGGCAGGTTGACGACTTTTTTTCTCTTCAGAAACACACAAACTGCGTATCTTATGTCTTAAGATATAAATGTTTGATACAAAGCCACGGAATGGCTACCGCTCCACGCACGCCCCTCTCAAGCCACACTCCAAGCAACGGTTTACAACACACTCCCACCAAGCTACACGACGACGACTTGTCTTGCCCAACCTCCAGCCGGCAAAGACGAAGAGACAAGACATAGAGGCTCAAAACTGCGTCACCGCCAAGACCGGACACCTCGCTACCATGAATCTACCTCCAAGATTGCACGGATTAATGTACTTCCCATTCCTGGCGCCAGGAAGAAGTCGGCTGAGTGTCCAGCAGAACCCGACCGAGATGGAGGAAGGCGCCATCTAGGAGGTGCCGCAAGGCGTACCTTGCGCCGTTGAGACCCATGCTCCGAGAAGTGCCCGCCGTCGACCCTATCTGCCCTAGGAGCTCCACGAGCAGCCTAAAACGGCGCCTTCAAGAAGGGAACGACACTGTGGTGGTGTTGCCGCTGCCGGAACCGGAACGCCGGATCGAGGGTTTCCCCCGGCGCTCGTCACGGGTAGCTCGAATGTGTCCATAACGATGCCCCCAAGGAGGAGATGGCGTCCACGGGCGTCGCCATCGTCAGCAAATGCAGAGCTTTCGCCCCGGCCCAATCGCCACCCCGGTGTACATCGGAGGGAAGATCCAGAAAGGACATAGAACACACACTCCGAGATGCCAGCCACACATCGTCGGCAGCGAAAGGATAGACGTTGAGCCACCGAACCACCTCGCCCACCATCGGCCAGACCTGGATGAGGTAGATCTAGGCCACCGCCCTATCGGCTGACAGCTCCACTGCTGCCTTGCAGACGCCGCTCGACGGCAAGTCCACCGCGAGCCTCCATGCTCCCAGCTGCTTCGGCCCGCCAAGGCCCATCGGCCCACTCCCAAGACCGAATCGCCTAGCCGCAGCAACAAGGGGGCACCGCCTCCACCGTTGTCGAGCCCTTGGCTGGGCACCTCGCTTTGCGGCCAGCCGCAGCTCCACTGTCCGCAGCCAGCCTCGCCGCCATGAACCTCGACCCGCAGAGGAGACCCCGCGGGAGAAGGGAAAAAGCCCCGCCGCCACCTTCACCGACCATGCTTTGCCCGGTGGCGAGCCCTAGCGACGGCGAGGGAAGCCGCCAGGCCACTGGATTTGAGTCGCCGCCCGTGTCGCCTAACCTAGACGACGCGGGGGCCTCGACTAGAAAAGGTATAGGATGGACTATAGAGGGGATGCAGGTCGATGACTAGTTCCGGGTGGCGTCTGACTGCGCAGCGTTGGCATTGCTAGACGCTGATCTTGTTGGAATTTGGTGACTTTTGGGCTGTTGGTCCATTAGACAAATTCTGAAATTCTCTTTGGCCCACTTGTATGTGGCAGCATATGGCTGTGTGGTGGTGCTAAAGTTTAGTCCCACATTGCTAGTTGAAGGGGAGTTGGACCACTTTATATAGTAGTGTTGCACCACTCACTAAGGTGTGACAAGAAGAGTAGCCTTCGCGCACTCCTCCTCCGACGCCGCCCGCCTCGCCACGCCACGCCTCGCCTCGCCACGACGCGCGCGCCGCGGGTTGCGGGAATCTCGCCGAGCCGAGCTTTATTTTGCTGGTTGAGAAAACTGATTAATTATAGCCGTTTTCAGTTTTTATGGACGTGGACTGTTACCGACTCGGACATGTGCTGAGCCCCACGATCTCCCTAACCTGCACTATATAAGCGTATGTGCTAAACATAATCGATGAATCAATCCACACACGCGCCTGCCCTCCAGAACCTTGCGCCGCCGCTTTCGTCTTCCCCATCCTGGCTTGCAGCGTGCACCGTATAGATCAGGACAGTAGGCCTCCGGAACCCCGCCTCTCGTGAACCTGTACGGGTGAGGGGCGATCAGGTTTTTGGGGAGCGCTCAAGCGCGACTACTGGCAACCACGACGTCGTCCGACGACGAGTTCCCTGACGACGACTTCTTCCCGGACGTCACCAATCTCTTCAACAACCTCAAAATGGCCGACGCTGTTGCGACCGCTGCGGCTGCTATTCAGCCTACACTGTATGTGATCCTTAACTGTCTTTTTTAGATTATGCTAGAGTTCTTTGTTCTAGCGTTTGGTGTAGATGTGATAGGTTTATCTCCTATAGATGTAATCTGTTCATCTACTTCGTTGATCTGCATAATTGGGTCTAGTACCGTTTGTATGATCATGTTTTATCAGTTTATTATTCGGATTAAATCATATGGATTATTGCTTATATTTTCAACAATCCAAAAACCTGATTATAGGCAACTGAATTCCACTGGTGTAGCCGCGGCTACTAGGCCGCCTCCTTTTGATGGCATGCACTATAAGAGATGGCGCAAGAGAGCAGTTCTCTGGTTTGAAAACCTAAACTTATAAGCGCCACTCTTGGCAAGCTGAAGGAGATCTTCTGTGGCGAAGCGAACTTTAAGAAAGCCTATACCATGTTTATGGCGGCTTTGTTCAGTGTTCTTGGGGACAATATTGTTGACCCGTATATGTCATTTGATAATGGCAAGGACGCGTGGGAAGTGCTCGAGGCCAAGTTTGGGGTCTCGGACGCTGGCACTGAGCTGTATGTCACGGAGCAATTCTATGACTACAGGATGGTTGATGAGGGCTCCGTCGTTGAGCAAGCTCGTGAGATACAATCACTTGCCAAAGAACTTGAGCAGTTCAAGTGTTCCTTACCAGACAAATTTGTGGCCGGTGGCATTATTTCCAAGCTTCCTCCTTCGTGGAGGAACTTTGCTACTTCTCTGAAACATAAGAGACAAGAGTTTTCCATTATGGATCTCATTGGGTCTCTTCATGTGGAAGAGAAGGCGAGAGCAAAGGAAAAAACTGCTCGAGGACTTGAGGGAGGTTCTACTGCCAATTTAGTGCAGAGGAAAAACTTCCAATCCCACAAGTTCAAGAATAAGAACAAAACTGAAGGACAGGGAAAGTTCGATTGCAAGAACAAGGCCACGCACTCAACCAACTTCAAGAAGAAAAATGATAAGAGGAAAGGCTCTTGCCACGTCTATGATGATCCTGATCATTGGGCTCCTAGCTTCCCTAATCGCTTTGACAAGCGTCAACATGGAAACAACGACAATACCGCTCATGTTGTTATTAGCGATACTGAGATGAAGGATGTTGGGTACGGTATTTTACCTACTATCCTTTTAGTATGTCATTCTCCTGATTGGTGGATAGACACGGGTGCTAATACACATGTATGTTCTGATATTTCCATGTTTTCCTCTTATCAGGTCTCAAGGACCTCTTCCGTGCTGATGGGAAATGGCTCACGTGCTTCTGTTCATGGCGTTGGTACGGTAAATCTGAAGTTTACTTCGGGGAAGACCATACAGCTAAAGAATGTGCAACACGTTCCCTCTATCAATAAGAATCTCGTCAGCGGATCGCTTTTATGTCAAGATGGCTTTAAGTTGGTTTTTGAGTCCAATAAAGTTGTAATTTCTAAGTATGTACAATTTGTTGGAAAGGGTTATGAGTGCGGAGGTCTGTTCCGCTTGTCTTTGTCAGACTCATGTACTAAAGTTATTAATCAAGTTTGCAATGATAATGAGTCCAATGTTTGGCATTCACGACTCTGTCATATTAACTTTGGTTGCATGACGCGGCTAGCCAATATGAGTTTAATTCCGAAATTTACCACTGTCAAAGATTCTAAGTGCCAAGTTTGTGTGCAAGCAAAGCAACCCCGCAAGTCTCATACTGCATGAACCGAAACTTAGCACCGCTAGAACTTATACATTCGGATCTTTGTGAGATGATTGGTGTGTTGACAAAAGGTGGAAAAGATACTTTATGACGTTGATTGATGACTCCACTAGATACTACTATGTTTATCTTCTGAAATCTAAAGATAAAGCTTTGAACTACTTCAAAATCTATAAAGCTGAGGCAGAAAACCAACTTGATATTAAAATCAAGCGGCTAAGGTCGGATCGTGGTGGAGAGTACTTTTCAAATGAATTTGATTTATTCTGTGCGGAACATGGTATTATACATGAGAGGACACCTCCCTACTCACCTCAGTCAAATGGGGTGGCCGAAAGAAAGAACCGCACTTTAACTGATTTGGTTAACCATGTTAGATACATCGGGTTTTTCAAGGAATGGTGGGGGGAGGCGCTAATGACTGCGTGTCATGTACTAAACCATGTTCCCGTAAAGGATAAAACCATGACTCCATTTGAGGAATGGGAAAAGAAAATTCTTAAACTCTCTTACGAACTTGGGGTTGTTTGGCGAAAGTCAATATTCCAATACTCAAGAAGCGTAAGCTTGGACCAAAAACCGTGGATTGTGTTTTTCTGGGACATGCTTTTCATAGCATTGGCTATAGATTTTTTATAGTAAAATCTGAGGTATCCGACATGAATGTTGGTACAATTATGGAGTCGAATGATGCGACTTTCTTTGAGGCCATCTTTCCTATGAAAGGTATGTCTAGCTCATCAAATCAGGAGATGACTAGTTCATCTAGTCAGAAATTTTCTATAATTCCTAAACCCACTATGCCGATAGAACACTATGATGATCCTGTGGAGGATGACAATGAAGCTTCCAAAAGGAGCAAGAGACAAAGGACTGCAAAGTCATTTGGTGATGATTTCATTGTGTACCTTATGGATGATACTCCCACTTCCATTTTAGAAGCTTATGCATCTCAAGATGCTGACTACTGGAAGGAAGCTGTCCGAAGCGAGATGGACTCCATCTTAGCTAATGGTACTTGGGAAGTCACTGATCGTCCTTATGGGTACAAACCTATAGGATGTAAGTGGGTGTTCAAGAAAAAAGCTTAGACCTGATGGTACTATTGAAAAATACAAGGCACGTCTTGTGGCTAAGGGTTATACCCAAAAGGAAGGTGAAAACTTCTTCGATACCTACTCACCTGTAGCCAGATTGACCACTATTCGAGTACTACTATCCTTGGCTGCCTCACATGGTCTTCTCGTTCATCAAATGGACATTAAGACAACTTTTCTAAATGGAGAGCTAGATAAGGAAATTTATATGGAGCAGCCTGACGGATTTGTAGTAGATGGTCAAGAAGGAAAGGTGTGTAAGTTAGTGAAGTCTTTGTATGCTCTTAAGCAAGCTCCTAAGCAGCGGCACAAGAAGTTTGAAAGAACTTTAACTGCTGAAGGCTTTGTTGTAAATGAAGCTGACAAATGTGTGTACTATCGCCATGGTGGGGGCGAGGGAGTTATTATGTGTCTCTACGTTGATGACATATTGATATTTGGGACCAACCTCGTTGTTATCGAGGAGGTCAAAGAGTTCCTATCTCGCTGCTTTGAGATGAAGGACTTGAGAGTGGATGATGTAATCTTAAACATCAAGCTACTAAAGGATGACAATGGTGGGATTACATTGCTTCAGTCTCACTATGTGGAAAAGATATTGAGTCGCTTCGGGTATAGCGACTGCAATTCTTCTCCAACGCCTTATGATCCGAGTGTGCTACTTCGAAAGAAGCGAAGGAATGCTAAAGATAAATTGAGATATTCTCAAATCATTGGCTCGCTCATGTATTTAGCCAGCGCTTCTAGACCTGACATCTCCTTTGCTGTAAACAAACTGAGTCAATTTGTGTCAAATCCTGGAGATGATCATTGGCATGCTCTTGAAAGAGTTTCGCGCTATTTGAAAGGCACTGCGAGTTATGGTATTCACTATACTGACTATCCTCGAGTACTTGAGGGTTATAGTGATTCAAACTGGATATCTGATGCTGAAGAGATTAAGGCCACAAGTGGTTATTTGTTTACACTTGGTGGTGACGCTGTTTCCTAGAAGTCTTGCAAGCAGACCATCTTAACAAGGTCAACAATGGAAGCAGAACTCACAGCATTAGACACAGCCACTCTTGAAGTAGAGTGGCTTCGTGAGCTCTTGGTGGACTTACCTGTGGTTGAAAAACCAATACCCGCCATCCCGATGAACTGTGATAATCAAACTGTGATCGTCAAAATAAAAAGTTCTAAGGATAATATGAAGTCATCAAGGCATGTGAAGAGGAGATTGAAATCTGTTAGGAAACTGAGAAACTCCAGAGTTTTGCGTTGGATTATATCCAAACATCTAAAAACCTGGCAGATCCCTTCACAAAGGGTTTATCACGCAATGTGATAGATAATGCATCGAGGGAGATGGGTTAGAGACCCACGTTATAAGTTGATCCCAGTGGCAACCCACTCTATGTGATCGGAGATCCCGTGAATTAGAGCTGGGAGACAAGCTGTTGGTCAGCTGAGAGAAGAGTATACCCATATTATATTTACATCTTCATAAAGATGCAATATCTTTTAATCTGCATGGCAAGTTGATATTTATCTTAATGTGTTCCAAGTGGCTTTTTATAAGCGAGATGTTGTCCTGCAGAACATCTCTTGAGGAACACACCTATATGAGTCTGACTGTTAAACGTCGCAGTCCGTGAGAGTTGGGTGCTCTTTAATAAACTCATGAAAGGCCCTGGTGTATGACGCATAGGCTCCAAATCGCGGGCAAGCCGACGGTAGCCCTGTACCGGTCTAGATTTTGTGTGAAACTAGCGCGCAGAAAACTTGTAGTTCAAGGCATAGTCCACTATTCAAGTTGCTAGCTAGCGTAGCATGAAGTTTAACGTGAAAGTTCAACTTAACAGTATCCACTACACACCGGTATATAAAACAATGTTCTGGAATAAAAGTGATGTGATGTGCCAATGAGACTTTGTGGGGGATTGTTAGAATTTGGTGAGTTTTGGGATGTTGGCTCATTAGACAAATTCTGAAATTCTCTTTGGCCCACTTGCATATGGCAGCATATGGCTGTGTAGTGGTGCTAAAGTTTAGTCTCACATTGCTAGTTGAAGGGGAGTTGGACCACCTTATATAGTAGAGTGTTACACCACTCACTAAGGTGTGACAAGAAGAGTAGCCCTCGCGCACTCCTCCTCCGACGCCGCCCGCCTCGCCTCGCCTCGCCACGACGCGCGTGCGCGTCGCAGGTTGTGGGAATCTCGCAGAGCCGAGCTTTATTTTGCTGGTTGGGAAAATTAATTATGAGTCATTAACAGACGCGTTAATTACAGCCGTTTCCAGTTTTTATGGACGTGGACTGTTACCGACTCGGACGTGGGTTGAGTCCCACGATCTCCCTAACCTGCACTATATAAGCGTCTGTGCTAAACCTAATCAGTGAATCAATCCACACACACGCCTGCCATCCAGAACCTTGCGTCGCCGCTTTCGTCTTTCCCATCCCGGCTTGTGACGTGCACCGTAGATCAGGACAGTAGGCCTCCGAAACCCCGCCTCTCGTGAACCTGTACGGGTGAGGGGCGATCAGGTTTTTGGGGAGCGCGACTACTGGCAACCACGACGTCGTCTGATGACGAGTTCCCTGACGATGACTTCTTCCCGGACGTCACCAATCTCTTCGACAACCTCAACATGGGAGACGCTGCTGTGACCGCTGCGGCTGCTATTTAGCCTACACTATATGTGATCCTTAACTGCCTTTTTCGGATTATGCTAGAGTTCTTTGTTCTAGCGTTTGGTGTAAATGTGATAGGTTTATCTCCTATAGATGTAATCTATTCATCTACTTTGTTGATCTGCATAATTGGTTTTAGTACCGTTTGTATGGTCATGTTTTATCAGTTTATTATTCGGATTAAATCATATGTATTATTGCTTATATTTCCAACAGATCTGGCCACGTGAGATGACAGGTCTAGTGGAAGAGAGTGGAGGCACAGCCGGTGGAGAGGTGTCGTGCTCAACTAGCTCGACAGCGATGGTGGTGCGTTGACAAGGCAAATCGGGCCCGTGACTGGGCTGATGGGCTTTGGTTGGCTAAATTAGCTGGGCATGGCGGCCTACATAGTGGAGTTATCGTCAAGCGGCTAGGAACCGCAGTGGAGCTGCCAGCATGGCGGAGGTCGCCTGGATCAGCGCCATCTAGGGCGCCGGTGGTAGTCAGCGCCAAGAACCCATGGGTTCTCATCGCGCCGAAGTTTAAGTCCAAAGCCTACGATCATATAGGTTGTTGCTGCATGTACACTGGTTGGTACTGTTAGAGTATATCATGGTTTGGACTATATTTGGTAGTTTAAGTTTGTAATCAAATTATATCTCTAATAGTCTTCTTGCCTACCAAGTCGTGTAATCTATATAAACAGCCCTTTAAGGCCACAATCAATACAGTTAATATTCCGCAATTCTACATGGTATCATACCGTATCGCTCCTCGGCCTAGGGTTTAGCCACCACCGTTTCCGCTGCGCCTCCCTCTGAGGAGATCATTCTCCGCCGGGGGCCTTGCAATAGTAGATTAGATCTTACTTCGCCAAAATTTTCTCGCTGGCCACTTGACCGACGTTTCTTCTTCTTTTGCCGATCATAGATTGGATTGCGTGGTCCACAACCACATGTCGTCATCACGCTCCTCTACTTCAACCTCGGCATCGACTCATCTCTGGAAAATCTTCGCCAACGATCGTGCCAAGGAGGCTCCGCGCGACGCCCCAAGGAACGTCTTCACGCGCTGCGTCGGCTTCTCCGTCCTCACGTTGTCACCATGACGGCCCGTCTTCGCCAACATCGACCGGGACGCACGTCCTCGAGTACGCGCCTCGTCGTCAACAAAGGGTTGCACCTTCATCACTCGTGGTCATCATGGCCGACAACCATCTACACCAACAACATCGTCACATAGTTGCCGCCACCACCAATCGTGGTCAATGTCAACGCCAACAAAAGTTCTTCTTCATGAGCGCCGCTCTCATACAAGTGGAAAATACGGGTCTAATCCCCGAAATCAACTACTGCAACAATTCAATCGCCATCAAAAACTACCTCGTCGTCTTAGTCCACCACGACCTCGCCGCCAGAGTCGCAGTCTAATTTTTATTTTTGACCTAAATCAATTTTTTTCTTGCAACTACTTCATCTACTCTGGCTCTGGCTCGCATGGCTCGTGATGGTCCCTGTCTTCGCACGTTCCATATTGGCAACATCGACGCGTGCCTTCGTCCCCGACATGCTCTCGAGTTTGGCAAGATCGGCAAGGCGTGCCGCCTACCTCGACTACTCCAACTCAAACTACATCTACCTCAACTACTACGGCGAATTCTCTAGGCTCAACGACGACATCGACCACAACACAACGCCATTATCAACTTCATCGACTTCATCAACAGCGACTACATCACCAATGGCATCATCAACCTCGACTACAACACCCTACTTTTGGCTACATCGACATCGACATCCTCTCCCATATCTGCCTTCGGATTATGCTCCAGTCAGACCGTTCGCGTCACTACCGATCCGACTACTGGGGAGTGTTAGAGTATATCACGGTTTGGACTCTATTTGGTAGTTTAAGTTTGTAATTCAATTATATCTCTACGGGGGAGTGTTAGAGCATCTCCACTCGGATACCCAGGTCACTGATCCGGACGCCGAAAATAGGTCCGGACGCCGAAAATCGGTCCAGTCGCGTACCCAGGAACCTGTTTTTGTCCGGATTCGGGCGAACTTTGGTTCGGGCTTCCCAGGCCATACCCAGGTTCCCGGGAACGTCCTGGGAATGACGGACGTAGTGAAAATGGGTGTGGGTCAGCTCTGTCGGCGAGATAGTCCCATTCCCCCCACTCCACTCGCCCAGACTGCGACGAAGAGCTCCCAGCGCCTCTGTCGCCATGACTTCGCCGGCGGAGCTCCTCCATGCCAAGACATGCCCACGCCTCTAGATATGCTCGTCGTAGTCACCGCCCATTCTGCCGCCGCTTTCGCCGCTTGAACTTTGTCGTAGCTCTGCTTCGCTGCGAGCTCCCACCACCATGCCCGCCAAGTGTTCGGCATTTGGCCAGTTTGGTCATGGACTCCGACGACGAGGAGATACTCTCCGTATTGCTAGAGGAGGAGAACATCGTTGTCGCCGAAGATGCAGAGCACATGGAGATCCTCGCCTCTCTCGCCCAGCTGTACCTGCAGATGGCGAAGCCGAAGCATGGTGGTTTGGTGCCGGGTCGCCGGAAGTGCAAGGCGAGGCAAAGGATAGAGGGCCACTGCTTGTTGTACGTCGACTACTTCGCTGACGAGCCGCACCATGGAGAGGACGTGTTTCGGTGCCGTTTTAGGATGAGCCGGAAGCTCTTCCTCAAGATCGTGCATGCCATCCGGGAGTTCGACCCCTATTTTGTTTGCAAGAAGGACTACACCGTCTTGGTTGGGTTTTCATCACTGCAGAAGTGCACTGTGGCGATGAGGTTGCTTGCATATGGAGCGCCGGCTGAAAGTGCCGATGACTATACCCGCATGGCCGAGTCCACCGCCATCGATTGCTTGTACAGGTTCCGCAGGGCAGTGATTGCAGTGTTCGGGAAACAATACTTGAGATCACCCACTGCTGGGGTCATCGCAGTCAATGAAAGTAGAGGATTTCTTGGTATGCTTGGAAGCATAGATTGCATGCATTGGGAGTGGAAGGACTGTCCATTTGCATGGCAAGGAATGTACAAAGGCCACAAAGGAGGTTGCACCGTGATACTTGAGGCAGTTGCTACACATGATCTTTGAATCTGGCACTCCTTCTTTGGCATGGCAGGATCGAACAACGACATCAACGTCCTCAACTCCTCAATTGTCTGTTCCAAGCTTGTTAAGGGTCATGCTCTCCCTGTGGAATTTGAGATCAACGGGCACCACTACAACAAGGGATACTATCTAGCAGATGACATCTATTCAAGATGGCGAACATTTGTGAAGACTATCTCAAACTCAATGCTCCCCAAGCATTCTCAGTTTGCCAAGGAACAGGGAGCTTGCAGGAAGGACGTGGAGCGGGCATTTGGTGTGCTTCAGCAGAGGTTTGCCATTGTCCGGTTTCCTGCTATGACCTGGTCGAAAGATTAGATGTGGAAAGTGATGAACTGTTGTGTGGTCTTGCACAACATAATCATTGAGGATGAGAGGAAGGATCCAGTGAGTTTGCTCGAGCAGAACGAGCCATACTATAGACAGGGTCCTCTTGTCGAGCCCGATCACAGATCGAGCACAATTACAGACGGTGGGGGTAGAAAATCTACTCTCTCTATTCTGAAAAGGATGTTGCAACAATAAAAAAGGATAGTATGGACAAAAAACACTAGATGATCATAGGGCGATACTAAAAAGGATAGTGTACCAGTAGCATTACATTCCAGCTGAAGTGCCTGGAGTGAGGACAACACACGGCGGTTAAGGTGTGCATATGCCTTTTCCCCAATAATAAACATTTTCTAATGTAGAAGTCTGAATTTTTTATATCAAGATACATTTATCAAATATAAATCAATAGGATGGCATGAACACAAGGCACAAGATACATTTATGTGCACGGACATGTATTAACTCCTAGGATTTCCCGAAATTTTAAACAGTAGAGCAGGCACGATCACACGAACTTTGAAATTGCTCTTTTCATATAAGTACTATACACTAGGTCCAACAATGAACATTGCAAACGATCATTAGAATCGAACTAAATTCGAGTAAGGGATTGAATTGGATAGGAGGCAACATGATACTCCAATTCACAGAAGGAGAGTGGATTGAGGGACCAGGGCAGTTGCTGAACCTTTCGAAGGGAGTTTCAGTTTCAGTCAGCAGACACAGAAGTTTATCGGTCTACCAAGACCCCATCTGCACGAGGCAAGATCGGGAGAAACAATGTGGCACCGATGAAGGCGTGAACAACTAGAGCTGAGTGATCATCGAGCAAGGGCTGTCACAACGGCTTCCGCAGCGATCAACGGCCTCGTCCTCATCCTTATCAGGGCCCGGTCTACAGATTTGGGAGGCCCTAGGACAACATGAAATCAAGAGCCCCTTATTTAATGTGCCAGAGCTTTCCTAGGTTCAAGGGGGCAATGGCCCCCCTACTCCACAAACTATATTAGAGATATATTTAATATTTATTCTAAAATTTTGAAGATTACTCAAAATTTTATCATGAGTAGGGTACTTGGACGTCTCAACAATATCTTTCAAGCTCTGCCACTTGTTCACACGAAAAATACTTACAAATATTAGTATTTCGTAAGAAAAATATTACTGTAATACAATAAATTAAATAATCGGTGCATTTGACAGATCCATGATCTTTAAAATCTTGGTGAAGACATTTGAAACCATTTATCTCTATTGATCAAGCGAACTATATACCATGATAGTTATTTTATCAATAGCTGCTTGTGTACATATGCCTGTGTAAAACAATGAGTAGATGACTAAATATAGTATATACTAAATTAAAAATAGGATGGAATATTCTCTCAAACATATATGATGTAAATGAGAAGAATTGTTGTGAATCAGAGAATAGTTTTTTTCTAGAATGATATAGTTATGTGATTGTGTTCTTAGTCTTCACTAATAAATACTCACAACCTTGTAAAAAAAATATAAGGACTGGTGTTATGCCCATTTAGAGAGACCAACATAATCGTGGCATCGAGAAAATATATTCGAAAATGTCAGAGTATTTTTTTTAAAAAAATAGGAGTAAGGGTAAAGTCCTGATAGTCTATAGCTTGAACTATCTATATTTTCCTTTTTAGACAATGAATTATACTCCCTTCGTTTTAAATTATAAGATGTTTTAGGGTTGTGAAGAAAATGTATCTAGACTTTTTTTAATGTGTAGATTCATTCTAAAACTGAGTGAACCTACGTATTAAAAATAATCTAGATACATTTGCTTCACAAAACTAAAACATCTTATATTTTGAAAGGGGGGAGTATTTTCTAAAATCATTCTACAATGTTTTATGTTAAAAGTATTAGACAAATTTGGATACACAAACAAGTTGTTGACGAGACCCTAGACCATGGGGTCCCAGGGCGAGCGCCCTCTACCCCGCCCTATGGGCCGGCCCTGACTCCTCATCTGGTCCGCAAGCAAGCGCAATGTCAGCGAGGGAGTCAGTGGAGGCGACCAGACACAAGTTAGCTGGGACGCCAAGATCGCCTTTGCGAGAAACACGCAGGCATTGGAGGTGTGGAAGTGATGGGAAGACACCTTGCATGATTCTCCGTTAAAGGACATTTTCACCGGGCCGACTGAACCTGTCCGAACGTGTCTGAACAGGTCCGCATACGGTACGTGCACGGCGGCCCACCTGCACGACCCATCCGGACAGACTCAGGCCAGACCAACCCATCCGAGCATCAAATTTGAATTACAGAAGGGTCTATTTAGACGGACACGCCTGTCCGGTTATTGTAGCAAATTGGCACAATTGGACTGTGGGGCTTCTCCTCTCTTCTCTCTCTTGGACTGCCATATCTCTCTTGGCCTGGCCAAATAAAATAGAACAATTTGGGTCACGCTGATAGACATGGCTAGCCGGACAGATCAAACTACGATCAAAAACATCAATGACTCAACTCAAACTGACATAAAAAGACCGTTTAAGTCTTCCGATGAAGATGCCATAATAACCGACTGGGAAATTGGACCGGCTGTTTGCGCTTCCTGACGGCGGACTCTGACATGACATGGA
The DNA here is from genome assembly GCA_030063025.1 of Avena longiglumis. NCBI lineage: Eukaryota > Viridiplantae > Streptophyta > Magnoliopsida > Poales > Poaceae > Avena > Avena longiglumis. The sequence goes on from CP125973.1 coordinate 538,528,179, forward strand.
GTCATAGACTACTGCATTGTAGTGCATGCATTTTTTTTATTCATCGTGCTACAAATTTTTATTGCTTTTTATTCTCTCCCAACTGTCGGCGTCCACTTTTTTCCTTTTAATTTTACATGTAAAATGAAATCTTTTTCAAGTTTATTTATAGCTATTCGGGTACAAGATTTGGGTGTCGCCACACATGTAATGAATTTGCATCCCGCAGCGCTACGGAAGATTCTACTTCTATATCTAACCAAAAGAAGGAGCTGATGAATTTTGTCGACCTAGACTCTCACAGCGAGCGAAGCTTGCCACCCGCCACCGACCACGTTGTCGCCACCATGTCTATAGGCTTCGATAAGGTATCCAAGAGCCACATTTTGGTATTAGGGTTAGGGTTTGGCGGCGATGATCTATACGGTGTTAGATACCTAACTAGATACATATAAAGCTAGACAAAGTTAAGTCAACTAATATGGGTGAGAGTGAATATTAATAGGGAGTGCCTAGATCTGAGGCGTCTGAAAACTTCTTATGTCTAAGTCACTGATGTCATCTTAATATTTCTGTTAAAATCTCAGTTGCAACCTATATTCAAGTTGCAACTCATATGTAACTTTTACTTTGCACGAATCACAAGGTAAATTGAAATGTGAAAGAGGCGACCGAGATCTAAAAAGTTCTTAGGCGCTTGAGAACTAGCAAAACCGATATTAATAATACACAGAAGAAGAGGGCGGTTGCTAAACCTTTTGCCTGGAGTTCCAGTTTCAGTGAACAGATCGGGTACATCACGAGTCTCACGACACACGAGTTTATCGATCTATCTAGGTCTAGCAAGATCGCAGGTAACATAACCCTTATTAGAAGGAAAAAAATAACTAGCAGGTGGGGAAACAATAATCCCATCGGCAAGGGGAAGGATCTAATGCGGCCGTCGGGACACAGTGTGGCGGACTGGCGGGGCGATGAAGACGAAGGAGTGAACAGCAGGAGATCGATGCGCGATCGCGTATCGTCCTCACCCGTTCCACGGCTGCCGCTACGATCGCAGCCTCTTCCTCACCCGCTCCGCAAAAAAGCTCAAGGTCAGCGGACGCGACCGGCTCCTCGGGTCGCTGCATGAGCTGGGACGCGAAGATGGCCGTTGCGAGAAAGGCAGAGGCCTTGGAAGCGTCGAAGCGACGGGCAGAGACCTACAAGATCGAGACCCTCCGAGAATCATCTGCGGTTCCATGATCCTCCGTTAAGGACCGGCCATGAGCTGTCCGGGGAATCAGAGCGGCCGTTCGGCGCTGCCTGGCGGCGACACCGCATCGCCCCAGGCCCCGGCGCGTGTCTGAGGTAGACGACGGTTTCCGCTTGTTGGACCGGTATGGGCCGGGGCTTAGGCTATATATCGGGCTTCTGTTTTGCCCGCCCGCCCGTAACGGTGAGTACGTACACTTTATTACCCCGTAACTTTTTTAGTACCACATCGCGCGGGAACCAGACTTCGCAGCAGCTTATAACGTGGTTTCCGCCGACCGTCATCACCGCGAGGCAGTCACGGTTAGCATACCATCGATTGGTAAATTAACGTGAAACCCTGGCTCGCCGGCATTCCGTTTCCTTGAAACGCATACTTGACATGTGTCATGTCGCGTTCTATGGAGCTTGATCGGATGTCAGTCTGACTTGCCAGTGTGTCACACTCTCAAAGCACACCGATATGGTATAGTGTTATAGGCATTTTTACATCCGCTATTTTTTTTCGAAACTTTTGATGTATAAGTAGAATTTGGTAGTGTATAGGTTTTTTTTTACGTCCACTATTTCCTTTAACTTTTGATGCTATTACCGTACCTAGTTCAATCTTGTTACATGCAAGCTCTCTTTACTCATTTTGTAATACAATATCTCTATGACTAACATCATTAGTCATATACTTGCAAGTTACATATATCTTTCCGTCACATGAAGTGACAAATCCTAGTATTGATCCATGTAACCCAACAAGTACCTTTCCAAATACTTGAAAGCCACATTTATAGTTACCCAATGACGAAGCAACATTTGATGTCCACAAGGTATTCTTCTGGTACTAGGAAGTAACATGATCTCATGGTCCATCAATAAAACTTAGTGATGCGATAAAATTGCTATTCTTAGATTGGATCTCTCCATCATATTATTCTTCTAATGATATGAACTCGTTATTAAATGACAACACCTGTCTATGGTTAGAAAATCTTAATCATCTTTAATCAACAAGCTAGTCTAGTAGAGGCTTCCTAGGGACAAAGTGTTGTTTATATATCCACACATGTATTTAGTTTCCGGTTAATACAATTATAGCATGTGTCCCCCTTCGCATGCATGCGTTGTAACCTAAAGCAAAGGTTCGGGACTTATATAAGGGGGAAACTCCCCGTTCCGGTGAAACCGGGTAGGATAGTGCCCTCCCTTGTGAACCAACATGGTTTTACATCATAATATGACCTAAACAAACACAAAACAAGAGAGTGCTACGCCGGGCTAACCCTGTCAGAGGAACATCTAGGGGGTAGACGATCCGATGCCCACAGATCAGGGTTCCGCAGCAGACCACGCTCCGGGGCGTCGAAATACCTCAAGGACTTGCATGTGGCCCTAGCACATGCATGGAAGTGTGGTGTTCTGTTGAAACATGCAAAACCTAGTCCCCGGGTGCATGTGTCCCCCTTTGCATCGTGAGTTGTAACCTAAAGTGAAGGTTCTGGACTTATATAAGGGGGAAACTCCCCGTTCCGGTGAAACCGGGTAGGATAGTGCCCTCCCCTTGTGAACCAACATGGTTTTACATAATCATATGACCTAAACAAACACAAAACAAGAGAGTGCTACGCCGGGTTACCCCTGTCAGAGGAACGTCTAGGGGGGTAGACGATCCGATGCCAACAGATCAGGGTTCCGCAGCAGACCACGCTCCGGGGCGTTGGAATACCTCAAGGACTTGCATGTGGCCCTAGAACATGCATGGAAGTGTGGTGTTATGTTGAAACATGCAAAACCTAGTCCCCGGGTGCATGTGTCCCCCTTTGCATCGTGCGCTGTAACCTAAAGCGAAGGTTCTGGACTTATATAAGGGGGAAACTCCCTGTTCCGGTGAAACCGGGTAGGATAGTGCCCTCCCCTTGTGAACCAACATGGTTTTACATCATCATATGAACCAATGTGGATGTGATTTCTTCAACTAGATTTGTAAATCATCCATCTTATATGGAATACGGTAATTATTTGAACAACCTTTGTTCTTATAATACCTGATTTAAATAACAATTATTAAAACAAATCTTGAAGTCAAGCCTTGATGTCAACGAGAAATACAAACAACGGTTTATTTGTTTTCGATGAACATCATCACATATTCTCTTGCTAGTTACTTAGGCCATTGTGGTTCATGAATTGCGTTGTTCCGTATGAAATTTCATACCAACAAATTCGGTATCCAATACCCAAGAACCACATTGTTTAACAAGAAAAGAATACAACCATAACATGTATATCATATATATACCTAAATTGGATATTTCCAATCTTTTCTTTTCTGCCAAATATATTTTATAGATTCTCTTTCAGCATTTCCTTTTCCTTTTTAAAAGAATCTATCACCATCAAAAGTGGCGCCATATACATGACACATAGTCCAAAGCGTGTATATTCAAATAATAATACCTTTGGACTTGCACTTTGAAGTAGATCACCATCATCAAATGATCGGTATTCTTTCAAAATCCATTCTTTAGTAATCTTTTAGTGTAGTAAACACTTTACATACATCTTCTATTCATCCTCATCATGACGACTTTAATGATCAAGCTAATGTAGCTTATAAAGGCGAATCGTGAGTATAACATTACTTTCCAAAACCCTTTTGGATGATTAGGATGTCTAGCATCTTCAACCTTTGCAAATTCTCATCCAATATGAGAACATATATTATACTCTATCATATTGCAACCAAAACATTGTTTCAGATATCGTTATATCTGCCACACATGATGGTTTCTGAAACAATTCTTTCAGCTCCTAGATAAACTTGATATTAAAACAATCAAGAATCATGGAGGCAAACATGATACTTAAGATACTAACACTGGAATTGTTACTCTCGATTTAATACCAACTATTAAATTTCACGGAGTAAATAGAGTTTGCTGAAAGTTTGCAATAGGACTTTAAACTTTAGATTGACACTCAACACAATACGATACCAGTTCGTAAAGTATATATCCAGAATTCTATAGTTCTATTATCTCAATTACAACTATGCATAAGGTGGTGAACGAATGCCAATGACTACAACAAATTATGAAAATTCACTTTGATTTAATTTATGATAAATTGAGTTTTACTAATCCAAATTAGAAATGAACTCCCACTCAAAAACGACATCCCTCGTGTCTTTTTGGTGATTACATGAACCAAATCCACTACACCAAGTCCGATCATCACGTGAGTCGGTGTAGTTTCAAAGGCGAGCATCCATATGGTCATCATATCAAAACATATGACTCATGCTTAACCTTTCGGTCCGTGTTCCGAGGCCATGTCTGTACATGCTACGCTCGCCAAGTAAGAACCTTAGTATTCGCGTGTGTAACTGTCTTACACCCGAGATATGCTCATGGATTCAAGTACACCCGATCATCACGTGATGTCTTGAAGCGACGAAACATTGTCGGTGCGTACTTAAGGAAGAACACATTCTTATCTTGATATCTAAATGAGGGATCATCTGATTATGCTAATAAAACTCCAAACAAGCAATATAAGATGCAATCAAAACATCACATGTTTATAAGTGAAATGATATGTTCCCGCATTTGATCTCCATCATGTGCATCGTGGTATGATCTCTATCATACCTTTATGTGTAATGCCAAGGTCTATGGAACTTACACGCTATGTGTGTTGTAAGAGTATCATCTCATACTTCTACTTACAACATCACCATATCATAACACTAGCCCAGCAACAATCTAAACTAGACGCCTCTAATTTATCCATTGCAAGTTTTACGTGGCTTAGGGATTTCGAAGATAGAACCGTTCTTACCTACGAACATGAACCACAACGAGGATAACCAAATTGTTGACAACTCGTTGCAAATTAGATATTGACTATAGTAGGAGAGACACACACCCGCTAGCCACTTATGCAAAACTAGTTGCATGTCAAGCGTGGAACAGGTCTCATGTGCGAGGACATGTAAAGTTTGTCCGGGCCGCTTCATCCCACTATGCCAACAATATCCAAAGTACAACTAAGAAGCAATAAAATGATCATCATCGCCCACATACTCATATGTGTACTACCCGTGCAAAGTATCTACGCATAGATCCGGCTCTGATACCACTGTAGGGTTCGCAGCATAGAAAACAAAAAATTTCCTACGATGGGAACAACTATGTACCAAGATCTATCTACTAGATACAAACAACATGCGGATGTATATCCGTAGAGAACATACCCTTGAAGACCGACAAAGCTTAACGAGTCCAAACTCGTGGTTGATGTAGACGATCTCTTGTTGATCTCAAGATCGAGAGGAAGTCCTAGCGCCGCAAAACAGCAGCGCATCCGTGCTCGCACACACGTTCGAGGGCACCGAGCAACCTACGCCTCCTCGCTCCAGCGATGCAGCGGAAGCACAACTCTTTCTTGCCGAAAAGACACCGGGAACATGTATCTTGCTAGTCCAAGACCATGGGGGATAAATACTAGAGCGGGAGAGAGATCCTTCACGAGGAGGTGTGAGTGAGAGAGAGAGAGGGAGGGAGGCTCCTTTTATAGGGAGAGGGGGGCACCCAAGGGGCCATGCGCCCAGCCATGGGGCTTCCCCCACCTCTTCCACATTCATGAGGGTGGACACTCCACTCACTCAAATGCCTTTCAATTCCCTCCACTCAAAAACCCACTCAAATTCCCATTAAATTTCCACCAAATTTAATGCAAACTCTCATTAAATAAAACTCCTTTTATTTATTCAGAATTTTGTCAATTACTTTAATGACAAACATTCACATATAAACCCTTGCTAGTATTTCATTTCACATGCAGAAACACTTTCTGCAATTTCACCCGAAAACCCGTTTTGGTATCTAGTGAAATAAATTCCTGCGCTTGTTATTCTTTTCGGCATGAAACTTTTGCTCCAATTGGATGTCGGTGTCTCTTAAGTGTGTCACCCTACGGTTCGTGAATAATGTGGACATGCTCGAGACCCCTCTCGGATCAATAATCAGAAGCGGGATCTGGAGACCCATACTGACTCCCACACATTCAACGATGAATTTCTTGTGATCGTCGGAACCTTTTACGCTAGTATCTTAATCCCTTTGTTTCGCGATATATTACATGTACGAGATTCGATCATCGGTATCTCCATACCTAGTTTGATCTCTTTACTTACATGCACTCTTTTCTCGTTCCCGTGATATAACATTCTAGTGATCAAATCACTTGCTTGCAAGCTAACCAATGTGATATCACCGAGAGGGCCCAGAGTATATCTATCCGTCATCGGGATGAACAAATTCCACTCTGGATCCATGGGCCTCAACATAACACTTTATTAGTTCTGAATCCATCTTTATAATCACCCTGTTATGGTGTGACGTTTGATGTTATCAAGAAACTCTTCTGGTGTTAGTGATTGACATGATCTCATGTTCTAAGGATTAGGATCACTTCGTAAGTTGTTATAGCAATATAAACTCAATGACTTTGATCGTAATGTTATACTTCGGATGAATGTTCATCACACCATTACACTAATGTTGTGACCTCGTTATTAACAACATCCAATGTCCATGATCAGGAAACCTATGATCATCTTGTTAATCAACGAGCTAGTTTATAAGAGAGGCATAACTAGGAACTTCCTTTTGTTTATTAAACACACATGTATTAACGTTTCCGTATTAATACAATTATTTCATGTAAAATAAACATTTATCATAAATAAGGAATACGATAATAACCACTTTATTATTGCCTCTCGGGCATATTCCCTTCAAGTCACCTGTAAGTTCTTGTCATTGTAAGTACATGCATATCATAGAGAACCGCCAACGGGGTACCCCTTGCACATGGTACAAGAGCTATCCCATAAGCAAAATGACAAGGAAAGCAGACAATGAGCATCTCAGCGATCATTTTATTTACTATGTGCATAGCTTTTTATTGAGGATGCTTCATAGATAGCTCATTATGGTGATGCTTCAAGTTTCCACTATGATTAGGCATGACTTAGGCTAGCAGCCCAGGCGTTTATCTAACACAAAATACATACTCCATGGACTTACAAGTTCCCTCTTTATTTCACACCGGTGAAATCCATAGACAAAAGAGCATGATATCAACTGAGTACAAAGTACAAGTGCAATGTTGAAAACGTTCTCCATGACATCATGGTTCTTCTAATTCCAACGTATAAGTGCAAGCATATATAACATAGATGACACAATGGTTCAAGTTTATTAGGGGCAAAGAATATAAAGTGTGTCATCAAGTTTGTGAGGGCTTTAATCACTAAGTTTTCACATAACTAAAAGACTTTTTAACTGGAAGATAGGTGAAAACAAGAATATACTTGGAATGGTTTAACACACCATGCATAGGAATTTATAGTGGACACTTTGGAATAACTTGGTTTCTTGGGAGTTGGAAGCATGAGTAGAACTTACTCTTACAACTGGAGGCTAGCAAAAGACTGGGGCAACCAAATAAGAGAGCAATAATGGCCATAATCATGCAGAGCAACAAAACATTACTAATCAAAGCATAGAGTGGTACTACAAGTCAAGGACTAAATGATCATAGAGGCTATGGTGACTTGTCATAGTCATAACATGGTGTGAGCATGTGCCAAGTCAACCCAAACAAAGCATCAAAGGAGAATACCACAATACTATGCTTTTGTATGCTAAAACAACGCATAATTCCTTCAAGGCACACTAAGCAATCCCAATTTTTTTGGAACAAAACATGCTACAGCAATAATCACAAAGCATAAAGTCAAAAAAACACCTAGCATTTCATGCAAAAGTTTAAGTCACAGTCAATGCAAGCTCCTCTTGCACTTATCAAGCAAGAACTTTCTACTCCTTTCCAACACCAAGCAACTTATTTGAAACAACACAACGAGAACGGGGTCCAAACTACTTTATTCAAGCAAACTAAACAAACCAAACAAAATTAATACGCTCCAAGAACAACACAACTTGTGCATGAAACAATAAAAACGAAGTGTCTAGACAGACCTAAGATTATTATCGATGAAGAAGGGGATGCCTTGGGCATCCCCAAGCTTTGACGCTTATACCTCTTGGATATTTCTTGGGGTGACACCGGAGTGGCATCCCCAATCTTTAGCTTTTGTCCATTCTTCATCTCATTACATCATTCTTTCTCTACACCTGAATTTTTTTCCTTCACACAATCTTCATTAGCAACATTAGTGTAATCAAAAGATAATAGACCTTTAGGAAAAGATTTGGAACAGCAAAACTTTTCACTAAAAACACAAGCTACTGTATCAACTCCTTCAAAAAGCTCAATTCACCTGAAGAGAATTCAAAAAGAAATCAATAAGAAGCAAATGCAAATAATGGCAGAAATCTGTCAAAACAGACCAGCAGGTAGAAACCGATTTTTTTGAAAATCTTCTATTCCTCAAATCAAAAAGTATTGAACTAACGAAAGTTATCTAACATACTGGGGGATTTAATCGTAAATTGTTAGCTCAATCCGAGATACATAGACTCCTCACGAATTTTTATGGTGGAGGACATAAATCTGTTTCGGGACAACAACTCCCCAAATCTTACTTCCCTCTCATTAGAGGTCATTCTTGGCACAAAAAGCAAACAAAAAGGATAAGTAGAGTTCATTAATGAAGTAAATAACTTCAAACACTCAAGTAAACTCTTGGGTTATCTCCCAACAAGTACTTTTCTTTAACGCCTTTAAGTTAGGCTTGAAAGTTTGAGAAGATGCTCACATAAGAAATATGAATTGAAGAAAAAGAGAGCATAAAGAAGCAAATTCAAAACACATTTAAGTCTAACCCTTTTCCTATGCATCAGAATCTTGTACACAACTAAATTTACAAAGAACAAAGTGACAAGCATAGGAAGATAAAATAAGAGTAACTTCAAAACTTTCAGCACATAGAGAGGTGTTTCAGTACCATGAAAAATTCTACGACCATACTTTCCTCTCTCATAATAATTTTCAGTAGCATCATGAATAAACTTAACAATATATATATCACATAAAGCATGCTTTTCATGATCTACTAACACATAATATCTATCAAGCTCAAAAATAGTGGTATTAAAACCTTCACAGGTTTTACCCAAAGTAGAAATTTCAAAAGGATCCACGGGAACATAACATTCATCCTCCTTTGGTAAGCATGGGGGACAATCAAATAATGTAAGGGATAAATAGTTACTCTCATTAGAAGGTAGGCATGGGTATATAATCCATTCTTCCTCCTTTTGTTCATCACTCTCCTCCTCTTTTTCATCTAATGAGCTTTCAGTTTCAACAATTTCTTCTTCCATAGGTTCCTGCAAGGCATTAGACTCTTCCATTTATGGAAAGCATCTATTAAAATATTCAATAATATAGTTATTTTCTTCCTTATAATTATTAAAGAAAAATTTAAGTATCTCAAAAACCTCATGTTCATAAGGTGCATCATCAGTATTTTCAAGCAAACTGGCAAGTTCAAAAGCACCCTTGAAGGCAATAAATTCTTCAATTTGTTCCACATCATAAAAGTCATAATTTCCTTTAACATAAGAAGATATGGTAACATTATCATTATACTCACATTGAAAAGGAAGGTGTTTATACCTCCTACATCAACAAGATTTATCAAATCAATAAGTAACATTATAAGTAGAGCACACGTCTCTAGCAATAGTATTCAACTTATCAATTTGTTTCCATAAGTGTTTTCCTTTTTGTGATAAACGGTGTTCCTTATAATAATCTTTTTTTCTTCCGTGAACCCACCTTGATAATAAGAACTGGTTTTAAAGAAACCATCCATTGATAGAAAGCATGGCAAAGCAAGGCAAAGACAGACCAACAACTAGAGCAGGAACTATTTTTTTGTGTGTTTTAATAAAGAAAGCAAACCAAACTAAACTAATTTTTTTGGATTTTTTGAAAAGAGGCAAACAAAACCAAGCAAAAGAAACTAAGCAAACTAAAAACAAAGTAAAGAGAAAGGAAGTGGAGGACTCCCCTTGTAAAGACGTCCTTAGACTCCCCTTCCATGGTTTAGAGCCTCACTATTCAGAATATCAGTTCCCCATAGAAAGACTGGATCTTGAATCCATGGTTCAGCATGGTTTTGTGTCCCTAGGGGCTAATGTGAGAAGTTTACCATATGAATTATCTTTTGCCAAGCAAGGTCGGAGAAAGGGTAGGACTGAGAAAGTAGTTTATTTTCCTGCACCTGCTTTGTTTAACTTTGATAACAGGCAAGGATGGTCGCTTACGGAGGAGGAGGTTGACACATATGTGGCGGATCTCTCCCAGCAAGAGGAGAATGTTGAAGTGGATACCGAAGACAATTCGGTTCATCCCTCCAACTTGGGAGTCTCTTCATACTAGCAGCCCTCATTTGATTGGGCGCGTCTTCTTATTCATCGCAAGCACCTGACTATGATCATTCCTATGATGACCAACCAGCTTGGGGTTACTACCGCGCTATTGAGCCCCACTTAGGCCAAAAGCCTATCTTGGGGGAAGGTATACCGACATCACACTCATCTATATATCATGTCCGGTCGATTCTTTGTATATCCATTGTTGCGCTTTATTTTTGGTTCTTGTTGCTTCTTTCTCAAAAACACAAAAATACCAAAAATATTTTCGTTGTTTATCTTGGTTTGTTTCTTTGATTCTTTGCTTTGGTTTGCCTTAAAAGAAAAATCCAAAAATATTTTTCTTTTCTTGGTTTGTTTTTGCTTTGTTGGCTTCTTTAAAAATCGAAAACACCAAAAATATTTGTTGTTCTTCTTTGGTTTTGTGAGTTCTTTGCAGGGTTCAGCCATCCTCAGTGGATTTTTGGTTTCATGTTATTATTCAAGTCATACAAGTGAAGGGCAATAATGAAGATTAAGACAACTTGAGGAGTGGTAAGAAGCTGGTAACGAACTCTATTTGTTTCATTTTCGTAGATATACTCATCATTGTGAGCATGCTTAGTCTGTTCATGGTAAGGAGTGTGTTATTGATGGATGCTTAGTAGTTTTTGCTTGTCTATGATTAGCTCCAGCTCTCTAATAGTTTGTAGCATGTCATATGAATGTTTGCTTGCATTGTTTTATTCATATTTTGGTATGATATTGTGGTATCCTCCTCTGGAAGTTTCATGTGAATCGACTTGGCACATGGTCACGCATGCATATGACTAATCAATAGTCAGTAATACTCGATGATTTATTTTGCCTCAGAGTTCTTGTATCACTTTCATGCCATAATTAGTCCTATTTTGTTGCAAGCATGATTATGACAATTATTGCTCTCTCGTTTGTCGCTCCCTCTCTTTTGCTAGCCTTCACTTGCACTGAGTATGATATCTACATGTGCTTCCAACTCCCCAAAACCAATATTGCCAGTTGTGTCCACCATACCTACCTTTTATCATTATTTGCTATTTCAGTGCATATCCTATATGCCTTGTTTTCTTACAAATAAAATGTTTGTCTTTTTTGAGGAAGTTAGTTAGTAAAGCTCTCACGAACTTGATGAAACACTTTATTCCTTGCACTTAATAACCGTGAACCATTGTGACATGTCCATGAAAGTTATATTCTTGCAAATTATATGTTGGGAGTCAGCAGAACCGTGCCGTCACAGGGAACGCTTTCAACACTTTTTGGATATCCTATCCAGTTGATACTTTGCTCTTTTTGTTTACGGATGTCGACGGTGTGAAATAAAAGGGGAGCTTGTGAGTTCATGGAGTATATATTGTGTTAGAGAAACGCCTTGGCCGCTAGCCTAAGCCATGCCTAATCATGGTGGAAACTTGCAGCACCACCATAATGAGCATTCTGTGAAGCATCCTCAATAAAAATCTATGCACATAGTAAATAAAAAGATCGCTGAGATGCTCATTGTCTGCTTGCCTTGTCATTTTGATCATGGGATAGCTCCTGTATCATGTGCAAGGGGTACCCCGTTGGCGGTTCTCTATGATATGCATGTATGTACAATGACAAGAACTTATTCTATGAGCACCCTCTTAAAATCACCACTTATTCTATGAGCACCCTCTTAAAATCATAGTTGTCATTCTTGTGTTTGTTCCAAAACTTGGTTAATTATGTCATGACTTTGATGCTTGTATCTCTGATATTTTTACCTCTAGTCTTCACTTGAACTTCAGAGGTGCCTTGGCATTTATATTTTGCTCTACAAACAAAGGCAAGGGAGATACCACTCTATCATACCTTACTATGAGCATTCCAATGTTCCTTATGTTTATTTTCCATGCTACTTATTATTATTGAGTTGGTTTCTCTTGATAGCTTGAATGACTATTGAGTAGACTTAGTTGCATACTTCTTATTATGAATGGTTTAAGCATCTACTCCTGTGCTGAGAATATATACATCATATGAAGCAAATGTGTTCATGAAAGTTCTTTTATCGCACTCAGTTTTCAACTAAATTGCTTGAGGACAAGCAATAATCTAAGCTTGGGGGGATTTGATACGTCCAAAACGTATCTATTTTCTCGAACAATTTTTCTATTGTTTCTCCTCTAAACTTGTGTGAATTGGGTTACAACTAACACGGACTGACGCTGTTTTCAGCGGAATTACCTTGGTGTCTTGTTTTTGTGCAGAAAATCAACTATCAGGAAAAATCCCGGAAAATATGCCAAAAATTATATTTCACCAGAAGACCCATGGAGCCAGAAGACGAGACGGAGAAGGGCCTGGGGGGCCCACACCCCTGCCAGACGCGGGCCCACCTCTAGCCACGCCTAGGGGGTGCAGCCACCCCAGGCACCCCCTCGGTCTCCCTATGCGCCTATAAGTTGCCTCTCGACCTAAATACCGAGGGGGGTTCGATAGTTTTCTAAAAAGAGTTCTGCTCCGCCGCCGCCACCAGAAACCAAGATTCGGATCCAGAAACTCCGTTCTGGCACCCTGCCGAGATGGGGAATTTGGAGAGGATCATCGCCATCGTCATCACCAACGCATCTCCATCAACCACCGATGTTTCCCTCATCCATGAGTGAGTAATCCCCCGTTGTAGGCTTGGGGATGGTAGGGATTGGATGAGTTCTATCATGTAATCGAATAATATCTGTTAGGGCATAGTGCCTAGTATCTCTATTAGTGTTATTTGACTTTGTTGCAACTTGTTGTGCTTAATGCTTGTCACTAGGGCCCGAGTTTCATGATCTTAGATCTGAACTTATTATTGAATAATTATGATAGTATTGTTTGTGATCTTATATGCAAGTTGTGTACACATATCATTGTCCGGATCCAAAGGCCCCAAAGTGACAATAATTGGGACAACCGAAGGGGATGGCTGTGGTGTGAGGATCACATGTGTTCACAGAGTGTTAATGCTTTGCTCCGGTGCTCTATTAAAAGGAGCACCTTAATTGCCAGTAGTTCCCTAGAGGCCTCGCTGCCACGGGCTGGTACAGATGGAAGATGTTGTGCAAGTTCTCATTGCGAGCACGTATGACTATATTTGGAGCACATGCCTAGGATTGTTTAGTACTTGGATGCTTGTTATTATTTATCCGCAGTGCCCTAGATCTTGAAGTTACATGTTTAGACTTGTCCATATAACGCATGTCCATCATCCCTATGCCTACCGCACTCGAATTCCTCTGTTACTATTGCTCATGTTCTCTTGTTGTTGTTGTTGCTACTACCAAACTGTTGCTACTGATAAACTTCTGTGAGCAAGAACTATTTCCAGGTGCAGCTAAATTGACAACTCAGGTGTTAAGGCTTGCAAGTATTCTGGCTCCCCTTGTGTCGAATCAATAAATTGGGTAATACTACTCGCGAAGACTGTTGCGATCCCCTACACTTGTGGGTCATCACACTTGTACATCTTGCCATTAAAGATGGTGAAGGCCTTTGATCGGCGGGTGACCTGCCGGTCTCCTGTTGGGTCCTCAGGCAGTTGCTTGTCCACCAGGTACCTGACGTACGGCTAAGTCCATGGTTGTTCGACTGCCATGACCTACATGACCCTCACCAGTTCGACCTCCGTATCGAGCTCTTCGGGTCCTTCGGCTTTCTCGGGTGGCGCAGCCTCCGAGTGTCCTGCGGCTTCGGTTGTGTCCTTTGGGAATTTTCGCTTGATTGAGGGCACGCAGATCTGTTCGAGGAACACACCTGGTGGTACCGGGCCGCAGGTGGAGCCGATGTTGTCGAACTTGTCACCCTCTTTAATGCTTTCCCTGCCAACGTGCCGCAGCTCGCAGCCTCTTCATTGCGTTTTGTGTGTGACTTGTCGATCTTGCGTTGCGCGAGTTCGCTACAGGCATCATAGTTGTCGCTCCTGCGCCGTGGAATGCGGCACCGTGGCAGGTCATGATCTTCTTCCTCTGATGAGGGTGTGCGGCTTCGAGTGAACTTTACCATGGACTTTTTCTTTGGCTCCACGGCTGCCTCGTCGTGGAGCGCAGCTCCGACAAGTCCGAGACCTGCAAGCGCAGATTTGTGGATTATGTTCCTTGGGTCTCCCGCCGATGGCGGGTTGGATGTGAGGTAGGTGGTGACTTCCATGACCGCGGCCTGTGGTGTTTTGGGAATGACGTTGCCATGTGAGTCCATCGTCATGAAGGACATGTCAAGTTCCTTGGTGGCCTCGCGTCGAGCAGCGGGATCCATGCGCTCCATGCGGCAGCGATACTTGCGACCATCGTAGCCCTTCGAGGTAGATCCGACAGCATAGAGCGCAACTTGTCGCATGCTCGACTCGTCAGCCGCACGCATGTGCTGATCGAGATTGTTTTGTTGTTTGATATGTCGATTGTGCTCCTCGATGAGGAGCCAATGATAGCCCATTAGTATGTGACGAGGGGCATCGATAGGTAGAGGGTGAGTGCCCCGCACAACATCACGCACCCTCTCCTACTCCTCATTGGTGATGTTGATCTCGTTGCGAACATGGTTTATACCCTCAGTGCCTTCGGGTGCCCTGTTCCCGTTGAGATTGGGCGGGGGTGCCCCGTTTCCTCTATTCTCGACCTGCGGGTTGGGAGGGGTATTCAGTGGCGGCTCGGTTCCGTTGTCGATGTTTCCATTTTGGATGACCACGCACATGTAGTGCGGGAGGAGATCGTTACTCCTGCAGCTTTCAGATCCTTCCTCCGTAGGAAGGTCGCAAAGATCGGAGTTGCAGTTGCTGCTGTCATCCGAATCGCTCGTTAGTGACGACGTGCGCAGGGCACCGATTGGTGGCACCCATGAGGCGGTCCTGATCGATGGAGGTGGCACCCGCTCTGGGATATGCAGGGTACCGGTCTTGCCCACCTGGAAGCAGAAGATCCTACGGAGTCGAAATCCTTGTGAGTGGCCGGTGAAGTCGAAGGCGCCAAAGAGGAGGTGATTCTCCGTTGCCGAGGAATCGTAGATCACGGTGGATGGGACCGTCCCGACCGCACGATCAGCTTCCCCAGTTCCCGCAGACGGAACCAATTGACAAGGGTTCGACTCATCAATGCACATTGTTATGGACATGGGTTATGGAGAAGATGGGGATGCTGGAGATCGCAAGACGGTTAACAGACACACAGCAAGGGGACACGAGGTTTACCTAGGTTCAGGCCCTCGGAGGGAAAAACCTAGTCCTGCTTGTCTGTTCTTCCTTGACGGTGGAACCGAAAGTTACAAGGGGTGCGCAGATGCAACCTAGCATGAGGTGTGTGTATGAGTTGGAGAGATCCTCCTCACTGTGCCCTCCTGGCCTTTATATAGATAGGACAGGTCCCGGGGATAGGTCGAGTCGGTTACAAGTTAGGGCTTCACCCTTGAATATTCTATCTACAGCTTGGCCATGTTCCCCAAGGAGTCTAACTTCTACTAGGCTTGGGCCACCCGGAGTCTCCTTGGACAGCAAGTCTTCACGTGGGCCTTCCCTAGGCTGGACTGGGTATACCAGTGTGAGGTACCCGTAGGGCATATCCATGTAAACCACCTTCCAGGACCACCGCCCCGACATACAAGTGCGCTAGTAATAATTTTAATTTAGAAGTGGTGTGACCAAGGGCCGACCCCCGTGTTGCCTCCTCTAGGGACTCGGGGGGGACCCTGAAGCCTTCGGCTATATCCCCCTGCTCCTCCTCCACGCTGTCATTGTTGCCATCCCTTGATGTGGTGGCGGCGGGCCCCATTCCCAACGGGAGGCAGGGATACTCTGGTCACGTGCATGACAGAGACCATAAGCTGGGCGGCGGCCCTGAGCAGGAGGTGGTTCCGCCCGTCGATACGGTTTTTTAGGCGACATACGAGTGGTGTAGTCAGTGGTAGCGACAATGAGTGCCCAGGCACGAAGGCAATGTGTGTCTAGGCGTGGTAGGAGGAGGCAGTACGGCGGCAGGAGGGCCAAGGCGCTGGGTGACGGCAGTTCGAGTTCCTACAACTGTCGGTGCTATTGGCTCCGGCAAGAGCCCAAGCGGTGCATGCGTCATAAGAATGAACTCCATGGGCGTGAGGCTGCCTGGTGTGGTGCAGCGTAGTGTGGCTAGGGCCAGATCTAGTCCTTGGCAAGATGGTGTGGATGGTGGCCATCGAGGTGCAGACAGTGATCCTGGCTACGATGATCTCTATTGGCTCGCTGAACTCCAGCTGCCCTGGAAGTGAGGGATGGTATGCTCGACTGGCCTTGATGAGCGAGGGTGGAGCTCCGAATGAAAAATCAGCCTAACTCTAGTCGGTACCGGCGTTGACAACATCCCAGGATGCCGTATCACTTCTCGGAAGCATCGTCGTGGGGCTCCTACCTCTCTTGCCATCGAGGTCATGTGCTCTCCGAGTGAAAACCAAAGTTCTAGCCTCGGCTGGAGCGGCCAACAATGGCGATCTCGTCGCTTCCCTCCTTGGAGGCGTCGTCTTACAGAGCATTCCCTTTGTTGGGCCGCTTGTCGTGCAATGTCGTCGTGCCGAGCTGTTGGTGGAAGTCTAGGCGGCAGCCTCGAGTAGGATGTAGTGAGTCGGGGCGGCGGCTCCGAGAGGCGGTGCAGGAACAACTCTATGGTGCATGAATGCACCTCGTCACAGCTTGGGTGGCGCCTTTGTCGTGAGAGCGGAAGGGGAGTCGGCTCGATCGGACGCATCCTAGAGGGGTCGGTCGGGTTTTATGTCGGGGCGGCTGTCCCGGATGAGTTGGTGCGACGATCATGGTCTGCGGCCCATGATCCTGTGTAGCTTCAGGTGTGGGTTGTTGGTTTGTACGGCATTGCAGCTTTCTTAAACTTTGTGACATATACATAAGCCGCAACTTCTCCAAAAGGTTTACATCGTGGCAAAGTAATCTGGTTTTTCTTTTGCAGGGACAAAGTAATCTGGTGACACACGCTCGCGCCTGCGACGAACATCGATGGGCTGGGCCAGTATGGGCCAGGGCTTGGCAGCCTATGGGGCCTTAGTCTGCACCGTATGGACATACACTTGGGGTGGGCAACGATGTCACGCCGTAATATGTTCTTTTCTTTTGTACCACATCGCTTAACAAGAAGACATGGAGGCGATTTATATACTGGACTTCAGGCATAGCCTTCACCAACCGGCAGGGTTGGTACAAGCAATTCTTAAATGGTTATAACAACTGATTTATGATTGACCCATTGACATTGTCAGCCTTCAGGTTTACTTGATGTAACTCTGCCATGTCAACTGGGTCACGGCCCCTCTTTGAATCACTCTGACATGGTGTGCTTGCTTTTCTTGTTAGAGGCAAGCTGGTAGATCCGCGCGGGATGGTAGAATATCTTTCTTTTTGCTCTTTATCAACTACACCCATTTTATCCCGAAGAGGTATTTTTGCAAAGGCCTTTCCGACTGTATACTGTGGCTCTGTGCCGGGCTTGTCAGACTGCTCCTGACGCCGCTGACAGTGTGAGCCTGTCACGCAAGGAGTCATTGCCTGGGGGAGGCAATCCTCATTAAACACTCCGATCCAAGATCCCACCACGGTGCCCTGCTCATATCCTGCTTCTCACGAACGCTCCCCACACCACCGTCTGGTCCTGCCGCCGGATTCCTCGCCACCGCCGGATTCCCGCCTCTCCCTCTCTCGACCCAGACCCGACCCGTGCCGGCGACCTGCGTCGCCCCACCGTCGCGTGCTGATTCCGGCGAGCTCCGGCCACCCTAGCCATCACCGCCGGGATCAATCGACAGGGAGCTCGACGATCTACCTCTAGGACCGCTTTGATTTTACGCTCGAGCCCTATCCTGCGTGCCCACTTCACTTTACTGGTGCTAGGGTTTCGGCAGTTGCATTGTCGCCGCTCGCCGGTGACTCTCTGGTGCTCTCCTGGTGATGAGGTGATGTCGTGGTGGTGCCTTCTGCCGCCCTACGGCTCTGCCAACTGGACGCTGCTGCAGGTGCGGCTCGGTGCGAGTCGAGCACTGATGTGCTCCTTGTGGCGTTGTGCCACCGTGTCCCCCCTCGCCGACATCTGCTTCCTCTTTGGGCTCTTAAGCCAGGTCTAAGATAGTGAATAGGGTGTTGCCTAAAATAGCTACTCTTTTGAATTCAAGATCGCTGGTACCGATGGTATGAGGTCAGCCCAAAAGGGAATGGACTGGTACCTAATGTTTGAAATTCAAACCATGGCCCAACTATTATTCACATGCCTGTAGTGCCGCAGGTGGGCTGGCAGAACTGCCAGGACGGGCAGAGTCCACTAGCACAGGCATCACATGCATTGCCCTTTTTGCATGGAATTTCAATCTTGAATTCAAACTAAGGCTGAACAATGTGCTCTTTTAGACCTGCAAATCTGCCCCAAGTTTCCTCATTTGCTTGCCCATGTCATGTGGAAGGTGAGAGAAAATGATTTCACAAATAGATGGTGCAAATGGGAAAATAAAAAGGGAGAGCTTTAGGTACCAATCTCAAAGCAAGCGTGTAGTAGGAGATGCTTCCTCTAGAGTATTAGGGCATACCGTTTGCGCTTCCCCCATATATATATATATATATATATATATATATATATATATATATATATTCAGCATTCACGTATTTTTTCCCTATTTTTTTATATATTCGGAACGTATTTTTCTTTTTTGTATTGGTCAAAACCCTCGGGCAATGTTGCCTTCATGGACTTGTTGGGTTCTTCTGGTCTTTCTACTATGCAATTAATATATCGCCCGTGATGTATTCTTCAAAAAATGTTGTACACTGAACATACATGCTTCTAGTTTTTTTCTCTAAAGGTAAAACTTTATCACTAGTAGAAAACAGGCTATCCGTTCGCGCCTCCTAACATCATTAGTTCCGGTTGCGCTATAAACCGGGACTAATGCTGGCACGCGTCCCGGTTCGAGCGGGCACGGTGGCCGAAGGCATGTGTCCTGGTTCGTAAGGGGTCATGCGTCCCGGTTTATAACACAAACCGGGACTAAAGGTTGGGCGTCAGCGTGGCGTGGCACACACCTTTAGTCCCGGTTTGTGTTACAAACCGGGATGTATGATCCCGTCCTCTATAAATACGACGTCCCGGCCCTCTGCCTCCCCTCTGTTTTTTCTTGGTGGAAGGTGTGCTAGTTTATTTTTTTTCTTATGCATGCATTCAAGGTGTTTGATGAAATGTTTGAGTGAATGATCCCGTTCAATTTCTCACAGAAAAAAATATAGAAGGTGTCTGAGACGCACTTGAGATTTTTCCTCTTTATTTCCCTCGATCGAGGTTAGCAATCTTATCTTTTATCTGTCATTGATACAATGCGTGTGTTGATGTGAATTGGTCATTTCACTATTTATGATGTCCTGTTTTTGATAAACTTAATTATATGATGCAGATGAACGGTCGGGAATGGATGTACGGTGACCGGCGTGTACCCGGGTACATTAAAGGCATGGATAAATTTATCGATGTGGCTACGACAAACAAAGAGAATGGTTTTATACATTGTCCATGTGTTCAATGTCGGAACAACAAGGAGTACTCTTTCTCGAAAATCATTCGCGGCCACCTGATTATGAAAGGTTTCATGCCCAACTATAATTGTTGGACCAAGCACGGGGAAAGAGGGGTTATGATGGAAGACGGTGAAGAAGAATTTGATGATAACAACTATCATCATATATTTCCTGAATACAGTGATACTGCAATGGAAGACAATGAAGAGGAAGGAGGTGAAGAACGGGCATCAGATAAGCCCGCTGATGAATTTGGTAGGGTCATTTCTGATGCAAAGCGAGACTGTAAAACAGAAAGTGAGAAATTGAAGTTAGAGGGCATGTTAGAAGATCACAAGAAATTGTTGTACCCAAATTGTGAAGATGGCAGCACAAAGCTCGGTACCACACTGGAATTGCTGCGATGGAAGGCAGAGTGCGGTCTAACTGACTCCTCATTTGAAAATATGCTGAAAATAATGAAGCCGAAGTTTCCAAAACATAACGAACTTCCTGAGAGTACCTATGAAGGAAAGAAGACTCTCTGTCCTCTAGGATTAGATGTGCAAAAGATACATGCATGCATTAATGAATGCATCCTCTACCGCGGTAAGGATTATGAGAATTTAGATAAATGTCCGGTATGCAATGCATTGCGGTATAAGATCAGACGAGATGACCCTGGTGATGTTGAGGGAGAGCCCCTCCGGAAGAGGTTTCCTGCTAAGGTTATGTGGTATGCTCCTATAATACCAAGGTTGAAACGCATGTTCAGAAACAAAGAGCATGCCAGGTTGTTGCGATGGTACAAAGAAGACCGTAAGAAAGACGGGAAGTTGAGACACACTGTTGATGGGTCACAGTGGAGAAAAATCGAGAGAGACTTCCCGGACTTTGTAGGTGACACAAGGAACTTATGGTTTGGTCTACGTACGGATGGCATGAATCCTTTTGGGGAGCAGAGCTGCAGTCACAGCACCTGGCCCGTGACTCTATGTATCTACAACCTTCCTCCTTGGTTGTGCATAAAGCGTAAGTTCATTATAATGCCAGTGCTCATCCAAGGCCCGAAGCAACCGGGCAACGACATTGATGTGTACCTTAGGACATTAGTTGAAGAACTCTTACAGTTGTGGGGCAAACCAGGTGTACATGCGTGGGATGAGAACAAACAGGAGCCATTTGACCTATGAGGGTTGCTTTTCGTAACCATCAATGATTGTCCTGCTCTTAGTAACCTTTCAGGACAGACAAACAAGGGATATAAGGCATACACACACTATTTAGATAAGACTGAAGGTACATATTTGCATAAATGCAAGAAGGTTGTGTACCTGGCGAATCGATGATTTCTTCCGACCAATCATCCCGTAAGAAAGAAAGGCAAGCATTTCAAAGGTGAGGCAGATCACCGGAAGAAGCCTGAACTCCCTGCTGGTGATGATGTATTTGGTATGGTCAAGGACATAGAAATAATCATTGTAAAGGGTCCCGACGGTCAATCAGTTCCGAACGACATCGCTACAGGATACGCACCCATGTGGAAGAAGAAATTTATATTTTGGGAGCTGCCATATTGGAAAGTCCTACGTGTCCGATCTTCAATCGACGTGATGCACGTCACGAAGAATCTTTGCGTGAACCTGCTAGGATTCCTAGGTGTGTATGGGAAGACAAAAGATACACCAGAAGCACGGGAGGACCAACAAATTTTGAAAGACCCAAAGAACATGCATACACAGAACAAGACGGATAAAGGGCGTCACTTAAGTCGTGCTAGCTATGCTCTTACCAAAGCAGAGAAGGAAATCTTTTTTGAAGTCCTTTACAGTATCAAGGTGACGTCAGGCTTCTCATATAATATAAAGGGGATAATAAATATGGCAGAGAAAAAGTTCCAAAACCTAAAGTCTCATGACTGTCACGTGATTATGATGCAGTTGCTTCTGATTGCATTGAGGGGGATTCTACCGGAAAATGTTCGAGTACCCATTGTGAAGTTGTGTGCATTCCTCAATGCAATATATCAGAAGGTAATCAATCCAGATATTCTTCCAAGGTTACAGAAGGATGTGGTACAATGTCTTGTTAGTTTTGAGTTGGTGTTCCCACCATCCTTCTTGAATATTATGACGCATCTCCTGGTTCACCTAGTGGAAGAGATTGCCATTCTCGGTCCTGTATTTCTGCACAATATGTTCCCCTTTGAGAGGTTCATGGGAGTCTTAAAGAAATATGTTCATAGCCGTGCTAGACCAGAAGGAAGCATCTCCAAGGGATATGGAACAGAGGAGGTCATTAAGTTTTGTGTTGACTTTATTCCTGACCTTAAGCCGATTTGTGTTTCTGACTAGCGGCATGAGGGAAGACTTAGTGGAAAAGGCATGCTGGGAAAGAAAGCAATGATATGTAGGGACGGGGATTCTTTCACTAAAGCACACTACACAGTTCTACATAATTCCACCTTGGTAGCTCCATATATCGAGGAACACAAGAATATTGTACGCTCCAAAAACCCGGGGAAGCCTGACTCATGGATTACAGATGAACACATGAAGTCTTTCGGTGGTTGGATGCGGACACATCTCTTGAATGACACCACTGTTGGAGATCAGCTATACTTGTTGGTCGCATCACCATCTTCTACTATATTGAATTTCCAAGGGTACGAAATAAATGGGAATACATTCTACATGATCACCCAAGATAAAAAGAGCACCAACCAAAACAGTGGTGTCCGCTTTGATGCAACAGACAAGAATGGGCAAAAGGACACATACTATGGTTACATAGAGGAGATATGGGAATTAGACTGTGGAGTCTCTTTTAAGGTCCCTTTGTTTCGCTGCAAATTGGTCAACCTGAATGGGGAAGGGGTAAAGATAGACCAGTTGTACGGAATGACAACAATGGATCTCAACAATCTTGGTTATAGAGATGAACCATTCGTCCTAGACAATGATGTGTCTCAGGTTTTCTATGTGAAGGACATGTCCTCTAGACCGAAAAAAGAAAAAATATGCAAACAAATACATCATATGATGAGCCAAAGCGTCACATAGTTCTTTCAGGGAAAAGAAACATCGTGGGAATCGAGGACAAGACAGACATGTCAGAAGATTATAATAAGTTTGATGAAATTCTGCCCTTCACAGTAAAAACTGACCCAAGCATTCCGTTAAGTAAAGAAGATGCTCCATGGTTACGTCTGAAGCGATCATAAGGAAGGACATATGCCAAGAAGTTCATGCTCATATTGTGTACCTCTAGTTCATGTCTGGCCGGTCGGCTGCATATTGTGAACCTAAATGTCATGAGACATGATAGCTCATTTTGTGAAGGATATCTTATGATGTTTGCAATTTTCTAAGTTTAATAAATGTATTGAGTGTTAGTCCCGGTTTGTGGCTTGACCGGGACTATATATAGGGGGGAATTTAGTCCCGGTTTTGTAGTCTCGATTTTTAATATTAATAAATGTATTGAGTGTTAGTCCCATTTTGTGGCTGGACCGGGACTAAAGGGGGCCTTTAGTCCCGATTCGTAGAATGTCTTTCTCGAACTATGAAGAAGTTGTCCCGATTCATACTTACCATTAAGATCTGATCTCCAAACGCGCGTGGTCACATATTAGGGAGTGCCTCTATGACCAATTTCTTGGAGATACCAGAGGACTGGGATCCGGCGGCATCTCCCTGAAACTGGTTGTAGTGGTGTCCCTGCTCTCGCACACCATCTTGCATCTTGTAACTTCTCTAACTTTATCAATACCCCTGGGAGCTAACTAATTTCACATATTAGGGAGTGCCTCTATGACCAGTTTCTTGGAGATGCCGGAGGATTGGAATCTGGTGGCATCTCCCTGAAACTGGTCGTAGTGGTGTCCCTGCTCTCGCACACCATCTTGCAACTTGTAACTTCTCTAACTAGATCAATACACCTGGGAGCTAACAAATTTCACATATTAGGGAGTGCCTCTATGACCAGTTTCTTGGAGATGCCGGAGGACTGGGATCCAGCGGCATCTCCCTAAAACTGGTCGTAGTGGTGTCCCTGCTCTCTAAAACCATATTAGAGATGCCTCAATCTGGCTGGAGGACCGTACTCACAAGGATGCCTATTTATAGTACAAGCAGCTCTGCATAGTGTCGACACTTAAGACATAATATCTGTTGGAGATATGCCCTAGAGGCAATAATAAATGTAGTTATTATTATATCTTTGTGTTTATGATAAATGTTTACATTCATGCTATAATAGTATTGACAAGGAAACCATTAATACTTGTGTGATTTGTAAACTTAATTTGAAGTCCCTAGTATAGCCTCTATACTTCACTAGCTTGTTGGTTGATTAATGATTGTGGTTTCCATATCATGAACATTGAGATGTTATCAACAACAAGATCATATCGTTAGGAGAATGATATGGTGGACATACTCCTATAGATAAGCGTAGCATAAAGATCAAGTCATTTCATTAGTTCAATTGCTATATGCTTTACGATACATAGTAACCTAATTCCTTCGACCATGAGATCATGCATATCACCTTTACGGATGGATGCTTTGATGACATCAAACACCACACCGTAACTGGGTGATTATAAAAGTGGCATTGAGTGTTCGGAAAGTATGGGTTGAAACACATGGATCAAGAGTGGGATTTGTCCATCCACATGACGGATAGATATACTCTGGGCCCTCTCGGTGGAATGTCATCCAATTAGCTTGCAAGCATGTGACTTGGTCACAAGGGATCACATATCACGAGCGAGAAAAGAGTACTTATCGGTAACAAGGTTGAACTAGGTATGCGAGATATCTGGCGATCATAACCTTGGGTAAGTAACATATCGTGAGACAAAGGGAAATTGGTATCGTATGTAAGTGGTTCATTCGATCAAAGTAATCGTAGAAATATGTAGAACCATATGAATTTCAGATTCCTCTATTGGTTATTGTTGAGAAGTGTCTCGATCATGTCCGCATAATTCACGAACCGTAGGGAGACACACTTAAGGATTGACGTTGTTTGAGTAGTTATGGTATTATGAGAAAGAGACCGAATGTTGTTGAGTCTCGGATGGGATCCGGGATATCACGAGGTGATCCGGAATGGTCCGGAGAATAAGATTCATATAAGGAAAGTCCCGTTTGAGTTCGGGAATGATTAGGTGTTTTCATCGGGAATGTTCTAGAAGGTTCGGATTGTCCGGCACTCCGGGAGGGTACATGAGTGTGTCATTACTCATTGAATGATTGCATCATGTACTAAGTGTTCTTGCTGTCCCAAATAAAGGATTAAATTGAATCCTAAAACAGGAAAGTCAAATGTCCGTTTGAAAGTCAAACGCCAAAACAAGAAACTGTGGGAAACAAGAAAGAGGTGTTGGAATCCGACTTGAGGAGGAGTCTCCTCCCAAGCCGGCGCCACCCAAGGCCGACTTGGGAGGGACTCCTCCCTCCCCAGCGCCTCCCCATCTATAAAAGGAGGCAGGGCTCCTCCTAGACTTACAAGTTTCACCTCTAGATTTCTAGGTTTTGAGCCGTTTTGGTTTAGAGCTTCTAATTGCTTTAGCCCGGTTTAGAGCCTTCTAATTGGTTTAGAGCCCTCTAATTGGTGTGTCTAATTACTAGGCCACTAATCCTCTCTCTCATAAGCTCCACCATACTGCACCGGCTTAAGCGAAGCCTGGGATCTCCCTCTACTTAGGTACCACGCCCGTTGTCTGCCGGAATCGCGAGGAGAGTGCTACAACCTCCATTTCTTTGGAACAAGGGAGAGGAAGGTCTTCGTCAGTACCGAGCGTGTGACCGATTGCGGGGCTTGGAACGTGGCGCTGGAAGGATCGTCTACACGATCTTGAGATCGGGAAGAGTACGACTACATCACCCACGAGAATCCGATCTCGTTAACCACTTTGGAATCTTCGAGGGTAAGTTCCTCTATCGACTCGTTGCTACAATCTAGTAGATAGATCTTGGCTTGTTTGTTTGTATGCGATAGAAAATTTTTGTTTTCCATGCTACGAACCCCTACAGTGGTATCAGAGCCGTGTCTATATGTAGATCTGTTGCACGAGTAGAACACAATGGTCATTGTGGGCGTTGATGCTTTTATTGTAGATTGCTTTTTGTGTACTTTGCATCTTGCGGTATGTTGGGATGAAGCGGCCGGGCTAACCTTACATGACATCGTTCATGAGACTTGCTCCGCTTGACATGTAACTTGTATTGCATAAGTGGCTTTGGTGCATGTTTCTCCTAGCATAGTTAAGATCCAATTTACAACGGGTGATCAACAATGCTAGTATCAATGTTGTGGTTCTTGTTCGTAAGTTAGAGCGACACTTATTGAAAGCCCCAAACCACGTAAAATATGCAAAGAAAGTAGAAGCGTCTAACTTTGTTTTGCGGGGTGTCGATGATGTGATATGGCCATGATTGTGATTATATTTGATGTATGCAATGTTCCTTATTGTAAGTCGACAACGGCGAGAATATATGGTTGTCTTTAATTTATGTTAAGACCTGCGTGTCTATTCAAAGTAGTTGTAATAGTTGAAGCCGGTGACGACAACCATGGAGAAGCGTCATTGACCTTGATGCAATGCGGTGATGATGGAGATCATGTTCGTGCTTGAAGATGGAGATCGAAGGCACGAAGAAGAAAACCATATCATATCACATATATATTGAATTGCATGTGATGTTAATCCTTTATGCATCTTGTATTGCTTAGTAGACGACGGTAGCATTATAAGATGATCCCTCATGCACATCAATTTCAAATCATAAAGTGTTCACCCTTAGTTAGCACCGTTGCTAAAGCTTGTTGTTTCAAGCACCACGTGATGATCGGGTGTTCTAGATTACGCAAGTGTATACAACGTGAGCAAGCCAGTTTGCTCATGCGAAACTAAGGTTTGATCTTGACGAGCCTAGCATGTATGAGACATGGTCTCGGAACACGGATTACCGAAGGTAAAGCATGAATCGTATAGTAGATATGATGAACATGACGGTTGTTCGCCATTGAAACTATATCAACTCTCGTGATGATCGGGGTTGATGTAGTGGATTTGGTTCGTGTGATCACTAAAACAATGTGAGGGATATTGTTTTGGTGGGAGTTCACCTAGTTTAATTTCATTAATTAATTTGAACTCAATTTGTCATAAACTTAGTCTAAACTATTGCAAATATGTTGTAGATCAATGGCAGCCCCTACCATCAATTTTAATGCGTTCCTAGAGAAAGAAAAGTTGAAAAACAATGGAAGCAACCGCGGATTGGTTCCGCAATTTGAGGATTGTCCTCACGGTGGTAATTTGACCTATGTCTGGATGCACATTGGGTGACCCACTGCGGTGATGCTCCCGATGAAGTAAAGAACGTTTACCTCGCTCGGAAGAATCGGTACTCCATAGTTCGATGTGCTATCTTGTATGGTTTAGAATCGGAGCTTGAGAAAAGGTTTGAAGAGTCGGACCCATATGATATTGTCGAGGATCTCAAATTGATTTTTGAGACTCATGCGGCAATTGAAAGCTATGAGGCTTCGAAAAGTTCTTTAACCGCAAGATGGAAGAGGGCAGCTCGTCGGTGAGCATGTGCTTAAGATGTGGGCATGCAAACAAACTTCAAAGCTTGGGTATTGTGATTCCTAATGCTTTGGGGATTTACCGTGTCCTCCAATCACTACCACCAAGTTACAAGAACTTTGTGATGAACTACAACATGCGAACATGAACAAGACGTTGCGAACTCTTTGCCATGTTGAAATCTGCGAAGTGGAGATCAAGAAAGAGCACCAAGTGTTGTTGGTCAATAAGACCACCAAATTCAAGAAAGGCAAGTCTAAGCAAAGGGACACTTCAAGAAGGGTGGTAAGAAAGCTACCACGCGACGAAGAAGACCAAGGCTGGACCTAAGCAAACCGAGTGCTTTTCTTGCAAGGGAGAAGGTCCTTGAGCGGAATTGCCCAAAGTACTTGGCGGATCTGAAGAAGCAACATCAAGAAGAAAGGTATATCGATATACATGTTATTGATGTGTATCTCACTAGTACTGTAGTAGTGCACGGTATTTGATCTTGGTTCGGTTGCTCATATTTGTAACTCAAACGGTCTGCGAATAAACGGAAGCTAGCGAAGAACGAGGTGACGATGCGGCGTGGGAAACGGATCAAAGGTTGATGTGATCGCGGTCGGCACGCTACCCTTCATCTACCATCGGGATTAGTTTTATACTTAAATAATTGTTATTTAGTGCTGCGTTGAGCATGAACATTATCTCGGGATCTTGTTTATTGCGAGACGGTTACTTGTTTAAGTCGAGAGAATAATGGTTGTTCGATTTATATGAGTAATATGTTTTACGCATGCACTTTTGATAGATGGTCTATTCTTATTGAATCTCGATAGTGGAAATACACATATCAACAACATTGAGGCTAAACGTTTGAAATCAGCGATAATTCGACCTATATGTGGCAATCGTCTTGGTCACATCGAGTGAAACGTATGAAGAAACTCCATTCGATGGACTTCTTGAATCACTTGATTTTGAATCACTTGAAAGATGCGAAGCATGTCGATGGGTAAAATGACTAAGACTCCATTTTACGGTATGATGGAGCGAGCTACGGACTTATTGGAAATCATACATACCGATGTGTGTGGTCCAATGAGTGTAGCATCATGTGATGGTTATCGTTATGTTCTTACCTTCACGGATGATTTGAGTAGATATGGGTATATCTATTTCATGAAACATAAGTCCGAAACTTCGAGAAGTTTAAGGAGTTTCAAAGTGAGGTAGAGAATCAACGTAACAAGAAGATTAAATTTCTACGTTACGATGGAGGTGAATATCTAAGTTACGAGTTTGGCGAGCATTTGAAGAAATGTGGAATACTTTCACAATTGACACCGCCGGGAACACCACAGCGTAATGGTGTGTCCGAACGTCGTAATCGAACTCTCTTAGATATGGTTCGTTCTATGATGTCACTTACAGATTTACCGCTATCATTTTGGGGTTATGCATTAGAAACAGCCGCATTCACTTTAAATAGGGCACCGTCTAAATCCGTTGAAACGACACCGTATGAATTATGGTTTGGGAAGAAACCTAAATTGTCGTTCCTTAAAGTTTGGGGATGCGAAGCCTATGTAAAGAAGTTACAGCCGGACAAGCTTGAACCCAAAGCGGAAAAATGCGTCTTCATAGGATACCCGAAGGAAACTATTGGGTATACCTTCTATCATAGATCCGAAGGCAAAACATTCGTTGCCAAGAATGGATCCTTTCTAGAGAAGGAATTTCTCTCGAAAGAAGTGACCGGAAAGTAGAACTTGACGAGGTTGTTGAACCTTCTCTCGAAATTGCGAGTAGCGCAAAGACCGAAGAAGTTCTGTGGTGCCTGCACCAATAAGGGAGGAAGCTAATGATGATGATCATGAAACTTCGGTTGAAGTTGCTACAGAGCCCTGAGGTCAACGAGAACTCGCGTACCACTCCATTGGTATGATTCCGTTATGAATGTCATGGTGGTGGACAACACCGATGACCCCGAGACATATGAGGAAGCGATGATGAGCCCAGATTCCAATAAATGGCAAGAAGCCATGAAATCCGAGATTGGATCCATGTAAAAACCAAGTATGGACTTTGGTGGACTTACCGATGGCCGGAAGGTCGAGAACAAATGGATTTTCAAGAAGAAAGCAGATCTCGATGGTAATGTTATCCTATAAAGCTCGACTTGTCGCAAAAGGGTTTCGACAAATTCAAGGAGTTGACTACGATGAGACTTTCTCACCAAGAGCGAAGCTAAAGTCTGTGAGGATTATGTTAGCAATCGCTGCATATTATGATTATGAGATATGGCGATGGATGTCAAACAAGCATTCCTCAATGGAGACATTGATGAAGAGTTGTATATGATGCAACCCAAAGGTTTTGTCGATCCTAAAGATGCTAACAAGGTATGCAAACTTCAACGGTCCATCTATGGATTGAAGCAAGCATCCCGAAGTTGGAATCAACGTTGATAAGGTAATCAAAAGTTTTGGTTTTATACAAACTTATGGAGAAGCTTGTATTTACAAGAAACTGAGTGGGAGCTCTGTAGCATTCTTAATACTGTATGTGGATGACATATTGTTGATTGGGAATGATGTAGACCTTCTTAATAGTGTCAAGGAATATTTGAATAATAGTTTTTCAATGAAGGATCTTGGCAAGCAACTTACATATTAGGCATAAAGATTTATAGAGATAGATCAAACGCCAAATATCATTGTCACAGAGTACATATTTGGACAAAGTTCTAAAGAGATTTGGAATGGAGGAAAGCAAGAAAGGGTTCTTGCCCATGTTGCTAATACGACCTTGAGTAAAACTCAAAGTCCGACATCGCGTAAGATAGAGAAAGGATGAGTAAGACTCTATGCCTCACCATAGGATCTCTAATGTATGCCATGCTATGTACTAGACCCGACATTGCATATGTCGTTAGTTTAACTAGCAGATATCAAAGTGATCCAGTGGATCATTGGACAATGATCAAAACATCCTTAAGTACTTGAGAAGAACTAAGGATATGGTTCTTTCTTATGGAGGTGATGAACTTCGTTGTTAATGGTTACACCGATGCTAGTTGGAACACCGATCCGATGATTCTAAATCACAATCCGGATACGTATTTATTTTGAATGGTGCAGCAGTTAGCTGGAGGAGTGCAAAGCAAAGCGTTGTGGCGAGATCTTCAATGAATCGGAATACATGGTTGCTTGGAGGCTTCACAAGAAGCGATATGGATGAAAGAGTTCATTACGAGCTGGTGTGGTTCCAAGTGCTGGACCCAATGTCTATCTCTTGTGATAACATGGGCGCCATAGCCAATGCGCAAGAACCAAGGTCACACAAGAAGCTGAAGCATATCAAGCTACGTTTTCACGCTATTCGAGAACATATCCAGGATGGGGATATAAAGATTTGCAAAGTACACACAGATCTGAATGTGGCGGATCCGTTGACTAAACCTCTCCCGAGGGCAAAACATGACCAACACCAAACTGCCATGGGTGTTCGGTATATTACCATGTAATCTAGATTAGATGACTCTAGTGCAAGTGGGAGACTGTTGGAGATATGCCCTAGAGGCAATAATAAATGTAGTTATTATTATATCTTTGTGTTTATGATAAATGTTTACATTCATGCTATAATAGTATTGACAAGGAAACCATTAATACTTGTGTGATTTGTAAACTTAATTTGAAGTCCCTAGTATAGCCTCTATACTTCACTAGCTTGTTGGTTGATTAATGATTGTGGTTTCCATATCATGAACATTGAGATGTTATCAACAACAAGATCATATCGTTAGGAGAATGATATGGTGGACATACTCCTATAGATAAGCGTAGCATAAAGATCAAGTCATTTCATTAGTTCAATTGCTATATGCTTTCTGATACATAGTAACCTAATTCCTTCGACCATGAGATCATGCATATCACCTTTACCGGATGGATGCTTTGATGACATCAAACACCACACCGTAACTGGGTGGTTATAAAAGTGGCATTGAGTGTTCGGAAAGTATGGGTTGAAACACATGGATCAAGAGTGGGATTTGTCCATCCACATGACGGATAGATATACTGGGCCCTCTCGGTGGAATGTCATCCAATTAGCTTGCAAGCATGTGACTTGGTCACAAGGGATCACATATCACGGAACGAAAAGAGTACTTATCAAGAATAAGGTTGAACTAGGTATGCAGAGATACAAGCGATCATAACCTTGGGTAAGTAACATATCGTGAGACAAAGGGAAATTGGTATCGTATGTAAGTGGTTCATTCGATCGCAAAGTAATCGAGAAATATGTGGGAGCCATATGAATTTCCAGATTCCTCTATTGGTTATTGTTCGGAGAAGTGTCTCGATCATGTCCGCATAATTCACGAACCGTAGGGAGACACACTTAAGGATTCGACGTTGTTTGAGTAGTTATGGTATTATGAGAAAGAGACCGAATGTTGTTCGGAGTCTCGGATGGGATCCGGGATATCACGAGGTGATCCGGAATGGTCCGAGAATAAGATTCATATAAGGAAAGTCCGTTTGAGTTCGGGAATGATTCCGTGTTTTCATCGGGAATGTTCTAGAAGGTTCGGATTGTCCCAAGACCGGGGGAGGGTACATGAGTGTGTCATTACTCATTGAATGATTGCATCATGTACTAAGTGTTCTTGCTGTCCCAAATAAAGGATTAAATTGAATCCTAAAACAGGAAAGTCAAATGTCCAGTTTGAAAGTCAAACTGCCAAAACAAGAAACTGTGGGAAACAAGAAAGAGGTGTTGGAATCCGACTTGAGGGAGGAGTCTCCTCCCCAAGCCGGCGCGCCACCCAAGGCCGACTTGGGGAGGGACTCCCCTCCCCTGGCCGCGCCTCCCCATCTAT
Organism: Avena longiglumis; assembly: GCA_030063025.1. NCBI lineage: Eukaryota > Viridiplantae > Streptophyta > Magnoliopsida > Poales > Poaceae > Avena > Avena longiglumis. The sequence continues at coordinate 538,560,815 of CP125973.1, forward strand.
AAAAGGAGGGGCAGGGCTCCCCTCCTAGACTTACAAGTTTCACCTCTAGATTTCTAGGTTTTGAGCCGTTTTGGTTTAGAGCTTCTAATTGCTTTAGCCAGCGGTTTAGAGCCTTCTAATTGGTTTAGAGCCCTCTAATTGGTGTGTCTAATTACTAGGCCACTAATCCTCTCTCTCATAAGCTCCACCATACTCGCACCGGCTTAAGGCGAAGCCCTGCGGGATCTCCCCTCTACTTCCGGTACCACGCCGTTGTGCTGCCGGAATCGCGAGGAGAGTGCTACAACCTCCGCTGCCTGCTGGAACAAGGGAGAGGAAGGTCTTCGAGTAATCGAACGTGTGACCGATCAAGGGAGCTGCAGGAACGTATACCTGGAAGGATCGTCTACACGATCTTGAGATCGGGAAGAGTACGACTACATCACCCACGAGAATCCGATCTCGTTAACCACTTTGGAATCTTCGAGGGTAAGTTCCTCTATCGACTCGTTGCTACAATCTAGTAGATAGATCTTGGCTTGTTTGTTTGTATGCGATAGAAAATTTTTGTTTTCCATGCTACGAACCCCTACAATATCGACACTCACCCCTATTATTAGTGTTGACTCGTGTTTTGTCCCGGTTGGTGTCACCAACCGCGACTAAAGGTTCATCCTTAGTCCCGGTTAGTGACACCATATGGGACAAGGTACACGCCGCACGACATAATGTCGACACTCACCCCTATCAATAGTGTTGTCTGGCCTAGCCTGCCGAAATCCCTCCAACCGGGACAAAATATGAACCTATCATGTTCGAGGTTTCATGGCTTTCGGTCCAAATGATCAAGCCATTTTCCATTTTCCGAGCGCAAAAAATGGGTCGTTTTGTGAAGTAACCACCAAAATGCTGTTTTAGAATACTATCGTCCCATTTTTCTAAAATACTAGACCACCTTACATGGACTATCTCCCAACCGGGACATCTCAAACCTTTTCGTCCATCCCAGGTAAAAAGGACAAATGTTTGCCGAATTGGTAGGAAGTGGGTCCGGTTTGTACCATAGGTACATGATCTAACTCTCGTGATTTTTTGAAAAAATCATTTTTAGACTCGCAATATGTGGTTACTTCAGAGATCCAATGCAAGTTCTAACGATGCTCGTCCCCTATCTTCATGCACGCCAGTTCGACCATAGTTAGAAATTCAAAAATTCAAAACGGCCATAAGAAATTCAAAAAAAAATCCGAACAATGTAAATCCTTCACGTGGTGTCATATTATGTGACATAGTTGCAAGTAAAAATACCAGACTTGGTATATTGATCATGTCTCAAAAAAACCTTCACAAAATGACCTATCATGTTCGAGGTTTCATGGCTTTCGGTCCAAATGACCGATGTTATGTGCTGAATCACGGCATAGTTTGTGATGTTGTGCCCATATTATGCATGCATGTGGACATGGGTATGGAGAACAATGTTGCAGGAGGAAGTTTTCCTTTTCGTCGCACGGAAAAGCCATTTTCCGAGCGCAAAAAACGGGTCGTTTTGTGAAGTAACCACCAAAATGCTGTTTCAGAATGCTACCGTTCTATTTTTATAAAATACTAACCACCTTACATGGACTATCTCCCAACCGGGACATCTCAAACATTTTTGTCCATCCCGGGTAAAAAGGACAAATGTCTGCCGAATTGGCAGGAAGTGGGTCCGGTTTGTACTACAGGTACATGATCTAACGCCCGTGATTTTTTGAAAAAATCATTTTTAGACTCACAATATGTAGTTTCTTCAGAGATCCAATACAAGTTCTAACGATGCTCGTCCCCTATCTTCATGCACGTCGGTTCGACCATAGTTAGAAATCCAAAAAAATCAAAACGGCCATAAGAAATTCAAAAGAAATTCGAACAATGTAAATCCTTCGCGTGGTGTCATATTATGTGACATAGTTGCAAGAAAAAATACCAGACTTGGTATATTGATCATGTCTCGAAAAAACCTTCACAAAATGACCTATCATGTTCGAGGTTTCATGGCTTTCGGTCCAAATGACCGATGTTATGTGCTGAATCACGGCATAGTTTGTGATGATGTGCCCATATTATGCATGCATGTGGACATTGGTATGGAGAACAATGTTACATGAGAAATTTTTCCTTTTCTTCGCACGAAAAAGCCATTTTCCATTTTCCGAGCGCAAAAAACGGGTCGTTTTGTGAAATAACCACCAAAATGCTGTTTCAGAATGCTACTGTTCCATTTTTCTAAAATACTAGACCACCTTACATGGACTATATCCCAACCGGGACATCTCAAACCTTTTCGTCCATCCCGGGTAAAAAGGACAAATGTCTGCCGAATCGGTAGAAGGTGGGTCCGGTTTGTACTACAGGTACATGATCTAACGCCCGTGATTTTTTGAAACAATCATTTTTAGACTCGCAATATGTGGTTTCTTCAGAGATCCAATGCAAGTTCTAACGATGTTCGTCCCATATCTTCATGCACGCCGGTTTAACCATAGTTAGAAATTCAAAAAATTCAAAATGGCCATAAGAAATTCAAAAAAAATCCAAACAATGTAAATCCTTCGCGTGGTGTAATATTATGTGACATAGTTGCAAGGAAAAATACCAGACTTGGTATATTGATCATGTCTCGAAAAAACCTTCACAAAATGACCTATCATGTTCGAGGTTTCATGGCTTTAGGTTATTATCACGACATAGTTTGTGATGATGTTCCCATATTATGCATGCATGTGGACATTGGTATGGAGAACAATGTTACATGAGGAAGTTTTCCTTTTCGTCGCACGGAAAAGCCATTTTCCATTTTTCGAGCGCAAAATACGGGTCGTTTTGTGAAGTAACCACCAAAATGTTGTTTCAGAATGCTACTGTCCCATTTTTCTAAAATACTAGACCACCTTACATGGACAATATCCCAACCGGGACATCTCAAACCTTTCCATCCATGCCGGGTAAAAAGGACAAATGTCTGCCGAATCGGTAGGAAGTGGGTCTGATTTGTACTACAGGTACATGATCCAACGCCCGTGATTTTTTGAAAAAAATCATTTTTAGACTCGCAATATGTGGTTTCTTCAGAGATCCAATGCAAGTTCTAACGATGCTCGTCCCCTATCTTCATGCACGCTGGTTCGACCATAGTTAGAAATTCAAAAAATTCAAAACGGCCATAAGAAATTCAAAAAAAATCCGAACAATGTAAATCCTTCGCGTGGTGTCATATTGTGCGACATAGTTGCAAGGAAAAATACCAGACTTGGTATATTGATCATGTCTCGAAAAAACCTTCACAAAATGAGCTATCATGTTGAGGTCTGGTAATCACAAAATGACCACCAGATCTGTAATTACAATTTGTGCGACTTTTTCATACAGTGTTGGAATTATGCCCTAGAGGCAATAATAAAGATGTTATTATTATAATTCTTGTTCATGATAATGTTTATATTCCATGCTAGAATTGTATTAAGCGGAAACTTTAATACTTGTGTGGTTTGTGAACAACACCGTGTCCCTAGTACGCCTCTATGGACTAGCTCATTGATCAATGATGTTTAAGGTTTCCTAACCATAGACATGAGTTGTCAATTGATAATGAGATCATATCATTGGGAGAATGATATGATGGACAGACCCAAACTAAGCGAAACAATTAGATCGTGTCATCGTGTTCGTCTTTGCGAAGCTTTTCTTATGTCAAATATTGTATTCCTTAGACCATGAGATAATACAACTCCCTGGTATCGGAAGAAAGCTTTGAGGTCATCAAATGTCATCCTATGAGAGGGTGATCATAAAGGTGTCTCTCAGGTGATCGGAAAGTATCTGTTGGGTTGTATGTATCGAGGTGGGATTTGTCCCTCCCAAGTCGGAGAGATATACTTCGGGCCCACTCGGTAATCTATATCAACACCGCTTGCAAGCATGTGGTTAAGGAGTTAATAACAAAGTGATATCAGATTACGGAACGAGTAAAGTACTTGCTATGAACGAGATTGAACTAGGTATGACGGTACCAACGATCAAATCTCGGGCAAGTAAAATATCGCGAGACGAAGGGAATATATATATGGGATTGATTGAATCCTGGCATCGTGGTTCATCCGATATGATCATCGATGAATGTGTGGGAGTCAATATGGGTTTCCAGACTCATTGCTGATTATTGATAGAAGATCATGTCTGCATATTCTCGAACCCGCAGGGTCACACACTTAACGTGTCTCGACGCTAGGATAGATTGGATAATTGGTTTATGAGTTTTTGTTCGGAGTCTCGGATGGGACCCGGGATATCACGAGAGGTTCCGGAGTGGTCCAGAGAATAAGATTCATATAAGGCAGTGCAGTTTTTGGAGTTCGGAATTGTTCCGGGTTAATCGGTATTGTACCAGAAGCTTCTAGAACCTTCCGGAAGGGGACCAACGTGGCCACACCTTCCGGGAGGGGGCATGGTCCTATGAGGGAGTTACCTGGCCGCATTGGGCCAGGGGCACAAGGCCCCATAGGGCCCAGCCGGCCAAGAGAGGTTTAAACTCTAGATAGAGCTTCTAGAAGGGGGGGTTTCCTTGCCCCCCACTCTTCCTCCTTGGGGTCGCCGGCCTTGGCTTGGGGGAGGGGCTAGGCTGCCACCCTCTATATATAGAGGGTGGGGCAACCAACCCCTTCACCTTCCTCCAACCCTAGCCGCCCGCCTCCCCTCTCCCTCCCGACCGCCAGGCGAAGCCCCCGCAGAAATTCTCCACCAATTGCACCGCGCTGTCGCGTTGTAGATCCAACCCATCTCTCCACCATACTTGCTGGACCAAGGAAGGAGGAGACGTCGAGGTGCTGCACGTGTGCATCTCACGGAGGCACCGCCACTTGTGGTGCTAGATCGAATCGGATCGCGAGGAGGAGAAGCGAGTACGACTACATCACCCACGTTCTGACGAACGTTCACTGTCTTGAATCTTCAAGGGTATGAAGATCTAATCCAATCTCTCTCATTGTTTGCATCTCCTAGATTAGATCTTGGCTTTCCCTCTGTTCGCATCCGTAGAAAATTTTGATTTACTATGCCGCGAAACCCTTCATACAGTTCACCTTGTTGAGGTCTGGTAAAGTAAAAGAGGTAGATTCTGCTAGCACACTTGTATATCACCAAATGCTCTTGTCGCCTTCCGAAAGAGCGACCTCTATGAGATTATAGCTTGGCATCGTCTCGCACACCACTACAGCTCTTTTCATGCAGATGATCCTGTATAGCAGATGGCGGATGAACATCGCGAGGACATCCAATGCATCGGTGAGGCAGAGGATGATGTATGTTATCTTCACGTCGACGCGCTTGTACGGGTGCTTGTTTCTCCATGCAAACAACATCAGGGCGGCGATGTGCAGGATCGGGACCACCAAGAAATGATAAATCAGGTAGAGAAGAGTGACAACCAAAAAAGCTCTGGTGTATATGAAGGCAAATGCAATGTTCAGCAACCACGGCAAGGTTTTCTCAGCAACAATCAGAGGTGGTAGAAGCTCTTCCAGATGGCAAGCTTTCCCTAGTTCTACCAGCTCATTGGCAGAAACTACTAGTGGCATGTCCAAAAGTACCCAGCAGTATGCTTCACCGCCCAAGCCGTCAGTGAGTGGGCAGGCGATCGGATCAAGACTGCGGACTCAGTATGGAAGCGTAGCTAGGCCCAGTCGGACTAGGTCATATAACCTCCGAATCCTTAACCAATTCGGTTGTAATCTGTAAACCCTAGCGAGGTAAGCCTATATAAACATCCCTAGGGGACGCATAGCGATACGTTCCATCATACACCCAAGCGACTCGCCGCCTAGTCGTCGAGCTCGACCCATTGTACTCTCACCATAATACAATCTAGCAGGAGTAGGTCTTTACCCTCTGGGGGGCCAAACCTGGGTAAATCCTTGTGTCTCCGCCCTCATCTCGCACCGCAGATGGCTGGCCGCCCTTGCCCCATGTTCTACTACTCGCTGACGATTGCAGCATGTGCCGTGGTCATTCCCACGACAGTGGCGCCCACCGTGGGGCCTGGCCGGTCAGGCCGATGTTCTGCGGCGAGATCCAATCTGCCCATCAATGAGTCGATCGCCACCGGACGCATGATCGCGATCGGCGAGATGCTCCAGATCTTGCCGAGCAGCTACGTCCCGGCGGCGCGACCCATCACGCACTGCGTGATCCTGCCGGTCAGCATGACCAGCCTCTTCGTCGGTCTCACCGACGTCATCACTTCGAAGGACTCGGATCGCATCGGCAAGTCGCCGCCATGCGACCGACTCTATGAGAGCCAGGTCCGCATGATTCACCGCCTCGCCTCCGAGTACGACTCGGTCAGCCTGGGTGGCGGTGTTTTGTTACCTGTCATGGTTGCGTGTTGTCGCAGCCGACCGCCAGAAGCGTGGGAGCAGGCCCCGGGTGGGCTGTTGGGCCTGCGGGCCGGCTGGCTGCACTGCGCTGCTCTTTTTTCCTTTTCCTTTTTCCTGGGCATTTTTCTTATCTGAACCCAAAGTCTGAAAATGGCAGAATTGTTCAGTTTTTAACCGAATTTTCAGTTTGGCGTAACTTTTGAACCGTAGCTCCAAATGAGGTGATTCAAATTGCTACGGGTTCGTATAGGAACCCTCTACGTATATGTGCCTTCCAAACAACTAAACTAAGTCCTTAAATCATAAGCAAGATATAAACCGAGCACTCATGTGTATGTGGCAAGACATGCAAGTGGGCTTTGACAAAAAGTTTGAAACTGAATTTTTTTGCAATGATGATCATGATGCAATGACATGTATGCTATGCAGTACCAAATCTAAAATTTTGGATGTGACAAGACTAACCCCCTTAAGATGAATCTCGTCCCCGAGATTCGGCGTGGCTAGCAAATAGGTGTGGGTGGTCCTCTCGGATGTCATCCTCACGCTCCCAAGTGGCTTCCTCTTCGGTGTGGTGGCTCCATTGCACCTTGCAAAACCTGATCGTCTTGGCACGGGTAATCCTCTCCGCTGTCTCCAGTATCTTGACCGGCTTCTCCTCATATGTCAAGTCACTCTCCAGCTGAACCTCTTCCAGTGGCATGGTGTCTCTTAATGGTGTATCCACCATCTCCGAATGTCACTTCTTCAGCTGGGAAACGTGGAACACATTGTGGACGGCGAACAGAGCCTCTGGAAACTCCAACTGATATGAAACCTCTCCTTTTGTGTGCTAAGACCCGGTATGGTCCTAAAAACCGAGGTGCCAGCTTATCCTTGATTCCAAATCTCTTAATTCCACGCAGTGGCGACATTCTGAGGTATGCTCTATCACCTATCTCATACACCACTTCCTTACACTTGGCGTCAGCGTAGCTCTTATGTCTTGATTGTGCTACCTTCAGCCTGTCCCTAATCAAAGCGACCTTCTCCTCGGCATCCTTGATCAAATCAGGTCCAAATAGCTGACGCTCTCCTACTCCATCCCATAGCAATGGTGTCAGGCATATTTTTCCATATAGCACATCAAACAGCGACGTCTTGATGCTGGTTTGGTAGCTGTTGTTGTAGGAAAATTCGGCATACGGAAAATTCTCATCCCAACTAGAGCCATGAGCCAAGGCGCAAGCTCTCAACATATCCTCCAAAATCTGATTTACCCTCTCTGTCTGTCCATCTGTCTGAGGGTGGAATGTTGTGCTAAACTCTAACCTAGTTCCCAATGACTCGTGCAGCTGGCGCCAAAAGTGATATGTAAATTGGGTGCCTCTATTTGATACAATGCTCTTGGGAACTCCATGTATGCACACAATCTTGTCCATATAAATCATGGCCAACCTTGCACTCGTGTAGGTTGTCTTAACCGGTATAAAGTGGGCTACCTTGGTCAAATGGTAGACCACTACCCAAATAGAGTCGTATCCCGACCTGGTCATGGGAAATCCTATGATAAAATCCATTCCCACTATAGCCCACTTCTAATCCGGTACGGGCAATGGCTGTAGCAATCTTGCTGGCTTCTGGTGTTCCGCCTTCACTCGGTTGCATACATCACATAAGGCAATATGCTTGGCGATGTCTCCCTTCATGTTGTTCCACCAAAATCTATCCTTTAGATCCATATACATCTTTGTATTGCCCGGATGTATGGAGTATGGCGAGTCATGAGCTTCCTGCAGAATTAGCTTCCTTATCTCTGGGTCGTTGGGCACACACAAACGATCTCCATACCACAAGGTTCCTTGCTCATCCTCGCGGATTTCTTTTTATCGATTCACCTTCATCTTTTCCTTTATCTCCTCTATCTCCTTGTCTCCTACTTGAGCCTTCCTGATCATGTCTGTAGCGTTGGTTGGACTTCCATTGCTGCCAAATATCCTTCTGACACTACCTCCAGTCTAAGCTCCTTGAATTGCTTGCACAAATCCTCGAGCAATTCTCCAACAGTTAATCCATTGGCATAGACATTCTGGCTTAGAGCATCCGCTACCACATTGGCTTTTCCTAGGTGGTATTGCAAATTCATATCATAATCCTTGATAAGATCCAACCATCTTCTTTGCCTCATGTTCATGTCCTTCTGTGTAAATATTTGCTTCAGACTCTTGTGGTCAGTGTACACATCGCAATGTTTTCCCATTAGGTAGTGCCTCCATACCTTGAACGCATGCACAACCGATGCTAATTCCAAGTCGTGCATGGGGTAATTCCTCTCATGGTGTTTGAGTTGCCATGAGGCATATGACACCACTCTCCCATCTTGCATCAGCACACTTCCAAGTCCTTGTCGAGAAGCATCACAGTACACTTGAAAATCCTTCTGAAGATCAGGTAAACACAGAACAGGTGCGGTCACTAGACGACGCTTCAGTTCCTAAAAGCTAGCTTCACACAGATCTGTCCACTCAAACTTCTTCTCCTTATTCAGAAGTTCCGGCATCGGCTTAGCAATCTTGGAGAAATTCTCTATGAACCTCCTGTAATATCCAGGAACTCCCAAAAAGCTCTGAATATCGCCCACATTCTTGGGCGCTTCCCACTCAGTCACTGCCATCACTTTTCTTGGATCAATAACGACTCCTTCTCCTGACACCACATGTCCAAGAAATCCAACAGTGTTAAGCCAGAATTCACACTTGCTGAATTTGGCATACAGCTTATGTTCCCTCAGCTTCTCCATAATCAGTCGCAGATGTCTCTCATGTTCAGCATCATCCTTGGAATATATCAGTATGTCGTCGATGAACACAACCACGAACTTGTCCAAGTACTCCATAAACACCTTGTTCATCATGGTCATGAAATATGCCGAAGCATTCGTTAGTCCAAAAGAAATAACCGTATACTCATATAAACCATACCTAGTGGTGAAAGCAGTTTTTGGTATGTCCTCCCGAATCTTCAATTGGAAATGGCCCGATCGCAGATCAATTTTGCTAAAAACCTTTGCTCCTTCCAGTTGATCAAACAAATCATTTATGTTCGGCAGGGGGTATTTGTTCTTGATGGTCACTTCATTCAGCGAGCGATAGTCCACCACTAACCTCTTGCTACTGTCCTTCTTTTCCACAAACAAAACAGGTGCTCCCCATGACGACGAACTGGCCTGAATAAATCCCTTGTCCAACTGCTCCTTTAGTTATTTCTTTAATTCCTTCCGCTCATCCACATCCATCTTGTACGGTCTCTTTGCTATAGGTCCTATTCCCAGCATCAGATCGATGAGAAACTCCACATTCCTGTCAGGTAGCATCCCTGGCAGCTCCTCCAGAAACACGTCGGGGTACTCCTTTATTACTGGCACAGTATCCATGATAACCCCCTTAAGAGAATTCAGCTTACACCTTCCCAGTCGCACCGACGACTTGAACCTAATTCTCTTACCATCCGGGGTTTTGAGCAAAACCGCTCGCTGTGCACAATCTATGTGTCCCTCATGCATAGACATCCAATCCATGCCTGGTATTACATCTAAACCTTGTGACTCCAATATTACCAGATGTGCAATAAAGTTGTGTTCTCTAATTCTCACAGTTAAGTCGCGGCATCCCGCGCTAGCTATCATTTCCCCTCCAGGTGAGATTACTCTAATAGACCCTTTTAGAGACTCCATAGGTAGCTTATACTTATCCACAAATGCCCTTGATATGAATGAATGCGATGCAGCAGTATCAAAAAGTATAAGTGCAGGGTGAGTGTTGATTGGAAACTTACCAACCACAAGCTCAGGCTCATCTGGGATCTCCTCCACATTCATGTGGTTCATACGTGGCCTTCTGGTTGTTGCCTGGCTTCATTCCCTTCTTCTCCGGACAGTTGTCTGCATAATGCCCTTTCTGGCCGCACTTGAAACATGTCACCTCACTCAGGTGCTTCTTCACAAATTTGTGATCACAGTTGCGGTCATGTCCATTGTGTCCTCCAGAATGGTGAGTGTGTCCTCCCTTGTGGCTGTGGTGGTTTCTCTTGTGGCTCTCATGGCGATGTCCATCGCTTCCATGGTTGTGGCGGTCATGGATTCCATGGCGCCCATGGTCAATTCCCCCATGCTTGGAGTATCCATCATAAGAAGTGCGAGACTTGTGGTGAGAGCCAGAGTGGTGGTTGTTGCTCTTTCTCTTGCGGTTTTCCACCTGCTTGTGCTTCCCCTCCAAGATTCTGGCCTTGTCCATAAGCTCCTGGAAAGTGGGACAATAAACCATTAGCAGTTGTACTGAAAGTTCATCACTGAGGCCATCCAAGAACCTCTCTCTCCTTTTGGCATCAGTGTCAACATCCTCAGGGGCATATCGCGACAGGTTGTTGAACTCCTCTATATATTCAGCCACGGTGCGGTTAGTTTGGCGCAAGTTGCGAAACTCCTTACTCTTCAGACTCAGAACTCCTGAAGAAACGTGGTTGGTCCTGAAACCTTCCTCAAACATGGCCCAAGTCACAGTGTCCAGCGGGTGGGTGATCTGAAAAGTGTCCCACCACGAAGCGGCTGGTCCCTCTAGTAGGTGAGCAGCAAATCTCACCTTCTCAGCATCTGTGCACCCAACAGTTACCAGATCCTTATTCACTAAACGCAACCAGTCGAGAGCAACCATCGACTCAGTTGTAGTAGAGAACTTCGCTGGCCTTAGTCTCAGGAACCTTGTAAGTGCATCTCCCTGGGGCTGGTTGTTCCCATTGTTGTTGTTATTGTTGTTCTGTGCTTCCATGAACCGGGTCATCACTTAGGTTAGCTGTGCCTGAGCTGCCATAAACTGCTCCATCTCAGTAGGTTGACGGCAGGGAGGCATCTATGGTTCAGCACAGGTAAGCTTAGAAAGAATCGATTGTGAAAATTAGGATTATACCCATGCATTATGCTCAAACAACAACAAAACAATCACAGACAATCTCAAGCAAGCAACACGTCAGCAAGCAAGCGATCAAGCAATGTTCCAGGGGTTATACTAGCTGCATATACCTACTGAAATAGTTTTAGAAGCGTTGGCAACAGTTATAAACATAAATAGGCCAACAAAGCATTAAAACAGGAATCTGCCAGAACTGTCCAGCAGTGTTCACGAATTTTTCTACCTGACTTAAACTCGTCAGGAATTTTTGCTGATTTTTTTGTATACAGTACAGAGAGTTTAGAACCAGACCCTATTTTTTCAGATTTTCCCAGTTACCAATAAAATATGAAAAATTGTACAGTACAACAGGGTCAGCAGAAAACTGCATTAGGAAAAACTCGAATATCAACCAAAACCTTGCCATAACTCATTTATAAAATTCGCACAAATAATCCTGGAACTTTAGAGTACACATAGGAGCAACTAAACGCTTTAAACTAATAGAAACTAAGTTTTACATTGATCGAGACCTTAAGATAACGATGTATCCTAACGAGGACTAAATGGTGGACATCTAACTACTTCATGAAGAGGTTGCAGTAGATCCTTGCGTTCATGCTTTGGCGCTTCTGTCCACGAACCATCCATGGTGGTGGTGTATACACTTCTCCTGAATCATCACTTGAAACCTCAAATTCCACCTCTTCTGGATCCTCCTCTTCTTCTTCATCCTCTGCTGCGGCAACAACAACTTCATCTCCTCCACCATCGTCGTCTCCATCATCATCATCATCTTCGTCCTCATCATCATCATTGTTTCCACCGTCATCATCATCATCATCATCATCGTTGCCATCATCTCCATTGCTGTCATCAGGGGGTGGGTTCAACTGTGCTTGGAGAGCGGCAATCTGGGCTGCCATATCAACAATAGTCTGGTCCCTTTCCTGGACAGTCCCTTGCAGCTGCTCTATGGCTTGATTGTTTTCCTGGATGGTCCCATTTAGCTGTGCTATGGTTACGTCCCTGCTAATAAGTGCATGGTTCAGAACATCCACAGCTTCATGTAAAGTGTTAATCTCCTGTCTCCTTTACCATCATCACTTTCTCAGCTAGGGCTCTATTCTCCCTCTCCATATCCTCTATGTGCCTCCGACGGGACGGCATGTTGTTCCTGTTGCCCGGGGTAACCACTACATTCCCGTTCTCATCACGCCTTCCGTAATCACAGTAAGGTGAGTCTTCTAGCAGCAGGTGTCGAACAAGATGGCACTGGCGTGAGAGGGCTTCATGCAAGGCCAAGTTTATTCCAAGCTTCTAGTTGCAATACCTCTTGGTGTAAACCAGATGTACAGGGTTTGGCAAGGCGGCATCCCTGAAGATGAAAGTGGTGATCTCCCAAGCGTCCTCACCATATCCATAGATGTATAGCCTTCTTCCCTTGAACATGGGAAGTGGCAATCCCAATGACTGTGAGAGTTGTGCCAACTGTCTTGCAAAGGGCCTTGGTGACTCAATCGTAGCATACTCAGTCTTGACTTCTCCCATCTATCAATTAAAAGAGGAAAGTGTGAGAATAGCATATAGTAAAAATTTACGAGAGTGAAAGGAATAAGATGAAAGACAGAGTTAATATAAGCTTCAGTAATTCTATGGCTTCCTAATCCAAACCTAGGTCACGATCCTACAGTCGACACACGGGCTCTGATACCATCTTGTAACACTACGGTTCTGAAAAGACCGTAGCTTCTACGTGCCATGCCAATCCCTGGATCGGTTCATTGGCCCACAATAGAATAAAGATGAATAACATAGCAAAATATCCGTGTATCATAAATAACAAAGATCCAGAGTAACATTATTACAATAAAGGGCTTAGATCTAGGCTAGCTCAGCTTATTCAAGGAGCAACATAAATAAAGTAACCCCTCCATTCTTCAAATTGCTCACAAGTGAACAAGTGCCGAGTGGAGTACCGTGGCCTAAATCGATCACTCAGAATCTGAATATCCTGCAACATGAAACGTAGCAGCCCCGAAGGGTCAATACATGGAATGTATGGCAAGTAGAGCTATTAAAGTAGACAATAGAGCTAACATCTACATGCATATTTGGCAAGTGGAGCTATGGCTAGCTTGCATTTGTAAATACCTTTGTCCTACTTTCTTAAACAGTTTTTGATTTTCTTTGAAAAGATCCCAATTAAGTTAACCCATCATCATTAAAGAAATTATGAAATTAGAATGAGCGAGAAACATGCCATGAACTCAATATCAAGCAACTCATATGTCCATAACTAGGGACACGGCTAATCGATTAGTTTATACACCCTATAGAGGTTAGTACACTTTACCCATGCGACTTGGCCAACGCAGCTCGTACCACCACTCTCATATTGGGTGATGATAGGGAGAAGTCCAAGAAGAGACCGTTCGGGAAGTATCTCCCCAAATTCGACACACACCGGTCCAACCTACCAAAATTCTACATCTCTGGATGCGTGGGTTCGTGTTACCACAACCTTCTAAGTCCAACCAACCGCCCATTCCATTATTGGCACATGGTTGTACACGTAAGCTATAAAATAAAGAAGCCAATCATTTTCTCTTGATACTTGGGTGCCTTTTCGCAATGATACCACCAAAATTTTCAATCCCATCACACTCAGGAGATTCATTGATTAAGTTTTCTTAGTTTTCGCAAACCAACACATTTAGAAACAACCTTCAGTGATGTAACCCAGCCCTCGTTCATCATAGCATGACTAAGCACATCTACCAACGATGGCTCATCTACAGGAAAGCTCTGCCACATAATAGGACATAGCATAGCGATAGTAATATCCTACATATGCATCTACAAAATACACGACAATGCATTGAAAATAGTAGGAAAATATCATGAACAAAGTAGCATCTACTTGTCTTGGCTGTTGCGGTCAAACGAACAATCCTCACACGAGCAAGCATTGCACTCGTCACAATCTACACGATACAATTGCACTCACATAAACAAACCAAACACAACCATATATAAACATAACAATGCAAGATGCATGCATGACAAGTTGAACAATGCTACAGTAGATTTCTATAACCTTATTCAGTATACATATTGTATGCATGCATGGAAAACATTTTAAATGCATTGGAAACAAAACATGCAATTTTAAATGACCAAACAATTGATCTATAATCCAATTATTAAGCCACTTCTATTGAACAGTTTGTAAAATCTTGGGAAAATAGCTACTGTGTAGGCAACCTAAAATAGAACCAGTACCAACTAGAATCACTCAAAAAGGATTTATAGAATTTCCTGAGTAATTAAAATACTCCAGTAAGCCTTTTTATAGATTCTGCAAATTCCAGTACTGTACATCTTCCTTTTTAATTCACTAAAAGATTCCTCTTGTTCTACTGAATCCAGGGACATCTCATTTGCAATTTTTGGAGTTGTAGAACTTTTACTATGAATTTATTACTCTAAAAAGGACATTAAACTAATTAATTAATCACGGTAAAACCTTGCTGCAAAAGTATGAAACAATTATACAGCAATATTCTACGTGAAAAACTAAATCCATCCATATCTTATTTACAAATTTTGTCCCAGTAGATTATTTTCTATTGATTTTACAAGTTTTCTCTATTTTCTGCCAAAATAAATCGATTTAAAATAAACAGTCAACTGTCTGTTGACTGGTCTATGCTGACGTGGCGCAGCGCTGACCAGTCAGCAGTCAACCAGCGGTCCACGGTCCATCTGGACCGTCCATCTTAGATCGAAGGGCAGGGGGCGCGTGGAGGAGGGTGGCTCACCGGCGGTGTCGGTCGGCGGCGTCTCATGAGCGGCGAACGATTTGTCGGCGTCTGACGTGCGGGTCGTGAGCTCGTGGGGCCGGCGTGGGCCCTCGTCATGGCGGAGGCAGTAGGCGGATGGAGGTGGCGGCGATGCTCGAGCTCCGGCGAGCGATTCAACGACGGACGGTGGGCTGCAGAGGGGGAAAACGGTGTTAGGCGAATCAGTCAAATGAGAGGAACACCACAAGGCCAAAGGGACAGCGCGGGGCGGTCGAGGTCGTCGTCACCAACCTTGTCCAGCGAGCTCGCGGGCGGCGGCAATGGCGGCGAGATGGGGAGGCGGCAGAATGGGCTAGCCCGGGGGCGGGCTAGGGTTCGAGGGGGGTGGAAAGGTTGCTGCCTCGAAGGTTTAAGGGATAGGGGAAAATCCAAACCGAATTCGGCTCAGACACGTGAAGAATCGGGGCGATTTCGTGTTCGTTGGGGGGCTCTCCCGTCACCCAGGGAGGGATGATGCGGGCCCTGCCGGGCCCCAGGCGAGGCGGTGGCGTGTTTTGTTACCTGCCGCGTCTTGTGATTGCGCACCCGGCTCGCCAACTAAGCGCAGAGCAGGCCCGGGTGGGCTCTTTGGGCCTCTGGGCATGGCTGCTTTTTTTTCCTTTTCTTTTTTCCTGGACATTTTTCTTATCTGAACCCAAAGTCTAAAAATGTCTGAACTGTCCAGTTTTTAACCGAATTTTCAGTTTGGCGTAACTTTTAAATCGTAGCTTCAAATGAGGTGATTCAAATTGCTTTCGAATCCTCTACGTATATGTGCCTTCCAAACAACTAAACTAAGTCTTTCCAGTATAAGCAAGATATAAACCGAGCACTCATGTGTATGTGGCAAGACATGCGAGTGGGTTTTGACAAAAAGTTTGAAACTGATTTTTTTTACAATGATGCTCTTGATACAATGACATGTATGCTATGCAGTACCAAATCTAAAATTTAGGATGTGACATCCACCTTCCAAGGAAGGCGGCAGAGGGTCTTGGCCGTGTTTACATCAGCTTGGAGGAGGTCAACGATGACTATGTACACCTCCTCGCATGCTTTGTTGTGGGTATTTTTTTAAATAATACATTTTTAATTAATTTAATGAATAATATATAAAATAAAAAAATTCGAAATCTAGCACTGCTTCTGAAACTCGCGTTCCGATTAGAACCTGTTGGAGACTCGTCCACCGACAAGGCTGTCAACGGCTCGGCCTGCAGTCAGAGAACTATATACCGACAGGATTAATCAGGACTTGAGCCTCCGATTGAAATCGGAGGTACAAATAGTACGGCAATGTGTCCTTGCAGACTACAGTACATGTGCATGTGAGCTAGTACTAGCTAGCTGCGCACGCACTCATCACACACGCCACGACACGATGAAGGAACTTCCTGTTTAGAAATATAAGATATTTTAGATTTTTAAAAAATATATATTAGACATCTTTATTGTTTAGATTTATTTTAAACCTATATATTAAAAAATATCTATATATATTAGATTTACAAACCTAAAACATTTTATATTTCCAAACAGAGGGAGTACTTGCTAGCTAGCGCCTGACCCAAAGATGTGGATCATCCAAGGCACGTTAGCATGGCGTACTCCTCCTGTTTGAATCGGAGTTTGAAATCAAATAAACTTCTTCTCAGGAGGATAGACGGAACGATTCAGGTGAGATCCCATATGGATCTAACTTTCTATTCAGTTCAACATACTGCATAACGATGATGATTAACTAGCAGCTGAAATGCTATCAACGATCGAGCTGCATAACGATGATTAACTAGCAGCCTGCAAACTTATTACTCTAAACACACTTCGGCCGGCGGCAGCTAGCTAGCCGTAGGTAGCTAGCTAGCTCGGTCATCCTGTAGTAGACGATCTTCATCTCGGTGACGCTGTGGCAGTCGGAGGCTTAAACTCCGAAAGGCTTGTTGGGGTTTTAATCCTTAACATGTTCTCGTTGGCTGACAGGCCAATCAGCAGGGCCAGAGCTATACTAGTCGGAGTACCAACTTTTTTTTGAGGAACATTATACAATTAAAGACTATCACAACACGTAAATACACACATTCCTATGAACGCGCGCACACACACTACTCCTATGAGCACCTCCGAAAAACTGAGCCGGCGGACCGGGTCTTGAGATTGACGAAGTCAAAACGGCCGCCTCGCTGTCGACGGAAACGTCGCCTCTCACTAAAAGAATATTCCGCCTTTTATACAACACACAGTGACAAACCTGGGATTTGAACTATAGAGGGCTGGAGGTACAACCGCCATCCTAATCATCCAACCACAGGTTGGTTTGTCGGAGTACCAACCTTGACAAGGAGCGGTTGGGTTTTAACACCTGATTAGTGCTTGTCGGAGCATCTGCCTATGAGGTCGTCCTACATTTCAAAATGATTAATTTTATATACTATTCGTGAAATTGATTTAAAAATATATATATATTTTTAAAAATAGCGTTGTTGTGTGCTATGACAAAATGAAATATGTACTTTGACAAAAAAAAGCATTTGCACCATTAGATTTCAGGAAGACGAAGTATTGGATATATATTTTTCATTGCGTGGATTATTGGCTATGTATATCTATTAGTCTAAACTTAAATCGCGCTAAAACCGTCGGTTGATAATGCTTTTCTTATATAAGCTAACTACTTTTGTTAACAAAATTAATTTATGGACTATTATTTCCATTTGTTTGGAGGAGAGCACCATGATCTATATTCTCGTGCAAAAAAAACTTATAATAAAAATGCCTACACACCATGTCGGTGTGCTCCTATACGGTGTGACATCTAACCCCTAAGTCACAGTTCCGATTCTAAGTGCTTTTGAAACCGCTACCACACCTTGCCGGTTGGTCGAGGACTGTGTCCGTATAACAGATTATAAACATGTGCGATGTCCTGTCCGTAGGCGATGTGGTACTAATAGCATCGGGTCCTCAGTACGTGTATGTTGATACGGCCAGCCTGATAAACTGCCAGCGCCGGCCCAACAAGCGCCAGCCCATCGCATACGATGACAGACATCAGCTAAAGAAGGAAAATCGTCAGCTAAAAAAAACATTTACGACGACACGCGCGCCGGTCGCCGGAGTGAGCGAGCGTGCGTTGCCGGCAGGCTGCGCCGCACGGGCTTCATCCGGTCCGGTTACCATCAGGAGATATCTTGGGTTCCCCCTCCAAATCGTGTCCGATCCTCTATAGGGAGCAGGAAGGCAGCACCCGATCCAGTCGTCGGATGGGATTATCGTGCGAGCGGCGGCCACCCCTTCCCCGACCCCTTCCCCGATCTCTTCCCCGGCCCCCTCCGCGGCTCTGTCCCCTGACCAACCCTCACCCATGGTCTCCCCACCCCTGTCCCCTTCTGCCTCCGGCGAGCATGGCAGCCCGCGTGGCCGCGAAGATAGGTGGCGCGGCGGCAGGGACTCGGGCTCTGAGAGCGAGTCGCCACCGTCGTACCGCGACGCCCTCTGGGGCAAGGCGCCCATGGTGGCTGAGGACGAGCCGCCGCTGGGACAGCAGCTGGCGCCGCCGCCACGGGGACCGCGCTCGGAGGTGCACCCAGAACCGGAATCGGCTGCGGTTGACGCGCTGGATGACTCGGATGACTCGCTCGAGGGCGGCGCGGATGACGGCGCGCCATGGGAGCAGCCTAGGAACAGGCGGGCGCGTGGACGTCGCGCGGGCAGGAAGGCGGCGGCGGCACGGGCAGCGCCGGCAGGTCGCGAGCCTGGGGCCTTCGACGCCTTCGCGGGGCTCTGTCTCCTCTGCGGCAAGCCGGGCACAGGGCGCGCGACTGCACCACTGGACCCGTGTGCATCCGCTGCGGCGAGGTTGGGCACATGTCGCGCGAGTGTTCGCTGCCCCGGCCGCGCACCCCCTCTGAAGACGGCGACCAACCGGCGAGTAAGAGGCCGGCCAGCGCGTCTTCGGACCAGGGGCGGCGTCAGAGCGATGCGGAGCGCGCTGCTACTGTTGCCCGCGCCCTGGCGACGGTGGGTGCTCGCGCCCAGGGTGCCCAAGGTGCCACGGCGGCTGTGGGTGGGCGCGCCAGGGTGCAACTGCTGCGCCCTCGCGCGGGGCACCGGCGGCTTCGCGTGGTGAGACGGCGCGACTAGGTGGAGCTTTGGGCGGCGGTCCCAGGGTTCAGGATAGGCGGGTGGTGCTCGCCGCCACCGCGGCCCGCTCACCTCCATCTGGCGGTTCCGGCGCTCTGGCCCCTAGCGCCGGTGGCGGCGCCCTCGCGCGCCTCGGCCGTGGCGCTCGTGGTGGCCCCTCCCTGGCCCCCGCGCGGTAGCGACGTGTTCCGGCGGCGGCCCCGTTGGTGGCGCCTAGAGGGGAGCTCGCCCGCCGCCCGTCGCGTTCGGTATGCGTGTTCGCGTGCTCCCCGGAGGTTGACGAGGCTGAATGAGCGCTGCAGTTCGCGAATGAGAGGCTATGCTTGTCTTGTCCGTCGGTAGACAGGTACGGATCTTCGTTGTTGTTGACTTCAACTTCGGGTTCGGATCCTATCGCGAAGAAGCAGTACCGGAAAGAAAGGCAACAATCAAGACATAGCATCGATGCAATGCTTAAACAAAGATGATGATATGACAAGTTGAATTGTGTTCAAATGAAACCCTAAAACATGCTCGGCAATTTAAACGGGGTTTCGAGGGTTAAAAACACTAATTCAGGAAACTCCGGAAGTACATGAGAGGGGTTGATTTAGTTCTCTAATTGAAATTGTCATTAAAGTTGTTGATCAATGTATGATTATAGCTTAAATAAGTAGAACTCATTTTTCTGAACATTTTGATATATTATTTGTATTTTTCTAAATTTCAGATTAAAAGTTATTAAATTTACTATATTCAAACAATTTCTAAAATTATTAACCCTTTTATTAATTTAAATAAAGCTAGGAATACTTTTTACACAGGGGCTAGGCTAGCCATAGACACCGACAGGTGGGCTCGTGACCACCTCAGCAGGTACACACGCGAAAAGGGCTCACGGGCGTTTCTCACCGGGGCTGGCTCTAGCCAGAGGGGCTGACTAGTGGGGCCTGGCCACGCAAGCAAACCACCGTGGCAAGACACGTAGACCTCGTCGGAGGACGGCCAGACGGCGGCGGCAGGCGGCGCTAGGGGGCGAACGGGGACGCGCGGGTAGGCCTAATCGAGTCAGGACGTCACCACGAACCTAACTAGGACGGCGGCGCATGCAGATGATTGCGACGGCGACGATTCAGAGAGGGAGAGGGGAAACGGAGAGGGTCACAAGGACAGTGAGCTCACTAGGAAGCTCGCGGAGGGGTCGTTGGCGCGAGGGGAGCACAAGGGACGTTGGAATTGATGGCGCCGGTGGTTATCGGTGGCGGGGAAGACGGGGTCGCGGGTGACGATTCACTTCGCCCCCCCTCAATTCCTTCGGTGGGAAGGATCCTCAGGGCGCGGCGGAGCTTAAGGCCTCATCGGCGAGGCACGGGGAGGCCGGAGACTGCGGGATCGTCGGAGCTAGGGTTAGGGTTCGAGAGGAACGGGAGGCGGGTGGAGAGGTGAGGATGAGGGGCGTGGCGTACGCCGTTCTTATCCTCCTCCATGCGGCGGTGGACGGTCGGATGCAGGCAGCGGCGATCGACGGCGTGGGCGGCGACAGCGAGCTGCTCGCCGTTGTCGAGAAAGACGACAGGGGAGCGGGGCGAAGAGGTACGGGCCGCGTTGGGCTGCGCGTGGGCCGGCTGCGGCTGCTGGCTGCTGGACGCGAGCGGCAGAGAGAAGAGAGGGAGTTGGGCCACGGCCCAGAGGCGCTGGATTTGCTTATTTTTTTGTCAGAACCTTTTTTGGGCACATGTCGCGCGAGTGTTCGCTGCCCCGGCCGGCGCACCCCCTCTGACGACGGCGACCAACCGGCGAGTAAGAGGCCGGCCAGCGCGTCTTCGGACCAGGGGCGGCGTCAGAGCGATGCGGAGCGCGCTGCTACTGCTGCCCGCGACCTGGCGACGGTGGGTGCCCGCGCCAGTGCCCAAGGTGCCACGGCGGGCGCGCCAGTGGTGCAATCGCCCTCGCGTGGGCACCGGTGGGCAAGGCGAGACGGCGTGACCAGTGGAGCTTTGGGGGCGGTCCCAGTGGTTCAGATAGGCGGGTGGTGCTCGCCGCCACCGCTGCCCAGAACACCTCGATCGACCCTATGCAAGTTTTAGCGAAACCAGACAAAACCGCATAGAAAAGATTCAAAGGTGCCCACCAGGCACTTTCGCGGGTGGAAAACGAAGTAATAACATTACACAACAGTCCTCGATGGGACCCACAGAACAGATATATACAACAGCGACTCCAGGAGTCAAGAATACAGATATATGAGACAAAGATCCAAATCACCTTGAAAATGATAGAGCGTCCGACTACGGACAAGATGCAAATGGGGCTAAGAGCTCAAGAATAACCAATGGCGCCCATAACCCTGCCCAGTGCCAAGCCGGAAGGGTAACCACGCTAACGACGCCGCATCTCATAACCCGCTTAAACAAAAGGTGCCGACAAGAGCAAAAGAAAAAGAGGCGTCGATCTTGAGGCCAAGACACGCGAGGCTAGAATTCGCGGTCCTCGCCACATAGGTATGGTGTCTCGAGGCGGCGGCAAAGATGCGCTAAACAACCCTGAGACTCGACATACTGGCGGCTATCAGAGAGGGGTAAGAAAGACCAAATCGGAACCAACCTGGTACTATCAACAAACAAACCCATCCTGGCGTTTCCCCCTCGAGACCAATCGAGGAAGTCAACCGAGGAACTCACACAGTTGGCAGTTTTATTTATTCAGTTATCGTTGCAGCAATTACTAGTCAGGTTTAGATATTCATCCTGATAAAGTAAGCAGTGGGCACTTTTAGTTGACCATTCCGTTATAGTAGCAACACTTACTAATCAGTTACATTTAGCATGAGATAACCCAAAACCCAGCAGTTGTTGGTACTTTTATTTAGCCATTCCGTTGTAGTTGCAATACTTACTAGTCAGATATAATGGTCGCAAGCGACACTCCAAACAAGCAATTGTGGGCAGTATTATTAGCCATTCCATTATAGTGAAGCTGATTACTAGTCATTATAAAGTCAAATTTATAGCACTACTTTAGTTATGCTTGTCTATGGTCGAGATACTGTGCTCCAAGTCGTCCATAACCGCGGACACGGCTTTCAGAAAGTTTTAACCCGGCCGGGGTGCACAAATAGCAACACACACTCGATCAACCTCAGAAAAACCAAATCAAAACCCAACGAGGCCTTCACGACAAAGCAATCACAGGATTCAGAAATATTTCAGGGGCCACCCCATTGAGTAGACCCAACGAAGCCACCGTGACTCCGAGACGGACTCAAGGTTTGCGACAATGGTCAGAACGATCGGGAACCCGAAAGTGTGGCTGGGCTTGTCGATACCGAAAACATTCCGCTTACCTAAGCAAAGACAAGGTGCTCCTCGACAATCGTAAATAAACAGTAGCATGGCATAAGTACAGGATAGTAAATAAAACCTCAAACTAGTTTGTGGCCCCAAGAAATAAGACTGAATCAAGCACTGGCCTAGGGGGGTCCCATAATCCTCCCGGATGTGGATAGCGCGATAAATCAAGGAACAGGTATCAAGTACTCGGGGTCCTACGGGACACAAGTGGGCGTTCGGAAACCAAATATTATCTATCACCCACCGATGCCTCTGCTTACTTCAATTTTTGTTGTTAAACATGAATTAAAGTGAACGATAAGTAAAGCCATGATCAACTCCAACAACAAACATGCGGCAATACTCCAACAACTGTGGCACTTGACAACACGCAACAGCACTTGAGCAAGCGACTACGACGCGCAAGTCCAACTATCTACCAAACAACAGGTAATAGGATGTGTCCATGGCAATATAAGGCTGCAAGGGATATCACGGGTACGAAAACTAGAGCATCGCAACACATATAGCAATAGATCAATAGGAGGGAATAAATACTATAAAAGTAAGATAGGTAGAAAGGGGGAGATGCTCGCCTGAAAACATTGCCGAGGGTTCAACCGAAGATCGGGTCGAAGCTCACATCAACTCAGCGGCCTTATCCGCGAAGAAGCAAAACACTAGAATAAACACCGGATGCAATATTTAATACAACGGCAGAAGATCGGCATGATGCATGCATGATGTATGGCATGGCAAAGGTGCGATGCAATTAGGCCATATTAAGCGGAACCGGGGTCCCGACAATTAGTTAGATGGTTCAAGTTGTTTATCTACCCCGCAAATTAAATGTTGTTTTAGCATGGCAAAAGATAGCACCGAGTTCGCTGCACAAATTTAAATGAGGCCAATATAAGGCTAGATTTGCCCGCATATTGGCCCCATATTTAATTATCGGTGAATCGCATACGGCCCCAAACCACATGAATGTATGCATGCAAGACAATTATTATGCGACAAGTTGTATTATGTTATAAAATAGGGTTTCGGAAGGGGTTCACATTAGGGGTCTCGACGATCTTGGGGTTGGGTCGGTCTCGTGGTCCGTGGTTCGACGGTCGGTCTCGCGGAACGTTCTCGAACAACGGGCAGATCTTGGCGTTCAGAGAAGGAGGACTTGGTTCGTCGGGGCGATCGGATTCACCCGTCGATGTCGTTCTTGTCGCCGCAGACCTTGTCGGGTCCGCGGTGGTCGGACTTGGCGTCCGAGTGAAGTGCTTGTCCAGGCGATCTTGGCGTCTTCGGATCCGGAAAGGAGCACTCGATGTTCCGGGGAGAAGACCTTGGCGTCATATGTTGAGGTTGTCGGGTGTCGGTGCCGGACTCGGGTGTGGCGTCGATGGTCTTATGTGGCCCGATGGTTCCATGTAGGAGTTCCCCGGTACCGCGGCGGAGTTCTCGGGGTTTCGATGAATATCTTGGCGAGGGTTCTGGTCCGCCGGATCGGTCTTCAAAATCCGTGAGGCGGTCTTGGCGCTCCGTGTCGAAGGCCTTGTTGACCCGCGGCAACGATACTGGGGTTCGAGAAGAAGATCTTGATGTGCCATGGCGTCTTGACAAAAATTGACCGCCTTGTCCGTCGAAAGATTTCCCGATTGGACTTGAACAGCTTCCACACACGCGGTAGGGCACATACGAGCTCAACTTGGCCAACTCTAGAACAGGAGCACATCAACGACGTTTTACAATCTTGGCATCGGGCTCCCTCTGACATGTAGCATCCAAACTGAGATCACCGCATGGCAACAGCATGGACGCGGAATACAGGGGTTCAGGCATGGCGGCGGGGCGATCAACAAGGTCGGTCGGGGAGGCTCGCGGCAGGACGGAGACGGTGGCGTGCTCCTGCGGGGTGGAGGCGCGCGGAAAGCGGTCAAAGGAGGCGGCCGGAGGTAGCCCAAGCGCTGGCCGGGTCGGGGAAGAACCGCGGCAGCGGCGGGCGCCTCGACGGCAGTGGCAGGACGAGGAAGCCGGGCGTCGGGGCGCGGCTGGCGGAAGACGGCGCCCAGCCGGGCGAGGACGCAGAGGCGGCGGAGGAAGGCCCGGCCGGGCGCTCCGAGGGGGACGGGCGCCGAGGTGGGAGGCGGGGTGATGGCCGACGGAGGCGCCTGAGGGAGGGGCGGAGGCGCCCGAGGAGGCCAGCGGGCGGCTACGGTGGAGGAACGAGCGGTGCTTTCGGACGCAGCGGCATGGCAAGTGAGGCGTGGCAGGGTGCCAAGGAGGCGGCGGCAGCGGGTCCCAGAGCGGGCACGGGCGGCCGGGCCGAGGGAACTGAGGCGTTCGGAGAGGGCGTGGCAGCCGGAGGGGAAGAGATGGCGAAGCGGCCGGCGCGGAGAGGGGTGGCGGCCTTGGGTCGAGGTAGCATGGCGGTGAGCGGCGATGGAGGCCCGAGGAGGGAGGGGATGGTGCGGCGCGTCGGGGAAGAGTGGTGGAGGAAGAGGAACAGAGGAGAGGGAGGCGCGGGGACAGGGGGGCCAGGTGACAGGGTGGGGATGCGGTGTGGGGTGCGTGGTGTCTGGGAGGGTGAGTGGGTGTGTGGGGCGAGGGCCCACGGCAGGAGAGTGGGAGGTGGCGTGGTGTGTGTGTGAGTGTGTGTTAAAGGGGGTTGAGAGGAGAGAGAGGAGGAGGGTGGCCAGGGGGCAGCATCGGGTGGGGTGGGGGTTGGGATGAGGGTGAGGTGGCGAGAGATGATAGGCTGGGGTGAGGTGGAGGAGGGGTGGGTAGAATAGGACTAGGAAGAAAAGGGTTTGGGGCGGACCGTTTGTTTGGACTGGGGGTGGTCGTTCGGGTCGAATCGACCCGTTCGACTGCCCCCACTAAAATAATTTAATATTTTATTTGTTTTAAATGCACCGTTTGCAAACCGATAGCAGACAAATAAAATAATCCGGAGACCCGGGGTTTTGTGTTTGAACAAAGACGGGGCGTTTAGAAAACATGAACCGGTTTTTCCGCAAATAGTTTTATGCAAGCAAATGCAAGATGATGACGATGCTCAAATGCAATGCGGCATGATGACATGAGCATGCGGTCATGATGATGCAATGCACAAAAACAACACGATTTTCTAGTAGTGGTTTTGCGGGATGCCACAATTCGACACCACTAACAATGGATCTCGCCCTCGAGATCCGCCTCATGGTACCGGGAAGAAAGGTCGGCGGTCTGCGTCTTCTCGCTTCGTGTAGATCCTCCCGACACCACTAACAAGAGGTCGTTGTCCGTGACCGACGGGAGAACACTCCGGAAACAAAAGGTCGAAGGTAGAGGCATCAACAAATAAAGCCACCTCTAGCTTCGATGGAAAGAGGGAACCGATGCATTCTCATCCACTGCAATGTACAAAAGCGAATAGAAGGGGTAGTCGGCATGGGGGCCAATCCATCACGCACCCAAACTATTACTCTGCACAATCAGTAGAAAAGAGTGCAACCATTCTCGGAATCAGACTGAAGATCTCGGCAAGCGAGGTTCGGAAACAAAGGAGTGATGCAGACTGCAACGGATCTGGCGTAGATGATGTCGTCGTGTCGGAAAAACACCGGAAGGCACAGACAAGGAACAAAGGATGGTACCACAGACGAAGGGCTCCTCGGATACATGAAGACCAGATGTAGCAACACCGTTACCAAAGGAGGAAGCGAGACCCTGAAGGTACGACGGAATCCCAACCACGAGAAATCCTGGACTCGAAGAAAAGGACGAGAGCGGATTCAAAACACGTCGAGATAAGAGGAGAATAGCAGAGGGGTAAGGATTAAAATCAGACCTAATCAGAACTATCCAAACGATTTTTCAAAAATAGTTTTGACACTCTACTTCGGCTGTTAGCTAGGTTATCCTACAGGCTGGACTTGTGGGGTATCGCAACTGCTGAGCTCTGATACCACTCTGTAACACCCTCAGAATAAACCCTATGCAAGTTTTAGCGAAACCCGCCAAACCCGCATAGAAACGATTCAAAGGTGCCCACCAGGCACTTTCGTGCGGGTGGAAAACGAAGTAATAACATTACACAACAGTCCTCGATGGGACCCACAGAACAGATATATATAACAGCGACTCCATGAGTCAAGAATACAGATATACAGTACAAAGATCCAAATCACCTTGAAAATGATAGAGCGTCCGACTACGGACAAGATGCAAATGGGGCTAAGAGCCCTGAAGAATAACCAATGGCGTCCATAACCCTGCCCAGGCCAAGCCGGAAGGGTAACCCTGCTAACGACGTCGCATCTCATAACCTGCTTAAACAAAAAGGGGTGCCGACAAAGAGCAAAAGAAAAAGAGGAGCGTCAGTACTGAGGCCAGTACACGGCGAGGCTAAAATTCGGCGGTCCTCGCCTACATAGGTATGGTGTACTGAGGCGGCAGCGGCAGCATGCGCTAAACAACCTACAGAGACTCGATACAGCTGGCGGCTATCAGAGAGGGGTAAGAAAGACCAAATCAGAACCAACCTGGTACTATCAACAAACAAACCCATCCTGGCGTTTCCCCC
Organism: Avena longiglumis; assembly: GCA_030063025.1. Lineage (NCBI taxonomy): Eukaryota > Viridiplantae > Streptophyta > Magnoliopsida > Poales > Poaceae > Avena > Avena longiglumis. The sequence goes on from CP125973.1 coordinate 538,587,986, forward strand.
TCGAGACCAATCGAGGAAGTCAACCGAGGAACTCACACAGTTGGCAGTTTTATTTATTCAGTTATCGTTGCAGCAATTACTAGTCAGGTTTAGATATTCATCCTGATAAAGTAAGCAGTGGGCACTTTTAGTTGACCATTCCGTTATAGTAGCAACACTTACTAATCAGTTACATTTAGCATGAGATAACCCAAAACCCAGCAGTTGTTGGTACTTTTATTTAGCCATTCCGTTGTAGTTGCAATACTTACTAGTCAGATACAATGGTCGCAAGCGACACTCCAAACAAGCAATTGTGGGCAGTATTATTAGCCATTCCATTATAGTGAAGCTGATTACTAGTCATTATAAAGTCAAATTTATAGCACTACTTTAGTTATGCTTGTCTATGGTCGAGATACTGTGCTCCAAGTCGTCCATAACCGCGGACACGGCTTTCAGAAAGTTTTAACCCGGGTGCACAAATAGCAACACACACTCGATCAACCTCGAAAACCAAATCAAAACCCAACGAGGCCTTCACGACAAAGCAACCACAGATTCAAATATTTCAGGGCCACCCCATTGAGTAGACCCGAACGAAGCCACCGACCGAGACTCAAGGTTTGCGACAATGGTGTAAACGAGGGAACCCAAAGTGTGGCTGGGCTTGTCGATACCGCGAAAACATTCCGCTTACCTAACAGATACAATGTGCTCCTCGCACAATCGTAAATAAACAAGAGCATGGCATAAGTACAGGATAGTAAATAAAACCTCAAACTAGTTTGTGGACCCAAGAAATAAGATGAATCAAGCTCGCCTGGGGTCCCATAATCCTCCCGGATGTGGATAGCGCGATAAATCAAGGAACATGTATCAAGTACTGGGTCCCACGGACACAAGTGGGCGTTCGGAAACCAAATATTATCTATCACCCACCGATGCCTCTGCTTACTTCAATTTTTGTTGTTAAACAGGAATTAAAGTGAACGATAAGTAAAGCCATGATCAACTCCAACAACAAACATGCGGCAATACTCCAACAACTGTGGAACTTGACAACACGCAACAGCACTTGAGCAAGCGACTACGACGCGCAAGTCCAACTATCTACCAAACAACAGGTAATAGGATGTGTCCATGGCAATATAAGGCTGCAAGGGATATCACGGGTACGAAAACTAGAGCATCGCAACACAGATAGCAATAGATCAACAGGAGGGAATAAATACTATAAAAGTAAGATAGGTAGAAAGGGGGAGATGCTCGCCTGAAAACATTGCCGAGGGTTCAATCGAAGATCGGGTCGAAGCTCACATCAACTCAGCGGCCTTATCCGCGAAGAAGCAAAACACTAGAATAAACACCGGATGCAATATTTAATACAATATCGGCATGATGCATGCATGATGTATGGCATGGCAAAGGTGCGATGCAATTAGGCCATATTAAGCGGAACCGGGGTCCCGACAATTAGTTAGATGGTTCAAGTTGTTTATCTACCCCGCAAATTAAATGTTGTTTTAGCATGGCAAAAGATAGCACCGAGTTCGCTGCACAAATTTAAATGAGGCCAATATAAGGCTAGATTTGCCCGCATATGGGCCCCATATTTAATTATCAGGTGAATCGGCATACGACCCCCAAACCACATGAATGTATGCATGCAAGACAATTATTATGCGACAAGTTGTATTATGTTATAAAATAGGGTTTCGGGAAGGGGTTCACACATTAGGGGGTCTCGACGATCTTGGGGTTCCGGGGTTCGGGGTCGGTCTCGTGGTTCGACGGTCGGTCTCGGCGGAACGTTCTCGAACAACGGGCATCTTGGCGTTCAGAGAAGGAGGACTTGGTTCGGCGTCGGGGGCGCATCGGATTCACCGTGGTCGATGCCGTTCTTGTCGGCGTGTAGACCTTTTCGGGTCCGCGGTCGGGTCGGACTTGGCGTCCGGGGTGAAGTGCTTGTCGTTCGAGGCGATCTTGGCGTCTTGGATCCGGAAAGGAGCACTCGTTCCGGGAGAAGACCTGGCGTCATATGTTGAGGTTGTTTGCGTCGCCGGACTCGGTGTGGCGTCGATGGTCTTATGTGGCCCGATGGTTCCATGTAGGAGTTCCCGGGTACCGCTGGCGGAGTTCTCGGTTTCGATGAATATCTTGGCGAGGGGTTCGGGTCCGGCGCCGGATCGGTCTTCAAAACTGTGAGGCGGTCTTGGCGCCCGTGTCGAAGGCCTTGTTGACCCGCGGCAACGATACTGGGGTTCGAGAAGAAGATCTTGATGTGCCATGGCGTCTTGACAAAAATTGACCGCCTTGTCCGTCGAAAGATTTCCCGATTGGACTTGAACAGCTTCCACACACGCGGTAGGGTACATACGAGCTCAACTTGGCCAACTCTAGAACAGGAGCACATCAACGACGTTTTACAATCTTGGCATCGGGCTCCCTCTGACTTGTAGCATCCAAACTGAGATCACCGCATGGCAACAGCATGGACGCGGAATACAGGGGTTCAGGCATGGCGGCGGGGCGATCAACAAGGTCGGACGGGGAGGCTCGCGGCAGGACGGAGACGGTGGCGTGCTCCTGCGGGGTGGAGGCGCGCGGAAAGCGGTCAAAGAAGGCGGCCGGAGGTAGCCCAAGCGCTGGCCGGGTCGGGGAAGAACCGCGGCAGCGGCGGCGCTCTCGACGGACAGGGCAGCGGACGGAGGAAGCCGGGCGTCGGGGGCGCGGCCGGCGGGCGGAAGACGGCTCTCCAGCGGGCGGCGGAGGACGCAGAGGCGGCGGAGGGGAAGGCCCGGCCGGCGCTAAAGTGGGGACGGCCGGCGCCGAGGTGGGAGGCGGGTGATGGCCGACGGACAGAAGGCGTCATGGGTGGAGGAGGCGCGAGGAGGCGGGCGGCGGCCGGCGGGTGGAGGAACGAGCGGCGGTGCTCGGACGCGGCAGCCGGGCGGGTGAGGGGCGAGGTGGCGGCGTGGTGCCAAAGGAGGCGGCGCGGCGGGTCCCAGGCGGGCGGATGGGCGCGGCCGGGCGAGGGGAACAGAGGCTCGAGAGGAGGGCGTGGCAAGGGGAAGAGATGGCGGAGGCGGCGGCCGGAGAGGGGGTGGCGTCTGTGGCGGGGTCGAGGTGGCATGGCGGTGGCGATGGAGGCCCGAGGAGGGAGGGATGGTGCGTCGGGAAGAGTGGTGGAGGAAGAGGAACAGAGGATAGGGAGGCGGGGCAGGGGGCGAGGGTGGGGATGCGGTGTGGGGTGTGGTGTCTTTGGGGAGGTGAGTGGGGCTGTGGGACGGGGCCCACGGCAGAGAGTGGGAGGTCAAGGTGGTGTGTGTGTGCGTGTGTGCTGGGGTGGGTGAGAGGAGAGAGAGGGGGGTGGAGGGGAGGTGGCCAAGTGGCAGCATCTGGTTGGGTGGGGGTTGGGATGAGGGTGAGGTGGCGAGAGATGATAGGCTGGGGTGAGGTGGAGGAGGGGTGGGTAGAATAGGACTAGGTAGAAAAGGGTTTGGGGCGGACCGTTTGTTTGGACTGGGGGTGGTCGTTTGGGTCGAATCGGCCCGTTCGACTGCCCCCACTAAAATAATTTAATATTTTATTTGTTTTAAATGCACCGTTTGCAAACCGATAGCAGACAAATAAAATAATCCGGAGACCCGGGGTTTTGTGTTTGAACAAAGACGGGGCGTTTAGAAAACATGAACCGGTTTTTCCGCAAATAGTTTTATGCAAGCAAATGCAAGATGATGACGATGCTCAAATGCAATGCGGCATGATGACATGAGCATGCGGTCATGATGATGCAATGCACAAAAACAACGCGATTTTCTAGTAGTGGTTTTGCGGGATGCCACACCGCCGCCTCCATCTCGCCAGGCGGCGCCCTCGCAGGCGCCCGGGCTGACGAAGCGCCGTGGTGGCCTCCCGCCCCTCGCGGCAGCGACGTTCGCCGGGCGCCCCGTTAATGGTGCTGGAGGGAGCTCGCCCGTCGGCATGCGTGTTCGCGCGCTCCCGGAGGTTGACGAGGCAACGAGCGCCGAGTCAGCTGGTCTGCGTTCGTCGGCGGCGCTGACGCCTCGCCGTCCATGGTGGCGACGCGATCGGGTGCCTCTTCGGGTTCCGGCCGAGGTCTTCTCCATTCACCGCCACGCCGCACGATGCTCATCTACTTCGCCATGGAGGATCGCGATCGGCATCGGTGACCGGATCATGTAATCCCCGTATTTCCGGATGAGGGTGCAGCCGTGGTCGAGAAGGACGAACACCACCGCTGGTAGCCTGGGGGTGCATGTCAACCTCGAGATTGAGGGCATCCCGGCAAACGCGTGGAGCATCGCGGCGGGCGGAGACGATGCTGGCGCCAAATTCATGGGTGGAGCGGCTTGATCCGCTCACGCGCTCTCATGCGGACATGGAGGTTTTCAGGATTTCGGCATGGTGCCTCGACCCGGCGCTGATCCCGAAAGAGATCGACTTCCACGTCGTCCACATCACGAACTTCACGGATTACCGGCGGCGTCAACCTGCTCCGGGCGGCGATGGCGGCAGTGGGGCGGCGCCTGGCTACCCCACCTCTCGCCGCTATTCCTACGACAGGAGCGCACCTGATGGACTGCCGCACGGCGGCGTCGATGCTGGAACGGGTGGCGATGCGGGCGGCGGGGCTCGGCCAGTGGGGAGCACGGTGGTGGGTCCCGCCACCACCAATCGGGTGTTGCGGTGGGCCCTGCGGCTGGGGCCGCACCCGCTCCTTCGCGTCGTCGTAGGCGCGGTCGGTCCGGTCGCAAAGCAGAGGTTGCGGTCCCCGCTGACGCGCGCGCTGCAAACTCGGTCGATCCAAATAACGCCAAGAGATACAGAGGAGGACCGGTCGTTGCGTGAGGGGAGACCTGTTCAAACTGGGGCTGCCAATCTTGCTGTGGGCGAGCTGGCGTCGGCGCTGGACGGCTTGTCCCGTAGTCAAAAGCGGCGGGGGCAAAAGCAGGTGCGCCAGCCACAAAGCTCGCGCCGCTGAGGCTGCGGCCCTGGCAAGGGAGGGGGTCTGGCTTTGTCGTTATCGACCAGTGAGGGTGGACCAGGCGGGGAACCCACCCCGATCCTCTCCGTCACGGAAGCCTCGCCTTCCCTATCGCTGCCCGCCTCTCCTGTGGCTGTTGGAGGATTTGCCGCCGTGGCGATGGTGGGCCACGCCCTGGAAGGTGGGGTGCTGGCAGACGCACACTCAGACCTGGACGAGATCGCCATGGCGGTGGTGGGTCACGCCCTGGAAGGTGGGCTGCTGACAGATGCACACTCAGACCAGGACGAGATCGACGCGGCCCACCCCCGGGCCTAGCGGCTTCCCCCTTGGCCCATAGCACGCAGACACGCGCTGGGCTGATGGATATTGCTGTTGGGCTGTCCGGGGCTACCCCACTGCGCGTGCCCATGGGCCGGCCCTTGGCCCACGGGGCGGACGACCTGTGCAGCCCCCTCAAACGCCTTGGTGATTTTAGAAGGTGATGCATGCGGGAGCCAGACTTGTGTTACTGCCGCGTCTTCAGCACAGTCCCCGAGGGAAGCCTCGCCAGCCCACTCTAACGAGCTTGGGATGCCGAGGTGGCTGTTCGATGTGGATGCACAAATGCGTGTACAACCAGCTACGATGACACCCCCTCACGCTCCACCCTCACGGATGCCCTCCACCCCGTCCCTAGCCGCGACGCTGCCGCTCCAGGTTGACAGTCGTCGCCCTGCCGTGCAGGGGGACGCGAACTTGGGAACCACACCGGCGCCGTGCCCCAAGACCCTGGGGAGTTTCTGGCGGCTGCCAAGTTGTGCTCTGACGCGCTGCTGTTGGCGCCTCCGGTGCAGAGGCGACTCATGGCCATGAACTTTTAGCCTCGTGGGAGCTTGAGGATAGCCAGGCAGCCAAGGGGGCTTAACTCCGAGCAGAAGGCCATACACAACCTGCTAAGGAAGCTAGGTCTGATCTCTGGGGATGAGACCCCATCCGAGGCAGCCTTGGAGGCTTTTCACAGGTTGTTCGAGTCACCCCTCACTGATGACATGATAGAGGCGATCGGCGAGCTCTACGGATGGACCCTATCGGCACTCAGGGGTTGCACCACACCTATGGTGGCGATGTCGGGGATGTCGGGTGGCCACCTCCTGGTGGTCTGACCATTCGGTCCCCCTTCGGGTGTCACGCGTCGTTAAAATGTTGTACAATCCTATGATTTTGGTGTCTAACGTGTGTGGCTTGAATGATCGTGCGCGTCGGACGGGTGTTAGGAGCATTGTTGCTACAACGAATGCTTCCATTGTATGTATGCAAGATACTTAGCTTGCGGATGTTTCGACCTCTATTGTAATAGAAACCCTAGGCGCGGATTTTGATGCTTACTTCTGCTTGCCTGCGATTGATACTAGGTGGGGGGGCATTATTGTGGCTTGGAAAAGCAGGATGGTGCAGCTTGATAGCGAGCACGTAGATGTGAACAACATGACTGCCAGGGTTTCGCCCAGGGAGGCACACCCTGGTGGTTGACTTGCATCTACGGCCCCAGGATGAGGCGGCTAAGGTCGCTTTCCTCGTGGAACTCTGAGAGATCCGCCAGACCCGACATGACCCCTGGGTGCTCTGTGGCGACTTTAACATGATCTACCGCGATGAAGATAAGAGCAACAACAACCTCAACCGTCACATGATGGGCCGTTTCAGGCGTTTCCTGAACGATTGTATGCTCAAGGAGATCTACCTCCACGGGAGACGATACACTTGGTCCAACGAGCGGGAAACGCCCACGATGGTCAGGCTGGACAGGGTGTTTTGCACCTCCGACTGGGATGAGTTGCATGGCAACTGCTCCTTGCGGTGCTTATCCACGGTGATCTCGGACCACTGCCCGTTGCTCCTGGACTGTACACCGGTTGCGGCCGGAAGAGGACAGTTCCAGTTCGAGCAGTTCTGGATGAGGCTTGATGGCTTTGGCGACATCGTGGCCGCGGCTTGGGAAGTGGTCGACGGCGACCCTGACCCCTTCCGGAGACTTGTCGTCAAGCTAAAGCGCACCGCCCGGCAGCTGATGAGCTGGGCCGACAAGAAGGTCGGATCGGCCAAGTTACAGCTTATTGCGGCCCGTGATATGGTTTATCGCCTGGATGTGGCCGTGGAGTCTAGGCAGCTCTCCCCGGATGAGTGTGCTCTTCGCGCGAGGTTGAAGCAGACCTACCTTGGTTTGGCATCGCTGGAGCGCACCATGGCGCGGCAGCGCGCCAAAGTGAGGTGGCTGAGTGAAGGAGATGCGAACACGACCTTCTTTCACCAGCACGCCGCCTACCGGAGGCAGAAGAACGTGATCAGGAGTCTGCGGGTCAATGGCGCGATTGTAGTTGAGCACGCAGCCATGGCCGAGGCAGCCTACGATCACTTTTGAGGACTGCTTGGCACTGCTGAAGATCTTTCAGACCTGGATGCACCCTTCTCGGAGGAGGAGGTATGGGACGTGATCAAGCGACTGCCTCACGGCAAGGCGCCGGGCCCGGACAGATTCACTGCGGAATTCCTGCAGCGCTGTTGGGGCGTGGTGAAACCCGACTTCATGGCCGCTTTGGACAAGTTGCACTCTATGAATGGGCGCGGATTCAAAGGCCTTAACCAGGCCTTACTCATTCTGCTGCCCAAACAGAGCGACGCGTCCGCCCTGGGCGACTACAGGCCGATTAGCCTAATCCACATCTTCGCCAAGCTGGGGGCGAAGTTGTTGGCCACTAAGCTAGCCCCCAGGTTAGGGAGACTGGTTGACCTGAACCAATGCGCCTTCATGCTGGTTCAGCAGACGGCACGCCTTCTGCACAAGTTAAAGGAACCCAGAATCATGCTAAAGCTCGATATAGCAAAAGCCTTTGATTCGGTCTCCTGGGCGTTGTTGTTTGAGGTGCTACGGAAGGTGGGATTTGGCCCCAGATTTAGGGAGCTGGTCACCATCCTACTTTCGACGGCTAGCACCAGGGTGATGCTCAATGGCGATCCAGGCCCCCCCCATCTGGCATCAGAGGGGCTTGAGACAGGGCGACCCCCTGTCACCATTGTTGTTCGTGTTGTTCATCAACACGCTCAACAAGGTGATGGCTAGGGCTATGGAGTTTGGTATGCTGAAGCCGATTGCAACGCGCGTGTTGGTAACCTCCGTCTCCCTGTACGCGGACGACGTGGTAATCTTCTGCCACCCGGACGAGCCTGAGTTGCGCACGGTGCGCGCACTCCTAGCTATTTTTGGGGAAGCATCTAGACTTCACACAAACTATGCCAAGTGCTCGGTCTCCCCGATTGCCTGTCCGACGGAGGATGCGCTCCAAGCGGCGACGGTCATGGAGTGCCAGGTGGCACCCTTCCCCGTCAAATACCTTGGGATCCCCCTGTCGCTTCGGCGGGTGTCCGCGGCCGCCCTCCAGCCCCTGGTTGATAGCATTGCTAACAGGCTACCCACCTGGAAAGCCGGGATGATGGCTAAGGCTGGGCGCCTAACCCTGATCCGGTCGGTGCTCATGGCAATCCCGCTTCACCAGGTGACTGTTTTGGGCCTCAACAAGCAAACCCTCAAGCAGATCCAGCGGATTGTGAGGAGTTTCTTGTGGGATGCGCGGGCAGATGCCAATGGAGGCCACTGCCATGTGAACTGGGACAAGGTGAGCAAACCTAAGTGTTATGGCGGCTTAGGGGTCCCGGATCTCGCTCGCATGGCGATCAGCCTGCGGGCCCGCTGGATATGGAGGATGCGACCTTGACGAGGCCTTGACATGCACTTCTCCAAGACTGAGCTCCAGGTTTTCGACGCCTCCACTACCATGGAGGTGGGTGATGGGGTTGTCGCTCTTTTCTGGATGGACAGATGGTTGGATGGAAAGACCATAGGTGAGACAGCGCCGGACCTATTCGCACTCATACCCAACCGCGCTAGGAAGCGCCGCTCGGTGAGGGAGGCTTTGGTGGAGCGTCGCTGGATTGCATACATCCGAGGCGCTCTGAGCCCGCTGGCCCTCTAGCAGTATGTCCAGCTATGGATCCGCCTGCGGGAGTACGAGCTTCCGGGCGTGCCTGACTCCCTCCGTTGGAGATGGACCACGGACGGCCAATACTCCGCCAAGTCTTGCTACGAGTTCCTTTTTCAGGGATCCATCATCTCAAGGTCCTGGAAACTGAACTGGCAGGCTTGGGCACCCCCGCGGGTCAAGTTCTTCATTTGGCTTGCCTGCCAGGACTGCTGTTGGACTGCTGAGCGCCTGGCACGTTGGGGCCTGGCCCACCCCCCACGTTGCCCCCTTTGTGACCAATCGGCTGAGACCATGACCCACCTCATGGTGGTTTGCCCCTTCTCCAGGGCAACCTGGCATGAAGTGCTCTCATGGATCCGATCCACTGCGTCGCTGCCGGATGGGGAGGACGACTTCGTGGACTGGTGGCTACAGGCGTTGAGATCCACCCCCCAGGCGCTGCGAAAAGGGACATCGTCGCTCATCATGCTGACAGCGTGGTGGATCTGGAAGCAGCGGAATGCGGTGGTTTTCGACAACGTGTCGCCGGCACTAGGTAGTCTTCTTTGTACGATTCGGTCTGAGGATAGGGCTTGGGCTGCTGCTGGCGCGATTGGCTTATGGGCCTTGATTCCCGCAGCCCCGTAGGTCCAGCGGGCAGAGTTGTACGGGGTGTTGGCTCTATTCGGGCCGTGTATATTTTGTACAGAACTCTCCTTTTCTATCAATAAATCGAAACGCAAAGCTTTTTGCGTTTTCACAAAAAAAAGATTTAATGGCTGATTATATTCAATGGTGTCAAAATCAGTACTGTTATTATTCTTTGCGTTTTCACAAAAAAAAAAGATTTAATGGCTGATTATATTCAATGGTGTCAAAATCAGTACTGTTATTATTCTGTTATATGTTTTAGAAAATCCTGCCAGGTAAGATGGCTGATTGGTATCTGCTTAAACATTTTTGGCTTAACTCCGACTGGTGCTAGATCAGTTGGACCTCAGGCTATGTAATGCCCCCAGGCTGGTCGTGTATCTAGCCATGAAAACAACAGAAAATTAGGCCCGAGGTTTCATGTGTATGCCTGTATGGTTGATCAGTTATCTCGTAGTCTTGGCTGGAGAGTTTGGAGAAGGCAACCATATGGTCACCGTGGGTTACACTTCATCCTTTGGAGTTAATGTGTCACTCTGCCTGCATGGTTACTTCTCAACAAGTCTGCGAATGGTACAAGTACACACCTGTTATGCCAAGTTTAATAGTTCTTAGGCTTTCCTGTTTTAGTATTCGTGGATTAGAACTCATTGTTGACAACTTCTATAAATTTGGAGGAAGATCTGATAGGCAGCCATGCTATTGTCCGGTCCCCACCGGAGCAGGCAGCCCCCAATTCCGTCGTCGCAGGGGCTCGATCACGCGGGCGGCGGCGATCGTCGTGCGAGATGCGCAAGTCGGTGGTGGTGGTCATGACGGTGGGCCGCCTCTCCCATAGCTAGGCGTACAACCGCTGAGTCCATGCGCACCTCCGAGTTCATGGCGCACAATGAGGCCGGCTGGCGACCGCAACTACGGAGAAAGGGTCAGTAACCGACTCTCCTCCCTCGATCCCCTCTGTGAATTGCCATGCTGCCTTTGATTGAATTTAGCTCAATGTAATGATTAATTATGTTTAAATTTTATGCTTATGAACATATTTTTCATAAATATGAAACCAATTTTAGTGTTAGTCAGTTAGTGTCTACTCTGCTATTATAAATTTTAGAAAATTCGCCCGTTCCGTTGTTGATTTACTCTGTGTTCATTTTAGGCGAGCATGGCCGAATCCTAGGTCTGTTTAGTCACTACTAATGTGAATGTCTTTAACCATTTTGCCTGTAATGAAAAACCTGTTCTGCCATGCCATGGACGATAGCTTTGAGTCACATCATCGCAGATGCGCTTCCATTTTTATCCATTCAGCACTAGGAGAGGACCTTACCGTTCATCCTTATTATGTGCGTGTATCTTAGGATCTGACTTTCCATGTTTCCTTTTTTCTGTAAACAAAATGCTGGATACTCTTCTTCTCGTGCAGTTCTTTTTAGTCCCTCCCTATTATTACAACATACTTCACATAGGATTGTCTATCAGATCCTCCTCCACATTTACATAAACAGAACTAATTGGTCAGATCACAAGCTAACATTATTACAACATCCTTCACGTAGGATTGTCTATGGGCGTGATTGGTAGCCTGCAGCACCAGTTTGTTGTTTGGTTGCGCGCACGCACGAGTGCTGGTCCACCCCGAACCTCAAAGCGCCTTTCTCCGTTACTGGCAGGATTTGTCTAGGTTCGCATCTATTAATTGACTTCCATTTCTCTTGCACATTACCATGCGCGTCTGTAGATTGCCAAGGAATCAAGCAATTGGGAATGATTGGTCATTAGGGGACATCGGTGTCGACGCAAGATGAAAAAGTTGATCTGTAATCATCGATGCCAAGACACAAAATCTAGAAACCAAGGAGGTACCTCATTTTCTATTTCTGGCAAATGTGTAATAAATATTACAATGAACTATCAATTTATCTTTTCTTTATTTTTTCATGAGATAGAAATCTTTGCTTTCTAACACGATAAACCGAAAGTTTCCCTGAACATACAGTGAGAAAAAAAAAGTCACCTCCTACATGCTCAACACTTTAGTCGGTGCTTGGGTGGCCGCCATCATAACAAATGCAGTAGCATATACCGTCGTCCCTGCAGCTTCCGTTAGTGAAGTTTGCAGCGCGGCAAGCAGCGGTGCAGGCGCGGGTAAAATAATTAGAAGGTACTATCGTTTTTTGGTCAAACCGGTCACCCTTGGCAAGTTGACCTCTGTCCCTCCCCCCTGAGAAGTCATGGCATTTGTCTTTGAAGGTATGTATTGGTCCGCCGCAATCCTGTGCCTCCACACCTAATTGGCCAATCACCAAAATACAAGATGGTCGTCAGGTTAATTTGCATTCAAGATAACGGAAATTAACAGTCTTAACAGATGACACTCAAGGATTTAAATAGAATTTCCTCAAGAGAAAATATTGGGATAAAAATCATATAGTACAAGTAACTTCATTTGACAGTCCATATAGTACAAGCATTAGGAATAGCAAATCTGAAGGGACTCACAGAATGTTATTAGTAGCAAGGCCATGGCTGTTGCAGCGATCTTAGTCCCCATGGTTATTGCAAGAGAACCAAAAGGAAGTGAATTTTGATGAGTAGGGATGAGTTCAAGATTGTCTATTTATACAGATTGATGAGCAGGGAACGCCAGCCTCAGTTTTTTTGGGTATGGATAACATTATTGGAACTTCTTAATTGTTTTGGGAGAAATTAGTATTCTGGATTAATGCTCATAAATCCCTTCCAAAACTAGGAGTACTGAATTAGTTGAGTACCCATGTGTTATTACGGAACAATAAATAAAATGGGTTGATCAAATGGTCCAGTTTTGAATGAGTTACGCGCGGTGTTGGCTTTTACTCCAATCTATCAGATGCAGGATCTTTGACATGTCATAGGATAGCGCACGGTACTGTTCTATCTTTCTATTCTCCGACTCAGACGATTTTATCAGCCGAAGCCAATGCTTGGATTCAACTCCAAATAAGATGAAGCTGGCTCATTTTTTAAGGCTTCAGCTAGCTTATTTCAGACAAACAATCTTGGCTTGAGAATTTGTAGGCTATTAACAATCATGCAACTTCTCTCTATTTAGATGAAGCGGCTAAATTTGTTTATTCTTGTAAGATGTAGTCTATCTACTAATTTACAGAACGGTAGGTTAGTCCTTCCAGTTTTTTGGTTCCGATTTTTAGTTAGACCGTTTTGCCCCTGCACGTTTGGGGTATTTACAATGCCTGCCACCGCTAAGTCACAAACTGAACTGAACGGTTCACACGCTCCATCATGTCCGCCTCCTCTTAGCGGCGCACACCGACAGGAGACGGAGCGCACGCCCGTGCGCGCGAGCACTTCAGCCTCCCCGCCGACGCCTCGACCACACACAGCCACGGAAAGTTCGTCGTCGTCTGCCTCGCGCCCTGCAGTGAGCCGACGCCGCCAACTCCTTCGCCAGAAGCATCCGGTTCCGCCGCCATCAGCCACGAGTGTCGCGTCGAGCTCACCCGCCTGTCTCATCCATGGCCTGGAGCGCCCAGCACGTCCGTGTTCCTTTTGATTTGCTCCAGAAAGGCCTTGTTTACTCCCTCTGATGCTGCCAAGTTTTGCATCTCTGCTGTCGCCTGTGCGTTTTGGTGTGGATGCTTCCGTATGTTGAGTGTTGGGTGTTGCTGAGCATGTGTACACCGACCCGTATGTATGCCGACAGCTCGCTACGAAGTCGCACAAGATCGCGTCCCCTCGACGGTATCAAGGCGCGACGGCGGGGTGCTCTTCCTGTCGAACGGACAGCAGAGGAACCACGTGTCCCCGGCAGGGACGCGCGCACGCAGCGATAGATGAGATATGGGAAAAAAATTATGGAAAACACAAAGTAACCTCAATCTGCAATCAGGCAGACGCCAGACCAACCTGTTAGTCACTTAATTAAGTAAACAACCTGAGTAAATTGTTTTGGTTTCGAGCGGCAGTTCTTGGCCAAAATCCGGCCGACTCCGGACCAGGCCAACTCCTTCCTCTCAACTTAGTTTGTTGATCAAGATTCAGATTCCGTCGCCGCCGGCCGTGGTCAGTCAAACCTATATGGCGAGGGAGACAGACAAATGAGATCTTCCCCAGCAACAAGATTAGCATGGGCTGATTGACAACGAGCTTGAAGGCGTCAGTTTTGACGCCTTTTTAAGCTCAGTGTAATCCTCACCTCCCGAGGTGGTTTAGAAATTGTAATTAACCATAGTTACTTGAAGTGAGTTGATTAGATATGCACCTATGGGAAGAATCTGCAGTCACGTATCGAGATGAGCAAGGAAATCCAATTATGGGCTGATTTCATCAATCTTCAACATCTAAATGTACCGGACGGAGTTTAGAGGCAAAAAGAATTTGCTCACTACCGGGGGCAAGACAACGGCGGCATGCAGACGATGGTGCGGGAATTAAGTCTTAGAATAAATGTCGCACGTTTTGTCAAATTTAGATAAATCTATATACTAAATACTATCTAGATTTATCTAAGTTTTAAAAAAATCTTCGATATCTATTTTAAGAGCCAATCAGACTAATCCTATGTTAATTTTGTTGTTATTATATGGACGTATAACTGCAGATATGTGATAGGTGAGAGTTATCTGCATCTCAGGTCAATATGTTAGATTACCTATTTGACATAAAAATATGTTAGATTATATCTAATAGCTTACAGTCTTTCAATTTATAGCCAAATTAATATTACCACAGTGTAAATAATGGACCTAATATCCATCTGCAAGGCTGCAACTATGCTATAACTTTCATTTTCATTTTGCATTTTACTTAAAAATATCCATTTTGCCAAGATGATATGCTACGAGTTCCACCTATTGCATTTTTAGGATGCCAAAAGATCCTCGCATCCGTCGTATTTTTAGACTCACATCACACCAATTTTTGTTAGACATTGAGACACAGTCGTCAGGTTGACGCCAACACAACGGAACATCGTGCCACATGCCCACAACCACCGTTCCAGGCTGCTCCAGAGGAGGTGGTCACTGGCCTCATGTCTCCGGGGGCTATGAGGACCTTTGGTACAACTACCATAACTGATGAAATAGAAGGGCTCCATTTGATGATCGGATTGCTCTTTCTTAAGTTAAATTAATAAGTATAAGGGTGCTTATTTAGATGATGCATGGAAAAGAGCTCCACCTAGATCAAGGGGGGGGCGGGGGGATGTCCTTTTAGTGCATTGGATTGAAGGAAGATGGATGAGGGATATGACCTAATTCTTTCTGTGCCTCCGATTATGAGACACATATTTTTTTCTCTCCTTCCAACATGTGTTTGTTCCAAAACGCTCATATGACGGGTTGTACAATTTTGTTTGTTATATTTTTCTCCCGTAGCAACGCACGGGCATTTGACTAGTTTTAATAAGTAAGCTAGCTTACTGGAGAAACCCAATGTAGGCTTGACAATTTTTAGAGTATAAGCAATCATGCAACTTGAGCACTTGCAGAATGACGGCGTAAGTAGTAATGACACTTTTTCCCTTGTAATATTCTAGGATCATGTCTGCCTTGGTACCTTAAGTTTTATAAATGTCGCGGAAGATCTGATCTGTCCAATTAGTTCCGCTTTGCTATAATGTCAGTAGTAATGTAAATTGGACAGTGCACCACTTCTGTATATCAGAATGGGTTGTACTTGTACAGAATACCTTCTGTCTATTTTGCAATCCGGTTTCACGTTGCACCAACCAAGCAATGGGACATGGTCCGTGACATCTGATGTGGCTTGAACCTCCACGTCTCCAGCAAGCAGTTTGAAGCCCTCATGTTATATTGGATAACCAAACCGAGCCCGAAATTCCTGTGCCCATTACTACATATATGAAAGACAACTCCTTCAGGCGATCGATCAGGCATACTAAATCAGCCATTTCCACCGTAGCTCGCGTATCTACAGTAACCGCACTTCTACAGTGCAACTTTTTTTTCCCTACGTACATCCCCTGACTTTCGGAAGGTCCTGTATAAAGCGGTGAACAAGACGCTCCTTTCTTCCTCCCGCCCCGACTCCGCTCTGCCGCCGCCGGTTGCCTCTCCGTCGTCCCCGTCCCTGTCCGTCTGTCTCTGCCGCTGCCAGCCTTCCTGGTGCCACCTACAACGCTGCCTTCTCTGCTCCATGTGTGCCTCCATCGGTCTCCTCAGGTTCCGGCGCCGCGCCGCCATGGGACCGCTACACCACTCTACCTTCCATGGCGGTCTGGGACTAGGAGTGGACGGGATGATTTGATGGGCGAGGTCGACCGGCAGCGCTCTAGCGGTCCAACCGTCCTCCTCCCACAGAGAGGTCGTCCCGATGGGCGCTCACAGACACGGGAAGGTCGCCGTCGGCGCTCCCTTCCTGAGATCTCGGTGAGACGGACGCTGCCTGTGCCGGGCTGTTGGGATGATCTGGATAAGATGGCCATGCGCCTCCAGCAACCACATCTCTGCTCCTCCCAATACACTGACAAAGGCGACGAGGGTCGCGGGGGATCTGGTATCGGTGAGATTACATGGCTGACTCATCTTCTTTTCCTCTCATTTGCTTCTGAATATTCATGCAATTTCTAATCGATTTAGGTTCTTCTTGGTAACTAGGGCAAGGCAGGGACATACGACGGGGACCTGGATGGATTTCAAGAGATACACAGCCTGTATGTTGGGTCTGCTATTCTTCAATTTGTGCAGTCAGATTTAAGAGGCAAGGTGTAGTCATTACCCATGCTATCCTAAAGCTCTGATTTTATAGTTGGATCTTATATGTTCTGAAATTTCTTTTCAGTGATAATGCAAGATGATTGGTGTCGATTGTAACCTGGGTTGGAAAAAATCTCAACCCCATGGCGATGCTTATAAGTGCCCTAGGGGTCCATATATAACCTATAAGGTAAGCTTATTTTATAAATAGTTCTTTCATGATTTTGATCAATTGATGTTTGCGTGTCTATTTAAATATCCATGTTGCCTGATCTGCCATTAGGTTTGTTTTTTCAGTATAATAATATTTGTTGAAAGAGTTAGGTGCCATTTTTCTTTAATGGTCTGGTGCAGTATTTAGATTGTATATCAACCAAGGTAGTTAATTTGTTATTCTCTTTCCTCCAAATTATAGTACTATTAATGTGGAAGGACTAACTTTGGCAATAATCTAGCTTAGTCAAACGCACCTTTCTTTCCACACATTAATTTTTCCATGTCTAACCTTAATTTTCCATGTTTGCCACAAACATAAAAATAACCATATGGTTTCCTTTGAAGCGTGGACCATTGTCTTCCTCAGATGAGGCGGTTTTCCATGGTGACCTGAATTTCTATGGGCGGTGAAGGCAGTCATGGGCGGCGAAGAGGACAGCTACGGCTAACGGCAAGAGTAGAGTGGCGTCGACGGTTCCTTTTATCCTCCCCCCTCTCCTCAATCGCGTTCTCTGATCCTCTTCTATTCCTCGCCTTCATATTAATAAGAAATTATGCGTTCTTCTGAGTTGAGTTGATTACCTTTTGGTATTTGGTACCAATTATGTGCTAAATATGCCCGTTCTCATACATGCCAGTAGAGGAAAATTACGGATTTTGTTTGTCAACAATGTGTTATCCTGTTAGTGGAAAGTTCTTATGTGTATTGGATGGATCTAGGATTAAAAGATCATCATACATTTCAAATATATGAACTACACTTTACTATTGTGGACCGTGAGATATTGCTTTAGAAAATGAATTACTCTATCCATTTTATTTCCTACTTGGTAGATACAATGCATATACTGTTTACTTTTATGCAGGTCGCCATATAAGTGAAATAAGTTCTACTGCTGGCTCTTCAGGTCAGCCGCCCCGTCCACGTCATGGTATGCAAGATGTTGATTTTGTCCCACCTTCTGAACATACTCACCGTTCTGCCTTCTCTGATAATGCTTACGGTTCTAGACGAGCTGACTGTCTGCCGAGGCAAATGTTCTGACTATTCGCATTGGAATTGGATCATAAACTGAATTGTTAGCTTTGCTTTGATTTTTTTTACTATACTAAATGTGGAACATAGAACGGGAGTATAGCCTACCCTTTGTTCAAGGGCAACTAATTAGTTAGTACCAACAGGTTTTGCTCCTAAGAGGTACGATTCATGCTTCTTCAGAGATAAGCATGAATGCAAAATGAATGAGGCCTGGGACACTGATGACAAGGAAGGACTAGGTCAGGAGTCCCCTGGCCTTCAAGTTGGAGACGAATGCCATTTAGTAGAATAAAAAAGAGTCTAAACTCTGAACTAATGTTGTGAGTTGATTAGTAATCTTTGCAGAGTTTTTTTGAACTTATGGTAAGGAAAATAATTACCATATGCTTTTGTCATGTCCAATTCCTTAAGCTTACAGGGATTTGATATGGCAATCTTTCTAGATTGTTCATCGTCCAACTTAATGGAATCACTATTTGGACTTCTTTGCTTTCTGCATGTTTAGCGAAAACCGAAGGAAATGCAATTTGCCTGAAGTGATCAGCCATTGTATATTTTGGACATTATGGAGGACTAAAATTGACCTATATTTTCAGGAGACAAAAGGCAGTTCAGTGATCGACATTCAATAATGGCCTTTTTTTTCATAAAGCGTTGGCCAGCGATGTTGAAGAAGCTTCAGTGGCAAGCAATAATGGCCTATGGTTTTAGAAGAAATTGCATCATATCTTTGTCGCCATCGCTTATGGGTGAACAACAAACCAAAGGAAGTGGAATTTTATTGCAGTTTTTGGTTGCTCCACCTCAGGTATAGTCTGACGTAAATAATTTGACTGAAACTGAACATGCAACCTATGTGGACACGATGACGCACTCATCAGCCTGGTCGGCATCGCCTGATTTCCTTTCTTTTTGCAAGTCTTTACAAGGGACGTTCTATGAACATGGTGTTCAGCGTTCTATTTTTTCTGCTATTTTATCAGAGTAAAAAATTATAAAAATACAAAGTTTCCATTATTTAGCTAAGCATACTAGACGAAGTCTAGGTTGTTTTAGCTATGCAACCGTGATAGGAGTAGAGACTCATAATTGCTATTAGCTATGGGGAAAATATCATAACCATACACTGACTTGGCCTTTTTGGCTTCATATCTTTTTTTATCCGAAAGATTTCTTCCAGCTAGAAATCTTATAATTAGAGACGTTAGTTTCGCATCCTTCCTACATAGAAACTATTGGATATTCATTTTAGTTACTGGGCTGACCATTGATTTTGTGCTAACTCTTGTGACCATACTGCAATATAAATTCTAATGCTTATAGCTGAATGATGTTTTTTTTCTTGGTTTTTGAAATTGTTCTATGCTATGGTTTTCTGTTGGTGTTTCGATGCGGCTTCAGATGTTTAGTTGTAGGTGCATGTATTTTCAGGATCTACAGAGGTTCAGAAGTAGACACCTTGAATATGTCCTTCGGCGTCTCCAAATTTATAACTTTTTCAACAAAACATGTACTATCATTATTGGCGAGCTAGATGTACTAATAAGAGAACTGCAGGTATATATAGAACAACAAGGAGATAGGGAGTGTGCCTAGCTAAGCTCAGCCTAGAGCCAGGATTGTCTTCCACTACTTGCAGGGATGTGTTAGAGAGGTGACCTCAGCAATGCATCGTCAACACTCTTAGGCATACAAAGAACGTAAGCAACTCACCAGGTCTGAGCTTCAGTGTGTAGATTTCAGTTTGCGTTTTTGAGAGTGTAGTGCCTCTTAGTATTAATTAAATCTAGACAAAGTCAAGTCACTTACTTTAGGACAGAGGGAGTACTTTATGTAGCAAAATATACATGTAATATTCGGATGATAGAGTATGCATGTCCATGTTTAGTGCGCATGCTTAGATTTAATATTTGGCAGTTTTCTTATGGGTTCAATAAAAAACATTTGTTGTGGATCTAAGTTAGGAAAAAATTCTTGATGTTTGAGTTTTCATGCAAGTACAGAAATTGCAAAACCAATCAAAATGCCAAAGTTTCTGAATATGTTCTATTTTGAATGTACTGATCATGTTCCTTTCAGCATTCCTACTATGACACTGGCTTTATTACAAATATTTTACATACATTTTGAATTTTTACTAATCTTTTCTAAACACCTATTGCATCGGAGTAGAGGTTGATTTTAAAGAAGTTTGATAGTAGATATTTTTCCTCACAAAAAAATAGGAGTTAGAAATTGAGATGCCTGAAGTATTTTCTTGATAAAGTGATTAAGAATGAAGGGCATATGATAGAATAAAAGAATTCATCATCTGTTTTTGTTGCTAAGTGATAACCGTCTATGATGGATATTTCATGTTATTTCACAAAGTAAAAACTCAAAGCTAAAAAATTTAGATCATCGCAGTATTTTCTTAATATGAACAGAATTTAAGAGTATGCAATAGAACCAAGGAATTCATGGGTCCCTGGTGTTGATTACGACATGATCATTCTCGATAACTACGAAATTACGAATACACACAACTTAAAAGTAATTAATTTTGATGTGGTATGTTTACCCAGTGGATAGACCACACTTCAAGAATGCTTTTCGGACGTTCGTTTGACTCCTGTTCTGAATTATAACATGTTCTAGCTTTTTTCAGAACCTTATGTATATAGACACATTTCAGCGCGTCTATCCAGTCATTTTGATCTTATGTAGTCCATATTGCAATATCTAAAACATGTTATATCTCTATTATGTGCTCTTATTGTTGTCACATGAATGGTTTTCAAATGTATAACGTATAACTATGCAACATACAAGTATGGAAGCTTGTGCTTACTTTGCATGTCCTCTAACTAGGTAGTTTAATTCTAATACAGTTTTGAACCTACTTACATGATAATTTGAATTAGCTTTTTCTTACACTGTCATTTGCAATTTCATTCTGAACTTTTTTTAAGAAGAAGTTACGTGGAACTAAGGCTGACGCCATATCTTCAGTTAGAGACTTCTACAGAGAACAACTTCCTATTGTTGATCACTTATGTCTGTTAGATTTGTCTATTTATTATCTTTTAGCAAGCTTGATATATTATGTAGGTTTCGTCAACTCTTCCTACATTTTATGTGAATACAAGCGAGGAATTTATGTAAACCATATTCTGTTTCTCACATGATGTAAACCATACTTTACTGTATAATACCATACATTAGATTCAGTGTCAAACATCATTTTTCAGTTATTATTGAAATCAAGTTGGGATAACCTATCTTCACTTATACGAGCGGGCATTGCTCTATCTTATTCTTCATCATACGGGCGCGGCGTATCGCTGCGCCATAGTTTCCTAGTATAGCCCCCAAGATCAACCCCCATCCTGTTGACGAAAGGAGACAGAAACCGTTTGGTGCCAATTGGCCCAGCAAGCATTTCTCTCTTAGAGACGGACACTGGGGCCTGCCTCCCTCCAAGAAAGTCCGAGTACTGGATAAGAATGTTAGGTTTGAGCAAAGTGGAACTACTTTTTCAGCATGCTGTTCTTTGAAAAGATTGTTTAGACTTGGTGCTCCTGCTTCTGTTTCAATGAAGGTGTAGTGTGTAACTTCTCATAATATTAACATGATACCATGTTCTTTGCTCAGTTATCTTTGCTTTAATTTCCCAGAGATACACATGACCGGAGAACAATCACATAAAGAACATTTTCTTGCTGTTGGTATTAAACACTAAACGATGAGTACAAGCGCACAATTAGCTGTATACTGTATAATCTTCCGCCATCGCCATCGCTGGCAAGATGAGAGGTAGACGACGGAAGACGCTGGCCCCAGGAGATCTGTCGCCGCCGCCATGTTCCTCGACGCCAGGCACTGCCGCTGGGTCTCGGTTCCTCTGCCTTGGATCCGATTCGGAGGGAGACGCGGAGGAAAGGATGGCCGCCCGGAAGGCCCTCGTAGCTCTTGACGACGACACCGGAGAGCTTGGCTGGACAACCGTGTCCCGGCGGCGGCGGCGTACGGATGCAGAGATTCGCCAAGAATTTTGGGAGGACATGGGGTTCCCAACACCGGCTTCAAGGTTCTGGGAGAAGGAGTCGCCGGCGTCGCATGGCGCGGACGGGATGCAAGATTCAGCGCTGCTGTTGGGAGGCCGGAGGTCGTCTGCTTCTCCACCGGGGTCGTCGGCTCGCAGGAGATCGTCTTCTTCGCCGATGGGTCTAGCTATATCCAGAGGCCCCAAGATCATGCCTTCGAGGGGTCCTCTGCCAGCGCGGCGGTCCTCGGCGCCGCCGATTCTCGGGATGTTCCTGGATGCCGCCGTCGATGGCGCTAGCCAGGGCCATCGGGAGCAGTTCGCGTCTCGCTCGGAGGAAGCAGTTTCGGTTAGCGAGGAGGTGGGTTCGATAGGTGGTCCCACCAGGGCTGGATCGGACGTGGAGATTTGCACGCGTTTTACCTAGACCGGTATCGCTACTAGACTCCTGGGAGTCTGGCGACGGGAGTCATCCAGGTTTTCTTCCGAGCCGCCAGAGCCAGCGCTCGTCTCCTCTGCCTCTGATCGCGCTTCATCTTCGCCGTCTCCTGCCCTCTGTGTTCACCCGGAGTCTCGTTTGCCGCGGTCGTCTGCTCTGCTAGGATGACGGGGCAGGGTCAAGGTGCTAACCCTAGAGGTCGGGCCTCGACTTCTGGGCTGCGGGGACCTCCTGTGTCTTCCGCTGGGGATGTTCCTACTGCCGCGATGAGGCCTCCCGGTCCTTCGTCGGCCTCTCCGGCACAGGCCGCTGTGCCCGGGCTCGGTTCGATGCAAGCTCCCGCCGTGGCGAACGTGTACCAGCCGGCATCGGGTCACGCGCTCTTTCCGCCGGGGGTCCAGTTCAGACCACCCGCGGCATACTTCAATGCGCTCCAGGCTATTCTGACTCAGCCCCTGCAGCGGCCATACCGCGGGGCGTCGCCTTCGTTCGCCGGTCAGCCGGCCGCGTCTTACTTGCCAGGGACGGTACCTGGCCCTATGTTCCATGGAGGTTACACCGGAGATCAGTTGGGTGTGGTCCCGTCGCAGCCAGGCAGTCGTTTTCCATCGGAGTGGGGGCTGCAACGCCTGCTGTTCCGAAGAGGAAAAAGAATAAGAAGTAGCCTCCGATTCGAGGGGTTCAGCCACAGGTAATTCAAGCCCAGTCGGATCAGCAGTTCCATCCTCAGCAGCAGAGTTTCCAGCAGCATGGTGTTCCACAGATGCAGTGCCGGTCTTATGTACCTCTGTCGCAGAAGACACCCGCAGGAGCAGCAGCTCTACCGATTGTTGTCACTTCATAGGTTTCGGAGGACCGTCTGGCCGATGTCGGTAAGAAGAATAAGAAGTTTGTTCGTCTTTGTAAGTGTGCGGTCAATACTCATGCGACCAAGGATTGTAAGGCGGTCCACTATTGTTACATCTGTGATTGCACCGCACATCCCACTTTGAGGTGCCGGTCTTTGAAGCTGCCGCGCTTGACTCCGATATGGATGGTATTGGCGACGGACTCTGTTCACCCAGATTCGGATCTGTGACTCGGGATCATCTTGCATAGTAAGACACCTATTGCTCTGATGCGAGTGTCCGGCCCGATGGTTTCGGGAGGTCGTTCAGAGGCATTGCGGCGGTGCAGTGCGAGTTCGATGGGAGTGGGAGGCGGTGCCACATGGAGATTCAGCCTTCTTAGTGAGATTCCCAACGTTTGAGGATTTGGACAGGGTGGATGGAATCACGATGGTATTCGCTCGATCTTCTTTCGGTGACCTTTTCGGTTCTGAGGATGGAGGAGGTGCCGCATAAGCTTGAGATGCTGATGGTGCGGCTACATGTGGAGGAGTACCCCATATTTTGCGATCCTTTCGGGCTTGTGGGCTGTTGGAGGACTCATGGGAACACTCTTGATGTGGATTTGTTCGACTGAGGCGGGGATCATCCGTATTCTCGTGGAGATGTTTGATACGAAGGTTTTTCTTAAGGCGAAGGATTCACTTGGTCACTTTATAGTGTCAGATGCCGTGATCAAGCATAAGGTATTTGAGTTTCGTTTCCGGATTGAACCTGAGGGTTATATTCCGGAACCAGAGTTTGTTCCTTTCTTGTGGAGAAAGGGAGATGATGATGCCAATGAGAAGCATTTAGAGGATGCTATGGATACTCGAGGCTGCTACGCCACTCGGTGGGTTGGATCTTCCTCGTACATGCGGTCTGCGACTACATCTTCCAGTAAGGGAGTGCAGAGGGTGTTTGCTGTCACCCCCTTTAATGCCAATCCGGTTACTCCACGAGGTCGACAACTTCTGGATGCTCTTCCTTTGGATTCCCCTCTTCGCGGAAAGGGTTATTCTTCGGCGCCTCGTGTTTCTCTGGCTCAGTTACAGGAAGCTCTTCATTCGGTTTCCATTCCTGTATTGTGGTCTTTCTCAGCTTCACCAGCGAGGTCCAGAACGCATATTTTGGGCAGATCTATTCATGTTTCCACTCCTGTACTCGAGGAGGTTGCTCCTTCGGGGTGTTCGTGGAAGCTGACCCAGGAGGGGTCGGCTGACCGCGACGTTCGTGAACAGCTTCAGGTTGCTGTTGTGCTTGGTCCGACCTAGGTGGGGTTGGCCAACCATGACGAGGTGGATGATTGCGTCTCCTTGGTCAGGGAGGACCTGGGGACGCTTAGGGACGTCTCGCCTCCAGTGGTGGGTCAGGAGCCTTCGGTGGTCGATGGGGGCTACCGGACCCAGGAGGGGTCCGGGTTGTCCCGGTCTCCAGCACGGGTTTCTTCTCCAGGTGATGCTTCGCCAGTCGCTGTGCAGGGGAGTGGTACTACCTTCAGGTGGAGTGCGCGCCATGGAGTCGATGCCTCTGGGGCGTCCGCGACTCATGAGGACTCTATGATCAAGGCCATGCGGCGTAAGGCGGAGAGGAACTTAGATTCTCCAGGTATATTGAGTTCTTCGAAGTCCTTTTTATCTTTTTCTACACCTGTTATTTCTTCTAAACTAGCCAATGTTGGCATTAGTTTGGGTAGCTCTATACAGGAAGTTTCTTTTTCTTCTAATGTTTTGCGACACATGGAGGTTGACCGTCTAACGGTTACTCCTAAGGTCGGTGTTTTTCCTGATGCTTCACTAGATGAGGAGGAGGAGTTGCATGCCACAGTAGATGGTCAACTCCTTTCTCACTTAGTCGGTGAAGTGTCGGAGGTGGACTTTAATGAGACCGGGCTTGCCTCTGTCTATGAGCTGAAAGCTTCTGGTCGAAAATCAAAGAGCCAGCGGTCGCGAAAGAGATCCCGTGTATCCAAATCTCCTATAGTTTCTCAATGAATGGAATGTTCTCAAATAGCAGAGGTCTTCGGGACTTGGCTAAATATTTATTCTTTGCTGATTGTGTGAGAGAACATAATTTGGATTTTTTGGGTATTTTTGAGACTGGTAGATGGGATTTTTCACAAGCTCTACTCAATCGCCTTTCTGGTGGAGTGGACTTTACGTGGATATCACGTCCGCCGCGTGGTCGATCTAGGGGGATCCTGTTAGGCGTTAGAGATGAGACTATGGAAGTTTTAGCTAGTTCGGTGGGAGATTTTTTTATAAAACTCCATATCCGCAACAAGGCTGACAATTTCACATGGTCTTTAGTCGCCGTATATGGGGCTGCTCAGGATGTTTATAAGGCTGACTTTTTACGTGAGCTTGTGAATTTGGCAAAGGACAATCCGTATCCTATTCTTATAGGAGGGGACTTTAATTTGCTTAGATTTCCTCACGAGAAAAGTCGAGGCCGGTTTGATGAACATTGGCCTTTTTTGTTCAATGCTGTTATAGACAGTCTGGACTTGAGAGAGGTTACAATGTTAGGAAGGCAATTTACATGGGCTAATAGTCTTTCGGAGCCAACATACGAAAAACTAGATAGAGTGCTTATGAATACTGACTGGGAACAAAAGTTCCCTTTGGTAACTGTTCGCGCTCTAGAACGTATTGGGGCTTTGTCGGATCATGCTCATTTACTTTTATCTTTTGGATCACCGCCACGGAAGTCTACGAATGAGTTTAAATTTGAACTCGGTTGGATGATTCGTGATGGTTTTTACGAGATGGTTAAGGCTATTTGGGAGAAACCGGTCGGTGGCCAAACGCCTATCCTACGATGGAATAACAAAATGCGTACTTTACGCAAGTTCCTTCGGGGCTAGGCCAGGCACACAGCTAGTATCCTTAAAAACAAAAAATTATGCCTAACATCTATAATTGATGACTTAGAGGCTTCCGCGGAAATGTTGCCTGCCAAAACTCACCGGCGAGCAGCGACGAGCAACACGAAGAGCCGGGAGGCTCCCAGAACTGCTGGTGGGCCCTGGTCCCTCGGGCAACGGCCCGCAAAACTCCGGCACACGTCCTGGCTTGGTTCGAGGCGTGACCTATACCTGGTCAGAAGGTGAAGGATTGCTCGATTGATTTCTGCATGGTAAACAAGTATCGTAAAATTCGAGCCGTGACCGGCTCCCTGTTTTCAAGTGAATCGGCTCCTAGAGCCGATTATTCCATGGTTCTGCATTAGATTTACGATAACATGGGGTTTTGCTTTATCATTACAAGTTAAATCGATCTACGACAGTTTAACGTTTTCACCACGTAGCTGGAACGTCCTACACGTAATTGAGCCTGGTATATACGAAAGATGAAGAATACTAACCCTAGAGGAGACCTAATAACCAACGTAAAGTCAATTACCGGAACAACTTCTCTAGAACGAGTAAGCCACGTCTTTACGTACTACTGGATCATTCAACCCGTTTGTAAGGCCTGCCTACGTGGATATCAAACTAAACCTTGGTGAGCAAGGCACAACCATAACAGATCGAATCAGCTAAGTAAAGATCAAGCAAGATGCTACCCTCGCACTTGGGAAACAGTGCAAAGGTAGCGAGGTGACTAGAGGCGGCATAACTTTAAATAATTATAACGAAAAGCACCGATGCTAGCCTCAACAAATCTATGATAGTAGTGTTACTCGCCATCAACAAGGCTTTAGTACGAGTAACACTAAATAACGCATAAGTAAAAATACTGCCTAGATCGCAAGATGCGATCTAGGCAGCATGACACTTACCCGAAAGAAACCCTAGAAACAAGGGGTGGCGATGCGCCGAGATTGTGTTTGTTGTGAACGTGATTGTCCTCTTTCTCTCGATAACCTTAGGTACATATTTATAGTCCGGAGACTTTCTACCTTTGAAATAACTCTACAACTCTATCTTTACCTAAACTGAAACGGAACCTAAACTGAAACGAAACCTACTATGATACAAGATACACGGGCAATTTAGCCCAAATCCACGCACTAGGCCGATCCAACAACACGTTGAATATATGTATCTTCCAAGCCCATCTTGATCACAGCCCATCTCCTTCTTTGGCAAAAATATGGCGATAACACATGCCCCCTGGTTTTGGCAATAATAATTCCAAAACCACTCTGCTGATGTTTTTTTTCTTCTTCCCCCTCTCTTTTTTTGTATCGGGTTGCGCGTTGACAGAATGCGTTGCAGAACAGGATCGTCACGCTACCCCTTCATCATGATGCCCTGTCTTCTCAACTCCTTCGCAGTGCATGATTTGACGATTTTGGCGACATTCGGGAAACCGCTATGGCATTGAACCGTCTCTCCACTATTCCCTTATTTAAATTAAATGCGAGCAGTTCGCGGTCCCCATCTTCCTCCAAGAGCTGAAAACCCTCTTCCTCCGCGAAAAACCCTCCTCCGCCATGGCCTCTTCCTCTTCCGCCTGTTCCTCCCGGTCTTCCAACAGATCGGACCGAGAGCCGACGCCAGAGCACCCGCCCACGGCAGCGTACAGTACTTTCGCCCCACGATGGTGGGACGAAAGGGACTGGGATTTCGCCGTCTGGTCGGAGGACGAAGCGTCCACGACGGCGAGGAGAGCCTCGATTCCTCGTTGACGGGAACCGGAGGCGAGAGCAGCGACGACGCCTGGTCTTGGGGCGCCCGAGTCCTCCGACGAGGAGGAGGAATCGGAGGAGGACACCTCCTCAAGCAGTACCCGACGAAGCGCTTCCGCCGGGTCCAGCGAGGACACAAGGCGGCGACAAGGACGAGGAGGCCCCGGCTTCTTCAAAGCAGTGAGCAACTTGGCGGCGAAGAGCAATGAACAAGACGGCGGCGACGACAGCGGCGACGATCTCGGCCTTTAGACTAGGAACCAGTAGTAGTAGTAGCAGTAGTAGTAGTAATCAATCTTTTGTAAGCACTCGGCTTCTAAATGAATGAATGAAAATCCGTTCCTCAAAGATTGTCTTTTTCGCCCCAATTTCGCCGATAGCCACAATAGGTCGATGCTCCGGCGAGCAACGTATCGGCTTTCACCTTGTTACGTCAGACAACACCAAGCCACAGCTCAAAGAGCCGATGCACATCGGCTTTCCCAAAACGTTGACAAGGTCAAAACTTGGTCGCATACTTAGGCACACTTAAACAGCCACTTCTTAGCTTCAAACGGTAACCTGCGACCTTCTTCAAAAAGGGCGACCCAGATCTCCAATTGCCCATCGAAATACGTGCCCTGAACAAACAGCTAGTGACGGGCAAGGATGAAGATGACGAAGCCGAGATCGCCGAGATGGATCGTGTCCGTGCTGACGCGCTCCACGCCTTCGAAGCATTTCTTCAGTAGCTCGTATGTGTAAACTGGCACCTGTTTGTAACATGTGTGAACCTCTAGAGTCGATGACCGTGCATCGGCTATATATTTTTGCTTTTATTCGGCCGATTTTCAGCATCGGCCCCCACATTTTTACTGTCCAACGTCTCACGTGCTTTTACTTGGCCGATTTCATGTATCGGCCCCCATGTTTTACTGTCCATCATCCCACATGCTTGGAAAATATTTCTTGAGATGTTGACCGTTGACCATCTTGGGAATTTCACGCCGTCCAGCTCCTCAAGCATGTATCGTTCCTCTTAAAACTTGATCGACCAGACGGCCCGTGCCAATTTGGAGACCATTTACCATATGTTGCATCCTTAGTCCCTAATGGCAACATGACTTCCCATACCAGATCACCAACGTGGAACTCCTTTGGCCTCACTTTCTTGTTATATGCACGAGCTACCTTGGCCTTGTTCTCTTTGATCTTCTCAAGCGACCACAGCCTGAGCTCAGTTAAATCCTCAACACTGTCACTCATCAGGGTTGCATATTCTTCAGTTGTTAGATTGTCCTGAAAGGTGACACGTCTCGATCCAGCCGTAATTTCCCAGGGCAATACGGCTTCTTGTCCATATACTAGATGGTATGGCGAGGTTTTAATCGCCCCATGGCATGACATGCGATAAGCCCACAATGCCTCTGACAAAACCTCGTGCCAACGCCTAGGGTGCTCATCGACTTTTCTCTTGATCAGCTTGATGAGGCTCTGGTTGGATGCTTCAGCTTGCCCATTAGCCTGAGCATAGTATGGAGATGATCTGATCAGCTTAATCCCCGTGTCCTCGCAGAACTTTCTAAACTCCTGAGAAATAAAGACCGAACCTCCATCGGTCGTGATAGTTTGGGAAATACCGAATCTATGGATGACATGTTCTTTCACAAAGTTGATAACATCCTTTGAGTTTACTGATTTCATCGGGACAGCCTCCACCCATTTAGTGAAATAATCAGTGATGGCCAAAATCCACATGTGGCCTTTGCTTGATGGAGGATTGATTTTGCCGATCATATCCATGCCCCAACCTCGGAATGGCCAAGGCTTGATGATGGGGTTCATTCTTGACGGTACCATCTGAATTTTCCCAAATTTCGACATGCTTGACACCCTTTGTAGTACTTGAAACAGTCCTCAAGCATGGTGGGCCAATAAAACCCTGATCGCCTGATCAACCATTTCATCTTGTGAGCCGATTGGTGAGTTCCACAGGCGCCTTCGTGTACCTCGTGTCGGAGCCGATTGGCCTCGGCTGTCCCCAGACATTTGAGCAATAACCCTTCCAGAGTCCTGCAAAACATGTCATCCCCAATAAGCACATACTTCATGGCCTTGTACCTTATCCGTTTAGGTGCCCCCCGAGCCGAATCCTTCAAGTAATTGAAGATATCGGCTCTCCAGTCGTCATCTTCCAGGAACTGTACCTGAACATCGGCTCCCTCTGCTACTGTCGGGGATATAACCCCAGGTACCCGAGAGTTGGTCTATGGATAAGAGACAAGAATAAACGAAAGTATATTTGATAAAAGAATATCAAATAGAAAAGGAAAAAGACAATAAAGAACAACTGGGCCGAGTAAGGGGAATCTCTGCCCAGTCCACATTCCCTACAGCCGAATTAATTAAGAGAAAGGGAAAACTATCCAGTCATGGGCCGAATTATAACAGCTTGGGGCCGAGTTATGAAGGGTTCGCAGCATAGAAAACAAAAATTTTCCTACGATGGGAACTATATACCAAGATCTATTTATACTAGATACAAACAACGGGCGGATGTATATCCGTAGAGAACATACCCTTGAAGACCGACAAAGCTTAACGAGTCCAAACTCGTGGTTGATGTAGACGATCTCTTGCCGATCTCAAGATCGAGAGGAAGTCCTAGCGCCAAGCAATGCAAGCATCCGTGCTCGCACACACGTTCGAGGCACCGAGCAACCTCCGCCTCCTCGCCCAGCGATGCAGCGGAAGCACAACTCTTTCTTGCCGAAAGCCACCGGGAACATGTATCTCGCTAGTCCGAGACCATGGGGATAAATTCTAGAGGGAGAGATCCTTCACGAGGAGGTGTGGTGTGAGAGGAGAGGGGGGCCTTTTATAGGGGAGAGGGGGGGCACCCAAGGGGCCATGCGCCCAGCCATGGTGCTGCCCCCACCTCTTCCACATTCATGTGGGTGGAGCTCCCACTCAAAATGAAAAGCCTCCACTCCCATTAAAAAGCCTCCACTCATAAATCCACTCACATGCATTAAATTTCCACCAAATTTAATGCAAGCTCTCATTTAAATAAAACTCTTTTATTTATTTATTCAGAATTTTGTTAATTACTTTAATTAACAAACATTCACATAAAACCCTTGCTAGTATTCCATTTCACATGCGTAACCAGTTTCAGCAATTTCAACCAAAGCAGTTTGGTGTCTAGTGAAATAAATTCCTCGCTTTCCTTTTCTTTTCGGCATGAAACTTTTGCTCCAATTGGATGTCGGTGTCTCTTAAGTGTGTCACCCTACGGTTCGCGAATAATGCGGACATGATCGAGACCCTCTCGGATCAATAATCGAAGCGGATCCGAGACCCATCTTGACTCCCACACATTCAACGATGACTTCCTTGTGATCGTCGGAACCTTTACGCTTGTATCTTAATCCTTTTGTTTCGCGATATATTACATGTCCGAGATTCGATCATCGGTATCTCCATACCTAGTTTGATCTCGATCGACATGCACTCTTTTCTCGTCGTGATATAACATTCTAGTGATCAAATCACTTGCTTGCAAGCTAATCAATGTGATATCACCGAGAGGGCCTGAGTATATCTATCCGTCATCGGGATGAACAAATTCCACTCTCGATCCATGGGCCTCAACATAACACTTTAGTAGTTCTGAACCCATCTTTATAATCACCACATTACGGTGTGACGTTTGATGTTATCAAGAAACTCTTCCAGGGTTAGTGATTGACATGATCTCATGGTCTAAGGATTAGGATCACTTCGTAAGTTGTTATAGCAATATAAACTCAATGACTTTGATCGTAATGCTATACTTCGGATGAATGTTCATCACACCATTACACTAATGTTGTGACCTCGTTATTAACAACATCCAATGTCCATGATCAGGAAACCTATGATCATCTTGTTAATCAACGAGCTAGTTTATAAGAGAGGCATAACTAGGAACTTTCTATTTGTTTATTAAACACACATGTATTAACGTTTCCGTATTAATACAATTATAGCATGCAAAATAAACATTTATCATAAATAAGGAATACGATAATAACCACTTTATTATTGCCTCTCGGGCATATTCCCTTCAGTCTCCCACTTGCACTAGAGACAATAATCTAGTTTGAGAACTTTGTGTATTGAACACCTATGGCTTTCTGGTGTTCCATATACACAATTGCAAGTGGTTAACATAATCTACGGATCTGACGCTTTCAGGTCCGTGTGTATTTGCATGTCTTTGCGTCTTCACGCATCACTCATTCTCCAATGAGATGGCATTGTATAAATTTGGTCTTTCGGTGAGACCTTTAGTTCCTTAGGGTTAAAACACGTCGATACTATTGTCATACAATATATCTTTAGTGTTAGACCGTTGCGAACCACACTTTAGTTTGATAACAAACTACTTGACACAAATTCCCTCCTTTGCTGCTACTATAGCAGTCATATACTTAGCCTTTTGTTGTAGTATTCGTCACAATGTCTTAACTTTGGAACTCTTCCAAATCCATCATGGAATCTCCTTTCCATTACATTGTGCCACCCATAGTTTAAATTGAGATAAACTTAATTTGTATCTTGTGACAAAACTAGTATCAATGTAACGCTTTACAATGAACTATTTGTAATTGTTTGTCACCTCTACACAAATATATTCTTAGTTCTTCCAAAAGATCATAAGAATATCCTTACTATAGTCCAATGATCATTTTATGATTCATTACGTATATGCTCATAACACTTAGAGCATAGGACATATCTGGATGTGTACATATCATGGTATGATTGATCAAAACATTTTTGTGATTTCACTCATCAAGTGTCAAAACACTTGAATCTTGTTTCACTTATCAAGTGTCGATACACTTGAATCTTGATTCAATTCCTTTCCATGTGACAAGAACTGCTTGTCATTTCTATATTGAACTCCTTCAATATCTCATATATGTACGTTTGGCGTAACCATATTAGCGTCATCGTCTATCCACTATAGACATTCATGCTGAATATTCGGGTTTTGCCTAAGTCTTTCATCGAAATGAAATTCTTAACCATTGTCAATAAAATATACATCATTTCTAATCAACAAGATGTCCTCCACATAATGTATTAGAAATATGTCTTAGCGCTCCCACTTAATTTCTTGCAAATGCAAGCATCTTCATCGTCTCCTGATGAAAAACTCCTTCTCATCATGGTGAAGATTCCAACTCCGCGATGCTTACTTCAACCATTGAAGTTTGCATGCCCTTTTAGCATCCTTTGAATTTAACAAAACCCTTTGGACCGTGTCATGTACACGTCCTAGGTAACCATTCTATTAGAAGAATTTTGTTTTGTTTATTCATCTACCATATACCAAATTATATGTAGTGGTTGCTACTTTAATCCGTTCAGACTAAATATCGCTATGAAAGATCAAATCTTGTCATAGTCAACTCTTTGAACATTGTCATAAAATACTTTACAACATGTCGAATATTTCATAGATGTGAGACATCCATGTCTGTTTCTTTATAGATCCAAATACGACCGATAGGTTTTTACACCTTTCCGGAGGGTCTTCCAAGTTCAAAACTTGATTTCTCGTGTATGGAACTATCACGGATTTTATGGCTTCAAGCCATTTGACGAGTCGGGCCCATCATCACTTCTTTGCATACTCGGTTAATCATTGTCAAACAATGATGATTTACTCTCAAATCTAAATATTTGATTGTTTATCCGACCGACTTGGTTCAATAAGAACTTAGATCTCCGTGACCACAACCTTTGAGGCACATAAGCTATGAGCATTATGGCTGCCTCGAACATTTTCGGCTGCGCAACTCAAAGACATTTGGCTAAGGTTCGTTAACCTTATCAAAGTTCTATTGTCCTCCCACTTAACTTTTGCGAAAAATTCCTTTTCAAGAAACTTCACATTTCAAGCGACAAACCCTTTTGTCCTTGGTGTTATGGAGGAATAACCAATTGTTATTGAAATAACCTACAAAGACATGCTCATCCGACTTCGTTGAAAACATCTTACTTATGTTTAGCATACCAAAAATTTAAGAAATGACAACTTGGGTTTTACCCCAACCCATAACTTTGATGGTGTCATTTCAACGGATCAAGATGGAGCTCTTTCAAGGAAAAGCGGTAGTCTCTAAAGCTTTAATCTTTTAAAACATAATGGCAGTTTTATAAATAACACCTTTGATCCAACCATGTCAAACAAGGTTTCATTACAAATCTCAAACACTCCATATTCCTATGGTGTTTGGGAGATGTAAATCTAGGTGTTTTGCTAAACTTGCAACTCAAATAAATCCTTTATGATAAAATCATAATTCATTTATTTTCTTGTTACACTTGTAACTCAAATAAATCCTTTATGATCAAATCATAATTCATTTATTTTCTTGTTACAATGATTTTCCACTTCATCTTGAAAGTCTTTGAAAACGTTTTCAAATATTTCATACTTCTTTCTCATTAAGTGAATATTCACTCAAAATCCGGAGAAAGCATATGAAGTTGAAACCCATCGCCATTTGCACATAATGGACTACATACATCGATATGTATAAATTCCAATATTTTAGTCGTTCGTTCTTCTTGGCCTTTGAGCGAAGTTTTAATTATCCCGAGGAAAGTCTCACAAGCCACTTGATCAAATCAAAGACTCCAAAAATCCATGAATATGGAGATTCTTCATGTTTTCTTTCCAATATAATTTAAACAGCGATGTCACTTCATAAGTGATCTTTCAATCATTTGTCTTGCAACATTTTAGCATTAGGATTTATGGATGTGATTTCTTCAACTAGATTTGTAAATCATCCATCTCATATGGAATACGGTAATTATTTGAACAACCTTTGTTCTTATAATACCGATTCAAATAACAATTATTAAAACAAATCTTGAAGTCTTTCTTCAACTAGATTTGTAAATCATCCATCTTATATGGAATACGGTAATTATTTGAACAACCTTTGTTCTTATAATACCGATTCAAATAACAATTATTAAAACAAATCTTGAAGTCAAGCTTTGATGTCAACGAGAAATACAAACAACGGTTTGTTTGTTTTCGATGAACATCATCACATTTTCTCTTGCTAGTTACTTAGGCCATTGTGGTTCATGAATTGCGTCATTCGTATGAAATTTCATACCAACCAATTCGGTATCCAATACCCAAGAACCACATTGTTTAACAAGCAAAAAATACAACCATAACATGTATATCATCCATATACCTAAATTGGATATTTCCAATCTTTTCTTTTACGCCAAATATATTTTATAGATTCTCTTCAAAGATTTCCTTTTCCTTTTAAAAGAATCTATCAACATCAAAAGTGGCGCCATATACATGACACATAGTCCAAAGCGTGTATATTCAAATAATAATACCTTTGGACTTGCACTTTGAAGTAGATCACCATCATCAAAATGATCGGTATTCTTTCAAAATCCATTCTTTAGTAATCTTTTAGTGTAGTAAACACTTTACATACATCTTCTATTCATCCTTATCATGACGACATTCATGATCAAGCTACTTTAGCTTATAAAGGCGAATCGTGAGTATAACATTACTTTCCAAAACCCTTTTGGATGATTAGGATGTCTAGCATCTCCAACCTTCGCAAATTCTCATCCAATATGAGAACATATATTATACTCTATCATATTGCAACCAAAACATTGTTTTAGATATCGTTATATACGCCACACATGATGGTCTACGAAACAATTCTTTCACTCCTAGATAAACTTGATGTTTAAATCAAGAATCATGGAGGCAAACATGATACTTAAGATACTAACATTTGGAATTGTTACTCTCGATTTAATACCAATTATTAAATTTCACGGAGTAAATAGAATTTTGCTGAAAGTTTGCAATAGGACTTTAAACTTTAGATTGACACTCAACACAATACCATACCAGTTCGTAAAGTATATATCCAGAATTCTATAGTTCTATTATCTCAATTAAAATTATGCATAAGGTGGTGAACGAATGCCAATGACTACAACAAATTATGCAAATTCACTTTGATTTAATTTATGATAAATTGAGTTCTACTAATCCAAATTAGAAATGAACTCCCACTCAAAAACGACATCCCTCGTGCCTTTTTGGTGATTACATGAACCAAATCCACTACACCAAGTCCGATCATCACGTGAGTCGGTGTAGCTTCAAAGGCGAGCATCAAATGGGCATCATATCTACTATATGACTCATGCTTAACCTTTCGGTCCGTGTTCGAGGCCATGTCTACATGCTAGGCTCGCCAAGTAAGAACCTTAGTATTCGGCGTGTAATCGCTCTTACACCCGAGTGCTCGTGATTCAAGTACACCCGATCATCACGTGATGTCTTGAAGCGACGAAACATTGTCGGTGCATACTTAAGGAAGAACACATTTTTATCTTGATATCTAAATGAGGGATCATCTTATTATGCTAATAAAACGCCAAACAAGCAATATAAGATGCTATCAAACATCACATGTTTATTAGTGAAATGTTATGGTTCCCTTGCATGATCTCTATCATGTGCACCGTGGTATGATCACTATCATACCTATATGTAAGTCCAAGGTCTATGGATATTACACGTTATGTGTGTTGTAAGAGTATCATCTCATACTTCTACTTACAACATCACCATATCATATCACTAGCCCAAAGAACAATCTAAACTAGACGCCTCTAATTTATCCATTGCAAATTTTACGTGGCTTAGGGCTTTCAAGATAGAACCGTTCTTTCCTACGAACATGAACCACAACGAGGATAACCAAATTGTTGACAACTCGTTGCAAATTAGATATTGACTATAGTAGGAGATGACACCCGCTAGCCACTTATGCAAAACTAGTTGCATGTCAAGCGTGGAACAGGTCTCATGCGAGGACATGTAAAGTTTGTCCGCGCTTCATCCCACTATGCCACCAATATCCAAAGTACAACTAAGAAGCAATAAATGATCATCATCGCCACATACTCATATGTGTACTACCGTGCAAAGTATCTACGCATAGATCCGGCTCGATACCAATGAAGGGTTCGCAAGATAGAAAACAAAAATTTTCCTACGATGGGAACTATATACCAAGATCTATTTATACTAGATACAAACAAGGCGGATGTATATCCGTAGAGAACATACCCTTGAAGACCGACAGCTTAACGAGTCCAAACTCGTGGTTGATGTAGACGATCTCTTGCCGATCTCAAGATCGAGAGGAAGTCCTAGCGCCAAAAAACAGCCGCATCCGTGCTCGCACACACGCTCGAGGCACCGAGCAACCTCCGCCTCCTCGCCCAGCGATGCAGCGGAAGCACAACTCTTTCTTGCAAAAGCCACCGGGAACATGTATCTCGCTAGTCCGAGACCATGGGGATAAATTCTAGAGGGAGAGAGATCCTTCACGAGGAGGTGTGGTGAGAGGAGGAGGGGGGCCTTTATAGGGAGAGGGGGCACCCAAGGGGCCATGCGCCCAGCCATGGTGCTGCCCCCACCTCTTCCACATTCATGTGGGTGGAGCTCCCACTCAAAATGAAAAGCCTCCACTCCCATTAAAAGCCTCCACTCATAAATCCACTCACATGCATTAAATTTCCACCAAATTTAATGCAAGCTCTCATTTAAATAAAACTCTTTTATTTATTTATTTATTCAGAATTTTGTTAATTACTTTAATTAACAAACATTCACATAAAAACCCCTTGCTAGTATTCCATTTCACATGTAACCAGTTTCAGCAATTTCAGCAAAAGCAGTTTGGTGTCTAGTGAAATAAATTCCTGCGCTTTCCTTTTCTTTTCGGCATGAAACTTTTGCTCCAATTGGATGTCGGTGTCTCTTAAGTGTGTCACCCTACGGTTCGCGAATAATGCGGACATGATCGAGACCCCTCTCAGATCAATAATCAGAAGCGGGATCTGGAGACCCATACTGACTCCCACACATTCAACGATGACTTTCTTGTGATCGTCGGAACCTTTTACGCTTGTATCTTAATCCTTTTGTTTCGCGATATATTACATGTCCGAGATTCGATCATCGGTATCTCCATACCTAGTTTGATCTCGTTACCGACATGCACTCTTTTCTCGTTCCCGTGATATAACATTCTAGTGATCAAATCACTTGCTTGCAAGCTAATCAATGTGATATCACCGAGAGGGCCAGTATATCTATCCGTCATCGGGATGAACAAATTCCACTCTCGATCCATGGGCCTCAACATAACACTTTAGTAGTTCGAACCCATCTTTATAATCACCTTACGGTGTGACGTTTGATGTTATCAAGAAACTCTTCCGTGTTAGTGATTGACATGATCTCATGGTCTAAGGATTAGGATCACTTCGTAAGTTGTTATAGCAATATAAACTCAATGACTTTGATCGTAATGCTATACTTCGGATGAATGTTCATCACACCATTACACTAATGTTGTGACCTCGTTATTAACAACATCCAATGTCCATGATTAGGAAACCTATGATCATCTTGTTAATCAACGAGCTAGTTTATAAGAGAGGCATAACTAGGAACTTTCTATTTGTTTATTAAACACACATGTATTAACGTTTCCGTATTAATACAATTATAGCATGCAAAATAAACATTTATCATAAATAAGGAATACGATAATAACCACTTTATTATTGCCTCTCGGGCATATTCCCTTCAAGTTAATCATCCCGGCCCACTTGCCTCGGGTCATCTCCCGCTCCCGCCGAAGTCCCTACCAGTCGCCCAAGACTACCTCGCCACCTCTTCTCCACGTCGCCGGGTGGGCGAATGAGCGAGCTTCGCCCACATGGACTCACCGCCGACCTCTTCTCCACGTCGCCGGGTGGGCCGACGATGAGTTTCGCCCACCATGGACTCACCGCCACCTCTTCTCCACGCCGGGGTGGGCGAATGAGCTAGCTCGCCCACCATGGACTCGCCACCAGCTCCGCTGGACCGAGTCACTCCAGCTGGGCCTGATTCCAGGAGTACTCCGTCTAGGCCGAATCAAGAGAATACCCCGGCTGGGCCACCATACACCTCGGATGGACCTCCATTTACCTCGGCTGGGCCCTGTCTCCCCCAGGCCGAGCCAGTACCAGACTGGGCTGAGTCTCCACTTTCCCCAGGGCGTTTTAGACAAGATGTAGTGATCCAGACATCCACTTATCCATCCCACGAAGCCTCCGCGACACCTACGACGACTCAACATCGACCCGGGACAAGGCAAGCAAGTATCGTACCAGTCTTGGGACGCCCATGGCTCAGACTGGCACATGGCCCTGAGGAATATGCCCTTGGCATCAAGAATATGCTGAGGAATATGCCATGGCATCTCCAAAGATGCCAAGGTATATGCAGAGCATCTAAGAAGATGCTAGGAATATGCCGCTTAGATACCAATCGTGGGGAACAAGTCTTGTCCCCTGGGCTCCCCTTTATAAGGAGCACCAGGGGGATTGTTCCCAAGGAGGCCCCCGGAGGGCTCCTCCCCTCTCTGCTCACTAGTAGCTCCCCTTCTTCCTCTTCCTCCACTCTCATAGAGAGATCTAGATAGAAGGATAGGAGATACAGCTCCAGGAGCACGATTGTAGCCACAAGTATGGCAAGATTATAAGAGATTAGATGTATAGAAGGAGGTGTTATCCCCACTTGATAGCTTCAATCCAATATACATTGTATTTCTCTTTGCTCATTCGAGTGCGGTCTTCACTGCATCATCCCTCCCCGGATTCCTCCACGTCCATCGGCCCCAACTTTAGCCTACCCATGGCATATGCCGTGATACCACCACGACATTTGGCGCCCACCTTGGGGCCTTCTAGTGGCGTTGGTTGGGTTTCCATCCGGACGGGAGCATCTTCGTCAATTTCTTCCTCACAGGGCTCATTCAGCTTCACCAAGTGAACAGAGAACAAAAAGTGAGCGTAGAGACTCTCCAACTCTAACTCATCAAAGCAGGTGAGACTCAGCAAGGACTCAAGCACTACTCCAAGCTTATTGTAAGTACCGAGTAACTCAGCAGGGCAAGTATGACCTAGCAAGTCTCACCCAAACACTTCTCCAAGTATATTGTAAGTACCAGGTAACTCAACCACCTATACTCAATCCTTCATCCCAGGGAGAAAATAACTCAACCCGGGGACTAGTCAACTTATCCGTAGAGTCACCTTTAGATTAAGAGAGCATTATGTTGATTTGGATCTATACCCCAGCCATCTTATCTGTTAACTCGGCCATAAGTTGAATTATCTTATTTGTGATTCAGATAGATTTTGGGTCAATTAGTTTATGATTTGGATTACCCATTAACTCGGCTCTCCAGCCAGCTTATCTGTTAACTCGGCCACAAGTTGAATCATCTTATTTGTGATTCAGGTAGATTTTGAGTTAGTGTATATATGCTTTGGATTGTCCTCTAACTCAGCTTACCAGCCAGCTTGTTGTTGATTCAAAAATAACTTAAAGTCAATTTGTTTATGCTTTGGATTGACCTTTAACTCAGCTCAGTAGATTGTCTCTGATTCATACTAACATTTGATTCAGCTTGCCAGGGTATATTATAATTCGGATTGGTATTCACACTCGGCGTACTAATCATATCTCTGATTCAGGCCGAAGCTTTATTTAGTTCACCAGATTGCCAGGTTATGTTATGACTCGGAGTGATATCTCACCAACTTGCCTGATTATCCCATATCTCGGGTGACTATTGGCCAGCCTATCATATCTCGAATCTATATCTCGTATCTACATCTCGAATCAGATCTCTCAGCGGTTAGCCCCATTATCATATCCCAAAGCTTAATCTCGGATCTAAATCTCGGATCCATATCAAAGACAAATTATCGTCATCACGCCAGAAAGTCGACTTTGAGTAAAGTAACTCGGATTTGAGTTGAGTTAACTCGGATTTGGGTTGAGTTAACTCGGATTTGAGTCAGATGACTCATACTTAAGGCGTAAAGTCAATTTTGAGTAAAGTAACTCGGATTTGAGTTGAGTTAACTCGGATTTGGGTTGGGTTAACTCGGATTTGAGTCAGATGACTCGGACTTAAGACATAAAGTCAACTTTGAGTAAAGTAACTCGGATTTGAGTTGAGTTAACTCGGATTTGGGTTGAGTTAACTCGGATTTGAGTCAGATGACTCATACTTAAGACATAAAGTCAATTTTGAGTAAAGTAACTCGTATTTGAGTTGAGTTAACTCGGATTTGGGTTGAGTTAACTCGGATTTGAGTCAGATGACTCAGGCTTAAGACATAAAGTCGATTTGGAGTAAAGTAACTCGGATTTAAATCAGACGACCCGGGTAATAACTTACCCGAAGAGGTTAAAAGAGCAAAGCCCAAGAAGGCAAGAGCTCATAACTTACCCAATGAGGTTAAAAGAGCAAAGCCCAAGAAGGCAAGAGCTCATAACTTACCCCAATGGGGTTAAAAGAGCAAAGCCCAAGAAGGCAAGAGCTCATAACTTACCCAATGAGGTTAAAAGAGCAAAGCCCAAGAAGGCAAGAGCTCATAACTTACCCAATGAGGTTAAGATCGCAAAGCCCCAGAATGCAAGAGGTGATAACTTACCCGATGAGGTTAAGAGAGCAAAGCCCAAGAAGGCAAGAGCTCATAATTTACCCAATGAGGTTAAAAGAGCAAAGCCCAAGAAGGCAAGAGCTCATAACTTACCCAATGAGGTTAAAAGAGCAAAGCCCAAGAAGGCAAGAGCTCATAACTTACCCAATGAGGTTAAAAGAGCAAAGCCCAAGAAGGCAAGAGCTCATAACTTACCCAATGAGGTTAAAAGAGCAAAGACCAAGAAGGCAAGAGCTCATAACTTACCCAATGAGGTTAAAAGAGCAAAGCCCATGAAGGCAAGAGCTCATAACTTACCCAATGAGGTTAAAAGAGCAAAGCCCAAGAAGGCAAGAGCTCATAACTTACCCAAAAGAGGTTAAAAGAGCAGTGCCCAAGAAGGCCGGAACTTATAACTTACCCAAAGAGGTTAAAAGAGCAATGCCAAGGAAGGCAGGAACTCGTAACTTACCCAAAGGGGATATGACCAGTGCCCATAAAGGCCAGAAGTCCAGAAACTTACCCAAAGGGGTTATGACCAGTGCCCATAAAGGCCAGAAGTCCAGAAGCTTACCCAAAGGGGTTGAGACCAGTGCCCATGATGGCCAGAAGTCTAGAAACTTACCTAAAAGGGTATAACCAGAGCCCAAGAAGGCCAGAAGTCGAAAAACCTGCCCAGAAAGGTTATGACCAGTGCCCAAGAAGGCCAGAAGTCAAAAAACTTAACCTATAAGATTATGCGACCAAGAAATATATGGAAAAGAAGTTGTATGTCAGTAAACAACTCCAGGGATATTTAGATATAAAGCCCATGAGCGATCCTACGAATCCCACATGGCCTCGGGGACTAATGTCGAGGATATAACCCCAGGTACCCCAGAGTTGGTCTATGGATAAGAGACAAGAATAA
This sequence comes from Avena longiglumis, assembly GCA_030063025.1. Taxonomy (NCBI): domain Eukaryota; kingdom Viridiplantae; phylum Streptophyta; class Magnoliopsida; order Poales; family Poaceae; genus Avena; species Avena longiglumis. The sequence goes on from CP125973.1 coordinate 538,630,078, forward strand.
ACGAAAGTATATTTGATAAAAGAATATCAAATAGAAAAGGAAAAAGACAATAAAGAACAACTGGGCCGAGTAAGGGGAATCTCGGCCCACATTCATTCATTAATTAATTAAGAGAAAGGAAAACTATCCATCATGGGCGAATTATAACGACTTGGGGCCGAGTTAATCATCCCGCCCACTTGCCTCGGTCATCTCCGCCCCTTGAAGTCCCTACCGATCGCCAAGACTACCTCGCCATGACCTCTTCTCCACGTCGCCGGGTGGGCCGAATGAGCGATAGCTCGCCCACCATGGGACTCACCGCCACCTCTTCTCCACGTCGCCGGGTGGGCCGAATGAGAAGTAGCTCGACCATGGACTCACCGCCACCTCTTCTCCACGCCGGGTGGGCCGATGAGCTTAGCTCGGGATTCGCCACATTCACTGACCGAAGTCACTCCAGTGGGCTCGATTCTGAGTACTCCGTCTAGGCCGAATCAAGAGAATACCCCGGCTGGGCCACCATACACCTCGGATGGACCTCCATTTACCTCGGCTGGGCCCTGTCTCCCCCAGGCCGAGCCAGTACCAGACTGGGCTGAGTCTCCACTTTCCCCAGGGCGTTTTAGACAAGATGTAGTGATCCAGACGTCCACTTATCCATCCCACGAAGCCTCCGCGACACCTACGACGACTCAACATCGACCCGGGACAAGGCAAGCAAGTATCGTACCAGTCTTGGGACGCCCATGGCTCGACCGCACATGGCCCCGAGGAATATGCCCTTGGCATCAAGAATATGAGAATATGCCATGGCATCTCCAAAGATGCCAAGGTATATCTGAGCATCTAAGAAGATGCTAGGAATATGCCGCTTAGATACCAATCGTGGGGAACAAGTCTTGTCCCCTGGGCTCCCCTTTATAAGGAGCACCAGGGGGATTGTTCCCAAGGAGGCCCCCGGAGGGCTCCTCCCCTCTCTGCTCACTAGGAGCTCCCCTTCTTCCTCTTCCTCCACTCTCATAGAGAGATCTAGATAGAAGGATAGGAGATACAGCTCCAGGAGCACGATTGTAGCCACAAGTATGGCAAGATTATAAGAGATTAGATGTATAGAAGGAGGTGTTATCCCCACTTGATAGCTTCAATCCAATATACATTGTATTTCTCTTTGCTCATTCGAGTGCGGTCTTCACTGCATCATCCCTCCTCGGATTCCTCCACGTCCATCGGCCCCAACTTTAGCCTACCCATGGCATATGCCGTGATACCACCACGACAGCTACATCCTTGTAGCCTGAAGCCATTTGTGCAAGATCATTTGCCTCGTGATTCTGCATCGCGGATCCGTGAAGTTTATGTACCGAATCGCGCCATCAGCTCACAAAGAAGGCAACCATAATGGGAAGAGGGACTCGCTCTCACACTTGTACTCCTCCGTGAGTTGGGAAATCACCAACTTGAGTCTCCAAAAATTTCCACCGCTCGCTCCGGCCGAGGAGTAACTCCATTCCCTTGCGTACGCCTCGCACTCAGCGACATTGTTGGTGCGAGGTAGACAACTGATGGAGAAGGAAAATGTTGCCTCGGCGACACGAGTAAAATGCCGATGCCTCAGCCATCGTCACAAACCGATCCATCGAAAAACATAGCCCACGCTTATAGACAAGGTCTGCTATGTTAGTGTTGATCCTTTCAGCGATAAGGTCGGCCAACGCCTGTCCCTTAACTGCTTTCGCGGGTTGATACCGGATGCCAAACTCTGATAATGCAAACATCCATTTGCCCAGTCGGCCTTTTAACATAGGAGCCGACAGCATGTGCTTTATGACGTCTGATTTGCATATGATGATGATCTCCGCTGATAGCAAAATGTGGCGCAGCTTGGTGCAGGTGAAAAACAGGCAGAGGCACAATTTATCGATATCAGGATACCTTGTCTCTGCGTCCAGCATCCTTCTGCTTATGTAAAAGACGACTCGTTCCAGCCCATCATAAACTTGCACCACCACCGAGGCGATGGACGTGTCGGCTACTGACAAGTAAATGTAGAACGGTCTGTCCGGTTGGGGTGGAACCAACACTGGCGGCTTCGTTAGATATTCTTTGATCTCGTCGAAGGCTCGTTGTTGTTCTGCCCCCCAGCGGAATTCCTCGTCAGATTTAATTTTCACCAGTCCCATGAACGGTTCTATTCTTCCTGACAGATTGGAGATGAATCATCTGACGAAGTTGATCTTGCCAATGAGAGACTGCAGTTCTTTCTTTGTGGTAGGTGGCTTCATTGTTCGTACTGCCTCCTGACTTTTCAGGCCGATCTCAATCCCTCGTTCATGGACCAAAAAACCCAAGAACTGACCGGCCGTCACCCCGAAGGTGCACTTCTTTGGATTCATCCGTAGGCCGAATTTTCTTGTTCTATCCAGGACGCGTTGCAGATCGTCCAAATGTCCTTGCACTGAAGCAGACTTGACCACCACATCATCGATGTAGATTTCCACCAGCTTGCCGATCAGATCATGGAAAATATAATTCATGGCTCTTTGGTACGTGGCGCCGGCATTCTTCAGTCCAAACGTCATGACTACATACTCGAACAACCCCACCGAACCTGGTACTCTGAACGCAGTCTTATGTATGTCTTCCGAGCCATAAAAATTTGGTTGTAACCGCATTGCCATCCATGAAGCTCAAGATCTTATGACCAGCCATGCGTTGATTAACGTCTCGCCACCGGCATCGGATACTCATCCTTTGGGGTAGCTCTGAGATCCGAAAATCTATGGCAACACGCCAACGGCCATCCTTTTTCTCTACAGTGCGATACTAGAAATCCACTCGGCATACCGCATGGCCTGATTAACTTGGTCATCAACATTTTCTCGACCTCCTTCTTGACTTCCTCCAATTTCGCCTTCATCCGTCGTGTCATACCTGGAATGGCCGAAACCCTTTTTTAAGCGGGAGTCGATGCTCAATAATGCTCCTGTCTAACCCAGGCATCTCCGTGTAGTCCCAGGCGAAGCAGTCTAGATACTTTTTTAACAGCGCTATCATCGGATCCCGCAGACTCGGATCTAACTTCTTGCTGATAAATGTTGGCCGTGGCTTATCCCCAGGACCAATGTCGATTTCTTCTAGTTCATCAGCGGATGTAAACCCATACCCTAGCTTCCTGTCACCTGTCAAATCGATGCTAAACACAGGGAAAGCAGTAGGTGAGGATAACAAAAATAATTCGGGCCGATTGCCTGAATCGGCCCCCTTTTTGATTGCATTAGTCAAGGATGGTTTACACCTTTTTGTTTTACAATGGCAGGGCATCTCCCTGCTACGACTACGTGACCTTGTCGTATGATTGCTGCTTTTTATTTTTTGTGGCCGATCGCAGGGATCGGCCGTACCACGGATGATTGTGGTCTTTTTTACTCTGTCAGGCCAGTGGATAAGACCAGCCTCACCCCGTTTTTTGTAGCTTCAATGCGCTCACAGCCGTCTAGACTGATTCCAGAGATCGGCTCTTGGTCTTCTGCTTCCCAGACGTTCATGCCAGCTATGGAGATCTCGATAGAATCATCTGCATGGATGACCTCCACTTCATCTCCATCCCATTGTATTAGGCACTGGTGCATTGTGGACGGAATGCAGCAGTTCGCGTGAATCCAATCTCTCCCGAGCAAGACAGCGTAGGTGCTTTTTTGTCCTGACGAAAATGACGTGGGTATGGTTTTCCTGCCCATTGTCGATCCACGCTCAAGACGCCTTTGCTTCAAGTCCGACCGTTGAAGTCGCTTAACGTGACGTTGGTTTTGATCGATCTGCGGTGGAGCGTCCCAAACGTCGTAGCATGGAGTATGGCATGATATTGATCGCCGCTCGGTCCACCAACATCTTGCCGACAGTTGCCCATTGATGTAACCTCGTAGGTACAGGGCTTTCGGATGCTTGTAACCCTTCTCACGTGGCTTCTCAAAGATAACGGCCGTGGGCGCGATCGAATGCTATCGGTAGCTCATTGGTTCTTGGCCGCAATTACGGCGGAAGTATGAACACCATGTTTGTGCCGGCCGATGTACGTGCATCGGCTTTTACCGTTTGGGCGCCACTCTTTCCTTGTTGGGCGGTCTCCGCTTTCAAGGTCGCCTAATTTTGACGGCCGATCGGGCGCGCTTTCTTTAAAGCGTGGAATCTGCGCTTGACTTCCTCCAAGTTACGCAGCCGCACTCACGCTTTTGGGTATGTACGAGTCCGTCGGGACACCACCTTGGACGGTGATATCTGTCTTCCTTGTCATCCCTTGGCTTCTCGAGGTCCTTTGCTCGAGCGGACTCCCTGTAACGGCTCTGAGGTGGGAGAGGCCCTAGCCGTTTGAACACTGAAACTGGCCTCGTGTCCTCCTTCTGCTGTCCGCATTTCAGGCAGTTGTCGACTGTAGGTAATCGGCTCATTCCCGTCCCAAAGCAATACTTGAAGAAGGACAATCCCAATGTTTGTCTGCGCCTTCCTTTTCTTTTTGACGGTCCCTAGCGAGGTGCTCATATCCTCATCGTCTCCATCGCACCGACGCCGTTGGTCATCTTGACGCTCATACTTGTTAAGGAGATGCGTGGAATGTGGCTTCGATACCGCACTCTCACTGTTCCTCCTTAAGTACCGCTGTCATTGTGGATGGGCCGTCGCATGGACCAGCCCTTCTTTCTTTTTGCCCCGAGAGCGACCACCTTCCTCCTTGTACGTGTCATGGTGGTACCAGACCGCCATATTAACACCGAGCGAAAAATCCAGTTGGACGCATGAGCGAATCGAGTTCTACCATGTTGACGCCGGAAATGGGTTTGTGTCCACTTTCATGGCGAACTGCCCAAGGATCGACGGCCTTGTTCTATCGCCATTTGGATTTGGCGACGTAGCTCTTGCAATCATTGGTGGTGTGGGTGAACGAGTGATGCCACTTGCGGTATGGTCTCCGTTCATTTCTGAGCTGGGATTTTATGGCCTTCGGTAACCTCACCGCTTCTCTTCAAGAATCGAATATCTGCCGGCTTTGCTCACATTGAAGTCGAACCCTTTGCAGGCCCTTGCTGTTTCACCCATTTGCGGATAGGATCGCCCCGAGCCCATTCAGCCACGGCCACCTCTGGTCTGATAGGATCATCTTCTTCAGACGACCAGGCCTATCGGACGCTTGAACTTGTCTTGGTATAACTCGTGGTGGCGTTTTCATACATCGTCAGGCCATGTGCGCCAATGAGTTGTACTCTACTTGGAAAGCCGATCCTTGATGGGTGCTGAGACCTAACACTACCAGCTCATTGCTTCCTTCTCGATAAACGAGCCGAGTAACATCGGTTCTGACGGTCTGGCGCCGGATGTACTGCCATCGCTTTCTCCCGCTTCTGCACCGTGCAGTGCGCAATGCCAGCTCGGTAGCCTCGAATGATATTGGATGTGGAACCGCTCTTCCAGCTTGCTTCCAGTCTGAATCGAATCGGTGGCGCGAGGTGTACCACCCAAAAGCTGGTCTGTCGAGATTGCAAAAACCTTACGCGCGATCCGATCCGAAATTATGCCTAGCTGTGCTGTATCGGCCACGTGCTCGATCGAGCTCGACCTTCCGACCGCTAAACCTTGAGAACTCGTGGAGCCGATACTTGGGTGGCGCGGAATCGATCAAACTCGTTGGGGTATGGCTTTGAATAGCCGATTGTCCTTCTCTTGCACGCGTTAACCGGTCTCTCAAGATGGTACGGATTTGCTCCACCGTTTGAGCTGCAGGGCTAAATTCTCATGACTTGTTCCGGTGGCATACTTGGCTAGCCACGCCTGTTTGTCAGCGTCCATCCTGCATACATCGCTCGTAAACGCTCGCTCGAAGGTCTGCTGCAGAACCCTGCCAGAGAAACTCCTGCGGTTGCAATCTGCAGTGCGTGCGAGTTATTGCAGTCCGCACGAGGTGCATATATATCCGTGTGGGATTTCCTTAGGTGGCTCAAACAGAATCGGCAATCGCTGGTCGCCTCCAACCTTGTAGACGACGACGCTGCTCTGGCGGCCTGAGCTGCAGTGTGAATGGCACTGTGGCCTGGTCTGAGCGGTCTTTCTCCTGGTGAGTCCCTAAAGTAGGCCCCGGAGAGAATGCGATGTTTCATGATCTCTGAACTACGCGAACGCGACCGCCGAAAGCGTTCACGGGCTCTCGAGTGGCGGTGCAGAGAATGAGCCACCATGTAGTTGGCTTCCTGTCGTAGATCTCTGGTGCGCGCCTCCGAAGGAACAGACAGATCCACCTCATCAAGAGCACCCTCGGGGGAGAACCCCCTCCACCTGATGCCATGCTTACGGGTCCTCTCAAAAGAGCCGATGAGATCGGCTTCGAAGAGAGTTCTGATCTCGTCATACCGCCTTGTGCTCTTCAGCTCGTCAGACGAATCGGGTCTGTGCATTCTCCATCGCAGTCGGATGTTGATGCAGATGTTGTTGAATGTCCCACCGGCGTGAATGTGTTGCTGCCAAAACTCACCGGCGCAGCGACGAGCAACACGAAGAGCCGGAGGCTCAGAACTGCTGGTGGCCTGGTCCTCGGGCAACGGCCGCAAAACTCCGACACGCCCCGGCTTGGTTCGAGATGCCACCTGACCTATACCTGGTCAGGAAGGTGAAGGATTGCTCCGATTGATTTCCTGCATGGTAAACAAGTATACGTAAAATTCGAGCCGTGACCGGCTCCCAGGTTTCCCCGTGAATCGGCTCCTAGAGCCGATTATCCCATGGTTCTGCATTAGATTTACGATAACATGGGGTTTTGCTTTATCATTACAAGTTAAATAGATCTACGACAGTTTAACGTTTTTACCACGTAGCTGGAACGTCCTACACGTAATTGAGCCTGGTATATACGAAAGATGAAGAATACTAACCCTAGAGGAGGCCTAATAACCAACGTAAAGTCAATTACCGGAACAACTTCTCTAGAACGAGTAAGCCACGTCTTTACGTACTACTGGATCGTTCAACCCGTTTGTAAGGCCTGACTACGTGGATATCAAACTAAACCTTGGTGAGCAAGGCACAACCATAACAGATCGAATCAGCTAAGTAAAGATCAAGCAAGATGCTACCCTCGCACTTGGGAAACAGTGCAAAGGTAGCGAGGTAACTAGAGGCGGCATAACTTTAAATAATTATAACGAAAAGCACCGATGCTAGCCTCAACAAATCTATGATAGTAGTGTTACTCGCCATCAACAAGGCTTCAGTACGAGTAACACTAAATAACGCATAAGTAAAAATACTGCCTAGATCGCAAGATGCGATCTAGGCAGCATGACACTTACCCGAAAGAAACCCTAGAAACAAGGGGTGGCGATGCGCCGAGATTGTGTTTGTTGTGAACGTGATTGTCCTCTTTCTCTCGATAACCTTAGGTACATATTTATAGTCCGGAGACTTTCTACCTTTGAAATAACTCTACAACTCTATCTTTACCTAAACTGAAACGAAACCTACTATGATACAAGATACACGGGCAATTTAGCCCAAATCCACGCACTAGGCCGATCCAACAACACGTTGAATATATGTATCTTCCAAGCCCATCTTGATCACGGCCCATCTCCTTCTTTGGCCAAAATATGGCGATAACAGGAAATCAGGCCATTAACTGCACAAGAAATTGAGCTTAAGAGCCATTCGAATGCGGAGATAGCCCGAATTCTGCGCGAGGAGGAACTCAAATGGTACCAATGCTCTAAAGCTAAATTCATTCTGAAAGGAGATGCGAATACTAGGTACTTCCATGCTGTTGCCAATGGCAAGCATAAGAAGAAACTTATTCACTCTCTGATTCAGGATGAAGGTATGATTGAGGGACAGGAGCATCTGAAGTCATATATCACTAACTATTATAAATCCTTGTTTGGGGCCCCATAGGAAAATTCTTTCTCTATGGATGAGTCCCAAACGTCTGACATCCCCAAGGTTTCTGATGTAGAAAATAGCTTTCTAACTTCCTCATATACTGAGGAAGAGGTCAGGAAAGCAGGTTTTCAAATGGAACATAACAAAGCACCAGGACCCGATGGCTTCCTAGCGGAATTTTACCAAAAATTCTGGGATGTTATCAAGGAGGACCTGATGAATTTGTTTGGGTTTTTACAAGTCGGACAATTGGATCTCTTTAGACTTAACTTTGGCAATATAATTTTACTACCTAAGGTTAACAATGCAGAACGTATACAACAGTATCGTCCTATCTGCTTGCTTAACGTTAGTTTTAAGATTTTTACTAAAGTTGCCACGATTAGACTAAACTCGGTCGCTGACAATGTTGTTAGCCCGTCTCAAACTGCGTCCATACAAGGACGAAATATCCTAGATGGTGTTGTAATTCTGCATGAAACAATCCATGAACTACACTCAAAAAAATTAAATGGTGTATTGTTCAAGATTGACTTTGAGAAAGCATACGACAAAGTTAATTGGGATTTCCTCCAGCAAACACTCCGCATGAAAGGCTTTTCTGAGGAGTGGCGCTATCTTATTCAGTCTTTTGTGTCTGGGGGGAGTGTTGCCATTAAAGTAAATGAAGATACTGGCAAATACTTCCAAACCAAGAAAGGACTGAGACAAGGGGATCCATTATCGCCTTTACTATTTAATATAGTGGCTGATATGTTAGCTATCCTTATTGAGAGAGCAAAGGCTGATGGTCAAATTGAAGGAGTGGTTCCACATCTTTTCGATGGTGGACTTTCTATTCTTCAATATGCCGATGATACAATTATTTTTATGGAACATGATCTAGAGAAGGCTAAGAATCTGAAATTAATATTATCACCATTCGAGCAGCTATCTTGGCTTAAAATAAATTTCCATAAGAGTGATTTGTATTGTTTTGGCGAGGCCCAAAACGAGGCCCACTTATATACTGAACTTTTTGGTTGTGGTCAGGGTCAATTTCCAATCAATTATTTAGGAATACTGATTCATTATCGACGTCTCACAATTGTTGAATGGAAACTTGTTGAGGAAAGGCTAAAAAACATCTTAATAGTTGGAAAGGTAAATTGTTATCCCTTGGTGGAAGACTAGTACTCATAAATTCAGTACTTACTAATATGGTACTGTATATGATCTCGTTTTTCCAATTACCAAAAGGGGTCTTGAACAAAGTAGATTATTTCCGTTCAAGATTCTTTTGGCAAGGGGATAGTGAAAAAAAGAAATATCGACTGGCCAGATGGAATGTGGTTTGCCGCCCGAAGGAGTTTGGTGGACTGGGCATACACGATTTGCAAGTCAAAAACACCGCACTCCTGGGCAAATGGCTTTTTAAACTACTTACGGAAGATGGTGTTTGGCAAACTATGTTATGGAGGAAATATGTGGGGTCCAAGGTTGTGTCTCAAGTGGTTTGGAAACCCGGAGATTCACATTTTTGGGCGGGTCTTATGGCCACCAAGAAACATTTTTTTCGTTTTGGTGCTTTCGAGATTAAGGATGGATCACAGATTAGGTTTTGGGAAGATAAGTGGCTTGGCCAAACTACTCTTCGCGAACAATATCCAGCTTTATATTCGATTGTTAGACACAAAGGAGATACAATTTCCATAGTGATGGAAGACTATCCTCCTAATGTGTCTTTCAGAAGAAGTCTCATCGGTCCTAGATTGGTATCTTGGAACAATTTATTATTACGTTTATCCATGATACAATTGTCGGACGGTGTTGACGTGTTCAAATAGAAATTACTAGAAAGTGGTAAATTTTCTGTTGGCTCACTATATAAAGCCTTGGTCCAACCTGATATCCCGGTCGATGATAATAGTAAAATTTGGAAAATGAAAATACCCCTTAAGACGAAGATATTTGATTGGTATCTACGGAAAGGGGTAATTCTAACAAAAGATAATCTTGCAAAGAGGAATTGGCATGGAAGTACATAATGTGTTTTTTGTCATCAAGATGAGACAATTCGCCATTTGTTCTTCCATTGCAAATTTGCTCGCTCTATATGGTCATTCATCCAAATAGTTTCTGGTTTATCTCCGCCACGTTCTGTAACCAATGTCTTTGGTAATTGGTTGCACGGAATTGTTGATAAGTACAGAACTTTGTTTAGGATGGGAGCGCTTGCCATTATATGGTCGCTATGGTTTTGTAGAAACGACAAGATTTTTAATAACAGTGTGTCTTCTCCTTTGCAGGTTATCTATCGAGCCACAGCTATCCTCGGATCATGGAATATTCTCCAACGTATAGAGTTTCATGACTTATTTATGGAGGGATGTACGCGATTGGAGGACACGGCGAGGGATATTTTCTCCCGACATGGATGGCCGTGTGATCTGAGGATTAATCTATCTTAGATTCTAGCCATTTATTTACATAGTACTTTTGTGTAATGCTTGTTTACTTTTTACCTTACTTCTGTCATTCGTGTGGTTGTGTGCATCTTGGTTATGCGGAGGCCAGGTGTAAACATTAAACATTTAATAAATGTGTCTATTTCCAAAAAAAAAATTAAACACTAAACTGAATTGGCAAACACACATATTTTCTGTGCCTCGTGATTGAGAATTTTTAGAAATCGTGTATGTCGGTACCTCCTCACATGTTCTTCTGAATAGATTGGTTTATCTGCTCACTTTGATTACTTCAAGGTGTAAAACAGAATAAATTAGGTTTCATCTCGAAGATTTTTTTTTTTTGACAATGCATGGATAAATTTCTCTTCAGGTTAGGCTGGATCCTTGAGCAAACATAAGCATTTGCTTGTCGCGGAGGTTCTCTGCAGAGCTAAGATGCATATTCCACCATCCGTGGCAACTTCTTCCAGTGAACTCAACAAGCCGCTGTCCGTCTGAATTTTCCTGTGTAAATTTTCTTGTCGACGCCATTCTTATTGTGAACTCCGTATAATTAGTACTCTGGTGCCAGAATAAAATAAACTAACACCGCCAAATCGAATGCCAGTGGAGAAATAGGTTGATCGTCGATTACATAATACCGTTGATGCTAAGAGTTCTGTAGTCCGTTGTGGATAGCAAGCAATTATCTTAGCTTTTGAACGTATCACTCCTTCTCGAAACAGCCATACGCCCAGCTATATTAATATAGCAACGGTTGAGACAGCTGTTGGGCCAGACAGCACAACGCCCAAAGAAACAACAGAGAAAATAAAAAAGAAAGAGCAGAGAAAATAAAGCCGACAACAGAGGCTTGACAAAAACAATGATGACCCACAACCGCAGCGCCCTCTGAAGAAATGCCACCCCGCTCCTAGCGCTCCAAAGCATCGCGTATCAAGCAGCACCTCCAAGAAGAACAACGACGACAATGACGCTACTGCCCGGACTGGTCCTAGGGTTTCCCCCGATACGTTACGGGAGGTGGGGAAGAGATTTACCCGACGCCCTTCAGGAAGGACGGCGACACCCGCGGGTGCCACCACGTCGGTGTCTAGACGACAAGGATTTCTCCCGACCTCTCAAAAAACCACACTCCCGGACGCTTTGTAATGCTCCACCAAACACATCGCCCACCAACACACGCCACCACGGTTTTGCATTCACCATCGCCGTCTCACCGTGACCCATGATGCGAGGCTGGTAAGACCGAAAAGAAGACACTCCGGCGGGAATTGACGATACAGGAACACGCGGGAGGGAAGTACCTCCACTGCCGAAGGGCGATAGCCGACTAGATGCAGCAGCATGGGCAAACCCGGCCCTCTCTGGCCTGGCCGAGCCCAAAAGGACTCGTGAAGCCCCGCCGCCACACTGCAGCAAGGGTGTCACCGTCGACGTCAAACCTAGCCTTAGTCCCTACTCCTCCGTCCACTAGTGAATCTACTGCCACCGCAGATCCCCGCCACCAAGGGGCAGCGCCGTCGCCGCTATGCTCACCCGGACTTGCCGGTCCATTATCGGTCTGAGCAGAACCACGATCTCGCACCAACGGGGCTGAACCAATCACTAAACCGAGACCGACGACATGATGTGGGGGACCATGTGAACTAGCACACGAACGACAAGCAACACAGTCCCGGTCGGACTGCTTGCAAGTCGGAGCCCACGAACAGCCTCTAGATCTAGACCCACCTGGTCCGGATCTAGCCCCCGACCAGCGGCCAGGGTGGTGCGCAGCAGCCTCCCGGCCAGAGCCAGGACGTGGCAGCCAGGGCCCTGCAAGGCCCAGATCGGGCCCTCACTGGCCCAGATCTAGCCCGCAAGACCCAGATCGGGCCCTCCCGGCCCAGATCTGGTGCGTCACCCGGCCACTGCTGTGCACACCGCCGCCTGCTGCCTCCCCGTGCTTCGTCACCACGCCCGCCCGCCGTCACCACCGCCAGGTCGCCGCCGCGACTGACCACCACCGCCAGAACAAGATCGACAAGCAACGCCGCACCATGCCGCCGGCCCGGCCAGAAGAACCACCAGCGCCGGCCGCCCACCACGCAGCCCACCGCGCCACCATCACCTGCCGGAGCCGCGGCAAGTCACGGTCGCGCCCCTGCGATCCACGCCGCGCATAGCCTCGGAGCGGCGGCGCTGGCCGCGCCAGCCCATGAGGTGTGAGATCCCCGCCGCCGCCGACGCCGGCCAGGCTTTGCCCGGGCGCGCCCTCTAGCGGCACATGGCTTCGGTTCGGGCAACTCCACCGTACCGCGTTTTAGGTACCACATGGCTGTCCCTCAAAAAAAAAAAAATAGTACCACATCGCTAGGAAGCAAGGCGTGGAAGCGGTTTATAAGCTGGGTTGGGGCTCTTGTCTTCGGCGAGCGGCAAGCTCGGAAAGCTGTTGCAGTGTTGCAAACACATCAGCAAAAAACTGTTGACCCACGGGCTCTCTCAGCACTCATGTTTCCTCGAACGCAAACTAGGGCATGTTTCATGTCAAGTTCCATGGAAATTTACCGGATATAAGCCTGACATCCCAACGTGTCACAGTGCACTCCTACATGGGGTGTAGAGATCTTTCTTCAAAAACATTTTTTTAACCATCCATCGTTCGACCCTTTGCTTCTCCCCTGTGCATGGCTTCACCGCTCAAATTGTTATCCTACCCGCACTCTGTGCTTGCGGTTCTCCGCAACACCGACGATCTCGTCTTTGGTTGCCAGCTGACGCAACAATGCTATTTGATGGCAGTCGACTCGGCCACAAATGTGGCAGGTTGACGACTTTTTTTTTTCAAGAACATACAAACTGCTTCTATATTAAGATATAAATGTTTGATACAAAGCCCACCGAATGGCTATCGCTCCACGCACGCCCCCTCAAGCCACACTCCAAGCAACGGTTTACAACACACTTCCACCAAGCTATACCACGACGACTTGCCTTGCCCAACCTCTAGCCGCAAAGACGAAGAGACGAGACATAGAGGCTCAAAACCGCGTCACCGCCAAGACCGGACACCTCGCTATCATGACTCTACCTCCAAGATGGCACAGATCAATGTACCACCCATTCCTGGCGCCAGGAAGAAGTCGGCTGAGTGGCCAGCAGAACCCGACCGAGATGGAGGAAGGCGCCATCTAGGAGGTGTTGGCAAGGCGTACCTTGCGCCCTTGAGACCCATGCTCCGAGAAGTGCCTTTCGTCGACCCTATCTTCCCTAGGAGCTCCACGAGCAGCCCAAAACAACGCCTTCAAGAAGGGAACGATATTGTGGCGGTGTCGCCGCAGAACTGGAACGCCGGATTGAGGGTTTCACCCGGAGCTCGTGACGGGTAGCGCGAATGCATCCATAACGACGCCCCCAAGGAGGAGACGGTGCCCACGGGCGTCGCCATCGTCAGCAAATCCAGAGCTTTCACCCCGGCCCAATCGCCAACCTGGTGTCCATCAGAAGGCAGAACCAGGAAGGCCATAGCACACACACTCCAAGAGGCCAGCCAAACATCGTCGGCAGCGAAAGGAGAGACGTCCAGCCACCGAACCACCTCGCCCACCATCGTCCAGACCTGGATGACGTAGATCCAGGTCGCCGCCCTGGCGGCTGACGGCTCCACTGCTGCCTTGCCGGTCGCTCCGCTGCACTGTCCTGCCGACGCCGCTCGACGGCAACTCCACCGCGAGCCTCCACGCGACCAGCTGCTCCGGCCCGCCAAGGCCCATCAGCCCACTCCTGAGCCCGAATCGCCTGGTCGCAGCAACAAGGTGGCGCCGCCTCCACCGCTGTCGAGCCCTTAGCTGGGCACCTCGCTTCGCAGTCGGCCGCGGCTCCACTGTCCGCCGCCATGAACCTCGACCCGCAGAGGAGACCCCATGGGAAAAGGGAAAAAGCCCTGCCGCCACCTTCACCGACCAGGCTTTGCCTAAGTCAAACATTATCAAATTTGACCAACTTTATAGATAAATATAGTATATCAAATTGACATATTATGAAAGTAAATTTGAAAACATAGCTACTAGTACCAATTTAGAGTCATAAATATTGCTACATTTTCCTATAAAGTTAGGCAAATTTTACTAACTTTGATTTAAGACAAGGCTAGACGTATACTTATTTGCATACTTATTTGCGGACGGAGGAATTATATTTCAAGTCTGGTTCCTATCTGGTCTAGTTAGTGATCACAAAGAAAGGTACAATTCCAATTTTCTGATATTCTATGTGTCACAGATCGAGCACAATTTTTCATTTAATCCTTGTTGTTTTCAAATAGACCCGCACATTATTTATCAATTTTCTTTTGATTATCCAATCATCTTAGGACAAATCATAATTTATCGTTCACTAATGTACCAAATAACATGGTACCATTATCCTTCACTAAGAAACAAAGAATCAAAGAACCAAAGTACAAAACATAGATATGAGGAGCACGAAAGACAAAGGAGAATGTACCCGCAAAAAAAAAAAGGCAAAGGAGAATGGGCGGCTTGTAAAGATTAGACTAGGAAAGTTGGCGTGGCCACACACGCCGCACTTTTGGCCCCTAGATTGTTGGTTAAACACTATTTAGATATAGATAAATTCACGACATTCTTTTTAGGACGGTGGGGTAGAAAATCTACTCTCTCTGTTCTGAAAAGGACGTTGCAACAAGAAAATGGATAGTATGGACAAAAAACACTAGATGATCATAGGGCGATGATAAAAAGGATAGTGTACCAGTAGCATTACATTGCAGCTGAAGTGCCTGAAGTGAGGACAACACGCAGCGGTTAAGGTGTGCATATGCCTTTTCCCCAATAATAAACATTTTCGAATGTAGAAGTCTAATTTTTTTATATCAAGATACATTTATCAAATATAAATCAATAGGATGGCATGAACACAAGGCACAAGATACATTTATGTGCACGAACATGTATTAACTCCTACGATTTCCCGAAATTTTAAAACAGTAGAGCAGGCACGATCACACGAACTTTGAAATTGCTCTTTTCATATAAGTACTATACACTAGGTCCAGCAATGAACAGTGCAAACGATCATTATAATCGAACTAAATTCGATTAAGGGATTGAATTGGATAGGAGGCAACATGATACTCCAATTCACATAAGGAGAGTGGATTGAGGGACCAGGGGCGGTTGCTGAACCTTTCGAAGGGAGTTTCAGTTTCAGTCAGCAGACACAGAAGTTTATCGGTCTACCAAGATCCCATCTGCAAGAGGCAAGATCGGAAGAAACAATGTGGCGCCGATGAAGGCGTGAACAACTAGAGATGAGTGATCATCGAGCAAGGGCTGTCACGACGGCTTCCGCAGCGATCAGCGGCCTCGGCCTCATCCTCATCAGGGCCTGGTCTACAAATTTTGAGGGCCCTAGGGCAACATGAAATCGAGGGCCCCTTGTTTAATGTGCCAGAGCTTTCCTAGGTTAAGGGGGAAATGGCCCCCCTACTCCACAAATATATTAGAGATATATTTAATATTTATACTAAAATTTTAAAGATTACTCAAAAGTTTATCATGATTAGGGTTCTTGGACGTCTCAACAATATCTTTCAAGCTCCGCCACTTGTTCACACGAAAAAGACTTAAAAATATTAGTATTTCGTAAGAAAAATCTTACTATAATACAATAAATTAAATAATCGGTGCATTTGACAGATCCATGGTCTTTAAAATCTCGATGAAGACATTTGAAACCATTTATTTCTATTTACCAAGCGAACTATATACCATGATAGTTATTTTATCAATAGCTGCTTGTGTACATATGCATGTGCAAAAAATGAGTAGATGACTAAATATATTAGACATTGAATTAAAAATAGTATGGAATATTCTCTCAAACATATATGATGGAAACGAGAAGAATTGCTGCGAATCAAAGAAGAGTTTCTTGTAGAATGATATAGTTATGCGAATTGTGTTCTTAGTCTTCACTAATAAATACTCACAATCATGTAAAGAAATATGAGGACCGGTGTTATGCCTATTTAGAGAGACCAACAAAATCATGGCATCGAGAAAACATATTCGAAAATGTTGGAGTATTTTTTTAAAAAATAGGAGTAAGGGTAAAGTCATGATAGTCTATAGCTTAACCATCTATATTTCCTTTTTTAGACAATGAATTATACTCCCTCGTTTCAAAATATAAGATGTTTTAGGTTTGTGAAGAAAATGTATCTAGATTTTTCTTAGTGTATAGATTCACTCTGAGTGAACCTACGTACTAAAAATAGTCTAGATACATTTATTTCACAAAACTAAAACATCTTATATTTTAAAACGGAAGGACTATTTTCTAAAATCATTCTACATTGTTTTATGTCAAAAGTATTAGACAAATTTAGATACACAAACAAGTCGTGCACGAGACCCTAGACCATGGGGTCCCAGGGCGAGCGTCCTCTGCCCCGCCCTATGGGCCGGCCCTGACTCCTCATCTGTCCCGCAAGCAAGCTCAATGTCAGCGAGAGAGTCACGGAGGCGACCAAACACAAGTTAGCTGGGACGTTGAGATCGCCTTTGCAAGAAACACACAAGCATTGGAGGTGTGGAAGCGACGGGCAGACACCTTGCATGATTCTCCGTTACCCAACCCGTCCGAGCGCGTTTGAACGTGTCCGCGCGGACGTACGGGACGTGCAGCACGGTCCACCTGCACGACCCATCCGAACAGACTCAGGCCAGACAAAACCATTCGGGCATCAAATATGGATTATGGAAGGGTCTATCCGGATATACACGACGATGGCTTGTTCGGTTATTATAGCAAACTGACACAGTTGGCAGTCACACTGTGGGACTTCTTCTCTTTTCTCTCTCTTGGACTGCCATGCCTCTCTTGGACTGGTCAAATAAAATAGAACAATTTAGATCCCGCTGATAGGCATGGCTAGCCGGACAGACCAGACCATGATTTAAAAAACACTGATGACTCAACTCAAACCACAAAAAAAGACCGTTTAGGTTTACCCGTATAGGTCTCCCGACGAAGATGCCCTAATAACCGGCTGGGAAATTGGACGGGCTGGCTGTTTGCGCTTCGTGTCGGCGGACTCTGACATGACGTGGATTCATAGACTACTGCATTGTAGTGCATGCATTTTTTGTATTCATCATGCTACAAATTTTGATTGCTTTTTATTCTCTCCCAACTGTCGGCGTCCACTTTTTTTCCTTTTAATTTTGATATGTAAAATGAAATCTTTTTCAAGTTTATTTATAGATATTCGGGTACAAGATTTGGGTGTCGCCACACATATAATGAATTTGCATCCCGCACCGCTACGGAAGATTCTACTTTTATATCTAACCAAAAGGAGGAGATGATGAACTTTGTCGACCTCGCCTTCGACAGCGAGCGAAGCTCGCCTTCGCTCGCCACCCGCCACCAACCATGTCGTCGCCACCATGTCGTAGGCTCCGATAAGGTATCCTAGAGCCACATTTTGGTATTAGGGTTAGGATTTAGGAGGCAATGATCTATGCGGTGTTAGATACTTAACTAGATACATATAAAGCTAGATAAAGTTAAGTCAACTAATATGGATTAGAGTGAATATTAATGATACACAGAAGGAGAGGGCGGTTGCTGAACCTTTTGCCTGGAGTTTCGGGTTTCAGTCAGCACTCAACAGATCGGGTACATCACGAGTCCCACGACACACAAGTTTATCGGTCTAGCAAGATCGCAGGTAACATAACCCTTATTAGAAGGAAAATAACTAGCAGGTGAGGAAACAATAATCCCATCGGCAAGGGGCAGGATCTAATGCGGCCGTCGGGAGACAGTGTGGCGGGGCGATGAAGACGAAGGAGTGAACAGCAGGAGATCGATGCGCGATCGCGTATCGTCCTCACCCGTTCCACGGCTGCCGCTACGATCGCAGCCTCTTCCTCACCCGCTCCGCAAAAAATCTCAAGGTCAGCGAGGGAGTCAGCGGACGCGACCGGCTCCTCCGGTTGCTGCGTGAGCTGGGACGCCAAGATAGCCGTTGCGAGAAAGGCGGAGACCTTGGAAGTGTCGAAGCGACGGGCATACACCTACGAGATCGAGACCCTCCGACGAATCATCTGCGGTTCCATGATTCTCCGTTAAGGACCGGACACGAGCTGTCCGGGGAATCAGACCGGCCGTTAGGCGCTGCCTGGCGGCGACACCCCCTCGCCCCAGGCCCCGGCGCGTGTCTGAGGTAGACGACGGTTTCCGCTTGTTGGACCGGTATGGGCCGGGGCTTAGGCTATATTGGGCTTCAGTTTTGCCCGTCCGCCCGTAACGGTGAGTACGTACACTTTTTTTTTTTTGACCTGGTGAGTACGTACACTTTATTACCCCGTAACTTTTTTAGTACCACATCGCGCGGGAACCAGACTTCGCAGCAGCTTATAACGTGGTTTCCGCCGACCGTCATCACCGCGAGGCAGTCACGGTTAGCATACCATCGATTGGTAAATTAACGTGATACCCTGGCTCGCCGGCATTCCGTTTCCTTGAATTGCAAACTTGACATGTGTCATGTCGTGTTCTATGGAGCTTTATCGGATGTCAGTCTGACTTGCCAGGGTGTCACACTCTCACAGCACACCGATATGGTAGTGCATAGGCTTTTTTACATCCGCTATTTTTTAAACTTTTGATGTACTAGAAAACGTGCCTACGTCATGAATTTGTGTTGCGCTTATTAGGGGTTAGTTATTTTTATCTCTTGTCTCTAATGGCTTCCTAATCTCTTCCCCCTTAGACCCACTGGCAGGCTACCTTGGCATCGGAGCAGGTGCGGCTCAACCGGACCTCAACATGTGCATCTTCGCTTGCTCACTGGCCATCTCCATGATCCCGTTCGAGCCATTTTTGTTTCACTCATCTCTCGTAATTCTGCACCATGCATAATTCAGAAGAGAGGAGCAGAGAGATTAGAGCAGGCACACGTGATATTTATTAGGTCCCCTGCTACCAACAAGCGGCTCTTTTACAAAATCTCGTGTGTCACTTCTCGTTGTTGCTTGCGTCATGCAACACATCTCGTCCACTTTTTTTTCTTGTCTGCCTTGATTGTTCACGCCTCCTACCAATCCAAAAGGCCACCGGGCTCCATCGCAACCAACCACTGACCGTTCATCGAGTCAACGCCAGCTAGAAGCTTCACTGTCTGCTTTTTTTCTTGCAAATCGTTGCAGCACTTGGACTCTAGCACGTCTCCCTATATTATCCCATGGAGTCAACACCCGGCTCCACCGCATCTGGCTAGGTGCAGACAGTATAAAGTTCCACTGGTATCGCGCGCTTGGCTATGCATGCATGCATACAACTTGATGAGACGGATGCATACATGGATTTGTGTCTAGAGTAGTACTCAAATCAATTGGAGGCTAGCTAACTCGTTTTGGTACATGTCAATGATTAGTAGTATCTGGTAAGGTACTACGTGTGAGGAGCCATTTTTGTTTACGATTTCAGGTATTACAAGAGTTGTACGCTGCTGAACGAAAGAAGAAAAAGAAGTTTGACATGCAATTCGGTTTGTCCTTGCTTAGAGGTTGACTACGCGAGCTGCTCGTCGTCGACGGTTGCCCGCACATACTGGACTTCATGTGGCTGGCCAAACTGCTCGCTGATGACAGACTACCCGCACGGGTATGTGTACCCTGCCTTCTTGCTGAGACGTTCTTTATTGACATTAGGGGCAGCGGCCAACTCGGGTAAGATCGTCGGGGCGGCTGTCACAGAGGCCGTCGGCTTTTGGAACCGATCTCTTTTCATATCCCGTGTCTAGTGCCGGAACCGATCGGAACAAAGCGTTATTTAACTTATGGATGGCACGGTAGGTAATATACTTGGACTGATAGGGTTAAAGCCGTCCAAAAAAATGTAAGTACTATAAGAAACACTCATTCTTTTTTTTTTTTTTTTTTGAAGGAACACTCATTCTTTTATTATTAGGTATAGATAAGTAGAATCTGGTAGTGCATAGGCTTTTTTGCGTCCACTATTTCCTTTAACTTTTGATGCCAGTTATATCCTTCTCAAAAAAATTATAGATACTTTAGCCTTTCTCTAAGATGCATGCTAACCTACGCAATAAAAGACGTCTAGATACATATGTTTTAAGAAAAATCTAAAACATCTTATATTTTAAACCGAAGGGAGAACAAATTTAGAGGAAGAGGTTTCTTAGTCACATACTTGCAAGCTACTTTAGATGTTGTGTTACCGAGAGGGCCCAGATATATCTCTCCGTCCATACATGTATTTAGTTTCCGGTTAATACAAAGCATGGGGAATAAACACTTACCGTGAACAAGCAAATACGATAATAACAACTTTATTATTGACTCTAAGGCATATTTCTAATAGAACACCCAAGATGCTCCCAAAGAGATGAAGAAGCCATCATCCACAAACCAAGCGCCAGAAGTGGCGACCGACATGCCGACGACCAACTTCGAGAGTCACCTCATCACCCACACAACACAAGGTAAAGCACCCTCAAAGTTTTCGAACCTCAAAGTCGCCGCTCAGACTTTCTGATGCTGCTCCGCCGTGACCCGCGGGTTAATCAAGACCACCACCTTCTAGGACCGCCGCCCCAACGTACAAGTGCGCTAGTAATAATTTTATTTTAGAAGTGGTGTGACCAAGGGCCAACCCCCGCGTCGCCTCCTCCGGGGACTCGGGGGAAACCCTGGAGCCTTCGGCCATAGCCCCCTGCTCCTCCATGCTGTCGTTGTTGCCATCCCTTGATGTGGTGGCGGTGGGCCCCATTCCCAACGGGAGGCGGGGATACTCTGGTCACGTGCATGACAGAGACTGCTCGCCCGTCGATACGGTTGTCTAGGCGAAACACGAGTGGTGTAGGCAGTGGCAGCGACGATGAGTGCCCAGGCAGCGGCAATGTGGCTAGGCGTGGCGAGGCGAGCAAGACGGTGGCGGCGGGCCAAAGCGCTGGGCAGCGGTCACGAGTTCCTATAGCCGCCGGTGCTATTGGCTCCGGCAAGAGGACAGACGGTGCGTGCGGCATAAGGATGAAATCCATGGGCGTGAGGCTGCCTGGTGTGGTACAGCGTAGTGTGGCTGGGGCCAGATCTAGGCCTTGGCAAGATGGTGTGGATGGTGGCCCTCGAGGTGCAGACAGTGATCATGTCTACGATGATCTATTGTTGGCTCGCTGAACTTCGGCTGCCTTGGAAGTGAGGGATGGTATGCTCGGCTGGCCTTGATGAGTGAGGGTGGATCTCCGAATGAAAACTCAGCCCCGAGTCCAGTCGGTACCTGCGTTGACAACATCCCAGGATGTCGTATCACTTCTTGGAAGCATCATCGTGGGGCTCCTACCTCTCTTGCCATCAAGGTCACGTGCTCTCCGAGTGAAAACTCAAGTTCTAGCCTCGGCTGGAGCGGGCGACGACGGCGATCTCGTCGCTTCCCTCCTTGGAGGCGTTGTCTTAGAGAGCATTCCCTTTGTTCGGCAACGGTGGTCCGCTTGTCGTACAATGTCGTCATGCCGAGCTGTTGGTGGTAGTCTAGGTGGCAGCCTCGAGCAGGATGTAGTGATTCGGGGCAACGGCTCCGGGAGGCGGTGTGGGAACAACTCTGGTGCATGAATGCACCTCGTCACAGCTTCGGTGGAACCTTTGTCATGAGGGCGGCAGGTGAGTCGGCTCGATCGGACGCATCCTAGAGGGGAAAGTCGGGTTTTATGTCGGGGTGGGGCCCCCGGATGAGTTGGTGTGATGGTCATGATATGTGGCGATGATCCTGTGTAGCTTGGACTGTGGGTTGTTGGTTCGTGCGGCATTGCAGCTTTCTTAAACTTTGTGATGTACGTATACGTTAAGCCGCAACTTCTCCAAAAGGCTTACATCGTGACAAAGTAATCTGGTTTTTCTTTTGCAGGGACAAAGTAATCTGGTGACACACGCTCGCGCCTGCGATGAACGTCGATGGGCTGGGCCAGGGCTTGGCAGCCTATGGGGGCCTTAGTCTGCACCGTATGGGCACACACTTGGGGTGGGCACGATGTCACGCCGTAATAATGTGCAAACGTTCTTTTCTTTTGTACCACATCGCTTAACAAGAAGACATGGAGGCGATTTATATACTGGACTTCAGGCATAGCCTTCACCAACCGGCAGGGTTGGTACAAGCAATTCTTAAATGGTTATAACAACTGATTTATAATTGACCCATTGACAATGTCAGCCTTCAGGTTTACTTGGTGTAACTCTGCCATGTCAACTGGGTCACGGCCCCTCTTTGAATCACTCCGACATGGTGTGCTTGCTTTTTTGTTAGAGGCAAGCTCAATTTTTTTGGTAGATGCTATCAGGTCTGGTTTTATATATTCAGCATTCACGTATTTTTTTTCCCTATTTTTTATATATACTCGGGAACGTATTTTCTATCTGTATTGGTGAAAACCCTCTGGCAATGTTGCCTTCGTGGCCTTGTTGGGTTCTTCTGGTCTTTCTACTATGCAATTAATACATCGTCCGTGGTGTATTCTTCAAAAAATGTTGTACACTGAACATGCATGCTTCAATGTAAATACGATGATATGTCATTCGTCTTTGATCTTGCTGTTTCAACCAGCAGATCAATGATGATCAGCGACTGGCTGTTGAATAATAGAGAAATTTACCAAGCGAATTACTCATAATAAACGCTAGATAAAACATGATTAGAATAAAAGACAAAATACTAATCATGTGAAATAGCGAAAACATATTAAGACAGATAACCAAACAGACTGCAAGATATAAGTCTTGAGATGCGATCAGAACAAGATTGATAAAGAAAACATACATGGCAGCGGCAGCAGAAGAGGAACCGCCGGTGTTCGTGTTGGCACCGTCGTTTGCAATGTCGTCGAGGAAGAGGGTGCTGATGTCGGGGAAGAAGTCCTCGTTGGGGAAGACGTCGGCGCAATCGGTATCCGAGAGGGAGTCCGTGATGAAGCCAGTAGTCGCGCCGATAGCGCTCTCCAAAAACCTTATCGCCCTTCTCCGGTACAGGACTCGAAGCAGCGGGGTCTTGGAGGCCTACTGTCCCGGCTCGCGGTGCACGCCACAAGACGGGATGGCGAAGATCTAAGTAGCGCAATGCTTTGGAACTGGAGGTGCTAAGGGTTTGTGGCAGTGTATCTAAGAGGAGGCGCGACCTCTCTTATATAAAGAGAGGGTAGCGGGCAGTGCTGCATCAAGATGAAACGAGCAGAAGTTGGAACGAACAAACGTCTGTACGACTTTTCATATACCATTCATGCGTGGCAAAATAAAGCTCGGCTCGTCGAGATTCCCGCAACCCGCGGCGTGCGCGCGTCGTGACGTGACGAGGCGAGGCGAGCGAGGAGGAGGAGGAGCGCGCGTGTGGAACTCTCTCCTTCTCCTTCTCATCCTTTTACCAAGTGGTAGGAGAGCTCACCTTATAAGCTGGTCCAACTTCCACTCAACTAGCAATGTGGGGGGTTGGTGCGCCCCCACCCCTCTTTATATAGAGGGGGGGCGCAGCCCTAGCCCCTCCCCCAAGCCCAAAGGATAAGGAGTGGGGGGCATGGACTCTCCCCTCTTCTAGAAACCCTATCTCTAGTTTAAACGATTTAAACTCTCTAGGATCGGCTGGGCCCTATGGGGCCTTGTGCCCCTGGCCCAATGCGGCCAGGACACTCCCTCATAGGCCCATGCCCCCTCCCGGAAGGTGGGGCCACGTTGGTCCCCTTCCGGAAGGTTCTAGAATCTTCCGGTACAATACCGATTAACCCGGAACAATTCGAACTCCAAAACTGCATTGCCTTATATGAATCTTATTCTCGGACCATTCCGAACCTCTCGTGATGTCCCGGATCCCATCCGAGACTCCGAACAAAAATTCATAAACCAATTATCCAATCTATCCTAGCGTCGAGACACGTTAAGTGTGTGACCCTGGGGGTTCGAGAATATGCAGACATGATCTTCTATCAATAATCAACAGCGGGGTCTGGGCACCCATATTGACTCCCACATTCATCGATGATCATATCGGATGAACCACGATGACAGGATTCAATCAATCCCATATATATATTCCCTTCGTCTCGCGATATTTTACTTGCCGAGATTCGATTGTCGATGCGTCATACCTAGTTCAATCTCATTCACGGCAAGTACTTTACTCGCTCGTAATCCGATATCACTTTGTGATTAACTCCTTAACCACATGCTTGCAAGCGGTGTTGATATCGATTACGAGTGGGCCCAAGTATATCTCTCCGACTTGGGAGGACAAATTCCATCTCGATACATACAACCCAGAGATACTTTCCGATCACCGAGAGACACCTTTATGATCACCCTCTCATAGGATGACGTTTGATGACCTCAAAGCTTTCTTCCGATACCGTGGAGTTGTATTATCTCATGGTCTAAGGAATACAATATTTGACATAGGAAAAGCTACGCAAAGATGAACACGATGATACGATCTAATTGCTTCGCTTAGTTTGGTGCATCCATCATATCATTCTCCCAATGATATGATCTCATTATCAATTGACAACTCATGTCTATGGTTAGGAAACCTTAACCATCATTGATCAATGAGCTAGTCCTTAGAGGCGTACCACGGACACGGTGTTGTTCACAAACCACACAAGTATTAATGTTTCCGCTTAATACAATTCTAGCATGGAATATAAACTTTATCATGAACAAGAATTATAATAATAACATCTTTATTATTGCCTCTAGGGCATAATTCCAACAGTCTCCCACTTGCACTAGAGTCAATAATCTAGTTTACATCTGGCAACAATCTCACACCCATGGCACTGAGGTGTTGATCATGTTTTACACGTGGAAGAGGTTTAGTCAATGGATCTGTGACATTCAGATCCGTATGTACTTTGCTAATCTTCAGATCTCCATCTGCTATATAATCTCGGATTATATGAAACTTGCGGTTATGCTTGGTCTTTGGATGATATCTTGGTTCCTTAGCGAGTGCTATGGCGCCAGTGTTGTCACACAATATCTCCAGTGGGTCCAATGCACTTGGAACCACGCTCGATGATGAAGTTTCGATCCAAACTCCTTCACTTGACGCTGCGGCTGACCATGCATTCCGCTTCCACTGTAGATCCCGCGATCACGCTTTGCTTGCAGCTTCTCCATCTCACAGCTCCTCCATTCAAAATATACACGTATCCTGTCTGAGATTTAGAATCATCCTTGTCGGTATCAAAACTAGCATCGACGTAACCTTTTACGACAAGCTGTTCATCACCCCCATAGACTAAGAACATTTCTTTAGTCATATTTAGGTACTTTAGGATGTTCTTTACGGTTGTCCAGTGTTCCACTCCTGGATCACTTTGATATCTGCTCGTCAAACTAAGAGCATTGGACACATCTGGTCTAGTACACAGCATGGCATACATGATGGAACCTATGGCCGAGGCATAAGGCACTTTGCTCATAGCTTCCCTATCATTTACATAGCTGGACACCGAGCCTTGCTCAATATCTTACCCGACAACATAGGCCGAACCTTTCTTTACCTTATCCATTACGAACCTTTTCGAACTTTGTCTAGGTATGTACTCGGCTTAAAGCTATCGAGTCTTTGTCTATCTCTATAGATTTTGATGCCCAATATATAAGCGACTTCACCTAGGTCTTTCATTGAAAACACTTGTTCAAATAACTCTTCACATCGTTAAGCATGTTGATGTCATTTCGATAATCAATATGTCATCCACATACGATACCGAAATGTCACCGAGCTCCCACTCACTTTCTTGTAGATGCAAGCTTCAGTAGCAATTTGGAACAAATCCAAAGCTCTTGATCACTTGATCAAAACGAAGGTTCCAACTCCGAGATGCTTGCTTGATCCATAAATGGAACGCTGAAGTTTGTATACTTTACTAGCATCCTTAGGATCGACAAAACCTTGGGTTGCATCATATACAACACTTCATCAATGTTCCCATTGAGGAAAGCAATCTTGACATCCATCTGCCATATTTCATAATCATGAAACGCAGCAATTGCTAATAAAATCCGAATGGACTTAAACATCGCTACGGGAGAGAAAGTCTCATCGTAGTCAACACCTTGAACTTGTCGAAAACCTTTTGCGACAAGCCGTGCTTTATAGACGGTAACATTACCATCCGCGTCCGTTTTCTTCTTGAATATCCATTTGCACTCAACGGCCTTTCGGTCGCTAGGAGGATCCACCAAAGTCCATACTTGGTTTTCGCTCATGGATCCCAATTCGGATTTCATGGCTTCCAGCCATTTCTCAGAGTCTGGGCTCATCATCGCTTCCTCATAGTTCATAGGTTCACTGTCTTCTACCAACAAGACAGTCAAGACAGGGTTGCCGTACCACTCAGGAGGGGCACGCGACCTTGTCGACCTGCGACGTTCGATGGCATCGTCCAAGCTTCATGATCCTTGTCATTAGCTTCCTCTATTGTTGGTGCGGTGACCTTTGGAACAATTTCAGGTGTTGCGCTACTCTCAATTCAAGAGAAGGTACAATAACCTCGTCTAGCTCTACTTTTCTCCCACTCACTTCTTTCGAGAGAAACTCCTTCTCAAGAAAGGAACCGTTCTTCTGACAAACACTTTGCCTTCGGTTACGTGATAGAAGGTATACCCAATAGTTTCCTTAGGGTATCCTATGAAGACTCATTTCTCCGCTTTGGGTTCGAGCTTGTGGCATCAACTTCTTGACGTAAGCTTCGCATCCCCAAACTTTAAGAAACGACAACTTAGGTTTAGCACCAAACCACAGTTCATACGGTGTCGTCTCAACAGTTTAGATGGAGCCCTATTTAAAGTGAATGCAGCGGTTTCTAATGCATAACCCCAAAATGATAACGGCAAATCAAGAAGAGACATCATTGATCGGACCATATCTAATAGGGTTCGATTCCGGCTCAGACACACCATTGCTGTGGTGTTCGGTGGCGTGAGTTGTGAAACGATTCCACTTGCTTTAAGATGCGTGAGAAAATCATAACTCAAATATTCACCTCCACGATCGGATCGTAGAAACTTAATCTTTCTATTACGATGGTTCTCCACTTCATTCTGAAATTCTTTGAACTTTTCAAATGTATCAGATTTATGTTTCATTAAATAGATATACCCATATCTACTTAAGTCATCGGTAAACCGAGGAAATAGCGATATCCACCGCGCGTCGAAACACTCATCGGTCCGCATACATCGGTATGTATGATTTCCAACAAGTCCGTTGCTCGCTCCATCATACCGGAGAATGGGGTTTTGATCATCTTGCCCATGAGGCATGGTTCGCATGTGTCAAATGATTCAAAATCAAGAGACTCCAAAAGTCCATCAGAATGGAGTTTCTTCATGCGCTTTACACCAATATGACCTGAGCAGCGATTACCACAAATAAGTAGTATTATCACTATCTACTTTGCATCTCTTAGCCTCAATGTTATGGATGTGTGTTTCATCCCTTTCGAGATTTAGAAGAAATAAACCATTCACAAGAGGTGCATGACCATAAAAGATGTTACTCATATAAATAGAACAACCATTATTCTCCGATTTAAATGAATAATCGTCTTGCAATAAACACGATCCGGAAATAATGTTCATGCTCAACGAGGCACATAATAACACTTATTAAGGTTTAAAACTAATCCGAAGGTAAAACTAAGGAGGCGTCTGACGCCATCACATCAACTCTTGATCCGTTGCCAACGCGCATCGTCACCTCATCCCTTAAACGCCGTCTATTCCGTAGCTCTGTTTGAGTTACAAATATTAGCGAACCGGTATCAAATACCCAGGCACTACAACGAGGGCTAGTAAGGAAAACATCAATAACATGTATATCAAATATACCTTTGATGGTGCCAACCTTCTTGTCCGCTAAGTACTTCGGACAGTTGCGCATCTAGTGACCCTTGTCCTTGCAATAGAAGCACTCAGTGTCGGGCTTAGGACCAGACTTGAGCTTCTTCTTAGCAGGGGCATTGCGCTTGCCGCCGCCCTTATTGAAGGGCTTCTTTGCTCCCTTACCTTTCCTAAAGGAGGGCTTGTTGACCATCAACACATGATTATCCTTCTTGATGTCCACCTCAGCAGCCTTCAGCTTTGCGAAGAGCTCGGTGATTGTATCAGTGGAGCCAATCTGATTATGAGTCACTACAAAACTTTTGTAGCTGGGAGGGAGTGATTGCAGAACCCTGTCAATCTTGAGCTCCTCTGGAATCGTGCATTCCAGTTGCTCAAGGCGTTGAGTGTAGCCCGACATCTTTATGGCGTGCTCACTAACGGAACTCCCTTCCTCCATCTTGCAGTTAAAGAACTTCTCGGAGATCTCATATCTCTCAGAACGGGCCTGAGTCTGAAACATGGTTTTCAGCTCCTCGAGAATCTCGAAGGGCCCGGGATACTCTTAATCACACCATAATCATCTTTGCGCGACTGATAGACAGCTTTCTCATCGGTATAGCGATTGCAATTGGGGTCACCTAACGCTTTCCCAAGGACATAGTCCTTTTGTCCATGAACGAATGATTCTTAGATTGCGGAACCAATTGGTGAAGTTAGACCCATTGTTTCTAAGCTTTTCCTTCTCGGCAAAAGCGTTGAAGTTGAAGTTGGACTTGGCCATGTGATCTACTGATTTGCAAGTACAATTTAGACTATGTTCATGATAAATAGTTCAACTTAATCAAATTACTAGATGAACTCCCACTAAATTCAACATCCTCAAGTTGTTTAGTGAACACGATCCAAATTCACCACACCTAATCCGATCATCACGAGAAGAGATGTGGTTTCAATGGTGGACAACAAAGTGTCGATCATATCATTCATATGACTCATGCTTAACCTTTCGGTTCTTGTGTTCCGAGGCCATGTCTGTACATGCTAGGCTCGTCAAGCTAGACCCAAGTATTTCCGCGTGTGCAAAACTGGCTTGCACCCGTTGTATGTGAGCGTAGAGTCTATAGCACCCGATCATCGCGTGATGCTTGGACACGACGAACTTTCGCAACGGTGCATACTTGGGGAGAACACAGTTTTATCTTGATCTTTAAGTGAGGAATCATCTTATAATGCTACCGTCGCTATCTAAGCATAATAAGATACATAAAAGGATAAACAACACATGCATATAACTTTATGTGACATGGTATAGGCAATCTTCGCGCAATGATCTCCATCTTGTGCGTTCCGGCATGATCTCCATCACTCCACCATAATTGCCTCCACCACGAATAGCAACTACAACTATTGCTAACTACTTAGCGATAAAGTAAAGCTATTACATGGCGTATAAGAAGTTGACACGTAGGTCATACACAATTATAAAGACAACCATATGGCTCCTGCCGGTTGTGTACTCATCGACATGCAAGTCGTGAAACATTACAAAACATGATCATCGCATGCAATATACACATCACATCTTGGGCCATACCATATCACAGAAAACACTCCCTGCAAAAACAAGTTAGACGCCTCTACTTTGTTGTTGCATGTTTTACGTGGCTTATGGGAGTAGATGCTAAGAACGATTCTTACCTACGGAAAGACACAACGGTGATATTATGGTTGCCAAACTCCGGTGTTAATCCCATGACAACTATAGTGAGAGAAACTACATCCACCCGCATGTGTGGTACAAGCCACACCGTCAAGTGCGGAGCGGTCTCATGACGGCGTCACGTAAGTTTGGCCTGGACCGCTTCAATCTCACTATCCCGCGTCATAAGAAGAACACAAACAAGAGGCTTGCAGAAAACATCAACGCCGCAACAACCATGTTGCGTTCTACTCGTGAAACACATCTACGCATAGATCTAGCTCGATACCTTTGAAGGGTTTTGGCATAGTAAATCAAAATTTTCTACGGATGCGAGCGGAGGAAAGCCAAGATCTAATCTAGGAGATGCAATCAACGAGAGATTGGATTAGATCTTCATACCCTTGAAGATTCACCTGTGAACGTTTAACGGAGCGTGGGTGATGTAGTCGTACTCGCTTCTCCTCCTCGCGATCCGATCCGATCTAGCACCACAAGTGGCGGTGCCTCCGTGAGATGCACACGTGCAGCACCTCGACGTCTCCTCCTTCCTCGGACCAGAAAGTATGGTGGAGAGATAGATTGGATCTACAACACGGCGTGGTGTATATGGTGGAGAATTTCTGCGGCAGGCTTCGCCTACAAGCAGTCGGGAGGGAGAGGAAAGCTAGCAAGGCGGCTAGGGTTTGGAGGAGAGGTGTGGGGGTTGGTGCTCCCCACCCTCTTTATATAGAGGGGGCGCAGCTAGCCCCTCCCAAGCCCAAAGGATAAGGAGTGGGGGCATGGACTCTCCCTCTTCTAGAAACCCTATCTCTAGTTTAAACGATTTAAACTCTCTAGGATCGGCTGGGCCCTATGGGGCCTTGTGCCCTGGACCAATGCCAGGACACTCCCTCATAGGCCCATGCCCCTCCCGGAAGGTGGGGCCACGTTGGTCCCCTTCCGGAAGGTTCTAGAAGCTTAGATACAATACCGATTAACGGAACAATTCGAACTCCAAAAACTGCATTGCCTTATATGAATCTTATTCTCGGACCATTCCGGAACCTCTCGTGATGTCCCGGATCCCATCCGAGACTCGAACAAAAATTCATAAACCAATTATCCAATCTATCCTAGCGTCGAGACACGTTAAGTGTGTGACCTGCGGGTTCGAGAATATGCGACATGATCTTCTATCAATAATCAACAATGGGTGCAGGCACCCATATTGACTCCACACATTCATCGATGATCATATAGGATGAACCACGATGCCAGGATTCAATCAATCCCATATATATATTCCCTTCGTCTCGCGATATTTTACTTGCCCGAGATTCGATCGTCTTGCAGTCATACCTAGTTCAATCTTGTTCACAGCAAGTACTTTACTCGTTCGTAATCCGATATCACTTTGTGATTAACTCCTTAACCACATGCTTGCAAGCGGTGTTGATATAGATTACCGAGTGGGCCCAAGTATATCTCTCCGACTTGGGAGGGACAAATTCCATCTCGATACATACAACCCAATGAGATACTTTCCGATCACCGAGAGACACCTTTATGATCACCCTCTCATAGGATGACGTTTGATGACCTCAAAGCTTTCTTCCGATACCGGGAGTTGTATTATCTCATGGTCTAAGGAATACAATATTTGACATAGGAAAAGCTACGCAAAGATGAACACGATGATACGATCTAATTGCTTCGCTTAGTTTGGTACATCCATCATATCATTCTCCCAATGATATGATCTCATTATCAATTGACAACTCATGTCTATGGTTAGGAAACCTTAACCATCATTGATCAATGAGCTAGTCCTTAGAGGCGTACCAGGGACACGGTGTTGTTCACAAACCACACAAGTATTAATGTTTCCGCTTAATACAATTCTAGCATGGAATATAAACTTTATCATGAACAAGAATTATAATAATAACATCTTTATTATTGCCTCTAGGGAATAATTCCAACATGTGTCTAGTGTTGTGAGTTATGCTTCCATAGTTGACCTCGTTAAGATGGTCTGCTTGCAAGACTTCCAAGAAACAGCGCCACCACCAAGTGTGAAAACATATCCACTCGTGGCCTTTATCTCGTCAGCATCAGATATCCAATTTGAATCACTATAACCCTCTAGTACCCTCGGATACCCGGTATAGTGTATGCCATAGCTCGCAGTGCCTTTTAGATATCGCATAACTCTCTCAAGAGCATGCCATTGATCATCTCCTGGATTTGAAACAAATCGACTGAGTTTGCTTACAACAAAGGCGATGTCAGGCCTCGTGGCACTAGCTAAATACATAAGCGAGCCAATGATTTGAGAGTATCTTAGTTGGTCTCTAGCATTTCCTCGATTCTTTCGAAGCAACACACTAGGATCATACGGTGTAGGAGAAAAATTGACGTCGCTATACCCGAAACGACTCAAGATCTTTTCCACATAGTGAGACTGAAGCAGTGTAATCCCACCATCATCATCTCTCAATAGCTTGATGTTCAGGATGACATCAGCTACTCCCAGATCCTTCATCTCAAAGGAACGAGATAAGAAATCTTTGACCTCCTTAATTGCATTAAGGTTGGTTCCGAAAATCAGTATGTCATCAACATACAAACAAACGATGACTCCCTCACCCCCACCATGGTGATAGTATACACACTTGTCAGCTTCGTTTACAACAAAGCCTGTAGCGGTTAAGGTTTTATCAAATTTTTCGTGCCACTGCTTAGGTGCTTGTTTAAGACCATATAAAGACTTCAGTAGCTTGCACACTTTTCTTTCTTGACCATTTACTACAAAACCATCTGGTTGATCCATATAAATTTCCTCATCCAACTCTCCATTTAGGAAAGCCGTCTTAACGTCCATTTGATGAACGAGAAGACCGTGTGAGACAGCCAGAGAAAGTAGTACTCGAATGGTGGTCAATCTTGCTACAGGTGAGTAAGTGTCAAAGAAGTCTTCACCTTCCTTTTGGGTATAACCCTTGGCCACAAGCCTTGCCTTGTACTTCTCAATAGTACCATCAGGCCTTAGTTTCTTCTTAAACACCCATTTACATCCTACAGGTTTGCACCCATAAGGACGATCAGTGATCTCCCATGTTTCATTAGCTAAGATGGAATTCATCTCACTATAACAGCCTTCCTTCCAGAGTCGATCGGAGATGCATAAGCTTCGAAATGGAAGTGGAGTGTCATCGACAAGGTACACAATGAAATCATCACCAAAAGACTTTGCGTCCTTTGTCTCTTGCTCCTTTTAGGAATTTCATTATCATACTCCTTAGGACTTTCAGTGTTCAATTGGAATGGTAGGTTCGAGAATATAGCAAATTTCGATTAGATGAACTAGGTATCTCCGGATTTGATGAGTTAGGTTTATCCTTCATTGGAAAGATATCCTCAAAGAAAGTCGCATCGATTGACTCCATGATTGTACCGACATGAATGTCGCACTTGATTTTACTATCAAGAATCTATAACCAATGCTATGAAAAGCATAGCCCAGAAAAACACAATCAATGGTTTTTGGTCCAAGCTTGCGCTTCTTGGGGATTGGTACATTAACCTTTGCCAAACAACCCCAAGTACGTAAGTAAGAGAGTTTTAATATTTTCTTCTCCCATTCTTCAAATGGAGTAATTTCTTTGTTCTTTGTGGGAACTCGGTTTAGGACATGACACGCGGTCAATAGTGCCTCCCCCACCATTCCTTAGAAAGACCCGATGTGTCTAACATGGAGTTAACCAAATCTGTTAGAGTACGGTTATTTCTTTCGGCTACTCCATTTGACTGGGGTGAGTAGGGAGGCGTCCTCTCATGAATTATGACATGTTCCGCACAAAAGGAATCAAACTCGTTGGAAAAATACTCTCCACCACGATCAGACCTAAGCCTCTTAATCTTTCGATCAAGTTGATTTTTTGCCTCAGCTTTATAAATTTTGAAGAAACTCAAAGCCTCATCTTTTGATTTCAGAAGATACACATGACAATATCTCGTAGAGTCATCGATCAAAGTCATGAAATATTTCTTTCCACCTTTTGTCAACACACCACTCATCTCACAAAGATCAGAATGTATGATCTCTAGTGGTGTTAAATTTCTCACTTCGGCAGTCGTATGTGACTTGCGAGGTTGTTTTGCTTGCATGCAGACTTGGCACTTAGATCCCTTAACAGTTGAGAAATCAGGGATTAAATTCATTTTGGCTAGCCGCGTCATACAACCAAAATTAATATGACAAAGACGAGAGTGCCAAACATTTGATTTAAAATTCGTGTAAATATGATTAACAACTTTATTACAAATGCCTGACAGAGATAAGCGGAACAAGCCTCCGCACTCATAGCCTTTACCAACAAAGGTTCCATACTTCAAAATTACAAATTTATTGGACTCGAATGCAATCTTGTAGCCATCTCGACACAGAAGAGATCCGCTAATAAGATTTTTATTTATTGAGGGAACATGATGCACGTTCTTCAGGCGCACGTCTTTCCCGAAGTGAACTTCAGATCGACCGTACCAACACCATGAACAGAAGCATGCGAGTCGTTCCCCATCAGCACGGTTTGAGTCCCTCTGACCTGATATGAAGAAAACATGGAAATATCAGAACAGACATGTACATTAGCGCCCGAGTCAATCCACCAATCAGGAGAATGACATAATGAAAGAACAGTAGGTAATATACCATACCCAACATCTTTCATCT
The DNA here is from genome assembly GCA_030063025.1 of Avena longiglumis. NCBI lineage: Eukaryota > Viridiplantae > Streptophyta > Magnoliopsida > Poales > Poaceae > Avena > Avena longiglumis. The sequence continues at coordinate 538,664,749 of CP125973.1, forward strand.
CAACGTCGCCCGTGACAACATTAGCAGTCTTGATGCCCTTCCCATGCTGGCGTTTGTCAAAGCGGTTGGGACAAGCAGGAGCCCAATGATTAGGATCACCGCACAAATGACAAGCACCTTTCCTCTTATCAGTCTTCTTCTTGAAGCTGGTGGACTGTGAGGCCTTGTTCTTTCCATCGAACTTTCCTTTGTCATCAAACTTGCCTTTGTTCTTGAACTTGTGAGGCTGGAAGTTCCTTTTCTGTACCAGGTTGGCATTAGAACCCCCCTCGATACCTCGAGCACGTGTGTCTTTTGCTCTCGCCTTCTCTTCCACATCAAGAGTACCAATGAGATCCGTCACAGAGAACTCTTGTCTCTTGTGCTTTAGAGAAGTAGCAAAATTCCTCCATGACTGGGGAAGTTTGGCAATGATGCCTCCGGCAACAAACTTGTTCGGTAACACACAAGTGAAGTGCTCAAGATCCCTGGCAAGTGACTGTATCTCATGAGCCTGCTCCACAATGGGACGGTCCTCAACCATCTTATAGTCATAGAATTGTTCCATGACATACAGTTCACTGTCAGCATCAGAGACTCCAAATTTTCTCTCGAACGCATCCCACATATCCTTGTCATTGCTAAATGACAGATATGAATCGACAATATTGTCGCCAAGAATGCTGATCAAGGCAGCCTTGAAAGTGGTATCAAGTTTTTGGAATGCCTCTTCCTGAGCGGGATTAAGTTCTCCCTCAGGTGCGCCATAGATGGCGTTATAGCAGCTCATGGTCTGAAACCAGAGTATTGCTCTCGCACACCATCGTTTGTAATTCACACCTTCGAACACAGGTGGCTTCATAGAAGCAACAAAGCCACTTGGGGCAAATTGCCTGAAATAAGGTTTTTGGATTGTTGAAAAATAGAGCAATTTACCAAGCGAATTACCCATAATAAACGCTAGATAAAACATGATTATAATAAAAGACAAATACTAATCATGTGAAATAGCGAAAACATATTAAGACAGGTAACCAAACAGACTACAAGATATAAGTCTTGAGATGCGATCAGAACAAGATTGATAAAGAAAACATACACGGCAGCGGCAGCAGAAGAGGAACCGCTGGTGTTCGTGTTGGCACCGTCGTTTGCCATGTCGTCGAGGAAGAGGGTGCTGATGTCGGAGAAGAAGTCCTCGGTGGGAAAGACGTCGGCACAATCGGTATCCGAAAGGGAGTCCGTGATGAAGCCAGTAGTCGTGCCGATAGCGCTCCCTAAAAACCTTATCGCCCTTCTCCCGTACAGGACTCGGAGCAGCGGGGTCTCGGAGGCCTACTGTCCAGGCTCGCGGTGCATGCCACAAGATGGGATGGGGAAGATCTAAGTAGCGCAGTGCTCTGAAACTGGAGGTGCTAAGGTTTTGTGGCAGTGTATCTAAGAGGAGGCGCGAGATAAAACAAACGGACAGAAGTTGAAACGAACAGGCAGCCTCCACTCAGCTCATATTTATTTAGCTCGTATTAAAAGTCCAAAACGTTTCAACTTCTGTATGACTTTTCATATACCATTCATGCGTGGCAAAATAAAGCTCGGCTCGACGAGATTCCCGCAACCCGCGTGACGAGGCATGACGAGGCGAGCGAGGAGGAGGAGGAGCGCGCGTGTGGAACTCTCTCCTTCTTCTTCTCATCCTTTTACAAAGTGGTAGGAGAGCTCACCTTATAAGCTGGTCCAACTTCCACTCAACTAGCAATATGGGACTAAACATTTGCTCCAGCTCTTGTCTTGCATGAATAGGCCACATGGGCCTCTAGGATTTTCAGGAAGGGCCAAAATTCCAACACTGGCTGAATTATAGAGACCGCTCTAGCCCCTCAAGGAGAGAAGATCGGCCATCGCCCAGCATCACGAAGAACTATACCAATTACAACCATGTGATCAAACTGATGGTAGGAACCAACGTAGGTGCCTACTGAGGAAACACTTCGAACCTTCCAGAGACGGTAGGGGTTTATTGTTGGTAGCTTCATTCCTGCCTCTGCCTGGCTCTACAAGCCCCTAGTAATGTCATGTTCACCATATTGGAAGGGATCTGAGCCAAAACTGATTTAAACCAGTCAGACAGGGGTACCGAAAGGTCAGAATCAGAGGGTAAATTCCAGACCTTTCTCATTTTGATCCACATATTCTTAGCATGCGAACATCTGAACAATATGTGAGCCACATCTTCAATCTTCTTTCAACAGATATTGCAATACCCTCTGACTCGCATGTGCCTCCTTAATTTATTCTCCTATGTTGCCAGCCCATTTAACGTCGCTTTTTATATGAAAACTTTCACCTTCGGCATGTAAAACACATCTAGGCAAAATTGTTTCAATTAATCTGGAGCGGAAGGAGTACAACTCATGATGATACAGGTGGACCCCTCCTCAACCTATGTTGCTAACCCTATGCGACACGGGGAGCGACCGCACCGCTAGCCTTAGGCTAGCCTCCCTCCCTCTCCCCCGTCGCATCCCTCCTGCCACCTTCAACGATCCTGCCAATCAAAGCCCGATCCATGGTGGGATCGGCCTTCTCCCTCACACGGCGGTGGCGACCACCCTAGTAGTGACAATGCGGGGTTAATGGCGAGGGGCGGGGGGAGGGTCTCAGCGGCGAGTGCGCTTGACGGTGGTAGTGGAGGTATTGTCTTTCCGCAACAGAGTCGCCCCTACAGCTGCGGCTGGGAGCTCCAAACTCCATGCAGCCTAGATGGGCTTGGGCATGCTTACAGTTCTAGGGCCCTTGGTTGTAGGCTGGCATGGTAGCACCTGACATCGCCAACTGGTGGTCACTGTGGCGGTACCTCTAGTGGGATGGATCCGCACCGTCCAACACTCGTTCGACAGTGGTGAGACGGTGTTCAGTGTCTCCTGCTCCGCTAATGGCAGTTCTAGCTCGCATCTCATCGTTCGTGAGACCAAAAACCAACTCCTTTTTTCGCGTGTCCGATGGGCGTTGGGGTCGACAACAGGGCTAGGGAGAAATCCCTACGTGAAGTTTACAACGACGGCATGCCACCACCTCCTTGGAGGCATCGTCATGGCACTGCCTTTTCTTCCTTGCCTCGAGCACTAGGGAATACCCTAGACCCGACCTTCAGAATGAGTGGCAGCGCGGTTGCGCCATTCCCTCCTTGGAGGCATCACCTAGGTGGTTCCTGGAGGTCTCGATACACCAATTAGAGGTGATGTTGGTTGCCACTTAGAGCGTGAGCTACTGGCGCTATGTACACCTTCGGCGACGCTTCTTGGTCAACACCTCCTATGGTCTGATTCAGTCCCGCCATCCACTCGTTGACTATTAGGTGTGTATGGACGGTGTTAGCAATATACGTGATTAGATAATTGCAGAAAGTAGACGGAGAAGACGATGTTTGGTAACGCAGTTCGGCAAAGCCTACATCTGTGGGGCATGCTTTACAGGCGCTCCTCCCCTGGTACTATAATCTGAGTACAGTCAACGACAAGCCCGTCACGGTGTACAGACACATCAGATGTACAAAATTCCACGCCGGTCCGGCGCGCCTGCCACGGGCACCGGACCGTCCCGAAACTCGATCTTGTGTCTAACATGTCTTGTGTCTAGTCTATTTTGGCTACTCACGGTGCCTTTATATAATAGGCCAGGTTACAAGTGTCCGACTCAAACACCTAACCCTACCACACAGTCCAAGTCCAACTGTAGCCTATACACATATTCGACACTATTACAACAATCTCCACCTTGGCGAATATGTCGCCAATGGAACCGTCGTCTTCGCACGAACACCTCAGTGTATGTTGAACTTGGTTTTCTTGTTGCTCACTTGCATGAGCCGTCGTCCGAGCCCTCATCGGACCCGGTCGCCCCAGCTAATCATGCCGCCTCATCGTGCTCCTCTTTAGCTCCACCTGGAACGATGCTCACACGCACCTTGTACAGGTTATTCCTAGTCCTTCTGCCTTTTAGCACCAGTTTCTTGTTCTTCTTGACCCGCATAGACAACTTGTCCCTGTCAACACGATAGGTATAACCGTTGTCATGGAGTTCTCCCAGTGAGATTAGATTCTTGCAAGCCCTCGGTACATATCTAACATCCTGGAGCACCATTTTACCACCATCTTTAGACTTGATCTTGATATCTCCCATGCCCATGATGCGCTGAGGCGCACCATCGACTTGATAGACAGCTCCAAAATCACCAGACTTGTAGGTAGAGAACCACTCCTTGTTAGACGTCACATGATAAGAGCTCCATGAATCCAACATCCACACCTCATCAAACAATTCGCTTACCAAAGCCAGAACTTCACTATCAGAATCAGCTGCAGATTTAACAGCAATATTTGCAGCTCCATCAGCCTTATACGTTGGACAAAACCTCCTGATATGACCACACTCCTTACAATGATGACACTGTGGCTTTCCCTTCTTTTTCTTACCCTTCCCACCATGATTGCCCTTGACCACCAGCTGTTGTCCATCACTAGCACCAGCGGAAGTACTTTCTTCGAAAGTCTTTTTTCACGTTGATCATATGATAACAGCACAGTTTGTACCTCGCTTGAAGTGATGCTTGACTTGCCGTATGTCAGGGTAACCATCAAACTCTTGTAGGATTTTGGCAATGAAACAAGCATGAGTCCTCGTCCTCCACCTTGGACCCAATCCTCTCCAGATCCGAGACCACACGGTTGAAGGTATTGATGTGTTCAGTAAGGTTCACCCCTTCTTGCATCCTCATCCCGTACAGTTCTTGCTTCAGATACAACTTATTGGGCGCAGTCTTGTCCAGGAACTGATCCTCCAACGTCTTCCAGATTGCACTCGGCGACTCCTCGTTCATCACATGGTACAGGACCTGATCAGCTAGGCTCAGCCGTATAGTACTGGCCGCCCTGATTTGCATCTCAGCCCAGTCATCAGCGTCCAACTTTGCAGGCTTTGATTATCCTCAGGAGTCCCTGTTGCCCCAGCAAATCCTTGACCCTCGACTGCCAAAGCGGGAAGTTGCACGTACCATCGAACTTCGTCACCTCGAACCTGGTGGAAGACATCGCATCCTCCCGCTGATCTCCCACGAACAGCCACCGATCAGATCGTTTAGGTCAGGACGATCCAACCGAACAGAGCCTCTCCTTCGGTTCAGCAAAGCCTTCTCGCGTGCGCCGCCTCGCCTCCGAAATCCCGTGCTCGAACTTAGGGCAAAGCAACTTGTGAGTTCTCCGTTGCCTCCTCAGCCCTCCTTTTATTGACCTCGAGATAGTTTGGATCTATCTCCACCTTCAAACTGAACCGTACGTGACTCTCTTTCCTTAGCTCCAAGCCACGCCCTGCGTCATCCAACTCGGCCTTCCTTGTTCCGTGTGTACACCATAATAGAGTCGGTTCACGCCGTGTCGAATTGAAATCGTGTTGGACTCCACCAGATATTCCGAATCTTAGAGTCCACACCCGCACGTCTGTTTACGTGCCTCAGAGACAATAACTGTCACGACATCAGAACACGTCGGGTCCTTGCCGTATTGCACCTGGTCTCCTTTCGTCGAGCCAGCCTCTTCGATTGAACCAGCCAGTCTGACCGCTCGAACCATGTTGCACCGCCTCAGTCGGTACGATCTCCCCCAACTTGCGTGCCAAGCTATCCAACCGACGGTGCCTGCCAATCGGATCTGCTTCGACGACATGGCCGCCTCGCGTCGTCACGCCCGCGATCAATGTCGTCCTTTGTTGATGGTGTTCCGCCGTCATCAACAACGTGTACGCGTAAGGAACCTCGCTTCGCTCCGTCCTCCGCTCGATAGAAGCCCTCCACCCATCAGAACCTCCATTGACTCGCCTTCCTCTACGATCATCCGCACCATGAATCCAATCTTGTAACCAGAGGCTCTGATACCACTTGTTAGCAATATACGCGATTAGATCATTGCAGAAAGTAGATGGAGAAGACGACGTTTGGTAACGTAGTTCGGCAAAGCCTACATATGCGGGGCATGCTTTACGGGCGCTCCTCCCCTACTACTATAATCTGAGTACCGTTGACGACAAGCCCGTCACGGTGTACAGACACATCAGATCAATAAAACGCCACGCCGGTCCGGCGCGCCTGCCACGGGCACCAGACCGTCCCGAAACTCAATCTTGTGTCTAACCTGTCTTGCGTCTAGTCTATTTTGGCTACTCCCGGTGCCTTTATATAATAGGCCAGGTACAAGTGTCCGACTCAAACACCTAACCCTACCGCACAGTCCAAGTCCAACTGTAGCCTAGACACATATTCGACACTATTACAACAGACGGCGATGTGTTGGCTTGTGCGATCTTGGAGTTGCATTCGGTCTCCTGAAGTTCTCGTCCTCGGTTCTGATGCGCCCTAAAAGCTCGGTGTATCCCCTCCTCACCATTCATGGCGAGAGACTGTGCAAGGCAAGTCTTGTCGTTTGCCTGGTGTGGGGTGTATTGTAATCCGTGTGGTGTCATGTTTATATCGCATGGCCATTTGGTGTTGCATCGGCCATCTTGCCTTTTTCTAATATGAAATTTGATACACCTTTCAAGTGTGTATCTTTGAAATGATGATACAGGTGTCTCAGTGTCATTTTACTTTATTATTCATATTATTAGAAAACAGAAATTTTTGACAAACCAATTGCTAACATTATTACAACAATTCTTCAGATAAGCAGATCTTTCTCCAAACTTGCTCTAGAATGCATGAGGAATTTGGCGGGAAACGTTAGCAAGGTACTGCAGCGAATCTGGCCGGCTGTGCGGCGCAGCGCACACGCCCTCTCGCTCGCTCCGGCACAGCGTGTGTACGAGGTAGACGACGAGATCGCCCTCGATGGGCTTGTTGGGCCAGTATGGGCGGAGGCTTGTTGGGCCTGTTCGGTCAGAGGCCGGCGGTAAATCGTGCATGCACTCGAGAGAGCATCATACTGTACGTTTGTACGACCGTAACAGTTTAGTACCACCTCGCTTAACTATAAGACATCGAACCTGTTCATAACCTGTGTTGGGGACAGAGCGTTCACCAGCCGGCAAGGGTGGTCAGCTGATTCAAATGTATACCAAAAAACCGATAACTGTGACGCAGATGCAAGCCGTAACCTATGGGCCCCTATCTTAGAGAGGGAGATTACCTTGGCCATAAGCTTGACATGTGTCACACCCCCACAGGTGCACTCCGACATGGGGTGCAGATGCTTTTTTTTATGTCAGTCCATACTTTTTTGTCTAGACTAGAAGATAAATCATTCTGTCATAGCACCATGATTTTTGAGTCGCCGAGTCATCCCTGGATCACTACAGCGGCTTAACTCGGGAAGCGAGTCACACGACTTGTCAACTCACCATGAATAGTCGCCGGAGTTGAGCCGCGAGCCGCTCGACATGGTCAGGTTAGGCCCACTGCATAGCACGCAACAACACAACCACACCTCTGACACTGAGAGGGTGTGCATGGTCCGCAGCCAAAAGCTAGACCTGCTTCGCCCGCCAAACATCGTAAAAGTTGCAGGCTGCACAAATGTAAAAACAAGTTGTGAGAGGTCAGAGAGTAAAATGATAAGCAAGACATCATCAAGATAACCACATTATATTCAAGAATCTAGATCAAAATATGTCAAACACTAACCCTTGTTATATCATCCTTTGAAGGTAAAACTTGACATATTGCCAATTCTTTGCCACGATCCTATAAGGAGTACAATTTACTTATTTTTTTAGTACAATTGGATCTGTTTTGGTGCTTACCGCTCCACTTGCATGTGGATATACCCAAATCAGTCACCACAGACCAAATCAAATCAATAAACCAAAGAGGTGGGAAGAGAAAATACATGAAGACCACCAGAGACGTGAGCGGTGGATGGAGATGCAAAGACGACCTGGGGTGTTAGGGCATCTCCAATGTCAGGCGCTTATGGAGAAAAGAAATAAAGATCATGAAAACAAAATTCTCAATAACGTCCACTTCGTCCAACGCTAGACGCTAATTACGGACGTTGTAGGGTAACTTACAGCTCATTTCGCCTGTCTAATCTGAGCCGAGAGTTCAGAAAAAACTAGCAAGCGCCCGGCGCATCATTAGGCATCAATGCAAAGGGAAAACCTAGCCTCGACCAGGAAAAAGGCAAAACGGTCAGGACTTTCATCCTAGCGGCCACGATGTATATGCCCTTAGAAGAGAAGCTGACGCAGGTTCAACTTTTTTCTTCGATTCTGAGCACAATAAAGTGGGAAGGATAAATCTTTATATCAGATAGCTAACTTGCCACTACCTGTCTATAGTCCATACCACAGAATGTACCAACTCTACTAGGCCTTAAAGACTGAAGCCTATCTAACAGTAGACGGTAAAAATCAGAATTAACAAAATGTAGCCTGCTAAGCTTGGATCCAGATTAGCATCGGTTTGAAGGGACAAAATAAACAATTTGTAACCTACAGTCCAGAGAGTGTTTTGCTTCTGGCATTCAACATAAGGACAAACAGTTTTGATTTAGACCGTTTAGTTGATGTGGAACCTCTTCAATCTACATTTTCACCTCAATAATTGTGTGTATACTAGAGGTCGGTCTTTTAGATTTTGACTAGTACGAGAATTCTGAAACAACATCTGTTCATAGACATGGAGTGCCTCACACATCACTTAAAGAAAGGTTGATGGAACTGGAATTCTCACTGCAGGTGTACCTCGCATCCATTAACATGAAGCATCTCAAATGGTCTCATCATCGAAATATTCTTTGGTGGCGTGGAAACAAAGTAAGTTCAAGCTAGATTTTGTCCATGATGTATTTATGGCTTCTTAGTACAGAAACCCTGCCCAGCTGCAATTTGCAGCACCGAAATGGTATTACTGAGCTTGCAATGTGATACACTATAGCCGCAATTACAGTGTGTGAACAGAATAAAAAGGCCAATTACGAGGCAAAGGAAGGCTCCACCGAAAACTGAAACTGTCTAAGTAGCAAAAGCAAGACTAGCATCCCACCAGTGAAAGCCTAATGCAAGCTAGTAACATAATTCCGGTACTAGTCATCATTTACGCCAATGTTTATACACCTTTTGAGCTATACGCAATTTCCAGTTAAAATTCAGCAGACCAGTTAAGATAAATTCCGTTCACATACCTGCATAAATTCGTAGCGCTCCCTTCCAATTGATTAATTCTCAGCAACAGAAAAATATGAAAACATCGGATAGTGTCCAACATAAGATGCATAGTTGTCTCTTTGGATATTCACAGCCCATTAACTGCAGCACAAGAAAGTGTTAATGATTAATACCACACCATTCCGTGCCAACCAAAAGAAAGTCTGAACAGCTAGTGTGCCATTACATTTTAAATACAAAAACATGAGATACTTACAATCTGCTTAGGTCAGCATGCCCTGTTCCGACATATTTGGCTTGAAGATTCTCAAGTTGAGAATTTATGTTGAACCTATCGCTAGCCTTTGAAGTAGTGAGTCGTGTTAGAAATTAAGATCATTCCAGTCAATAATGTAAAAAGACTTTAACCTCTTGCAAGCTAAAAGATGGCAAGAGGCCACTCAGAGATCTGGTAAGTGGTAATATTCACAGTAATTCCTCAAAATTAGCAAACTAAACAATGAACATCATAATAGTGCAAAACAAAATATACAATAGCAGAACAGAGCCGCTAAAGTAACTGCTCGAAGCTAACCATCAGTACCAAAACGTAAAGGTAAATCCAACAATAAATGTGAAGATATTAAGAATATGTAGCACAGGTTATTAGTTCAAATTAACATTATACCAATTCACTTAGAACATAAGAAAACAGCTAGATGCTATGTGGCACATTTTTCACAAACCATCCTATTTCTCTACATAAAATGCCAGGTGAATATTCTGGGCAGAATAAGCAACACCCAGATTTGATCAGGGATTACTGACCTGCATGATGGCCGACGAGTATGACCCAGACCTATGAAGATTGATCAGGGATCAATGGTCTCGCCAATGTTCACTGAGTTCTACAGAAGTGCAGAAGATACATGTGTCATCATCCAAAAACAGTTCAAGAATACATACCAATTTTTCCAGGACATTTGTGCTGAGAGTAGTTCTTCTTGAAACAGAAAAGTAAAATCATCCTGAATTATTTAGATATTTTTTCTTTTGGGCTGTGGAACAAGCATGAATCCATGATTGTGCAAGTATTGTTTTTTTTCTCTTTTTTCACTGGTCTAGATCGAGGTTGACAATTATTTGTCAGGGATCTTAGCGAAAGACAAGATAAATCAAATCGAATTTAAGATAAAGATACTGCAGAAAAAATGAAGATGTTCAGCTTACAAGAAGCAGAGCAAGCAACCAACAAAATAAATCGGAACTGCACTCTCAGCAGTGATCAATATATTGCGGTCATCAGTAAGTCTACAATCGTTCTTCACGAAAAGGGAAAGGTCCAGACATATTGTGGTCATCAGTAAGTCTCTCATCTTCATGGCTAAACTGAGGAACTTCTTTCATGGAAAGATAGACTAGAAGATGCACTGAAACTGTAAGGACCATTTGAGAACACTCTGCCGCTTCCATATCAGTATCCACAGAGATATCAATAGTGCGGACATACTACTACTCATTGATACTTCAATGCATTTGCAGAATGGCCTGGTCTCACACTCATCTAGTTCCAATATGTGTGTCTATATAACATGAGGATTAACAAGTTCAGAACCATACCATGCTCTCTTCTCTACTGGCTGATATGATGGACATAACATGAATCACGAATCAAATATCAACTTTCAGTTAGCAACGGCCAAACGAGCATGTAACTGACAACCAAAACTCCATTTACTCAAGATAAGAATTGAAACATGAAGGACCAGCTTACAAAGCAGAGAGAAATCTTGGTTGTGCAATATCCATTTTCAAAATTCAAATACCCTGTTCATGGTTCAAGCAAACACAAATCTAGCAGGCAATTCCCCTTTGCAAGCGGCAGCATAGTCTGCAGCAAGGTGTGGTGCAGCTTCCTCGTGAGGGCATATGAACTTCTCCACAAATGCCTTCTCAGTGTAGGTGACTACAGTATAATAGTCCCGGTCATGATCTAGCAATCCATTTGCCTTAAGAAACTTCACTACATAGTACCTTGGCCTGAGCCGCCCCTCCAAGCTATAATTGAGCAGTGCTGGCCGATGAGCAATGTAGGCGGGTTCCAACGCCACCTCAGAGATAAGGAACCCTGACCTACTCTGCAGAATGCCCTTAGATCTTGTCAGGATCACCGGAGCCCTGCAAACAGCAATGCCCACCTCAACATCTGACCACCTGAACATGTTCTTCAAGTACTCCAGTTTGCCGGCAATCTTGTCCTCACCAAGGGATGAGACAGCCTGCAACGCTAGTCTGAACATCCCAGACCCACGGGGCACACCAAGACTTTCGACGCGTGCAACCATCTCCTGGACGCGCTCCAAGTTGGTGGTGAGCAGCCATGGCCGCGAGATGCACAGCTTGGCAATATCACAAGCATCTAGCTCGCACTCCCGCAGGCACGCGATATTGGGCTTGACCACCTTCTCGAGGTTGCTCACGAGGAGGGTGGAGTTTTTCTTGATTACACGGAGGATGTTGTCGTAGGATCCATAGAGCAACAGGTAGTAAGGTAGGTTGGAGACGACGGATCTACCGCGGAAGCTGGCGGGGGCGAGCGAGGCAAGGCGCCCGATATCGGAACGCGATAAACCGAGATCGGTGAGCCCGGCGACGGTAGGAGCCAGGGTTCTCGTCACGCTGGTGCAGAGGAGCTTGGGGTCCTTGGCGACGGCGGCGGCGACGGCGGCGCTGGAGAGACCGAGACCAGCGAGGAAGGCGAGGACGCCGTCGGGCTTGGAGGGGGCCTTGAGGTGGGAGAGCTTGGTGGAGACCTTGAGGGCTTGTGCTCGGGTAAGGCCGCAGGTGTCGACGAGGTACTGCTCGACGGCGAACGCGGGGCTGGGAGAGGCAGCAGGCGCTGCCGCAGCTGCTGAGAGCAGTTGGTGGAGTGGGGAGACGGGAATTTTGGCGGGAGATGAGAGTACACGGGTGAGGATGCAGCTTTGTAGGCGGAGCATGGCGACGGCGCCACCGCCGGCGGCAGGCGGGGAGTTGGAAACTGAGAAAGGGGAACGAGGCGAATCGAACTCCGTACAGCAGAGCAAACGGAGAGACTTCTGTTGTGTAGAGAAAGAGAAAATGACGAAAAACTACCACATTTGAGACGATCTTGTTAAAAATCTACCACATTTGGGTTTTTTGACACATAAACACCACTTTTGGGGTATGTGTGTGACAGAAAGCGCTAAATGGCCGTGTTTAGTCGTCTAACAGCATTTCTGGCAGGTGAGGCCCGTTGTCGTCTTTGGCGTGGCACGCGACATGACGGAGGCAAGCGTGAAGCGTTAGGCGACCGTCCCTATCGACTTCAACAGCTAGTCCAGCTCTGTTTCCCTACTCTTCCCACCGTCGTTCTTTGTGTCGCCGCGCGCGTCTTCTCCCGTCACCGACGTTGTCGCCATGGTTTCGTGGGCGATGGTGAAGAGTCGACGCCTACCCGACCTCGTCTAACGATGTGAGTACACCGTAGATCTCCGCACCGCCTTTTTCGATTTATAGGTGAATTAGATTTGGATTCAGGTGGTTCCTTGTCTAATTTCTGCCACGTTTCGACATGTTAGAGTATGAACAACACCTACGATTCAGATTTTTGCGGTTTAGCCGACGATGGGGAGGAGCATGTGCTCTGCAATTGTGGATTTGTGGCTGCCAAGTTTGTAGCTTGGGGGGCTGTAACACTGGAAGGAGGTACCTAGCTTGTGAAGGGCAGCAGGTATGTGAGCATTTCCTAGCTTGTGATAGTCAGTGCTGGTAATGTCAGTATGTGTTAATTAGTATGTGTTAATTTATAGTGTTTCTTAAATGATGTAGGAAGGAGAGAAGTGTTCATATGTGCATTTGGTTGATCCAGTGTGGCCAGATTCTCTGATGAAAGCAATGGGCAAGCTATGGGAGATGTTTGAAGAAGCTAAACAAGGCAGGGTGAATGATGCACTGGACAATGTTGAGAAGAAGTTTGATTTTGAAGACCAAATTAAGAAGTTGAACCAAGATTTGAAAAAAGCTCAGGATGAAGTTGAAAAAGAAGTGAAAGAGAAGCAGGTGACTTTAGCCCTCAAGGCTAAAGCTGAACAATCTCTCATGACTGCAAGGGCTGAAATTCAGGAGAAAATGACCACTGAAGCAACAACTGTCAACATGCACAAATATTTGTTGGTGAAGGCAGAGAGAGAAAGGGACAAGTACATGGAGGAGAAGAGGAAGCTCCAGTCCATTGTATCAGATTTGTTGAAGGAGAAAGAGGGCTACAGGGTCAAGTTCAAGAAGATAAAGGAGATTGTTGAGATGTAGTTTTATTATGATGTGAGCAATGGTTTAATTATGCTTTGAACAATGGTTTAATTATGCTTTGAACTATGGTTTTATTATGATGTGAGTTGTAATATGTAGTGAACAATCTTTGTTGTGGAAATTATGAGCTTTGAACAGTGGTTTTATTATCTGAATTATGAGCTTGTTGGTGAAGGCAGATCTTTGTTGTGGAAACTATCTGAATTATGTGAACAATGTAAAGCATCTTTGTTATTGAAATTATATGTGAACAATGAAAATTGTGTAGGTAGTATCATTCATTTAGAAGGGCAGATAAAATTACTGGCAGCATAATAACACTCACTTGCTCATTTTCTCCAAAATACCAGTACATAGTCTCATTCACTAGAGGTCCAACAGTTTGCACAACAAACACTTAAAATTAGAGGTTCACCAGGTAGCAGAATGACAACAAATGCATTTGACACAGCAATCACACATTTCCCCCATCTAGAGGTCCAACATGTGCATCTCTCCCAGCAGATGCATTTGCCCCAGCATTTAAATAGGACATGAAGCCTCTTTCTTTCCTAGGTGCAACAAAAGATGATCTTGCTGCGGGAGTTGATGATCTTGGTGGCCTTGGAGCTGGTTGAGCTTGGGGAGGTGTAACAGTGGGAGTTCTTGGTGGCCTTGGAGCTGGTTGAGCTTGGGGAGGTGCAGCACCTGAAGAAGATGCTCCATCTGTCTTTGTCATGTTTGCCTGTTAGGAAACATAGTTAAATCAGCAGAAAAGTTTCTACAGGTGTTATGAAGCATAGTTTAATCACTGGTAGTTTCCTTACCTTGTGATTGTTTTTCCTTAATGCAAGATCTGGTCTGAGAGGCTGTGAGCAGCTTGTATATTTGTGTCCTTGCAGTTTGCAGTTACTGCAGGTGATAGTGGCCATCCTGGAAGATTCTTTTGGCTTTGGCACCTCAAATTTGCCTTTTCTTCTTTTTTTCTTGCCTTCTTCCCTTCTGGTGATCTTTAAAACCAGGTGGCATGATGTCTTCAGTGTCAGTTTTGGTCCATCCATGTTGTTGTGGCATGGGATAGAATACAGGCTTGTAGCATTTGAAGAAAAAAGGTTTCTTGTAGAATTCAGACACATAATCTTCTGGATATTCACCAGCTTTGTATATGGCACTAACAGCATGATTGCATGGCAATCCAGATAGATCCCACTTCCTACAAGAACAACTTCTTTTTATCAGATTCAACTCATAAGTGTGATCTCCACTTTGCACCTGCCATCCATCATCGCCCTTTTGGCACACAATTCCTGGCAAATTTCTTGTTCAATTCTAGTTTTTCTGCATAAAAGGGTGTTATCTCCCATGATGCTTTCTGTCCTCCTTCCCTCTTTTCATCAAACCTAACCATCTGTTTGTCATAAATCCCTACAAGCATTGTCACAATGGGTTTGTTTCTCTCATCTAGAATATATCTGTTGAATACTTCACTCAAATTGTTGTTGACGAGATATGTCTTGCGCTTTGTATCAAAGGCCCACCTTGCCCATGTGTTCACAGTGAATTTTGGACAACCAACGCCAAGCAAGCTCACATTGCTTCTTCATTTCTTCCATTGCACCGTTAAAACCATGTTTGGTGTAAGAATAAGCGACATTGTCCATGCATTTCTTCAAATCCTCTCCTCTGAGCTCTTTGTTCGAAAGTTGGCATAAATGTGCCTAAGACAGAATCTGTGGGGAGAGTTTGGAAACACATTTGAGACAGCTTTGATTAGCCCCTTCTACCTGCTAGACATTATTGTGTAGTGGCCAAACTGTCCTTCTTCTCCACCTAGGGCTTCCTTCAATTGTTCAAGAAACCACTGCCAATTAGCAGTATCTTCCTTAGCAACTATAGCCCATGCAATAGGATAGATATTATTGTTGCCATCTCTACCAGTAGCAGCTAAAATTTGAGCTCCTGTTGTGAGTTTGATGAAGCAGCCATCTAAGCCAATGAAGGGCCTGCATCCTTCAAGAAATCCAAGCCTTGCAGCATTGACACAAAAGAAAAGGCCATGAAATCTAGGCTTGTCACTGATAAACACTTGCTGCCCTTTTTTAATTGCTTCCTGCTCTTCTTCTGTTGGGCCAGTAATAGTGGTCACAATACACCTTGAACCTAGATTTTTATCTATAACAGTTTGCAAGTAGTCTCTAATTCTGTGGTACTGCCTCTTGTGATCCCCCATAACCTTTTCCCTTGCTTTAGTCTTTGCCCTATAGACCATTCTCTTTGGCACTTCAACACCAAAATCCTTTTTTGCTTTGTCAACTATGGTTCTGATGCATGTGTTTGGATCAGACCTGAAGTTGTCAACATACACATTGCTCAGAAACTTGCTAGTAACTCTATTGCTTGATGGTTCAGTTGGACAACAGTGCTCCAAATGCATTTTCTTTACACAGAAAGTGCTCTCATGCTTGATTTTTGAAGCTGACATAAAGAACTGGCAGTTGTACTTCTCCTTCTTTGGCTTTGACAAACAATAATTCTATCTCGCCCATTTCGTGGTAATGGAAATTCCTAACTTGAGCTATGTGAAGCTGACACAATGCCTGCCTAAACTGATAAACATCCTTGAAACATAGCTTCAGCCTAAACTGTTTCTCAGGATTTTCCCTAGTTTCATCATACCACACCCTCTTTGGTTGCTTATTTGCTCTGCTTTTTCTCCCATTTGGCAGCACAAATGGTAGAGGCTCAAATCCATCATCCTCTTCTTCTCCCAGGAACCTAGCGCTCATCATCTTACGGATCGAAGGAGCCCAGTCTTCCTTTCCTGGTAATTCATCTTCACAATGTGACCTTGTAGTAGGGCCCCTCCTCCTCACTCTTTTCTTCACTTGTTGTTCTATAAAAATATCCTCTGGATCTGACTCATCCTCATACAATTGCTCATCAGCCTTCCTCTTCATCTTAGCTGCTATTCTTTTCTTACTCTCCTCTATTTCCTTCCTCCTCATCTCCTCTAATCGAACCAGTCAACTCCGGCATGGATACATCCAATCACTTTGCCATCAGATGCTTCTCCCTCATCTTCTTCTTCATCTCCCTCATCTTCATCTTCTGACATCCAATTGTCAGCATTATGTGTGCACAAAGGCTGAAAGTACACACTGTTCTGGGTCTCAATGAGGTTATGACCATGCTCTTCCTCCTCTAAATCACATGACATGTGACTTGGATAAGATTTTGCATATAATTTTCCTGCCTCCTTGGACTTCACAGGAGACACAATAATTGCTTGTTTACTCTTGTCTCTCATCACAGTTAAAACCAGTTTTTTAGACCTTTCATACTTTCTGACCATCTCTTCCACCTTACAGTTGCTATCCACAATTTCTAGTCCATTCAGTCCCTCCCCTTCTGATTTTACATAGTACATTGAATCAGAAAGACCATAACCTTCCTTCTCCATCAGTGACAACAAATTCAAAAACCTAATATCTGATCTTAGCATTTTTGTTTGCACAAATTTAGCACCATCAAATTGAATGTAAAGATCCCAAATCTCTGAATGTGGCCTAAAACAAAGATAAGAGAATGTGCAATCATAAGAGAATGTGCAATCCCAAATTATTTTCTCGCTAAATCACACTAAATCACACACAAATCACCGTTGAACCCCCAAATTCAAAAAAGAAAAATGAACCTTACCATGTCGGAGACATAGTGGTGGTCCTCGCTTAGCTCAGTAGCCGGTACTGCTTGAAGAAGATTCCACCGAGGTGAAGAAGCTTCTGCTCGGCGTCTGGTCCGGCCCGTGAGATCCATCGACTCACGGTCTTCATCGAGTCCAAATCGATGGACCCCATATTGAATCCAGTTCAAGAGCACTCGCCGCAACGACCGCCGCCTCCACTTGGACCCCTCCGCCGCCGTCCTACGCCGCCACTCGCCATTGTTGTTCGTGAGGATAGATGTTCGAGCGGCAAAGTAACTGAAACAGCCCGCGAGCGGACAGGGGCTGCCCTAACGACCCCCGTCAACGCGCGCTTCATGGCCGTTGCCTCCTTCCGTCATGTGCGTGCCACGCCAGCACTGACAACGGGCCCCACCTGCCAGAAATGCTGTTAGACGACTAAACACGGCCATTTAGCGCTTTCTGTCACACACATACCCCAAAAGTGGTGTTTATGTGTCAAAAAACCCAAAGGTGGTAGATTTTTAACAAGATCGTCTCAAATGTGGTAGTTCTGCGTCATTTTCTCGTAGAGAAATGCAGAGAGATGGCCTCCATCGTCAAATTTCACGGCACGATGGGCTCTCCGTAGTCTTTTTTTTCCACTGTAAGAGCATCTATAGTACGTAGCCTAAATTCACAAATTAACACGCCCAAAGACCAATTTATCTGCTACCCTCGTTTAGGGTTTTTCTGCTCCGGCGGCGTCCTTGCGCCACCGTGAGATCGGGTCAGTCTTCCCCCCCCCCTCCCAAGTATCTTTCCCTGCTCTTCCGCCTATCTCCCCTCCTTGCCCTCCGTGTGGTGCGCGTAGGTTTCTACTCCCCCGAAAGCTTTCCACCCTACTCCACTAGGGTTTGGTGACTTTTGGATCTCATGGAAGCGACTGTCGGTACCAAGTCGGGTTCCGGAAAGAAGGGCAACCCAAAGCTGGGCGATCCAGCGACGTATGTTAAGACAAAGGACAATGCTAAGATTGACTTTACCTGTGGCGATGACCTAATCTCCCCATCCACCCACGTATGTTAAGACAAAGGACAATGCTAAGATGAGGAAGACTGGCTCAGTGGAAAACAAACATGATCTTATGGCAACATCGGCGGCATCCTTCGAGGATGACCGCTGGGCCCAATGAGTCTTCTAGAATGGAACAGCCGGGGAGGGGCACCCGCGACTGTTCAGGAACTGGTCATTCTTGTCCAGACTTATAAGCCCAGACTGGTTTTTCTTTATGAGACCAGACAATCAGAGGATCGTGTAAAAAACCTTCGTTTTCGTATAGGTATGCGAAACTGTTTCCATGTCAAAGGAGAGGGCTCTGGTGGAGGCATTGCTCTTTACTCTCTGGATGGCATTGAAGTAGAAGTTCTTTCGTTCAGTAAGCGACACATTGATGCGCATATTAGTGGAGGCCCATATGATTCCAAATGGCGTGGTACTTTTGTTTACGGGGAGCCGAGAGCTAGCGATCGTCATTTTATGTGGGACAAACTCCGAGTGATTAAACAACACTCAACTGAGCCATGGTTAATGATTGGCGATTTCAACGAAGCTATGTGGCAGGAAGAGCACTTCTCGAATTCCCGAAGATCTGAGAGACTGATACTCGATTTTAGGGAGGTCCTTTCCCACTGTGACCTACATGATATTGGTTTCTTGGGCACCCCCTGGACTTGGGATAATAAGCAAAGAGGAGATCGCAATGTGAAGGTAAGGCTTGATCGCGCCGTCGCTTCGCCAGCTTGGTCAACTTTGTTCCCTGATCCTCGGCTGCGCCACCTTACCTCCCCTCGGTCTGATCACTGTCCGCTACTTCTCTCCATGGACCCTATCCTTGAGAAAAGGCCTAACCAGCCCATTCGGCGCTACGAAATAGTCTGGGAGCGTGAGTTGTCTCTAGCTCCGACTGTGAAAGAGGCTTAGTCTCGTAGAGTGCCAACGCAGGATTTGGGTGATATCTACTCCTCTATGAAATCTGTCATGAACAACCTGTACGCCTGGAAAGTGGATCATTTCAGTGCTTTAAAAAAATATCTGGAACGGAAGAGAAAAAGGATTGAGGAGCTAGTTTTTTTCAATGATGCTGAAAGTTTGGATGAGAGAGCTAAGATTTCTAAGGAGATGGATGAACTCCTCTATCGAGAAGAAATCATGTGGATGCAACGTTTCCGAGTAACGTGGCTACGCGAAGGAGACCGCAATACAAAATACTTTTACAGAAGGGCTTCTAACAAGAGAAAGAAAAATCGCATTAGCAAGCTAAAGCGAGCGGACGGGTCCTGGACTTCTGACATGTCAGAGATGGAAGATGTCACTAGGGAGTTTTTCCAAGGACTCTACGTGCAAGAAGATAATATTGATCCTAACATTGTCACTGATGTTTTTCAGGAATGTGTTGATAATGAGATGAATGAGAGGCTGTGCGCCCCGTTTTCATAGATATAACACATTTGAAACTCGGGCTAGGTAGATGTCTTTATTTTAAACATTCAAAAAGTGCAATTCAAAGTATTAAAAATAGAAAAAAATACATACATGTGGGGCAATGATGTAAGCTTACAGCGTGCAAACCCAGATTGATTTGTATTGGGGCTACACAAAAAAAAATATGACAAGATTTGAAGGTGCACCATTTACAAACAAAGATCTCTATTTTTGTCTTTTCTATGTAGCCCAGAAGACAAACTATTTTGGACTGGAAATTTGCATACTTCAAACATAAAGCATCCCCTATAAGTACATTTTTTTTAGAATTTCCAAAATTTAGAAGGCGTATTTTCGAATGTCTAAATTAAAGTTTTTTTTGGTGAAATAGCTACATTGAAAAGGAGATCAGCGATGCGCTGTTTCAGATTGGGCCAATTAAATCACCTGGACCGGACGGTTTTCCAGCCAGATTCCTTCAGGATGATGTGGTTCTTGTTGTGCAGAAGTTCTTCTCTGATGGTGTCATGCCAGAGGAGGTAAATGATACTACCATTGTTCTGATCCCTAAGAAGAACAATCCGGAGGAGATTAAGGATTTTAGACCAATCAGTCTGTGCAATGTGATTTTCAAAGTGGTCTCCAAGTGTCTTGTGAATCGCCTACGGCCAATTCTGCAGGACATCATCTCACCAACTCAAAGTGCGTTTATCCCGGGAAGACTTATTACTGACAATGCTTTGGTTGCTTTCGAGTGCATTCATTCTATCCAGACGGGTTCTGCTGCTCACAAGAACTTCTTGCGTACAAGTTGGACATGGCCAAGGCCTATGATCGCGTGGACTGGAGGTTTTTGGAAGGGGTTTTAGTGAAGCTGGGCTTTCAAAGTCAATGGATTCGGTGGGTGATGGCTTGTGTCATCACTGTTCGCTACTCTATTCGCTTTAACGGAAATACGTTGGACCCCTTTACTCCTACACGCAGACTTCGCCAAGGTGACCCCCTCTCTCCGTAATTGTTCTTGTTTGTTGATGATGGTCCTTCTCGTCTAATCCAGAAGGAAGTTTCTGACGGCGCGCTTAAGGAGATTCAGTTGAGTAGAAGGGGCCCGGGTGTGTCCGACCTACTGTTTACAGACGATAGCCTATTATTTTTTGAGGGATCGGCCAACCAAGCCTCGGTGATCAAATCTATCCTCGACAGATATGAAAAGAGCACTGGACAGCTTGTTAGCTTGGGCAAATGCTCCATACTTTATGGTGGCAAAGTGGCCTCTAATACCCAGGAATAAAACAAAGGTATACTGCAATATAAGACTTTATGCTTTGAAGAAAAAATATCTTGGTCTACCTGTTCCAGAGGGGAGGTTGAAAAAGTACAAGCTCCAAAAAACAAAGGAAAGATTCCCGAAAAAAAGCTAATGACTAGGCCGAGAAGTATATGTCAAGTGTGGCAAAAGAAATCCTCATAAAGGCAGTGTTGCAATCTCTCTCAATGTATGCAATGGGGGTGTTTAAGTTTCCTGCAGGTCTGACTGAGGACGTCTCTAAAATTGCCCGTGATTTCTGGTGGGGCGATGAGGAGAATCGTCGGCGCATGCATTGTCTTTCATGGGAAAAATGACAAGGCCTAAAAGCCAAGGTGGCATGGGTTTTAGAGACCTTCGTATATTCAACCAAGCTTTGCTCGCACGACATGCTTGGAGATTGATCCATTTCCCCGACAGTTTCTGTGCAAGGGTCCTCAAAGATAAATACTACCCGTCGGGAAACCTCCTTGATACTGCCTTTGTCCACAACACATCTCAGTCATGGCAGGGGGTTTTGCATGGCCTCGACCTTCTTAAAAAAGGGGTGATATGGAGGATTGGCTCTGGAACTCAAGTGAAAATTTTCAGGGATAATTGGCTACCCCGCGTCGATGCCCCTACTACCCCTAAGAAGCTAGGGAACTGCCATAGGCGCTGGGTGTCCGAGCTCATCGATCAGACCACTCGGACCTGGGACGCGAACCTGGTCCGGTCCTGCTGCCCCCCTTCGGATGCTGAGTTGATCCTTTCCATAAAGCTTCCCGCAAGACAATGTGACGACTTCGTTGCGTGGCTCCCGGAGAGCAATAGCCTTTTCTTGGTTCGGTCTGCATATCGTCTTGGCATGGAACCATCATACGCTATACTTAGTGGTGGCCAATCAAGCTCGGAGCCTTCAGGGGATAGAGGCATTTGGAATGTGATCTGGAAGGCTAAGGTACCCTAGAAGTTAAAAATCTTTGCTTGGAAGGCTCCTACATCTACGCTTGTTGTAAAGCTTAACTTGCACCACCGTATTCCAAATATGGACCCTTTCTGCTCGATCTGTGGAAGAGATATTGAGGATGGGCACCATGCGTTGGTCCGCTGCACCATTGCTAGAGCCCTCAGAGCGGAGCTCAGAAGCTCCTGGGCCCTTCCTTCGGAGGAGGCATTCTCTGACGCGTGTCTGGAGTGGCTTCTCGTCCTCCTTCATAAGCTGCTTGCTGATATGAGAGCTAAATTAATCTTCCTCTTCTGGCGTGTGTGACACCACAGGAACAATATTGTGCACGGTGATGGGAAAGCTTCGGTTTCTGCTTCTGTCCCTTATTTGGTGAATTATCTCAACTCTTTTAATTTTGTACCTGATCCAAAGGCGGACAACAAGGGGAAGACCCCGCTTCTCCCTGACAATGCCATAGTACACCCAGGCTCTTCGGGCCTTAGCTCCTGGGTGGCTCCTCGGTTTGGCGATGTTAAGGCTAATGTTGATGCTGGCTGGGACGCCCTCTCAAGGAAGGCTGGAATTGGAGTCATTATTCGTGACCATGATCGGTCTGTTACCCTCTCAGAATGGAAACCTATCCACGGCTGTATGTGTGCTGAAGAAGCGGAGATCCATGCCGTCATTGTGGGCCTGAAGCACCTCATCCACCTGCACTGTTGGCCGGCGATCATTGAGTCTGACTGTCTTCGTGTGGTTCAGGTTCTCTCCAGCTAGGAGGTGAATAGATCAGGGTTTTGGTGTCTGTATGAGGAAGCTAGGGAGCTCCTGAAGATTTTCACTCGAATTTCTGTAGTTAAGGTTCCCCGCAGTAGCAATCTCGCTGCGCATAGTCTAGCCCAACTAGGAAAGTCAGGCGCCTTTGGTATTTTATGTGGTGCAACGCCGAGCTGCGTCTCGAACACTGTTGTCCATGATTGTAATGTGTAACCATACTCTGTGCTGATCAGCGGGCAAGTTTTCAGACGCACTCTTTTCCTTCCAGGGTACCTAAGGGGGCTAGAAGGTTTTTAATGAGGCGGGCTTGCTTTGCTTAATATAGTGTGGTTTCCCTTCAAAAAAAAATCACAAATTAACTATTTTTTAGGGTTTATATATAGGTTGCGGAAAGGCACAGATCAATACCCGTATACGACGCGAATTGAAAAAAAAAATTGAGGGCTGAAGCAAAAAACGAGCCGTGGCCTGGGTATACACGGGTTGGAAGGGGGAACTGAACGCACGACCGCATTCGCCGAGCAGATAGGGCGCGCTGAAATTTCAGCTGACTCGCTCGTCCTCTTCCCCGTTCCACCCGCTCGCCACCGGATTCCGCCGCCGCCATCGCCCACCACCTGATTCAGCCGCCAGCCACTCACACACGCTCGCCGCCGCGTCCCCAACTTGCCCGCACCTATCCCTTGTCTTCTAGCTCGCTTCCGCGCCTCGCCCGCCCGAATCGAGGATGAACTGTCCAATTCGTCCTCCTCAGATGATTCGGACATCAAGAATCTGCTCCACGGCGACGACTGCGAGATCACTGTCCTCCTCCTTGCCGTCAAGGAGCTGGAGGACAGCGAGCGGAGCATGGCGGCAGGTGACGGCGCCAGCGCCGGCGGCAGGCGGGGAGTTGGAAACTGAGAAAGGGGAACACGGCGAATTGTATAGTAGAGCAAACGGAGAGACTTTTTTTGAAACATAGCAAACGGAGAGACTTCTGTTGCGTAGAGAAACGCAGAGAGATGGGCCTCCATCGTCAAATTTCATGGCATGATGGGCTCTCCGTATTCTTTTTTTTTTGCACGGTAAAAACTCTCAGACCATGAAACTGCATTAAACGAGTGGTGGGTACAATTTTATAGAAAGGTCCTCAACGAAACCGTGTATGTGCACACAAGATCTTGATTCTTGTGAAATGCACTCCGAAAGATAATTTGAAGGGAATATGCCCTGAAAGACAATAATAAAGTGTTTATTATGTGTATTCCAAGTATATGATAGATGTTTATTTTGCATGCTATAATTGTGTTAATACGGAAACATTAATACATGTGTGTTTAATAAACAAACAGAAAGTTCCTAGTTACGCCTCTCTTATAAACTAGCTCGTTGATTAATAAGATGATCAAGGTTTTCTGATCGTGGACATTAGATGTTAATAATAACGAGATCACAACATTAATGTAATGGTGTGCAGGCCCGGCTCTAGCCTATGGCAGAGTTGTGCAACGGCCTAGGGCCCAGGCTGGGAAGGGGCCCAAGAATTTTTATGCGCTGAGCGGCAGCAAGTCGCGAGCAAGGCCTGGTCGTTGGTCGTGAGCAGCAAGGCCTGGACGCATGCGACTAGTGCCTTGGTCCGTTGGTTGCGAGGCTCCTGCCAGCCTTGCGCCCTGCTGAGGACGATCGTTCCTCGATCGTGAATTGGAGACCAAAGGTCACAACGCTCGCCCTCACCCGTCTCGCGAACTCTTTGGGTCTCATCTCTCTCGCTGCCCGTCTCGAAGCTTACCAAGACGCCCAGCCCTCTCATCTGCTCTCCGGCTCCACGTCCTGCTGCTCTCCATCAATAACCTTGGACACGCCCTAGTTTACGTCCTTAATCCCTTATTAATCCTTTGTCTAACCCTTCTAATTAATCCCTTGATTAGGGCTATAATTTTAAATATTATAATTTGATTAAATTTCTTAGCATTAATCTGTGATAGGTGTTACGATGGAGAAGCAATTGTTGGGTGCTAAAAAAAAGGGAGAATCGGCTTATTGAATCAGCTTGTCGATGAACTTATTGGAGGCTGTTTTTTTTAGGTATTCGCTAGCATGGAATACTTGTTATGTTTTTCTACCATTTTTATTATTTTATCTAAATATCACAATGCTTTAGTGATTGATAATTATTTATAGACATCTCAACTATGAACGTGTGGTTATTTGCTTTTAAATATTTTTACATATATCGTTTATATATCTAGTTATACATATATATACGTATTATCAATAAGGGTCATTTTGTCAACTTTTCCCAAGGCCCCGAAAAATATAGAGCCGGCCCTGATGGTGTGATGAACATTCATCCGAAGTATAATATTATGATCAAAGACATTGATTTTATATTGCTATAACAACTTACGAAGTGATCCTAATCCTCAGACCATGAGATCATGTCAATCACTAATATCGGAAGAGTTTCTTGATAACATCAAAAGTCACACCGTAATAGGGTGATTATAAAGATGGGTTCAGAACTAATAAAGTATTATGCTGAGGCCCATGGATCGAGAGTGGAATTTGTTCATCCCGATGACGAATAGATATACTTTGGGCCCTCTCAGTGATATCATATTGGTTAGCTTGCAAGCAAGTGATTTGATCACTAGAATGTTATATCATGGGAACAAGAAAAGAGTGCATGTCAGTAACGAGATCAAACTAGGTATGGAGATACCGACGATCGAATCTCGGACATGTAATATATCGTGAAATAAAGGGATTAAGATACTAGCGTAAAAGGTTCCGACGATCACAAGAAAGTCATCGTTGAATGTGTGGGAGTCAGTATGGGTCTTCAGATCCCGCTTCTGATTATTGATGTGAGAGGGGTCTCGATCATGTCCGCATTATTCGCAAACCATAGGGTGACACACTTAAGAGATACCGACATCTAATTGGAGCAAAAGTTTCATGCCGGAAAGAATAACAAGCGTAGGAATTTATTTCACTAGATACCGAAACAGGTTTTCGGGTGAAATTGCAGAAAGTGTTTTTGCATGTGAAATGAAATACTAGCAAGGGGTTATATGTGAATGTTTGTCATTAAAGTAATTGACAAAATTCTGAATAAATAAAAGGAGTTTTATTTAATGAGAGTTTGCATTAAATTTGGTGGAAATTTATAGCAATTTTGAGTGGAGGGAATTGAAAGGATTTTTGTGAGTGGAGTGTCCACCCACATGAATGAGGGGAGGGCAAGGGGGCAGCCCCATGTGCCGGCCACCCCCTTGGGGTCTCCCCCTCTCCTATAAAAGGCACCCCCTCCTCAGTTCTCACTCTCACCTTCTCGTGAAGGATCTCTCTCCCCCTCTAGAATTTATCCCCCATGGTCTCGGACTAGCGAGATACATGTTCCCGGTGGCTATTCGGCAAGAAAGAGTTGTGCTTCTGCTGCATCGCTGGAGCGAGGAGGCGGAGGTTGCTCGGTGCCTCAGACGTGTGTGCGAGCACGGATGCGCTGCTGATTTGCGGCGCTAGGACTTCCTCTCGATCTTGATATCGGCAAGAGATCGTCTATATCAACCACGAGTTTAACTCGTTAAGCTTTGTCGGTCTTTAAGGGTATGTTCTCTATGGATATACATTCGCCCGTTGTTTGTATCTAGTAGATAGACCTTGGTACATAGTTGTTCCCATAGTAGGATTTTTTTTTCTATGCTGCGAACCCTACATAATCATGCCGGCCCGCTGGACATGATCGAGTCATTGAGCTTCTTTGCCGAACTGCCGGTTGCAGCCGCTCCAAACGCCACTGGAGACTAGACCACTTGGGGCGCCAGAGACAACGGACTCTGTTGCACCCATGCTAAAGAATCCTCGCCTTGAGGATAAACAATCTCAAGCCAAACTTGTGCTCGAGCGCATCTGGACCAAGCATCTAGCCGAAGATAGCGACAGCCTCTCACTGTCGCTTGGGACTCGATGCAAATGATGCAATTTCTAAAGCCTCGGGAGCCACTGCTAAACGCCAACCGCAACGCCAGCGATTCCACCTTCTCCCTCGTCACCCCGGCCGGCCAAGAGAGTATAATCGACGCACGCGCAGTAGTGAAAGCGGTGGAAGCGCTTATTTGGGAGGCTCGCCGCCAAGATGCACCTTGTCTTCCTCTTCCATGGAGGCACGACGAAGAAGCTCAGAACTCCCCACTAGCACCGTGCCCAAGCACCACCGTAGGGAAACCTTTCTAGCCTCCTCCCTACAGATGCCCATCCCTGCTCTAACACCCCTGTCCCTCGCCGCCACGATTGGCCAACAGAGAGGGAGAAGAAGACGAGGCACCACAAGAGGGAGGATGCCTAGGTCCTTATGCATGGAGTTGCCATGGCCGCCCTCCACCATCAGCTCCGGCCGTCGGAGCAATAGGAGGAGCACCACCACCAGGCAAGGAAGGAGCTATGTCCAAAGAACTTGCCTCCCACTCCTGGCAAAACACCAAACCATGGCATCAAGCCGCACCCTAAACATACCAGACCTAAAGCTAGCTCCAGCGCCTCTCTGTTCCTTACTTCGGTCGGCTATTCCAGTGGAGAGGACGGCAGAGAGGGTCGGCGGCCGTCGGACGACTCTCAAGAGGGCGAGAGGATAGAGACGGGGGCAAGGGGATAAGGTTGGAGCGGTTGAAATGGATCTCCGTATTCAATGGCCTCCATTCTCTACAAATGTGTTGTTTGTGCCGCCAAAAAAAAAATTTACAATCAATACCACATATATTCATAAGTAACAAATAGTACATGGTAGAGATACATAAGCTGTCTTCAACGACTACAAAATAAAATCTAAAAGAAAACATCTTCAAAATCTTTTTTCCATGACACAATCTTGCACTTGTCTAGAGGCAGCCCAATAAACATGACACATATGTCAAACCATAGACCTGTAAATACCAATGAGGGATTCTCCCATAATTTTAATTTGAGCCCCAGTGTCAAGAATATATGCACGCGTACAGTCATTAGAATAATCCATCAATATCGACAAGAGTACCACCACCAGTATTTCAGGGAAAAGAAACTAAACAACCTAGTCAACATCGCAGGAGAGTCGAGACTACGAATATTCATTATCGAGAACGTAGCAGACCGGACAAATATTGCAAGGATAATCTTTCTCACGGCAACCATGAAAAAAAATCCAAGATCAATCTGACGAATTAAGATCTAAAAAACCGTACCTATAGAACTTTAATCTTACAACCACCATTGACGCAGGGAAGATCTCATCGTCGAACGAAGGGGCGAAGATCACTTATTGCGGACGATACTATCTCCATTGACGTAAACGTCAAGAAGAAGATGTCTACCAAAATCCTAACCTAATCTCGTGAAAACACTACTTTTTTTAAAAACTTCACCCATAGATTGGGTTCCCCACCCCTCCCGACGCCGGTGAGATTGGCCAGAGGAGAGGGAACTGACCTATGGAGGACCCGCGGAAGTGTTGGCGGCGGCTAGGTCAGAGACGGTAGCTGGGAGAGAAAAAATAGTGGGGGTGAACTTCTTAGTTTGGCAATATTCTTTTGTTTTTAACTTAAAAAATAAGTATAAGTTTTGGTTCGAAAAAACATACCTAGGTATCTCTCTTGCTTTGCCAGCTCATGCGCTCCCGCCTCTCTTCTTCGATTAATAATAACTTTGTACCATGTATTTTGAGTATCCAATTCAAAATTTTGCGCCAGAAAAGTACCGAATATCCAAGGGTATATATAGATTCTTAAACTTCACACTCAAGCGCCGAATTTTCAGTAGATTGGTTTCAAAGATTTTCTACAAACATGATCCAGAAATACACTATTGGAAACACTTTAATTGGTGAATGAAGTGGAAAATCTTCACTACAAAATTAGAACTCTTTGTTTCTCCTACACTTAATTTTTATTTGCTAAGAAGATAAAGGCTCAATTTAAATTAACAAAAAATAACTATTTTTTATTAATACATAGTAAAAAAGTGGAAAATCTTCACTGCAAAATTAGAACCCTTTGTTTCTCCGGATCATTCTAGTATACATATATCCATGGTGGCATTGTTAAATAGATGCACGAACTCGTAAGTCGCTGTTGTAAACACTCAACATCTTGTGGTCTTTTCTTTTGATGCAGACAAAGATCAGTCATCATAGTCTCGAGAAGGCCAGTATGGGCGGAGGCT
This sequence comes from Avena longiglumis, assembly GCA_030063025.1. Classification (NCBI taxonomy): domain Eukaryota; kingdom Viridiplantae; phylum Streptophyta; class Magnoliopsida; order Poales; family Poaceae; genus Avena; species Avena longiglumis. Next base: position 538,693,504 of record CP125973.1, read on the forward strand.
TGTTGGGCTTAGGGTTAGGCTTTAGTACCACCTCGCTTAGCTAGGAGACATGGAACCAGTTCATAATTTCTGTTGGGGGCACAACGTTCACAGCCAGCAAGGGTGGTCAGCTGTCTCAAATGTACAGTATATCAACAGACCGGTACTTGTGACGCAGATGCAAGCCGGTAACCTATGGGCCCCTATGTTAGAGTGGGAGATTACCTTGGCCATAAGCTTGACACGTGTCACACCCCCACAGGTGCATTCCGACATGGGGTGCAAATGCTTTTTTTCCTGTCAGTATTTTTGCTTTTTTTCTATCAGTACATATTTTCTATGTCAGGTGTCTGGAAGATAAATCATTCTGTCATTACACACAATAACACAATGATGCCTCTGGGGTAACATAGCCCGCGGATGTTGCCACGACTAGGGTGGCAAGCGGCACCCGTCATAACGACCCGCAAAAGTAAATATAGGCAAAAAGAGGTCTCAAAAGCTAACAAAATTAATGAATGATTATTTAAAAAACAGTGCCACAACCCGCCCCGCTTGACACCCTAGCCATGACCTTCTGCGGCAAAAATTTAGTCGCTTGGCGGCATAGTTGACCTCCTCCAAGTTGACGTAGACACGCCTGAGATCCTATGCCGCCCTGCCTCACCCTCAAAAAATCGTAGAGGTTGCAGGCTGCACAAAATGTAAAAACAAGTTGTGAGAGGTCAGAGAGTAAAAATAAAAGCAAGGCAAAAGCAAGATAACTACTAAATCTCTTCCATGATGTAAACATTTTAGCAAACTAATTTTTTAGTTTGCCAAAACGTTCTACATTATGAAACAGAGGTAGTACATATATTCAAGAATCTAGATCAAAATGTGTGAAAGACTAACCCATGTTATACCATCCTTTAAATGTTAAACTTGTCTAACTGCCAATTCTTCGTCAGGATCCTATAAGGAGTACAATTGGATTTGTTTTCGTGCTTGCCGTTAGTCATACTGACTTCTCTTCCTCCACCATCTCCATGGGAACCTCCACCTGCATATGGATAAACCAAAGGATTAGTGGAAAAGACCGCCTGAGAGGAGAGCGGTGGATGGGAATGCAGTCACAGCGAGGGTGTTAGAAGAGAAGCCGCCTCAGTCGTAAGGTACAGAAAACCAACATGTATGCAATTTCAGTATAAGTTCTGATAGCACCAGTCAGAAAAGCTTCTTTATAAAAAACTAGCATAATACCCGTGCGTTGCAACGGAGAATAAAATAAATATGTGTTGATCAAAACTATCCTGTTTTCTTGACCTGTCCTTCTGGCTTAGCTTTTGATAAGTTAAACAAATATTAACATGCTCCATCTTATCACCCCACCGGGTGGCAGTTTAAGTGAAAAAGTAGCAGAAATTTAGAAATATAACACCATAGACGCTGAATCATCGCTTGTGACATCAAGTTTGACCAGAGACCTTAACACGATTTGCAGTGCAGAGCATCTATAGCCCTCCATAATTGGACTTCAGCTTTAAGCCAGTAACTTATTTATATTAACCCAAGTTAGCATCTATAATACGGTGTAAACTTTTGTAATCTGCATTCAACCAAATCATACACACGTGCAATCTGCATAGAAAATTTCCAGTGAATCTCTCTACTCTATGTACTTTTCGCATCTGGAATTCAAGAATAGAACTAAGCCTCTCCAAAGAAGGTTTCACGGGTTTAGCCGGTTTGGGCTAGTTTAAATTTTTGTACTAACTTTAAAGTTTAAAATTTATTTGTGAAGGAAATAAACTAAGCTATAACTGGCCAGATTAGCTGGTTTACCCGGTTTCATATTTTGCACACCCTTAAATAGAGCTTGCACAAGTTCTCTGGTCTTGCTGCTGCGCCGGTTGTACTGGTGAGTGGTGACTGCCTAGACTATCATGCTAACCAGCCCCACAGCCCAGCTGGTCGCCTTCCATTATGCAGGCCGCAATGTTCGCTTCCTCTTCTTGGTGAGCTTCTTGTCTCCAGCTGCAGCCAACGACCTACATGTATATCCAAATAGTCAAAATGTAGTGGACTCCACGAATTGTCAACTCTGGAATATCTTTGCATCTTATATAATTCACAACATATCAACAACAACATCAATTACCAAAACCTTAACAAATTTTGATATTGTATAGAAAACAAGGCAGGGCTATATATTGAAATGTTAAACAAAAGAATTGGACCATGTCTGAAGCAGTGATGCTTTAATGTGTCAATGATCGTTCCATGTAGGTCATGTCTAGGAACTCTGTAATCTAATATTTCATCGGTGTAAATGAAAGTATGAAAGAATATAATAGCATAGTTTCTATAGGTTATACATATATGTCATCCAAAATATTCTACATGCGCAGTTTCTTCAAAAAGAGTAGCAGTTTGGAAACATTCAGCAACCTCGGTTGCTTACCTGCCACCTTCCTCTTTGTAGAGTAGGCCAATATTAAACCATGGTTTATGATTTGTTCAATCATGTTGCAGTGCATCAGCCACAAAGCGCATATGGAGAAGCAATGGCTTGTCCCCAAGTTGTGCAGAATAGTAGCAGTAGATATAAGGCTTGGAACATACTTAAAATGAAGAAAAGTATCTTAGGACAAAAACGAAAGAACTCTTTGCAAATATTTTATGAACATGGATAAACCCCAGACTTACCTCAACATCATCTTGGTTAGCCCTACTCCTTTTAATCTAAGGAAATAAAATCTCAATAATAGATGATATTTCATAAAAACAAACCCAAATCATCCATGAAAAAGTTGAGAATACTTTTTCAGGAGAAACATGCGTGCTCTCCTGAAATGCAAACTAATGGTTTAACATGTTTGTTTACACCACACACATGCCGATGTATCTAACAAGGTAGATATTTTTAGAAATCAGTTGGTGAATTTAGGCTGAGGATACAGATAAATTGTTTCTCAACTTGCTCAATAGTGCAAACTTAACTACATGGAACAAGAAACAACTTGATGATGAGGAAACCCAAACTTACCGTCAGTTCAGAAAAGAGTATGATCTAGACAGAAATAGACTTGTCATATGGATTGTGTAGTGTGACAAAAAAACAAGCAGCTTAATCACTGTAAAATAGATTATTCAATTACAAAGTAAAGGATCAAGTAGCAACATCCAGTACAAATTGAAGGCGGAGACTGTAAATTGAATTCTTACAGTTGTGCAACTGAAGTGTGAACCAAGAAAGTTGTACATGGAAGGTAGATGTGTTAGTGCGAGGAGAACTGCAGCCCAGATTACTTCCTAGTATTACTATAGAAATACTTCAAAGTCAGAACTCAGACAGAACAACCATCGGTTTAAATCTTCCTCTAAGCTAATTCGGAGAAAAGCTAAGATGTTCAACGTTGGCATGCATTTCACCATATAAATACAATGTAAGTTCATTTAGGAACAGATCAATAGAGACAGAGAAGTTCAATAGGCCAAGTATTTCTCCAGGCACAATAGACTCCAGCTCATGATCGAAGTAATAGTGCTCCGCAAAATTTTCTTGACTCTGATAGTACCAGAGTAAGGGCAGCCCTATTTACATTTGGCTAACAAAGTTAAATTTTTTCTAGCAGTCTATCCAAAAAAAACTTACATCGTTTTTAAAAGTTGCATGACATTAACAGTTTGATACAATAAACTTTGTTAATTAAACAAATTACATAGGGAACCTCTTCTATAAGAATTGAAGTCTTTGCACGTGAACAATCCATCAAACACTTTGAGTGCATTTCCTAATAGCAAAAGAATGGATCAGACCTGATGAAAGAAAATTGGTTGGACAGGTCTGGAGCTGTCTGCCGCCATCCCTCACCTCCCGCACGTTGACACCGCATTCACCTGCTGCCGGGACGGAACTCCGCACACCGCCATGGTCCCCTGCCATCTCCTGGGCTCCAGATCGCGCCGCCACAGCTGACCAAAACGGGGCAGTGCGGTAGCTTGCGAGCTGCGGCCATGGATGCAAATGGGATAGGATGGTGCCAGGTGAAGGATCGTAACAAGGGATGGTGCAGGCTGCGGGCGACGTGGGAGGATGGCTCTGATTCCTTGGGCTCCGGGTGGCCGACCATGGTGGTCACGGTCTTCTTCAACCTCGTGTGTGCAGCCATCATCGAGAAGCGAGGAAGGCGGGGATGCGACACAGACGCCACGCCATCCACCGGAAGGAACATGTTATCTGGGCGGACGCGGTTGGCACGCGTGGGTGTCCGGTGCTTTCGGCGGGACGCGCGCGGCCTCGCATGGGAAGACGGCATGGAGCGCAAGGATTTTTTGAGCTAGGATTGCGGGTTGATTTGCGGATGGCATCCACCCTCCCCTTCTCTTCTCTACCACGGTCACGCCTGAACTGTCACCCTCCTCCTCCATCCCGGCCCAGCCACAATCTCCCCCACCACCAGCCTCCGCCCTCCCCCAGACTTAAGCGGCTCCGTAGGAAGCCGACCATCTCCTTGCTGCCGCCGATCCGTGGAGCTTGGTCATCGCTGCTGCTGTCCCCGGAGGTCCGGACACGCCAGTGTGCCTCTCCTCTTTACCCGATCACCGAGGATCGATCGGATAGGGTTGAGTGGTATGCCGGTCGGAGAACGAACCGCCCGATCTTTCCCTGCGGTGGCAACTCGCCAGCCATGATAGCCATCACGGCCTCTTCCGTCCCACGCGATGACCGCAAGTAGGCGGCGGAGGCGGAGCGGCGATCTCGGATCACATCCGGCTAGTGGCGATGGGAGGGTCAGGCTGAGGCGAGATGGGAGGGCGGTAGGCGAGGGCCGAGATGGGAGGTGTGGCGGCGGACATGTGCTAGGGTTCCATGTTAGGAGGTCGTTTTCCTTTTCTCGTCGTTAATGTCCAGTGCAGTCATTTTCCACTAATCGGTGGCATATAAGTGTAATTAACTAAGCCGGTATTGAAACGACTTACTATACCATCAGATGCAGATTAGATGGTGGCGATGCTTCCAATGTTTGATGTCAAAGTGTGAAAGTGCAACCTACCAACACCAACTTCTTTTTAATAGTAAAGATGTTCTTATCTAGTCAAACTGGATGCAGCTAGGCCTCACCATCCATCTTCACAAGCGAATTCATTTGTAGCGGAAGAATTATCATAAGTATTCTCTCCAATCCATATTAGTTGTCGCTAATATGGATTGGAGGGAGTAATATACTTCAGTTTTTTTGTGCTTGTGAAGTCATCATATACACGCCATAGCTTACTGCAAGTTGAAAGATAAACATAGGTGTGGCTCTTTTAAATGCCTAAAATGCATCAATACTGACACATCACCTATCATTGTTTTGGGCAGAAAGGAAAGAAACCAAAGAGGTATATTTATTGAAATGTCTTTACATTTGGCTAGTTATGACGAAGAGATCTTGATTTTATAAAGTAATTCCAAAATGCATTGCCACATAACCAATGTGACACTGATTCGGGCTATTCACCATACTTCAGGAATAAGCACATAGGCTGGACTCTTTTTAACATGTTTCTTGGAGTAGATTTCAGAATCTTGACAGTTAGCACAATGTCATACCATGATGATCTGGGGATCAAGCATGCAAGGGGCAATCCAGCGATCAAACTGAAATAATAAGATTACCTCTTGGAGAACTCCCACTGTTTACACCAGCAACAACCTATCGAGGTGCTGAGAAAGATGAAGGCCATCTCCACCGCTAGATGGTGGCGCCCCTATTACACCTCTACACTTTCCAGCTGCTTCTGCCTCCCTCGACCGCCCCATCAGTTACACCATGGCTGCATCTATCTGTAATTCTGTTAATACTGTTAACTACAACTTCACTGGCCTTGATCCAACAATGGGCGTTACACCATTGTTGAACCAAAAAAAAAAAAAATCAACAATGACACCAACAGCCTATTTTCTTCCTAAGGAGTTCAGATTAAACATTAAGTCCACAAGATAATTAATAGATGTTTTAAAGGGCAGATGTGTATTTCCCCTTAGGAACTGCAGGCAGATGATTTGGTAGCAGCTTGTACAGCCCATGAGTTGTGGCCCCAGGTTCGATATAAGATGTTTCTGTAGATGGTGGAGCATACACCTTAGCTCCGCGGAGAACCTCAGGCCCCACCCAATGCTGGTTTCTGCTGAAGGGCGTACAAGGATTCAGCCTAACCTGAAGAGAAATTTATCCACACATTATATAAAAAAGGAATCTTGGTGAAGAAACCTATCTAGTCTATGCTACACAGCTTGAATTAATCATAGTAAAGAAAGGTACATTAGTCTCCTTCAAGCAAATAAACACTACATACCGCAGGACAAAATTACAGGATCAATCTATTTTACAGAACAACAAATGAGTTTTGCACTATAAGTTCTCAGCCGTAAAGTACAGAAACCAACATGTATGCAATTTTAGTATAAGTTCTGATAGCACCACTCAGAAAAAGCTTCTTTATAAAACTGTTCTTATCCAGTCAAACTGGATGCAGCTAGGCCTCACCATCCATCTTCACAAGCAAAATTCTTGCTGAGTTCATTAGCAAAAAAATGATTCGTGCCGACAAGGGACGATTATTGGAGGGATTTTGGGGTTCTATATACAACAGCAAGGCTTCCAACTGTGTGCTGCAAACGCTGAGGTGTAAGCCAAATCAGAAGACACAATACAGGTGGACCATGTCAAGTCTATGTCAACTCTGACGGGGGTTCTGCATGTGGGCACATCCGACCTGACCCAAGCCAGATTGCTCGGTTGAAAGAGAATTGCAAACCAAAAGCTGTTATGTGAAAGCTTTGCTCATTCTGTAGAAATCATGTCGATGTGGGTGGTTCGGTTGTCCGGTTTACATCATTATCCACGTTTATACAAAACAAAAATAATCGGACAGATCACAAGCTAACATTGTTACAACATCCTTCACACAGGATTGCCTATCAGATCTTCATCCATATTTATAGAAGTTGTCAACAATGAGTTCTAATCCACGAATACTAAAACAGGAAAGTCTAAGAACTATTAAACTTGGCATAACAGGTGTGTACTTGTACTATTCGCAGACTTGTTGAGAAGTAACCATGCAGGCAGAGTGACATATTAACTCCAAATGATAAGTGTAAGCCACGGTAACCATATGGTTGCCTTCTCCAAACTCTCCAGCCAAGACTACAAGAGAACAGCTCAACCATACACATGAAACCTCAGGCCTAATTTTCTGTGGTTTCTATGGCTAGATACATGACCAGCCTGGGGAACATTACATATAGCCCTGAGGTCCAACTGATCTAGCAACAGTCGGATTTAAGCTAAAAATGTTTGAGAAGATACCAATCAGCCAGAATAATACTACTGTAACAAATTTCGACACCATTGGATATAATCAGTCATTAAATCTGAGCTAAATCAATCGAAGGCAGGGTCGATTTACTGACCATTCTGTAGTTGCGGTCGTCGTGCGCCATGCGCTAGGAGGTCGTAGGCCCAGCTGTGGAAGCGGCGGCCACCGCCGACTTGCGCATCTTGCATGATAATCCCCGCCGCCCGCGAGATCGAGCCCATCCTACGACGGAATCGGGTGCTGCCTGCCTGCTCCCTAGAGGAAACCCTAGATGTCTCCTGAAGGTAATGCGGACCGGATGAAGGCCGTGCGGCGCAGCCTACCGGCAAGCCGGCGACGCTAGCTCGCTCGCTCCGGCGACCGGCGTGCGTGCCCTCGTAAATGTTATTTTTTAGCTGACGATTTTCTGCAGCTGATGTCTGTCCTCGTATTCGATGGGCTGGCGCCTTTTGTGCCGGCGCTGGCGGTTTATCGGGCTGTCCCGTATCAACGTAGACTTAAGCAGGAGCCGATGCTATTACTATTAGTACCACATCGCTTAAGGAGAAGGTGTCGTACCTGTTTATAATCTGTTTCGGGGGCACGTTCCTCGACCAACCGGCAAGGTGTGGTAGCGGTTTCAGAAGCACTTAGAATCGGAACTGTAACTTAGGGGTTAGATGTCACACCGTATAGGGGCACACTGACATGGTGTGTAGGCATTTTTATTATAAGTTTTTTTTTTGCACGAGGATATAGATCATGGTGCTTTCCTCCAAACAAATGGAATTAATAGTCCATAAATTAATATTGTTAACAAAAGTAGTTCGCTTATACAAGAAAAGCATTATCAACCGAAAGTTTTAGCGCAATTTGAGTTCAGACTAATAGATGTACATAGGTGTGTAGGCATTTTTATTATAAGTTTTTTTTTGCACGAGGATAGGTGTGTAGGCATTTTTATTATAAGTTTTTTTTTTCACGAGGATATAGATCATGGTGCTTTCCTCCAAACAAATGGAATTAATAGTCCATAAATTAATATTGTTAACAAAAGTAGTTAGCTTATACAAGAAAAGCATTATCAACCGAAGGTTTTAGCGCAATTTGAGTTCAGACTAATAGATGTACATAGCCAATAATCTACGAAATGAAAAAATATATCCAGTACTTCGTCTTCCTGGAATCTAATGGTGCAAATGCTTTTTTTTTTGTCGCTACATATTTCATTTTGTCATAGCACACAACAACGCATGTGAGGAGGTGTACATAGTCATAGTTGATCTCCTCCAAGCTGACGTAAACACGGCCGAGACCCTCTGCCGCCCTGCCTCAACCGCCGAAAATCGTCGAGGTTGCAGGCTGCACAAATGTAAAAATAAGTTGTTTGTTATAGAGAATTGAGTGTCCAACAGTGGATTTCAGATTGCTGTTGAACCATCAGCAGGGTTCCATCTGGTTGTGCAAGTGGCAAGGTTCGAGCGAATGTAGTGGTTACTACTACTACTCCCTCCGTCCCAAAATAGATGTCTTAAATTTGTTAAAATTTGAATGAATCTACACACTATTTAGTATATAGAAACATCCAAAATTTAAAAAACCTAAGACATCTATTCTTGGACGGAGGGAGTACATGATATCAGGTTGCACACAATATGTGCAGAAAGGGATAGTTTAGAATACCTTAGTACAATATAAAAAATAAAACACACATAGGATCTATATATTTTAGTATTTTTACCACCATCCATGCTAAGAATTCCCATCAGAAGGCTTCATTTATACTAACAATCACATAACACAGATCACAAAATCGCAACTCAGATATAGACCAACGGACCATAACAACACAGAAACTAGTCCTAACGGCGATTCTAAATCCGTAGTTAATCATTTCACAGTAGCAATCCATCACATGACTAAATAAGAGGGATTGAGATACGGATGTTCCTCACATGCTGCAGTCCTGACGTCTTCGGCGTTGTGCTTGAAGATGCAATCCTGCGCGCAGCGTGCAGTCCTGGCTCCCAAACAACTAAGTTACCATCATGTGATATTCCTCTGTCTCTTCCAAGCTTCCAAACTGGGAAGGTCACCTTCCAACTTCCAAGGTGCAGACAAGACCTGTCAACAAAAAATCAGTTAGGTCAATATCATTGCATCACTGCTAATATTAGTAACATGCATCATAATTGTATTTTAGCTCCATTCCATGATTCTAATAATAACACTCTTACAAAGATAGCATAATTCCAGAATCATATATAATTATGCAATCTTTTGTGTCGACACTGAAAAACGAGGTGCTGCGATTTTTTCAATCAAATTTGCCATTGATGTTCTGTTAAGAATTTTGCTCTCTAACCAAGTACCAAAGAACCTAAAAAGTCAATGGCAGTATGCAATTGTTGTTTAGCTGCATCACTCTGTTACAACTCATAAGAAATTTAACCTGATCAATCAGCCAACATTATCTAGTTTGATTATAAGTATCATTACATTAACTTGCGTACTGTAATTCTTAATTTCACTTGCATCGAACCACCAACCTTTTAACGTACCAACTCATCATTCTGTGGTAGCCTACTTATACTAGGTGCCCATATTTTCCTCCGCTGTTTCACGTTTAAATCACCTGCCGAATCATCAATAGAAACTATGAACGTCTCAGAAAATTATACAGAACATAACAGCATAACTTCATGCCTCCTACAACGTCACAGTCATCTTCAAGCTCAAGATAAAAATAAGCTCATTTACCGCGGTTGACGTAGACAGGGCGGCGGCAGTGCTTGTTATATTGGGAGAAAGGGGCGGAGGCTGGCGCTTGTAGAGAGGTGGGGCTGAAAGGAGGCACAGTTGCAATGTGGACTGTAGCAGAACGATGACGCACTGGACGGCCACTATTGAAAGCTGAAGGCACGGGCGAGCTGAGGAAGACGATCGGCTCCGCACTTCTTCACAGGGATCTGTACCGGCGGCGCACGGGTCAGGGTTGAGGAGGAGGCCGTTCCATCCAGATCAGGAGTGGCGGCTGCGTGCGATGCAGGTCAAGGAGGCAGCGGTCCACCCTGATGAGGAGTACAGGAGCAAACAGGGAGGACTTGAGCGGCGAGCTTGCACTTGGGCAGTTTGTGCTCCGATTGCGCCGGGTGGTGGTGGTGGGGGCTGTGCAGTCGATCTTTGTAAGAAACAAAGAAGTCTGTATTACCCTTCATTAAAGGAGGAAAAAAGACTAAAGTACCTTTTTAAACAGACAGTCAGATTTCCATCGTACTCCTGACTCTCTCGGTGGAGTACTATGGCGTCTATCCAATTAACCCCAAAAATTATGGTCGAGAGAATGAGATTGACTCTCACGAGAATATGGCGGTAAATCGAACAATCCAAACTATTTTGCTTGAATTTAATACAGCTACAACTCAACATAATAGCATGCAGTTAAATGGTTCTCTAATCCTACTAAATTACAGTCTAGCATATGTAACTACAGGATTTTCTAGATTAAAAAACATTCATTAATCAGTATGGGCCCTTCATCAATTGCTCTGTCATAATTTAAAAGATAATGCAGAAAATACTCTTTTTGTATGCCCCAAATTGTTTGTATCCACATTTCCTGACTTCTAACAAGAGTGGAAATGATATGGAAAACGCAAAAATAGATTATGCGAACATGTTAGCAAGATCACTAATTTTAAACCCTTTTCTAGCTCTACATGAAGATTATCAAACCTCAATACATTCGTCCAAACAGGAAAGTACATCGCAAAAGAAAAGTTTTATTATGAAAGTGCACCATGTTTACCAACCTCTGTTGTCTGTCTGTCTTTGCTCACCTTCAGTGACGCTCAAAGCTGGTAGAAAAAACTAACCAAACAACAAATAGTGAAGCAAAAAGGAAAATAATGGACAATAAAAAATAATCTTACACTGCACCTTTGCTCCACAACTATGCAAGAACATTTAGTACCAACATAACTCGATTTTTATTGATAGGTAACAAGGAGCAAAAGAAATTATTTAAAAGCGGAGAAAACAATCTACCACGAAAACATGCACTGACAGAAGCATTAGGAAATTAGAGCTGTGCACAAAAAAGAGGACCAATCCTCCTCAACTCAAACTGATGGTAATACTCCAGTAGGTTCATACATGAATTCAGAACGCTTACAACAAAATTTGAATAACTGTCCAAAACATTCTTGGTAGTAAAATTCATTTGGAGCGGAAGGAATTATCATAGTAATAAACTTCAGATACTTTGTGCTTGTAAATTCATGATATACATGCCATAGCTTACTGCGAGCTGAAAGATAAACATAGATGTGGCTTTTGTAAATGCCTAAAATGCATCAATATTGGCACACCAGCTAGCATTGTTTTGGGCGGAAAGGAAAGCAGCCAAAGAGGCATATTATCCAAATGTCTTTACATTTAGCTTGTTCTGACCAATAGAGCTTGAATTTTATTAGGTATTCTTAAATGCAATGCCATAACCAATGTGATACTAATTCAGGGTATTTACAATACTCCAGGAATAAGAACATAGGCTGGAATCTTTTTAACAAAACGTGTATGTTGGAGTACATTTATGATATGAATCTTGATAGTTAGCACAATGTCATACCATGATGGTCTGGGATAAAGCATGAAAGGGACAGTGCAGTCATCAAACTGAAATAATAAAATTACCTCTTGGAGAACTCCACTGTTTACACCAGCGACAAAGTGGTATAGTGGCTTCTCTTTGTTGGAATTGATCTACAGTTATTGTGACAAATGTCTGATCGGGGGCACCAAAACCAACTGTTTTGGTTTCACTTCAGCAACCAGTATAAAAACAAAGGGGTCCTACTGAGCGGGTTAATAAACACCCACTGTAAGCCATGTCCCTAAGCTAACCACTCATACTATCGAGGTGCTGAGAGGTGAAGGCCATCTCCACCGCCAGCCACCAGGAGGGTGATGACAGCGGCGCCCCTACTCCACTGCTACAATGTCCAGCTGCTACTGTCTCCCTAGACCATGCCATGGGCTACACCATGGCTGCATCTAGCTCTGGTTCTTTTTTCTAGGAGCTGTGGTTCTGTTAATACTGTTCATTACATCTTCACCGGCCTTGATCCAAAAATGGCGCTACAGCATTGTTGAACCAAAAAATCAACGACGACACTGCCAGCCTATTTTCTTCCTAAGGAGTTCAGATTAAACATTTGTCCTCAAGAAAATTAATAGATGTTTTAAAGGGCAGATGCTTATTTTCCCCAAAGGAACTGCAGGCAGATGATTTGGTAGCAGCTTGTTGAGTTCATGAGTTGAGACACCATGTTCAGTAGAAGTTGTTGCTGTAGATGGTGGAGCATACACCTTAGCTGAACCTCAGCAACAACCCAATGATGGGTTTTGCTGAAGGGCATAGAAGGATCCAGACTAACTTGAAGAGAAATTTATCCACACATTATGAAAAAGGGATCTTGCTGAAGAAACCTATCTTAGTCTATGCTACAGCTTGAGTTGATCCTAGTAGAAAGGAACGCCAATCTCCTATAAACAAATAAATCACTACGTACCACAGGACAAAACTATGAGAACTCGCTAATCTATTCAATGGAACAACAAATGAGGTTTTCAGTACAAGTTCTCATCAATAAAGTACAAAACCCTGCATGTCTGCAATTTCAGTCTAACTTTTGATACAACCAGTCACTAAAGCTTCTTTGTGGAACTGTTCTTAACTTCTTATCCAGTCAGACCTGCTTGGATGCAGCTATGTCCCTCTGTCCATCTCCAAGAGTTAAATGATTGCTGGATCATTATCACCAAACGGTTTGTGTCTCCTTAAGTCGATGGGATAGAGACGGTAATTGTAGATTAAATGGACTGAAAGCAATCAGGGATTTGGGGGTTCTATAGGACATGAGGGCTCAAACTATGCGCTGCAGCCGTGGAGGTGCAATGGTGTAAGCCACATCAGATGACAATGCAGGTGGTGAGCAGATTAATTAACCCGTGCGATGGGGGTCTGCCTGTGGGCACGGCTGACCTGAACCAAGCCAGGTTGCTGGGTTGAAGAGGATTGCAAAATAGAAATCTGTTATGTGAAAGCTTTGCTTGTTCTGTACAAATCATGTCGCATAGGTGGTTCAGAGTCCAGATTTACATCATCATTATTCACCTTGTTATGGAACAAAATATTTGGACAGATCACAAGCTAACATTGTTACAACATCCTCCACACAAGATTTCCTATCAGATCTTCCTCCACATTTATAAAAGTTCTCAAATTTTAATCCATGAACACCAAGTGGTCTAATACAAAAACAAGAAAGCCTAAGAACTATTATACTTGGCAAAATATGTGAATTTGTAACATTTTCAAACTTGTTGAGAAGAAATCGCGCAGGAAGAGGGACATATTAACTCTAAAGGATCAAGTGTAACCCACGGTAACCATATGGTTGCCTTCTGCAAACACTCCAGCCAAGACTAGGAGTATATACTAGACACTAGTTACTACATAGTATAAGATAACTGCTCCATCATACATGCTGAAACCTCAGGCCTAATTTTCTGTTGTTTTATGCCCAGGTACATGAGCAGCCTGGAGAATATTACATGCAGGCATGTAGCCTTGAGGTCCAACTGATCTAGGAATAGTGTTTAGGTTAAAAAATATTTAAGCAGATACCAATCAGCCTGCTTAACTGGCAGAATTTTCTAAAACGTATAACAGTAGAGTTACTAGAGTAAGTGAGTAACCACTAACACTGAAACTACTTTTATGTATGAACAATAGTGTTTAGGACTATTTAACGGTACAGTTACCAGAGTAAACAACATTGAAACCACTTTCATATTTACTTAACAGAATACAATCAATCATTAAATCTGAGCTAACTTCTCAGGAGTTGAATCAATCGAAGGCAGGATCGATTCACGGACGGGGAGGGGGATCGATTTACTGACCCTTTCTGTCTGTAGTTGCGGTCGTCGTGCGCCATGAATTCGGAGGTGCGCTTGGACTCAGCGGTCGTAGATCGAGCTGTGGAAGAGGCGGCCCAGCGGCACCACCGTGGACAGGCGCATCTTGCACGATGATCCCCGCCGCCCGCAAGATCGAGACCCTCCGACGACGGAATCGGGTGCTTCCTGCCTGCTCCGTAGAGGATCGGCCACGAGTTGGCGGGTAACCGGATCGGCGCGGCGCAGCCTGCCGGCGACGCACACTCGCTCGCTCCGGCGAACGGCGCGTGTGTCCTCGTTTTTTTTCCCTGAGCTGACGTTGTTTCGTAGTCGTAGCTGATGGGTTGCCGCTTGTTGGGCCGGCGCTAGAGGTTTATCGGGCTGGACCGTATCAACGTACAATTAAAGGAGGAGCCGATGTAATTAGTACCACATCGCCTAGGAACACGAAGTCGTACCGCTTTATAAACTGTTTCGGGGCACAGTCCTCGACCAACCGGCAAGGTGTGGTAGCTGTTTCAGAAGCACTTAGAGTTCCGGATCTGTGACTTAGATTAGCCCCTCCCTTGTCACCCCGAGTATAGGGGCACACCGATATGGTGTGCATATGCTATTTTTTTATTTAATTGGTCTGTTTTTCCTAGTATAAACATTTCTCGTGCGTTTCTTTGTTTTCAGAAGATATTTCTCATGTCATCAAGGTCTAAATTTTTGGACGCGGTTCGATGCACGACAATTAATACTTGTTCAAACAAAATGAAACACAGCATATGCATCCATCTTTTGGCTCGAGAATTTCACGGAATAGACATACATGTGTGTTGAAATATTAGAAACTCTTTGCTCAAAAGCATATGTGTGAAATATAGACATTTCTCGCGTGAAATATAGACATTTTTTTGTCAAGGTCTGAAGATACATGACTTCGTTTTAGGGTTTTAACGCAGATGGTCAACGACGGTCCTCAACTGCCTTGAAGCGGCAACAAAGATTGTTGTTGGACAAATTGTGTGCATGGAGCCATGGACAACTCATCAACAAACTTCATCGGGCTTGTGGTGGAGCTGGTCGTACTCGGTACGGAGAGTTTGTGCCTTGGAATCGCGTATGCACTCTGAGGGGGTGCCACGAATGACTAGGAACGCCTCCACAACTCCTGAGAAATTTGTTCTTTCTCGAGTCACATCCATCGGTAGATCAGCTCCAAAGTGTCGAGGTATTTGCGGTTGTCGGTCTCGTAATAGAGGTGCTTTGCTCCCTCAATCTCGGACCACATGCCTCTCGCCTAGTGGCTCACGTCCATCAAGAGGCTCCACTATTCGTAGTTCGAGTGTATTAGTGGCGGCACATTCCAATAGCCCGACACGATCTAGGTGACTAGGCGTACTGTCACGCCACTCTCAACTCGCGCCCCGAGTCGGTTGCGGGTTGATCCTTCATGATCTTGGCTTGCAACAAGAAACTACCACCATCGGCCGCGACGGATCCCTTCTTTGAATTTTCTGTAGGGTTCGCAGCATACAAAACAAAAAATTTCCTACGATGTGAACTATGTACCAAGATCTATCTATTAGATACAAACAACGGGCGGATGTATATCCGTAGAGAACATACCCTTAAAGACCGACAAAGATTAACGAGTTTAACTCGTGGTTGATGTAGACGATCTCTTGCCGATCTCAAGATTGAGAGGAAGTCCTAGCGCCGCAAATCAGCAGCGCATTCGTGCTCGCACACACGTTCGAGGCACCGAGCAACCTCCGCCTCCTCGCTCCAGCGATGCAGCGGAAGCACAACTCTTTCTTGTCGAATAGCCACCGGGAACATGTATCTCGCTAGTCCGAGACCATAGGGAATAAATTCTAGAGGGGGAGAGAGATCCTTCACGAGGAGGTGTGAGTGAGAAGTGAGAGGAGGGGCTCCTTTTATAGGAGGAGGGGGGAACCCCAAGGGGGTGGCCGGCGCATGGGGGCTGCCCCCTTGCCCTCCCCTCTTCATGTGGGTGGACACTCCACTCACAAAAATCCATTCATATGCCTCCACTCAAAATCCCACTCAAACTTGCCATTAAATTTCCACCAAATTTAATGCAAACTCTCATTAAATAAAACTCTTTTATTTTATTCAGAATTTTGTCAATTACTTTAATGACAAACATTCATAAATAACCCCTTGCTAGAATTCCATTTCACATGCATAACCACTTTATGCAATTTTACCCGAAAACTTGTTTCAGTATCTAGTGAAATAAATTCCTGCGCTTGTTCATTCTTTCGGCATGAAACTTTTGCTCCAATTGGATGTCGGTGTCTCTTAAGTGTGTCACCCTACGGTTCGTGAATAATGCGGACATGATCGAGACCCCTCTCGGATCAATAATCAGAAGCGGGATCTGGAGACCCATACTGACTCCCACACATTCAACGATGACTTTCTTGTGATCGTCGGAACCTTTTACGCTAGTATCGTAATCCCTTTGTTTCACGATATATTACATGTCCGAGATTCGATCATCGGTATCTCCATACCTAGTTTGATCTCAATTCTTGACATGCACTCTTTTCTCGTTCCGTGATATAACATTCTAGTGATCAAATCACTTACTTGCAAGCTAATCAATGTGATATCACCGAGAGGGCCCAGTATATCTATCCGCCATCGGGATGAACAAATTCCTCTCGATCCATGAGCCTCAACATAACACTTTATTAGTTCGAATCCATCTTTATAATAACCACATTACGGTGTGACGTTTGATGTTATCAAGAAACTCTTCCGATGTTAGTGATTGACATGATCTCTTGGTCTAAGGATTAGGATCACTTCGTAAGTTGTTATAGCAATATAAACTCAATGACTTTGATCGTAATGCTATACTTCGGATGAATGTTCATCACACCATTACACTAATGTTGTGATCCCGTTATTAACAACATCCAATGTCCATGATCAGGAAACCTTGATCATCTTGTTAATCAACGAGCTAGTTTATGAGAGAGGCATAACTAGGAACTTTCTGTTTGTTTATTAAACACACATGTATTAATGTTTCCGTATTAATACAATTATAGCATGCAAAATAAACATCTATCATATACTTGGAATACACATAATAAACATTTTATTATTGCCTCTCGGGGCATATTCCTTGATCTCCCACTTGCACTAGAGACAATAATCTAGTTACATAGTGATAAATCTAACACCCATTGAGTTCTGGTGTTGATCATGTTTTGCTCTAGGAAGAGTTTTAGTCAACGGATCTGCTACATTGAGATCTGTATGTACTTTACAAATCTTTATATCTCCATCCTTGACATTCTCGCGGATGGAGTGAAACCGGCGCTTAATATGCTTGGAATGCTTGTGAGACCTTGGTTCTTTGGCATTGGAAATGGCACCATTGTTGTCACAATAGATCACCATTAGGTCCAACGCGTTTGTAACCACTCCTAGTTCGGATATGAACTCCTTCATCCAAACTGCTTCCTGAGCCGCTTCTGAAGCAGCAACATATTCGTCCTCCGTTGTTGATCCCGCTACCACAGGTTGTTTGGAGCTCCTCCAACTAACCGCTCCGCCATTCATGAGAAATACGTATCTGGATTGAGACTTAGAGTCATCCGGATCGGTGTCAAAGATAGCGTCAATATAACACTTAGTGGCAAGCTCTTCTTTACCTCCGTATACAAGAAACATATCCTTAGTTCTTCGTAAGTACTTAAGGATATTCTTGACCGCTATCCAGTGTTTCGAACCTGGATCCGATTGGTACGTACTAGTCAAACTAATAGCATGTGCCACATCCGGTCTTGTACATAGCATGGTGTACATTATAGAGCCTATGGTTGAAGCATAGGGGACTTTGTCCATTATCTCTCTTTCTTCCTCCGAAGTCGGACTTTGAGTCTTACTCAATGTCTTGCCTTGCAACATAGGTAAGAACCCCTTCTTACTTTCGTCCATTTTAAACTTTTTTAAAATTTTATCAAGGTATGTACTTTGCGATAGCCCTATTAGGCGCCTAGATCTATCTCTATAGATCTTTATGCCTAATATGTATGACGCTTCACCTAGGTCCTTCATTGAAAATCTGCTGTTTAGATAACTTTTAACATTGTTTAAAAGATCTATATCATTTGCGATCAATAATATGTCATCCACATATAATATCAGAAATGCCACATTGCTCCCACTCACTTTCTTGTAAATACAAGCTTCTCCATAAGTTTGGACAAATCCAAACTCTTTGATCACCTCATCAAAGCGGAGATTCCAACTTCGTGATGCTTGCTTCAATCCATAGATGGATCGCTGAAGTTTGCACACCTTGTTAGCATCCTTAGGATCGACAAAACCCTTTGGTTGTATCATATACAACTCTTCTTCAATATTACCATTGAGAAACTCGGTTTTGACATCCATCTGCCATATCCTCATAATCGAAATATGCAGCAATTGCTAACATAATCCTAACTGACTTTAGCATCGCTACGGGAGAGAATGTCTCATCGTAGTCAACTCCTTGAATTTGTCGAAACCCCTTTGCGACAAGTCGAGCTTTATAGACGGTCACACTACCATCATCATCGGTTTTCCTTTTGAAAATCCATTTGTTCTCCACGGCCTTTCGGTCGTGAGGTAATTCCACCAAGTTCCAAACTTGATTTTCATACATGGATTCCATCTCGGATTTTATGGATTCTAACCATTTGTTGGAATCCGGGCTCATCATCGCTTCTTCATACGTCGTAGGGTCATCATTTTCATCAACCATGAAATTCATGACAGGATTTCCGTACAGCTCGGGAGCTGCACGCGTCCTGCTTGACCTGCGAGGTTCGGTAGTACTTGTAGGGGTTCGTAGCATGGAAAACAAAAAATTTCTATCGCATACAAACAAACAAGCCAAGATCTATCTAATAGATTGTAGCAACGAGTCGATGGAATAACTTACCCTCGAAGATTCCAAAGCGGTTAACGAGAGCAGATTCTCGTGGGTGATGTAGTCGTACACTTCTGATCTCAAGATCGCGTAGACGATCCTTCCGGCGCCACGTTTCGGCGCTCCACATCGGTCACCGTTCGGTACTGACAAAGACCTTCCTCTCCCTTGTTCCAGCAGCGGAGGTTGTAGCACTCTCCTCGCGATTCCGGCGGACTGTGGCGTGGTAGGAAGTAGAGGAGATCCCAGGCTTCGCCTTAAGCCGGAGCGAGTATGGTGGAGTATGAGAGAGCTATTAGTGGTCTAGATATTAGACACACCAATTAGAAGGCTCTAAACCGAAGGCTAGGGCAATTAGAAGCTCTAAACCAAAACGGCTCTAAACCGGAGATTAGAGGATAGGAACTTGTGTGTCTAGAGGAGGAGGCCCTGTCCCTCCTTTTATAGGTGGGAGGGGCGGCCAAGGGGAGGGGAGTCCCTCCCCAAGTCGGCCTTGGTTGGCGCCACGCTTGGAGACTCCTCCCCCAAGTCGGTTTCAACCACCTCTTGCTTGTTTCCCACAGTTTCTTGTTTCCCACAGTTTCCTGTTTTCCACAGTTTCCTGTTTTAGCCGTTTGACTTTCAAACTGGCAGTTTGACTTTTCAGTTTTGGAACAGAAAGAACACTTAGTACATGATGCAATCATTCAGTATGTAATGACACATTCATGTACCCTCCCCGGAGTCTTGGGACAATCCGGAACCTTCTAGAACATTCCGATGAAAACACCGGAATCATTCCCGAACTCCGAAACGGGAATTTCCTTATATGAATCTTATTCTCCGGACCATTCCGGATCACCTCGTGATATCCCGGATCCCATCCGAGACTCCGAACAACATTTGGTCTCTTTATCATAATACCATAACTACTCAAACAACGTCGAATCCTTAAGTGTGTCTCCCTACGGTTCGTGAATTATGCGGACATGATCGAGACACTTCTCCGAACAATAACCAATAGAGGAATCTGGAAATTCATATGACTCCCACATATTTCTACGATTACTTTGCGATCGAATGAACCACTTACATACGATACCAATTTCCCTTTGTCTCACGATAGTTTACTTATCCGAGGTTATGATCGTCGGTATCTCTGCATACCTAGTTCAACCTCGTTACCGATAAGTACTCTTTTCTCGTTCCTGTGATATGTGATCCCTTGTGAGCCAGTCACATGCTTGCAAGCTAATTGGATGACATTTCACCGAGAGGGCCCAGTATATCTATCTGTCATATGGATGGACAAATCCACTCTTGATCCATGTGTTTCAACCAATACTTTCGAACACTCAATGCCACCTTTATAGCCACCCTATTACGGTGTGGTGTTTGATGACATCAAAGCATCCATCCGGAAAGGTGATATGCATGATCTCATGGTCGAAGGAATTAGGTTACTATGTATCGAAAGCATATAGCAATTGAACTATTGAAATGACTTGATCTTTATGCTACGCTTATCTATAGGAGTATGTCCATCACATCATTCTCCTAATGATATGATCCTGTTGTTAATAACATCTCTATGTTCATGATCCGGACACCCTGATCATATATTAACCAACAAGCTAGTTTAACAAGAGGCTTTACTAGGGACTCTTATTTTAGTTTACAAATCACACAAGTATTAATGTTTAGGTTAATACAATTATAGCATGGTATGTAAACATTTATCATAAGTGTGAAGATATGATAATAACCTACTTTATTATTGCCTCTTGGGCATATTTCCAACAGTCTCCCACAGTCAATAATCTAGTTTCAAACCTTTGTGTATTCAACACCTATGGCTTTCCGTGTTGTATGTACACGATTGCTAGTGGTCAATCGATCTCCGGATCGACACTTCCAGTCCGTGTAATTGCATGTCTTTGCGTCTCTACGCATCACTCATTCTCTAATGAGATGGCTTTGTATAAATTTGGTCTTTAGGTGTGACCTTTAGTTCTTTGGGGTTAAAACATGTTGATAATATTGTCGCACAATATATCTTCATAGTATTATCCCACTGTGAACTACACCTAGTTTGATAACAAACTACTTGACACAAATGCCCTCTTTTGATGCTAAAATAGCAGTCATATACTTAGCCTTTTGTTGTAGTATCAGTCACAATGTCTTAACTTTGGAACTGATCCAAATCCATTATGGAACTCACTTTCCATTATATTGTGCCACCCTTAGTTTAGATCGAGATAAACTTAATTTGTACTTTGTGACAAAACTAGTATCAATGTAGTACTTTTACAATGAACTAACCATCTATTTGTCACTTCTACAAATATTATACTCTTAGTTCTTCCAAAAGATCATAAGAATATCCTTACTATTGTCCAATGATCATCTTACGAATCATTCTGGTATATGCTCATAACATTTAGAGCATAGGACATATCTGGATTTGTACATATCACAGTATGATTGATATAAATACTCTTTGTGATTTCATACATCAAGTATCAATCTATACTTGATTATTTGTTTCACTTTACCAAATGTCAATACACTTGAATATATCATCAACATTTGAACTCTTTCAATCCTTTCTGTGCGACAAGAACCTTTATTGTAGTTTCTATATTGAACTCATTCAATATCTCGTGTATGTACTTCTGGCACAACCATATTAGCGTCTATTGATGCCAAATATTTGGGTTTTGCCTAAGTCTTTCATCGGGATGAAATTCTTAATATGTGTTAATAAAAGATACATTATTTCCAATCAACAATATGTCTTCCACATAATGTATTAGAAACATGTCTTAAGCGCTCCCTTAATTTCTTGCAAATGCAAGCATCTTCATCGTCTCTAATGAACTTTTAAACTCCTTTAACAGTTTCATCATAGTGAAGATTCCAACTCCGCTATGCTTACTTCAACCATTGAAGTTTGCATATGTTTTTAGCATCCCTTGAATTTTAACAAAAAAACCCTTTGGACTGTGTCATGCACACGTCCTAGGTAACCCTTCTATTAGAAGAACTTGTTTTGTTTATTCAACTACCATATAATAAAATTATATGTAGTGGTTGCTACACTAATCCGTCTAGACTAAATATCGCTATGAAAGATCAGATCTTGTCATAGTCAACCTTTGAACATTGTTGTGAACTCTTTCCCAACATGTCGACTATTTCATAGATGTGCAACATCCATGTCTATTTATTTATAGATCTAGACACAACTGTAAGGTCTTACACCTTTCTCGAGGGTCCTTCAAGTTCAAAACTTGATTTCTCGTGTATGGAACTATCACGGATTTTATGGCTTCAAGCCATTTGACGGAGTCAGGGCCCATCATCGCTTCTTTGCATGTAGTCGGTTCATTATTCTCAAATAATGATTCAACCCTCAAATCTTGATATTTGATTGTTTACCCGATCTACTTGTTTCAATAGGAACTTAGATCTCCGTGACCACAAACTTTGATGCACATGAGCCATGAGCATTGTTGCTGCCTCCGGAACACTTTTCGGTGCTGCGCAACTTTGCACATATAGCTAAGGTTCATTTAACCTTATCAAAGTTCTATTTTCCTCCCACTTTTCTTTTCACGAAAAATTCCTTCCCAAAGAAACTTGACGTTCTAAGCGACAAACACTTTTGTCTCTGGTGTTATGGAGGAATACTCAACAGTTTATACAAAGACAGGTTCATCCGACTTTGGTTGCAAACATCTTTCTTATGCATAGCATACCAATGTTTAAGAAAGGACAACTTGGGTTTTATCCCAAACCATAACTTTATATGGTGTCATTTCAACGGATTATGATGGAGCTCTTTTCAGTGGAAAAACGGTAATCTCTAAAGCTTTTAATCTTTAAAATATAATGGCAGTTTTATGAATTATACCTTTGATCTTACCATGTCAAACAAGGTTTAATTACATAGCTCGAACGCTCCATACCCTTATGGTGTTTCGGGAAATGCAAATCCACGGAACGATTCCTTAAATCTTAGGTATTATGCTAAACTCTGTAACTCAAATATCTTCCTTTATGATCTTTATCATAAACATTTATATTCTTGTTACAATGATTTTGCACTTCATCTTGAAAGTCTTTGAACTTTTCAAATGTTTCATACTTCATCCTTATTAAGTAAATATTCATATATTCACTCAAAATTTGGAAAAGCAAATGAAGTTAAAATCCATCGCTCTTGACTACACATAATGGACTTCGTACAACAATATGTACAAATTCCAATAAGCTAGTCTTTCGTGCCCTTTTGGCCTATGAACGAAGTTTCAATTATCTCTAGGAAAGTTTCACAAGTGTCATTTGATCAAAAATCAAAAGACTCCAAAATTCCATCCACATGGAGTTTCTTCATGTTTTCTTTTCAGTATAATTTAAACGGCGATGTCACTTCCTAAGTGATCTTTCAATCAATTTTTCTTTCGACATCTTTAGCACTAGTTTTATGGATGTGATGTCTCCAACGAGATTTGCGAATCCATCTTTTATGGATTACGGCAATTATTTGAACAACCCTTTTGTTCTCATAATACCTGATAAAACAAATCTTTGAAGGCAAGCTTTGATGTTTAACGAGCAACAAAATAACCCTTTATTTGTTCTCGATGAACATCATCACATATTCTTTTGCTAGTTACTTAGGCCATTGTAGTTCATGAATTGTGTTGTTTCGTATGACGATTCACACCAACAAATTCAGTATCAAATACTTGAGAACCACATTGTTTAATAAGCAAAGAATATAGCCATAACATGTATATCATCTATATACTTAAACTGAACAATTCTAGTCTTTTATTTTCTGCCATATATTTATGAGATGCTCTTTCAGTATTTCCTTTTACATTGAAAGAATCTATCAACATCAATAGTGGAGTCATACATATGACACATAATCCAAAGCGTGTATAATTAAATACCAATGTCTTTGGACTTGCACTTTGAAGTAGATCACCTATCATCAAATGTTTGGTGTTCTTTCAAATTCCTTTCTTTAGTAATCTCTTGGTGTAGTAAACATTTTACCTACATCAAATATTCACCCTTATCATGGAATCGTCCATGATCAAGCTACTTTTAGCTTATAACAATGAATTATGAGTATAATGTTGCTATCCAAAACCTTTTGGAGGATTAGGACAACAAGTGTCTCCAACCTTTTGCAAATTCTCATCAAAATATGAGAACATGAACTTTGCCATATTATACTCTATCATGTTGAAACCAATACTTTGTTTCAGATATCACAATATCTTCCACACATCATGGTTTCTAAAACAACTCTTTCAGATCCTAGATAACCTTGATATTAAGACAATCCTTTGAATATCAAGAATCATGGAAACAAATATGATACTAACACTTGGAATTGTTACTTGATTTAATACTAATTATTAAACTTCATGGAGTAACCGGAACTTACTGAAAGTTTGCAATAGGACTTTTAAACTTTAGATTAACACTTCAAAACAATACGATACCAGTTCGTAAAGTAACTAACCAGAATTCTATAGTTCTATTATCTTAATTATAACTAAGCGCAAGGTGGTAAACGGATGCCAATGACTACAAGAACTATGCAATTTCACTTTGATTTAGTTTATGATAAATTGAGTTCTAATTAATAATTAAATTAATCTAGGTGAACTCCCACTCAAAACAATATCCCTCACATTGTTTTAGTGATCACACGAACCAAATCCACCACATCAAAACCGATCATCACGAGAGTTGATATAGCTTCAATGGCGAACAATCAACATGTTCATCATATCTACTATGTGACTCATGCTCTACCTTTCGGTAATCCGTGTTCCTGAGGCCATGTCTGTACATGCTAGGCTCGTCAAGATCAAACCTTAGTTTTTGCATGAGCAAATCTGGCTTGCTCACGTTGTATACACTTGCAGAATCTAACACACCCGATCATCACGTGGTGCTTCGAAACAACAAGCTTTAGCAACGGTGCTAACTAAGGGTGAACACTTTATGACTTGAAATTCATGTGCATGAGGGATCATCTTATAATGCTACCGTCGTCTACTAAGCAATACAAGATGCATAAAGGATTAACATCACATGCAATTCAATAATATGTGATATGATATGGCCTTTCTTCTTTGTGCTTCTGATCTCCATCTTCAAGCACGAACATGATCTCCATCATCATCGGCATTGCATCAAGGTCAATGACGTTTCTCCATGGTTGTCGTCCACCAGCTTCAACTATTACAACTAATTTGAATAGACACGCGGGTCTTAACATAAATTAAAGACAACCATATGGCTCCTGCCGGTTGCCAACTTACAATAAGGAACATTGCATACAACATATATAATCATAATCATGGCCATATCACATCACAGCACACCCCTGCAAAACAAAGTTAGACGCCTCTACTTTCTTTGCATATTTTACGTGGGTTGGGGCTTTCAATAAGTGTCGTACTAACTTACGAACAAGAACCACAAAATTGATACTAGTATTGTTAATCACCCGTTGTAAATTGGATCTTAACTATGCTAGGAGAAACAGGCACCCGCAAAGCCACTTATGCAATACAAGTTGCATGTCAAGCGTGGAGCAAGTCTCATGAACGATGTCATGTAAGGTTAGCCCGGGCCGCTTCATCCCAACATACCGCAAGATGCAAAGTACACAAGAAGCAATCGACAATAAAAGCATCAACGCCCACAATGACCATTGTGTTCTTCTCGTGCAACAGATCTACATATAGACACGGCTCTGATACCACTGTAGGGGTTCGTAGCATGGAAAACAAAAAATTTCTATCGCATACAAACAAACAAGCCAAGATCTATCTACTAGATTGTAGCAACGAGTCGATGGAATAACTTACTCTCGAAGATTCCAAAGCGGTTAACGAGAGCAGATTCTCGTGGGTGATGTAGTCGACACTTCCGATCTCAAGATCGCAGACGATCCTTCCGGCCACGTTAAAGCAGCCCCGCAATCGGTCACACGTTCGGTACTAGACGAAGACCTTCCTCTCCCTTGTTCCAAAGAAGCGGAGGTTGTAGCACTCTCGCATGATTCCAGAAGACAACGGCGTGGTACCGAAGTAGAGGGAGATCTCGCAGGCTTCGCCTTAAGCGGAGTATGGTGGATGTAACACCCTCGATCGGACCTATGCAAGTTTGAGCAAAATTCGCCAAACCCGCATAGAAACGATTCAAAGGTGCTCACCAGCACTTTGCGCGGGTGGAAACGAAGTAATAACATTACACAACAGTCCTCGATGGGACCCACGAGCGGATATATACAACAGCGACTCAACGAGTCAAGAATACGATATAAGATACAAAGATCCAAATCACCTTGAAAGCGATAGAGCGTCCAGCTACGGACAAGATGCAAATGGGGCTAAGAGCTCAAGAATAACCAATGGCGCCCATAACCGCCTGTGCCAAGCGGAAGGGTAACCCCGCTAACGTGGCCGATCTCAAAACCGCTTAAACAAAAGGTGCCGACAAAGGGCAAAGGAAAAGAGGAGCGTCGATCGAGGCCAAGACACCATGAGGCTAGAATCGGCGGTCCTCGCCTACATAGGTATGGTGGATCAAGCAGCGGCAAAGATGCACTAAACAACCTATAGAGACTCGATACATCTGGCGGATATCAGAGAGGGATAAGAATGACCTGACCGGATCCAACCTGAAGCTAGCACCAAACAAACCCATCCTGGTGTTTCCCCCTCGAGACCAAACGAGGAACTCACACAGTTGGCAGTTTTATTTATTCGGTTATAGTTGCCGCACTTTACTAGGCAGGTTTAGATAATCATCCTGATAAAGTATGCAGTGGGCACTTTTAGTTAACCATTCCGTTATAGTTGCAACAATTACTAATCAGATGTGAATAGCATGAGATAACCCTTAACCCAGCAATTGTTGGTACTTTTATTCAGCCATTCCGTTGTAGTTGCAATACTTACTAGTCAGATACAATGGTCGCAAGCGACACACAAAGCAAGTAATTGTGGGCAGTATTATTTAGTCATTCCATTATAGTGAAGCTGATTACTAGTCATTATAAAGTCAAATTTAGAGCAATAAACTTTAGTTATGCTTGTCTATGATCGAGATACTGTGCTCCAAGTCGTCCATATCCGCGGACACGGCTTTCAGAAAGTTTTACCCGGCCGGGGTGCACCAATAGCAACACACGATCGATCAACCTCGGAAAAACCAAATCAAAACCCAACGAGGCTTTCACGGTGAACAATCACAGGATTGAGAAATATTTCGGGGCCACCCTTGTAGTCTACCCAACAGTAAGCTAGCTCGAGACGGACCCAAGGTTTGTGGGGGTGCAGAACAGCAGATCCCCAAACGGGATCGATACCACGAAACGGTCACAATTCCTAACATGCAAAGGTGTGCTCCTCGCACAATTTAAATACATAAGTAGCATGGCATAAGTACAGGATCGTAAATAAAACCTCAAACTAGTTTGTGGCCCCAAGAAATAAGATGAATCAAGCTCGCTCAGGGGGTCCCATATACCTCCGGATGTGGATAGCGCGATAAATCAAGGAACAGTATCAAGTACTCGGGGTCTTACGGACACAAGTGGGCGTTCGAAACCAAATATTTTCTATCACCCACCGATGCCTCGCTTATTTCAATTTTAGTTGTTAAACGAAATTAAAGTGAACGATAAGTAAACTATGATCATCTCCATCATCAACATGCGGCAATACATCAACAATCGTGGCATTTGACGACACGCAACAAAGACTTGAGCAAGCGACACGACGCGCAAGTCCAACTATCTACCAAACAACGGTAATAGGATGTGTCCAAGGCATTATATGGCTGCAAGGGATATCACGGCACGGAAACTAGAGCATCGCAACACGTATAGCAATAGATCAACGGAGGGAAATAAATACTATAAAAGTAAGATAGGTAGAAAGGGGAGATGCTCTTTGAAAACATTGTCAAGGTTCAACCAAAGATCGGTGAAGCTCACATCAACTCAACGGCCTTATCCGAAGAAGCAAAACACTAGCGTAAAACCGGATGCACTATTTAATACAACGGCAGAAGATCGGCATGATGCATGTATGATGCATGGCATGGCAAAGGTGCGATGCAATTAGTCAAGATTAAGCGGAACCGGGGTCCCACAATTAATCAAATGGTTCAAGTTGTTTTAGATACCCGCAATTTTAAATGTTGTTTACCAAGGCAAAAGATAGCACCGTCGCTACGTGATTTAGATGAGGCCAATATGAGACTAGATTTGCCCGCATATGGGCCCCATATTTAATTATGCAGGTGAATCGGCATAAGGCCCCCAAACCACACAATATGCATGCGAGATGAATGATTTAATGTGCAACAAGTTGTTGTTATATTATAAAATAAGGTTTTGGGAGGGGGGGTTCACACATTAGAGGGGGTCTCGACGAACTCGGGGTTCCGGGGTTCGGGGTCAGGGTCCAGGGTTCGACGGGGATCAGATCTCGGGGTTCAGGGTTCGACGAACTTGACGGGATCGTTCTCGGACTCCGGGGTAGGTCTTGGCGCATCCGGGGTCTCCGGGGCATGTTGTCGGTCATGGCGTTCGGGACGGGATACTTGTCGTATCGGTGGCGGTCTTGGCGTTCCGGGGGAAGTTCATGTCGTATCCGGGTAGACGAACTTGGCGTTGGTTTTCTCGGCGATCTTGTCGGCCTGAAAAGGGGTACTTGTCACACCGGGGGTCGGCCTGCGGGGTTCGACGATGTCTTGGCGTTCCCTGAGGAAGATCATGTCGAGCCATCGGGTTTGGCCTTGTTCGTGCGGAGATCTTGGCGACGGAACGGAGAACTTGTTACGGGTCGGTCTTGTCGGCGGTCTCGAGGTTCCGTCAAGTACTTGGGTCCCAACTTTGCGGTTGGTGAAGGACATGGCGAGGTGGACACCGAACGCCCTCGGGTTCTGCTGTCCGCGGCGAAGGAGATGGCGAGTCGGCATGGAAGATGGCTCGATGGACGGCTTGGCAGCAGAATCGGTGACGCCGCCACTGGTTGAGGTCAAGGCCGGTGGTGGACTCCTGGACGGCGGACGAGCTCGCAGAGAGTGTGCGAAGCAGGCCCCGGCGGGTCCATGGGGACGGAGGCGAGGCTGAGCGGCGCAGAGCTCGGGGACCTGGCATACGAGGCGAGGAGGGAGCCGGGGAAGAAGGCGGCCGGCTCACCGGAGGCCGGACGTCGCTGGGGCTGCTGGGAGGTCCCCGAGGGCGAGGAGGAGGCTGGCGGGCGGCTCGGGAAGGTGCGGCCGGGCGCAGTCCGGGCGTTGGCTGGCCATGAGGGTCGAGGCGGTCCGCGAGGCGAGGTTGGGCGTGGCCACGGCCGAGGAGGCTCAAGGGCAGCAACGTCTGGGTGGCCGAGGCGAGCGTGGCGCGGACGGCGGAGGCGAGCTGGTGGCGAGGCGAGCGTGGGAGGAGCGGGCGCTGGCGGGCACGCTGGGCCGGGAGCCACTGGGCGAGGGAGATGGGCGGTTGACGGGCGGCAATGAGCTAGGCGGGCGCATGGAGGAAGGAGGGCAGTGGCGGCAAGCTGGCCGGAGGGGCGGCTTGAGCGGGGGTGCAGGGGAGAGGAAGGTTGGGGACGACAGGGCATCGGATCCAGGTGGAGCTGGTCGGGCCTGTGGTCAGCGTGGGACCTGTGGCGGGCACGTGGGGACAGTGGGGATGAGCTGGGGGTAGAAGGGATTGGGTGAGAAAGGAAAGGAGGGGTGGACGCGGTGGGTCTGGGTGGGCCACGCCAGTAGGGAGAGCTGGCGGTGGGACCCTTGAGGGAGAGGAGAGATGAGAGAGGTCGGTTTGGGGAAGAGGGAGAGAGTGTAGGATGGCCTAGGGTGAGAGTAGGAGAGAGGGAGGGATGGTGGATTGATGAGGTGGCAGGTGGGTAGGTTTTGGGTGAGAGGGTGAGGTGGCGGCCTGTGGTTGGAGGGTAGATAGGATTTGGGTGGGAATAGATTTAGGTAGGGCTGTTTTAGTTTTTGTGTTTGTTTTGTCCTGTCTAATTTAAAACTAGGCCATTTTGCAAACAGTTTTTAGACAAATAAAATCTCCGATGCGATCGGGGTTTTGTGTTTGAAAATAAGAGGGGTGTTTGTATAAATCTAAACTAGGCTTTGCAAATAATGCAGACAAACAATGCATGAAGATGACGATGCAATGCACAAAACAACGCGATTTTCTAGTAGTGGTTTTGCGGGATGCCACAATTCGACACCACTAACAATGGATCTCGCCCTCGAGATCCGCCTCATGGTACCGGAAGGAAGGTCGGCGTCTGCGTCTTCTCGCCGTGTAGATCCTCGCGACACCACTAACAAGAGTTCGTTGTCCGTGATCGCCGAGAGAACACTCCGAGACAAAAGGTCGAAGGTAGAGGTATCAACAAATAAAGCCACCTCTATCTCCGAGGGACGGAGTAAACCGCTGGACCCACCGATTCGATGTACACGAGCGAATGATAAGAGTAGTCGGATGGTGATCAGTCCATCGCGCACCCAAACCATTACTCGCATACCTAATAGGCGGACTATGCAACCAACTCTCGGGGTTAGACTGAAGATCTCGACAAGCGAGGTTCGGAAACAAAGGAGTGATGCAGACTCTGCATCGGATCTGGCGTAGAGAATGTCGTTGCGACGGAAACACCGGACAACACAACAAGGAACAAAGAATGGTAACACCGTAGACGGATTCATCAGGCAGCTTGAACACCGGACGGTAGAACATCGTTATCAGACGAGGAAGAGAAACCCTGAAGGTACGACGGAAACCCAACCACGAGAAATCCTGGACTCGAAGAAAAGATAAGAGAGCAGATTCAAAACACGTCGAGATAAGAGGAGAATAGCAGAGGGGTAAGAAGTAAAATCAGACCTAATCAGAACTATCCAACCGATTTTGCAAAAATAGTTTTGACACTCTACTTCGGCCGTTAGCTAGGTTATCCTACGTTTGGACTTGGGGTATCGCAACCGCTGAGCTCGATACCACTCAGAACACCCTCGAAATCGGACCTATGCAAGTTTGAGCAAAATTCGCCAAACCCGCATAGAAACGATTCAAAGGTGCCCACCAGCACTTTCGCAAGGGTGGAAACGAAGTAATAACATTACACAACAGTCCTCGATGGGACCCATAACGGATATATACAAATGACTCAACGAGTCAAGAATACAGATATAAGATACAAAGATCCAAATCACCTTGAAAACGATAGAGCGTCCACTACGGACAAGATGCAAATGGGGCTAAGAGCCACAAGAATAACCAATGGCGCCCATAACCTGCCTGTGCCAAGCGGAAGGGTAACCCTGCTAACGGCGCCGATCTCAAAACCTGCTTAAACAAAAGGGGTGCCGACAAAGGGCAAAGGAAAAAGAGGAGCGTCAGTACTGAGGCCAGTACACGGCGAGGCTAGAATTCGGCGGTCCTCGCCTACATAGGTATGGTGGACTGAAGCGGCAGCGGCATCATGCACTAAACAACCTATAGAGACTCGATACATCTGGCGGATATCAGAGAGGGATAAGAATGACCTGGCCGGATCCAACCTGAAGCTAGCACCAAACAAACCCATCCTGGTGTTTCCCCCTCGAGACCAAACGAGGAAGTCAACCGAGGAACTCACACAGTTGGCAGTTTTATTTATTCGGTTATAGTTGCGGCACTTTACTAGGCAGGTTTAGATAATCATCCTGATAAAGTATGCAGTGGGCACTTTTAGTTAACCATTCCGTTATAGTTGCAACAATTACTAATCAGATGTGAATAGCATGAGATAACCCTTAACCCAGCAATTGTTGGTACTTTTATTCAGCCATTCCGTTGTAGTTGCAATACTTACTAGTCAGATACAATGGTCGCAAGCGACACACAAAGCAAGTAATTGTGGGCAGTATTATTTAGTCATTCCATTATAGTGAAGCTGATTACTAGTCATTATAAAGTCAAATTTAGAGCAATAAACTTTAGTTATGCTTGTCTATGATCGAGATACTGTGCTCCAAGTCGTCCATATCCGCGGACACGGCTTTCAGAAAGTTTTACCCGGCCGGGGTGCACCAATAGCAACACACGCTCGATCAACCTCGGAAAAACCAAATCAAAACCCAACGAGGCTTTCACGACTGAACAATCACAGATTGAGAAATATTTGAGGGGCCACCCTTGTAGTCTACCCAACGTAAGCTAGCTCGAGACGGACCCAAGGTTTGTGGGGGTCGGTAACGACAGCAGATCCCCAAACGGGACTGTCGATACCACGAACGGGTCACAATTCCTAAATAAAGATGCAGTGCTCCTCGCACAATTTAAATACATAAGTAGCATGGCATAAGTACAGGATCGTAAATAAAACCTCAAACTAGTTTGTGGCCCCAAGAAATAAGACTGAATCAAGCTCTGGCTCAGGGGGGTCCCATATACCTCCCGGATGTGGATAGCGCGATAAATCAAGGAACAAGTATCAAGTACTCGGGGTCTTACGGGACACAAGTGGGCTCGAAACCAAATATTTTCTATCACCCACCGATGCCTCTGCTTATTTCAATTTTAGTTGTTAAACAGAAATTAAAGTGAACGATAAGTAAACTATGATCATCTCCATCATCAACATGCGGCAATACATCAACAACTGTGGCATTTAACGACACGCAACAGCACTTGAGCAAGCGACTACGACGCGCAAGTCCAACTATCTACCAAACAACCGGTAATAGGATGTGTCCAAGGCATTATATGGCTGCAAGGGATATCACGGGTACGGAAACTAGAGCATCGCAACACAGATAGCAATAGATCAACAGGAGGGAAATAAATACTATAAAAGTAAGATAGGTAGAAAGGGGGAGATGCTCGCCTGAAAACATTGTCGAAGGTTCAACCGAAGATCGGGGCGAAGCTCACATCAACTCAACGGCCTTATCCGCGAAGAAGCAAAACACTAGCAGAAAACCGGATGCACTATTTAATACAACGGCAGAAGATCGGCATGATGCATGTATGATGCATGGCATGGCAAAGGTGCGATGCAATTAGTCAAGATTAAGCGGAACCGGGGGTCCCGACAATTAATCAAATGGTTCAAGTTGTTTTAGATACCCCGCAATTTTAAATGTTGTTTACCAAGGCAAAAGATAGCACCGGTTCGCTACACAGATTTAGATGAGGCCAATATGAGACTAGATTTGCCCGCATATGGGCCCCATATTTAATTATGCAGGTGAATCGGCATAAGGCCCCCAAACCACACAATATGCATGCGAGATGAATGATTTAATGTGCAACAAGTTGTTGTTATATTATAAAATAAGGTTTTGGGAGGGGGGTTCACACATTAGAGGGGGTCTCGACGAACTCGGGGTTCCGGGGTTCGGGGTCAGGGTCCAGGGTTCGACGGGGATCAGATCTCGGGGTTCAGGGTTCGACGAACTTGACGGGATCGTTCTCGGACTCCGGGGTAGGTCTTGGCGCATCCGGGGTCTCCGGGGCATGTTGTCGGTCATGGCGTTCGGGACGGGATACTTGTCGTATCGGTGGCGGTCTTGGCGTTCCGGGGGAAGTTCATGTCGTATCCGGGTAGACGAACTTGGCGTTGGTTTTCTCGGCGATCTTGTCGGCCTGAAAAGGGGTACTTGTCACACCGGGGGTCGGCCTGCGGGGTTCGACGATGTCTTGGCATTCCCTGAGGAAGATCATGTCGAGCCATCGGGTTTGGCCTTGTTCGTGCAGAGATCTTGGCGACGGAACGGAGAACTTGTTACGGGTCGGTCTTGTCGGCGGTCTCGAGGTTCCGCGTCGAAGTACTTGGGTCCCAACTTTGCCGGTTGGTGAAGGACATGGGCGAGGTGGACACCGGAAACACCCTCAGGTTCGCTGCTGTCCGCGACAGAAGGAGATGGCGAGGTCGGCATGGAAGATGGCTCGGGATGGACGGCCGCTGGCAGCAGGAATCGGTGACGCCGACCTTGGTTGAGGTCAAGGCGGTGGTGGACTGACACGGACGAGCTCGCAGAGGGTGCTGGGCAGCCCCTGGGTCCATGGGGACGGAGGCGAGGCTAAGCGGCAGAGCTCGGGGACCTGGCAATGAGGCGAGGAGGAGCCGAGCCGGGAAGAAGGGCGGGCGGAAGGCCGGGAGGCCGTGACGTCTGGGGCGGCTTTCTGGGAGGTCCCCGGAGGCGGAGGAGCTGGCGGCTGCTCGGGTCGGAAGGCGTGGCGGGCCTTGGCGACGCCGGGTCGGCCGCGAGGGTCGAGGCGGCGGCGAGGCGAGGTTGGCGCAGGCCGAGGAGGCTGGCGGGCCGCAAGAACGTCTGGGGCGCGAGGCGGAGCGGCGGACGTGGCGAGGCGAGCCGGGTGGCGAGGCGGGAGCGTGGGAGGAGCGGGCGGCACGCGGGCTGGGCGCGGGAGCGGCCACCATGGGCGAGGAGATGGGCGGTTGACGGGCGATGAGGCAGGCGCCGGAGGAAGGGAGAGGGCAGCGAGGGAGGGGCGGTGCTTGAGCGGCGGGGTCTGGGGGAGGGGGAGAGGAAGGTTGGGGACGACAGGGGCGTCGGATCCATGGGTGGAGCCGGGGCCTGTGGGGCTGTGTGCGTGGGACCCATGGGCCGAGGGGGGTGAGTGGGGATGATGTGGGGGTAGAAGGGATTGGGTGAGAAAGGAAAGGAGGGGCTGGACGCGGTGGGTCTGGGTGGGCCACGCTGTAGTAGGAGAGGCTGGCGGTGGGACCCAGGAGAGAGGAGATGAGAGAGGTGGGTCGGTTTGGGGAGGAGAGAGTGTAGGATGGCCTAGGGTGAGAGTAGGAGAGAGGGAGGGATGGTGGATTGATGAGGTGGCAGGTGGGTAGGTTTTGGGTGAGAGGGTGAGGTGGCGGCCTGTGGTTGGAGGGTAGATAGGATTTGGGTGGGAATAGATTTAGGGTAGGGCTGTTTTAGTTTTTGTGTTTGTTTTGTCCTGTCTAATTTAAAACTAGGCCATTTTGCAAACAGTTTTTAGACAAATAAAATCTCCGATGCGATCGGGGTTTTGTGTTTGAAAATAAGAGGGGTGTTTGTATAAATCTAAACTAGGCTTTGCAAATAATGCAGACAAACAATGCATGAAGATGACGATGCAATGCACAAAACAACGCGATTTTCTAGTAGTGGTTTTGCGGGATGCCACAATTCGACACCACTAACAATGGATCTCGCCCTCGAGATCCGCCTCATGGTACCGGAAGGAAGGTCGGCGATCTGCGTCTTCTCGCTTCGTGTAGATCCTCGCGACACCACTAACAAGAGTTCGTTGTCCGTGATCGTCGAGAGAACACTCCGGAGACAAAAGGTCGAAGGTAGAGGTATCAACAAATAAAGCCACCTCTATCTCCGAGGGACGGAGTAAAACTGCTGGACCCACCGATTCGATGTACACGAGCGAATGATAAGAGTAGTCGGATGGTGATCAGTCCATCGCGCACCCAAACCATTACTCTGCACACGAATAGGCGGACTATGCAACCAACTCTCGGGGTTAGACTGAAGATCTCGACAAGCGAGGTTCGGAAACAAAGGAGTGATGCAGACTCTGCATCGGATCTGGCGTAGAGAATGTCGTTGCGACGGAAACACCGGACAACACAACAAGGAACAAAGAATGGTAACACCGTAGACGGATTCATCAGGCAGCTTGAACACCGGACGGTAGAACATCGTTATCAGACGAGGAAGCGAAACCCTGAAGGTACGACGGAAACCCAACCACGAGAAATCCTGGACTCGAAGAAAAGATAAGAGAGCAGATTCAAAACACGTCGAGATAAGAGGAGAATAGCAGAGGGGTAAGAAGTAAAATCAGACCTAATCAGAACTATCCAACCGATTTTGCAAAAATAGTTTTGACACTCTACTTCGGCCGTTAGCTAGGTTATCCTACAGGCTGGACTTGTGGGGTATCGCAACTGCTGAGCTCTGATACCACTCTGTAACACCCTCAGAATCGGACCTATGCAAGTTTGAGCAAAATTCGCCAAACCCGCATAGAAACGATTCAAAGGTGCCCACCAGGCACTTTCGTGCGGGTGGAAAACGAAGTAATAACATTACACAACAGTCCTCGATGGGACCCACAGAACGGATATATACAACAGCGACTCAACGAGTCAAGAATACAGATATAAGATACAAAGATCCAAATCACCTTGAAAACGATAGAGCGTCCAGCTACGGACAAGATGCAAATGGGGCTAAGAGCCCTGAAGAATAACCAATGGCGTCCATAACCCTGCCCAGGCCAAGCCGGAAGGGTAACCCTGCTAACGGCGTCGATCTCAAAACCTGCTTAAACAAAAGGGGTGCCGACAAAGGGCAAAGGAAAAAGAGGAGCGTCGATCGAGGCCAAGACAGCGAGGCTAGAATTCGGTCCTCGCCTACATAGGTATGGTGGATCAAGCGGCGGCAGCATGCACTAAACAACCTATAGAGACTCGATACATCTGGCGGATATCAGAGAGGGATAAGAATGACCTGACCGGATCCAACCTGAAGCTAGCACCAAACAAACCCATCCTGGTGTTTCCCCCTCGAGACCAAACGAGGAAGTCAACCGAGGAACTCACACAGTTGGCAGTTTTATTTATTCGGTTATAGTTGCGGCACTTTACTAGGCAGGTTTAGATAATCATCCTGATAAAGTATGCAGTGGGCACTTTTAGTTAACCATTCCGTTATAGTTGCAACAATTACTAATCAGATGTGAATAGCATGAGATAACCCTTAACCCAAAGAATTGTTGGTACTTTTATTCAGCCATTCCGTTGAAGTTGCAATACTTACTAGTCGATACAATGGTCGCAAGTTACACACAAAGCAAGTAATTGTGGGCGATTATTTAGTCATTCCATTATAGTGAAGCTGATTACTAGTCATTATAAAGTCAAATTTAGAGCAATAAACTTTAGTTATGCTTGTCTATGATCGAGATACTGTGCTCCAAGTCGTCCATATCCGCGGACACGGCTTTCAGAAAGTTTTACCCGGCCGGGGTGCACCAATAGCAACACACGCTCGATCAACCTGAAAACCAAATCAAAACCCAACGAGGCTTTCACGACTGAACAATCACAGGATTCAGAAATATTTCAGGGGGCCACCCCTTGTAGTCTACCCGCAACGAAGTAAGCTAGCTCCGAGACGGACCCAAGGTTTGTGGGGCCGGCGGTAAACGACAGCAGATCCCCAAACGGGGACTGTCGATACCACGTAAACGGGTCACAATTCCTAAACAGTACAGTGTGCTCCTCGCACAAATTAAATGCAGAAGTAGCATGGCATAAGTACAGGATCGTAAATAAAACCTCAAACTAGTTTGTGGCTCCAAGAAATAAGAATGAATCAAGCTCGCTCGTGGGGTCCCATATACCTCCCGGATGTGGATAGCGCGATAAATCAAGGAACATGTATCAAGTACTCGGGGTCTTACGGGACACAAGTGGGCGTTCGGAAACCAAATATTTTCTATCACCCACCGATGCCTCTGCTTATTTCAATTTTAGTTGTTAAACAGGAATTAAAGTGAACGATAAGTAAACTATGAACATCTCCATCATCAACATGCGGCAATACATCAACAACTGTGGCATTTGACGACACGCAACAGCACTTGAGCAAGCGACTACGACGCGCAAGTCCAACTATCTACCAAACAACCGGTAATAGGATGTGTCCAAGGCATTATATGGCTGCAAGGGATATCACGGGTACGGAAACTAGAGCATCGCAACACAGATAGCAATAGATCAACAGGAGGGAAATAAATACTATAAAAGTAAGATAGGTAGAAAGGGGGAGATGCTCGCCTGAAAACATTGTAGAAGGTTCAACCGAAGATCGGGGCGAAGCTCACATCAACTCAACGGCCTTATCCGCGAAGAAGCAAAACACTAGCAGAAAACCGGATGCACTATTTAATACAACGGCAGAAGATCGGCATGATGCATGTATGATGCATGGCATGGCAAAGGTGCGATGCAATTAGTCAAGATTAAGCGGAACCGGGGGTCCCGACAATTAATCAAATGGTTCAAGTTGTTTTAGATACCCCGCAATTTTAAATGTTGTTTACCAAGGCAAAAGATAGCACCGGTTCGCTACACAGATTTAGATGAGGCCAATATGAGACTAGATTTGCCCGCATATGGGCCCCATATTTAATTATGCAGGTGAATCGGCATAAGGCCCCCAAACCACACAATATGCATGCGAGATGAATGATTTAATGTGCAACAAGTTGTTGTTATATTATAAAATAAGGTTTTGGGAGGGGGGGTTCACACATTAGAGGGGGTCTCGACGAACTCGGGGTTCCGGTTCGGGTCGTGGTCGAGGTTCGACGGGATCGATCTCGGGTTCGTGGTTCACGAACTTGACGGGATCGTTCTCGGACTCCGGGGTAGGTCTTGGCGCATCCGGGGTCTCCGGGGCATGTTGTCGGTCATGGCGTTCGGGACGGGATACTTGTCGTATCGGTGGTCTTCTTGCCCGGGAAGTTCATGTCGTATCCGGGTAGACGAACTTGGCGTTGGTTTTCTCGGCGATCTTGTCGGCCTGAAAAGGGGTACTTGTCACACCGGGGGTCGGCCTGCGGGGTTCGACGATGTCTTGGCGTTCCCTGAGGAAGATCATGTCGAGCCATCGGGTTTGGCCTTGTTCGTGCGGAGATCTTGGCGACGGAACGGAGAACTTGTTACGGGTCGGTCTTGTCGGCGGTCTCGAGGTTCCGCGTCGAAGTACTTGGGTCCCAACTTTGCCGGTTGGTGAAGGACATGGGCGAGGTGGACACCGGAAACGCCCTCAGGTTCGCTGTTGTCCGCGGCAGAAGGAGATGGCGAGGTCGGCATGGAAGATGGCTCGGGATGGACGGCCGCTGGCAGCAGGAATCGGTGACGCCGGCCACTGGTTGAGGTCAAGGCCGGTGGTGGACTCCTGGACGGCGGACGAGCTCGCAGAGGGTGTCGGGCGAGCCCGCTGGTCCATGGGGACTGAGGCGAGGCTAAGCGCAGAGCTCAAGGGACCTGGCGGCAATGGCGAGGAGGAGCCGAGCCGGAAGAAGGCGCGGCTCGCCACGAGGCCAGGCCGCTGGGCGGGCCTGGGAGGTCCCAGGCGAGGCGGAGGAGCTGGCGCGCGCTGCCGGGTCGGGAAGGTGCGGCCGGCAGCTGGGCGACGTGGTCGGGCGGCCATGAGGGTCGAGGTCCGGCGAGGCGAGGTTGGGCGGCGGCGGCCGGAGGAGGCTGGCGGGCCGGCGCAGCTCTGGGCGGCCGGAGGGAGCGTCGCGGGACGGCGTGGCGAGGCGAGCTGGTGGCGAGGCGGAGCGCGTGGGAGCGGCCATGCGCGGGCCGGGCGGGAGCGGGCCATGGGCGAGGGAGATGGGCGGGCGACGGCGGAGCTAGGCGGCGCCATGGAGGAAGGAGGGGTGGCGGCCGGGTCGGAGGGGCGGTGAGCGACGGGTCCGGGAGGGGAGAGGAAGGTTGGGGACGACAGGGGCATCGGATCCGCGGGGTGGAGCCGGGTCGGGGCCCAGGGGGCTGTGTGCGTGGGACCCAGGGGCAGGGCCGACGTGGGGACAGGTGGGGGATGAGCTGTGGGGGGTAGAAGGGATTGGGTGAGAAAGGAAAAGGAGGGGGGGCTGGACGCGGTGGGTCCTGGGTGGGCCACGCGGCCAGGTAGGGAGAGGCTGGCCGGTGGGACCCGCAGGGAGAGAGGAGAGATGAGAGAGGTGGGTCGGTTTGGGGAAGAGGGAGAGAGTGTAGGATGGCCTAGGGTGAGAGTAGGAGAGAGGGAGGGATGGTGGATTGATGAGGTGGCAGGTGGGTAGGTTTTGGGTGAGAGGGTGAGGTGGCGGCCTGTGGTTGGAGGGTAGATAGGATTTGGGTGGGAATAGATTTAGGGTAGGGCTGTTTTAGTTTTTGTGTTTGTTTTGTCCTGTCTAATTTAAAACTAGGCCATTTTGCAAACAGTTTTTAGACAAATAAAATCTCCGATGCGATCGGGGTTTTGTATTTGAAAATAAGAGGGGTGTTTGTATAAATCTAAACTAGGCTTTGCAAATAATGCAGACAAACAATGCATGAAGATGACGATGCAATGCACAAAACAACGCGATTTTCTAGTAGTGGTTTTGCGGGATGCCACAGTGGAGTATGAGAGAGAGCTATTAGTGGTCTAGAGATTAGACACACCAATTAGAAGGCTCTAAACCGAAGGCTAGGGCAATTAGAAGCTCTAAACCAAAACGGCTCTAAACCGGAGATTAGAGGATAGGAACTTGTGTGTCTAGAGGAGGAGGCCCTGCCCCTCCTTTTATAGGTGGGAGGGGCGGCCAAGGGGAGGGAGTCCCTCCCCAAGTCGGCCTTGGTTGGCGCGCCGGCTTGGAGGGACTCCTCCCCCAAGTCGGTTCCAACCACCTCTTGCTTGTTTCCCATTTCCTCGCTTCCCACAGTTTCGCTTTCCACGCTCGCTTTAGCCGTTTGACTTTCAAACTGGCAGTTTGACTTTTCAGTTTTTGGAACAGCAAGAACACTTAGTACATGATGCAATCATTCAATATGTAATGACACATTCATGTACCGCCCCCCCGGAGTGCCGGACATTCCGGAACCTTCTAGAACATTCCCGATGAAAACACCGGAATCATTTCCGAACTCCGAAACGGGACTTTCCTTATATGAATCTTATTCTCCGGACCATTCCGGATCACCTCGTGATATCCCGGATCCCATCCGAGACTCCGAACAACATTCGGTCTCTTTCTCATAATACCATAACTACTCAAACAACGTCGAATCCTTAAGTGTGTCTCCCTACGGTTCGTGAATTATGCGGACATGATCGAGACACTTCTCCGAACAATAACCAATAGAGGAATCTGGAAATTCATATGGCTCCCACATATTTCTACGATTACTTTGCGATCGAATGAACCACTTACATACGATACCAATTTCCCTTTGTCTCACGATAGTTTAGTTATCCGAGGTTATGATCGTCAGATCTCGCATACCTAGTTCAACCTCGTTCGATAAGTACTCTTTTCTCGTTCTGTGATATGTGATCCCTTGTGAGCCACCACATGCTTGCAAGCTAATTGGATGACATTTCACCGAGAGGCCCGAGTATATCTATCCGTCATATGGATGGACAAATCCCACTCTTGATCCATGTGTTTCAACCAATACTTTCGAACACTCAATGCCACCTTTATAGCCACCTGTTACGGTGTGGTGTTTGATGACATCAAAGCATCCATCCGAAAAGGTGATATGCATAATCTCATGGTCGAAGGAATTAGGTTACTATGTATCAGAAAGCATATAGCAATTGAACTATTGAAATGACTTGATCTTTATGCTACGCTTATCTATAGGAGTATGTCCATCACATCATTCTCCTAATGATATGATCCTGTTGTTAATAACATCTCTATGTTCATGATCAGGAAACCATGATCATATATTAACCAACAAGCTAGTTTAACAAGAGGCTTTACTAGGGACTCTTATTTTAGTTTACAAATCACACAAGTATTAATGTTTCCGGTTAATACAATTATAGCATGGTATGTAAACATTTATCATAAGTGTGAAGATATGATAATAACCTACTTTATTATTGCCTCTTGGGCATATCTCCAACAGTACTCTCTTTCGGAGTTTCATGATCATTATCATTAGTTCTCTCTTCAACAGGTGGAGCCAACTCCGGAACAACTTCCGGCGCTGCGCTACTCGCCATACTTTGAAGAGAAGGTTCAATAACCTCTTCGAGTTCTACCTTCCGACTACTCACACCTTTCGCGAGAAACTCTTTCTCTAGAAAGGATCCATTCTTGGCAACAAAAACCTTGCCCTCGGATCTGTGATAGAAGGAATACCCAATAGTTTCCTTAGGGTATCCTATGAAGACGCATTTTTCTGCTTTGGGTTCAAGTTTATCCGGTTGAAGTTTCTTCACATAAACATCGCATCCCCAAACTTTAAGAAATGACAGCTTAGGTTTGTTTCCAAACCACAATTCATACGGTGTCTTTTCAACGGATTTAGATGGTGCCCGATTTAAAGTGAATGCAGCAGTTTCTACTGCATAACCCCAAAATGACAACGGCAAGTCCGTCAGAGACATCATAGATCGAACCATATATAATAAAGTACGATTACGACATTCTGACACACCATTTCTCTGTGGTGTTCCGGCAAGCGTGAGTTGTGAAACAATTCCACACTCTTTCATGTGAGTACTAAACTCGTAACTTAGATACTCACCTCCACGGTCGGACCGTAGAAATTTGATCTTTCTATTACGATGATTTTCCACTTCATTCTGAAATTCCTTGAACTTTTCAAATGTTTCAGACTTGTGTTTCATCAAGTAGATATAACCGTATCTACTCAAATCATCCGTGAAAGTAACAAAATAACGATATCCACCTCGCGCCGACACACTCATTGGACCACATACATCAGAATGTATGATTTCCAATAAATCTGTCGCCCGTTCCATTGAACCGGAAAACGGCGTTCTAGTCATCTTGCCCATAAGGCATGGCTCACATGTATCAAATGATTCAAAATCAAGTGATTCCAAAAGTCCATCCGAATGGAGCTTATTCATGTGTTTAACGCCAATATGACCTAGACGGCAGTGCCACATATATGCGGATATATCATCATTAAGTTTAATCCTTTTAGCATCAACATTATGAATATGTGTAACATTATCATCGAGATCTAATAGAAATAAACCATTCATCATCGGTGCATGACCATAAAAGATTTCATTCATATAAATGGAACAACCATTGTTCTCGGATTTAAATGAATAACCACTTCGCATCAAACACGATCCAGATACAATGTTCATGCTCAGTGCAGGCACCAGATAACAATTATTCAAGTTTATAACTAATCCCGACGGCAAATGGAGAGGTAACGTTCCGACGGCGATCACATCAACGCTTGATCCATTGCCGACACGCATCTTGACCTCACCCCTTGCTAGCGGTCGCTTGTTCCGCAGCCCCTGATTCGAGTTAAAAATATTAGCAACTGAACCGGTATCAAATACCTGTGTGCTATCATGAGCACTAGTCAAGTACACATCAATAACATGTATATCATATATACCTTTGTTTGCCTTGTCGGCCTTCTTGTCCGCCAAATACTTGGGGCGCTTGCGCCCAAAGGCTACCCCCTTACAATAGTAGCACTTTCGGTATCGACTTAGGTCCAACTCGGGTTTCTTTTCAGCACGGCAACAGGCTTGCCGCCTTACTTCCTTCCGCTTTTCCTTCTTGTCTTTCTTGAAACCAGTGTTCCTATTTATCATCAACACTTGATGTTCCTTTTGATCTCCACTGCAGTTTTAAGCATTGATGAAGCTCGGGAGAGACTTCTTCATGCCTTGCATATTATAGTTCATCACAAAGCTCTTATAGCTAGGTGGCAGAGACTGCAGAACACGATGGATGCCTAAGTCAATGGGAATCGTTATTCCCAAGGACACAAGCTTATCGGCGTAACCTGACATCTTGAGTACATGTTCACTAACGGAGCTGTGCTCTTCCATCATGCAGCTAAAGAACTTTTCTGAAGCATTGTAGCTTTCTACAGTAGCATGTGTGTCGAAAATCATTTTCAACTCACCCATTGTATTAAATGCATTGCCGTTTTCGAAACGATTTCGAAGTTCCAGCTCTATCCCATACAATATGCCGCAATGAACTAAGTTGTGGTCCTCCTGACGAGTCTGATAGACATTCTTCTCCTTGTCAGGGGCATCCTCTAAAGGTGGGGGGCCTAGTGGCGCTTCTAGCACGTATTGCTTTTGTGCAGCAGAGAGGAGAATCCTCAAATTCATGGCCCATTCGGTAAAGTTGCTACCGTTCGTTGCTAGTTTCTCTTTCTCCATGAACACATTGAAATTAAAAGCAGGTGGTGCCATCTATAACAGAATTTGTAAAGTTTAGACTAAGTGTATGATAGATTGAGTTCAACAAATCCATATTACGAATGAACTCACACTCAAAAATGACATCCCTCGTGCCTTTTTGGTGATTACATGAACCAAATCCACTATACCAAGTCCGATCATCACGTGAGTCGGTATAGCTTCAAAGGCGAGCATCAAATGGGCATCATATCAACTATATGACTCATGCTTAACCTTTTGGTCCGTGTTCCGAGGCCATGTCTGTACATGCTAGGCTCGCCAAGTTAGAACCTTAGTATTCGCGTATGTAACTGTTTTACACCCGAAATATAGTCGTGGATCCAAGAACACCCGATCATCACGTGATGTCTTGGAGCGACGAAACATAATCGGTGCATACTAAAGGAAGAACACATTCTTATCTTGATACTTAAATGAGGGATCATCTTATTATGCTAACAAAGCGCTAAACAAGCAATATAAGATGCTATCAAACATCACATGTTTATTAG
Source organism: Avena longiglumis (assembly GCA_030063025.1). NCBI lineage: Eukaryota > Viridiplantae > Streptophyta > Magnoliopsida > Poales > Poaceae > Avena > Avena longiglumis. The sequence goes on from CP125973.1 coordinate 538,738,252, forward strand.
TGAAATGTTATGGTTCCCGCAGATGATCTCTATCATGTGCTTCGTGGTATGATCACTATCATACCTATATGTGTAAATCCAAGGTCTATGGAGTTTACACGCTATGTGTGTTGTAAGAGTATCATCTCATACTTCTACTTACAACACTACCATATCATAATACTAGCCCAGCAACAATCTAAACTAGACGCCTCTAATTTATCCATTGCAAGTTTTACGTGGCTTAGGGCTTTCGAGATAGAACCGTTCTTACCTACGAACATGAACCACAATGAGGATAACCAAATTGTTATTAACTCGTTGTAAAATAGATATTGACTATAGTAGGAGAGACAGACACCCGCTAGCCATTTATGCAAACTAGTTGCATGTCAAGCGTGGAACAGGTCTCATGTGCGAGGACATGTAAAATTTGTCTGGGCCGCTTCATCCCACTATGCCACCAATATCCAAAATTACAACAAAAGAGCAACAACATGATCATCATCGCCCACATACTCATATGTGTACTACCCGTGTAAAGTATCTACGCATAGATCCGGCTCTGATACCACTGTAGGGTTCGCAGCATAGAAAACAAAAATTTTCCTACGATGTGAACTATGTACCAAGATCTATCTATTAGATACAAACAACGGACGGATGTATATCCGTAGAGAACATACCCTTGAAGACCGACAAAGCTTAATGAGTTCAACTTGTGGTTGATGTAGACGATTTCTTGCCGATCTCAAGATAGAGAGGAAGTCCTAGCGCCGCAAATCAGCAGCGCATCCGTGCTCGCACACACGTTCGAGGCACCGAGCAACCTCCGCCTCCTCGCTCCAGCGATGCAGCGGAAGCACAACTCTTTCTTGCCGAATAGCCACCGGGAACATGTATCTCGCTAGTCCGAGACCATGGGGAATAAATTCTAGAGGGGGAGAGAGATCCTTCACGAGGAGGTGTGAGTGAGAAGTGAGAGGAGGGGCTCCTTTTATAGGAGGAGGGGGGACACCAAGGGGGTGGCCGGCGCATGGGGGCTGCCTCCTTGCCCTCCCCTCTTCATGTGGGTGGACACTCCACTCACAAAAATCCATTCATATGCCTCCACTCAAAATCCCACTCAAACTTGCCATTAAATTTCCACCAAATTTAATGCAAACTCTCAATAAATAAAACTCTTTTATTTTATTCATAATTTTGTCAATTACTTTAATGACAAACATTCACAAATAACCCCTTGTTAGAATTCCATTTCACATGCATAACCACTTTATGCAATTTCACCCGAAAACCTGTTTCGGTATCTAGTGAAATAAATTCCTGCGCTTGTTCATTCTTTCGGCATGAAACTTTTGCTCCAATTGGATGTTGCTGTCTCTTAAGTGTGTCACCCTACGGTTCGTGAATAATGCGGACATGATCGAGACCCCTCTCGGATCAATAATCAGAAGCGGGATCTGGAGACCCATACTGACTCCCACACATTCAACGATGACTTTCTTGTGATCGTCGGAACCATTTACGCTAGTATCTTAATCCCTTTGTTTCACGATATATTACATGTCCAAGATTCAATCATCGGTATCTCCATACCTAGTTTGATCTCGTTACTGACATGCACTCTTTTCTCGTTCCCGTGATATAACATTCTAGTGATCAAATCACTTGCTTGCAAGCTAATCAATGTGATATCACCGAGAGGGCCCAGAGTATATCTATCTGTCATCGGGATGAACAAATTCCACTCTCGATCCATGAGCCTCAACATAACACTTTATTAGTTCTGAATCCATCTTTATAATCACCCTGTTACGGTGTGATGTTTGATGTTATCAAGAAACTCTTCCGGTGTCAGTGATTGACATGATCTCATGGTCTAAGGATTAGGATCACTTCGTAAGCTGTTATAGCAATATAAACTCAATGACTTTGATTGTAATGCTATACTTCGGATGAATGTTCATCACACCATTACACTAATGTTGTGATATCGTTATTAACAACATCCAATGTCCATGATCAGGAAACCTTGATCATCTTATTAATCAATGAGCTAGTTTATGAGAGAGGCATAACTAGGAACTTTATGTTTGTTTATTAAACACACATGTATTAATGTTTCCGTATTAATACAATTATAGCATGCAAAATAAACATCTATCATATACTTGGAATACACATAATAAACATTTTATTATTGCCTCTCAGGGCATATTCCCTTCATTTTCATCACCTACCATCCTAGGACATGAAATCCCAAGGCTACGACACCACTTGTCAGCCCTAGCTCGACCTCATGCACGTGGCGAAGACGATTAACATTAGAGCTCCAAGGGTCCTTTTACGCCCGTTAACCCACATCATTGACATGATTGTTTGAGCATCGTGCCATCTCACAATCCGATCAAAGAGATGAACTATAGGACCATATCGCATCTAGGCTTATTTTATTAGACGATGAAACTAAAGAAACTACTAGCTAGCTAAATTCGATGAAACTGATTTTTCTGAATCGTTGCAACAACTAACATTCACCAGAAGATTCGATAAAATCCAGGCTTTTGGATTCCTTTAGTTCCTACAACTAATAATCAATAAGACCACATAGTCGAAAATATAAAAAATAAACTGAACAAAGGAAGGAAGATTTCTTGTGGTCTATTTTTTTGGTTTTGCCCTGGAAGCTGAAAGATACTATAGCTACGGCCACCGCTATGCCAAATAACATTTCTTTCATTCCAAAGCATGCACGATTCGATTTCCTCAATGTTGTTTGTTCATCCCTAGCATCAACAAGACACCAACGAGCATCGACTCCCCTGCCTCAATCTGGATCCCCGTGCTTCCATAGCCGTCTGCATCACGGCGCAGCTGACCAATTCTCCGACTGTCCTCATCCTACCGGCAACCATCTACTCTGAGCATGTATGAGAGGGTTTCTCACCCTACATTCTCCTCCACTATTTCACCGTAGAACCACCACCCTCCACATTCCCCAGCGCCCAGCTCCGCATGTTCCTGCTCGCCCGATGCCAAAATATGCCGCCCCGTCCCTTCACAAAGTTTCTGCCACATCCATGTACCTTCCTGTAGGGATTCGTAGCATGGAAAACAAAAATTTTCTATCGCATACATACAAACAAACAAGCCAAGATCTATCTACTAGATTGTAGCAACGAGTCGATGGAATAACTTACCCTCGAAGATTCCAAAGTGTTTAACGAGAGCGGATTCTCATGGATGATGTAGTCGTACTCTTCCCGATCTCAAGATCGTGTAGACGATCCTTCCAGTAGCTGCTCCGGCAGCGCTCTTGATCGATCACACGTTCGGTACTCGACGAAGACCTTCCTCTCCCTTGTTCCAGCAGGCAGTGGAGGTTGTAGCACTCTCCTCGCGATTCCGGCAGCACAACGGCGTGGTACCGGAAGTAGAGGGGAGATCTCGCAGGGCTTCGCCTTAAGTCGGAGCGAGTATGGTGGAGTATGAGAGAGCTTTAGTGGTCTAGGGTTTAGACACACCAATTAGAAGGCTCTAATCCGAAGGCTAGTGCAATTAGAAGCTCTAAACCAAAACAACTCTAAACCGGAGTCTAGGGCTAGGGTTTAGATTTAGAGGATAGGAACTTGTGTGTCTAGAGGAGGGAGCCCTGCCCCTCCTTATATAGGTGGAGGGGCCGGCCGCGCCATGGGGAGGGAGGGGAGTCCCTCCCCAACTCGGCTTGGAGGAGGCGCGCCGGTTGGAGGAGGTCCTCCTCCCAACTCGGTTTCCCTCTCCTTCCTCTTTCCCTCTTTCCAATTTTAGCCGTTTGACTTTTCAAACTTGCTATTTGACTTTTCAATTTAGGATTCAATTTAATCCTTTATTTGGAACAGCGAGAACACTTAGTACATGATGCAATCATTCCAATATGCAATGACACATTCATGTACCCTTCCTCCGAGTCCGGACATTCGGAACCTTCTAGAACATTCCCGATGAAAACACCTAATCATTCCCGAACTCAAACGGACTTTCCTTATATGAATCTTATTCTCTGGACCATTCCGGATCACCTCGTGATATCCGGATCCCATCCGAGACTCAACAACATTCGGTCTCTTTCTCATAATACCATAACTACTCAAACAACGTCGAATCCTTAAGTGTGTCTCCTACGGTTCGTGAATTATGCGGACATGATCGAGACACTTCTCCGAACAATAACCAATAGAGGAATCTGGAAATTCATATGGCTCCACATATTTCTCGATTACTTTGCGTCGAATGAACCACTTACATACGATACCAATTTCCCTTTGTCTCACGATAGTTTACTTATCCGAGGTTATGATCGTCGGTATCTCTGCATACCTAGTTCAACCTCGTTACCGATAAGTACTCTTTTCTCGTTCCCGTGATATGTGATCCCTTGTGAGCCAGTCACATGCTTGCAATCTAATTGGATGACATTCCACCGAGAGGGCCCAGAGTATATATATCCGTCATATGGATGGACAAATCCCACTCTTGATCCATGTGTCTCAACCAATACTTTCCGAACACTCAATGCCACCTTTATAGCCACCCAGTTACGGTGTGGTGTTTGATGTCATCAAAGCATCCATCCGGTAAAGGTGATATGCATGATCTCATGGTCGAAGGAATTAGGTTACTATGTATCAGAAAGCATATAGCAATTGAACTATTGAAATGACTTGATCTTTATGCTATGCTTATCTATAGGAGTATGTCCACCATATCATTCTCCTAACGATATGATCTTGTTGTTGATAACATCTCAATGTTCATGATAGGGAAACCACAATCATTTATCAACCAACAAGCTAGTGATGTATAGAGGCTATACTAGGGACTTCAAATTAAGTTTACAAATCACACAAGTATCAATGTTTCCTTGTTAATACTATTATAGCATGAATGTAAACATTTATCATAAACACAAAGATATAATAATAACTACATTTATTATTGCCTCTAGGGCATATCTCCAACAGTCTCCCACTTGCACTAGAGTCATCTAATCTAGATTACATGGTAATATACCGAACACCCATGGCGCTTTGGTGTTGGTCATGTTTTGCCCTCGGAGAGGTTTAGTCAACGGATCCGCCACATTCAGATCTGTGTACTTTGCAAATCTTTATATCCCCATCCCGGATATGTTCTCGAATAGCGTGAAAATGCAGCTTGATGTGCTTCACTTCTTGTGTGACCTTGGTTCTTGCGCATTGGCTATGGCTCCCATGTTATCACAAGAGATAGACATTGGGTCCAACAGACTAGGAACCACACCCATCTCTGTAATAAACTCTTTCATCCATATCGCTTCTTGAAGCCTCCGAAGCAGCCCATGTATTCCGATTCAGTTGAAGATCTCGCCACAACGCTTTGCTTTGCACTCCTCCAAATAACTGCACCATTCAAAATAAATACGTATCCAGATTGTGATTTAGAATCATCCGGATCGGTGTTCCAACTAGCATCGGTGTAACCGTTAACAACGAGTTGTTCATCACCTCCATAAGAAAGAACCATATCCTTAGTTCTTCTCAAGTACTTAAGGATGTTTTTGATCGATGTCCAATGATCCACTCCTGGATCACTTTGATATCTGCTAGTTAAACTAACAGCATATGCAATGTTGGGTCTAGTACATAGCATGGCATACATTAGAGATCCTATGGCTGAGGCATAGGGAGTCTTACTCATCCTTTCTCTATCTTCTGCCGATGTCGGACTTTGAGTTTTACTCAAGGTCGTATTGGGCAACATGGGCAAGAACCCTTTCTTGCTTTCTTCCATTCCAAACCTCTTTAGAACTTTGTCCAAATATGTACTTTGTGATAATGATATTTGGCGTTTCGATCTATCTCTATAAATCTTTATGCCTAATATGTAAGCTGCTTCACCAAGATCCTTCATTGAAAAACTATTATTCAAATATTCCTTGACACTATTAAGAAGGTCTACATCATTCCCAATCAACAATATGTCATCCACATATAGTATTAAGAATGCTACAGAGCTCCCACTCACTTTCTTGTAAATACAAGCTTCTCCATAAGTTTGTATAAAAACAAAACTTTTGATCACCTTATCAAAACGTTGATTCCAACTTCGGGATGCTTGCTTCAATCCATAGATGGACCGTTGAAGTTTGCATACCTTGTTAGCATCTTTAGGATCGACAAAACCTTTGGGTTGCATCATATACAACTCTTCATCAATATCTCCATTGAGGAATGCTGTTTTGACATCCATCTGCCATATCTCATAATCATAATATGCAGCGATTGCTAACATAATCCTCACAGACTTTAGCTTTGCTACCGGTGAGAAAGTCTCATCGTAGTCAACTCCTTGAATTTGTCGAAACCCTTTTGCGACAAGTCGAGCTTTATAGACAGTAACATTACCATCAGCATCTGTTTTCTTCTTGAAAATCCATTTGTTCTCGACAGCCTTCCGGTTATCCGGTAAGTCCACCAAAGTCCACACTTGGTTTTCGTACATGGATCCAATCTCGGATTTCATGGCTTCTTGCCATTTATTGGAATCTGGGCTCATCATCGCTTTCTCATATGTCTCGGGGTCATCGGTGTTGTCCACCAACATGACACTCATAACGGGATCATACCAATCTGGAGTGGTACAAGTTCTCGTTAACCTCCGAGGCTCTGTAGCAACTTCAACCGAAGTTTCATGATCACCATCATTAGCTTCCTCTCTTATTGGTGTAGGCACCACAGGAACTTCTTTCGGTGCTGCGCTACTCGTAATTTCGAGAGAAGGTTCGACAACCTCGTCGAGTTCTACTTTCCTTCCAGTCACTTCTTTCGAGAGAAATTCCTTCTCTAGAAAGGATCCATTCTTGGCAACGAAGATTTTGCCTTCGGATCTATGATAGAAGGTATACCCAATAGTTTCCTTCGGGTATCCTATGAAGACGCATTTTTCCGCTTTGGGTTCAAGCTTGTCCAGCTGTAACTTCTTTACATAGGCTTCACATCCCCAAACTTTAAGGAACGACAATCTAGGTTTCTTCCCAAACCATAATTCATACGGTGTCGTTTCAACGGATTTAGACGGTGCCCTATTTAAAGTGAATGCGGCTGTTTCTAATGCATAACCCCAAAATGATAGCGGTAAATCTGTAAGTGACATCATAGAACGAACCATATCTAAGAGAGTTCGACACGATGTTCGGACACACCATTACGCTGTGGTGTTCCCGGCAGTGTCAATTGTGAAAGTATTCCGCATTTCTTCAAATGCTCGCCAAACTCGTAACTTAGATATTCACCTCCACGATCAGAACGTAGAAATTTAATCTTCTTGTTACGTTGATTCTCTACCTCACTTTGAAACTCCTTAAACTTCTCGAAAGTTTCGGACTTATGTTTCATGAAATAGATATACCCATATCTACTCAAATCATCCGTGAAGGTAAGAACATAACGATAACCACCGCGCGATGCTATACTCATTGGGCCACACACATCGGTATGTATGATTTCCAATAAGTCCGTAGCTCGCTCCATCATACCAGAAAATGGAGTCTTAGTCATTTTTCCCATCAGACATGCTTCGCATCTTTCAAGTGATTCAAAATCAAGTGATTCAAGAAGTCCATCGGAATGGAGTTTCTTCATACGTTTCACTCCAATGTGACCAAGATGACAGTGCCACATATAGGTCGAATTATCGCTTGATTTCAAACGTTTAGCCTCAATGTTGTTGATATGTGTATTTCCACTATCGAGATTCAATAAGAATAGACCATCTATCAAAGGTGCATGTGCATAAAACATATTACTCATATAAATCGAACAACCATTATTCTCGGACTTAAACAAGTAACCGTCTCGCAATAAACAAGATCCCGATACAACGTACATGCCCACCGCAGGACCCAAATAACAATTATTTAAGTATAAAACTAATCCCGATGGTAGATGAAGGGGTAGCGTGCCGACCGCGATCACATCAACCTTTGATCCCGTTTCCCACGCGCATCATCACCTCGTTCTTCGCTAGCTTTCGTTTATTCGCAAAGACTGCTTCGAGTTACAAATATGAGCAACCGAACCATTATCAAATACCCAGGCACTACTACGAGTACTAGTGAGATACACATCAATAACATGTATATCGATATACCTTTCTTCTTGATGTTGCCGTTCTTCGATCCGCCAAGTACTTTGGGCAATTCCGCTCAAAGGACCTTCTCCCTTGCAGTAAAAGCACTCAGTATCAGGCTTGGGTCCAGCCTTGGTCTTCTTCGCCGGCGTGGTAACTTTCTTACCACCCTTCTTGAAGTGTCCCTTCTGCTTAGACTTGCCTTTCTTGAATTTGGTGGTCTTATTGACCAACAACACTTGGTGCTCTTTCTTGATCTCCACTTCTGCAGATTTCAACATGGCAAAGAGTTCTGGCAACGTCTTGTTCATGTTCTGCATGTTGTAGTTCATCACAAAGTTCTTGTAACTTGGTGGTAGTGATTGGAGGACACGGTAAATCCCCAAAGCATTAGGAATCACTATACCCAAGCTTTGAAGCTTGTTTGCGTGCCTAGACATCTTAAGCACATGCTCACTGACGGAGCTGCCTTCTTCCATCTTGCAGTTAAAGAACTTTCGAAGCCTCATAGCTTTCAATTGCCGCATGAGTCTCAAAAATCAATTTGAGATCCTCGACAATATCATATGGGTCCGACTCTTCAAACCTTTTACAAGCTCGATTCCAAACCATACAAGATATCACCTGAACTATGGAGTACCGATTCTTCCGAGCGAGGTAAACATTCTTTACTTCATTTGCAGTGGGTCACCCAATGGTGCATCCAAAGACATAGGTCAAATTACCAGTGAGGACAACCCTCAAATTGCGGAACCAATCCGCGAAGTTGCTTCCATTGTTTTTCAACTTTTCTTTCTCTAGGAACGCATTAAAATTGATGGTAGGGGCTGCCATTGATCTACAACATATTTGCAATAGTTTAGACTAAGTTTATGACAAATTGAGTTCAAATTAATAATGAAATTAAACTAGGTGAACTCCCACTCAAAACAACATCCCTCACATTGTTTTAGTGATCACACGAACCAAATCCACTACATCAACACCGATCATCACGAGAGTTGATATAGTTTCAATGGCTTAATCGTCATGTTCATCATATCTACTATATGATTCATGCTTTACCTTCGGTGATCCGTGTTCGAGACCATGTCGTACATGCTAGGCTCACAAGATCAAACCTTAGTTTCCGCATGAGAAAATCTGGCTTGCTCACGTTGTATACACTTGCAGAATCTAACACACCCGATCATCACGTGGTGCTTCGAAACAACAAGTTTTAGCAACGGTGCTAACTAAGGGTGAACACATTATGACTTGAAATTCATGTGCATGAGGGATCATCTTATAATGCTACCGCTGCCTACTAAGCAATACAAGATGCATAAAGGATTAACATCACATGCAATTCAATAATATGTGATATGATATGGCCTTTCTTCTTTGTGCTTCCGATCTCCATCTTCAAGCACGAACATGATCTCCATCATCACCGGAATTGCATCAAGGTCAATGACGCTTCTCCATGGTTGTCGTCCACCGGCTTCAACTATTACAACTACTTTGAATAGACACGCGGGTCTTAACATAAATTAAAGACAACCATATGGCTCCTGCCGGTTGCCAACTTACAATAAGGAACATTGCATACATCAAAATATAATCACAATTATGGCCATATCACATCACTGCACACCCCTGCAAAACAAAGTTAGACGCCTCTACTTTCTTTCCATATTTTACGTGGTTTGGGGCTTTCAATAAGTGTCGTTCTAACTTACGAACAAGAACCACAACATTGATACTAGCATTGTTGATCACCCGTTGTAATTTGGATCTTAACTATGCTAGGAGAAACAGGCACCTGCAAAGCCACTTATGCAATACAAGTTGCATGTCAAGCGTGGAGCAAGTCTCATGAACGATGTCATGTAAGTTTAGCCCGGGCCGCTTCATACCAACATACCGCAAGATGCAAAGTACACAAAAAGCAATCGACAATAAAAGCATCAACGCCCACAATGACCATTGTGTTCTACTCGTGCAACAGATCTACATATAGACACGACTCTGATACCACTGTAGGGATTCGTAGCATGGAAAACAAAAAATTTCTATCGCATACATACAAACAAACAAGCCAAGATCTATCTACTAGATTGTAGCAACGAGTCGATGGAATAACTTACCCTCGAAGATTCCAAAGTGTTTAACGAGAGCGGATTCTCGTGGATGATGTAGTCGTACTCTTCCCGATCTCAAGATCGTGTAGACGATCCTTCCGCACAAGGCTCGGCAGCGCCCCAGTCGGTCACACGTTCGGTACTGACGAAGACCTTCCTCTCCTTGTTCCAAAGAAAATGGAGGTTGTAGCACTCTCCTCGCGATTCCGGCAAAGAAACGGCGTGGTACCTAAGTAGAGGGAGATCTCGCAGGGCTTCGCCTTAAGCCGGAGCGAGTATGGTGGAGTATGAGAGAGCTTTAGTGGTCTAGGGTTTAGACACACCAATTAGAAGGCTCTAATCCGAAGGCTAGTGCAATTAGAAGCTCTAAACCAAAACAGCTCTAAACCGGAGTCTAGGGCTAGGGTTTAGATTTAGAGGATAGGAACTTGTGTGTCTAGAGGAGGGAGCCCTGCCCCTCCTTATATAGGTGGAGGGGCCGGACGCGCCATGGGGAGGGAGGGGAGTCCCTCCCCAACTCGGCTTGGAGGAGGCGCGCCGGTTGGAGGAGGGGCTCCCTCCCCAACTCGGTTTCCCTCTCCTTCCTCTTTCCCTCTTTCCAATTTTAGCCGTTTGACTTTTCAAACTTGCTATTTGACTTTTCAATTTAGGATTCAATTTAATCCTTTATTTGGAACAGCGAGAACACTTAGTACATGATGCAATCATTCCAATATGCAATGACACATTCATGTACCCTTCCTCCGAGTGCCGGACATTCCGAACCTTCTAGAACATTCCCGATGAAAACACGGAATCATTCCCGAACTCCAAACGGGACTTTCCTTATATGAATCTTATTCTCGACCATTCCGGATCACCTCGTGATATACCGGATCCCATCCGAGACTCAACAACATTCGGTCTCTTTCTCATAATACCATAACTACTCAAACAACGTCGAATCCTTAAGTGTGTCTCCCTACGGTTCGTGAATTATGCGGACATGATCGAGACACTTCTCCGAACAATAACCAATAGAGGAACTGGAAATTCATATGGATCCCACATATTTCTACGATTACTTTGCGATCGAATGAACCACTTACATACGGTACCAATTTCCCTTTGTCTCACGATAGTTTACTTATCCGAGGTTATGATCGTCGGTATCTCGCATACCTAGTTCAACCTCGTACCGATAAGTACTCTTTTCGCTCGTGATATGTGATCCCTTGTGAGCCACCACATGCTTGCAAGCTAATTGGATGACATTCCACCGAGAGGGCCCAGTATATCTATCCGTCATATGGATGGACAAATCCCACTCTTGATCCATGTGTCTCAACCAATACTTTCCAACACTCAATGCCACCTTTATAGCCACCCGCCACGGTGTGGTGTTTGATGTCATCAAAGCATCCATCTGGTAAAGGTGATATGCATGATCTCATGGTCGAAGGAATTAGGTTACTATGTATCAGAAAGCATATAGCAATTGAACTATTGAAATGACTTGATCTTTATGCTATGCTTATCTATAGGAGTATGTCCACCATATCATTCTCCTAACGATATGATCTTGTTGTTGATAACATCTCAATGTTCATGATAGGGAAACCACAATCATTTATCAACCAACAAGCTAGTGATGTATAGAGGCTATACTAGGGACTTCAAATTAAGTTTACAAATCACACAAGTATCAATGTTTCCTTGTTAATACTATTATAGCATGAATGTAAACATTTATCATAAACACAAAGATATAATAATAACTACATTTATTATTGCCTCTAGGGCATATCTCCAACACTTCCTGCGTCGCTAGCCACTGTGGCATCTCCTCTACGTTGAGAACAACTCCAAATAGATCCACTAGCTTTACCCCTTTCTTATTTTGTCTATGGAGCAGAACTCATCCTGCCGACCGACACCCTTCATGATTCCCTACAGTATGCCTCCTACGACAAGAAAGATGTTGAAGAGTCAAGACACCTCTTTGTGGACCTGCTAGAAGAGGAACGTGACTTAGCAGACCAAAGATATGCCATCTACCAACAGAACTTGTGTCACCATCATAGTCGTCGTGTTCCTCATCGCTCGTTTAAACAAGTGGATCTCGTTCTCCGTCTCAAACAGTAGAAGAAACACAAGTTATTCCCGCAATGGCAAGGACCGCTAGTCATGTGCAAGACACTGTTAAATGGTTCTTACTACCTCGTTCATATCCGCGAGCTAGAAGATAGACCTGACGAGATCATAAAACGCAAACATGATGACTCGACAATGTTTACACATAGTCAAACTGTCCATGGAACATAGTACAATTACGTTCTCTTTATGCTTAGCATTACTGCATATATGAAACTGAAGCACTTCAATCATCCATATGTGCGTCCACGTCATTTGTTACTGTAGAAACGCAGTTTTGGAGCTTTTCTACAGTTTCCCACTTTTGTTCGGTGATTTTTTTTTGCTTATCTGCTCTCCTTCCTTTGCACGCGAAGGTTAGCGACCCATCTAGAACAGTTCTTCCTCAATCTTCTGTCCCTTTCCTCACCGCCCGTCGCCCTTCCCTGTTCTCCACTCCCCCACGCCTCCACCCCTCCTCCCAGAAAGTGGAAGGACGCCTCGGCGGCCTGGTCAACCAGCCCATTGAGGTTTTCAACAAGCGCATCGTCCTCTTCCCCGCCCCCTTCCCAGCACCATGTCGCCGCCGGCCTGGTGCCCTCACTCCAGCCACGTCCTCCGCCGCCTCCTCCTTCTCTCTATGCTCGCGGCCCTTCTTCGACGGAAGCGCGTTCCCAATTGCCACCTCCGTGTTGACCGGTCGGCCACAAGCGGCCAAAGACGAAAGTACGCGACGGAGTCACCGAGTCGGGGTAGCGGCGGTGCCACCTCGCTGGCAAGAGCAAGGAGGGTGGTGCGTGTGCGTCGGGCAACACGGGAGGTCGACGACGACGCAACGAAGGCGGGCGGCGGTGGCCTCCTGTGCGCTTAATCACCGGGGGCACAGTGGGCGGAGGACCCGGGGGAGCTTTCACGCAGTCTTCCGCGGGGCGTGGGTCGCGGCGACCTTGTGGCTCCTAACGGGTTGTTGCGCCCTTCTCAGCCTGTGGCTCATGCCAGGATTCTCCATGCACCCTCTCTCTTCCAACCCACGTCCATAAAAAAGCAAGAAGAATCTTAATCCCCTTTATTCCTAACTACCTTAAACTGAATCATAAGTATTTTTCTTAGCTTTTCCTTATAGAGTAGTACACGGAGAATTGAATCGAATTTTGTTCTTCTTAATTCCACTTCTAGCTGATGCGGAAACTGAATGCTAAGTATTTTTTCTTAGTTTATCCTTTACAGAATAGTACACAGAGAATTGAATCCAAATTTATCTTCTTAAGTCCACTTCTACATTATAGCTGATGCAGTTCTCTGTTTTTTATGCTGAAACCATGCTTATATGGCACTGCACATTTTCAGGTTGTTTGTTCTTCTTCCTGATTGGTGTGCTGCTAGATCTTTTGAAAGATTGAGGTAATACACCTTGCTCTTTTGGGTGCTGCAGGCCGATGTGATTGGGGTGATGACTGCTGTAATTTCAACTCCATAAAAATTGTTTGGTGTTGAGTCTTTGGTGCCCACTTAGTGTACATGTCTGAACTCTGAACGATGTGTATCCTTCATGGTTTTTATTGTTCGGTATATAGAGCTAGGTCTATTCATCCATACCTCCTTATGCCCCTCCTTGCATGTTTGTGGATTTGCTTCAGCTGCCATCGATTGGATATACCAGGGAGGAGGTCACTGCATATGGCGTGTAATGACATGTGGGAGTTCTGTGACCCTTTTCGCCAGGGAGGATTTCGTCTCCAGGTGCGTCCATCCTGGCCATCCCCCTTCTCCCGTACCATTGTTGTGGTCCATATACAGTCTCTATTCTTATCTCCCACTATTAATTTACTTTTCTTTATCTATTTTTGCAGGAACTCACTAAGACAATATTTAATCACTGAGTTTGTGTTTTGTGAACTACATTTTAAACAATGGAGAATGGAGGTTGAGACCAGTTTTCAATAAAGTGATCAACTATAGCGCCTTGAAATCGCTTCCATATCCTTTGGATTGACACTTTTTCCTTTCATAATAAGTAGGGGTTGATAATGGCGCATGAGACAATTTTTTTTAAAAATGGGAATAATGACGCATGAGTCAATGTTGGTGCCTTTACTGTATATTTCATATGAAAATTAAAAGAATCATCATATTCATGTTTACTTCATGGGCTGCATATCTTCATAGTATCGAGCAAGGTTATATATATATTTCAAAATGTTTAAACATTTACCTTTTGGTTTCTATTGATGTCCGTCCCAAATCTCAAATCATTATGTTGTTTTCATTCACACAGCAGTGAAGTAGAGAATACCTTTTGTCCATGTTCTAACAAAGTGTTACTTTACATGTTCTCCATAATTTATGACAATGAGTTGTATAGATTGTTAATGCTCTACATAGATTTTTTTGTAATATACTATGTTCCAAATTTAATTAATTCAGTTCTAAAAAAGCATTAAGGGTGCAGAAATTAGCATCAGGAGGGTCTCCATCGTGTTGATGAATCACACAAGTGGGGTTGTTCTCTTGAAACAAATTCGGTTTCCATTCAGGTAACATTCATTTTTATTCAGGCAAGGTGTGTTTTTTACTGCATTTTCTATAGGAAAACGACATGCCATGTCTCTACGTACATAAACACACAACCCTATTAAATGTACATAAACTAAACGAGTAGATTTATGATCTTCACTGAGTGGAATTACGACTTCCAGTTGTAGGCAATATGTTTATATATGTACATAAATGCACTTCATCAACAAGCACTTTGCACTAGAAACTTTCGGCAGAAAGTTTTCTATTAGCTTATACTTCTATAGCAAGATTTATGCCATATCTACATTTTTCATATTGTGATTATAGTATGTGTCCATTTTTATGTAACTTATTAATAGCTGCCAATTGACAATGGGACAACAGTATAAAATACATCTGATGTTGCTTGATTTAGCTTGATGGAAAATACTTACTTTTTGGAAAATCTGACTATATGGCATCTACTGTTCAAGTGCAGGACTATAATTTTGGCTTCTCTTGACATTCTTTTGTAGTTTGTCTGAATAAGAATGTGCACCGCCATGTTGTCTCTTATTTTGACTTCCTGGCATACAAGAAAAAAATCATGGTTATATATACAACATTCTCTTAATTATGTATTGGTGATATTTTGTATCCTCCCGTTATGCATGTAGGTTTTCTCTTGAAACTCTTGAAACGATCACTCAAAGAGTTTATAATTGCAATAATCTGCAGCAGGAAATATAGATTTAATCTCAACTTACATCGGTAATTAAAAACTTCAACTTGACGTGATAAAAAGGTTATATGATCTTTCTCTTTGGTACTATTATTTTTCCTCAAAGTAGTATCTATGTATATCTGTTAACCAATTCGAGCAAAGTGGCACATTTTATGGTTCAGCATCTTATGTAACATCTAGGCACTCCAATTAAAAATGGATTCAATTTGTCGTCCAGGTGAGGTCATCAAATTTGGTTTTCTTTCGCTGCTTCTTATTCCTCTTTTGATGTGACATACTTCTTCCATTATGTGCTCTTCCCAATGGATGCTGCTCCATACACTAGCTCCAGATCATCGGTACTTGATGTGTGTATGTCGTTTCTTGGTCTGCTGGAGGTGGCTTTGGTGATCAACCTTTTCCGATCTAGGTTATCTGCATTTCCTCTAATATATTTAGACGTTGGTGTTTTTTTGGCTCCAGGTTGACCGTAGATAGGTGATTAAGTACCAATGTGGCACTTGAATTAATAATTTCTTTGGAAGTTACTTAGTCCCGTGGGTTATCCTCAAGTCAACAGAATGTGTGGTATTTTTACAAATCTTATTAAAAAGAAGGTTAGCATATCTTTTTTTTAGAAATGCTTTGAGAATCCTTTTCATGTATATGATTCTGATGTTTAGTACACATATATGGCTTGAGAAACATAACAACTTATGTATGATAGACGATGTTCATTTATGGGCTTGGCAACTATCGCTCACGTTACATGCAGGACAGGTTTCCGTCATGCGAGATCGCCCAGACCTCAGAGGTGACCCAGTTGTATTGCAGAGTGGTTAGCTTGAATGATTGTTTAATCGACTCTATAGTAGAACATACATTAGTGCAAGTGATGTGACATCACCATTGTTTAGTTACTTCATCTACATATAGAATATAGAGGGTGTACAGAATATAATCAGGCCCTGGTTACTCTTGCTTTACAAATTATCAGCAAATTCATTGGATAATTATTTGTATAAAATCCGAGTGTTTGCTTGCAAAATTGGATCATTCTTCTTTACATGTGATGGTTTAGAACTCGGTGAAAAATCCAGGTGCAAAGGAAAAGAAGATATCAGATTGATGCATAGTTAGTAACAAGCTCCGTTCTTTTGGAAAGGTTGAGGTTTGTCCTTTAACAAAGCAATAGCTATTTATTGATGAAGAAATAGTTTCTGCATTAGGCAGAATCTGCGGTAGGCCTGATCGTTACTTTGCTTGGGCTTCTGATTCTGTTGGTGGCTCTTTGTTTTTTCTTTCGTCTAGCAGTATATGGAGTAGTTATATTATAGTATATTAGCCACGATTCATGAGTAATCAACCAATTAGCGGTAAAAATGTCTAACCGCTCTTTTCTGCAGATTGCCCAACCTAACTCCACCTTCATAGGCCATACAAGTTTGTTCCCTGTTATTTTTTAGTGAGCAACTCTTCGGACCCAATGTCATATTTTTTCAGCGTATATGGACTTTATTTTGAGGCTTTGGTTGTTTGCTACTCTTAACTTTGTTTCTTCCCATTTGTTTGCTTTATGTAGGATGTAGCGACAGGAGTAACTTAGCCATTTGAGGAAGAAATGGTGGGCTATCTTCATAATTGAGAAATTTGCAAGTCATTTGCTCTCCTGCAAACAGCAAGAAAAGAAATACCAGTCTTCTACCAAGAACAGCAAGCACAGAATGACAGCGACACCGATCACGAAGATTTAAACAAACGCCGATGTACATCGCCAGAGCTTTCCCGCTGTGCCGCCAAA
This sequence comes from Avena longiglumis, assembly GCA_030063025.1. Lineage (NCBI taxonomy): Eukaryota > Viridiplantae > Streptophyta > Magnoliopsida > Poales > Poaceae > Avena > Avena longiglumis. The sequence continues at coordinate 538,755,635 of CP125973.1, forward strand.
GATCGAGGACAAGACCAGTTGAAGAAGCAGAATCGTATGAATAAATTAGAATCAGTATCCCCTTTTGTAGTCTGGGTAGCTCTGCTTAGTAGGAGTAGAACGGTTTAGAGCAAACAACTCTGCTTCTGTGTTTAGCAGTGTGGTGTAATCAGTTATATTCTATCATGTAGTCAGTTGTGAATATATCTATCAACCACCTTATAATCTTTGTACTGTTCACTGTCTGCACTTGCTCAGAAGTAATAAGCCAGATCAACACCCTGCTTAATTATATACTTAAATAAAATGATTGTCTACACGGGCGCGGTGACGCCGCGCCACATTCCCTAGTATTTTAATTATGTAGTATGTGAAATAAAGCATTTGGTTTGCTCATGTTGTAAGTATGTTATCGCCTTTAGTTTTTCAATTTTTGATCATATAAACCTTGCACAATTTGAATTTTTGATCATATAAACCTTGCAAAATTTGCTTTGTTAGCTTAGGTTTTCTATGTACACTTCCTCTATTGTTTCATATGTGGAGTCTCTAGTAGTGATTTTTAACCTGTTTCTATTTTTTTTCAAAATAGAGGACGAGACCCCCCCGCCCCCTCGGCATAAAAAAGATGCATATGTGTAACACCCTCAGAATCGGACCTATGCAAGTTTGAGCAAAATTCGCCAAACCCGCATAGAAACGATTCAAAGGTGCCCACCAGGCACTTTCGTGCGGGTGGAAAACGAAGTAATAACATTACACAACAGTCCTCGATGGGACCCACAGAACAGATATATATATATATAACGGCGACTCCATGAGTCAAGAATACAAATATAATATACAAAGATCCAAATCACCTTGAAAACGATGGAGCGTCCGACTACGGACAAGATGCAAAAGGGGCTAAGAGCCACGAAGAATAACCAATGGCGTCCATAACCCTGTGCCAAACCGGAAGGGTAACCACGCTAACGACGTCGATCTCAAAACCTGCTTAAACAAAAAAAGGGTGCCGACAAAGGGCAAAGGAAAAGAGGAGCGTCGATGCGAGGCCAAGACACGAGGCTAGAATTCGGGTCCTCGCCTACATAGGTATGGTGGATCAGCAAGCGGCAGATGCACTAAACAACCTATAGAGACTCGATACAATCTGGCGGTTATCGAGAGGGGTGAGAATGACCTATCCGGATCCAACTGAAGCTAACACCAAACAAACCCATCTGGTGTTTCTCGAGACCAAACGAGGAAGTCAACCGAGAACTCTCACAGTTGGCGCTTTTATTTATTCGATTATCGTTACGGCAATTACTAGTCAGGTTTAGATAATCATCCGATAAAATAAGCGTTGGGTCATTTAGTTAACCATTCCGTTATAGTTGCAGCAATTACTAATCGGAATCTGAGATGGCATGATATAATCCCAAAACCAGCGGTTGTTGGTACTTTTATTCAGCCATTCCGTTGAAGTTGCAATACTTACTAGTCGGTACAATGGTCATAGCGTTTACACGCCAAACAAGCAGTTGTGGGCAGTATTAATTAGCCATTCCATTAGAGTGAAGCTGATTACTAGTCATTATAAAGTCAAATTATAGCAATAAACTTTAGTTATGCTTGTCTATGATCGAGATATTGTGCTCCAAGTCGTCCATATCCGCGGACACGGCTTTCAGAAAGTTTTACCCGGCCGGGGTGCACCAATAGCAACACACGCTCGATCAACCTCGGAAAAACCAAATCAAAACCCAACGAGGCTTTCACGATTTGAACAATCACAGGATTGAAATATTTCAGGCCACCCTTAAAGTAGAACCATAGCAAGTTAGTGACTTGAGACGGACTTAAGGTTTGTGGGCGGCTGTAAGCACTGGGAACCCGAAAGTGTGGCTGGGCTTGTCGATACAGCAAACGGGTCACAATTCCTAATGCAAAGGTGCTCTCGCTGACAATCAGAATACATAAGTAGCATGGCATAAGTACAGGATCGTAAATAAAACCTCAAACTAGTTTGTGGCCCCAAGAAATAAGACTGAATCAAGCTCTGGCTCAGGGGGGTCCCATATACCTCCCGGATGTGGATAGCGCGATAAATCAAGGAACAGGTGTGGCATCCCGCAAAACCACTACTAGAAAATCGCGTGTTGTTTTACTTTGTGCATCATCATGTCATCATGCATTGTTTGCCAAAACTATGTTCCGCAAAGCCCGATTTGTTTCCCAAACACCCCATCTCTATTCAAATGTCAAACACCGGGTCTCCGGAATAATTTTGTTTTGTGCTATCGGGTTGCAAACGGCCCAATTAAATTAAATAAAACTTTTAATTATTTTAGTAGGGGCAGTCGAACGGGCCAACCCGACCCGAACGACCGCCCCAGTTTTTCTAATCGGTCCAACCTGCCGCCCCATCTAAATCCTAAGTCTACCCAGCTTCCTACCCACACACACCCTCCACATCACTCCCACCAATCCCCATGCGCCACCTCAGCACACCCCTCACCCCCCACCAATTGTGGCCTGCCACTTGGCCTCTCCCTTTTCTCTCCCCAATCCCTCTCTCCTCACCTAACACACTCTGCCACACACCGAACACAGTCCTACACGCACGCGGTACAGCCCCGGCCCCATACCCCCACCGACACCCCGGTCCCACTCACTGTCCCACTTGCAATCGGTAGCCCGAACCGCGTCCCGTCTCACCACCTCTATCGCTTTGGCCCCCCTGTCAGCCCTCTCCTCTGTTCCTCTTCCCCACCGACCCTCTTCCTGCGCCCCGTCCCTTTCCTCGCCCCCACTTCGAACCCGACAGCCCTCACCTCGCGTCGGCCTCTCCGCCACCGCCCTCCCGGCCCTCCGCCTCCACTGGCGTCCTCGCGCCGCCCAGGCCCTGCCTGTGTGGCGCCCTCCTACCGCCCGGGCGCCTCCCTTAAGCCCGCCCGGCCCGCCTGCTGCAGGCGCCCGCCAGCCCCGCCGCCTCTCTCCCAAGCCCGCCACCGCTGTCGCCTCGCCTACCTCACCGGAGGCCGCAACCGCCGGCCCTCTTCCCTCTGCGGCCTCTCCCCGCTGCCGCTTGGCCACAGGCGCCCTCGTCGCTGCATCCGGCCGCTTCGGCACTGCGAGCCGTCCCGCCGAAGTCCGCGGCGCCAGCGTTCGCCCGACCCCTCCCGGTCCACCTTCTCTGCCAGCAGCCGCCCCACGGCCGTCATCACAGCCATCTGCAGCATCAGTCCCTAGCTCACCGCCCAGGACCCACAACCGTCTCCCTGCAGTCCGGCTGGGCACCGTTCACCATCATCTTGTGCAGCAGGGCTTCTGCCTGTGTGTTGTTGGACGTGTTGGAGCACCACTTGTGTTGGGTATGATGTTGTGTTGGTTGGGTTGTGAAGATACGCAAGGAAGTGTTGGATCAAGCAGAGGAGGTAGGTGTGGTGCCTTCATTCATGTATCCGTATGACATTAACTTGGGGTCGAGGACCGCGGAACCAAGATTGTCGACACGGAGCACCGATGCCCTGGACCCGAAGGCCACCGAATGCGACAAGACCTTCGTCCTGGACGCGAAGTCAGGAACCCGGATGCCAAGGACGTCGACACGGATACGCCAGGGACTACCTCGAGAGCGCCAAGATCTTCTCCACGGAACATCGGGAATTCCCCCTCCCCCGACGCCAAGATCGCCCCGAAGGTCGAACCTCGAGGACCGGACGCGACAAGGTCTACCTCAAGGACACCGAGAACTTCCCCCTGAACGCCAAGGCCGAACCTGAAGCCGCCAAGATCGCCACCGGATACGCGAAGTACTTCATCCCGGAACAACAAGACCCTACCCCGGAATCCGAGAACGTTCCCGTCGAACCCTGGACCCCGAGACCGAACCCCGAACCCCGGAACACCAAGACCGTCGAGACCCCCTAATGTGTGACCCTTATCCGAACTCTTATTTTTATAAATGCTAAACATAAAACCTGTTGCATATTGAATTGTCATACTTGCATGCATATTCGTGTGGTTTGGGGGCCTTATGCCGATTCACCTTATAATTAAATATGGGGCCCATATGCGGGCAAATCTAGTCTCATATCGGCCTCATTTAAATTTGTGTAACGAACCCGGTGCTATCTTTTGCCATGCTAAAACAACATTTAATTTGCGGGGGTTCTAAACAACTTGAACCATTTAACTAATTGTCGGGACCCCGGTTCCGCTTAATTTGACCTAATTGCATCGCTTTCTTTGCCATGTCATCCATCATACATGCATCATGCCGATTTTACGCCGTTGTATTAAATAGCGCATCCGGTGTTTCTTTTAGTGTTTTGCTTCTTGGCGGATAAGGCCGTTGAGTTGATGTGAGCGTCGCCCGATCTTGGTCGAACCCTTCGACAATGTTTTCAGCGAGCATCTCCCTTTCTACCTATCTTACTTTATAGTCTTTATTCCCTCCTGTTGATCTATTGCTATCCGTGTTGCGATGCTTTAGTTTCCGTGCCGTGATATTTTCCCTCAGCCTCATATTGCCTTGGACACACCCTATTACCATTGTTTGGTAGATAGTTGGACTTGCGTCGCGATTGCTTGCTCAAGTCTGATGTGTGTCGCCATATGCCGATTCTTGATGTATTGCCGCATGTTGATGTTGGAGATGATTCTAGTTTTACTTATCGTCACTTTACTTTCGTTTAACAACTAAAATTGAATAAGCGAGAGGCATCGGTGGGTGATAGATAATATTTGGTTTCGACGCCCACTTGTGTCCCGTAAGACCCCGAGTACTTGATACTGTTCCTTGATTTTATGCGCTATCCACATCCGGGAGGTATATGGGACCCCGAGCGAGCTTGATTCATTCTTATTTCTTGGGGCCACAAACTAGTTTGCGGTTTTATTTACGATCTGTACTTATGCCATGTTTCTTTGCTTTATTTACGATTGTGCAGTCTTCGCTGTATCGCTTAGGATCGGACCACGATTTCATGGTGTCGACAAGCCCTGTTTGGGGTTCCCGATCGTTCACGGCCGTCCGCTTAAACCTTGAGGCCGTCTCGAGCTTGCTTACTCCGTTGCGGGTTCTACTTAAGGGTGGCCCCTGAAATATTGAATCCTGTGATTGTTCAGTCGTGAAAGCCTCGTTGGGTTTTGATTTGGTTTTCCGAGGTTGATCGAGCGTGTGTTGCTATTGGTGCACCCGGCGGGTAAAACTTTCGAAAGCCGTGTCATGGATATGGACGACTTGGAGCCGATATCTCGATCATAGACAAGCATAACTAAAGTTTCTTTGTAAATTTGACTTATAATGACTAGTAATCAGCTTCACTATAATGGAATGGCTAATTAATACTGCCCACAATTGTTTGTTTGTTTGTCGCTTGCGACCATTGTACCTGACTAGTAAGTATTGCAACTACAACGAAATGGCTGAATAAAAGTAACTACAACTGCCGGGTTTAAGGGTTATCTCATGCTATTCATATCTGATTAGTAAGTGCTGCCACTATAACGGAATGGTTAACTAAAAGTGCCCACTGCTTACTTTATCAGGATGATTTCCTATACCTGACTAGTAATTGCTGCAACGATAACCGAATAAATAAAACTGCCAACTGCGTGAGTTCCTCGGTTGACTTCCTCGTTTGGTCTCGAGGGGGAAACGCCAGGATGGGTTTGTTTGGTGTTAGCTTCAGGTTGGATCCGAATAGGTCTTTCTTACCCTCTCTGATAACCGCCAGTTGTATCGAGTCTCTATAGGTTGTTCAGTGCATGATGCCGCTGCCGCTCAGTCCACCATACCTATGTAGGCGAGGACCGCCGAATTCTAGCCTCGCCGTGTACTGGCCTCAGTACTGACGCTCCTTCTTTTTCCTTTGCCCTTTGCCGGCACCCCTTTTGTTTAAGCAGGTTTTGAGATCGACGCCGTTAGCAGGGTTACCCTTCCGGCTTGGCCTGGGCAGGGTTATGGACGCCATTGGTTATTCTTCAGGGCTCTTAGCCCCATTTGCATCTTGTCCGTAGTCGGACGCTATATCATTTTCAAGGTGATTTGGATCTTATATATTATATCTGTATTCTTGACTCTTGGAGTCGCTGTTATATATATCTGTTCTGTGGGTCCCATCGAGGACTGTTGTGTGATGTTATTACTTCGTTTTCCACCCGCACGAAAGTGCCTGGTGGGCACCTTTGAATCGTTTCTATGCGGGTTTGGCGAATTTTGTTCAAACTTGCATAGGTCCGATCGAGGTGTTCAGAGTGGTATCGAGCTCGGATTCACGATACCCCACAAGTCCAGCCTGTAGGATAACCTAGCTAACGGCCGAAGTAGAGTGTCAACACTATTTTGGAAAAAATCGGTTGGATAATTCTGATTAGGTCTGATTTTACTCCTTACCCTCTGCTGTTCTCCTCTTACCTCTACGTGATTTGAATCCGCTCTCGTCCCTTTCTTCGAGTCCAGGAATTCTCGTGTTTGGGTTTCCGTCGTACCTTTAGGGTTTCGCCTCCTTCTTCGATAACGATGTTGCTACATCTGGTCTCCATGCTATCCGAGGAAAACCTTCGTCTGTGGTGCCATTCTTTGTTCTTTGTTTGTGCCTTCCGGAGTTTTCCGACGCGACGACATCATCTACGCCAGATCCGATGCAGAGTCTGCATCACTCCTTTGTTCCGAACCTCGCTTGTCGAGATCTTGATCGATTAGAGTTGGTTGCATAATCCGCCTATTCGTGTGCAGAGTAATGGTTTGGGTGCGCGATGGACTGATCACCATCCGACTACTCTTATCATTCGCTCTTGTTCATCGAATCAGTGGATCCCGCGATTTTACTCCGTCCACGGAAGTTAGAGGTGGCTTTATTTGTTGATACCTCTACCTTCGACCTGTTGTTCCCGGAGTGTTCTCTCGACGATCACGGACAACGACCCTTGTTAGTGGTGTCGCGAGGATCTACACGAAGCGAGAAGATGCGGATCGCCGACCTTCCTTCCGGTACCATGAGGCGGATCTCGAGGGCGAGATCCATTGTTAGTGGTGTCGAATTGTGGCATCCCGCAAAACCACTACTAGAAAATCGCGTGTTGTTTTACTTTGTGCATCATCATGTCATCATGCATTGTTTGCCAAAACTATGTTCCGCAAAGCCCGATTTGTTTCCCAAACGCCCCATCTCTATTCAAATGTCAAACACCGGGTCTCCGGAATAATTTTGTTTTGTGCTATCGGGTTGCAAACGGCCCAATTAAATTAAATAAAACTTTTAATTATTTTAGTAGGGGCAGTCGAACGGGCCAACCCGACCCGAACGACCGCCCCAGTTTTTCTAATCGGTCCAACCTGCCGCCCCATCTAAATCCTAAGTCTACCCAGCTTCCTACCCACACACACCCTCCACATCACTCCCACCAATCCCCATGCGCCACCTCAGCACACCCCTCACCCCCCACCAATTGTGGCCTGCCACTTGGCCTCTCCCTTTTCTCTCCCCAACCCCTCTCTCCTCACCTAACACACTCTGCCACACACCGAACACAGTCCTACACGCACGCGGTACAGCCCCGGCCCCATACCCCCACCGACACCCCGGTCCCACCTACTCCCCCCACCACAGAATCGGTAGCCCCAGACCGTCCCGTCTGCCCCTCTCTCCTATCGCCTGCCCACCCCTGCCCTCTCCTCCTCTTCCCCATGACCCTCTTCCTGCGCCCGACCCGTCCCTGACCTCGCCCCACCCCCTGGAACCCGACAGCCTCACCTCCCAGCTGCCTCGCTCACCGCGCCCTCCGGCCCTCCGCCTCTGGCGTCCTCGCCGCCCGCCAGGCCCAGCACGCCTTGGCACGCCCTCCCTACCAGCCCCGCACCGGGCGCCTCCATAAGCCGCCGCCCCGCCCCTCGCCGGCGCGGCCGCGCCACCTAACCCGCCTCTCTCCCTAAGCCCGCCCACGGTCGCCTCGCCTCACCGGAGCCGCAGCGCCGCCCCTCTTCCCTCTGGCCTCTCCCCGTCGTCGCCGCCACACTGGCGCCTCGTCGGCCTGCATCCGCCGCCTGCACTGCGAGCCGTCCCCGAAGTCATGGCGCCCGCGTTCGCCCGACCCTCGGTCCACCTCCTCTGCCGTGCCGCCGACACGGCCCCGTCATCTGTCGCTGCCTTGCTCAGATCCCTAGCTCACCGCCCAGACCCACAACCGTCTCCCTCCCGGTCCGCTGGGCACGTTCACCATCATCTTGTGCAGGCTTCACCGTGTGTTGTTGGACGTGTTGGAGCACCACTTGTGTTGGGTATGATGTTGTGTTGGTTGGGTTGTGAAGATACGCAAGGAAGTGTTGAATAAGCAGAGGAGGTAGGTGTGGTGCCTTCATTCATGTATCCGTATGACATCAACTTGGGGTCGAGGACCGCGGAACCAAGATTGTCGACACGGAGCACCGATGCCCTGGACCCGAAGGCCACCGAATGCGACAAGACCTTCGTCCTGGACGCGAAGTCAGGAACCCGGATGCCAAGGACGTCGCCACGGATACGCCAGGGTCTACCTCGAGAGCGCCAAGATCTTCTCCACGGAACATCGGGAATTCCCCCCCCCGACGCCAAGATCGCCCCGAAGGTCGAACCCCGAGGACCGGACGCGACAAGGTCTACATCAAGGACACCGAGAACTTCCCCTTGAACGCCAAGGCCGAACCTGAAGCCGCCAAGATCGCCACCGGATACGCGAAGTACTTCATCCCGGAACAACAAGACCCTACCCCGGAATCCGAGAACGTCCCCGTCGAACCCTGGACCCCGAGACCGAACCCCGAACCCCGGAACACCAAGACCGTCGAGACCCCTAATGTGTGACCCTTATCCGAACTCTTATTTTATAAATGCTAAACATAAAACCTGTTGCATATTGAATTGTCATACTTGCATGCATATTCGTGTGGTTTGGGGCCTTATGCGATTCACCTTATAATTAAATATGGGGCCCATATGCGGGCAAATCTAGTCTCATATCGGCCTCATTTAAATTTGTGTAACGAACCGGTGCTATCTTTTGCCATGCTAAAACAACATTTAATTTATGGGGTTCTAAACAACTTGAACCATTTAACTAATTGTCGGGACCCGGTTCCGCTTAATTTGACCTAATTGCACCTTTGCCATGTCATCCATCATACATGCATCATGCCGATTTTTGCCGTTGTATTAAATAGCGATCCGGTGTTTCTTTTAGTGTTTTGCTTCTTCGCGGATAAGGCCGTTGAGTTGATGTGAGCGTCGCCCGATCTTGGTCGAACCCTTCGACAATGTTTTCAAAGCAGCATCTCCTTTCTACCTATCTTACTTTATAGTCTTTATTCCCTCCTGTTGATCTATTGCTATACGTGTTGCGATGCTTTAGTTTCCGTGCGTGATATTTTCCCAGCCTCATATTGCCTTGGACACACCCTATTACTGTTGTTTGGTAGATAGTTGGACTTATGCGTCGCGATTGCTTGCTCAAGTCTTGATGTGTGTCGCCATATGCCACGATTCTTGATGTATTGCCGCATGTTGATGTTGGAGATGATTCTAGTTTTACTTATCGTCACTTTACTTTCTGTTTAACAACTAAAATTGAATAAGCGAGAGGCATCGGTGGGTGATAGATAATATTTGGTTTCGAACGCCCACTTGTGTCCCGTAAGACCCGAGTACTTGATACTGTTCCTTGATTTTGCGCGCTATCCACATCCGGAGGTATATGGGACCCCACAGGCGAGCTTGATTCATTCTTATTTCTTGGGGCCACAAACTAGTTTGAGGTTTTATTTACGATCCTGTACTTATGCCATGTTTCTTCGCTTTATTTACGATTGTGCGAGTCTCGCACCTTTGTCTTGTTAGGATCGGACCACGATTTCGGTGTCGACAAGCCCTGTTTGGGGTTCCCGATCGTTCCTGACCGTCCCGCCAAACCTTGAGGCCGTCTCGGAGCTTGCTTACTCCGTTGCGGGTTCTACTTAAGGGGTGGCCCCCTGAAATATTTCTGAATCCTGTGATCGTTCAGTCGTGAAAGCCTCGTTGGGTTTTGATTTGGTTTTTCCGAGGTTGTTCGAGCGTGTGTTGCTATTGGTGCACCCGGCGGGTAAAACTTTCAAAGCCGTGTCCGCGGATATGGACGACTTGGAGCACGATCTCGATCATGACAAGCATAACTAAAGTTCTTCTTTGTAAATTTGACTTATAATGACTAGTAATCAGCTTCACTATAATGGAATGGCTAATTAATACTGCCCACAATTGTTTGTTTGTTTGTCGCTTGCGACCATTGTACCTGACTAGTAAGTATTGCAACTACAATGAAATGGCTGAATAAAAGTAACTACAACTGCCGGGTTTAAGGGTTATCTCATGCTATTCATATCTGATTAGTAAGTGCTGCCACTATAACGGAATGGTTAACTAAAAGTGCCCACTGCTTACTTTATCAGGATGATTTCCTATACCTGACTAGTAATTGCTGCAACGATAACCGAATAAATAAAACTGCCAACTGCGTGAGTTCCTCGGTTGACTTCCTCGTTTGGTCTCGAGGGGGAAACGCCAGGATGGGTTTGTTTGGTGTTAGCTTCAGGTTGGATCCGAATAGGTCTTTCTTACCCTCTCTGATAACCGCCAGTTGTATCGAGTCTCTATAGGTTGTTTAGTGCATCTTTGCCGCTCGATCCACCATACCTATGTAGGCGAGGACCGCCAATTCTAGCCTCGCGTGTCTTGGCCTCGATCTTGGCTCCTTCTTTTTCCTTTGCCCTTTGGCACCCTTTTGTTTAAGCAGGTTTTGAGATCGGCCGTTAGCGGGGTTACCCTTCCGCTTGGCACAGGCAGGGTTATGGGCCATTGGTTATTCTTCGGGCTCTTAGCCCCATTTGCATCTTGTCCGTAGTGGACGCTATATCATTTTCAAGGTGATTTGGATCTTATATATTATATCTGTATTCTTGACTCTTGGAGTCATTGTTATATATATACGTGGGTCCCATCGAGGACTGTTGTGTGATGTTATTACTTCGTTTTCCACCCGCACGAAAGTGCCTGGTGGGCACCTTTGAATCGTTTCTATGCGGGTTTGGCGAATTTTGTTCAAACTTGCATAGGTACGATTCTGAGGGTGTTACAACAGGTATCAAGTACTCGGGGTCTTACGGGACACAAGTGGGCGTTCGGAAACCAAATATTATCTATCACCCACCGATGCCTCTGCTTATTTCAATTTTAGTTGTTAAACAGGAATTAAAGTGAACGATAAGTAAAACTAGGATCATCTCCAACATCAACATGCGGCAATACATCAACAACTGTGGCACTTGACGACACGCAACATCACTTGAGCAAGCGACTACGACGCGCAAGTCCAACTATCTACCAAACAACAGGTAATAGGATGTGTCCAAGGCAATATAGGGCTGCACGGTATATCACAGGTACGGAAACTAAAGCATCGCAACACAGATAGCAATAGATCAACAGGAGGGGAATAAATACTATAAAAGTAAGATAGGTAGAAAGGGGGAGATGCTCGCCTGAAAAACATTGCCGAGGATTCAACCGAAGATCGGGTCGACACTCGCATCAACTCAACGGCCTTATCCGCGAAGAAGCAAAACACTAGAACAAACACCGGATGCAATATTTAATACAACGGCAGAAGATCGGCATGATGCATGTGTGATGCATGGCATGGCAAGGTGCGATGCAATTAGATCATATTAAGCGGAACCGGGGTCCCGCCATTTAATTAGGTGGTTCATGTTATTTATCTACCCCGCAAATTAAATTTGGTTTAGCATGGCAAAGGATAGCACCGGTTCGCTACACAAATTTAGATGAGGCCAATATAAGGCTAGATTTGCCCGCATATGGGCCCCATATTTAATTATGAGGTGAATCGGCATAAGGCCCCCAAACCACACAAATATGCATGCGAGATGAATGATTTAATGCAACAAGTTGTATTATGTTATAAGATAGGGTTTCGAGAAAAGGGGTCACACATTGAGGGGTCTCGACGGACTTGGGGTTCCGGGGTTCGGGGTCGGTCTCAGGGTCCAGGGTTCGACGGAGGCGTTCTCGGACTCCGGGATTTAGGGTCTTGTCGCATCCGTGGTCTTCGGGGCATGTTGTCGGCCTTGTCGTCTCTCGCGGGGACCTTGGCGTTCCGGAAGGGCGTTCTTGGTCTGGCGTCGGGGCATCGGACTCGCCCTGGCCGGTGTCGAACTGGTCGGGTCCTCGTGTCGGGTCGGTCTTGGCATTCGGGGTGAAGTTCTTGGCGTTCCTTGTCTAGTTGAAGGCCTTGTTGCTCTATGGCGAAGAACTTAGCGTCATCGGGGTCCGAGAAGGATATCTTGACGCGGCACCGGGTACGGGATCGGCCTTCGGGTTTGGGGGTCTCGGCGTCCGAGGGTAGATCTTGGCGTCGATCTTGGCGTGTCGAGGGTCCGGTCTCCCAAACACCGGGGTCGGTCTCGGGGTCTCGGACAACGGCCTTTTGATCTCCGTGAAGAAGAGCTTGGCGGTCATCGGGGTCCGGGGCGATCTTGGAATGTGGCGCGGATGGTTCATCGAATTCTTGCGAGACGTTGACGACTTGTGTAGGGGTAGACACGTAGCAGTACCACACTACTACCACATCTTCACATCACCAGATACACGAGCAGCCACATGCGCCACTAGGCCAAAAGAAAAACATGTGTACACGCGTGGCCAACTCGCTCTGTTGCAGCGCTGGGAGCTCGGCGAGACTGGCGGTGGCGAGCTCGGGCAGCTGACGAGGCTCGGGAGCAGAGGACGCGGGGCCGGGCGGGCAGACGCGGGCGCAGTGAGACGAGCAGCGGCGAGGCGGCGGGCTCGGGCAGTGGGCGTCGCGAGCCCGCGGAGGAAAGGCTCTGGCGGCCCAGGCGGGCCAGGCGCGGCGGAGGCGGCAGTGGCGGAACCGGCGAGAGGAGGCTCATGGCGGGCGGCCGGAGGCATCGCGGTTGAGGCGGAGCTGGGCCAGCGGGCGCGGCAGCGACGGCGGCAGGCAAAGCCATGAGGTGTGTGCCAGCGAGAGAGCACCGGAGGTCGAGGCGCGTCGGTGAGGACGGCAGCAGAGCCGGGCGGAGGCGAGGCAGAGAAGCGAGGAGAGGCGGGCGGTGGAAGGTGGAGCAGGGAGAGAGGAGGAGGAGGAAGAAGGAGTCGGCAGCGTGCGTGGAGTCGCGTGTGTGGGGAGCCAGGCGTGGGTCCCTTGGCAGTGCGTGTGTGAGCGTGTGGCGTGCGTGTTGGCTGGGTTGGGGAGAGGGGTGAGAGAGAGGAGAGGAGAGAGAGGGTAGGATTAGGTGGCAGTGTTTGATTGGTTGGGGGAGGGGAGAGGGTGAGGTGGCAGGTTGCCATTGGGTGGGGTGATGTGGAGGGGTGGGTAGATAGGTGGGTAGTCAGGAATTGTTGGGGTGGACCGTTTGTAAATCCAGGGTGGTCGTTCGAATTCAGCCTCGACTGCCCCCGCTAAAACCAATTAAATGTTTTATTTAATTTAATCGCACCGTTTGCAAACCAATAATAGACAACAAAATATTCCGGCGACCCGGGTTTGAATTTGAAAACAAGACGGGGCGTTTTTAGAAAACAACACAGGCTTTGCGAAAAATAGTTTTAGGCAAACAATGCATGATGATGACGATGCAATGCACAAATTCACGCGATTTTCTAGTAGTGGTTTTGCGGGATGCCACAATATGTCCTTTACTCCTTTTCTATATTATCCAAAAAAGATGACAAAGACCATAGATAAAAAAACCGTAGCCATCATGCAATAACTACAAACTCGACAATGACAACATGGTCTTATGTTCTGAAAACGCGAAATCCACCTATCAACTAGGAGACGGGGACACCGCATTAACTTTTTCTATGTGCTTAGTTAAAATTTATAATCTTTTATTTTGACCAAAGCAAACATGGAATGTAGATGTTGGATGAGTACAAGAATAAACCTAAGAAGGAAAGGGATTAAATGCCAACGATTAAATATATATAGCCGTGCACCATTTTTGGCTACCTATTAAACAAGATATTTCTATAAAGCAAGGCGGCGCTAAAGTTGGAAGTTATTAATTATGATAAGGAATAAGTTTTCCAAAGAAAGATATAAGGCATCAGTTTTCCAAAGAAAGATGAGATAAGTCCAAAAAATAATATTTTCCTATAGCTGCCTACATCAGCGTCAACAAGTATTTCCTATTAATACGTGGAGCAAGCATTTGATGGACGAACAATCATCAATCTAGTTTACCCAAACCCCACAAATTACCTTCCAAGGGGTCATGGCAAAGTACATGAGGAACGGTGTTCAAGGACTCCTGCTAATACTTCCTTTCGTTCTTGTGGTGTATTTTGCCTGTCTTGGATGCACATACGGTAATTAATAATTAAAAGTTTGCTTTATTGAGAAATAGATTGTTGGTTTAGATCATTAGTTCATTTCTATTGATTTTTGAATTCTTAACAAGGAATCAAAATTATGGTGTACATATAACATATGCTATAAGTTCAGTCAAAAAATGCTATATGTCATTCGTTTATATGTAAGAGAAATTAAGTCTACTCTTTCTTTTATGTTAGGTGAAAGCATAAACTTCGACAAGGAGAGCAACATGATTGCCGAAGGAAGAAAAATAAACATACCCCCATGTCAGAAGAATTTGCACAAGGACCTCGAACATCAATTCTGCTGTAAATTGGATAACCTGTGCTGGTCGAATCTTGGAGAATGCTTCACAAACTGCCCATGCAAGATCAATTGCCAACCAGCACTGACGATACACTAGTTTTTTTTTTTGTTTTTCTCCTCGGTGCTGAACCTTACGGGTCTCAAGATAATGACAAGTTGACCAGCAGCAAATTTGCTATGTTTGAGAAATTAGATGTGTCATTCTAATATTTAAATAAAAATAGCCGCCTGTTGCATGCAGTTCTACTTGCCTCGATTGGTAACATATCGTTTACTTATTCAATATATTGGCTTTTATCCATGTTTTGATTCCTTCTCCTCCTTGGTTTAGTGATTGTGAACCTAGGATGGACACTCGGAAATATGGAACTTCAACCTCTCTATAGTTCTTGTTATAATGGATTGCATTTTTGGGTAAACAATAATTTTCTAAAAGACTGTGAAAACCCAACATTCTAATTCAAAATATGTTCAAGTAAAATTTCAATAATAATGGTATGTACATTTGTAAAATTTCAAAAACAAACTATATCAAGCATTTTATTTGTTCACCTAGAAATGTGTGCTTTCTTAGATACCGATTTGAATTAAATATTCCTTCTATGAGAGGCTTCTGAATTATACTCCATCCGCTAGGAAAGAGTGTAACTTTAGCTTTTTTACAAAAAAAATCGAGGCTTTCACTACAAAAGCCCATCTATGAATGTAGGCCGAGCAAGAAAGAAAGTAGGCCCATCTTATCTCGTAGAATAGAACCCAAACCCAATGGGTCTTCTCGGTCAATCAGTAGGTACCGTCTCGCTGCTGCCGTCTCCGTCTCTCCATCCAGAAAATCAATGCCATCTCTGGCCACCCGCCGCCGGCGAGCTCTAAGCCGGCATACGGAGGAGTACCAGAGAGTTCAGCCACCACACCATGTCGCCGCCCCCGAGCACAGGTGCTGGTAGCGCCCCTGACGGCCTGAATCCCCGAGACATGTGCGTCGTCGGCATCGCCAGCACGCCCATCGGCGCCCTGCCCGGCTCCGTCGCCATCCAGGGTAACATTTCTGGCACCTCCACTCCACTAATCATTCACATCGCAGTTGCTGCTTGATGGAAGCGTTGATCCAGAGTAGTCATGTCCTCTCAATTACAAATGATTTCCATACTTTACTGCTGCTAATTCAATAGGATTTTTAGTGATAAAAATTAAATTATGGCAATGGCAACCATCTGGATACCATCTTATATTGGTCTTTGTGACGTTTCCTCTGGTGATTTATGTTCGTAGTATGACCCAGTGAAGCTGAAGAAACTTGGACCCGTTTTTAAAAATAGTGTCTCTGTAACTGCATGCAATTCTTCTAGTTTAATGCTCTGACTAGTCATCTGCTATCTTTATGGATAGTTTCTTAGATGGCAACCTTGTGGAGTAGTTCATGTGCAGCCATTAGTCCAGTATGATATCATAATCTCCTTTTATTGTCTGAAAATGATATCATAATCTTGAATAGAGCTTTTGAATTTAAGCTAGTCCCTGTGATTGAAGTGACTATTCAATACTTCTAAGCGTAACAATTTCATTCAGAATTATGTTACTGCTTGTCATGACCAAACTACCTTTTGTATGGAATACACAACCAAACTATGTTATGTATCTTCAGTACTAAAAATCAAGGGTCTATCATGCGTTGTATTTCAGAGCAGGCTTCTCTCGTCGGGAAGCTTGGCGGCGGCGTGCAGTGCTGGCCGGGCGGCGGAGGTGCGGTGCTGTTTGGCCCCAGCAGTGCTCGGTATTTTCTTTGGGCGTTGTGCTATCTGGCCCAGCAGCGGTCTCACCGATGTGCTTCATTTATAAAGCGGGACGAAAGCCTATTTCAAGAGTGTACTGAAGATAGATTATTTGAAAGCTCGAATTCCATGCTTTCTCCATGGTTAAGAAATTATGCAAGCGATGTTTAATTGAAGTGTAACTGTAGTGCCAATGTACAACGACGGTGCTGCTGCAATTGTGGTAGTCAGTGGGGAGAAAGCTAAGAACCTTGGCCTTCAAGTTCTTGCAAGGATCAGAGGGTATGCAGATGCTTCTCGGGTAAAACTTACATGCCTTGGCATAATGGCATCAATCATTGTCGATGCAACAAATATCATTTGTGAAATCTTGACCCATTGTTCTTGTTAGTAAAGTCTGGTACCAGCTTCATCCTCTTCCGTGTCTCAAAGCTGTGAACCTGACCTATCTTTTTTAACTCACATATTGCATGTAGGAATCTTGATTATGATTTTCTGTTGTTTTATGCCCAGATACATGACCAGCATGGAAAACAATACATGTAGCATGTAGCCTTGAGGTCCAACTGATCTAAGAACAGTCAGAGTTTAAGTTAAAAATATTTAAGCAGTACCAATCAGCCAGCTTAACTTGTAGGATTTTTTAAAACGTATAACAGTAGAGTTACTAGAGTAACAACTAAAACTCAAACTGCTTTTATGTGTCTCTCAAAAGAAAAAAAAACTGCTTTTATGTTTGAACAATAGTATTTCGGAGTATTTAACATTACAGTTACAAGAATAAACATTAACACTGAAACTACTTTAATAAGTATTTATTTTTAACAGAATACAATCAATCATTAAATCTGAGCTAAATTCTAAGGAGTTGAATCAATCGAATGCAGGATCAAATTCACGAAAGGGGAGGGAGTCGATTTACTGACCCTTCCTCTGTAGGCCATGAATTCGGAGGTGCGCTTAGACTCAGCTGTCGCAGGCCAAGCTGTGGAAGAGGCGCCCAACGCTTACGCTGGGCATTCGGGTAAACCCGAATTTTCGGGTCGGGTAATGGGAAATTCGGGTTTCGAGAAATAACACCCGAAAGTACTGGACCATTTATCTGACCCGACAAATCGGGTACCCGCAATTTTGGGTCCGGGTCCGGGTAATCCCATATTACCCGACATACACACAGATACAACAGATACAATGAATAAACAAAACATAAGTTGGTGGCTCCTCTCGTACTCACATCGAGCGGCGGCGTGAGCCGTGAGGTCACTGGTGTCTGGCGGTCTGGCGCTGCTAGGGTATGGCGTACGGCGCCGCTAGGGTATGGCGAGGAAATGAGGAGAGGAACGAGAATGACTAGCACCGCTTAGGCTTAGGGTTTGCGTGAGCGTGGGCGTGGGCCGCGCCGCCGTGGGAGGTAGTTATTTGGGCTGAGCGGGATTTACTGGGCTAGGAGAGCTAGGGGTCACGGGATTTTCATTTACATCTTCGGGTTGTTCGTTCCAAAAGGGTACCCACAGCTGAAACCCGCATTTCCCGAAATTAAATCGGGTTTTGAGAACTGGCGTCCGATAGCAGCATCGGGTTTATCGGGTCCGGGTTAAACAGGTTCGGGGTCGGGTTTCGGGTTTTATGCCCGGTGTGACCCAACGCTACCACCGCCGACAGGTGATCCCTGCCGTCCGCAAGACCGATCCCCTCCGACGACGGACACGAGTTGGCGGGAAACCACAGATATCTCCTGAAGGTAGCCGGACTGCCGGAACGGCTGAAGGCCGTGCGGCGCAACCTGCCGGCAAGGCATGCTCGCTCACTTGCTCCGGCGGCCTGCGCGTGTGTCCTCGTAAATATTTTTTTTTAGCTGACGTTTTACTGTAGCTGACGTATGTCCTCGTAGATGATGGGCTGCCGCTTGTTGGGCCGGCACCTCGCAGTTTATCGGGCTGGCCGTATCAGCGTACACTTAAGGAGTCCCCGATGTTATTAGTACCACATCGCCTAGGAACACGAAGTCCTACCGCTTTATAAACTGTTTCGGGGGCACGGTCCTCGACCAACCGGCAAGGTGTGGTAGCTGTTTCAGAAGCACCTAGAATTCCGGAACTGTGACCTTAGATTAGCCCCTCCCATGTCACCCCGAGTATAGGGGCACACCGACATGGTGTGTATATATGCTATTTTGTATAAACATTTCATACACATGTGTGAAATATATACATTTCTCATGTTAAGGTCCGAAGCTACATGTTCTTTTTTCCAAGAGCTACATATGGCAGTTCTAATAGTTGTTTTTTTGCTACATATGCTATTTTTATTATAAGTTTTTTTTGCACGAGAATATAGATCATGGTGCTCTCCTCCAAACAAATGGAATTAATAGTCCATAAATTAATTTTGTTAACAAAAGTAGTTAGCTTATATACAAGAAAAGCATTGTCAACCGACGGTTTTAGCACAATTTGAGTTCAGACTAAGAGCATCCCCACTCGTTGGGCGAATCTAGACCGAAATCCGGGCCAAATTTTAGCCGGAAGAAACTTGAGTTCAGACTAAGAGCATCCCCGCTTGCGTTCCTAGGCCGAGTTCCCGCGTTCGGCTAAATTTCAGCCGAGTTTGGCAAATTTAGTCGGATTTCATTAAAGATAGGCCAATATAGGCAGATTACATCGAATTTAAAAAGTACTAGATAATAAACTAAAAAACATTAAAACGGCCGTTGCCGTCGTCGATGCCATCGCCACTTCTACATGCCGAAGTTGCCGTAGAAGGACGTGTAGCCTGGATCGGCCGACCATCGTCATCGCTTGTTGTAAATGCCGTCGCCGCATGTGGCGGCGGAGCTCTCGTCGGCCGCCGCACCTCCACGGCTGGTAGAAGGGACCGACTTCGTCGTCGTCGTCGAGGACGACGAGCGGCGCGCCCTGGTAGACGAGAACGCGGCCAGACCCGGCCTGCTGCTGCAGGCGGTGGACGCGTTGCCGCTCCATCTTCTTCCAGTCCACCCTGGACCATTTTAGGATGTCCGGCGAGGACGGCTCCACCGGCGGCGACGACGCCGAGTCGTGGAGCGACTACTCCATCGCCATCCTTATGGCGCTCTCGCCAGTGGCGCCGACCGGCCAAAGCCGGGCGGCGGCGGCGGCGATGGCGGGCGACAGACGACACGCTGCTCGTTGATCACGATGCCCCGCGAACGTGTCTGCAGCGGCGAGCGGACCGGCGAGACCGCCTCGCGCTTGACTCGGCGTAGCGCAGCGAAGGAACCGTCGGCGTACGGAGCGACGTGGAGCCCGATGAGTGGGAGGCCGAGGCGGAGGAGGAGGAGCTCAGGCTGCCCATCCTCCTCGGCAGCCATTCAAGACGCCGCCGACCGCCACCGACGTGGATGCGCGGAAGCCGAGCGCGTATTCCGACGGAGGATGTCAGATGCACCGCGGGCGTCCGACCTAGCGCGCTCCAAAAATGCCGGCGACCCGCCGCGTTGTTGCGCTTTGGCGGCTCGTATGGCGGCCCCTCGTGGAGGGCGAGCTCCTGGGCGCGGCGGTCGGCGAAGAGCGTCTCCCGGTAGAGGAGGTTGTCGGGGCTCTCGGCATCGGAGGGATCGTCCATGGCCGCGATGAAGGTCGGATCTCGTCGGGCAGTTCGTCCGGCATCGGCGCCGGCGGGATAGAGATGCCGTCGGTGCTAAGCTTCCATCCCGGAGGTTTCCGCGTGTCCGGCGGCCACATATAGCAGTCTTCGTAGAGAATGCGCGCCTCCCAAGGCTGGAGCGTGCGCCGGCCGAAGTCGTTCGTCGCCGGGAAAGCGCTCGACCATTGCTAAGTGGGGAAGGAGAGCTGTGTGTTTGCCGGAGATATGGGCTGGGGAGCTACGAGAGAGTTTAAGGAACTCCGGCGAGGGGTACGGCTTTTATAGTCCGAGATTGGCGGCAAAGGCGGGGAAAGGGGAAACAGCGGGAAGTTAGTGCCCGCCGGTCCGTCACGGGAGCCGAGGCGGCGACGGTGGCGCGGCAATTCGGCGACGCGTGGCCGAAACGACGAGCAGTTATTGCCCAATGGTCGCCGCGTGGTTCCGAGGATGACGACGACTCGGCTTCCGTCGCTGACTCGGCGGGTCCACACGCCGCTTCATTTTTTTTGCCGAGTTCGCTTCGTCCGGCGTTTCCAGGGTGTACCCGGGATCCTGGGAATGACCTGAGGAGTCCAGACCAAAGTTGACCCAAATCCGGACGAAATGAAGTTCCTGGGAACGACTGAACTGATTTTCAGCGTCCGGATCGGCGTCCCGAGTAGCTGAGTGGAGATGCTCCGATAGATATAAATAGCCAATAATAGTACTTCGTCTACCTGGAATCTAATGGTGCAAGTGCTTTTTTTTGTCAAAGTACTTATTTTATTTTGTCATAGCACACAACAACGCTAGTTTTAAAAAAAATAATACATTTTTTAAATCAATTTTGTAAATAATACATAAAATTAATCATATAGGACCGCCTTAGAGACCGATGCTTCGACAAACACTAATCGGATGTTAAAGCCCGGACCGCTCCTTATCAGGGGTTGGTGTTCCAACCAGTGCGGCTGCGGGGCCCGCTTGAGACCCGACGGGCCTCCAACCTAGTTGGCCTCGGCTTGAGACCCGACAAGCCTTTGGGAGTTTGAGCCTCCGACTGCCACAGCGTCACCGAGATGAAGATCGTCTACTACAGGATGACCCAGCTAGCTACGTACAGCCGGAGTGTGTTTAGCATTAATAAGTTTGCAGCTCTATCGTTGATAGCATTTCAGCTGCTGGTTAATCATCATCGTTATGTAGTACGTTGAACTGTCTAGCTAGCAAGTGTGATGAGTGCGTGCGCAGCTAGCTATTACTAACTTAAATGGCAAGCGGGAAGGATTGCGACACTGTTTTTTTAACTAATTTTTTATTAATTTTGCTAGCTTTGGAATTTTTTTTTATGCGAGTGCCGCTTGCCACCCTAATGCACATGTACTTTAGTCTGCAAGCCGTGCAATGATACATTGCCGTACTATTTGTACCTCCAATTCCAATCGGAGGCTCGAATCCTGATTAATCCTGTGGGTATACGGGTCTTCGGCTGCAGGCCGAGCTACCGACAGGCCTGTCGGTGGACGAGTCTCCGACAGGTTCTAGTCGGAATGCGAGTTTTCGAAGCAACGCTAGATTCCAAATTTTCTTATTTTATGTATTATTCGTGAAATTGATAAAAAAAGTATTATTTTAAAAAAATTAGGCACAACAACGCCTGCGAGGAGGTGTACATAGTCATCGTTGACCTCCTCCAAGCTGAAGTAAACACGTCCAAGACCCTTTGCCGCCCTGCCTCAACCGCTGAAAATTGTCGAGGTTGCAGGCTGCACAAATGTAAAAATAAGTTGTTTGTTATAGATAATTGAGTGTCCAACAGTGGATTTCAGATTGCTATTGAACCATCAGCAGGGTTCCATCTGGTTGTGCTAGTGGTTCCTACCGTCGCCGATGCCCTACCATCAGGTCTCCGGCACCATGGTTGTCTTGGTCGCCACCTCGCGGGCGTATTTTTTGTCGACTTGGATGAGCTCCAAACAATTTCCCTGGATGCATTCTTCGATCTTGCCCGCTCACACAGGCCGCCACAGCCACCTCCTTGAACATCTCCTTGATAACCAACATAAGGGATAAGCTTAAAAATATGATGTTTCTTAAAAAACGTAAACAAAAAGAAAAAGAAACAGACAAAAAAACATAAAAAGAAAAGCCTCGCGAACTGGGCTGGCCCAACTAGGCTTCCGCCCTGTGCGGCGCTAGCTGCCCGCGCCGCCTGCGGGCGGCAAATATCATTTGCGCGGCACGGCATGGCCTCTCTCCTCGTCATAGTCGATGGAGCCGTCTCGCCGCTGCCGTCTCCACCTCCCCAACCAGAAAATCAAAGCCATCTCCGGCCACCTGCCGCCGGCGAGATCTAAGCCGGCATACGGAGGAGTACCAGCGAGTTCAGCCAACACGCCATGGCGCCGGCGCTGGTAGCGCCCCTGACAGCCTGAATCCCCGAGACGTGTGCGTCGTCGGCGTCGCCCGCACGCCCATCGGCGCCCTGCTCGGCTCGCTCTCCTCCCTACCCGCCACCAAGATCGGCTCCGTCGCCGTCCAGGGTAACATTTCTGACTCCTCCACTAAGCAGTCACATCGCAGTTGTTGCTTGGTGGAAAGCGTGGATCCAGAGTAGTCATGTGCTCTTCCTTCCAAGTAGGTGCTCTCAGAGAGCAAACGTCGATCCGGCGCTGGTGCAGGAGGTCTTCATGGGCAACGTCCCCTGCACCACAATCTGGGCCAGGCCCCAGCGAGGCAGGCTGCTCTGGCCGCCGGTTTACCCAACACTGTCCCCTGCACCACAATCAACAAAGTTTGCTCCTCAGGGATGAAGGGTAATTCATCTCGATATGTTACCTGCAATGGATCACGTGTCTGTTTGCTGATAGTTACTTCACTGCTGCTTAAAACATGTGCTACCTGCCTGCTTCTGTCAGCTGTCATGCTTGCGGCGCAGTCGATTCAGTTGGGATCAACGATGTTCTGGTCGCTGGTGGCATGGAGAGCATGTCAAATGCCCCGAAATACCTGGAAGCAGCAAGGTTGATAGTTTTTCTCTTTATTATGTGATGATGCTATAGCTTTCAGGCGAACCCAG
Organism: Avena longiglumis; assembly: GCA_030063025.1. NCBI lineage: Eukaryota > Viridiplantae > Streptophyta > Magnoliopsida > Poales > Poaceae > Avena > Avena longiglumis. The sequence goes on from CP125973.1 coordinate 538,778,789, forward strand.
CATCATCTCTTCTAGCTTGCTTGAATAAAATACAGACAGGGATCACGATTCGGACATGATTTTGTAATCGCGGGATGCTTAAGGATGGGATGTGGCCATGTGGGATGTTTATAATGATTTACTTTTGGGGATGTTCGCTGAGCTGTGTGCTGATCAACACTCAATTCGGACATGATTTTGTACTGATGCTAATTCGATAGGATTTTTTAGTGATAAAAATGAAGTTGTGGCAATGGCAACCATATGCATACCCTTTTCTAGTCTTCTTCTATTGGTCTTTGTGACGTTTCCTCTGGTGATCTATGTGTGCAGTATGACCCAGTGAAGCTGAGGAAACTTGGACCAGCTTTTAAGAAGAGTGGCTCAGTAACTGCAAGCAACTCTTCTAGTATAAGGTTTTCTATTTTCATGCTCTGATTATTCATCTAGGTACTATATTTGTGGATAATTTCTTAGATGGAAACCTTGCAGACTAGTTCATGTGCAGCCAATATGATATCATATATTTTTTTATTGACTGAAAATGATATCATAATCTTTCATAGAGATTTTGAATTTCAGCTAGTTGATATTGAGCCCTGTGATTGAAGTGACTCTATTCAATACTTCCAAGCGTAACAATTTCATTCAGAATTATGTTACTGCTTTTCATGACGAAACTGCCTTTTGTATGGAATACGCAGCCAAACCATGTTATGTATCTTCAGTAGTAAAAAATCAAGGGTCTATCCTGCGTCATCTCAAGAGTGTACTGAAGCTAGATTATTTGGAAGCTCGAATTTCAAGCTTTCTCCACGGTTATGAAATTATGCAAGCGACGTTTGCTTGAAGTGTAACCATAGTGCCATTGTTATCTTCTAGTGTACAGCGATGGTGCTGCTGCAATTGTGCTAGTCGGTGGGGATTAAGCTTAGAACCTTGGCTTTGAAGTTCTTGCAATGATCAGAGGGTATGCAGATGCTTCTCATGTAAAATTTACATGCCTTGGCATAATGGCATCAATCATTGTCGATGCAACAAATATCATTTGTGAAATCTTGACCCATTGTTCTTGTTAGTGAAGTCTGGTACCAGGATCATCCTCTTCTGTTTCTCAAAGCTGTGAACCTGACTGCACGGAGTACAAGAACATTCTTTGCACTATTCAGTGTCTGGCTGTCTACACCTACACTGGTACTCTCAAACCAGAATTTATTAGTGCTACCCCAACCAGAATTTACTGGTTATGTTTCCTATCAGAACCATAATTTCTGTTCAAAATACTTGTTCTTTGTTTGCTATCAAGCAATATTGGCAGTAAATAATTTTTGAGCATCTGAACCTGAGCATCTCAAACTTTCTAGATGCATGACAGTAACTAACCTAGTCAGTGTGATTAGTATTGCTACTACCACAAACCTTGTACAATGAATTTTGGGATTTTGCAATAAAGAGGCAATAATTATAACTTATAGTATCACAGCAGCACTATACTATATTTAACACTAACAGTCTGTTTAATCTGTTAATATTTTCACCTCTCTAGTTAGACCAGTTTAGACAAGCAGCTTGCTTCTTCTCGCTTGAATAGCTTCTTTGTTCTGGTACAGCTATTTCTGAATACATGTACATTTACATCAGCCTCTGATAATATGCTGATATAATCTGCATTATTATGCAGCTTACTGATCCATCAGGGACAGAAAAATCTGATAGAAACATGAACATGGTTGTTCTATTTAATCTTCAGGTGGAGTGCAAGTGAAGGTCACAGATTGGCGGTGCCAATTCTTGTTGATTTGTTGCAAGGAGCCTGGTCACCATGGTGGAAGCCCTAGAACCTGAAAGTAAGTGATACTTGTAGGCTTTAACACTTGCAGTTTTATCAGTGTGACTAACTGTTCGCCCAAATTTGACATGGTATCATATCAAATCTGTCGTGTGTCTCCTATGAACCTGAAATCTTATCAAATCTGTCTTTATGTCTCATATGATCTTGGACGGTACAAATTTCAGATAGTACAACTGACATAGTCCTATACATTCAGATAAATTTGACTGTACAAATCAATTTCAGGAGCTGGACGCGGCTACGGAGCTGGACGCCAACGAGCTCGCCACGCGCGAGCATCACACAACGGTCGACGAGCGGGTCAGCGGAAAGACTTCATCCTCCTGCGCCGCCTCGAATCCACGGACGTCGCTGAGCTGTACGCGGCAAGGAACTTGGCGCTGGTGAGCTCGCCCTGCGCCCCCTCGACTCCACGGACACCGCCGCGGAGGCGCTGAGCTGTAACTCTGCCAGGAACTTGGCACCGTGAGCTCGCCTGCGCCGACGACCGGGGCAGCCGAACCACTCCACCGTCCTACGCCGGACACCTCAGCGGAGGGAGAGGTGGCACGGACGAGGAAGGCGCGTAGAGGTCAACAAGGAGGCGCCGCCGTCATGCCCGAGCTCGACCCCCGTGATTTCAGGCGACGTTCGCGGAGCAGGGCGACCCCAGCGGGATCCCTTCGACCACGAGCAGGTCAGGTCGGGCGACGGCGACCGGAGCGGTGGCGGACAATGGGCGCGCATCTTGCACGATGATCCTCCGAGCCCCTCCGACGACGGGATCGGATGTTTCCTGCCTGCTCCGTAGAGGAGGATCGGCCACGAGTTGGAAGGAAACCCTAGATGTCTGCTGACGGTAACCGGACCGGCTGAAGGACGTGCGGCGCTCGCTCGCTCGCTCGCTTAGGCGGCCGGCGCGCGTGTCCTCGTAAATATTTATTTTAGCTGACGTTTTTCTGTAGCTGGCATATGTCCTCGTAGATGATGGGCTGCCGCTTGTTGGGCCGGCGCCTCGCAGTTTATCGGGCTGGCCGTACAACGTACAATTAAGGAGTCCCCGATGTTATTAGTACCACATCGCCTAGCGACATGATCTCCTACCTGTTTATAATCTGTTTTGCGGGCACGGTTCTCGACCAACCGGCAAGGTGTGGTAGCGGTTTCAAAAGCACTTAGAATCGGAACTGTGACTTAGGGGTTAGATGTCACACCGTATAGGAGCACACCGACATGGTGTGTAGGCATTTTTATTATAAGTTTTTTCTTTTTTGCACGAGGATATAGATTATGGTGCTTTCCTCCAAACAAATGGAATTAATAGTCCACAAATTAATTTTGTTAACATTTCATGTAAAGGTCCGAAGCAACGTGTTCTTTTTTTCCAAGAGTGCAAATTAGTTCCACTAGTTGTAAAATGGGACCAGGTAATCCCAATACTTGCTAATCGGTGCAATCGATGTATAGGGGCAAATCGACATGGTGTGCATAGGCTATTTTTTATCCAGTTGGTCTGTTTTTATTGGGATAAACATTTTCACGAACCATCATATTTCTCTACGTAAAATGCCAGGTGAATATTCTCGGCAGAATAAGCAACATGGGGGCAGAAAGAAATACCATTCTGGCCCCTGCCTCCTGGGTCGCTCGCGCGAGCGTCTCCGAAGGCGAGTCCAAACCCTAGCCAAAAGTTGCCGGTGCCGGCGGCGTCTGGCCGCCAAAGGCAGTGGGGGGCGTGTGCACACTACCGGCGGCGCTTCTTCGCTTGGAGTAGTGTCTTCATGTGGGTCGCGGGTGGCCGACCTCGACAAGGCGATGGCGGCGAGAATCGGCGATGGATGACGTGGCTACCCCCCGCGGTGCCAGGAGATCACGCGAGATGCGGCGGCAGTGTCGGCGGCGCTCGGGCTCGATCTGGTCCAGGCGGGCCGCGACCACAATGCATCTGACGAGCTGGCGATGGCATCCCCTCCACTCCATTCCCCCACCCATCCCTCTCGGTTGCCGCTGGTTGAGGACGCCAAAGCAGCGAGCTTATGGCGATGGACCTTTGGGTTGGTTGCTCCGCTCTGTCCCGATGGATCCCAGCGGCAACGGATCAAGGCATGGGCGGAGCGATGCGGTGGTTGCATCCCTTGATCAAGGCCCCTATGGGTGACCAGCCTGTTGGCGCTGATGTAAGAGCCCATGTTTGTAATATATGTAATCAGTACCTAAGCATTGCATACATGTGTTAAACTCAAATAAATATTGCATGTAATCAAGTGTGTGAACCAAAGAACAAGTGCAAAACCCTAAACCCTAGTCTTCTCCCCCTGTTTTTGGAATCCATTCAATATGGTGTTTGAATTTTGAAAAGTACAAAATTAGTGGAGCCCAAATAGTGTCAAAGGGCCCCACATTGTTTTCATTACATCTACAAAGTCCTGGTATTTTGAATTGTCTAAAACATTATCCAAAATCATTATATAAAAGAGAGAAAATGAATTTAGAAAAATAGAAAAAAGGTTCTGACAAAAAAATAAGCAAATCCAGCGCCTCTGGGTCGTGGCCCAACTCCCTCTCTTCTCTCGTCAAGGCCCAGCCAGCAGCAGTGACCGCCCACGCGCAGCCCAACGCGGTCCGTACCTCTTCGCCCCGCTCCCCTGTCATCTTTCTCGACAACGGCGAGCAGCTCGCTATCGCCGCCCACGCCGTCGATCGCCGCTGCTGAGATGGTTATACCCTACGAGTACGTAACTTCAACATACCTAGTCCAGCCCAAGGAAGGCTCACGACAGACATACGCTGGCCCATGAAGATTTTCGGGTGGCCAAGGCCCATGCCGTCTTCGGATCCTTGGAGAGCAAGACTAGAGGAGATAGGAAATTCAAAGGGGTAAAACCCTAGAACTTGTAACCGACTAGGACTACGCCCGAGACCTGCCTAAGTCTATATAAAGGCCAGGAGGGCACGTCCTAGGGCAACTCGACTCATACTTTCGCACACGCATCCACGCCAGATCGAATCATACCAGAACCTTCGGTTCCGCCGTAATCAAAGAGCAGACAAGCAGGAGTAGGGTTTTCCCTCCGGGGGCCTGAACCTGGGTAAATCTCGTGTCCCCTGGTTGCTTGTCTGTTAACCGTGCCACGATCTCCAGCGTATGTAGCATGTAGTAAAGTTGCAGAAAATAGTCAACCGAGGGTTGGGGGCGAGGTACTTAGCTTTATTTATATCGTAATGGAGGAGGTACATGGTTCGACTGAGTAGCCTTGGCTGAAAGCCTTATTGAAAGTAAAAGGGGGGTAGGTTGCTGCGGGTAGAATCGTCGCAGGTGCGAGACGTTCCACGGGTTGGAATATGCGACTCCAGACTCCACGTGCATGAGGCAATAGACACCACCTGGGATGACCTCGGTGATGGCGTAGGGTCCTTCCCATGGTGAGTCGAGTTTGTTCGGTCGCTTTTGCTTGAGTCGCAAGACGAGGTCTCCTTCGACGAAGGACCTTGGGCGCAGCCGGCGGCTGTGATAGTTGCGGAGACTCTACTGGTACACCGCTGATCGAGCTGCTGCTATATCCCGTGCTTCGTCGAGTGTGTCGACAGCGTCTTCGAGTGCAGCCGTGGACTCGGCTTCGCTGTAAGCGACGACTCGTGGAGCCTGGTGGCGTACTTCGGCTGGTAGCACTGCCTCGGCTCCGTGTACCATGAAGAACGGTGTGTAGCCGGTGGAGCTGTTTGGCGTAGTCCGTAAGCTCCACAGGACAGACGGTAGCTCTTTCGTCCAGTTTCCAGCTTTGTGCTCGAGTGAGCTCATGAGGCGCTTTTTGATGCCGGCGCCGATTAGGCCGTTGGACTTTTCCACTTGCCCGTTTGTTTGTGGGTGTGCCACTGAGGCATACGTGATATTGATCCCGAGGCCTTCGCAGAAGTCCTGGAATTCTTCGGAGATGAAGTTCGATCCGTTGTCGGTGATGATGCTGTGCGGTACGCCAAACCTGTAGACAATGGATTCGAAGAACTTGACGGCGGTTTTGCCCTTCTGGTTGGTGACTGGCATGGCTTCGATCCACTTGGTGAATTTGTCGACTGCGACCAGGAGGAAGACGTGTCCTCCCTTCGACGATTTTGGCAGTTTGCCGATCATGTCGAGGCCCCATTGGGCAAAAGGCCAGGCTATGGGTATGGGTCGAAGTTCGGACCCATGTGCGTGCGGTTTGTCGGCGAACCGCTGGCACCCGTTGCATCTTCGGACGATGTCCTTCGCGTCGCTCATGGCGTTGGCGATAGAATCCTCTCGTAGAGCTTTGGCGAGGGAGATCGCTGCATGGTGGCCGCATATGCCTTCATGGATATCTTGAGTATGGCCTTGCCGTTGATGGTGACGCACCGCTTGCAATACACCCATAATGCTACGTTTGTACAGCTCGCCGCTGATGATGGTGAAGGATTTCGATCGACGAGATATGCGCCGCATCTGTCGGGTTGTCGCAATTCTCCGCTTATCGAACGGAGGTATGAACGTGTCCAAGTTTCTTCGACCGCCATGACCTGCATCAGGTTGACCATGGCAACCGGTATCCAACTTTTCGGGTCCTTCATGACTTTCGGCAGCGTAACCCCGAGTGTTCTCGCTTCTTGGTGATCCTTTGGGGAATTTCCGCTGATGGATGGCACGCAGATCTGCTCGAGGAACACACCGTGGCACCTTTGCACAAGTGGAGCCAATGTTGGCGAGTCTATCGGCCTCCTCGTTGCTCTCTTCCAACGTGCGAAGTTCGCAGCCGTCAATTCTCCTTCGAGTCGTTGTATAGCGCAGACGCGATCATGTTTTCGGCGTGCGTCGACTCATTCATCGTCTGTCAGACGACAAGGTTGGAGTCACCCTAGATGACCAGGCGCGTTGCGCCACATATTTTTTCCATCTTCATGCCATGGATGAGGGCTTCGTATTCGGCCTCGTTGTTGGAGGCTCAATTTCATCGAAGGACGTACTTCATCTTGTCACCTTGCGGGAGGTCAAGATGACTCTCGCCTCACTCGGCTTTGGAGCCGTCAAAATGCATTGTCCAGATCGCGACATGTCCGGGTGTCGGCAGCTGCAGCTCCATCCAAGGCACCAGAAGTCCGGAAGGACTTGAGATTTGATTGCGTGTCGCTTCGTAGATGATGTCCGGGGTGATAGTTCGATGCCCCACAGGCCACGCGTCCCGTGGCCTCGGGTTATTCAGATGCTGTTTAGGGTGCCTCGTTGACGACCATCACCGATGCTCCGGAAGTAGTGGCTCGGTCGTCGAACCGTCATGAACACGCCGTAGGCCAGCCGTAAAGCGGTACCGCTGTTTTGTTGGAGTGAGAACCTCGCCGAGGTAGTAAATTGGCGTTGTACCCGTGGGTCTTGCCTTCTTCGGTCGTTCGACCACAGTACTGGTCGACTACGGTGTGTGGCTGCTATGTACAACAACAGGGCTCGCGCTTTTGGCTTGACCAAACGGCGAGGTGGAGAGGAGTCGCTGAGGCTTTCGAACGCGTCGTTGGCTTCGTGTCCACTCGAACTTGTCCGCCTTTGCGCATCACCGGTAAAATGGTAGGGCCTTCTCGCCCATGCGGTGATGAACTCGCTTAGTGCCGCTACTCGCCCCGAGCCGAACGCCTTGAGGTTTTTCGGCTTCCATTGTCATGATAGCTTTGATTTTCTTCGGTTCGCCCGATCCTCGTTGAGAGATGAAGTACCCGAGCAGCTGACCTGAGGGGACGCCGAAGGCGCACTTTTCTGGATTGAGCTTGATCTTGTAGCGATCAAGGTTGTCGAACGTCTCGCGGAGATCATCGATAAGTGTTCTTGCCTCCTTGGTTTTTATGACTATGTCGTCGACATAGACTTGGACGTTGCGACCAATCTAGTCCTTGAGGCAGGCCTGCATGCATCGCTTGTACGTGACACCCGTGTTCTTTAGCCCGAAGGGCATTGTGTTATAGCAGAATACTCCGAACGGTGATGAGCGCTTTTCTTGATCTTCGACCTTGAGTCGAATCGTTATAGCCGAGTAGGCGTCGAGGAAGGAGAGCTTCTCACAACTGCGGTCGAATCGATGATCCGTCGATCCGAGGTAGAGGGAAGTGGTCCTTGGGCGTGTTTATTTAGTGACGTGAAGTCCACGCACATTCGCAGGATGTCCGTGTCCTTCGGGACCATCACCGTATTTGCCACCACTCGCTTTCCTTGATTTCCCGGATGAAGTCTGCTGCGAGTAACTGTTGATCTCCTTGCCGATAGCTTCGCTCGTGGCTCCGGTCTTGGATAGACCGCTTGACGGCTTGGTGTCCGGAAGACATTGAGTGCGTGCTCGAATTCCACAGGAACTCTGGCATGTCCGCAGGACACCAGCGAATATTTCAGCGCCACGGAGGAATTCGACGAGCGCCTTCCTATGCTTGGCCGAGGTTGGCGATCAGCGCCTTGGAGGCGTTGTCGGATGGACCTGCACTTTCTTGGTGTTGACGGTGGAGTCGAAGGACATGTCGGGTGCGTCGCCTTGTGAGGGGTAGCCCATTGTCCGTCACCTCGCGAGCCTTACGAGCTCGTCTTGCATGCAAGGACGGAGATTTTGTTGAAATCCTGTCGCATTGGTCCGATCGGGTGAAGCTCCGTGGATCGTGATGACGCCTGGTCCCGGCATCTTGAGTAGTAGGTATGTAATGGGACGGCCAGAACCTTGCGAATGCTACACGTCCCCAGATGGCATGGTATTGCGACGGCAGTCCACCACTTCAATTCTAGGCGCCCCGAAAGTTGTCCGGCTTCCGAAGATGACGTCGAGCCCTATTTTGCCTGGGAAGATGCCCTTCCTCGACAATGCCGTGGAACGTTGTGTTCGATTGTTCCAGTTGCATTGCGGGATCCGCATAGCTGCTAGAGTGCTTGCGAACATTAGGTTGATTCCGCCGCCGTCCATGAAGATGCGACTCATCTCGAAGCCTCCGATCTGCCTCCAGCACTGTGGCAGCATGACTGGGCGGGATCTGCAAGGGTGATCCGCGAGTGAATGTGATGCAGGACTCCGATCCGCCGAGGTACTGTGGATTGCAGGCGGTGTTGCCACGGCCAAGTTGATTTGTCGGGTGATTTTCTTCTGCACCCTATTTGTGGGGCGTCCCTTCTGTATCATATTGAGTGCTCCTTTTGGTGGGGGGTATGGGACCCCGGCGTTGTTTTACGCTGGTGCGACTAGTTGATTTTGGCCTCCAATAGGCGGTGGAGGAGCTCCGGTGCTATTTCACCGGCATGTGTGTTTCAACGCAGGATTGGAGCTTGTTGCCTCATCCGCATCATGCCTTCGCTGAGTTTCGGAACTCGTGGCAGTCCTTGAGCATGTGGCTAGCTTTCTTTCGCCATCTTGTTTGTCGATGTAGAAGTGGATGGTGCATGGACCGAAAGTTTGTCGAATCGAGGGTCCGTTCGCGTCGCGGCGTTGCCACGCAGCGTTGGTCGCCGTTGTCGCGAAGTTTCCTGCGGTATCCTCCGCTATGGCTGTTGTCATTACGGCGGTCGGCGTGGCCGCGACCATGTCGGGTCCGTCGGTCCTCAGACGCGATCTCCTCCTCTTGCTGCGGCGTTCGCGTCTTCGGCCGTAGTCGTCCTCTTCATCTGATTGCGCTCGCTGGATGCAATCTTCGCCGTCTTCCCAACTGTTGGCGATTTCCATGAGGTGGTCGAGTGTTTTGGGCTTTACACGCCCAAGTTCCTCCTTGAAGTCTGGGCGCTTGACGCCGTCCCTGAAGGCGTCAATGGCCCGCTCTTCGGAGATGTGTGTTGCGGAGTTCTTGGTTGTAGACCAGCGTAGTATGTACGAGCGAATAGATTCACCCGTTCCGAGTGCGGCTCGCAATTCTTGATTGAGGCGGGCCTCTTGCTGGTGCCTTTGAAATTTCGGATGAAGCTGTAAGCGAGCTCCTCCCAACCGGATGGATCCCGATGATAGGCTGCTGTTGCACCAGCCGCACCGTTAGCTGCGGTGAAGGCATTGCATGGCGGTTTCTTTGTTGCCTCCGTGAAGCTTGACGGATGATGATGGTCACGAGCCAGACTTTGGATCTTGCGTGCGTTGAACCGGAGTATCCTAAGGAAGCTTGAAGTTGCGTGGCATCTGTTCACGGACGGATCTGCTAAAGCATCGAGCCCCGTAGAGTTCTCCTTCGTCTTCATCCATCTCAGATTCAGACGAGCATGCGCGTTTAGCGCGTGCTTTATCGATCTTGCGCTGTGTAAGCTTGTCTTTGGCGTCGTAGTCGCTTTTATGGCGGTGCGAGCTCTTCTTCCTTCGAGGAAGATCGTGCTCCTCTTCCTCTTCGGATGAGGGGGTGGGACTCCGGTCGCGCCTGGCCGGAGCTTTTTTCTTCGGTTCCGCAGGAGCGTCTTTGTGGAGCGCAGCTCCAATTAGTCCTAGTCTGGTGAGTGCAGACCTATGCATGGATCTTTTTGGGTCCCCCTCCGGAGGTGGGTGAGCCGCGAGATATGCAGTGGCTGCCATGATCGCAGCTTGTGGCGTCTTCGGGATGATGTTGCCGTCGGCGTCCATATCCATGAACGATGTATGGAGAGTTCGGGTCACGTCACGCCGCTCCTTGGGGTCCATGTTTTCCACCCGAGAGCGGTGCTTGTTTCCCTGATTTCCGTTTATGCTAGAGCCGGGTCCCATGGCGGAGAGTGCGGCTCGTCGCGCACTGGACTCAAAGGCTGCTTGCTTGCGTTTGTCGAGCGTCTCCTGCATCTTAACTTGCTTCTTGTGCTCCTCGATGAGGAGGTAGTGGTATGCCCTCAGCAGATCACGTGGGGAGTCCAGAGGTAGGACTATTTCGCCTGCGACGGCGCGGCGTGCTTCGACCCATCCTTCTTTGCTAAGTTGGATGAGGTGGCCCCTGTTTTCCCCGTTTTCGCCGTTTCCACCGTTTTCGCCGTTTCTGTCCTGCCTGCTTCCGAACGTCCACCGCCGCGTGGAGGAGGATAAGAACGGCGCGGCCACGTCCCCGACGCCCTCATCCACTCTCCCCCTCTCCAGCGACCCCTCACTCCCGTTCCCCTCTCGGACCCGAACCCTAGCTCCGACGATCCCGCCGTCTCCGGCCTCCCCGTGCCTCGCCGATGAGGCCTTAAGCTCCGCCGCTCCCTGAGGATCCTTCCCATCGAAGGAATCGAGGGGGGGCGTAGTGAATCGTCGCCCGCGACTCCATCTTCCCCGCCACCGATAACCACCAGTGCCATCAATTCCGACGTCCACCGTGCTCCCCTCGCGCCAACGACCCCTCCGCGAGCTTCCCGGTGAGCTCACGGTCTCTGTGACCCTCTCTGTTTCCCCTCTCCCTCTCTGAATCGTCGCTGTCGCAATCATCTGCATGCGCCGTCGTCGGCCGTTGTCGTGCGGCCTGCTCCGGCGACCTCTACCTAGCGGCGCCGCCCTAGTTAGGTTCGTGGTGACGTCCTGATTCGATTAGGCCTACCCGCGCGTCCCCGTTCGCCCCCTAGCGCCGTATGCCGCCGCCGTCTGGCCGTGCTCCGGCGAGGTCTGCGTGGCTTTCCACGGTGGTTTGCTTGCGTGGCCAGGCCCCACTAGTCAACTCCTCTGGCTAGAGCCAGCCCCGGTGAGAAACGCCCTGAGCCCTTTTCGCGTGTGTACCTGCTGAGGTGGCCACGGGCCCACCTGTCGGTGTTTGTGGCTAGCCTAGCCCCCTGTGTAAAAAGTATTCCTAGCTTTATTTAAATTAATAAAAGGGTTAATAATTTCAGAAATTGTTTGAATATTGTAAATTCAATAACTTTTAATCTGAAATTCAGAAAAATACAAATAATATATCAAAATGTTCAGAAAAATGAGTTCTACTTATTTAAGCTATAATCACACATTGATCAACAACTTTAATGACAAGTTTAATTGGAGAACTAAATCAACCCCTCTCATGTACTTCTGGAGTTTCCTGAATTAGTGTTTTCAACCCTCGGAACCCCGTTTAAATTGCCGAGCATGTTTTAGGGTTTCATTTCAACACAATTCAACTTGTCATATCATCATCCTTGTTTGAGCATTGCATCGATGCCATGTATTGATTGTTGCCTTTCTTTCTGGTATTGGTTTTTCGCGATAGGATCCGAGCCCGAAGTTGAAGTCAACAACACCGAAGATCCGTACCTGTCTACCGACGGACAAGGCAAGCGTAGCCTCTCATTCTGAACCTATGTTTTATAAAATATATTACTTTCTCGCTATGATGCACACGATTCCAATGTGGTATTTTGTCAGTAGCTAGTGTTACCTATCTGCTGCACTGTTTCCCTTTTATAGCCTTATACTCATGATCCACTGCTCCTAGCATACCTAGGTTTGGCATGTGAGCGTTGTAGAGCTCTTGTTACCGTCAGCTTAGCCAAGCATAGAAACAACATCTTATCTATTCAATGATGAATCATAGGAGCCAAGGAAGGTAGTGAGGTAGGAGATGGTGACATCATCGAAGGAGTTAATTAATCATGCTAAGGCTTGTATGGAAGGCCACGTTGGGTGTGGTATTCGTAGTCCCATGCTCGCCACCACTAGGAACTGAGTTCTTGTCTTTGGAACCGAGACGAGCGTACAGCCACACGCGGCCTGGACAACCCCTCGACTGACTAACTTGCCTAGTAGATTCCATGAGTCACATAGTTCGGGCTTTCCATTTGGCATACGCATTGAAAACATTTTCAAAAGAGGAGGTGATGGAGGTGCATCATAACAGGTAGGGAAGCGTGGACCGGGTTGCTTGGGGTTGATGGAGCCCCTGGTGAACCAACCTCGCCTCACATCTTTAAGTATCGGCTTCGAGATTTGACCCGTTACAGCGAAATCATACTTATTGCGTGACTCATGGTCTCGACGAAAGCAAGGTAAAGGTCGTGGTCAACCACCCTCTGCCGGCCTTCCAAGGAAGAGGGCTAATAATATTTGGCATTAAGAGTCGGTTGGTACGTGTGGGTAAAGTTGTACACCCCTGCAGGGTACTAATCTTTTCGAAAAGTCGTGTTCATGGTTATGAACGCTTGGTGACTAGATTCTAAGATCATAGATAACTCTAACCACTGTAAAACTTGTTGATCCACATGTGCTTAAGGATGCTTCCTCCGGGTCGATGGGGTGATCCTAGATAGGAGGTTCTGATGAAGATGCTGGTTACCAAGATGTGATGAACAAGATGAAGAAGACGCTATCTTATCCCTTTTTAAAAAGATTCTAAGTCGACGAGCCTCTTCTCTGTCTTGTTTACAAATAAGGATTTCTTTCTGCAAAAGTAAATCCAAAGAAAGCCTTTCTAGCCAGAGCATATAGATACTAGGTTATCTAAGTCTTGCGGAGTACATTCTCGTACTCAGCCTGGCGCCATTATTGTTTTTCTACAGAGGATCTGGTTGCAACTGAAGGTGGCTTCTACGTTGACATCGACGAGTAGTTGGGGGTCCCAGGTAGCAGCCTGAGGACTATGGGATGGACGTCGCTTTTTTTATGGCCTCCTAGGCTTTTTGCTAAGTTGTTGTGTAGAACAACATAATTTGCTTTCGCTATGTGATGTAATGTTGGGTCCATGCCCTATGGTTTGTAATAACTCTAATATCTTACTCTGTTAAGAGTTTAAACTTATGCTGTTGAATCCCTGTGTTCAGTAATGTTACCGAATCATACTGTGATTTTCCGTGTTTGGGAGTTAAACTATCTTAGATGGTGATATGAGGTTAGTTTAACCCTAACCCCGGGGGGTGCTACAGCTGACCGGTGCCCCCTCCTGCGAAGTTTCTAGGCTCCCCTTTGCGTGATGTCTGCTCAAGCGACCAACTTTGTCATCTCTGGTCTGCCCTACATCAATGACAGTCTTCATAGGTGGTCGGGGCGAAATCCCCACGCGGCGTTGGCATGCGCTGTCAACAGCGACGTCCGAGGGTGTCGTTACCTCCTTGGAGGCGTTGGCATGACCCTGACCGTACCTCCTCCTCAAGCATTGGGGGAAACCCCAGGTGCGGCCTGCTGGATCGGACAACGGCGGCGTTTCAGCGTTGTTCCATTCCTGAAGACGCTGCTTTGGTTGCAGGTGGAGTACCTGATGCGACAACGGGAACGGGAGGTTGGCGAGGCGTCGCTCTAGCGTAGAGAGATACACAGGGCGCGGACATTCAAGGCGCAACGTTTGCCAACGCCGGCACTTCCCCGACGAATGCTACACCAGTTCCAGCCAGGCCCTGTCTTCCACCTGCCGACTCTCTAGGCACATGAGTGCGAGGTACATTGGCTTGGGCAGTACTGGAGCTCCAATCATCCCTAGAGGTAGCTTCCAATGACGGTGTTGTTGTCGTGAGCTCCGAGTCTCGACGCCTTGCCATTCTTGGTTGGAGGCAAGGCTGGATGAGGCCTAATGTCGTTACAGCTGCGGTGGACAATGGGCGACGAGTTGCACGATGATCCTCCGAGCCCGTCCGATGTTGAAATCGGATGCTTCCTGCCTGCTCCGTAGAGGATCGGCCACGAGTTGGAAGGAAACGATATCTGCTGACGGTTACCGGCGCGCTTCTCGTAAATATATTTTTAGCCGACGCGTTTTTAGTCGACGTATGTCCTCGTACAGGATGGGCTGCCGCTTGTTTGGCCGGCGCCTCGCAGTTTATCGGGCTGGCCATATCGTACACGTGCGGAGGACCCGGTGTTATTAGTACCACATCGCCTAGCGAGATGATGTCCTACCTGTTTATAAACTGTTTTGGGGACACAAATCTCGACCAACTGGCAAGGTGTGGTAGCGGTTTCAAAAGTGTTGGAACACCCCCTGCCGACTGGCCGGTCCCGAGGCTGTTCCACACCCGAGAAGAAGACTAGTAGAAGGCACACAAACTACACAAGTAGATTACACAGGGAACAAAGGGGAACTTTATTAAACTTTCTCTTGGTAAGCACCCGTACAATGATTGTTCCTCTATTTATAGACTAAAGGGGATACGATACCCACATGGGCCAACCCTAGCCTGGTAGAGGCCACACCGAGTGAGCCTCTACCGGCCCAGTTTCCCAACACTCCTCCTAGGTATCTTATCTGTATAACCATGGCTTAAAACTCTGAAAAACCCAGTGGAAAAAATATGGAGAAATGCACACGGTATACTTGTTGCTAGGTTACACGAATTGCCTCATTAAAAACCTCATGTGAGAAACTTCATAAAAACTCACTAAGGGAAAAAGAGTACAATTCACTTAACTATAAAGTTAAGCACTCGATCATCGGGATCAAGATTTCAGCGATGAGTTTGTGAAGATTCTCCCCCTTAACCTTGCATCTCCCTAAGTCTCATCATGCCGATCCCATGAACACATCTCTCAAAAGAAGATGCTGGCAATGATTTAGTGAATAAATCAGCGAGATTTTCACACGACTTAGTATGAAAGACTTTCACTTCGTTCATCTTTTGCAGTTCATGTGCATAGAAGAACTTGGGGTTTATATGCTTTGTGATATTACTCTTCACATAACCCGTCTGGACTTGTGCAACACAAGCGGCATTATCTTCATAGATAATTGTTGGGGTTTGTACGGTGTTCAGTCCACATGACATCTGGATGTGGCTGACTACTCGTCGAAGCCATACACATTCTCGTGATGCTTCATATAATGCTATGATTTCCGAGTGGTTCGTCGAAGTTGACACAAGAGTTTGCTTAGACGATTTCCAGGAAATTGCCGTTCCACCACAAAGGAAAACATATCCAGTCTGCGACTTGGATGTATGCGGGTCCGAAAGGTACCCAACATCTGCATAGCCTACAACAGATAGGTCTTGGTTCTTTTGGTAAAACAAGCCAAGGTCCTTTGTCCCTTGTATGTACCTAAAGATGTCCTTAACGCCTTTCCAATGCCTCTTGGTAGGCTCAGAACTGTACCTTGCAAGCAAATTGACGGCGAATGCAATATCCTGCCGTGTACAATTTGCGAGGTACATAAGTGCGCCAACTGCACTTAAGTAGGGGAATTCCGGTCCTAGAATTTCCTCCCCCTCTTCTTTAGGCCTGAACGGGTCCTTGTCTTGCTGCAAAGATCTTCCGACCATCGGGATCTTAGAAGGATATGCCTTTTCAAACCCAAATCGTTCCAACACCTTCTGGGTGTAGGCCGACTGGTGAACTAGAATCCCAGCAGGGGAATGCTCAAGTTGCAGACCGAGGAAAAACTTGGTTTTGCCTAAGTCTTTCATCTCGAATTCCGACATCAGGTAGGAACTCGCTTCCTCAATATCGTCAGTGTACCGATTATATTCAAATCGTCCATGTACATCGAGATAATACAGAAACCATCCTGGGATCTCCGCATAAAAACACATGGGCAATCTTCATTGCTCGTGTAGCCCTTCTGATGAAGGAAATCGCTTAAACGATTATACCACATCCTACCTGACTGTTTTAGTCCATACAATGACTTCTTAAGCTGAACACTGTATAAGCTCATGTTTGCTCTATCCTGGTTCGGGACAGGGATACCTTCTGGTACTTTCATGTATATGTCCGAATCCAAGTTACCATATAGGTAAGCGGTGACAACATCCATTAGTTTCATTTTTAAGTCCATGTTTACTGCCATTGAGATCAAGTATCTAAAGGTAATTCCATCCATGACTGGGGAGTAAGTTTCCTCAAAGTCGACACCTGGTCGCTGAGTGAAACCTTGAGCAACGAGCCTTGCTTTGTACCTTACTACTTCATTATTCTCATTTCTCTTTCGAATAAAAACCCACTTATGGCCAACGGGGCGAATGTGGGGAGGAGTTAGACAAACAGGTCCAAATACCTCTCTTTTGTTTAACGATAATAATTCAGCAGTAATTGCCTTCTTCCAATCTTTCCAATCCGATCTTTTCTTGCAATCAGCGAGCGTGTTAGGCTCAGGGTCAAGATCTATGATTGAGGCAATTTTCTTGGCAAAATTAACGTCGACATTTGCCATGTCTCGGTTGTATGACTCGCTCGAATTAACATAGTTAATGGCCATTTCGTCATGGAGTGCATCAGGCACATCCTCTTGCTCCACCGGATTTCCCAATCCAGGAGTTAGGTCCTTTAGCTTTCCCGCTCCGATGTGTGCGCACACAACTTCGCTGGGTATTTCCGATATAGGAAAGTTAAAGTCAGGAATTTCGTGCACTGAAATATCCATACTTGTGCCAGGTCTCAACTGGCTCCCCTCAATAGGGGCAGACTGTAATAAATCTCTCTTATCCTTGTTCTTCGGGCGTCCCCGGGTACTTGGGATTTGAGAAACCAGAATCCGCGTCCTCTTAGGCCTTGGAGCAGGAGCGGGTATACCATCATTTTTCTTTGGTATTTCAACCCTTTCCGGTGCATTGCGTGCATGCACATGCGACTTTGTCACAGTCTTTAAATCACTAAAATGATCGGGCAGTTGATTCGCTAGGGAGTGCAAATCTAGTATCTTTTGGACTTCTCTATTAGTCTCAACAGTGCGTGGGTCATGAGCATGGATCCCCGTGGCTTTCCACGTGATTTCTCGACTTTTGTCATCCAGGGGTTGATTACCTCCCCCCAAAGTCGGAAAAAGATCCTCGTCAAAAATGCAACAAAGAACGGGCGTGTGGTCACTGTCAAGGGTCCAAGAATCGATTATGGACACGATCTCATAACCAACGATATCCCGACTTACGGAGCGGTCCCATTGTTGATCATTTGGGGTGGTGGTATAGGTACATATACCTGGCAGCCGAACCTACGTAGGTGGGAAATTTTCGGTGCCGACCCTTGCGCAAGTTGGATGGGAGAGTGGATGTTGTAGGCCGATGGTCGAAAGTTGATGAGATTAGCGGCGTGTAACACCGCGTGTACCCAACATGTTGTTGGCAAATTACAACCCTGAAGGAGTGGTCTGGAAATGAATTTAATCCTTTTAATTAATGCCTCCGCAAGTCCATTTTGAGTGTGGACATGCGGTACAGAGTGCTCAAGTTTTATTCCAGTTGCCATGCAATAATCGTCGAATGCCTTTGAAGTAAATTCTCCGGCATTGTCCATTCGAATAGACTTTAAACGATAATCAGGGAATTTATTCCTTATTTGTATGATCTGGGAGATCAACTTTGCAAAATCATGGTTCCTTGTTGACAGCAAGCAAACATTGGACCATTTAGAGGAAGCATCGATGAGCACCATGAAGTACCGAAACGGCCCTGAGAGGGGCTGAATTGGACCACATATATCCCCTTGAATGCGTTCCAAGAACGCGGGGAGTTCATCCTTCACCTTTAGGGGGGACGGTCTAATGATCAATTTCCCCGTAGCGCATGCGGAGCACACGAAATCATCGGGATTCGGGAAATTTTTCACATTAACATTATGACCGTTCGAGTTGTTAATTATATTTCTCATCATCCTAAGACCGGGGTGGCCTAACCTATCATGCCAAAGGCAGAATAGTTCGGAGCTTCTAAAGACAGTCTTAAGGGTAGTGTAAATAGGTGGTGCTACTATCTTAGTGTAGTACAACCCAGTAGCTAATGAAGGGAGTCTTTCGACAACATGTTTACCATTTTCGTCGCGCTTGGTAATGAGTAGGAACTCCTTTCCAATCTCATCATCATCGGTTTCTACATGGAAACCATTTGCGCGGATGTCTATAAAACTTAAGAGAGTACGAGTCGACTCCGGATACAACAATGCCTCTTCAATGATCAGAGTTGTTCCATTTGGGAGTATGATAGTTGCTCTTCCGGAGCCAACTACATTCGGACCGCAGCCGGCGATCGTCATTATGTTACCAGGGTTTTTGGTAATGGACTCAAAATACTTTGTTTCTCTCAAGATGGTATTTGTGGTGCCGCTATCAGCAAGGCACATTTCCTCCATTTGGGCGCCACACGCGTTCTAAAATATAATGCTTAATTAATATAATGGAGCGAGGAAGATGCTACATCAAGTAAGTAAAACACATAAACATTTCAGAACATCACACAATCAAATAATGGAATAAATTAATGAAATAAATGTCATTCAATCGCCAAAAACAAATAAATGTTATGCTCTCATAGAGCTTACAACCATATCGAAAAATTGTATCTCATTATTTGCGGAAAAGAAATCATCACAACAAAAAGGAGCTCAGGTGGATTCTGCAAAGAAACCATCAAGCTCAGCCTGTATCTCAAGGTCAGTGAGCTTCTCTTCGTTGGCTATCATCATCGAGGCAACAGAGATGTCTAGCTGAGGCGGGGGGGGGGGCACAATGTGCTCAACCTCCATGGGCACAGCGGCGTTCGTGGGAACCGCCGAGGGTGCTGCCACTTGTGTTACGTCATGCGCCACTACGGGCGCGACGTTCTGCACAGGCGCCACTCCGGGCGCCAGTGGTGCCTCAACCTGGACAAGGTGCGCTTCGCGCGCCTTCTTTTTGGCCTTGAACGCGTCCACGACGTGTTTAGGGGCCAAACACTGTCTGGAGAAGTGAGTCTTGGAGCCACAGCGGAAGCAGTCTTGGGGCCTTGCCTCCCCCTTGCCCGCCTTGCGTTGCTTGGCCGGGTTGGAGGAGTTAGGGCCCTTCTTACCCTTCTTGCCTCTCTTCTTGTGGATGGGCTTGCGCACCTTGTAGGCACCGACATTAGCCTCATGACTTGCCCCCCCCCCCCGCGAAGGGTTGCACGGAGAAGTTCTTTTTCAGAACATTATTCTGCGCCTCGGCCACCTGGAGAGCATCAATAAGCGCTGCATATTCCGTGAATCCTTCCTGGCGAAAGTTTCGCAAGGACTGGATGTTGTCCGGATGGAATGTGGAGAGGGTTTTGTCTATCTTCTGCTGATCGGTGGTACTGGTCCCACACAGCTGAAGAATGGTACAAATCCGGTGCAACCTGGAGTTGAACTCTCCCACCGTCTTGAAGTCCGCAAACCTCAGACGAATCCAA
The DNA here is from genome assembly GCA_030063025.1 of Avena longiglumis. Lineage (NCBI taxonomy): Eukaryota > Viridiplantae > Streptophyta > Magnoliopsida > Poales > Poaceae > Avena > Avena longiglumis. The sequence goes on from CP125973.1 coordinate 538,798,543, forward strand.
TCTGCCTCCGCTTGTGGCTGAATGGTGTACTTCAGCCTAGAGAACCGCTTGTTGAGGGCGGTCCAGAGGGCAGAAGCACTCCGTTCTGCCATGTACTCGTTCTTGAGAGTCTCACACATGTGATGGCGGAGGAAGTGCAGGGCTTTGGCGTTATCCGCCGGGATGGTTTTGCTGGGGGCCATCGGGGTCCCCTCAATCAACGCATCCTTGATGCATTGGCCCTCGAGGACGATCTCAACGTCCGAGGCCCAAGTCAGGTAGTTAAGCCCATCACGGTCAACTCCGAACTTCATGGTACGATTCCGGTCATTTGCAATTTATGCAAAGTGTGTAAGATTACAGCAGGTAATCGGTTGCATAAATGCGATAATCCATACAATAATTCAAATATGACGGCGTTCCAAAATTTAAATTGAAACTGTACATGCTAACTATGTAGTACAAGAAATTAAAAGGGGTGAAACATTTAATTACTATAGTAAAACATAGTAAAAAGTAAGCAGTTTCAATTAATTTGCGTGCCGGGCCAAAAAAAATATGGGAAATGGGCCAGCAGCCCATCTCTGCCTTCCAGCTGTCCCAAAAAAAAATTCTTTTTTTTCACACCACGCGGGCCAGCCCACCCCCACACAGTCCCGGCCCATCCTGGGGGACAGAGCTGCAAGCAGCTCCCGAGTGGGGGTGTCGTGGCGGCGGGGGTGGTGGGTCCCAGGGCGGCGGGTGGCGCGGCAGCATGGCGGGCAGCGCATGAGCACATGGCCAGCGGCGGCGCAGCGGCAGCGGCTCGAGCAGCGCGGCACGCAGCCAGCCAACCAACACGCTGCGTGGCCAGCTCGCCACGCGCATGCGACGGCGCGGCACGCGCCAGCCCGGCCAACGCGCACGCGGCGGCGTAAGCGCAGGCGTGGCGTGTAGCAAGCGTCACGACGGGTGGTGGCTCGGGCGCGGGCGCAGCGGCGCGGCGGGCTGAGCAGCGGCGCGGCGGCGGCCATGGCGGCGTGCGGCCAGCTGCGGCAACCAGGCGGAGCGTGGCGGCGCCAGCGGCAGCAGCGACTGCCAGCAAAACATGCGGCGGCGCAGCGGTCAGCAGCGGCGGCAACGCGGCTGGCAACAGCGGCAGCGCGATGTACGTGCGGCGCGATGCAGCCTTGCGGCAGCGGCGGGCTGCGTACGCGCGGCAGCGCATAGCCAGCTATGCGGCAACCGTGGCGCAGCGTCGTGGCGAAGGCGCAAGCGCGCTACATGGCGGCCTTGGCGTCGGCCAGCGGCGTGGCCAGCGTGCGGCGTGGGGCCACCAGCGGCAGCGCAGCAGCGGCGGACGGGCGCGACCAGCGCGGCCAGCCAGGGCCCTACGGCGCGGCGGCGGCGGCGATGGGTCTGCGGGCGCGAGCTGCGTCTGTTAGCCGCCATTGCTTCTGCATGTTGCAAGCGCGAGCGTACATTCGAAAAAAAATACATGCAAAAACTGTAGATCGATCCGATCTACTAATTAAAAATAGACAAGATCAGTCTGATCTACTAATTAAAAGTCTAGATCGGCACAGCAGGTGCACGCATCGACGGTACAGTCAACAAAATTCTAATCATGGAGTGATTAGATCGACATTGTTCGGCGAGAGCAGGTCCGTTCGACTCCCGGGAAGAAAAATCCGCACCTTAGATGGGATCTGATCTGAGATCTGAACGCAAACTTTGAAAGGAAAACGCGAGACGAATCCATTTTTGCAGTCAGATTTGGGTTACCTTCAACGAAAGCCTGCGTGGTGCAGGCTCGACGATGGCTTAACGGAAGGCTCGACGGAGAGACACGTGCTGATAACGTGTTGGAACACCCCCTGCCGATTGGCCGGTCCCGAGGCTGTTCCACACCCGAGAAGAAGACTAGTAAAAGACACACAGAGTACACAAGTAAATGACACAGGAAACAAAGGAGAACTTTATTAAACTTTCTCTCGGTAAGCACCCGTACAATGATTGTTCCTTTATTTATAAATTAAAGGGGGATAGGATACCCACATAGGCCAACCCTAGCCTGGTAGAGACCACACCAAGTGGGCCTCTACCGGCCCAGTTTCCTAACAAAAAGCACTTAGAATTCCGGAATTGTGACTTAGATTAGCCCTCATGTCACCCCGAGTATAGGGGCACACCGACATGGTGTGCATATGCTATTTTGTATAAACATTCACATGCGTGAAATATAGAGAGTTCTCATGTTAAGGTCCGAAGCTACATGTTCTTTTTTAACAAGAGCTTAAATTAGTTCCACTAGTTGTAAAATGGGGCTAGGTAGTCCCAATACTTGCTAATTAGTGCAAAATTAGTCCCAAAATTGATGTATAGGGGCACATCGACATGGTGTGAATAGGCTACTTTTATATCTAGTTGGTCTGTTTTTCTTGGTATAAACATTTCCCCAAATCATCCTATTTCTCTATGTAAAATGGCAGGTGAATATTTTGGGCAGAATAAACAACACGGACGACTGAAAAAAAGCTCCCTTCCTAGGTCGTCCATGCGGGCGACCAGGAGACCTCCCCGCCGCCGCGCCCAACCACTCCCTCCCCTTCCCTGGTCTCCACCCTCAAGAAGGCTGCGCAGGCGGCTCTACTTCTGCGACAGGCGACTTCAGCGACATGCCTCTTCTCCTCGCGCGATGGGGCGGCGATCATGCGGCCCTCGGTGGAGGTGGCGGGGCTCACGGCGCAACCTCCTCCCCGAGCGATGGCAGCGGCGATGGCTTCTTCTCGGGAACCCTTCTGGCGGTTTTCTTCGGCTCCGATGGCGGTGCAGGTGGGCGGACAGCGCTCCGGTGCTCGGTCGGTTGGTGACGGGGCGTACGGGCGCTGTCGTTTTGGTGGCACAGATGGCGGTGCTCTTGGCTCTGGTCGCCGGCTCTTTGTGCACAGATTTGGGGCTGATTTTGGTCAGGGCGGGCCGGTCAGGCTTTGGCACGCCACCTCTGGTTGGAATTAGGAGTAGGTCGTGATGCATGTGGTGGTGTTGGCGATGCGTCTACTGCAGTGCAGCGGCAGAGCTTCACGGGTCTGATCTGGACCCGGCCAGGCCTTGGGCACCGAACTAAAGGGTAGCAACGGCGGTGACCTACGTGCTGCAGCGTGGTGTCGGGGACTTCACGGAACCAACATGGGTTCGTCCGGGCCTGCTCGGCCTTGTGTGTCCCTGCTGCCCCCTCCGGTCGACACCCGCAACTGGCGGTGGAGGACGTCCTCCAGGTGGCCATGTTGTAGCCGCCCTATGGCTCCAATGTTTTCCCTGGTGTGTGTTTTCCACAGCATCCGGTCGGCTACCTCCGTATGCGGTGGAGGTAGTTCCCTTCCATGTGGATGCGTTACTACCGCCCTTGTTTATGACTCTTCCTCTCGGTCAGGTCGGCCTCGCAGCATTGCTACGGTGATACGATGATGGTGACTTTAGGACCGTGGTGGCGCATATTAGTGGGCGACAAGCTTGGTGGAGAGCTTCGATTAATCCAAGGTGGTGGTTCTAGGGGCCGAGGGAAATCCTGAAGGGAATATGCCCGAGAGGCAATAATAAAGTGGTTATTATCGTATTCCTTGTTTATGGTAAATTTTTATTTTACATGCTATAATTGTATTAATACGGAAACGTTAATGCATGTGTGTTTAATAAACAAAAGGAAGTTCCTAGTTATGCCTCTCTTATAAACTAGCTCGTTGATTAACAAGATGATCATATGTTTCCTCATCATGGACATTGGATGTTGTTAATAACGAGGTCACAACATTAGTGTAATGGTGTGATGAACATTCCTCCGAAGTATAGCATTACGATCAAAGTCATTGAGTTTATATTGCTATAACAACTTACGAAGTGATCCTAATCCTTAGACCATGAGATCATGTCAATCACTAACACCGGAAGAGTTTCTTGATAACATCAAACGTCACACCGTAATAGGGTGATTATAAAGATGGGTTCAGAACTACTAAAGAGTTATGTTGAGGCCCATGGATCGAGAGTGGAATTTGTTCATCCCGATGACGGATAGATATGCTCTGGGCCCTCTCGGTGATATCACATTGATTAGCTTGCAAGCAAGTGATTTGATCACTAAGATGTTATATCACGGGAACGAGAAAAGAGTGCATGTCAGTAACAAGATCAAACTAGGTATGGAGATACCGATGATCGAATCTCGGACATGTAATATATCGTGAAACAAAGGGATTAAGATACTAGCATAAAAGGTTCCGACGATCACAAGAAAGTCATCGTTGAATGTGTGGGAGTCAGTATGGGTCTCCAGATCCCACTTCTGATTATTGATCTGAGAGGGGTCTCGATCATGTCCGTATTATTCACGAACCGTAGGGTGACACACTTAAGAGACACCGACATCCAATTGGAGCAAAAGTTTCATGCCAAAAAGAATAACAAGCGCAGGAATTTATTTCACTAGATAACGAAACGGGTTTTCGGGTGAAATTGCAGAAAGTGTTTCTGCATGTGAAATGAAATACTAGTAAGGGGTTATATGTGAATGTTTGTCATTAAAGTAATTGACAAAATTCTGAATAAATAAAAGGAGTTTTATTTAATGAGAGTTTGTATTAAATTTGGTGGAAATTTAATGGGAATTTGAGTGGGTTTTTGAGTGGAGGGAATTGAAAGACATTTGAGTGAGTGGAGTGTCCACCCACATGAATGTGCAAGAGGTGGGGGCAGCCCCATGGCTGGGCTCATGGCCCCTTGGGTGCCCTCCTCTCCCTATAAAAGGAGCCCCCCTCCCTCTCTCTCACTCACACCTCCTCCTGAAGGATCTCTCTCCCCCTCTAGAATTTATTCCCCATGGTCTCGGACTAGCGAGATACATGTTCCCGGTGGCTATTCGGCAAGAAAGAGTTGTGCTTCCACTGCATCGCTGGAGCGAGGAGGCGGAGGTTGCTCGGTGCCTCGAACGTGTGTGCGAGCACGGATGCGCTGCTGATTTGCGGCGCTAGGACTTCCTCTCGATCTTGAGATCGGCAAGAGATCGTCTAAATCAACCACGGGTCGATCGTTAAGCTTTGTCGGTCTTCAAGGGTATGTTCTCTACGGATATACATCCGCCCGTTGTTTGTATCTATTAGATAGATCTTGGTACATAGTTCACATCGTAGGAATTTTTTTGTTTTCTATGCTGCGAACCCTACAGTGGTATCAGAGCCGGATCTATGCGTAGATACTTTGCACGGGTAGTACACATATAAGTATGTGGGCAATGATGATCATTTTATTGCTTCTTAGTTGTACTTTGGATATTGGTGGCATAGTGGGATGAAACGACCCGGACAAACTTTACATGTCCTCGCACATGAGACCTGTTCCACGCTTGACATGCAACTAGTTTTGCATAAGTGGCTAGCGGGTGTCTGTCTCTCCTACTATAGTCAATACCTAATTTGCAACGAGTTGTCAACAATTTGGTTATCCTCGTTGTGGTTCATGTTCGTAGGTAAGAACGGTTCTATCTTTGAAATCACTAAGCCACGTAAAAATTATAATGGATAAATTAGAGGCGTCTAGTTTAGATTGTTGCTGGTCTAGTGTTATGATATGGTAATGTTGTAAGTAGAAGTATAAGATGATAGTCTTACAATACACATAACGTGTAGGTTCCATAGACCTTGGCCTTACACATAGAGGTATGATAGAGATCATTCCACGATCACATGATGGAGATCAAGTGCGGGAACCATATCATTTCACTTATTAACATGTGATGTTTATTGCATCTTATATTGCTTGTTTGGCGTTTTATTAGCATAATAAGATGATCCCTCATTTAGATATCAAGATAAAAATGTGTTCTTCCTTAAGTATGCACCGACAATGTATCGTCGCTTCAATACATCACGTGATGATCGGGTGTACTTGAATCCACGAGCATATCTCGGGTGTAAGACAGTTACACACGCGAATACTAAGGTTCTTACTTGACGAGCCTAGCATGTACAGACATGGCCTCGGAACACGGACCGAAAGGTTAAGCATGAGTCATATGTTTTGATATGATGACCATATGGATGCTCGCCTTTGAAGCTACACCGACTCACGTGATGATCGGACTTGGTGTAGTGGATTTGGTTCATGTAATCACAAAAAAGACACGAGGGATGTCGTTTTTGAGTGGGAGTTCATTTCTAATTTGGATTAGTAGAACTCAATTTATCATAAATTAAATCAAAGTGAATTTGCATAATTTGTTGTAGTCATTGGCATTCATTCACCACCTTATGAATAGATGTAATTGAGATAATAGAACTATAGAATTCTGGATATATACTTTACGAACTGGTATCATATTGTGTTGAGTGTCAATCTAAAGTTTAAAGTCCTATTGCAAACTTTTAGCAAACTCTGTTTACTCCATGAAATTTAATAGTTAGTATTAAATCGAGAGTAACAATTCCAGTGTTAGTATCTTATGTATCATGTTTGCCTCCATGATTCTTGATTGTTTTAATATCAAGTTTATCTAGGAGCTGAAAGAATTGTTTCATAAACCATCATGTGTGGCAGATATAACGATATCTAAAACAATGTTTTGGTTGCAATATGATAGATTATAATATATGTTCTCATATTGGATAAGAATTTACAAAGGTTGGAGATGCTAGACATCCTAATCATCCAAAAGGGTTTTGGAAAGTAATGTTATACTCACGATTCACCTTTATAAGCTACAGTAGCTTGATCATGAAAGTCGTCATGATAAGGGTGAATATAAGATGTATGTAAAGTGTTTACTACACTACAAGATTACTAAAGAATGGATTTTGAAAGAATACCGATCATTTGATGATGGTGATCTACTTCAAAGTGCAAGTCCAAAGGTATTATTATTTGAATATACACGCTTTGGACTATGTGTCATGTGTATGGCGCCACTTTTGATGTTTTCTTTTAAAAAGGAAAAAAGGAAAAGCTGAAAGAGAATCTATAAAATATATTTGGCAGAAAAGAAAAGATTGGAAATACCCAATTTAGGTATATGGATGATATACATGTTATGGTTGTATTCTTTGCTTGTTAAACAATGTGGTTCTTGGGTATTGGATACCGAATTGGTTGGTATGAAATTTCATACAGAACGACGCAATTCATGAACCACAATGGCCTAAGTAACTAGCAAGAGAATATGTGATGATGTTTATCGAAAACAAACAAACCGTTGTTTGTATTTCTCATTGACATCAAAGCTTGACTTCAAGATTTGTTTTAATAATTGTTATTTAAATCAGGTATTATAAGAACAAAGGTTGTTCAAATAATTACCGTATTCCATGTAAGATGGATGATTTACAAATCTAGTTGGAGAAATCACATCCATAAAGCCTAATGCTAAAATGTCGCAAGACAAATGATTGGAACATCACTTACGAAGTGACATCGCCGTTTAAATTATATTGGAAATAAAACATGAAGAAACTCCATTTTCATGGATTTTTGGAGAATTTGATTTGATCAAGTGACGCTTTGTGAGAGTTTCCTCGGGATAATTAAAACTTTGTTCAAAGGCCAAAGAAGAACGAACGACTAAAATATTGGAATTTATACATATCGATGTATGTAGTCCATTATGTATAGTCATAAGCGATGGATTTCATCTTCATATGATTTCTCCGGAAATTTGAGTGAATGTTCACTTAATGAGAAAGAAGTATGAAATATTTGAAAACGTTCAAAGACTTTCAAGATGAAGTGAAAATCATTGTAACAAGAAAATAAATGGTTTATGATTTTATCATAAGGGATTTATTTGAGTTACAAGTATAACAATAAAATAAATGGATTATGATTTTATCATAAAGGTATTTATTTGAGTTACAATTTTAGAAAAACACCTAGATTTGCATCTCCCGAAACACCATAGGAGTATGGAATGTTTGAGATTTGTAATGAAACCTTGTTTGACATGGTTAGATCAAAGGTGTTATTTATAAAACTGCCATTATTTTTTAAAAGATTAAAGCTTTAGAGACTTCCGCTTTTACACTGAAAAGAGCTCCATCTTGATCCGTTGAAATGACACCATGGAAGTTATGGTTTGGGGTAAAACCAAAGCTGTCATTTCTTAAATTTTGGTATGCTAAACATAAGTAAGATGTTTACAACCAAAGTCGGATGAGCATGTATTTGTAGGTTATTTCGAATAACAATTGGTTATTCCTCCATAACTCCAAGGACAAAAGGGTTTGTCGCTTGAAACGTGAAGTTTATTGACGAAGGAATTTTTCATAAATGTTAAGTGGGAGGACAATAGAACTTTGATAAGGTTAACGAACCTTAGCTATATGTGCTAAGTTGCGCAGTGCCGGAAAATGTTCCGGAGACAGCCAGAATACTCATGGCTCACGTGCCTCAAATGTTGTGGTCACGGAGGTCTAAGTTCTTATTGAACCAAGTCGGTCAGATAAACAATCAAATACTGAGATTTGAGAGTAAATCATTATTGTTTGACAATGATGAACCGACTACATGCAAAGAAGCGACGATAGGCCCTGACTCCATCAAATGGCTTGAAACCATAAAATCCGTGATAGTTTCATACACGAGAAATCAAGTTTTGAACTTGGAAGACCCTCCAGAAAGGTGTAAAAACCTATCGGTCGTATTTGGATATATAAAGAAACAAACATGGATGTCTCAGATCTATGAAATATTCGACATGTCGTAAAGTATTTTATGACAATGTTCAAGGAGTTGACTATGACAAGATTTGATCTTTCATAGAGATATTTAGTCTGGACGAATTAAAGTAGCAACCACTACATATAATTTGGTATATGATAGATGAATAAACAAAACAAAGTTCTTTTAATAGAATGGTTACCTAGGACGTGTACATGATACGATCCAAAGGGTTTTGTTAATTCAAAGGATGCTAAAAGGGGCATGCAAACTTCAATAGTTGAAGTAAGCATCGCGGAGTTGGAATCTTCACCATGATGAAAAAGGAGTTTTTCATCAGGAGACGATGAAGATGCTTGCATTTGCAAGAAATTAAGTGGGAGCACTGAGACATATTTCTAATACATTATGTGGAGGACATCTTGTTTATTAGAAATGATGTATATTTTATTGACAAAAGGTTAATAATTTTATTTCGATGAATAACTTAGGCAAAACCCGAATATTTAGCATGAATGTCTATAGTGGATAGACTGTGATGCTAATATGGTTGTGTCAAACGTACATATATGAGATATTGAAGGAGTTCAATATAGAAACAACAAGAAACAGTTCTTGTCGCATGGAAAGGAATTGAATCAAGATTCAAGTGTATCGACACTTGATGAGTAAAATCACAAGAATGATTTGATCAATCATACCATGATATGTACACATCCAGATATGTCCTATGCTCTAAGTGTTATGAGCATATACCATAATGAATCATAAAATGATCATTGGACAATAGTAAGGAAATTCTTATGATCTTTTGTAAGAACTAAGAATATATTTGTGTAGAGGTGACAAACAATTACAAATAGTTTATTGTAAAGCGTTACATTGATACTAGTTTTGTTACAAGATACAAATTAAGTTTAACTCAATTTAAACTATGGGTGGCACAATGTAATGGAAAGAAGATTCCATGATGGATTTGGATGAAATCCATAGTTAAGACATTATGACGAATACTACAACAAAAAGGCTAAGTATATGACTGCTATAATAGCAGCAAAGGAGGGAATTTGTGTCAAGAAGTTTGTTATCAAACTAAGGTGTGGTTCGCAATGGGCTAACACTAAAGATATATTGTATGACAATAATATCGACATGATTTAACCCCAAGGAACTAAAGGTCTCACCGAAAGACCAAATTTATACAATGCCATCTCATTGGAGAATGAGTGATGTGTGAAGACGCAAAGACATGTAAATACACACGGACCTAAAGCGTCAGATCCATAGATTATGTTAACCACTTTCAATTGCGTATATGTAACACCAGAAAGCCATTTGTGTTCAATACGCAAAGTTTTCAAACTAGATTATTGTCTCTAGTGCAAGTGGGAGACTGAAGGGAATATGCCCGAGAGGCAATAATAAAGTGGTTATTATCGTATTCCTTGTTTATGATAAATGTTTATTTTACATGCTATAATTGTATTAATACGAAAACGTTAATACATGTGTGTTTAATAAACAAAAGGAAGTTCCTAGTTATGCCTCTCTTATAAACTACCTCGTTGATAAACAAGATGATCATAGGTTTCCTGATCATGGACATTGGATGTTGTTAATAACGAGGTCACAACATTAGTGTAATGATGTGATGAACATTCATCCGAAGTATAGCATTACGATCAAAGTCATTGAGTTTATATTGCTATAACAACTTACGAAGTGATCCTAATCCTTAGACCATGAGATCATGTCAATCACTAACACCGGAAGAGTTTCTTGATAACATCAAACATCACACCGTAACAGGGTGATTATAAAGATGGGTTAAGAACTACTAAAGTGTTATGTTGAGGCCCATGGATCGAGAATGGAATTTGTTCATCCCAATGACGGATAGATATGCTCTGGGCCCTCTTAGTGATATCACATTGATTAGCTTGCAAGCAAGTGATTTGATCACTAGGATGTTATATCACGGGAACGAGAAAAGAGTGCATGTCAGTAACGAGATCAAACTAGGTATGGAGATACCGATGATCGAATCTCGGACATGTAATATATCGCGAAATAAAGGGATTAAGATACTAGCGTAAAAGGTTCCGACGATCACAAGAAAGTCATCGTTGAATGTGTGGGAGTCAGTATGGGTCTCCAGATCCCGCTTCTGATTATTGATCTGAGAGGGGTCTCGATCATGTCCGTATTATTCACGAACCGTAGGGTGACACACTTAAGAGACACCGACATCCAATTGGAGCAAAAGTTTCATGCCGAAAAGAATAACAAGCGCATGAATTTATTTCACTAGATACCGAAACAGGTTTTCAGGTGAAATTGCATAAAGTGGTTATGCATGTGAAATGGAATTCTAGCAAGGGGTTATATGTGAATGTTTGTCATTAAAGTAATTGAAAAAATTCTGAATAAATAAAAGGAGTTTTATTTAATGAGAGTTTGCATTAAATTTGGTGAAAATTTAATGGGAATTTGAGTGGGTTTTTTAGTGGAGGGAATTGAAAGGCATTTGAGTGAGTGGAGTGTCCACCCACATGAATGTGGAAGAGGTGGGGCAGCCCCATGGCTGGGCGCATGGCCCCTTGGGTCCCCCTCTCCCTATAAAAGGAGCCCCCTCCCTCTCTCTCACTCACACCTCCTCGTGAAGGATCTCTCTCCCCCTCTAGAATTTATTCCCCATGGTCTCGGACTAGCGAGATACATGTTCCCGGTGGCTCTTCGGCAAGAAAGAGTTGTGCTTCCGCTGCATCGCTGGAGCGAGGAGGCGGAGGTTGCTCGGTTCCTCGAACGTGTGTGCGAGCACGGATGCGCTGCTGATTTGCGGCGCTAGGACTTCATCTCGATCTTGAGATCGGCAAGAGATCGTCTACATCAACCACGGGTCGAACTCGTTAAGCTTTGTCGGTCTTCAAGGGTATGTTCTCTACGGATATACATCCGCCCGTTGTTTGTATCTATTAGATAGATCTTGGTACATAGTTCACATCGTAGGAATTTTTTTGTTTTCTATGCTGCGAACCCTACAAATCCTGTTAGCGTTGCCGATACTGACGCGGTGATGTCTACGGGTGCCACCCTTCCTTCTTGAAGGGTGTCGGGTGCTCCTCTTTCACACCCCCTTCCATGTGTCAGGAGAAATCCTAGGACCAGTCCGAGCAGCATCGTCTGATGATCCACAAGTATAGGGGATCACAACAGTCTTCGAGGGTAGTATAACCCAATTTATTGATTCGACACAAGGGGAGGCAAGGAATATTTATAAGCCTTAATAACTGAGTTGTTAATTCAGCTGCAGCTGGAAATAGTCTTGCTCACAGTAGTTTATCAGTAGCAACAGTTTTGTAGTAGCAATAGCAAAGTAACAGATGTAGTAAATTAAAGGCAGTAGTAAACAGCAGGATTTGGGTGCGGTAGGCATAGGGATGGATGGACGGGCGTTGCATGGACAAGACTATTCATGTAATATCAAGATCTAGGACAATTTCAGATAAATAAGATAAAGCATCCAAGTGCTAAACAATCATAGGCATGTGTTCCATATATAGTCATACGTGACCACAATGAGAACTTGCACAATATCTTTTGTCTTGTCAGCCCATTGCAGCGGGGCCTCAATGGAATCTACTAGCAATTAAGGTACTCCTTTTAATAGAGTACCGGAGCAAAGCATTAACACTCCATGAACACACATGATCCTCATATCACAGCCATCCCCTCCGACTGTCCCAAATTCTGTCACTTCGGGGCATTTGGTTCCGGACAATGATATGTGTAAACAACTTGCATATAAGATCACACACAATACTATCATCATGAATCAATAACATGTTCAGATCTGATATCATGGCACTCTGGCCCTAGTGAAAAGCATTAAGCACAACAACTTGCAACAAAGTCAAATAGCACTAATAAAGATACTAGTCACCATGCCCTAACAATCTTATTCGATTACATGATAGATCTCATCTGATCCAATCCCAACCATCCCCATATCCTACAATGGGGGATACTCACTCATGGATGGGGGAATCATGGATGGTTGATGGAGACGCATCGGTGATGATGATGGCTATGATATCCTCCAAATCCCCGTCCTGGCAGGGTGCCAGAATGGAGCTTCTGGTTCTGAGTCGCGGTTTCTGGTGGTGGCGGCGCAACGGAACTCTATCTGAAAAAACGCCAAACCCCCCTCTGTTTTTAGGTCAGAAGGATTTATGTAGGCGAAGAGGGAGACCGAGAGGGTGCCCGAGGTGGCCACACCTCCCCCCAGGCGCGGCGTAAAATAGACACCAAAGCAATTCTGGTAAAATAGGAGTTTTGCCATATTTTCGGGATTTTTCCTGAAAGTTGATTTTTTGCACAAAAACTAGACACCAAAGCAATTCTACTGAAAACAGCATCAGTCCGTGTTAGTTGTATCCAAATCACACAAGTTAGAGGAGAAACAATAGCAAAAATGTTCGGGAAAGTAGATACGTTTTGGACGTATCAACTCCCCCAAGCTTAGCTTATTGCTTGTCCTCAAGCAATTCAGTTGAAAACTGAGTGCGACAAAAGAAACTTTCACGAACACATTTGCTTCATATGATGTATATATTCTTAGCACATGATCAATACTTAGACAATTCATAATAAAGAGTATGAAACTAAGTCTACTCAATAGTCATTGCACGCTATGAAATGATTCCAACACAATAATAATAAGTAGCATGAAACATAAACATAAGCAACATTGCAATGCTCATAAAAAGGTATGATAGAGTGTTATCTTGCTTGCCTTTGATTGTGGAGCAACAAGGTTGTTGATGGACAAGGTGAGCTACAAGTAGCGCTTGGGGCGTTGTGTAGTTTGTTCTTCATTATCTTATATCGATTATCGGGTCGCCAAGCTCGCCGAGCCTTGATGTTAGCCCTATCCAAAAGCATGGAGCCATGAACAACTCATCAACAGACTCATCATGTTTGTGGTGGAGCTGGTAATACTCGGTGCGGAAGGTTTGTGCCTTGGAATCACGTATGCATGCACTCTAAGGGTGGGTGCGCATGACTGGGATCGCCCCCACACCTCCTAAGAAATTTGTGCTTACTTGGGTCACACAGGTCGGTAGATCAACTCCAAATCGCTGAGGTCATTGTGGTTGCCGGTAGCGTAATAGAGGTCCTTTGCTCCCTCAATCCCGAACCACATGACTCTCGCCTACTGGCTCACCTCCATTAGGAGGCTCCATTATTCGTAGTTTGTGCGTATTAGTGGCAGCACATTCCAGGAGCTCGAAACGACCTAGGCGACCAGGCATACTGCCGCGCCACTACCAACTTGCGCCCATGGCTAGTTGTGAGTTGATCATTTAGGATCCTGGCTTACGACGATACACTACCGCCATCAGTGGCGGTGGCTCCCATCTTCGACTTTTCATCACCTACCATCCTAGGACATGAAAGCCCAAGGCTACAACCCCACTTGTGAGCCCTAGCTCAACCTCACGCACGCGACGAAGACGACGAACGTTAGAGCTCCAAGGGACCTTCCTCGCCCGCTAACCTACATCATTGCCATGGTTGTTTGAGCATCTTCCCATCTCACGATCTAATAGCGATGAACTAAAAGACCATATCACATATATAGGCTTATTTTGCTAGCTGATAAAACCGAAGAAACTTATAGCTAACTAATATGACAAAACTGCTAACAATCACAGGAAGATTCGATAAATCCAGGCTTTTGGATTCCTTTAGTTCCTAAAACTAATAATAGACAAGGCCACACGGTCGAAGATATACATAAAATTGAATAATAAGGAAAAAAGGTTTCTTCTAGTCTATTTTTTTCGATTTTGCCCCTCCAAGTTGAAACATACTAGAACTACTGCCACCACCTAGTCAAATAACGTTTCGTCTGTTGCAAGCATGCATGATCTGATTTCCTTGGTGTCGTTTGTTCGTCCCCGGCATCAACAATACACCAACAAGCATCGACTCCCCTGTCCCAATATGGATCCCCATGATTGCCAGCTCCATGGCCGTCTGCATCACGGCAGCTGAACAGTTCTTTGACTGCCCTCGTCCTACCGCCAGCCATCTACTCCAAGCATGCATGAGAGCATCTCTCACCCTATGTTCTCCTCCACTATTTCGCCACAGAATAACCACCCTCCACCTTCCCCAGCACTAGGCTCCTCCTGTTCCTGCTCGCCCAGCGCTAGAATCCATCCCGCACCCGTCTCTTAATGCATTTCCCCACAACCTCCATATACCTTCCTCCATCGCCGTCCACCATGGCATCTCTTCTATCTTTAGAACAACTCCAGATAGATCCACCCCTTTCTTCCTTATCTATGGAGCAGAAGCGATCATGCCAACTGACACCCTTCATGGTTCCCGGCGATTTTCCTTCTATGATGGGAAAGATTCTGAAGAGTCAAGACACCTCTTTGTGGACCCGCTAGAAGAGGAACATGACTTAGTAGACCAACGACCCGCCATCTACCAACAAAACCCGCGTCGCTATAATAGTCGCCATGTTAGTCAATGCTCATTTAGCGAAGTGGATCTGGTTCTGTGTCTCAAATAGCAGAAGTAACACAAGTTATCCCCATCATGATAATGACCACTCGTCATAAGCAAGACACTATTAAACGGGTCTTACTACGTCGTTCATATTCGCGAGCTAGAGGATAGACCTGACAAGAGAAGAAAAAACGCAAAACTGATGATTCCGACAATGTCTACACAGAATCAAACTGTCCATGGAACATAGCACAATACATCCTTTTTATACTTAGCATATTTTGATTATGTAATATATACTCTATATGATCAATGAAATAAATCAGTTGGTTTGCTCATATTCTATGTAGGTTACCTCCATTATTTTTTATTTTGTGGATCATATAAACTTTGCACGATTTGCTCCACACTCCGAAAATATTTCGCGTTCCAAGCGATTAGTTTAAGTTCTATTTCGTACAATTTTTCTATTATTTCATATATGGATTCCCTAGTAGTGAATTTTTATCTTTTCTATATTTTTTCGAAATGAAGGATGAGACCCGCCTCTGCATTGAAAAGATATATACGGTCTTTTTTTATATTTTTCACAAAGACTATACATAGAAAACCACAACCATCACACTAAGGTCTACAAACACACAATGACAGCAGGGGCCTACGTTTCTAAAACGCAAAATCCACCCATAAACTAGTAGTCAAGGACACCACATTACCTTTTTCTATATGCTTAGTTAAACTTTATGAAATTTTATTTTGACCCAGAAAATATGGAATGTATTTGTAGGAGTACAAGAATAAACCTAAGGAGGGAAGGGAGTAAATGCCAACCATTATCTATATATTATTGTGCACCATTTTTGGCTACCCATTAAACAAGATATTCCTATAAAGCGAGGTGGTGCTAAAGTTAGACATTATTAAATATGATAAGGGATCAGTTTTTCAAAGAAAGAGATAAGGCGTCAGATTTTCCAAAGAAAGATAAGATAAGACCGAAAATTAATATTTTGCTATAGCTGCCTACCTTCAGCGTCAACAAGTATTTCCTATAAATACATGGAGTAAGCATTTGATGGACCAACACTCACTAGTCCCATTTACCCGAACACTACAAATTACCTTGTGAAGAATCATGGCGAAGTACATGAGGAACGGTGTCCAAGGACTTCTGCTAGTACTTTCTTTCATTCTTGTGGTGTATTTTGCCTCTCTTGGATGCGTATACGGTAATTAACAATTAAAAGTTTGATTTATTGGGAAATAGATTGTTGGGTTAGATCCTTAGTTTGTTTCTATAGAACGTATTGGGTTCTTTACAAGGAATCAAAATTATGGTCTACATATAACATATGCTTTATGTCTTTTTGTTTATATGTGGAGATATTAAGTTTATTCTTTCTTTTATGTCAGGCGAAAGCATAAACTTCGACAAGGGGAGCAACATGATGGTTGGAGGAAGAAAAATAAACATACCCCCATGTCAGAAGAATACGAACAATGACCTGGAACATCAATTCTGTTGTAAATTGGATAACCTATGCTGGTCAAATCTCGGAGAATGCTTTACAAATTGTCCATGCAAGATCAATTGTCCAACAAGACGCTAGTTTTTTTTGTTTTTCTCCTCCGTGCCAATAGATTTGAACCTTACGGGTCTCAAGATAATGACATGTTGGCCAACAGCAAATTTGCTATGTTTGAAAATTTAGACGTGTCATTCTAATATTTAAATAAAAATAGCCTCCGATTGAATGCATGCATAGTTCCGTGGATTGATAACATATCGTTTACATATTCAATATATTGACTTTTATCCATGTTCTGATTCCTTCTCCTCGTTGGTCTAGTGATTGTGAACCTACAAAGGACACTCTGAAATATGGAACTTCAACCTCTCTCTATAGTTCTTGTTATATAAGTTAAGATCATACGGATATTTTCTTTGGTTACAATGGATTTGATTTTTGTGGTGAAAAATAATTTTCTGAAAGACTATGAAACACCCAACATTCTAATTTAAAATATGTTCAAGTAAACTTTCAATAAAATATGGTATGTACATTTGTAAAATTTCATAAACAAATTATATCAAGCACTTTATTTGTTCACCTAGAAATGTATACTTTCTAGACACCGATTTGAATTGGATATTCCTTCTACGATAGGCTTATGCATTATACTACATCCGTTTATGAAAGAGTGTAACTTTAGCCATCTATGGATGTAGGCCATCAAGAGGCCCAACCCAAACCCAAAACGGCATTCAGTTGTCCTCTAACGGCACGGCATGGCCTCTCTCTCCTCGTCATACTCGATGGCATTCCGTAGTCCTTGCCCACTGTCGGCTGGCCGGTTCCAAGACTGCTCCACACCCGAGGAGAAAGACTAGAGTCGAAAAGCACACAAATAATACAAGTATATGGCACAGGGAACCAAGGGAAACTTTATTAATCTTTTCTCTTGGTAAGCTACCGTACAATAATTGTTCCTCTATTTATACGATAACCATATGGACCAAGCCTAGCCCGGTGAGGCCCACCCCTCTGCCGGCCCGGTTTCCCAACAGTCCTCTAACGGCACGGCATGACCTCTCTCTCCTCGTCATACTCGATGGATCAGTAGGTACCGTCTCCTCGTCATACTCGATGGATCAGTAGGTACCGTCATACTCGTCATACTCGATGGATCAGTAGGTACTCGTCATACTCTAAGCCAGCATACGGCGCGGGTCTGAATCCCCGAGACGTTTGCGTCGTCGGCGTCGCCCATCGGCTCGCTATCCTCCCTCCCCGCCACCAAGCTCGGCTCCGTCGCCATCCAGGGTAACATTTCTGACACCTCCACTAAGCAGTCACATAGCTGTCGTTGCTTGATGGAAAGCGTGGATCCAGAGTAGTCATGTGCTCTTCCTTCCAATTAGGTGCTCTCAGGAGAGCAAACGTCGATTCGGCGCTGGTGCAGGAGGTGTTCATGGGCAACGTCCCCTGCACCACAATCTGGGCCAGGCCCCGGCGAGGCAGGCTGCAGGCTGCTCTGGCCGCCGGTTTACCCAACACTGTCCCCTGCACCACAATCAACAAAGTTTGCTCCTTAGAGATGAAGGGTAATTCATCTCGATATGTTACCTGCAATGGATCACGTGTCTGTTTTCTGATAGTTACTTCACTGCTGCTTAAAACATGTGCTACCTGCGTGCTACATCAGCTGTCATGCTTATGGCCTTGATCGATTCAGTTGGGATCAACGATGTTCTGGTCGCTGGTGGCATGGAGAGCATGTCAAATGCCCCCAAATACCTGGAAGCAGCAAGGTTGATAGTTTTTCTCTTTATTATGTGATGATGCTATAGCTTTCAGGCGAACCCAGCATCATCTCTTCTAGCTTGCTTGAATAAAATGCAGACAAGGATCACGATTCGGACATGATTTTGTAATCGCGGGATGCTTAAGGATGGGATGTGGCCATGTGGGATGTTTATAATGATTTACTTTTGGGGATGTTCGCTGAGCTGTGTGCTGATCAACACTCAATTCGGACATGATTTTGTACTGATGCTAATTCGATAGGATTTTTTAGTGATAAAAATGAAGTTGTGGCAATGGCAACCATATGCATACCCTTTTCTAGTCTTCTTCTATTGGTCTTTGTGACGTTTCCTCTGGTGATCTATGTGTGCAGTATGACCCAGTGAAGCTAGCTGAGGAAACTTGGACCAGCTTTTAAGAAGAGTGGCTCAGTAACTGCAAGCAACTCTTCTAGTATAAGGTTTTCTATTTTCATGCTCTGATTAGTCATCTAGGTACTATATTTGTGGATAATTTCTTAGATGGAAACCTTGCAGACTAGTTCATGTGCAGCCATAGTCAGTATGATATCATATATTTTTTTATTGACTGAAAATGATATCATAATCTTTCATAGAGATTTTGAATTTCAGCTAGTTGATATTGAGCCCTGTGATTGAAGTGACTCTATTCAATACTTCCAAGCGTAACAATTTCATTCAGAATTATGTTACTGCTTTTCATGACGAAACTGCCTTTTGTATGGAATACGCAGCCAAACCATGTTATGTATCTTCAGTAGTAAAAAATCAAGGGTCTATCCTGCGTGATCTCAAGAGTGTACTGAAGCTAGATTATTTGGAAGCTCGAATTTCATGCTTTCTCCACGGTTATGAAATTATGCAAGCGACGTTTGCTTGAAGTGTAACCATAGTGCCATTGTTATCTTCTAGTGTACAGCGATGGTGCTGCTGCAATTGTGCTAGTCGGTGGGGAGAAAGCTTAGAACCTTGGCCTTGAAGTTCTTGCAATGATCAGAGGGTATGCAGATGCTTCTCATGTAAAACTTACATGCCTTGGCATAATGGCATCAATCATTGTCGATGCAACAAATATCATTTGTGAAATCTTGACCCATTGTTCTTGTTAGTGAAGTCTGGTACCAGCATCATCCTCTTCTGTTTCTCAAAGCTGTGAACCTGACTGCACGGAGTACAAGAATATTCTTTGCACTATTCAGTGTCTGGCTGTCTGCACCTACACTGGTACTCTCAAACCAGAATTTATTAGTGCTACCCCAACCAGAATTTACTGGTTATGTTTCCTATCAGAACCATAATTTCTGTTCAAAATACTTGTTCTTTGTTTGCTATCAAGCAATATTGGCAGTAAATAATTTTTGAGCATCTGAACCTGAGCATCTCAAACTTTCTAGATGCATGACAGTAACTAACCTAGTCAGTGTGATTAGTATTGCTACTACCACAAACCTTGTACAATGAATTTTGGGATTTTGCAATAAAGAGGCAATAATTATAACTTATAGTATCACAGCAGCACTATACTATATTTAACACTAACAGTCTGTTTAATCTGTTAATATTTTCACCTCTCTAGTTAGACCAGTTTAGACAAGCAGCTTGCTTCTTCTCGCTTGAATAGCTTCTTTGTTCTGGTACAGCTATTTCTGAATACATGTACATTTACATCAGCCTCTGATAATATGCTGATATAATCTGCATTATTATGCAGCTTACTGATCCATCAGGGACAGAAAAATCTGATAGAAACATGAACATGGTTGTTCTATTTAATCTTCAGGTGGAGTGCAAGTGAAGGTCACAGATTGGCGGTGCCAATTCTTGTTGATTTGTTGCAAGGAGCCTGGTCACCATGGTGGAAGCCCTAGAACCTGAAAGTAAGTGATACTTGTAGGCTTTAACACTTGCAGTTTTATCAGTGTGACTAACTGTTCGCCCAAATTTGACATGGTATCATATCAAATCTGTCGTGTGTCTCCTATGAACCTGAAATCTTATCAAATCTGTCTTTATGTCTCATATGATCTTGGACGGTACAAATTTCAGATAGTACAACTGACATAGTCCTATACATTCAGATAAATTTGACTGTACAAATCAATTTCAGGAGCTGGACGCGGCTACGGAGCTGGACGCCAACGAGCTCGCCACGCGCGAGCATCACACAACGGTCGACGAGCGGGTCAGCGGAAAGACTTCATCCTCCTGCGCCGCCTCGAATCCACGGACGTCGCTGAGCTGTACGCGGCAAGGAACTTGGCGCTGGTGAGCTCGCCCTGCGCCCCCTCGACTCCACGGACACCGCCGCGGAGGCGCTGAGCTGTAACTCTGCCAGGAACTTGGCACCGTGAGCTCGCCTGCGCCGACGACCGGGGCAGCTGAACCACTCCACCGTCCTACGCCAGACACCTCAGCGGAGGGAGCGGTGGCATGAACAAGGAAGGCGCGTAGAGGTCAACGAGGAGGCGCGCCGTCATGCCCGAGCTCGATCCCCGTGATTTCGGGCGACGTTCGCGGAGCAGGGCGACCCCAGCGGGATCCCTTGGACCACGAGCAGGTCAGGTCGGGCGACGGCGACCGGAGCGGTGGCGGACAATGGGCGCGCATCTTGCACGATGATCCTCCGAGCTCCTCCGACGACGGGATCGGATGCTTCCTGCCTGCTCCGTAGAGGAGGATCGGCCACGAGTTGGAAGGAAACCCTAGATGTCTGCTGACGGTAACCGGACCGGCTGAAGGACGTGCGGCGCTCGCTCGCTCGCTCGCTTAGGCGGCCGGCGCGCGTGTCCTCGTAAATATTTATTTTAGCTGACGTTTTTCTGTAGCTGGCATATGTCCTCGTAGATGATGGGCTGCCGCTTGTTGGGCCGGCGCCTCGCAGTTTATCGGGCTGGCCGTACAACGTACAATTAAGGAGTCCCCGATGTTATTAGTACCACATCGCCTAGCGACATGATCTCCTACCTGTTTATAATCTGTTTTGCGGGCACGGTTCTCGACCAACCGGCAAGGTGTGGTAGCGGTTTCAAAAGCACTTAGAATCGGAACTGTGACTTAGGGGTTAGATGTCACACCGTATAGGAGCACACCGACATGGTGTGTAGGCATTTTTATTATAAGTTTTTTCTTTGCACGAGGATATAGATTATGGTGCTTTCCTCCAAACAAATGGAATTAATAGTCCACAAATTAATTTTGTTAACATTTCATGTAAAGGTCCGAAGCAACGTGTTCTTTTTTCCAAGAGTGCAAATTAGTTCCACTAGTTGTAAAATGGGACCAGGTAATCCCAATACTTGCTAATCGGTGCAATCGATGTATAGGGGCAAATCGACATGGTGTGCATAGGCTATTTTTTATCCAGTTGGTCTGTTTTTATTGGGATAAACATTTTCACGAACCATCATATTTCTCACGTAAATGCCGTGAATATTCTCGCAGAATAAGCAACATGGGGCGAAAGAAATACCATTATTGCCTCGCCTGGAACGCCATGCGACTCCGAAGGCGAGTCCAAACCCTAGCCAAAAGTTGCCGGTGCCGGCGGCGTCTGGCCGCCAAAGGCAGTGGGGGGCGTGTGCACACTACCGGCGGCGCTTCTTCGCTTGGAGTAGTGTCTTCATGTGGGTCGCGGGTGGCCGACCTCGACAAGGCAGTGTGGCGGCGAGGAATCGAAGCGATGGATGACGGCGTGGCTACACACCGCGGTGCCAGGAGATCACGCGAGATGCAGCGGCAGTGTCGGCGGCGCTCGGGCTCGATCTGGTCCAGGCGGGCCGCGACCACAATGCATCTGACGAGCTGGCGATGGCATCCCCTCCACTCCATTCCCCCACCCATCCCTCTCGGTTGCCGCTGGTTGAGGACGCCAGGCGAGCGAGCTTGCGAGCAGTGGACCTTTGGGTTGGTTGCTCCGCTCTGTCCCGATGGATCCCAGCGGCGGCAGCTGCGGACTGGTGCAGCGGCGGAGCGATGCAGGTGGTTGCATCCCTTGATCGTTGCGCTCCCTATGGGTGACCAGCCTGTTGGCGCTGATGTAAGAGCCCATGTTTGTAATATATGTAATCAGTACCTAAGCATTGCATACATGTGTTAAACTCAAATAAATATTGCATGTAATCAAGTGTGTGAACCAAAGAACAAGTGCAAAACCCTAAACCCTAGTCTTCTCCCCCTGTTTTTGGAATCCATTCAATATGGTGTTTGAATTTTGAAAAGTACAAAATTAGTGGAGCCCAAATAGTGTCAAAGGGCCCCACATTGTTTTCATTACATCTACAAAGTCCTGGTATTTTGAATTGTCTAAAACATTATCCAAAATCATTATATAAAAGAGAGAAAATGAATTTAGAAAAATAGAAAAAAGGTTCTGACAAAAAAATAAGCAAATCCAGCGCCTCTGGGTCGTGGCCCAACTCCCTCTCTTCTCTCTGTCGCTCGCGTCCAGCAGCCAGCAGCCGCAGCCGGCCCACGCGCAACCCAACGCGGTCCGTACCTCTTCGCCCCGCTCCCCTGTCATCTTTCTCGACAACGGCGAGCAGCTCGCTATCGCCGCCCACGCCGTCGATCGCCGCTGCTGAGATGGTTATACCCTACGAGTACGTAACTTCAACATACCTAGTCCAGCCCAAGGAAGGCTCACGACAGACATACGCTGGCCCATGAAGATTTTCGGGTGGCCAAGGCCCATGCCGTCTTCGGATCCTTGGAGAGCAAGACTAGAGGAGATAGGAAATTCAAAGGGGTAAAACCCTAGAACTTGTAACCGACTAGGACTACGCCCGAGACCTGCCTAAGTCTATATAAAGGCCAGGAGGGCACGTCCTAGGGCAACTCGACTCATACTTTCGCACACGCATCCACGCCAGATCGAATCGGTACCAGAACCTTCGGTTCGCCGTAATCAAAGAGCGGACAAGGGAGTAGGGTTTTCTCCGGGGCCTGAACACAGGTAAATCTCGTGTCCCCTGGTTGCTTGTCTGTTAACCGTGCCACGATCTCCAGCGTATGTAGCATGTAGTAAAGTTGCAGAAAATAGTCAACCGAGGGTTGGGGGCGAGGTACTTAGCTTTATTTATATCGTAATGGAGGAGGTACATGGTTCGACTGAGTAGCCTTGGCTGAAAGCCTTATTGAAAGTAAAAGGGGGTAGGTTGTGCGGGTAGAATCGCCGCAGTGCGACGCTCCACGGGTTGGAATATGCGACCTGCACTCCACGTGCATGAGGCAATAGACACCACAGGATGACCTCGGTGATGGCGTAGGGTCCTTCCCATGGTGAGTCGAGTTTGTGGTCGCTTTGCTTGAGTCGCAAGACGAGGTCTCCTTCGACGAAGGACCTTGGGCGCAGCCGGCCGTGATAGTTGCGGAGACTCTCTTGGTACACCACGATCGAGCTTTGCTATATCCCGTGCTTGCCGAGTGTGTCGACAGCGTCTTCGAAAGTGCAGCCGTGGACTCGGCATTGTAAGTGACGACTCGTGGAGCCCGGTGGCGATTGCCGGTAGCACGCCTCGCCCGTGTACCATGAAGAACGGTGTAGCCGTGGAGCTGTTTGGCGAGTCCGTAAGCTCCACAGATGACGGTAGCTCTTTCGCCCGCTTTCGCTTTGTGCTCGAGTGAGCTCATGAGGCGCTTTTGATGCCGCGCCGATTAGGCCGTTGGACTTTTCCACTTGCCCGCTTGTTTGTGGGTGTGCCACCGAGGCATACGTGATATTGATCCCGAGGCCTTCGCAGGTCCCGGAATTCTTCGAGATGAAGTTCGATCCGTTGTCGGTGATGATGCTGTGCGGTACGCCAAACCTGTAGACAATGGATTCGAAGAACTTGACGGCGGTTTTGCCCTTCTGGTTGGTGACTGGCATGGCTTCGATCCACTTGGTGAATTTGTCGACTGCGACCAGGAGGAAGACGTGTCCTCCCTTCGAGGATTTTGGCAGTTTGCCGATCATGTCGAGGCCCCATTGGGCAAAAGGCCAGGCTATGGGTATGGGTCGAAGTTCGGACCCAGGTGCGTGCGGTTTGTCGGCGAACCGCTGGCACCCGTTGCATCTTCGGACGATGTCCTTCGCGTCGCTCATGGCCGTTGGCCAGTAGAATCCTGCTCGCAGAGCTTTGGCGACGAGGGAGCGACTGCCTGCATGGTGGCCGCATATGCCTTCATGGATATCTTGGAGTATGGCCTTGCCGTCGTTGATGGTGACGCACCGTTGCAATACACCCATAATGCTACGTTTGTACAGCTCGCCGTTGATGATGGTGAAGGATTTCGATCGACGAGATATGCGCCGGGCATCTGTCGGGTTGTCAGGCAATTCTCCGTTTATCAGGAACTGGAGGTATGAACGTGTCCAAGTTTCTTCGACTGCCATGACCTGCATCAGGTTGACCATGGCAACTTCGGTATCCAACTTTTCGGGTCCTTCATGACTTTCGGGTAGCGTAACCCCCGAGTGTTCTGCTTCTTCAGGTGATCCTTTGGGGAATTTCCGCTTGATGGATGGCACGCAGATCTGTTCGAGGAACACACCTGGTGGCACCTTTGCACAAGTGGAGCCAATGTTGGCGAGTCTATCGGCCTCCTCGTTGCTCTCTCTTCCAACGTGCCGAAGTTCGCAGCCGTCGAATTCTCCTTCGAGTGCGTTGTATAGCGCGCGGTACGCGATCATGTTTTCGGCGTGCCGTGACTCATTCATCGTCTGTCAGACGACAAGGTTGGAGTCACCCTAGATGACCAGGCGCGTTGCGCCACATATTTTTTCCATCTTCATGCCATGGATGAGGGCTTCGTATTCGGCCTCGTTGTTGGAGGCTCTGAATTTCATCCGAAGGACGTACTTCATCTTGTCACCTTGCGGGAGGTCGATGACTCCTGCCTGCTCCGGCCCGCGTTTGGAGTCAAAAATGCATTGTCCAGATCGCGACATGTCTGGGTGTCGCAGTGCAGCTCCATCCATGCAGTGAAGTCCGGAAGGACTTGAGATTTGATTGCGTGTCGCTTCTCGTAGATGATGTCCAGGGGTGATAGTTCGATGCCCCACAGGGCCACGCGTCCTGTGGCCTCTGGGTTATTCAGGATGCTGTTTAGGGGTGCCTCGTTGACGACCATCACCTGATGCTCCTGGAAGTAGTGGCTCAGTCGTCGAACCGTCATGAACACGCCGTGAGGCTGACCTCGGTAGTGCGGGTACCGCTGTTTTGTTGGAGTGAGAACCTCGCTGAGGTAGTAAATTGGGCGTTGTACCCCGTGGGTCTTGCCTTCTTCGGGTCGTTCGACCACGAGTACTGTGCTGACTACCTGGTGTGTGGCTGCTATGTACAACAACAGGGGCTCGCGCTCTTTTGGCTTGACCAAAACGGGCGAGGTGGAGAGGAGTCGCTTGAGGCTTTCGAATGCGTCGTTGGCTTCTGGTGTCCACTCGAACTTGTCTGCCTTGCGCATCAGCTGGTAAAATGGTAGGGCCTTCTCGCCCATGCGGCTGATGAACCTGCTTAGTGCCGCTACTCGTCCTGCGAGCTGCTGAACGCCCTTGAGGTTTTTCGGCTTCTCCATTGTCATGATAGCTTTGATTTTCTTCGGGTTCGCTTCGATCCCTCGTTGAGAGATAAAGTACCCGAGCAGCTGACCTGAGGGGACGCCGAAGGCGCACTTTTCTGGATTGAGCTTGATCTTGTAGCGATCAAGGTTGTCGAACGTCTCGCGGAGATCATCGATAAGTGTTCTTGCCTCCTTGGTTTTTATGACTATGTCGTCGACATAGACTTGGACGTTGCGACCAATCTAGTCCTTGAGGCAGGCCTACATGCATCGCTTGTACGTGACACCCGTGTTCTTTAGCCCGAAGGGCATTGTGTTATAGCAGAATACTCCGAACGGTGTGATGAGCGCCGTTTTCTCTTGATCTTCGACCTTGAGTCGAATCTGGTTATAGACTGAGTAGGCGTCGAGGAAGGAGAGCTTCTCACAACCTGCAGTCGAATCGATGATCTGGTCGATCCGAGGTAGAGGGAAGTGGTCCTTTGGGCAGTGTTTATTTAGTGACGTGAAGTCCACGCACATTCGCAGGATGTCCGTGTCCTTCTTCGGGACCATCACCGTATTTGCCAGCCACTCGCTTTCCTTGATTTCCCGGATGAAGTCTGCTGCGAGTAATCTGTTGATCTCCTTGCCGATAGCTTCAGTCTTCGGATAGACTGCTTGACTGGCTTGGTGTCTGGGAAGACATTGAGTGCGTGCTCGGCGAATTCCCTGGGAACTCCTGGCATGTCCGCAGGACACCAGGCGAATATTTCCCAGCGCTCACGGAGGAATTCGACGAGCGCGCCTTCCTATGCGGTGCTGAGGTCGTTCAGCGCCGTCTTGGAGGCGTCTGTCGGATGGACCTGCACTTTCTTGGTGTTGACGGTGGAGTCGAAGGACATGTCGGGTGCGTTCTGCCTTGTGACTGGGGGTAGCCCATTGTCCGTCTCCTCGCGAGCCTTACGAGCTCGTCTTGCATGCAAGGACTGGAGATTTTGTTGAAATCCTGCCGCATTGGTCCGATCGGGTGAAGCTCCGTGACTGTGATGACGCCTTGGTCTGCATCTTGAGTAGTAGGTATGCGTAATGTGGGACGGCCGGAACCTTGCGAATGCTACACGCCCCAGATGGCATGGTATTGCGACGGCGATCCACCACTTCAATTCTAGGCGCTCGCCGAAAGTTGTCCGGCTTCGAAGATGACGTCGAGCCCTATTTTGCCCGGGGAAGATGCCTTCCACAGGACAATGCCGTGGAACGTTGTGTTCGATTGTTCCGGCTGCATTGCGGGATCCGCATAGCTGCTAGAGTGCTTGCGAACATTAGGTTGATGCCGCTGCCGCCCATGAAGATGCGACTCATCTCGAAGCCTCCGATCTGCGCCTCGACTGTGGCAGCATGACTGGGCGGGGATCCGCAAGGGTGATCCGCGCGAGTGAATGTGATGCGGGACTCGATCCGCTGAGGTACTGTGGATTGCGGCGGAGTTTCCACGGCCAAGTTGATTTGTCGGGTGATTTTCTTCTGCACCCTATTTGTGGGGCGTCCCTTCTGTATCATATTGAGTGCTCCTTTTGGTGGGGGGTATGCGACCCCGGCGTTGTTTTGCGCTGGTGCGACTAGTTGATTTGGGCCTCCAATAGGCGGCGGTGGAGGAGCTCCGTGTGCTATTTCACCTGGCACAGGTGTGTTTCCGAACGCAGGGATTGGAGCTTGTTGCCTCATCTGCATCATGCCTTCGCTGAGTTTCTGGAACTCGTGGCAGTCCTTGAGCATGTGGCTAGCTTTCTTTTCGCCATCTTGTTTGTCGATGTAGAAGTGGATGGTGCATGGACCCGAAAGTTTGTCGAATTCTGAGGGTCCGTTCTCGCGGTCGCGGCGTTGCCACGACTGCACTGGTAGCGGTTTCAAAAGCACTTAGAATCGGAACTGTGACTTAGGGGTTAGATGTCACACCGTATAGGAGCACACCGACATGGTGTGTAGGCATTTTTATTATAAGTTTTTTCTTTTTTGCACGAGGATATAGATTATGGCGCTTTCCTCCAAACAAATGGAATTAATAGTCCACAAATTAATTTTGTTAACATTTCATGTGAACGTCCGAAGCAACGTGTTCTTTTTTTCCAAGAGTGCAAATTAGTTTCACTAGTTGTAAAATGGGACCAGGTAATCCCAATACTTGCTAATCGGTGCAACCGATGTATAGGGGCAAATCGACATGGTGTGCATCGGCTATTTTTTATCCAGTTGGTCTGTTTTTATTGGGATAAACATTTTCACAAACCATCATATTTCTCTACGTAAAATGCCAGGTGAATATTCTCCGCAGAATAAGCAACATGGGGGCAGAAAGAAATACCATTCTGGCCCCTGCCTCCTGGGTCGCTCGCGCGAGCGACTCCGAAGGCGAGTCCAAACCCTAGCCAAAAGTTGCCGGTGCCGGCGGCGCCTGGCCGCCAAAGGCAGTGGGGGGCGTGTGCACACCGCCGACGGCGCTTCTTCGCTTGGAGTAGTGTCTTCATGTGGGTCGCGGGTGGCCGACCTCGGCAAGGCAGTGTGGCGGCGAGGAATCGAAGCGATGGATGACGGCGTGGCTACACACCGCGGTGCCAGGAGATCACGCGAGATGCAGCGGCAGTGTCGGCGTCGCTCGGGCTCGATCTGGTCCTGGCGGGCTGCGGCCACAATACATCTGACGAGCTGGCAATGGCATCCCCTCCACTCCATTCCCCTACCCATCCCTCCCGGTCGCCGCTGGTTGAGGACGCCAGGCGAGCGGGCTTGCGAGCAGTGGCCCTTTGGGTTGGTTGCTCCGCGATGTCCGATGGATCCCGGCGGCAGCTGCGGGCCGGCGCAGCGGCGGCGCGATGCAGGTGGCTGCATCCCCTGATCGTTGCGCTCCATGTGGGTGGCCAGCCTGCTGGCGCTGAAAGGTGCCCCCTCCTACGATGTTTCTAGGCTCCCCTTTGTGTGATGTCTACTCAAGCGACCAACTTTGTCATCTCTGGTCTGCCCTGCATCAACGACGGTCTTCAGAGGTCTTGGGTCATGGGCCAGGGCGAAATCCCCACGCGGCGTTGGCATGCGCTGTCAAGAGCGACACCCGAGGGTGTTGTTACCTCCTTGGAGGCGTTGGCATGACCCTGACTGTACCTCCTCCTCGAGCACTGGGGGAAACCCCAGTTGCGGCCTGCTGGACCGGACAACGGCGGCGTTTCAATGTTGTTCCCTTCCCGAAGATGCTGCTTTGGTTGCAGATGGAGTACCTGATGCGACAACGGGAGGTTGGCGTGGCGTCGCTCTAGCGTAGAGAGATACACAGGGCGCGGGCATTTGAGGCGCAACGTTTGCCAACGCCGGCACTTCCCCGACAAACGCTACACTAGTTCCAGCCAGGCCATATCTTTCACCCGCCGACTCTCTAGTCACATGAGTGCGAGGTACGTTGGCTTGGGCAGTACCACTAGTGGAAATAGGGCCTCTAGTCTCGGGCCGTAAGGGCCTTTATTCCCGATTTTTGAACCGGGACTAATCAAGCAAGACTAGAGGGCCAGCACTAGTCCCGACCCAGTTACCAGCCGGGACTAGTGGATGTCCACGTGGGTGCCCCTGCGCGCTCGTGATGCACCTCCACTAGTCTCGGTTGGTGTTACGGACCGGGGCTAGTGGGTTTCTGTCGCGACAGCATTTTGCCCCTTTTCTCTGTCGCGGCAGAGCATTACCTTAGACTAGTGGTTCTCTGTCGCGGCAACATTTTATGCCCTTTCTCTGCCGCGGTAGAGATTTCATTTTTTTATTGTTTTATTTACTTATTTTTCATTTCAACATAGTTTTTGAATATTTCTACGCCACCACATATCGTACACATTCGTGCATATATAAGATAACTTGTATTACGATATCGAGATACAAATATATACAATTTACATAGTTACATGGAGATCACAAAATCTTGGGACTAGAGCACGTCTGTTCGATTACATGGAGATCCGTAGCGCCAATTCACACTAAATTCTCCGGCATCGTCTACGATTTCTTTGACAATAAATCCCACGGGCTTCTCCACAATTGCTAGTACGCGTTGCGCTGGTAGTACTTGATCCTGGATTCTCTCGAACTATATATTAGAAAAAGGAGATCAATATGAATATCAATCATGATAACAAAATATGACAGCAATAAAATGATGGAGTGAATACATTGCTTACATCGACTCTATAATCATTGTGTTTGGTGGTAAACGTGTGAATGAACTCGCATACGTAGAATCCACATAGATTCGACCCTTGTGGCTGCCTCGCACACTTTATAAGAATAGAATTCAATCAAAATAATAATCTAGCATCATTATTGTATTGAACTAGAAGTAAAGAGATGCGCGGACATATCACGTGCTACTTACCGAGACCACCCTAAATGTAAGCTTCTCACTAAATACACCGGTAACCTCGCGCTTGAACCGGATCCAAACCTTGCCCGACAAAGAAAATGAATGAATGAGTTATTCATTACCTGATATCTCAGGAACAAACGAAAGAGACCGATATAGCATGAAACTTACTTCTGTAGCATGTCCTGCATGCTGCGGAAATCTTCTAGGTTTCTCTTTGATGGGTCCATGACATCAACTCTTCCCTTATCAAGCTGAATGTCTAGCAGAACCCAGTGGAAGCTTCAAACATTTATATATACATCAGTAACTCATCAGTTACACTTATTAGCATCGACTAATCAAAAGTGAATGTGTACAACAGAGTAAGACCTCACCTGAAATTGTAAGGAAACAGTATGTGGTCGGAGAAATTTTGCTCCATTAGAAACCTTAGAAGGTTTTCCTCTGTCTCCTCGGGGTTATTCATTAGCATGGTTATATGCACTTTATCTAGGTCAATGAACCCAATATTGTAGATTCTTTTTCTTTTACATTCCAAAATCTTCATTCTGCATAATAAGGATAATCACATGTTTCGAACTAAACAACTGAAAAACTGAACATGTAGACAATGAATTCAACAACTTACAGACAATAGCAGCTGATGATGGATTTGTCCAGGGCGTCGAGATGGTATAACTGGAATAGTTCTGGAAACTCAATATGTACCTCTTCGGGTCTAAAGTAATACTCACGTGGGAATTTGGCTACGATCATTATTCTCCCCTGCTTAATGACCGCCGAGTACCATTGATGGACATTCCGCATTTGTGTTAGCAGTTCTTTCAGCCTCTCTTTGCTGACCAGATCCTCACCTGTGACATATTTAGGGGCTAGTGACATCTTGGGTGGATGGTCGAGTTGGGGGCCTAACAGTTCATCAAGTGTAATTTCCATGCTGGCCGCCAACTCCGCATCTATTGACATATCTAGTGGCTGTTGTGCGAGGAGTGGAAAGTTTTGTGAAACCACCTTGAGGGGTGCGATCGTTTGTTTTGCCTGTTGTCCGAGAAGGGGAACGTCTGATTTTTTACTCGCATTTTTGGTCCCGCTTGCACCTGTGCTTGCTGATTTTTTACCGCTTGCACTTGATTTGCTTGATTTACTTGATTTGCTCTTTGCCACTTCTTTCTAAAGTGTGCATAGATAGTCAACTGGCTTATGGTGCAACTCATATTGCGATGGTGTGTTCAAAAAATCAAGTGCATATGCCTTTTGCTTCTCGGTGTATACCGGAGCGGTCTCGGGTTTCTTCTTCTCAAAATGCGTCGCCAACTTCGGCCTTTGATATCGCTGCAAATTCCGCATCAGTACAATCGTAAGGTCTGATGGGAAGATTCTGATGAGGCATTGTTGGGAGGGGCGAAATTTTCCGTTTTGGGTTGCCGCGTCCTTTAGTACTCACTGACGGAGCACGCTTCCGCTTATTATCCTTAGCGGGCGGCGAAGACTGCTGAGCCTGCGACGGAGATCGAGATGGACTCGGGATGTGGTGGTCGTAGTCATCATGGGGTGGGCTTCTTGGAGGTGATGTAGGTGGAGGTGGAGGAGACCTGCGACGACTCGGAGGCGGTAGTGTTATCCTTGGAGCCGAGCCTGGAAACCGTGCGTTGTTCTTTTCCTAGAGAATGATCCCACCAAGTACTTCTCCCAGTGTGATCTCTGTAGGGGTTCGTAGCATGGAAAACAAAAATTTTCTATCGCATACAAACAAACAAGCCAAGATCTATCTACTAGATTGTAGCAACGAGTCGATGGAATAACTTACCCTCGAAGATTCCAAAGCGGTTAACGAGAGGAGATTCTCGTGGGTGATGTAGTCGTACACTTCCGATCTCAAGATCGCGTAGACGATCCTTCCGGCGCTGCGTTCCGGCTCTCCCATGATCGGTCACACGCCGGTACTGACGAAGACCTTCCTCTCCTTGTTCCAAGAAAATGGAGGTTGTAGCACTCTCTCGCGATTCCAAGACAACGACGTGGTACCGGAAGTAGAGGGGAGATCTCGCAGGGCTTCGCCTTAAGCCGGAGCGAGTATGGTGGAGTATGAGAGAGGCTTTAGTGGTCTAGGGATTAGACACACCAATTAGAAGGCTCTAAACCGAAGTCTAGGGCAATTAGAAGCTCTAAACCAAAACGGCTCTAAACCGGAGGCTGTGGCTAGGGTTTAGATTTAGAGGATAGGAACTTGTGTGTCTAGAGGAGGAGGCCCTGCCCCTCCTCTTATAGGTGGAGGAGGGCCGGCGGCCAAGGGGAGGGAGGGGAGTCCCTCCCCAACTCGGCTTAGGTGGTGCGCCGGCTTGGAGAGGAGGGACTCCTCCCCCAAGTCGGTTTCAACCTCCTCTTGCTTGTTTCCCTCAGTTTCCTGTTTTAGCCGTTTGACTTTCAAACTGGCCATTTGAATTTTCAGTTTTAGGATTCAATTTAATCCTTTATTTGGAACAGCGAGAACACTTAGTACATGATGCAATCATTCCAATATGTAATGACACATTCATGTACCCCTTCCCCCCGGAGTGCCGGACATTCTGGAACCTTCTAGAACATTCCCGATGAAAACACCGGAATCATTTCCGAACTCCAAAACGGGACTTTCCTTATATGAATCTTATTCTCCGGACCATTCCGGATCACCTCGTGATATCCCGGATCCCATCCGAGACTCCGAACAACATTCT
Source organism: Avena longiglumis (assembly GCA_030063025.1). Lineage (NCBI taxonomy): Eukaryota > Viridiplantae > Streptophyta > Magnoliopsida > Poales > Poaceae > Avena > Avena longiglumis. The sequence continues at coordinate 538,831,688 of CP125973.1, forward strand.
TATTCTTTCTCATAATACCATAACTACTCAAACAACGTCGAATCCTTAAGTGTGTCTCCCTGCGGTTCATGAATTATGCGGACATGATCGAGACACTTCTCCGATCAATAACCAATAGAGGAATCTGGAAATTCATATGGCTCCCACATATTTCTACGATTACTTTGCGATCGAATGAACCACTTACATATGATACCAATTTCCCTTTGTCTCACGATAGTTTACTTATCCGAGGTTATGATCGTCGGTATCTCTGCATACCTAGTTCAACCTCGCATCGATAAGTAATCTTTTCTCGTTCGTGATATGTGATCCCTTGTGAGCTCACATGCTTGCAAGCTAATTGGATGACATTTCACCGAGAGGGCCCAGAGTATATCTATCCGTCATATGGATGGACAAATCCCACTCTTGATCCATGTGCCTCAACACATACTTTCCGAATACTCAATGCCACCTTTATAGCCACCCAGTTACGGTGTGGTGTTTGATGTCATCAAAGCATCCATCCGGTAAAGGTGATATGCATGATCTCATGGTCGATACTATGTATCAGAAAGCTTATAGCAAATGAACTATATTAAATGACTTGATCTTTATGCTACGCTTAACTATAGGAGTATGTCCATCACATCATTCTCCTAATGATATGACCCTGTTGTTAATAACATCTCTATGTTCATGATCAGGAAACCATGATCATATATTAACCAACAAGCTAGTTTAACAAGAGGCTTTACTAGGGACTCTTATTTTAGTTTACAAATCACACAAGTATTAATGTTTAGGTTAATACAATTATAGCATGGTATGTAAACATTTATCATAAGTGTGAAGATATGATAATAACCACTTTATTATTGCCTCTTGGGCATATCTCCAACAGTCTCCCACTTGCACTAGAGTCAATAATCTAGTTTCAAACCTTTGTGTATTCAACACCTATGGCTTTCGGTGTTGTATGTACACGATTGCTAGTGGTCAATCGATCTCGGATCTGACACTTCCAGGTCCGTGTGTAATTGCATGTATTTGCGTCTCTACGCATCACTCATTCTCTAATGAGATGGCTTTGTATAAATTTGGTCTTTCGGTGTGACCTTTAGCTCTTTGGGGTTAAAACATGTTGATAATATTGTCGCACAATATATCTTCATAGTATTATCCCACTGTGAACTACACCTAGTTTGATAACAAACTACTTGACACAAATGCCCTCTTTTGCTGCTAAAATAGCAGTCATATATTTAGCCTTTTGTTGTAGTATCTGTCACAATGTCTTAACTTTGGAACTCATCCAAATCCATTATGGAACTCACTTTCCATTATATTGTTCCACCCTTAGTTTAGATTGAGATAAACTTAATTTGTACTTTGTGACAAAGCTAGTATCAATGTAGTACTTTTACAATGAACTAACCATCTATTTGTCACTTCTACAAATATTATACTCTTAGTTCTTCCAAAAGATCATAAGAATATCCTTACTATTGTCCAATGATCATCTTACGAATCATTCTGGTATATGCTCACAACATTTAGAGCATAGGACATATCTGGATTTGTACATATCACAGTATGATTGATATAAATACTCTTTGTGATTCCATACATCAAGTATCAATCTATACTTGATTATTTGTTTCACTTTACCAAATGTCAATACACTTGAATATATCATCAACATTGAACTCATTCAATCCTTTCTGTGCGACAAGAACCTCTCTTGTAGTTTCTATATTGAAATCATTCAATATCTTGTCTATGTACTTCTGGCACAACCATATTAGCGTCTATTGATGCCAAATATTCGGGTATTGCCTAAGCCTTTCATCGAGATGAAATTCTTATCTTGTGTTAATAAAAAGATACATCACTTCCAATCAACAATATGTCTTCTACAAAATGTATTAGAAATATGTCTTAGCGCTCCCACTTAATTTCTTGCAAATGCAAGCATCTTCATTGTCTCTGATGAAATTAAACTCTTTTAACAGTTTCATCATAGTGAAGATTCCAACTCCGCTATGCTTACTTCAACCATTGAAGTTTGCATATGTTTTTAGCATCCCTTGAATTTAACAAAACCCTTTGGACCGTGTCATGCACACGTCCTAGGTAACCCTTCTATTAGAAGAACTTGTTTTTGTTTATCCAACACATAACAAAATTATATGTCGTGGTTGCTACATTAATCCGTCTAGACTAAATATCGCTAAGAAAGATCAAATCTTGTCATAGTCAACCCTTGAACATTGTTGTGAACTCTTTCCCAACATGTCGACCATTTCATAGATGAAACATCCATGTCTATTTCTTTATAGATCCAAACACAACTGTAAGGTCTTACACCTTTCTCGAGGGTCTTTCAAGTTAAGAACTTGATTTCTCGTGTATGGAACTATCACGGATTTTATGGCTTAAAGCCATTTACGGAGTCAGGGCCCATCATTGCTTCTTTGCATGTAGTCGGTTAATTATTCTCAAATAATGATTCAACCCTCAAATCTTGGTATTTGATTGTTTACCCGACCTACTTGTTTCAATAGGAACTTAGATCTCTGTGACCACAACCTTTGAGGCACGTGAGCCATGAGCATTGTTCTTTCCTAAACACTTTTCATACAAGAATTGTGCACATATAGCTAAGGTTCTTTTAACCTTATCAAAGTTCTATTGTCCTCTCACTTAACTTTTCACGAAAAATTCCTTCTCAAAGAAACTTGACGTTCTAAGCGACAAACACTTTTGTCTCCTGTGTTATGGAGGAATACTTAACAGTTATACAAAGACAGGTTCATCCGACTTTGGTTGCAAAACATCTTTCTTATGCATAACATACCAACGTTTAAGAAAGGACTACTTGGGTTTAATCCCAAACCATAACTTTATATGGTGTCATTTCAGCGGATTATGATGGAGCTCTTTTCAGTGGAAAACGGTAATCTCTAAAGCTTTTAATCTTTAAAATACAATGGCAGTTTTATGAATTATACCTTTGATCTTACCATGTCAAACAAGGTTTAATTACATATCTCGAACGCTCCATACTCTTATGGTGTTTCGGGAAAATGCAAATCCACGGAACGATTCCTTAAATCTTAGGTATTATGCTAAACTTGTAACCCAAATATCTTCCTTTATGATCTTATCATAAACTATTTATATTGTTTTTACAATGATTTTGCACTTCATCTTGAAAGTCTTTGAACTTTTCAAATATTTCACACTTCATCCTTATTAAGTAAATATTCATATATTCACTCAAATTTTCGGAGAAAGCATATGAAGTTGAAATCCATCGCTCTTGACTACACATAATGGACTTCGTACAACAATATGTACAAGTTCCAATAAGCTAGTCATTCGTTCCCTTTTGGTCTATGAACGAAGTTTCAATTATCTCTAGGAAAGTTTCACAAGCGTCATGTGATCAAAAAATCAAAAGACTCCAAAATTCCATCCACATGGAGTTTCTTCATGTTTTCTTTCCAATATAATTTAAACGGCGATGTCACTTCCTAAGTGATCTTTCAATCAATTTGTCTTTCGACATTTTTAGCACTAGTTTTATGGATGTGATTTTTCCAACGAGATTTGTGAATCATCCATCTTTTATGGATTACGGCATTTATTTGAAAAACCCTTTTGTTCTCATAATACCTGATAAAACAAATCTTGAAGGCAAGCTTTGATGTTTAACGAGCAACACAATAACCCTTTATTTGTTCTCGATGAACATCATCACATATTGTTTTGCTAATTACTTAGGCCACTGTAGTTCATGAATTCTGTTGTTTCGTATGACGATTCATACCAACAAATTCAGTATTAAATACTTAAGAACCACATTGTTTAATAAGCAAAGAATATAGCCATAACATGTATATCATCTATATACTTAAACTGAACAATTCTAGTCTATTCCTTTCTGCCATATATTTATGAGATTTTCTTTCAATATTTCCTTTTCTGTTTGAAAGAATCTATCAACATCAATAGTGGAGTCATACATATGACATATAGTCCAAAGCGTGTATAGTTAAATACCAATGTCTTTGGACTTGCACTTTGAAGTAGATCACCATCATCAAATGTTTGGTGTTCTTTCAAATTCCTTTCTTTAGTAATCTCTTGGTGTAGTAAACATTTTACCTACATCAAATATTCACCCTTATCATGGAATCGTCCATGATCAAGCTACTTTTAGCTTATAACGATGAATTATGAGTATAATGTTGCTATCCAAAACCTTTTGGAGGATTAGGACAACAAGTGTCTCCAACCTTTTGCAAATTCTCATCAAATATGAGAACATGACTTTTGCCATATTATACTCTATCATGTTGTAACCAATACTTCGTTTCAGATATCACAATATCTTCCACACATCATGGTTTCTGAAACAACTCTTTCAGATCCTAGATAACCTTGATATTAAGAGAATCCTTTGAATATCAAGAATCATGGAGACAAACATGATACTTATATACTAACACTTGGAATTGTTACTCTTGATTTAATACTAATTATTAAACTTCATGGAGTAACCGGAACTTACTGAAAGTTTGCAATAGGACTTTTAAAATTTAGATTAACACTTCAAAACAATACGATACCAGTTCGTAAAGTAACTAACCAGAATTCTATAGTTCTATCATCTCAACTATAACTAAGCGCAAGGTGGTAAACGGATGCCAATGACTACAACAACTATGCAAATTCACTTTGATTTAGTTTATGATAAATTGAGTTCTAATTAACAATTAAATTAATCTAGGTGAACTCCCACTCAAAACAATATCCCTCACATTGTTTTAGTGATCACACGAACCAAATCCACCACATCAAAACCGATCATCACGAGAGTTGATGTAGCTTCAATGGCGAATAATCAACATGTTCATCATATCTACTATATGACTCATGCTTTACCTTTCGGTGATCCGTGTTCCTGAGACCATGTCTGTACATGCTAGGCTCGTCAAGATCAAACCTTAGTTTCCGCATGAGCAAATCTGGCTTGCTCACGTTGTATACACTTGCAGAATCTAACACACCCGATCATCACGTGGTGCTTCGAAACAACAAGTTTTAGCAACGGTGCTAACTAAGGGTGAACACTTTATGACTTGAAATTCATGTGCATGAGGGATCATCTTATATGACTTGGAGAGGAGGGACTCCTCCCCCAATTCGGTTTCAACCTCCTCTTGCTTGTTTCCCTCAGTTTCCTGTTTTAGCCGTTTGACTTTCAAACTGGCCATTTGACTTTTCAGTTTTAGGATTCAATTTAATCCTTTATTTGGAACAGCGAGAACACTTAGTACATGATGCAATCATTCCAATATGTAATGACACATTCATGTAACCTTCCCCGAGTCTTGGACATTCCGGAACCTTCTAGAACATTCCCGATGAAAACACCGGAATCATTTCCGAACTCCGAAACGGGACTTTCCTTATATGAATCTTATTCTCCGGACCATTCCGGATCACCTCGTGATATCCCGGATCCCATCCGAGACTCCGAACAACATTCTTATTCTTTCTCATAATACCATAAGTACTCATACAACGTTGAATCCTTAAGTGTGTCTCCCTGCGGTTCGTGAATTATGCGGACATGATCGAGACACTTCTCCGATCAATAACCAATAGAGGAATCTGGAAATTCATATGGCTCCCACATATTTCTACGATTACTTACATCGAATGAACCACTTACATATGATACCAATTTCCCTTTGTCTCACGATAGTTTACTTATCCGAGGTTATGATCGTCGGTATCTCTGCATACCTAGTTCAACCTCGTTACTGATAAGTACTCTTTTCTTGTTCCCGTGATATGTGATCCCTTGTGAGCCAGTCACATGCTTGCAAGCTAATTGGATGACATTTCACCGAGAGGGCCCAGAGTATATCTATCCGTCATATGGATGGACAAATCCCACTCTTGATCCATGTGCCTCAACACATACTTTCCGAATACTCAATCCCACCTTTATAGCCACCCAGTTACGGTGTGGTGTTTGATGTCATCAAAGCATCCATCCGGTAAAGGTGATATGCATGATCTCATGGTCGATACTATGTATCAGAAAGCTTATAGCAAATGAACTATATTAAATGACTTGATCTTTATGCTACGCTTAACTATAGGAGTATGTCCATCACATCATTCTCCTAATGATATGACCCTGTTGTTAATAACATCTCTATGTTCATGATCAGGAAACCATGATCATATATTAACCAACAAGCTAGTTTAACAAGAGGCTTTACTAGGGACTCTTATTTTAGTTTACAAATCACACAAGTATTAATGTTTCCGGTTAATACAATTATAGCATGGTATGTAAACATTTATCATAAGTGTGAAGATATGATAATAACCACTTTATTATTGCCTCTTGGGAATATCTCCAACAATCTCACCTTCAGGTTCAGGGATGTCAAGCTCCATTGACTCCCACTCCTTTACGATTTGATCCACCCCGACTTTAGCATAGCTATATGGAATCTCACGGCCATGCCAATGTGCATCAGGCAGACAAGGCAAAGCCGATCCGACCGCCACCTTCACAGATACGTTCTTCAATTTTTATGGAGCTCACAAGGTATTTGCTCCTTAATTCCATCCACGGGGTAGCCGGGGCCGCCATCTGTATAGGATGCATCGTTAGACGGGACCTCCGATTCAGCGACGCTGCTTCTCCGCTGAGATGGGTTGGCGGTAATATCGAGTGGAGGATCTTGCTGCAAGCGTGCTATTCCTCTAAGTTCGTCGATCTGCTGCTGCTGCTTGTCAAGTATTCCTAGCAGCTGCTTGAACTTGTCTGCATCCTCCTCCTCCTGTCATTGCTTCGCTCTTGCTCGTCTTCTATAGGTACCTTGGCCTTAGGAAACCCAGTCTCCCACGTGAAACTCCCGTCAAGGCCTCGGACTCGTCCTGTATGTTCGCGATTCCCGAGGACCAAGGTCAGCAAGTCTTTCTCTCTATCGGGATGAAACTGCTTTATTCCATATTTAATATCTTTGACCACTTTTAGCCATGCAGTCCTCGATACCTTTATCCCGTCACTGCAAACAAGGTCCCCTGTAAGTTCGTCATATGTACTCCCATGCCCAAGAAACCAATTTCTTGCCCTTAAATCCCATTCTTCGTGAATTGGTTCTAGAATGATCCCTTTATCATGAAGCTCTTTCTCTTTTGCATCCCACTTAGGCATGGCAGACGCGTAGCCCCATGGCCCCTAGTTATGGTGATATTTCTTCTTCGCAGCATTTATCTTGTTTTTTCTGACTTTTCCTCTGCAACTCCTGACCCCCTATACAACACAAATACATCCCAGTAAGGCTGCTGCTTCGCTAGATAGCCTTCGAATAATGGAGTTTTCTTGTCCTTCTGATACTGTTGCCATAATGACTTCTTCCAGTTCTTGAATAGTTCGGCCATCTTCTTTAGTGCGAACTGCTTGACTTTCTTTCCCATTTCAGCCGTATCGTCCTTAGTGTCACATTCTGGTAGCTTGAAATGTGCCATTAGGTCATTAAAAAGTTCATCTTTGAACCTATCGTCAATATACACATCACTACATTTCCGCCTCTTTGGGCTTATTCCACTCCCGAACAGTGATCGGGGTGCGATCTCTAGCAACAACTCCGCATTGTTGTACAAATAGTTGTTTTGTTTTCTTTGGTTCCAATGGTTCGCCGTCTCCTGAAACCTCTGTAATTTCATAAACAGTACCCTGGAGCAAATTTTTAGCTGGGCCGCGCTTGGTTTTCTTGCTCGATGTAGAGGCCTAAGAGAAGAAACATTCGTCAACATAATATATATACAACTAGGTAAATCTAGTGACGATCATCGGACATCATATATATATACCTCGGCGGTCTGTGTTACGCGTCCATGGGCTTCTTCCTCTTGTCTGTTTGTCTCCTCTCCCTCATCGGATGAATTCAGATACCTTGAGGGAGATCCCTCATCGGCATCGTGAATCATATCCTCGAGCAAGTGTTCCGAATCTAGGTCTCTGCGGACTGGACTAGGTGGATCCATAGTTCCTGCAAAATGCACACAATATTTATTTAAACTTATCAAAATAAAACCTAAACCCTAAACCCGGAGGTGCGGTGGCGGTGGCCGGTGATGGTGGCCGCGGGAGAGGCGGGCGACTAAGCGGCTTCCCGCGAGAACCACCACTCTAACCCTAACTCCGGTCACCACCCCTAAACCCTAAACCCTGAGGTGCGGTGGCGGTGGCCGGTGATGGTGGCCGTGGGAGTGGCGGGCGACTAAGCCCTATTATAAACATAACTTACAATATTATAAATCTCATACCCTAAAAATAATAAACTAATCGTAAACTAAATACACTATATACACTAATCCTAATCCTAAACTACATACATTATATACACTATATACACAAAAAAAAGAACATACACTATGTACTAATCTTAATCCTAAACTACATACACTATATATTAATCCTAATCCTAAACTACATACACTATATACACTACTCACCTAATAAACTATATACACTACTCACCTAATAAACTATACTCACCTAATACACTAATCCTAATAAACTATATACATTAAACTAAAAAATTAATCCTAAATAAAAAATCCTAACTAATCCTAATTAATCCCAACCCTAACACTACTCATCGACGGTGGTGGCAGCCGGCGGTGGCGGCATGGCCAGCGGCAGGCGCGGGTGCAGGCGCCGTCAAGTGGCGGCGGCGATGGTGCAGTCATTGCACAGAGCGGCAGGCTCGGGTGGCGGCAGAGAGAGGGTTCGTCTGCGGCGGTTCTCGTGGCGGCAGCCTGGCAGCATCGTCAGCATTGCTGGCTCCACTTCTCCTGGTGCGTGGAACGCACCGAGGGATAAGGCCTCCTTTTATACCCCCCTTTAGTCCCGGCCCGTGGCACCAGCCGGGACTAAAGGGGGATCTCTAGTCCCGGCTGGTGCCACGGACCGGGACTAAAGGGGGGGGGCATTTCGTTTCGCGCGCTCGGGCCAGACCTTTAGTCCCGGCTGGTAAAACGGGTCGGGACTAAAGGCCCAAATTTTCGTGCGCTGGGCCAAAAAACCCAGCGCGCGTGTGCTTTTTTTCAATTTTTCAAAAATATCATTTAAAACATTTAAATTGTATTTTTTTGCATATTTTTTAATTTGACAAAACTTTCAACATAAAAAGTTCTTGAATTTGAATAATTAATCCAAATCCATTTTCTTTTTTATCAAATAATTATTTTAAATAGTCAAATTATTAACAATTTTGCCATTATCAATTTAAAAATACATTAACTATTATTTTTGCATATTTTTGAATCTCACTAAACTTTCAACATGAAAAGTTCTTGAATTTGAATAATTAATCCAAATCCATTTTCCATTTTATCAAATAATTATTTTAAATAGTCAAATTATTAACCATTTTGCCATTATCAATTTAAAAATGCATTAACTATTATTTTTTGCATATTTTGACAAAACTTTCACATTGAAAAGTTCTTGAATTTGAATAATTAATCCAAATCCATTTTCTGTTTTATCAAATAATTATTTTAAATAGTCAAATTATTAACCATTTTGCCATTATCAATTTAAAAATGCATTAACTATTATTTTTTGCATATTTTTGAATCTCACTAAACTTTCAACATGAAGAGTTCTTGAATTTGAATAATTAATACAAATCCTTTTTTGAATAAGATTTAGTCATGGTTGTATCCACTAACAGGGACTAAAGATTTTTACCGCCATTTCTCACCGCTTCCCGCCAAGTTTTTCCGCCCTTTTCTCTTAACCGAGCTTTTAGTCCCGGTTGTAGCCACTGACGTGGACTAAAGATATTTTTCGCCATTTCCCACCGCATCCCGCCATGCTTTCCCGCCCTTTCCATATATATATAGGCCGACCGCGCCATGGTTATGCACACATCCACACCTTCCTCTCTCACAGAAATGGACAGCGCCTACTGGGCCATTCTGACCCTCGAGGAGACGGAGGCGTTGTGCGCCTCAAGCTACCCTTGCCCACCAGGCTACCGGTCGCCCGCCGGCTGGATGATGAGCGCTGGAGGTGTTCCTATCCCTCCTGTGCCTCAAGGCTCCGCCCGACAGACGGCCATCACGAACCACTTCTACCACGAGCTCACGCCGGAGCAATGGATGGATCCCCAGTGGGATCCCGACAACTACGACACCTGGAATGCCTTCTTCTCTAACCGGCAGGAAAGGAAGCTCGCCAAGTACGATGGTGATGGCCCGTCCCGGGTGAACCACAACGAATCCGGCCGCCGTCTGTGGTGGGCGAACCGTACTATCATCAGCGTGATGCGCTACATCGTCGGGGGAGACCATCCTCGCCTACGGTGCCCACAAGTCCACCCGTCTGCCGTGAATCTGAGGCCGGAGTGGCAGGTGCCCCCGGTATATGCCATGGCTAGGCTCAGGATCCCCGGAGTGGCAGGTGACGATAACGATGACGAAGAAGACCCTGAAGCTGTGTACTATAGGACTAGGCATGATTATGACTAAAGGGGGCGGCTTTAGTCCTGAGTGTTAGCTAGTCCCGGTTTGTCCTGGTTTTTAATATTAATAAATGTATTGAGTGTTAGTCCCGGTTTGTGGCTGGACCAGGACTAAAGGGGGCCTTTAGTCCTGATTCCGTAGTCTCAGTTTTTAAATATTAATAAATGTCTTGAGTGTTAGTCTCGTTTTATGGTTGGACCGAGACTAAAGGGGGACCTTTAGTTCCGATTTGTACTACGACTTTCCCAAACTATGAAGATGTTGTCCCGATTCGTACTTACCATGAAGATCTTATCTCCAAACACGTGCGGTCACATATTAGGGAGTGCCTGTATGACCAGTTTCTTTGAGATGCCGGAGGACTGGGCTCCGGCGGCATCTCCCTGAAACTAGCCGTAGTGGTGTCCCTGCTCTTGAAGACCATCTTGCAGCTTGTAACTTCTCTAACTAGATCAATATGCCTGGGAGCTAACCTAATTTCACATAGTAGGGAGTGCCTCTATGACCAGTTTGTTGGATATGCCGAAGGACTGGGATTCAGCGGCATCTCCCTCAAACTGGCCGTAGTGGTGTCCCTGCTCTCGAAAACCATCGATCTTGGAGATGACTCAAACTGGCTGGAGGACTGGCCTATTTATAGTACAAGCAGCTCGGCATAGTGTCGACACTCACGACATAATGTCGACACTCACCCCTATTATTAGTGCTCACTCGTGTTTTGTCTCGGTTGGTGTCTCCAACCTGGACTAAAGGTTCATCCAACTGGGACTAAAGGTTCAACCCCTATTATTAGTGCTACCTGGCTCAGCCTGCCGCAATCCCTTCAGTCGCGGTTGGTTTCTCCAACCGGGACTAAAGGTTCAACCCCTATTATTAGTGTTTCCTGGCCCAGCCTGCACATCCTTCGATCCGGTTGGTTTCTCCAACCGGACTAAAGGTTCAACCCTATTATTGGTGTCTGCCTGCCAAGAATCCTTTAGTCGCGGTTGGTTTCTCCAACCGGGACTAAAGGTTCAACCCCTATTATTGGTGCTGCCTGGCCCAGCCTGTCCTGCCCTTTCCCTCTATTTATAGTGCGGTCGTCATGGCCATGGAGAATCTTCATCATTTAACAATATGATTACATAAAAGGTTTAATATATTACACCAACATCCCTAACTAGTGTTGTTGTTTTCTTCTGCGTCGTAGCCATGGAGAATCTTCATCATTTAACAGGAGGCTTGGGTTAGTTTTCACTTTGAAGGGCGGGATTTCATAGAACTTATTATAATCTTCTGACATATCTGTCTTGTCATCCACTCTCACGATGTTTCTTTTCCCTGAAAGAACTATGTGGCGCTTTGGCTCATCGGACAATGCATTCTTTTGCTGATTTATTTTTCTCGGTTTCGTAAACATGTCCTTCACATAGAAAACCTGAGCCACATCTTTGGCTAGGACGAATGGTTCGTCCAAGTACGCAAGATTGTTGAGATCCACTGTTGTCATGCCATACTTTTCGTCTACATGTACCCCTCCTCCTGTCATCTTGACCCATTTGTACCAAAACAAAGGGACCTTAAAATTAGGTCCATACTCAAGTTCCCATATCTCCTCTATGTACCCATAATACGTGTCCTTCTGCCCATTGTCATCTGTTGCATCAAAGAAGACACCACTGTTTTGGCTGGTGCTCTTTTTATCTTGAGCGATCGTGTAAAATGTATTACCATTTATCTCGTACCCTTGGAAAGTACATATAGTCGAAGATGGTAACCGTGCCAACAAGTACAACTGATCTTCAACAGTGTTTTTATTCATGAGATGCTTCTGCAACCAACTGCCGAAAGTGACCTCGTGTTCCACTTTAATCGAGGATTCAGGCATCCCCGGGTTTTCCGAGCGTACAATAATCTTGTGTTTCTCGATATACGGATCCACCAAGGTGGAATTGTGTAGAGCTGTGTAGTGTACTTTATTGAAACAATCCATGTACATACATTGTGGCATCCCGCAAAACCACTACTAGAAAATCGCGTTGAATTGGTGCATTGCATCGTCATCATCATGCATTGTTTGCCAAAACTATTTTCGCAACACCCGTTTTGTTTTCTAAAACGCCCCCTCTTGATTCAAACATCAAAATCCGGGTCGCCGGAATATTTTGTTTTTCCCGATATCGGTTTGCAAAAGCTTTGTTTGAAATAAATAAAATTATTTATTATTTTAGTGGGGGCAGTCGAACGGGCCAACTCGACCCGAACGACCACCCCCAGTTTAAAAATCGGTCCAACCTCTAATCCTATTCCTACCAACTAACCTACCCACACCCTCCCTCCACCTCACCCCAACCAATAGGCTGCTGCCACCTCACCCCTCTCTCTCCCTCACCCAATCCCTCCCTGCCACATCACCACCCCAATCCCCCTCCCTCACATGCACTCACGCACACAAACCACCAAACACCCCACCACCTCTTTCCCTGACCGTCGGGCCCCACCTCCCCGGGCCCACCGCGTCAGCCACTCTCCTCTCTCCCCTTCCCCTTGGTCAACCCCCAGCTTTTCCCTGGCCCACACACCGAATCCCCCCACTCCCACACAGCCACGCAACCCACGCCCCTGGCCCCCCACGCACGCTTCCCACCGCACCCCAAGCGCCTGCCTGACTGCTTCCCCACCTCGCCTCTCCCTCGCCTCACAGGTAACCTCCCTCCGCGCCGCCGCCTCCTCTGTCCGCCGCCGCCCGCTCACCGGAGGTCGCCGCCCGCCTGCTTCGCCCCCACCCATCTGCAGCTCGCCTCCCTGCCGCCTCCGCCTCCTCCGCCGGGCCGACCTCGCCTTTCCCCGCCCGGCCACCTGCCCCCAAGCCTCCTCCCACCGTCGGCCTTCACCACCGCCCGCCCCCGTGCCTCCCTTCTCCCGAGCCCGCCTCGCCTCGGGCCGCCTCCTCAAGGCCAGAGCTGGCCGAGCTCGCCGCGCCTCGCCACCGCACCGCCCTCGCGCGCCCTCAAGCCGCCTCCGCCTCTGCCCCGCCATGAGCCAACGCAGGCCTCCGCCACGGGAGCCGCTTCCTGCCTCCGCTGCCCAGCCTCCCATGAGCTCCACCTGCAGCTCGCCGGCCTCTCCCTCCACCGCCTCGCCGGCCTCCTCCACCCCCCACCCCTGCTCGCCTCCGGCCCCGCCATGCCCCTCCTCTCGCCGGCGCCCACCTCTTCTGCCTCCGCCCCGCCGGCGGGCTCTGCAAGCACGCTCCTCCGTCTCAGGCGCTGCCGCCGTCGATCCCGGCCTGCGTCGGCCTCGTCCGCTTCCGGCAGCCGCCACCTCCGTCTGCAGCGTCGCGCGTGCCCAAGCCCATGCCCTGTTTTTCCCTGTGCACGTCTCCTGTTCCTGCCGTTTGGGGTCCAGTACCTCTGTTTGGGTATGCATATACAGGTGTAGGGATGTGCTTGTGTGAGCTAACCCGACCAAGGTTGTTGGTTGCACCGATGAAGCGAGGTCACTAGAGGACTAACCAAGATCGTCATCAACGACAGAGACCGAGAACCCGGATGCCCAGATCCTCGACTCGGAGATGCCGGAAACACCAAGTTTGTCAAGACCCTGAAGACCCGTTCCCGGAGGCGAAGGCCGAACCCGACGCCGAACCAAGTACTCCCTCGCGGACGCCAAGTACTCCGTCACAGACCCGAGTTCGTCACCAACGCCAGGGCCTTCGACAAGGATTCGACAATATCGCCTAGCGGATGCAAGTTCTCCTCACGGAACCCCAAGTACGCCGATATGTGATCGAGGGGTGATGCATGCCAAGCCGAGGATCCGGTGACGTCGGTACAACAAGTTGTTCAGGGAGCGCCGATGACGCCACCAGAGACCCGAAGACCGAACCAAACCCGATGGCTCGACATGATCTTCCTCAGGGGACGCCAAGATCACCGACACGGGCACGACATGAACTTCCCTCGGACCCGAAGACCGCGATGAGGTTGAACCAAGATCCCCATCGGACAAGATCGTCACCAAGACCGGCCATGTTGAGATCCGAAGACCGATCCCGGAGTCCGAACCTTGATCCGCCGAACCCTGGACCCTGAGACCGACCCCGAACCCCGGAACCCCAAGATCGTCGAGCCCCCCAACGTGTGAACCCCTTTCCGAGACCCTATTTTATAATATAATACAAATTGCTGCATATTGAATTGTTCATCTCGCATGCATATTTGTGTGGTTTGGGGGCCTTCTGCCGATTCACCTAATAATTAAATATGGGGCCATATGCGGGCAAATCTAGTCTCATATTGGCCTCATTTAAATTTGTGTAGCGAACCGGTATCTTATCTTGCCTTGTTATAACAACATTTAAATTGCGGGTTAGCTAAACAACTCGAACCATTTAATTAATTGTCGGAACCCCGGTTCCGCTTAATATGACCTAATTGCATCGCACCTTGCCATGCCATGCATCATACATGCATCATGCCGATCTTCTGCCGTAATCTTAAATATTGCATCCGGTGTTTATTCTAGTGTTTTGGTTCTTCGCGGATAAGGCCGTTGAGTTGATGTGAGCTTCGCCCCGATCTTCGGATGAACCCTTCGACAATGTTTTTCAGGCGAGCATCTTCCCCTTTCTACCTATCTTACTTTTATAGTATTTATTCCCTCCTGTTGATCTATTGCTAACTGTGTTGCGATGCTCTAGTTTCCGTACCTGTGTTATACCGTGCAGCCCTATATTGCCTTGGACACATCCTATTACCTGTTGTTTGGTAGATAGTTGGACTTGCGCGTCGTAGTCGCTTGCTCAAGTGCTGTTGCGTTTCATCCAGTGCCACAGTTGTTGATGTATTGCCGCATGTTGATGTTGGAGATGATCCTAGTTTTACTTATCGTTCACTTTAATTCCTGTTTAATAACTAAAATTGAAATAAGCAGAGGCATCGGTGGGTGATAGATAATATTTGGTTTCCGAACGCCCACTTGTGTCCCGTAAGACCCCGAGTACTTGATACCTGTTCCTTGATTTATCGCGCTATCCACATCCGGGAGGTATATGGGACCCCCGAGCGAGCTTGATTCATCTTATTTCTTGGGGCCACAAACTAGTTTGAGGTTTTATTTACTATCCTGTACTTATGCCATGCTACTTATGTATTTAAATTGCGACGAGATAGCACTGCATCGTCTTAGGAATTGTGACCCGTTACGTGGTATCGACAGTCCCTTTGGGGATCTGTCGTTGCCATCACCCACAAACCTCGGGTCCGTCTCAAGTCAGCTAGCTTCGCTATGGTGTACTCAAGGGGTGGCCCCAAATAATTCTCAATCTGTGATTGTTCATCGTGAAAGCCTCGTTGGGTTTTGAGTTGGTTTTTCCGAGGTTGATCGAGCGTGTTGCTATTGGTGCACCCGGCCGGTAAAACTTTTCAAAGCCGTGTCATGGATATGGACGACTTGGAGCACAAGATCTCGATCATAGACAAGCATAACTAAAGTTTATTGCTATAAATTTGACTTTATAATGACTAGTAATCAGCTTCACTATAATGGAATGGCTAATTAACGCCCACAATTGCTTTTTGGAGTGTCGCCATGACCATTGTACCGATTAGTAAGTATTGCAACTACAACGAAATGGCTGAATAAAAGTACCAACAAGCTGCTGGGTTTCGGGATTACATCATGCTATCTCAGATTCCGATTAGTAATTGCTGCAACTACAACGGAATGATTAACTAAAAGGACCCATCGCTACTTTATCGTGACGATTATCATGCACGACTAGTAATTGCTGCAACGATAACCAAATAAGTAAACCGCCAACCGTGTAAGTTCCTCGGTTGACTTCCTCGTTTGGTCTCGAGGGGAAACGCCAGATG
This sequence comes from Avena longiglumis, assembly GCA_030063025.1. Lineage (NCBI taxonomy): Eukaryota > Viridiplantae > Streptophyta > Magnoliopsida > Poales > Poaceae > Avena > Avena longiglumis. The sequence goes on from CP125973.1 coordinate 538,848,103, forward strand.
GGTTTGTTTGGTGATAGCTTCGTTGGATCCGGTTAGGTCATTCTTATCCCTCTCGATATCCGCCATTGTATCGAGTCTCTATAGGTTGTTTAGTGCATGCCGCCGCCGCCACCACCATACCTATGTAGGCGAGGACCGCCAATTCTAGCCTCGCTGCATCGCCTCAAGATCGACGCCTTCTTTTTCCTTTGCCCTTTGTCGGCACCTTTTGTTTAAGCAGGTTTTGAGATCGACGCCGTTAGCAGGGTTACCCTTCCGGTTTGGCCTGGCAGGTTATGGACGCCATTGGTTATTCTTCGTGGCTCTTAGCCCCATTTGCCTCTTTGTCCGTAGCTGGACGCCTATCGCTTTCAAGGTGATTTGGATCTTTGTATATTATATCGTAATCTTGACTCTTTGAGTCTGTTGTATATATCTGCTCACGTGGGTCCCATCGAGGACTGTTGTGTAATGTTATTACTTCGCTTTCCACCCGCACGAAAGTGCTGGTGGCACCTTTGAATCGCTTTCTATGGTTTGGCGGTTTCGCTAAAACTTGCATAGGTCCGATTCGAGGGTGTTACAGAGTGGTATCGAGAGCTCGGTTGCGATACCCACAAGTCCAGCCTGTAGGATAACCTAGCTAATGGCCGAAGTAGAGTGTCAAAACTATTTTTGAAAATCGGTTGGATAGATCTGGTTAGGTCTGATTTTACTCCTTACCCCTCTGCTATTCTCCTCTTACCTCTACGTGTTTTGAATCCGCTCTCGTCTTTTTCTTCGAGTCCAGGAATTCTCGTGGTTGGGTTTCCGTCGTACCTTCAGGGTTTCGCTTCCTTCTTTGATAACGGTGTTCTACCATCCGGTGTTCAAGCTGCCTGAGGAATCCGTCTGCTATGGTACCATTCTTTGTTCCTTGGTTGTGCTTCCGGTGTTTCCCGACGCGACGACATCATCTACGCCAGATCCGATGCATATTCTGCATCACTCCTTTGTTTCCGAACCTCGTTTGTTGAGATCTTCAGTCTGATTCCGAGAATGGTTGCACTCTTTTCTACTGATTGTGCAGAGTAATAGTTTGGGTGCGTGATGGATTGGCCCCCATGCCGACTACCCTTTCTATTCGCTTTTGTACATTGAAGTGGATGAGAATGCATCGGTTCCCTCTTTCCACGGAAGTTAGAGGTGGCTTTATTTGTTGATACCTCTACCTCCGACCTTTTGTTCCCGGAGTGTTCCCTCGACGGTCACGGACAACGACCTCTTGTTAGTGGTGTCGCGAGGATCTACACGATGCGAGAAGACGCAGACCGCCGACTTTCCTTCCGGTACCATGAGGCGGATCTCGAGGGCGAGATCCCTTGTTAGTGGTGTCGAATTGTGGCATCCCGCAAAACCACTACTAGAAAATCGCGTTGAATTGGTGCATTGCATCGTCATCATCATGCATTGTTTGCCAAAACTATTTTCGCAACACCCGTTTTGTTTTCTAAAACGCCCCCTCTTGATTCAAACATCAAAATCCGGGTCGCCGGAATATTTTGTTTTGCCCGATATCGGTTTGCAAAAGCTTTGTTTGAAATAAATAAAATTATTTATTATTTTAGGGCGTCGAACGGCCAACTCGACCAACGACCACCCCGGCTTAAAAATCGGTCCAACCTCTAATCCTATTCCTACCAACTAACCTACCCACACCCTCCCTCCACCTCACCCCAACCAATAGGCTGCTGCCACCTCACCCCTCTCTCTCCCTCACCCAATCCCTCCCTGCCACATCACCACCCCAATCCCCCTCCCTCACATGCACTCACGCACACAAACCACCAAACACCCCACCACCTCTTTCCCTGACCGCCGGGCCCCACCTCCCCGGGCCCACCGCGTCAGCCACTCTCCTCTCTCCCCTTCCCCTTGGTCAACCCCCAGCTTTTCCCTGGCCCACACACCGAATCCCCCCACTCCCACACAGCCACGCAACCCACGCCCCTGGCCCCCCACGCACGCTTCCCACCGCACCCCAAGCGCCCTGCCCGCACCGTTTCCCCCACCTCGCTCTCTCCCTCGCCCTCAGGTAACCTCCTCCGCCTCCTGCCGCCGCCCACACCGGAGGTCGCCACTGCTCGCCCCACCCATCTGCAAGCTCGCCTCTCCCCGTCGCCTCCCGCCTCGCTCCTCTCGCCGGCCGACCTCGCCCTTCCCCGCTCGCCGGCCACCGCGTCCCCCCCAAGCCTCCTCCCACCGTCGGCCTTCACCACCGCCCGCCCCCGTGCCTCCCTTCTCCCGAGCCCGCTCCCTCTCGCCCTCAGCCTCCTCCCAAGGCCAGAGCTGGCCGAGCTCGCGCCGCCTCGCCACTGCACCGCCTCCGCGCCGCCAAGCCGCCTCCGCCTGCCCCGCCCATGAGCCAACGCAGCCTCCGCCACGGAGCCGCCTCGCTCCCCTGGCTCAGCCCTCCCCATGAGCTCCACCTGCAGTTCCTGCCCGGCCTCTCCTCCACCGCCTGCCGCCTCATCCACCCCCACCCTCGCCTCCGCCCCGCCATGCCCCTCCTCGCCGGGCGCCCACCTCTTCTCGCCTCCGCCGGCGGGCTCTGCAAGCACGCTCCTCCGTCTCAGGCGCTGCCGCCGTCGATCCCGGCCTGCGTCGGCCTCGTTCGCTTCCGGCAGCCGCCACCTCCGTCTGCAGCGTCGCGCGTGCCCAAGCCCATGCCCTATTTTTCCCTGTGCACGTCTCCTGTTCCTGCCGTTTGGGGTCCAGTACCTCTGTTTGGGTATGCATATACATGTGTAGGGATGTGCTTGTGTGAGCTAACCCGACCAAGGTTGTTGGTTGCACCGATGAAGCGAGGTCACTAGAGGACTAACCAAGATCGTCATCAACGACAGAGACCGAGAACCCGGATGCCCAGATCCTCGACACGGAGATGCCGGAAACACCAAGTTTGTCAAGACCCTGAAGACCTGTTCCCGGAGGCGAAGGCCGAACCCGACTCCGAACCAAGTACTCCCTCGCGGACGCCAAGTACTCCATCACAGACCCGAGTTCGTCACCAACGCCAGGGCCTTCGACAAGGATTCGACAATATCGCCTAGCGGATGCAAGTTCTCCTCACGGAACCCCAAGTACGCCGATATGTGATCGAGGGGTGATGCATGCCAAGCCGAGGATCCGGTGACGTCGGTACAACAAGTTGTTCAGGGAGCGCCGATGACGCCACCACAGACCCGAAGACCGAACCAAACCCGATGGATCGACATGATCTTCCTCAGGGGACGCCAAGATCACCGACACGGGCACGACATGAACTTCCCTCGGACCCGAAGACCGCGATGAGGTTGAACCAAGATCCCCATCGGACAAGATCGTCACCAAGACCGGCCATGTTGAGATCCGAAGACCGATCCCGGAGTCCGAACCTTGATCCGCCGAACCCTGGACCCTGAGACCGACCCCGAACCCCGGAACCCCAAGATCGTCGAGCCCCCCAACGTGTGAACCCCTTTCCGAGACCCTATTTTATAATATAATACAAATTGCTGCATATTGAATTGTTCATCTCGCATGCATATTTGTGTGGTTTGGGGGCCTTCTGCCGATTCACCTAATAATTAAATATGGGGCCATATGCGGGCAAATCTAGTCTCATATTGGCCTCATTTAAATTTGTGTAGAACCGTATCTTATCTTGCCTTGTTATAACAACATTTAAATGCGGGTTAGCTAAACAACTCGAACCATTTAATTAATTGTCGAACCCGGTTCCGCTTAATATGACCTAATTGCATCGCACCTTGCCATGCATCATACATGCATCATGCCGATCTTCTGCCGTAATCTTAAATATTGCATCCGTGTTTATTCTAGTGTTTTGGTTCTTCGCGATAAGGCCGTTGAGTTGATGTGAGCTCACCGATCTTGGATGAACCCTTCGACAATGTTTTTCAAAGTAGCATCTTCCCTTTCTACCTATCTTACTTTTATAGTATTTATTCCTCCTGTTGATCTATTGCTAAGCGTGTTGCGATGCTCTAGTTTCCGCACTGTTATACCGCAGCCCTATATTGCCTTGGACACATCCTATTACATGTTGTTTGGTAGATAGTTGGACTTGCGTCGTAGTCGCTTGCTCAAGTTGCTGCGTGTCATCCAAAGGCCACGATTGTTGATGTATTGCCGCATGTTGATGTTGGAGATGATCCTAGTTTTACTTATCGTTCACTTTAATTCTGTTTAACAACTAAAATTGAAATAAGCAGAGGCATCGGTGGGTGATAGATAATATTTGGTTTCGACGCCCACTTGTGTCCGAAGACCCCGAGTACTTGATACTGTTCCTTGATTTATCGCGCTATCCACATCCGGAGGTATATGGGACCCCCGAGCGAGCTTGATTCATCTTATTTCTTGGGGCCACAAACTAGTTTGAGGTTTTATTTACTATCTGTACTTATGCCATGCTACTTATGTATTTAAATTGTTCGACGGATAGCACTTTATCTTGTTTAGGAATTGTGACCCGTTACGTGGTATCGGCAGTCCCGTTTGGGGATCTGGCTGTCGTCGGCCCCACAAACCTCGGGTCCGTCTCAAGTCACTAGCCGTTGCTATGGTGTACTCAAGGGTGGCCCCAAATAATTCTGAATCTGTGATTGTTCATCGTGAAAGCCTCGTTGGGTTTTGAGTTGGTTTTTCCGAGGTTGATCGGCGTGTGTTGCTATTGGTGCACCCGCCGGGTAAAACTTTCAAAGCCGTGTCCATGGATATGGACGACTTGGAGCATGATCTCGATCATAGACAAGCATAACTAAAGTTTATTGCTATAAATTTGACTTTATAATGACTAGTAATCAGCTTCACTATAATGGAATGGCTAATTAATACGCCCACAACTGCTTGTTTGGAGTGTCGCTATACCATTGTACTGATTAGTAAGTATTGCAACTACAACGAAATGGCTGAATAAAAGTACCAACAAGCTTTGGGTTTCGGGATTACATCATGCTATCTGTATCTGATTAGTAATTGCTGCAACTACAACGGAATGATTAACTAAAAGGACCCACTTCTTACTTTATCAGGACGATTATCTATACCTGACTAGTAATTGCTGCAACGATAACCAAATAAGTAAAACTGCCAACTGTGTAAGTTCCTCGGTTGACTTCCTCGTTTGGTCTCGAGGGGGAAACGCCAGGATGGGTTTGTTTGGTGATAGCTTCGGGTTGGATCCGGTTAGGTCATTCTTATCCCTCTCTGATATCCGCCAGTTGTATCGAGTCTCTATAGGTTGTTTAGTGCATGCTGCCGCTGCCGCTTGATCCACCATACCTATGTGGCGAGGACCGAATTCTAGCCTCGCTGCATCGGCCTCAAGATCTTGACGCCTCTTTTTCCTTTGCCCTTTGTCGGCACCCCTTTTGTTTAAGCAGGTTTTGAGATCGACGCCGTTAGCAGGGTTACCCTTCCGTCTTGGCCTGGGCAGGGTTATGGACGCCATTGGTTATTCTTCAGGGCTCTTAGCCCCATTTGCCTCTTGTCCGTAGCTGGACGCTCTATCGTTTTCAAGGTGATTTGGATCTTTGTATATTATATCCGTAATCTTGACTCTTTGAGTCGCTGTTGTATATATCTGTTCTGTGGGTCCCATCGAGGATTGTTGTGTAATGTTATTACTTCGTTTTCCACCCGCACGAAAGTGCCTGGTGGGCACCTTTGAATCGTTTCTATGCGGGTTTGGCGGGTTTCGCTAAAACTTGCATAGGTCCGATTCTGAGGGTGTTACATACATACCATTGTTTTCCTTCCTAGTGTGCATTTTCCAGTCAGCCTCCCCTCATACCGAGATTCAGGAACACCAATCGGCTTAAGGTCAGGAAGAAAGTCAACACAAAACTCAATGACCTCCTCTGTTCCATAGCCCTTGGAGATGATTCCTTCTGTCCTATCATGGTTATGAACATATTTATTTAAGACTCCCATGAACCTTTCGAAGGGGAACATATTGTGTAGAAACACAGGACCGAGAATTCTAATCTCTTCGACTAGGTGAACTAGGAGGTGCGTCATAATATTGAAGAAAGATGGAGGGTACAACTACTCGAAGCTGACCAGACATTGGACCACATCAATCTGTAACCCTGATAGACTTTCTGGATCGATTACCTTCTAGAAATTGCATTGAGGAATGCACATACCTTCACAATGGCCAGCCGAACATTTTCCGGTAGAATCCCTCTCAATGCAACCGGAAGCAATTGTGTCATAAGCACGTGGCAGTCATGGGACTTTAGGTTTTGGAATTTTTTCTGTTTTATATTTAATATTCCCTTTATGTTAGACGAGAAGCCAGACGGGACCTTGATACTAAAAAGGACTTCAAAAAAGATTTCCTTCTCTTCCTTGGTAAGAGCGTAGCTGGCAAGCCCTTAAAACTGCCCTGGATGCTTGTCGTCTCGTCCTTTATGACGCTGCTGGTCCTCCCGTGCTTCCGGTGTATCTTTTGACTTCCCATACAAGCCCAAGAAGCCTAGAATATTCACGCAAAGATTCTTCGTCAGGTGCATCACGTCGATTGCAAAGCGGACCTCATGGACTTCCCAATAGGGTAGCTCCCAAAATATAGATTTCTTCCACATGGGTGCGCGTCCGTCAGCGTCTTTCAGAACAGTTGTCCTCCGGGACCCTTTCCAAGTATTACATTTAAATCCTTGACCATACCAAATACATCAGCACCAGTACGGAGGGCAGGCTTCTTCCAGTGATCTGCCTCGCCATCGAAATGCTTGCCGTTTTTTCCTTAAGGGGTGTCTGGGCGGAAGAAAAGGACGATTGTACGGGTACATATTCTTCCTAGATTTATCCATATATATACTTTCAGTCTCATCTAAACAGTGTGTGCATGCAGTATATCCCTTGTTCGTCTGTCCTGAGATGTTACTAAGAGCAGGCCAATCATTGATGGTTATGAACAGCAACGCTCGTAGGTCGAATGGCTCCTGTTTGTGCTCATCCCACACACGTAAATCTGGTTCAGCCCACAACTGTAAAATTTCATCAACTAATGGCCTTAGGTACACATCAATGTCGTTGCGAGGTTGCTTCGGGCCTTGGATGAGCACTTGCATCATAATGAACTTCCGCTTCATGCACAACCAAGGAGGAAGGTTCTAGATACATAGAGTGACGAGCCAGGTGATGTGACTGCAGCTCTTCTCCCCAAAAGGATTCATGCCATATGTACTTAGACCAAACCATAAGTTTCTTGCGTCACCAGCAAAGTCCGGGAAGTCTCTCGATTTTTCTCCACTGTCGACCATCAGCGGGGTGCCTCAACATCCCGTCTTTCTTACATTCTTCCATGTGCCATCGCAACAACTTGGCATGTTCTTTGTTTCTGAACAAACGTTTCAATCGTGGTATTATAGGAGCATACCACGTCACCTTGGCAGGAACCCTCTTCCTGGGTGGCTCGCCATGAATATCACCAGGGTCATATTTTCTGATCTTATACCGCAATGCAGTGCATACCGGGCATTTATCCAAATTCCCGTACTTCTCACCGCGATAGAGGATGCAGTCATTAGGGCACGCATGTATCTTCTGCACATCTAATCCTAGAGGGCAGACGAGCTTCTTTGCTTCGTATGTACTGGCGGGCAATTCGTTATTTCTTGGAAGGAACCTCTTCATGAGTAACAGCAACTTCTCAAATCCCGAGTCAGTCACACCGGTTTCTGTCTTCCACTTCAGCAATTCCAGTGTGCTACCCAGCTTCTTCTGGCCATCTTTGTAGGGGTTCGTAGCATGGAAAACAAAAAATTTCTACCGCATACAAACAAACAAGCCAAGATCTATCTACTAGATTGTAACAACGATTCGATAGAATAACTCACCCTCGAAGATTCCAAAGTGTTTAATGAGAGCGGATTCTCGTGGGTGATGTAGTCGTACTCTTGCCGATCTCAAGATCGTGTAGACGATCCTTCCGGCGCAGCGTTCTGGCAGCGCTCATGATCGGTCACACGTTCAGACTGATGAATACCTTCCTCTACCTTGTTCCAAAGAGGCAGCGGAGGTTGTAGCACTCTCTCGTGATTCCAAAGACCTGACGGCGTGGTACCGAAAGTAGAGGGGAGATCTCGCAGGGCTTCGCCTTAAGCCAGAGCGAGTATGGTGCACTATGAGAGAGGCCTTGGCGATCTAGGGTTTAGAGGCACCAAGGAGAGAGGGCTATGCCGGCGTCTAGGGAAAGGGGAGAGCCCCAAGTCGGCGGCTAGGGTTTGCCCTAGGGCGGCGGCGGCTGCAAGAGGGCCGGCGGCTAGGGATAGGGTTTTAGTGGGGCAAGGTGTAGGTCTAGAGGGGCAGCCCTGCCCCTCCTTTTATAGGTGGGAGGGCGCCGGCCAGGGGATAAGATTCCTCCCCCAACTCGGCCTCCAAGTCCGGCGGTGTAGGGAGAGGAACTCCTCCCCAAGTAGGTTTCCTACTCTCCCTCCACCAAGCAAACTTGTCGTTTGACTTTTCAAATTGGCGTTTGACTTTTTCAAACTAGGATTTGATTTATCCCTTTATTTTGCTCAGCGATGACACCTAGTACATGATGCAACCATTCCAACTTGTTATGACACATTCATGTACCCTTCCTCCTGAGAGTTGGGACCTTCCGGACCCTTCTAGAACATTCCCGATGAAAACACCGAAATCATTCTCCAACCCCAAAACAGGACTTTCCTTATATGAATCCTATTCTCCGGACCATTCCGGATCTCCTCGTGATATCCCGGATCCCATCCGAGACTCCGAACAACATTCGGTCTCTTACTCATCATTCCATAACTACTCAACAACATTGAATCCTTAAGTGTGTCTCCCTACGGTTCGTGAATTATGCGGACATGATCGAGACACTTCTCCGAACAATAACCAATAGAGGAATCTGGAAATTCATATGGCTCCCACATATTTCTATGATTACTTTGCGATCGAATGAACCACTTACATACGATACCAATTTCCCTTTGTCTCACGATAGTTTACTTATCTGAGGTTTTGATCGTCGGTATCTCTGCATACCTAGTTCAACCTCGTTACTGATAAGTACTCTTTTCTCATTCCCGTGATATGTGATCCCTTGTGAGCCAGTCACATGCTTGCAATCCAATTGGATGACATTCCACCGAGAGGGCCCAGAGTATATCTATCTGTCATATGGATGGACAAATCCCACTCTTGATTCATGTGTCTCAACCCATACTTTCCGAACACTTAATGCCACCTTTATAACCACCCAGTTATGGTGTGGTGTTTGATGTCATCAAAGCATCCTTCCGTTGATGGTGATATGCATGATCTCATGGTCGAAGGAATTAGGTTACTATGTATCAGAAAGCATATAGCAATTGAACTATTAAAATGACTTGATCTTTATGCTACGCTTATCTATAGGAGTATGTCCATCATATCATTCTCCTAACGATATGATCTTGTTGTTAATAACATCTCAATGTTCATGATAGGGAAACCACAATCATTTATTATCCAACAAGCTAGTATTATAAAGAGGCTTTACTAGGGACTCTAATTTAGTTTACAAATCACACAAGTGTTAATGTTTCCTTGTTAATATTGTTATAGAATGAATGTAAACACTTATCATAAACTCAAAGATATAATAATAACAACATTTATTATTGCCTCTAGGGCATATCTCCAACGGTCTCCCACTTGCACTAGAGTCACCTAATCTAGATTACATGGTAATATACCGAACACCCATGGCAGTTTGGTGTTGGTCATCTTTTGCCCTCGGGAGAGGTTTAGTCAACGGATCCGCCACATTCAGATCTGTGTGTACTTTGCAAATCTTTATGTCACAATCTTGGACATGTTCTCGAATAGCGTGAAAACGTAGCTTGATGTGCTTCAGCTTCTTGTGTGACCTTGGTTCTTGCGCATTGGCTATGGCGCCCATGTTATCACACTAGATAGACATTGGGTCCATCACACTGGGAACCACACCGAGCTCTGTAATGAACTCCTTCATCCATATCGCTTCTTGTGAAGCCTCCGAAGCAGCTATGTATTCCGATTCAGTTGAACATCTTGCCACAACGCTTTGCTTTGCACTCCTCCAGCTAACTGCTGCACCATTCAAAGTAAATACTTATCCAGATGGAGATTTAGAATCATCCGGATCGGTGTTCCAACTAGCATCGGTGTAACCATTAACAACGAGTTGTTCATCACCTCCATAAGAAAGAACCATATCCTTAGTTCTTCTCAATTACTTAAGGATGTTTTTGACCGTTGTCCAATAATCCACTCCTAGATCACTTTGATATCTGCTAGTCAAACTAACAACATATGCAATGTCGGGTCTAGTACAGAGCATGGCATATATTAGAGATCCTATGGCTGAGGCATAGGGAGTCTTACTCATCCTTTCTCTATCTTTTGCCGTTGCTGGACTTTGAGTTTTACTCAAGGTTGTATTGGGCAACATGGGCAAGAACCCTTTCTTGCTATCTTCCATTCCAAACCTCTTTAGAACTTTGTCCAAATATGTACTTTGTGACAATGATATTAGGCGTCTCGATCTATCTCTATAAATCTTTATGCCTAATATGTAAGCTGCTTCGCCAAGATCTTTCATTGAAAAACTATTATTCAAATATTCCTTGACACTATTAAGAAGGCCCACATCATTCCCAATCAACAATATGTCATCTACATATAGTATTAAGAATGCTACAGAGCTCCCACTCACTTTCTTGTTAATACAAGCTTCTCCATAAGTTTGTATAAAACCAAAACTTTTTATTACCTTATCAAAATGTTGATTCCAACTTCGGGATGCTTGCTTCAATCCATATATGGACCGTTGAAGTTTGCATACCTTGTTAGCAGATTAACAAAACCTTTGGGTTGCATCATATACAACTCTTCATCAATGTCTCCATTGAGGAAGGCTGTTTTGACATCCATCTGCCATATCTCATAATCATAATATGCAGCGATTGCTAACAAAATCCTCACAGACTTTAGCTTCGCTACTGGTGAGAAAGTCTCATCGTAGTCAACTCCTTGAATTTGTCGAAACCCTTTTGCGACAAGTCGAGCTTTATAGACAGTAACATTACCATCAGCATCTGTTTTCTTCTTGAAAATCCATTTGTTCTCGACAGCCTTCTGGCCATCCGGTAAGTTCACCAAAGTCCATACTTGGTTTTTGTACATGGATCCAATCTCGGATTTCATGGCTTCTTGCCATTTATTGGAATCTGGGCTCATGATCGCTTCTCATATGTCGCAGGGTCATCGGTGTTGTCCACCAACATGACACTCATAACGGGATCATACCAATCTGGAGTGGTACGAGTTCTCGTTGACCTGCGAGGTTCTGTAGCAACTACAACCGAAGTTTCATGATCATCATCATTAGCTTCCTCTCTTATTGGTGCAGGCACCACAAGAACTACTTCCGGTGCTGCGCTACTCGCAAGTTCGAGAGAAGGTTCGACAACCTCGTCGAGTTCTACTTTCCTTCCAGTCACTTCTTTCGAGAGAAATTCCTTCTCTAGAAAGGATCCATTCTTGGCAACAAAGATTTTTCCTTCAGATCTATGATAGAAGGTATACCCAATAGTTTCTTTTGGATATCCTATGAAGATGCATTTTTCCGCTTTGGGTTCAAGCTTGTCCGGATGTAACTTCTTTACATAGGCTTCGCAACCCCGAACTTTAAGGAACGACAATTTAGGTTTCTTCCCAAACCATAATTCATACGGTGTTGTTTCAACGGATTTAGATGGTGCCCTATTTAAAGTGAATGCGGCTGTTTCTAATGCATAACCCCAAAATGATAGCGGTAAATCTGTAAGTGACATCATAGAACGAACCATATCTAAGAGAGTTCGATTACGACGTTCGGACACACCATTACGCTGTGGTGTTCCCAGCGGTGTCAATTGTGAAAGTATTCCGCATTTCTTCAAATGCTCGCCAAACTCGTAACTTAGATATTCACCTCCACGATCAGAACGTAGAAATTTAATCTTCTTGTTACGTTGATTCTCCACCTCACTTTGAAATTCCTTAAACTTCTCGAAAGTTTCGGACTTATGTTTCATGAAATAGATATACCCATATCTACTCAAGTCATCCGTGAAGGTAAGAACATAACGATAACCACCGCGCGATGCTACACTCATTGGACCACACACATCGGTATGTATGATTTCCAATAAGTCCGTAGCTCGCTCCATCATACGAGAAAATGGAGTCTTAGTCATTTTGCCCATCAGACATGCTTTGCATCTTTCAAGTGATTAGAAATCAAGTGATTCAAGAAGTCCATTGGAATGGAGTTTCTTCATACGCTTCACTCCAATGTGACCAAGACGACAGTGCCACATATAGGTCGAGTTATCGCTCAATTTCAAACGTTTAGCTTCAATGTTATTAATATTTCCACTATCAAGATTCAATAAGAATAGACCATCTATCAAAGGTGCATGTGCATAAAACATATTACTCATATAAATCGAACAACCATTATTCTCGGACTTAAACAAGTAACCGTCTCGCAATAAACAAGATCCCGATATAATGTTCATGCTTAACGCAGGCACCAAAGAACAATTATTTAAGTATAAAACTAATCCCGATGGTAGATGAAGAGGTAGCATGCCGACCGCGATCACATCAACCTTTGATCCATTTCCTACGCGCATCGTCACCTTGTTCTTCGCTAGCTTCCGTTTATTCTGTAGCACCTGTTTCGAGTTACAAATATGAGCAACCGAACCAGTATCAAATACCTGTGCACTACTACAGTACTAGTGAGATACACATCAATAACATGTATATCGGATATACCTTTCTTCTTGATGTTACCGTTCTTCAAATCCGCCAAGTACTTTGGGCAATTCCGCTTCCAAAGGACCCTCTCCCTTGCAAGAAAGCACTCAGATCGCTTAGGTCCAGCCTTGGTCTCCTTCGTCCGTGCGGTAACTTTCTTACCACCCTTCTTGAAGTGTCCCTTTTGCTTAGACTTGCCTTTCTTGAATTTGGTGGTCTTATTGACCATCAACACTTGGTGCTCTTTCTTGATCTCCACTTCTACAGATTTTAACATGGAGAAGAGTTCTAGCAACTGCTTGTTCATGCTTTGCATATTGTAGTTCATCACAAAGTTCTTGTAACTTGGTGGTAGTGATTGGAGGACACGGAAAATCCCCAAAGCATTAGGAATCACTATACCCAAGCTTTGGAGTTTGTTTGCGTGCCCAGACATCTTAAGCACATGCTCGCTGACGGAGCTGCCCTCTTCCATCTTGTAGTTAAAGAACTTTTCAGAATCCTCATAGCTCTCAACTGACGCGCGAGTCTCAAATATCAATTTGAGTTCACGGACAATATCATGTGGGTCTGAATTCTCAAACCTTTTCTGAAGCTACGATTCCAAACCATACAAGATAGCACCTCGAATCGTGAGTACTTGATTCTTCCAAGTGAGGTAAACATTCTTTACTTCATCGGTAGCGATAGATGCAAAGGGTCACCCAATGTGCATCCAAAGACATAGGTCAAATTACCAGATTGAGGACAATCCTCAAATTGTGGAACCAATCCAAGTTTCTTCCATTGTTTTCAACTTTTCTTTCTCTAGGAACACATTAAAATTGATGGTAGGGCGCCATTGATCTACAACATATTTGCAATAGTTTAGACTAAGTTAATGACAAATTGAGTTCTAATTAATAGTTAAATTAATCTAGGTGAACTTCCACTCAAAACAATATCCTCACATTGTTTTAGTGATCACAAACCAAATCCACCACATCAAACCGATCATCACGAGAGTTGATGTAGCTTCAATGGCGAACAATCGACATGTTCATCATATCTACTATATGATTCATGCTTTACCTTTCGGTGATCCGTGTTCCGAGACCATGTATGTACATGCTAGGCTCGTCAAGATCAAACCTTAGCTTCCGCATGAGCAACCGCTTGCTCACGTTGTATACACTTGCAGAATCTAACACACCCGATCATCACGTGGTGCTTCGAAACAACAAGCTTTAGCAATGGTGCTTACTAAGGATGAACACTTTAGAACTTGAAATTTATGTGCATCAGGGATCATCTTATAATGCTACCATCGTTAACTAAGCAATACAAGATGCATAAAGGATTAACATCACATGCAATTCATAATATGTGATATGATATGGCCTTTCTTCCTTGTGCTTCCGATCTCCATCTTCAAGCACTAACATGATCTCCATCATCACCGGCATTGCATCAAGGTCAATGACGCCGCTCCATGGTTGTCGTCCACCAGCTTCAACTATTACAACTACTTTGAATAGACACGCGGGTCTTAACAGAATTAAAAAAACAACCATATGGCTCCTGGCGGTTGCCAACTTACAATAAGGAACATTGCATACATCAAATATAATCACAATCATGGCCATATCATATCACAGCACACCCCTACAAAACAAAGTTAGACGCCTCTAATTTCTTTGCATATTTTACGTGGTTTGGGGCTTTCAATAAGTGTCGATCTAACTTACGAACAAGAACCACAACGTTGATGTTTGAACTATCAAGTGCCTGTTGTAAATTGGATCTATACTATAATGGGAGAGAGACACCAAGAAAGCCACTTATGCAATACAAGTTGCATGTTGAGCGTGGAGCAAGTCTCATGAACGATGTCATGTAAGGTTAGCCCGGGCCGCTTCATCCCATCATACCGCAAGATGCAAAGTACACAAGAAGCAATTGATAATAAAAGCACCACTGCCCACAATGACCATTGTGTTCTACTCGTGCAACAGATCTACATATAGACACGGCTCTGATACCACTATAGGGGTTCGTAGCATGGAAAACAAAATTTTCTACCGCATACAAACAAACAAGCCAAGATCTATCTACTAGATTGTAACAACGAGTCGATAGAATAACTCACCCTTGAAGATTCCAAAGTGTTTAACGAGAGCGGATTCTCGTGGGTGATGTAGTCGTACTCTTTCCGATCTCAAGATTGCGTAGACGATCCTTCAAGCGTTCGCCAGCGCTTCCATGATGGGTCACATCGTTCGGTACTCGATGAAGACCTTCCTCTCCTTGTTCCAAAGAGGCGGAGGTTGTAGCACTCTCCTCGTGATTCCGGCAGCACGACGGCGTGGTACCGGAAGTAGAGGGGATATCTCGCAGGGCTTCGCCTTAAGCCGGAGCGAGTATGGTGGACTATGAGAGGGGCCTTGGCGATCTAGGGTTTAGAGGCACCCAGGAGATAGGGCTAGGCCGGAGGCTAGGGCAAGGGGAGAGCCCCAAGTCGACGGCTAGGGTTTGCCCTAGGGCGGCGGCGGCTGCAAGAACGCCGGCGGCTAGGGCTAGGGTTTTAGTGGGGCAAGGTGTAGGTCTAGAGGGGAAGCCCTGCCCCTCCTTTTATAGGTGGGAGGGCGCCGGCCAGGGGAGGAGAGTCCTCCCCCAACTCGGCCTCCAAGGCCGGCGGTGGAGGGAGAAGAACTCCTCCCCAAGTAGGTTTCCTACTCTCCCTCCACCAAGCAAACTTGCCGTTTGACTTTTCAAATTGGCGTTTGACTTTTTCAAACTAGGATTTGATTTATCCCTTTATTTTGCTCAGCGATGACACCTAGTACATGATGCAACCATTCCAACTTGTTATGACACATTCATGTACCCTTCCCCTCCGGAGTGCCAGACCTTCCGGACCCTTCTAGAACATTCCCGATGAAAACACCGGAATCATTCTCCAACCCCGAAACAGGACTTTCCTAATATGAATCCTATTTTCCGGCCATTCCGGATCTCCTCGTGATATCCCGGATCCCATCCGAGACTCCGAACAACATTCGGTCTCTTACTCATCATTCCATAACTACTCAACAACATCGAATCCTTAAGTGTGTCTCCCTATGGTTCGTGAATTATGCAGACATGATCGAGACACTTCTCCGAACAATAACCAATAGAGAAATCTGGAAATTCATATGGCTCCCACATATTTATACGATTACTTTGCGATCGAATGAACCACTTACATACGATACCAATTTCCCTTTGTCTCACGATAGTTTACTTATCCGAGGTTTTGATCGTCGGTATCTCTGCATACCTAGTTCAACCTCGTTACTGATAAGTACTATTTTCTCATTCCCGTGATATGTGATCACTTGTGAGCCAGTCACATGCTTGCAAGACAATTGGATGACATTCCACCGAGAGGGCCCAGAGTATATCTATTCGTCATATGGATGGATAAATCCCACTCTTGATTCATGTGTCTCAACCCATACTTTCTGAACACTTAATGCCACCTTTATAACCACCCAGTTACGGTGTGGTGTTTGATGTCATCAAATCATCCTTCTGGTGATGGTGATATGCATGATCTCATGGTCGAAGGAATTAGGTTACTATGTATCAGAAAGCATATAGCAATTGAACTATTAAAATGACTTGATATTTATGCTACGCTTATCTATAGGAGTATGTCCATCATATCATTCTCCTAACGATATGATCTTGTTGTTAATGACATCTCAATGTTCATGATAGGGAAACTACAATCATTTATTATCCAACAAGCTAGTATTATAAAGAGGCTTTACTAGGGACTCTAATTTAGTTTACAAATCACACAAGTATTAATGTTTCCTTGTTAATACTGTTATAGCATGAATGTAAACACTTATCATAAACTCAAAGATATAATAATAACTACATTTATTATTGCCTCTAGGGCATATCTCCAAAAATCTTCACAAGTTGGGTACACCAATTTGTTGTGGTCCTGTAACATCTGCTCAAACTGCAACCTCTCCTTTTCTGTTTTGCAGTCTCGCTTTGCATCAGAAATGACCTGACCAAGATCATTAGCGGGCCGGTCTGGTTCCTGTTCTTCACCTCCTTCTTCTTCATTGTCTTACATTGTGGTATCACCGTATTCAGGGAACATAGATCGGTAGTTGTCATCATCGTTCTCTTCTTCATCGTCGTCTTCCATCACAACCCCCCTTTCTCCGTGTTTGGTCCAAACATTATAGCCGGACATAAAACCGCATCAAGGTGTGGCTCTGAATGACTCTTGCGGAAGTGTGAGCCTTCTCATTCCTACAGTCAACACATGGACAACACATAAAACCATCCCGTCGCTTGTTCTCCTCGGCCACAACTTGAAAAGAATGCACGCCTTCTCTGAAAGCGGCAGAGCATCGGTCACCGTACATCCATGGATGGCTCATCTGTATCATACAAATATATGTCAAACACAATCACTATGCTAAAATTAGTACCGCACGACGGTCTAAACGAGAAAATAGTTGCTAACCTTTTATTACACTTGGAAACAAAGATAAGAAAACTTAAGTGTGGCTCGGGCACCTCATATCATGTATGTCTTGTGTGACCTAAACTCGCATCGCTCTAATGGACATTTCATCGAACACCTCTAGTGCATATGTATGAACAACAACAAAAATATCACAACAACACTCTCTCCCACCAGGGATAAAAATAGTTGAGAGGTGGAGGGGGTTGTGCGTATATATAGGGCCAAACCACTAGTCCCGGTTAGAGATACAAACTGGGACTAAAGGGGGTGCCCCCAGCGAGCGGCAGGGCCAGGGCCCTTTAATCCCGGTTTGAGTCTCAGACTGGGACTAATAGGGTCTAACGGGCCGGAATATATGGTTCTGTGTGGCTCGAGCCGTCCGGCGAGGGCTGTTGGAATTATGCCCTAGAGGCAATAATAAAGATGTTATTATTATAATTCTTGTTCATGATAAAGTTTATATTCCATGCTAGAATTGTATTAAGCGGAAACATTAATACTTGTGTGGTTTGTGAACAACACCGTGTCCCTGGTACGCCTCTAAGGACTAGCTCAATTGATCAATGATGGTTAAGGTTTCCTAACCATAGACATGAGTTGTCAATTGATAATGAGATCATATCATTGGGAGAATGATATGATGGACATACCCAAACTAAGCGAAGCAATTAGATCGTATCATCGTGTTCATCTTTGCGTAGCTTTTCCTATGTCAAATATTGTATTCCTTAGACCATGAGATAATACAACTCCCTGGTATCGGAAGAAAGCTTTGAGGTCATCAAACGTCATCCTATGAGAGGGTGATCATAAAGGTGTCTCTCAGGTGATCGGAAAGTATCTGTTGGGTTGTATGTATCGAGATGGAATTTGTCCCTCCCAAGTCGGAGAGATATACTTTGGGCCCACTCGGTAATCGATATCAACACCGCTTGCAATCATGTGGTTAAGGAGTTAATCACAAAGTGATATCGGATTACGGAACTAGTAAAGTACTTGCTGTGAACGAGATTGAACTAGGTATGACGGTACCGACGATCGAATCTCGGGCAAGTAAAATATCGCGAGACGATGGGAATATATATATGGGATTGTTTGAATCCTGACATCGTGGTTCATCCGATATGATCATCGATGAATGTGTGGGAGTCAATATGGGTTCCCAGACCCCGCTGTTGATTATTCATAGAAGATCATGTCTGCATATTCTCGAACCCGCAGGGTCACACACTTAACGTGTCTTGACGCTAGGATAGATTGGATAATTGGTTTATGAATTTTTGTTCGGAGTCTCGGATGGGATCCGGGACATCACGAGAGGTTCCGGAATGGTCCGGAGAATAAGATTGATATAAGGCGATGCAGTTTTGGAGTTGAATTGTTCGGTTAATTAATCGGTATTGTACCAGAAGCTTCTAGAACCTTCCGGAAGGGGACAAACGTGGCCCCACCTTCCGGGAGGGGGCATGGGCCTATGAGGGAGTGTCCTGGCCGCATTGGGCCAAGGGCACAAGGCCCCATAAGGCCCAGCCGATCCTAGAGAGTTTAAATCGTTTAAACTAGAGATAGGGTTTCTAGAAGAGGGGAGAGTCCATGCCCCCCACTCCTTATCCTTTGGGCTTGGGGGAGGGGCTAGGGCTGCGCCCCCCCTCTATATAAAGAGGGGTGGGGGCGCACCAACCCCCCACACCTCACCTCCAAACCCTAGCCGCCTTGCTAGCTTTCCTCTCTCCCTCCCGACTGTTTGTAGGCGAAGCCCTGCTGCAGAAATTCTCCACCATATACACCACGCAGTCGTGTTGTAGATCCAATCTATCTCTCCACCATACTTGCTGGTCCGAGGAAGGAGGAGACGTCGAGGTGCTGCACGTGTGCATCTCACGGAGGCACCGCCACTTGTGGTGCTAGATCGGATCGGTTCGCGAGGAGGAGAAGCGAGTATGACTACATCACCCACGTTAACGCCAGCGTTCATTGGCGAATCTTCAAGGGTATGAAGATCTAATCCAATCTCTCTAGTTGATTGCATCTCCTAGATTAGATCTTGGCTTTCCCTCTGTTCGCATCCGTAGAAAATTTTGATTTACTATGCCGCGAAACCCTTCAGTGGTATCAGAGCTAGATCTATGCGTAGATGTGTTTCACGAGTAGAACGCAACATGGTTGTTGCGGGCGTTGATGTTTTCTGTTGCAAGCCTCCTGTTTGTGTTCTTCTTATATGCCATGTAATAGCTTTACTTTATCGCTAAATAGTTAGCAATAGTTGTAGTTGCTATTCGTGGTGGAGGCAATCATGGTGGAGTGATGGAGATCATGCCGGAACGCACAAGATGGAGATCATTGCGCGAGGATTGGCTATACCATGTCACATAAAGTTATATGCATGTGATGTTTATCCCTTTATGTATCTTATTATGCTTAGATCGCGACGGTAGCATTATAAGATGATTCCTCACTTAAAGATCAAGATAAAAACTGTGTTCTCCCCAAGTATGCACCGTTGCAAAAGTTAAATGTGTCCAAGCATCACGTGATGATCGGGTGCTATAGACTCTACGCTCACATACAACGGGTGCAAGCCAGTTTTGCACACGCAGAAATACTTGGGTCTAGCTTGACGAGCCTAGCATGTACAAACATGGCCTCGGAACACAAGAACCGAAAGGTTAAGCATGAGTCATATGAGTGATATGATCGACACTTTGTTGTCAACCATTGAAACCACATCTCTTCTCGTGATGATCGGATTAGGTGTGGTGAATTTGGATCGTGTTCACTAAACAACTTGAGGGATGTTGAATTTAGTGGGAGTTCATCTAGTAATTTGATTAAATTGAACTATTTATCATGAACATAGTCTAAATTGTACTTGCAAATAGTAGATCACATGGCCAAGTCCAACTTCAACTTCAACGTTTTCTTTGAGAAGGAAAAGCTTAGAAACAATGGGTCTAACTTCACCAATTGGTTCCGCAATCTAAGAATCATTCATGCGGCGGACAAAGGACTATGTCCTTGGGAAAGCGTTAGGTGACCCCCTAATCAAGCTGCCGGTGATGAGAAAGCATCTGTCGATCAGCAAAGATGATTATGGTGTGATTAAGAGCACCATGTTGTTTGCTATGGAACCGAGCTTCAAAATCGTTTTGAAGAGTATCCGGACCCTTCGAGATTCTCGAGGCTGAATACCATGTTTGAGACTCGGGCCCGTTAGAGATATGAGATCTCCGAGAAGTTCTTTAAGCGCAAGATGGAGGAAGGGAGTTAGTTAGTGAGCACGCCATAAAGATGTCGGGCTACACTCAACGTCTTGAGCAACCTGGAATGCGATTCGGAGGAGCTCAAGATTGACAGGTTCTGCAATCACTCCTCCCGGCTACAAAAGTTTTGTAGTGACTCATAATCGATTGGTTCCCGACACGATCAACGAGCTCTTCGCAGTGAAGGCTGCAGAGGTGGACATCAAGAAGGATAATCATGTGTTGATGGTCAACAAGCCCTCCTTTAAGAAAGGTAAGGGAGCAAAGAAACCCTTCAAGAAGGGCGGCAAGCGCAATGCCCCTGCTGAGAAGAAGCTCAAGTCTGGTCCTAAGCCCGCCTTGAGTGCTTCTATTGCAAGGACAAGGGTCCTTTGGGCGCCTGTTGTCAAAGTACTTAGCGGACAAGAAGTGGCACCATCAAAGGTATATTTGATATACATGTTATATGTTTTCCTTACTATCCTCGTTGTAGTGCACGGGTATTTGATACCGGTTCGGTTGCTAATATTTGTAACTCGAAGCAGAGCTACGGAATACGACGGCTTGGGAGGGATGAGGTGACGATCTTGGCGTTGCAGCGGATCAAGAGTTGATGTGATGGGTCACGACGTTCTCCTTAGTTTTACCTTGGGATTAGTTTTAAACCTTAATAAGTGTTATTATGTACTGCGTTGAGCATGAACATTATTTGGATCGTGTTTATTGCAAGACGGTTATTCATTTAAATCGTAGAATAATGGTTGTTCTATTTATATGAGTAACATCTTTTATGGTCATGCACCTCTTGTGAATGGTTTATTTCTTCTAAATCTCGAAGGGATGAAACACACATCCATAACATTGAGGCTAAGAGATGCAAAGTAGATAGTGATAATACTACTTATTTGGCATGTCGTCTATGTCATATTGGTGTAAAGCGCATGAAGAAACTCCATTACGATGGACTTTTGGAGTCTCTTGATTTTGAATCATTTGACACATGCAAACCATGCCTCGGGGCAAGATGATCAAAACCCGTTCTCGGTATGATGGAGCGAGCAACGGACTTGTTGGAAATCATACATACCGATGTATGCGGACGAGAGTGTTTCGACCTTGTGATGGATATCGCTATTTCCTCACTTTTACCGATGACTTAAGTAGATATGGGTATATCTATTTAATGAAACATAAATCTGAAACATTTGAAAAGTTCAAGGAATTTTAGAATGAAGTGGAGAACCATCGTAATGTAAAGATTAAGTTTCTACGATCCGATCGTGGAGGTGAATATTTGAGTTATGATTTTCTCACGCATCTTAAAGCAAGTGGAATCGTTTCACAACTCACGCCACCCGAACACCACAAGTATGGTGTGTCTCGAGCCGAATCGAACCCTATTAGATATGGTCCGATCAATGATGTCTCTTCTTGATTTGCGTTATCATTTTGGGGTTATGCATTAGAAACCGCTGCATTCACTTTAAATAGGGCTCCATCTAAATCCATTGAGACGACACCGTATGAACTGTGGTTTGGTGCTAAACCTAAGTTGTCGTTTCTTAAAGTTTGGAGATGCGAAGCTTACGTCAAGAAGTTGATGCCGGACAAGCTCGAACCCAAAGGGAGAAATGCGTCTTCATAGGATATCCTAAGGAAACTATTGGGTATACCTTCTATCACAGAACCGAAGGCAAAGTGTTTGTCACAAAGAACGATTCCTTTCTTGAGAAGGAGTTTCTCTCGAAAGAAGTGAGTGGGAGGAAAGTAGAGCTAGACGAGGTTATTGAACCTTATCTTGAATTGGAGTAGCGCAGACTGAAATTGTTCCAAAGCTTTGCACCAACAATAGAGGAAGCTAATGACAAGGATCATGAAGCTTGACGATGTCGCTCTTGAACGTCGCAGTCGACAAGGTCGTGCCCTCCCGAGTGGTACAGCAACCTGTCTTGTCTTGTTGGTAGAAGACGGTGAACCTCGAACTATGAGGAAGCGATGATGAGCCGGACTACGAAATGGTGGAAGCCATGAAATCCAGTGGGATCCATGAGCGAAAACCAAGTATGGACTTTGGTGGATCCTCCTAGCGACCGAAAGGCCGTTGAGTGCAAATGGATATTCAAGAAGAAAGCGGACGTGGATGGTAATGTTACCGTCTATAAAGCACGGCTTGTCAAAGGTTTCGACAAGTTCAAGGTGTTGACTACGATGAGACTTTCTCTCCGTAGCGATGTTTAAGTCCATTCGGATTTTATTAGCAATTGCTGCGTTTCATGATTATGAAATATGGCGGATGGATGTCAAGATCGCTTTCCTCAATGGGAACATTGATGAAGAGTTGTATATGATGCAACCCGAAGGTTTTGTCGATCCTAAGGATGCTAGTAAAGTATGCAAACTTCAGTTCCATTTATGGATCAAGCAAGCATCTCGGAGTTGGAACCGTTTTGATCAAGTGATCAAGAGCTTTGGATTTGTTCCAAATTGCTCTGAAGCTTGTATCTACAAGAAAGTGAGTGGGAGCTCGGTGACGTTTCAGTGCGTATGTGGATGACATATTGATTATCGTAAATGACATCAACATGCTTAACGATGTGAAGAGTTATTTGAACAAGTGTTTTTCAATGAAAGATCTAGGTGAAGCTGCTTATATATTGGGCATCAAAATCTATAGAGATAGACAAAGAGGCCTGATAGCTTTAAGCCAGAGTACATACCTAGACAAAGTTCTGAAAAGGTTCAGAATGGATAAGGCAAAGAAAGGTTCGGTGCCTATGTTGTCAGGTAAGATATTGATCAAGGCTCAGTGTCCAGCTACGGTAAATGATAGGGAAGCTATGAGCAAAGTGCCTTATGCCTCGGCCATAGGTCCCATCATGTATGCCATGCTATGTACTAGACCGGATGTGTCCAATGCTCTTAGTTTGACGAGCAGATATCAAAGTGATCCAGGAGTGGAACCTTTGGACAACCGTGAAGAACATCCTAAAGTACCTAAATAGAACTAAAGAAATGTTCTTAGTCTATGGGGGTGATGAGCGACTTGTCGTAAAGGTTACGTCGATGCTAGTTTCGACAGACAAGGATGATTCCAAATCTCGCACGAGAATCGTTTATATTTTGAATGGAGGAGCGTGAGCTAGATAAGTGCAAGCAAAGCGTGATCGCGGGATCTACGGTGGAAGCGGAATACATGGGCTGCAGCAGCGTCAAGTGAAGGAGTTTGGATCGAAACTTCATCATCGAGCTTGGCGTGGTTCCAAGTGCATTGGACCCACTGGAGATATTGTGTGACAACACTGGCGCCATAGCACTCGCTAAGGAACCAAGATATCATCCAAAGACCAAGCATATCAACCGCAAGTTTCATATAATCCGAGATTATATAGAAGATGGAGATCTAAAGATTAGCAAAGTACATACGGATCTGAATGTCGCATATCCATTGACTAAACCTCTTCCACGTGTAAAACATGATCAACACCTCAGTGCCATGGGTGTGAGATTGTTGCCAGATGTAAACTAGATTATTGACTCTAGTGCAAGTGGGAGACTGTTGGAATTATTCCCTAGAGGCAATAATAAAGATGTTATTATTATAATTCTTGTTCATGATAAAGTTTATATTCCATGCTAGAATTTTATTAAGCGGAAACATTAATACTTGTGTGGTTTGTGAACAACACCGTGTCCCTGGTACCCCTCTAAGGACTAGCTCATTGATCAATGATGGTTAAGGTTTCCTAACCATAGACATGAGTTGTCAATTGATAATGAGATCATATCATTGGGAGAATGATATGATGGATGACCAAACTAAGCGAAGCAATTAGATCGTATCATCGTGTTCATCTTTGCGTAGCTTTTCCTATGTCAAATATTGTATTCCTTAGACCATGAGATAATACAACTCCACGGTATCGGAAAGCTTTGAGGTCATCAAACGTCATCCTATGAGAGGGTGATCATAAAGGTGTCTCTCGGTGATCGGAAAGTATCTGTTGGGTTGTATGTATCGAGATGGAATTTGTCCCTCCCAAGTCGGCGAGATCTACTTAGGGCCCACTCGTTAATCGATATCAACACCGCTTGCAAGCATGTGGTTAAGGAGTTAATCACAAAGTGATAGCGGATTACGGAGTAAAGTACTTGCCGTGAGCGAGATTGAACTAGGTATGATGCATCGACGATCGAATCTCGCAAGTAAAATATCGCGAGCGAAGGGAATATATATATGGGATTGTTTGAATCACGGCATCGTGGTTCATCCGATATGATCATCGATGAATGTGTGAGTCAATATGGGTGCAGACCCACTGTTGATTATTGATAGAAGATCATGTGCGCATATTCTCGAACCCGCAGGTCACACACTTAACATGTCTCGACGCTAGGATAGATTGGATAATTGGTTTATGAATTTTGTTGAGTCTCGGATGGGATCCGGGACATCACGAGAGGTTCGGAATGGTCAGGAGAATAAGATTCATATAAAGGCGGTGCAGTTTTGGAGTTGAATTGTTCGGTAATCGGTATTGCAGGAAGCTTCTAGAACCTTCGGAAGGGACCAACGTGGCCCCACCTTAGGGAGGGCATGGGCCTATGAGGGAGTGTCCTGGCAGCATTGGTCCAGGGCACAAGGCCCCATAGGGCCCATCGATCCTAGAGAGTTTAAATCGTTTAAACTAGAGATAGGGTTTCTAGAAGAGGAGAGTCCATGCCCCCTCCTTATCCTTTGGGCTTGGGGAGGGGCTGGGCTGCGCCAAACCCCTCTATATAAAGAGGGTGGGGGCGCAACCCCTCACACCTCTCCTCCAAACCCTAGCCGCCTTGCTAGCTTTCCTCTCTCCCTCCCATTTGTTTGTAGGCGAAGCCTGCTGCGAAATTCTCCACCATATACACCACTGCCGTGTTGTAGATCCAATCTATATCTCCACCATACTTGCTGGTCCGAGGAAGGAGGAGAAGTCGAGGTCTTTGCGTATGCATCTCACGGAGGCACCGCCACTTGTGGTGCTAGATCGGATCGGATCGCGAGGAGGAGAAGCGAGCACGACTACATCACCCACGTTAACGAGCGTTCATTGCGAATCTTCAATGGTATGAAGATCTAATCCAATCTCTCGTTGATTGCATCTCCTAGATTAGATCTTGGCTTTCCCTCTCGCATCCGTAGAAAATTTTGATTTACTATGCCGAAACCCTTGAAGTGGTATCGAGCTAGATCTATGCGTAGATGTGTTGCACGAGTAGAACGCAACATGGTTGTTGCGTTGATGTTTTCTATTGCAAGCCTCTTGTTTGTGTTCTTCTTATGACGGGATAGTGAGATTGAAGCGGTCCAGGCCAACCTTCTGACGGCGTCGTCATGAGACGGCTTCGCACTTGACGTGTGGCTTGTTCCACACATGCGGTGGTGGATGTCGGTTTCTCTCACTATAGTTGTCATGGGATTAACACGGAGTTTGGCAACCATAATATCACCGTTGTGGCTTTCCGTAGGTAAGAATCGTTCTTAGCATCTACTCCCATAAGCCACGTAAAACATGCAACAACAAAGTAGAGGCGTCTAACTTGTTTTTGCAGGGAGTGTTTTCTGTGATATGGTATGGCCCAAGATGTGATGTGTATATTGTATGCGATGATCATGTTTTGTAATGTTTCACGACTTGCATGTCGATGAGTACACAACCGCCAGGAGCCATATGGTTGTCTTTATAATTGTGTATGACCTGCGAGTCAACTTCTTATACGCCATGTAATAGCTTTACTTTATCGCTAAGTAGTTAGCAATAGTTGTAGTTGATATTCGTGGTGGAGGCAATCATGGTGGAGTGATGGAGATCATGCCGGAACGCACAAGATGGAGATCATTGCGCGAGGATTGGCTATACCATGTCACATAAAGTTATATGCATGTGATGTTTATCCCTTTATGTATCTTATTATGCTTAGATCGCGACGGTAGCATTATAAGATGATTCCTCATAAAGATCAAGATAAAAGCTGTGTTCTCCCCAAGTATGCACCGCTGCGAAAGTTCGTCGTGTCCAAGCATCACGTGATGATCGGGTGCTATAGACTCTACTCACATACAACGGGTGCAAGCGGTTTTGCACGCAGAAATACTTGGGTCTAGCTTGATGAGCCTAGCATGTACGGACATGGCCTCGGAACACAAGAACCGAAAGGTTAAGCATGAGTCATATGAATGATATGATCGACACTTTGTTGTCCACCATTGAAACCACATCTCTTCTCGTGATGATCGGATTAGGTGTGGTGAATTTGGATCGTGTTCACTAAACAACTTGAGGGATGTTGAATTTAGTGGGAGTTCATCTAGTAATTTGATTAAGTTGAACTATTTATCATGAACATAGTCTAAATTGTACTTGCAAATCGTAGATCACATGGCCAAATCCAACTTCAACTTCAACGTTTTTGTTGAGAAGGAAAAGCTTAGAAACAATGGGTCTAACTTCACCAATTGGTTCCGCAATCTAAGAATCATTACATGGTGGACAAAGGACTATGTCCTTGGGAAAGCGTTAGGTGACCCCCTGTCGCAAGCTACTTGGTGATGAGAAAGTCTATCGATCGCGCAAAGATGATTATGGTGTGATTAAGAGCACCATGTTGTTTGATATGGAACGGAACTTCAAAATCGTTTTGAAACCTATCTCGCCCCTTTGAGATTCTCGAGGAGCCGAAACCATGTTTGAGACTCAAGCCCGCTCGAGAGATATGAGATCTCCGAGAAGTTCTTTAACTACAAGATGGAGGAAGGAGTTAGTTAGTGAGCACGCCATAAAGATGTCGGGCTACACTCAACGTCTTGAGCAAGCTGGAATGCACGATTCGAGAGGAGCTCAAGATTGACAGGTCTGCAATCACTCCCTCCCGGCTACAAAAGTTTTGTAGTGACTCATAATCAGTTGGCTCCATCGATCGATCAGGAGCTCTTCGCAGTCAAGGCTGCGGAGGTGGACATAAAGAAGGATAATCATGTGTTGATGGTCAACAAACCCTCCTTTAAGAAAGGTAAGGAGCAAAGAAGCCCTTCAAGAAGGCGGCAAGCTCAATGCTCTCGAGAAGCTCAAGTCGGTCCTAAGCCGGACCTTTGAGTGCTTCTATTGCAAGGACAAGGGTCACCGGAAGCCAACTGTTCAAGTACTTAGCGGACAAGAAGGTGGCACCATCAAAGGTATATTTGATATACATGTTATTGATGTTTTCCTTACTAGCCCTCGTTGTAGTGCACGGGTATTTGTTCTGGTCAGTTGCTAATATTTGTAACTCGAAGCAGAGCTACGGAATGAGCGGCGGCGAGGGATGAGGTGACGATCTGGCGTTGGCAGCGGATCAAGAGTTGATGTGATGGCCGTCGGCACGCTCTCCTTAGTTTTACCTTGGATTAGTTTTAAACCTTAATAAGTGTTATTATGTACTGCGTTGAGCATGAACATTATTTCGGATCGTGTTTATTGCAAGACGGTTATTCATTTAAATTGGAGAATAATGGTTGCTCTATTTATATGAGTAACATCTTTTATGGTCATGCACCTCTTGTGAATGGTTTATTTCTTCTAAATCTCGAAGGGATGAAACACACATCCATAACATTGAGGCTAAGAGATGCAAAGTAGATAGTGATAATACTACTTATTTGTGGCGCTGTCGTCTAGGTCATATTGGTGTAAAGCGCATGAAGAAACTCCATTCTGATGGACTTTTGGAGTCTCTTGATTTGAATCATTTGACACATGTGAACCATGCCTCATGGGCAAGATGATCAAAACCCCGTTCTCCGGTATGATGGAGCGAGCAACGGACTTGTTGGAAATCATACATACCGATGTATGCGGACCGATGAGTGTTTCGGCGGTGGATATCGCTATTTCCTCACTTTTACCGATGACTTAAGTAGATATGGGTATATCTATTTAATGAAACATAAATATGAAACATTTGAAAAGTTCAAGGAATTTCAGAATGAAGTGGAGAACCATCATAGTAAAGATTAAGTTTCTACGATCCGATCGTGGAGGTGAATATTTGAGTTATGATTTTCTCACGCATCTTAAAGCAAGTGGAATCGTTTGACAACTCACGCCTCCGGAACACCACGTAGCAATGGTGTGTAAGCACGGAATCGAACCCTATTAGATATGGTCCGATCAATGATGTCTCTTCTTGATTTGTTATCATTTTGGGGTTATGCATTAGAAACATGCATTCACTTTAAATAGGGTTCCATCTAAATCCGTTGAGACGACACCGTATGAACTGTGGTTTGGTGCTAAACCTAAGTTGTCGTTTCTTAAAGTTTGGGGATGCGAAGCTTACGTCAAGAAGTTGATGCGGACAAGCTCGAACCCAAAGCGAGAAATGCGTCTTCATAGGATACCCTAAGGAAACTATTGGGTATACCTTCTATCACGTAACCGAAGGCAAAGTGTTTGTCATGAAGAACGGTTCCTTTCTTGAGAAGGAGTTTCTCTCGAAAGAAGTGAGTGGGAGGAAAGTAGAGCTAGACGAGGTTATTGAACCTTCTCTTGAATTGGAGTAGCGCGGCACTGAAATTGTTCGATGCTGCACCAACAATAGAGGAAGCTAATGACAAGGATCATGAAGCTTGGACGATCTTTCTTGAACGAACATCGCGGTCGACAAGGTCGCGTGCCCTCCCGAGTGTGCGGCAACCTGTCTTGTTGTCTTGTTGGTAGAAGACGGTGAACCTATGAACTATGAGGAAGCGATGATGAGCCGGACTCGAGAAATGGTGGAAGCCATGAAATTAATTGGGATCCATGAGCGAAAACCAAGTATGGACTTTGGTGGACCCTCCTAGCGACCGAAAGGCCGTTGAGTGCAAATGGATATTCAAGAAGAAAGCGGACGGATGGTAATGTTACCGTCTATAAAGCACGGCTTGTCAAAAGGTTTTCGACAAGTTCAAGGTGTTGACTACGATGAGACTTTCTCTCCGTAGCGATGTTTAAGTCCATTCGGATTTTATTAGCAATTCTGTGTTTCATGATTATGAAATATGGCGAGATGGATGTCAAGGCTGCGTTCCTCAATGGAAACATTGATGAAGAGTTGTATATGATGCAACCCGAAGGTTTATCGATCCTAAGGATCTTGATAAAGTATGCAAACTTCACGTTCCATTTATGGATGAAGCAAGCATCTCGGAGTTGGAACCTTCATTTTGATCAAGTGATCAAGAGCTTTGGATTTGTTCCAAATTGCTCTGAAGCTTGCATCTACAAGAAAGTGAGTGGGAGCTCGGTGGCGTTTGGTGCTGTATGTGGATGACATATTGATTATTGGAAATGACATCAACATGCTTAACGATGTGAAGAGTTATTTGAACAAGTGTTTTTCAATGAAATACCTAGGTGAAGCTGCTTATATATTGGGCATCAAAATCTATAGAGATAGACAAAAGGCCGATAGCTTTAAGCGGAGTACATACCTAGACAAAGTTACGAAAGGTTCGGAATGGATAAGGCAAAGAAAGGTTCGGCCTATGTTGTCGGGTAAGATATTGAGCAAGGCTCGGTGTCCACTGATGAAATGATAGGAAGCTATGAGCAAAGTGCCTTATGCCTCGACCATAGGTTCCATCATGTATGCCATCTTGTGTACTAGACCGGATGTGTCCAATGCTCTTAGTTTGACGAGATATCAAAGTGATCCAGAGTGGAACCTTTGGACAGCGTGAAGAAGATCCTAAAGTACCTAAATAGAACTAAAGAAATGTTCTTAGTCTATGGGGTGATGAACGACTTGTCGTAAAGGTTACGTCGATGCTAGTTTCGACGACAAGGATGATTCCAAATCTCGGACGGATACGTTTATATTTTGAATGGAGGAGTCGTGGATAAGTCGCAAGCAAAGCGTGATCGCGGGATCTACAGTGGAAGCGGAATACATGGTTGCTGCAGAAGCGTCAAGTGAAGGAGTTTGGATCAGAAACTTCATCACTGAGCTTGGCGTGGTTCCAAGTGCATTGGACCCACTGGAGATATTGTGTGACAACACTGGCGCCATAGCACTCGCTAAGGAACCAAGATATCATCCAAAGACCAAGCATATCAACCGCAAGTTTCATATAATCCGAGATTATATAGCAGATGGAGATCTGAAGATTAGCAAAGTACATACGGATCCGAATGTCGCAGATCCATTAACTAAACCTATTCCACGTGTAAAACATGATCAACACCTCAGTGCCATGGGTGTGAGATTGTTGCCAGATGTAAACTAGATTATTGACTCTAGTGCAAGTGGGAGACTGTTGGAATTATGCCCTAGAGGCAATAATAAAGATGTTATTATTATAATTCTTGTTCATGATAAAGTTTATATTCCATGCTAGAATTGTATTAAGCGGAAACATTAATACTTGTGTGGTTTGTGAACAACATCGTGTCCCAATGCGCCTCTAAGGACTAGCTCATTGATCAATGATGGTTAAGGTTTCCTAACCATAGACATGAGTTGTCAATTGATAATGAGATCATATCATTGGGAGAATGATATGATGGATGCAGACCAAACTAAGCGAAGCAATTAGATCGTTCATCGTGTTCATCTTTGAAGCTTTTCCTATGTCAAATATTGTATTCCTTAGACCATGAGATAATGCAACTCCACGGTACCGGAAGAAAGCTTTGAGGTCATCAAACGTCATCCTATGAGAGGGTGATCATAAAGGTGTCTCTCGGTGATCGGAAAGTATCTGTTGGGTTGTATGTATCGAGATGGAATTTGTCCCTCCCAAGTCGGAGAGATATACTGGGCCCACTCGTGTCGATATCAACACCGCTTGCAAGCATGTGGTTAAGGAGTTAATCACAAAGTGATATCGGATTACGGAACAGTAAAGTACTTGCGTGAGCAGATTGAACTAGGTATGGCATGCAACGATCGAATCTCGCAAGTAAAATATCGCGAGTCGAAGGGAATATATATATGGGATTGATTGAATCACGGCATCCGGTTCATCCGATATGATCATCGATGAATGTGTGGGAGTCAATATGGGTGCCCAGACCCGTTGATTATTGATAGAAGATCATACGCCAGATATTCTCGAACCCGAGGTCACACATAACGATCTCGACGCTAGGATAGATTGGATAATTGGTTTATGAATTTTTGTTGAGTCTCGGATGGGATCCGGGACATCACGAGAGGTTCGGAATGGTCCGAGAATAAGATTCATATAAGGCGATCAGTTTTGGAGTTCGGAATTGTTCCGGGTTAATCGGTATTGTACCGGAAGCTTCTAGAACCTTCCGGAAGGGTACCAACGTGTCCCCACCTTCCGGGAGGGGGCATGGGCCTATGAGGGAGTGTCCTGGCCGCATTGGGCCAGGGGCACAAGGCCCCATAGGGCCCAGCCGATCCTAGAGAGTTTAAATCGTTTAAACTAGAGATAGGGTTTCTAGAAGAGGGGAGAGTCCATGCCCCCCACTCCTTATCCTTTGGGCTTGGGGGAGGGGCTAGGGCTGACCCCCCCTCTATATAAAGAGGGGTGGGGGCGCACCAACCCCTCACACCTCTCCTCCAAACCCTAGCCGCCTTGCTACCTTTCCTCTCTCCCTCCCGACTGTTTGTAGGCGAAGCCCTGCTGCATAAATTCTCCACCATATACACCACGCCGTCGTGTTGTAGATCCAATCTATCTCTCCACCATACTTGCTGGTCCGAGGAAGGAGGAGAAGTCGAGGTCTTTGCGTGTGCATCTCACGGAGGCACCGCCACTTGTGGTGCTAGATCGGATCGGATCGCGAGGAGGAGAAGCGAAATGCGACTACATCACCCACGCCCGTTAAACGCGTTCCATTGTCGAATCTTCAATGGTATGAAGATCTAATCCAATCTCTCTCATTGATTGCATCTCCTAGATTAGATCTTGGCTTTCCCTCTCGCATCCGTAGAAAATTTTGATTTACTATGCCGCCAAACCCTTGATGGTATCGAGCTAGATCTATGCGTAGATGTGTTGCACGAGTAGAACGCAACATGGTTGTTGCGGGCGTTGATGTTTTCTATTGCAAGCCTCTTGTTTGTGTTCTTCTTATGACGGTATAGTGAGATTGAAGCGGTCCGAGCCAACCTACGCGACGTCGTTCAGAGACCGCTCCGCACTTGACGTGTGGCTTGTTCCACACATGCGGTGGTGGATGTCGGTTTCTCTCACTATAGTTGTCATGGGATTAACACGAGTTTGGCAACCATAATATCACCGTTGTGGCTTTACGTAGGTAAGAATCGTTCTTAGCATCTACTCCCATAAGCCACGTAAAACATGCAACAACAAAGTAGGCGTCTAACTTGTTTTTGCGAGTGTTTTACGTGATATGGTATGGCCCAAGATGTGATGTGTATATTGTATCGATGATCATGTTTTGTAATGTTTCACGACTTGCATGTCGATGAGTACACAACAAGGAAGGAGCCATATGGTTGTCTTTATAATTGTGTATGACCTGCGAGTCAACTTCTTATACGCCATGTAATAGCTTTACTTTATCGCTAAGTAGTTAGCAATAGTTGTAGTTGATATTCGTGGTGGAGGCAATCATGGTGGAGTGATGGAGATCATGCCGGAACGCACAAGATGGAGATCATTGCGCGAGGATTGGCTATACCATGTCACATAAAGTTATATGCATGTGATGTTTATCCCTTTATGTATCTTATTATGCTTAGATCGCGACGGTAGCATTATAAGATGATTCCTCATTTAAAGATCAAGATAAAAACTGTGTTCTCCCCAAGTATGCACCGTTGCGAAAGTTCGTCGTGTCCAAGCATCACGTGATGATCGGGTGCTATAGACTCTACGCTCACATACAACGGGTGCAAGCCAGTTTTGCATAAATACTTGGGTCTAGCTTGACGAGCCTAGCATGTACAGACATGGCCTCGGAACACAAGAACCGAAAGGTTAAGCATGAGTCATATGAATGATATGATCGACACTTTGTTGTCCACCATTGAAACCACATCTCTTCTCGTGATGATCGGATTAGGTGTGGTGAATTTGGATCGTGTTCACTAAACAACTTGAGGGATGTTGAATTTAGTGGGAGTTCATCTAGTAATTTGATTAAGTTGAACTATTTATCATGAACATAGTCTAAATTGTACTTGCAAATCTTGTAGATCACATGGCCAAATCCAACTTCAACTTCAACGTTTTTCTTTGAGAAGGAAAATCTTAGAAACAATGGGTCTAACTTCACCAATTGGTTCCAATCTAAGAATCATTCTGTCATGGAAAAAGGACTATGTCCTTGGGAAAGCGTTAGGTGACCCCTCAATCAAGCTGCCGGTGATGAGAAAGCATCTGTCGATCAGCAAGAAAGATGATTATGGTGTGATTAAGAGCACCATGTTGTTTGCTATGGAACCGGAACTTCAAAATCGTTTTGAAACCTATCCCGGGCCCTTTGAGATTCTCGAGGAGCTGAAAACCATGTTTCAGACTCAAGCCCGTTCTGAGAGATATGAGATCTCTGAGAAGTTCTTTAACTGCAAGATGGAGGAAGGGAGTTCCGTTAGTGAGCACTCCATAAAGATGTCGGGCTACACTCAACGTCTTGAGCAACTGGAATGCACGATTCCAGAGGAGCTCAAGATTGACAGGGTTCTGCAATCACTCCCTCCCAGCTACAAAAGTTTTGTAGTGACTCATAATCAGATTGGATCCACTGATACGATCACCGAGCTCTTCGCAAAGCTGAAGGCTGCGGAGGTGGACATAAAGAAGGATAATCATGTGTTGATGGTCAACAAACCCTCCTATAAGAAAGGTAAGGGAGCAAAGAAGCCCTTCAAGAAGGGCGGCGGCAAGCTCAATGCTCCTGCTGAGAAGAAGCTCAAGTCTGGTCCTAAGCCGGAAACTGAGTGCTTCTATTGCAAGGACAAGGGTCCTTTGGAAGCTAACTGTTCAAGTACTTAGCGGACAAGAAGGTGGCACCATCAAAGGTATATTTGATATACATGTTATTGATGTTTTCCTTACTAGCCCTCGTTGTAGTGCACGGGTATTTGATACGGTTCGTTGCTAATATTTGTAACCAAATAGGAGCTACGGAATGACGGCTGCGAGGGATGAGGTGACGATGCGCATTGGCAACGGATCAAGAGTTGATGTGATGGCCGTCGGCACGCTCTCCTTAGTTTTACCTTCGGGATTAGTTTTAAACCTTAATAAGTGTTATTATGTGCCTGCGTTGAGCATGAACATTATTTCTGGATCGTGTTTATTGCAAGACGGTTATTCATTTAAATTGGAGAATAATGGTTGCTCTATTTATATGAGTAACATCTTTTATGGTCATACACCTCTTGTGAATGGTTTATTTCTCCTAAATCTCGAAAGGGATGAAACACACATCCATAACATTGAGGCTAAGAGATGCAAAGTAGATAGTGATAATACTACTTATTTGTGGCACTGTCGTCTAGGTCATATTGGTGTAAAGCGCATGAAGAAACTCCATTCTGATGGACTTTTGGAGTCTCTTGATTTGAATCATTTGACACATGTGAACCATGCCTCATGGGCAAGATGATCAAAACCCCGTTCTCCGGTATGATGGAGCGAGCAACGGACTTGTTGGAAATCATACATACCGATGTATGCGGACCGATGAGTGTTTCGACGCGGTGGATATCGCTATTTCCTCACTTTACCGATGACTTAAGTAGATATGGGTATATCTATTTAATGAAACATAAATATGAAACATTTGAAAAGTTCAAGGAATTTCGAATGAAGTGGAGAACCATCATAATGAAAGATTAAGTTTCTACGATCCGATCGTGGAGGTGAATATTTGAGTTATGATTTTCTCACGCATCTTAAAGCAAGTGGAATCGTTTGACAACTCACGCCTCCCGGAACACCACATAAGCAATGGTGTGTGCGAGCGGAATCGAACCCTATTAGATATGGTCCGATCAATGATGTCTCTTCTTGATTTGCCGTTATCATTTTGGGGTTATGCATTAGAAACCGCTGCATTCACTTTAAATAGGGCTCCATCTAAATCCGTTGAGACGACACCGTATGAACTGTGGTTTGGTGCTAAACCTAAGTTGTCGTTTCTTAAAGTTTGGGGATCTAAGCTTCGTCAAGAAGTTGATGCGGACAAGCTCGAACCCAAAGCGAGAAATGTGTCTTCATAGGATACCCTAAGGAAACTATTGGGTATACCTTCTATCACGTAACCAAAGGCAAAGTGTTTGTCGCAGAAGAACGGTTCCTTTCTTGAGAAGGAGTTTCTCTCGAAAGAAGTGAGTGGGAGGAAAGTAGAGCTAGACGAGGTTATTGAACCTTCTCTTGAATTGGAGAGTAGCGAAGACTGAAATTGTTCGGTCACTTTGCACCAACAATAGAGGAAGCTAATGACAAGGATCATGAAGCTTGGACGATGTCGCCATCGAACATCGCAGGTCGACAAGGTCGCGTTCCCCTCCTGAGTGGTACGGCAACCCTGTCTTGACTGTCTTGTTGGTAGAAGACAGTGAACCTATGAACTATGAGGAAGCGATGATGAGCCCAGACTCTGAGAAATGGCTAGAAGCCATGAAATTCGAATTGGGATCCATGAGCGAAAACCAAGTATGGACTTTGGTGGACCCTCCTAGCGACCGAAAGGCCGTTGAGTGCAAATGGATATTCAAGAAGAAAACGGACGCGGATGGTAATGTTACCGTCTATAAAGCACGACTTGTCGCAAAAGGTTTTCGACAAGTTCAAGGTGTTGACTACGATGAGACTTTCTCTCCCGTAGCGATGTTTAAGTCCATTCGGATTTTATTAGCAATTGCTGCGTTTCATGATTATGAAATATGGCAGATGGATGTCAAGACTGCGTTCCTCAATGGAAACATTGATGAAGAGTTGTATATGATGCAACCCGAAGGTTTTGTCGATCCTAAGGATGCTGATAAAGTATGCAAACTTCAGCGTTCCATTTATGGACTGAAGCAAGCATCTCGGAGTTGGAACCTTCGTTTGATAAAGTGATCAAGAGCTTTGGATTTGTTCCAAATTGCTGAGCTTGCATCTACAAGAAAGTGAGTGGGAGCTCGGTGACGTTTACGTTGTATGTGGATGACATATTGATTATTGGAAATGATATCAACATGCTTAACGATGTGAAGAGTTATTTGAAC
The DNA here is from genome assembly GCA_030063025.1 of Avena longiglumis. NCBI lineage: Eukaryota > Viridiplantae > Streptophyta > Magnoliopsida > Poales > Poaceae > Avena > Avena longiglumis. The sequence goes on from CP125973.1 coordinate 538,884,907, forward strand.
AAGTGTTTTTCAATGAAATACCTAGGTGAAGCTGCTTATATATTGGGCATCAAAATCTATAGAGATAGACAAAGACGACTGATAGCTTTAAGCCGAGTACATACCTAGACAAAGTTCGAAAAGGTTCGAGAATGGATAAGGCAAAGAAAGGTTCGGTGCCTATGTTTTCGGGTAAGATATTGAGCAAGGCTCGGTGTCCATTCTGATAAATGATAGGGAAGCTATGAGCAAAGTGCCTTATGCCTCGCCATAGGTTCCATCATGTATGCCATCTTGTGTACTAGACCGGATGTGTCCAATGCTCTTAGTTTGACGAGATATCAAAGTGATCCGAGTGGAACCTTTGGACACCGTGAAGAAGATCCTAAAGTACCTAAATAGAACTAAAGAAATGTTCTTAGTCTATGGGGTGATGAACGACTTGTCGTAAAGGTTACGTCGATGCTAGTTTCGACACCGACAAGGATGATTCCAAATCTCAGACATGATACGTTAATATTTTGAATGGAGGAGCTGTGAGCTGGAGAAGATGCAAGCAAAGCGTGATCGCGGGATCTACAGTGGAAGCGGAATACATGGCTGTAGAAGCGTCAAGTGAAGGAGTTTGGATCAGAAACTTCATCACTGAGCTTGGCGTGGTTCCAAGTGCATTGGACCCACTGGAGATATTGTGTGACAACACTGGCGCCATAGCACTCGCTAAGGAACCAAGATATCATCCAAAGACCAAGCATATCAACCGCAAGTTTCATATAATCCGAGATTATATTGCAGATGGAGATCTGAAGATTAGCAAAGTACATACGGATCCGAATGTCGCAGATCCATTGACTAAACCTCTTCCACGTGTAAAACATGATCAACACCTCAGTGCCATGGGTGTGAGATTGTTGCCAGATGTAAACTAGATTATTGACTCTAGTGCAAGTGGGAGACTGTTGGAATTATGCCCTAGAGGCAATAATAAAGATGTTATTATTATAATTCTTGTTCATGATAAAGTTTATATTCCATGCTAGAATTGTATTAAGCGGAAACATTAATACTTGTGTGGTTTGTGAACAACACCGTGTCCCTGTGCGCCTCTAAGGACTAGCTCATTGATCAATGATGGTTAAGGTTTCCTAACCATAGACATGAGTTGTCAATTGATAATGAGATCATATCATTGGGAGAATGATATGATGGATGACCCAAACTAAGCGAAGCAATTAGATCGTTCATCGTGTTCATCTTTGAAGCTTTTCCTATGTCAAATATTGTATTCCTTAGACCATGAGATAATGCAACTCCACGGTACCGGAAGAAAGCTTTGAGGTCATCAAACGTCATCCTATGAGAGGGTGATCATAAAGGTGTCTCTTAGGTGATCGGAAGTATCTGTTGGGTTGTATGTATCGAGATGGAACTTGTCCTCCCAAGTCGGAGAGATATACTTGGGCCCACTCGTGTCGATATCAACACCGCTTGCAAGCATGTGGTTAAGGAGTTAATCACAAAGTGATATCGGATTACGAAGCAGTAAAGTACTTGCTGTGAACGAGATTGAACTAGGTATGATTGCATCGACGATCGAATCTCGCAAGTAAAATATCGCGAGTCGAAGGAATATATATATGGGATTGATTGAATCCGGCATCGTGGTTCATCCAATATGATCATCGATGAATGTGTGGGTGTCAATATGGGTGCCTGACCCATTGTTGATTATTGATAGAAGATCATGTCTGCATATTCTCGAACCCGCAGGGTCACACACTTAACGTATCTCGACGCTAGGATAGATTGGATAATTGGTTTATGAATTTTTGTTCGGAGTCTCGGATGGGATCCGGGACATCACGAGAGGTTCGGAATGGTCCGGAGAATAAGATTCATATAAGGCAGTGCAGTTTTTGGAGTTGAATTGTTAAGGTTAATCGGTATTGTCTGAAGCTTCTAGAACCTTCCGGAAGGGGACCAACGTGGCCCCACCTTCCGGGAGGGGGCATGGGCCTATGAGGGAGTGTCCTGGCGCATTGGGCCAGGGGCACAAGGCCCCATAGGGCCCAGCCGATCCTAGAGAGTTTAAATCGTTTAAACTAGAGATAGGGTTTCTAGAAGAGGGGAGAGTCCATGCCCCCCACTCCTTATCCTTTGGGCTTGGGGGAGGGCTGCGCCTCTATATAAAGAGGGGTGGGCGCCACCCCTCACACCTCTCCTCCAAACCCTAGCCTCCTTACTAGCTTTCCTCTCTCCCGACATTTGTAGGCGAAGCCTGCTGCAAATTCTCCACCATATACACCACGCCGTCGTGTTGTAGATCCAATCTATCTCCACCATACTTGCTGGTCCGAGGAAGGAGGAGACGCCGAGGTGCTGCGTGTGCATCTCACGGAGGCACCGCCACTTGTGGTGCTAGATCGGATCGGATCGAGGAGGAGAAGCGAGTCGACTACATCACCCACGTTATGATTTAACGTTCATTGTGCGAATCTTCAAGGGTATGAAGATCTAATCCAATCTCTCTCATTGATTGCATCTCCTAGATTAGATCTTGGCTTTCCCTCTGTTCGCATCCGTAGAAAATTTTGATTTACTATGCCGCGAAACCCTTCAATACCCACATGGGCCAACCCTAGCCTGGTAGAGGCCACACCGAATGGGCCTCTACCGGTCCAGTTTCCCAACAGCTATTAGTACCACATCGCCTTCGGGGATAGCACGGTCTATACCAACCGGCAAGGTGCGGTAGCGGTTTCGAAAGCACTTAGAATATCGAAACTGTGACTTAGGATTAGATATCACACCGTATAGGGGCACATCGACATGGTGTGTATATGCAATTTTTTTATCTCAAAGTCTGTTTTTTTTTCTTATAAACATTTCTGATGTCAAAGTCTCAAAAAGGAAAATACATATGCGTTGAACTATTAGGAACTATTTTCTTAAAAGCAAATTTGTGAAATATAGACATTTCTCGTGTCAAGATCCGAAGCTACATGTCCTTTTTTTTTCAATAGACATTTCTTTTGTCAAGGTCTGAAAAAGGAAAATACATGTGCGTTGAACTATTAGGAACTATTTTCTCAAAAGAAAATTTGTGAAATATAGACATTTCTCGTGTCAAGATCTGATGCTACATGTCCTTTTTTTAAATAGACATTTCTTTTGTCAAGGTCTGAAAATACATGACTTCGTTTTAGGGCTCCAACGTGGTTGGTCATCGACGATCCTCAACTGCCTTGAAGAGGCAACAAGGTTGTTGATGGACAAGGTGAGCTACAAGTAGCGCTTGGGGCGATGTGTAGTTTGTTCTTCATTATCTTCTATCGATTATCGGGTCGCCAAGCTCGCTGAGCCTTGATGTTAGCCCTATCCAGCGCATGGAGCCATGAAGACTCATCGGGTTTGTGGTGGAGCTGGTCATACTCGGTGCGGAAGGTTTGTGCCTTGGCATCGCGTATGCATGCACTCTAAGGGTGGCTACGCATGACTGGGATCGCCCCCACACCTCGTGAGAAATTTGTGCTTACTTGGGTCACACAGGTCGGTAGATCAACTCCAAATCCCTGAGGTCATTGTGGTTGCCGGTAGCGTAATAGAGGTCCTTTGCTCCCTCAATCCCGGACCACATGACTCTCGCCTACTGGCTCACCTCCATTAGGAGGCTCCATTATTCGTAGTTCGTGCGTATCACTGTCGGCACATTCTAGGAGCCCGAAACAACCTAGGTGACCAGGCATACTGCCGCGCCACTGCCAACTCGCGCCCATGGCTGGTTGCGAGTTGATCATTTAGGATCCTGGCTTACGACGATACACTACCGCCATCGGTGGCGGTGGCTCCCCTCTTCGACGTTTCATCACCTATCATCCTAGAACATGAAAGCCCAAGGCTACAACACCACTTGTGAGCCCTAGCTCAACCTCACGCACGCGACGAAGACGATGAACGTTAGAGCTCTAAGGGACCTTCCTTGTCCGCTAACCTACATCATTGCCATGGTTGTTTGAGCATCGTCCCATCTCACGATCTGATAGCGATGAACTAAAAGACCATATTGCATATATAGGCTTATTTTGGTAGCTGGTAAAACTAAAGAAACTTATAGCTAACTAATCTGACGAAACTGCTAATAATCACAGGAAGATTCGATAAAATCCAGGCTTTTGAATTCATTTAGTTCCTAAAACTAATAATAGACAAGGCAACACGGTTGAAGATATAAATAAAATTGCATAATAAGGAAAAAAGGTTTCCTCTAGTCTATTTTTTTCGAATTTGCCCCTGCAAGTTGAAACATACTACAACTACTGCCACCACCAAGTCAAATAACGTTTCGTCTGTTGCAAGCATGCTTGATCCGATATCCTTGGTGTCATTTGTTCGTCCCCGGCATCAACAATACACCAACACTTATCAAAAAAAAAAAACAATACACCAACAAGCATCGGCTCCTCTGTCCCAATATGAATCCCCATGCTTGCCAGCTCCGTGGCTGTCTGCATCACAACGGCTGAACAGTTCTTTGACTGCCCTTGTCCTACCACCAGCCATCTATTCCAAGCATGCATGAGAGCATCTCTGAGCCTACGTTCTCCTCCACTATTTCGCCACAGAATAACCACCCTCCACCTTCCCTAGCACTAGGCTCCGCCTGTTGTTCCTGCTCGCCCAACGCTAGAATCCGTCCTGCACCTGTCTCTTCACGCATTTACCCACAACCTCCATATACCTTCCTGCATCGCCATCCACCATGGCATCCCTTATATCTTTATAACAACTCCAAATAGATCCACCCCTTTCTTCCTTGTCTATGGAGCAGAAGCGATCATGCCAACTGACACCCTTCATGGTTCCCGGCGATTTGCCTCCTACGATGGGAAAGATGCTGAAGAGTCAAGACACCTCTTTGTGGACCCGCTAGAAGAGGAACATGACTTAGTAGACCAACGACCTGCCATCTACCAACAGAACCTGCGTCGCTATAATAGTTGTCATGTTCGTCATCGCTCGTTTAACGAAGTGGATCTGGTTCTCTTTCTCAAACAGCAGAAGGAACACAAGTTATTCTCGTCATGAGAATGACCGCTCGTCATAAGCAAGACACTATTAAATGGGTCTTACTACGTCGTTCATATTCGCGAGCTAGAGGATAGACATGACGAGAGAAGAAAACGCAAACCTGATGATTCCGACAATGTCTATGAGTCAAATTGTCCATGGAACATAGCACAATACATCCTTTTTATACTTAGCATATTTGATATGAAATATGTACTCTATATGATCAATGAAATAAATCAGTTGGTTTGCTCATATTCTGAGTATGTTACCTCCTTTATTTTTTATTTTGGGGATCATATAAAATTTGCACGATTTGCTCCACACTCGTGAAAATATTCCGCCTTCGAGCGTTAGTTTAAGTTCTATTTCGTGCACTTTTTCTATTCTTTCATATATGGAGTCCCTAGTAGTGATTTTTTATCTTTTCTATATTTTTTCGAAATAGAGGACGAGACCCGCCTCTGCATTGAAAAGATATATACGGTCATTTTTTATATTTTTCACAAAGACTATACATATAAAAACCGCAACCATCACGCAAGGTCTACAAACACGACAATGACAGCAGGGGCTTACGTTCTGAAACACAAAATCCACCCATCAACTAGTAGTCAGGGACACCACATTACCTTTTTATATATGCTTAGTTAAACTTTATGAAATTTTATTTTGACCCAAAAAATATGGAATGTATTTGTAGGAGTACAAGGATAAACCTAAGGAGGGAAGGGATTAAATGCCAACCGTTAACTATATATTATTGTGCACCATTTTTGGCTACCCATTAAACAAGATATTCCTATAAAGCGAGGTGGTGCTAAAGTTAGACATTATTAAATATGATAAGGAATCAGTTTTTCAAAGAAAGAGATAAGGCGTCAGGTTTTCCAAAGAAAGATGAGATAAGACCTAAAATTAATATTTTCCTATAGCTGCCTAGGTATAGCGTCAACAAGTATTTCCTATAAATACATGGAGTAAGTATTTGATGGACCAACACTCATTAGTCCCATTTACTCGAACACTACAAATTACCTTGTGAAGAATCATGGCGAAGTACATGAGGAACGGTGTCCAAGGACTTCTGCTAGTACTTTCTTTCGTTCTTGTGGTGTATTTTGCCTCCCTTGGATGCGCATACGGTAATTAACAATTAAAAGTTTTATTTATTGGGAAATAGATTGTTGGGTTAGATCCTTAGTTCGTTTTTATAGAACGTATTGGGTTCTTTACAAGGAATCAAAATTATGGTGTACATATAACATATGCTTTATGTCATTTTGTTTATATGTTGAGAGATTAAGTTTATTCTTTCTTTTATGTCAGGCGAAAGCATAAACTTCGACAAGGGGAGCAACATGATGGTTGGAGGAAGAAAAATAAACATACCCCCATGTCAGAAGAATACGAACAAGGACATGGAACATCAATTCTGCTGTAAATTGGACAACCTATGCTGGTCAAATCTCGGAGAATGCTTTACAAACTGTCCATGCAAGATCAATTGTCCAACGAGACACTAGTTTGTTTTTTTATAACCTTACGGGTCTCAAGATAATGAAATGTTGGCCAGCAGTAAATTTGCCATGTTTAAGAAATTAGACGTGTCATTCTAATATTTTAGTAAAAATAGCCTCTGGTTGCATGCGTGCATAGTTGCGTGGATTGATAACATATCGTTTACATATTCAATATATTGACTTTTATCCATGTTCTGATTCCGTCTCGTCGTTGGTCTAGTGATTGTGAACCTACGAGGATACACGGAACTATGGAACTTCAACCTCTCTCTATACTTCTTGTTATATAAGTTAAGATCATACAGATATTTATTTTTTGGTTACAATGAATTAGATTTTTGTGGCGAAAAATAATTTTCTAAAAGACTATGAAACACCCAACATTCTAATTTAAAATATGTTCAAGTAAACTTTCTGGTATGTACATTTGTAAAATTTCAAAAACAAATTATATCAAGCACTTTATTTGTTCACCTAGAAATGTATACTTTCTATACACCTATTTGAATTGAATATTCCTTCTACGATAGGCTTATGCATTATACTACATCCGTTTATGAAAGAGTGTAACTTTAGCTTTTTTACTTTTTTTCCGAGGTTTTATTTCCTTTTTGGAATCTTTGCTACAGTTTTTTTGTTTTGAGAGTTAATCTTTGCTATAGTTTTTTTTGCGAATCACAGTTTTTTTTGAGAGTTAATCTTTGCTGCTTAGCCGTGCTACTTTGCACCGCAAAAGCCCATCTATGGATGTAGGCCATCAAGAGGCCCATCTTTATCTTGTAGAATAGAACCCAAACCCAAAACGGCATTCGGCTGTCCTCTAACGGAACGGCACGGCATGGCCTCTCTCTCCTCGTCATAGTCGATGGATCAGTAGGTACCGTCTCCACCTCCCCAACCAGAAAATCAAAGCCATCTCCGGCCACCTGCCGCCGGCGAGCTCTAAGCCAGCATACGGAGGAGCACCAGCGGGTTCAGCCACCACGCCATGGCGCCGCCCCCGAGCACCGGCGCTGGTAGCGCCCCTGACGGCCTGAATCCCCGAGACGTTTGTGTCGTCGGCGTCGCCCGCACGCCCATCGGCGCCCTGCTCGGCTCGCTATCCTCCCTCCCCGCCACCAAGCTCGGCTCCGTCGCCATCCAGGGTAACATTTCTAATTCCTCAGCCAAGCAATCACATCGCAGTTGTTGCCTGATTGAAGCGTGGATCCGAGTAGTCATGTCCTCTCCTTCCAATTAGGTGCTCTCAGGAGAGCAAACGTGGATCCGGCGCTGGTGCAGGAGGTGTTCATGGGCAACGTCCTCAGCGGCAACCTGGGCCAGGCCCCGGCGAGGCAGGCCACTCTGGGCGCCGGTTTACCTAACACTGTCCCCTGCACCACCATCAACAAAGTTTGCTCCTCAGGGATGAAGGGTAATTCATCTCGTTATGTTACCTGCAAGGATCATGTGTCTGTATGCTGATAGTTACTTCTCGCTGCTGCTTAAAACCTGTGCTTCTGTCAGCTGTCATGCTTGCGGCGCAGTCGATTCAGTTGGGGATCAATGATGTTGTGGTTGCTGGTGGAATGGAGAGCATGTCAAATGCCCCCAAATACCTGGCAGAAGCAAGGTTAATAGCTTTTCCTCTTTAACGCTATAGCTCTCAGTGAACCCAGAATCATCTCGTGTAGCTTGCTTAAATAAAATGCAGACGAGGATCACGATTCGGACATGATGTTGTAATCGACGGGATGCTTAAGGATGGGCTGTGGGATGTGTATAATGATTTCCATATGGGGATGTGCGCTGAGCTGTGTGCTGATCAACACTCAATTACAAATGATTTCCATAATTCTACTGTTGCTAATTCAATAGGTTTTTTTAGTGATAAAAAATTAAGTTGTGGCAATGCCGCAATGCCAACCATCTGCATACCCTTTTCTAGTCTTCTTCTATTGGTCTTTGTGACGTTTCCTCTGGTGATCTATGTGCGGAGTATGACCTAGTGAAGCTGAGGAAACTTGGACCAGCTTTTAAGAAGAGTGGCTCTGTAACAGCAGGCAATTTTTCTAGTATAAGGTCTGCTATTTTCATGCTCTGACTAGTCATCTACTGTCTTCGTGGATAATTTCTTAGATGGAAACCTTACATAGTTGTTCATGTGCAGCCATAGTCCAGTATGATATCATAATATTTTTTTATTGACTCAAATGATATCATAATCTTTAATAGAGCTTTTGAATTTGAGCTAGTTGATATTGAGCCTTTTGATTGAGACTATGTTCAATACTTCTAAGCGTAACAATTTCATTCAGAACTATTGAGCCAAACTATGTTATGTATCTTCAGTAGTAAAAATCAAGGGTCTATCCTGCGTCATCTCAAGAGTGTACTGAACCTAGATTATTTGAAAGATCGAATTTATGCTTTCTCCACTGTTAAGAAATTGTGCAAGAAATGTTTGCTTGAAGTGTAACTGTTGTGCCATTGTTATCTTCCAATGTACAGCGATGGTGCTGCTGCAATTGTGCTAGTCAGTGGGGAGAAAGCTAAGAAACTTGGCCTTCAAGTTCTTGCAAGGATCATAGGGTATGCAGACGCTTCTCAGGTAAAACTTACATGCCTTGGCATAATGGCATCAATCATTGTCGATGCAACAAATATCATTTGCGAAATCTTGACCCAATGTTCTTGTTAGTGAAGTCTGGTACCAGCATCATCCTCTTCTGTGTCTCAAAGCTGTGAACCTGACCTATCAGTTTTAACTCACCTATTGCCGTAGGCATCTTCTTGATTATAATTTTCTGTTGTTTTATGCCCATCATACACGCTGAAACCTCAGGCCTAGTTTTCAGTTGTTTTATGCCCAGGTACATGACCAGCCTGGAGAACATGACATGTAGGC